>JAPDVU010000008.1:103241666-108041666 GCA_026230045.1 Corynorhinus townsendii
ATGTGTCTGGATATGCATAGAATCCATGGCACCTGTACACCGTTTTCCATTTTTCAACCAGTGTCACATCCACTATTTCATTTTTTTGTATCCCTATCACACTCACTCAAAAGTAGGTGTAACAGGTCCCATTTCCCCTGACAACTGAAATTGGGAGAAAGAAGAAAGATGTAACCTTCCTTGATTCACCCAGTGAGTCAACAAACTGAGGTTGGAACCCAAGCCCCTGGCACCCAGATCTATGACCTTCTCACTAAAATAAGCTTTAAAAAAAAATAAACTACACAGGCACAGTGACAAGAAGGACTCCCTAGTCATTGTATGAAAAGGTAAAGGACAAAAGACAATTAGTAAGAAAAAGAAAGAAAGAAGATGTCTTACTAGGGACTGAAGGAAAAACCAACCAGATGTTATCCAGCAATTGATGATGTGAGAAATTAGCAATGTTTTCTGCACAGCTTTGTTCTACAAAAAGGGTTACAAACACATTCACACAGGTAGGAGGGCGAGGAAAATTGTATTAGGTAACGTCAGATGCGGAGAAACTTAACTAGACACTGTGTGGCTTTATTGCTGTGTTATGTTATTAGTCTAAATAAGACCCTACTTACCAGGATGGAAAGGTAAAAAGTAAATTAGGTTCCTGTTATAAAAGGTCCAATATGTAAAATTTTAATATACTTAAGGAAATGCAAGTACATTATCAACTATTGACAGGTACTTTATGGCTGTAAGAAGATAAGCAAAAGACATTAGCTTAAATAAATAAATAGATATAGCAGCATAAATGCTGGGCTCTAATGAATTAGTTCTTAATTGGTCTCTCCTGAACCCCACAGCAGGTTCCGTTAGGTCTTCATGCACAGTCCAGACATCAATAACAGGATGCTTCTATATCTGGGTCCAGGGGCAAGCCATTTTGCTGGCTTTGAACACCATCCCTTAGAAAATAGGAATAAGCAGGGGCAAGTTGAAGTTAAGAAAAAACAGAAGCCACACTGTTGTACAAGGTGTAGTGTTCAAAAATGTGGGGCCAAGGCCTGGAACGTTGCTTTAATCAATAAATATTGGATTGAGTGAATGTATTTTTCTGGGGCTATAGAAAGCAGACTAGGAGACAGAAAAGGGCCTTCCAAAAACTTTGGAATTAGTTACTTAGTTACTTATATGAGACAAAAACTAGTTTATCATTTGAATTTTTAAAACCGGCTGGGCTCATTTGCTACACTTGCAGCCCTTTAGGCAGGCCTGGTGCCTAGGGTAGTGCCCTCCGACATGGGCATCCGATGTCGCCATTGCAGAATTCTAGTGCAGAAGATGCTGTAGTCCAGTGGGTCTCCAACATCAGTGTGCACCAGAACCACCTGGAGGGCTCTTTAAAACAAACTCCATCTCCAGAGTTTCAGATTCAGGAAGTCTGGTGTGGAGCCTGAGAATTTGCATTTTAACAGCCCTGTGGTGATGCTGATGCTGCTTGTCTAGGAACCCCACTTTGAGAACCACTGCTCTCACCCAATAACCTCTTTTTAGAGAAGTAGAAAGTGAGGACCAGAGAAGGAAAGCGACTTTCTCTCAGGACCAGTCCCCAAAGGCTCATATCCCAGGGCCTGATGGGTCCTTTTTGTTGTAAGTTGAATCATATCTCCCCCGCCCCCAAAGTCCTAACCCCAGTGCTTCAGAATGTGACCTTATTTAGATATATGGTTGTTGCAGATATAATCAGTTAAGATGAGGTAATTAGGGCGAGCCTTAATCCAGGATGATTGGTGACCTTATAAAAAGGGGGGAATTGGAAACAGACATGCACACAGGGTGAAGGCCACATGAGCATGGAGGCGGAGATGGAGTGATGCATCTACAAGGCACAGAACACCAGAGATTACAGGCAAAACCCCTGGAAGGAACCAATACTGCAACACTTTGACCCTGAACTTCTCTTCCAGAACTGTGAGGCAATACATTTGTGTTGTTAGAGCCACCAACCAGTTTGGAGTACGTTGTTTGTTATAGAAGCCCTGATAAACTCATACCCTTCAGAGCAGACATGAGAGGGCAAGATCAACACTCTCCAGCAGGGATGTTACAAAGCCAAGCCACTCCTGCCTCTCTCCACTTCCCAAGAGTTCCTCCACATTCCTCAGCTGGACTAGGGCTCTCTTGTCTTTGCAAGTCTGTGCCCAAGACTGGCTCTAATCGGGATGTAAACTTCAATGACCTCTTACTAAAGCAATGTGGCAACAGGTCTCAGGGACCCTTCAACAAAACGCTCATTCTGACCTGGCATTTCAACTTTTTAGTCTTCAAATTAAAGAAACCAAAACCCTCGCAGGGGGAATGCATGTGCCTTGGAATTGAATAATGGTAAGACAAAGTGAAACAAAACCTTGCTACAAAGGTGTTATGCAGTTATTAAGGTACTTTTCATTAGGAGTATATAATTATATGAAAAACACACATGCTATAAAATCAAGTAAAAAAGTCAGGGTATAAAAATACTTGATATTAAAAAAGTAAAATACAGGAAAGAAATACATCAAAATATTACGAGTTTTTAATTTGGGGGCTGGCAAGACTATTGCAACTATTTTTCTTCTCTCTGCTTTTTTTTCTCTAAAAAGCATCTATTATTTCCATAATAAAGAAGATAGTGTGTGTGGGGGAGGGCACACTTCCTGAGATTCACAACCTCCCTTTGTTCATCCCCACGCCAGCATCCAGCATGCCTTTTTCTCCTCCTGTAACATCACCTGGAATCTCCCAAGGGCTGACAGCTCTGCCCCTGTAAGGAGGGAGGGACTTGTCTGTTTGGAGACTAGGTTTGCTACATAAATCTGATTAAAACCACTTTCCTCCCCATTTCAGAAAGTCTCTAGTTAGACAGACGGTGAGATTCTGTACTTATAGAAGGCTTTCTCCCTTTCCTGTCCCTGGTGACTGAGGGTTTCTGCCTTCAAGTCTTTCCAAGTGGTTCTCCCATGGAGAACAATACCCACATTTATCATCCTTTGTCTCTTCCGCTGCTTTCTTTCCTATAACCAGTTTTTTTTTTCCTTTCTTTTTTATGGGTGGGGGGATTTAAAAAAAAATACTACTGTTGAAAATTCTTGTTTTGCTCTATTGTCCAAAATTTAGGAGCTAGACATTGATTTGGGTTAAAAGATGTTGTGTTTTAAATATAACTATCCATGGGGAATTTGAAGTAATAAGATAGTCACACTTGAGTATGAATTAGCTCCAGAACTTTGTTTTCCTCCAAATAACCAGCTGAGATAATTAAACTGAAGATAGGAGTTTTGAAGGGAAGATGAATGAAGGTGGCTTGCAGCACATGGGCATGCTGTGGAGAGAAGCACTGGCTAAGACAAGAGTAGCAATGGCTGAGAAGGTGGGAAGATGGTAATGGGAGTGTACCACAATCTAAACCTGAGCTGGAGTTCGGCCACATAATCCCACTCTGAGTAGGCTAATCTTATATTTTTTGCAGAAGGAGAATTTCTACTATAGCTTATAACTAAAGTTCAAAATAAACAGAAGCACCAAAACAATTTTTAAATTACATGACTAATATTAAATGCACTTAAGAAGGCAGGTCTTGAGAGTCCTTTGATACTGAGTATTGATCTTTAACAAGTTATACATGAGTTTAATGAGACAAGTCATTTTACATGTATAAGCAAACATATGTGCATGTACATATATATACACATATGTTTGCGTGTTTATATATAAAATGTGTGCATGATAGGCTTTCCTAATTATTTAGCTGAGTTCTTAACCTAGGAATGAATTCAGATCAAACTCCCTTGAATTATATGTAAACATGTACACAAGTTGGTGCCACGTTCTGAGCAGAGGGTGCACAGCTCTGACCAGATTCTCACGGGCAGGAGTTACCTTCGTCAGGACAGATGCTCTGACTCAAACACATGCTGTGCCAAGCTCTAAGTCTTCGCATGCACACCCCTGCTTCTCAGAGAGGAGGCCTCCACAGGAAGGGGGAAGCTAGGCTGGTGCTGCCGGAACACCGCCTCTCCCCATGGGGTGAAGTAGCAACAGGTTCCTCAGAGCAGGGACTGCTCCCCTCCCTGAAGTCCTGCCAGTTCCTCCAGCAAGAGTGGGGGAGAGGGGCCTCTAATTGGGCTGGTCCTAAGACCATTTTTTAAAAATATATATTTTTTTATTTTTCAATTACAGTTAGCTGTTCCTAAAGTAGTAACTAAAATTTCTATTGGTAGTTCATCTCATGGTAAAATTCCTGAACATGCAATGAACCTAAAGCAGTCATATTTTTGTGCAAAAAATTAAAATTTAAAGTTATCAAGACTGCATTATAAAAATTACAAAAGCCTCCATTAATCAAAAAAAGGAGGGGGGGAATAGTAGGGTAATATCATGTAAGGAAAAATATCCTATAAGTAAATTACATCTAGAAAATTTTTACTTTACAAAATTAATTTTCATTTGTAATGACATACAATATTATATTAGTTTTAGGTGTACAGCAGAGTGATTGGACATTTATATACCTTACAAAGTGATCACCTGCTAAGTCCACTAGCCACCTGACACCATGCACAGTTATTACAATATTCTCCCTAAGACCCTTTTGATCCCAAGGAAGCAAGGAAGGTGCCGATGTTCTCAGATTTTCCTCTCACACTTGAAGGCAGGTTCATTTTCTCTCCAAATTTGCTCCAAATTATACAACCCAGCGGGAAGTTCCACTATCCCCCTCATTTCTTGAATATAAAGTTTCATTTCATCAAACTTCAGCTATCCAAATTTTTTAAAATAAAAACTCTACATCTAATAGAAAAAAATGGGGCTCGTCTGTGTAACCTGCACACCTCCCTGAGTTTCCTCCCAGCCCGGGACACAGCTTCTCTTTCCAGGGAAAGACAACCGTCATCGATGCGGAAAATGATAAGCCCAAACCCCCTCCAAGGCCTGTGGTAATAAATTCACTCTTGTGAATTTTCTGAGGCAGGAATATGAGCAAACACATTTTATAATGTTTCTAACAAGGTAACCGGAAAATTTAATTGACCAGAATACCCCATTCTCAAGCCATCTCGGTAAGAATAATACACCTAGTTACAGACCCATTCACTTCCAGCTTCATTTAACATTTGTTCACAGCAAAGGGAAGGTTTGACAAAGAAAGCTTGGATCTGCCGTGAGCAAGACAGCAGAGTGTCCCTTATGAAGCCCTGGCGCTGCTCCCCCCACCTGCCCCTCCCTCCAGCCCTCTCACTCCTGCAGCAGCAGCCTTAGCCCTGCAACTGCATCTCCATTGTGGGCACCATCCTCAGCAAGGCGGGCAGGCCACTGTTCAGTTTATAAACCTGTAACTCGGATCCCATCTCCTTTTGCTCTCTGCACAAGCCCATAAACATCCCCGGCTCTGGCTCCTGACGGGTTCTTTCCTCTAATGGAAGCTCCCTCCTGGATATCCCAAAAGAGAAAGATGTGTCTGGTAAGTGGGAGAGGTCAAACCTGAGCACAGCTATTTATTACATATACTGCGGCCAGATGGATCTAACTCATCCATCAAAGCCCTCGTCATCCTCATCACATTAGCTTCTTATAAAAGCCTCCTGCTCTTTCCCCTCCCAGCCCAGCTCTGCCGCTTCTCTCCACCTATCTCTTCTCTTTCTCTCTCTCTCCCCCTTTCACTCTCTCCGTTACATGCACTTTCAGGAAAATGAACCCTCTCTAACCCCATTGCTGTTCTCCTTAAATCATGGCTACCCATCACTCCGTGGCTATTTTTAAACTTTACTTTTATCAATACTCATCCTGTAGCTCAGGGAGATATTAAAACTGTACTGGGGCAAGGAAGGGCGTTTCTGACACTTGCTCCCTCATTCATCAGTTCCTCATAGGCCCGTTGGTGACAATGAAAAGATTTCACAATACCGTGCAGCAGAAACTCATTCTCCTGCTCATCCATCATGCTCAACCTAGCAGCAGTCCACTGACCTAATCTGCAATGCCTCAGTACTCACTGGAGATTTCTTAAAGGCACCCTTCATTGTTGTCCGCAACAAAGAATAGGCCTGGGCCATTCGATAAGGAGGCTAAATGGTGCAAGGATTAATGAAATATACCTCCATCTCCACCAGTCCTGGATTCAAAGACTGCGTGGTGGGTGTAGCCAAGCATCTTCTCGGGCTGAACTCAGCACAGCCACTCAAGCATCAGCTAAATATGCTCCAATACCAAGACCATTGCTTGGGGCGCAACAGAAAGAAGGGCCCCAAATTGCAGGTGCCATCAGCCATCCATTTCTTCATTTAGTCACTGAGTTGTCCCTTCGTTTTTAGCCATCTGGTATGTACCAAGTTCTAGTATAAACATTGGAGTGATAAAGGTGAGAACAAATGTTGGATGCAAGGAGTTCATTGCTTAGTGGGAGGGAAGGCAGAAAGCAACAATTTCAACAATAGCAGTTATGGCAGACTGCTCAATGACCCCTGGCACACTTCCCCCATCATCCTAGTAGCAATAGAATTCCCTTGGAATTGTGGCAGAGTACATGGCAGCTCAGCTACAGACTACATCTCCCAGCTAGTCTGCAACTCAGTGATGCCATGTGACTAAGATCAAGATAATGGAATATCAGTATGGTGTTGTGTGCAAAGCTGATGTCATATCCTGAACAAGCAAGCTGGCCATGCTTCACGCTGCCTCTCCTCTATCAATTTGATGGAGCACCTATATGGTTCTGGTGAGCCAGCTTTGGCCTAAACATAAGGACAATTATTTAAAGAATGGCAGGGCAACCAGGTAGAAAGAGTCTGGGTCCCTAAATGACCTCAGGGAGTAGGTATTAAATAGCCCTGAACTGGCTATAGCAGTGACCTAAGTCCTGGCTGGAGAGTCTAGACGTGTGTGACATGGTAGAAGAAAGGAGACTCAAACATCAAATTTCCACTTTGACCTTGAGGGGTCTCTGAGCGAAGCCCAGAGGAAAAGTGTTGCCCTACAGGTCCTTATGTGTTTCACAATTGACATCAGTCCCATTTAAATGCCCAGAATGATGACAAATGAGAGGCAATTCAGATACCCCAATAGACAAACACAATAAGCACTCCTGATTTATTTAAGTTCACAGACCATTCACCCCTTACCCTCCAGCTTGTTCCTTGCTAAAGAAAACAAACCCTTCTCCAGAATGTTGTAGCTCCTGATAGTTCCCAGTGTTCATTCCGCTAGCTGCTCACATAGCCCCCGAACTATTCCCTTTTCAGAGCTCTGTCCTCGCTTTTGAATGAAGATGTAAGCTCCCTGCGAGTAAGGGTCACATCTTTAGCTTCTCTGCCTCACACAGCACAGGGCTCAGCAAGCAACAGGCATTCAAACAATATGAGCCAACTTAGAGGAATGGGAAAACAAAGACATGCAGTAAGGGAGACACTGGGCACATCTTGTGAAAACAAAACAGTGTTGCAAGCAACATTTGAGGTGCTATGGTGTAGAGCTCCCATTATACAGATGCAGAAATAGAGAACCTCGAGGGAGGTGAATGCTGAGACCAAGTCTCACATTAGTTAATAACAAAGTTGCTTCCAGAATGTGTTCTCTTGTATGTGTTTTTCTGCTGAAGTGAAATACCAACTTTGACCAGAAACAAAAGTGAAGCCACATTACAAATACCAAGGGCACATACCCTAACCACTTTGATCCAGATCCCTCACCTTTCAATCCATTCCTGTTTAAATGCAAGTTCCAATTGAGACATTTGTGGAGTGTAGGGGCTAGAATACAAAATTAGCATAACTTTAATCTACACCAGACTCTCAACCTATTCGCTACAATTCTAGTCAAGTGGCACCCTTGCAGCACTGAATTTAAAAAGGGCACCAATGTCTTAGCCAATCATGAAGCCAAGATGTCGATCTCTGCTTTTCCAGGTAAAATATCCCTATTTTATAACTAATGTGTAATATGCAAAAATGTTTTATTTAAAATTACTTGAATTTAATGTGCTGTTGATTTTAATATTCCATGATTTTATGTACTGAGAAAAACAAAGATATTAAACCGAAACATAATTATTTTCAATTGTTTGAATTTTTATTTTATACTTATTAAAATAGTTCTTTTAGACTAATGTAGACATAGATTTTTAACCATCATGTGCATTTATAAATGATCTACATATATAAGGGAAATACATGAGATAAGGTCTTCCAAAAAAATTGGTCCACTCATCGCCTGACTCTTCAGAATCAATTTTCAACTCAGAATTTATCAAGATTCGTGTTTTCTATGCAAAATGTCACCTTCTTTGTCGGTGAAGAGTGTAGTTGATGTGGCCACTGATATGTGCTCTGCAAGTTTTGAGACTGGCACATTCTCAGTCTTACTAGGAAATGTCAACAGAAGGTTTTCAAAAAATATCCAGACACCCCGGCTGGTGTTCTCAGTGGTTGTGCATTGTCCCGTGTTATGGGCACACGCCCAGTTAGGGCACATGCCCAGGTTGTTGGTGGGCATTTATTGTATCATCTCTCCAGAACTGCATTCTCTTCTTTCGAGGCTGTCCATGAGCTATGGCAGGGGCCGCCTATCACGGAAGGACAGACCTTGGCTTCTGGCCACATGAGTGGATGCATGACTGCCATCCCAGTTCTGCACTCACCTGCCCCCTCTCCCCCCTCCCCCCACCTGGGTTCTACACTCGAGGTATCACAGGCCAAAACCAAGGTGCTGGTCAGGCTAGACTCTTATCCAGAGGCTCTAGGGAAAAAAATCATTTTTAAATCTCATTCAGGTTACTGGTAAAATCCACTTCCTTGCAGCCATAGATCTGACATCTGATATTCCTTCCTGGCCACCTGTTGGACCTACTTTCTGCTTCTAGAGCAGCCAAACACCTCCTCACAGGAGACCCTCCATTACCAAGCCAGGAACGGAATGTCAAATGCCTCCCTTGCTTCGAATATCTATGACGTCCTCTTCTCCCACCAGCTGAAGAAAGCTCTGTCTCTTAAGGACCATGTGATTAAATTAGGGCCACCTGGATAATCTTCCCTTTTTTAAGGTCCACAGTGCATCATCCCACAACACAACCATGGCAGTGACACTGTATTTGCAATTCTGTAGGAATTTTGGGGGGCCATTTTTATTTAAAAAAAAATATGTTTCTATTGATTTTAGAGAGAGAGAAAGAGAAATATCAATCTTCTGCCTCCTGTGTGCCCCCTACTGGGTTTTGAGCCTGCAACCTAGGCATGTGCCTTGACCGGGAATTGAATCAGCATCTATTAAGTGCATGGGATGACGCTCAACCAACTGGGCCACACCCGGCTGTGGCTGGGGACCATGGTTAGAATTCTGCCACACGCTAGCCCTCCTGTGAACTATGAGAGTGACCCAAGCAGCGTCCCAAAAAAGCCCTTCATTCCCTTAAGCAAGAGAAAGTTGAATTTCTGAGCTCCATAAACTATTAAATGGAGCTAAAGACTAGTAATACCAAGAATAACCTGACTCATTTTGATCAATGAGTAGCAAACACATTCTTAAATTCATCTAAATAAAGCTAAGTCCAATTCCATTTGGGAACAGGATTCCCTCAGGAATAAAGAGACAATAAGAAGGCAAGAAGGATACAGCAGTGTCCCCAGGATTGGACAGGAAGCTGGATACTGCCTGCCCACCCTCGGACAGGGCTGGCAGAGCCCAGAGCCCACAGCCCCTAAACGACAATTTCTCTAAAAGAAAATAAAAACAAAAAATAAACTTCCCAAGACCCATGTTTTAAATATGACACAAAAAGGAAAAAAGAAAACTTCCAAGCCGTTTGTTTTATTTAAAAATTTTGCCTGAGGATCGTCTAAATGAATTGCTATAAAATGATCTTCATTGTGCCATCCGACACACTTAGTGAGGTTTCCACTAGCCAAAGTAGCCTTTGCAATGTGTGATGAGAGAGGGAAAGGGGGAGGGAGGGAGGGAGGGAGGGAAGGAAGAAGGGAGAAAGAGAGAGGGAGGGAGGGAAGGAAGGAAGAAGGGAGAAAGAGAGAGGGAGGGAAGGAGGGAAGGAGGGAGGGAGGGAGAATGATAAGAAAGGAAAGGACAGGACACAAGTGTATCTGAAGAAAACCATTTCAGAATTTCTCTTCAACACTTATCTCCAAAATGGCCCATTTGATTCATGAACATCTCTAATGTATATCATCAGTGACTGAAGGAGTTTTTTATATGATTTTTGACAATTTAACAAGTCCTCCTGACAAATTAAATGGTTGTGTTGACAACTTAACTGTACTGCCAATCAATATTTTCAATTACTTTTATTGTCATTCAGAAAAAAATACAACAGGAGGTCACACCGTGGTAAAACCAGGGAGAGAAAATAAAACAAGGAGCAGTGGGTCGGGTAGGGGCAGAGGAGGGAAGATGCAAACTTTATGGCACAACATGCCATCCTACACTCCGGGCCTGGGGGACCCCCGGGGTTCTGAGACATGTCTGCAAAATGGCACTTCCCTTGGGGTGACTCCCTCAGACTCCATGATGGAGATTTCCCCTTTCCTAGGTGCTGTTTGAAAGTCATTCTATTTGAGCCATGGACATATAACCTTTTTTAAAAGCCCACTTCTCACACTTTGCCATGCTGCTTCACCACATCCTCAGTTCACCAGGAAGGCCCACCAGGGCCCCAGGTACCGTTTCACAGCCTTGCGGGGTCAACTGATCAGTCTAAAAATTTCATGTCTGAGGACGCCAAGGCAGAGGTCAGCCTTCTTTAGCTTTTCCAAGGGGTAGCAGCAAATCAATATTTTCAGATGTGTGTTTATCATGCAGGAAGAAAGGTTACCCATGGAGAGCAGAACAAACACAAAAATATTCCTGTTATTCACTGTCCAGAGAGTATAAACAGGGAAAGATGATCAGGGCTTAAGGGCAGATTTCAAGAATGATGCTTTTTTAATGACTGTTCAGAGCAAAGCATTTTAAAAGGAGCTCTTCAATAGTATGCAAGGCAAAGAAATGTGATTGTAGTGTCCCAGGCCCTTGTGACTTCAGGCCTCTCCACTGCCAGAGGTTAACCGATCGTGAGAAAAGAACACAGAACTCTTCTCTCTTCAATTTGTGTCTGCTGAGTAGCTGCTGTGCTGCTTCTCCCCCTGCCTTAGGCTGTCCTCCAACCTCCTCTGGCCCTCAGACTCACCTCTTTCAGGAAGTCTTCTCAGATTGCACTGGTTCTGCATGCTCTCTCACTTTCCAAACTCCCCTGACACTTACTGTCTGCGCCGTCCCATACTCATTTAACTTTGAATCATTTAGTGTCTCGTATTATTATCTAAATGTTCTACGTACTAAACACTTAAAAAAATTTTTACTTAATCTTGTGAACTGCAAGTACCCTTGAGAAAGGACAATATCAGCCTTCTCAGGACCTCTCACCATAACTGAGCTAGGGATGGCAGGAAAGTTCCCCTTCCAATGCTAACTCCCAAGGATGGGTAACAGCTTCCAGGAGTGATACCTGGAGCAAAATTCACAGGCAGTGTCAGACCTTGCTGAGAGAGGATGCTTGACTGATTGGTGGTATCTGCCTTGGTGAGGCATGAATCATCTTCCCTATTCCTGGATGAAATACTGATATATGCACACAAGGTTGTCAACACAGAACCAACATAAATAATGAATTGGGAATTTACCATGCACGAGCCATAAACAATTGAGTTGTCTACCAAGGCTTTCATCAACTCTAACTCCATTCACTCACTCACTAAGTGTTCAGAGCGATCACTGTGCACAAGGGTAGTGCCAGGGAGCAGAGTGGCAGAGTAGAGTAAGACATGTCTCTGGCCCTCAGGGAGGTTCACCAGTTAGTGAGCGACAGAGACATGATTGCACAGCAAATAGTATTGTTAGCAATGGTCCCCAAAGAGAACTTCATTTCCATCAGGGGAACTAGGACCTTGAATGATAAGGGAATTTAATGGGTAGGGATGAGGGAAATGAACATCTCACAAGGACAAGCACAGAGTGTTTGGAATGAACAACAGTCTGCAATGAAAGAGGAGGCCGGGGCAAGCTAGGCAGGAGGTCGCAGGAGAGAAACAGTAAACTGCTGTCAGAGCTCTGAGACCGGATCCTTGTCCTATAAAGGTAAGTACTGAACCAGTCAGTAGGATGTGTTCCAGGGAAGGGAAGTAAAGGCACAAACTAGCTGAGGCCCCGTCACAAAAGTCAAGGCGGAAACTGATGAGGGTGATGGCGAGGACAGCGGCTATAGCAAGGAAAAGAAGGGAGAGCAATGAGAACTCTATTGGCAAAGGGTTATGAGTGTTTAGTGACTGGATGGATGTGAGGGTGAGGAAGGGTGATAGCTCACCTCCAAATCACACAGTCATTCACACATACAGCTAAAGAGGGAGGTCAACATCTGCTTCCTCTTACAAAAACTGGCATCTTGGCAAGGGCTCGTCCCCCGTCCAGACATGGTAATTCAGGAGGCCCTCTCCTGCAACTAGAGCTTCCTGGGCTTTCAGGAAGAGATTTCTGCTGCCAATAAAAAGTCGTGACACCGCCCTAGCTGGTTTGGCTCAATGGATAGAGTGTCGGCCTAAGGACTTAAAGGTCCCAGGCTCTATCCCAGTAGGAAGCATGCAGGAAGCAGCCTATCAGCAGCTGATCAATGATTCTCTCCCATTATTGATGTTTCTATCTCTCTCTCTACTTCTCCCTTCCTCTCTGAAATCAATAAATGTATTTAAAAAATAGTCATAACACCAATCTACGACAGTCTTGACAATATCCATTGCCATCCTTCTTTCCAACATCTTGGGGCAGGTTAGAAACCCTTCAAAAGGCAGAAGAAAAGGGAGGTACTCTTAGCACACAGCATTTGCAGATAAAAGCACAGTTCCTCAGAAAGTAGGCTTCCCTGTAGTTAATTAGTGACACATTCAAAGCTTGCTGAGTTATTGAGGTAGATCCTCCTAAGCTCCAAACTCAGGTCTCTAAAGGGGGGAATCATAACACTAGGGCCCATCTTATAATGGCCAGAGGATGGAAGAGGAAGGGCGAAAGAATAGCTCCACTCTGTTCTCCACGCTCCTTCCAGAGACTCCCCAAATATACCCTGTGACCTGCCCCCGGCCCTGTCTTCCACGACTGGATGAGCCATCTGCCTCCCAAGTCCAGAACCTGACCAGTGCTTTGTGAAGCACATACCTATCCCCAGGGTACTCTGACCTTGTTCCCATGCTTTTAAGACTTACTGAGCAGCTCTCGAGGTTCAAACATTAAGAAGCATTGTCAAGCCAATCTCTTGATTGCTCAGTGTGAAGAAAAATTGGCAAGCCACATGATGGAGGCCTAGATTTATGTATTCTCAGGAGTGGCACCTAACAAAACAATGTTCCACTGATGACCTCCTTTGCAAGTGGCTGGTTGCCTCTGGTCTTTCAGGACACCCCTCCTACAAACGCGCGCACCCGCGCACACACCTCCACTAATGCCTTTTCTTTGTGCCATTATGCTGTTAGCAGCTAAAAAAGAGAGAGACAAATTTGGTATATTTCCATCAAGATACACACAAGCATGCACACACATTTTACACACACACATACACACACACACACACACACACACACACACACACACACACACGAAAGGCCTGGAATTGAAGTTTATGAAGGGAAAAGCTGAGTTCTCAAAGCCAATCCCATGCTTACGTTACTGAAAAACCAATGGATTTGGCTCAGTTCTGTTAACCATCAGCAATTATCTTCCTGTCAAAGCTAAAGGTAACAAATTTCCCCATATCCAGCGAGGCTATATCACCAACCGGACACCAACATCATCTGACGGCAAGTAAATCACCACAGCAGCCATGGGCCCTGACAGACAAATGCTCCATCTCGGAAAACCCAGGCCTATCACTCAGCAAGGGAGAGAGGTTCTCTCCGCTGGGCTTACCCAGAAGAGATTAAGTGTTTCAGATTCCGTAAGTACAGTAGAAAGCAAATCCCAAATATGAGAATTATTAATGGACTTTACACCAGTCCTTTTAATCTGTTGCCAACATATGCTCATCTATTCTGCCTGGTCTGCCTTGTTTCCCCACAGACATAACAGGCAGGAACAGTGCATTCTCCCAGCCCTAATCGGAGCCAACAGCATAAGAACAATGTCCCACTACCAATCACATGGGGACTGCTTTAGCAAGAGCTGTTCTTTTATAATGAAGACTGTGTAATAAAAGATACCATTAATATGTCCTGTCCTTAACAATAACGTTCATTTCATGATACGCTACATAATGGGGATATCAGTTCTTACCCTGCTAGGGACAGAGTGCTGGGTAATCACAGGGCAACCAGAGCCTGGCTGCAATCCCCTCCTCGTACGTGGGTGAAGCAGCATGTCCCCCCAAAGGATCTAGGGGGCCGCTGTCAGACTTTAACATCCAGTCTACAGGAACCTTGTTTTATTCACCTATATATTTCATTCAAGGTCCTGCTATGCAACCTAGAGCTGAAGTAGGGGTCCCAAAAGATATCATTTCCACCAATAAAAACACAATATACTGGGAAGATAAACTTTACCCATAGAATCCAATCATCCAATGAGAACATTGAAACAACCAGTTATAATGCTCAGAATTGATGGCCAGAAAGGGGAGAGACCTATGAACTGGCACAAGGTGCTGTGCAGAGTCAGAGGGACATTACTGGCTTTACGGCCTGGTACCATGATGTGTGTGTTTGTATGTGTGTGTGTGTGTGTGTTTAAAAATATCTATTTATTAAGCCCCTACTAAATGCCAACACTGTCCAAGTACTTTTGTATATTATGTCACCTAATTTTCACAAATCATGAAAAAAAATCCTTTTACTCCCAATTTCAATATGAGAAAATTAAAACCCAAAGAACTTAAAAACTTAAGTCCAAGGTTATCTAACTACAGAGGACTGGACCCAAGATGGAAGTCAGGCTAATGGGCATCAGAGAGTCCTTCACTTTTCTGGCACCACAGCAGCCAGTGAGAGGCCAGCCTCCACACTGACCATACACGGCCCCATGTGGAACCTCACTGTTCAGGTGGCTGCCTAGACTGGGGCTTGCCAATGAGGAAGCAGGAAGAGAGATGATCAGAAGCCTACACAACCCTCTGACCCATGACTGAGCTCATCAGCATCATGCTACAGTCACCTGGACCAAGCAACCCCCCAAATCAACTATCACCCCCCCAAAAAGGGCTAGATGGCCTGGAATTTTAAAAGCTACATGTACTGTTTGTCAAATCTAAGTATCAGATTAAACCATATGAAATGAACATTTTTGTAGATTCAAAACTGGTCAAATACTGGCAATTTCATATGGTTCAAATGAGTCCAACACCAGAATTCACGGCAGGAGAATGTGAGGTGAATCATTCATCTAGGGTGGAAAGGATTTTTATTCTAGAGAAAATATTCTGCCTCAGTTTCATGCCAAAGAGAAAATGCTACAGAGAGGTGAGGAAAGGTACTGGACTGGTGGGGAGCGGCCTAAACACCAGAGTTCCAGGTGTGTCCTGCTTCTAACCAGCTATACGGCTTAGGTAACTTGCCTTCTCTCTGCCCAGTTTCCTCTGATGTGACATGAAGGTGTTGAACCATAAGTCCTGGAAAGTCTCTTCCAGTTCTGAAGTGTTGTCAAGCTGGTGTTCTGTGGCGACATCAGAGGCTCTTCTGAGAGTGAGTGCTTGGCTAAGGTGAGTGACAGAGAGCATAAGGGAATGAGAAGACTGCAGTGGGCAGGAGGGAATGACTATAGAAGAATGGAGCCCAGAAGGGGGATATTGGAGTTTAAAAACAACATTACTAGTTAAATAAAATTGGAAAGGACCAGACCTAAAAGTCCAAATATCCTATCTAATAAAGAGGGACTATGCTAATTGACCATCACACCCAAACAAAGATGGTGGTACCCACAGCCAATAAAGAGGGAATATGCTAATTGACTGTCACGCCCCCACAAGATGGTGGCACCCAGTCCCCTCAGCCCTGCTGCATCCAGCCTCAGTCCCCCAGTCCCCTCAGCCCTGCCTCATCCAGCTGGAGTGTCCCAGTCCCCCCAGCCCCACAAGGGAAGGCAGTTGAGGGGGGTGATCGGACCAGCAGGGGAGGGCAGTTGGAGGTGATCGGGCTGTCAGGGGAGGGCAATTGGGGGCAATCGGGCCAGCAGACGAGCAGTTAGGCATCAATCAGGCCAGCAGGAGAGTGGTTAGGGGGCTATCAGGCTGGCAGGCAGAGTGGTTAGGGGGCAATCAGGCAGGCAGGCAGGTTAGGAGCCAGCAGTCCTGGATTGTGAGAGGGATGTCCCAGATTGAAGAGGGTGCAGGCTGGGCTGAGGGACACTCCCCCCCAAAAAAAACACCATGCACAAATTTCATGCACCGGGCCTCTAGTTTAATAATAATTAATAGTGTTTCCAACTGCCTACTTATTGCATACCCAAAACCTGACAAGAAGCTGGGATGGGCAGGCTAAACCACATTTCTCTCATCATAGTCTTCTAAGAGGTTCAGAGACCTTTCACACACCCACAAATCACACACCAGCAGCCAAATGAATCTGGCATTATCCTTCTCAGGATTTACAGCTGATGTACCAATTCCTTGTCTAGTCCTAAATCTGCCATTTCTAAGGGAGACATCCCAAGGTCCCAGGTGCAGCCACATGCTCCATGGCTGGCCACATAGGGGCACAATGACATTTGGTGACAAGATAGAGTTCAGGAGAAAGTTCTCCAGAATGAGAATGCTTTGGATTAGAAAAATATCAAACAGAGCACATAGGCCTGGGGGAGAATTGGCAACCTTAAATATAAGAATGTTCTGAGGCAAGCTGGACTCAGCCCACCAGTCTGCCTGACCTCACTGTGCCAAAATCACTCAGTGGACCAAGTGGAAGAGAAGTGGAAGTCCAATAACTGCCTGCCATGGCACTTCTTTCTCCAGCTGGCTTTATTACTTCCCCACACTCTGCAAGGATTACTCTCTGATACCTCCCAGTATCACACCATCTGAGAAGTTGCCTACTCTAGCAGATAGAGGAAAAGAACATTAACTTGGCCTGACAGAGAATGCACTTGGCTGAGTCAGAAACACTACTTCTAGTGCAAAATCTGAAAACTGGGGCCCAACATGATGCATAGGCATGATTGGTGTGTGTGTGTATGTGTGCGCGTGCGCACGCACACACACGCGCACGTGCATACTATATATTTATATATCAATGTAGCTGCCTACAATAAATAGTTGAGAGATTTCATGTACATAATCTACATTTCTGGCTTCCCTTCAATAAGGAAAATACCTGAATTTCAGCTTCCAGTAGTGACAGAGTCATTTATATATTTGATTAACCCCTCCATAGATAATAATGGTGAATTTGGGAGAAAATATTTTTTAAAAACTACTAATGTGAAATCACTGAAAAGCAACAGAAAACAGGTAGAAACTGGATGAAAGTTATGTCTTAACAGAAGTCTGTAGGGCAGAGTGGCTAAAATATAGTAATAGAAAATCATAGTCTTAGTGGATGAAAGCATCAGGAGATGGATCTTACCAGTGATAAAAAAGTTAGAAAGTTAGATGAGAGATTCCAGGAAGAAGAAACACCAAAGGGTGATGTTCCAAAATCTGCAAAAAAAAAAAAAAAACTTACAACCAAATCCTTGGGTGACCCTGAACTGCCTATGCGCTGGGAAGATTACAAGAAGCTGAGTTAAGAACAATTGGAAGTCTAAAAGAGTCGAACAGAGGTCTCAGCTGCTACTTATAACAAGGGAAAGATGTGTAGTTTGAGTACATTCAAGTTACTTATTTGCTAGAATAAAAATGTATATATATATTATTTTCTGACAAAAGCTATATATGTAGTTTTTAAGTAATTGAAACTAGTCTATCATTCTAAACAATGTATCACCTACAATGTTCAGGATACAACAGTAAATTACCTGACAAGCTAACTAATGGGAAATAATGACTCACAGTCAAGGTTTAAAAAAAAATCAATAGGCACTAACCCTGTGACCACCTAGATTGAGGAATTAATGCACAAGTACTTTACAGTAGCTGTAATGTACCAAGGTCTTAAGCAATAGAAAATGAATAAACAGATGGAGTGAAAAGGAATCTTATCAGAGAAATAAATTGTTTTAAAAACTAAACAAGTTAAATTTGGAAACTGAAGAGCCCAATATTTAAAATGAAAAAAATATATACTTGACCTTAACAAAAGTCTGTAGATGGGAAACAAAAATGTCAGTGACAATGAAAGTAGATAAATAGAGATTATCTAATGAGAAAGAGGAAAAATGTTTTACAAAACAATAAACAGAAACCCAGTGACCTGTGAAACAATTTAAGATGGTCTAACATACATGTAACTAGAGTAGCAGTAGGAAAAAAGGAAGAGGAGAGGCAGAAAAAGTATGAATATCAATGGCCAAAAAATTCCTAAACTTAGTAAAAACAAAATAAAATAAAAAAACATGTGCACAGAAACAAGAAACTTAGAGAAATCCATGCAAATTATACCTCCAAACATTACTGTCAAATTTCTGAAAATCAAAGTTAAGGAGAAAATCTTGAAAGCAAAGATGATACATTATATACATACAGGGGAACAATGGTTAAAACTGACAGCTGACTTCTTATAGAAACAATGGTGGCCAGAGACAATGGAATGAACTCTTTAAATGGTTGAACCAACAGAAATCAAACCAGAATTCTATATTCAATGAAAATATTCTCCAAAAATCTAAGAAATATAAACATAGCTTCAGATAAACAGAAATAGAAAATTTGTTGAAAAGACCCCCAATTATAAAAAATTTTTTTCAAAGAAATTCTTTAGGTTGTAAAGAAAAATTACCAGTTGGAAATGCTATTATATTAAAAAGAATGAAGAGCACTGGAAATGGAAAATGTTCAATCAAATGTAAAGGCAATATTTATTCTTCTTTTAATAAGATACATTGATATAAAGCAAAAATTTTACACTGTAGTGTGGTGATTATACTGTATGTATGTGTGAGGCATTGGGGCATACAATCATAGCTGGCATGTAGCAGGTCCTCAATAAATAATCATTCAATAACTGTTATTGCATTTAGACTGCCACCCCTGAGCTAGATAACTATCCTAAGGCTCCCCTACTCTTCCATGATAGCAAATAGCTATAACCAATCTCTTATCCATTACTTCTAATCAACTGCAAATAATCTCTAATAGCACATCATCAGAAAATGTCTTTGTTTAATTTGGATTAATAATATGTCAACAGTTCCCAATAGACCATTGCAGTCAATATGTCAGCCAATATATTATAGGACATCAATAACAGTCTTGGTTACATGACAGACAGAAAGTCCATTTGAACTCCACCTGTTTGGGATATCTTTCTCTCTAATGACATATAGGTAAGAGAAAAGTACATGAGTTAAGAACATGAATTTTGATGTTAGAACTAGTTCTATCTGGCTGTGAGATGTATAACATAGGGCAGGTCACTTAATAATTCTATCATAGAGTTATTGAGGTGACCAAATGAGAGACGGTCTATAGAGTTGCTGGCATCAAAATGAGTGATAATAGAAGATTCCTGGTAGGATAATTTAATAATTAAAATCAGCTTTAAACATGTAATCCTCAAAGCAGTTAAATGAGAGTGAACTCAATAATTCTACCTTATATTCCTTCTTTTCTGAACACATCAATGAATGCTCCTGCTAAGCCATCCAATTCAGAGCCCTTTAACTACATCCCCTAGTTAAAGAACAAACATCCTGGAACCACACTCCCTTGAACCTACTCTCATCTTTCTGGCAGGCCAAGCTTCCCTGACCACAAACTGGCCCATTTCTCCTCCAAACAAGTAAGTCAACTCAAAAGCTAATCTAAGCACATGACATGTAGCAGCATCACAGTAATTCATGTCCCACAGCACCCCAGACTCATGGATGATGGGACTTCAAACAAGAGACTATTGAAGACCATCGTCAGAACACATCCTTACAGGGGTAGCAACACCTTCTGTGAGCCTTCAAGTGCCAGCCATGAACTGTGTTGCAACAGATCTCCCCAAATATTTATTTTCATGGACAAAGACCCCAGACTTGAAGTCCCAGGATGCAATCCTTCATCATCCAGCACATTAACCAGTGGAAGTTGACTAAGGCCAAATCTTCCAATGCATCACCACAAAGCTAACAGGACTTAACCACAGTCATTACCAATTAAACATTCTAAGCATTGGTGTTTATAATACCAACTTCAGAAATTATTTTCTTGTCTGGTTAATTACTGGTCAGGTGGCTTTCTACCTGCCCTTAACTTCCCCTAAGTGGTTAACTAATGAGCTCATCGTTACCAGCTTCATGAGGATTAGAGGTTAAGCGTAAGCTTGATTATAAGCCATAAATGTGAGTAATTTGAAATGTTATTGGTTATTACAAAAATATATGATAATAATTTCCTCTTTAATGAAAGGGAACATGTTTATAGTGGTCCCAAGCTCCTTGTTCAGGCTTTGGGAAGGAGAGGAGAGCATGATAAACAGCTCAGCTTCAGGATGGGCATCTGGGGTGAGGTGGCACAAATGAATACTCACCACTTAGCAGGGTCATAAAAATGCAGACAAACCCTGCATTTGTATGATAAATATGGAGTTTATGGGCTCCTTTCTTGAAGGGGTTGCATGTTGCTGCTGGGGAGGGCTACTTATCAAAGAAGTCTGAGGATCCAAAGGAAAAGGAGACCAACAAGCCCCCTTCCCATTCAAAGCACTGCATGTTAAAATGAGGACTTGCCCAACTAAATCCTACACACTGTGATTAAAAGTTACATACAAAACACATCAGACATGAAATAATAACACAGGCTGTGGAGGTATAACAATGTATTTTAAACCTCCCAAACACCTCCCACATGAAAGTGACTTGGAGAAAGTATAATGTAAACGAGAAGCCTGGGAATAATTGATGAAATTAGAAGTTTATAATAGAAGCTGAATATTATCATTGAAATGGAAGAGAAGATGAGTCCTGTTTCCCAAGAAATAGAAGGAGGGCCTTTACGAATGGTTTGTGGTCTGTGCGGCCACCCAGGGGCTTCCTGGTGCTACCAGATCACAAGATACTCTATCATCCAGCCAGCTGGCTCTCAGGAAAAGACTCTTGCTCTGAAATTCCAATCAATGACAGGCAACCCAAGGCCAATCAAGTGACAGATTCAACCAAGAGGTTGTGACCAGAAAGAGACCAGAATGGGTACATGCCAATGAGATGTTGGCATCTTTTCTAAACCCTGGGAGCAGGTGAGAGAACTCCTAAGACAGCAAACCATGGTGCCAACACCACTTAGAAGCTCAGCAAAGCAAAGTGGTCATAAAAGCTTTACCCCTACCCGTCTTCACGCTGAGTATTCTCTTTCTAAATTAAAAGTCGGTTTCCATTTTTAACAGCCCCAACAGTAACACTTTGTAGAGCCCTCTCTTTTCACAGACCACTTAATAGCCCTTAGTTATTTAATCCTCCGAGGTGTCTCAGGAGCCAGCAGGCCATGGGCTCACTTATGCCCCTTTCCTTGTCCAAAGAGCAGACACTGGCCCACAGAGCATATGGCTGGCTACCATCACCATCCGAATGATAAGGCAGCTAGTTTGCATTTTATGGGCTTATTGGTATTTACAGAACAATTATTTTTTTAAACACTGTCAAATCATTTTCACCAATGGAGCCACTTTTCGTATTTGTTTGCCCTTAGCAAACACCAATGCTTGTTGTTCAGAGTGGTAAAGGTTTTATTACAACCTTCAAGTTAACAATCCTTCCACAATGTGTTTGTTGCCTGGAGAGGAAGGCAGGCATCACCAGTCCAGTCAGATATAATAAACCCACTCCGTGAAATACCTACACAATAGTAAATCAGTGATTCACTAACCCAATTCTATATATCAGATCAAACCTCAGACAATCTCAAAAGCCCCCCTCCCACCACACACATACATACTATAAATTTTCCTAGCTCTTCCCTGTAAGTTTCTCATTTAATTAATACTTATGGAGTACCTACTAGATATAGGACACTGCTGGGTGCTATCAGGGACAAGATATTAACTACACATGGTTCCTGTACTTAAGGACCCCACAGGCAAGGAAGGAGTGGAGCTGAGAGCAACACATGAGCTACCATAACACAAGGGAGAAAGTACCAAGTGCCAGAGGGGAGTGAGGATGGAATGCGCACAGGGACTCTGAGTATAAACACTCACTTTCAATTGGGAGAACCAGCACAGTTTCACAGAAGAGATGGTCTTTGATCCGGGCCTTGGGAGATAAACAGAAGTGAGACATGTGGGGTGCAAGGCATTTCAGGTTTCCCCAGAACAGTGTGAACACGGGCACAGGTAAGACTGGGTGGAGGTATAGAGGGGGATCATTGGTTCCAAGGTCTGGTGTACAGTGTGAGAACAAAGGCCTTTTCAGACCACCCTCATGAAAGAAGCCCCCTCTCCATCCCAAGCCCCTTAGTGTGGCAATAGCTCTATGCTTTCTACAGTTTCCATAATTAGAAATTGCCCACGTTAGCTCACATACCATCACCACTACCACCCTAGTCACTAGAATGTAAACTCCATCTTCTTCAATGGTGCATCCAGAACACTGCTTGGCACTGAGTTAGACACTCAATAAACATTTGTAGAATTAATTACCTAATTAATTACTGTGTCGGCGAGTTCTGGAAATATACCATAGATGCAATTTTACTTCCAGAAAGTGCGTGGTTCTCTATTCAAACCCTTGTTCTCTGTCTGCCTTGTTCTCTGCCTGCCTGCCTCAAGGCACATGTGTGCATAAATATGTCATAGTTTCATATCAGAAAGCAATGCTCTGAGGTCCACCAGGAATGATTCATTCCCCAGCAGAGGCCACTGGGCTGGGCAGCATGAATAAAACTGAAACAATATGGAGGGGGGAGGGGACAGGAGCCCAAGGGCCAAACATCACCTTTTCCAACCCATCCCAAAGTCAAGGTCTCGCCTACAGATTGTCCTCTGAGAGCAGTTCTTGCAAGCTCACAGCCAAAGGTGATGGTGCAGGGAGCAGGAACCAAGGGCTGCTAATAGCAAGTACTCACCTCCTGGGAGAAGTAAGGTGTGACCTTTCCAGGTTTTATCAACACTCTCTCTTCCTGGGGCCAACTTCTTCCCAGTGAGGCTCAGGCAAGATTCCAAGGAAGGAAGCCTTCACATTACAAATGGAGAATGGGCAGCCAGGACCCAAAAACACAGAGCCTGAGATACTTTTTCTCCTGGGAGTTCAACTCTCCAAGGATCTTTGGGACATAAGTTCACCACAAATTGGGGAAATAAACAACAACACAGCATCAAAGTGGAAGGCTATATCCTTCCAGGGTCAAACTCAAAGGCATTCACTCCAGCCCCTTTGTGTATCAGGCAGTGTCCAGCTATGTATATACTTGTATCTGGCATCCACATCTGACCAGAGCCTCTAATAACTGGAAGGAATCGCTCCCACAAAATATGTATTTAAGGGCTGCAAGGATAATTGAGACAGAATGTTAAGCCTGTGTGATTTGGGGGGATCCATCTAAGACTCCTAATCATGGTTAATTCAGCGTGTGCGGCCACCCTGGGGTTGCATGCAGAGCGCTGGCTTCACGGAGGTAATTGGTGCTATTGAAGCCAGCCAGCGCTCTGCAGTTCGCTGCTCTCCTCCTCGCCTCCAGGCATGGGGAGGATCAATATTTGTTAGGATTGCTTCTTGTTCCAACAATGTAAGATTTACAATACTAGCTGGGATTCTCACTTTGTCTTCACACAACTCATCAGTGGAACCCAATTACTAACCTCAGACAAACAACATTAACATGAGCCTCTATGCTGCTTTATTGCCCTTCATCCAAGTCTCATTTCAGGGTCTTCAGGCAGTGCCACTATAACAGATACTACACTTTAAAGTGTGCTCCAAGGAATAAATTCTCAGTCTTTCATTACTCGTACCTTGATTTACTTCATATCATCTTGCCGCTATAGACAAAGATAACACACTGTAAATTACAGCCATCCTGTCTCGTGGTTTCAGAGGCAGGGGGAAGGCAAGGAGTGAGGTTTTCTGTGTCTTCACAATTAGCAGTGGGCCAGGCGCTATCGCTCCCATATTGCCCACGATTAGCTGTGTTTATTAGAATCATTTGCAAAGTGTGGTTCGGATAAAAATCCCTTCCTCTACCCTCAATCTTCCCTTCTGTCAGGAATCCCATTAAATTTAAAAAACCTCAAAGCTAAATGAAAATACAGTTTCAACCTTTCTCTATCGCATCCTCTCGCAGGCTACCAGCTCATGTACATCAGTTCAGGGGGTAACTTGGCAAATTTATTTAGGGGAGAAGCCCTTCCAGTAATCAAGTTCCTATTACTAAACAGCTCAAAGTCTCTCAAATAGGGTGAAATTCTCACCAGTTCCCTCTTTTCTCCATCCCAAGCCCTGGTTGAAAAAATAGCTGTCTCACTTTGCCTTGAAATTAACAAGAAAGCCTGGGTGAGGAGAGACCTAAGAAAACAGTCACTGGAAAAAGTCCTCCCAGTTAGCTGTAGCAGTACCCCCTTATTTGTCCTACAATTTCCTCCATCCTCCATCCTATTCCAGTAGCTGATAACTAAGAACATTAGTTTTATGCGACTTGTCAAGCTCAAATGAAAAGAGAGCTAACTTTAATGACACTGCAATTAATCGCCCCAATAGACAGACAGCTAAAAGACAAGATATTGACTTCATTAAGGATAATGTATTATGTCATTAAGTTAGTAGGGTCACCTTGTGTATCATACATGCCTGCTAATATATTGGCATTTTCCTCAAATAAGATAAATTCAGATATGAGTGATAAAGCTGATTAGAAAATGTTTAATCTAAAGAGGACACTTTCCTTACACCCCTGCTCCACAGCCCCAGGTAGAAGTGAAGTCATAAGAAACCATTATAGACGCAAAATGATCTCAAATATTAGGTCCCACTCATTTATAATCCAGCCCTCCCCTCCTTCATTTCTACAGTTAAAAGGGTGTGTTCACAGACGGAAGTCAGAGAGCTTTTGGCGACTTGAGGGTTCACATGGGTGAGTTGCTGGGGTATTGTTTTTAAACATAGCACCTATTTCATTTTGAACATGCCCAGACAATTCAATAAAAACATCCACATGCTCTTGGTGACACAGGGCTAGGATTTAACGCTGTCGGGACAGGCCTCCAAAGTCACTCGGTTAAGAGGAGGAATTGTAATACAACTCAGCTTCAAAGGGGATCATTCTTTTGAATGAGATAACTTCTCTTCAAGGCTTATCTAAAGGGAATTTGTTGACTTAAATGAAATCATTTTTCCTTTAGAGTGAAGTATTCACAAATTAAGATATATTTGCCAACACTTTATGTGGCACTTTATTTCACATAAACAAAATAAGGTTTTCTAAAAATTTATCTCTCTTCAACTAATTCAGCAAAATTATAACCGTAGTTCAAATGTTTTTTGAAGCTGAGGAATTTCCTTGGAGAAGACTGTCACCCTCTGAACTGGTAACGGGTCCCACAATATAATCATATTGGGGCTGTTAGGACTTCTTCCTCCATTTGTGTCATATACTCTCTCAGTAAACAGAATGATTTGATAACATTGCATTTGACCTAAGTAAAACACTTATTTGTAATTGGGGCTTAGTTCATAAATAATATATGAATGAAAATAAACCAAAATAAATGTTATACAGCATTGTTAATCTATAATAATAAAAGCATAATATGCAAATTGACTGAACGACCAAACAGCAGAACAACCGTTCAGACGACCACACTATGACATACACTAGTGCCAGGCCAGACAAGGTGGGTGTGATGTTATTGGTCAGGGGGCCCCACCATTGCCCCACAATTGCCCCGCAGAGGGAGGCCCAGGCCACCCACTGAACGGTGATTGATCACAGAGCCCCAGCTGGGTGGGTGGGGCCTCCCTCTGTGGGGCAATCAATCTGGGGACCTCGAAACTGATCACCCCACAGAGGGAGGCCCAAGCCACTGGCCAGCAACACTGTGGCGGGTGTGCAGGGCCTGCCAGCTATCACCCCTCAGAGGGAGGCCCAGGCCAGCAAAGCAATTGCACTCCATGCTTGTCGCCGGCAGAGGGAGGTGACCAGAGGAGGGGGTGGGGATAGCGCCGCACAGATGGCAAGCAGTGGCAGCAGCAGGGGTGGGGCCAGCTGCCAGCAGCCAGGGGAAGGAAAGTCCTGATAGGCCCTGATCACTGGCCAGGCCTAGGGACCCTACATGAGGAGTCCCAGATTGTGAGAGGGCTCAGGCTGGGCTGAGAGACACCTCCTTCCCCCGTTCATGAATTTTGTGCACCAGGTCTCTAGTTACGACATAAAATACTGAAATCTTTGGCCAGGGAAATAAAAGATATAGATGTACAGATAAACATATGAGATACATGTCAATATATGCAGACAGATAAACAAATAGACTCACACCCACAGACCATGTTTAGATATAATACTGAATCCTCAGATCACACCAGGAATGAGCTCCCCACCCCCCAGGATTTCCCCATTTTAGAGATGAGCACACTGAGCTCTGGAGAAGGGAAGCGATTTTCTCACATTCACACAGGAATTAGCAGTAACAGTATCCCAGACCTGATGAGGCCCAGGTCACATGCCTCTGCTCCAAACGCTTCACACCTCTCCTTCCCAGGCATGTATACATATTTTAAATCCTTATTCACATCCACACATAGAACTTTCTGGATTGTGTCTCTCTTATTGGAGTATAATAAAACAACACATTGGCTGCCTTATAAATAAAGATTATAACAAAAATAAACAGGAGATAGCTTACCAATCTCAACCAAGCAGATGACCTAACTAACACTCATCATCTTCTCACTTAGTCTTTTAGATGAAAGAAAAAAAAAAAAGAATAAAAATAAAGGAGGTGACACACCACAGAGGCCAGAGCCAAACCTCTGATTTGACGTCCCCTGTCAAGCATCATAAGCACACCCAACCCACGTTTTTTCCTTCCTGCTGTTGCTACTGACATTAAAATCACTTCCTTGACTTTCCAAAGCTTCATGAGGAGGGCAGGACTGACAGCAGCGGGAAGCATCTCAGCTGCTTGTGGACAGACACCTTCCCAGTGGTGTGAGGAGGACTTCCTGACACTCCCCCTTCAGACTCACCACTAATTACCAACACCTGCAGCCCTTCATGCCAAGCCATCTCTTTTAACCTGAACCCTCATCTTTTCTATTATTTCCATTAAGGTTGTCAAAACCAGAAGTTTGGGAACCTTTCTCTGTGACCTTGGCATTTCTCTGCAGGCTTAACGTATTGGCATTTTTCCTCTGACTGCATCTCTTCTCATTTGTCATGATTATTGCTGAATTTTTCAACTGTCATTCCCAAACGTAAATCAATGGTTGTCTACTTCCCCTTTGTCATATCTGCACGGCAAACAGCCTTTCCCTTCTAAATGAAGCTTCCTCCTTTTCCATCCATTAAAAGGGGCCTGTCTGCAGAAGTCAATCCTTTGTTAGGTCATTGCATTTATCACGCTTCCAATCAGTGCCTGACACACTTATTCAGCCAGGTCTTCAACCACACAATCATTGTTCATCTGGGGGTTGTGCTGTAATTTATTTATGCAGGATGTTTTCACTATCCATCTGGGCAGTTTCAAATTTTTCACCCCTGCCCTCTTCCTCGGGACCTTCAATACTTGGAGGGAATTTGGGGGGTGGGGAGGAAGGAGCGCAGTGATGGAGATAGGGATGTGTGGAGAGGAAAAGAACAAGGAGCTCAGTTTCTGTGGGAGTGGCTGTAGGCAAGTCCTTTCTCCGTGAGAAACATGCAAACTGAGAGAGACTTTGAATCAGGCCTGAGGCCCAATTTCACAGCACAGTTAAGCCAAGAAACCCTGCAGCATGAAGAGTCCAAGAGGGACAATTCCCGTGATGTAGTAAATGAGAATGAAGTCCCAACGAGTTTAATAAGACCTCTTTATAAGCATATTGGCTCCAATTGTCATATGGAATTCTAAAGGAAAAATTTGTTCTAAAAGGGAAAGGGAGCAACCCATTTTCTAACACTGCACACCTCCTCCAGGCTGCTGAACCTGAAAGAAGCCAGTATGTGTTGCTATGAAATTCTCAGGTGAACCTGGGACTGATACCAACGCCTTAGTGGGAGCTCACTGAGGCCCCCTGAGTGCTCTCCGGCACCACCTGGGCCCTACACAATGAGCAGGCTTTTCTCCCCGACCTGCCGCAGACTCACCCTTTATGCCTTCACACCTCTGGTTCTCATCACCCTGTCTCTGGCACTGGTACACACCATCTTTTGTTGGAAGGAAATATCTAACCAGAAGAAATCCAGGCCTTCTCCTTCCCTATAAGTGCTTTCAACTCAGGGTTCAGAGATGTGACCCCTCCAAAGGTGGCCAAGGCCCTAATGATGTCCAGCCCCTCCTGGACTCTTCCCTCTCCCTGCAAGACACCCCAAGCCAAATAAGACCTGGAATGATGATAATTCCAGGGCATGTTTAATGTCTGTTTCCCTCCTTTTGACCAACGTATCCATGCAAAGAAAATAACTAAAGGAAAAAGGGTACCCTCAGGTGTTAATAAACATAATTATACATGTTTATACCATAAGTAATTGATAGAACCATTCATTCCTAGTACATTCCTTACATCAGTAGGTATCATGTTTCCCCTCCCCAAGACTCACAAACAAACAACTTACATCAATATTAAGGCCTGCTATTGTTGAATAGCTTGCTTGAAGCCACAGCATTATCCAAGGGGAAATGGGTTGCTTGGTCCTGCAATCACTAACTCTACGGGATTCTTGATGTACTTATGGTTGATGGTGTTCTACTGCTACTGATTACTGTTGTGTATTATATTATCTGCACAGCTGGACATGGAAATCCTGTATAGGTGTGAGGAGAAAAAAAGGGGATAAGCAAAAGCTTCTCTAGGCAGCTACAGGAACCTAAAAATGTATCCTCAGCAAGAATATCAAGGCACCAAAAAATACTATATCACCACATTCTCCTCTTCTTAACTAACATCTTCCCACATATCTCACCAGTCTTCCACTTGACTTGTGACTTGTGAAGCTACTTCTACATGGTGATAGTGGGTCTGAAGTACTAGATACACCATTCTAGCAAAGGCAGCACCAGAGAAGAATGACTGCTTCATCTGCATGATGGCCCTATGGCATCTTACAGGGGCCTATATTGCACTATGGGTCTTCTGTAGCCTCAATTATTATGTCAGGAAACAACTATGGGCTGGAACCACTGTTCTTAAGAAAGACTAAGTCTTATTATGTTTTTAAGCAAACAGTATAATGGAGCCATCACAGTATCTACCATATGTGAATATGTTCTTGCTCTCAGAGTCCTTATCCAGGTATGGATAGGTGCTCAAATCATGTCAGTAGCTATTTCCCTACTAGTGATGCATCAGAGCTAATTTCCATGGTGGAACCTGGAGTGACAGGTTGAAGAATGAAAAGTTTGGTGAATCACATTGGTCAATCTCCTCCAGCATCCTCCTAAGACATCCCAGTAGCCTGACTATCCTTTTAGCTTGATCATTTGCTTGAAGGTGATGATCAGGATGGTGACAGCTGAGATAAGAGTCCTGTGCACAACTTCCTTAAATTCAGACCTCCTGTCAGAAATGATAGTGTCTGGAAAGCCAGGTGTTGAGAGCACCTGTGATTATTTCATAAAGGGCTAGAATTAAAGTATCTGTGAGAACCTTGGGTCATTTTGAAAAGGAATCTATACCTGAATAATTCTGAAAAATTAAGACTAATTCTTGATGAAGGTTCTGGTAACTTTATAGTTTACAAAGCACATTCATAGATACCATTTTGGGTGGATTATGCCCAGTAGCTTGACATTTTCCTTAACAGTCTTTAACATTACAATCCATTCTAGACTCTCAAATTTAACTTCTAGTCAGTTTAATGCATAAAATTCACATAAGTATTGCATATAGAATGGCCAAGATAAAGTGATGACTATCTATATGGAATAAACAATATGATTTTTTAAAAGTGTTTTTGTGGACAGATAATTCAGGCTAGTTGCTTAAAATAGCTGAGTTCCTACTGAGCTGTTCTATGCTTGTCCCTTCCATTATAACAACTGGGAGGAGATTCCAAGACATGCAATTTGCATTTGTTTAGCTTTATCTGCCAGATTAGAAAACTTTAAATCAAAATCATGTGGCAAAAGAGCATCAGTGTTTATTTATCTTCCAGGCTTGTAAGCAAAATATAGTCATAGGAAAAGAACAAAAGAGATTATATATGTATGAACATAATCAAGCTTGGAAATAAGAACTCAAAGAAATTCACTACTGTACAAATAATAACGTTTGGTTATTGAGATAGTTCAGAATTTCTTGGTTCTCACAATAGCAGCAAAGTCAACTTCATGAACCTGTGATTTGCTGTTGAATTGTGTAGTATATGTATGACTAATGATTTTGTGGCCAAACATAGCTTCAATATGGTGAGGAGAAACCACGAGATAAAGCACAATGGTTTTTGTTTGATCATGATGTGTGAATGTAGACTCTTAAATCAATAAACATTGAACACCCTGAATATGGTTACACAGCTGGCAAAGCCAGCTCCATGGACAGGATTTCCAGTAGGAAAATCAGGTGACTCAATAATGCTGATGAGGAAGGATGTTAAGAGCCCCAGAGAGCCTCGAGGTTCTCCCCATGAAAGAGTCTCACTTAGATGTAACCCTTATTGGTGAATTTCCTTGAGAAAATATTCAGAGGAATGAAACAATACACACTTTGGTTTCACATGTATCCCTTCCATTCAGATCCAATACTGATTCCCAAAAGTATTTTAGAAATTCTATCCCCACTTAAGAGATAGGGAAATCTATTATTATCACCATTTTACTAGTAGGTGGTACTCTAGCTGATAACCTAAAAATCTGGGTCTCTTTAACAAGGTACAGACATTTTTACATCTGATAACCTAAAAATCTGGGTCTCTTCAACAAGGTACAGACATTTTTACATCAATGGAAATTCTGAACTGAAGGCTAACCTTAATATAAAATGTCACTCAATTAGTGATAACAATTCAGACACACAAACAGTTACGTATAAGTTTGGATGAGATCAAATTTGGCAGTGCCTTTCCTGCCTTTTTCTTCCTCAAAAACACCTGTGAGATGACTACCTCTGACTCTGAAAGTGGGCTCTGCTGTGCCTATCCACAGTGACATCTCCAGAAAGTTTTACCTTCCCATATGCAGGTGATTCTACCCGGGACAGGCACTTCAGTTTTTAAACTTGTTTTTAACTTGGAGTAAAAGATAGTGTTGGCTCTCAAGCAAATCACTGCAGTGACTAGAACTAGATAGAATAGGATGGTGTCATCTTCCCCTTGTCTGTTCCCTAGAAATTGTCTTAGGAATTCAGTCGGAAAAAACCCTGCAACTTGGTGTAATGGTGCCAATACTTCGGAGTCTGATTATTTGCCCTTGAGAGATGTTCTAATAACTCTAAGAGTGGCAAAAACCCTCATTCTGAGAGAATACAAGCAGAGTGCCTATAAAGAAGATTGTAGATGGAATTTTTATTAGGCTTATGACTTGGATTAAATAACCTTACTTTTAGTATATGTGCTGCTGAAGCGAGCACAGATTAAATAACCTCAAATCTCAGATTTGGGATTCTATTTTCCTATCGTCCAAGATTACTTCCCTTCTAAGAAATTACAATTTACATTCACAACACAGTATCACTTAATACCATCAATAGGTTATGTGACTTTAAGAGAAATGACATATAACAAAAGCAACTTACCATAGTCTAATTGATGTAAACAAAAGTTAAGTTCCTATGATATCTTATCAACAGTATAACAAAACAATGTTGAACAAAATGATGTCATCCAAGGATCTGCTGTACAGACTGCAGCAACATGAACTAAATGAATATTGCATTCTGAAAGGATACATCGCAGGTACAAAAGCTAGGAGCTAAAATAAGGCTCCCTCAGCCTTTGACAAACGGCTTACTAAGAGTATATCCCAAAAGGGTCTTGACCAATTATCAATAAACTGCAATTTAAATTATCTTCCATCTAACAGTTATGATCACTAAAACCAACAACAGCATCAGCATCCCCATCATCTAATGTCTACTTATCAGAGAACTTTTCTGAGTTATAAATCCAAGCGTAAGACTATTAGGTCATGCAGTCCATATATTTGATTTGGTGAATACTTTCAGATTTCTCCAAATGGCTGCATCAATCTATACCCCCACCAGCAGTATGCCAGGGTTCCAGTTTCCCCTCATCATCAAATAAGGCACCAAGAAATTCCTCAAAATGCTGTATCTGTGAAAAGCCTAAGCTCCACACTGCAAAAAGCCTGCCCTTAGTCCATTCTCATTTTGCCTAGGAAAATTTAAATTTCCAAACAATGACTGATGGTTCTGTGAGAATGTTTATAAAAGATCTTAGTCTTAAGTAAAGCAGGTGAAAGGACTATTATTAAATATGTTTAGGCTTCATGAGCCATCATAAGCAGAGCATCTATCTATTCAGGCTCTCATGATATTTTCTTTAGAATAAAAGCCTCTCAACATATGATTCCAAGGAAATAGAATGACTGATAAAGTCTGCAATGCACTTCACAGTATGAGTAAAAGGTAACAAGATTTGCTAAGGTCTCAGGGTGGAGATCATAGGCAGTTATTTTCCAATAGTGAATGAAAATGATTTGTCATGTACTTGTTGCTGATCAGTCTTATTTTTAAACAGGTTCCCAACTGTCACAACATAAGTTTGGGAAGGGTGCCCTCAAAGAAGGCAAGCCTAAGCAAAGCCCCACAATCATGAGTTACTATTTTTTAGCAAAAAGGGAGAAAGTAGTTGGGATAAATTCTAGTCATCCTATGTCATAAACCTCAACTACAGGATCCCAAAAGTAATAAAGCAGGAACTCAGACAAAACCAAGAACCCTGAAAGACCAACAGCTAAGCAGCCTTGGTACTTTGGAGATACCCCTCCTCGCACAGAAATTAGAGGGCTGTGTAGATGAGGGGCCCTTTGAGGTGAGGGTTAATTTCCCTGTCCCTGGCTTTACGATCTCAACTAGGGAGAATGAACCATCCTCTTTTCTTTGAACACAGGAAGCTACTAAACTGACAACCTGCTCTCAGATAGGAAGGCCATCTGAAGGTCAATGCAGAAGAGTGTCCATCTATCTGCTAGATCAGTGGTTCTCAACCTTTCTAATGCTGCAACCCTTTAATACAGTTCCTCATGTTGTGGTGACCCCCAAGCATATAATTATTCTCATTGCTACTTCATAACTGTAATTTTGCTACTGTTAATGAATCGTAACATAAATATCTGTGTTTTCTGATGGTCTTAGGCTCTACAGCAGCGGTTGTCAACCTTTGGGTTGCGACCCACAGGTTGAGAACCACTAGCAGGGTCGCCTAAGACCATAATTACAGTTATGAAGTAACAACGAAAATAATTTTATGGTTGGGGTCACCACAACATGAGGAACTGTATTAAAGGGTTGTGGCATTAGAAAGGTTGAGAATCACTGTAGAGGCATACTACTTCAGCCATATGTTAAACAAAGACCGAGTATAATTCTTCTACTTTGCTAATTATAACTGTGTAACCCTGGGGAAATTATTCACCTTCTCCAAGACTCAGTTTCCTCACATCAAACATGATGATAAAAGCTAATCCACCATGGTGGCGGCAGGCATAAATTTGATAAGAGGTGATGGCCAAGGATAGTATCTGGAGCATGGGCCTCACAGCATGGCTATGCATGCATCTTCTCTCTACAGGCGTATGAGATACAGATTTTATACATGGGTTCTACCAGCTCATGCACCAACTTATACTTATTTATTCACACAAACACACTGTGCGTAAAAAATGCTCAGATATGCGCTCATGCCCGTGCATAGACACAGGTCTGCAGCCATCCACACTTGTGAAAGGCTCACCACACTTTTCTCCCCTGGTCACACCTCCCTTATGCTGGGTTCTTGGGCACTGCGGGGCCTCCAGGGCACCAAGGTCTTTCAGACCATGGATGATAGCAGAGCTGAAACAGGGCCCATATGCTTCCATTGCCAACTGCTTCTTAGGCATCACAGAACTTTGACAAGTGGGAATTGTGAGGCGTCTTAGAATTAATCCAATCTGGTGGTTCTGAATCCTCTTTTCTAGAGGTGCAAGCCTTTCTTCGAAGGGAATCTGACCCATGGCACCAGCATGTAAAGCCAGCAGAGGCACCGTTGCACCCGTCTGAATGCTGTGGGTATCCAGGCCCCTGTTTATGGCCGCCCTCCCCAGGTGCCCTGAGATTCTGCCAGAGACACTTGGTTCCAGGAAACACCTTCACTTAGCACATGGAGAAAGCGGGGCCAAGATGAGAGAGTGAATCAGCCAGTGCCGCACAGTAGTGTGTGGCAGGGTAGGTCCTAAACTGAGATCCACTGGCTCAAAAGCCACTGCTCTTTCCCCGAGTTTCCAAAATATAGCCATCTAAATATCAGCATTTATATTAAGCATTAAATCCATTTTACTAAACAGTAACTACCCTTGCTGTATATGATGCACCAAGCTTTAGATGTCAACTAATTTGACTTACTCTCCCTTTCATTGCCCTTATATCTTGCTTAATAAGACATTTTATTCAGATACTGCTGAGGTAATAAAGGAAGAAGCAGGGTTGCCAAATGTACTGCCATTTTTATTTTTAGCTTCACTGGAGTAAGGGGTTATTTTCTTGTGAAAAAGATGAAATGCAGCTGCCGGCCTTTTAAATTGTATCACGCAATCCTGCTTTTGCCCGAGCAATAGATTTCCAGATAACTGCAGCAATCTTCTCAAAGTGTAAAAAAACAAAAACAACCACCAAAAAAAAATAGCCACTGCCACCCTCCCCAGGCTCTGCCCAGCCTCAATTGTAAAGCATCAGCAAGATGGGCTATTTGCAGCCACCCCATGAATCTGCTGAACCTCGCCCTCCTCCCCACCCCCCCGCCCACCCCCATAAGAGCGAGAAGGCTACACTTCAGGCTCTGCAGCCAACTGTGCAAGGCTCTGGAATTTCCTATTGTTGCTCCCCGCCCCCAAATGATAATGATGATGATGATAGTAAATAAACCTTTTATCACATACAGGTACTATGCCACATTCTTTAGATGAATTATCTCATTTAAGTTTCACAATAAACCTAGGAGGCAGGTACTACTATTATCACCATTCCACAGATGAGGACACTCAGGCATAGAGAGGCTAACCAGCTCATTCACAGTCACCAGTTACTGTGTGCTAGAGCCTAGAGCCAGAATTTGAACCCAGGCCTGCTAAGATCTGAAGCCTACACTTATAACAGGTACACTGGACTTTGCCGAGGCTTTGGTGTCAACAGACCTGAATCTAAATCTGCTATACTGTTCACTAGCTGTATGTCCTTGGGTAAGTAGCTTAACCTTTCTGAGCTTCACTTTCTTCACTGTAAAATGGAAACAGCACCACTGGCTTGTGGTTTCATTGTGGGGAATGTCTTGTTCCCTTGCTTCAAATCAGGAAGTCCTTTCCCTTAATAGTTAATCTGGGCTCAGGGCTACCCCAAATTAATAAAAGAAACTGAGTTCTGGTGCAGCAAGAATAGGTATTCCATGCATATTGCAAGAAGTAAGCTTGGGAAAAAGAAGGGTGGATGGGGGAAGGAGAGAGAAGAGTTTTGCGAGAAGGTCTCCCTAGCTATGACTATGAAATGCAATGGAACCAGCAGCTGCGGAAGAAGACAGGCACATCTGTGCTGGCTGAAGACTGGCATGATTTATAGTGGGTTGTACAATGCAATGGACACATTTTACACTTAGAATCTGTGTAGTCCCAAGGGTCAGAACAAGAACCAGTGGGTGGAAATGCCAGGGAAACACATTTGACTCATCCTAACAACAAACTCCCTTCTTGTCTCAGGTAAGTTGGTTTGCAGGCCCCTGGAGATAGTGAGTTCCCTATCGCTGAAGACCCCTTACAGGAGATACTGAAAAGATGGTGAAGCTCCATTCATCCCAACCCCAAGTCTTTGATTGAAGAGTCAAAATCCCAATTATGTCCCTGAAGATGAGACTTGAGACTAGCAGTGTTGCTGTCCAGCTTTCAGACTGTGGCCAGGTGCAGCCCTGGGGAGGCTTCCTAAGGACACAGCAAGCCACCCTTCTTACCAGGTGCAGAAGACAGTGACAGTTCTCCGTGTAGAACTCTGGAAGGTCCCTCTTGGTATCAGAAAGGATAAGAAGAGGCCAGAGGTTCCCAGAAGAACAACAAAATCTCCTGCTGAGCAGGAGAACAGCTCACTGCATGGGAGAAGCAATGCTACTGTTTCCAGCAAAATGACGGGTCCATAAAAGGAGACTGGTGACTGGCAACATGGCGAGGTGCTGACGTGTAACCCACTGTAACCCACGAGACACGGCCTGGCAGAACTGGAGAATGTGAGTACAGGCCCATATGGTCATTTATGCCCATAAATCCCCAGGGAAGTCCCCACTAATTAATCCACTCAACGAGCAATTTCATACTGTATTTTGTGAATTTGTGGGTTTTTTTTAAAGGGGGGAAGTGTAACATCTCACATATCCAGCCAGGCCTTAGGGAGACCAGAAAAGGGGTCTCCATCTTCCGGAAACTGGTTTACTACAACCTAGACCTGAATGCTCTGTGTAAGCATGTGTTTGTTTTCAGAACACTAGACTAAAAACCTCAGACATGTTTTTATCTGGCTCAGAAGCTGGTTTACCTTTGTGACCAGGACACCTCTTCCAGCCATCCTTTATTTTCTCTCTCTCTCCTGCCTTTGTTTATTATTATTATTACTATTACTATTACTATTACTTGTTAATCCTTACCCAAGGATATTTTTCCATTGATTTTTTTAGTGATAATGGAAGTGAGGAAAGGAGACAGAGAGAGAAAGAAACATTGGTGTGATAGAGACATGTCGACCGGTTGCCTCTCGCACATGCCCCAACCAGGCCGGGGACCGAGACTGCAATGGAGGTATGGTGCCCTTGACCAGAATTGAATCCAAGACTTCTCAGTCCACAGGTTGACGCTCTAACCACTGAGCAAAACTAGCTAGGGCTCTCCTGCCAATCTTTTAACACTGGTAACAGCACAGAGAAGAGATATCTGGGGCCTTGCTCCTGCCAAGGCAGCCCTTTGACTGATATTGATGCCTAATTCTAATAACATCCTTCCCTGGATGCATTAGACACACAAAAATAGCAGAGATAAAACAGAAATCAACCTGGCATTGATGTGGGTACCCACAAAGCCACATACACATAGCACACTGATTACAAGTGTGGACTCTGGTGCCAGACTACCAGATTTGAAATCTCATTCTACCACTTCATAGCTGTGTGATTTTGTGCAAGTTTCTTAACCTCTCTGGACCTCAGGTTCCTTATTTGCAAAATAGTAACATTAATAGAATCTATCTCAGAAGGTTGTCGCAGGAGCTAAGTAGGTTAATTAATATGTATAAGCATTTAGAATACTGCCTGGCACAAAATAAGTACTAGTATGAGTGTTTGCTGCTGCTCACTACCACTACTGCTACTATTACTACTACTACCATCTTCTTCCTCCACTACTGGCAGTTATTTCATTGGAAAAAAGTCCCCACTGCAAATTGCTACAGCAAATCTAAAATTGTGGTGTTGGCTATATATAGTTCAAGAATTCAGATGGTTTTCAGAACATGGTTTTTAAGATACACGAAAGTATCAGATACATAAAGTACAGGGTTGGGCAAAGGTAGGCTTACAGTTGTTTGTATGAATATCAATAATTAATAATAGTACAAAAATAAACTCTGTGTTTCCCATACTCACAGCTATAAATCTACTTTTGCCCCACCCTGTATTTAAATAAAAAATTTTTAATCCTCACCTAAGGATATGTTTTTATGGTGTTTTTGTGTTTGTTTTTCTTGTTTGTTTGTTTTTAGAGAGAAAGGAAAACATTGATGTGAGAGAGAAACATCGATCACTACACACCCCAATCAGGAATCAAACCCACAACCTAGATATGTGCCCTGACCAGGAATTGAACCCACAACCTTTTGGTGTATGGGACGATGCTCCATCCAACAGAGCCACCTGGCCAGGACCCCACCCTGTATTTTTAATCTGATCAACTACCAGATTCCATCCCCTCCTAGACACTAATGCTCTCAAGCAACTGGGGCAATTAAATCGTAAAGACATGATGTGTGTTATGAAGGGATTACTCCAAGGCCTGATGTAAAAATGATCATTACCAGCCAAGCCCAGCAAGATGACCAAATTAACCTCGCTGCCAGGAGTATATTAAGGAAGAATAATAAATTATTCAAAACCTAATGCTGATAGAGCAGAAAATATTTATGGAAAAATCATCAGATTATTGCATTTTAATCATGGTCCCATTGTATGGCTGAAGTGTGAAGTCCTTTTAGCACTTTGGCAGAAGATAAGCCAGCCCCAGAGTGACTTCACATCAGTGTCATCCTGGGAGAACGGACAGCATAACCTGAAGGGAGAAAAGGTCAGTAGATGAGGCTGTGGATCTGAAAAGCCAATACACCCAGGCATCCCCAGGTGTACATGTAAGGAAGCCGCCTACTCAACCCAAGTGGCAGGTGGCTTCTGGGATGTGCATGTGCCTTCTCTTAAATCATCCTTTTCTTCAAAAAGCAGGGAGAACCCCCAGCCCTCCAATGTAATTCACTGGCCCTTGAGAAAAGGGGAAATATAATAGAAAAGGAAACCTTCAGAAACCCCCTGAAGATGCCTCCCCGTCCCCTTCCTCCTGCCTGTCCTCCAGCGCAGCTCCCTGCCCACCCCCTCATTTAATGTCTCTAACTTTATGCCATGTTCTCTTCCCCTTTCAGCACGGCTGAGCAAAGCTGACAGGCGGATTCCTTTGGTTTGCAGGGTATTAAAGCCACTTTCCCGCTCTGACAGCCTGTTCTACTCTGCACCGTATAGCTCTGCTTCACACTCCTCTGGGCAGCCAGTCCTTCCTGACAGACCACTGTCACTTCCCATCATCCTCCGGATCCCATCTCTCCCCCTCAGCACACATCCCGACTTCCCAACCAATGCAATTATTTTTTTTGACAAGCCATCCATCAGGTTTAACTTTAAAAGCACTTTCTGCTGATATCCATTGTTAAATCCTTTGCTTTTTTATGGGGCTTGCATGAGAGAATATGATATCAGACATTCAAACTACCAAACCATGTAAATTTACTTTGTTCTCAGCTATGTTTCCAATTTCACGTCCAATTTTTCGGTACATTATGCGTAGTTGTTGTGCTTAATATGATGTTGTCAAATCCCATTAAAGTTCACTGCATTGCACGGCTTTAAAAACAGGTTACAATTTGCATTCTATAAAGAAAGGAAGGAGTGCAGTCTGAAGTCAAGCTGAATCTTATTAAAATTATCTGTTCAATTGTTACATTTGTAGATGGAGTAATTTTGAGGCATTAGCTGAGACACATATGAAAATGTCAGCGTGCCAACTAACGACAATGAGAGCAAAAGGAATATCTCTGTGAAACTCAATAAAGCTCCTTTGCTGGTGACATAAATTTGATGATAATCCGAGGAAATGAATAAGGGACCATCCCGTTTGAATAGGAATTACCTTTTCTATTAAATCACTTCGGTGTGTTTCCATTTGGCCTACATCTTGGTCCCAGGCCACAGTGTGTCTCGGGAGACTTATTGCAATACAAGGGGGAAGGGAGAAGTCCGAAAGAGAATTTGTAAAATAGAAGGTCTTTTGTTTGAAGGGCATTATACTGGGAGGAGTCTTAAGACATCCTTAAAAAAAGGCCTTTAAAGAGATTTTCTTCCTGTTTGGAACAAGCACAAAGAACAGGCTCCCCCCTATACCGGCAGCACACAGGTAACTCCATTGTGTGCAGGCAAATCTCATGGGCAATGCACATACATTGCAAAGGGGGTGCTTAGGGTGCTGCTAGAATGGATGGGGGATTTACAAGGAGAACTGGAGATAGATTTATGAGATTGGAACCAGTAACAGCAGTGGTTTCTAGGGGTTTGTCTCCCATGGAGTGACTCTCCCAGCTGTATTTATGACAGCGCTGATTTCTACATGTTTCGTCATTAAATCTAGTCTCTGATTCTAAAGGTATCCATCACCAGCATTGAGCAGAATTATGCCATTAGGAGCATTATTAACTGAACCATTGACTTCATTGACTATAACAAGTTGAATTTTTGTTTCACACACAAAAAGTATTCCCATTGCAGACATCTATATCCCCTTCAAAGTTATTTTATTAAAGACACCATAATTTTAATTTTTCCAATACTGTCAGTATGTAGGTAAGCCACAATGATAAAGAATAAAATTCAGTGACTATGGAAGATGCAATGAGGTGCTAAGGAAGTGAGTGCTGAGGCAGGGAGAAAAGCATAGTGTGCTGTGGGTTCTGCTCAGACAATGATTTACTGTGTGGCCTTAGGAAAGTCTCTTAACCTCTCTGGGCACTCCTTTTTGATGTGTGAAATGAGGACAAGCATTCCTTATAGTTATTAAAAGACTGAATGTGATAATCCATGTACAGTTCCCTATATATTCTGGCACACTGTGAGAGTTTGATAGGCATGGGGTATCATCGTAATCATCATTACCACCTCTATCAGCAATAGATGAAGAACAGAACACAGAAAATAAAATAGAAAGAGAAGGAAAAGTCTATTAGCAGGTCTAGGCTGGTAATAAAAATGAGTGTTTGGGCAAGATATGGCAACAGCAATAGGTTTCAGGTCTCAACGATGAATCTGGTGGTTTGGTGGCTGCTTTCAGGATGCTGTTGAGAAAGATTCTGAGGCCTCATCTACTTTCTGGAAAAATATTCATGCATGGTGACTTATGCCACGATGAGAGGCCCAGGGTGGTGACGTATGCCATGGTGAGAGGCCCAAGGTGGTGACGTATGCCATGGTGAGAGGCCCAGGGTGGTATAAAATAGGACCCTGCATCAGTGGGTAAACAGAAAGTAAGGATAAGAACCTGGGTGAGGAGTCCATGTTTAATCACACAACTGAAAACTGGGTGGCAGAGGCTACTTCTGAACCAGCCAATAAGAACCAAGCAAACGGACAACAGGGCTTCTACCAAGTTCCACACCTCCTCCTGGTCTCAGTGTATATCTATATCCACGGTCCACCCCCCAACGTCCCTTACTCTAGGGTCTACAAGATAGAAGCATCTCAATGGATATGGCAAATACACATACATGCATGGCTTTTTTTCTACCTCCACTGGAGATCTTCAATAACTACTCTAAAATTCTCCCGATTGTCTCCAAAAGGCATGAAGATCCAGCTCCGCACACTCTGTCCAGGTGAAGAGATTTCATAGCATGAGCTTCCCTGTTTGAAGGCAATGCCCTACACATCATCCATTGCCCCCTGAATGCCTGGAGCAGAGATCACCTGTAGCACCAGGCTCACATTGGCACATCCTGATATGTATTTGTATTCACCTTTCCACATGTATATGCCCTGTTTATCACCAAAGCAGATGCCCTTTGATGGCAAAGACCATATATTCCACTACTTTATGACCCAGTTTTGAAAATCCACCACCTAATATGAAATGGGACCTCAACAAGTGCATCTATTTGAGGAAGATAATATGGGGCAGTAATGATTGAACCTAAAATAGTGCATAAGAACTGGGTCTCTAGCAACTTAGTAGTATTTTTATTTATTGTTTTTTTGTGTATTGCCAAATCTCATATCCTATTAAAGATTTACATGTCAGTGGCAGAAATATTCCTGTTTAAATATCTAAAGAGTGATTCCATTTGTTTCTTTCTACATTATTAAAACCAATTTAATTGGTTTTAAACTTATTGGATGTGAGAGGCATTAGACAGACCACACACAAAACGAGCTCCTCTCTAGGCAATTACTCTAGTGAAACAAGATGGCCCACCCATGCATCCTCATGCCACCTCTGGAGGGTGAGATTATGCCTGCAACTGTGCAGAGCTGCCCACGTGGGGAGAAGGCAGCTCTTCTCGGAGATTCTGCAAGTCATGAGTGTTTATTGAGCACGTCCTATGGCTGGTATTGTACAACCAGGCCTGGCTGTGTTTCATTTTCTATTCTCTTTCTCTTGGCTATTTGAGAATGTGCTAGTGCCAGAAAGGAAGGAGGGTCTAGGCTGTGATATTATGCTGAGGATAGAAGATTCAGATCGTGGCCCAGCGCTGCCATGAGCAGCTGTGTGACTATCCTTAGGAATTTTCCTCTCCAGACGGGCTCCCCATCTGTAAATGCATGTAGGAGGTGAGATTGGATGGACTGTAGAACTAACTGGTGTCAGTCAAACTCAGGTTCCTGTCAATTCTATTAGACCGAGATTATGGACATTACTGACTGGGTGACCTCTACCCTTTGTTCTCTTGTGAAACATCTGGCTCTCTGCACATGAAGCTTCTCCAATCATTTTTAAATCATGGACATCCCCAAAGGATATTCATAGGAAAGTTACAAATGGTTGTAATGTAAGTCAAATGTGTCATAAACAAAACAAGTCCATGTGACTCATCTCAAATCTAGACGCCCTGAGAATGGTGTACATTCCAGTTTTGCTTAGGGTAGCACTTTCTGACTGAAGATATATGAAGGTCCCCAAGGAATTAGCACTGCATAGGGAGAGGATATCCATAGGATGTGCTGCTGCCCTGGGGCTGGGACATGGGGATGAACTGAGCAGGGGAGGTAGGTGTCCCAAACCCAAAGCACGAGAAGAATCATTGAGAACTGAGCTGCAAACAGAAGAAAACTACCAAACCAGGTTCAGGTCCACTCAAGGGACTTGGTCAAGGTGATGTTGACTTTCAAAGAGAGGGTGGGGAGAGGATAACAGAGGAAGAGATAATAACTCAGGGACAATGCATTTTTGAAAGTTAAATTTTAAAAATTCTGTGTACTCAGACATGGCCAGGAAGCATCCGAAGGACCCAGAGCAAATTGGAGCATTTCTCCAGATCCACGGGGCTGCTTCCTGACTTTCTCCAGGCTATCCATGATGAGCTTCATGCAAGGCCATACAGAAAAGGGTTGGGAACAGGAATCAGGCCAAGCCACTCAGCGAGGCTTCCTGGCTCTGACTCTTGTTTTCTCTATGACCTCAGTCAAATGACTAAACTTCTTAAAACTGGACATCATGATGCCACCTGTTTCCTAGGGTGGCTGTGAGGATTCAACGTTAAGATATGCACAACAGGTGGAGCCATGCCTGATGCTTAGTAAGCCCTCAAAAATGTTATTTTCTCTTTTTACTCTGCAGGACAAACCCTCCATATCAGTTATGTCCCTCTCTTCACTGCCCTTTCACAATTCTCAACTATATGAGAAAAGAGCTGTCCTATCCATGTCTGCTTCCTTCGTGTACAGTCCTGGGTTGAAATGTAACAGGTGCATCTAATCAGTGTCTGTAAACTGAATAAGTGAATAAAGACAGGAGTGGGGCAGATCTCCATGAAGGCCCCACACCCATACTCACCTGCCTATGCTGCTATTCCCTAAGGTCAGTGGTCGGCAAACTGCGGCTCGCAAGCCACATGCAGTTCGCGAGCCGCGGTTTGCCGCTCTGTTGACTAATGAGTTTGCCGACCACTGTCCAAGGTCAAAGCCCTCCTTTCTGCCTGGCATGGGTCCACACATCATCACGGTCAATGCAAGACATCTGCTCCACAAGGTATTGAGAGGCAGAGGCAGTACAGTAGTTAAGGCAACAGCTCTACAGCCAGACCTCCTGTGTTCAAATCCTAGCTCTTCCACCTACTAGACTCTCATGGTACCTAATGTGCAGCTAACTGCACCCAGGAGCCATGTACTACTCTCAACATTTCACTGCCACTGTCTCACTAAACCCTTGCGGAAACCTAGGGGGTACATACTCCTATTACCACTTTGCAGGCAAAGAAACTGGGGCTTACAGAGGTTGGTTTGCCCCAGGTCTCTGTGCTCACAGTCAACTCTTTCCTCCTTCTGTGGTGTTTGCAACCAATAACTCCCTTTTAATTGATGCTCTTTTTCAATGTCCCTTGTTGTGAAGTAGGAAGGACTCAATGTACCATCTGGGGGCAAGTTTCTGACCACAAGTTTAACCGCCCCCAAGGCTGTGCTTATTTTTAGCACCTGGCACAGTGCTGGCTGGAAAGATCACAGGATAATGATCTATTAATTTATATTTGCTCCCTCCCCAGATTCCACTCAGCCTTGGTATGACCACACTACCCCTCCCCCCGACACAAGAAGTCAGCACTCCATTTAGAAAGGGTATTTGGGCTAGTTCCTTCCCAGAAGTGAGCCCAGGGCCTCTGACCAGTCAACTGTGGGGTCAGTGGATAGCAAAGACAATGAAAAGTGGAGCAACCCACAGGCTGGGTGCTGCCAAGACCCTGAGAACACAGCCAGGGCAACGTGGAAGCCTGCACCCAGTGCTGCTGGCACCCACACCACTTGGTGCACTGCTAGATGGGCGATTTCACAGGAGGGGTTCAAGAACGCAGAACACTGGAGCTGCCTGTCACCTGGACACAGGGAGAGGCTACAGCATCCCAGGCGGTGCTGACATGCCCCCCAAACACACACACATACACTCTGTAACTTACTTGGAAGCGCTGTTCCCTATCCATGGCCCACAGAGCAGGCATCCCATCCTTCTCTCACTCCTGGGCAGAGGAGGTCACAGCCCTGCCACCACTTCCACCCAGCAAACTGTTTCTAGGTTTATGTAAATATCATGGAAAGCAGAGGCCTAACACAGGAAGACATGCAAAGAAACAACTTAACATAAGGTCAGCAAGCCCCCCGACAAAAAGTGTATGCGGTGCTCCATCTTCAAAACACAGCCAACTCTCTGTTTTCCTTCCTAACCCCTAGGCTAAATAGGCTAATGAGATTCACAGACAACATATTAAATGATGGAATTTTCCGCACAGCTCAATTTCTTTCTATAAATAATTTTAAAACTATTACCCAATAATGTATTGTAATAAAAAAGCTGACAGGGTCTTGCTCAACAAGTAATCACCGGCATGTTTTTGCACCTGGAGATGGAGAACTTTCTTATTATATGCCCCCGGTGGTTTTTAGGTGTTTCCATAAAGCTGCTGCCATTATTTATAAGCCACGAGTTACTTCCCTTCGCTGTTTGCTAAAATTAACGAAAACTTATTTCACAGATTCAGAAAAGCAGAGCAGACTAGAGGGCCTGTGCCAGGCCACCCTGGAGGGTGGGGCGGATTTGGTAAAGTCACCTGTGGCTCTCCTGAGGGCAACTCCGATTCCATCCACAGGGCAGGAGGCAGCCCCTTTGGAGATGAGGTGACCTCACTGGATGAGGTTCTGGGAAGCAGCCATCCATCCAGGAAGCGGCTGTCTCCACCTCTGCTGCCTCAGCCCCCCAGACCAGAGCTCCAGGGGAGCCCAGCCAGCAAGAGCCACACGTGCAGGGCCAGGCCATCTCTGTTACCAAGCACTGAACTTCCTGCATGCACTCATTGCCCAAATGCATTGGCGCCCGGTACTTGCAGAGCAAGTGTTCTGCAGGAGCAACTCACGGGAAATGGGAGTCAGTGCACACACACCATGCCCATTAATGGCCCTCCCGGCACTGAGAGTCAAGGTGAAGAAAAGATAGGACTATGAAAACCATCAGGTCCTTCCAACTCCCCTTCAGATCTCTGTGCTCTTAGGATTTACACCAATGGATCCAATAGGCCATTCCAGGCCTCTCATTCCAGACCCACTCCAAATGCTGCGTCCTCTGAGAAACCTTTTCTGTTCCCCACCAGGAGGTGGGATCGCCCCCCTCTTTAAGTCCATAGCAAGTGTGGCCACTTCTATGACACCTACCAGCTGGCCTGCTTTTCTAGCTACTTGGATTCCTATCTTACCTCCCTGCAGAACTAAATAGGCTCTTGAACAGACCATCTCTACACACACTGTAATGCCCTCTGTCCTGCCTCCTGAACTGGGTGAGGCAGCAGAGTTCAGTCTAGAAAACGCCAGACTTGAAAATGAAGATATGGAGCCAAGCCCGGGATGCCCTGCAAACTGTGATCTTGGGCAAGTCACTTAGCTTCTCTAAACCTCAGTTCTCTCAACCATTAAATTAAAAAAGATTGGACATGAGAGTTGCTAAGGTCCCTGTCAGCTTTAGACTTCCCTGACTTTAGAATACAAAGCTTTGGTATTTGCAGCCAACAGTGACATTCTAACTTAAACCAGCCAGATGACCACTTGTTTTGTTAAGTGGGCCAGTATGTGGTTTGGGGAGGGGGGCGAGTAGTTTGAGGATCTGCCTTCTTTGGCCACTGGGTCACACAATGTTGACTCTGATCTCTGCATGGAGCCACGGCCACAGAGGTTCTATTGCCCCATGTTTCCAATATAACAACTGTCTGCTGATCTATCTGAATGACATTTAAAATAATTAATTAGCAGACTTCTCAGCCAGCGAGAGTTGTCTATAATTAAGGTGCCAAATAAACACTGTTTACACAGAAAGATCATTGAAAAGGACACAGGAGAGGTTAGCTAACAATGGGATCTGTACTTCAGGTGACGTCTGGACTAAGACCTGACGATCACAGTTTTGGATCCATAAAAGGGAACTAATGGATCTTCTACCTTGCCAGAAGATGCGGCTCTGATATTGGGAGAGAGAGCTTTCATTTAAGCATCAAAATATGCTTAAATCGATAAATAACTGAAAAAATGCATATAAACTGTCCCCTGCTCACCAAAATCATAATGTGATGTACTTATATAGCAGTAGAAGCACATTCTGATACAAATCCGATGGACAGCAAAAAGCCACGTTTCTGCTTTCCCGGCACATGGGATTAATGAAGTCACAAGTTCATTTTTAATCTTAGAGCAAAACATAGCACACTAATAGGAGAGGTGAAGCAGCCCTTACAATAAAACAGCTATTTCAACAGCTGGGAGCTAAGGAACAACCCAATAACAGTGAGGAAAACAACTTCCAGCTGCAATTTTCTCTCCTTTTCTGATCCTCTTGCAAGTGTGTGTTGCATGTGTTTGGACTATTTTGGAAAAGAAGGGGGGAAAAAAGAAAACAAAACCTTGGGCAGTCTTCAGACCACGGTTGCTTTTTGCAGGCCTTTTTTCAAATGATATCGCTTCATTTACTAAACCTCTTCTTTGTCATCATCTTTTAAGAAACGTGGAAAGATGTTCCTTTTCCAGGAACACTGATAGCCAGTGGTGCACAAGGAGGGGCCATGTAGCCAAAGGCAGAGAAACGCTCAGTTACTGGGGAGGAGGAATGAGCCTGTTGAAGGAGAAGTTCATGAGGGATTCAGGAGGAAGACAAGCAAATAGGAGCCCACTCACCCGACCCCGCCAGACAAGCCACACACAACTCCTTGGGCCCGTGGCCGTTTTCTGGCTATCCCCGGGGGGCTTCCAGACATGAGCCATGGAGGTACCTGGAAAGGCCGCCCTGCACTGTGCCAGTCACAGGGCCTGCAGGATGAACTCCAAGGTTGCCTTGCTCCTCATGCAAACATTCTACAGCTGTGTGAGCAGAGTTGCGAACTTAGCTTAGCCTCCCCTTCCATCAGGCTTAGGCAGACTTCCCCATCAGGCTCAGGGAGCACATTGCCTAGGGCCCATGAGACTTTGGATGCATCCCTAACTCCAGATCATTCCTGTCCCCAGGCCTTTGCACCTACTTTGATGCCTTGCTTCAACCTTCCCTTAATTCAGTGCTGAAACAGACTCATCTCCCACCTCTTCCTTTATTACTCTGCTTACTAACACTTTTCTCACCGACATTTGAAATTCTCCAGCAGTTAGAAACCATACAATACCCTCACACTTGCAAATTTCTATTTCTCCTGTATATTATTCCTTCATCCTAAAAGACAAGTACTACCTGTCATGGCTAAGATAAATGGAAGGCTCATCTCTGCCCACAAAAACAGTCTACATGGCTCAGCTCACACTCAAACCCTTGATAATTAGATCCCTAGCAGCCTCTTCTCACATCTCCCGCCCCCTACCCCACCCTGGCACTGTACCCTGAACCACAGCTATTCCAGATGCTGTTTTCTAAGAATGCCTCAGGTTCCTCCCATCTCCAGGCCTTTATAGAAGCTTTTCTCTCAGCCTGGGATGCCTTATTTTCTCATAGCTTCCTAACAAAGGCTCTACACCTCAATCCTTAAAAGACTCGTTCAGGTATAGCCTCTTCCAAGAAGCCTTCCCAGATCCTTCTATGAAGGCTATCACCCTCCCTCTCCTTTCTCTCAGCACTTTGCTAGTCTTCTGCAGCATTCATCAGAACCTGACTTCTACAAAGGAATTTGTAGACCACGAAAGGCCTCTCAGTTTTCTGGTGTGGACAACTAGAGCTCACTGCAGTTGGGGAGCTCTGGGAGACACAAAGGAATATGCCTCAGAGTTATGCCAATCAGGGCAGATGGGGTGCTATCTACCCACCCCTGTCAGTCACCAGTGTAAGTGAGGCTGCTCCCAAGGGTCATGGATTCTCTGGCATTTCCAACCTACCCTGCCATAGGCAAGGGTGCTCAGCGACCAGGGAAAGCACTCAGGGAAACAGCTGCAGGTGCTCATGGCTGGTGCTGGGTGTTATGTGTGCAAATTGTAGAGATTGGAGACATGGAGACCAACAGGTCTGCTGCAGACAGCATGGACTTCTGAAGCCGAAAGCCCCCAGCAGGACCCTGGGCTGCAGCAGGCACTCAGGACCTGCTCATAAAAAGAAATCATGTTTGCTCTCTTTGAAAGCAGGGCCACACTTTATTTGCTATCTGCCTCAAAATGAGGACTCAACTCAAGTAGACTACCTGAACATGAGTGAGTGATTCAACTCACTGCCATACCTCCCAAATGAGACCATGCCAAAGAAACTGAATTCCCATCTTATTCGCCATTCTCTATCTCATAAATGTTACCTAATTCATGAAAGTGTTACAGACCAACCCTGCTCTATGAGGTTTAGCAATAAAAATGTAAGGAGTTATATGGTCTCTTGAGAAAATGTACCTGTATCTAGAGGAGCAACCCAAGAACACTGCCAAGATTCCCGACAATTTCCTGAATTGCAGTTTTCATGCAGCCTCTGGCACCGCAGCCTCCCAGGTGGTACGGCCTATACTCAGAAACTGGGATGGAGAATATACGAGAGGTGTTCAATGACCCCCATCCCATCCCTCCAGATTCCTTATAATCATAACATGCCCTACTGGGTACACCAAGAAGTGGCCTTGGGGGCCAGTCTATACAGACACAGTCGAATGACTCAAACAAAGAAAAAAAATAATGTAAGCTCATGCAATAGCATCAGGAAAGGGAGGAACAAGCCAGCTTGTCTTGCCAATTTCAGAGCAGAACAGATGTTTCTATACCTCCAAAGTACCCACCCTCGAAGGACACTAGACATAGGTCACCTGTCAGTCATTCATCTTTATGATGAGTTGCAGTGGCCAACACACAGTCAAGATTGATGCACATCCTTTCCAAGAAATGCTGTTTAATGGAAAGGATATGCTGAGGGTGATTGTTCATGCCAGGTCATTCCAGGCAACAACACTAACCAGTTTTCAACACTAAACTAGGAAAAGAAAGTCCTGCATGCTGTTTGGTTCCAAGCAAGGGACAGAATAACCCATGGGCAGTATGTGAATTGAGATTTGCCTGGCTGAGTTTGGACCCATCTGAAGACCATGGGTTCACTGGCTTGATCCAGCCATGACACCCCTCAAGCAATACAGAACCAGCACATAGGAGACATGGCTTCTACTCATGGTTCTGTTGACAACATCACGAGCAAATCACCTCTTCTCTCTGGGCCTCAATAACCCTTTCTAGATAACTTCCAAGTCACCCCATGCAGCTTTAACATTGTATAAACTTGTAAGAATTCTTTTGCTAGAATGTATGTTAATTCTCATCCCTGAAGTGACAATGATTGGGCACCAACATGTAAATCATCCTAAATGTAAATACCACCACTAATATATTTTCATCTGGATACAGGGGACTGCCCTACTACTATCCCTGCCCCCCCACCCCCATATATAATCTAAAGAACTAAAATGTTCCAAAGGAAAATTGCTTTATGGTTTAATTAAGAAAAAGAAATCAGAAAAGGAGAGAAACAGAATTTGAATACAGCTCTTTAATGTAAATTTGATTTCATTCCACCATCTATCCTAAAGAGCCACAAAGGAATTACTTTGACCACCAGAGGGCTATCTACATTGAGAAAGTACATTAATAAGACATAAGGTGATAAAATTAAATATAAAAAGTTCCCTGACTGGCTTATTCACTTAGCATAATACTTTCCAGGTCCTGGGAGGAGGGGATCAATGGGGAATAAAATGGAGGGGGGGCAGCTGTAATACTTTCAACAACACAGATAAATTTTTTAAAAATCAAAAGTTTCATGTTACATTGTCTAGGTCTATATAGGTCCAGGCTGAAGGAAAAAAAAACACTTGCATTTCTCTTAATTATGATGCACTTCTTTATAACTATGATGAGGAAGAATTCCAATCGCTCCTAAATTCCAAAGATCCATCAAAAGAATTTGGTGCAGAGAACCAAAAGGAAACTGCAAATTTGTTTTCAGAGGTTTCAGAATCTTTTTACCAAGATATCATTCCCCAAAGGTTGAACCAGGTCCTGGTTTCCTTCTGTTTACTTGGTCAAAGTTTCGAAGTACTCACAAATATGATATGCTTTTCACACATGGATTGGGCAGAGCCAACACTGTGGAACATTCACACATGACAGGCCTGTAGCAGTCCTTTCTATAGGTTAACTTGTTCAATTCTTATAGCAGTACTAGGAGATAGACCCAGCTATTATTTGTGTTTTACATAGGAAAAACACTGAGGCAAAAGGAAGTTAAGGAATTTGCCCAAGGTCAAGCAATTGGCAATTATTAAAAACAAACTCAAAAATAAACTAATACTCCTAGCAACAGCCAAACGTTCACTGACTACAGGTAAGCATTCTATAAAAAGGGTACCAGTTACCATAACCTGGAAAATGAAAAAAAAAAAAAGTGAAAGAACAGTCTACAGCAGTGGTTCTCAACCTGTGGGTGACGACCCACAAGTTGAGAACTGCTAGCAGGGTCGCCTAAGACCATCGAAAAACACAGATATTTACATTACGATTCATAACAGTAGCAAAATTACAGTTATGAAGTAGCAACGAAAATAATTTTATGGTTGGGGGTCACCACAACATGAGAAACTGTATTAAAGGGTCGTGGCATTAGAAAGGTTGAGAACCACTGACCTAGAGGGTTAGGAGGGAGGCCCTGTGAGCCTACAGGTCACCATTTCTACCAAAGTATTGTTGGGTCTTTTTCTGTTTCATGAACTGGAGGGTTCACATACAATTTCATTTGGAATATAAGTTTCTACTAATATTAAAGTTTAAGTCTGCTATTTCACTGGACATTTCCGAAAAAAATTTCCTTCTTTGGGGTCTCTTAATACATTTTACAGCATATATTACTAGAGTGAAATATATCTACTTGTGTAACTCCCTTTCTATATGGTTGAGCTCTCTGAAATCAGAAATAGGATCATTTTTATCTTTATGTTCCCAATCCTTAGCCTAAGACTTGGCTCATAGTAAAAATTTCAACAAGTATTTGAATAAATAAAGGGATAGGTTAAGGTAAAGTTAATTGCTGTCCACAGTAAGCTATGCAATTTTGGAGACATAATAGAATAGATGTTTATTTCTCACTTATGAAAAGTGCAATCAGATGTCCAATAGGTGGCCTTCTACACAATGATTCAGGGACCCAGGCTCCTTCGGCATTGTGACTCTACAAACCCTTATACTTCAGTTTTTTATAACTGAGATGGAGAAAGAAAGCATTTGGAGCCTGGGGTCAGAGCAATCCCTTGGCCCCACTGCCAACAACAGGGGTGCTGGGAGATATAGTTCCAACTACTATTCTTCACTATAAAAGAAGATGATAAGTTTGGTGGACAGCTTGCCAGCCATTTGTTCCACAATGATTTTAAGAGAAACATCATCCTGAAAGCAAAACACAATACATTAGAGATGACCCTCAAAGGAAAACAAAATGAATTCCTAACCATTTTCTGCCTAAAAATGCACAGGTATATAAATACAGCTATAAAGATACAAAATTATAATTTCTCATAAGAAATTTTCATTGCCTTTTACCATCACAAACCAGACTTGCTACCGGTTGGACACTAAAATATAGATAGGCCTAAAATCATCATTCCCACCATGTACAAAGTGTCTACAAGAGGGTGTTGGTGTTAGTGGTGAGAAAATAAAACAGAAAACTAATGTCTGGTTTGAAGAGCCCTCATTGCAACACTGTGGCATGTAGAAAAGCCCAGAGCCCCAAGTCTGGCCCTCCTGGTACCCACATAAAGAGACCTTGGACAAATCAACCAACTTTCCTATGCCTCAGCTTCCCTCACTTGTCAAAAGGGAAAAACAATACCTGCTTTTCCAAAATATTTTAGGTATGAAGACCATGTAATAAGAGCTATGAAAAATCTATAAAATAGTTTAAATCATCCACACAATACAGGGCATGGGACTCTTACATAGTTGTTTTCCCAAACCAGATGGTGATTCCTCCAACTCATCGTCATGACAGCTATTAGGCTTCTGGAAACCTGCTCATCAGTGAGCCCCAAGTTTCCACTTTCACCTCCCCAAGAGCCACGCTCAACTCCATTGCTTAAAGTCAACATGTTACTGTGAGAGGATCCCTTAACTTCTCTGGATCTGACCACACCGATTCACTGGTTATGGCAACTGCTTGGAAGCCTAAGTACGGATTCTGGTCCACTGTTCCCTTAAGGGTCCTTCTTCCAAGACCCAAGTTCTGATTCCCAAGTTTGAGCCAATGGTGTTAGAAATAGAACTTTGGCCACTGGAGATTCCACCCTCCCTCCATATGTTTTAAACAGTCTGGCCATGTGGGAGGTGCAGATATTCACCGCAGCTCTGCTCCAACGTTACTGTAAAGTAACAGCAGAGTACCACGCAATCACTCTTCAACGTCAGCCATAACCTTCATAAATGGGTTTGTAATGAGAAACTCTTGTTTGTCACAGAGAAGGTATGATGGATGCGGCCTAGGAGTGAAATGAAGCCACAGTGACCATCTCAATAACATGAACAGCTGCCAAATATTCATTTAGCAGAATGAGTTTGGAAAACTTTGAGCAGATTGCTTTCACAAGGCTGCCTTCAACAAAAGGAAACATAATTAACGAGCTAATATCAGCATGTGTCTGGCTAAGCTAATGAATATCAAATTACACAGAAACCTGTATAAATCATCATTACCCTGAATTTTAATTGAACTTGCAATTAAACATGACAAATTTTATATACACTAAACCTTTAATTTATACTTTCAAATAAGGAATAATTTATCATTTTTAGTATTTCATAGTTAATTTCCCAATATGTGCACTTCTAATTAACAAGGACAGACAGGCACTTAAAAAAACTCACACTCTGTCTCCTTTGGCTCTGTTCGAAACAATAAATTTCTCTTTTGTATACATTAGAAACTCTATGTCCACGAGTTCCAATGCCAAAGCACCTACTTCTGAATTTGAGGAGAGAGCTTACAGCTACAGAGAAGGAGGGGGATGCTTTTCCTTTTTATCTCATCTCTTCCCTGGAAAAAGAGAGATGAAAAGGGTGAGACCATGTTAAAGCAACCTGGCCACCTCAATGAGCAGCTCAGCCTTGCCCCCAAACTCTGGGACCTTCAGAACATAGGCCTCCTTTGCTGGAAAAGCAACACATCCTGTGTTTCAAAGAGGCACCATCTTAGAAATAAACTGCCTTGTCCCAGAATCAACGCCAAGCCTGTTTTACCTGGCCAACTGGTAATGAGCTCGCTCTGTGGATGGATTTGTATTTTATTATTATAATTACACTGCCATTATAAACACACCTCAAGCAACCTCAGCATAAAAGGCAGGGAATGCTATTAAAATATACATATAAACACACAGGGAAACAAGACAGGATTGTAAAAGGGCTTCAACAGAAACTAATTGGGTTTGCTTTTTTCGTTAATCTCAGCCTATTAATACGGTAAGCAGTGTGGTCTAGGGAGCAGCATGCTGAGAGCTACAGATCACAGTTCTATACCTGGTGAGGCCTCTAATTGGCTGTGTGACCACAAGCAGATGCTTCTCCTCTCTGTGCCTCAGTATTCTCAGGGACAAAACAAAGATAATGGAGATAACTGTGATTGTTTTAAACATGTAAAAGTAATTTGAAAAAGGAAACACTATAAAACATAATAGCATCATCATTTTCTAGCAATAGAGAAAACTAACTGAAAAAGCAGACCAGCAGGCTACAATACTCACACATGCATCATTTTTGTAATGCCGTGATCACATTAAATATTAGCAATGTAATTCCTATGTTTTCATTTGGTATATGAAGGATCCCAGAAAGATATTGTTATCACCACTTGAAATATCAGAGAACAGAGCCACAGAGAGGCTCACTCCTGAGACAGGTGCAGCGCTGAGCTGAGAGCCTGGACTCAGCGCATCTAGAACGAGGTTCTCTGGCCTCACTGTGCTCCCTTCCCGCACCCTCCCTTATAATCTGAGATCAACAAAACCTTTGGCTAGTGGACCTGAGAGACAAACACAGTGATCATCACCCCACTCCTCTCCTGATCAGACTGATGGCTCAGCTGAATCTCTTAAATCTGGAGAGGAAATCGGAACCGCTACCCAAGAGCAAACCTGAAGAAGGCATAAAGCCAACAGCAGATACTGTCTATCGCATGGCCAAGAAAAGAAGGACATGCATCAGCCAGCTGAATGAGGGCAGAGAACATGAAAGACTAACAGAAATAGGAGAGAAACAAGTAGTAAAGGGCCACTTTACCCTAGCTACCCCCTCTCACTGCAAACCCAAAGTCTCTAGAAATTAGACTGACTCAAAATTAGACTGGGGGTGAAGGTCAGCTAAGGGAAATGAAAGGTATTTTTTAAAAAATTAATTACTACTTCATTTCAATTGCAAATTCTGTTTCTAGAGGCCCCCTGATGAAAGGAAACAGAAAAGAAATGAGAAGCAGCAGAGAGCTGGGAAGTTTAATGCATTTTCTGGAACACGGTGCTTGCCCACACCTATGAAGCAAAGGGACAAATATTTTCACACATTATCAGATAGCCGAGTAAAACAGCCTCCACCAGAATTTACAACTGAAGGCTACCAGAATTTACAACTTGTGAAATTGTGCCTGTCCGTATTTTCTCATTATGCTGGCTGCTGGCCGCAGACAGAGTGTGCACTTTCTTTCTCCCTTCCCCCTCTCCCCCCCTTCCACTGTCTCACTACTTCCTAGTTAAACCTTGTCTCAAGTTATCAACACTCTCTGGAGAGATAAGGCTCCTCTCACTTACAAGCTGTCACTAATAATCGAACTTTCAAGACTCCATCTCTAAGAGAGACTCCCTGAGCCATGCAGGTCACAAGAATTAACTGCCACCAGTTCTTGCAGAAAACTCGGCTCATCAATCTATAGCTTTCTCGTCATAATTAGAATAACGGCTTTGAAAATTTGGGCTGATGTTGACTTGGTCTCAGGCCGCAAAGAATGCTGATTAAAATCTTGGTGTGAAAGTTAATGATAAGTGCTGGTGGCGTTGCCGTGGAGACAGGGACAAACAATTCCCTGGCTGTGACATTTTCAATGTCCTGGAGAAGAAAAACTGTCCTCTTTAGTGTGGCAGCGTATGAAGCTTATTTATGGCTACAGGGCTTGGTGGATTGATGACTGTCGTAACATACTGTCAAATCCTTTACTGACACATTCATTTTTTTGGAGCCCCTGGTGCAGCAGAAATAAAATAATAAAAACAAAACCAGAGGGAAAATTCTCCAGCAAACCACAGACAGCCAACGGTGGACCTTCCTTTCGCTATAGGACTGCAGAATTAATGGACAAAAAGACTGTGCTCCCTGGCTCCATGGCCAAGGAGAAAAAGATAGGCATAATCAGAAGTCACAGAATAAGAAAGAGTGATATCACAGCCACCAGAGATCAGTCCAGGAATGTTTGTTATCAAAGTAAGCCGCTTGTAAATATCAAAGCTTGGTAGCTATGAATGAATAGTCTCTCCTTACTTAGAGGACAATGGCTTGGAAATCTAAGGATGCTTTGGGAGAATTCTCCCAGCCTAAGAGAGAAACGGGTACAGTCCCTGCCCACCATGGCAGTCACATCAACACCCAGTGATGGGAATTTCTGAAATCTCCGGATAGCTTTATGGTCCACAGAACCTGTCCACATTCGCCATTCCCTTTGCTCTTTATTACAGGGCGAAGCAAGTGCCTAATCCCCATTCGCTGACAAAGAAGCTGAGGCTCAGCCAGTTCAAGAGACACAACTAGGTAAGTGGCTGAGCAGTCTTCCAAGCCAAACCTTTAGTAGTCACTTGAGTAACTAGCTAGTCACTCTCATACCAGCCATCGGCCCCACCAGTACTCAAATGGTTTAACATGGGTTCTGTGAGAAGCCTCTGTTCCGCTCCACGCAGTGATGTGTTTCAGCAGCAGATGAAGGGACTCCCAGGGATGGCAGTGAGTCCATAAAGATCGCTCGAGGCTCTGGCATTTTTCTAGTTCCTTTCATTCAAGGATCCTAGTCATCATCATCATTATTGTTGTTGTTATTAATAATGATAATGAAATAAGCTATGCAAATATAGGGAATGCCTTTAGCCCTAAAACGCAGGCAGTAATGTGGTAATTTATCCAATAATGGAATCGCAAAGTGATTTTATTTGCTTTTATGGCTCCTTTCGTTCAGAGGAGCTGGGCATCAATAATGGCAATAGTAATGAAATCAACTATGCAAATGTGGAAATCGCTTTTACCCTAATGTACCAATTTAGCCAGTGAAGGGAACTCAGCATAGTCTGATGTGCTTCCCAACACCTGGGGCTTCGATGCCAACCTATGCTCAATTACCCAACGTCATGATTAGTTTTCTAAGGCGTGGCCCTGTCAATATAAGTTTGGTCATGGGCAACACCTTCACTCCATGGTGAAAGATTTAGAAAACGCTCTCACTGGTTGAAATACAGAGAGGGATTTTAACATGGGAGCAAGATGTATTCATTTCAGCATAACTCATTTTCTAGGCAGAATGGCCACAAAACAGGCCTGTGGGTCATCTGGGCTGCCTGGAGTACCCAGGCAGAGGAGAATCTCTTTGGGTCCAGCCATTTCAGCAGAGATGCAGAATGCTCTCTGCCAGATTCCCCATTATCCATCTCTGATCTGGATTCAGTGGGGACATTTCTCTGGCTAGATGGTGGGACCTCAGAAGGACCCCAGGGGAGCACAAAAGGAGGCCATGTGTACAGTATGCCCAATAGCCACTGGGGGAGGCTGAGGGAGCTCACCTTTTCTAAGCCTGTGGTGTTCGCTCTTTCCTTCTCCTTACCAGGGGAAGGACTCACAGAAGAGGACACATGTGGGCCAAGAAGGCCCAGAAGGCCAAGAACTTTGCACCGGTTTCCATCTAATACTTATTAATGAGTTACAAATTGGAAAATCCTGTGAGACCCTTGAAGGTGGAAACCTTAACTTATTTTTGTGTGTTTCCAGTTCTCAGCAAATGCATGCCCAACAGATATTGAATAAATAGAATAATGAAGGAATAAGCAACAACATAGAATAAAAGTAGCTTCAGCAAGACAGAGCTCCAAATGTACATTTAGGTACCCCAAAACAAAGACACTGCATATGTGAAACCACTCTTACATCCGAGTAAGCAGAGTCCTCATCCTAGGCCATGGATGACCCACTCTGACCCTTCTCCATCTTCCCTCTACACCTCTGAGATAAGGAGTCCACCAGCAAGGGCCTTTCTAACCCAGTGCCCATTCTGCAGTTAGTTGACCATATTACAAATATCCAGGATCCCCACATTCCCTTTTCAAACAGCCCAAGCTTCTTCTATGTTAGCATCTCTTCTCAGGGTCCTACCTCCCAGCAGTGGATGGTACCACCAAGGCCCATGCCTCTAAGTACAAGGGGAGCCAAACAATAGCTATTGGTGGGTGGAACATAAGTGGGCAAGCTGGGCATCCCCATGTATAAATACACACACACACACACACACACACACACACACACACACACACAGGCCTTTAGTGGATGAGAATGGAGTCAGGGGTAGAAGGAGAAGGAAATGGAGCAATGATAAGGGCTTCATGTGCACTCTCACCCTGAGCCCCACAAATGGTAGGGGTGGGCCTGACTGTGAATACCCATGTCCATCCTCCACTTCAGTTTAATTTAGTTGTTGTCAAAGTGACCAAAACCCTAGAGAGGGCTACCTGTGGTATGAGAAAACACAATTACCTCTCACTCAGGGACTGGATAGTGAGGAGGGGAGAAAAGGACCACATGAAAAACCTTGGTTTCTAAACAGACTGTCAATATTTAAATAAATAAATAAAAAGGAAGTCAGTTCTCATTAATTCATGGCAATCAGCCTCTCTTGTTTTATTAGTTACCATTACAGCGGCACACTCTTGAACAAAATACCAGAAGCTTTCATTAGCATCATTAACATAATTTGATAACTGATGGTATTTGATTTCTGACTTTTGCACTTTGACTTGAAACTTGGTGCAAGATATAATCTCATTGATTGTCTGATGCTGTGTGTTTTTTCTTCTCCCACTCCATGAACACTTCACATGACATTTCTTTGTTAACTGTAATTAATGTTCACATTTGTCACAAGTTGTATTATTTGGAAAAGCAGTCGTGATGATAAAAGATGTGACAAAGACACACACATGTCTTCTTATCAAAATGGCTTTATCCTAATTTAGGATTGGGGGAAATAAATGAAATAAGTCAAGCATGTATTTGTTTTCACCGTCTGGATGGATTGTTTAAAGTGATGCCTCTCGGAGAAACCAATGCAATTAGCTTTCTAAAAAAAAAAAAAAAAATGTCATTAAAGCATGAGTGAAATCTAAAAAAGACAAGGAAATTTGAATGGAGGTTGAATAAGCCTGATTGTAAATCTGTCTCAGTTTTCCAATGCCTGCAAATGCTCGAGAACAGAGGCTGTGCCCAGACCACTGGGGTTCAAGGTGACTCACAAAGAGGTAGGAACAATCTCTCCCGCCCCACCTCAATTCCTCCCTCTCTCCCTCCCTTCCCCTTCACCCCTCTCTTCTTTCTCCTTTTCTACCTCTTTCCTTGTTTCCTTATTTCTCTTTCTCTCTTTTTCTCATTATCTTAAATTTTCCTGTTGACCAATGAAAAAGACACCTAGGCTCCATGTAAGGAATCAAATAAATATCCCTAGCCATAGACTACCTTTTTGGCTTGAGTGCCAAGCACCAGATAAGGGAGTAATCTCTGGACAAACATGCTTATCAGGTGGGTACTTCCTTGTTCAGGGGCAGCACACACTTGAGGTCTTTGTAGTAGGCCTTTATGATCTCTATGGCATGTGATAGGCAGGCAACAGTGTTCTATTTATTTAAAAAGAAAACATGAGGGCTGGGGGATAACATGTTCTAAGAAACCCAAGTGTCCATTAACATGCAGAGTTGGAGTGGAGTTGCAGTGATGTCCACTGGGCCTGACAGAAACATCAGTGGGTTCACGAAGCGCCTTCTGTGTGCACGGACCACTCCCAAGTCTACTGCATGAGGAGCGTACACTGTGTCCACATAGCTGAAATGGCCCAAGTCAGTCTCTCCTTGCCTTACCCTCCTCAACCCTTGCTCAAAGGGGTTTCCTCCATCGCATACTAATGGTCTGCAATTTATTTTAAAGAGGCTATTTTGATCCTCAAGAAGTACTTAGGGGAGCTGGGAACCATAAACACCTCCTTTTTAAAAAATTTGTTTCCTTTTTCCCAGCCTGTAATTTAACTCTGACTGGCACCATTCAAATCAAGGGTTCCAAGCACAGATTCCCATCAAGTCAGCTCCAACTTGGAGCACATTTTTATGACCAAGTTAGAAATCCCTTAAAACAAGGTTTTCAGAGGGAAACGTCTGACAGACTTAACTCTTGTGGTGCAAATATGCCACAATGACATAGCAATTAGTTATTCAAAATATGGGCAGGGATTACAAGCTTTTTCAAGTCGTTTCATAAATATGTCCTCTTCTGGTATACAATCAGTAATTATACCATTCTTACTCAACTGTAAACTTCCTGGGTATGATTTATATCTCATTGAAATCAACACAAAAGTATTTGTTTTCCCAAAGGAAGGGCCCTGGCTCTAATCTCCAAGGCTCACACACATCAAAGCCCAAGAACTACTGTTCTCCTTCACTGACCTAAATGAAATCACACACAAATGTTTATGCAAATTAATAGAGGGAGGTCGGTCAAGAAACATTTATCTTCTGGGCCTGATGTGGATTTACACAGTGCTCCCCTAAGAACATTCCTATAGAGGAATTGAGTCAACTACATACCACTGAAGAGGACTACAAAACCAAAGGCAGTGCTCTTGGACTCTGACCTTGTCCCTGAAGAACCAGTACCTCAGGAATGCTGCAAGCCTGAACTGACTTGGGCACCAAAGCCATGGGTTCCATCCATACCTTACCTATTTCATCCCCAAAGCCAAAAGGATGCAGTAGTGGGACACTGATAGAAAGAAAATGAAGAAAAGAAGACACCTCTGACTGAATGGATGTCCTTAGCTGCTATTTTCAGAGGCTCTGGATCTGGCCTTGCATGTAAGAGTCGTCCATTAACAATCTGCAGAATTGGCTGCACAGGTAAACAGAAAGGATGGGTTTACATTGCAGCTCTAGAATTAAGACAAGCTATAGTGAAACTTTCCTAACACTGTCACATCTAAACAACTTTTGTCGTTGTCTTTACAGTGTAAGGCATACCTCTGTCTCAGAACTCAACACATTACAAGGACAAGATTAGCATCAATGTCTGCCTCCTCCACTGGATTATAAATGTCTGCAAGGCTAGACCTACCCTGGCACCATGTCTGGTAAGAAATGTTTGCTGAAAATTTTGAGCCAAGTTTGCTAGAAGCATCTCTCCTAGAAAAGCAAGCACCAATTTGTCTGAGGGGGTTGGAGCTCTTGAATTATTGGCCTAAAACCAAAAATCTGTCTTCCCTCAATATTCTTCTCTGCATCTGAACATTTTACTATAAGTGAGAAGTCAAAGCACCTGCATCTGAACCAGACTAAAGCCCAAGCTGTAGGAAGGCACTTCATAACCATGGTGCCCACCTCTGTGTCACCAGCACCCAGCAATGGCATCATATTGTATGTGCTCAGAAACATGTCCCAGGTTGAAAGATGCATGAATGGGTGGCTTTAGCATTTCTGAAATGTCAGTGTTTCTAAAGGTATGTTCATTTCTGGACCCCTGTATTATTACAAAATCCTGCCACAAGAGTTGTACTTCAGGGTTAAAACCCTGGACCAGCAGGCCCTTATATAAGGTATAAATGTGAACAGACCAAGCCAAGAAGTAAATTGCACCCCAAAGTTATCTATGAATTATTCTGTAACTTGGAAGATAATTTTCCCACAAAAGCAGATTTTTAGAACATAATCAGGCTTCTGAGCGACCCATGAAACCTTTTATCTTGGACATTTCTTAAGTTTTAGACTATGCAAACCCTGAACACTTTTTTTGTGTCTTTTGTTGTTGTTGTTTTGTGGGGGGTGGATTTCTCACTCTGTGAGAGGTCTTGGAGTGGGTAATGCTGGCTCCCAAGTCTCAGTAGAGGCTGAGTCTCTCCACCCCCAGCCCCTTCCTCTAGGCAGCCAAAGCACTGGCAAGTCCATCAGCTCAGTACCTGGAATTCTCCTACCTGAGCCTAGAATCCAGAACAAGTGAAACAAAGGCAGAGGGTGGTGACCATTCATTTGAGATGAAGCACTGTCAAGCATGGGAGGCAGAGGTCCTTGCCTCCAAAAAGTTGTCTGGTGCCCTGTTTCTGGAACTTCTGGCTAGGTTCTCTACCACAGTCCATTCTGAGAACCTTCTAATGGAGTCTTTGGTTTATTTTTATTTGTTTTTGTTTGTTTGTTTTGTTGATTAAGGGAGAAAGAAGCAAACTGTTTACAACCAAGAGTTCTTTACTGGTACACCCATGGACCAAGATCAAATTAGGTAAATTTGCCTTGCAAAGTAGTAGGAAGAAGTGCTCTAGCAAAACTAGTCCATAAGCAGCATAAACTAGCCCCATGAACAAAAAGAGATTTGCTGTCCATTTATAATGAGTGCCTGCAGATAGACCATTTTCATAAGAGGTAGCTGGTCTGAACTTAGAAGATCTATTTTTCTGCCCCATATGACCTAGGTTTACTGCTGATAATTTTTTCAGTCACTTGAGCCTCAGTTTCTCTAGCTGTAATGTGAAAGGACTCATCAGATGATTCCTGAACTTCCTAACAGTTTTGGTATATTACAAATTTAAGGTTTGATGAAGATGAGAAAAAAATACTCTAGGACTAGGGGGTATTCTACATATCCTTTGTCAATTCCAGAAATTTCTAAGCACCCTAAAGCACCCCTATCCTTCCCAAACATCAGAAGAACAAGTGTTAGCATTATATCTCTACTTCTGCAAAGTTCTTGACCCTAGACCATGATCTTGATTAGAAAACGAAAGGCAAGAACCCTGTAATGTTAAAGGCCTAATTAACTTTGTCATTAAATCAAACTCTTCAACTTAACCTTTGGTTCTAGGGAAAGAATTGTTGATAGGAAATTCTGCTACTCTTCAGACAGCCATTACCTGTCCTAAGAGGCACATTTAAACATATTATTACCCCAGACACATAGCTAAATATTTTTATGATACATGGGGGTAGAATGGCCACTGGTTCAGGGCAGGGCTGAGTGTCTGCTAATGTTGAATACATTTCAGCTTTTCTATGGTAAGACCTTAATTTCAGAGATTTATAACCAGTGTAAATCTGCCCTGAACAGAAGCCTGACACAAAATTACTTTGCCCAGTAGCAATTTTTTAAAGTTTTGTACTAAGTGCCTTTTATTCAACTTTACAGCCAAAAAAAAAAAGAAAAGAAAAAAAAGGAAAGAAACAAAGCAAAGCACCGTAAGAACTACCTTTAGGCTACAAATACACACATACACACACACACACACACACACACACACACACACACACACACACACAGAGGCATGTACACAAGGCATGTGCACAAGGCATGCACACAAATGTGTGCTCTCAGACTTAGCACCATGATCTCCAGGCTCCTGGTTGATCAGGGTCTGAGCCTCAGCATGGCCCCAGCAGGGGAGAAGAGAGGTGGATAAATGGTCAGCGAGGAGATTGATCTCAGACAGCCTGAATCCTGCAATGGATAGACTCATCCCTTTGTGTGAAATCACCACCCACATATCACATCTAAGCAGTCATGGTCACTTTGCTCAGTAAATCTATATTTGGGGCAGCAGGGGCTACTTATCCAGGCTCAACACTTAAATTGGATTCAATCAGAAGGACACCTAAGCACACAGGTACCTATTATATCCCAGGTGATAACAGAAGGCTTAAGTGTTTCAGAGGCAACAGGCAGTGGAGAGGGGGAAATAACAAAAGAAAACAATAACACATTTTAGAACACCAATAAACAAGTATGGTGCTATTCTAAGTGTTTTATATATATCAAGTGGACAAAATGAGAAAAGGTTAAGTAAATTACCCCAAATCATACCACTAGCAAGTGATGCAGCCAGAATCAGAATCCTAGCATTTCCCTCATTTATGTTGTACCCATTAATGCCAAAGTATTCTTGCCAAAACAGTGCTGTCATTAATGCATTTCAATGCCCATGAATTATTGTAAGAATGAGAATATCATAATAGTAGTAATGGCTAGTATTGATGGAATCTGCATTATGTCACATACTTTTACATACTTATAGCCATTAGCTCAGTCTTCTCAATATTCCGATGAGAAGGGCACTTTTGTCAAGCAATCTGACTTTAATCACAACTCTGATGCTCTCTAGCAGTTTGACCTTGGACAAGTGCTTCTCTGTACCTCAGATTCCACATCTATAAAATGGCCATGCTATGTATGCGTACCTACTTCATAGGGTTTTTGTGAAGATTAAAAAAAAAAAAGATACATGTAAAGGACTTAAGATAGCATCTGAAACACAGTAAAGACTCAATTAATATTTATTTTTGCTGATGGTGCTGTTTTTGTAAATAGTTTTAGTTTTAACTAATTTCTGCTTCCAGATACCCTCTCCTTGAATACACCCAGCACCTGGCAGTCAGATTCAGTTTAAAAAGCCACTTTTCTCCATTGCTCATTGCCTCAAAAGCTTCCCATCATAGTGAATAAAGTCCAAATACAATTGAAAACGAGGTCACATGAAAATGTTGGTGACCCTAGGATTTCCCTTAGCTTCCAGGAAAAAGTTCTCTTCAGATCTTCAAATTATTTTGAAAGCTGCCCCTTTCCACTGAATTTCCACTCTTTCTCGAAACAGGCCCCACCCCCAGGCCTGGGAGCAGCCGTCACTGTACCGAGGAGTCTTGCTATACTCATCTGTGGTACTGCCCACATCTTTCTCATGCCAAACCATAATTCCTACCTCCCTTCACCCAAATCCTACCTATCCGTCCAAAGCTGTGGTTCTTACACCTCATTATGCATCGGAAACACCTGGGGAACTTTTAAAACACTTATAAATGCCCAATGGGTCTGGGGCGGGGGACAGGCATCCCTTTTGAAGCCAAAAGGGGTACACTTCCTCACAATGCCTGGAAGCACTGTTGTGTCTGCTTTCCAATTAGAACTAAGCATTATTCTGTTACTTGACATTTCATGCAGGGGTGCACTGCTGCCCAGAAGGGCTGGAAGCTCTCTCAGGGCAGGACCTGTTCATAAATGCTGGGGCCAATGCTGTGTGCCCCTCCTTGGTAATCATGTGCATTTTGATGTGGGTTTTAGTTGTGACTCTCTAGAGAACACACTTCATGGCAGGTGGAGAAGAATGACACATATTTTGTCTGTTTCAGTGCTCTGTACCTACTGAGCTCTCAATAAGACAGCTCAGCTGGAAATAATAGGTGCTCAGTAGCTACTACTAGTAAGTCATCACTAAGAAGGCATCATACATGGGGTTGAACATACACACTCTACAAACAATATGAATAACATCATTCCTACCACATGAGTTTAACCCAGTGGACCTTTAGTGAGAGCCAGTGGTCAGGTACTGAAAGGAACTCATCACCTGGAGGTACAATGTAGTTATTACTTTTTATCAGGCATCTCTGATGTCTAACCATAAGCCAGGTCCACACTGTACTGCTGCTCCCACAGGGCCTTCACCTTTCCATCACCTGCAGTTATCCAAAGGGGGCTTGGAACTGAGGCAAAAGAGCAGTCTGGTGGATGAGCTTCTTAGGCTCCCTTGGATCTTTAAAAACAATCAATGCCTTCAAGATTAAGAAGTTATTTGTGATCCCCTAGGTCCCTGAGAAGCAAGCCAGCGCAGGGCCAGGGAGGAGGGCTAAGGGATTGATCAGAGCCCTGGCCAGAAGCTTCCCTCCATGCTGACCACAGTGCCAGAGGCAGAACTTTAAGATGAGTATGTGATCCATTATCAGCTGCTATTACCATCCTACCATAGCCGAAAGAAAGAGGCTATTAAACATAATACATAAAATAACATTTAGTAAGGAAATCTGGATAATTACTTAGTAAAAAGGACATTGAGTCATGTTCTAAGCCATTGCTCTGAATTGGGAATGGCATTACTTACGTCTTAAGTTAAATTGAGTAAAACTTCCTAAGCACTCCCTTAAAGAACACCTGTAAGTAATGGGTTGGAATATCTCATCCATCCTGGTTTGTGCTGCAGTCCTAAAGAGTAGGCCCCGATTACCACTCCCCTCACAACCCACAGCTCTCTGGGCTGAGCCCGCTCAAGCTGACAAGCTTGTCCAGGCCAGTGTGGAGTCAGGGTTCCCCTCAGGTGCACAAGAGTTGCTGTAGACAGACAGAAGCCAAAGAGTTAGATTGATAACATGTTGTCTTCCCTTTGTTACAACTGATTGACATTAAAATGCATTCAAAATTAGAGTAGACCGAGAATATAATGAGCAAGTGCACTACCTGTAGAGAGCAGTAAAGCTGATTAAGTTCCAGTAATAACATCACAGTCATCAAAGCCCATTTATCATCACCATCACACTAATTCCTTCCCTATATCTGGTGCAGAATTAAAGTGATCCCGTCCACCTCATGACTTTAAATACCACCTTCATATAAATAGAAAGTCCCAAATTTCTATCCCCAGGCCTACGCCTCCCCATGGAAGCCCTCCCAATTCAGTTAACTTCTTGACATCTCCACTTGGATGGCTAATAGTCATCTCAAATTGAATAATTCCTGAAACTAACTTGTGATTGGCCCCAAACCTGCTCATCCATGCCAAAAAAATGGCATGTGAATTCTTCCTGTTGCTCTTCTGTCTCTCACATGGCATTTCTAATCAGCAAATCCTTTCAAGTCTCCCTTCTGAACACCTGGAATGTGACCATGCCTCACCATCCACGTGACATCCACCCTCATCCACACCTGAACTATTGTGACTGCACCTTTACTGGTCACCCTGGTTTGACTTTAGCTTCTGGGCTGTTTATCTTCAAATCACCACCAGAGACATCAATCTGAGTTTAAACTCAAGTCAAGATATGTTCAAAGCCTTCCAAAACTCCAAATTCTAAGCAGAGACTAAAAGGCCCTACGTGACCCTGACCTCATGTGTCTCCATGCCCCTCTCACTCATCCACCTCTCCACATTGGCCTCCTTGCCATATCCCAGGCACCAAGCAAACTCCTGCCTCAGCCTTTTGCATGTGCTGTTACCTGCACAAATACCCAGCTCATTCATCCCCTCACCACCCACTGCTGAAAAACCATTCATGAAAGATGCTTTCCCCCATGTCTCTTTGTGAGCAGCACCTACCACCTCCTCATTCCTATTCTGTTCACCATGCTCTGTTTGTCCTCATACTACTCACCACTTCCTGACAGGCCTGCATGTCTGTTGTGTCTCCTTCCAACACAGGACAATGGAAGCTCCATGAGGGGGCATTTGACTTTTGTTTCTGTTTTAGTTACTGCTCTTTCCCAACCTAGAACATAATAGACCCCCAGGAACTATTTGTTGAAGGTACAAATGAAAAGGCACATAGCACTCTTCAAATTTTAACTGCTTTGGCTTCTGCTTGGGGCCAAATCCTGACATGAAAGTCAGTATTCTCCCACTACATGATTCTGCCACTCAAAATTAACCAAACACACTTGTACACTTGGGTAGCATTTTGCAGTTTTCAAAGCATTTTCCCATGTAATTATCTTGACTGTAAATGCTTCTAACTACAACTCCATGATCCAGGTAGTTCAGACGGGTAAGACTGATAAGAAGGTGCTACATCTAGCTCAGGCCTCCTGTTCCTCACCCCATGTCCTGGCCTTATGCACATCCTCCCTGCTCAGGTGAGATGCTGGCTCTACAGCTGGGAAGCAAAGGGCAGGCCTTGTCCTCTCCATGTTCACAGTGCTCAGTCTGCACAGCGACATGAGCAGACATGCATGGGACTTAGGGAACAAGTGAAACATGCGAGCAAAATGCACCCAGCAGTGTCATTTCTGGAAAAATAGGACATGCTTATCCACATCCACCGAGGAGCTATTGGCAGGAGCTGACCTCTCACCTACATCCATTGCCACCCACACCAACCATTCTCGAAGTTCTAAAATAGAAGCTGAGAGGATAGTAAGTAAAGATCAGAATAACAACAGCTAAACCCTGGCTGCTGCCATTTGAATCAACAGAAGAGATTTTTAAAAGTACCAATGGCTGATCCCACTGCAAACCAAAGCAGGATGGGTGGAGCCTGAGCCCTGGCATTTGTTTCAAGCTCCTTAGGTGGTTATGAAGGGCAGCTATTTTTGCCAAACACTGGTGCAGCGCTGTACCATTATGAAGTGCTTTCAGTTGCACTGTCTCCTTTAATCACCCTAAAGGTCTTGAATGATAGGTAGAGCAGGTATAACTATCCCCATCAGAAAAAAGAAACTGAGAGTCTGAAAAAATGGACTGACTTACAGTCCCCTGATTATCCATTCCCAGACAGAAATCGGGCCAAGCATGCATAAATGACCAGTGAAGGCTGAATCCGTGCTCCCCAGCTTTGATGGGCCTATGAATTAAATAGGGATCTTGTTAAAATGCTGATTCTGATTCAGCAGAGCCAAGGTGAGGCCCGAGGATCTGCATTTCTGGCAGGATCCCAGGAGATGCTGATGGTCTATGGACCACACTTTTAGTAGCAAGGACCTAATAGACCTAATAGGCATAACTTAACTGAATCTCTTCTTGTTTCTCCATGTAGGGAAGGCTAAGAGCATTTCAACAGCATCCTGGCTTCAGTGGGGCCAACTTCTATGCTATACTATGCAAACTCTGTACTACAACCTGCTGGCATTCCCAACCTTCAACCTGTGTGAGCCATATCAATCTTGAAGCATTCTGTGAAGCATTATGCAAACCCCCTTCACCATCATTACCAACACACACACACACACAGAAAACAGAACTACCAAGATCTAAACTTCTTCATGACTCTGACACAACCTGCCTAGCAACCCCTTCTGTCCACTCTGAGGACACTGGCATTGGATTCTCACCTCAGCAGCAGAGATGACCCCGACCATCATCAGTCAAGCTGGAATCAATTATGGCCTGACACCACTCCATTCCCCGTTATTACCCGCTTATTATTCAGAGGTGGGTACACTATTCTGAGGTCGTATTTTAATGTTTTGTGTGCCTTTTAAATATCAGCCACCACATATATAGACTTCAAATGATTGTCTAAGATATTCCATTTTAGCCTTAAATCTTTAAATACATTTATAAATTTTTTACTTTAACAGATTGTTTAATGTCTCTTCCCTCATAATGGAAATAGATCCCAGGGAATCCTCATTAATTCTATCTCTTTAGGGCCCTCTCCTTTAAAGATGACCTTCCATCTAAGGTTCAGCCCTGGGTTTGCTCAACATGAGACATACTAAGGTCGCTGGGCTTGGGCCCCAGCACAGACCTGGGGAGGACTGCTTCAAAGGACAAGAGGGGCGTGTTTCTGCTTACCTGGGGGAGGTTTTGCTCCCACCAGCCTTTGAATCACCAAAACTGGGACACCTTCCAAGTAGCTAACGTCTACATATGCTTCAGGTTGCAGTCTTGAAATCCTGGTCTTCCCTGACCTGCCCAGCCCAGTCTTCTTTGCTAAACCTCTACACCCCTTATCTGGAACCATGCAATTTAGCCATTAAGTAAACCTGACCATGTAATAGAAAAGTCCTGTCTCCCCAGCTGGAGAGGGCGTGGTCCATTCCATACCCCCTCAAGTGCCTAATTTGATGCTATGCATAAGCAACTGGCGCGGATTGATCTGAGAACTGACTACATTTCCTTGGTACCAACATGCAGTCACTGCAAGTCCAGCTCTCATCTGCAAGCAACTTGCCAGTTCTACGAGTGTCCTGGCACAACCGCCAATCCTCACCATGCTTCCTTGCTGCCAAGTTCCTTCCCTCTTTACCTAAGTACTTAAATTTTGATCCAGGAAAAAGTATTACAATCCAAATTTTTCCAGTGAAAGACCCCCAACTCTGCAAGCAAACAAGGAGGAGCAACTCAAGACGTGAGGCCTCTACTCAGAAAAGCAAAGAACTCCTCCCACGCAGTCATAATGGAAACTCCTCCAGGCCCAAGAAAATAACTGAAGGTCTATTCCTTTTTTCCCTAAAAGCTTGAGGAAGAAAAGGTGGCTTCTAATGTTCTTAACAGCGGTCTTAATTTCCGCTTTGAACCTAAGAAAATCTGGCTCATTGTATTTATCCCTTGTATGTTCCTCTGACATTACATCACTTTCTATAATTTTATATTCTTTACCAGTCTGGTCATTAAGTTTCTCAGATAGAGCCTGGTTTTGCCTCAGCTTCTCAAACCTCCACAAAACCCCTACAGTGGGGATTTCCATTTCATGCCTTTTCTCACACACTCACACATACACACACACACACCTGGCCTCTTTTTTAGAAAGTTTGCATTCAGACACTAAAATCCATAATTGATCTTTATGCTACAGCCTAACTTTCTGTGCCATAGTAAAAATGGATAGATGAAAAGAAACCCTCAAACAAATGGGTAGTGAGGAAACTTCAAAGAACACATCTCCAAGCCAGATTGCTACAGAAAAACACACACCATTTTATCCTAATATCTATTTTTCTGAATCCTGTCTTGGTTCCCCTTATTATTTACCAAAATCTTGATAAGCAGACATTTCACTTCCCTCCTTCTACTGAGACCATATTAAACAGCCAGCCCCAAATTAACTGGATAGGACATTACAAGTGTATGTATATTGATGACCCAGCTGTTATTTGTACATTTGAAGTATGACATCTACACTCCTTTGTCATCAAGCAGAAGTAATTAAGAATAAACAAGTGGGTGTTAATTGGATTTAATGAAACAATCTCCAGTCAGCCTGAGCCTACTATTTGCCTCCTACTAATAATTATGAACAGTAAACACTCGTGCTAATCTCCTTATTCTAACAGAAGCCAAGCAGAAATACAGTATTTACTCAGCTAATGGCTTGTTTTGTCTGCAATTTAGTCTTTTTTTAAGCTAGGAAACTCATTATTTGCCAAGCCGTCCCCAGCTGCTGGGCCCAGACCAGGGATGCAGTATTCTTAGTGACAACAGTCCAGTGTATGTCATCTGAAATACAAGGGCAGATAAGAATTGAGCTAACCTACACATGCAACTGTAGCTGAAGATGTGAATGCCAAAAAGTCTAAGTCCTAAATCTGTATGGTTCTAAGCTACCTGGAGGCTGGGCACTCACTGGATGCCCGGGGCTTCCTCAAACAGGAGAGTGTTTCACATGTCACTCTTAGAAAGGCTCTGTTTTTCTCTTCAGAACTGTCTCCAGGCCTCTGCCACCACAGAGGGTGGGGCTGGCCTTGGATCATCTTACTTCAGGAGCCTCTTGGCTGTCAGATGACTATTATGCAGCAGTGAACTAAAAGTGTCTTATCGAGAGTGACCATTAGACACATATTACCGGCCATTAAGCAGATGGTTAGATGTTTTTAAAGAGCTCTTACATAGTAATAGAATCCAGAGTCATTGACTATATTTATTACTCTCCCAAGAAAGTGAAAAAAAATAAAAAGATTGAATGTTTATTCCAGAGTGGTTAATTTCATTCTCCCAGGATCACCAGGAGGTCAGATGGACACGACAAACGAGCAGTCGGTGCCTAGATTTTAAAACAGGCTTCTGAACAAGATGATTAAAGTCCATGTCCTTCCTTCCTTAGTATAACTTAGGTAGATTCCAACTGAAGACCCTCTTGCCTGATGGTAGTAGAATCAGTGTCATAAAACATATATGCATCTAGAGCAGAGGCTTGCAAACTTCTCCTGTAAAGAACGAGGTAGTAAATGTTTTACACTTTGCAGACCATAAATCATATGTCAAGACAACTCAAAGCTGAAGTCATAGCATGAACCATAGATGATAGTAAATGAATGGACAAATAAAATTTTATTTACAAAAGCAGGCAGCTGCAGGATTTGGCCTATGGGTCATAGTTTGCCAACACCTGAGTTAGACCACACTGGAACCTGCTGGGGATGATATTTGGGGGGAGATAAATTCTTCTGCCCAGGCCTCCAGCACTACCCCCTATTAAAATTCACAATTATGAAGATCTCATTTTCTCTGATAAACACATTTCTGAAATTGTGCTTGAATCAATATATTCTAATGCATCATTATTTTCTATTAATACATATTTTTATGTGAAGTTTTATTCTCATTTTGACACTGAACTATAACGAATAGTAGTCATACCCTTGTACTCAGCAAATATTGTTATAGAATTTCATTCATAAACAAACACATATTTTGCTATTGTTTTTATATTTACATACTGGATCCTACCTAGATCACAGGATCCCACATCAAGCTTAAACCTCCCATGCATAATACTGGGGACTTATTCAAATTACCCACAATTCATACAATAACACACTTACACACACAGACAGACCCACACACAATAGTCACCTGCCCTTCCAGTTACAATAATGGAGAGAGCTTCCAGTGAACTCTGAAATTTTCCATTAATTCAACACCCACCTGCCCAAATATAAGAGCTCTTTATAGTCATTAATGAGCTTCAATATTAAATATACAGATGCTTATGCATGTCCTATAAACTGAGAAGAACCAGACTCTCAAGGTAGCCAGAAAAAAATAAAAAGCTGAAAGCAGCTTATAGAAGGTCAGGATTCCTCCCTATGCCTCCAATTTAACAACAAATGCCTCACAATGAATAGCTTGATGAGGACACGGCTCTGTGGCACAGTGAGAATTTTTCTTTTTTTGGCAAGCAATGAAATCATTAAGGTAATATATCACCATTCCCGCTAACAGAATCTCCTTGTGTCATCTCCTTCAGTGTGCATGCAAGCAGAAGACACATATCTATTGTCTTTTACTTCTGAAAGTTGTAAATGTAGGAAAATTGTCATCATTAAATTGAACATAATGGTCCTCTCTCCCCTCTCTCGCCTCTCATCCTCTCATTCTCTCACTCTGTACCCTGGCTCAGCCTGACACATACCTTGTAAATGTCAAGACAAAAGTATGTCCTGAAGACCAATGGGCAGAAAGTTCTGATTACCAGCAAAAACCCATCATGTGATACTGACCATTCACCCCTGCAAGGAGAGAAAATGATTGTTGCTTTGCTGTGCAAGGTGGGAGAGCTAACCTCCAAGTGTCTGTGCTGGTATTAACATGTAAGGAAGATAGGTGCAGACAAAGGCCACTGCCGAGCACACCAGGGACCCAGAGACATCCTCACCTCCGAGGCATGCTGCTGACTAGTTGGGCAGCTCTAATTAGTGCCTACTCTTCACACTCCAGCATCTTAACCCAGGGCCAACTTGCACCCCAGAAAGTTCCCAGCTAGGATTTAGAGAGGGTTCGCACCAGGAAGCCAATCCCTAAGGAAAAGAGAAGAAGGAACCTGGCAACCAATCTCTGCCTGGAGATTCGCTGTGAAGGAGAATGTGAAGCTTTGATGCCATCAGCATATGGCTTGCGAGGTCAGAGAGAGCTCGGAGCAACCAGCCTGCTGAGCCAGCCAGGGGAAGGTGGACGCCTCCTGACCTGGGGAATACACATCAGGCCTGGCATCCATGGTTTGTCAGGTGCTGTCATTGGGCCACAAGGACTGTTTGGCCTTGAGCATTAGTTACGTTATGTAAATTATGCTTAATGAAAGTGCAGCCTTGGTCCATAAAAGCTTAACAATGCATTTGTCTTCATTTGAGCGTTCCCCAGCAGCCACCGCCTCCCTTTACAGACCATATTAACTGGGCTTTCACGGCATGTCCCGTCCTCCACAGCCATCGTCAGGAGGCCCCAGAAGAGAGAGAGAAGGTTGCTTATACTTAACAAGACAAATGTGCCATCGTGGAACTGGCATCAGGTACCCAAGCACACACACAGGACGGGGAAGCAGATGCAGCCATGCCCATCCTCTCCCAAGGCCCTCTTTAGGAACCATGTTCAGATGGCTGGAAAAGATAACACTGGGGTTTGCATTCCTGAGAGCTGGGTGTCACCTCTGATTCATCAGTGAGCCTTTATTAAGTGCCTCCTGTGTACACAATACATAGAAAAGTCACACATCTCTCTGTGCATGTGAGAAGCTGGCAGCAGTTTCTGCGTCAGACACCCCATCTTGACATGCCCATGGCAACTTTTTAGGCACTCTATAGCTGCTCTTCTCAGTTATATGCCAATCGCCTTTGAAGAAGGAATCTCACACAACCCTCCTGCCGCCCCGTCCCCCCCACCCCCCCAAAAAAGCTGCAAGTTTCAACACAGGTCCTCAGAGTTAAAGAGAAAAAGAACTGGTATTATATTACTGTGAGAAGAGGAAGTTTGGGTTTGGCTTGGCTTGAATGTAAAAAGTAAAACACCTTACCACTGCTTATAAGGCCTCTCATGGACTGATCCTACCACCTCCTCAGGCTCAGCGCTGTCCCTATCATTCTCTCCCTGACAGCTGGCCTCATCTCAGTACCTCGCAATCACCAAGCTCTGTCTAGTCAAGAATCTTTACTTGATGTCCCCTCTGCCTGCAATGCTCTTCTCTCTCCTCCTCTTTCCCAATGAACTCTTCCTCCTTCAGCTCCCAGGGGAGACATCACTTCATCAGGGAAACTTTTCCAGCGCTCCCTAAGTCAAATTTGGTCTCATCATAGTAGCATGGCTTTTTCCCTCCCTAGCCCCAGCCACAGCTGTGATGCGACATCTGTTTGTGTCAGTGATACTAGGTGTGATTCTTAATGACTCTCCATGAGAGTGTAAGCTCTGTGTGGACAGCAGCTCTTTGTGTTTCCTCATGACCCAATTCCTAGCACCAAGCACACAGTAGGCAGCTAAAGCAATCATTGAATACATACACTCACACCTCCTGATCACTTCCGCATGCCTGTGGAAAAATACCTATAGAAATGACGACGTTCACATTCATTAGGCAGGAAGAAGAATTGAGTGACCGTAGCAGTGTTTCATTAGAAAGAGCTACCAAGAGAAGCCAGGTGGGCTACAGTTGAGCACATCTTCAATAAGGTAACATCCTTCCAAACAGGACAGCAGGCAGACGGGCCAGATGGCCTTTCATAACCCTGCCACTCCCTGTTTTCTGTCCTGGAGGCCTGACTTTTCAGCCATAGCAATCACGTCTCATCACAGGTCCCAGAGCATTTCTACTCCAAGAGCAGGTGCAAGCAACAGCAGCCAGCCTTTGTCCTCTTAATTGTAGCACTTGGCTCCAAGGAAGAACATGGATTCTTTTGTTTTCCAGGCACCAAAATACAGAAAATAACTATAATGAAGCACCAGGGTGGCAAACATTGGTTTCCTGAGAGTCAAAGGCCAAGATGAGTTGGTTGAGCTGCCCTAAAGCCTAGCAGAGGAAAGAGGAAAATCCCCAGTAAAATGAGGTACTTGCAAAATTCCTCTCTCATCTAGATATCAAAAGAGCCTCGTTGAATAAGTTGGTCAGACTTCCTGGAAAAGGAGATTTTTCCCAATTTGTTCATGTCACAAAGGAATTGTGTGAATCCTGTTTGACCCCTGTTTTTCCAATCCAGAGTATGAATTTAGCTAGCTTTGAAAATGTTTTAGGGCTTACACAGAAATTTGTAAAATGTCAGTGTGAAAATTTTAATTGAGTTATTAGCAATATCTCTTCTTTGAATGACCTTTTAGTACTCCTTATAACATATCACCTCCTTTTACTACCTTCTGGCTGACAGTTTCTAATATATTCCTTCTTCCCAGATGATATCATCTGTCCTTGGGTGGAATTAACTAAAGCACTCTACATTCAGAAGCTGACATTAATCCATAGCTCCGGATTTGTAACAGTTGCTGGAACAAACACTGTTTCCATACATTGGGTTTTAGCAATGACTAGAAGAAACGCATACTATTCATTGGACACTAACATGCAAACAAAGGAAACAGGATGAAAAACAGCAATATATTTTTTAATTTAATTGGCTTAAGTATTGTACCTACTGCATAAATCTAAGGAAACATTTCTAGCTTTATAGAAATTTTATATTTTTCTTAATAATCACATGTGTAGAAGCAGATAATCAAAACAGGAACTTATGAGGATGAACATCAAATGAGCTGTTTGTTCAAGTAACTTTCTGATACTCTATAAATATGGAGACTATCACTCCATATTCTGCATAGTCCAGACATTTTGCATCATTCCAAGAAATGGAAAAAGTAAATCAACATGGCATATGCCTACAGAAAAGTACATTCAGAGTTGAGAATCACCAAACAGGGAAAAGATAAATAAAACCCCTCCCTAAAAAAAGTGCCAATTCCATTGATTTCTTATAACCACCTCAAGGCACCCAAACCCCATGCCCTGGTGTGAAAATGACCAACAGAGGGGCAGGAGGCCCGCATCTCCTCCGCCTCCTTCCCCAGACTCCACATTCTGCTGTACCCAGTGCATGCACAGCAACAAGCAGTGATATCTATAGGGACCTCCCCCGCATTTTCCATCAGCACAACCATGTTATTTAGAACCTTAGGCAATAATGCCCACCCGAATGCCAGACTGTTGGTGCTTGTCCTGGGGCTCGAGGTGGCTGACAATTAAAGTGTGACTGCCATCACTGTATGGCAGGAACCCAGAAGGAGGAAGAGGGAGTATACAAGAGTAAAGGGGTCTGAAAGCAGGGTTAACAGGAGCAAAATTTTGCAGAAGCCAAGTGAGTATTCAGGAGTTGTGCCCCTTTTCCTGGTGCCTCACCCCTGTGGGCCTAAACTCCGGACTTGCTGACTCTGCCACCTTGCATGACCCAAGTCATAAATCCACTGCTGCCATCACATTAGGATATTGTCAATTGTTGACTATAAGGTTACATCTCTGTGGGCTGGTGATCGAGAGCTCACCTGAATAGTAAGGTTATCCCTGTAGGCACCTGGGGAACAGCAGGTGTGTCTCCAGGCAAGAAGCAGTGTCCAAAAGAGCAGACCTAGATAAGTGAGAAAAATATCTCCCTTGGCACAGGTTTGGAAAGTGCTAAGTATCTAGGAGGTTGCTCCTCATGCCATGACTTCAGGAAAGCATCCACCACATGGAAGCAAAGACATCACAGAGAGGAATGTGCTTTGCCAACCTGACTCATCATTTCCATGACCATTCGGCCCCATTTTAAAATCTTGTCCCATGTAGTCATGTAGGTATCCAGATACCTTTCCCTTTTCCTCTTTTCTGAGAATGTTTGTGATGGCACTGTGAAAAAGTCTTTAGCTTTTTTGCCTTTCAGAGTCCAAACCCATGAGATCACATCCATCCTTCTGAAGTCTTCTCTCTAAAGCAGTGGTCGGCAAACTGTGGCTCATGAGCCACATGCGGCTCAAGAGCCGTGGTTTGGCGCTCTGCTGACTAATGAGTTTGCCGACCACTGCTCTAAAGTGTAACATTCGATTGTATCCTCTAACTCTTCTTGGCTCTAAGAATGAGCATGGACCCCCGCCTTTCCTCCCAATCATTCACTCATTCCTTATCCCAGGGCATGTAGGTCTCTTCATTGGAGTACTTCTCAATCTCAGGAAGGCTTATTGGGGGTGGGAGGGATAGGATGAATAAGCAGAGGAGGAAGCTTGCCCAGGTGACCACAGGTATAAGTCTCTTTAACACCTCTATAAACCCCACCAACTGGCATATGAAGAAACAAGACAGGGTTGTTTTGTTCTGAGCTCTAGCATGCCACTTGGTCATTCTACCCCATCCCAGTACCTCTCTCTCCCATCCTCGACCCCCACATCAGATCTGATGCTATATGGGGGCAGGAAAGTTGTGGTTAGTCACTATTCTGCCACCTCTCCTTGCCAGAACTCTCTGCTAATGACATCAGCTGGAAGACTGCCAGAGCTTAGAGAGAAAAACTCACCAAAATTATCATAAAGCCACTTATAAATGTATGAGCATGATCAACACACTAAATAATAATTACTCACATTTGTATTCCCTACCAATATTCATAGGGCATAAAGTTAACCTGCTCCAAATGAATCACCTGGTTTTAAATGTCTGAGAGTCACAGTCCTATGATTCTGACAAAGTAACCCACACATTTCATATCACGGGTTTATAACAAATACATTGCTGAGTATCAGAACCCCAAAGAACAAAGCCAGGTGAAATTTTAAAACATTTACGACCAACTTTTCATTATGGGTTATATTCTTCTCAAATATTTTATCAAGCCTTTTTCCTCTCTCTGGTTTAGATCTCAATCACTAAAAGAAATTATTTGAAGGCAATAATGTAGAAACAAAAGGGGAGATTAAATACAAATTAAGCTTTCATTTGTATTGTTTTTCCAGACTGAATTAAAGTGATTGAGCTAACTTTGGTGTAAAGTAAATTTTACAGCTATTGGAAATGATAGAATGTAAATTGGATTATACTATTTAAATATTTTACAAATAATTGAAATGGCATTCTTATAAGTTATATTCTAATATTCATGTTCAAACATAGTAGATCATGCTGACTGGCTCTAGATATATATCTTTCCTTCTGCTTGATATTTTTTCCATTACTAAAATGAAACTCAAGGAAATTCACACAAGGAGAGGTCAGGGGACACCAGTTAAGATGCTGTGAATGAAAAGGCCTGATGGTATAATTTAACCTATTCAAGTTAATTCATTCCAATAGATATTTATTGACTACAGGACACTGAGCAGCTACTAGATACAATGAGAAAGGAACCAGCCTTGTCCTAAAGGTGCTTATCATCTCCCAAAAGGAAGAACAAAGCCAAATAAAATTGTTCTGCTTAAAGCAGAATAATACATATGCATAACATACAGCAAGTAGAATGAGAGGGTGAAGGAGCGGGTTGGAAAGATTTTATGAAAAATACTGAAGCTGAGTTTTGAATGATGAACAGAATTTCCATTAGGTGAACACTATAAGAAGCATGTATAAGGAGCAACAGAGGAATCAATAGCCTTAATTCATAGAAACAGGGAACCATGGGACTTGTCTGGAGAAGAGAGAACAAAATAAACCAAAAGGAGCTGGATGCCTAGGAAAGTAGGGTGCAAATTTCTCATGCAAGTAATATTTGGTGATTATACATGTTCCCATCAGATTTATGGGGGAATATAAAGAAAAATAAGCAGGATGACTTCCCTCAAGGAATTTGCATTTTAGCAGTTAAGATAGAGTGGTATAATACAGTGTTTTGTAAATTTAGTGGAGGGAAAGGTCACTACTAAGCAATAATGAGAAGACGAGCCTTAAAGAGGGGACATGTGAAAATAAACACATTCATTCATTCATTCATTCACTAAAACATAGTTTTCTTAAATGTTGGATATTGAGCAAAATAATGGAATCAAAGCAGACTGTCTGCCGTAAGGAACTCAGTTTGACTAAACAAAGAGTAAAGGTGAGTAAGGAAATATAAAACTGGGAAGACAGGCTGGTATCAAACCATGACAGCCTAGGATTCTGAACACAATCAGTCCTATACTAGGGAGGTGTGGGAAGCCCTGAAGATGTCTGGGCAGCATCTTTTAGAAGACTAGCCGGTGTCTTAGTTTGAATCCCTCTGAAAGCAGAACCTGAGATGATTCCTTTTCCAATATGCCTTAGAAGCATATAGGAGTCCCCCCAGAATTGACTGTCTGAAGGACAGAAGGCTGGGCAGTTTTCCATCAGCTAAAGGTTGCCCCTGTGAGAAGCACTGGCCCCTTGCACTTCCGGGCTGAGCTTAGCTTATACATAGTCTCATACCACTCCTGGGAAGGTCCTGGGGCAAAAGCAGAAAGAATCATGGAGTAACTTGAGGTATCAGCAGGAGTCTGAGCTCACCTGGAACTGTGCATTATAACTGTGACCTAAACCAAAGGTAGACTCCGGAGATGTGACAGGGCCCAGAAAAGGTCTGCTAGAGGCAGGAAGCAGTCTGTAGGCAGAGTAAGGTAGAAGGGAAAGAGCCAGTAGAAACATTAATTCTCTAACCTGGGAAAGAGAAAGATAATGGGGAGCTGAATAAAGATGGTGGGAGTGGTGAGAAGGGGGTTGATATAGAAATTATCATCAATGATTAAACAACTAAAGAACTGTTTGGAACTAAAGAGATCTATTACAGATAACTGAGGTTCTAACCCTTCATGCCTGAGAATAAGACAGAGTCATGGACAGAAGATAAGCAAACATGAGAGAGAGGCTAAGAGAAGAAGATGCCAAGGAGAAAGATGAACTGGAAACTGTCAACATGGAGATAGTAGCTGAATTCATAGTTTTGTTAAGAGGCCTATAAAATAAAGAGAGGAAAAAAGAGTACAGATTAGAAACTAAAGAAACATCTACATTTGCTAAATGGAAGGAAAGAGATAATGAGGACAGAAAAGGGGACAGAAAATGAGGACAGAAAAAACAAAAACAAAACATGTCAAGAATGAGAGGCTGAAATGGTGCAGAAAGGACAGAATAACAAAGGCCTCGAAGTGTCCACTGGAGGTGGTGACTAAGAAGTCATTGGAGACCTTCAAGGGACATATTTCAGTAGAGAGACAGCGAGTTCCAGGATCTGGTTGACAAAGTTCTAAGGAATAAGGAAGAGTAAGTCTTTTTCAATGGTAATTCATCATCTATATCCCTGAATATGATCTCCATGACTGTTTTCTCAATTCTCCCAAGATTGGTACATAACTAGGACCTTTCTAAATGCACAGAAGTTACAATCAATGCCTTAGGACATGGGTCAGCAAACTTTTTCTATAAAGAGCCATATGGTCTCTCACAACTTCTATACTCTCCTATTGTAGCTCCAAAGCAACCATAAACAATACCAAAATGAATGGGTGTGGCTGTATGCCAATAAAACTTTATTTGTGGACATTGACATTTAGATTTTATATATTTGTCACGTGTCAAAATTCTGTTTTGTTTTGTTTTAACTTTTCAACTTAAAAAAAAATGTAAAAAGCATTCTTAGCTCACCAAGGCCTACAGAAACAGATGGTGGGCCAGATTTGGCTTTCAAGTGACAGTTTGCCCCTACCTTAGGACATCAGAGCATAGTTATCACCTGGAGGCCTATGGCAGACATGCTGGTAGACACTTTAAATAAAGAGTCAACAGAGGAAAATATAATAGTATGACAGATAGTTAGGATCAAAACTTTGGGTTTTTTTATTTTTAATTAAATTTATTGGGGTGGCATTGGTTAATAAAATTATATAGGTCTCAAGTGTACAATTATATGTTATATCATCTGTATATTGCATTGTATGCCCACCACCCAAAGTCAAATCTTTCATTACCACATATATGGCCCCTTTTACCCTTTATGGTCCCCCACACCCTTCCCCTCCAGTAACTACTATACTGTTGTCTGTGTCCATGAGAAGAATTTGTTTTAAGAGTAGGGAAAACACGTGCATCATGACAGGTTAATAGGAAATAATCTTTGGAAAAGGAAAATTGAAGATACATGAGAAAGTAGGAGAAACTGGTGGATCAAAGTGCTGGACGATGAGGGAGAAGGAGACAGGATGGCGGAGCGAGCTGGTTGAAGGAGAGGCAGGCCGCTTCCTCTGAGATGAAGGTTAGGCAGAAAGTCAGGCTGGAAGCAGATTATGGAGGACCTGAAAAAAGTTCACACTTCATTAGGTGAGTAATGAGGAGCTACCAAAGGTAGCCTGGGAGTACAGCCCGGGAATCAGTAATGCACCAGTCTTCCCATTGCAGACAATAAATAAGCAAACACTCTGTGTATATGTATTTACATAATGGAGGTATGACCAGACTGGAAGAAACTGAAAATATGTGATAAGGGACTCTCTTGCTCAAAAACCTGCTTCACAAATGCATTCTGGGAAGCAAAGATAAGACAAGCTGACATACTCAAAGACAGTTAGTTCAATATATCCACATATAAATGCTTTCTTACCCTTAAGAATGTGAATATCAAATATAGCAAGAGTCCATGACACAGAGTTATAGCAACTTGGGGTTTGGAGTAGGGTGAAGTATGGTAACCAGCGCAACTTCATTATTGACTATCCACATGATACCAGGACAGGTAAAGTAACCTCTCTGGGCCTCAGCCTCCTTGGGATCAAATGGGAATTACAATTTTGTTCCATGAGCCTCAAAAGTTTGTAACAAGAATCAGAAGAGCTAGTGGACATTGAAATGCTTTAAAAGTGTAACAGGCTACACAGATGGAATATTATAGCTGAAAAGAGAAAAGTTCTATGTCACTTACCAGAATAACTTCTCTAGACCATTCCCTTATTGCATATCTGAATCTTTCTCACAGTGGGCAGTAGTAAATTATTTCAGTGGGACACTTCTTGTCACAAAGCATCCTTCTTGGCTGACCTGCAACTTCTACCCTTTGCTCTTAACTTTTTTCCTAAAACATGTACACATTTTGGAGAACGGGACACCTTTGCAGAGGTGTGGTCCTGGAGTAGGGTCAAGCCATTTACACAGAACAGTGCTGTGTGGGTTGAGGACCTTCTGGATGAGGTGACACTTCAGGTGGGCCTTGAAGGTTAGCAAGGATTGGGTAGACAAAGGAGGGTGGGGCTTTCTGAGCAGTGCTACTTATCAGACTGCACTGGGTCCTTTCCTATAGGCTGAGCATCAGAATGCACTGGGAGAAAGAGCCAAAGAAGAGGCTCCAGAATAGTGAGCCCATATCAGAATCTAAGAAAGAGGGAGAATGAGAAGATTTGTTTTCTTCTTTGTATAATCAAATTATGGTTCTGTTTTCACAGTTGAAATATAGGAGAAACAATCCATTATATTAACAACAATCATAGTTAACAAGAAGAGCCAAAATTGGTAAAACTGTGATAATAACCCCAAAACCTTTCATTGGTACAATAATATATTGTTTATAAAGAACTCTCATTTCTCTTAACTCTGTTCTACAGAATAGTCAATGTCACATAGGCAAGGGAAATATACTTAGCCATAATTCATAAAAAGAAAAAGGGAAATGGGGCTCAGAGAGGTTAAGTGACCAACCTGAGTCTGTGTGGTGCAAGTGTTATAAGCAGGTTGGTGTGGGAACCTGGGTGGTCCACCTCAGAGCCCAGACTTGTTTTAGCAAGTCTATATCCACTGTGTCTCTCGGTTGAATATGGCGGCGGACCTAGTCTTTAGGTTGGCAACACCCTCTTTCCAAAATGGACAGCCACCATCTTTTCACAGGCAAAAGAACGTAACAAGACAGAGCAAAACCAGAGGTCAGAGGTGAGCAAACCATAGTCCCTGGGTCAAATCCAGCCCACCAGCTGTTTCTGTATAGCCTGAAAACTAAGCATGGTTTTTATATTATTAAATGGTTGGTGGAAAAAGCCAAAGTAAAATAATCTTTCTTGGCATGGGAAATTATATCAAATTCCAATGTCGGTGTCCACAACACCAACACACCCATCATTTATGGATTATCTATGGCAGTGTTCACGTTGCAACCACAGAGGTGAGTAGTTACAGCAGAGACTGTATGGCCTACAAAGCCAAAAATATTTACCACCTGGCCCTGACAGAAGAGGTTTGCTGACTGTGATCATAAGTCATAGATCTGCAATTACAATAGGAATAAAATAATTCACTAGAGAGGGTTGTTGCAGGAGAAAACAGAGCCCAAATTCCTGAGTTCCAAGGTTTTATATCTCTCGCTTGTAAACACGGATTTTAAGGGAGAAATTCTCAAAGTGCTGGTACCACCCCACTGGGTACTGTTGGGGTTCCTGGGACAGTTTTATGACTAAAACTGCTTCTGACAGGCCCTTTAATTTCCCTTGCCTTCCTCCCCCACCCTTCCCTGCGTGCTTACAGGGGTTGAACTTCATTGCTTCTAGAAATGAAGATGCTCTCATGTCAACTCTAAAATCTGTGTCTCACCTCTCAGACAAGTGGATATTTATTGACAGGCTGTGGGATAGAGAAAGAAAGGAGAGAGACTGCCTGTCCGGCAGGCAGTAACCTTGGTGGAGATGCAATGTCACCAGCCTAAACCATCATTCTCACAGATGTACAGCATATTATTTAAAGGGAAACAAATATCAGCGGCTGAATGTCATGGCAAGGACACATCCCCTGCCTCTTAACTAAACTTATCAGAGCTGCAGTTTAATATGGTTCCTTTTTCATCCTCCCCTCAAATTCATCTTCCAGGGCAGCTCTTGACACCACCAGCAAACAGTCAAGACGAAGATTTACTGACGTTAGCTTCAAACAGATCTAGATTTATTGACATGTGGGGCTGGCTTCCTTTCTCAGGAGCTGCAGTACACAGGATTAATTTTAACTGTTCTTAATGTTTAGAGCTGCTTTGCAAATACTCAAATGGCTGGCTGTCCTGTGGCTTCAAGAGGGAGGTCAGTTTACACCAGGAGCAGGATTCTCAGGATCAGCTTGAGCTTTCTCTCATCAACTGAATTGCCACCACTCAGGTTTTTAATCAGAGGGCAGAACCTGAGCAAACTTCTTTCCAAAACCCTTTTTCTTCCCATGTCCTTCAAGCTCTCCCTGCCTCTTTCTGGTATCAGCAGACTCGGCAAAACCAGCAAGCAACCTTAGTTGCTACAAAAGCTTTCATCTTGTTGTTTTAAATCTCCCTGCATGCCCACAGACACTCCGGTGTCTGAACAGAGGCAGGCAGCTATAAGCCAGGCTTTTCACAGGCTGACTGGGTTTCCCTACTCTTGGGCCACAATGTTGAGCTTTGCCCACACTTCCCGCAAACACGTTTTTATGGGCTCACTTGCTGTGCCACAATTCTGTGCTGCTTAGGTCAGGGGCAGCCAGCTGTGCCATGGATGCTCACTGGCTGCAGGAAAGCAAGATCACTGTCTCACTTTCTTGCTGGCCCTTGTATGCCCACACCCCCACAGTCACAGGACACAGAATGACACAAAAATGAACACAGCCTGGGCACTGGCCAGCACAATGAAGAGGGGGAAACTGAAGGGGAAGAAATAAAATCTGTCATTCCTTTCCCAACATGAGACTAAAGAACAAATTTGCAGAGCTCTGTTAAAAGATTAACTGCTAAATGAAAAAGAGCTACTAGATGTAAATTTAAAAGTCCCAAAACACCCAAGAGGCATATCTATAATTATTGCTGAGGGAAGCTCTTTAAGACTAAAAATACATTTCCATTAACAATCAAAATTAGTTTTCATTGCCTTTTTTTTCTTGAGCTTTCAGTGAATAACCTTTGATGGTAGTACATGATAATGATTCATTAGAAAAAGTGGATAGGTATTTCATAAGTATGCACCAAAAAAAAAAAATTAGCCAAGAAATTATTCCTCCATATAAGTCAAACAGCAGAAGAAGGGACCATTTTTAGAATGAGTAATGGCTTCCTATAAAAGCTATCCCAGACAGCAGGTACCCACTTGAATATCCTTGGCTAACAGAGCTAACAGACAAATTTTTTCCTAATATCCAATGGGTCAGAGGAACTGCTATTGTGATATAACACCTTTTTCTTTAAGCCATAAAAAGCTATAAGGAAAAGGCATCCTATTGCCTTGAAGTTTTCATGGATTTTAGTCATTACTAAAGATGCATCTAAAATGACACATATGCAGAACAGGTAATAATTAATTTTTTCATATTTTTATTGAGGTATATTTGTATAGAGTAAAATGCACAGCCCTTAACTATACAATTTAATCAGTTTTGACAAATGCACATACCCATGTATAACCACCTCAACCAAGATCTAGGTTTCTAATTTTCATTGTCCCACCAACACTATTCATGTTCCCCAGAAGCGAAAACTGTTCTAATTTCTATCACCCTAGATTACTACTAGAATGTCATATCAATGAAATCATACAGTATCTTTTATGCATGACTTATTTTGCTCAGCGTATTTTTTTAGATTCAATTTTGATTGAAACTTAGCTATAGAAAATCTACAAACTTAGTTGCAGAAAATGTATAGAAGCTAAGTGATTTGGGGAGAAATTTGACAAGCAACAGCATTATCAGGAAGAGAGTAAAAGGAAGGGAGGGGGATAAAATCCCAGGTTTTCCTAGAATGTTTTAAGTGACAGGGGGAAATTGGAGATTTTTCTTTAAATGTCATAAATCAACCTGAAAAGCTCTTGAAATCCTGTGATGATCTCTAATTCACTCACCTATCATAGGGAGCTATGATGTAATGCTGAGTTGTACATAATTCATAATGCTAAACTTAATTATGATGAGTGGTCTAGCAGTTTGATTAAAAATCATTAGTTCTGTAAAGAGCCTCAAAACAAAAATGAACATATAGGAAGGATAAACTGCCTTGCTAGATGGATTATTCTTTGAAAATCTGAAGCAAGACAATAAAAGTAAATTATTTAGAAGAATCACTGCCAAATTGCAAAGTGTAAAATGCAAATACTGAGTTGCTGGTACTGAGGCAGAATGTGTGGTTTACATTAAATGACACAGATAAAATACATGGCCTTTAACCCAAAAAAGACACAGGAAGAAGGGCAAGACTTCCTCCCCACCCCCTCCCCAAAGATAAAACCGAACAGTAGAACATGAGTTGAATAAAGACGTAAAATTCCTTGGAACCAAGAATGCAGGAAGCCTGGCTTCCTCTAGACCTCCGTCTCTCACAGTTGGGATTCACACCCGGAGCAGCAGGAAGTGAGAGAGCTGAATCTTTGTGGAGTCCTCTATATTTATAAAGTACATTAGGATTTTTTTTTTTCAGAGTCTTTTCACACCCATTATAGCATCTCACTTTTGCAACAACTTTGTTAGGTGGCATTTTATTTATTTTTATTTTTATTTTTATTTGTTGGGTTGACATTGGTTAGTAAAGTTATAGAGGTTTCAGGTATACAATTCTACAACACATCATGTGTTTATTGTATGAATAGTCTCCTAAGACTTACGTAGTGCTTTATTTAAGGTATCTGAGATTATGTCACAAACATCATCTCACCTGATTCTCAACACAACCCTGTAAAACTGGCAGAGACATTACCCCGTTTTAACGTGGGAGTCTTTTGCCAAGGTAAGGAGGATTGGGATTGTAACATGTCTTTTGACTTCTGTTCCAGTGCCCATGTCACTAGTACATCATGCTCTAAACAGGTATCATTAAACCCAAGTAATGGATGAGAAGACTGAGGCAAAGTAATCCTTAGAAGCTAGTTAATGGTGGACCTAAAAGAGAATATCTGGGAAAAATAACTTTTCAGAACTAACCTTCAGATCTCAATGAATCATTCCCTTTCTTGTGTAGGGCATATCTACTGAGTGAAAACTGAAAGTGAAGGTTTATACCTGAAAGTAACTGAGCCTTCCCAATATATTTACCTACACCTACTCATTACAGTTCTAATGACGAACATTAAATAATCAACTTCTCTGTACCGAGCACTTTACCAATATTCTTGTAATCCACATGTCAATCTTAGGATGTAAGTACTAATATCATCCTCATTTTATAGGTGAGGAAGTGGAAGCGCAGAGTAAATAAATAACTTGATGCAGGCCACTCAGCAGGAAGCAGTACGGCTGGGATCTGAACCCAGGCTGTCTGGCTCCAAGTTCATTCTCTCTAGCACCAGATTGTATGAAAAATGCTACTCTATGGAGCAGTGGGTCATCCCCAAATTTTCTACTCCTCCTACTCCAAAGGGTATGAGGGCTCCTAAAATATAGATACAATATATGTATATATTTTTTATTTCAGAGAGTGGGCTTATATTTATATGTGCAAACAGATTAAATAAATCATGATTACAACAGTAAACATGTAAATTCTGATCAATAACTACTTGCCTTCCCCTCCCCCCAATGCTAACAGCTGCAATAAAGCTTTAACTGTAAAGCGATGCACCACCAGCCATAAAAGTATGTAAAATAAATGAGGATAACATAATGAGGGAATCCAACATTCATCTCATAAATATAACATAACGACCACAACTAAAATGTCAGAGAGTCTAATAAATCAATATGGTGGGACAGAGCTATCTTTATGTTCAGAATACATAAAAAATATATTTACATGCAGGGTGTTTTGTGTTTTTTTTTATGTCACGACCAAACAAAAAAATTTATAAGAAATTTAACCTTTGGTTTACCTAGATGCTCTGGTTCAACAATGCTATTTTCAATACTCCACTAGGTTCCCCATATGCTTTCATGGTAAGAAATGGGCTGTATTCTAAATCTGCACAGAAGGTCTGAGATACCTCGCTAATATGCAAATGCCGCTGGACGGGAAGCGGACAGGAAAACATCCTGAGGGTACTTTGGAAGGATCAATTACAGGCCCTGGTTTAAAATACTTCTGATCATGGTGATTTCTAGAACTTTCAGTTCATTTTATTAGCGCCAACAAACCCTGGGAGGTTTAGTTATTTCCCTGTTAATACACTAGCGATTGATGTGGATAAATCCCATAAATACTAATGAGGGTGACACAAGTAAATCTCCCCTGAATTAATGAGAATAGAGTCTCCTGCACTGACCAACATGCCGCCTAATGACTTGAAATGATGGATATATAAATTCTTCCTGGGTCCCCTGTGGGTGCAAGCTGCAAAAATAAATATCCTTACCCATTGCCTATGCCCACAGGCCCTTCTGGACCTAGGAGCCCTGGTAGGGATAGAATTGGCTTCAGTGGGAAAGGGACAAATTCTTCTTCCTTAATGAAATGGGCATACCCCAAATGCAACCCCTCACCTGGGGGTGGTCTGAATTAGGAAGGTAAATGAGAGTTAAGTTTTCTGATAAAATATCCTGAACCCAAGTCCAAATATACTAATTTCTCAGGTGTGAAAAACCAGCTGATTCTCATGAACTGTGAATGTGTGTTTTAATCCAATGTTTCAGTTATCTATTGGTATATAACAAACCATGTATATTTAAACAGCAACTATTTTATTTCCCCCAAATTCTGTGGCCTGATAGGACTCAATTGGGCATTTCAGCTGATCTCATTTGAAGCCTCCATGTGTTTGCTGTGAGATGTGGCAGGCGGTAGAACATCCAAGATGACTTCACTCACATGTCAAGAGCCTGGGCATTGACTCAGGGCTGTGGCCTCTCCCCCACATAGCTAACTTGAGCGTCATTATCTGGTGGGTGGATTCTGAAAGCAATTGTTCCAAGACCAGCTCCAATGTGCATTGCAGTTACTTGCATCCCACACCTGAGAACGTCCCATTGGCCTAGTTCAGAGTCACTGAGGAAAGGAACTACAGGTGTGAATACTGAGCAGTGTGGCTCATTTGGGGCCACCAAAGAAACAGTTCACCACAATTAGCACTGTTTCCACTGCAGGGGTTGGGGGAAGACTGTTAGCATTATTATGAAAAGCCCCTTTATTGTTTTTTTTTTCTCTTTACCTAGTCTTTCACTTTAATATTCAGTGACCTAGTGTTCTGATAGTTGCTTAAGTTTGGGAGATTTGTGTTCAACACGAACGTGGGGGTAAGTTGGGCAAGAAAGAAAGACACACTCCACAATATATAAACAAATAAAGATTAAATTTCTATTTTTAAAACAGAACAAAAACTGGACATGACCACAGATAACACAAGAAAACATGCAGCCAGTCATATTCACTCTGCTTCTTGACTCTTTTAGCACAAGAACTCCACATAGCGCTCATTCTGCTTGTTATTCACATGTAAAAGGCTGTCTGCACCCTCTTAAAGGACCAACACTCTACCTTCCTTCAATCAAGTGGGTGAAGACTTAGGGGCCCCATAAATCTTGTTCCAACAAGTTCCCCTGAGGATACCCTATTAATATGACCCTACTTCACTGCAATAACCCCTTGGGTTTGGTTAATATTTGCCAATTCTAGTCCATCTGTTGAGATTCCCCAGCAATAAATAATTTGTATGACATTTTCAATTTTATCAAAGCACATCCCATTTGATGCCCAGAACAGCTCTCTGGGGTAGGTAAGACAAAGATTTATTATCTTCATTGGACCAAAATAAAAACAAAGCCCATACATATTAGTATGTAGTGCTAGTTCTTGTAGTGGTTTATAGTTAGCAAACTGTTCCCTTAGACATTGTTTGTATAAAGATGCCCTAAAATCATGCCGAGAGGTAGATGATAATGTTCCTATCAATAGCCGAGATAGAGAAATTAAACACTTAGCTCAAAACTCCATAGTCACCAGTGGCAAGACCCCACGTTTTCTCAATCCAACTTACTCCCCAGCAGGTAATAGGGAAGGTAAGTGATCCATGGTCATATAGCAGAATTAAAATTAGAACCTATACCTTCCAATGGCATTCCCCTGCCAAAAATCATGATGACCCTTTTGCCTCAATTAGCAAGTGTGAGAACTATCCCTATGTTAGTGATGAACTACACAAACAATAGTGGGCTTTGAAAGAAAAGCTGGACGCACCATAATGATCTAGTTTTCCAAGAATACAGGAACCTAACATAGTCCTTAGACTTTAGAGAACTTAACATAGTCCTTGGACTTTAGAGAATACATTACCGTGGATGCCAATAGCATAATGATGAGGCTTCACAAGGTGACCTCTGGAGCTCACAGAGTTACCAAAACATTGCTCAGGCAGTTTACACACTATTTCCTTTTAGCATTTCTGAAAGCAAACCAAATAGATCAATAAACAGAATAGAGAGTCCAGTTTATTTAAGTAAAAAAATTTACGTGCCCTAGGTGGTTTGGCTTGGTGATAGAATTTCGGCCTGCAGACTGATGGGTCCCAGGTTCAATTCCGGTCAAGGGCATATGTCTGGATTGCAGGCTCAATCCCCAGTGTGTGGCATGCAGGAGGCAGCCAATCAATGATTCTCTCTCATCATTGATGTTTCTATCTCTCCCTCTCCCTCCCGCTCTGAAATCAATAAAAATATATTTTTAAAAAATTTACATGATAAAAATAGTATTTCAAGGGAGTTATGAAAATAACCTAAAAACAAATGGTTTTGGATCAACTGGCAATCTATTTGGAAAAACATAAATATTAATTTTGATATCAATATAAAGGTGTTGATTCATTGGAGATACATATCTATATATCTATATTTTAAATTTTATCTATTAATATATATAGATATATATCTATATATCTATATATATTATATCTATTAATATATATAGATAAAATTTAAAATATAGATATATAGATATGTATCTCCAATGAATCAACACCTAAAAGATAAAGCTAAAGCAATCCAAATTTTAGAAGGAATACAGCAGAATAGGTTTATGGCCTAAGGTTCAAGAAGGCTGTTTAAACAATACACAAATAGTGTAAAGAAATCGATTTATTAATTTGACATCAAAATTAAAAAACACTGTATGTAATTAAAAGCTTCATAAAATTTAAAGATTGTAACAGATGGGAAGGAAACATTTGCAGTATTTGAGAGAGTGAGGCTAGATACATCTGAATATATAGATTTAAAAGAAATAGTCTCATAAGCCAAGAGAAAAGTAGGCAAATTATATACATAGGCAATTCAAAATGGAAAAAAAAACCATAGACAATAAATATATGAAATGTTTCTCAAACTTGGCAAGAAAATTAAAATTTTAAATGGCAGTGAGGTATATACCATGTCATACCCAACAGACTGCAATAATTTTATAAGTGTGCTAATACCAAAGGTTGACAAGAGAGTGGGTCAAACAGTACTTTCCACACATCACTAGTAAGAGTGAATACTGATAAAATCATTGGGGAGGAGAATTTTATGGTACCCATTACATTTTAGAATATGCATACACTATCACTAAGCAATTCCACTTCTTAGGATATACGCAGGAGAAACACTTGCACATGTACACAAAAAGGCCCATAACCAGGCCATTCATTACTGATGTGACAAGGAGGAATGCCCAAGCACAAATGCCCATCAGAAAACTTAATGGCCAAATAAAGTTTGGCATATCCATACTATGGATTATTGTGCACAAGTCAAAAAAGGGTCAGTACATCAACAGAGACGGGAAGATATGGGAAGATATCCAAGACACACCATTGAATGAAAACAGCAAGCTGCTGATCTTACACAGTACTATAAACTCTTTGGTGTGTGTATACATGTCTGTGTGTGGGAGCATATAAATTCACAGAAGGATGAGTAAGCATAGCAAACTCCCCATTTGGTTATCTTGGGCAAAGAGAGTGAATTAGGTTGAAGACTGAACCTTAGCAGTTAGCACTTAGTATGGAGAATATTATACTTGTGTAATTAAAATTTAATTTTCAGTAAATACTAGTAAAAAGCCACAGCAAAGCAACTTCCCAATCCCCAAATTCTCCAAAGCATTCATAATCTTTTCTGAAATTTATAAAACAGATAAAAAAGAAACAAACCAAACAACAAAAACATGGAGGTTATAATGGAGGAGGATGGGAACCAAACAGTGGAAAGCAAGGCGTGTGATGTCAGTTGGCCCAAATGCAAATCCTGGCTCCACTACTCTCTAAGGTGTGTAGCTTGGTCAATGTCTTAGTGGTGTTTGGCTGCTATCACAAAATGCCGTAGGCTGGTGGCTTATAAACAAATTTATTTCTCACAGTTCTGGAGGCTAGAAGTCTGAGATCAGGTCCTCTTCCGGGTCACACATCCCTTGCTGTGTCTTTACAAGGCAGAAGGGTGAGGGAGCTCTCCGGAGCCTCATTCATAAGGCCTCCACTCCCATGTTCTAATCACCTCCCAAAGGCCCCCCCACCTAATACCACACCTTAGGGGTTAGGTTTCAACATATAAATTTTGGGGTGGACACAAACACCACAGCAGGCAAATAAACATTGTTGTTACCTGTTAATAGATAAAGAAACAAAGGCTCAGGAAAGTTACGTTGCCCAAGACCACATGCTAAGGAATAAATTCAAAATCTGCATATTTCCAAAGCCTTGATGATCTCAATACACCAATGTTTCTACGGGACTGGGGCAACAAATATAAAAATTCCTTTCAAGTCTTACAGATAGAGTGCTCATCCAAATCCAGATACTTTTCAAACTGAAAGAGAGAAGGGGATTGTTACTAATAATAATACCAGGAAAATGGGCATAAATTGAGACTGTCCCAGGGAAAGCAGGACATATGCTCACCCTGATTATGTGCCACGCAAAGGAACACCACCCAAGAAACATAAGGATGTTCTAAAACCCAAAAACCATGAGTGGTAAATGTTTCATTCCAGGAGGACATGGTCATGCAGATGGTCAGGACCTAGCGTATCCTCTACAAACCTCAGAAGGGAAGGAAATCCAACAAACACTAGAGCTGCTAACTCAGATGAACTCCTCTCCTGCCCCTATGTGTTTCCAACAATCAACAAATCTTTATTGCATGCCCTCAGCTTGTAACCACAACTCTAAACCTGAACCCAGGCAAAAACAGGACCAACACAGACATCCCGGACATCTGCTTCAGGGGAACCGTCCCCATGGGGGGCTCGCTCTGTCCTGGAGCACACACACTTGCAGGTGCCTCCTGGATTTCCCGAAGCAGGTCAGGAAGAGCAGGAATTGCATTTTTCTCCCACAACCCATAGTCCACAAACAAGCTGCATTGGACTGTTATGGGGAGGAAGGAGCCTCAGCTAGAGAGGCCCAGTTACCTGCATTAGGAAGCTCTGCAGGTGTCCAGGGGGTTAGGACATCTTCCCACCCCAGCAGCGTGGAATGGCCCATGGAATTGCTGTGAAATTACAGACTTGGCTGCTTTCAAGGACACAACCCAGAACATCTTTGCATTCGAGATTCAATATCCCAGGGAGTAATTGCTCCTTTCTGCTTCATGACAGAATGCTCAATTATACATCATTAAGTTTAGTTTTCAGGATGGGTTATTCAGATTCACAAATGATTTAGTGGCAACTAACCCCAGTGTCAGATCCCACTCACACAGGAGAATGTACACCACCCACCTTAATACTAGATTGTTCTTTCAGCTCAATGGGAACACACACACACACACACACACACACCTTTTTGCATGTATATTTCAGAACAAGCCAGGAAACCCAAATTATCACAACACAAGGAAGTAAAAGAATGTGCTTCTTATAACCCAGGAGATAATGTTCATTTTCCACAGCTAGCATTTATAGTTACTATAGTGGCCACCAGGGGAATCTGGCAGGCCTGTAGATGATAAGAAGTTTTTGAAAAGAGAAAGAATGCTTTCTCCTTTAAAACTCTATCCCCACCCCACATCACCCCCATCTATGGAGCCTGCACTAAAGCAACAGCTTGTGGACACTCGTGGTACACCTGACTACACCTAAGGTCCCAAGAACTACCTCCTACAAAGTTCTGTATTCGCCCCCATAAAATTTCCATCCACCCCTCCATGGAGGCCAACAAAAATCACACATGCTCAATGGGAAGCAGAGAATTTCCTCTGAGCTCCATCCAAATTTGCTAATGATCCAGCTGGACCAAATTTTTGAGACTCCCCCCCCACACACACACTCTGGGGGAGAACTACTTTTTTAATCAGCAGTCTCAATTTCAGAACTTCAGAAATGACAAGTAGTGGTCCAAAATGAAATTAATTTGCATTTCTTACCATGCAATTAACCTCTTTCCTGCAGAATATTGCTATTTTCAAATGTGTGTTGCAAAATAGGCTCCTAAATGAATATAATTTCCCACCTACCTTTCAGCAAAAGTTATGTCTTTTCACACCTAATATATGCAGATTACAACAACTCTCAAAACGAACCTGAGAAGTCAATGTTTTCCATCACTGTCTTCTCCACCCCCTGCCCCCAATTTTTAAAACCTTGGTTTTCACTGAAATCAAGTGAAGTCTGGCTTCTCAGGCATGGTTGGAGTTGAAGTGAGACAAGATAATAAAATGGCCCTGGCCCTGGGCCTACTGCCAGCCTTCTGGATCCTGCCATGGAAAAACCACTCCCCTGTCCTTGATGGGGTCTAGACATAAAATAAAGGAGGTAAGGATACCCTTTCTAGAGAAGGGGGTGAATAATTGCCCCTCCATTTGCGTCCTTCCCAAAGGCTTTCCCAAGGCCCTTCCTAAGGCAACACCCACAGACCTCAACTAAAGGGGACTTCTTGGTTTCCTGAAGCCATGCTACTAAGGTGGATTACTTAAGAAACAATTAGGTGCGTACACAAAGCAATTTGCAGGCAGCCGCACTCCTTCAGCTTTCTAAGTGAAGGGCCTTTCAAGGCTGATTTATAACACTGTCGTCTTCAGAAGGCAAAATAATTAATAGGAGCATGGACTTCTAATTTCAGTGACTTCCAGAGAAAGTGGATTTCATTTGATTTATGACGGCCGGTGACTTTGCATTTTATCAGTTCATTCACTCATTATTTATGCTGATGGCCAATTTCAATGGGTCGCTATCATCTAACTCGCTACTAATCAAAGAGAATTAGGGTTCACTGCATTATTTAGAAGTCGCTAATTTATCTTCAGAACAAGCAGTGAGAAGAGTTTGAGGCCTTCCCTAAGAAAAAACTGAACAGCTGGCTGAAGCCAGAAAATTTGGTCAGCATTATAAATTAGTTTTATCAGGGATATTGCAAGTTGACGAGTTGAGTTAGAAGGGAGGAAAGAAAAAAAGAGAGCGAGAGAGAAGACAGGAGAAAAAAAAGCAGAACAGAATAAGGCTAGAAAAAAAATGATAAACCCTGCAGTTACCACTGCAGGCTGATCAGCCCCATAATAGAGAAAGAACAATCTAACTCTTCAACCCTGGGATTTGAGCATCAGACAGTATAACCTTACTAGTAAAATATTCCAGCATCCTTCAGTTTAGTTCAATAAATATGTTTGCACTGAAATAACCAGAGTTCCCTTGTTTCTCATTTTAAAGTCATTTTAATATGTTTTAGACATAGATAATGGATCACACTTAAACATGAGAAAATTAAGTCCCATCAGCAAGTAATAATACCCAATCATATTCAATCACATTGAATAACAACCTCTACCAAAATGATCCTCTCCTAGGCAAGGTTAAGAAAATGACAACAATTTAGGGGGGCGGTGGGGGGGGAGGGAAAGGCTGTTATTTTACTTTTTAAAAGACCCAACTTTAAAATACTTCTGTGTAAATTCCTAAGGCAATATATTCTCATGTTCATGCCTCCAACTTCTGACAACTCTGGTTCCTCTGACCAGAAAACTACTTTCTCCACGTTACCAAGGAAATTCCTTTTGTCTTTCCAATTTCTGCCTACCCAGGTCTATCTACACCCTGAAACTCCCCTGGGCTATTGTCCTAATTGTCTGTATTCTTCGGCAGATTGTAAACGCCATGAGAGTAGGAACTACATGATTTGTTAGCTGCTACACCCCAGGATCCCATGCATCTGCTGAATCAATAATGTTGAATATGTTCTGGCTTTGACTTTAATGTTTTCTATACGATTCAACAGTCATTCTCTCAGTCCGAAGTTTACCCCTTAGGAAAACTAGGTGGTGTTTCATGGTAAGAGGAAAACACTAGTTTCTCATCCACCCAGTATTTCTTGGCAGCTTAGAAACCAAGGAGGAAGGAAAAAGTAGGAAATAACATTAATTTTGAATACTTTTCATTTGTAATGGCAAGACCCACTCTGGAAGCTAATAAGGGCCTTGATAGCTTGTTGGGGCAGCTCCAACATAACCCAAAGGGAACATAAGGCTCCTAAAATCAAAGGCTACATCATTTCAATTTTCATAATAATTCTACTATATTGTTTTTATCTCAACATGGAAAATGCCTACAGACTAATAAATATAATCTGCAGAGGAGTTTTTAATCTTTTTATTCCCAATGAAAACACCCCTTTTAGTTTAGACTGGGCTCTTGTACTTTATATCTTGCCTGACACCAGACTGTCAAGGTACTCGTGTAATAAATATGGCCTTTAAACTGGATAGAGTAACCATGCTGAGGTGCGACTATGGGATTTTCTTTAATAAGTAAACACCATGTTTACCATATTAATGATCTCAAATAAAGTCTGGGATTTCAGCATTGGTTTCCATCCTGTTTCACAATTTATATGTTACCACAAGTAAAATAAAACTCATAAAATACAAACCACTTTACTTTTACACTCTTCATCAATTGCTTTCATTTTTGGCTACAGACACAGTACACAGTGTTTTTCTATAACTAACACTGAAATGTATGGCCACACCCAAACTGACACTTTGTTTTCAATCTTGCTTTCCTTAGATATTTGGGTTTTTACTGTATAAAACTGTTCAGGGCTTTCCCAAGGCCCTGGACCACCATGATGTCCCTGGGGGCACACGCATGCCCACACACACACACAACTGCATCAGTTAGGGTCAAGGCTAGAAAATATAAACCGCCCCTAATATTTACAACAGAAGGACCAAGGACCAAGACCCACTCCCCCTGGGAAGCCCACCGTGCTCTCTCCCTGCCTACAATAATTCCAGTCACAAAGAAGCTAAAATTGCATCTTTCTGACTAGATTTCAAGATCTCAAGGGTAGAGACTGAGACCGATATCTACATTGGTGGTGGCTGTTATTGTTTTGTGCTAAAAACACATAACCTTAAATTTACCATCTTAACCATTTAAGTGTACAGTGCAGTAGTGTTGAGTATATTCACATTGTTGTACAACAGATCTCTAGAACTTTTTCATCTTGCAAAACTGAAACTCTATACCCACTTAACCTGATTTCTCCTCTTCTTTTTCCCCTCCCCCACCCCTTGAAACCGCCTTTCTACTGTTTCTATGATTTTGACTACTTTAGGTACTTGATATGAGTGGAGTCATATAGTATTTGTCCATATGTGACTGGCTTACTTCAGTCAGCATAATGACCTCAAGGTTCATCCATGTTGTAGCATGTGACAGGTTTCCTTCTGAAGGCTGCATATGATTCCATTGTACATAGAGAACACATTTTCTTTATCCATTCATCTGTCAGTGGACACTTGGGTTGCTTTTACCTCTTGGCTGGTATGAATATGGCAATGAACATGTATGTGCAACTATCTCTCTTTGAGATCCTGCTATGAATTCTTTCAGATATATACCCAGAAGTGGGATGGGTATTGCAGCACTTGTATTTCTAATTTTTTTAGCAACATCCATGCTATTTCCCATGATGACGATACCATTTTTCATCCCCATCAATAGTGCACGAAGGTTCCAATTTCTCTATATCCTCACCAACACATGTAATTTTCTGTTCTTTTGATAGTGGCCATCCCAAAAGGTATGAGATAATATCTCATTGTGGTTTTGATTTGCACTTCTTTTATGATTTGTAATGTTAAGCAATTTTTCATATGCTTCCTAGTTATTTAGTATATCATTTTTGCAGAATGTCTAATCAATTAACTTGCCAATTTTTTAATCAGGTTGTTTTGTGGTTTAGTCTAGGAGTTTCTTATATTAACACCTTATCAGATATATAATATGTTAATATTTCTCTCATTCTGTAGGTTGCCTTTTCTCTCTGTGGATTGTTTCCTTTGATGTGTAATTTAGCCAGTGAAGCAAATTTGATGTAGCCCCATTTGTCTATTTTGCCTTTGGTGTCATAGCTAAGTAATCATTGCCAAATTTACTGTCCTGAAGCTTTTCCCTTATGCTTTCTTCTAAAAGTTTTATAGTTTTAGGTCATATATCTTTAATCTATCTTGAATTAATTTTTGAATATGGTATAAAATTAGGGTCTAACTTTGCTCTCTTTCGTATGCACATTCAGTTTTGCCAACACCATTTATTAAAGAGACTGTCCTTTCCCCATTGTGTAATCTGAGACCCTTTTTAAAAAAAATTTGATCATATATAGAGAGCTTATTTCTGGGCCCTCTATTCTACTCTCGTGGTCTATATGTCTATCTTTAAGCCAGGACCATGCCATCTTCATCACTGTTGTTTTGTAGTGTGTTTTTAAATGAAGAAGTATAAGGCCTCCTACTTTGCTCTTTTTTAATATTGACTTGGATATTCAGGGTCCCTTAATATTTCATATGAATTTAAGGATGGTTCTCTCTATTCTGCAAAAAAATGCCATTGGTATTTGATCGAGATTACATTGAATCTGTACATTGCCTTGGAGAGTATGGAAAATTTCATAATATTAAGTCTTCCAGTCTACCAACACAGGATGTTTTTTTCCATTTATTTCTATATTTCATTTCTTTTAGCAATGTTTTGTAGTTTTCTGTGTATAAGTCTTTCAACTCCTTAGTTTATTCCTAAGTATTTTATTCTTTTTGATGCTTTCGTAATTGGGATTGTCTCCTTTGGTTTTTGTTGCTGTTGTCATTTATTTTTGTTTTTGCCTCTTTTGCACAGTCAATATAGTGCTTTTCACATTATAGTCAATTATCAAGAAATATTTATTGAATGAATGAATGAATTTGTCTTTAAGGTAAAAGGGAATGTAATGAGGGTTGAAACTTCTTTTATTTTCCAACAGTAAGATCAACTTGACCAGTTCCATTCAGTGATATTAGTATCAATAATAAAGACATTTTAGCCTAAAGCCTCAACTTCTGACTTGTTCGTGTTAATTAAAGCAATTTCACCAAATGCAGTGATGATAAGACTAAGCCATGACTTCTCTCATGATTTGACTTTAGCCTTGTATTTTAGATTTGATCATTATTCACTTCACTTAATAAGGTTCTAAGTCTCCTTAATTATTTTAAATGGTTGGTATGAATTTGCTGAGTAATATGGGTAAGGTCTGTTTGGACCGTGCTGAGTTTAAGAGATAAGCTCCCATCCAAAATAAATAAATAAACAAAAATAACAGCACCAGCAGTTATACTACATAAACCTCGGTAACTACATTACCTCTTATTTAGAAAGTACCTTTGGCATTCTCATACCAGTTTCTCCATGAAGTTCTTTACGATCTAGGCTTTGAGATCCTAAGGATTCAATTTCTTGGGCAGAGCAAATGTTAAATCGGTAGCAGCAATAATATAAAACTTTGGGACTAGGCCCCCAAATTGTGACTACATATTCCAAAATGCTATGGAAAATTAACTAGACAGATTGAGAGTTTAAGCACTGAAATTCTGCTATTACCACTTCTTCCTATCTCCAACATCTTTCCTCTCTGCCCCCATGTGGTTCTTTTATTTATGGAGGCAATGCAAGAGAGCTCTTTCCTGTTTTGTTTTCTTTTCCCTCTATCCAAGTTATATGAAATTCAACAAAGCAGATCTCCCTGTGACATAGTTACAAAAAAATATAGACATGCAAGCAGGCCCACAACCAACAACTCAAAATGAGAAAAAAATGTGCAGTAGATGGCCTGACTCCTGGCTCACATCATCACGAAGCCCCTCACCTCTGCAGCTGCCTGGCATCAGGGCCAAAAAAGAGATGCAACAACATGTCCTCATAGCCATATTACAACATGCCCAACTTAAGGTAGGAAGTGAGCGTGAGACTGTCAAAGGTAGATGAGTGGCATGGGAGCTGGGGAACGCGGATCCGCTGCCGAGTATCATGACAGGCAGGCAAAAGCCAAGGAGTGGGAGTTTTTTCAACAAATGCCAGTTAAATGATCCATTCAGTTATACTTGATATGTCTGATATAATATAGCTTGTTCCAGATGTCAAATAATATCGCCAAACCATGCTCACTAATGTGAAAACCATTGTTGCTGATAAGCCTATGTGTTGTTGAATTTGTGCAACAGCCACCCATTGCAAGCAAACTATTGCATTTAAAAAAACAAACACCTGTGGCTCATATAATTTAAGCCGACAAAGGGATTGACTGAAAAATGTAATTTATAAAAAGCAGTTTTCCCCTGAAAAACTTTTTTTTCAAAAATAGTATTTCACATTTACACATTTAAGTTATATTCAATTTTATACAAAAATTATAGTAATTGTCCTTCACCTAACATGAATGTTGTAATTACACTTTCAGCATTGCTACACTTCCCCACCCAGCCATAAGAAAAGTACAGTGTGTTCCCAACCAGCGCTGGAAGGAACAAATAGATTTACAGCATTTGATGTGACCCCTTTAAACATACAGCTCCAAAATATCCATTGTTCATAAAATTCATAAAAGGCTGGATATGTACATCCCAGCTCTTTCCTATTCGATATATATGAAAATGCAATTTACTGTATGTCAAATGAAAAATGCAGTTTTCGAATGCATTGACAACAGGTGCTAGTTAAATGATCAGGCGCTATTTGTTACCTAGTCCCTTACTCTCATTTGCAGCAAGATAAATTGCATTTTAGAAGAGTAGTGTGATCTAAGGGGTCTTGACATGTTTTTATTGATTTGCATAGGTTATATGCATGTATTCCTGTTTGTAGGCAAATGGCACCACAAGTAAATGCAAGGCTCCGTGCCTGTGTTTCAAGGAAATTGGAGTCATCACGGGGGAGCCAAGATGGAGTGAGCCTGGGTAAAAGAGACACATCCAGCCTGCTGGAATCTCAGAACCTCTATTAAGATTTATAGGCTGTAGGATTCTTTTGGGCTTCAACATTATTCTTAGTAAACCCTTTCTGTCTTCTGTTGTTTATAAAAACTGGCAGCTTTAGCAAAGACAGAAGCTTAAGTTGTAGGTAGCACAATTTAACATAATAGTTCTCGCCTGTCCTCCAAATAGCCTAATGCTGATTTTGCAAAAGGAAAAGGGAAAAGGGGAAGAAAAGCCACATGAAACCACATTCCATAGGCTGTTGCTCTGACATGGATGGATTTGGCTGTCACTACAGAAAAGCACTGGTAAAATTTGATTATATTTCTAATGTCAAAATTTACTAACTTTTTAGACTCCCGGGTTCCATTTCTCATTTGATTTTTCATTTTGTTATCTCAGCACCATCAGGCCCATCACAGAGAGTAATGCACCAATTAGCCCAGGGAGTCACTCACTCAGAAGGGACTTTTTCATCCACAGGGGCTTCCCCTTCCTGCTGCCACTACCACAGCCAAGCGAGCCTTCCCTTCCATCCAAGATTCACACACCTCTCCCCTCTCCCCACCACCTCCCTTCCACTGCCTCATCTCCCCATCTCCATCCAGAGCATTGGCATCCGTTTTTGGAGCCACAACATTTACAATGGTATGGATGAGCTTACGACATCTCTTCTGCTATTGTCTTATCTGAAATCATGTTGTAATCGATCTTGTCACCAATTTACCCATGAGGACCATAGGTCCTTACCTTAACTGGTGAAAAGATGGATAACAACTTTTGAACTTCTATTCTGTTTGATCTTCTGCCTTGCTCACAGTAGAGGTCGGATACAAATATGTTAATGTGACATAATAATGATCATTGCCTCTGTGTGGGGATCGATACTTTTCAGTGAATTCTCCAGCATATTTCCTCATCTGAGCCTCAGAGCTGAGATGAACAGTAGCTCATCACCATCAGCCTCATGTCCCCTGGGTGAAAGGAATTTGGCAGAGATGCTTGGGTGACTAGTGTGATTTCACAGTTCAGGGTGGAGTGGGCACCAGCACTCAGGACCGCCAACCAGTGCTGTCCCCTTTCTATGCAGCACACTCATCACCCGACATATCTAACCTTTAGACTGGAACTCAAGCTCAGTTTCTTTTGTGAATCTTCCATAACAGAAAAAAATGTTTGCCTACCATTGATATGTATGTCTTTATTTCGGGAAACCACATGCATTGAGTTGAATACATGAAGATATGTTCAGAGCTTCTCTAATAGCCAGGCCCTTAATGGTCAATAATCATGCCTTATTTCTTCCCTGAATTCATTCCTTGATCTCTTCAAAACACTTATAAAAGACTTTTTTGCCAGCGTTATGCCAGGTCCAAGAAAACAAAGATAAGAGAGATTCTCTGCCCTCATAGAGCTTACAGTTTAGTGCTGTAGCTTTCCTATTTTTTTTGCCAAGATCCACTTTACTGCCCACATAATGACTCAGCATGTGTGCATATGTGCATACACACACACACACACACACACACACACACACACACACGCATGCACACAGCCCTCTGGAAAAAAGCTTCATAAAGCAACATTTACCTTACCATGTGCAATTTAACTTAATAGTTCTCACACTCTGATATTTTCCATCTTATTTTATTCTGTTGTATTTCATCTATTTAGCAAATACTATTTGCAATGCTCTAAATTAATTTCACCAACAAATAATGACTCATGACCCACAGTTTGAAAATCACTCAGCCACTATGATTGTGGAATGACTCAGATCAGAGGCTGGCAAACTTAGGCTTTGTGGGCCAATCAATAAAGGATATTACATAGGCATTAACAAGAGGAAAATGTTTTTCTATTTAAGTTTTATTCTTAAAATTCAAAATATGATAATAAGTGGGTATAATTCTGTATAATACAGGTTTAAAAATGAGAAGAGTTGAATTTATTATTGACATGAAATTTGAATTTCATATAATTTTCCCATGTCACAAAGTTTTATTGACTTCTCTAGCTATTTAAAAATGTAAAAGTCCTTTTTAGCTCATGGACATATTTGCCAACTTCTAACTTAGAGCAAGACCAGTTTTTATTGATGTGCCTAAAATTTCAATTGTTTTCATTGCAAAGCTGGGTATTGAGTACCTTCAACCGGTGCTTGAGAAAGACCCATAAAAAGTGTGGATATTTAAATAACTGAGGGATGTTCAATTTAACCCTCTCAACAAATTATGGGTTTTGTCCTATTTTATTTCCATCTTATCAATGAAGAAAATAATGTATAGGGGTAGTAGGATGTGCCTACTAGCTTCCAAGCCCAGGCCTAGGTACATCTAAGCCCTGAAATGGTCTGGCTTAGATGTCCAAGAAAAACAACAAACCCCCACTCCTCTAGTAGCACCAGCAGAGGTTAGCATGCACTCTAATAAACATATTTTCTCTTATGCCATTCAGGTTACCACAGTCAACGCTACCTGCTTCTTGTGCCTTAATACAGATAACCTGCAGGAGGCTTGGATCTCCAAGTCCCCAAATGATAATCATTTGGGCTAGTACATCAGTTACTCCTGAACCTCATTCATAGTTAAGTTTTCATGTCTTAAAGGGTATTAAGCGAGAAGACAAATCACGCGACCCAAAGTCTCCACATTCACTCCCCACCGCGCTGCGCATTTGGCCAAGTGCCCACACGGTGAGAAAGACCAGCAGGGTTCTCCAAGTTTCGGCGGCAGCATGTGGTGACCACAATCCATGACTGACGCTCCCAAGATTGGCTTGAGTCTATGTTGTGCGTATGTTCTTCCCGAGGGCAATCATTCACGCAGACAAAACACAGCATTCCAAACCTCAGGATATATTTATGTTCAATAATAAACTATAGACACTCCAGGGCTACTCAAAGTTTCCAAGGACCGTGTGCCTCACAGGAGAGTTAGGGGGCCCGTGGAAGGAGATGATTAAAACACAGGCAGCATGTAAACACATGATCATGTTGGTAAGATTTGGGGAACCAAGTGTGTTACCTCTAGAAAGAATGCGCACTCAATGTTCGCTAAAATAACGCTTCTCATTACTTACCCTGAGTCCCCAGCATTGTGGTTTATAAATGCTGCTAAACATGACCCCGAGGGCTAGTGAATGCCTGAGCCCTGCTACAAAACCCTGGCAACGTTAGTATTTTCAACACAGGTCCCTCTGATAGTGACATGTAGGTCTTTAAACAAGAGCATACACAAATAAACACACTCAACTCAACGTACTGAATCAAAGCATGTGCAGAAGGCAACAACGCTCAGAAAGTAAACGTCGCAAGTTAAACATATATGAGGTGACCAGCATATATTTTCTCATCTAAATGACTTACTGCAAAGCTCTGCGCTTTTGCCTTAAGGTATTCAAGGTCTTTAATAATGCATAGTTTGTACGAAGAAAGGGGCAAGTGTAAAATTTTAAGTTATTTTATTCTTCATAGCTCATTAGTAGCTCTGTATTAGAGTTCCATTCCTTTGTATTTTTTCCCCAGGTAGTCCAGCACACATGCACACGTGCACACACACACACACACACACACACACACACATACACACACACACACTGAAAACAGACACAGCTTCACAGGTTCAATATTTCTGGGGCTAAATGTAAAGCTCAAGGAAAGCAGACTATAAGGATTTTAACTTTCCTACTTGAAAACGCCATAAAGAGAAATCATTGTTCAATTAATTATAAATCAACATTGAAAATAACCTTAGAGTGCTTTTTAAGAGTTCACAAAATGCTTTACTTGGACCAAGCCTGGGAGGAAAACATTACTGTCTTCATTTGGCAGACTGAGAAATGAGGTTACCAAAGTCAGGGCTCCCTTTTTTTGATGGTAGGCAAGGAAGCAGCAAAGGGATTAAGAGTAGCAGCCTGGACTATGCATGAGGTGAAGGGAGCCTGTAAGTGTATGCAGGCCAAGACCTATGCTCTCACAGGCCAGGAAAGTAGAAGGGGAAGAGAAGGAATGGAAAAAAGAAGAATTGCATGTTACAGGTAGAGTCAAAGTTTTGTCAAATGGAGAAAGAAATGTTTCTAGCCAACTGATTTTATAAAACAAATTGTAAAGCATCGCTGCAAAATCTGGGTGCATCTGAAGAAAGTAGAATTAAAAAGCATCAAAGTATTATGCTAAGCGAAATATGCCAATCAAAGAAAAACAAGTATCACATGATCTCAATCATATGTGGAATCTAATGAACAAAATAAACTGATGAACAAAATAGATCCAGAGACACAGAAGCATGGAACAGTCTGTGGAATCTCAGAGAACTGGGGGTGAGATCATGTGGGAAGAGATCACCCAAAGAACCTGTATGCATATATGTATAACCCCTGGACACACATAATAGGGTGGTGAAGGCCTGAGGTGTGTGTCGGGGGGGCAGGCTAGAATAGGTTAATGGGGGGGGGGGGGACATATGTAATACTTTCAACAATAGAGATTTAAAATAAATAAATAATAAAAATACCAAAATACCTAAAATCTTCTCCCTTCATAAAGAAAAAGTATCAAGGGCAGAAGCCATAAAGCTTTTTATTCTGCAGAAAATCCAGACAATCTTCCAGGTAGCAGACAGGGAGATTGCGCAGTTAGGGTGACGGCAGGGTGAGTGAAAAGGAAAAATAAAAGAAGTACCCACTCTAGCTGTAGCCCCAAAGCTCATATCATGTTGTGGGTACTCAGAGAGTTGATTTGTCTGCGTACCCTCCCCATTCTTACATGCCTTTACTTCTGGGGGGCGGGGGGGGGGGGACGGGTGGTGTTCAGCAGAATCCTAGCACATGTACTTTGTTTGTGCTTATTAAATAAAACGAAAGGATCACCTTCAACTATATTAATGATGGACTGGTGGATGAAGGATGCCTGTGAAAATTCACAACATCTGTTTGCTCCCCTCTCTTCTCAGCATGCTGCACCTATTTCTCATGCTTAATGATGCTCAGCCACTCTGCAAGTTTTACGAACAAATGTGTGTTTAGCCACATTCATCATTCTGAATGAGTGTTCTTGATGAAGCCTCCACTGGCCTGTTTCGCTCTTTCTGCTACACTTTAACAAATGACAACTGCTCTGCGTATTTTTCATTTGTTAAAAATAAAAAGCTAAGTGAAGGATAGGCCTGGAGGATTTTTTCCCCTTTCCTTTGACTCCCCCAGAAACTTCAGCACACCATCCACTGTATTTCTACACCCAGAGCCATGGAATGAAGGGAACATGCTGGGGCAGCCTGCCTGAATCTCGGGTGTCAGAGCCCCGCTGGCTATGTCCCACCTAGAGGATCCTGTCTCTGCTCTCTAATTACCTGCCACTCCTGAAATCTCCATCCTACAGCTTCACTGGATAGGATTTTAAACCAGGAAGTTGGCAAGAAATCAGGAAATGCTGTCTGTATTACCAAGAATGTCACATATTAGATCAGAGAGTAAGGAACAAATAAATAGTTGTTAAATTGAGCAGTAGTATTTCTCTCCAGTTCTCCAGAAGAAAGCCAAGATGCTTGTTTAGTTGTGACAGACAATATAATATTTAAATTATCAGAAACTTCAGCTTAACTAAGAGGCTCATCCCAGCAAAACCTGGATTCACATTTTGAATGACCCACATTAATCAGGTCTAGCTGGCTAGAACCCAAGAGTTCAAATAGCAAAGCTATTATAATATGTTAAGTAATAATCTTTCAGAATTTATTTCAAGTGGTTGTTTTTATTCTGATCATTTGGTTAGGAGCATGAAAAGCAAAAAAGTAAGACATTTCTTCTATATTAAATATTCAGAATCATTGGAAATCATATTAAATTCTATTTCATAAGACAATACATTTTTCTCTATATTTGCAATGCTGAATATTGTATTAGTATTTTTATTGCATTTGACTCAGCATGCATTGCAAAACACTTTACAGATAAAATAATCATATTATATATTCAATAAAGCCACATTGTCATATCACCAGTTTAACCACAATGGTTTCTGGTTTCCTACCTCTCCTGAATGTTATGAACATTTGAAAAGGAAAATGTTTCAGTCATAAAATTTAGTTGCTTCTCCTACTCCAACCTTCTTTAAAATGCTCTGTTAGTGACTGTGGGTTTTATATACTTCATTAACTGAATTGTTAATACATTTCAACCTAGTTTAATAAAAAAAAAAGAAAGAAAAAAGCTTCTGAGATCAGTACAAAAAGCTTTAGGAGATATCTACTCAACAACAAAGAAGCTAAACTGTAGCAGACACAGTTAAGAACTGGTTAAAAATATAAAAATTAAGAAATCTTAACCAGAAATCTATCAACTTTCACGGGTATTTATTAAGGTCCTGCTCCACAGGTTCTCTGAGCACCACAGTCCACCAAGGAGCCCTGGAGTTCTTGAGCCCTCAAATCCATACTTGTCACAAGCTTGGCTGGAGACAGACTTAAAACCATATATTAAAAATATGTGTATATTAATCTTGCACTTGCACCACTTTTGTTCATTCTATTTTATAAACTACCAACACTAGATATAACTATTGTCATGTAGGCAAACATAAAAGTCTTTCACATTTGAAAAAAGACCTTCAATGTTTGATGCAAATGTCCTCAAGGACCTACTCAATTCTATCTCTGCCACAATCCCCAATCATCCCAGTCCAGAGACCATCCTCTTCTCTAAAACACAGAAGTGGTATCTGCCACACAACTTAACCCCAGCCAGCACTACTGTTCACTGATATTTTGCTCTCTACACTAGAATATGGTATTACTAAGGACTAGGGCCCCATTTTATACTTCCTTCCATCTCCCATAATATCTACACTCAGCTCTACCCTGAGCACTAAGTCATTGCCATCTATTCCATATTGATCTCAGTATCAGCACAGCAAGTCCTCGAGTCACATCCTTATGCTAATCGTTCTTTTGGTATGACCTTGATGAGATGCCATAGGAACCTAACTCTTGTTTTTATCAATTAGCCTATGGTAAAATTGGTTGGTTTTACACATTGTTTTGCTTAAAGTCACAGAACCTATTTAAGTGAGGACTTACTGTATATTGATAGAGATACCCACACATACTCATTTATAATGTCTTATATAGCCAATGAGTCTGTGCTTCAGTGTGAAGTTGGACCTTTATTCTACTCATTCTTTCTATACATATTAAGCCCCTCCTACTTTAGGTACTATGAGAGATGCAAAGATAAATAAATTCTTCAATGACATTATAATGTAACTGACAGAAAAGTATATTTGAATACTTACTGTGGTCAAGCCTCTAAAATATTAAATACTAGAAATAAAACAGGAGATTGAGAGACAGAGAGAATCGTTGGAAATAGAGGAATTAAGAGGCTTCATCTGCAAGCATGGCATTTGAGCCACTCCTTGAAGAAGGGGGGAGATTGTTGGCATGTGAAGATATGGACAAGGATTTCCAGGCAGAGGAGATAACACAATTGAAATTATGAAGGCGCAAAGGTGGGGTGCTCATCTGAGTGCAGAATAAAAGATTCCTCTTTTTAAAAACACAAAATTGAACCTAGCCTTGCAGACCAGTTTAGAAAACTCCTATGGCCTTACTGAAAGGACCTCTTTCCAAATAATTCTCATCATCATACTTATTGCAATAGAAATATTGCATATGAATCCCCCATGGCACAGAGTCCCACAGGACAAACTGAAAAAAATAACTTTCCTCTTCTGAACTCTCCTAGGAGCGGTGCTTAAATTTCGTGACCTGATTGCTGGGAGGCCTCGGCTCGAGTTAACTTTCCCATTTTGCTTGTGGAGGGCTTAGCACCCAAGGCACCTCCAACTCTCTGGAGCTCAGTTACATGCTGGCTGCAGCAGCCGTGTCTTCAGCTCCAAGAATTCAGCAAAAGCCACAGCATACTTGCTCTGAAGGTCTTTCTTTCTCCTGTTGGAGACATGGACCTTTGAAGTACTTCCCAAACCTTTCTCACCTACAACTTCCACTTCAGAGAATAAAAGAAACTTTTTACTCAGACCTCAATTTCTAACATTTAAGTCATCCTGACCCCTCAGCACATTAAAGGTGAGGATTCTTTTTCCTTATTCCATCCAACTACCTTCTAAGAGAAACTGTGCTTGATAACGCTTTTGCCCTGATTGATGGGTACCGAGTGTAACAGGTCCACAATCTGGCAAGAATAACCTCAGGAAACTGAGCAGTCATCTCACAAGAAACTCAGCACCAACTGCAGTGCCACTTTGGCTGATTCGTTTCTAACTTTTTGAAAACTGAAGTCATCATCTCTTCTTTGTCAAGAAGCCTTTGATTGCAGTGACAGCCCAGAACCAGAGAACCATAAGAGTAGAGAATCTTAAAGGGCCTTGGCAATCACTATTTAATCCCCTCATTTTACATCAGACAGAATTGAGGCCCAGAGAAGCAAAATGGCTTGTTACCCCTTTTTAGTAGCTCAACTGGGACTAACATCTAGGTTTCCTGACTCATAAATTAGTTCCTTCCTCTAGTACATGTTTATCAGCCTCCTAAAAATTGGGAAAACTGAAAGAACAGCAGTATGATAGACTGATTAATATAGAATATGTTCATATCTCCATATCCAAAACCTGTGACTATTTTTATGTTACATGGGAAAAGGGACTTTGTAGGTGTGATTTTGTTAAGGATCTTGAGAGGGCATGGTTATTGTGGATTATCTAGGTGAGCCCAATGTATTAAAAATGATCATGATCATTTTTAATACATTGGGCTCACCTAGATAATACGAGGGACACTGGAGAAGTCAGAGAACAAAAGCTAAGATGGAGTGATAGACTTTGAAGATGGACCAAAGGGGCCCTAAGCCAAGGAATGCTGGCAGCCACTGAAAGTTAGAAAAGGCAAACAAACAGATTCTCCCCTCAGAGCCTCTTGGAAGAACTGGCTCTGCCTACATCTTAATTTTAGCCCTGCAAAACTCATTTTAAACTTTTGACCTCCACAACTATAAGAGTATTCATTTGTGTGGTTTTAAACCACTAAGTCTGTGGTGGTTTGCTACAGTGGCAGTAGGAAACTAATACAGATTTTGATGCCTAGAAGTGGAATGCCGGCCACTGTGACAAGTACCTAAAAATGTGGAAATGGCTTTGGAATTTGATAATGGGTAGAAGCTAGAGGAATTTCAAGAAGCAGGATAAAAGACCCAGATTGCCTACAGTAGACTATTTGTAGATACATTGGCATTAATGACTCTGTTAGCGAAGACTCATAAGGAAGTGAGGAGTGTGGAAGAGAAAAACAATATTCTCTTAGAGAATATCTAAATCATCGTAAACAGACTGCTGGTAGGAACACAGACATTAAAGGAGCTCCTGGTGAAAGCTCAGAAGGAAATGGGGAATTTGTTATTAGACACTGAAAGAAGGGAAATCCTTGTTATAGTGGCAGAAAGATTAGCTGAGCTGTGTCCTACAGTTAGATGGAATAACCTAAGTCTTCTTGTTACACCACCCTGGAGTACCAGGGTGGTATAACAAGAAGGTACACCACCCTGGAGTACCTTCAGGGCATCTTTCATACTATAATACCAGGTTATACTTGCCCTGTATAACCCTTTCTTTCTTGTTCTAGTCAGGTAGTCCATGACATGCCAGAAATAGGATAATTATATTTTCTGATTAAAAATAGAAAGCATCAGATAACATACTCTGTGCTATTTTCAGGTATAAGATTGGCTGGGAGATTCCAAAACTAGATACCAAAATGTTTAAATTTTTTGTAGCCATTTCAATAGCTTAGAGGACAGAAAGACACAAGATTTTGAGATGGGAGTTCCACAGAAAACCTGTGACATGTAGAAACTTATTTACCTAGGAAACTAGAGAGAGAGTGGTGATTCTAAGATACAGGATCTTAGAATCCAAGTTCACAAAAATGAAGGCACCTAAATACAGGACCCAAATCTCTGATATGCACATAGATCAGAAAGAGATTTAGGGAGAGTCAAGTGCAGTAGCAAATTAATGGTCATTTCTACCTCCTAAATACCTCGTTTCTACCTAGGTTCATTGAGCTTCACACAGACAATTTTGCTCACAAGAGCCCCTCAAGAAAGGATATTGCAACGGATAGTTAGCCCTGATCAGGTAGCTCAGTTGGTTAGAGCATTGTCCTGATACACCAAAGTTGTGAGTTTGATCCCCAGTCAAGGCACATACAAGAATCAACCAATGAAGCATAAATAAGTAGAACAATAAATTGATGTTTCTCTCTCTCTTCCTTCCTCTCTCTTTCTAAAATCAGTAAATAAATTTAAAAGTTTAAGAAATGGGCATTGAAAGGGGTTAGATGCATTTCCCAGGTAATCTCTATAAACTGGGAAGTGGCTGGGCTGGGAGCCCGAAACACCTCCCACTCTGCCATGCTGCCCACTAACTGCTCCAGTGATAATGGAGCAAAGAACATCTGTGATGAAAGACTTGGCTGACAGCAGCTGCCCTATATCTAAATCCAGCCTAGCATCAGGAATGCTCAGGGCCTACTCAAAAATGCAAATAATCCTTCCCACTAATATTTACAGGGTAAACTAAGATTGTTGGTAGAGTATTAAATTCGACAGTAAAATAGTAATCAAGTTTTCAGATTAATTTAAATAGGCTAATTGAAATAAGTGAATATTCAAGTAAATTTAATTGTACTGGACAAAAAGCTGTTCTAAAAGTAATAACTAAAATTTCCATTGATAGTTCATCTCACGGTAAAATTCCTGAACATGCAATGAACATAAAACAATCATATTTTGGCACAAAAAATAAAATTAAAATTTAAAGTTATCAAGACTGCATTATAAAATTTACAAAAACCTCCATTAGTCAAAAAAAAACCGGGGGGATAGTAGGGTAATATCATGTAAGGAAAAATATCCTATAAGTAAATTACATCTAGAAAATTTTTACTTTACAAAATTAATTTTCATTTGTAATGCTAACAGCAAGACACCCATGAAAAACACACATGGAGTCTAAATAAGACAAAAGAAAATTGTTTGGGCAAAAATAAAAAGGATCCCAAATCAATTACATAGAAAAGATTCCTTTATTAACTTTTGGTCGAGAATATGTTTGTATATTTTCAGAAAACAACTCCAAGACCATGTGGATTCCTGCAACAGAGAGGAATTGACAGGTCTGCTCCAACCACGAAGACAAGAGGAAAAACAGTCCAGAGATGGAAGACACTGACAAGGCCTTGCCACGCGAGCAGTCAGCAGCTGTGCACCACTGCAGGTTGCCTAGGACCAAACCAGAGAGGGTCGGACCTTCATTGCCACCATGTGCCCACCATCCAGATATCATTGCTGACATGTACACATAAAGAACTGTTTAACATTGAAACAGGGACTCAGAACTGTTGGACATTGAAATTGGGACTCCAACATTTTTTGTTTGTTATTACATGTTTATTTCTAGTCTGCAGAGGCAAAATTTTTTAAAGGAAAGAAATGGGGGGAAAATAGATACAGAGGCAAAGAAGCATTGAACCGACTATCAAACTACAGTGGGAAGGCAGGGGAAGTTAGGCGAGGGGGGCTGTAAGAGATCAACCAAAGGACTTGTACGCATACATATAAGCATAACCAATGAACACAAGACACGGGGGGGGCGGGGGGGGGTAGGGCAGGCAGGTGAAGGCATGTACTGGGGGGTAGGGGAAGCCAGGGGTAGGTCAATGTGGGGGAGGGGGGGGGAAGGAGACATATGTACTACTATTTGTAATACTTCAAACAATAAAAAAAAAAAAAGGAGTTGGAAGAAGAAAAGCCTTCTGATTGGACACAGGGTGAATAGATGCATCTGAAGGCAGTATCACAGAAAAATTATTTTCACAGTGACCGAATACAGTACTAGTACAACCAGTCAACTAACATCCCTCAACAGCAAAGATCTGGCTTACTCAAAAATGTATGCATTCAACAGTCATTCAACACGCAATTGTTTGACAGGTCAAGTGCTGAGCTAGGCACCAACCAGAATTTAACATCCATAAAACAGTACTATTTACCTCCAAAGAATTTATGGAAGAACAAAGAACATAGGGAAGAATTGATTAATATAATTAATTTTTGTGATATTTCTTCCGAGAAACCCAAGAGAGTTAATGAAAACCTCAAAAGTGTTACTAACATATTCTAAGAAAGAAAAAGAAAGAAATCTATTTTCTTCTTTCAAAGGATACAGTTGACCTTGGAGGTTGTTTCAGAATAGCAGAATGGGGTAAAAAGAAAGTGGAAAAAAAGTCATTTTGTTCTTTTAATATCCTGGAATTTTCATTTTTCTTATCAAAGAATGATTTTAAAAACTGCTTATCTTGGAATTGAGACCAACTGAGAGAAGTTGCAGGGCCACAGGCATCCCGTTAAAAAACAAAAAAAACACTTCCATTGATGGCCAGCTGCCCCTTGAAGCACAGAGCTACTCACCACAGGTAGCGTTCAAGCAGGAGACTAAGCAGTCATGTGAGTGGCACCAGATGGATTCCTTCTCTGGGGTGGGAAGCTAGAGAGGATGCCCACACAAGTCCCACCTTGGATTTCTGTGATGCCTGGACAATCACCTCATCGAAAGGGCTCAGCAGACCATGGAAAGTCATTTGGCTCCAATGACATTCAAAGAATGCGCACTTTGCTAACTTTTGAGTCAAGTGCTAGTGAACATCTTGTCACAGAAACTCTAGGTGACATAAGTCCTCTAAATACAACTGAAACTGAACTTGTCCTTTACCTTGACTGGCCGCAGTACCTCACCCTGCAGGCTGGCCCTGACAGGCACCTCTCAGCCCCAGGTGCCTGCAGTTCCACATCTCACTTACATGTCTGGCTGAGTAAATTACTACAAGCATTGCCTGCCTCAAAGACTTATAATAAAAAGAGATTCAAGAGGACAACGCGAAGCGGAGCAGCATTCATGAGAACGCTGAGATGAAAATTCCCCATCGGCCTTCATGCTGGAGAATTTACTTTCGGATGTAAAAATAACGCGTACTGCTGTATTTCTCCACTTTATTTGCTCTCCTCTGCAGAGATTACTGCTGTGTGTGCAGCGTTGTAAGAGTGGAGAAGGTCAGGTTGACAAAACTTCTTGGTGGGGAAGAATCTTTAGCCTTCCAAATATACGTGCCTTGCAACTTCCAGGCCACAAAAGCAAACTCTGGCTTAAAAAATGCCAAGTCTCATGTCTAAGGAAAGTCAATAACATCCAAATGGTCCCAAGATCACATTTGTGTGGTTATAATAAACCATTAAAAACATTAAGGAATAATTCAGATTGAAAAAGCTTTCAAGGTTGTTAGGTTTTTTCCTTCCTTCTCAATTTTGGCAAGGACAACATAAACCTCAGCAAAGAAAAAGCAGCTAAAGAAAAATAGGAAAATGATAAAATTAGACCTAGTTGAACTTGCTTTTCATCTACCGACAACTTCTTAGGAAAATGATAATATTTATGTAGCAAAAAGGTATTTTGTAGCTTCTCTATGGAAGAAACTTTACTTATTTTCAGGTTAGAGATAGCTTGGAATGGTTCTACAGAGTCTTCCCCTGCTTCCCCCCACCCTACCCTCAGGGGGAAAGTGTCCTCTCAAACCAAACATGAAAACAGTTTGAAAGTTTGGGCAGGTTTTAAAGGAGACAAGAAAGGGCACACAAGGAGTGCTATTCAACACATCAGTCCCAAGACTGATTGAAAAGCCCGAAATGAACATGGGTGTGCAAGCAAAGCACATTATTCTGTGTTCCCCCCCAAATAATTGCCCATCAGCAATGCTAGCTCTTAGACTGCAGTTCTAAGAAAGCCTAAACACCCCCAAGGAATCCCAGCCTGTCCCGGAACAAATGCCCCATGCAGAATGTTACGACAGCTGGAACACCAAAGATCACCAGCTTTCAGACCTCATATGAAGCCACAGCATGATAAACAAATTCAATAAAATTATGAATTGGCAAACTGTTTGCAACAAATGTTATTTCCTGGATAATAAGATGGATAACGTACATTCTGCAACATATGTGAGGAATTATTGAAAACAGATGTAAATGTTCTCAAACTCAAGTCTTTCTTTGGCACAAATCTGAATACATTGATTTTACACTTTGCTTTACAGCCCTGCCCAATGTACCTCAAATAGGAAAACTCGTATGGAACAGAAGATGTTCTAGGAAGATTATTTCTGCTGTCCTTCCCTATTTCATAACATTTGGGTTGGGGAGCATATTGTTCCAAAAGCCCTTCCATATAACACCAAATAAAACTTTGAATCTGGAATGAAAAAGCAAAAGCAAGGATGAACTGCAAACAGGGGATAATAATTATATTTAAATTGCCCCGGGCCTGAAGGTCCTGGGCTAACAACACCCACACTGTAAAAAATGCTCATGACTCTCCCACAGCCCATGCCCTTCAAAACCAAAACCCATTCCCCTTAGCTAAGTGCTACGTCCCTATTAGGTCTTTTATTTTTGCCTCTGGCACCACCACTCACTTGCCTATGTGGCAAAAGCAGCCAAGTCGCTGTATCCTACCTGCCACACAATCAGGATTTCCCTAATTGTGAGGAGAACCGTCTCCTGAGCACGCAAAAAAACACGCAATGTGCAATCATCGCATTTTGGAAATGGGGGCCCGGAGAGGTATTTTCCATGAAAAGTGATTTACATTTTTCAGCTACAAATGCATATTTTCTTCTAAGAAGAATCATCTGTACAACAGATTTGTATCTGAAAATAGAAGGCCGGATTTATGCAAAAATGATCTCAGGGGATCATCACAGAAACACAAAAAAGTAATTTTCTGCCAAAATTATACAGAGCACTCACAAGAGATGTTTTTCAAATATGACCACTAAACACATAAAATACACAAATGAAATGGAATTAATACAAAGCAAGAGTTCTATGGTGATCATAAATTAAAGAGTTTAGAGATGTCAGACAAAACGTCAGAATAGAATTCTTGAAAGTTTAAACATTACAGAAGTGTCAAAGCCCATATTTTTATACTGAAAAGGACCTCTTCTGCTTTGTAAGGATTGGTCTCTCTCGTGTATTTAAATATTCCACAAGTGCATTGGATGGTAAAGTTAATTCTCTGAAATTCCCAAATTTTGTTAATCTGCCCCAATATAAAACCCACAGTAAACTGAACTATAAAACTTTATTTAAAGACAACAATTAAAAGAAGGCTTCACAGAACCAGAATCCTAAAACAAATCAGGAACAGGAGGCAGCCTCTTAAGGTTTCTTACCATGGACAATGACATAGGATATTTAAATAACAAAGGGGTCAAGGGTCATTTTTTGTTGTTAATTCTCACCTGAGGATATTTTTTCCATTGCTTTTCAGAGAGATTGGAAGGGAGGGAGAGAGGGGTAATGAGAGAAATTACATTGTGAGAAAGACACATCAACTGGTTGCTTTCAGCATTTGCTCTTGACCGGGAATCGAACCCACAACTCTTCGGTGTGTGGGCGGACACTCTAACCACTAAGAACACTGTCCATGCCCTAACTGGTTTGGCTCAGTGGATAGAGCGTCAGCCTGCGGACTGGGGGGGTCCCAGGTTCGATTCCAGTCAAGGGCATGTACCTTGGTTGCGGGTACATCCCCAGTGGGGGGTGTGCAGGAGGCAGCTGATAGATGTTTGTCTCTCATCGATGTTTCTAACTCTCTATCTTCTCCCTTCCTCTCTGTAAAAAATCAATAAAATTAAAATTTAAAAAAAAACACTGTCCAGGGTGGACCCAAGGTTCATTTTTAATTACAGTTAACCCTGGAACAACATAGGTTTGAACTGCATGGGTTCACTTGTAAGTGGATTTTTTCCAATAAATACAGGTAGTACTATAAATGTATTTTCTCTTCCTTATGAGTTTCTTAATAGTTTTTCTCAAGCCTGTTGTCAGAATCCAGTTTATAATATATGTAATATACAAAACATGTATTAATGGACTGTGTTATCAGTACAGCTTCCAGTCAATAGTAGGCTACTAGTTGTTATGTTTGGGGACAGTCAAATGCTACACGTGGATTTTCAACTGTGCCCCAACCATGTGCATTGTTCAAGGGTCAACTGTGCTCTGTTTTAAAATCAGCAATTCCAAGAAACTGTGCGGTGTGTGAACAAAAGCAGAAAAGTAGAATGGAAGGAACTGTGGGCCAGGGGCTAGTATATTTGGGTTCTTAGGACAGCCCTTCACCTAACTAGGATTTGACTTTAGGCAATTAATTAACCTGAGACCTCAGTTCCTCCATCCATGAAAGAAAAAAAGAGTTATACCAAAAAGTCTCCTAAGATTCCTCCAGCTTTAACATCCAATATGTAGCAGATAAATCATGGTAGGATTAAGCAAGAGTCACCCCTTAATATTTTTTGAGGAGGTCAAATTCCACCTGTGTTATAAGAAAGAACCAATAATCACTTCTGAGGCCCCCAAAAGCCACATGGCGCTTTTTCTTCTATTGAAAGATAGGAAATAAGCTCAATTTTATAGACGAGAAAGGGAGCAGGAGAGAGAGAAAGTCCCACCTCTATTTGTCTTTACTTTGACGTTCCACACGCAGCCGCTGTTTATGTTGGCTGTCATCCTTTGATTTCCACTATAGTTTGCAGCATGGGGGTCACTGGGTAACCTCTGCCTTCAAGAGTCTTATGAGCTCGCAACCCCCAGGCCAACAGTGCCCATGCATCTGGCGGGCTTTCCCTGACAGTCTCCAGCACTTGGCAAGAGAAGATCGAAAAGATGCAGAATAATGTCAACTCGAATAGTAATCTGTTAGGTGAATGGTTCTGTTGCTTACTACACAAGAGTGGGTTATGGTTTCATTTATCATGTTCAATGTGCAATAGATATTTTTTTCACCCATTCATATTAAACTGGTGTAAATGTTTTCATTCCTTGCCACAGTTCTGGGTGGTAAGCTTGGGCTCTCCCAGGAATTTGTTTGCTTTAAAATGCCATGCATCTCCAGACAGCCTTAGCTCATAAAAAATGGGCACGTCTTCTAAATGAATTTCCCCTTTTTTGCAGTTAATAACTAACCAATGCAGCCGAAATACACCATGTGTGAAGCCTGTTTACTATAGGTGGTAAATCACGTGCCTAACATCCTGTAATTCATTCTGAATACTGTACTCCGTTCACTGTAACATGCTTTGCCCCGAGCTGCCAGGCATCAACACCACCCAAAATCCGTGGCAAATGTGATTCCAATTCAGGGTCTATCCTAGGACATGTATTTATTCTGGGGAGAGAAAGTGGAAAGGAAATGTTAAAGCAGCATCATGACAATTTGCACCTGGAAACAGGCTTTATTGCCCAGCCTCCACACCCTCACAATCACGCCCATAGCACTTACCCACAGGTGGGCCTCAAGAGAAGGCTATGGACTAGGGAAGGTCAGCTCTGGCCTCTGGTACCATCTGTGCTTGTGTTCCATCTTCCCTTCCCCATCATCACAATTCTCCAAAGTTAAAAACTCACCTCCCAAGGTGTCAGCTGACAACTAACGTGTTAAGATTACAACTCCTCTTGAAACAGCTCCTTGCTGATGAGCCCTTAAATCTGAATACCCTTAGGACCCCAAATTATGGACATGCACTGTAGCTGCCCTTTAGGGCAGGTGAGCCTCTGAAGTCACGCCATACACGGTCACCCCTACTTACCAGCCATACCTCTGTGTGGATAATGGAAAACCTTTAGAGATGCAGGAATCAGCCACGTTTCCACACTCCTCCCCTGGATGGAAAGGGTCCTAACCCTGCCCTCTTTCCACAGTCAGTTTTCCAACTCTACAATCTCTCTTTCCAGATTTCTATCGAGGTGGGGGTTAGGTTTACAACTTGTTTAGAGAGAACAGGCTGGGACAAAGGGGAGCACATGCCTAAAGCACCCCTAAGACATCAGGGGAATCTTTGGTTTTCTCCCCTTGCCTGAGGGAGTGGTTCCAAGGGCATGGCTCAGGGTTTCCTGGGCTGCTCTCAGGTCCTACCATGTGTCCCAGCATCCTTTACACCAGAGTTCAGCAACCTTTCTGTCAAGACCCAGATAAATCTTTAGTCACTGTGAGCCATACAGCCTCTTCTTCAACTAGACAACACTGCGTTTGTAGCATGAAAAGAGCAGTAGACCATACATATCCCAATAAACCTGATTTACAAGAACAGACAATGGCCATAGTTTCTGCTGAACCCTGATCCAAACCCCTGCTGGCCAAGAGAAATGCAAGCCACAAAGATAATTTACAACTTTCTAGTAGCCACATTAAAAAGGTAAAAGGAAATGGGTAAAAATAGTTTTAAAAATATTTTTATTAAGCTAATATATCCACAAGATTATTGTTTCAACATGCAGTCAAAATAAAAGAGTAATTATGAGATATTTGTATTTTTTTCTCCACTCACATACTATGGAACAGCTCAGTTATCCACAATTCCATAGGCATATGTGTTTACTGGCTACTATAATTGACAGTGAAAATCTAAATGGACCATTGCCTGTTTTAGGCACCTTAGGGGATAACAGTCAGGGTCTTCCAGACCACCAGAGGGCCACCTGCTTCATCTCCTCCAGAGACCTGTCCCAAGTCACTGGCAGACCTAGGACATCAGCAGAGCTGCAGCTGCCAAAGCCATGAGCCAGCCATCACCAAACCTCACTGGAGAATATTTAGAAGGCACATTTCCCATAATTGGCACATCTCTACAAGAGGTCATTTTATTCATCAAAAAATCATAAGACAAATTTAAAGGCTTTTGAGGAGAACAATTGAACACTAAAAGCATTTTCCAAAAATATATATATATTTTTTCCACTGCTTGCTTTTGCTTCCTCTCCCTTCCTTCTCATGTTACAAACTCAAAATGGTTTCTGTTGGATCTATAGGTAATCCCTTCCCACTAACACCAATAACACACTAACACCAATAACATACTCTTATTCTTAACCATCCTCTTTAATTTTGACAAACTCAGAAATATCACTGAGGGAGTCCTTCTCAGTACTAGGGTCCCCAAATAATGCCATTTCCCCATTCTGCTCCTGTTGTTTAAACATAATCCTCCCCCAGACAAGGTTTGTTTAGTGGGAGTGAAGTGGGGAGAAAGTTAAGAGAGCTTTCATTCCAACTTTTCTTGTAATAAAATGCCATCAAGACATTTTCCTTCTTTCGCTATATTTTCAACTTAATACAAGATTCTTTTAAAAAGCATTTTCTAAAATGTGCCTAAAGTAATCATTTCCACGAGGAAACACAAACCCAACAAAACAGCCCTTTGTTTCAAATAACATTTTGCAAACAGAAAATAGCAATACCTGGCACAGGTCTTGGGCTTTAGGAAATTAGGGAGGCCACACTAGCTGTTCTGGTGGCCCCCACATCACTGTGGGTGGACTTGAACTAATGGATTTCAGTATGCCCTTCAATGCCAGCCACCATGACATTATAAAAGAACCCTCCCTGTTTGGCGGGCAGAGGCGGGGGAGTGGGGACCACAGAAGAAAACCAGTTCTCCTCTATCCCGTGACAGGCCTGTATTCTGCCAGTGATGTGAATTGGAAACAACACTGGACCAGTAGTCAGGAAACCTTCATTCCTGCAAGTATTCAAGAGTTGGCTCCATTGCCACTTGGTAGGGATGTTGGGGGTGAGAGTAGATGCCTTTGGAGGAGGAGACAACGCTGGCCTAAAGCCCTCTCAAACCGGAGACTAACACCCTATGATTCAATAAGATCTAATACCTCTAGACACTAACTACCAAGTCACCCACCCAACACTCAGTTTCCTCATCAGTAAATGAGAATGATACTACCTACCTGGAAGGATTATTGCAAAAGTAAAAACAGAACACTGGAGTGTTCAACATATAACAGATACAAGACATGACAATTACTGTATATCATTACCTGTGAAATTGGGCAATGATATGAGATGACCCACACCATTGGCAGAGCTGACTCACAACCCTTACCCAGGACCCCCACCCCCAACCTTTGCTGGAAGTTTGCCTTCCTCTATCTCATCCTCCCCTAAAGTGGAGGTGTGGAAATGTGATGAATTATGGTCTACAGGACACAAAGGAATGTAAAAGGGATGCACTGAAGGAAACACCCCTCCCTGCTTTGACATAACCTTGTATGTCCATCTGTGATTCATAGAGCCATCACTCCCAGTGGCTATGAGGAAACAAGTCCCAGCTCCAAGCCAATATGTTAAGGCTGGCAGAAAGAAAGATGGAAGAAGTCTGGTCCTTGATGTCAATTGCTGGATCAATCCCTTCACTGCTTACCTCAGCATTTCTCTTATGTGAAATAATAAAACCACTTCTCTGCTTAAGCCACTTTTCTTACGTCTTAAATTACAATAGAGTATTCTACCTACAACTAGTGTCCTCTAGTTATACAATATTATGACTATAAATCCAACTTCCTAATCTCATCAAACTAATACTCTCCTATAATTCAACTTGTTTTACCTTCCCTGGCAGATTGAATAAATGTGTCTTTTCTCTCTCATACATTCCACATCCACCATCTTTGTGTCTTTATACACTTCACTATGTCAACTTAGAATATATTCTTTCTGCTTTCTCTTCCCTTTCTCACCCTTTTTAGGCCAAATTCATGTCCCAATTACTCCAATGTGACTAGTGGCCTGGTGCACAAAATTCATGCGCATTAAAACGGGAACCCAGAGTCAAGTCCCCACCCACCCAGATGCGCCTCAAAATCATGTGAAACCCCAGACCCAGCTGCCCGTCCCCATTGGGCTAGATCCAGACCCAGCCAGTCCCACCCTTGTCAAGCCCCTCCAGGCAGGGGGTGTAGATTCAGGTCCCCTGGCCCGGCGCCAGGACGGGGGTGGGGGGGTGTGCCTTCATGTCCCCCATCAAGCCCCGCCAGGTGGGGGACATGGCCTGAGATCCTCTGTCAAGCCCCGCAGGGTGTGGGGCATGGCCTGAGGTCCCCTGGCGGGGGGGTGGAGGGGGTGTGCAGCCTCAGGTCCCCTGGCCCAGCACTGGGAGGGGGGCGCAGCCTCAGGTCCCCCGTCAAGCCCCACTGGGCGGGGTGTGGCCTGAGTTCTCCCAACCCAGCACTGGGGGTGCACCTTGAGGTACCCCATCAAGCCCTGAGTAGGGACCATGGCCTGAGGTCCCCTGTCAAGCCCCGCCATGCAGGGGGGCGCAGCCTCAGGTCCCCTGGCCCAGTGCTGGGGTGAGGGGTGCGGCCTGAGGTCCCCCGGCCCAGCACCAGGAGGGGGGCGCAGCCTCAGGTCCCCCATCAAGCCCCACTGGCAGGGGGCACAGCCTCAGGTCCCCTGTCAAGCCCCGCTGGGCGGGGGACGTGGTCTGAGTTCCCCCAACCCAGCACTGGGGGTGCACCTTGAGGTCCCCTGTCAACCCCCGCTGGGTAGTAGGCATGGCCTGAGGTCCCCCAGCCTGGTGCTGGGGCAGGGGGAGCAGCCTGAGGTCCCCTAGCCCAGGACCAGGACAGGAAGCGCACCTTGAGGTCCCCCATCAAGCCCCGCCGGGGGGGGGGGGGGGGGGCGTGGCCTCAGGTCCTCTGGCCTGATGCCAAGGCAGGAGGCGCGGCCTGAGGTCCCCCAGCCTGATACCAGGGCCAGGGGTACTGCCTGAGGTCCCTGTCAAGCCCTGCTGGGTGGGGGGTGGAGCCTGAGGTCCCCTGTCAAGCCCTGCTGGGTGGGGGGTGGGGCCTTAGGTCCCCTGTCAAGCCCCACAGGGGTGGAGGAGGGTGTAGCCACAGGTCCCTGCTAATTGCTCGTTAAGACTCCTTAAGGGAACTTGGCCTCAGCTGTGGGTGCAGCCACCTTTTTGTGATGGAGTGATGGTCAATTAGCATATTCCCCCTTTATTAGATAGGACTAGTGACTTGGTGCATGAAATTCGTCCACATTAAAAGGGGATTAATTACAGGGAATAATTTAATATTGCTATTTGCCCTTTCTCTATAATAGAAGTATCTGAGATGAAAGAAGATTAGTAAAATGTATATGAAAACCTTCCTTCTGTCAGAGTCTGGGGAGCATCACGGGACCCGGAGTCAAGTCTCCACCCACCCACATGCACCTCAAAATCGCGTGAGACCCAGACCTGGCTGGCCTCCCCCAAATTGGGCTAGATCCAGACCCAGCCAGTCCCACCCTTGTCAAGCCCCGCCGGGCAGGGGTCGTAGCATCAGGTCCCCTGGCCTGGCGCCAGGATGGAGTGCATGGCCTGAGGTCCACCATCAAGCCCTGCCAGGCAGGGGGGTACAGCTTCAGGTCCCTCATCAAGCCCCACCGGGAGGGGGGCACAGACTCAGGTCCCCTGTCAAGCCCCGCTGGGCGAGGGGCATGGCCTGAGTTCCCCTGACCCAGCACTGGGAATGTACCTTGAGGACGCCCATCAAGCCCTGAGTGGGGACCACGGCCTAAGGTCCCCTGTCAAGCCCCACCAGGCAGAGGGGCGCAGCCTCAGGTCCCCTGGCCCAGTGCTGAGGTGGGGGGTGCGGCCTGAGGTCCTCCGGCCTGGCACCAAGAGGGGGGCGCAGCCTCAGGTCCCCTTTCAAGCCCCGCTGGGCAGGGGGCACAGCCTGAGTTCCCCCAACCCAGCACTGGGGGTGCACCTTGAGGTCCCCTGTCAAGTCCCACTGGGTAGGGGGCATGGCCTGAGGTCCCCCGGCCTGGTGCTGGGGCAGGGGGAGCAGCCTGAAGTCCCTCAGCCTGATGCCAGGGCAGGGGGGCATGGCCTGAGGTCCTCTGTCAAGCTCTGCCAGGTGGGAGGCATGGCCTGAGGTCCCCTGTCAAGCCCCATGGGGGTGGGGGAGGGCGTAGCCTCAGGTCCCTGCTGATTGCTCCTTAAGGCTCCTTAAGGAAACTTGACCTCAGCTGTGGGTGCAGCCATATTTGTGATGGAGTGATGGTCAATTAGCATATTCCCTCTTTATTAGATAGGATTTTTCTGACCACTGCTAGCATATATATCTTCCCTGTTCATTTATATATCTCTCACAGGTTGTATCCCATGGTTTATCATAATATCATAGAAGGATAGAACTATGATCTAGTCTAACCTGTTGAATGAGGAGAGAATGTCCTCAAATAACATCCTATGATAGAGATTATGAACCTAACTCAGATTTAAGAATTTCAGCATCAGGCAGTTTGCCATCTTACAAGAGCAGTGAAATGCACTACCAAAACCTTCCTTATATTTAACATCATGACTGTTACATGCTAGGCATTCAACTTATATTGCTGAATAAATGACAGATCTAAACCCACCACCATTACTTATAGGGTCATGAGTAGACCATGACTCATTGTGGAGCAAATGTTTCTCCTTCCAGGTTGTAGAACTGGGACTTAAAGCTGCTTATCAATCTCTAACAGATATGTGAACAGAAGGTCCATAAGCTCAGGAACCATATTATGGCCATTTGTCCATGAACATATGGCAGCTGAGAAAGCTAATAGGGTAGAGAGAGTGAAAGCAAGTATCCTGAAAGAACTGAGAGGAGTTCCACATAACCGCTAAGAATTGAAGGGGGTGGGTGTGACTCTAAGGAGCTTTCCAGGCTCTTGGTCCAGTCCCCCATGGGGGCCAGTTAAGTGTCTAGCATTAGAGTTCCATAGGATGACCCTATACCAATTCCTGTTTACTGCTTAGAGAAGACTGAGGAGATTGCTGTCACTTGCAACCAAAAGATGTTTGACCAAGGCCTTCGGCTATCTCAGCATAAAAGTATATGTGAGTGTTTATGAAAGTTGTTCCTGAAACAAACCAGCTGGAGACAGAGGAGTGAAATGGGTGAACTACTACCCAGGATCAGAACATATTTGAACAACTGAGCAAAATCACAGCCCTTACAGCTCCCCTGCCACACTGCAACCCCTCTTTTTGCCCATGTAGGAAAACTGCCCACCTTTCTAAAGCAATAACATTGGCGGAGACCTGCAGTCCTCTTATGCCCCACTTCTCCTCAGAGAGTATGGGTCAGCTCCACAGGTGGAGCTCCCACAAGAGGCTCTGCTTCTCTGTACTCACAATACAACACACCAGCCATTCGTCTCCAAGAGGGAAACCCTCAGCCAAAGAGCAACTCTAGCCCTTGGTTTCTTGACTTCCCCTGGAGTCCATGACTTCCTTCCTGGTGACTCATGTGCCCTCTGAAGCACCAAGCCTTAGAAAACCTCTACAGGGCATTGCCAACCCTAGCCCTATTTTCCTAAAAGGGAAAAAAAAATAAAACAATAAATGCAGGAAACTAAAAATAAGTCATTATAATGGCAGAAGGACAGGCAGCTAGAAATATCTGGACAGATAATCCAACTGGTACCCCTTCCAATGATTCCACATGAAATACTGTATGTTCCACCAAATCGTAGAACTCTCTCTAATCTTGACTCATTGAATATTTTCCAGACTGCCTAAGTTCCCATCTCAACTCTGCTCCTTAAGAGCAATGTAATCTTAGGCAAGTGACTTAGCACCTCAGCACCTATGTTAATTGTCCTGAAAAATGGAGATAATAATAGCATCTTTATCACAGTGTTATGGTGATCATCAAATAAATTAATACATATAAAGTACTTTAAGTACCTGGCACATAGCACTGAATAAATGTTCATTACTACATCAGCCAAGATAGGATAGATTATGCCGCAATAACAAACAAGCTTTAGATCTCAAGAAGTTTAAAACAAAAAGAGTTATTTCTCGCTCATTCTGCACATCCAATGTGGGTCCACTGGTACGGAGGGTGCTCTTACCACTGTAGTTATTAAGGACCCAAGCTAACAGAGTCTCCAACATCTTATGATGCTGGTTTCTCAATAAAAGGCTTAGAGTTTGCCTTAGCATAAGAAAGGGGAACTCACTGTTTACTGGGTCTTAAGTACTTCTGTCTAATGGTGGGTGGCACAAATCACTTCTGCTCCCACTGAATTGACCAAAGCAAGGCACACCTAACCTCAGGGGGAAGGGAAATGTGACTCTCTTATATGCACAGAAGGAGAATAGAACTAGGAATACTGGTGAGCACTAACAACATCTACTGCAACTAGTATTATTGCTGTATACCAGGCCCTATGTTAGACATCTACATTCTAGCCAATACTTCATACATCTGAACAACTCTGATATATCTATAATAATAAAAGCATAATATGCTAACTAGTCCTGACATCCTTCCCAACAACCTTCCAGATGAAGCCGGGGCTGCAAGGGAAGCCCGGGTCCTGGGGGACAGAGGGAAGCTGGTGCCGGCAGCTGAGGGAAGGAAGGCCTACTCTTACACGAATTTTGTTCATTGAGCCTCTAGTCTTTACATAACAAACAAATTGGATTATGCCAGACATTTGCCTTTTATTTCTGCACATGTATCCACAGAACTCATTTTTGAGGCTGGATCTGGTGAACACCAAATATGCCAGGTTGTTGGTCTGGGATTTCATCAAACCAGTTGCTGGTAGCAGGTAGAACAGTCACCTGAAGAATGGCCTAAACTGATGTGTTACTTGGTAGCAGAGTAATTTTGAATTAGTAGATTACTCTTCCTCTATTTGGAAAACCAATGGATACAAGCTTTTTCATGACAAACATTTCTGTGGTTTTGGAAGATATTATTGCATACAGAAAGATCAATGTTAAGATGCACTTAGGAGCTCCAATAATGTGCAACAATTTTCTTAAAACTACAATAGAAAAAATCAACTGAAACATGAAAGTTTAAAGCCCTATTATCCGCATTTCACTCTGTAACATCCCACTTCCCATCATCCTAACACGCATCTTAAGTGTGCTAATTGGAAAGGCCCTGCCATGCATACAGCTCTGTTTTCCAGATGACAACTGCTTTGCTTTTATCACTGGGTTCAATACCAAGAGGGGAATCATTTTCAAAATTCAAAGGGTTTTGATCTGGCTGTGTCAACTGGCTGCCTGAGTTCGGTTGGTATTCTGTCTTAGGAAAAAAACATGAACACACAGGCAGGAGGGCTGAGACTAGGGAAAGGAAAGCAGCCTTGGGTGGTTGAGTGGGAAAAGGGTATCCTGAGATTAAAAACAAAAGTCCAATAAGGTTGCCAAATTATTTCCCCCTGACCCTTTAGGAAAGCACTCTAAAAATGCTACAAATGTTTATTGAAAAGAAAATCATTAATAAATCCCAGAAAAGAATTCTCAGTCAGCTTAAGTACCACCCAGAAATATAAGCAGAGAGAATTTCTCAATTTACACTCATCTCCTCCAAAATGACACAAACATGGGGCAGATGACAGCTGTGTGGTCTAGTGGGTGACTCATGCCTATGAAAAACTATCAGAAAAAAACAACAAAACACAACAAGGTAAATCCATGTTTCTATGAGTCACTCCATGTTAGAGAACTATCTACCAAACAGAAAAGCAGGATCTTCAAGTTCAATGTCCCTGAGCCTAGGAGAAGGAAGCTCTTCGCTTTTCTCCCTGCATAAAAGGTGCTTCCAAATAACTCACATATGTAAGACTAAGGCTAACAGAAGGATACCAAATGAACACAGAAATACAAACTCAAGAATACCAATGCTTCCCAATGATGACAAATGGATTCATTACCTATACTAGGGAGCCACATGCTTCAACTTTCACCCATGTGTTCAACATGATGAAGAGCCAGCATTTCAACCAATCAGAGCTTTCTCTAGGACCTTATCTACTGGTCATATCTTGATTGTCCCCTCAACACAAATGCTGGAACAAGCATAATGTGATCAGTGAAAGGTGGCAACAAGTATATAATTTTGTCTTCTAGCTGAGAGTTTTCAACACATAGTTAAGGATGGGGGAACTTTGGGCATCTGAAATTGCATGCAAACTGTGTCTATGAGATACCAAAATACAACCTAAAGAAAACGTATATTGTGTAATTTCTGGAAAATGTCCGTTTCTCAAATGGACCTCTAAAGTGAAGAAGCATCTCTTTTCTACATCCATCCAAAGAAAATCCTGACCTCTCAAGATACAAACCCTACACTATTCTGGAAAAAAATAAAAAGGTCTAACTAAGGTTCTAACTTGGCAAAAGTCCTTAATTCTGGAGCAGTGGTCGTAAATTCTGTTGGTTTGCAGGGAACTTTTTAAAACAGATTCTCAGCTGCCCCACAAGAGATTCTGATTGAAGTCCCAGGTGACTAAGATGTGGGCAGTCTGTTGGCTACACCTCAACAAACTCTGGTCAGGTGGTTTTGCCACATGGGTCAGGCCCTGTAGGCAACTTTGAGTGAACCACTTTCAGAAAAGCTCCCCGTGAAAGCAGTGGCCTCTCCAGAATTCTCCTCTTGTTGGCAGCTCCATTGCAATATTCCCAGTGTGCCAGACACTCCAGAAATGCAAACTCCTGTCTGCCTGGCTCCGCCTCTTGCCTATTTCTATTCTGTTCACAAAGTCCATGTTGCCCAGGTTGTCTATAATAGGTCTGACATCTTTGGCTGTCAGTCTGAAGAAGCTTTCGTTTGTTCCAGGAGCAGCAGGATTCTCATCTGGGAAACCCTGGATTCTCCCCAGCTCTCTGACATTTCCACAACCTGAGCACATGTGCTCACCCTGCCCATGTCTTGTTAATCAGCTCTGCTCCTGCCTGGGAGAGATGGAATGATCCTATAACCTTGAATGAAAACAGAAAGGTATTAGAGAACAGGTATGGGGACAAGGTTTTGCACTTGCCCCTGAACATACAGGGCATATGTCCCTGAATTTCAAAGTCTCATACTCACAACTAAATTAGGAAACAGAGACTACACAGATAATCAGGCCCCAAAAGAAAATGTGGGTGAATAATGGAAACAAACAAAATATAGATTCTAGAAGCTCTGTCAATAATCACCAGCTGGATTCCCAGTTCACCATTTAACTATAAATCCATACTCACTGAGGATTGTATCACAGATCATAAATACCTGTTTATATCATGTCACATTTGGAATTGCCCCAGAAAATCATTAACTGGAAAAGAAAGTTTGCAGTTTGGAAGACAGTGGTAATGAAATGCTCCTCTCTACGTTTCCTACTCACAGTGGAAAGAGCAGAAAGAAATCTCTAAATATATGTATTTGAGCATGCAATCATAAATATCTACCTCCCTTCCCAAAGACACATCGCTGAGCTAATTTATATCAGGCTGCTGACTTTTTGTTTCATGCTATATTGATGGGCTTGACAGTTTTTCGAAGAGTTTATAACTGCAGCAGTGTTGATCTTATTTAAAGAGAATATTAAATCAAATCCCTTGTCATTGGCATAAAATCTCCTATAGCATCAACAAAAGGCAGCAGTTTTCATCGATTCCCTGATACAAAAGACACATGAAGCAGACTGATGCTGCTCTGCAAAAAAAAAAAAAAAAAAAAAAAAAAAAAAAATCACAATTAAAGCCCCATGAAAACTATTAGTCATTGTAAAGGTCATCATTGCCTTTTAATGGCATCCTGAAGGGAAACAATATGCTCCACTTCAACATCAAGGGCAAAGAGAATAAAACACTGTTTCCAAGTGGGCATAGCGGAGAATACCAAGAAACCTTAAATATTTGTTGTATCAAAAGGTAACCCTAATAAAACATAACTTGCATCACTCGATTCACTGTCCATGTTCATGATGAGGAAATGTCCAGGGAAACAGCTGATGAAAAATGTATGCACACAACCAGATGTGCTCAGTCTTGCCGAATGAGCCAAAACACGAAGGGGATTGCATGTGGCCAAGGGTTTTCACTCTTTCCGACCAGAGGAGGGACCATTTACTAATCAGGAGATAGGAATGAGGGTATGAGCTCCATGTGTGCCAGCAACGAGCAGGTCACTGCCCTGTCAGGCCTTTGGCTTCCTTACCTGTGAAGGGACTGAAACTAGTTTGAGTCCTAAATAGCAAATATATTTATTTTTTTAATTTATTGATTAAGGTATCTCATATTTGTCCTCATCCCCCCATTCCCATCCTAAACCCCTCCCCATGCATGCCCTCACCCCCCTGTTGTCCGTGACCACTGGTTAGGCTTATATGCATGCATACAAGTCCTTTGGTTGATCTCTCCCCCTTACCCTGACCCTCCCCTACCTTCCCTCTGAGGTAGTCTGATCGATGCTTCCCTGTCTCTGAGTCTGTTTATATTTATTCTTGAATGCTAACGCTGATCATTCAAGCGCATCCTCCTGGATCTCAGTTTCCTTAGTCCTAAAATGGAAGGGGTTGTGTTGAGAAGGATTCTGAATCAGCATCCAGGAGCAGCAGCAGGAAAGAGGGCCCTGGTGATCAGCAATGTGCTCCAGGGGCACCAGAGGTGGGCATGGCAGTAGCTCACTCAGCTCTTAGCCCTAAAATGCCAAAATTCTATCAAATTCACCCCAAGAACACTGTAGAGGAAGCTTAATTAACCATCAATTGACCCATCCAAGAGAAAATGCTATGTCCTCAATCAAGACTCTACAAAGTTCAGACCTCAGCAGGGGTTGGGGATGTGCTTAGTAGAAAAGTGGCATGAAAATGACCAGGAAGCCAACCATTCCAATTCTATCTATGTTTCTTCATACTTTGGGGCCTGGGGAGGCCTCTTTCAAAATCCTCCTATTCTGAAGGGAAGATGCTACTATTTTCATCAAATGTTTATTCAATAAGAAATTCCTAAGGACCTACTAGGTACAAAGAGCTGTGCACCCTGGTGTGAGGAAGCCATCCCATTGGGAAGGCTGCATGCATGGTGGTTTAGAGCTTGGGACCTGGGACATTAACAGGCTTCAAAACCCAGCCCTTCCACTTGCCGGCTGTGTGACCTTTGACAAGTTAATTAGGCTCTCTGAGCCACAATGTTTGAATCTCCAAAGAGAGCACATTCATACGTTCCTCATAGGACTATTGCAAATTACACACAAGGTAAACCTAAGTGTTCATACAGCACCTGTTTTAGCAACGTTATATCTCTGCTCAGGCCACTCCGCTAAGCTCCAGGCCCACTGAGGCAACTGCCCCTCTTTATCCTCACTTGGAGATTTCCAAGGCACTTCAAAGACACCATATCAGAACCCAAGTGGGTTCTCTTGCACCTCACCACCACCAAAGCAAGAACTAATCAAAACCCGCCTGGTCCTCTAAGCAAACCCTGTCTAAGTTAATTTCCTACCAACCACCCATCTATTAGGCTGCATCATATGAAATTACTGTTTCTGCAAATCATAAATGTCAGAATATTGGCAATTTCATAAGATTTAAGCCAAAAATCTAGACGCCATCTCTGGCATCTTTTGCTCTGCAGGCCACTCTGCCAATCCCTGCTGACTGGGTCTCCTCAATACATTCCCACACTTTCCACTTCTTTCTCCTCCTCCTCCACCACCACCACCAACAACCTGATCCCAATGTGGGCTGCCTGCCCTGGATGGTTAAAATGCCCTTCAAACAGCCCTTCTTTCACTCCTGCTATTAACCACTGTGTATGAGGTACAGCCAGTGTGACTTCACAAAATCCCAGCCTGATTCTGATAGCTTCCTGCTCAAAACACTTGAGTAGCTGTGTAAGGCTCAGAGAATAAAGACAGATGAAAGGATAAAGGAGATGTGGTACATATATACAATAGAATATATTACTCAGCCACACAAAAAAGAATGAAATCTTGCCATTTGCAACAACATGGATGGACCGGAGGGTATTATACTAAGTGAAATAAGTCAGAAAGAGAAAGACAAATACCATATGATTTCACTGTTATGTGGAATCTACCAAACAAAATAAATAAAGAAGCAAAACAGAAACTAACTCATACATACAAACAACAAACTGATAGTCGCTATGGGACAAGGGGGGTGGGGGAATGAGAGAAAAAATAAAAGGATTAAGAAATAGGTATTGATAGTTACAAATAGTCAAGGGTCTTTAAAGTACAGCATAGAGAATATAGTCAATAATATTGTGATAATGTTGTAATAACTATGTATGGTGTCAGGTGGGTACTAAAGACTTAGCAGGGTGGTCACTTCCTAAGGTACTAGTACATAAATGTCTAATCACCATGTTGTACAACTGAAACTAATATAATATTGTATATCAAATGTAATCAAAAGAGTAATTTTAAATAAAAACATACATATATACACACATATCATAAACCTTCAGGGCTGTGCTTGGCCTACCATCACCTCCTCTACCTCCCTGGCTTCATCACATCCTGTCTTGCTCTCTACACTCCAGCCACAGTGACCTTCATCCAGTTTCTGAAGGTGCCACCCTCCTTCCTGTCCAAAATTCTGCTCATGCTGTTTCCTCTGCCTTGGACCATTTTCCCATCCTATGCCGCCCTCACATCTCAGCACAAACACCTCTTTCTTAGCCGGGGCTGGCTTCATGGGAGTATACCTGCTCAGTTGCACAGGCCCCCACACTTGATTGAATGCTCTGCTGTCACCAGTTTGAAGTTCTTAATAATTTTGGAACAAGAGGCCCTGCATTTTTATTTTGCACTGGGTCCAGCAAATCATGTAGCCAGCCCCATCCTAGGGGAAGCATTCCCAAATAATTCCAATACCTCTTCACACCCCCTCATGGTGCCATGTACCTGCCCCTTTGTGCTGCCTGCTACAATCAACATTTTTCCACTCATTTGAGTGATTATGATCATTATCTTCCTCATTAGAAGGTAGGCTCTATGAATCCAGGGTCCATGTCTGATTTTTTTTTTAATCCTCACCCAAGGATATTTTTAAAAAATTGATTTGGGGGGAAGAGAGAGGCAGCGGGGGGGGGGGGGGGGGAGAGAAACATCACTGTGAGAGAAAAGCATCAGCAGTTGCTTCCTGTCACCCCCTCCTGGGGACTAAACCTGAAAGCTAGGTATGTGCCTGACCATACCTAACCCTTTTGAATACCTAACTCTTTTGGTGTATGGAATGACACTCCAACCAACTGAACCACTCCTCTGGGGCTCACATCTATTTTTTTTTTTTATTTCCTCTTCATCCCCATCACCTCACACACAACAGCCATCAGTAAAACTTGGCTGAATAAGTATTTATTATCCCATTACCATTACTGTTCATACCCCAAACCATCAAGGCTAAGAACCAGCAGGGAGATAAGGAAACTACACAATATGGCAATGGGTTGTTTTCACTGAGTGCTCCTGACAAAACACGTCCACTCCCGAGAGTGACTGAGGAGCTGCAGGGAAGCCTGGGGCTGAAACAAGCAGGTCCGTGGAGCATGGGCTGCACCTGATGGGCAGAGGTCAGGGGAGAGCAGCCCTCAAATAGAAGAAACAGCATAAACAAAAGCACAAATGTGAGCCTGGGAATGGGGACTAACGGCTGGCGGAACATTCAGGGACTAACGGGGCTTCACAGCAGAGTTGGTCGCAACTGTGGACAATCTTGAACCCAGGCTACGGAGTAAGTGTGCAGGTGATAAATACAGCGTATTTAAGAAACTGGGGCAGTTCCTTACGAAGCCTTAAAAAGTGTGAACATCATTACTCAAATAATCGCATAGAGATGATTTTCTAGGTATATACAGGGGAAAAGACAACCATGTCGGGCACAGTGCAACACCTTCTTCTTTTTGAAGCCACATGTTAAAATGTGCCTAATAAAAATACGCTTTCCTATTGTACACAAATGCACGTTACGCCTGCTATACTTTTCAAAGTGCTTTCAAACACACTGCATACAAATGGCTCTCGGCCACCTCTGACGCACCCCCTGTCTATTGATCAAGTGTTTGGTCATCCCAGCTGACATCTTCCAGCTGGTACTGCCCAGAAAGAGGCTTCCCAGATGAGAGACACGTGTACTTCCCTGGAAGGCAGGAACGTCGCATCTGCAGCTCCCCGCATCAAAGACTGGTATCAAAACAGGAGGTGTTTATTCTACTCTGAGCTGCAGTGATTAATGCTTAAATTCACCAAGACAAAGGTGAATTTTTCTAAAAAGGAAAAGAATACCTTTAACCAATGAATAATTCACAAATGCCCACGTACCGTGTGCCCATGTAACAGGAACCCAACTGAGTAACCAAAATGTTCTGATTGTGATGTACAGTAAGATCCAAATGTTCAAAACCTGCAGTTAATTCATTATTCAGAAATACGTCCACTGCTCAAAATGGAGAGCTATTTAATTTCCACTCGAAGACCATAGGGAACATGACATGCCTCTGTTGACTCGCTCCCTGTTTGGAATCAACATAAGTACAGGTATATTATGTTGTCCATCTGAGGCACACCCAGGAGCGCCGCAGTGCTGTGCGGCCTGGCCATTATCTGCCCCCATTCCCACAGTCTCTTCTAGGAATGCTTGTCAGGATGTCAGTGTAATCCCCTGCCATTTGAGGCCACTGTTCGTCAAGGTGAATGAAAAGCACAATAGCTGGCAGTTAATGTGCTGGCGAACCTTTTTCCAACCTGCCTCCTTTAAAGTAAAAGTTTGTCGAATGCACAAAATTCCCTTTACAGCTCATTTGCGATGCATAAACAATCCCGAAGACAGGAACGAACAAAAATAATAATTTACCCTTTGAAGGAGCTGGGCTATTTGAGGGAGACGCTGAATTCCGGACCCTCTGTTAGTGGGTGGGCGATGTAGGCCACTCTGCCCCTGGCTCGCAGGCACCCGTGGCCACCCAGGCCCAAGCCCTGTCTGATCTGCTGTGCCTTCACATCTCCTGGCAGGATCTACCGCTCTTGACAATCCCAGAGGAAAAAGACTGCTTTCCCGCCCCGCACTGCATGTCCCTCCACACACAAACCTGGCCATATGCTTGCTGCTCGCTCCATCCTCCATGCTCCCTCTATTCGCAGGGATTTAGAGCAGCAACGGCTGCAGAACACACCTTTAGCTAAAGTCACAACGAATTGAGAGCTGAGAACATATTCTGCACGCTCACCCCCACTCAAGGGTTTCAGAGCTCAAATAGGTAGAGAGGACAGAAGCAGTTTCAGAAAAGTCAAATCACATGTCGACCTCACCAGAGCAATTCTTATCCTGCCCTAAAGCCCACTGAGTGGCAACTGTGCAGCAAGAGGTGCCTTCGAGGGAGGTACAGACAGGGCACTGGAAGGAGAGGCATTTTAAAAGCTGAAATACAAAATAAGAAGAACTGCGGGTCAAAAAATCCAAGGTACACTCTTTCTTCTAATTTCCAATGTTTCGATAAACCAACTGTGGTTCAGACATGGGGACCCCAGCACACAGCAGAACCACCGTGATTCATAACCACATGTATCCCTGCAGCCTGCAATTTGTAAGGACTTATCAGGGCTTCCAAGTTGAACCACTTGTCCATTCAAGGATGGAACAAAGGAACCCTGATGGGCCCCCCAGATTCTTCTAGTGGTCTGTGTCACACTAACAATAATGTACTGACGAGTCCTTACAGAGACATACTCAGTAATCATTACAGACAGACTAGAAAAACCCCTCATCCTACCAGAACATTCGAAGATCCTCCCACATTTGTAGAGGAATGTCTCCTCTACCCCAGGATCATCGGCAGTTTAAGAACGAATCCAGATCTAAATAAACATGAACAATTAACACAAAATAAAGCATATCCAATTTCTCGGGTTTTCAGGAACCCTGCTAAGTGTCACAGTTTACCTGATGTTCAAGACAAAGTATTATAACCCCCATCATGAATTAGCAATAAATCCTCAAAGATAATTGAGTAGTCTGAAAGCTTTTGTATTAAAACAATCCAACTATGAAAATACAAACTGAAATCACCAAGTCTCTGGTCTTGTGCATGGGTGAGCTTTCTCAAGTCAAATTATTAATATCCTTGACTTAATATTTATCTCTCTCCCCCTTCCTCCCTCTTCTTTCTCATTCTCATTCTAAAAATCTGAACTGCAAAAGCGTAATACACAGAGGTTCACTAAGTAAGAACTGATGGTAACAGAAGTCACACAAGGCCTCTCTGGCTTCCAGGAGAGTAACCTCGCTGGCTCCATCAATGACCTCAAAAGTCCCTCTTGTCACAGTCTCAGCTATGCAATACCACAGAATCCTGGTCCCTGAGCACAGTCCCAATGACCCACCAACACCCAAGTCCCATTCTACTCAGGACTTTTGCCAGCCACCAGGCCAAATCCATTGCCAACTCTGCTGCCTGGAAATGGCTGCTGCTTCTGCTTGATTTGGATGTTTGTTCAATTCATACCCATCATTAAATGTCTCCCTAAAACATACTTTCATCTCAAAGGCTCCTTTACTCCTGTATGAAGGAAGGGGTGATGCAACTTAGATACACTGCACGCACAAAGTACTTCATTCTGGCCAATGGAAACTCAGTCACTGAATTCCTTCAGGAACCACTCAGATGAACAGCCTTATATTCTCCACCCTTTACTTGCAGCCTCTAATTCATTAGGCCTCAGTATATTACGGTGAAGGGATTCATTTTACAGATGAGAAAACCGAAGTCCACAGAAGACCCTTGGTCTCACAGAAAATGTCACTTAGCCAGCACGGAGGGTACCTTTCTCTACTCCTTAGATCTGAGGAATGTTTGGGCCCAGCATCAGCGAAGATGTAGTAGAGTGGGAGGGAGTTTGCTACACACCGGAGTTGTTTCCTTAACGCAGGCCCAGCCTTGGCTTCCTGTCAGCCTCTTGCACTTCCCTGTGTTCCTGTCTGGGGCTAGCAAGAATCCCCAACAACTTCTCTGGAAACATGCCATCCACATGCAGGGACCACTCCTCTCATGCACAGAGAGAATGGTATTCTAACCTTGAGTCGTAACCTGAGAAATACAAATTGGCTGATACAAAGGACAATTTTTTTAAAATGAAAATCAGATTCTCAAATGCTTCCATTAAAAAAAATATTTTTATTGATTTTTAGAGAAAGTGAAAGGGAGATGGAGGGAGAAAAAGAAACATGTGAGTGGAACATCTATCGACTGCCTCCTGCAAGCCCCCCAAGGGGATCAAGCCTGCAACCCAGGCATGTTCCCTGACCGGAAATCAAACCAGCAACCTTCAGGTATACAGGACAACACCCAACCAACTGAACCGCATGAACCAGGGCAAGGATAAGAATTTTCTTTTTTAAGGACTTGTATGCATGCATATAAGCCTAACCAATGGACACAGACAACATGGGGTGAGGGCATGAGTGGGGGAGGGCGGGGGAGGGGAGTAATGAGGGATAAGGACACATATGTAATACCTTAATCAATAAAGAAATTTTAAAAAAATAACTTTCTTTTTTAAATATATTTTTATTGATTTCAGAGAGGAAGGGAGAGGGAGAGAGAAACACACCAATGAGAGAGAATCATTGATCAGCTGCTTCCTGCACACCCCACACTGGGGATTGAGCCTGCAACCAGGGTATGTCCCCTGACCAGGAATCGAACCATGACCTCCTGGTTCATAGGTCAATGCTCAACCACTGAACCCACACTGGCCCGGCAAGTTGAATTTTTTAAAACCATCTATCCTCCCTAATTGTAATGTGGGCTTTGTCCTCTCCAAATTCTATGAACTGCTCCACCTCCAACACACATACATACCCACAGGAAGCCCTGTGGCCCAGGTCCTTGGGAACAAGAGCACACGCATCCTAGGGCTTTGACTGTCAGGAGACAGGAAGGCAGAGAGGAGGAATCCTTAGTTGGGGCCGGGAGGAAAATCAAACCCTTGAAAATTGCAAAGCAAAAAATGCCAGGGGAGATTCTTCACTGTCGCAGCTGCTCACCAGAGAAATCTCTCCTCATTTGGGGATGACATCGGCAGGCCTGATTTTTTTTTGTCACCAGTCACTCCACACTTGCTTTAATTATGCAGCACACCAACAGGAATTTTCTTTCTGATCACATAAATCACGTCGCCGTGACACGGGCTCGATAGGCTCCGCTAGAACAATGCGGCGAGAGCTATCGACTCCATCGCTCAAGTCCACAAGGTGTATCATTTAGCCAAGAGTGATAATTAGACGCAGAATATACTGAAAACTGTCAATAGGCATGTCAATAGGAGAACTCTTAGCATCTAACACCCAGTGAATCAATGGTGTTTTTCAGCTATAAAATCAAGAAAATGATAGCTTTCAAATGAATGGTGGAAAGGAAACAGGAGCCTCCTTGGGGAGGAATAAAACAGCTCAATTTTCCCTTACTGAGTGCCTCTCCAACTACCTCACTCAATGGAAAAGGTCACAGAACATTAAAGCAAAATTCCTCTGAAACACGATGTACAACAGCACTGGGACATGACATGCTGCCTGAGCACCCCACAAAGGCCTGGCTATCTTTGACCTGACAGGAGCAGCGAATGGGTCAGCAGATGGTACCCAGAGCCAGGAGAGGGGGAGGCTGAGCATGGGAGAGAACAACTGTGACTGAGCTGTAGGAATGGAGTGGGGGTGTCTGAGCACAAGCACAGAGGCAGTAGGACTTGGACTGGGAGATGAGCGTTAGTAATTAACACAAATATTAATAGACAATACTTACATGCTGTTCTAAGTACTCTAGACACATTACCTCACTTAAGCCTCACAACAGCTCTATGCAATAGATAGCAGTATTGGCCCCATTTTACAGATGAAGCAATTAAGGCGTGAAAAGGTTACTTTGCCCACAGGCACACAGCTAGTGAGCCACAGAGCCAGAATTTGCATGCCCTGAAACTGTGCTCTTACACACCAGGCTATGTCGCCTCTGATGATCACCTGGCAGCATCCAGTTACACCTGCCTTTTCCCTTTTAACAAGAGGAGATGACGGGTGAACCTGTGTGAAAGGTTAAATGGTGCTAGGTGTCCCTGGGCAAGTCTCAGGACTGCTCTAGGTCTCTGTTTCTTCATCTGTAGAAAGGGAGACACGACCCATAGAGTATGCAAAAAAATACTGAGCTTACTAAAGTATACATACTCTTATTCATGGCTTGAAAACTACATCATCATCTTCATTGTACTGACAAGTAAAATGCGTCTCAAAGAGGTTTAGTGAAATGAATGTGAGAACCCAGTGAGTCTGTTCTCTCCATCAGCACACTGAACTAGAGACTCTAAGAAGGCTTTGTGCATAATGTGCTGGAACAGCAACTAGAACACTTGGTTAATTATAGGAAGAGTATGAAGGGGAAAGGGCAGAGGAATGAAGGAGAGAGGGAAAACCAGAAGCCAGAATTAAAAGGAGCCGCCAGGGAAAAGATACACATATATGTACACATCTGGACAGGAGAGCAAATAACTTCAACTAACAAATCAAGAGAACGTACCTGAGTTGCTCTTTCCAGTTTCAATCAAACATACTATTTATTTAACTGATTACTCTCTTTAGGGGTTCTTAATAGATTAAATTGGTGGGGTTTTTATCAAACAAAGCAATACATCTAATTTAAAATAACAATTATTAAACACTTACTATGTGCCAGGTTCTGAGCATGTATGTTTACTCTGCTTTGTTCTTGAAGCTACCACTTTTTAAAAATATACTCTTTTTAATGTGATACAGGAACTCTACCAAAGATACTGCCTTCAATAAAATAAACCAGTTGTCAGACCAAAGACAGAAATGGCAGTCTGATCATATATATATATATATATATATATATATATATATATATAAAAGCCTAATATGCAAATTGTTCCCTCAGGAGTTTGGTCACTCACTATGATGTGCGCTGATCACCAGGGGGCTGTGCAGAGCGAAGGAAGGCCCCAGCCAGCAGCTGGAAGGCCCGATTGGCCGTGATCGCTGGCCAGGCTTAGAGACCCTACCCAAGCATGAATTTCATTCACCGGGCCTCTAGTAATTAACTAATCATTAATGGACATTAGCCTGATGACATCTGCAATGACTTACCCAGCAAGGTATGTGGCTATATGCACACATAATCAAATACTTCACCACACCTGGAGCTTAGTGCTAGGGCTGCCTCCTTCACTGGTTTCCTTTTCTATTATGTGTGTTTTCCTATAACAGGAAAGTCCCATGCTTTGATCCCCGCCAGAGCAAGAAGGAAATCCAGAACACAACTGATTCAGTGGGTAGTATCAACAGACCCATAGGATGCTCTTAGAAAATAATTCTGCTTGACCCAAATCAATCATCATCGTCGTCATCAGTAGCAATAGCTCTCTAATGGGTCTTCCTGCTTCTCCTCTTGTCCCCTAGAGTCTAGGACATACATTAATTATGTTCCTCCTCTACGGAGAACCATCCAGTGTTTCCTACCTCACCCAAAGAAAATGCCACACTACTCACTATGACTTACAAGGAGTCACAGGCTGGAGTTGCTCTTCTAGCTCAGGACTTCCCATTTTCTGTTCCCTCTGCCTGGAGTGCTCTTCCACTGCACCCCCCTGGGAGGCTTGTTCTCATTTTTCTAGTCTCAGTACAAATATTTCCCTCACCAGAGAGTTCATACCTAAACACGCTACCTGAAGCGGAGCACACACACAGGTCCCCTCACTAGCTCTTGATTGCACACAGTTGTCTTCATCACACTTATCACAGACTGATAGTTGTATACTATTTGTTATTTTCTCCTTCCTCCACCAATAAAGTAAGCATCAGCAGGTGGCAACTACAGCACCTAAAACTTTGCTTCAGATGCAACAGGCTCTCACTCTATAATTAATGACTGAATAAATGAATGAACCCAAGTGTGCAAGAAAAAATAAAATTAGAATCAGTGATAAAATCAGTCACTAGTTGGGTCACTTAATTCTAAGCATCTTCAGTGAGCACAGTTAGAGATTTTTAAAGCATGGATTAAAAGGCATAACCATGAAAAACAGAGGTAAGTTAAGGCAGGGATGCAGCTGAAGACCCATATTTACTGGAAGGGGTTTGTATAAAAACAATATCCCAAATGACCAAAAATAAAAGAATGCAGAGAACACCAGAAATACCCCCTTACTGCTATCCCTATTTCCAGCCTTACAGAGGAATATAAGAAAGCTATGTATGGGAGTTCCTATTCTAGTAATAATCAAGTAACTTGTATCCAACTAACTATTCCACAGATAAAAGTTATAAACTCTGGAGAAAATATAAGCAACAACTAACTGAAGGCAGGAATGGAGAAAATTCATAGACTTTTATGAAAGAAATGAACCATATTAGGTGATATCTGTGTTTAAATGGCATTTCCCTTGAGGCCACTTTGCTTTCTGCACTGCACACAGGAGCTAGAACTCAAAAAGAAAGCTGCAGTGTCACTGGCTTAAAAAGGCAAAAGGCAGGATAATCAAAGCGGCTGGAAACTGTAAAGGTCAATCCAAGAGCAGAAGAGTGATGAAATCTGCCCAGACCTCCTCACAAATCCTTAGCTTACTCCTGAACCAGTGGAACATAGGGCAAGTCCAAGTAGACTAGCAGAAATTAACAGGTAAAGGTCTGAAAAGGCTACCAGGAATTTCCTAAGTTATCCATCATAGGGGAGTCAAAGTTTGGGGTTTGAATTCTGATAAGGTAAATAACTTGGGCTTTATATCAAAACTCCTAAAGGAAGACACCTTAAAAGTATAGACTAAGGATGATGGCTTTGCATTAAAACCAGTAGCAAAATTAAAACAGAGCAGCCATGACAAAGTATACAAACAAGCCTTCCCATGATCAAGGTTATCAAACAGTAAGTTAGTTGCAAAAATCAACCAAAACAAAAGTCAACACTTTTCAGAGGAAGATAACAGAATCCAGAATCTCTGCAATATATTAACACAATATCTTATATACAATGAAAAATACTAGACATGTAAAAATGTGACTCAGAGTTAAAGTGAAATCAGCCAAGAAAAGCAAACCCTGAGGTAACCCAGATGTTTGAAAAAGCAAACAAGGCCTTTACAAAAGCTTATAAATTATAAATATTTTCAAGGAATTCAAAGAGCATCATAATGGTTAAAAGATATAGGGTAATCTCAACATAAAATTTTAAAACTACAAAGAAATAACCAAGTGTAATTCTATAATAAAAGTAAAGCATCTAAAATGAAAAAAAAAAATCACTGGTCTTATCAGCAGATGAAAATGTTCGGTGGGAGGGGATGGGGGGGCGGTTAGGCTGGAAATAAAGGACCATTCAACTTGAAAGACATCAGTAATATTTAAAGATCAATAATACTTATCTAATATGAAGAACAGAGAAAAATGATTAAAACAAATAAGCAGAGCCTCAGTTAAATGTGGGACAATACCAAGTGGTCTAACATATATATAATTGGAGTCCCAGAAGATGAGAAGTCAGAATGAATCAAAAACAGTATGTAAACAAAAATTTCCCAAATTTGGGGAAAATCAACAATGTACTGATCAAAAGGCTTTATAAACTCAAACCTGGATAAATACCGAGTAAACCACACTAAGGCTCTGACAACAAAAAAGTAAAAAGAAAATCTTGAAAGTACCCAAAGGACAGCCCTGGCCTGGTAGCTCAGTTGGTAGGAGAATGGTCCTAATATGTTGAGGTTGCAGGTTTGATCCAAGTCAAGATGCATACATGAATCAGCCAATGACTTCCTGAGTGGGTAGAATAGCAGGTTGTTGTGTCTCTCGCTTTCTTTCTTTCTTACTTTCTTCCTCTCTCCCCCAAATCAAATTTTTAAAAAACTGTTGAACGAAAATATCTATTGGACAGACACTTTAAATTCAGGAGACAATAAAACAATTTATAGCTGGCTTATTAGAAACTAAGGATACCAGAAGTCAATTAGAGAATATCTTTAAAATGCTGAAAGGAAAAAATAAACTATCAATCTGGAATTTCACATGCCACAAAAATAACCTTAAAAAATGAAGACAAAATAAAGATTTTTACTGATATAAGGACAATGACACAATTCATTACCAGCTGACCATCACCACACTAAATTTTGCTTAATGAAGTGCAACTAGATAAAAACATGTACAGGATAAATGAAGAGTATCTGAAGTAACAAATATTTATATAAAAATTATCTTTTTTCTTAATTTATTTAAATGTATGCTGACAGCTTAATACAAAAATTATAACAATTTGTCACAGGGCTTATTATATAGATGCAAAAATGTATAACAAAATAGCACCAAAACAAGAAGGAAAGGTAAATATATTGGAATAAAATGGTTTCAAACTTGTTACATTAATGTGAAGTTATACAATATTAACTCATAGTAGACTGTGAAAAATTAAGCTAAATTAAGGTTTCAAATTTTAATCTCTAGACAAAGTGCTAAAATTGTTTAAAAGCTACAAGAAAATTAAAATATAATACTAAAAAGCATTTCATTTATCAAAAAGACAGCACAAAAATTAAAGTAAAAGTAGATGGGACAAATAGAAAATACCTTACAAAGTGGCAGACATATGCTTAAATTTAATAAATAAGGTGTAAATGTCTAAATACTATGATTAAAAGAAAAAGGTCACTAAAGTGAATAAAATATCAAAGATGAATTGAATCCTATCTACAGAAATGCACTTATAAATATACAAAAAGGTTGAAAGTGAAAGAATGGAAAAATGTATGTACACTCTGGAAAGTAAGTATAAAAAAGTTGGTATGACTACAATATCAAAGTAAACTTTAAGACACAGAATACTACTAGAGATTTAAAGAGGGATGTTACATAATTATTAAAGAGTCATATCATTGGGATGACATATAAACTATAAATGTTTGTGCACTTATATACAAAGCTTCAAATTATACGATGTAAAAACAAGACATATCTAAAAGGAGAAATTGAAAATCTACAATCACGGTTAGAGAATTAATACCCATCCCTATGTAACTGATAGACCCACATAACAAAACGAAATCCAGGAAGGATACCTACATTTGAACACACTAGTGAACAAATCACTCTAATTGACTTTCATAGAACACTATACCAAGTAACTGCAGAATATACATTGTTTTCAAGTACACAGGTATACATGTGGGGGTCTATTTCTGGTTTATCTGTGATGTTTCATTAGTCTATTATTCTATCCTTATATCAATGCCACACTGTTTTGATTACTGTAGCTTTATTGTAAGTCTTCAAATCAGGGAGTATGTGTCCTCCAAATCTGTACTTTATCAACAATAAAAATAAATTAAATAAATAAATAAAATGTGTAACTTCTATGGAATGCAAAATGTTGCTCAATAAAGCTGCTTTAAAAAAAATTAATAAACCCCTAGGCAAGAGACTGAACAAGAAAAAGAGAGAAAGTCAATTCAGCAATGGAAGAGGGCTATTACTAAAGAGTCTACAGACATTAAAAAGGATAATAATGGAATAATGTGAATAGTTTATGTCAATAACTTTAACAATTTAGATGAACTGGACAAATTCCTTGAAAATGCAGCTTAATGAAACAGACACAAAAAGAAATAGAAAATCTCGACAGCCTATATTTATTAAAGAAATTAATCTTATAATAACATGTAAAACCTTCTGAGAAAGAAATCAACAGACCCAAAGGGTTTCATTAGTGAATTCTATCAAAAAAATGTAAGATAAAAACAATACCAAAATCACAAACTCTTTCATAAAATAGAGAAGGGACTTTTGCCAACTCATTCTGAAGCCTGTATAACACACCCAAATCTGACAGAGACATTACAAGAAAAGCAAACTACAGACCAATTTACATCATGAACATAGATAAAAATACCCTTAGCAAAATATTAGCAAACTGAATCCAGAAATATAAAAAAAAACGGATAATACGTCACAACCAACTGATGTTAATTCCAGGAAAGTATGACTTTAACATTTAAAAGTCAACAAAATGCATTCATCATGTTAACAGTAAAAAGGGAGAAAACCCACATGGTCTTTTTAATAGAAGCAGAAAAAGCATTAGACAAAATTCACACCCATTCAGGATAAACTAAGAATAGGAGAAAATTTATTCAATCTGATAAAGGGCATCTAAGAAAATCTCTACCCAACATAATACAAAAGGTTAATGTATTGAACACTTTGTTTCTAAAAGTGGGAATAAGGCAAGAATGTCTGTTCTACTTCTACTCAGCATTGTAACGAAAGCCCCAGCCAGGGCAATTAGACAAGAGCAATAAACAAAGACATGAAATTGGAAACTAAGACGTAAACTGCTTTTATTCCTGACAATAGTTTACACAGATCCTCCTATCAAACTTAAAAACCAAAAATAAAAAAAATACTAAGTGTTTTTAGCAAGGTTACAGGATACAAGGTTAATATACACACACAAAAATCATACATCGTTTCATATTTACATATTAGAAGAACTGAAAAATGAATTTGTTTACAATTCCATTTATAATGGAATCAAAAACATAAAATAATAATGAAAAATTTAATAAAATATGTGCAAGACCTCTACACTAAAAACTACATAACATATCAATACCTGGAAAGATGCAATATTTTTATGGATTCCAAGATTTCGTATCATTCAGTTGTCACTGTTCCACAAATTGATCTATAGATATAATGCAATTCAAATCATAATCTCACAAGCATATTTTTAGAAACTGACAAGTTGATTCTCAAATTTATACAGAAAAACAAAGAATCCAAAAAAGGCAAAGACTCTTAAAAAGGAGTACAAATTTGGAGAACACAAACTCCCTGATTTAAAGACTTAATATAAAGCTACAGTAATCAAAACAGTATGGCATTGACATAAGGATAGAAAAGCAGACCAATGAAGCATAACAGATAAACCAGAAATAGATCCACACATTTATGGCCAATTGATTTTTTTTTTACAAAAAGTTTCAAAAATAACTAAATGGGAAAAGTATAACAAAAAAAAGAATAAAGGGGGCTGGAACACTACATAAGCATATGGACAACAATAAATCTCAATTTTTAACTCACAGATGTGAAAATTAATTTACCATGGATCAAAGACTTAAGCATAAAACCAACATGCGAAAGCTCCTAAAAGAAAACATAGAATATCTCACAACCTCAAGGAAGGCAAAGATTTCTTGGAACACGGAAAATACTAATCTCTCTCTCCCACCCTCCACAAAAGATAAATTTGTATTTATCAATATAAACCCTTCTGCTTATCTACAGTCACTGTAAAGGATATGAAGGAATAACCCAAAGGCTGTAAAAAATATTTGAAATAAATAGAGATAGCTACAAATATAATACAGATATCTGACAAAGGACCTGTAACCAGAATATATAGAATACTCCAACAAATCAATAACTAAAAACAAATAGCTCAATTTTTAAGTGGATAAATACTTTAATAGTTCATCCACCAAAGATGATAAATGAATTGCCAGTAAACCCATGAAAAGATACTCAGCATCATTAGTCATCAGGAAAATAAAGACTGAAACCATAATGAGATACCATTGCATATCTATCAGGATAAATAAAGTTAAAAAGACTGCCAACACCAAATATTGGAAAGGATGTAGAGTAATTGAAAATTGCAAACATTGCTGGTGGAAGTGTAAATGTATAATCACATCAGAAAGGAATTGCCAGTTTCCATAAATTTAAACTCATATCTGCCTAACAATTGTACTTATCCATGAGATATAAAAGCCTAGAGCTACATAAGACTGTCACATGAATGCTCATATTAGCTTTAGTCATAATGACTAAAACTACAAACAACCATCAACAAGAAAATGGGTGTGGGGAGAACAGAAAAGAGGAAATTTCTGAGATGATGGAAATGCCCTATATCTTGATGTATCAATGTAAACATTTATTAAAATCATTGAGCAGTACACATAAGATCCATGCACTTCACTTCATGATTTAAAAAGAAGCCAATAAAATTTGCTTAGAAAAGAAGATTTTAAAGTTAATTGGGTAGCACAGTAGTTAGCATAAGCTCAATTATGCTATGGTAACAAACAGCCCCCAAGTCTTTGTGCCTTAAGTAGAAGTAAGCCTGCTAACCAAATGCAGCCTGCTGGCCAAAAGCAGCCTGCTGCCTATGTTGTAAATAAAGCTTTACTAAAACACAGTCATGCCCATTTATTCATATATTTCTATGTGTAACAAAGTAGAGTAAAAGCCTAAGATAGTTTCTATCTGGCCCTTTATGGGCAAAGTTTGCTTTCTGACCCCTGGCTTGAAACCATGAAGGTTCATTTCTCACTCATGCTCCATGTTAATTAGATATCAGCTGGGAGCTCTGCTTCATGTCATCCTCATTATCAGGCCTGGCTGATGGAGTGACTACCTGGAATGATGCTGGCCCCTGTGATAAGGGAAATGAGCAAGTTCTAAAGGACCTTACACCAGAAATTCAATGATCTGGCTCCAAAGTTCCACATCACTTCTTACAACTCCTGGGTCAGAAGTGTTCACATGGCCCCATTCACACAAGGGGACTAGAAAAGACAATCCCACCATTTGTTTATACATGGGCCCTGGTGTGGAGAACTGGGATATTTGCCAACTAGCACTAATGACTACCACAATTAAACTGAGAAACATCAGTCCAGGTGTTTATTTCCAACAAACATGCGTGACCTCCTAAAATATTGCCCTACTAGGTAGAATCATTAATCCTAAACATTCCCAAAGTTGCCCCTCACCCTTCCCTTTGGCTCCTGTGTCACTGGTTAGAGCAGCCCAGCACTGCATTCTGCCCTCATATTGGGTCTAGATTGCAAATCTGACCAACCAGCACCTTCACATTTAATATTCTTAGTAGGGACTCCAGTCCTCATGAACAAGTCAAGTTTCTGTGCCCAAGACTCTGCCATACCTCTGAGACCCTGCAGCCTCATCTCTCCACTGGTTCAATGTCATGCCGGAATACAGCTTACAATTCCCTGTGCACGTCATACTGCTTCTGGATTCCATCCACTCTTTCACTCCTGTGGTGTGGTTTCCACTGTGGAATACCCTCTCCTATCATTCCTACCCTTGAACATTCAGCACAGTCATTATTTTGTCCACAGAGTTTTCCATGACCACCAGTCAGAGAAAACTGTGCTACTAATGCATCAGACCCAAAGTGCATAATCAGAGTACTTCGCCCATTGGGTTAAATGACAGCTAACTTACATAGTACTCACCAGGTGCCAAGCACTTTTCTAAGCACTGTTCATATATCATTTCATTTAATCCTTATCCCAGCCTACAGATAGGTGCTTGTATCAGCTCTAGTTTACAGGTAAGGACACTGAGGCATAGGGCTGTTAATTCATTTGCATAAGGTCCCACAGGCAGCAAGTGGCAGAGCTGGGGTATGCCCAGTAGGCTGCAAGGCAAACTCTTAACATCTTGCTACCCTGCATTTCAACACTGAACGAAATAGGTCTGTCTGCCTTTGAAAGTAAGGCAAAGTAGCAAAATCCCATCTCGTTCCTGTCTGTACCCCCAGGGCCTGGATTATGGGCATTTAGGCAACAGTAGCTCTTTAAATCATGGTTTGTTTGGAAGAAATGAGACCCTGGGTTCCCCAAACCAAGCGTTCTGCTAAATAAAGTCCTCTTGACTTGTGACATTTAGGAAGTGAACATATAATTACCACATATACCTTTCCCTGGACACCAGCCCTTCCTCCAGGACTGCTGGCCTACTTGGAAATGGAGAGACAGGAAAGGTCCAAATTACCGATCTTCAGAAAACAAGATACTCTGAGTTGGGACCAGCATCCAGCCAATCATTCAGGAACTTTCACAGAATCCTGACTGAAATGTGAGAACTTGGCTTCTCTGTTCAGAACACAACACAAAGCTTTCCTAAAAGTTTTCCTTCCGCATGTAATTATGCTTTCCATTGTTAATAGCTATAATTATGGAAGATGGCATTGTCGTGCCTGTAATTTTTCCTATCCCCTTTGGTATTTATTGATAAATGGCTTTATTAAAAAATAATGATAATTACCTTGTTTGGTTATATATCAATATAGTTTCAGTTTTTCTTTATTGCCAATTATAGAATTTTATGGATTGCTAACATTTAGTTCTTTTATTGGTTTATATTCTCTTGGTGGTACAAAAAAAAAGGGGGGAAATTAACAATAATTTTATCCCTTCATTTCCTGACTCCCCCCAACCTGTCCCAACTCTGTTAAGAAAGCAATCTATGCCCGCTACACAATTCTAACAATTAGCTGCATCCCCCGAAGTTCTCCTCTACGGGCCAGTGCCTCGCCAAATGGCAGAAAATGAAAGGCTCTTCCCCAACAGCGCACGTCACAGAATCAGCACCCAGCGCTCAAAACAAAGCCCAGTCTGGTGGGACCAGGGTTTAAAATCTACTAAATTAACTACAAAGAAGATCAGATAGGCAAATAGCTGGTCTCGGTGTTCCCCAGAAGAAAACCCCATTTGCTTTACCATCACAGCCAAACCACCTCCACACAGAAGATGTCATAGCTCTTGGATAGCTCCTTCCAAAAGAAACTCCCCTTGGACCTCTTTTAAGTTCTCTCTAGAGACTCTGAGCCCTCGAAAGTCTAAGAAGACTACACACCCCTTTGTTTATCAGCTGTCCTCCACTGGGTACAGTCCAGCTCAGATTCTCTGCCAAACATAAACCAACTTGAATCAATGCCCCAAATGTAAGTGGTCCATGCTTTTTGCAAACAGTGCATCTGACAGTGTTTTCCTGAGGAAGTGAAGTCCTTGTCCTTAGCATCAAGAAGAGGAGCAGTATGAGCCCTTGGTACTTGCTGTGTAAGTCAGACTGCACTAGGAGGGAGAGGAGCACAAGCAAAAGAGCATCACATTTGGAATCAGACCCCACCTGTCTAACCTTAGGCCATGCTCTTAACCTCTTTCCACCCCTCTTCCTGCAAAAATAATTTCAGCAACACCTGCAACTCAGAATTGTTGCAAGGATTTAATGAGTTAAACATCTGGCACATGCTTATTGTTTAATATATGCTATTAGCTCTTTCCCTTTCTTCTAGCCTAGCAGTTTTCAACTGAGGCAATTTGCTCCCCAGGGGACAGTTAGCAATGTCCAGAGAAATTTTTTTGTGATCACAACTTGGGGAGGACCATGCTGGCACCTAGTGGGTAGAGGCCAGATGCTGCTAAACATCCTACAGTGTACAGGATGGCCCCCACAACAAGAATTATTCAGCCAAAAATGTTAACAGTGGCAAGATTGAGATGTCTTGCTCTATATCAGTGCGAAATAATTCTTTAATTATGGCTGTTTATTCTCCATATATTCTATCTCTTTAAATGAGCAAAGACTTACTGAGAACCTACCATGTTCAAAGTGCTATGCTAGGCATATCCTTAACCATCTTGCATATTCAGTTGCTGGCTGACCTTTTCCCGTAGCAACTCCCATCCTCAAATATTGTCCAACTTTATGAACATCAAGCTCTGGGTTCTTTATTGTCGATGCTGCTCTCAGCGGCCCTGAAGTCAGACATGCTATGTATCAGAGCAAAGACCTGTATTAATCAACCATTCCAAATATAGCAACAGCAGCATGAAAATCAAAGAATGGGCCTTGGGGACATCAATATTTGCATGTTCATAATAAATACTTAACTACACATCTGTGCAATGTTCAATGTAGTTGGGGGGAAAAAAGAACATTTATGTTGATTTTTGTCAACTTCCACAACTCAAGCATCTGATGTGCTAAAGAAAACTATAAAACTGAATAGTCATAAAGATGATTTTAAATATATTTATAAATATGCACTTATGAATTGGAGATATGCTTGATTTATTCTGAAGTTTTTCTAACCATCAATTAACCAATAGCTACCACTTGGGTTAGTGGAACAATTTTTCAATCTGTGCATTAAACATCCATTTCTTTCCAGTTCCTCTACAACTCATACTGACCTAGGCTTCAACACTCAAGACTCAGTTTCATGTTTTTATTCTCCTCTGTATATGTTATGCATCTGGGTGAGTACATCTCTCTGTGTGCAGAAGCCCTAGTTACCACATTTACAATCCACCAGGCTCTACTGTAAGTTCTTTGTAGTCATATCATTTCATTGGCATAAACCACTACAGAGGCAGATGCTATCCCCTTCATTTTTGAGGGGGGAAAGAGTGAAGGCTTAGAGAGGTTAAGTAATTTGGCCACAGTCACACAGCTAAAAATTCTCAGTAAGAGTGTTCTGAGAATTTTGTGTGTCTAATTCCAAAATCCATGTTCTTCACCATTACACTAATTAGGAAGAAAGAGCTCTCCATCTGGTGAGTGCTCTTTTTAAAGAGGGAAGCAGTGGGGCACATCCTTTGACTCAGCAAATCCACCTCAAAGAAATGCTCATTCACAGAAGCTAACTCATGTGCAGAAATTTATATGTAAAAAGACATATATATACTGCGTAATTTGAAAGGGAGAAAAAAGTAAACCTAAATGGGGGAAGTAGATCCACACTATGGAATGTGGGAATTCCATACAAAGTAGGGGGAATATGGCAAAGAGAGCTTTGCTTACCCATTACCCATCTTCTCTTCTTCCTTACTAATAATACTCTGATTTAATAGCTCTGTGCTAGTAAATGTTTCACAACCAGCTCACTCTTGCACCAATTTTTATGGTGTAAATATTCCCACTATGGCCAACTTTAAGCTACCAAGTTGATGCTCACAAAAACTCCTAAGAATGTGACAATTGGTTCTTGCAACCAAGCAAGAGCCAGCTTCAGCACATGACTGCCTAGGGGTAAGCAACAAGGTGTAAACAATTTGTCTTTCCATAAAAGTGACAGACAGCAAGTGTGGAAGCTTTTTCTCCCCTTCTTCCTCCTTCCTGCTTGGAATTCAGATGATATGACTGGAACTCAGCAGCTACTTTGAGCCATGAAGCAACATAAAAAAATGATGGTGGTACAGAAAGACAGAAGATACAGAAAGGAAAAGGAGCCTTGTCTCTGTTGACTTCATAAAGCCAACACAAGAGCCTTGGCCTGCCTAGCTCTGGGCTCCTCTAGTGGAAAGAAAATAGAACTCCTATTTTAAGCCATGGCTGCTTTGGTTTTCTGTTACATGCCACCCAACTAATACAGACTTTGCTTTCACATCTCTATTACTTATATCTTTTATAATGAGAATGTATTATTTTTTAATTAAAAAGGCAAAATAAATTTTTAGAGTCAAGCAGTTGGACCCTTAATAAGTGTTTCCAAGTTGCCAATTCTTATGACAGTATCCATGGATCACAGGGCAGGGTGAGCGAGGAAAACCAAGAAAAAGTGCAAGCCTGGCACACAAATCAATAATGTGGGCATGCCCTGAAAATGAAAGGGGAAGACTGGAATCCAACCAAGTTCTCAAACTGCCAAAAAGATGTCTGGCCAAAAAGGATTCAGAGGCCTCCTGAGGTAAGCCTTGGGTGAAACACACAACAGGTGATGGGAGAAGCACAGGATGTGCTGCCAGGCTGACGTCTCCACTCCAGCAACTCCCATGCAGCCTGCCCACGGAGAGGAAAAGCAGCGAGACTCATCCCTGGCTCACAGCAGGGGCTCCTGAGCTGTCCCAATTAAGGGGACCCCAGAGAATGTAAAAAGGGAACAGAAGGCAGAAACTCAAACCACACAGCATGGGATGGAGCAAGAAAATACGGGACCCATTCAAGTTTCCGGGCCCAAAGGGAAAGCTGCAAACAGCAATCTGGTGGTTAGGAAAGTCCTGGGGGAGAGCACAGACAAATCCAATGGGGTCTTCATGGTTCCTTTTTCCCAGGGGTCACAAATATTTTACTGAGAGTGACACATTCCAAAATCAATCGCAGTGTAAATCTTCTGCCTTGTCTTATACAAAATAACTGCATGCACCTTATGTGCCCAAGATTAGGGAATATGCCATGGAAAAAAATGCTAAGCATAGGCCCCTATTCTTGAAGATTCTGTAGTTTAAAAAAAAAAAGATGAGTGTGCATAGGTTAAAATATCTAGAGAACCTCCATCTATGTCTAAGCATCAGATGTATATTCAAACTTATTGGTCAAGGATTCATAGGAGGAAAGGCAAAGAGGAATGTAAAAGCCACACAGAGAGTACAGGTCAGAGAAATACGGGTTTTCAGTCAGGTCCTAAAGTATATATATAATTTGAGCCAGAAAAAAATTAGAAAGAATGTATTCCATACTGGAAAATGGTAGATAATGTGTGCCGAACAAATATATTTCCAATAATAAAAGTAGTGAAGAAAAGGAAAGTGGCGAGAAGAAAATTATAGTACTGGGCATTCGTGGGGAATAATGTTGAAGAGGAAAAAGTGGAAATTGTTCCTTCTTTCATCCATAAATTCAACAAATATTAAATGCCTATGCACTTGTTCTAGGGCAGTGGTCGGCAAACTGCGGCTCGTGAGCTGCGGTTTGCCGCTCTGTTGACTAATGAGTTTGCCGACCAATGTTCTAGGGCCTCGAATAGCAAACTAAAGGCTCTCAGACAATAGGGAGCCTCTGGAAGCTAAATAAATGGCTCCACCTACTCATTAGAACTTATGAAAATTCAGACTTTCCACACTCTAAAAAATGGAAAGATATTATGGCATATTCCCTAGAAATGGAAAGATATTTCTAGGCCTCAGTAACTCATCACTGAGAAAAGGTAATAACGAACCCAGGAGTGATGAGGATGCCCGTGGGCTAAGATATCCCTTTCCCAGCATCTCGCACTCGGTAGAGTTGTGTACCATCAATGCCCCAACCCTCCCAATGTTCAGTGTGCTTGAATATATATAGTGTGTTCCCAGCAAAGCCCAAGTACAGTGAGGGCCAGGGTGGGTCCACTGTCCCAGATGCCAGAGAATCAAAACCTAAGGCTAAGAGCATGACACTTGTCCCCTGGGAAGTTGTGGCAGATTTTCACAGTGGTTGATGGAATGGAGGGCAGGGGTCAGAGATGCTTACAGCGAGAAACATGTAATGGATATTGGTATTTAAAACAGAAAGTAGCCCTGGCTTTAAGTTAATGTTTTATATCCAATAAAGAAGGCTAAATATCTATTGTTTTGATAGATTGCTATAAATGAAACATTAGTGGGGCTCTTAAATACCTTGCTTCAGATCTTCATTACATGAAATTAATCTTGAGCAGCATATCACACCCAATATGGCTGGATCCTATTAAGTAGCCAGTTAGATAACATAGGCTCTGCTTTGTCTAATAAGGACAGAATCCGGAAGGAGTCTAACAGCACAATCTCACCACTTCTGCAGCCCAGGAGCATTGCAAGCCAGAGCAGAATGTTTTCTAGAAATTCTCAATCATCCTAACAAGACTGTGAGATGGGTTTCTTACTAGCCCACTTTAGAGGTGAGGAAACTGAGGCTTAGGGAGGCAATTTACTATCTTGCCCCTGGAGGAGATTTAGGATAATTTAGCCATCATGCCCCTGGAGGAGATTTAGGATAATTTCACAGTGTCTTCCAAAAAGCATGACCATGCTGAGTGCTCAACTTAAGACAGAAGGTACAGAAACTATTATCAAAGAGTTGAGACTGGAGAGTTTGCAAATCTCCATGCTGGCTTGCCTGAGAATGGGGTGACCTTTGCTGCCTCTGAGGACTTCCACGGAATCACCAAAGTTGTTGAAGATTTCTCTGAAATTGTCTTGTGGAAACTTCCACTAGGCAAAAGAAGACCAAAAGCTCAAAATATAATAAATTCAGAGGATGGGAGGAAAACCCAAATACAATTACTCATTCAGCCAAAAACAAGCCTGAGAACCAGCACAAACCTCCAAGAATGCAGAGAACTCAAATGTCCAAGGAACAGAGTTCCTCTCCTAGCCACAGCTGCCGACTTAAACAGGCACATGCCCTTCACACGTTACCGAGGCTCCTAAATGTTCACTCCAAGTGCTCACTAGCAGAGATTGATGTGGATTTTATCCTTATATGAGGCACATGGAGAACCTGAGGAAGCATACAGATTTTTTAACCTTTGCATTCAATATAACAATATAACTAGTTACCAGAAGGCCCTATAAAACCTTTTTATAACATGTTAGATAGATAATCCATAATGTTTTTAAATTAGCCAGAAAAAAATTTCTCTTTGGTGTTCCTTTTGTTCATGAGATCACCTCAATCAGATTTGATCCTACAGTGAGGACAGGGTGGAGCAAAGCAGGGCTGCCCGTCAGTCACTCCAATATTTTCTGGCCAGCTACAGATATGGATGTTTCTAGAACCATCTTAGCTCTAAATTCCTTCAATAGGGGAACTTCTCCAAAATGAAGAAAGTATTTCACTCCATATACCATTACCATGGACTCCTGTATCTAAAGGTGTCTCTTCCTTTGATACTTCCAACCCACCGGAACTACAACAATATCTCCCTTTCTCAACCAGTCATTGTTTCATAGTAATCACAGCGAACATGTACATACCATGTACTCTTTACATGCTTTCTTTTTATATATTAACTCAGTCATCCTAACAAGACTGTGAGATGGGTTTCTTACTAGCCCACTTTAGAGGTGAGGAAACTGAGGCTTAGGGAGGCAATTTACTATCTTCCTGTAGTCACATAGCAATTAATTGGAAAACCTGGAATCTGAATCCAGCAATTTGGTTCCATCAGCCCTGCTCTTAATCCCAACAGTATATGCATAGGTTTTACTTGTGCTTTACAAAGTTGAATAATATGAACCCAGATATATAAGCCAAAGACTAATAGTGACAGAACAAACCCTAAGTGTGCTTGGCCATGTCTCTCCCCCATTCCTTCCACCTCACTCCCTAAACTCCGAGTATTCCACAATTAGGTATTATTGCTGCCCCCTTAAACATGTTTTGATATCAAAAAATGGCCATAAGAAATCCCAGCAAGAACAAGAGTGACAGAAAACAGACCATTGTTTATTTTGACCATGTAGATGTGCCCCTGATATTGACATCTCGGCTCTTGGCCAGTGTTCCCAGGTATTGGGTGGTTTGCTTGACTGGAAGAAAAGGAAGAGATTAACATTCATTGAGCACTTTCTTGCTATGTGCAAGGTAATATGCTATGCTCTTTCACCCACAATATTGACTTTAATACCAATAGCAAGCCCACCAAAGGTAATTAATAAAATCTTGTTTTGAAAGACAAAACACAAACACACAAAAAACAGATTCATAAAGGTTAAGTACCATGGTCAAGGAGACTCACCCAGGAGCAATGGTATGTGGATTAAACCAAAGCCTGATCTGCAGCCGAAGCTATTTCCGCAACTGCATGCTGGGGAATAGATACCCTAGCCTTTAAACCAGAATTCATTCTTAGACTTTTTTTCCCCTCTGAGCAGTGAGTCTTTACAGATTTACTGGTTGTTAAATGCTACTGACTCTAGCTAATTCCCAAATTAACTAGATTCCTTTTGGAGCTTGTAAAATGTGCTACACACTCAACTTCTGAATTTAGCATGCAAGATGATGACCACAGCAGGAAGAATGGTACAACTTTCTTGTTAGAACAATGCACGTCTAAAAGCCTCTTTTAATTTCTACCTTCTTTTATGAGGACTATGTGAATGAGGACACACCTAGGATACTGCATATTAATTTCAACACAGCTAATACCCAGAATGTCCCACCAATTTACTCTTCACTGACAATGTAAAAAGAAAATGATTTATGCAGATCAATCATCTCGCTCATCAAGTCCTACCCTGACAGCCAGCCTTCATCATTGCTATTTAAAAGGCACTGCTGACAGAAAAGACCGACTCTTTGATTAAGGGCCCTGTCTGGCTAACCTTTTATTTGAAGAATGATTGCCGCTGAGTGACAAATACTTTTCCATTCATTTCAAGGCAAAGATATTGACATTCAAATGCTCGATGGCTACACGGAGCAGATGCCACTGTTGGCAAGAGGCTTGAGAGCAACAGCAGGTATGCCGTGGCTCTGGGGGCATCTGGGAAAGAATAAAACTAAAACACACACGCACACACTGGCTAAAGGCCCTCACCAAGTGAAGGCTGCGGGTCTCTGGGCCAGATCCTCTTTCCTCCACAGTTATCAAAGAACATCTGTTTGTAGTTTCGCCCCTGGTCTCTCCTTAAAAGTGCCCTTGTGTTACCTTGACCCGACTTGGTACTGCACAGACAGCAGAGATTAAGAGTAAAGTCGAGGTTGGGAGCATGCAGTTTCCAACCAGAGGACGAAACATCTTCCTCTCCACCCTGAATCCCATGATCCCGGCAGACCTCACACTAAACATACTGGCCTCCCAGGACTGCACGTAACTAAATACAAAGTAGAAGAAGCATCTGAAAAATCACCTACAAAAAGCAAAGAACACCACAGTAATATATTATCCTATATGCTAAGGGGAAAGAAGAGAGAAAAAAATACATATGAAAGAGTCAGGGAGCAACAGAAACGGAGTGACCAGATGAGACAGAAATTGAGCTTTAAAAAAACAAAACAAAACAATGTTTTCTAATCCATTTCAGGTAGATGCTACGTTGGTCAGTATTTCATATATATAATGTAAACACATGTCATAGCAGGATTAGTTTGTGTTCATTTCTTAAATGCAAAATATTGCCTTAAAGGGAAGTGGGAAAAGTATGGATTAAGGAAGGCTATTTGTGACAAGAAATCCTCGAGATGAATCATTTGCAGGAACAAAACTACTAGTAAAAAAGCTCAGCAGGTGATCAGTGATTCCTTTTAAATCTTGCCAGGATGCAAATGTGTAGGTCTCAAGTGCTCACAAGGGACAGGGCATCAAAATAACGTGTAGCCCTGATGTCTGAAGAATTTCCACAGTGGGAGAGGCAGGGGACAGCAGACATAGGTAGAATCATGTTCTGTTACCCCAAGCCATACAGGTGACCCAGCAGCAGAGTAGAAAGTAATGGGGCTTCAGAGAGAGAGAGAGAGGACTTGGGTTTGACTCCAATCTTTGCTGCTTATTAGCTGAGGCATACGAAGCAAGTTACTTTCCCTCTCCAGTCCTCTGTTACCCCACCTGCAGAATGTCTACTTTATAGAATTATTTGTGGACCTTAAACAATATGCCTTAAATAAAGCAACTTTCCCTTACCCAAACCTCTTTCCCTTCCATTCCTTTTTCCTCATCTTCTCCTCTTTGCTCACTTGTCTCTGAGAGAGAGTAGTTCACAGGAGGTATGGGAGAAAACACAAGATTTATGGTTACAGGGCCAACCGATGACCCCTGGGGCAGACACTTACCACCTGTGTAGCTGTACAATCTTTGGATAAGTTCCATGTTGAATGTCCATTTCCTCAACTTTAAGTGAAATCAGTCATACTATCCCTATGTCCCCCACTGAGTTACAAAGAGAAAAAATAAGATAATGTTAAAGCACTTGATAAAGTTTAAATCGATACAGAAATGTTTTCCATAGTTACTGTTTTTCTCCAAAAATGGGATACTCCAACCCATTTTTATCTTTTTCCTTATTTATTTCACCCATCTATATTTTTCATGGTGAGTAATACATCAATCACACATTAATTAATCAATAATCATAATATCGTCTCCATTCACTAGAACTATTAGTAGTTGCCTCTACAGCTGTCTGGAAGGAGGACCAAGTAGAAGTGACATTTCCTCCATAACAAACATTTCCTGGGGGTTATTATGAGCCAGGAGGTGAATAAAAATGCAAAATTGAGTCAAGTGGAGCAAATAGATAAATAAATAAATAAATGATTTCAATATTGCTGACCATATATATCACAAAAGATGCTGAGGATGCTGATGAGAGAGGGTGTGGCTATCTGGGGAGTCAGAGGAGAGTTCTCCATGATATGTTAGACTTGGGTCTTCAAGGGTGAGCAAGTCCTCACCAGGTGGAAAAGGAAGAAAAAGGTCATTTGGGGGAAAATAATGCCAAGTGCAAAGGCATGGAGGCCCAAGAGAGATCACATGCTCTGGCAGGGACAAGGGCAAATTCAAGACAACCTATAGATTTAAGACTCACTCCTTTAGGCAAAGGGGAGTTTGAGCTTGAAACTGCTGTGACATAGCCTATGGTATAGAAACATCACCCAGATGAAAGACAGGACAAACATTCACTGGGCACCTAATCTGTGCTAGACACTGGAGACACAAAAAATGAAAAAGACTATCTGACACCCCCTCAGGGAGGCAAGGGAGGTAGTCTTACTTGCTTTCAAGCAATGTCTGAGTACCTGCCCAACTGGGGTGCGCTGGGTGCCCCAGCCCCCTGGCACCAACACTCATGGCTTCTTCTCTGGCCTTGGAACCTGCCCGTCCTATCCAATTTGTGGGTGTGGGTTCCTATTATTCTGCTTGACCCTACTGTTCTGTTTCTATGGACAGTGGTGCAACTATGGGTCCCCACTTACATGTTTTGAGTTCTGTCCTCTGGTTTTCCGTCATCCCTCCCTAATGCTAACCTACTGCTGTCCTGCTCTGACCTGCGGTGATCCTGTGGACAGCCCAATGGCTCCTGAAACTGTCCCTAAATGTGGGAAGGTCTCTATTCCAAGTCTCTGCCCCTTGCTCCTTGTATGCCCTCCCAGGGGAAGTGTGAAAGGTGATGCTAGATGTTCACCAAATCTTGTTTCACTGTCCTCTTCCAGGGCATTCAGAAAGACAAAAATTGACAACAGTTAGTTTGGATTCTGGTCAATACAGGAAAAAAGCTCATTCCAGGCCTGGCCCTTAAAAAAATCCTAGTGCAGACTTTCTAGTGTATTAGTTTCCTAGGCTACTGTAACAATCACCACAAAATTGGTGGCTTAAAACAACGGAATTTCTTCTCTCACTTTGCTGGATAGCAGAAATCCAAAATCAAGATGTCAGCAGGGCCACCCATCCTCTAAAGACTCCAGAAGAGAATCCTTCTCTGCTTTTTCCAGCTCCTGGTGACTCTTGGCATCCCTTGGCTAGTGGCCACATCACTTCAAAACCTGCCTCTGGGGTCTTTACATGGTCCTTCTTCCCTCTGTGTATCTGTGCCCAAATATCCCTCTCCTTTCTCTTATAAAGGGCATGAGTTTTTTTATTTAAGTCTCATTCTAAATAGGTATGACTTAAGATCCCCCTCAAGACCCTTAAATAATTATATCTGCAAATAGACTATTTCCAAATATGGTCACATTCTGAGGTTCCACATAGGCATGAATCGGGTGGGTCACTAGTCAACCCACTACACCTCCCATTCACCCTTGGAGGCCTCGTGCTCCCACTGGTGCAGTCGCCAGATGTCAGAGCCCAATTTCTGAGTGGCCATGTGAAGTAGAGTTCCCCCAGCAGCACCCCTCACTGGACACATAAATGAGCATACAACAAAACTTCTCGAAGTTAAGGCACTGAGATTTCAGGGTTAGTTTGCTACAACGGCAGAGGCCCACATGGCTTGGCTACCACCCCAAGCTTCGTGCCTTTGCTCTGCAACACAAACAGTGATTATGGGCCCAGGGCTCACATGCAGTGTTTTCATTTGGGGTCATTTTTTGCTCGAAAGCCCTTTTAGGTAGTTCTTGCTAAATGTCCCAGGAATTTCTTCCAGAGCTTTGCTTTGCCTGTGTATGACTGCATGAGAGGTGTCTTACTTTCCCTGGGTCATTAGGCTTCTGCTGATAACATCGCTGTTTTCTCTACTGATCTCACGGGAGAATGTGGTGACCAGTGTGAGTTATCTCTTGCTTTTACTGGGGCAAGGGGGAAGGAGAAAGGGGTCAAATGTGGGTGTTTTCCAGCTAAATTCATCCAAAAGTGTACCGAGAAAAACAGTAGCTAGTGTCCCTTTCTTACAGAAGTAGGAGGAGCACCAGATTTTAGAGTCATGAAAGTTGGGCTGAAATTTCCCAGCTCTGCAAACTCGACAGCTAAGATACTTTGAAGTTGCTTTTTGTCACAGAGCCCTACATCTCTTAATTTTTTTAAAGGCAGGGTAAACACCTTTTCTTCAGGGTGGCTGTGAAAATTACATGGTACTAGATATTACATGGTGTTTAGCTGAGTGCTGTTATCATAGCAGTTACTGATATATGTGAACTTTCCTATGCACAGGCCAATTTATTCCCACTTGTATCACCCCCTTCTGGGGCAAGGTCACAGCTAAGTGGGTGTGAAACCATGATCTTTAGCGTTGGTCTCAACAACCCCGCAAGCATTTTCTGCTCTTTCTCTAATTCACCCTTTTAAATACTACTTGTCTAGTCCTTAGAAATGGCTTACAAGTTCATGGCTGGACTGTCTAACCTCTCTAATCAGCTGAGTTTTGCTCTTAAATACTTCATGATAGTTTGTTTTGATCCTCCAGTTAGACTGAGAGCCCTCTGAAGGCAGGAACTATGTCTTATCTTATTTCTGTAAAGCCAGCATCTGTGGCACAATGCCAAACTAATCACTGAGGCCTACCCCATGCTTACTGACTGCAGAGAAAACGGAGGATGGGGAGTTCCATGACTAAGACAGGATTTGGCATCCTATATCATGAATAGTCACAAAATAAGGGGCAGTGCTGAAGTTAGCTGGTGCACTCACAGAGCAGAGGGCAGGCAGCAGAAGCTGAAACACTTAAGAAACAGAACAAAAGGAGGCAGAATTCAGCGATACTTTGGGATTTGGTGCGTCCCTCCCTAAATAAATCAGCTAGTGATCTGTTCATCACCCCTTCTGAGCTGGATCTGCCAAATGTACTCTTACAGTTGTATGAAAGGATTATAACAAAATACATGTTACACATCACACAGCATATGTTATCTATATAAATAAAAGCCTAAGAAACTGTTATGACCCAACGACTAGAACGACCTGTCAACCAGTCGCTATGATGCGCACTGACCACTAGGGGGCAGATGCTCAATGCAGGAGCTGTCCCCTGGTGGTCAGTGCACTCCCATAGACAACCTTCCGCTGCTGGCGACCCGGTGGTGTCAGCGTCCAGCATCTGTTCCTTCTGCGCCCAGCCCGACGACCGTCACCTCCTCTCCCAACCCCGCCAGGGCCTTCGGCCCCAGGCTGGGACAGGAAACTGGGGGTGGATGGCGTCAGACACAACTGCTTTCCCAGGGTGGCCAAGGGCTGGCTCCCTCCTCAGGGCCAGTGGCCAACCTCCCATGTCCCATTCTCAGGCCCTGATCAGCCCAAGGTCTCTCCCACTGGCCCTCCCCCTGACCCTCCCCCTGACCCTCCCCCAGACCCTAATCGGCCCAGCCCTGATCAGCCCTGATTGCTGGCCAGGCCTAGGGACCCTACCCATACATAAATTCATGCACTGGGCCTCTAGTATAATATATATGTGTTATATATCAACTAGAGGCTGGTGTATGAAATTCATGTACTCAGCGGGGGTGGGGGGGGGTCCTTCAGCCCAGCCTGCACCCTCTCACAGTCTGGGAGCCCTCAGGGGGTGTCCAACTGACGGCTTAGGCCCACTCCCCCTAAGTCGGCAGTCAGACATCCTTAGTGCTGCCGTGGAGGCGGGAGAGGCTCCCACTACCGCCACTGCCCTCGCCAGCCATAAGCCTGGCTTCTGGTCAGCACATTGACCACCAGGGGTCAGCTCCTGTGTTGAGTATCTGCCCCCTGGTGGTCAGTGCACGTCATAGCTGTTCAGTCGATTTGCATATTAGCCTTTTATTATATAGGATTTGCAAAACATATTTATAGCACCTGCTTTGTATCAGGAACTGTTTTACTTATATATCAACTCATTTAGTCTTCACAACTCCACCACATAGGTGCTATTATGATCAGCATCTTACAATTCAGAAATAAACCCCAAGGGGAATTTGCCTACAACCTGAGACTAGTAAGTAGGCAAGGCCTGGACGCCGATTCAGGCAGCCTGGCTCCAGAGTCTATACCCCCAGCCATAAGGCCACACTGCCTCTCAAGAGGAAGAGCAGAGGGGTGGGGGAGGGATACCCCAGTCAACATATTATCTGAGAGAGGGGCTTACAAATTAACAGATTTTAACAGAAGAAGCTGGCCATAGGAGCAGGACCTGGCAGTACGGATGCAGGGGGACAGCCCCTGTAAGAGAAGAGCTGGGGACAGCCCACCTTAATGCTAGCAGAGGCCGGATAGAAGCAAGCCCCTAAGTGAATGCCTTTAGTCTGGGATAGGACTGACCCCAGGCGGAAGGCCCTGAACCGCAGCATCGGGAACACAGGTCTAGCAGACTAAAGACAGCGGAAAAAGACAGGGCTTGGAGCAGCTCCAGAGAGCCTTGATGGCTCTGCTTTGAGCTTCCCATCTTTAAGCACCAACTGCTAGAGGCAAGAGACAGCCAGCTTTCCCACCAGCCCCCCAAAGCTGGGCAACCCATAACCTGCACTCATTTACCGATACTGAGTAAGTCATTTCTGTTTCCTCCAGCCTTGGCCCTCCTCCACCATAAATAGAGTCCCCTAAGGGTCCCACCCGAGGTAGTCACTAAAGCTGGGAGGGCAATGGCGTCCTCTCTCAGGGTCCTTGGCCCTCGTGGGCAAGGCCCCCTCCTCCCTCCCTAAGCATATCAGAATGAGCACTATCTGACGGGGGAGCCTTTCATCTCTGCAGCTTTGAAAACCTCAAACGTTATATCAGATCTACAACAAAGAGCAGGGACTTCAGGGGTTGACAGCACGGCCATAATTAAAGAGGACCATCAATAAGCTGCCATGTTCAACAATGCCACCTTATAGCTGCTCCAAAGCCAACTGTTTACCTTTCAGACATTTCTATGGAAAGGTTTAAACAGGTGCCATTTGAATTGTTTTCGTAGATATGCAAACAGGAGATATCAACTTTTCTTCTAAGACAGAGTGTAATGTACAGCATGCTATTCCCTTGCTAATAGTGTACAATTGATTTACTCAAGGGAAATACTCTCCAGTAACTGATAAGAATATGAAACCAAAAAATATCATTGGAAAATACTATAGGGTTATTGCCAAAGATGAAATGGGAAACAATCCAAAATTTTCCATTTTAAGTTTCTTCTGGCCCACTGACCTCAGTTTCTCTCTTTGTAAAATAAGGAGGTTGCATTTGAAGCATATGTTGACATGAAGAACCCTCTCCCCAGCACAAGCCCAGGTTATAGAACAGGAAAACTCAGGAGTGTTTTGGGGGTGGATCAGGGTCCCACTTGCACCCCCGTGCCCCCAGAATTTTCCTAGGGCTTTGAGAACCACAGGACCAGATCACCTCTGTGATTTATTTCCAGGACCAAAATTTTGTGATTCTGAAGAAAAAAAAATAAGAAAGGAAGAGAAGGAGAAGGTAGAAGAGGAGGAGGAGGAGAAACAACAAAAACACCCTATCTTGTGTCCTCAATATTTTTTCTGTTTAGCATCTAAATAGCACCAAATGAATGCAGTCCTGAGTCAGTGACTAAAATAGGAAGCTTTAAGTATCTTCTCAGCTTCTCCTAGAGTCTGGAGTAGTGCTAACTATACCAACAGCAAACAGAAAGAGGCAGCACTAAAGTGAATTTAAGTCTTGGATACAAAGAATTCCTCAGCTGTGTACTCATAGCTGGCTCTGTCCCATTCCTGGACAGGTCTGAGGTGAGCAGAAGAAATGTGCTCCCCACACTTTTATTCTTCCTTGGACTCTGATGCCAGCTTCCCAAGGCATGCAGTTGTCATGTTTCCAGTTTTACCTGCATGTTGGAAACCTCTGGAGCTCCTGAAAATTTAGCCCATTCAAAGACAGCCAGGAACTTCGACTTGCGCAATGCATTAGACTTGAGGTAGGAGCAAGAGGACCGCCTGTGGAACCACTCAGAACCACTGAAGCAGGACCCCTCAGTGGGACTTGTGAAGTCAACCCATGTTCAAGGGCTTTTATCACCTCATGTATACAATTCATACATGGGGAGGGAACCCCTGGGGCAGAATCACAGTGGCCCCACCTGGCATATTATGACTCATTATGATGCTGACCCTTGGGGAATTTTCTGGTACCTGAGGACATAACACTGTGAGAGTAAGTGTGAAGTGTTGTGGCTCATTTCTTTGCAGACTGAGTAACTTAGAATTTATAAGAAGAAACTCTCTGGTATTTATACAGGACACACCAAAAGAATGGCAAAGGCTGAATCTAACTTCTTTCTATAAAAATAATATGAAGAATCCTTGACTGCTCTAATCTCCTTGCGAGGCCCCTCCCAGTGGGAGCCCCACAGAATCTCCAAAGAGGAAGGCCAAACCATAAAGTGTCTCACTTCTACAAAGGGGCAGGTGGTGTTCAGTGAAGTCCAACTGACTAGAACAGAGCCAAGTGAAGGTAAATAAAACCACACTTCCTGCCTGAGGCTGGGCCACCTGACCCTCTCCCGCCCCTGCAACCTTCATGACATCATTCTTGAGAGCTCCCTTCCCTTCTAGCCTGTAGAGCTCCATTTTGAAAACAATGACCCTTTATGGAGAGCTTTCATCTCAGCTTAAGTTCTAAAAAAATCTAAGATTAATATGTCTGAAATGGAGAAAGAATGTGGGAAAAGTGCCTTGGGTGGTTTGTATTTAGTGGTAATATCTTCTTTAACTTGTCAGATTGTCTTGCTGTTTTCAGAATGAAACCAGATAGTTTTTAAAAAGAAAAGAGTGTTTGAGATAGGCTACTGATTACTGGTTTATTTTTTGAGTTGAGAAACCACATGGTTTTCCAAGCATAGTTATGCTATGGTAATATACTTTGTCATAAATTTACTATATCCTTCTGCTTGTCTCTAACACAGTCTGCTCCTCGTCTTTCTAAACTTGGCCTGGATACAAAACTTTTAACTTAAAATATGTAACAATATGTCATATCCACCAGAAGATCTATGACAGCTATTTCTAAGATACACAATATTATTAATTGTTTTTGAATGTAATTGAACTGTTATGAATCTAAAAAGGATAAAAATGACATTTAGCCATCAACAGTTCTTGAAACATTATATACACAAAGGGAAAATACTAACAAGTCCAACAGTACTCAGTTTCAAAATTATATCCTTTGAAGCTAAAATGACACTAGAGAGGCAGAAAAAAAAAGTGTAAATTTAAAAAATAAAATTGTAATACTTGAAAGTATTAAACTTACCTTCAGATAAAAATTAATTTTGAGCTAAATTATTTTTTTATGTTGGCAGAACTGTCAAACAATGGGCTGTCTCCTTAAACTATTTAAAAGGCTGTGGCTGGAGTGTGTGGAGGGGATCTGCAAGATACAGACAAGGATGAGCAGAGGGACAAGCAGATTTACCTCCATTTACTCTGATTCACTTAGAATTTACTGAGCACCTATTATGAGTTCATACTGAACTGTGTAGCATGGAAAATAAGAACGAAGATACAGTGTAAACTTTAAAGGAGCTTACAAACTTACTTATTTTTATAATTTTAAAATAATGATGAAATACCCAAATGAAAGTTCTTGTACGTAACATGTGAGATTAGAGCAGAAAGAACTCAACGTGAGCCAGGGGAGCTGAGAAGGCTCCACGTAAGAGCTAGAAATGTTGCTGGATCTTGAAAACTGAGACATATTTTAAAAGATATAAAGAAGTCCAGGAGGTATTTACAGTTGGTGAGGCTGCTTAACTAGTGGCCTAAAAACTGACATAAACATAACTTGCTGGGGCAAAGGGGGACTGAAAGGAGTGGCCCAGGCAAAGACCTGGACCTCAGGCTATTCCCAACTCAAGGACCCCAAAAATTCATCTAACCCCTTCCTCCCAATAGTTACTCTTCATCAGATCCCACCTGGCTAGGAATTCTGAGCTCCCAGCATCCCTCTCTCACCAAGCTTGTTCCACTGGACCTAAACAGGAAGACCCCCACCTGGTTCATTATCATATGTGTCAGAAACTTCCTTCTCCTAGCTCCAAGGCCTGTGCTCATTTTAAGAAAGAGTCAAATTAGTTAGAACTAGAAATGGTCTCTCCCTTCTCATATTTAAGATATTAAAAACCTTTCTACTGTAGCCTCCATACACCATCCTGCCTCCCTATGCCATCCGAGGTCAGTGGTTCTCAACCAGGGGTGATACTACCCCCTAATATCTGGAAACATTTTTGTTTTGTAGAAGGGAAGGGGAAGGGGAAGGGGAAGAGGAAGGGGAAGGGGAAGGAGAAGAAGGGGAAGGGGAAGAAGGGAAAGGGGAAGGGGAAGGGGAATGTGTCATTGGCATCTAAAGGGTAGAGGCCAGTGATGCTGCTAAACATCCTACAATGTGCAGGATGGCTCCCACAGCGAAGACTCTTCCAGCCCAATATGTCAATAGTGGCAAGACTAAGATGCAATAAGTATGAATATTTACAACATTTTCTGAACAAATGTATTTTAACAAGACAGGGGACTTTCTTTTTTCTTAAACTTGACCCAGTCTCAATGACTTTCAGAAGGCTCAACCAAAATTCCAAGATGCCTGATCCATGCAGTCCTGATGGATCCCCCCACATAGAAATAGTGCACTGAGGGGAGCGGGCAATTTGGCAATAAGGTATGTCCTGTGTTTGGGCAGATGATACACTGATACCTAAACCAAACTAGAAATGAGACACTAGCAGTTTGTACCTTTCCAAAGCTAGACACGCTTTACATACTTTAGTTTTAATAGGGAGGAAAGACAATATCCAAATATTTGCTATTTGAGTACTTTTGGTTTTGAGTTTACATAGAGAAACAAAACATCATAACTTGAAAAGATTCATTAAAAAACGGACCATTTATTTTATTGGCTCCTACTCAAGCATCCCTTCCTTCTGAGTAGCATTGAACCCTGATGACTGTATCAACAGTTTAAACCAGTCTGATAGTCAACTGTTACATAAGCAAATCAACTACAAAGTGAAATGGAAACTTCAATAAAAGGTGTGGAGTTTCATGAACTCAACTGAAGTGATATTGGGAAAATATTAAAATTACACTCAAAACGACTGATTTTGTATCCTTAGACCAATTTAAAAAGAGAAAATGAGAGAATAACACAATAGGGATTTCATGAGATTGATTTATATAACAAAGCATTAAGAAAGGCTCTTATAAAATTGTGCAAAAATAAAAACTTCTTATGATCCTATATAATAAAAAGGTAATATGCAAATTGACTCTAATGGGGGAATGACAGGGAACGATGGGTCACTATGATGTGCACTGACACCAAGGAGTAGACACTCAATGCAGGAGCTGTCCCCTGGTGGTCAGTGTGCTTCCATAGGGGGAGCGAAGCGCTGCTCAGCCAGGAGCTGGCTGGCCAGTGCAGCAGTGGTGGCGAAAGCCTCTCCCACCTCCACATTAGACAGACATCCCCCGAGGGCTCCCGAGCTGCCAGAGGGATGTCTTACTGCCAGCTTAGGCCCAATCCCCTGGGGAGCAGGCCTAAGCTGGCAGGTGGACATCCCTTGAGGGATCCTGGACTGCAAGTGGATGCAGGCAAGGCTGAGGGACCCCCCCTGAGTGCACAAATGTTCATGCACCAGGCCTCTAGTTGTGTAATAAAATCAAATATGAAATAAAAAAAATTGTGCCATAATATAATTTGTTGGAAAAATTATGAGGAAATTAATTTTTTTGTTCTAAGAATTAGAGGATAAGAGCAAATACAACTAAAAGTATTTTTTATGTAAAATATATACATAATTTTGAATTTTCAGCTTTCAAAATGAAATCCCAAACTTTCTCCCCATATTTACTATTACATTTCACTTTCTAGTCAAACTGATTCACCTTAGGTGACCTTTTTCCCTTCATACCGTGGGCCTCCTCCTAAAGAGCCTGCCCAGCTGATGCAGAAGCCAAGTGCCAAGGCAGGCTGATCTCTTTCTAGGCCCATCTTGTTACCAGTCTTGCCATCTCCACACCTAATCACACTTCATAAAAGTGCCCACCAGTCTCTCCCACCTCTGTTTGACAACCGCAACTACTTCCAAAAAGTAAGAGCAGAGGTGTAAAGAAAGTCTGAACGCAGAAACAAAAGGCCCTCTAAAATCCAGACCCCAATTCCATTGCTCTTAGAATAAAATTCCAATTTCCAATCAGAGCCCACAGACTGAGTCATCTGGCCCCTGCCTACCCCTTTGATTTCAACTTAAACCTCTTTATGCTTCTTTTTAACCCTTTTAAACTAACCAGTCACATGGATCTCTCTGTCGAGCCATTTCATACCTGTGGCCTTGGCACATGCTGTATCCTCTGTCTGAAAAGTTCTTCCCAGTTTTTTAAATTCTGGTCCACAAGTCTCAGCATAAATGTGTCCTCTTGAGATGACTTTTCTTACCAGTCTATTTAAAGTACCTTCAATACTCTACCTGGACTTAGAAGATGTTGAAAAACTATTTGTTAAATGCATGGATGGACAGATGGACAGATGGATGGATGGATGGATGGACGGACGGACGGATGCACTTCATTTGTGTGGGAATGTCAGTCAATATCTGCTGTCAATGACCATTATTCCTTAAGGCCATTTTCCAAGCAATTGTTCTTCTCCCTTGGATCATTTGAGATTGAATCAGTGAATCCAGAGCTAGGCAGGAAGAGCCTGATTAAGGTCACTTACCACCCCCCAGAGACAATTCCCTATCATCATTTTCTCATGCTTTATGTCAAGTTTTGCTTCCAGCCCAGTGGAACAGCTTCTCTTTTGTCCCCAAGAACACCTCCTCATACTCTATCCATTACGAAATGTGTCCTGATTTTCCGAGCCTATCTCCCTCTCTGCTTAACTTCACCCCATTACTCATAGCTACCTCCCTCTGGACTACAGCAAACGACAACTCTGTGAAACTCACTTTCTCTTCCTAGCTTCCCACAACTTCCCAATCCCATGCCCTATTTCTTGATGAAGTAGCATGGCAAGAAAAGTTTGCACAAATGTCATGACCAGTCTCACCTCACCCATCCATCCTTCTCATCCAACATTCATTGCCCTTCCTCCTTCCCCCAGCCTCTACAAGGCCACTCTTTTACCATTTCACAATTCTTCCAAAATATAGTCCTATGCTTGAATATAAACAGCACATTTCTGGAAGGCTAAGCAAGAAGTTAGTGATAATGGCTTCTGGAGAGAAAAGGATTATGGAGAAAAGACTCCATTTTTATGATAGTTTTTGTGCTATTTGCATTTTTAACTGTTTATACATTTATCTTTAAATTGTGACAATATATACATAAGAATTTACTGCCTTAACCACTTTTAAGTGCATTCACATTGTTGTATAACCACCCACCACCATATATGCAACTTTTTCCATTGAAAAAATGTTAATTAAATGTTTAAAAGTACAGTTCTTGATCAAGTAGCTATACAAGACAAAGAATAGGACAGGAACAATTGCTAGATCTAGCATGAGCCGTTGAAAACAATGACCAATGTCACTTATCCATTTTGATATATTAAAAACTTTAAAATATAGCAAGATAGTTACTCTATAAAAGTAAAAATAAAGGGAGAAAAGGAATTAAGTACAAAATAAAATTAAAAAATAGGGCTTTATCCCCTTTCCCCCACACACATCCTATCTAATAAAGAGGAAATATGCAAATTGACCATCACACCATCACAAAGATGCCGGTGCCCATAGCCACAAGATGGCAGTGCCCAGTCCCCAGCCCCACCAGAGTCCCACTGTCCTTTCAGGCCAGCCAGGGGGAGGGGGGGCGGCAGGCACACGGTGCAGCTGGACCCACCCTCAGCCCCCAGCCACCCAGGTCTGGCCCGAGGCACAGGCAAGCCTCAAATGGCGGCTGCCCAGACATCCAGGGCTACCTGAGGCTCAGGTAACCAGGGCTGGCTGAGGCTCGTGCTGCCGGCAATGGCAACAGCAGAGGTGTGATAGAGGTGTCGCCTTCCCCTGATCGCCGGGTCACCACTCACAGCATGCCGGGCTGAGGGACCCCCCTCTGGTGCATAAATTTTCATGCACTGGGGCTTCTAGTACATTATAATAATGATGTACCAAATTAAGTATGTGCACTTTCAGTCAAATACCAAGAAGAGACATCTTAACAAAACAGAACTATGGCTACCGCAGCAATGTGTGAAAAAAATCATTACTACAAAAGTAGTTTGAATGGGCATCTTCCAGCTGTTAAAGCTGATCATCAAAACACCACCAATTTTCTCGGCCACAGACTCTTTCTGTGCAGTGGGGAACTTGATGCAATTAAGGGATTTTCTCACTTCTTAATAATTCTCAGATTTGGAAGACTTTTCTTGTAAGTAACAATTCAAGTAGTGGTATCATACTCAGCTCCTTTTATATAATTTTATAACATGTTGGAAGTGGCGAAGACTGCCACATCTGAGGGTAGTGATTTTGTGTGTCTCTAGTAGCTGTACTCAAAGTCAAGTTTCCCCAGTCTGACAGCATGAAGGCTGAAGCAGACCTCTGATTGCAATTTATGCCATCAGAACTCCCTCCAATCCCACATGTTTCATAGGACATGCACACTGTGCCCACCCCTGATGGGTTCCAGCTTCCACTAAATCTGACTGCTTTTTGGAATAAGTGTTCTTTCAACACTGACATCTCAGTTATGAATTGTGGGTGCTGGCTGAATCGAGAAAGGCTAGATATGTAAAAAATCTAGCTGGCACTCTAGGGAACCAGTTAGGTTTAGTAATATTTTTAAAAAAGATAACTCCCTCCAAACAACTCACAATGATCCCTAGATATTTGCTCAAAATATCTCTCTCTCTCTCTCTCTCTCCCCTCCCCCCCCCTCTCTCCCTCTCTCCCTCTCACTGTACTACAACAGAATTGGGGTTTACACTAAAGAACCTCCAAAGAGCCATCTGGTATCAGAGTCTGAAAGAATAGTAGTCCTTATTAGGTTGCATGGGGTTAATTTAATGTAACAGAAGCTAGAACTGAGAGACTACAGAGAATAACAACAAAACTTAGAGAAATAACTGTGTCTGGCTATAGCTCAATGCTCTGAAAATGGTATGGAATTGAATGAAAATAATAACATGATTTAAATACTGGATTAGGATCTGTGATATTTACATTCAAATCTCAACTTAAGTGTTTACTAGCTAGATGTCTTTCCTTATGTAACTTACAAACTGATAGTTTTCTTACCCATAAAATGGGGTATTATCCACAAAATATATGAGATTCTTATGGGAATAAAATAAAGATACTGCAAAGTAGAGAGATTACTAAAGGTATTATTTGTACAATAATTTTCCCCTTTTCTGTCCTTTAGAGGTCCCACCTATAAAGTATATCAGTGGGGGAAATGGGCTGCCCAATCTTGATGCCAATCCAGCTTCTGGGAGTGGTAAGATGCCAAGGCCATTAGATTCTATATTAGATTCCTATTGCTGCCTTTGATGGGGAATATAAGACATTGTTGGGGAGGCTAGCAATCTGAATCTGTGCCAGTAACCTGCCTTCTAACGCACACTCTTGCTAGCTGATAATTAACTCCATTGATGCCTGTCCTGCCTTGCACACCCTGTTTCCCAGAATACTCCATTTATACAGAGGCCATAAACCATGAACCATGCACAAACCCTGAGGGGGTTTTCAGTGCTGGCACCAGGCCAGGCCTTTGGGTGTGGTCTCACGTCTCCCATCCCAACACACGGGGCTTTTCACAAAGCCCATGAAAGGTCCAGAAGCCTGATGCATATTTGGGGGACAAAGAAACCAAAGAGTATAAAGGAAAAGCTTCCTCCATATTCATTCACTCAGAGATTTGGAGAACTGACCCTGAGTCACTGTACTAGTACATCTGAAACATCTGAAAATAAATGGGTTTGTCCTGGATCTCTGAGTACTCCCTGTATATTTTTTGGTCACCTGGTAAATTTTGTAACACCTTAACAAACTACCACCAACATGGTGGCTTAAAACAACTGAAATTTGTTCTCCTACAGTTCTGAAGGCCAAACGTCTGAAATCAGTATCACTAAGTCGAAATAGAAATGTCAGGGGGGCCACGTGGCCTCAGAGGCTCTGGGGGAGAATCTGTTATGGCCTTGTCTAACTTCCGACAACCTCCAACACTCTTTGGCTTGTGGCCACATACGCCAATGTATAAGGTCAGCACCTTCACTTCTGCTCAGTCTTCACATCGCCTTCTCCTCTGTGTGGGGGTCAAATCTCTCTCTGCCTCCCTCAAAAGGATGCCTACCCAGATAATTAAGGATAATCTCCCCATTTCAAGGACTTGAACTTAATCACATCTGCAACACAGTGCATACAAGGTAACATTTACAGGTTCCAGGGATTAAGGCCTGTCATCTTGGGGGGCAGATATTTTAAAGCCTACATTAAGTATCAAAGACACAAAGGACAAAGGAAAAGAAGCTAACCAACACCCGTTTAAATTTTCAAATTACCTCTTGAGTTAGAAATCACATTAAGATATTGTCCAATTTTCCCAGGGGCATGAATGAATGATATTTACCTTCCTGGCTACACTAAGACAGAGTCATTAAATGAAAGTGAATTTGGTTTAAGGGGAAAAAACAATAACAGAAAGGTGAGTCTATCAGAGTACCTAGCAGATGCAGGGTGGCCATGAACCAAGCAGTGAGAAAGCACCTGACTCCCAGGGAGGAGCTTGGAAGGAGGAAGCAGAAATTCCCCACCTTGACTGAGAACCATCCTTACGCACAGACCACTGGGAAATGAGAAACCCTGTCTACCATATGCCATCCTACGAGTTCATTCTTTCACTCTTCAACAAATGCTCATTGAGCACATACTATGCACTGGGTACTGCCCACAGCACTGGGGATAGAGCTGCAAACCACACAAAGTGCTTCCTCTTGTGAGACCCACACCCTAGTGAGAGACAAGTGAACTCAGTGCAGATACTGTCTATAGAGGACCTAATATGTGTCAGATACCTCTATGACCAATGACAAAATTTATTCCTGCACCAAACTTTTTGCAAAAGTACGCTGGTGATATTTCAAAAAAAGTGTTCTATATTCTCGGAGGTGCACACTATACCCTCCAGATAATCTGCCCTGCTGAAGGTCAATGCTAAAGCCCAGAGCACGTTGACAAGCCCCATCCTGGGGATGGGGGGGTAGGGAGGGCATTTTTCAGTGTATGGTGTAGTACCTGGAACCACCATTCCTTGCTCCCTTCGCACTTTGTCAACCTCACCTAATGGATTCTGAGAGCTCCTCCTGTCTATCTGATTACACACGCCATGCTTCCCACAGGAGGGTTGCATGATTAAGTGGCATTCAATCTTCTTGGCTGGGCGATGTCAGGCTCAGCGGCATCACCACGCAGAGTGGGCACCCTGGCGGCTGGTGAAGAATGGGGATGCAGGGCAGCCGAGGAGAGGGAAAGGAGGCTCCTTTTCATTCTGCACGTGAGCTTCTCCGGGTCCCATAAATTCCTCTGCCCTGTATATTTCACTCAGCTGTCTAAATGAGGTTTGCTCATATAGCCACCACTGCGCACAATCGATCATGCCCTTCTGCACAGAATGTTAATTGTGTGCCTCTCCAAAAAAATAAAATAAGACAAAGCATACTGCAGAGGCCTTAGAAAAAAATTCAAAACCATTTCTTTGGAATTTACAATACTTTTTAAATTGCCATGTGAAGTAGTCACAAGCCCAGGCGTGATCCAGCTGCAATCCAGGTGCCTTTTTCAAGGCCAGGGTGAGAAATATTAAAACCTCTGCACTTCCATCAATTGTTCCACACGACACTTCCAGAGTCAGCTGCTGAGCTGCCCAATAAAGAAGCTCTGAGCACTCCCCTCCTGATGACTAGTGTCCTCAGTTAACTCCACACAGAACAGCCCATCCAAATTAACCTGGGCTGCAAATCTCCACGTGTATCTGGCAGGAACTGACTCATCTCAGATGTAGGAATGGAAAAGGAAAAACAACTGAGAGTCTTCTCCTCCTCCCCTTAGTTATACCCTAAAGCAGTAAACTCATGTGGCTGGTATTACCAAACTAAAATGAAGTAATGAGTGACAGCTGAAAAGTCTTTATCAAGTCACCATCTAAGTGCCTGGGACCCAACAGCCATGTCTGTTTCAGGTGACCTCATTTTTTTTTTATTCTAAAGAGGTCACATTATTAAACCACAGAGCAGGAGATCATGTGCTTACAGATGATAGAGATGCTTTGCGCACGTGCACATACACACACACACACACACACACACACACACACACACACATCTCTTTTCAGGGAGGGCAAAGAGCTGACTCTGCAGCCAGAGGCTTCAAGGATCCCATTGTTTCCTAAAGGACTGGATGGACACTGTGACAACCACACTGCCTTCCGCCACCAATTTTGGGAACATGTGAAAAATACTGCATGCTGCTCTGCTGGTATGTGGTCCAAGATGACTCATAAATCTTCCTTTATCTCCTTCGTGGTGTTAGCAGAAAAGGATGAGTTGCTTTTTTCCATCTCATTCTCCCGTCTATCTGTCTGTTAGCCATGCCCTTGAGCAAAGATTACTGATGCCCTGCCTTTGATATATGACACATCGCCCACAGCAGCTTTTCATCAAGTGAATTAACCTGGAAAAATGCAAACCCACCTGCCAGTTGCTTCCAAACTTTGCACAGTTCCTTTGTGTACTTCCTCTCTAACACTCGGCAGGCAGGAAGGCAGCAGAGGCAAGCTAGAGAAATACGGAAAATTATGAGAATCTAAACTGGGGGCTCTGTGCAGTCACTCACTCGCTGGAACAGGCTGCTTTTGCATAAACACTTTCAGAGGGGGTTTTAAATGAGAAACCCCAGCTAAGCCACAGTTTGGAACGCTTTGCACCTGAGCTGGAAAACACAGTTTCCCCCCAGTTATTTACCCCATGTGGCTGGAATAATGACAAGAGTCTTGGCAGCCATTGATGACATGGTTACAGGAACTATTTGGTGATTTCCAATCAATAATCTAGATGGGTTGAGGAGGAGCCTGGAGCAGGAAGGAGCAGGCAGGCAGGAGAAAAAGAGAGAGAAAGTGCGAGGCTAAGACAGGAGAGAACACTGAATAAGAGAAGGGAAGGAAAGGCAAGCATGAAATGAGTGTGGATCCTTCTGCCAGCCATTCCCACACTGGAGCTCCAGGCACCCAGATTCCTTGACAATTAGTTCCTCAAGCCTCCTAATTATTCATGAAAGAGGAAACAAAGACAGTTCAATTGAAGCCCCAAGGAACACTTAGTCATGTTCAAACAGAAGGTAGTTTGGAAAACTTCAGTTGCATTGTTCAGCTAAGAGAGGTGAGGTTCAGAGACAGCCCCTGCCCCACCCAAGGTCATGCAGCTAAGCAAGGTGGGAATGGCATTGAAAACCAAGTGTCCCAACTCCAGGGCACCATCCAATATAACACACTACCATCTAACCACATGCAACCCCACCCCACCCAGACCACTGCCTCCATAACACATTTGTACTGACTTGAAATTGGATAGAACTCACTGCATGGGGGGATAGGAAAGGTGCCTAAGCTGGAACAAAGCTAGATTCTGTATCTCTTGTTTACCCAAGTAGTAAACATTTTCCTCGCTCTCATCCTTGATTCTGATAATAAAGCAGTTATTCTTTTCAAGGTGACACCCACTGTGTGAGACTACTTGAAGGCTTGCAATGAGAGAGATCTTCCGTAATAGATTCTTTAAAATAAAAAATAAAAACACGTAAAACCCGAACTATAAGTCATAATTCCTTGTCCATTCTCTAATTTTAAGGGAAAGTTACAAAGATTGGGTTTGAGTGCATTATCAAAAATCTGTCTCTGGGTATTCCTGGGCTCAGTACGAAGGCAGTCCAATCTTCTACAACCACATATATATTTGTGCCCAACATGAACCGATTTTCTGAAATGGCTCTGAAATCTTTCATTGTTGAGGAAAGATTAAATTTTATTATCAAACATCCTTCCTAAGGAAACAAGGGACATTATTGGATTTTAGAAAGACTTCTCACAAATAAAACTTGAAATGAGAGTGGTGTGTTGCAGGCACTGGTTAGTCAGAAAGTTAAATTATCGAAGACACCCTGTCTCCTGAGCATTCTGGAGAAATTTGAAAATAGAAAAAAGAAAAGGAAAATGTATTCATGCCCATTAACTGATTAAAATAAAACATACCTCATCCTGGCTGGGTGGCTCATTTGATTGGAATGGTGTCCTGTACACCAAATGGTTACAGGTTCAATTCCTGGTCAGGGCACATACCTAGGTTGTGGGTTTGATCCCCAGTCAGGATGCATATGGGAGGTAACCGATCGATGTTTCTCTCCTACATCCTCACATCTCTCTCTCTCTCTTCTTCCCTCTCTCTCTCAAAACATCAATAAAGACAAAAATAGGTAAATAAATAAATCCATACATAACAGACTTATATTACATAACATAAACCTCAATTTCCTCAGGGGGTCAGTTTCTTTCTTGATAAGAAGAAATAAAGCTTTTCTTCCTTCTGGTCAATCTAATATTTGCCAAAAAAAAAAAAAAAATGGTGCCTCCCTGGCAAAGACAGTAGTAGAAAGTGGCTGAAAAAACTTCACTGAAGGTTCTGATAAATCTTATTTTAGTTGAGACCATATATAGTTATTAATAAAATAGTAATAATAAACATTTATTGAGGTGCTGTGTCCCCTAAAAACCTACCATCTGCATTGTATCATTTTACATCCTCAATAACCCAATAATCCTATAACTCCTATTAGCTCCATTTTACAGTTAAGAATACTGACTCAGAGAAGTTAAATACTTTGTCCAAGCACTGCAGCTGGGAAGTGGGAGAGCCAAGATTCAAGCCTGTAGTGAACTGTCTCCAAAGGCCATAACATTTTATAAGGTGAACATGACCCAGGCTAGTGTGTCCACACCCTGCCCAAGTGCCTGGGCACTGCACATCTTCATTCACAGGAAAAATAAAACATTTCTGAACCCACCCAGTGTCAAAAAACAGCAATGCCTAAGCCCTCATGGGGTTACTGTCTCCTCCTCACCTACTGCTCTCTGGGAGATTAAACCTTGATATCCTTCAAAAAGGTAAGCCAAAACCTCAGGAAATTTATTTACATCTTTTTTTAGGCTACATTTTCTTAACACACCTTCTAGGATAGTCCTCCATTTTTTATTGTGACAAAATATACATACCATGAAATTCATTATTGTAACCATTTTTAAATGTACAGTTCAGTGGCATTAAATATTCACATTGTTATATAACTGTCACCATTACCGATTTTCTGTACTTTTTATCAATCCCAAATAGAAACTCTGTCCCCATTAAACATTAACTCAATCATTTCCCCCCAGCTTGTGCTAACCACCATTCTACTTTCTGTCTCTATGAATTTGACTATTCCTGGCACTTATAAGTGGAATCGTGCATCTGTCCTTCTATGTTTTTCACTTCACATAATGTGTTCCATGTTCATCTATGTTGTAACTAGTGTCAGAATTCATTTCTTTTTAAGGCTAAATAAAATCCCATTATAAGTACATACCACATTTTGCTTATCCATTCATCTGTTCATGGACATTTGGGTTGTTTCTACCTTTTGGCTAATGTGAATAATGCTGCTATGTACATGGGTCTATAATATCTGTTCAGGTCCCTGTTTTCAATTCTTTTGAGTGTATACTTAAAATTAGAATTGCTAAATCACAAAGTAAATCCATTTGTTTAACTTTTTGAGGGACCTCCTTCAATTTCTAAAAACTGAGCATTTCTAAGTAGATGGTGAGTTCCATGGAGACATGAGTACTATCCTTGGGTACCATTAAATCCTAGGGTCTAGAACAGTGGTTCTCAACCTTTCTAATGCCGCGACCCTTTAATACAGTTCCTCATGTTGTGGTGACCCCCAACCATAAAAGTATTTTCGTTGCTACTTCATAACTGTAATTTTGCTACTGTTATGAATTGTAATATAAATATCTACAGCAGCGGTAATATAAATATCTACAGCAGCGGTTCTCAACCTGTGGGTCATGACCCACAGGTTGAGAACCACTAGCAGGGTCACCTAAGACCATCAGAAAACACAGATATTTACATTAAAATTCATAACAGTAGCAAAATTACAGTTATGAAGTAGCAACGAAAATAATTTTATGGTTGGGGGTCACCACAACATGAGGAACTGTATTAAAGGGTCGCGGCATTAGAAAGGTTGAGAACCACTGGTCTAGAATAATAAAATTTCCCACTGAATGCTCAATGGGTATTTTTATAAATGCACAAATGAATCAAATAAAATTGCAGTTCTCTGGGGTGAGGGGCAAGATAGCACATAATTATGGAATCCCTCCAACCCACATGGCCCATAGTCTGACTCAAATCTACACAACTTCCCCTAGTCCCCGATTTTACTCTATCACAATCATGCACCCAAACACACATATGCCTTGATGCCAAAGAATATCAAAATAATCCAAAGCACACATCAAAAGGGTTGAAAAAAATCAAGAAAGCATCAGCTATTCCACTAATGAATCTGAAGTCTTTTTTCCAACACCCTCAGCTTTCTACAGTTGTCCCTATCAGTAGTAAGCAGTGAGAAAATCAGAAACGATTCCTTTAATCTTTGCCCTTGCCAAGCTTTCTATTATAAAATATGGGGATGAAACAGGAGAGGGTAGTGGTGGTGATGGGAGGCTTTGCTTCCGCCACTATTCAAATATCAATACCTCTTTTAGTTCATTAATTCATCAAGAGGTTATTTTTCAACACATTAAATTCAATTTCAAAAAAAGAATGAGCTGACAAAGTCAAATACACATGACCAAAATCCATAGTGGGCCTCCCCGGCTGCCCTTTCCAGCCACTCTCCATCCCATCTTGGGAGGCCAGGCAGCCGTTACTCGGCTAATTGGCAGGCCTGACTTAGGGAGGAGAAAATCTAGCCAGTCGTCTGGGCTTTTCATTACTTAAGTGCATTCTGACTTGAACTATATTAATGGGCCTCCAAATTTTAACTATTGATGGCTTTCAATGGGAATTTGCATTTCTGTGCTCCTGGGGCCCACAAATCACTAACTTCTCACCTGTGGTGAAGACAGCCACAAGGAGGAATTGGTTTCAAAGACAGACAGCAGTGATAATATATGCACTGCACCTCCCTATGAGCAAATACTCATAATTGTCTTTCCCCATTTTTCTATATTAAATTTTCAACTCTTTACTACATCCTTTAATGAAAGCAATGACGGAAAAATATAAACATGGATACATAATTCCCAATGAATTGGTCTAAGTGTTACTTGTAAAAACTGGATTAATGGTACAAAGCATGTACTTTATAAAAATAGCCTGTAGAAAAAAAAGCATTAAGCAATTACAACTCCAGCTCTGAAGGTTCCAATATTACAGGGTAATATTTCCTTAATGTTAGACTTCATTAACCCTAAGATAATCTCTCATAAATTTTGCTGATTTTTAAGGAGAAAAAAAATAAATTATGTTTATTAAACTACTGAATATGTTTATGAAAATAAGATATAATCTAGTGCCATAAACTTCTTGTCTTTATCTGAATGATCAAGGAGCTCATAAATAAAATATCACATAACAAAGTGAGTGTTAAAATTCATTACTGTAATAGCTATATTCATGATCTATTTCATTAACACTCCTCCTCTCCTTGGATAAATGGGCTTCTTAGCCTACGAGAGGAAAGCCATTTACAAGACAAAATACTAAGCCGCTTTTTCTCATTTTCCCTTATCTCTTCTATTCCTAACTTTCTAAATTAATTCTTCCCTTAAATCTTATTGTTCCTTCCAGTGTAACTCACAGCACATTAGAGAGAATAGAGGGAATAGAAGCAAAAAAATGGGTCTATAGAGTATAAGTTAATTAGGGATCTAAGTGACTAGTGATGAGATTTGATGACATGGAGCCCCAAAGTGAATTTAGAAGCTTATTTTCTTAAAATATTTGAGAATAAAATACAAATAATAGACCTGCAAGAAATTTCAGTATTTCAAGCAATCTACACACACTTCATAATAAACTCCATTTCCTGTTAACTATATATTGTGGCACCACTGACTGTTCTCCACATACAGGATTTGCTAACCTTTTTCTTCAGTGATTTTGCAGGTAATTTCATTTTTATAGATGTGTGTGTATACAAATACTCAGAAAAAAAACTGAGTGCTTTCCTGTGAGTTACCAAAAATAGACAAATGTGTATATACAAGATTCTAAACCCACAGGTGAAATGTATCAACTCAAATAACCAACTGGACTTCCTAACTGAAGAAAATAACTCAGAGCAGCAATGGTGCTGGGCCCTATCTTGGCAATTTGTTTAATCTTAATTCAGCAGAATCCTAGGATGCAGCTTCCTCTACCTAGATAATAACCAGAGGATGCTGTTTATGATAATGGCAGAAATTAAAACAGAATTTTACAACCACTGAGCTGAAAGAAGGCAAAAATCTCCACATGAATATTAAACAGTGTAAATAAAAAAGAATCCACTTGTCTTTATTCCAAATTACATACCAATTTATTTGGCACTAAGTGTAAAGATCACATTCACAAATCTCTACATGGATGTAGATAATAAAAGTAATAATTCAACTTAATAAGCGCTTATGGAGCACCTTCCCCTGTGAGGCATGTGGAGTAGGTGAAGATGGACACAATACCCTCAAGAAGCTTCCATCCAGTAGACATGGTCTGGTAGTTGACTCATCGCCATTTGATATATATGGGGTTAGTACTATACTGGAATGATAGCATGGTTAAGGGAACAGCAATGCTGACCAGGCTCAAACCAAGACTTTAAGAACAGAAAAAAATGTTGATTGAGTAGATCCCAGCTGAAAAGAGTTTAATGGGAAAGGTTCCTCACAGCAGGCAGGAAACTAGACATGAAAACTTAGTTTCCTACTAAGGGTCCCTGAGTCACTGCATGGAGCAGAGCTTCCCTCCATCCCAAATGTTGGTTGAATTTTATGTGACTGAGAAATAAATGTCTAGTGTATAAAGCCTTAGAAATGTGGTTATAGCAGTTAGTCTACTGTGACTAACATAGGACACAAATCTGTCTCCTGATAATTCCTAACTCTCACCTGACCTTCAAGAGAGGCTGGGAGATATCACATGTGGGAGCAAGTGGCATGACACCCTCACATCATTTTTCCTTAAACTACGGAGTGTAGGTCGGATAGTACCTCTGGTTCACATCAGGGCTCAATAAGAAAATTATCTTTGAAAAGAGATCCACAAACTTAGGTCTGAGTAAAGTGCTGTGCTTTAAGTAAAAATAGCTGATGATTACTGAGCACTTACCATGTCTCAGGCACTGCTTTAAGTACTTTACACACCACATTAATTCATTTAATCCTCAAAATAGCTCTATTAGCACCTCCATTGTACACATAAAAAATAGAAGCAAAAGAGGTTAAGTAACATGCCCAAGGTCACATAGCTAATAAGCAGTAAGGCTGGGATATAAATGCAGGTATACTGACTTCAGAACTCCCACTCCTAAAAATCACATGTGTCAGAGAATACAATGTGCTCATCAAAATCCATTTCCTCTACCTCCCAAGCATACAGCTACACTGTATTTCCCAGTCTTCCTACAGTTAGGTGTGACCATATGACTAAGTTCTAGATAATGGAATGTGGGAAGTGGTATCCTCCTACATAATAAAGAGGTAATATGCAAATTGACCCTCATGCCCTTGCACAAGATTGCCGCCCCCATGTGGTCAAAGATGACCACCACAAGATGGCCAACAGGGGAGGGTAGTTGTGGGAGATCAGGCCAGCAGGGGAGGGCAGTTAGGGGCGACCAGGCTGGCAGGGGAGGGCAGTTGGAGGGGACCAGGCCTGCAGAGCAGGGCAGTTGGGGGGAACCAGGCCTGCAGGGGAGGGAAGTTGGGGAGGACCAGGCCTGCAGGGGAGGGCAGTTGGAGGGGGACCAGGCCTGCAGGGGAGAGCAGTTGGGGGTTACTGGGCTAACAGGGGAGGGCAGTTGGGGGCCATTGGGCCAGCAGGGGAGGGCAGTTGGAGGCAATCGGGCTGGCAGGGGAGCAGTTAGGCATCGATCAGGCTGGCAGGGGAGTGGTTAGGGGGCGATCAGGATGGCAGGCAGAAGCAGTTAAGGGCATTCAGGCTGGGAGGCAGGTGAGCTGTTGGGAGATAGCAGTCCCCAATTGTGAGAGGGATGACTGACTGCCGGTTTAGGCCCGATCAGGATTCGGGCCTAAACCGGTAATCAGACATCCCCTGAGGGGTCCCAGATTGGAGAGGGTGCAGGCTGGGCTGAGGGACATCCCCCCACCCCCTCCCCCCCACACAGTGCACAAATTTTGTGCACAGGGCCTCTAGTATGTCATATAAGCCTAGCCCATCAATACCTCCCATACAGTCCCCCACATTCTCTCTCTTCCCCTGTGTTCTGGCTGGGTAAAAAGCATCCAGTAGAGCAGTGGTTCTCAACCTTCCTAATGCCACGACCCTTTAATACAGTTCCTCATGTTGTGGTGACCCCCAACCATAAAATTATTTTTGTTGCTACTTCATAACTGTAATTTTGCTACTGTTAATGAATCGTAATGTAAATATCTGTGTTTTCCAATTGTCTTAGGCTCAAATAGCAAAATTACAGTTATGAAGTAGCAACAAAAATAATTTTATGATTGGGGGTCACCACAACATGAGGAACTGTATTAAAGGGTCGTGGCATTAGGAAGGTTGAGAACCACTGCAGTAGAGAATGCTGAGGTCCCTAGGAATGGGGAAGGGGAGTTGAAAGTATAGGGGAATGGAGTAGAAAGTGTCTGGGTCTCTGAGTCACTGTGTGGAGCAGAACTTCCCTCCAATGCAAATGCTAATTGGATTTTATGTGATTGAGAAATAAACCTCTATCATGTGAAGCCCCAGAGACTGGATTATAGCAGTTAGCCTACTCTGACTAATACGTGACACATCTCTATCTGCTGAATCATCCCTCTGGCCTCACCCCCTAAATAATTGAGAAAGTAGTTTCAGAGTCATTGCCAAGAATGCGACAGTCTAACCGAGTGATGCATGGTCAAAAACCAGTTGAACCAGGAAAAATATACATATAAAAGAAAACCAAATCAGTTGAATCAGAGTTGAAATCTAAGTCCTCACACTAGCTGTGTGACCTTGGACAAGTTTTGAATATTTCTGTGCTTTGGAGTCCTAGATATAATGCCTACCCTATAGGACTCTGATGAGATATTTTAAAAAGCACACATATATATACTAGTAAAGTACTTATATCAGTGAAGTGCACATAGAAAGCACCCATAATAGCAATAATATCCTGATTATTATGGTCTTTCATAAAATGAATACCTGCATCAATTAGGATTATGTTCAGCTGCATTAAACCAAAACAAAATACTCAATGGCTTAAACATAGTACAAAAAGGAAGCCCAAAGGTAGGCAGTCCAGAGCTGGTATAGGAATTCCAAGAAATCATCAGAGACATAGGTTACTCCAATTCTATGTTCTGCCATCCCTACCATGTGGCCCTAGTCCTCATTGTCCAATTACATACAGCTCCATGCAGCAGAATTAGAGGAAGCAAAAAGGAAAAAACACCTGTGTCTTTTAAAAAGCCTTTCAGGAAGTCCCACATAGCACTTTCATTTAACCACTTGGCCACATCTACCTCCTAGATGCAAGGGTGGAGGAGGTAGCAATACGCACCATTGAAAACCCAGAATTTTGTAGATGAAAGGACAAAAAGAATGCATATGAGAAGAAGCCAGAAATCTCTGCCTCAGCAAAAGAATCAGTAAAAGAAAGAAAGTTATACTCTCCCATCTGAAGCTCTAGTAAACTTTGAAGAAAAAAATCCTTTAAAATAGCAAATAGCCCAGCACATACCATTGCAGTTTTTACTTCTGTCTCTCTCTAATCCATTCTCCACACACCAGCCACAGTGTTATGGTAAAAATGTAAGCTATACCCCAGTTAAAACCCTTTTAAGGCTTCTCACTGCAAGTCCAGTTAAGAGTATGAATATTATTTGTAGCATAAGGTCCCACCTGGTCTGGCCCAGTGCACCTCTCTCGACCCCACTGCATGCCATGGCCCCCTGCTCTGCATAGCCAAGCCTTGATTGCTTTTGTGGCTGCTATGGTTGAACCACGAACACTCCAGCTTGTACCTGTCTAGAGCCTTTGCACTTTGTTTTTTTGACCTGAATTTCGCCTCTCCCTGATCTTCCTTTGACTGGCTCCTTCTTGTCACTCTGATCTTGGCCTTATCAGAGCCTTTCTGAGCACCACCACCTGTCACACCCCACCTTACATACAGCACATCACCCTACCTTAACTGTCACTATCTGATACTTTTCTTGTTTATATATTTGTTTCTTTCCTTATTAGAATGCATGTCCCCCATTAGAGGAAGTTCATCTTATTTGCTGTTCAAAAAGCTCCTCCACCCCCACCCACTGCATCTCCTGATTCTCATCTAGGTAGAAATTTACTCACTGAAAAAATATTTATTAAACACCTGCTCTGTGGCAAACACAATGACATGGGCATATGATACCAAAAACCCATTTTTACTACGTAAGCTGACCATGCCAACAGTGACACTTCTGTTCCAGTGATGTTCATTTCATTTAAAAAGTTTTCCTTTCTGAGACTCTGAGCCCAATAAAGTGAATCCAGTAAAGTGACATACTAAATCTGTGTTAACTAACAGTAGATAAAGGGAGGAAGTGGAGGTTATATTTATGGCATCCTAAGAACCCCAAAGTGAATCATAGCCAGAGGTTTAAAAAATTTGTCTGTGAGTTCAGGATCATATATTTGCCCCAGACACAATCCGCTATTTCTTCTATCCTTAAAGGATACATACATACGCACAGATGTTCTCTCAGAAAGCCCAAGGGTACTAGTACAAGTGCAGGAGAACTCACCCAGCAACAATCTATGGCTCCCACAGACACTGAGCGGATGTGATGATGTAGCCAGAACATGTAGAAGATACAGAGAAGCGGTGCTGAGGGACAGAAAGAGAGAGGAGGGCAGTGGAGAAAAAGTGCATGTTAGCTGGAGGAGGGGAAACAGGAGAACAGGCAGAAAAAAGGAAAACAAATCAAAGAAAGAGCAGTTATTAAAAATGCTGAGTTGAAAATGTTTCAGATGGCCTCTGACATCTAATAAGTCATCTGTCTTTCTCAATACAGAAAAGTCATTACTTACTAGTGAACTAATACCAGCAAGTGTGACAAGTAAAAACAACAAAGCCCATAAAAATATAAAAGTTCGCCCCTTGCAGTTAAGCGAAAAAAAAAAAAAAGAATGTATTCAATTTTTCAGATGAAAAACATTTGAACTGACTGAATTTATTGTAATGCAACTTGTATTATATGCTGGCAAAATGAAAAGGAAAAAAATAGCCACTCAGCCCAGCTTCAACTTTTCCTTGGAAAAAAGAATACAATACGTTTTTTGAGAGCATGAACTCTTCATAGAAACCAGTCATAAATATCATCATGGCATCCTGGCTATAGGCCATCAGTTCTCCTAACAGAAGCATGAATTAATAGCACCATCTCCCCTGCCCACAAAGACCCCTATATAACCAGCTCTTCATAGGGTGTAACTGAGGCCTACAGTGCAGCATGAGGAATGCAGGTCAGATAAAAGAACCTGAGAGCCTTTGGGCTAACCAGAACACAGGCGGATTGTCCTTCCCTGGGAGAAGTCGAAAGCATTATGTACATCAGCAGACCAGGCAAAATGACAGACAGGATGTCATCAAGGGCAAAAGGAGCTTTGCCTTCCCATAGCCACCAACATCATCACCATTCTAAGATTTACCTCTGACTCCTCTCTTTATATTAAAAATACAGTCTGATCTCTCTGCTTCCTTGCATTGGTTCTGCCCACTCCCTAGGTGACACCACCAAATCCATCTCAGAAGTTACCATGAGGACCTTAACTGGACCCCTCCTCCCCTTGCCGCCCTGCATCTATGCTTGCCTGCCAATTTCCAACCAGCAGTTGGTGTAGTTTTGAAAAACACAGATTGGATTCTATCATCTCACTGTTCAAAACCTGTCATTGACTTCAATGGTTTTCCACCAAACTTAGAACCAAATCTAAACTCCTCACGAGGCTCCACCATCTCCACACTGGCCCTGGCCTCCCTCCTCTACCAGTATTCTGCTCCTCACATTCCTGGCCAGGCCCACCAGTCTCCTTTCTCTTCCTGGAACTCTCCTGGGGTCTTTGTCCCTGCTGCTCCTTCTGCCTGGACACAGCCCTCCCGAGCCTCTCAGAGCTGTCTCCTCCCCATTCAGCTCGCTGCTCCAGAGCAGCCTTTTTGAAGAGGCTGTTCCTAGCCACTGTTATCAAATTCAGGCCTCTTCCTCCCAAGTCACTCTCTCCCCTTCACTCTGTTTTATGAGGACCATAAGAAATTGTATCATATTCATGTTTTATGTTAACAAAGTGTCCTTCTTAGAGTTTTTTGTTGAGTGTTTTCAATATAGAGGCAAAATTTATTTGACTAATACCATAATTAAATCTCCTAGCAGCTGTATCTTATTTTAGAAGACAGGAATTATATTGAACACTTTTTTTTATTTAACTGTCATTTTTATCTTAACTGTGGCTTAACCTCATAATCTAATTATTTTTTCTAAATCTACTTTACAGCTAATAAAAGAAAGATATGAAAAATTAAATTACATAATAAAGCATGAAGCAAGTGTAGCTATCATGAAACTCTCAGATTGAAAAATGAGCATGAACTCATTTACACTATTGAAAAGCTATGTTTTTAACTCATTTTTTTGAAAAAATTAAATAAAAAAACCGCTTTAAGTGGGAAAATAAATCAGGCTACCATAATTCCTGTGTATACCTTTAGGACCAAGGTTAAATCATCATAATGTTATACCAACTTTTCAGTCATGGTAGAAAGAACCAAGTTCACAAGTCCTACTGGTGAGGTGCCCGTTAAAGGGATTTGTAAAAGAACTCCTCCCTCTTCCTTCTTATCTCACTTTCAAAGCATTTAGTTTTCAATTCTACCATAATAAAAACTTCCATACTTTCCAGTAGGATGTGTCCTGAATGCTTCCATGCTCCATGAGGGCCAGGTCAAATATCAATCCCCCAAAAGGCTAGCACCCAGGCCCCACCAAACACCTGCACAGATAAATATTTTTTAAATGATTGTTATGACAATGAAATAAAATGAATTTGCAGTGGTAACAATTCATTTGGGCTGTTTGGAATCCATTGAGCAGTACCTTAGCTCTAGAATCATCAAAACTTCCCACAAATATTTCTAACAGTCTCCGCAAATAGGGACACTCTTGCTGCCGGTCAACAGAAGCTTCAAAAGTGCATGCCGGGGCCTCCCCCAATTGGCACATCCAACATAAACAATCGCCAGAGTCCTGAATTTTCCAGAATTATCCAGAGTCCTGAATTCAACGCTCTGAACTGAGTAAAAATTGCAGATAATACCTTTTCCTAGCAATTGGGACAAAAATTTAAGTAATTTTACCATTTATCCCCTAAGTGCAGTGAACAAAGACCTCCAAATTAACTGCAGGGAGAAATTCAGTGGGTGGGATTTTGTGTTCTGGTTTATTTCAATCAAACACCTCCAACGGTCTGAAATGAAGTCACTTCTTTAATGTGGAAAGCTTCCTCTGTCTGTGTAAGACATGGCAGGGCAGTAGGTCCAATGAAAGACACCGAGCGCATTGAATAAACCTGCCCCTACTCCCAAGGGAAGAATTGTCAATCTAGCTGGTGGGGAGATGGCAGAATAAACACACATTGAATACAGTAACTCTCCAGTGGAGAAACCTGGCTACCTTAAAGTCCCAGCTACCTTAAACAAGTGACGGAAGTTAGCAGAACCAGTGAGAAACCATGTTGATATTACGAACCCTTAAGGTAATGTGATAATACCTCTTGTGCAGTCATTTTCCAAAAACCCACAACCCCAATATAATCCTGAGAAAACAAAGCCAAGTTGGGAGACATTCTACAAAGTACCTGATCAGTATTCCTCAAAACTGGCAAGGCCATGACAAACACAGACAGGCCGAATAATAACGCTGGAGGAGACCTGACACCTCAATGCAAGGTGGTACCTCAATTTAGGGTTCTGTAATCCTAAATTATTCCAAAATGAGTTTCTCTCTCCCCTCTCTGTCCCCTTCTCTCTATACATAGAAATAGACGAAGAGAGAGAAAGGAAGAGGAAGGGGGGCAAGGAGAAAGAGAGATTGAGAAATAGACTGAATAAACTATGCCAACAAGTGGCACAGTTTTTTTTAAAGACTACATTTAGGTTGAATATTATGAAATTGCCAACATTTGACTTTTTTGACCTACAAATCATCATTTTCAAATGATTCAACCTAACACATTGCTGCAGGCTGGGAGTACTGCACGATGAACTGGAGATTGTTTATGTTGGATGTGAAAAGAACTAGAAAGAGCCAGACGATACATTCCAGGAGAAGGGAATGGTGTGAGCAGAGTGGAGGACAAGTACCATGTGGCAGAGACAGGAGAGAAACCTCCCTGTGCATGTAGGCAGGGAAGTGACAGAAGACACTGACAAAGGACTTCGTTGGGCAGGGCTCTGAATTTGCACACAAAACAAAGAGCCTGGCCTCCCAGTGACTGGGAATGTCCTCGGGAAAGGACTGCAGCCACTAGTGACATTGGCTCAGGACTAGTCCTACTGCATCTATGGCCTCCTTTCCTAGCCCCCAGTGAAGTCCCAGCACAACAGAAAGATTGCCGAACTACAAATTGGCAGATTAAGTCCTAATTCTGGCTCTGCCACTAATGGGGTGAGAAACCCTAAACAAGTCCCTGACTCTGTCTCAGTCACAGATCCCAGCCCACAAAGGTAGGGAGTGGATGTGTTGCTCTCTACGGCCTCCTCCAGCTCTGAAATGCTACCTCCAGCTTGGAGTGAAATATGTTTCCTGGCTCTCAGAAGCAACATGTGGTTCACTCAAGTAAAGAGAATGATGCAAGGGCCCTGAAAGCAAAAAACACGGAGAATAAAAGGGCTAGGTTTTTTTAATACACAAGAGTCTATTCTTTTATGATACATGTCTAGACCCCTCTAAATATTTAAACAACAATACTGTACCAGTATGAAAACTCTCTAAATCAGGCTCTGTGGTTAAGGAGGATATATGAACAGATGTGATCTTATTAAGGCCCTAATGTAACTCACAAACAATTTGTCATATCTGATGGGTATTGTTAAATTATGTCCACCTGCCAGAGGCAACCAGAGAAATTACCAACTGCCTTGACTCTACGTCTCCTCGAAACTCCCTCCAAAGCTCCCACAGAAGTGTCCAGGATATGTATTTTTTAAAGCAGTAACTTAATTGTCACTAGCACATAGCAGCCAGTGCCTCACAATTCCTTTTCATGTATATTTTATTATGGGCCCAACTGTTTCAACACCCTAGTGGTTCAACTTTAATGTAGCTCAGGAACCCCCTAAGTAATATCACAAAATGCTTAACATCTGTGAAACTTGGACTCAAAAATGTTACAATTTTTTCTTTGGTTTGGGAGGGGAAGAAGGGGGGCAGGGGCACGCTGGCCAGGGTTTTCATTAACAACTGTGTTCAAGCTCACAGTTTTTCTTTATTGCCTCACAGGCAGGAAGGACATTTCAGGTGTACCTTGCTAAAGGCTCAGAATGATTTCCAACTACGAATGCCTTGCTTGCTTACAGTCAGTTTAAAATGAATCCATATCGTTTCCTGTCTCTAAATATTTGTCTCATCTTTCCTTCTTGCATTACATTATTTTAATTAAGTGAAACAACAAAGAGATGGGAGAAATGAAGTGTGAAGAATGTGGCGTATTTCCCAAGCTATTTCAAAACTTCTCAGAGCTCTTTGGTCTCCAGTGATGTTTGAAATATTCTTTATCCCACTAAGGAAAGGATGAAAAATTGATCTCCTCCAAACTTCAAATACTGCGTATTTCCACAACTACAGACTGAGGGAAAGGCGGGCCGGCTTAGGAGTGACCAGACCAAACAGCAAGCAGTTCTCAGAGGGCCCACGGCTCATCCCAGGCAACTCCAGGGGCAGAGTGTGTACATAGAGCCATTAGGAGAATAAACACTGGCTCCACTTCTGAGAGAAATCAAAGCAGATCTCAGAGAAACTGAACCTGAAGTCAAACCTCAGCAATTCGAATTAACTGGGAGGAAGGTCAGGTTGAATCAGACAAAGCCTTGATAATACACGTTTTTATTTCTTGTTGTTTGGGGGGGGGGGGTGTTTTTTGTTGTTGTTGTTGTTGTTGGGTGGTCTGTTGTTGTTTTTTTTTTCTCAAAATGCAACTGCATTCATTTCAAGTTTCCCCCCAACCCATCCTCCCAACTTCTCTTAGCAGCCGCCTCCCAACTCCCTAGTTCCCTTGTGCATGACCCAGGGGCTGCTCGCTAGTCTCCATGTAGACCATAAACCCTCCATCCTTATGCTCTTCCCTTTTGCCTGAAATTCCCATCATCCATTGCTTACTGGGTAAACGCCTACCTCAGCTTCCAAGACCCCACTTCAAGCGTCAGCTCCTATCCTATGCAGAGTGAATAGCACAGATTCCACAGCACAGATGCATGCCCATAATATAGAACAGTTCTCACCCTGGCTGAAAGGTTTTAAAATCATCCAGGGGACTTTTCAATGAAACCCCAATCCCCACACCCCACCTTAGCAATTCCACTTGAGTTGGTCAGAGGTACTGCCTGAGCATTGGTGTCATATTAAAGGTGCCCAGGTAATTGAAATGTACAGTTCAGGTTGCAAACCTTTGGTACAAAATTTACCATACTTACTAGAAGGATTTACCTGCACCCCAAGAACAATGGGCCCTCAACAAAGGCTTGTGTAGTCAGGGATGGAGGGCATGACTCCTCCAAGGGTCTTCTCTAAGAATAGGAACTTCATGTAATTCCAAAGCTTTTGTCACCATGTGGCTTACCATCAGCACTCACTTATTTTCCACAGGGTATTTCCCACCCACCTTCACAAGGGGACATGCCTATTCAAAAGTGGGCGAGAATCCACTACTCTAACTTAACTTTCCATTATTTCCCTGACACAGTAGGTCCTTTGCCACTTTTGTGCCCTGCCCATTCCTCTCAGTCTGGTCTTAACAGTATGCCAGGTTCAGGGTCTGCTAACCACTTCAACTCCCAGGGGTTTACTTTCCCTCTCAACTCCACCAAATGGAGCACCTGTTCTCAAGTGCCTTCGCTGGTTAATGATTTCATGGTATGTGTATGAGGAGCTTCGCTGTGGAGACATTAAAGGACATGTGTCTTACAGAGATTTTCACCTCCTGCCCATAATGCAAAGTGGAGCCTACAGCAGCCACTCCACAGGTGTTTGTTGATAGAACCACCCAGAGTTGTCCCCCCACCTCAGCCTTCTTCCCAGGCTAAGTTGTGGGACTAAGAAAAGACTTGCTCTGAGAAATCTACACCATAATCATCACGCCAAATAAATACACCTGTGGCAGAAAGAATTCCAAGTGGTGCCATTTCCAGGATTATGTTACATTACATGGCAAAAAGGATTTTGCAGATATAGTTAAGGTTATTAGTCAATGGGCTTTAAGATACAGAAAATTCTCTGGGTAAGCCTAATCTAATCATGTGAGCATTTTTCAAAATCAGAGATTTTTCTCTGACCAGTAGCCAAAGAGGAAGTCAGAGAGACTTGAAGTGTCAGGAGGCATCAACATGAGACAGAGATTCTATGGCTTGAAGATGGAAGGGAGTCTGAGAAAAGAATCTGGGTGCATCTTCTAGAAGCTCGAGTGAACACCAGTAAACTGCCAGCAACAAAACAGAGCCTGGCAAAAGTGAGAAATTGAATTCTGACAAAACCCTGAATGAGCTTAGAAGTGGATTCTTCCTGGAGCCTCTAGATGAAAATGCCCAGCACCTACCACCTTGAATTCAGCCTTGTAGAGGCCCTGCATCCAGACTCTGGGCCAACCAGCCCAGATTTCCCAATTTACAGATAATATATGGGTATTGTTTCAAGCCACTAAGTTTGCGGTCATTTGTTAACTGAGCAATCCCCGAACTCCTCTCTCAAATTAGTCAAACAAGAGACGTCCCTCTCATAAATTAATAAACATACATTAATATATGTTAATATACATGTGGGTTATAAGTCCTAACTGAGCTATTTTCAACCAGTGTACTGCAAGAATTTTTAAAATGTGCAGCACCTGACTGTTAGTCAGGGCCACGGGCCTCTTTCCCTTAGATTCTCAAATAAAAAAATGACAACAGCCAACACAACAACAGCCGCTTGGTGTGAATAAATCAAAATTATACCTTTTTTTTTGTCAGATTGGCCAAAAAAAAAAAAAATAACACTTTTTGGTGTGCTACAGAATTTTAGTAATTAGTTTGTGTGTGCCACAAGATGAGGAAGGTTGGAAATCACTGCACTAGACCAAAGCAAGGTACTCTCACTATGCCTCTCAAAATCCATACATGCATTCTATTATTCTATTGAGAAAAGAGGCAAAATATCATAGAAGCTTCCATATTAAGTGCTATTAATAAAAGAGTCATTGAGAAACCAAGATGACGGCATAGGTAGGCACCTAAACTGCTGCCTTGCACAACAATTTCAAAACTACAGCTAAAAGACAGAGCAGACACCATCCAGAACCACAGGAAAGCTGGCTGAGTGGAAGTTCTACAACAAGAAGGAAAGAGAAAAGCTCAAGGAAAATCAGAGGAGCGGCAAAGGGCTGAGGTACAGAGTCACGCGCATAGAGAGGAAGGTCGGCTGAGTGCCTGGCTGACTTTCTCTGGCGGGAGGGGGAAGGAAGCCCCCGACTGCACTGAACCCCAGTTCTGGGAGAAACCCCTTGGACCCAGGCTCATACAGGGGGAGTCTGGACTGTCAGGTAGAGAGAAAGGCACTCGGAGCCGCGGCAAGCAGGGGTCTAGAGACACGCATGCGGACGATTGCTCACAGAAAAGACTGAATGTGGAGATTGCCACAGGCTTTCCCTAGCAGAAGGGAGTCGGAAGCTCCTGACTCCCCTGAACCCCAGTTCTGACTGCACTGAACCCCACTTCTGGGGGAGCCCCTGGGACCCACACTCTTACAGGGGGAATCTGGACTGTCAGGCGGAAACTCAGGGGAGCTGCAGAAGGCAGAGGTCTGGAGGTGTGCATGCAAGGGCAGGGCTGATGGGAAGCCAAGACTGTCGGCTCCGCCCTGAGACTCCGCCCCACCCAAGCTGAGCACAGAGGCTTTTGCAATTTTGCAAGTCTGGTCCTATAAGTCTGTCTCTAGCACTGAACTGCTCCCAGCGTAGACACAGCTGATCCTCACAGCCAACTGGCCTGGAGGTCAATTCCTCCCAGTGATACCAACAACAATCAAGGCTTAAGTACAACAAGGCTGTACACACAGTCCACAAAGGGGTGCACCAAGAGTGTCCACCTCAGGTTAACTGGGGAGGCTGACCCACTGGGCCATATAGGAAACCTAGCACACAAAGCTACCCCACCAACTCAGGGAAGCAGCGAAAATGCAGAGACAAAGAAACAGATCACAAACGAAAGAAATGGAGGAAAACAAATGACTGGATATAGAATTCAAAACCACAGTTATAAGGCTTTTCAAGAATACCCTAGAAAAGGCCGATAAATTTAGTGAGACCCTTGGGGATATGAAAAGGACCAACTAGAAATTAAACATACACTGACTGAAATAAAAAATATTATACAGAGACCCAACAACAGACTAGAGGGATGCAAGGATCAAGTCAAAGATTTGAAATACAAAGAAGCAAAAACCACTCAACCAGAAAAGCAAAAAGAAAATAGAATCCAAAAAGTTGAAGATAGTGTAAGAAGCCTCTGGGACAACTTCAAGCATACCAACATCAGAATTATGGGAGTGCCAGAAGAAGAGAGAGAGCAAGATACTGAAAACCTATTTGAAGAAATAATGACTGAAAACTTCCCCCACCTGGTGAAAGAAATAGACTTACAAATCCAGGAAGTGCACAGAACCCCAAACAAAAGGAATCCAAAGAGGACCACACCAAGACACATCATAATTAAAATGCCAAGAGCAAAAGATAAAGAAAGAATATTAAAAGCAGCAAGACAAAAACAGTTAATTACCTACAAGGGAGCACCCATACGACTGTCAGCTGATGTCTCAACAGAAACTATGCAGGCCAGATGGGAGTGGCAAGAAATATTCAAAGTGATGAATAGCAAGAACCTACAACCAAGATTACTCTACCCAGCAAAGTTATCATTTAGAATGGAAGGTCAGATAAAGAGCTTCACAGATAAGAAAAAGCTAAAGGAGTTTATCACCACCAAACCAGTATTATATGAAATGCTGAAAGGTATTCTTTAAGAAGAGGAAGAAGAAAAAAATAAAGATAAAAATTATGAACAACAAATACGTATCTATCAACAAGTGAACCCAAAAATCAAGTGAATTAAAAATCTGAGGAACAGAATAAACTGGTGAATATAATAGAATCAGGGGCATAGAAAGGGAGTGGACTGATAATTCTCAGGGGGAAAGGGTATGGGGGGCGTGCAGGAAGAGACTGGACAAAAATCATACACCTATGGATGAGGACAGTGGGGGGCAGGTAAGGGCAGAGGGTGGGGTGGGAACCGGGTGGAGGGGAGCTATGGGGCGGGGGGGAAGCAGAAACAATTGTAATAATCTGAACAATAAAGATTAAATTTAAAAAAAGAGTCATTTATAAATTATGAAAAACTGAGTAACAGATCACTGCATCTGTGTCAAATGCTATTTACTGAGTGCAGTCTGTCTCTAACCAACAGAAGTTCGGATTGGTAGCCTGGCATCTAGAGAGTACACAACCAAGATAAATCTTCCACCTCCTTCTTCACAGGGAAAGGGCAGCTGAGTGCTCATGACAAGTTCTTAGGAGGCCAATAATCCCACTGCTTCATGTGCCCCACCTTGCCTGCTATCAGGCACCAGGAAGGACATTATAGATGGGCTCAAAGTGAAGCGCTTTCCTCCCACGCTCCTGAGGTCTCCCTAAATCCGCACATCATGTAGGGCTCCCTAAAGGTCATGGGAACTCAGCCTCCACCACAGACCCTAGGGCTAGGAGAGGATGAGGAGCCCTGATGGCCAAGCCCTACCAGCCATGATGAGCAATGCCACTGACACACATGTGCTTTCCCAGCAGCCATTCCTGAAGTCACCTGCCAGACCATCACCCCTCAGCCACGGCTCCCCTTGGGTTCGTCGGCGTCAGCATTTGTCTGAACATCGCACTTCCATCATCCACAGGGGAAATTGATGTCAACGGCATGGCAAAGGAATGTAACTACAGCCTATTCTAAAAGCACGCATTCATTTTCTTCTATTTCGGAAATGTATGCATTATGTATGGCTGTACATAAACGTTTTTATAGAGCCTCTTAAATGATTTACCATGAGGTATGTGTTGATTATAATCTCTGCTTATTTAAGAGAGCCTTGTTTACCCCCATGGTAGTTAATACATTGAGACATGTTTCAACTAATAGTGACACCAGTAAACAAAAGTTACTGATCTACCTCATGAGTTATAAAACTTGTAACATGCTGTAAACAGCTCTGTCATTTTATTTAGCATATTGCATTGTGTGAGCTGCCTTATTTATCTAGTGGTAAATCTTTATGTATCAAAAATGCTACAGAAGGCACAACAGATAAATTACAGACAGACACTAACATCTGACTAGTTAATCAAACAAATAGGACATGTAACAAAGAGAAAAGCTATAAATATTGACAACAAGCTGCTTCAGTCACAAAAACATTCAATACTTCAGTTCTCAAGTGTGAGTTTTATATCAGTCCCCTGGAAACAGTTTGTATCCTCCAATAAATTTTTACAGTTGATTCACCTGCCTGATACCCCTCAGCCATTTCCTTCAGAAGCTGTCAAACCCGCCAACGATAATATATGGCCCGACCAACAAGAACAGCTGTAGCCATTCTCTCTGCAGGTTCTTGCACCCTGTTCTGCATAAAATAATACATCAAGATTAATTGATTTCCCGTCACTCTCACAGAACAGAAAATTAATTTTCATGTAGCTATTTTCCCCAGCATATGAATTTTGTACATGGCAAGTAATTTAAGTTTTTAATTATTCATGAGAAAGAAGGGGGTGGGGAGAAACATGATAAAGTAAGCTTGCAAAAACCCCAAGGCCAATCCCTGGGCCTGGAGTTGTGCTGAGGCAACAATAGTATTCGCTAATGCCCATATAAATAATATATGTATTAACATACATCTTAGTACAACACCAATTTCTCTCACTCTGACCCAAGACTACCAGGTCACCCCGTGGTACTTTGTCAAAGTCGCCACGCTGGTTACATGTGACATGCGGTGGGAAAACACAGAACATGTCGGCCATATTGAGTTGACCCCTGCCTGCGGCTGGGCACGGGCCACGCAGCCCAGGCATGACTGGAGGTAATTCAACGGTCAGAGTGGGAGTGGGACCAAGCAGGAGCTGCTAATCATCCAGGTGCTACCTCAGCAAGTCTTCCATTTGCAGGTGCCACTGACTTGTGAACAAGAAAAATGAAAGCAGAAAATAGAAAGAAAGCATTTGACTCACTGAGGCCTCATCTTTCACAGACTCTCGGCAGACCAGCTCGAGAAAAACTGTCTCCACAGACAGGGAAAAACCACAACGTGAGCACCTCCGGCAATCAAGTAGATTTGCTAAGACGCGAGCTAAAACGCTCCCCCAGTACCTCCTTAGGAATTTCATTGGCATGCTTCATATAAACTGCAAGGCAGGCAAATGTGCGGGCCTGTCTCCAGTCACGGCGCCAGAGTTAAACTGTCCGGAGCCCCACTACCAGCACTGGTGGGCATGGAGGAAATCGGCCACCAGGGTCAAGGAGTTTTGGTCATTGATTATTTATTGACCACTTCTTCTGCCCTGGATATTAAGATTTAGTGTGAAATTAAGAGATCACTACAGATAATTGATCTTCTCCCACTTAAACAAGTAGACCTCACCAAAGCTGGTTAAGAATCAGAGAGAGAAGAGAATCTGATCAAATCCCCAAACTTATACAGGACAAGGGGGGATTATCCAAAGCGAGACAAGTAAGGAGAGGCCTCTCTCAGCCCGATGAGAAGCAGGCAGAAATCACAAACCAAGTATTTCTGAGGGGAGAGCCTGCTTGGGTGACCTGGGGGAGAAGCTCTGATTTGGGGCATGCTCCTGGCCCCACAAATGCCCCACCAGCAGGGAGAGCACTTTGGCAAAGAAAAAACAAGACGGGAGGGACAAAACCAAAAAGGAAAGAAACTTAAAATAAGTCCTAAAAAAAAAAGAAAGAATTTTTCCCTGGAAGAATAGGGGAACACTTGGTTGGGGGAAAGGGTTGGATTTGACCAATTCAATGAAGTATTAATAAGACACAAAAAGGGAAGTCTCTATGAACATCTTTTCTTAACAGCTTATACAAATGGCCACTCTAACCGGAAACCAGAGAGAACCAGGAAATTGCTTCTCAGCTCAGAGCAGCCACGCTGGAGGCAGGGACACTGTGCTGCCAGTGTTTCCATCACAAAGCCTGTTTCCCAGGAACCAGGAGAAATTTGGCACCCACGCAGCTGCAGAGGGTAGGCTGTTTTAATACTGATTCAGAAGAGAGCTGTGGGATTCTATTTCTATTACCTTGATGGCTCCAGACATAGGGGTAACATGATACATCAATGTCAAGCAGCTCATTATTAGCACTGAAGACCAGCTAGTCAACTTGGGTTCCCTTAAAATTGAAAGGAGGGAAGGTCTTCTCATTGTTTCATGTGGGGTGTTTGGGAAGGGAGGGTCAATGAGGCTTAAGTCTTTGTACCTCCAGGTTTAAAAAGAAAACAAAACAGAATGGGGAAATGAAATACAGCATTAAGACCCCAACAACCAAGGCCTTGCTCAACTGCTGCTAAACCAACCCAGAGCATGTGCTGCAACGTGGCCCAGTGCCAAGAAGCATGGCCAGGGCCTCCTGACCTTGAGATGCCCATGGCCACATTCCCAGGAAGGCCTCCCAGCAATTCTGCCCAGTGGTGATGGGGTAAAACCACAGGCCCAGGGAATGCCAGGGAAATCATCAGTTAATTACTTTGTACTGAAGAATATATTTGACACACTCCTCAGCTTGCTCAGAATCCTGCCAACCTGGAAAAGGCAGGGCAGCAGCAAGCTTATTCTCTCAGGATGCTCTAGACTTGGTTTGCTTCTGATGGTTCATGGAGCCTCAGAAAGGCAATTTAGGGAGTTGACTCCATGAAGCAACTGTGGCGATCAGGTGGTATTTGAATCGCACATGTGTGAGTGCAAGTGCGTGATGCATGTGTGTGTGTGTGTGTACAGAAAGGAAGACAACATGGAGTTCCAGGAAAATCTTAAGTATTCAGAATGGCTCCAAAATCTGCACCAGCCAAGCACCCAGCCCAGCCATGCCTTCCCCATATGCCCAAGATCATGGCAACAAAGGTTCATTTCAGTTTATACCTGTGTCTGTAGGTTTTTTGCATCTGATGGGGAGAAGGAGGCTTACTTTGTTTTGTTTTGAAAATAATCCTATTGAGAACATGAATGAACTCATTATGCATACCATCTTATATATGTATAAATATATGTATGTGTGTGTGTGTGTGTGTGTGTGTGTATGCAATTCTGTAACTAAAAACGTAAAAAACTTTTTGAAGTCGATGTTGCTACTGGCATATCGTAAAGGTCTTTGTTTCTGTAAATTCAGTTGAGTGTTTCTATTTCTAAGTCTGGCAAGAGGTTCTAATTATTGTTAGAAGCCTAATTAGCATTTAGTATTACATTACAACAACTGCAGCAAAATTGTACCCATTCTCCAATAAACAGTATTCACAGTATGCAATCAAGCCGCTGTACCGAGCAATGAGAATTAATAGCACCACACGACAATGGTAAATCCTCCATCTCCTGCTGTGTGTGTTTAATAATTTTTCACTCCTTCCAGATTGTTCCCATCAAGCACAATTCCCAAGGTCCTAATCAACCACCCTCCCCATCAATACTACACAGAGATCTGAGCACTGAAAATTATCTGCAATTTCAAAAAGTGCTTTGTTGCATTATTAGGCCACTGACCTAAGAGGTAATGGGTAAATAGTTTCTGAAAAATGTCCAAAGCACAACATAAATTAAAGCTTATAGTCTTGCCTGCTGTTCTCACCATAGCTATAACTGCAAACTATTATGGTTTTTACACAATATTCCTAACTATAATTTTACACCATAATATTGGTGCAGAGCGCCAAATGTTCTGTGTTCACGTGCCTTCATTTTCTAAACAAGGGGAGCTCGGGGAGGAAGCCGATGCATTCAGTCCTTTAGAATACTCTTGGCCACACTCCTCCCGTTGTCTTGATCCTCCTGCCCACCCTCCCCACAGAAGTTCTTTAGTACACAAACCTTTTCCAGTGGACAGAGGTAAGAACCTTTAGAAGCAGTGGTGTGTGTCACATTTTCTGCAGTTCACACCTGAGTGGGTCGGTTTCTGGAGTTAGGATATGTTGTTTCCGAGTGGAGCCGGGGATGGACTAGGGCAGTGGTCGGCAAACTGCGGCTCGTGAGCCACATGCGGCTCTTTGGCCCCTTGAGTGTGGCTCTTCCACAAAATACCACGTGCGGGCGTGCACGTACAGTGCAATTGAAACTTTGTGGCCCATGCGCAGAAGTTGGTTTTTGGCTCTCAAAAGAAATTTCAATCATTGTACTATTGATATTTGGCTCTGTTGACTAATGAGTTTGTGGACCACTGGACCAGGGGATCTCAACAGAGAGGCTAGTTCACAGTACCTGCTGTTGCCTGGTGTCTGGTGACAAGTATAAAAGTGTCCCACCAACCCAAAGCCGAAGGAGAAACACTTTGTCTCAACAACTGGAAAGTGCACTTTGGGAAGATATGAAGAGACGTTGCTGACCAAGGGAAATGGAGCCTGGGGCCTGGAATCATAGCAGAATGCAGGAGCCAAGACCACCAGTGTGGTTAACCCAGAGGTAACACAGGGCACATCACAGCAATCCCCACCAAGAGTACACATCAGGGCCATCCTAGGGGTGTGGGTTGGATGTTGTGTTGTTGTATCTGGTTGGTTTTACACAGTAGGAAAGAGAAGGAATTTCTGACAGCTCAGTGCAACCTAACTAAATAGACATCTGAGGGCCTTCTCTGAGCAAAGCTAGATGCCAGGTTACCCTGTGGTCCACCATACCATGCCAACGCAAATACATCAACACCCCTCAGAACAAAAGACTCACAGCATTGGTAAATGCATGCCATCAATTTCTCAAGACTAATGACCTACTGAATAATAACACCAAGTTTTCTTCAACATCATCATAACACTCCTCTGTCACACAGTCACTTATTAATTCATTCAACAAATTTTTTTTTTAGTTTAAGTGCCTACTGCTGTTCCATACACTTGGGACACAAAACACTTGAACAAGGAAGGTGACAATTTCTGCCTGTATGGAGCATGAATTCCAGCAGGAGGGAAGTGACCATCTCCAATTATCCCGGTAAACACGAACATTGTATGAAGGAGGGTGATACACAGTCATGGACCATGGGGAGAGGAGGAGGAGAAGCAGAGCAGTAAGAGGAGCAGGAGCTTTAAAGAGGGAATGTGGTAATATTAAAGCTAGTGGCCAGTGTGGGCTCTGTGAGAAGGTGATATTTTAGCAAAGACTTAAAAAGAGAGGAAAATGCTTGATAAGAGGTTTTCAACCTCTTGAATTTCTCCTACTAATTCCAGGGAAACGCCTCCACCCTATATTCTAACAGGGCTGGTTAGCATCCACTGAGCGAACAGACTTCCCTGCAGGATAGCAGGTGTCAAGACTGAAAAATCTATCTCTCCTAAGAACAGACTGACAGCTGTCAGAGAGGGGGATGGGGGTTGAGTGAAAAAGGTGAAAGGATTAAGGGGAAAAAACACCCCTCATAGACAGACAACAGTATGATGATTACCAGAGGGAGGGGGGGAAGGAAGGAAAAGATATAGGAGGGATAACTGGTGATGGAAGGAGACTTGATTTAAGGGTGGTGAATATACAATAAAATATATAAATTATGTATTGTAGAACTGTGTCCCTGAAACCTAGATAATTTTATTAACCAGTGTCATGCCAATAAATTCAATTTATAAAAGAAAAAAGAAATTTAAAAAAGAAAAATTTGTCTCTCCTGTTCACTTTATGTCTCCAGCAATGAGCACAGTGCCTAGCAAAGAGTGGATTCTCAACATTCACTGAGTAAATAAACACGTAAGTGAATTGACAACAACACATTTATTTTCAGAACACCAAGTAATTCCCTAAAATTGATATAATTAAGACCTTATGAATAACAAATTTCCCCCCAGCTGTATGCAGATATAATTGGCATATAACATTGCATACATTTAAGATATACAACACAATGATGTGATATATGTACATATTGTGAAATGATTACTACAATAAAGTTAGTAAACACATCCATCACATCATGTTGTTACAATTTGTATGTTTGTGTTAAGAACTTTTAAGATCTACTCTCTTAGCAACTTTCAAACATATAACAACACACCATTGTTAACTATAGTCACTATGCTGTACATTCATCTTATAACTGGAAGCTTGTACATTATGACCATTTTCACCCACTTGCCCCCACTACCTCACCACCACCCCTGGCAACCACCAATATACTCCCTGTTTCTATGAGTTTTATTAGATTTTACATATAAGTAAGATCAAACCGAATTTGTTCTTTCTCTGACTTATTTCACTTAGTATAATGGTCTCCGGGTCCATCCATGTTGTCACAAATGGCAGGATAACTTTCTTTTTGTAGCTAAATGATTATAGGTAGATAGGTAGGTAGGTAGATGACAGACAGATAGATAGATAGATGATAGATAATAGATGATAGTTTCCATGCCTTAGCTAGTGTAGATAATGATGCAATGAATATGCAGATGGACATATCTCTTTGAGATAGTGATTTCATTTACTTCAGATATATCTGTAACAGTGTAATTGCTAGATCATATGTTTAAATCGCATTGCTCCTGATGTTAGAACTGTGGTACATCTACATAATGGAATACTATGCTGCTGTAAAAAAAAAAAAAAGAGGGAATTCTTACCATTTGCAACAGCATGGATGGAACTGGAGAGCATTATGCTAAGTGAAATAAGCCAGTCAGAGAAAGATAAATATCACATGATCTCACTCACTTGTGGAATATAATGAACAATATAAACTGATGAACAAAAATAGAACCAGAGTCATAGAAGCATCAAACTGATTGTCCAACATATGAGGGAAGGAAGGGGGTAAGAGGGTAAGAGATGAACCAAAGGACTTGTATGCATGCATATGAGCATAACCAATGGACACAGATGCGGGGGAGGATGAGGGCATGTGCTGGGGGGTGGGGGTGGCTGGAGAGAGGTCAATGGGGGAAAAAGGAGACTTATGTAATACTTTAAACAATAAAGAACTTAAATTTTAAAAAAGAGAGTCTCAGAGATAACCTATGATCTACTAAAGTCTACTTCCAAAATTTTCATTGGTCACTTAGAAGTTTTAAGGATTCAGACAATTCAGTTTTACTAATTTTGTAAAAAAAAAAAAAAAAAAAAGTAAAGCTTGCTTGATATTTGCTTATTTCACTGGCTTCATTTTTAAATGTTTTATGTGTATTCTTGGAGAAAAAAAAAGAAAAGCTTTCAACCTTTCACCACTGAGTATGGTGTTAGTTATGGGCTTGTCATATAGTCCTTTATTATGTTGAGGCATGTTCCTTCTATGCCCAATTTGTTCAGAGTTATTATCCTAAATGATGTCAAATGTTATCAAATGCTTTTCCTGCATTGATTGAAATGATTTTTTTTATCTTTCATTCTATTAATTTGGTATATGGCATTACTTGATTTGCCTGTTGAACCATCCTTGAATTTCATCGATGAGTCTCACTTTATCATGGTGTATAATCCTTTTAATGTGTTGTTGAATTTGGTGTGCTGGTATTTTGTTGAGAATTTTTACATCTATTTTCATAGAGATGTTGGCCTGTAGTTTTCTTTTCTTGTGGTGTCTTTTTTTTCTGTTTTTTTTTTTTTTTTTTACATCCTCACCTAAGGATATTTTTCCATTGATTTTTTAGAGAGAGTAGAAGAGGGAAATAGAGAGAGAAACACCAATGAGAGAGAAACACATGATTGGTTGCCTCCTGCATGCACCCTGACCAGGGTCCAAGCCAGGGAGGAGCCTGCAACTGAGGTACATGCCCTTCACCAGAATCAAACTCAGGACCCTTTAGTCTGCAGGCCAAAGCTCTATCTACTGAGCCAAACTGGTTAGGGCTCTTGTGGTATCTTTATCTGGCTTTGGTATCAGGATGGAGCTGGCCTCATAAAATGAATTTGGAAGTGTTACCTCTTCTCAACTTTTGTGAATAATTTGAGGAGGATTGGCATTAACTGGTTTTTAAATGTTTGGTATGATTTACCAGTGACACCATCTGATTGTGGTATCTCTGTTGAGAGGTTTTAATTACAGAATCAATCCTCTTACTTGTTTCGGTCTGCTCAGATTTTCTCCATCTTCATGATTCAGTCTTGGTAGATTGTATATTTCTAGGCCCTTATACATTTCTTTTTTTTTATTTTTTGAAGTTGGTGCTATTTTATTTTATTTATTTTATTTATTTTTTATTGTTTGAAGTATTACAAATAGTAGTACATATGTCTCCTTTTTTTTCCCATTGACCTCCCTCCGGCCTCCCCTATCCCCCAGTACATGCCTTTACCTGTTCCCCAACCCAATCCCCCCAGTGTCTTGTATCCATTGGTTATGCTTATATGGATGCGTACAAGTCCTTCGGTGAATCTTTTACAGCCCCCCGCCAACTTCCCCTGCCTTCCCTCTGTAGTTTGACAGTCTGTTCAATGCTTCTTTGCCTCTGTATCTATTTTTTCCCCATTTCTTTCCTTTAAAAAACTTTGCCTCTGCAGACAAGAAATAAACATATAATAACAAAAAATGTTTGAGTCCCAATTTCAAAGTCCAACAGTTCCTTATGTGTACATGTCAGCAATGATATCTGAATGGTGGGCACATGGTGGCAATGCAGGTCCGACCCTTTCTGGTTTGGTCCTAGGCATTTCCCTTCCTCTTACTTCCTTTCTAGCAAAGGCAAGGCAAGAAGAACTTCTAATCTTCTGCCTCAACAACAGGCCCATTATCATCTCAATGAAACACCCCACAAGTTTATGTTCACTATGCATGAAAAGATAAAGTCAAATTGTGTGACACAGAAAAATCAAGAGAGATGGCTTATGAAGTCAAAGCAAGGAGATGAAGAACATGTTTACAGGGTGGAACAGTTTACCTGATGCTGACAGATAAGCATGACTAATACGACAGTGATTAATGTGAAATGCAACCCCTCCCAGTTCTCACTTAAACAATGAAAAATTACACAACCTTTCTGACCTTTCTTGGATGGTAAGACAAAGGAATTGACCACAATAATTGTAGTAACAACAATATGGCAGCTAACATTTATTAAGAACTCATCATTGTGCTAAGTTGCTTCCATGCATGTTGTTTTCAAAGTTGGGAATTTGGTGGTGGCCTGCACATAGCTGTCATAATCACATGTTGGGTATAGGTAGTTCACTAAGCATAGCCCAAGTGTTCATTTTAATCAGTTCCTGAGAGATTCTTACACACATTTATATTCGAGATGGCTGGATTATTATTAACAACAGACCAAGTCTAAGTGATCTTTGTGCCTGTGACTCAGGAAGCATGGGCTCCTCCTTAAATTAGGAGCCATGAAGCATTCATTTCCCAGTGCATTTCTTTACCACCAGCTCTCAAATCTGAGCTAGAGGAGACCCCCCTCTGAGCCTACTCAGCCTTCTTCAGACTGTGCCCCTCCTCATGGGATGCAAAGTACTCATAGCCCAGGAGCATGCCAGAGTGCACCCTTCACTTTGTAAGATCCATTCTGGGTATCCAGAACTCAAATGCACTGCCTAACTGATCCAGAGCCTCACTTTCAGAGATGGAATATCCCTGGTGCACTCTACAAAAATAAAGCAGTATGCCCAACCTTAACCTGAAAGATGTCTATTTAAGATGAGCTAGGGGTGGACATGCAGTGTGGACATCCAGGCACATCCAGACACAGGTGCAAAGGCTCCTTACAGAACAAGACAGAGCCAGGGGCACACAGAGAAGGGGGATGGGCCAAGGACCCAGGACAGGCCCTCTCTCAGCACTGCCATGTTTCAGCTTAAAACCCCCAGGAGGTGAAGATTTCTAAATTAAAATCTGGAATTTCAAGTCATTAGTGAAAGTATATTTGGCCCTGGCCGGTTTGGCTCAGTGGCTAGAGCGTCGGCCTGTGGACTGAAGGATCCCAGGTTCGATTCTGATCAAGGGCATGTACCTTGGTTGCGGGCACATCCCCAGTAGGAGGTGTGCAGGAGGCAGCTGATTGATGTTTCTCTTTCATCAATGTTTCTGGCTCTCTATCCTTCTCCCTTCCTCTCTGTAAAAAATTAATTATTTTTTTTAAAAGAAAGTATATTTGTCATAAGAAGATAGAGTATATTTTATTTAGCATTTTTTGCTTCATTTATAATTTCAATATTTAGGCATATGGTATATAGGCTTCCATCTGTACTCTTGCCCCAAAATTTATAAATGTTAGGAGTAAACCTGATCATTGCTCCAGTGTTCCTCCCCCACAGTTCAGGACTCCATGTCAATTAATGCTTCCTTTCCAAACACATGTATGCCCCTTTTTAAGCAAACACAGATTTACTAGTATGTGAAAGATGCATTTGAGAGTAGGTGCTCCATTTACTAAAGGATTCCATTATTCAGCAAACTTCCTTGATGCATATGTTAGAACCAACTGATAAAAATTTATTACACACACACAAATACATGAAATCACACAAATTCATCTTTTCATGTGTAAAGTAAAAGTGTTAGGAAAAAACACTTAAATGATTTCCCCTTTACTACTGTTTGATTTCATAGACAATATTTAGTAACTCTAGAAAAAAAAAAAAAACACAGAAAATTCAGATCAACAGAAGGAATCATATAAAAAAAATACCTCTTATAGCCCTGACCAGTATTTCTCAGTGGTTAGAATGTGCCCCCCCCCCTCCTCCTCCAAACCAAAGGGTCATGCGTTCCATTCCTGGTCAAGGGCACATACCTAGGTCACAAGTTCGATCCCAGCACCCCAAGCAGGGCACTCATGAGAGGCAACCAATCAATGTGTCTCTCTCACATTGATGTTTCTCTCACCCCACCTTCCTTCCACTCTCTCTAAAAATCAATGGAAAAAATATCCTCAAGTAAGGATTAACAAAGAATTTAAAAAGCATCTGTTACATAACTTGGCAAGATGAGCATCTAACAGTACACATACTTAAGATTTTCCAATCTCATTATGTACATGTGAAAATAAAGACACAGATGGCTAATTTTATAAGAATTATCATACCTGAACTACAAGCAATTTTTCAATACCACCCATGTGACAGGCACTGGGAAGTCTAAGGTTAATAAGACATTAAGGAGACCAACATATAAACCAATAATTACATTACAATATGAAAGATGCTTTACCAGGAATTATAGAAAGAGCCAAAGGGAATTATATAAAGAGTCCAGAGATAGGGATGACTCTCTCTGCCTGGGGTATGACTTCAGGGATTTGACAGCAATAATATTCAGAACCTGGGCTTTCTATTTTCACTCAACAAATATTTATTGAACACTTACTGTGGGCCAAGTACTATTTTAAATATTTGGTTTACAGTGGTGAACAAGACAAATGTCTATGCTCATGGAATTTATATAGACCAACAAATTTACAAGTAAATAGATAAAGCAATGTCTAAAATAGAATAGGTGCTCAATAAATGGTTATTGCATGAATAAAGGAATAAAAGTACAGGATGATCCCACCTCTTAGCACTTCCACTTCAAAGGCAGCTATTGTCCTTGAAGTTAGAATAGCAGACAGTTTTGAAGTTTCCAAACACAACCTGCTATATCTGCTCTGTTTCACTTAAAAATATGAATCCAATAGGCTTAATCCAAAATCTAGCTCTGAATTAGGTTACCATGTGTTGTATTTGATTTGTATTTCCATCAGTATCAACCCAAGCATCCTTATATAGACACCAGCAATGTACATGATTTATAGCAAGTCAGTCAAGGCAAAGCCTAGAGCTTCCCTTCACATTTTGACGTTATCAGATTACTTCAGAAGCTGGCAGCAGCTACCATAAGTAACAAGCTGTCAGTGTAAATAAATCACTCTCTCGAAAACAACTGCTAAAAAGTATAGATTAGTATGAGCAAAGGTGGGCCTGGACTTTTTTTCATTTTCCCCTTCCCAATAAGTCTGCTATATATTTAATTTTATATAGAAAGAAAAATAAATGTATTTTCTTTCTTTAAAAAAAAAAAAGATTTCAGGTTTAAAATCCATATAAAAAACTCTTGTCTCAAAAGGAAAGTTGTGGCTCTGTGTATAAATCATAAGACAATAAATTTGCAATCACCTACAGAAGCCCAAAGTATAGAAAACAAGCAGCAAGTACTATGAAGAGCAACCCAGGCCAAGCCAATCTAATTACCTTTTATGATGGAGTGTCAGGCTGCTGAGATAAGAGGGAAGCAATAGATGCAATCCACCTAGACTGTAGCGGACTCTCTCCCCCTCATCTGATCCCACATGACACAATCATCAATGAGCTGGAAAATCTAACCTTAGCAGTCCTAAGAGTGCTGGAGCACCAGCCAGAGTGGACTGTCCAATGGCCGTCCCCACTAGGATGGAGAGGCATAAGTCATCACCATCCTGAGGAGGTGAATGGTGGGGCCATGGCCACTGTGCATCTGCTGATGGGTCAGTGGTGGAAGAAGGTACACTGTTGTCACTGGTGTGGCCCAGGTGTGCAGTAACAGGAGGCATAAACAGAGATCTAAAAGTACTGGAGACAAATTCTAAAAAGGTCCTAGAACAAGATAAATTTGAGAGTGAATGAGAAAGACAGTGCTCTATAGAAAAACCTGAGTCCATATCATCCCAAAAAGGGAAAGGCATAAGTTACTAATTTTGGCTACTGCTGGTCACGGTGGCTTTCATGCAGAATACGAGAAAAAAATTTGTGATGTGTTATGAGAAAATTAGGATGGCACCGGGATGGTTAAAAGCAGCCAGATGTACAAGACTGAGGAGTCATCCATCACTGCATTTGGCATGAGTCAATCTACAGTGTCCTGTCCTTGGTCACTCATGAGAGATGGCAGAGTATCCACGACAGTTAACACTGTATATGCACCTAAACTCCTTTCCATCCTAGTTTTTAATGACTGAGCTTTCTCAGTTTCCTCTCCCACCTCAAGAAATTTTGGTCTCTGTGGCCACATTTAAATTACTGAAGATGGCTGAGCAATTCTAGAATCTACTAGCTCACAGGAAGGGCTCCCATTCCAGGGCCTCCACCACCAGAAGGTCCGGATAAAATGGTCAAAAACTCTCACATTGGCCAAAGGACAGATATGGAATTCCTGACAGGTCAATGAAGGATGAACCTGCAAATTGGTGACAGTCTGTCTTATTTAGGGAACACGCCCTATTCTTTTTTTTTTAATTTTTTTTTAATAAATCTTTATTGTTCAGATTATTACAGGTGTTCCTCTATTTTTTCCCTCATAGCTCCCCTCCACCTGATTCCCCACCCCACCCCATACCCTTACCCCCGCCACTGTCTTCATCCATAGGAGTAAGATTTTTGTCCAATCTCTTCCCGCACCCCTCACACCTGCTTCCCCTGAGAATCATCAGTTCACTCCCTTTCTATGTCCCTGATTCTATTATATTCACCAGTCCATTCTGTTCTTCAGATTTTTTATTCACTTGATTTTTAGATTCACTTGTTGGTAGGTATGTATTTGATGTCATTTTGTTGTTCATAATTTTTATCTTTACCTTTTTCTTCTTCTTCCTCTCCTTAAAGAATACCCTTCAGCATTTCATGTAATCCTGGTTTGATGGCGATGAACTCCTTTAGCTTTTTCTTGTCTGTGAAGCTCTTTATCTGACCTTCAACTCTGAATGATAGCTTTGCTGGGTAGAGTAATCTTGGCTGTAGGTTCTTGCTGTTCATCACTTTGAATATTTCTTGCCACTCCCTTCTGGCCTGCATAGTTTCTGTTGAGAAATCAGCTGACAGTCGTATGGGTACTCCCTTGTAGGTAATTAACTGTTTTTCTCTTGCTGCTTTTAATATTCTTTCTTTGTCTTTTGCCTTTGGCATTTTAATTATGATGTGTCTTGGTGTGGTCCTCTTTGGATTCCTCTTGTATGGGGTTCTGTGCGCTTCCTGGACTTGTACATTTATTTCTTTCACCAGGCAGGGAAAGTTTTCTGTCATTATTTCTTCTAATAGGTTTTCAATATTTTGCTCTCTCCCTTCTTCTGGCACCCCAAAAATTCGGATGTTGGTTCGCTTAAAGTTGTCCCAGGGGCTCCTTACACTATCTTCATATTTTTGGATTCTTTTTTCTTTTTGTTTTTCTGGTTGGATGTTTTTTGTTTCCACATATTTCAGATCTTTGGTTTGATTCTTGGGGTACGTTGATCTACAGTTGAGTTTCTGTATATTCTTTATTTCAGACAGTGTATGCTTCATTTCTGACTGATCCTTTTCCATTTTTTTGGCATTCTCATTAAGCTCCTTGAAGGTCTCATCAAGTTTCTCAGCGGTTTTAAGAAGATTCTTGAGTAACCTTATAAATGTGGTTCTGAACTTTATGTCATCCAGTAGTTTGCTTTCCTCCGTTTCTTTCATTCGTGACATGTTTCTTTGTCTCCTCATTTTGGCTGCTTCCCTGTGTTGATGGAGTAGCTTTGTGTGGTAGGTGACCTATAGGGGGCAGTAGCTCAGCCTCCCCAATCACCTGATGTGGACACTGTTGGTACACCCCTTTGTGGGCTGAGTGCAAAGACTTGGTGCAGTTAAAGCCTTAATTGCTGTTGGTATACTGGGAGGAATTGACCTCCAGGCCAATTAGCTGTGAGCACTCACTGTGTCTATAATGGAAGAACTGCTGCGCTGAAGACACACTTATGGGGCAGGACTTGTTTCAGTGGGGCTTTGGTGTTCACTGAGTCTGCCTTTGAATGTGTCACTTATGGATGTGAGGAGTTGAAATCTGGTGTCTCACTCTGACCACTAGGTACACTGGCTTCTGGATCTCCAATGGGGTGCAGGTCAGCTACTGTCTGAGGCCATCCAGCAGGAGCTACAGTGAGAGCTACAGTTTTCTCCTCTTTGCTTGGGGTTTGGAGGTTTTGGAGCTGTCTGACCCAGGCTGCAAGTTTGCTAGGTTAAGCTGCGATAGGGCGGGGCTTTCTTCTGCTAACGCTGCTGCTTGGAGCTTGGGTGGGTTTGTAGGTTGTGTGGGGCGGGGTCTCAGGGTGTCACTAGGCTAGGGCGTGGCAAACAGCAATGGCTGCTAGTTAGCCGGCTCTGAGGAACACGACCTATTCTGCCAGAGCAACAGCAAATGAATCTTCCTTCTGCCTTCAATAGGCACACAGCACCACCTGATTTTCTCTAGTTGACTAGTAAAACATAAACATGTAAATATGAGACCACCATCACTCTCGCCTCACACACTCACAGACCTACTTATCCATCTATCCAAAAATACATACTCCACTCCCATTAGCCACCATCTCCCTAGGGCATTTCTCCACCCAGGCTTGAAATACCCCTGCCCCACTTCAGCTCCAGAATCACAACACATTCATTTGCATGTCATAACACCTGACACTCTGTCTAAGGCTCTGCTCAAGTCTCATGGTTCCTACCATGTTAACCACTCCCCAGCTCTCCCTCTCTTCCATGTTATTATAGCACTTCCATCCTGACCCAAAGGGTAACTTAGCCTTCTTCATGCTAACATTCACCATTCATTAAAGTTTCAGATTCATCCAAATTCATCTCCTCTGCCCTTCATGAGGATATGGACCATGTTTTCAAGTCCCTACTATCTCTGTATCAGCAGCCGACCACATACACACACACACATACACACACACACAGCTCTTCTTAAAGAACAGGAAAAACTAAGCCTATGATAAACGTTCAAAGGCATTTGAGAATTTTTTTAATGACCAGCGGTTATTTCATGATGAAAGGTTATATGTACAGCTCCTACCACTTGTCAGTATATAGGTTATTGTTATCTGGGGCCCCTTTGTATAGTAGCTAGCAATAATGTATGTGTAAGAAGAAGAGTGTGCAGTTTTGCTTCATGGAAGAAACAAAAGCTTTGGAGTCAGACCAACATTTCTCTCCCAGATCCACTGATTGCTGGCTATGTGTCTTCTGGCAAGTTATTTAACCTCTCTCAACTTCAGTTTCCTCATCTGTGAAATTGGGATCATAATATCCTGAGAGGCTTACTATGCAAATTAAATGAAATAATATGTAAGTTACTGTCTGCTTATAGTAGACAGTCAAAAAATGTGTTCTCGTTTCCTTTTCCCTCTTATTAAGAGAATTTAAAAAAACAAAAAACAAAAGATGGCCATAATGCAAATTTGAGTCAAATGCCCACCCCCAAGAAGATAACTCCAGGAAACAAGCCCATCTCAGCAGCAGGCTGATATGCAGCACACAGCTCCTAACCGACATTAGCATATTTAGTGGAGACAGGTACACAACAATAAAATTAAGTTAGAAGAGCTTCACACCATCACTAAAAATGTCCTTTTTCAATTCCACAAAATAAAAATAGAAAAGAAATTAATTCAGGGAAAGAGAAACACCCACAGATTACCATCTTCCTTTGTTATGTTAAATACCTCCCAGAATCATGTTTGAAGAATTTGTTTTGCATTGTCACTCTAAAGAACATGCTTGTGGTTAAAATAAACATTCATAAAATATACATGGTGTGGGCATATAATACATATTTTAAAAGACAGAAAATAAAAGCAAGCTATAACCATATGCATGTCTTACTGCAAATAAATCCCGTGACCTTTCTAAATGAAGACAAGAATATGACTCTTCTCCTGAATCTCTAATATGATGCCCCAAGACTCATATTTCCCCAACAGATATTTTGTTTTCAACTTTAAGGCTGTTGAGGTAGCAAGCTTTACATTCCCTATTTGTCTTCTGCGGTCAGCTGAGCTCAGCTACCCCAACACACATACAGATGCGGAGAATACAGATTTGTCATATGACCTTTCATCACTCCTACACTTTTTAACTGATCCAGCTTCCATCCCATGGAAGTATGCACACAGCATCACCCCCGAGGAGTGAAACAGGTAAAGGATGGCAAAGATAAATACCAGAGAAGCAAGCTAGAACCTGAATGCAGAGAATTAGTCAAGGGAACAAAGCTAGCTGAAAGTTAGCTAAGCAGGCAGTACACAATGCAAAATTAACCAGAGACTTTTACTGGATCATCAAAGGTCAAAGCAATTTGCAAGGCGGTACTTACCAGGTGCCACGAGCTGGCCTACATGTGGACTAGGACCCTGTGTGATCCAACAGTGAGAAACCCAGCAGAACAGAAATACCCTCCACATCTGAAAGTACCCGAAGCTCTCACTGAAGAACGTCTATGTGTCTACTATTGCACCCACCGCAGACCCCCAACGTGTGGGGTGGGAACTTAACTGATGTCTCAAAAAGCTTAAAATACGGCAAGCAATACACCTCCTACTCTGTGACAGGCTTATCTTGTTGGACAACATGAACTTTCATGGTATGAAAGCCCACCATCTTCCAAAGGAGGGCTAACGAGCTATTTTGGTCATATTTAAGACATATGTACTACTATTTGTAATACTTTAAACAATAAAATAAAATAAAAAACATTCCAGAAACCTCTGTAGCACAAGTTTTAACCACTGTATTTTCCCTCCACGTGATATGAGAACTTCCCTCCCAGTCGGGGCCTCAGCCATGAGAAATGAGTGTTTTTCCCTTTTGCCAGTAAGAAATCTTAAGACCTGGTATAAAAACCACTCAGGCATAGCAAGTTATAGCCCAGCGGGTGCACTGATTAGCCAGGTTCTATAACCATAAAGTCAACAATAATCTACCTATATGCCCTTTCTGCAGGTGGTTGACCTACGAATGCTAAGTAAGTCAGCAACAGTTCAGCCGAAATTACATTGGAGATCAGTATGCGTAAACATGAGTGCTCTGGCTTGTCCTTAACTATCCCACTGGGACTCCAGACCTGCAAAATCATCCATTACCCCCACTCACTACCAACCCCACTGCAACTTTTTTCCCTTTTCACAGGAATTATCCCCAGGGTAATCGCATCCGTGCTTAACGTGTCTTCCCTATTAACATAGCCCTTCCTGATTTCTTCCATGCCTTCTATATAAGAGCTATCCTATGTACCAAGGAGGAGGTGACTAACTCCCCCTCCATAATACATAAACTTTAGGTTGATTTTTCCGGAAATGTTGACTGATCACACTAAACTGTACTCTCTTCACAGTCCCCCTGGAGATATTAGCCACACCTTGGAAATCCAAATCCCTAGCATATTATACCACAGGGCAGGACACACACACACACACACACACACACACACACACACACACACACACACACGTTGTTTTTCAATTTATGAAGGTAAAAATATATGTTAAAGCCACTGATTCAGCCAAGCTGGTGTGGCTCACTGGTTGAGCATTGACCCATGAACCAGAAGGTCAGGGTTCAATTCCCCAACAGGGAAGATGCCTGGATTACAGGCTCCATCTCCCCCTTCCCAGTCCCCAATAAGGGGCATGCAGAAGGTAGTAGATCAATGTTTCTCTCTCATTGTTGCTGCTTCTGTCCCTCTCTCACTCTCCTTTCCTCTCTTTGAAATCAATTTTTAAAAACCTATTTAAAAAACACACTGATTCAACATTTTTACTTTAAGAATCTAAAAAGACCCCCTGACTTTTGCTAAAATAAAAAGAGCTTTAAAAATCTATCTGAAACCCTCCCTCCCAATTACTCAGACAAGAAGGAAAGATACAATCCTTGGAAATTACTATTAAGATTAACATCCTACTTCATTTTTTAATGGCTTGGAGTTTATACCAAGTTAAACAGAGACAACCAAAAGGATAGTGCATCTCTTAGCTTATAACAGGAAGGGCTGAATCCAAATCTATCCTTTAGAAAAGCCATTTCCTCCTCGGAAAGCAGCAGGTAGGAGGCCTCTGGCCTAATGCAGGATCAGTCTCTGACTTTGGCTCTACCACTACTGTGTGACACCGAGTGATTTACACAAGGCCTACTCAAAAATGGTGTAGGACGCTTGATGATTCATAAAATCATAAATTATAAATCAATTACTGGAGGTGGAGAAATTGATTTATCCCCAGGCCCATTCATTCCCAAGATGTGAGACGCTCTTACAGGACCCCTTGAATGGGAGGAAACAAAGAAGAAGAGGGCCCCTTGGGCCATTTCTGATGCCCCAGCCTTTTCTTGCAAATCTATCACTCCTATAAGTCTCATTTTAATCCAGTAGTGCTCCTCTCAGGAAATAAACCCTGGATCACAGGAGTAAACTGAATGAACAAAGATAAAAGTGGCACTTGCCTTTAGAAGAAAGGGGGCTGGATCCTCCCAGTTCCAAAAATCCAGGTGAAAATAGGAAAACACTATTAAATATTTAGGACATTGAGCCAGACATCTCTGTATATGCCCACCTGCAGAAACACCTGCATACATAATCAACATTTTTAGGACTCATCTGACATGATTTATGAATAACATTTTTAAGTCCATCAAATATGCTGTATCTCTATTTTTCCATAGCAAAGGAGTAGCTTTTTCATTCAATAACAAAAAAAGCAAACATGTTTATTCTATATTTGAGATGATGAGAGGACACCCATCAGTTTTGGCACAGCCCTGGGTTCTGTTCTAGAGATAGGCATCCACAGACAGGTGCAGTCAGGCAACCCACGCTCAGGAGGAAATTCTGCCCTTCGCAGGCTGTGAGCCTCACACTTGTCCATCCCATGGCTTCGTTCTCTAAAGCCAGCAGTACAAAACACCAGTGCTCTGCTACTCCTGAGCTTCTCGAAACTGTCTTCCCAGTGGCTATAAATAATACAGTGGTCCCCCGCCCCCTTATCCACCATTTCACTCTCCACAGCTTCAGGTACACACTGTCAACTGTGGTCTGAAAATATTAAATGGAAATTATTGACATAAACATTTCCTAAGTTTTAAATTGTGCGCTGTTGTGAGCAGTGCTATAAAATTCCACTCAGTCCCATTCGGTCCCACCTGGGATGTAGATCATCCCTTTGCCCAGTATATCCAGCCTCAACATGCTACTCAGCTGTGAGTCACATAGCAGCTGTCTTGGGTATTAGCTCAACTGTTGCAGTATCACAGTGCTTGTGTTCAAGTAACCCCTATTTTTACTTAATGATAGCCCCCAAAGCCACTCACATACTTCTATTACAGTATATCATAACTGTTCTGTGTGATTCGTTATTGTTCATCTTTTACAGTGCCTACTTTATAAATAAAACTTTGTCATAAGTATGTATGCACAGGAAAATACATAGTGCATAAAGGTTCCATACTATTTGCACTTTCAGGCATCCATTGTGGGTCTTGGAATGTATTCCCCTTGGATAAAGGGGACTAATGTACTAAGAACCATGAATCTTAACCCTCACACAGAGGCTCTCAGATGAGAGCATTATAATCCCTCATTTAGAGATGGGGTGGCTGAGGTCTAACATGAATAGGTCACAAAAGCTAGCAAGATAAGGGTCTGGAGTGGATTCCCACCACAATGTAGGCCTCTTTTCTCCAAATGCCAAGGTCCCTCCATTACACCATGCTCTTCTTTAAGTCAAAGAAAATATCAATTATTTCTCAGGCTGCATAGCTGAAGAGATAAACCTCTCCTCCCAAACTTCAGATAAATTTTAAAACTAAGAGAGTAAATGACAATGTAAATACTCCTATTAGATATTTGTTATGTTGCAAAGCTTAAAAACAGTCAGGAAAATGGAAAAGTTACTTTTTTCCCTAAACAAATTTGTTAATGGGGAGCGCTGTTTGCTGGCTCTCTGTGAAACGTCTACAAATTGCCTCTGTGAAGCATTATAGGTTGTCAGACTAATGTAGTTGAAGATAATTTGGCCTTTCAGTGAATTGAACCTCACAGCACGATTATACTCCACAACCAAGTAGAGTGTCACAATTATTCTTTCATGCTGAATTACCATATAATGTCATGAGTCTACCTGTCATAAGTCCTGTAGCCTCGTTTGAATTTTTTTCCCCTAAATCTATGGTTCATGGCATAAAAAAATAATAATTTTTTGGCTTCTAATGAAAATGTGATTGTTCTTATCAACAATAAATTTCATAGCAAATCAAAGGATATGCTTGGACAAACAATCCGATACTCAAGGTTAAAAAACACACAAATAATAAATTGCTGGTGTGTCATGTTCAATTTTTACTACGGCATTACACTGCAATAACCATAACAGGATCTAAATTGTTGTCAGAACATTAAACAAACCCCCATACTTCACAAAGGCATCCTGTCTGAGTAATTCATACAACGGAAACAACTATCAAATTTTCCACTGTACCACTGCTACACCATACATCAGTGCAATTTTATGTATTTGGACAATTCGTTGAATAAATTACTTCCATCCTGCCTGCTCTTGCCACTTCTGCTAAGAGTTGTATCAGTTTTAATTGTCTTTCTGTCTATAAGGAGCCACTGTTTTTCTGGCCTTTTCCTGTGCTATTTCCTGAGCACCAAAATAAACGATAAACACTCATCATAGCCCTGTGCTAGGGACCTGCATTCATAATTAAGGGGTGTCCTGTCAGAGGTCAAGAGCCTCTTCCCTCTCCTGCCATATGACAGCTGCTGGATGTGTGCTGGGAGCATGGCAGTTCCTGTGTTTGTATGGGAACCTGGGGTCTTTTCAGCATCATAGCTCCATCTAGCTCAGTGGTTCTCAACCTTTCTAATGCCACTATCCTTTAATACAGTTCCTCATGTTGTGGTGACCCCCAACCATAAAATTATTTTCGTTGCTACTTCATAACTGTAATTTTGCTACTGTTATGAATCGTAATGTAAATATCTGTGTTTTCCGATGGTCTGAAGCAACCCTGCTAGCAGTTCTCAATCTGTGGGTCATGACCTACAGGTTGAGAACCACTGCTGTAGAGCCTAAGACCACTGGAAAACACAGATATTTACATTACGATTCATAACAGTAGCAAAATTACAGTTATGAAGTAGCAACGAAAATAATTTTATGGTTGGGGGTCACCACAACATGAGGAACTGTATTAAAGGGTCGCGGCATTAGAAAGGTTGAGAACCACTGAGCTAGCTAAAAGTGAGAGGTATCCAGGCCCCCACCTTCTGCCCTGTTTCTGTTTGATGGTTTCCTCTCTTGGTTCATTAGAGCATTGAACCTGCCATGGAAGTGGGCTTGGCAAGGGTTAAATGTCCCTGTTTCATTCATAGTCAGAATCCAGACTAAGTCGAAGCTCATGGTGAACCCCACAATGCTCCCTTGTGTGTGTAGCTCCCAAGAAAATGGCAAGCCCACCTTTCCAGGTCAGATGCTCATGCTGCAAGCACAGCTGTAGAACAAGTAATACTACAATGGGCAGAAGCAGACTTTGTCTGTACACGTGCTAATGACTTTCCATCCTGTTTCTCAGCACTTTCGATATGGGACTAAATTGGCACCGACCAAAGGGAGTCAGATCAATTAGATGCGACTCTGTTTCCTAAATGAGATCTTCTTCGCTTTGTCTCCAGTTCAGCACGTGTACAGGGTGGAGCAAAAGTAGGTTCATAGTTGTTAGTATGGAAAATAAAACCATACTTAGTAAGTAATACAAGAATAAACTGTGTTTTACATATTCACAACCGTAAACCTACTTTTGCCCCACCATGTATTTCTACAGTCAAAGTCAAGCTCCCAGGTCAAATAATTTAATGTAAATATATATGAGTGAAAGCTCCTAAACACCTCAAGTAACTTGAATGTTGTTTTAAAATTATCCTATGACCCGTGTCACCATAGGCAAATAAATAACCACACACTGAAATCTCACCACAGTGGCTATTTGAAGCCTGATGCTGCCAAAGACACTATTCTATGCTGAGCTACTTTCACCACTTCCAAGGGGAACTCTCTCATTGAACTGGCTACAAAACAGATCCACTGAATACTCAATGCTGCCTACAGCACCGAGTTGGGTTTGAGGCTCCAACTGGCCTGCTCAGAGTAGCATGACAGAAGGAAACCCCATTCAGAGACTGGGGACCCCTGTTGACACAGTAGCCTTGCTGGGTAGTAGAAAGTAACTCTTTATTTATAACCCCAAAAGCAATAATAAACAAAGAACTATGATTTACTCTGAACCTTCCTATTATTAAAACACTTTGTCTTATACTTTTATTGATTTACAATCTGTCCTACTTACTTTTTTAGCATCTGAAAACAATCAAGGCACAAAGCTGCAAAATGTTTGGACATTAATTGTTAGGAGACAGCATTTTATTCCAGGAGAGAGGATTGAGGCCTCGACAGCGATGCATTCTGGTACTGGAATGATTTATGGTCTTGTAGCAATAACGATGCACCAGGGCCATTAACATATTGGCAGGCCCTAGGATGGATTAGTGGCATTGATTATTTCATGGGCCACTGATACCCATTTGTTAAGAGCAGCTCAAAGATAGCCTCTCCCTAACTGAAATCTTTTTATGAGCAGACAGCATTTTAAGTATTGGGAACCTGGGATTTGGGCCATTTTTTATAATCTTGCTGTCGCCTCATCTCAGTATGCAACCAAAAAAAAAGTGTCAAAAAATTAAAGTTCATTCTTCACCCTCAGCCTTAATTCCTCAACTCATCATAACCATGTCTTCTTTAAAAATTAATGATTGCCAGCATTTAGTCACTAGTTGTTGCTATGAAGATCTATGCAAAAAGCAAGGATCCCTATAGAGTGTGTGATATATGGAATACTCTTTATTACTACAATAAAACTTACTGACATTTCAATACTTCTGCAAATAGCATTATAGTATCAATCTTCTGAATTAGGTTGAAAATTAAGTTGTAAATTAAAAGAAAGTGTACTTTGGAATACAACATGATATGTCACCTAGAAAAGGACCCTTGTGCACAGCTGAGCTGAGCTGGGAGCAGGGGATGAGCTGGTGCCTTGGCAGTGCTGCTCGCATCCTAAAGATCAAGGTGCCAGCAGAAGAATTCATCCAGAAACCTGAATACCCCATCACTGGGACATTTTCTTTCATTGCAAAAAGTCAAGAGATTTGACAATAGTCTTTTATGAATACAATGAAACCCCAATATATTTTCTCCTTTGCCACTTCCTTACCATAAATTTCAAGTAGGGCACATATAGAATAATAAAAGCCTTATAAGACATGCAGAAATCACACATGCATTATGTTTATAATGTGTAAACACTTACATAAAAACTATTTCCTTCTCTGTGTCATCAAATATAAAATTACTCTCATCCCCTCCCCCCTTCCCCTCCCCTAGTCCAGTCTCAAAGATGCTCAGAGCAGAGCTATCCAGGGCAATAAGTGACAATTCCCAAAGCATGAACAGTGTTGAAACTATTATGTTCGAAGGCTAATGTCACATACATTAAATTACAAACAGCCTCAGATCAGAGCCAACACAAAATGGTTATGCAAAAGACTAGAGTGACTTCAAATATGTATTTGTTGAAAAGTCAAATGTATTAAATCACTTCAACCTATCTTCCACAGCATTCTCTGTACCCACAGGCTGAGATTGCATGGACAGAGCACAGCTGTACTGGTGATTTGAACCATCTTCACAAAAACATCTTGATGAAAATCCAAACGAACTCCTGCCCACAATGAGTCCCCACCCTCCACATGGTTTCTCATGCTTCCTCACCTGTTTCTTTAGACTGGAAGCTATTTCAGGTGGGCATCTATTTCTTCTAGATCCCCTCCTCCCACACACCTCTATTTCAGGGTCTACACACCAGGGAAAGTAAAGAGGTTTCATCTCCAAAGCCAACTCCGGTCCCCTGGTAAATACCAGGCTGTGATGAGAACGATTCTGAGGCAGATTTTTGGCTCAACAGGAAAAGGTGCCACAATTAATTAGCCACGTGGGCTGGGAGCACAAGAGTGGACAAGATGGTCCAAATTCACATGCCTGAACCCAGAAGTCACAGCACACTTTCCTTAACTAGCCTGAAGACCACTCAGTTAAGCCTGGTAAAGACTAATACTCTAAGAGTATCTCTGCTCACAGAATAGGTATAAGAAAACAAAATTTTAATGCAGACCATGGATCAAAGGGTTTAGAACCAAAAAAGAATCATGAGATGACCTAATCCAAGCCCTTTATTTCATGGATGGAAAAACCAGGACATGTTGTTAAGTGAGTCACTTAGGATCACATGACTAGTGATGGAGAAACAAAATTCTAGGTCTCCTGGACTCGGGCTCTCTCCATAACAAACAATGCCTCCTTTTGCACCAACTTTTGCTTCTTATTTTCCCTTCCTTCCCATGTGTATAATTTTTCATATTTCACTAAGGTTTGATATTCTGTTGCAGACTTCACATGTTTTAGGGTATATGATAAGATAGAAACTCAGTAATTTTTATTACTGCAAATTTAGGAAAACAACCTTGGAGTATGAATATATGGAAACTCAGGGTTAAGTAGGAAACAACACAATAAGTTTGCCACTTCCCTTGTTAAATTTAGAGTTTTATTTTAAGTAGGGAAGAAAGGCACTGTAAATGTGTATTTGAGATGCATGGAGGTTCTTTAAATTTCAGCCTCTAATTTATGAGCCCTTTGCATAAATCACATAACATTAAAATACACAGAAAAAAATAACCCCCTCAAAACCCTTTAACTATCTCCTACCATATCCAGCTCATAAATTAATTGGGAAAGTGGCCCTTCCATTTCCCATGGAAACTGAAGTTCTCACCGACTCCACAGTTCTCAGTGACAGAGCCTGTGGCCTACCCACTCAGATTGGCCATGGCCTTTCCAGGATAACAGGGAGATGGGTGCACCCTCATTACTTTGGCCAGCAACCTTAAGTGCTGCACGCAACCCTGCTTTCTCCCTCAACAACCAGAAACAGGTTTAGAAAGGTTCCGTTCCCTGCCTCCAGGGGGAACACTACACAACCAGCTGTGGGAGCTCCATTTTAAAGTTAAACATTAAATCCCCTATGGACAACTTCTCCACAACTTGGAAACAAACCTGGGTCATCACCAGAATATTTAACTAGTGAAATGAGTGCTCCAACAGGTCTAACAATTTGAACATGCTGAAATGTTAAACTTTTTATCCACTTCCTAGTTAAGATGGAACCATCCAATACACCAGAAGAAGATCCGTTAAGCTTCTCATTTTAGGCAAATAATAACTCCAAAAGCTCTTCAAATATATCATTTTATAAAGTATTGTTATCTCTACAGTTCCTCTGGACTTTTGCCAAATCTCCTATACACTTCTTAAACTCAGGAGTCCAGCTGGCATTACAGTGCTGGGTGTTAATTGAAGAACAGCTTAACTGTTTGGACATGTTATGCATCTATTACCCAATTGTCAATCTTGTAATGTTTGCTGTATGATTTTATCTTTGGGGAAATCAATGCCAAATGAAAATTTGCCCTAATCTATTTCTCTTTTTATTCTCTTAGGGATCTTTCTGATGATTTGTTAACCTGCTTTACTTTCTTCTACAAGCTCAAGTCAAGTCACATAACCAAAATTAACAACCAAGACCCAAGATGGGGATAAATGGTTATTGACTGAGATATTTGTCTTGAGATATTTATCCCTGTTGTCTGCAACAACCACTCATAAACATAAGTGTTAATATGGCTACGGTAACAAAGAGCACACAATGATGGAAATGTTCCTCAATGACACAATTGTTCTCATATTTCTAAATTCCACTTTTAATTTTTTGTATACTTTTACTAAATACCAAAGACAATGGAAGATTGGGAGGGGATATAAAGTTGAATTTTGTCCTATTTATGATGGAGAACAAAACCAGGCTGATGACAGGGGCTTAATAAATTACATGTTGACTAAATAGACAATTAATGGTACATTGAAAAATCATTCTCATTTATTCACCCTCTCCGTTCCTATACCTTCTGCCATGCGATTTTGTAATTCCAACCACTAGAGTATTAATCCATAAGCCAATGATTATGGTCTTGGCCACTTCATTAGGTACATGGAATGTGAACTGAAGTGACAATAGGTCAGTTCTGCATCTAAGACTTAAGGACTCATATATTTCCACTGCCCCTCTAACATATGAAATGAGATGAACTTGCCTGGAATGATCACTAGTTCCAGACAAAATAGAGACACAAGGAGAAGAACAGCCCAAATAACATGTGCCATGCAATGTGAAGCAGGGCCCCAATCTGCAAAGCTTTGAGTGAGTGACACTAGGTATTAGAGCAGCATTGTTGTAGCAACAATTAACATGCAATAAATGGTGCAAATGAGATTGTAGGGTCATGTTTGACCATCTTGAGGAAAAATTACCCATTTATATAGGAACATTTTAAAGCAATTACAATGTATTTTTTAAGTTCATTTAATATACCTTGTAAGAATCTCTCCTTCTTCACTAGCTGCAGACTACATTTTGATACAATAAAACATTTTAAAAACCTAAAAAATAATTTTTGTCCAATAAGTAGGACAAAACTTGGCCCCAAATATCTGAACTACTGAAGCTTAACCCAGTGGTCAAAGAACACATGTAAAGGAAGCAAATAATGAATGAAGGACACCTCCGTAATCCTCATCAAAAGAACTGCTAGCAGGTGCCCACTTCCATGAACTGCCGGTCCTTAAGATGAACATATGTTATCTCTTTGGTAGGGCAGGATGGGAAGATATAAAAGTCCCACAGCAAGACTGAAGAGTAACTGAAGTTATATGGTCAGGTTGGCCGGATGAGGCATCTCCAGCCACTCATCAACCCCCTTTGCTCCTGCCCCATAGATATCATGCAAAGAGGACTTTGAAACAGAGCCTCCCCCAGAAGACACAAACTGTGGTAGGGTGTTCTCTTCCAAAAACACCTTCATTTGCTAAGCTTCATTCTGCAGCTTAGCAATAACAGCCATTCTATTAAAGGCAAGTTTCCATTTTATATGCTCAAGCCTTCTATGGTAAGATCTCACAATTACCCAGGAAGCGTGATTTACCATCCCATCGCCCTGTTTTTATAGGCTTTGACTCTGCAAATGGAACTGATGGAGACCTCAACCACGAATCACTGAGCCCCCAGGAATAGCTGTAGATTTACAATGCCTACGAAGTCATCCTGTCACACTTGTGTCTTCTCATCATGCCCCTGGGGGGACTCCCTAAGGCTTCAGCTGAGCTCCGTTAGCTGCCACTGCCCCCCAAAAAAATGTTTCCCACTCTCTGTCACCTCAGAGTTCCCAATCTAGGAAGGCTTATAAGTATCTGATGATTCCTGGTGGGGACAAGGCAGTCAGGTGTCTGAAAGCTCACTTGTGGGATGGCTGACAAGTTATGAGAAAAGGAGGGGATGAAAAAAAGGAGAAAAGAAAAAGTGCACTCTGAGTCATGTTGGTGAAATTTTTCACAGCTAATCACACACAAGACTGATTCACTGCTCACTTTGCTCTGCTCACTCATTTTTCATATCATACTTTTCACTGCCCCATCAGCCTGTTCCACCAAGGTCAAATGAAGGGAATGATAGCATACACCACACTGAGATTTATTATAAATGGAGTCACTCACCTTTTATGTGAAACAAATGAACTCCTGAAATCAGCATTTATGAAGATGGACCTGAGCAACAGTCATGTGAGGAGACAGCAGGGGAGGGGCACTCAGTCTAAATGGCACTATTGAACTCCTGTGGTCTCCTTTCCTGTGCACAGAATATACACTGAGCCCCCCACCCTCCACTGGTTTGAACCTAACAGTATGTAAGACTTTTAATCAATGTCAGATTTGTAGTTCTGCCTTTGTTCTATTTTACAGAGTTGGATAGACTTTTAGACAAAGTAACATTTGAGTAGATCTTAAATCAAATTTACTAGACACAGAAGACTGTCCCAAGATATTTTTAGGATGCTTTAGGTTGCAAGCAACAGAATTTAGGTTCTGAGAGCCACCACAAGGGGGACTGAGGTGTTTATTGGGTAGGTGACCAATGTGTCTGCCACAGAATAGATTCCATTCCTATCTCAGGATTTTGTTCTTACTGTTCCCTCTACTTTTCCCACTCTCCATGGCTTCTTTCCTCACATCACTGAGATCTGTACTCAAATCTTTGAGTTACCAAGAGACCTTCTCTGACCACTCCATCTCAAAGAGCTGCACACTTACCCTTATCATTCTCTACTCTCTGGTTTTCTTCATAGCTCTTATCACCATCATATCTGTGCATGTATTTTTAATAACAGACATTCAAATACTTGTAGAATGAATGGATTTAAAAAATGGAAAACATTGGTGTGTCTTACTCTTCTATTATGTTTGCCATGCCAGCAAAACAGATCTCCTTATTCTTCTCTATTTTTCTACCACCTTTTTCTTATACTATCCTGTCCAGGAATGCTCTCCTCACCTTTCTTCTGCCTATTTAAATCCTGTCTTTAAAGATCAGCTCAAATTTCACTTCTTTCATGAAACCTAACCTCACATGACCTCCTAATAGTACTTTCAGTTTGCAAAACTCATGTTACTCCTTTCGTAAAGTTTTCCTTGAGCCCAACCTGGAGCTGAAAGTACCAGCAGATCTTGAATCACTCAAGACTCTTATTTTTATAACTGAGGAAACAGAGACCCAGAGATGTTTTGACCTGCCCAGTAGATTGTGTACTAACATAGGTAGTTCCCATTTGATAACTAACCAGTACTAAAATTATAGAACATTCTCCAATTGGCAATTTTGAAATATTTGCTACATTACTGGGTGTTTGGGAAAAATGAATGACAAATGAATACACAACCCTCCACTAATAAACACAAAACAGATCACCCTGACAGACCCAAAAGAATGGAATAAGGCTCAATTGAGTAAGAGAAAGCCTCCTTATCCTTCTTCTATCGTGGGTCTGAGCTCATTAATGGAACTGAGCATGAAAGTAGAGCTGCCAGTAAAGAAAAATAAAAAATGCCAGGGACAGAAAACTGTGAAAGATATCAGTCACTGACATTCCTAAGCCTTAGTATCCTCATCTGTGAAAAGAATGGAGTTAAGATCAACTACATAGCAGAACTTTCTTATTTTAAAAAAAGCTGATGTTGAACCCTAAAGTAAAACTGCTCTGGCTATAGTGAGTACAGCTGAGAGCCTCACCCTCTGAGCCTCTTGCCTTCACCATTGGCTTAATCTTTAGAGACATCTTTCCTAGCACTGAGATACGATCATGCTAAAGTGGATGATTATGAGACTAGTAGTACTAATAACACTGAAAGACTGCCATGACTTACTGAAGAATTTATACTCTCTAAGGCTCTAGAAATAAGTTATTCATATGGCAGACATTGGTCTTTTGAAACCATGATAAATCAATCAAAACCATGATAAATTCAAACCAAGAATGGATGAATGGTTGGATAGATAAATAGACAGACAGATGCGAGGGAGGAAGGGAAGAATAAATGATGGAAGGGGGAAGAAGAAAAGGCAATTTAACTTTAATTAAAAATAATAAAATTATCATTAATTTCCACTTAGATAAAAGTTCTTCACAGTTACATTTATGCAGAAAAAAACTTAAGTAGCATAAATGCCCAACAATAAGGGACTGACCAAAAAAAAATTAGCCAAATAGCCTGTGCCTCCACTAAACACCATTTTTCAGAAATATTAATGACATGAGTGAGACTGTGCTCAAAATACATATTGATACATGCAAACTAAGATTATGGAATGATTCTCATTTTGTAAACTGTAATGTTTTCTTAAAGATAGAAAGACACACAAAATATTAACAGTGGTAACTTCTGGATGGTTAGATTTCAGATAAATTTTTCTTCAGAATTTTATGACTTATATCAAACTTTCTACAGTAAACATATATTGTGTTTAATGAAAATGAGACTGAAATAATGTGACATAAACAATACTGAAGTGAACCTTCCTTTGTTTATTACCCATCCTATATAATAAAAGGCTAATATGCAAATCGACCAAACAGCGGAATGATGGGTCGCTATGATGTGCACTGACCACCAGGGGGCAGACGCTCAACACAGGAGCTGCTCCCTGGTAGTCAGTGCACTCCCACAAGAGTAGCGCTGCTCAGCCAGAAGCCAGGCTCATGGCTGGTGAGTGCAGTGGGAGAGCCTCTCCCACCTCTGCGGCAGCAACTAAGGATGTCCGACTGCCGGCTTAGGCCCGCTCCCTCAAGGGCTCCCAGACTGTGAGAGGGTGCAGGCCAGGCTGAGGGATGCCCCTCAGTGCATGAATTTCGGGCCTCTAGTCCAATATAAAGACTCAAAAGGCAAAAAATATAGAGGGATGCACCAGAGATATCCAAATGGGCTCCACATTTGACCCAGTGATCCCACTTCTGGAATATATCCTAAGACACCTGAAACACCAATCAGAAAGAATGTATGCACTCCTATGTTCGTAGCAGCGCAATTTACAATAGCTAAGATCTGGAAACAGCCCAAGTGCCCATCAGTAGGTGAGTGGATAAAAAAAACCTGTGGTACATTTGTACCATGGAATACTTGGCAGCAGTAAAAAAGAAGGATCTCTTACCCTTTGAGACAGCATGAAGGGACCTGGAGAGTATCATGGTAAGTGAAATAAGCCAGTCAGAGAAAGACAAGTATCACATGATCACACTCATATGTGGACTCTAAATAACAAAATAATCTGATGAATGGAGTGGATCCGGAGACATGGAAGCATGGAACAGAGTGTGGAATCTCAGAGGGAAGGCGGGGGAGGGTGGGTGGGTGGGAGGCAATCAACCAAAGAATTTGTATGCATATGTGCATGGCCCATGGACAAGGACAATTATGTGGTAAAAGCCTGGGTGGGGCGTGGGGACAGGCTGGAGGGGGTTAATGGGGGAAGGGGGAGAAGGGAAACATATACTTTCAACAATAAAGGTTTAAAAAGTAAAACAAATGGGCTCCAAAGTACACAGAAGGGGAAGGGAATCTCTCTGGGCCACCTGTCAGAATCCTCCTGAGTGCTTTGAAAAGAGCAAACATAAATTTCTCACTTGTGGACCTCATTCCATCTGGCAGTGTCAGAATCTCTGAGGACACAGGCTCAGGCACCTGCACCTGCTTCTGCAAAGCACAGGTGTAGTGACTTTTATTTATGTGCTTTTAAATTAGTTGTGAAGATCATGGAAGCTAAATAAATAAATAAATAAATAAATCTCCCAATGAATGCAAAAGAAAACCAATCCTCCTTGACCTGCCTCTGCAAATCATGGATTCATGTGGGAGAAGAGATAGCACCCTTTGCCCAAAGTTTCCACATTCCAAAAACAACCAAAACTCTGGATGGCCTGTTACATTGAGCTGTATCTTATCTCTGGGCCATGTGCAAGCCAAGTTTAGTAAACTTAATGTTATCACTTGTCAAGTTTTTCAACCTTAGAAAAATTACTCAATACGAGAATTAATATACAATATAACATCCAAGCGGTTAGCCAGCTCTGAACTCACATTATCTCCAAATGATGCTGGATGTGCACCTGAGGGTGGCTCAGCTCCCAGGCTACCATAGCCTTTCGTCTTCAGGAGAAATGTGAGAATGAGCTCAAAGACAAATCCACTTTTAAACACTGTAGGGATGATAGATAATCTATGCCATACCTGAAAATACGTCTCACGGATCTCCGTGCAATAGAAAACATTAACTTCATTTTTTAAAAACTCTCATTCATCATGTCAAGCAAGTCAACAGTCTTCTCCCAAGACCTGGCTTTAATTGTGAAGGCGCTGACATTGCATTCTGCAAGTCTTGAAGAGCCCAAATTTCTTAGAATTCTGTGGCTGCTTCCGATATCAAGTGTTTGTGGAATCTGGAGATACATCATGAGAAAGACATATGCCTCAAAATCAGTGTGAGGACATGTAAACCAGCACCCTTAAAGATTTAAAAAAAGAGAGAAAGTAATAAAGAGCAAAAAAATCTAGTGACTCTTCCTCTTTCCAGGCCATTACTTTGAAGGGGGAGGGAGGGAAGGAGGAGAGAGGAAGGAAGGAGGGAGAAAGGGAAAGCAAAAAACAAACTTTATTTTTAGATGAAAAATAGATAAAGGAAATATTAGACCATCAGCATCAATTCTAAAATGCAGTTTTCTTTCATGTATTCCAAAGTGAGGAAAAGACTTCCCAGCTCCATAAGGTCCCAGGTTCCTTGAATGTTCCAAAAACACAGTGGCTCATTTTTAAACCACCTCACTTAAGGCTGGATAGTACTAATTTGGAGATAAATTCGCTTTTCACTTTCCCAACATTTGTCGTGTGCATATGTATAGGTGTGTGTATGTATGTGCACATGTGTGTTTGTGTATGTGTGTGTGTGTGTGTGTGTGTGTGTGTGTGTGTGTTTAGGTTTCTCTTTTGGAATTTTAATAACACTAATTCTTATCCAAGACTCCTAAATCAACTGATCTCAGCAAATCACTTTCTTTAATCATACAAGGAAACAAAACCTTACATATACATTTGAGCATGGTATTCAATTATAATAATTTGAATTACCTTCTACTGCATCATACAATCACTGGTTGTAGTCTTTTAAACAAACAAAACATAGACTCCTACAGGTTTTTGACCACAGACTCTTATTTTCTGAAATGACCATTTTTTAAAATGGGATCATAAAATATTACACATTTTTCTTACAAGGGAGGAGAGAAGATTCACCTTTTTTGTCTCCCAATTACTTTTTTCTTTTTTACAAATTTGATTTTGTTATGGTAAGAACACTTAGCATGAGATCTGCCCTACTAAATTATTTCCTTGCCTACAATAGCCTATTAGGGTTATTTTTAGAGCAAATGTTCTGCCTTACAGTACAGTGTTGCAAGCATTAAATACTGAGTCACTCATTAATATATACCTACTGGAAGAAGGGGGAAAGCCACCAAGTTTCTCCTGCACAAAGGAGGCACGCATTATCATCACTATCACACGCCTTCACACAGCAACAACAGATCTCCTTCTAGAAACATTTCCAAAAGAAGCTGGTAAATATTATTATTTACTATGCTAAGGCACAATAACTGATTAAGGTAAATTTAGTGGAAACATTAAAATAATGGCAGGGGAAGAAAATGTATTCTGCAGAAACACTGTGTGAACGTATTGGAAATAATCAACTGCTCAGTTTGAATTAAATGAATGTGAGTGAATGTAGTTGGGGGTGTAGGGAAAGGTGGAAAGAGAAAGCCTGGCATACACGAGCTGGAATCTGCAAGCTTTCCTCTGCCACAGCTGGGAGGAAAATCTGCAAAGATGCAAACAATCCTTGGGTGTTCAGTTAGCAGTAAGTAAATTGCTGTGGGAGCTAAGGGCGGGCATACTTTCGCAGGCAATTCCTCTCTGTCTTTCATTCTGTTTGTCTGTGTTAAATTCCCCCTCTGCCCTCATCCATTCTCGCATCCAGTTCCCTGCTTTGTCCATCCATCAATCCCCTCACTTTGTCAGTGCTGACTTCATCCCAGCTCTCACAATCGCGCTGCAGCCATCCCCAGGCCGCGGGGGAGCCCCCCCTGCCACCACCTCCCTGCCTCCCGATCTGCTGACGAGGGCCCAGTCGACCGCTTGTCATTTTCTATTGCACAGACCAGCAAAAACACTAATACTCAACCTGATTCCTATCGTCCTCCTTTTCACCTTTTCTATTGAGAGGAATGGAAGAGGGAAAGTCACAAGGAGAGAGAAACACAGAAGGGGGAGAAGAGAGAAAGGGGGGCTGGTGGATAATGGAGAGAGATGTTTGCTGAATTTTCTACAACAATTTGCACACTAGTCAGGTGGAGGCTCAATCCAGTCTCCTGTACTGCGCATCAATAGAAATCACAGGGAGAAAATGTAGCACTAATTAAGGGTTGATACGCTGTAGTCAAGTGCAGTTTAGGGGAAAAAAACAGCAGACTACCCAGGCCTGTGCAAGCCCAACTCTACGCAGCCCTTTCATTGACAGTTTAGGATGGAAATTAAATATATATATATATATATATATATATATATATATATATATATATATGTTTTACCTTTAAAATCAAGCAGATAGACTGGGGAAAAAAACAGTAGATCATCATTTTTATTCAAAAAATCATTTGCAAAACATTTCACGTGGGGGGGGATTCACTAAAGAGAAAAATAGTTACTTAGCAACAAAACTATTTTAAAACATTCTTCAGTGTACTGCCTGATCGTGTGCTCTTAATTCAAAGGTGTATAATCCTGAGCACCTGCCAAATTAATAAACGATTTCTTCCCTGAATTCTAAACTCCTCTTTTTTACCCTACACAGCACAAACTTCACAATAAGCCATAATCGGGATGATAAACACTTTTCAGTGCTACACATTTCTTTACATTTTATCCTTAGAGTGGAAACAAAAAATTCTCTTGAAATATGGGCAATAAAGTTAGTAAAACTATTTATATGATTATGTTTAATATGACCTTTTCAAAAGGAGCTCAGTATAGGGTTCTAAAAAAAACTATGGTCAATAGTGATAATTATAACTAGTATTTGGGAGGTCCTGCTACCTGCATAGCATTTTCATGAATGTCATTGGATCCTTGCAACTACTCTCTCCCCAGGAATCAGAACCTGCTTGAGGAAGCTAAGGTGCAGCAATTCGGTACTTTCCCCAAATCATGCCACTGCCAAGTATGGGAGTCAGGATTTTTAAATGGCTGTTAGAATTCCAAGCCCTTGTTCAACGGGATGACCACATCCTGTCACCTAGCCCCAAAGTTTCTTTCTAATAATAATAATTTTAAAAAGCTTGAAAGATCCACTGGGATAAAGAAGATAACACTTTTTCTCCAAAGTGCGACCACAATATTGAGATTGATATTTTCATTCATCACCCCAAAGTCTTACTTGGGGAAATTATTTGCTGCCTCTGCTAACAAACCCAGAGAAGTTTCCACAAGAATCTGAGGCATGATAGTGAGGTAGGGATAAATGTGAGGCCTCCCAAGGCAATGGCTCTGAAGAGCTAAGCACTGGCTTGGATGTTGAAGCTTTGGTTTGTTTGTTAGGAAATTAATCAGTGTCCTGTGGCCACACCTCCGATCACTGTAAATTTGGGAGGCAACCAGCAGATCTCCAACCAACCAGGGCAGGTGAAACCATAGCATGAAGAGAAAAGGAGACTGGAGAGCCAGCAAGAACTCCTGCCTTGGAGCCATTGCCACATCCAATCCAGAACCCGCGGCTACAGCTCGTTTCTCTTCCCTTTTGTTTCTCCAACCTACAGGCCCAGATGGGCCTTGGCGGTGACAGAAGAGACCAGGGGGATAGAAAAAAAAGGCAGCAGCAAAAAGTCTCCTCTGCAGTGCTACTCTACGCATCACACATCTCTAATTAGACAGCAGCAAAATTTTATTAATAGGATGGACATTATAGAATGAGCTTGTTATAAATGGGCCCTGTCAGGGCCTTATTCAGCTACCAAATGAGTATTCTCAGTTCAGTGCTCTCATCTGAGGCATCACGCCTCGTGCTGGATAACAAATGATTGCTATTAACCGTATTGTTAGTAATGATGGCTGAAAACAAACAAAAACCCATAAATAACAGTCTACAGAAAAATTAACCCATAAACTTGATAGATATCCAGCTGAGAAATAATAAATGACAATTTGGGGCCTGCTGGGAGAAGCTAGTGGTTTTTGTTTTTCTCTCTGTCATTAACACATTTTCTGTGCTAAAAATTAGATTCTGATATATAATTATCAACACTCCCAGATATTAATTCTGCTACTGCACCCTCGGTTTCTCTTCTGGCTGGGCTATAATGTTACTCACAGATTACTCTGAGAAAACACATCAAACACTTAACAGAACAGGTCAAAGTGACAGGCAGCTTCTGCTGACAACACCAACCTGCATCGTCCCTTTTTTTCTTTTTAACCAGGGACACAGACAAATTTCTCCTATTAATTAACTAGGGTTCCCTTCCAGCCACAACAGGCCTGTACAATGTGATGTGAGCTAAGCAAACCCCCTCCTTCTCTAATGAAGGCGGCCAAGGGAAGCGAGGAGTGACAAAATCATCCTGCATTTATGACATTCAAATCCACATTCATTAACATCTTTCGGGGAGGAGACAGGGTTCAAAATAACTTTCTAAATGCACAGCAGCTCTCACCTTGAGCCCCTTCCCCTCAAAGAGCTGAGTGGAAGGGCAAGGACGTGGGCATGTTATTAAGCATCTGAGCAAAAGACCTTCCCCGTAAGGAGCCTGAATTTCACCCTGGAACCGAATCAGCACTGTCACTGAGGAGGACTAACTTCCCAAATGCCATGACTTCCACACAATTAACTGACCTTGACTGGGACACAACTCCACCCACTAATGGCTTACATTCATCAGGGACCACTAGGAGAAGGGCACTTCACCCGGCTCCTCCATGAACTGACCCATATCCTATAAACAGACATACACGCAGACATACATACATACATACATACACACACACACACACACACACACACACCGTACTCTCGTGAACATATGTAAAGTCCTTATCACCAGTATTGGCATTATCAATTCAACCTACTCTATTAATTTCTTCTGCTGTTACCTCTCTGAAATTTTAATTTCAAGGAAAATTACAGGGGAAAACTTTTTTTTATCAAAAAATTAAGGTACCCAATTTAGAGAATGCATATTATTGTTATGTATGGTTAAAACTAAGACGATGAAACTTGAGATAAAAGACTAATATGGCAGGCAGGGGAGGGGGGGGGGCAAGCAGGGGAAACCCATGCAAATAGGACAATGCAAATAAGTGAATAAATAAGCAGGTATATAATGCATTTCCCAAGCCTGTGCTTCTACCAGAGAAAAAGAGACAGCAACTTCCTATCCCTCAGTAAATGCCTTCAAATACAAGCTCTTTTACCAGGTAGGGGAATTGAACATAAAAACAGGAAAATTCCTTAAAATTAGGCCATATTGCCAAGCCTCATATACAGAAGCAAAAGGGGGTGAAGGAAGCAAGAGGCAAAGAGGAGAAAGCAAGAGTGGAAATAAGGAATGCTGCGCACTGCTATGTGAAAAGCAGAAAAAATGTGGGAGGCATTAGACTGCCAATTTAGAAAACCTTGCTAATTCCAAACAGTTGTGGGATGTTCCCTTTTTCCTTTCAAGCTCCATCAAGGACTCAGGCTAAATAACATTTTTGAGATGGGATTTATTTATTTTTTTTAAATAAGCAAATGACTGCCACCTCCCATGCCTCATTTTTAACCCCCACACTGCATCCCCGTGAACACGCTGCCTTGATGACAACAGCCTAAACTGCAAATCCCTCGCCTCCCATGAACTCCATTTTCTCAGTATCTGGCATTGCGATATTAAATAACTATAAAACTAGAAAGCCAAAATAACTAAATCACCTGGCAGCCAATTTCTGAGAGTTAAACCACAAACCCGGAAAATGGTGGAGTGTGTTGAAATAATGTAAAGGAAACCCATAAATTCAAACTTTATGTTCTGTAAAGAACAAATATGAAAAAGGCATCAAAATAATGAAAGATTGTTTATGTATTCTGGCATGAAATGGGAATGTGTTATGAGAGAGAGCAGTGGTGGAGACAGATAGACGAAGCTGACAGTGTGGTATTCATCCTGCACGGTGGAGCAGGCGTCCCGCTAGTGGCAGTAGACAGCGCAATAAATCAAGGGCTCTCGAAGCTGTACCTACAGCTTATTACATCCAAGATGACAAATAAATAATAATCCCTGTCAGAGCGGCCCTTTGCTCAAGGATTGAGCCTGAAACCTTTGGCTCATCACTCCTCATCTTAAGTGAAAACACTAGAACTAGGGAATTGGAGGCCACGGTTTGCTAAGCTCATGAAACACAAAACAAGTGGGACCCGGGAACTGGGACTGAACAAGAAAGGTCAAGAAGGAAGGAGGGATAAGCATTTAAATAATCTTGACCAGGAGGGGCCAAAGCAGTGGAATGAATGAGTAAGGGTTAGCATGTACTAATCACGAGGGGGAGAGAAAAAGCCCGACTCTTATTCCTTGTCCCCCACCCCTAACAGAGGGAACACCAGACTTCAGTGTAACCTATGTACTGGCAAGCAAAGCAGCAGGGGCACAGAGGTGCTGGAAACCAAATACCAATGGCCACGTCCCTCTCAAGTCCTCACCACCCTGTCCACCCTCCTGCCTTATTTAAGAACCGTGCAATGGTGGAAAACCACCCTCCCCATGTAGGAATGGCAGCTCTCTCACAGCCTCAAAGGAGAAGAGATAGTGCACACCAGGCCTAGGCAGCAGGAAGGCTGGGTCACAGAGCCACCCCTGTGCTGCCCTGCTGGGAGGCATCATCACCTCCTCTCATGTGTGGTGTGTCTCACTGGCTCTTTAATATAGAGATGATATAGAGCCCTGCTTCTAAATCTGTTGGGCATCTATGGGCATGATGACCTTGAACTTGTCCCCTAACCTTGAGCAACCCCACTTTCCTATTGTTCCCAACTGGTTAGATGGAGGGTTTCTCTATAGTTCTTCTGGAGCACCTCTCTGACTGGGTGGGCTCTCCTCTTACAGCAGTCCCCACCTGGGCTTTCCAAGTAAAACCCTGTCTTCTCCCTGTCTGACCCATCTCCAGTCCCTTCGCCTCAGTGCCTTCAAGAAAGCACAGACAGGGCTCACCAAGAAGGTCTCCTACACCCACACATACACACACACACACACACACACACCCTATCCTAACAACCTCTGAATATCCCACCAGCTGTCATTCAGTCAGCCCACTACAATCCCCCCCACCTCCCCCCCCCCCAGATATTAAAGCAAAATTATGTGTTGTGCTTTGAGAGACCTGCATGAGATGAGTCAGCCAAAGGGCACCAGAATCACTACAAAGCCCTAAGTCCCGGGGACTAAAGTAAGAGTTTCTGATATTACAAAGGAGAAATGACCACCATTCTATGCTCATCTCGGAGTACAGTGGGGTCCCCACTACTGCTTCACCTCCCTCACTTCATTAGACAAAGGGTGCATGGTGGAGTGGAGCATGCCCCAGCTCTGGGCAGGTAAACCTGAGTTCAAATCCTGATTCCACTCAAGTTGGATGACCTCAGGTAGGGCCCTGCATCTTGCTGAGTTTCATTTTCCTCCTCTGGGAAAGAAACCCATTGCTTCTAATTCCCAATCCATAAGATTATTTTGAGATTAATTGACATTGCAGGTTTAAACAGTTCCTAATGTCAAATTAGGAACTGTTTAAACCTGCTTAAACATACCTGCATGCCCAAAAGATGCCAGTCCTCATTCCAGTTTCTTCTTTCCTCATTTTTGATCATCTACTAAAGCAGAATTAAAACAAATGGTACCATCTACATGACTTTAGATCCTTATGAGCCTTCAAAATATCAAAATATCAAAAATTCTTTACAGAGACACAAGCATCTTACAAAAATAATTTGAGCAAATACATAGGCCAGAAGTTGGAAGAAACTCATCTAAGGCTTTGAGAAGGTTTGGGGCTATATGTGGTAAGTGATGCAATACAACAGGGTCACCTGCATCCAGTAATTCTATCCTGGGACTCTATTATTGAGAAAATAATCCAAAATATGGGTAATTCATATGCATGAAAATATACATTAACTGTTATTGTGATCAAAACTAAGCAAACTGAATAGCCCAAACTAGGGTTTTAAGAAATGTTTAAAATTATTTTTAATATAGAATGCTTGTTTGAAGGAATTGTATACAGTCTTCAAAAATGATGGTTCTAAAAACAATGAAGCAACATGACAAAATGCCTATTATGGAGCATGAAAAAGGGTGGATACAAAATTGATATGGCTCTGATTTTAGCTATGTAGCATTATGCCCCTGGAAAAAGATAAGAATATGCACAAATATTAACAGTGCTAGTGTGGCAGAATTATAGACAATTGTTTATTCTTTCATTTTTTCCAACTGTCTATGATTATGTTTCACAACACATTCATTTTTAAAATGATTTTAAAATTTCAAAAGAAGTTAAATGAGTTAAAAAGAGGAATTGTGGGGGCAAAACCAACTGCCACCAAGATTTTGTAGACTCCCACTCCTTCCTGTCATCCAAGACATCACTGTGGGACCTTTTGTGTGATGGTGGGCAAAGATGGAATAAAGCTATTTGAATGTTGTCCTGGACTACGCTCATCCTCCTTTTCCAATCATCCCTCACATGCTCCACCTACTCTACAGCCAGTACTTTCCCATCACCCATACCTGCTTCCAGCCTTGTTGCTGAGGTCCCACAATATTCCTAGATAACTCACTTCTAATGAGAAAACTCCAGTTTTCGAAGTTTGAGAGTCTGGGATTCCTTCTGTAGCCCCTAGGACAGTGGTTCTCAACCTTTCTAATGCCGCGACCCTTTAATACAGTTCTTCATGTTGTGGTGACCCCCAACCATAAAATTACTTTGGTTGCTACTTCATAACTGTAATTTTGCTTCTATTATGAATCGTAATGTAAATATCTGTGTTTTCCGATGGTCTTAGGCAACCCTGCTAGCGGTTCTCAACCTGTGGGTCGCGATCCACAGGTTGAGAACCGCTGCTGTAGAGCCTAACACCATCGGAAAACACAGATATTTACATTACGATTCATTAACAGTAGCAAAATTAGTTATGAAGTAGCAACAAAAGTAATTTTATGGTTGGGGGTCACCACAACATGAGGAACTGTATTAAAGGGTCGCGGCATTAGAAAGGTTGAGAACCACTGCTAAGAGATCTTGCTTGCTACCTCTCATTTAATGTCCCAAAGAACCATTTCAAAAGCACGCTGTTGAGGGCATCTGGAATGTAGCCAAGGAGATAAGATGGAAAACTGGAGAAAAATGGTGTCCCCTCACTATCCCAAGCCCTGAGCCCCTTTCCTTGCCCATAGTAAGACTTCCAATCTTTGGTGTTCCTCCTTTCTGTATCCCATTCCCTAGACTTCTGAGGGCAGAGAGGGGATTCTCAAGTTGAAGGTGAGTACTGCAACTTTCTTCACAAACGTTCCAACACAAATAACTTGCTAATACTTCACAGATTGGGATTTTGTTACCAGAAGACAGTTGGAGAGCCTGTCCTTTTATTTAAAAAAAAAAATGAAAAGTGAAAATAACACTGGGTATCTTGTTCTGTGCTAAGTGCTACAATAGATACTTTAACTCATTCAGTAACAACAACAAATTTATAAGATGATTAGACCTTCTCTAGCCCTCACTGCTCTCCTTCCATCATCCAGGTAAAGACATTCCCTTTAGGATTCTTTACCTATAGAATACCTATGCCTATTCTTTAGGCATATCTATGCCATTTAATTACAGAAACCCTTTACTTGTGGCAGTTTGGATTTAAGGTCCTAATTTATTCTCCTTGTATTCCCTTTTCCTCTCTCCTCTCTCACTGCTCCCTTGAAGGCAAGCCTAGTCCAGTAAACCAGTTCCCAGTGTACAGATGGGGAAACTGAAGCCCAGAAGGTAAGGAACTTGTCCCTGATACGGAGTTCCTGTCGGAGCTGGAAGTGGCTGCTGGTCCTTCCACTGGACCACTCTGTTTCCCATCACTGGTTTCCACAGCAGAAGAGAAAGGTAACACCTTCTCACTATTGTCTAGAAAAGTGTGAAAGGCAGTCCTCTGTGGCCCACATGAGACCAAGACTCTCACTTCCCCTAAAAAAGAACTAGCTCCCTAAATTGAGGCTCATCCCAAGGTCAACAAGGTCACCAGGAACCTTTGGGGGTGGGGGAAGGTAGCACTGTACCATCCCAAATTCTTAAAACATACCATTGTCCAAAATTAATTTTTAAAATACATCATTTAAGTTTGAGTTCACAGTCTTAAAATGGGTTAACTTAACAAAAGACATGAGTAAGAAATGATAATGCAATCATGTAATACAATATCACTATTTAAATGTTTTCTTTAAATATAAACATGGCAATTCTGCTAATACATATTACATACATTTACAATTCAAGAAAGCTGAAAGGTGGGTTATTGTTGAATTGAAAAAGTCCCAGAATCCCACTAAGAAAATAATGTGAGACAATAATGTATATTTCAGGTACACACTATAACTGACTTAAATTATTATGGATGTACTTCAGACTTAATTACCTTTCTAAAATATGTCGGGGTATTTTGTCATAAACTCTGCAGAGTCCGCTGTACCTCTACTAAATGCTGCTCTGAAACGCACACCCTTGACTAATGTTTTTATTTGAATAACTTATTACCCAATATAGCAAGCATCAACACATTTTATAGAACCAGAACTTGGCTTTCTGAAATTCTCCCTACCCTAATGCCAGTCACTGTTGGGAGCATTTAGTTATAAATTGTCTTTCAATAAAAGTAAAAGCTCCCAAAACAACAAAATGAAAAGACACAGCAGCTTAAATCAAGGGAAGTCAATTTCCACATGCCGATCTTAAATATTTCATGGCCCTATTTTATTCTGACATTTGTAGATGACTAAAGTGTTACAAAGGAAATAAAATGCTGATTAAAGAGTTCACTGTCATAAAGGTTACTGAATTGTAAATGGCCCTTTCCATCTTCCTGTTAATAGGTACCCAGCTGTAAACATCATGAAGGATGTGACGGGAGGGCGGCTTCCCTCCTTGAGGAGCTGTATATACATTAATCACTGAATCACCAAGCCATGCTTAATTGCAAGCTGTATATCACACAAATCCATGGTAAGTAGAAGGAAACTCATTATTGCTGCTTCATAACTACTGGGTACTTCTCATTTTAACCTCCTCACACCTGGGACACTTTGTTGCTTTACAACAGGAATGCAGAAAAGGCATTACACCACTAATTACAGCCCACACTGGCACCTCCATCCCAGCTGTGGGAAGAGGAAGTGGAGCTCTCAGGTCTGCAGCCATGTAGGCTTCTGCCTCTCTGCAGCTAAGTCCGTTTTTATATGTGGCTTTCCACCCCCCCCCTTCCCACTGCCCCACACCACCCCTTCCTCCTGGTCCCTTCCTGGGGACAACATGTTTAAATCCATTACTCCTTGAGAGTTTACAGAACTGCTTAAATAAAGAAAAAAACCTGCAGTACATTTTGCTTTGACAAAATTATTGATTTAAATCCCATACAATAGTGCAATCTATTTAAAGGTCAACCCAAGAAAAATGAGTTTATACACCAACAGAGTCAAGCTTATCTGTCATGAAAGTGTAATGATGTGTTTATTCCCTCACTGGGGTGTATATATTTTTCAGGAAGTGATAACAGTCTACTTGCAGGTGAAATCTGCTCTTAAATGGAAATTTCAGGAGATATTTACATTTCAGATGGTGGGGCTGATATAAAGAGCCCTGAGATCCATTTCTATATTTACTAGTCAGTTGAGTATTTATTTTCATCACCTAAAAATTATTCTTCGCATCCCCAGGTCAAAAATGAGACATGCGCTTGAAAACTATAACCACAACTCATATGGAAATCTTTTAAGAAGCCCAACGCTGCAAACAGAATCCAAATGCTGCCACGATACCTGCCTCTCTTGCATTTTGGGTTCTCTTTTACATTTAAAAAATGTGGCAATAAAATTTTCTAAGTTGATTAATTCTAGAAATATCTGTCATTGATGAGCCTGCATATTTGTCCCTTTGTTTTCTTTTCAAAAAGCCAACTGATACATGATCTACCCCACAAACTCCATCATCGCCCTTCCCCAAATGGCCTCTAGAGGTCCTCAGACCTGGTCGGCACTGGAATAGGGTGAAGAGGAGGAGGCCTGATACTCAGCCTCCCAGTCACAGCCCCTAACAACCCTGGCCCACTGCCTCTCCACGGAGCTCAGTTCAACCAACATTCATTAGATGTCAGGTGCTATGCTGGCTGTGGAGGTACAAAATAACACAGTACCATCTCTCCTGAAAACTTTCATCCGTTCATCTGGCAAACATATACCAACTATCTGCCATGTGCCTGGTACTATGCAATGGACACTCAGAGGTATGGTCTTACAGGGCCGACAGACACTGAATACACAATCACAAATGAAATAACTATCCCAAAAGTGGGTGTTCAGGATGCTAGGGGAGCACAGAGCAAAGGAAGCAAAAGCAATCAACAAAAGGCCCTCCTTACAAAGTGACATTTAAACTGAGACTTGAAGGGGGCAAAGGTATTAACTGGGTGAAACAGGAGGGGCAGGTGAAGGCAGTGGGAAAGGCAAGTGCAAGGAAGGACCCAGGGACAGAACAGTCTTCTGCAGAGAGCAAATAGAGCAGCATGTGATCTGGCTGAAGGGCATGAGGCAGAACGGAGAAAATCCTGCCACAGTGGCTAGCATTCGGAACCTAAAGAGGACCGTTGGAAGGTTTCAAGCCCAGGAGAAACATGACCTAGGCAGTATGGGAAATGGATCAGAAGTGAGCCAGGGTTACTGCTGGAATTCCCTTCGTTGGAGGTTATTATAGCCACAGGAGCAATAACAATGGGCCACTGCCACTGTTCAGCAAATGACACAGAAGCCCCCTACTCCATCACCATCAGTACAAAAAAGTACACTCCCAAGAACTGGCCTTTATTCTTGTGCTTAAAGCCTGAGCTGACTAGGCTTATGATTCCGCTTATAGGGCCTGCTCCCCTTTTCACAGGTGCAGTTTGGCTGGCCTAGGATTATCACAGCTCAGTAATCCTTATCTCCCTTCCCCACCCACCAGCCCACTGGCTATTTTCCCATCATTATTAACTCTAAAGATGAGCTGGAAGGGAGATCACTTCCCAGTCCAGGGAGTTTATTGCTAACGCTTGGAGTGAAAGCTGCTTTTTTGCCTGTGGTCAGAAAGAAAAGTGAAGCGATTGGCTAAAAACTAGGTCTGAGGGTTGTCGAAATTTATCATTCAGACATTTCCCTGTTCCTCACAGTCATGGGTGTTGGCGCCTCAGCTGTTTAAAAAATAGTTAGTATACAAAAATTTACTAAGCCAATCGCTTCCAACACTCCTCATGGGGAAGAGGAGTTGTTGTTCATGAATCCTTTATGGGTCTATCACTGGCAGTTCCTCAGAGCCGCTCACATTTAGGCAAAAGCCTAAAGCTACCTGCCTAGTTAAATGAACCACAGGAAAGCTGATCACAGCCCCACAGCCCAGCCCACCACAACCCCTTTCAAATCCCTTTCCCAACTCCAAGGCCACCATCACAGGCCAACACAGTCTTACCCAGTGCAGGAATCTTCTGCCTTCTCAGGCAATCCCTGGTATTGCACCTCCTGATCCTTCCTACCCCATCCCAATGCTGAGGAGATGTCAGCCATACAGGATCACCATTAAGTCTCACTTGTAACAAATGGATGATTCTAACAAGTGTATTTCTTCACAAGATAATGGCAAAGTGGAAGAGCATCTACTGTGGAATTAAGCACACCTGGACCCATCACCCACACTTCCCCAGGCATACTGCTTAAACTAGGATCCTCCATTTCTTCATTATACATTCAGACTCCCAGTCATTCACTCGACAGTCATTGGATGCCGACCATGTTCCAAGAGTTTTCACATTTATCTCATTTAATCATCACAATAATCACTACTTTTTCCTCTTATGTCTACATCAAGCATGTCAAACTCAGGTTTAAGTTTATGTGGGCCGCAAAAAAACAAAACCTTCAATTTTCATAGAAACGTAGATTTATTTCAATGAAGACATGCTGAATACAAAGGGTTGAAATAAATGCGTAATCATAAAATAATAGAACATTTTAATAAAACTTAATATTTTTTCTTGAACATTAATTTATCACTGAATAACTGCACAAATTAATAAGTGTAATGTAAATAAACCTATTTTTCTTGTTCTCTGAAAGCGAAATATTTCCTGTTGCACACACCAAACAAGTCAGTCCAAGACTAATGACATTGCAATTGGCTGTTAAAATATTCTCTGCTAGTATTAGTGGAGAGAAATGGTGTGCCTGCACATAAGGCATGTAAAGGAAATGAATACAACACAATTATAGTAATCAGTCATTAGAGAACGTTGTAGTTCGTTATTAATAATCTATAATAATAAAAGCATAATATGCTAATTAGACCAACGTCCTTCCGGATGACCTTCCAGACAAAGCCATGGCTGTGAGAAAAGCCTGAGAGTCCTGGGTGCCCGAGGAAAGCCGGTGCCGGCAGCTGGGGGGAAGCAAAGCCTACTCTTGCATGAATTTTGTGCATTGGGCCTCTAGTTATGTATAACAGGATATTGCAAAAATTAAGTTACAGAATTTTTATTAAAACGTTTCTTACATACTGTAACATTGGCTGGGCAGCAAAAATATTCACTGTGGGCCACATGCATCCCCAGGCTACCAGTTTGACATGCTTGGTCTACATCAGTGGTCGGCAAACTGCAGCTCACAAGCCGAGCTGCGGTTTGCCGCTCTGTTGACTAATGAGTTTGCTGACCACTGACCTAGACTCTCGATTCCAATAATTAGAGGCTGTTGTTGTTCCTTGTGATTAAGACCCTACATCAAATCTACCTCTGTCCTTTTCTTATAAAGATTCTGTGATTGCATTTAGAGCCTACCCAGATAATCCAGGATAACCTCCCCATCTCAAAGTCCCCAATTTAATCACACCTGCAAAGACCCTTTTTCCATAGAAGGTAACATTCACAGGTTCCAGAGATTAGGACTTCAGACCTTTGGGCGACCACTATTCACCATAGTACATAAGGAAAAATTATCACTGGCTGAGTTGATTAAATCATGGTACACTTTTTTAATCACACTCACTAGTCATGCTCAGATTGTTGTTTAAATTCATGGCCCTTGATGTCAGTTATCCAGAATATATGGCAATTTTATATTTTTCACAAATGAATTCAAAACCTGTTAAAATTCCTTCTTGAGAGGACTTCTACAATGGTTAGGAAATTCCTTTTCCGAATTTTTTACATATTCAAAGATGAGCCTTTTTATAGATGATACACCTAGACAGCTTTTAGCAATGAGCTCACATGATGATGGAAACCTTTCCAAACATCTGTTTTCAAAAATGTTCTCTCCACGGTATAAGCTTCTTTCAGAAAGCATTTTCCCAACTGCTTTTTTCCCCGACATGTCTGTTAGTATATATACTTCTGCTAGGCATTTGGAGTGAAAAATTAAGAAAGCTTGAATTTTTGTAAAAGAAAAATGGGGAACTTGTATTTATAATAATAAATAGAAACAACTCTCACGTTCTTTCTCAAGATATTATCAAGGAATCTCTTTTGGAATCAAGGATTTTTTTTTATTTTATTCAGTCTCCAATTCATAATCAAGTATATTGTAAAGGTTCTGTTACTTGAGGGTTTTAAAAAAAATAAATTTAACCACTGATGGGTTAAATGTAGACATAAGAGGAAAAAGTAGTGATTATTGTGATGATTAAATGAGATAAATGTGAAAACTCTTGGAACATGTGATGGAAACCTAGTGTTTTAAAAATAAAATTAACGCCATCACTGACATCCCATGAGCTAATAAAATTTGCAAAATCCTGAAGACAAAAAAAAAAAAAAGCGGGGAAGGTAGCACTATGAACTGCCCCTCAAAGAGAATTAATTCTCAGGTGGCCTTTGGAATAGCTGCTCTGTGCATGGTACATGCTAATGTGGTAGACACTTGTACCATGGAAGGATGCCAGTTCAGTGTGAATATTAAATACTGATCTATCTTATTGCTTTCCCGTTTTTATGTTTTTTAATGTTTTTATTGATTTTTAGAGAGAGGGAAAGGGAGAGGGAAGAGAGAAAGAGAAACATGGATGTGAGAGTGAGCCATCAATCAGCTGCCTCCTCCACACCCCCTACCAGGAATCGAGCCTGCAGCTTGGGCATGTGCCCTGGCAGGGGATCGAACCAGCAACCTTCTGGTGCCCAGGATGATCCACACCAACTGAACCACACCAGCTAGGACTCCTTTCCCATTTTTAGATTATAAAAATCAGAAAAAGAATTCTAACATTATCTCCCAGCATGCCAGTGGTTCTTATGATGTATTCCCTGGGCTCGAGCTCCACACTCTAAGGACCATTGCCTCTGAGTTAAGGGTGAGTGAGTGTGCGTACACTGATGGGGAAAATGAAACTGAGGGAGGCTCCAGGAGCTGCCTAAACAGCACCAAGCACAGGTGTCAGAGCCAGCATTGGAATTCAGTCTTCTGGTTCCACAGCTGAACCTCACTCCCCTGCTCTGTGAGTCCTCCCCTCAGCAAAGGGAAAGGTGAGGAAGGCAGCTCAGCAGAGTGGCTCAGACTGCTGTTCTCAGTCCAGGCTGCGTGGGTTTGAACTTTGGTTCCATCAGATCCCAGCTATGTGGCCTCAGGTACATTAGACTCTACACCTCAGTTTTCTCATTTTCAAACTGGGGATAGTAAGATTACCTATTCCAGAGGGTGCTGGTAAGGATGAAATGAATTAATTCACGTAAAGCCCTGAAGACAACAATGAATGCATAGTAATCAAAAGTCAGCACTCTGATGTTAGCCATGTAACAACACCTATTTTTGTAAGGCTTTTCTGTGGAGAAAATGAGAAATATACACATATACATATATGCATGCACACACATACACATAACAGAGAGAATGGGGGTTGCACATGTATCTAGAATATAATTGGTACCCGCTGAGCTTTTATTGAGCTTTTGTTTTTAATTTGAATGGACTATGAGGGTCACACAGAAGTCCTCCCTATCATCTTTAGGAACAAGAAAGCACACTACCCGTACCCTTTGCCTTATCTCTCTCAGACCTTAGCCACCTACAAATCCAATGCCAAAATCCCAGGCTTTGAGTTCTAACACCTGCCTGCTGATAAATGCTTACGTCCATAATTCTAACCACTGGAAAACAGTAAATCCTCTTCTAACAAGAAGGTCCAATCTGGGTCTGTTATGAAGATCCTCTGAAAAGTATAATCCCTTATCTGTTAACAATGAGAAGTTGATTATAAGGTTCTCTGTCGGACCCTTCAGAGTTCTCTTTCTCTTTGGCTCAGAGTCCAGCGATGTTCAAGATGTCAACTGCTCTGCCATCTCGAGTCCCTGTGTGATTACAACAATCAGAGCCTCTCTGACAACTTACATTGTACAAGAAGCAGAGCAAGAAACACATCTATATTGTTTTTATACCTTTGAGATTTTGGAGTTGTTACTGCAGCATAACTTAGCCAGACCTAAGTAATCAACAGGCAGTCTGAAATTAAAATTATTTTTTTATTATTTGTTTTACAATAGCTGTTACCTAGAGTAAACAATCGTATGTCTTTATAACAATTTTTATTTTTCAAGTTAAAGCAAGTACCATATACCTGGAGGTAATGACTCAGTTGCCCATTACTCCAACTTCTCTGGGGGTCTCCTGCAAAGAACAATGACTATCTCCAGTGAGAATAAAAAAAAAGGTGAGGGCACAAAAATCATACTCCGGCACTCAGTTTCATGAATAACTTTTTGATATAGCAGACTCGTAAGGAAAAAAAGAACCAGGCCACAGATTCACATGACAAAATGTTTTAAAATCAAATGGTGGTTATAGGAAATGTAATATTGCAGGCAAGGGTAGACAGATTTTGCCCACTGACACCAGGTGAAGAGGAGACATGCCACCTCCTGCCAGGGCTCTGAATGTGGATTGCAAGACTTCAGGCCAGTTAACACAGACCGCTGAAGAGAGGAAGAGAAAGTACAGCTAAAGAAAGGATGAATTTATGAGGCCTTGGTGGAAGGAAAAGGGGGAAAGGATGAATAAAGAGATACAAGCTTAAAGATTAAATTGTTTTTAGGAAAGCTCAGGGCAGTAGAAATGTGGAAATAGATAAATGCAAATGAGAGTTAAGAAGCAAAAAAGGTACATGGTTAAAAAAGAACTATAACTTGCAAAAAGCATAATAGAGAAAAAAAGGGGTAAAATAAAAGTAATTGTTGTTTTAAACTATAGATAAATAATTTGCTATCTGAGGCTTTTGGGGAAATGGTGTAAAGAAAAAAATTGAATAGATAAAATATTGGTGAAAATTATTTATGATTTTTTTAACCCAGAGTCAAATCCCTATAGGATATTTCTTGCTTTAAAAACAAACAGGAAATGCCCTGTCTTGTTGGTTAATCACGGAACTGCTCTTTGACAGAGAACTGGTCAGTGTGACCTCGACTGTCATCTACTCAATAGCCACTCAGCGGCTACCAGATGTACAGGTCTGACTTACAACAGGCAAATCATGGGGCAACTCACACCCAGCCCGCAGGTCCTGTGGCTCTCACTGATGGAAGGATGTGCCGATGAATTAGCAGTCAGACAGCAACTGTCATTGGTAATAACTTCTTATTATGTCAAGGAATTTACATGCAGATCAATGTGAGCAATGTGCACTTGCTTATCCCCACCATAAATCACTATCGATTGGCACACCAATTCCTCGCCATAATTAGGAGTTATAGACAGGGCTGCAATATTATCTTAAATACTGTGTCACTACCCTCCCTGTAGAGCTAGCATCGCAGAACTCCCGCACTGCTGCTCTTACTACCCACGACACTGTTTCTGTTGTTATTAGGGTGAGAAGTGGGGGAGATAAGTGAATAAAATGCCCCTGTGTGCAACATCCACCTGAGATATTCCCCGTACCCTATTAGAGATTTAAAAAAATGGGAATTTCTCCATATCCATATTGAATTCCTGTGTGCAAATGCAGAAGTTGGCAACATGCTGCTCTTAATCTGATTTATGCACCAATTTATTTTATACATTAGGCACACTGTATGCAGGCTGACTGATGCATAAAAATTTTATGCAAAAAAAGGACTCACTCCCGTGCAACTGCCTTTTGGTTATCATTACCTATTGTGGTTCACATCCTACGGTGCGTAGGACAAATGACTCCATGCACGAAATGCATTTTACCCACTATACAAACATTTTGATCTGTTTCTATTTCCTCTCAGCTCCAACTCCAAAAAGCTAAAAACGCTGCATCTAAACTTTCTAAAGTCCTTTAATGCTACTGAACAGCCACTGATGCAGGGAACTTCTCTCCCTGTTCACTGTTTAACTGTGTATCATCAACACACACACACACACACACACACACACACACACACACACACACACACACACACAATGGAGGCAAACAGACAGAGACAGACGGACACATACCTGCAACACACCTGGGTATTTGTGGTTAATTTTTGGTTGTCGCTAAACATTTTTTCTCTACCAATCATAACCACCATGCATTGTGTATTACTTTTCTATTTACTTTCACAGGGATATGTTCCCCAAAATATTAACAGCAAAAAAATCCAAACAAACAAAAATGCTTTAGGGGTAGGGTTTTTAGTTAGGGGAAAACCAGCTAGAAAAAGCATCTTTCTGTATTTTTCTCTTATTAGAAGTCTCCTTTCATCCAAGAAATATGGGGCTTGAAATAAATTGTACCATCCTGCTTTTTTTTTTATTCAAATCCTTGCCAGAGCCAGGCAGTATGCTAATGAAAACAGGTTGATAAATGACTCCCTGATATTTTCCAGACATTTTTCTCTCAGAAGTGCTCTAAACTGATGTAGCTCAAAGAGAATAAGGCGCATTAAGTCATTATATCAATTTTTGTTACCCAGATACTTCAGTCCCAGTTAAGCGCTGACAGCCAATATAAAACAAGGCAAGGGCATCATACGACTCCATCGATCAAATCTTGTCGTAGATAGATTGCCTATTACACAAATAGAACTAGCGGATTCAGTTTGTAGTTTTATGCTCTCCAATTAAAGGATAACAGGGTACTTTCCCATAAATCTGCTAATTGCAACTGAATTAATTTAACAAATTTCTCCAAGCACAGAGGAAAAAGCGATTGGTTAAGCTAATGTAAACTAGCACAGGTTGTCACAAAGAGGCTCCCATAACATCCTTTTGCTGTACCTTGATTGGGCAAGGTGTCACAAGTATTTAGCTACATGGTGGTGCTCTAGCAACAGACAGCTGACAAGCATAAAACATTGCACAAATAGGAGATAATTTATTTGTGGTACTTTTTTCTCTCCCTCGATCCCCACTCTCCCCCACCCGAAGGATAAAATAACTCCCTCTTTGCATCTAATTAATGTTTCTCTCCAAGTGAAGCTGTTTTTCTAAATCAGAATTACAACAGCTACAGCACTATATTACAGAAAGGGGTCCCTCTGCACCACTCAGCCAACAGTAGGAGTGATGGGCAAAAGCAGAACAACTGACTTTTGCATTTCAAAGGAGGAAGTAGCTCAATGCTCCTGAATAGGGCAGGGCGAACCAGAGGCAGGGCACCCACTCTCACAAATTCAAATACACAGGTAACCATAGCCGGGGGCCAGGATCAAAGCAGATAATCCCAAACCATAAAATAACGTGTAGCAGGAGAATTCCAGAACTGCCCTGCCCATCTTGATGTGGGGAGGGGGTTGAGGTGATGCCCAACCACAGTGCATTCTAGGGATGCTCCTCTGCCTCTCTCCCTGCTGCACCATGGCTCCATCCTGCCTCACTCAGGGACTCGGATGTATTGGCAATGCTCACAAAGACCTCAGGCCGCTAAAGGCAGGGGACTTGGGTGAGGAGGGGGTGAGGAACAGGAAGCATATTTTTCAGATTTGGTGAAATAGGACAGATATTAAATATTTTGTCCTATGGTGCCATATTTTTTAGACTGTATATTTTAAATTTCTGCTTGCAAAATACAGTTGCCATGTCCATACCTGGCAGGCACCATCTCCTGCAATGGAGTCGGAGCCCACCAAGAAGGGAGGAGGTCAGGGCAGCTATCCCACTCAAACCAAAGGCGGGAACCTGCAGCTCCTCTCCTCTTGTGATCACAGCTTTAAGCTTTCTTGCTGCAGAAGCTGATTCCTTTTTATCAGGGAGGCAAATCTTGGCGTAGACAAGATTTTCCAAAGCACATTTCCAATAACCCTGTTTATCCATGTGTTTCTGCTGAAAGAATAAAGCCCTGCCATGTCACCCCAATGTGCAGGGAAGCTATTTGAAGACAAAAACCATCTGCATTTTGTGAACCTGGAGCAGTGGTAACGTGGCATGTTGCCTCTGAGTGTACAACATACACAACTTTGAACTGGCTGAGCCGTCTGGCCAAGAGGTAACAGGGTTCTGCAAAAAGAGAGAGGGTGTGATTTGAGCCCAAGCAGGACAGTTGCCATGTGCATACCTGGCAGGCACCAGCTCCTGCAATGGACAGTATAGAATGTAGGTACCTACACATATTAGTTTACTATTCAATACCTAACCAGAAAGAAAAGTGAAGCATACACACAGAAAGAAAGAAAAAAAGCTATATTCTGAGTTAGAGATATTTATGTAAAAATGCTAGATCAGAGTCAGGAGACCTGGATTATAACTGTGGTTTTGCTACTAACTAGTTGCTAGGATTCCACATAAAGATTTCTTCCTCATCCATACAAGGATGACATGAGTCCATCTCAGAATTAGATGTAATGGTTTTCAAAATGCAGCTGCCTGTAAAACCAAACTCCAGGGCACTCCCAGCCCTTTTTAACAGGACCCAACATCAGAGTATGCTTCCATGCAGTAGGGTAAGTATAGTTGTTTTGATACTTCTGATTCAGGTATGTAAATATACATGTGCATGCAGGCTGCAATGGGAAATATATTCGTTACTGTCAGTCATAGTCAAAAAGTAAACAACTGAAAGCCACCAATCCAGGGCAGCCAAGGGCTGAATGCGAAGACTCTGGCTCTGTGGTCACCTGTTCACATCCAGAGCCAAGGCAAGGGCTGCGAGCTGCTGCTCGACTCAGAGAGGACCAAGCAGAATCCTTATCTCCAACAGCAGCTCATCTGTCACTTCTGATGAAAACCACAGACCGGGAAACCTCTCATTCAGGAAAGACTAACATCTACATATAGATGTGAACTGGCTCACTTCAAAAAGGCGCCTGCAGGGTCCCCTTTCTGGTTGGTGTGAGTAGTACTGGTTCAGATGGAGAGGTCACAGGTCTGCCACACATGCTCCCCGCGCAAAACCTGAACACCAGGCACCCCAGAAACCCCAGAAATGCACAGAGCTCCTGCCAAGGGGGCTCAGTAGGCAAAGGCTGGCTCTCCCATCTGTTGTGGGACAATGATTTCTTGCACCACTTTATGATTCACATGCACGAAGAAGTGACAGCATGGACTGATCTCTACGGAGCACTTGAGAAAGATGACCTGGAGGGCGTCCTGCCAGCCTCAAATAACTCGCCACCCACCTCTCAAGAAGCCATGTAAGATGAAATAGGATCTACAAGTAATTCCCTAAACCCTTTGTTTCTCCAGTTATGCTGAGCCTACTGCTCAACAGTTTTTACTGTGCCTTGTTATAAGTTATGATCTGATGCACTGGTTGGAGGGAAATCTATAAGTAAAAAGTGATTTCTTATTATAAACACATTAGGTTGAGTATAAGCTTCTGGAGGGAAAATGCTCCTTTAGCTAAAATATTTTCTCTTGTTTGAATACCTCCTATGTGAAGATTCCATAAGGGCTATGGAACTTGGTTTATGGAGGATGTGGAGGATATGATACTATGAAAATAAACAACAGCAGAAGAGCCATTAACAAGAAAAGTAAATAAAGCATCTAGAAACTATCCAGCTAGCTTGCCAACAAATATTTATTGAGTGCCCATTGTGCATTGGGCACTAGACATTAGAATACAGAATTAAACAACCTGCAGAATGGCTTCATCAACTAATCAACAGACAACAAGTGCTGGTGAGGATATGGAGAAAAGGGAACCCTCGTGCACTGCAATGCAGACTGGTATAACCACTGTGGGAAAACAGTATGGAGTTTCCTAAAAAAATTAAAAATGGAACTCCATTTGACCCAGCAATTCCACTTCTGGGAGTATATCCAAAGAAACCTGAAACGCTGATTTGAAGGGATATATGCACCTCTGTGTTCATTGCAGCATTATTTACAATAGCCAAGATCTGGAAGCAGTCCAGTGCCCCTCAGTAGATACGTGGATAAAAAAGCTGTGGTACAGAGAATCCAAGATGGCGGCGTAGGTAAACACCTAAACTGCTGCCTCCCACAACAATTTAAACTGCAACTAAAAGACAAAACGTCTATCACCCAGAACCATGGAAAAGCTGGCTGAGTGGAAGTTCTACAACTAGAAGGAAAGAGAAAAGAGCTTTGAGACATGCACGAGCGCTGAAAAGCTGAGGTAGGGAGGCGCGTGATCCGGGCTGGCTGCGGGCGACTGGGTGCGTTGCTTTTTTCAACCCGAAGGGAGACAAGCCCCCGATTACGCTGAAATCCAGTCTCTGGGGAGACGCGGGGGACCCAAACTCCTACGGGGAGAAGCTGGACTGTCTGCCAGCGAGGGTGGCTTGCTTGCAGAGCTGCGCGCAGGAATAATTGTTTACTGCACTGGGGCACGGGACTCGGGGATGCCTTTGGGGACACAGAGCCGGCTAACTAGCAGCCATTGCTGTTTGCCACGCCCTAACCTAGTGACACCCTGAGGTCCCGCTCTGCACAACCTACAAACCCACCCAAGCTCCAAGCAACCGAGTTAGCATAAGAAAAGCCTGCCCTATCACAGCTTAACCTAGCAAACTTGCAGCCCGGGTCAGACAGTTCCAAACCCCCAAACCCCAAGCAAAGAGGAGAAAACTGCAGCTCTCACTGTAGCTCCTGCTGAGTGGCCTCAGACAGTAGCTGACCTGCACCCCATTGGAGATCCAGAAGCCAGTGTACCTAGTGGTCAGTGTGAGACACCAGATTTCAACTCCTCACATCCATAAGTGACACATTCAAGAGGCAGACTCAGCGAGCACCAAAGCCCCACTGAAACAAGTCCTGTGTGTCTTCAGCACAGCAGTTCTTCCATTATAGACACAGGGAGTGCTCACAGCTAATTGGCCTGGAGGTCAATTCCTCCCAGCGTACCAACAGCAATTCAGGCTTAACTACATCAAGACTTTGCACTCAGCCCACAAAGGGGTGTACCAAGAGCATCCACATCAGGTGATTGGGGAGGCTGAGCTACTGCCCCCTATAGGTCACCTACCACACAAAGCCACTCCATCAACACAGGGAAGCAGCCAAAATGCAGAAACAAAGAAATATGTCACGAATGAAAGAAACGGAGGAAAGCAAACTACTGGATGACATAGAGTTCAGAACCACATGTATAAGGTTACTCAAGAATCTTCTTAAAACCGCTGAGAAACTTGATGACACTTCTGAGAAGCTTAGTAAGACCTTCAAGGACCTTAATGAGAATGCCAAAAAAATGGAAAAGGATAAGTCAGAAATGAAGCATACACTGTCTGAAATAAAAAATATACAGAAACTCAACTGTAGATCAACGGACCCCAAGAATCAAACCAAAGATCTGAAATATGTGGAAACAAAAAACATCCAACCAGAAAAACAAAAAGAAAAAAGAATCCAGAAATATGAAGATAGTGTAAGGAGCCTCTGGGACAACTTCAAGCAAACCAACATCCGAATTTTTGGGGTGCCAGAAGAAGGGAGAGAGCAAAATATTGAAAACCTATTAGAAGAAATAATGACAGAAAACTTTCCCCACCTGGTGAAAGAAATAGACTTACAAGTTCAGGAAGCACACAGAACCCCATACAAGAGGAACCCAAAGAGGACCACACCAAGACACATCATAATTAAAATGCCAAGGGCAAAAGACAAAGAGAGAATATTAAAAGCGGCAAGACAAAAACAGTTAATTACCTACAAGGGAGTACCCATACGACTGTCAGCTGATTTCTCAACAGAAACTATGCAGTCCAGAAGGGAGTGGCAAGAAATATTCAAAGTGATGAACAGCAAGAACCTACAACCAAGATTACTCTACCCAGCAAAGCTATCATTCAGAGTTGAAGGTCAGATAAAGAGCTTCACAGACAAGAAAAAGCTAAAGGAGTTCATCGCCACCAAACCAGGATTACATGAAATGCTGAAGGGTATTCTTTAAGAAGAGGAAGAAGAAGAAAAAAGTAAAGATAAAAATTATGAACAACAAAATGACATCAAATACATACCTACCAACAAGTGAATCTAAAAATCAAGTGAATAAAAAATATGAAGAACAGAATGGACTGGTGAATATAATAGAATCAGGGACATAGAAAGGGAGTGGACTGACGATTCTCAGGGGAAGCAAGTGTGAGGGGTGCGGGAAGAGATTGGACAAAAATCTTACTCCTATGGATGAAGACAGTGGCGGGGGGTAAGGGCATGGGGTGGGGTGGGGAATCAGGTGGAGGGGAGCTATGGGGGGGGAAAAAAGTGGAACACCTGTAATAATCTGAACAATAAAGATTTATAAGAAAAAAAAAAAGCTGTGGTACATTTACACAATAGAATACTGCTTGGCCATAACAAAAGAAACCTTACCTTTTGTGACAGCATGGATGGACCTGGATATTATGGTAAGAGCAAGGCAACTACTATATGATCTCATTTATATGTGGGATCTAATGAACAAAATAAACTGACAAACAAAATAGAAACAGAGGCATGGCTACATGGAACAGACTGACAGCTGTCAGAGAGAATAGGGATTGGAGGAACTGGATGAAAGAAGGTGAAGGGATTAAGAAAAAAAAAAAAAAAGAAAAAAATATATATATATCACACAGACACAGACAACACTGTGGTGATAGCCAGAGGGAAAGGGAGGTGGGGAATAGGGGGCGGTGGGTAAAGAGAGGGGGGAATCGAGAGGAAAAGAGACTTTGCCTGGGGCCATGGGCACACGATGCAGTGTGCAGATGATATTTTATTGAGTGATGGTACACTTGAAACCTGTATCCCAATAAATTCAATTTAAAGAGAAAAGAATACAGAGTGAACAGAGCAGATATAGTCCCTTCTCTCGGTAGTATACAGTGTGGCTGGCAAGAGAGTTGTTAATTTTTATAAATAAACCAGCACAGCCCTGGCCAGGTGGCTCAGTTGTTGGAATGCCGTTCCATACACCAAAGGTTGTGAGTTCAGTTCCTGGTTGGACATGTAGCAAAGGCAGCTGATTGATGTTTTTGTGTTTTTTTCTCTCTCCCGCCCTCCCCCCCATCCCCCCGCCACCCCCTTTCCTTTCTCTCTCTAAAAAGATCAATAAATATATCCTTGGGTGAGGAGTAAAAATAAAGTAAAATAAATCAGCACAGTGAAGGAAAAAGATTAAGGGGCTTTCTGTTTGGGGGTTGAAACCTGAAGGATAAATAGAGGGGCAGGCAGGAGTGCACAGCTTGGGCCTCCTGCACAGCTTTCGCCAACCCAGCTCTCCCAGCCTTTCCACTCACACCATCACATCTATCAGTGAGTCTCTAAACTATCTCAGACACCCAAGAGCTGCAGTCAGGCTACCTCCCCTTGACCCTCAAGGCCCTCTGTCCTCCACAAGCCAGGCTCTTTCACACCTCTCTGCCCCATTGTTTCCTCAGCTGAGGATGTTTTTTTGCAGCATTTCAGGTTTCCAACTTATTTAGGTTCAAATTCCAGCTCATGTGACCTTGAACAAAGTCCTTCCTCCCTTCCATGCCTCCAAGTCCTCATTTGTAAAACAGGGATGGTAATGGGCTGACCCCATATCTTTGACATAAGGGTTAAATGAGATGATATATGCAAAGCATTGAGAACTATACCTGGCACATCATAAACAGCCAATCAATCTTAACTATTATTGTGACTGTTTTTGTGATTGTTGTTTCCTACTTTGCTTTGTATATTCCACTCTCTCATTAAAGAGCCAGATCAAACTGCCCTTCTACTAAAGCTCTCCAGGCTTCCTCTAGCCAATATGCCCCCTGCCAATATATGGCACACACTTCTATCATAGCCCTTATCACATGATACTGAAATTCTTTATCTATCTCTTTGACCTACAGACCCCAAGCCAGGGGCCACATCTTATTGATCTTGCTTCCCCCAGTGTCTGGAAATCAACAAAATCTCAATGAACAGATTAGAAGATAGATAGATCAGTGACTTGTTAATGGATGGCCCCATAGAGGGTACAGACTGAAAAACTCACCTTGGCCCTCTCCCTCTATCTAAGAAGGTATCCCTCCAAGTACCTGAGCCAATGAGTTGAAACCCTCCCAGCCATATGGTGACCCCTGGCTACAATGTCCTGCCCATTTTTACCACCATCTGAAGAGCACCTTGGAGAGTAGACCTGTCCTTCAGAAGCCAGAACAACCCTCCAAAGTTTCAAATCTTTAAGGAGAAATCTATTTTCTGAAAACACTTCTAAATGTAGTGAGACATATTTCTTAAGCCTCCAGCTAAAATGCCTGAAAGTATCTTTCTATTTATTGTATCGTTATGTATATAGTAACAATCCCAGCAGCAGGGCATGACTGCAGTAGCTTTATGTCTGGAAAACTCAATGTCTGTGTTATCTGAACTCAAAAAGACTATAAAATTAAATTTAAGTGACTCACTTAACTAGTAGAATGAGAAAAGATCCAATTTTAAAACTGAAAAGAAAAAAATTACTACTACTGTTTGGCAGGAGTTTATTATATAAATAAGTAGAGGGCATGTCAAGAAATACAGATGGTAAGAACTTGTATGCAAATATGCATAATCCATGCACACAGACAATAGGGTGGTGAAGGCTTGAGGTGGGGGGGGGGCCTAGAAGGGGTCAATCGGGGAAAAAGGAAGACATATGTAATACTTTCAACAATAAAAATTAAAAAGAAAAGAAATGCAGATGCCCAACCACATCTGCACAGTAATGAGGAAATACCTGAGGAAGATGGGAAACGTGTCCTCTTTGGTGGGATTAGAGATAGCATCTCCTTTGACTCCTGAACTGCTTTCACCAACCTCACTGAGTCCAGAAGCCCAAAGCCACTGGGTTCAAATCGCCATGCCATGAATCCTTTTCATGGCAGCTCATAGTGATCCATTAAACCCCAAATAATTTCTCTGTGGCACATTCTTCCTTTTGCATGTCGACATGGCCTGTTCCAAAGTCCCTGGAAAATGCTTCATCTCTAATGAAACAGAAGCTAATAATGTCACAGAGATGTGAAAGCAAAGTTGGACCCATCTGAAGTAGAGTTGATGGTAGGTTGGAATAGAGCCTTCAACAAGTTTCAACATGTACTTCATAGGCAATAGGTTGAGTCAAATGGCTGAGGCAAACCCCAAGCCACTGCTTTGCTCATTTTTGTAAGACTTGGGAATATTTGGCTAAGAGCTTTCTTACTATTAGTCCTTTCCCATAGTAAAATCTGAAGTTTAAGGCAAGGCCCCTTCTAAATGACCACAAAGGTGAAATTCATTTTGATGACAATTACTGAAAAAAGAAGGAAAGCAGAGGTAAAATTCCATCCATCATAGAATCCCAGGCATGAGATCTCTCTTTGACCTAACTCAGCCTACAGATTCTATTAATTTTAAAAGTTTCTCTCACTGGCTGATAATTTGGGGGGAGGAGAGAAGACATTGATAATTCCTTGCAATGCTAATTTATATTTTAACTAGAGGCTCAGTGCACAAAATTCATGCATGGAGGGGGGTTACCTCAACTCAGTCTGCACCCTCTCCAATTGAGAACCCCTTGCGGGATGTCTGACTGCCAGTTTAAATTGGCAGTCAGACATCCCTCTCACAATCTGGGACCACTAGCTCCTAACTGCTCACTTGCCTGCCTGCCTGATCACCCCTAACTGCCCTCTCCTGCAGGCCTGATGTGGCCCCCAACTGCCCTCCTCTGCTGGCCAATTTGTTTCTGATTGGTTGGTTCCTATGCCAGCCTTAAAAGCTTCACCTCCTAGGCAGCCATTAGCTCCCCACAGCACCCATATTTGGTTCTCATTGTTCTGTTCCTATGGCAGTGTCAAAAGCTCCACCTCCTAGGCAGCCATTGGCTCCCACAGCACCCAGATTTGGTTCTCATTGGTTGGTTCCTATGCTAGTCAGCATCAGAAGCTCCACCTCCTAGGAAGCCATTGGCTCCCCATAGCACCCAGATTTGGTTCCAATTGGTCAGTTTCTATGCCAGTCAGCATCAAAAGCTCCACCTCCTAGACAGCCATTGGCTCCCCATAGCACCCACCTTTGGTTCTGATTTGTCGGTTCCTATGCCAACCAGTATCTTCAGGCCTATCTCTGGGCCTGATCAAAGAGGCAGGGCTTAACAGCACCCCCCCCCACCCCCCAGAGGCTGGGAGAGAAAGAAAAGCCTGGCTGCTGGTGAAGATCAGAAAGAAAGAGGAAGAGAAAGAGAGAGGTAAGTACACTGATCAACAGCTTCCACTGAGACTGCAGATCAGACCCTGACTCACTTTCTGGATCTCAGCCACCTGGGCAGTCAGTGCTGGGTCATCAGGCTGCAGCTGGGCAATCCAGCGCTGACTTCCAGATGGTCTGCATTTGGTTGCAGGCTCGGCCCCTTCCCAAGCCTAAAGCCTGGGGCGAGGCTTTAGGCTTGGGAATCGGGCACCATCCCCCCCTGCCCCTCCAATTGCAGGCTCCGCCCCTTCCCAAGCCTAAAACCTCTGCCCCAGGCTTTAGGTTTGGGAAGCAGGCACCCCCTGCCCCTCCGATCACAGGCTTGGCCCCTTCCCTCGCTCCAATGGCTGGCTAGGAGTGACCTAGGTATGTATGCAAATTAACTTCCATCTTTGTTGGGTTAATTTGCATACTCACCCTGATTGGCTGTGGGCGTAGTGGAGGTACGGTCAATTTACATGTTTCTCTATTATTAGGTAAGATGTATCATTACCTAACAAAATATTTCAGCCAAAGGGGCATGGGCAATACCAGAACCAATCATCAAAGATCTATTAAGGGTCCCCTTAAAAAATGTGTATGTCCAACCCAGGTTAAGAATGGATCCATAAAATCTATAAAATAGGAATGGGATTGTGGGGGGGCAATCCAGAACAGCAATGAATTCCCTGCATACTATGGGCCCATCAGAAGTAGCTCCTTGAGGGCAGGGGCTGAATCACAGGCACTTTGTAATTCCCATGCTCAGCACTGTGTCTAGCACACAGTAGGTATTTAATCTATTTTGGAAGAAAAAAGGAAGAACTTCTTAAGTGCCTTTGCCAAGCCAAGGATGCCTGGAGCAGACAGACCCCTTCCACACACACAAGGCCACCATGACAATAAACTCCAAAAGGACACAAGGCCTGCCTCAGCCACCTTTCATGCAGAGTAAAGGAGGGGAACCAAACACTACCCAGGAACCTTGCCTGACACCAAAAACAGACTGCCGGACATTTTATTCTCCATTAATTTGGATATACAGTATTTCTCCAGGATTACTGTAGCACGCAATGTTCTTATAAGGTTATGAACTGGTTTTGCGTCGTTCCATGGCTAGAATTTAATACTGTACTAAGTGTGATATATATCAGCCATGCTTAATCCTGCCCAGTTCTGCAGCAAGTTTCTATAAAAACCAGCTTGAAATACAGGACTCTTAACGCCCTTGCCAAATCTGCTAGACATGATATTAACACGGCTCCAGTCCAGGCAAGCATGTCTAACTTATGCTGGGACCATCCACACATTTCCCTTTGTGCTCTGTGAGCAGCTATTTATTCCATCACTGAAGCCTACGAAATTCGGTAAGTGCTGCCCTGGCCAGGTTTACAACAGCATTATTAATATTGCTCAACAACAAAGTAAAGTTACATATAAAATCTGAAGAGGCCCATTATTGTTTTTAGAGGGAGCTAAAAAAAAAATATATATATATATATATATATATATATATATATATATATATGTAATTTCCTTGGGCCTATAGAAGTCTCACCCTGGCGAAGACAAGAGAATAAATGTACACGGCAGCCAACTAGCGACCGGAGCTCAGCTACGTGTAAATTCCCTCCCTGAACACCGTGAATTAAAGCAGGTGAAAGTTTTAAAATGTCAGGCGAGTCCCTGGGGACGAATATGCTTTATGTTTTTTATAGCGTGAACATTAATTTCAAATGGAAAGGGAAAGCAGTCCTCTATCTCCAGCCATTTGCTCCATTTTTTTCTTAAGTTCCATGTGTCCACTTATGACGGACCAGTCTCGGGGGAATTGATGCTTTGCTGAGTCAAACAGTTGGGCTCAAGGTAAAAGAGAAGTCCTTGTAAGGGAGAAAATAAAAATCCACCTCCCACTTCTTAGAAGCAGCCCCAGTATGAAAAAATTGGCTTGGACTTAGACAACTGAGGTTTGAATCCTGCCTCCAACTCTTTCTAGGTGTTCAGTCTTTGGAAAACCTACCTTCCCTGATCATTAATTTATTTCTTCACAGGGTTATCAGATAAAGTAAACAAAATAGTATGTGTACATACTATGTAATATATAGCATCATTATATGCACTTGTGTATATATGTACGCACATACATATGCATATATTTGTATGTGTATATTCATGTATATCTCATACACATATACTCTTCAGGTTGTTGCTTTAACTCATAACAGCTTTTACCCCTATTTAACCTCTATCATGCATTCTGGTTTTATTTAACTTTCTCAGAAGGATACGAAGTTGCCATTCATCATTCATTCATTCATATACTATATACTGAGGATTTAGTATGTGCCAGATCCTTTGGAATCCAATGGAAAACAGGGTTTTCTCTTGCCCACAAGGAGCTCATAATTTAGAATGGTGGTTCTTTTCAAAAGGTGAATCCTTGGTGAAATTCAGAAGCCTTGTCTCCCAGTTTAGGTCAAGAAATCACTTTGACTGCATCACGATGATGAGACAAATAACCAGCCTCAGTACTCTGACCCAAGAGTTACAAGACCAAAGGACCCATGATAATTTGGATTATTGCACAGCAAATAGTCATTCCCTTCCCATCCCTCTAGAGTTTACTTCTCTGCCCCACTGATACTGGTCTTAGCCATGAGATTTGCTCAGTCCAATGAAATTTAGCAGTGTGATGTGAGCAGAGGCCCTAAGTGTGCCCCACAGCACAATGTGGCCTGGCTCTTGTATGCAATGATTTACCATGGGAGGCTTCAGGCAGCCTATACTCCATCAGTCTATGTCCCAGAACAAGCATACATGAAACAGACCTGAAGCCAACATACAGCCTGGGGTCAAAGCTAGCCGCCCTGCCGCCTGGAGCAGAGGGACCCAGCCTAGATCAGTCAAACCACCGTCAACCTGCAGAATATAAGCAAGAAAATAAATGGGGTGGTTTCTTATGCAGCAGTGTTGAGGCAATAGCTGACCAATGTAAGGTCTAAGCAGAATCCCAACCAGAAAATTATTGCCTCATCCAAAGCAATCTGACACAACTTAACACCTGAAGCATTAAAATGAGATTATGGTACAAAACATGCTTTTCATGGTCAAATCAATCATTCTGTCTCAACTCCTCTGTGCTTGGTTTCAGCTCTCTCTGTGTTGAAGGAAATTAACACAAAATAAGTTGATCTTGATAAGTATCATTCAAATCAATAATGTTAATTGGGCTCCTGAGCATAAGATAAAATGACTTCAAATCAACAAAAGGTTAATATATCTTCCCTTCATGCAGCACCACCTATGATAAATCTATAGTGGTCTGAAGTTTCCAATTTCATTAACAACTTGTTTAACATGCTAAAAGGATGGGACCATTGTCCCTACAAAATGTTCTTTCAATGCCCACCAGCAGGTTAACTGAGGATCATAAAGCATATCCAATTGTGTAATTAAGTTACACGTGAATAAGGGCAGAGGGGTGTGCTCAAGGATTATAACTTGTTTTAAACTTTATTTTTATTATCTTCCTGTCCTACAATACTTTCCCATGGTAGTTTATGGAATGACTGGGCATTTTCTTTTATTGGCTATTTCATTCTAAGTTGCCAATAATAGCTAGCATAGAAAAAAGTCTTCCAACATTCTTAATGAGCATATACAGTATGTAAGGAGGTGTGAGATGTACTCTAGAGTCTAGACATGGGAAGAGAGGTTTAAAAAACAGCAGCAGCATTACAGGGTCCCTGTCCTCAAGGAACTACCAGTCTGTTATGACTTATTAATGGTTACATCACCAATAATACACATATAAAGTAAGCCGCATAAAGAAGTCATAGGCTATTGTTTGCTATCTCCTTTTTATCCATCTCTGCTAACCTCTTTCTAGACTTTCCCAAATTTGGTTGGTATGCAAATAACTCCATTTTCCAATTCCAGAACAGGGTTTAATTGGATTAATCCTATCAGCAAAGTCCACTCCCCCTGGCCACAGTAACTGCTTATAGGATATGATATGAACCTGTCTTAGTCCACTCAGTCTGCTATAATAATTGCCACAGACTAGGTGTTTTTGACAACAAACATTTATTTCTCAGAGTTCTGGAGGATAGACATCCGAAATCAGGGTGCCAAGCATGGCCAGGTTCTAGGGAGAGTCCTCTTCCAGGTTCACATTACTGACTTCTTGCTGTATCCCCACATGGTAAAGAGGGTGTGAGAGCTCTCTAGGGTCCCTTTTATAAGGGCACTAATCCCATCCAGGAGGTTTCCACCCTCATGGCCTACTTACCTCCCAAAGGCCCCAACTCCTAATACTGTTATATTGAGAGGTAAAATTGTAATATATGAATTTTGGGAGGACACAGTCAACACAGACCCCATTTAGACTTACTTGGCCAACAAGACTCAATTTGGTGAATTTTGTTCAAGCCTAAGGGAACTGAACTTTATCCTGCTGGATCTGAACCAGAAAATGCACAGCCTTAATAACCATGTGCAGCCACCTTACAAGCCGCCCCCCCCCCCCGCCCCCGAGTAACAAGACCCTTCACTGAGGAAGAGTTGCTGAGAAATTCAGAGCGACAACAAGACTGAGTTTCTGACTCATGCTTTACCTGAAACCATAGCTATCATGAGAGCCAAGATTGACTCTTTTTGTCTTTAAGACAGTTGGAGGTTGCTGGGGTTTTTTCCCCTGTGATTTACAACTAAAAACATCTAAACAATAGAACATGCAACAGATTTCCAAAGAGAGAGAAATTATTGTGGACTAGGAAGATTGAAATAGAATCCAAAGAGGAAGTAGACCTGTAATGAGCCTTGAAAAATGGGTAAAATTTAAGTTGCTTAGGAGAAGGGGAGTGATGACAGAATAAAATAGAATGAGAAACAAAAGCAAGCCTAGTGACTTAGATTATGACATCAGAATGGTAGTACATGACCTTGATGATGCTAATAGACTACCACATGTGTACATAACTTCACAGAAACACCACACACGTCACTGTCTTGTTTAATCCTCGCAAAGGCCCTATGAGAAATTCATGACCATCCCAGAATACACAGGGGAAAATAGGGCCCCAAGAAATTCCAGGCTTATGCAATGTCACCAAGGATTGGTTCAGCCTCCCACACAATTGGACAAGAATTCTGGATCTGCCACTTACTAGATGTGTGAATCTTTAGCACGTTACTTCAACCTCTCTGAACCTCCATTTCTTCAAATTAGGTATCATAATAATAATAACCTAAGACTGTAAGAATGAAACAAAATAATGAATAAAAAGTACATACCACAACATCTATCACAATGTATATGATCCATAAATACAAGTAACTAGAGGCTTGGTTCATGAAAATTCATACACTGGAGGGGGGTCTATCAGTCCGGCCTGCCCCTCTCACAGTCTGGGAACCTTCAGGGGTGAGAGGTGACCCGGCGATCAGGGGAAGGCAATGCCCCCATCATACCTCTGCTGCTGCCACTGCCAGCAGTGCAAGCCTCGGGCGGCCCTGGTTACCTGAGCCTCGGGCGGCCCTGGGCAGCTGGGCAGCCACCATCCGATGCTTGCCTGTGCCTTGGGCTGTCCCTGGGTGGCTGGGCAGCTGACATCTGAGGCTTGCCTGCGCCTCGGGCATCAGGTGGGCAGCCGCAACCTGAGGCTTGCCTGCACCTCGGGCCGGCCCTGGGTGGCTGGAGGGCTGAGGGAACTGGGGGACTGGGGATAAATTTTAAGTTACTGAGGGGACTTCAGAGGCAGGTGCATGGCGGAGGTGGTCCCAGCCTTGCCGCGTGCCTGCCACCCCAGCAGGGCTGAGGGGACTGGGCACTGCCATCTTGTGGCTGAGGGCACCACCATCTTTGAGGGCGTGGCAGTCAATTAGCATATTCCCTCCTTATTGGCTGTGGGTGCCGCCATCTTTGCGATGGTGTGAGGTTCAATTCACATATTCCCTCTTTATTAGATAGGATTATTTCTGTTACTATTATAAAAAAATAAAAATGGGATCAGTACCTACAGCCACAGTAGAGGAGAATCAGGACGAGTGGGTAGAAATGACAAAGTGGAAGCTTTACGCTTAATGTAAGAAATAGGTTTCAAACACTTCGTGCTTTCTGGAGACAGTGAATCTCTTTAAAAGGACTGAACCTCCACTTCTGGAGGTTTCCACTCAGAAGAGAAAGATTCTGTGTTTAAGGTCACCATGCAGGAAGTTGACCATCAGAAGCAGGAAGTTGACCATCAGAAGCAGGACATTGCCCCAAGCATTCTTTCATCACTGAGACGTACCAATCCTATGAGATACCACTGCCCTGCCAGTGTAATTTCCACAGCATCCCACAACTAATGATTACCAGATTCTTTCCACACAGCTTTCCAGTCCTCAGTCTCTAACAAGGCTCCCAATCTCTTATACATTAAAGAAGTGTGATACAAATTTGACTGGACTCACTACACCCAAGCTATCCTCCAATATTGCAAAAAGCTAATTTCAGCTGTCACTTACTGGAAGTAAAATGACAAATATCTGTAATATCTGTCAGGTTATGAATGCTTTAAAAAGAGTTATGCAGCTGCCAACGTCTTGATGACATTAACAAGAGAAAAGTAAATGAAGAAGAGGAAACAGCATGTCTGTGGAGTACCCAGTTGCTAAACTTCTCTATTACTTACATTAATAAAATCCAATTACCTCCATAAAAATGCAAACAATGAAGACTTCTGGAGAAAACCAATAGAGGCAAATCTGCTAATAATTCTGTCAATTCTGCAGATGAGATCATCAGAATTAGCTTCAACACCTCAGTAGAAAGTGACTAATTCTCTTAAGGAATGTGAAGTCTTTACTAAACTTTTCCCCACCATGATGGCATAGGAATAAATGTGTAAAATCCCTGGCACAAAGTAACCAATCTTTTTAAGAGCTTCTTGTCATCTTGGAAAGCAATGTACTATTTAAGTAGGTCACTACGCATCCCATTTTGACTGGAAGACTCCTAGTGTAAATCCATTATTTTGAAATAATTATTATTAAAGTATGCTAGTCTGGATCATGAATTATTATGGCATGTATAAATGAATAGGTCTGTGTATACAAGTGTGTGTGCATATATCCATGTGCATGTATGTGTGGTTCTATATGTGTCTGTATACATGTATATACATATATGTGTGTATGCATGTACAGGGTGTGGCCAATGTGGGTTTATTGTTATATGTAAATTAGGCCATAAGGGTGGAGACCTCCTGAATGTGATTAGTGCCCTTCTAAAAGGGACCCCAGAGAGTTCTCACACCCTCTCTTTTAGCCCCACCCTGAATATATGTGTATGTAATTCTTTTCTTCAATTTCTAAATGAATCTTATCTATAACATAATTTATCTTTGGGGGACAAACACTACATTTTACAACAACAATTTCCATAGTTACATGATGTTTAATTTTTGCCATCCAACTAAACCAAAGTAAATATGGGAGGCAAAAATAACCTATGTTTCTTTCAAATTTTTTTATTGATTTTTACAGAGAAAGACATCAATTTGTTCCACTTATTGATGCATTCACTGGTTGATTCTTGTATGTGCCCTGGCCAAGCATCAAAACCCACAACCATGGCATATTGGGACAATGCGCTAAGCCAGTGGTCAACAAACTCATTAGTCAACAGAGTGGCAAACCACGGCTCGCGAGCCACAGTTTGCCGACCACTGCTCTAACCAACTGAGCAACCTGGTCAGGATTCTTTCCCATTTTTATTTCACTATATTCATCACATATAAACTGAATGTAACCAACCAAATGACCTCTTAGGAGAAAAGACAGGTAGTCCAATTTTTAGTTTAGGAGAAGGTCTTAACTCAATGGGTAATTGGCCTCAATGTAAGACTCTAATCCAAAATCTACACTGTTAATCATTAAGTAGTATCTTTTTTTTCAATATTTCTGCTGCTTCTCCAATATCAGAGGACAAAACAGGAAACAACAAATAAGAACAATCAGTGTCAAAGTAGGGTTTCCCTGTGCACTGGAGTGATCACTTTTCACACAGAGTGTAACTATCCTTAGTTAATATATACCCATTCTTCCTATATGCATTCTTGAGGGATCCACTCTGTGCGATGGATAATATACATTGTGGATTCACTGAACTGTGCATATATAATTAAATAACTGAGAAAAGCCCAACAATTCAGAATGAATGGGCCTTATTTTTTAAACTTTAATTCATCTCTATATATGACCTGGGACACCTGCAAGCTACATGTTTTAAAACATTCATGAAAATGTCTCCCCATTTCTCTTTCAGATGCAGGAAATTAAATCAGATGGGAATTCTGACAGCCAGCCAATATCACTCTTATAGCAAATCTCCCTACCGAGAATATCTAAGCTTCTTCTTGGTCTGTAAGTTAAGTCATTAACAAATATACACAATTTCAGAGGAATAAAATGTTCTGCAACAAATCAAATTCCATGTAGCATTGGGCACTGGCACTATTCCCATGGAAATGAGTAAATTTTGTGACAAACCAACTTCTTTTCTCCAACACATTCTAGAGATAGCATACTCTTTTTGGTGTTCCTCATAAATCTGAGAAAATTAAAAGTTAATATACCATGATATTTTTATTACTGGCTCTAATGCAATAAATATTCAAATATTAGTAAAGATAGAGCTGGTGGTACCACGTGAAGAAACCTCAAAGGTCTCACAGCTTGGGCTTTCTGGAATAATAGATGTCCGAGCAGAAGCAAGGTGGAGCCTAAGGTAGCAGGTAGGAATGTGAAGAGCTGCACTTCCCCCAGGTTAAAGACAGGTTAATCAGGTGCCGGGTTTGAAGCTGTTCTTTGATTGCAAAACTATAATGATGAAGTGTGGGAAATGACTCCTTTGGGGAGTTACTTAAGAGAGGAGTCATTAAAAAATTGGGAAACAGGATGAACACATTGAAAAAGAAAGTCAAGGGGGTGGGTAACCAGAGAAAATAGAGGTGTGACCATTCATTGCCAAAAGCTATCATGAGGCAAGGGCAAGAGACACCCCTTAGGAGGAAATAGAAATTGTACAGACAACCAACCCCAAATGTTGCTTTTGAAATGAGAAGCGATGGTGAATTTGTGTCCACCTGTTACAGGGAGCTGATATGATGCATCTAGGTGCAAACAGAAAGAATCAGAGTAAAAAGGAAATCTTCCTACAGGGTATATTTTCTTTTTTAATATGCTTTTATTGATTTTAGAGAGAGAGCCCCCTACTGGAGATCGAGCCCACAATCCGGTCATGTACCCTGACCAGGAATGGAGTCAGAGACCTCTTGGTGCATGGGTCAGTGCTCAACCACTAAGCCACACGGGCCAGGTAAGGGCCAGATTTTCAAATTGGAACCGGAAATGATAAAAAATATTGGAAGAAATCCTAGAGGTCATTTTCACCCAAAGTATCTTTAGTATAAGAAATTTGTCCTACAACATCTCATTCAGCTTCCATTTAGACACAGGTTAGTCCTGACCACACAGTGAGAAGACTGTCTAGAAATCTAAGCAATTCACTTTCTGGAATCAAAGAAGAAAATACCTTCCTTAAGCCAAATATCCCATAATGGGGAAAGACCAAGAAACCAGTGCAGGTGCTGTCAAATAAAGCTATGCCTGAGTCAAAGCAGGGAACCTGGAGTCCTTTCCCAGAAAGTGAGCAAGTTTTTAAAGGGCTTTAAAGTCCCCACCACACCTGGGAGTGACACCAATCAAAACCTCTGACACACAGAAGATTCCTTATCACTGAACATTCAGAACATTTCAAAAGCCTTCATTTGTGCATCACTCTCCAATCCAGCAGGAAGGCCTTATGGGGTCATGGGGGGCTGTGGGCATACTTTGGGAATTGTTGTTCCAAACCACAGGGAACAGAAGAAAATCTGGGCCTTGTGATTAGAGCAGACTTTGGAAAGGCTGTCAGGACATAACCCACACTCCCAAGGAGGTTCCCACAAAATGAAATGAATGTGCCTGTCCTATAGAGAAAGACTGAGAACTGGAGTGAGACCCTAAAAATCAACTGGTATAGATGGCTCTTCAAACTGCAGGTCATGGTCAAATAAATTTCATGAGTTGTGATAAATATTTTTCAATGGAAAGAAAGGACTAGATGGAAATGCAATGGGAAATACCAACGTACATCACCCATTGTAAGGGCAGATACACACATACATGTGTGAGCGCTGGACAATAGAGTAAAATGTTTATCTTTATAAGGGTTGTCATTTTTAAAAAATGTTTGAACAAGTTTCCTGGTGCAAATTTCTCATTTCATAAACAGATCCTCTGCAACCCAGAAGAACTAATGTGTCCCATTGCTGGAAGGTAATGACAGAACTGGGATGTTTCCAGGAAGAAGAGACTCAGTCTCTTACACCCAGCCTAAGCTGCCTCTGTGAGATTAGCTCTGAGAATGCCTTCAAAGCCATTTTGGTTGCATACACTCCCTAGTCCAAAGGACCTCTTTTCATAGTTTAAGATTTTCTTCCTGAGGCAGACTCAGGTCAAGCCCCTCTCCCACCCTGCCCACTTGCACAAGGGGTCCCCATTAGCACAGGTTACGGCTGCCCATGGTCTCAGCTTCCTTTAGGAGACAACTTTGGGAAAACAAATTCTTTTGGATCTGCTGGCAACGTTTCCCAATGGAGAACAGCAATTAGTAAATGTACAAATTGAGATCCTGCTCACACACGGCCACACTTTCAGTGTTGAGTGCATATTTGCTCTAAGTAAAATGCTTTGCTTTCATTTGTGTCAGCCCTGCCCATAAATAATAGACTTTATTTGAATTCCATAGCTCCCTCTGAATTCCACTCTACTGAATGTAACAGGAAGAACATAACATTCCAGCAGCATTTCAAGGACTGAAAACTTTGATCAATATACAGGCTGGCAACCTAACCAACATTGATTTATTCCTCACAATTATGCTGAAAGGAAAAGGCTACTGCACTGACTTCCCAGGCCTTCCCTCAGAAAAAAGAATGTCTCCATTGCCATCACCACTATCATGGGCACGTTGTAGAAACCATGATGAAACTTTCACATGCCAGACATAGCCCTCAGCTGTCATGTCCCGCTTCTGACTGCAGGCAGAAAGTGGTACTTTAGCTCAGAGACGTCTGACCCCAGATCCACAAGCCCAGAAGTTCTACTGCTCTGCAGGGTTCATCGAAGCAAAGGCAGGAAGTCAAGGAGATCCTGATCCACAAGACTCCCTTTTCGACTATCATAAAAGTGCCCTGATCGGGTCAGTGCCCTCAGGACTGCACGTGCTTCCGAGCCAACAGGAAGGGACAATGATCTGAGGAAGGGGGGCCTCTTTAAGGAAAACTTTACTCAAGGCAGAAGGCACAAACAGAAACATTCAATCACTGGGTGATGACACTTATTTAGATAAAGATAATATTCTCGAAGAAAAAAGAAAGAAAAATGAAACTCAAGGTTCTCCATATATTTATTTATCTGAAGGAAGCCATAAGAAACCTGCCTGAGACATAAGAAATTGGAGCTTTCAAACATGCTGCTTCCACCTTATCAGTCTTATCTGTTAGAAAAAAAATTCGAACAGCTGCATTTAAAGATAAGAGAACAGAAAGGTGTTGTGTATGTTGCCCAGATGTTTCTGAAATCCGTTCCCTGTTAAACTTATCTTTCCAGAACTAAAGACACCTCTAATCTTTTCTAATGGCTTAATCAAATGAAATAAATGGCTTGGCATAATATCTTCTTTAAAACTTACACTACTAGTCACATGCCCATGTTCACATACACACATGCACACATAAGCAGGGATCGTTTTAAATACTTATCCCAGGGAAAACTAGTTCCAGCATTAAAATATTATTCACATAATATATTTTCTCGAAGATAACAAGCTGGAAAACAAGGCAGTTAGGATTTTAAAAGTGTTCTTTTTTGTTTTCCTATTCTGTTTTCACAGAAGGTAACAGTTCCTTCCCTTCATTACTTCAAGCATGTATTCCATTCCTACTGTGTGTCTGGCAGGGCTTTGAAAAAGAAGAAGAGAAAATAAATAGGAAAATGATACCAATAGACAGAGACTGGGTTGAGAGATGAAAGATGAAAAATAGTAAAGAAGGGTTGTATAACGGGTGAGGAAAAGGATAAAGAAAGAATATTGACTATCTGTCCAATTGAGGTCCCAGCCCCTAGAAGCATTCCTAGACACAAAAGGGCAGAGTGCAGAGAAAAAATATGCTACACCCAATTTGTTACCCTTTTGTGAGCTGGCTTCACATTTCTGCTCAGCAATTTATCATTCCTGAACACAGAATTGAGAGTCAATGGGTCCTTGGAGAGTACATGGGTTTACATCCATGTTCTACCCCGAGACTAGGGGCCACCAGAGGGCAGGGCCCAGGTCTAACACGAGTCTCAGAACAGACCTGGTCCTGTGAAGGCACGGAGCAAGGGCTTTAGTCATTCAGCAAGGTATACTTCTTGAATAATATAGTCAATACCAAATGTTATCTATCTGTTTTCTCAGCTGAAAAATGAAGGTAGTAAGCTAGGTGACCAGCAAGGTCTTTTCTGGTTCTAACAATCTGTGAGCTACCATCCAGCCAGGCCTAAGCGATTTTCAGGTTTCCCTTCATGTATATTTTGAATAGATGAGGAGGCTTAGGTGACAACTCATGCTTCCAACTGACTTTACCCTTCACCCTACAACCCACCCAAAAGGTTCCATAATACACACTCTTAAATGAAATTGTCATCCAGCAAACACAAACTCCCTTTTACTAAAAGAATGCACTGAGGAGCACGTGGCTTCTGTCACATCCCACACCACACACCAGTGGCAAGGAGGCAGAAGATGAAATGGACTACACTTACTTTTTCTGCATTATTCATTTGATGGCATCATTTAATCTCTTAAGAAAAATTACAGTCTTTACAGGCAAAAAAAAAAAAAAAAAAAAAAGGCAAACAGTGTGGATTATCAGGCTGGCCCTGAGTGGAACTGGGAACCATCAGAAGCCAATGGTGAAAGGAAAAAATATGAGTAAGCTTCCGAGCCAAGAAAGGACAGGAGGCCCCAATGGTCGGGGCTAACAGTTCTACAGAAAGAAATTGTACCAAGGAGAAAACCAGTGCCTTCAAAGAAGTCTTTCAGTCAAGTGCAAAGAGAATAAAACCTTTGAATCATTATTGTCACTTACCTACAAAATCTCAAAGTGGCCATTCTCCATTTGACAAGACCACCCACCTCCCTTCTAAGAGGCTTATCTAGGTAAACCACAGACATCTCAGAAAGCCACTCATCTCAGTGTACAAATATTCTTCCCTGATGACCATACAAAAAAAATAAAAAATTGACTTTAAGATTATGCTAATAAAGTTAAAACCCATTTGAAATCTGTTTCATCGACATGTGATAATTTTATGTTTCCTCCAGGTTTTTGTCCCAGAGTTCTGAGGGAAATGGAGCCAACATGAATAAATAAAGGGATCTACCAAGACCATAAAGGAGTAGAGTAGATTAGCAAGTTCCTTCTTGTAAAAAAAATTAACTAGAGAAGGAATCAAAGGGCAGATATAGAGAAAAAGTCCTTTTTAAAAAATGATTTACTTTGTAAACCTTTATTATCTCTTTATTGCACAATCAATACATGTAAAACTGTGCCTCTTGAAAGAGAAGTGAGATAGAAATATTCAAGGCAAGATGCATAGAAGACTGGGTTTTCCTATAGGTGTGTTGTTTAAAGCAGCCATCACCAACCAGTGGTCCATGAGGTCTGAAAATTTGGTGACCACTGGTTTAAGGAAATCTTTGGAGCAGCAGTCATCAACTGGTGGTCCATGAGACCCAAAAGGTTGGTGACTGCTGGTTTGAAGGAAGGCTCAAGGATATCTAAAGCATCAAAGAAAACTCAGTGAGAGGATCTGTGACATCTGGAGCTATGACTAAGGATCCTCGCACACCTGAGCATCTCCCTTCCATACATCAGGCAGCATGGAAATCAAAGTGTCAAGATGCCCATAAAGTATTGAAGCTAAGTGATGGGAACATGGGGTTTCATTATACAATTCTCTCTACCTTTTTATGTATTTGAAGATTCCCATAATAAATTTAAAGGCAAAACTTTTTTAAATGTTGAAAGGCCAATAATTTCCTAACTTCCCTCTTCTTTAAAATGTATTCCTGGCAGCCTCTAATCTAGAAACCCTATAAACTCCATAACCTCCTTAGCAGCCATCACCACCTCAATAATAGGACCAGAGCCACACAACTTGCCCCAACAAGACCCATGAGATGTACTCCCCTGTACTTTGAATGAAGTTCCAACTCCAGTCTCTATGGAAGAGGAAAGGTCATGTTAAGATGAAATGGGAGCACGCTGATCTGCAGGGAAGAGAGGAAAAGCAGAGGGACAAAGAGAGGCAGACGTGTCAGTCCATAGACATTTCCTAGCGGTAAGGAGCCCATCTCCTTCCAGACTTGCTAGCTTGTGCTCACCGGCTCAGGAGTCCCAACCACATCTCCTGCCCTGGGAACCTATACGGTTCTTTTAGTCATTCACTTCTCTGTCCTTGGCCTGAGCAAGGGGAGAGAGGACAGAGAAGTGAATGACTAAAAGAACCAACCAAACAAGCCTAGGCTAAAACAAGTGGGAAGGAGAGAAGACTAACCTAGTGACCCAAGTGTATTGAGCTGGATAAATCAGCACCTACAGGAAGGGCTACCTTTGCCCCCACAGGCCTCCTTGAAGCTGAGAGGAAAAGAAGGATGAGAAAGAGAGGGAGCCACTCTCAATACCAATCCTCCTCTCCAGAAGCACAAACACAGACCTTTGAACTCTTTCTCATGCCTCACAATTTCTTTGCAGAATCTAGAAGGGAAATTTACACAAGTGAAAAAGAAAAAGCTAGTAATGTTTTTCCGTTTACCTTTAAATTTAGGGTATAAAAAAGGAAGCTATGCACTGGTCAGGGGAAGGGAGGGTGACCACAGATCTTAAAGCTCTCCTCCCTCTGCACTGCTCTGGACCCCCTGGCTTCCTCAAAAAGAGACCCCGCACATTTCAAAGTCACTTTAGAGCTTACAGAGTAAACATACATTGCAAGTTATTCGTTTTTGCTAATAAAGGAGATTTCTTTTTCCCTCCTAAAGGTCATTTATACCCTTGATATTCTGAGAACAAGTGGCCAGTGACAAAGGGGGAAATTACTTACAAGACTTCATAAAGAAGCAAATATTGCTTCTATTATTACATTAGATCCACTTAACATCAAACAATGTTTCATTAGTTAACAAGACATTTGCTTTCAATGAATGAAAACTATAATAAAGAGTTGCTATATTTTAAAATGTAATGAATGTAATTTTTGCTCTATTTTATATTACCATAAAAACGGGCCTTAAGTGTACTTCTCATCTGTTCCTCTTCTCTAACTACCATAATTTATGCAGATAAGTGTTGGATGAATTGCATCAAGAACACTATTCAGATTGCTACCCATAAAAGTACTTAGCTATCATTTTCTTTTTCTCCTATTTATATGTCTTTATATTACAAAAATGAAGTTACCAACGTTAAAAATGATGTATTGTCACCAAAAATACTGAGGCATAACACTGAATAATAAATTATTAGTCTTTGAAGGTTAAAGCCAAGTTTAAGAGATAGTAACGCTTATGTTATGCTGGACTCCTTTCAAACTGCAGTTGTCTGAGGGAAGCTTATAAGTGACAACTGACACCCTGAAACATGATCAGATTTCCTGCAAAACTAAAGTACTCTCAAGGGCAGATCAATGTTTGTGATAATTCATAAAATAATTTGGCTTTACATAATAGGCATAATGTTACTTGGCTCAGAAATGCAACTCTTGAGGTCTAAATGCATGAGGAAGCGTGTGTGGTTTCTCCAGCCTTCCCAGAACCTCCGCCCACTGGGAGCTCAGGTTAAAGGATTAGGACATGCTTCAGCAAGGGGACCCTTGTCCTCCCTTTCCCTCCCCCACCTCCCCCAAAGAACCTCAGAGCTGGTGGGGAGGGGAAGAGGGAGGAGAAGATCTATCCTCCGCAAAAGCACTGCTCCATTCCTTATCATTTCTAAGTGCAGACCCCAGCAAAAGCAAATTCACACCCTCAAAATGCAGCTGATAGAGGTCATGCATGCAAATGCCTGGCAAGCAGAAGATATATTTGTGGGGATCCCGAATGCTACATTAAGTGGCAAAATGGGGTGGAGAGGAGAATGCTGATAGCTGGTGGCATGCTACTTGTCAGCATCTTACACCAAAATGGAAGTCCTCCAAAGTCAACACACTGCTGAAGAGTTTATATACCATAAAAGACATTTACAAACTTGACCGCCAACTTAGTCCTAACCATACTGTGGGAATGAAGGAATCTAGCAGCCTCTAATTGCATGAGGGCAGGGAGCAGCGTGTTAGGCACATAATAGATGCATTATAAGTATTTGTAGAATAAATTAGCAAAGCAGCAACTTCCAACTGACTTAATCTCTGAGGTCCTTATATTCCTCACTATCACAACCTTTATTCTAGAACTTGAAGAAAGTTGAAGTAATCTGTTTTACTAACTATACATTGCTAGATCACTAGTTAAAAGTAAATTTATTTTTAAATCAAGTTTAGTACAAAGGTTCCTATTCCTTCAGTCATTCATTCATAAATTATTTTTAATTGAGTACCTACTCTCTCTGAGACATCATTCCAGGAGTTTCAGATATAACTACGAGAGGGGAAAAACGCAAACACAAAAGTTCTGCTTTCATGGAAACAAATCTGAGAATGGCGATGTAAGTCACTGAGCTAATCCATCATTGTTCCTGATTGGCAGCACAGGACTGGCAGACCTGTGTACTCTTCACCACTTCGCTGCCGGGGCTCCTGGCAGACCCTGGTAATCAGGATGCACTTTCACTGAGGCATGACTGAGAACCCTCAACATGGCATCCCAGGTAGCCACTTCCCTTGGATCACAGCAAGAAACCAAGATGGAATGTGTTTGCCAAGGATATCATGTACATACAAAAAAAAAAAAAATTAACACATAGATCCAGCTCACAATAAGCTTCCAGTCTGTTTGAGGAGAAGAGCTTTTTACCAAAAAATGGCAATAATTTCTGATACAAGGATTTGGGGGAGTACGTGATTCAGACAAGATTGGTTCAGATCACAAGCATTCTTGGCAGGGGTCAACTTGCCAAAACCCTATTGAAATTTTGGTTTGAGGGCCCTTCATTTGAACCTATTGCTTCTAAATCCCTAGAGAACGCCCCCCCCCCTCAAAGTTTTGTGTATTGGATTTTCTTATTAAAATTAACAAAGGGAATGAAGGAAAGGGGTGGTGGTGTCAGTAATTACTATCAGTAGTTGATGTCATTTTTAAAGACTAAGGATGGGCTTTCTTCTGAACTACCTATTCATAACAATCCTGCCCCAGGATAGCACTAAAGTTCAGTAAAATCTTACTTCAAAAATGAACAGGTAGACATACTAATTAAAACTAAAAGTATTAAGTTTCTTCATCTTCAGTTAAAATAAGGAGTTTGGACCAAACCATTTCTATGGATCCCACCAGTCCTCTGATTCTAAGCAATACAGACACCAAAGCTCTGTTTCCTGAACACCTGTTCACACACCAGCAAAGACGAAGCCGGGCAGGAGACTTTCTCTTCATTTAAAACCAAACCCTCCTCAGTCAAAGGATGCACACAGTTTAACCTGTATTTTTAAAGTTTATTCTGAATGAGGTTATAAAATCATTAGAAAAGGACAAATATTGCCAAATGTAGACTAGAAATGGGGAAAAATAGGGAGATGATATATATTGCATTGAGCTAATAAGTTTATTTCTAATGATGGTTATATTGCACCACACAGCTAATAAAGAAGACATTGACGTCCAATTCTGTGCCTCCTGGAGAATACGGCACTGCAGATTTCCACACCCATAGCAGCCATTCCACTTCTTCCTCATCCCAGCCAACTCCCAGACAAAGAATCAGTTAGCTGCACTTAATTTGTCTAACTGGTTAAGTAAACCAGTACTGATTTCTCAAGCCAGGACCCCTGGATACAAGGATTTGGGGGAGTAAGTGCAGACCCCAGCAAAAATAGTTTGAGAAAACACCCCCTTGGGAATCTACAGATAAGAGAATTTTATAATGTTATGTTTAGGTCCTATGATAAGTTAAAAAATAAGTAATTATTTGGCTTAACTAAAAAAATTAGGAAAAGACCAGGAACTGGATTCAGAGCTGCCAAGAACTCTTTGGGCTCTGACAGTTTAGGAATTAACTATATATACCTTTTTCTCAAATGTGGAGCAAATAAGAAGCGAGGGCAAAGAGTATGGGTATTTTGACTGGTTTAGGTCACTGGAATGATCAGAATTGTCCTATAAATAATACATCAGAAGTGCCCCTACCTGGAGCCTTAATCTCCCCCTAAGTTATAAAAAAAAAAAAAATCATTATGTGATTATACAAATACTAGAGGCCAGATGCATGAATTCGTGCACAGGTGAGGTCCGGCTGGCCCACCCCTGATCGAAGTGGGGGGGCCGATTGGGAGACAGGGCCGGGGGGGGAGGGGCTGTGGGCAGTTGGCTGGCCAGCTGCGCCCCCAATCGGGGGAGGGGGGCAAAATAGGGGGGATCACCCAGCCAGGAGGAGGGGCCCCGGGAGGTTGAGGGAAGGGGGCCGATCGGGGCCACGATCAGGCCAGTTTGCTGCCGCAGCATGCATCATAGTGATAGGTCATTCCAGTCGTTCCGACATTCCAGTCACTTAGCTTTTATATCTAGAGAGATAACCAGCTAAAAAGCACCTTATCTCAGAGTACTGCTACACAATACTGGTGCCTATTTATGTGCTTGCCTTATTATTAATATGCTGATCAGCATATTGGACTAATAATGTCAAAAAACAGTAATCTATCCCAAACAATGAACTCCTTTTGAATTGCTGAAGTTTTGTTTTATTATTTACCAGAGGCCCGGTGCACGAAATTCGTGCATCGGGGGGGAGGGGGGGGGAACGGTGTCCCTCAGCCCAACCTGCACCCTCTCCAATCTGGGACCACTCGAGGGATGTCCCACTACCCATTTAGGCCTGATCCCACCAGGCAGTTGGACATCCCTCTCACAATCCAGGACTGCTGGCTCCCAACTGCTTGCCTGCTTGCCTGCTTGCCTGCCTGCCTGATTGCCCCTAACCACTTCTGCCTACCAGTCTGATCATCCCCTAATCACTCCCCTGCCTGCCTGATTGATGTCTAACTGCTCCCCTGCTGGCCTGATCACCCCCAACTGCCCTCCCCTGCCAGCCCTGTCACCCCTAACTGCCCTCCCCTGCTGGCCTGGTCACCCCTAACTGCTCTCCCTTGCCAGCCTGGTCGCCCCTAACTGCTCTCCCCTGCTGGCCTGGTTGACCCCAACTGCCCTCCCCTGCTGGCCTAATTGCCCACAACTGCCCTCCCATGCTGGCCATCTAGTGGCAGCCATCTTGTGTCTACATGGGGGCAGCCATCTTGTGTATTGGAGTGATGGTCAATTAGCATATTCCCTCTTTATTAGATAGGATAGCTTATAACTTCTCCCTTGCCCTGAAAATTCATAATTAAAAGATTTTTTCATTTGAATTAGGCTTTTGTTTTCTCAAACTATTTAGTAAATTGTGACTGAATTGACTTAACACCAAGAGAATAATAAAAGAAATAATATACCAAAAGTCCAAAAGCTCATCTATATTTACAAATAGATATATATAAACATATACAGAGATAGAGATGTAAATTCAGATTTTCCACAGATTTTAGAAAGTTTTATAGTTTATATTATTGTATATAAGCTAACAGTACTGGCAGGTATTCATATTTCTACCATGAAAGATAGGAATATTCATACTATCCTATATAATAAAGAGGTAATATGCAAATTGACCACCATGCCCTCACACAAGATGGCCGCCTCCATTTGGTCACAAGATGGCTGGCAGGGGAGGGCAGTTGTGGGGGGACCAGGCCTGCAGGGGAGGGCAGTTAGGGGCAACCAGGCTGGCAGGGGAGGGCTGTTGGGGGTGACCAGGCCTGCAGGGGAGGGAGGGCAGTTGGGGGACCAGGACTCAAGGAGGACAGTTGGGGCTGACCAGACCTACAGGGGAAGGCAGTTGTGGGTGACCAGGCCTGCAGGGGAGGGTGGGGGGGGACTGGGCTGGCAGGGGAGGGCAGTTGGGGGGACCAGGACTGCAGGGAGGACAGTTAGGGGCAATCGGGCCAGCAGGGGAGATGTTAGGTGTTGATCAGGCCGGCAGGGGTGTGGTTAGGGGGTGATCAGGCTGGCAGGCAGAAGCGGTTAGGGGCAATCAGGCCGGCAGGCAGACGAGTGGTTGGGAGCCAGCAGTCCCAGATTGTGAGAGGGACATCCATTTAAATGGGCAGTTGGACATCCCCCTGTGGGACCCAGATTAGAGAGGGTGAAGGCTGGGCTGAGGGACACCCTCCCCACGCAGCACATGGATTTCATGCACTGGACCTCTAGTAAAAGCATAATATTTAAAAAACATGATAAAATCACAACTCTCATATAAATATAAAATGAACATATAAAATATTTAAATGAATTCATTAATTCACTAGTAAGACGCTATATCATTCAAAGGAGAATTCCAAGTATCACACATATACAGGCAATCAGGAAAGCTAAGATAAATTTATAAACAAATACAAAACTGGTATCTGCAGGGCAACAAACAATTGCATAATAAAAGACATAATGCATTTGCATCTAAATTGGAAACAATTTTATTTGCATTGTTATCCATTTCCTACAATTTGCAGGTTTATACAATGGCTCAAAGACAACAATGAAGATAACTCACAATGATGCCCTCGACAGAACAGCCAGAAATTTTGGCCTATTTCAAAGTCTTCCACAATGTTTCCTGACATGACCATGCAGGCTGAAGAAAGATGTTTTACAGCACTTCAGGTCAGACTTTGTTCCAAGTCAGTCTGTCACAAATTTGTTTTTAAAACTTTGTTTTCAGAACTTTGGGATTTTGGTCAGTTTCTAATGAAGAAGGTGAAAGAGTTTTGTTATCACTTTAACCACAATATCTTAGGAAGGTTCCCATATAAAGAACATATTTTGGGGAGCAAACATTAATGAATGAGAACAATACCTCCTGTCAATGTAATGGCATATTAGAATCAAATGAACATCAGTGTATTGTATTAGCTTCCTGGATTCCAGCCCACCTGTCCCACTACTCAGCTGGGACAAATCACCTGTCCTCTCTAGGTCTCAGTTTGCCAATCTGCAAAGGTCCCGTCATATTTTTAAAGGCTAGAATACTACCTCTGCCAACAGAAACCTCAGGGACCATGACTTGGCAGAAGAAACTATTCCATTAAGTGCCAGATAAAAACCTTCAAATCCCAGTCAAACCCCAGTGCAAAAATCCTTCCTTCTATGGAGGCTTCTTGAATAAACCCAGATTTGTGTTCAACTCCAGATCTAGTAAGTAGTAGCTGGATGACCCTGGGCAAGTTACTAAACCTCTCTGAGCTTCCATTTCTACATCTGTAAATTGGAAATAACTTCTAAATCCCAAAGTGCTGCTAGGTCTTTCTGGATTTTCTTTTTCCTTACGTTCTCTTCTAGTGTTTCCATTATCACCTCCTCCCTCAAAAAAAAATTGTATACAGTGGGAAAATTAAGAATTTATAGTTGGATATATGTTTTTACAGATATTCAGGTAATGTTCAGTGTGCATATCTCATTTTCTCAAAATCAGGTATCATGCCTTCAATTCTGTTTCACCCTGCAGCAATGTTCTAGGCATTTTTGCCTTTTTGTATCCCTTGCCCTGAATAAATGAACCTCCCCCTGCCTTTCTTCTGCTAGCTTTTCTAATTCATCCTTCAAACCCCAGCTCAGGAATCACTGCCTCCATGTAGACTTCCCTTCCTTTATTCCCTCAGGCTGGTTTAGTGCCTGTAGATGGAGCGCCTGTAGCACCCTATACCCCTTCCCACCTAACCCCTCCTCTCACATCATAGAACAGAGGGTGGTATAGGTACAGAATCACTATGCTTCCTGTTAGAACATAGTTCCTTCAGGGAGTCAGAATATCACCCAACTTTGTACATCAAGCCCATGCCTGGCATATAGTTGTTGCTCAATATAAATCTTCAGAATTTAATTCAACTCCTCTCTAGCTCCTGGTATAGGATTTGTCCATTGCAAATGAATAAATGATGCCACCGCCTCATTATGCAAGGAAGGGAATGGAGAGGTTTCTTTCTGTTGGGGTTTGTCATTGTCTTCAGTAACAGAAGGGGTAGCACATGGCTTTGGATTCCACTGGAAAAAAAGCCAAGGCTGGTAGAAAAAGAGGAGACACAGAGGAGCCAGTCAGCTCAGAGTAAGAGCTCATGAGTCAGCAGTCTAGACCAAGCATAAAAACAGCACATTATCTAGAGTGAAGGCTGGACCAAGTCCCAGAGGCTAGAACAGCATTGGCCAAAGTATACTTTATGCTATTAGACCCACTGGCGGGTCCCTGATAGAAAGCTCGTAAGAACAGAGGAGTGGGAAAGATCATAGGCCCTCCATTAGATATGCACGGGAACAGCTGAGTATATTCTGTGGAGCAGAGTTAAGACAAGTGTTTAACTTTATTCTACCAGGGGCTTCACCAACAGTCTTCACCATAGAACCCATCCTTTTTATAATATCTATCACCCCATGTTGTTGGGAATATAGGTGAGACTGAGTACAGAGTTAGAACTACGTGGGACACACAGATAACAAAGTTCAGGAAGCACTGAATAGCAGACCAAGTCCACAGACAAGGGCCAGAGACAGGACAAGATGAACAAACCCAAGGCCAGAGCAATTAATCAGGCACTACAGGGGACCTGTCTTCAGAGACTGTGGGTGTCTCAAAGCAGAGTCCCTGCTGAGGTCATCCCCTTATCTCCAGGGCTTGAACTGATTACAGTCTGAACCGATTCAGTTCCAGAGATGGGCAGTAGCTAAAGAATGAGAGTGGCCAAGGCGAGCAGAACAAATTTGAGGTCTTATGTTGTGGTCTTCAGCCCTGGCTGAACATTAGAATTACCTGGGGAACCTTATAAGCTACAGATTTTCCAGGCTCCCACCTCAGACCAATTAAATTGGGTATTAGTAACCAAAGAATCCCCTTTGCTAGACGTGGCTTTTATAGGCTTCTTATAGGAAAGGCCTATCTCCCATTGTAGCAAACCTGGACCTGCTAATGGAAGAAGCAGAGGCCTGGCCCAGTGAGATCAGGGTCCTAATAAGGCTTCAGCCCACCCCTAACCCTTTGTAAGCATTTTCTATGAAAAATGGCAGATTCCCCACCCCACCCCCGACCCCCAGCCAGAAAATGCGATTCTAGCCTTTCCCTAAAAATAGCTTGGCTTCCTTGAAGGGGTCAGATCGATGGCCTTCAGAGAGAAAAGCATAAACACAACTCTTGCCAAACCAGGCTATCCACACTTAAATCAGCCTGCTCTGAAGTCCACATGAAGCTTCCAGAACAGGAGATTCTTCTATAACAGCAGACCATGGTTATGCAAGGCGCCCGGCTTCAGTTCGCAAACTGCTTCATGTCCAGAAGTTCATATTAATTATTACCTTACCAAAGGAAAATGAGTTATGGCTTTCTGTCATTCCAGCCAGGATACTCTCCAGGCTGCCAAAAACACACGCATACCCAAACACCAAAACTATGTGGGAAGGCTACAGCACGTCCTCCCAGAGACAAGACAGAATTTTCACTCCATAAATCCACAAGAAACTCTGAAAAGGCGGCCAGTTGAAAAGACAGGCTACACTGATGAAATATTTCCTTAATTCGTTTCATTCAGGATAATTGATTTCTTTTTTTACTTCACGAACAAGTAATTTTTAATGTAAATAATAAAATCAGTTAACCATGTACTCTTATTGCACGTGGAACGACAAAGTTTTTATCTGAATTAATTAGGTGATTTTTCACTAATACAGATTTGTTGCTTTTACCTAAGACTTTGTTTTTAATCAAATCCCTTCCCACCCTGACCCTCACCCGCTATTAGATGAAGTGGAGACAATGAGGTTAGTTATACTGTTTCCGTGTGTGACTGCTTCCAAACCATTACAATGGCAAACCCCTTAGCATCAGTACTGAATGGCCCAGCTTCCCTTAGATGGGACAGTATGGAACTCTCAAGCTCTAGCTAGAATGTGTTTCAAATTTATTTCATCCCTGTGTCATTGCTAGGAGCATCAACTAAAATGTTAACGTGTATATGATTGTCATATAACTTTGCACATTGTAATTCCTACTTTTAAGTGTAAAATTAATGACAGTGGGTAGAAAAATCAAGCTATTTTGCCAGAGAAGCTAAATTCCTCCCCTTTAAAAGTAGAACATTCAACCTGGCAAATAGAAGCCCTCCGTTTACATTTCCCCCTGTTTCTTATTGCTAGGTTCCCACCCTACTTAGGAGGTTGAAAGAACAGTGTAGGGGAGAATGATTTACTTTCACATCCCGACATGTGTGTGGTGTATTGGAACTGAGAAGCAGTCTTATGAAAGCCAAACCTCAATCCCATTATTATTATTATCATTATTATTGTTGTTATTTTAGTTTTGAGCACTTCAATTTTTGTAGGAGAATTTTTTTCAGCTGTTTTCAGCAACTGTTTACAAAGTTCAAATAATTTTGTCTCAATTTCACTATTACCTCCAGAGGAAAAGTCAATCTTTTTTTCTCTTTTTTTTTTTTTTTAGATAGAGTGGAAGGGAGGTGTGGGGAGGAGAGACAGAGAAACATCTATGTGAGAGAGACACATGGATTGGTTTCCTCCCGCACGCACGCGTCTTCACTGGGCCGGATGGAGCCTGCAACCAAGGCCTTGCCCCAGTTGAATCTGCAATCCTTTGGTGCACAGGCTGACACACCAACCACTGCGCAAAACCGGCCAGGGCGGAAAAGTCAATCTTCTATCATGTGTGTTTCCTTGCCCAGATAAAGGTGCCACCTTTGTGCATGTGTGCATGTCACTTTTGTGAAATTTCTTTTTGCTTCCACTCATGAATCTCACTGATCTAGCTAGAGGAGGAAAATAATTATGCACTCTGCGCACACACACCACACTTTTAAGGAGCTACAGTCTCTTACGCTAACTTCAGGCTTAGAGGCAAGACCTTGGTTGTCACCTCCTTGCTACTCCGAGTGAGGTCCAGGGCTCAGGAGCACTGGTGTCACCTAGGAGCTGGTCAGAGATGCAGATGCTCGGGTCCCAGCCAGACCGCCTGAAGGAGCAATCTACATTTTAACAGGATCCCCGACGGTCTCACACGCGTGGCCACGCGTGAGAGGCACTGGGCTAGTACCAGCGCCAACTTCCTGGTAAGAAACGGTCCTTTCCCTCCGTAGTCCGCTCTGCTGCTGCTTCGACCCTTCCAGGGCCTAGGTGTGCGGATGGTAAAACCCTGGCAGAGGCCTTTCTGGTTGTCAGCAGAGAACAGCAGTCATGCCTCAAACCAGACAACGATCAAGGACGCGGGGAGAAGCGCCCCGGGGCGGGGCGGGGCGGAGCGGCCTCCCCCAGCCCCTGTCTCAGCACAGTGGAGTCATTAATTAAGATCCGCCCGGCTGCTGGCGAAGCAGTCACTGCGGCGGTCCCTGTCTGCCTGGGACTGGCGTGAGGTGTGAGAATCTGGATAGCCTTCTCCATGGCTCTGCCCTGCTGGCGTTGATTGTGTATGATTAATGATTTAAAGGAATAAAAAGAGAAAGGTCAACTTCTGAGTTCAAGACAGAGCAGCTACACAGGGAGTAATTAAGATACTTGTGTAAGCATGATTAATAAGCACAAACTGGCACTATGGGAAGTAAACAAGATGCAAGCAGATGGTTAGCATGGAAAAGGGTGTTTTTTCTCTTTCCTAAAAGCAATTTTTCAGCAGCTTGAAACTTGGCTTGTGAATTCTTTTCCTCCCCCAAGTCTCAAAAAATTCATTATCTCCACAACCTTAAAAAAAGGGGGGGGGTGAACCCCTCCAATGCTCACTCCTTCTCTCTCTAAAAAATAAAAATAAACACATTATTTTATTTCATTTTTACAGATAACTAGAGTTTGCTTGTAAAATGGATGCAAGTCATCTTTGTTTCTCACAGCCTTTTATGTCAGGCATCCCATGAACTGCCAAGCCTGACAAGGTGGTCCACTGCTGAGCCTTTTAACTCCCACCCACCACTGCTCCCCCCTCCCTCCCAGCCTGTGATGGGCAGAACAGAGGCATCAATGGTGGCATTTCTGGAGAGCGCTGGCAGGCAGGTGTCAGAGCCGTCCGGCAGGCGCCCCTCACAAACACTAATCAGCCCTGGTGTTCTTTTACAATCCATATCTAATTCGCAAGTTTCATTCTTTCTGAAAAACAATTACTAGGTTTTGAAGTTCATTGTGCATTTACTCAACTGTCTCTTCACATTAACGTAAAGTGGGAACAAGAAAAAAATAGAGTCAGCAGGGAAGGAACATCAAAAGATGTTAAGAGTGGATGAAGGCTTTATTTTAAGAGTAATATAATTACAGGCATGTGCAATATTTTACAATAAATGAAGCACAAAAGGTGTATCATATAGTATACCTTCAAGATAGTGTGTGTGGGGGGGATGAGATGGGAGGAGAGAGAGATAACAAAGAGATAGGAGATAGGAGAGAGAGAGAGAGACTCAGGCACACACATTTGCTATAGGAATGGGAAGAGAATAAGAGAGAGGTCATTTATGATTTAGGAAACAAAAAGATTCTCCCAAGATCAAAAGGATAAGGTGCGCATCTCACTTATCAAAGAGCAAAATATATCTATAACAATGACAGAGCAGGCAGACTCAGTTTTCTCCCTGTGCTGAAAGAAGAAAGAGAGGGAAAGGAGGAGAAAGGACAGAAAGAGATGAGACAGGGAGGGAGAAAAAGGAGGAAGGGAGGGAGGGAGAGCAAAAAGAAAACAAAGAGAAGTGAAGAAAGTTGGGTCTTAAGTAAAACCTGGGAAAAGAATAGGCTACTTGGTGAAGAAGGTGCCATAAACCTAGAGGGCCTCTCTTGTTCCAGTGCTTTCACTTCCTAAGGCCCACAAGGAGCTGATAGCCCCTATTCTCCTGCTGGCTGGTCCCTGACTGGGGCAGCTATGAACTTTATGTCAGCAAGTTACCAGGGGCCTCCCCAGGGCAGCCTCATTACAGTGGCCAGGCCTGTGTTTGTCATTCCTGTGTCAGCCCGCAGGGCCATTCATCCTGCCACTGGGACCATCCTGCCAAGACAACAGACAACAATGCAGGCCCCAAACCTGAGGCTACATCACTGAGCTGATGCCTCCCCAGGACTGAGAAGGACCGCGGGCTGTGGCCCCTGCACTTAGGCCTGAACAGATAGATAAGTGTATTCTCTTCATGGGCAGCAAGAAAGGAAAAAACCCAAGCCTTTGGCCTTATGCCTCTATTCTCTTATTTTTGTTTTAAACTCAACAACTTAGTAATTCTTAAATCAGCATTTGCCTGCCAATGGTATTAGAAAAATAACTAAAAATGTTTGAAATAATATATTATTCAAAGTGATATGGGGTTCTTTCCTGAAGAAAGCTTCAGTCCCTTTAAGATGCTAATGTGCTTTGTGAATTGTCCTGGGGCCGGGGGATGGGGGGGGTGCGGGGGCAGGATATAGTACATCATTTCCCAAACTGACTTCACTTCAGAAGCTACCCGGGCTGTGAGACTTGGGTTCCATAGGACTCTCTCTAAGAAACAGCTCTACAGCAAAAACCCCCTTGCTGTTTGAGAATAGTAATTAATTTACCCTCTATCTTTCCTTCCCTAGCCTAAACATGCGAGCCTCAGAAGACTGTCCTTCATAGATCTATTTCTACCACAAGTCTGCCCACCTCCCATTTTCTCACATTCCCTTTGAACTCTGGTACAAGGATCACATTCATGCAGCATGCAGCGAAAAAGACTTTGCACATTACACTTCCTTTAACACAGCTCTGGATTAAACTGAAGTTTTTCATGAGGTCTCTCTCCAAATAACTCATATCTATTATTTTATTTGTTCCAAAGTCATTTAGGAGCTGTTTGGGGAAGATGCAAAAAAGTCTGTAGAGCAAGAAAGAAGGGGAGGAAAGGAAAGGCCCACATTTGGCAGGGCCCACATTCTCAGCTCACGTACACCCCTCTCAGGATGTACTGTCTAGAAGACTCATAAAACCAAGGCACAGTATAGACACTGATGATCTCCACATTCTGAACCAAGAACAATAATAAAAACTCAAGAAAAAGAAATATATATATATATATATATATATATTCTCTTCTTATTAGAATCCATTCTTCAGCTAGGACTCATTACCCTGTACCTAAATTGCTTAAACAGCCTCTCCTGTCTGCCTCCCTAATTCTAATCTCTTATCCTAGAATCAAATCTGAATACCATTACAGGTCAAATACCACTTCCACCATGTGTCTCTTCTATTCTAACACACACTTACCTTCACAACAATCCTAGGTATTGCTATAATCCCCATTTTACAGATAAGACAACTGAAAAACAAAGATGTTAAGTAACCTGCCCAAAGTCACACAGCTAGAAAGTGGGGAGCTGAGATTTGAACTCCAAGCAGTCTTGTTCCAGGTTCCAGGATCAATGCTTGCTTGGCTGCCATATTACCTGGCCCTACCCAACTGTTCAATAGCAGTTTCCCACTGTCCCAGCACACCGTTATCCCCCCCCCTCCCATTCTCTCTAACTATTTTCCCAGGATCAATGCAAGTGCCATCACCTCTAAGATCTAAGTATCACTGTCCTTTCCTGTAAAGTCTGATAGCACATGGCCTAGCTCATACAGCTCAGTGCTAAAGGGCATTAGGGCTTGTATTTTTTACCTCAACTAGATTATAAACCTCTTGAGGCTTCAAATAGCTGCTAACAGGCTGAATAAATAGATGGACATTCCTCTACTGCTATCCAATGTGGCCCTTAGGAATCTTTCCACAGCTGCCCATTATGACTTGACTGTGCCAGGATGTGCCTGGTACCAAGCCTGCCTCCAAAATTTTCTTCCACACTCCATTCCTCTCAGACCTAAGACTCCATTTTATTGTCTCTCGGGCTGGCCCACAAATTGAAATAGAACCTGATGCTTAATTTTACATCCACGCATTAAGCTACTTTAAACACTTCGATATTCCCCAAATGTAGTTAAATATATGAACTTGCACTTAGAGTTGTCAACAATGCATTGACGATTTGTTTTATAGATGCATGTTAATCTGCAATCTGTTTAATGTGATCCAATACATTATTCGGAATGTGATATATAAATTTAAGTCTTAGACCATGAAGTATCATTTAGGATTAAGACACTAATCTCTTAAGAGAGGAGATGCCAGCTCACAAAAGCAAACAGTTACAGAGACTCCCTGTGTATAAACAGCATCATTGTCTCCTGGACCAAAGAAATGAGCTGTAGGGCATGCTAGTCCTGGAAGACAGGAAAAAGGGGCAAAAGTAACCTTCCTTCCTACCCCAACCAAACACTCCCTCACTAAATCAGCCTCACAAAAGAGTTAAAAATTCACTGAAATACTGCTGATGACTACCTCATATTCCTCCCCAGATAAAAGAACAACAGCAGTATAGTAATAGCAGCAACAATAGGTAATTCATATAATGCAGCCATATGAAGTAGGTTCTTTTATTATCCCCACTGTGCAGATGAAGAATCTGAAGCACAGCCAGTAAGGGACATGGCTGAGCCAGGCTGTCGGGCTCCAGAATCTGTGCTTATAGGCACTATCTACTCTGCTAATCATCCCACACAAAACATTAGTCATCAGGCTAATTTTCAGCCAAATGTTGGAAGACAACTACCAGTTCCTGGGGACAAAATAATTGCTCAATAAATACTTTGGAATGAGATAAAGGTTCAACTAAAATGAGCACTTAAAAACAAGCCATAACAAAAAAATAAAAATAAAGTTCAAAGTTAATAGAAGAAATAAGGCAAATACTCCAGAAGAAGTCAACATAAGGCCAATGAAATGCCAAAAGATGGGCCACATGAGAACTGGTAGTGAAGCTGATAACCTGGGCTCTGAAAGGGTTTAGGATACAGATGGATGGTGGAGTGAGGGAAGAGTAAAGGTGAAGCGGGCCCAGGCTCCACATTCAAACCAAGCACCCTCATCCAGGTCCCCAGGGAAGAGCTACCTTAAGGGTCTGCTAAAAAATGTCACTTCTCAGTGACATAAAAGCCCCCACCCACAAACAGAGATGCTACAAGGCCCACACCCTTCAAACAGAGAGATCAACCACAGCCTTCTCCCTGTCTGGGCACGCATAGACGTTCCCCTGAAAACAGATGTCAGTCACTCCACAGAGCCCAGCCCTGTCAGGAACTCAGGTTGGGTTCAACATGACTGATGCCAACATGAAGACTCCATCAGATGCTCCTCACCTTGACACTCTGAAAAACTGACAGACCCATCTAGATGCCAGCATGGCTGGGAGCACTCAGGGACCTCAAGGACATGGGCAGATGGTCTCCTCGTGGTCAGCTGAGCAGTTGGCTGGCCCAGCAAGATACCTACTGAGAAAACTGGCAGTCTCAAAGGATGGCCAGCTTCCCATAACTATGCCCATCACAACCATGATCAACCTTGTGCTTCACTGTTTGGAAGATTTCAGAAATGTCAAAATTCTTAGAGAAGTATGGTGATAAAATAAATAGGCTGTTTGCTTTCCATATCGACATACCCGATTTCAGACTGTCAAAGTGCTTTTAGTTATAATAGGAAATGTCCAAAGTTAGCTTCACTTGTTTTGACAACCATAAAAAAGGTTTATCAGTTATGTGTACCCGTTAAAGTGCCAAGGTTTCAAAGTAAAAATTGGTTCAAGCCAAGTTCTAATATTATTAATGTTTTCATAATAAACATAACTTTCAGATAGTTCTCATTGCCTTAGCGACAGAGAGCTTTGGAAATCTTTGGCAGTCCACCTGCCAGAAATTTATGTTACTTTTATGCAACAAATGAAAATAAATCCATAAAAACTAGAGCAAAGTTAACTTTACTGTTTAATATCTAAAACAAACCCCCCAAAAAGTGACACATGACTTAAAATACTGTCATTGTGATTTCAAACCCATGAACTTAAGGATTTCTTTTCATTGTTCCTGTCTTCTCAAACACATGCTTTTTTCATTCTTGTTTTAATTGCTTCAAATATATAACATTCCCACTATTTTCTCTGAAAGCTCTTACAAAGCCATTTGCAGATTTCTCACTCTAACATTCTTTTCAGCTGCATCACTCTTAGGAGACACTGTGTTCACATCTGTGCAGCGCACAAGGTCTGGCTTTGCCTCCTGTGCAAAACCTAGTCGTTACTAGCAAATCTTCATGCCAGTAAATCATTAAATGAAAGAATTAAAGAGAAAGAAAAGAAAAATAGGAGAAGGGCGGGAAGGGGACAAAAGCCAAATAGTGAAGTAGTCCAGGTATTTTTTTTAAAAAATGGAAATTATTCAGAATTTCCCATTGATAGAGTTGAATCTGGTTGCCTCTGTCTTCTCATTTGTCTTGAAGTTCCATGAGAAATATGCTGTTTAGGGAATTTTAATGTACTCCTGAGAATGGTACTCCAGATTCAACTTCCATGAACTGAGTAGACTGACCAGCATTATTGAGTCACCTCCAGGACAACCTTGCAAAGATGCCATATTTCTAATGTACAAATAAGGATCCTAGCAGGTTGTTAATCTGCCTATAGTCATACAACTAATAATTAATAGAGCTGAGAACTGAACCCTTTGCCGCCTCTTGCTGAAACAATCTAATCCCAAATTACAATTATTCCATAGCCAAGAGGGGACTCTTGCCACCAAAGATCTGCTTTCCAGCTCCATGTGAGCTGTGTCCCTCAGCCAAAGAAATATGACATTACAGACAAATGCCGAATCACGAAGGGCAGTGCACTGATTGCTGGTGTGACTTCAACACTGGAGAGCAGACATTCCTGTGAAGGGCAGCCTCTGCTGAGCAAATGCTGGGCAACTACAAACTGCACAGCAGATGTGGAGAAGGCTATCGGGGAGATGTAACAAAAGGGGATATTCACCAGGCACCAAAGATCCAGAAAGGAATGCTGATGGCATTTTTTAAAATGCGTTTATGTTTTAAGCTTGATGTTCTGTGACGCCAGTGCACATAGAATATTGGGCTCAAGGTGCAAGGAGTGCGTTTTCACATACAAGTATAAAACACTTTGTTTTATAGCCTGAAACTAAATAAAACTAGTCTTTAAAAGATTAGCAATGAGAGATTTTGTAAGTTAAATTATGTCTAAATGTTTCCTTGATATATGTATGTTTACATCTCTCCCGGTCATATTATGGGGAATACCCCAAAAAATGTATTTTAATTATGACATTACTTTGTACACAACTAGATATTTACACTGTTATCCTACAACTCTGCTTCTTCAGCAAAGGAGCAAATTTAATTAATTTTAATTTCGATTCCTCTTCTATCAGATCTGACTAGACTTCTACTAAAGCAAGAGGGAGACAAGAACTGAAAAATTCGACTTTTCCTTCAGGAACCAGACCCTCACCCATCACCTCAAGTGACAATTAACAGTTTCTGCAGCACATTATATGAGAAGAAATAATAAGGCAAAAAAAAAAAAAATCGAGGGCAGGCTTTTCCCTTCACAATCCTGTCTGAAGCTTAAAAGAAAGTCTGAACACTAATGAATTCTGAATTCATGTCAGCTCAATAGAGAGCAAAGTCTTTTATCTTCACCTGGAATAGGAATGAAAGAAGAAAAGCCCAACAGTTCATCCACTTCCCCTAAAATATACTCTGCTTCAGTCCTATTCTTGACTGAATGAGCCTGGAGTCCATTAAAGCTGGAACAGATCTTAGAAATGGCCTTACTTTAAAAGAAAACAAGTCTGAGCCCAGAGAAGTTAAGCAACTTGCTGAAAGTCACAAAGCCTTATTTAGAACCAGCATCCCTGGCCTTTTGTCACCACTACTCCAATAAATGAGGGAAATAAAGTATAGGCTTTACTTTTAATAGTAAAGAGTGTTTGCCTAACTTTTTTTCTCCAAGTGCTTATGACATTCTAAATCAACATATGAAATATGTGTAAACCAGAAGCAGGCATTAATGGGCTCAGAAAGAAGTGAACAAAAAGGGAACCCCACTTTCACATAATCCTTCCTGCATGAACAGATAGAACACTTTCACACACATCCACATGCCCCCAAAATGGGAGCCTGTAAGACCCAAATATGCCATCTCCCATGGACTCCACAAAAGGAACTCAACAAAATACTCTGCAACAGAGGTCAGATGAAAGAAAGTCCTAGGCCCAAAGATTAAAACAAAGTACAGGCGGATCAAAACCCAAGAGAAAAGGCTTAATGCTTCACAGACAAGTTTAAAGAAGAAATAGGTTATCAGGAAAAAATACTTTTGCAAAGCACTGTGATATCGTAAGGAAAACAGTTCATTCCCAACTCAGTGCATCTGCTCTGACAGCTTTTGCCTTGGCCTGGCAGAGGTTGAGTGTCTATACGGGGAACATAAAGATAACCTACAATGGCTACACATCCCCATCCAATTGTCAAAGGTCACTGAGGATTGAGCATTGTGCTTCAGTGCCTCCACTAATCCAAAGACATGCCAATCTGCTTACTGTTACACAACATCAGGAGGATTGGATTTGACTTATCGAGGAATGTCGGACTCGCTTTGTCAAAACTTAGTGACTATTAGCACAAGGCTGAGTGGCCATGGTAGCAATGAATTTTTAAAAATTATTTGGTTTTAGGATGCCTGGGGAAAGAGGATGTGACTAACAAGATGGCGGTAACTATTGTTGGGCAACATTCTACTCTGAGAACATAAAAGCCAAACCGTGGATCATTGAGAAATTAAATTCATGGCCTGGAAAACAAGCCAAGATTTAAAAATGTCATGCTGATACAGTAGGTGCTCTTGAGAGTAGAGGGAAAAATGTCAGAAATGGAATTGATTGCATTTTCATAGCAATGTTGTGTGATGGAAGTGGAGAAGGGTCAAGTATATCAATTTCCTTTAGTGCTTTTGGGGAACATACCATATCTTTCATCAAAATTCTATATAATCTACAAATCCACCATCATACAGCCCAAAGTTTTCAGCCACCAGGGCCAACCAGACTCTTCCCATAGAAGGCTGAGCAAGATTAGCTAGGTCCTATGACTGTTTTGGGGGCCACCAGGAGGTGCTATTAACAGCATCATGGCTTTCAGCCAATGGACACCTTGGGAAGACAAGATCATTATGTTCCCTTCTTTGATGAAGCTTGAAAACATACTATCTATGCCTGAGCAAACATCCTTGCCAGTTCTCACAGATCCTAACAGGAGTTAACACTTCTCCTTGAGTGTCCATAAATAAATACATGAATGAGCTTGCTGTTTGAGGCCACCAGACTTCCTATAGACTGACTTCCAATTCATCCTAACAAGACTGAAATTTGGAGAAATTCCTGAGTGAATACCCAAGGGTCCATAACAGTCTGCACAGTCCTCAGGGGTAAATAATATCCTCACACATGATCCTTTAAAATAACATTTTCTGCCCAGACTCATGGGCTGGAAGCAGGTTTGTTCATGAGCCCAGGTTTGGTGGCTCACTGATTAATCTCACAACTTGTTGGCACTTATGGGGATGTCCTGTCTCTTGCCATACAGAAACATTTTGTGCAGTGGCAAAGAGAGCACAGAAATCCTATTGTGAAAATATCCACAAGGCAAGAGAGAGGGAAGACCCATGGCTTTCCCAAGATAAGAGGGGAGAATGCCAACAGACAAAGAGGGAGAAAACTGGGTAGAAAATTGGGGCTGATTAGCTACTTCTCTTTTCACAACAGTGCAAAAAGACAGTAAGATGCTCCCCTGTCCTGGGGAGAGAGTGGGCTGCCCTTTGATGTTGAGGCAACTGTCTATAATGCTGATGACAGTTCTCTCTAGCCCTGTTTGCCCACAACAGGGCTCATCCTCTGACCCCATGCTCACCTCTGGGCTGACCTTCTGTTTAGTCTTCAGACTGCAGGAAAAGGTTCATCTGAAGGTCAGGAAGATGGTGGCCCTCACACACACCCTGAAACCTGAGCCTTCCTATTGGGAGAGGGCCCTCTGTCCCTTTCTTTCAAGGGGCTTAAAGACAATTCCAAATCTGCTTTCTCTTTTGTCTTCGAAATCACCAATATTATCACAACAGAGAGGTGTTGTGATCTGTTCCAAGGTCAGAGTCAGGATTAAAACTAAGGTTTCAATTCTAAGTGTAGGGGGGCTAAATTGTTCAACTCTGCTATCTCCCAAACTTACAATAAATGGGGGAAAAGTTAGTAATTTTATGAGGGGGGAAAATAGTTGTGTTAGACAGGACCAAGCCTTCTTTCAGAAAAGAAACTGTCACTGGAAGATCTGAAGCTTTCAGCCACCCAGAACCTCTGTTTCTACATCTGTAAAATGGGGATGTGCCTACCACCCCAGTGAGACACGCACTCAGGGAATACCTGCTACTACCCCTTACATGTGTTAGGCACTCAGTACTCCTTCCCCAGAGAAAATGCTTTCCGTTTCTAACACCGGAGGTGAATGCCTTCTTTCTTAATTGTCAGATTTGCCGTGAGGTAACTGGAAGCTCCCTTTGGTTTCAGGATTGCTCTGGATGTTTTGTAGAGGGAGGCTCCAGAGGGAGGCTCAGGCTTGCTGAGCTTGATGGCCAGATAATGAGACTGTATTTCTGCTCACATTCCCTAGGTAGACCAGGACCAAGACCCCCATGGTCACATATCTGTATAGGTAGAACAGCAGAAAATCTGACTGTGAATAATAAATTTCCTATAAAAGGCCCTGCCCAGTCTCTACTTAGAGAGACCAAATAGGACAAAGGTAGAGATATTTTTTCCTTCATTCTCAACAGGTAACAATGATCCATCTAATAGCCTGAGTTGTAAGGAAATACACAGCATCCTAGCAAGAGGTGATCTGGTAGGGTGGGAATCATCAAATTTCAGAGACAGGAAGCCTTGATCAAAACCCCAGCTCTGCCCCCTCACCATGATTGTGGAGCAAGTTCTCTAATGCTGGGCCTTAGTTTCCTCATCTGTTAAATGAGGAGAACAATACCAGCCCAATGAGATGGTTGTGAAGACCGAGTTCATGTAAATCCTGATATAAAAGTTATGAGAAAACCAAAGTATCACGGCTTTAACCTAAGCAGTCTCCTTTGTACCTCTAGAGCCCAGTTGCTGGGTAACCCAGAGGGACCTCAAGCTCCCTGAGAAGTCTAACACTTGGAGGTGAGGTAGAAGGTATCCTTTCAACAGCCTATCTTCAGACAAAAAATATCTGTGATCTCTAGGACTTACCCTCATTTTCCTGGATCTGTGGCTTAGTGATGGGGGAGGGGGTGTGGATGGTGGCCGAAATGGATGGGTTTAGGGGTGAGAGAGGTCAATGGAGAATTAGAGACTGGTCATCTTGCTCCCCAAGTCTTTGATCTTGGGTCCATAAGATAACTCACTATCCTTACAAATCTTCCACTTATGCTTAAACTACCTCAAATTAGTTGCTGTTTTCATGCAACCTAAGAATCTTGACCAAGATATAAGTCCAAAACTCAAGACTATATAAGGGCCACAAAACTTTCTTGATTACACATCCTCCTACCAGCCTCCTTCTTTGTCAAGTCAGAAAAACAGTGGGATGGCCAGGAACCACTGGGCTCAGTCAGCTCTTTCTGCAAGAACATGCCTCTTCCCTTCTTCCCCTCACTTTCCACAGTCATCTCAGCCTGTTCTTTGAGACAAGTCTCATTCCCTGTGTGTGCACACGGGCACGCATACACATGCGCACGCACGCACACACACACACACACACACACACACACACCACTTCTGTCTTGGCTAATTATGCAAATAGCCAACAGCAACTTGCTGGCATTAGAAGCACAAAGTTGGCACTTCCCTCATGCTTGTCCCTGGCCTGTGTGAGCCCTCATAGTCTCCTTCATGGAACTGGAAACCACCCATAATTACCTCCATTATAGCCAAAGACTTCGCAACAATAGAGCATTTAAGTCTTCAGGGTCTTTAACAAAAAATTGGACACGGTTGCAAGCACTCCAGCTCAAAGTTGCACTTTGTGCAGCCTGCCTCGGGACACATTTTCTATGACTTGTTGCAGCTCGTGAAGAAGGGTGAGGAGAGGAGACAGGAGAGGCCCCAGAAAAGCTTGGCAATGAGGACAGGGGAGATTCTGGAGAAAAGAGGCATTGGCTAACTCCATCTCCCTAATCTGCATGGTGACTGCCAGCCAAGTTTGCTCTCAGAGCTGTGAGAAGGACCAATTAATTTATCAATCTGCACCTCTTTCTGCCATAACATATTTCCCTCTTGCCAACAAAAAATGTGTCCATTATCAGGCAGGTCCCTGTCCTCCTAAGCAGCCCATGCGGCTGTATAATTACACTTCTTTCCTTGACAACTTGCATGATTGTTTTCCTAACAGTATATTACTTCGTTAGTACTTTCCAATATATGTTATTTTTAAACTGTCACTTTTGCCCAACTCATCCCAATTCGCACTCGTCTGTTTATCATAACAATCATTAATAACTGTCAGTCCACGCCATCAATGTAACGAACTCACTCCCTCATTAGCATGTTCTAGCATTTGTTCCGTAGAGGGGGCTGATTATTTTTTACAACAGGCCAAGCCAATTACTTTAGTGAAATGGAATCACATTAATCAAAACTTAACAAGGTGGCAAATTTAAAGATATCAGATTGCAAAAGACAGCATAACTAATATGTCAGTGTCAGAGGTAGCATGTAGGTATGCAGCAGCTGTACTAAATATATCTCTTCGTAGAGGCCACATGAATTTTGACGTTTCATATGATCTGACAACTACCAAAGTGATATTATAGAAGGCAAGAGCCCTGTGCTGCGCGGCTCACGATGACTTTTGTAGATTCTGGCAAGGGCAGTGTGAGCAGAGAGGGAGGCAGGATAGGGGAGGAGGAAATGGTGGCCGTGCCTATCCAGGCTGGCAGACAGTGGTGGATCATGCCTCTCTGTGCCAAGGCATTTTCTTTTACACTTTAAATGATGATAGTCATCCATCACCATCTGACAACTGCATCAAAACCAGCTGCAAAACATGCAAAGCCCAGCAGTCTAAAATATGCTGACACAACCAACACAAAAACAGATTTAAATATATATATATATTATGGGGAAAGGATATGGGGGAGGGGAGGAGATCAAGAAGGAATGGGGGTGGTATACTACAAATGTTTAGTAATGGAGATGAGTAAAGAAAACACCAGGGCAATGAAGGAGAGGGAATAAAAATGAGAAAGGAGATAAAACAAAATAACGAAAAGGAGACAGAAAGACAAAGAAAAGGGGAAAGCAATGAATGGAAGGGGATAGCAGGGAAGAGTGGGAAGAAAGGAGAGCGAATAAATACAAGCTGCTATCCATATTGGGAAGGAAGGCAGAGCAGAGACTCTCTTACAAGGAGCTGATTCTACCACAGCAGTATTTCTCCAGTTCAGCCTCGTCTCTCCATTTTACTGTCCAGTGCTTTGGTCTAAGCCTTTCTTACATCCTTCAAGGGGAAGACACTGGGTTCCATGCAGTCTCTCCTGCCTGCTCCCACCCCTGCAATCAAGCTTTGCCACTGTCATTCCCCAGACCATGCCTCTTTGTGATATACAGGATCAAGTCCACTTGGGGACCTTCACCCCCTGGCTGCTCAAAGCTCAGTGTACAGGGGTGGACAAAAGTAGGTTTACAGTTGTTCGGATGGAAAAAGACATGCAAGTTATTGATTATTACAACAGTTTTATTAACTGTGTTTTGTGTACTCACAGCTATAAACCTACTTTTGCCAACCCTGTACCTTCCTCCTACCAAAGCCTCCTCCTCTCTGGCCTCTACCACTGAGAAGGTAGTTCAAATCTCTGCCCTGACATTTATTAACTGCATGACCCCAAGTAAATTATTTGAGTCTCCATTTCCTTACCTATGACAATGGGGATAATATACTTTCAGCTCAAGATTTATCATTAACAGTCAAATAAAAACACATAAAAAGCAACTAGAAAGATGCTTGAGGCTTAAGTGGGCACCATTCTTTAGATTGGTCCTTGGGGTAGAGACTTCGTATTGATTCATCTTTTTAGTGAGTACAAAGTAAGCAAGCCATGGAATTATGTGAAACTGAGCCCTTATTTGCAGTTCTCATTTATGAGGTTTACATCCTGCCATTTATTTAATAAACTGGGGAATTAGGGGGTCACATGCAGAGAACAGAAGATGGCCAACATGATTTGCAGGTCTTTTGGGGTTGAGCCAGCTTGGAAACGCACCATAGTCCAGTATAATACATCTAGATGACTCCTTCTCTGAACCCACAACCCAACTGGCCCAGCCACCCTACTGTTACTGTATTTAATGGAGCCTGTTTATTTATTTACTTACTCTGAGGAAGCCCAGAACCAGGTACAACAGGCTGGCAAAGGCTCCGTTGTACAATGTGGCTAGATTCAGTTATATCACACAGTTCATGAAATTGTGCTATGATTCATTTTTACAATTTAAATAGCTATTTGGTTGGGTTGCCAGGTTGAACGTGATGAATGTGTATGATAAAACAGAACAAAGAAAGGGCCAGTGCTTGTAAACTGATACATTAGTCAGTGCATTAACCCCTTTCCTTCTTAATTGTAATGCCTTCTGGGGGGCAGCTGTCCATGGTCACCCTCCTTCAGATCTCATGTCTGGTATCAGATCTGTATCACTGCCAGAGGTGACCATTTAACCCTATCTGCAGCAAGGGGAATCTTTCTCCAGAAGTTCACCGTCCTTTCTATTCCACTCCCTGTGTTGGGATACGACGGTGAGCCACAAGTATCCATGGACTGTACCTCAAAAACCAATCACTGTCCAGATCCCCAACTACATTCCAGTCCTAAATCCTCTGTGTCAAACACTTAACTCATTTCCAAATTAACATTCATGATGAGCCTAGTGAGATATCAGGATGCCACCTAATTATTCTCAAGTCATGAGAAATAAAGCTGGACTAAAAGGAATCACTGTAACATAAAATTCAATTGAAATAACGGGGAAAACCACGACCTGAATATCCCTCATATCAGTGTCTTTCATGCTGCATAAGAGATTATTTTAGATTGTACTCAGGCACCAATCTATGCAAATATATCCTAAAGTAGACCCTCTAATAAAGCCAATCTACACTTTGTAAATTACCATTTTTTAAAGAAAATTGGATTTTCATTTTAAAGAATTACATCATTTTAACATTGGAGAGGCCTTAGCAAGTAATTTAGCTCTGTTCAGTTTTTAGTCACTCAAAGAAAAGCACCAGGGTGTGGCATATGTTCTAAAGATGGCTACAACATCCCCTCTTACCCCCACAACGTGCTCCTGTAGAATGTGACCTTTCTGTTTGCCCATCAAACGGCAGACAACTTCCCTTCCCTGCATCTGGGTAAGCTTCCGTTCCTTTCACAGACAGAGCACATGGAAGTTACACTGTGGGACTGCTGAGGCAAGGTCATAAATGTGACACAGTTTCCTTCTCGTGACTAAAACACTTATGCTCAGAGCCCTAAGCCATCATGTAGGAAACCCAACTACCCCGAGACAGCCATCCTGTGAGGAAGCCAAGCCACATGGAAAGGCCACGTCCGACAGTTCCCGTCAGCAGTTCCAGTCTTCAACTCACCACAGCCCAGATGCCAGACCTGTATGAGTGAACTTGCAGAGGATACCAGCCCCCAGCCTCTGAGTCTTCCCAGTAGATACTCCAGTCTTGTGAACCACAAACAACTTGCTCCACGGTGTCCTGTCTGAACTCCTAACCCATAGACTCCATGCACATAATCAAACAGTTGTTCTGAGTCTCCAGGTTTTAAGATAATAACAGCAACAAACAAGAGAAACACTGGTAAACCTCGAGAAGCAAAGGCCAAGTCAGAACCAACCCAGTCTGCTGAGTCTAGGTTTAGACTGTTTTTCCTTTCCCACTCTTCTTCTGAGACTTTTGCATAAAGCAAGGTATACCTGTGCCACCCATACCAACTTACTGTAGCAGTAAATAAGGTAAGAACTGAGAAAAGTTTAACCAAAACCTCATCATCTGCACAGGAGATAAGCAGAGGTTTCCACTGCCCTTGAGACTACTCAAATCTCCCACAGGACCAGCCTATGGAAAATGTATATTCACCAGGAACAGTAAAAGCTGGGTCTGTGGGCATCCAAAGAGAAAAAAAATATATGTACCTTTCAGCAGTCACTGACATTCACTGGCCCAGTGATTTGTTCCCAAGTATAAAATTCCCTGAAAAGCAATCCTGCCCTAAATGGAGGCCCTTATATCACATCTCCCACAAATTCCATGTAATTCCAGCTTGAAGAGTTATCAACAACCCCCAACCTCATACTCTGGCCATTTGGGTCAGTGACTCAAGTCTGGATACTCAGGATGAATCCCATAGGGAAATGTCTAAGCTGAGCAAAGACATTTGAGACTAAGATTCAAACAGATAAAGATGATGACATTACATCCGAGTCTTATTCTTCTTTTCATGCCTTCCCACATGCCCCTCCACATGGTGGCACATTTTCAGATTCACCCTCCTCTCTTCCCATGAATGATTTGCAAAGAATCTCAGTTTCTTCACTGGCTTCTCAGGCAAGAAAACCCAGGGTAGTGTCTTTCAACAAGAGACACTTTTGAATCAGCTCCTCCTTGGAGGATAAAGAACATCCTCTGCACCAAGCGTGGCACACCAGGAATGATGAATGCAATATACTTTCTCCCCAAATTTGCCATGACACACTCCTGGATCCAAAGTTAAACCGCATGGTCTCACAAGAGAGATTCATGTGATTTTTGTAGATTTACTTAAATGAAGTCTTACAAATTCTTAAAAATTAAATCACTCATTCATTTTATGAATTGCTTTTTTATGAAAGGCAAACACCAACTTTAAAATAAACTTTTTATAAACTTAAAAACAACTTTAAAATAAACTTTAATAATATATGTATGTCTATATTACATACTCGTAAATACACAAATTAATACATGATTTGCATTTTCAAAATCGAGACCATCCTAAGCAATCTGAGATGTAAGCGAACCACACAGATCTTCTCCAGCAGCTCAGAGAACTAAAGGATTTGCCCCCATCCTCTAACCAAAATTATAAAACTTTATTTGTCTTTTTCTCTTTACCCCCCTCCCCTGCCAAGGGCACGCTGACGCTTTCTCCTCCTTTAGACAGTTCACCTCCTTTTTCTCAACCTTTTCAATTATAACACATTCTGTCCTAGTTCACAGAGCTTAGCAGGAACTCACCCAGGTCTCTAATTCTCAATAAATTGTTCTTTCCACCCCGACTTCCTTGTTTACTTTACTGTGTGCATTCTGCAGCCCCCCATTCTCCCCATTCAGGCCCTTGTAATGGCTGCAGTGCAGCAAAGGCCCAGCGGTGCTGAGCCTCGAAGAAAACACTTCCACCTCTGCACATCAGTGCAAATGGCCCAGGCCCCAGATGAAGAACCCCCACTCGCACTTTCAAGCACCAAATTGGCCAAGGAAAAAAGACAAAAAATATTCCTAAATGATTTTAAAAAAAAGCTTCCCTTTGAACTCAATGCATGAAGTCACTTGAGGACAGAGCAGGCAGCTCTGCTCTCCCCAACGTTCTCACCTTGCGCCAGACATTCCCAGGCCCGGCCATGTGCTAACAGAGAGGCTGCAGATGTGAGAGGGGCCTCTCCTTTATTTCCCTCTCTGATTTATTCTCCCCCTGCACATCACTTTGGTATGACAACAATGCATAATTCGATTACATGTGATATATAAAGTCATTGCAGCTGTTCAGAAATATTCAGAGCAAGAGACTTTCAGACCCACGTTCAGCCGCAGATTCGCAGACATGCACGCACACAGTCCGAGTCTGTGGTATCTCCTAAAAATCCCACAGGGAGACAAGAAAACAAAAAACTCTTCTTTCTGACTAGGTACCCCAGCATTCCCTGCCTGCGTGCTGTGTCCATAAGTACAGAAGTAAAAGTAGCTCCTTAAAAAAACATGCAGGGAAGATCTAACGGGGGCAAATAGCATTTTGGGGTAAAATGATGGCAGCGCAACAGAAAAATGCAAGTGTGTACCACTTAATTTTAATTACTTTAAGATGCTGCTGTGAAATCGGGTACATTTAAGTCCCTTTTAAACACCACGTCAAAGTTTCTCTCCACCTGCTCACTCTGTGGGCTACATACTGTGCCGAAGATGAATCCCCCAGGAGTTTTTTATTTCCTATTCTGCCTATCTTTCATCTTCACCCCAGACTAAGCAGATGGATGTGAATTCAAAGTTTTCTGATCTTTAGCACAAGTTATGGAGGGTTATCTTTGGCTGTATATCTTTCCGCTGGCAGTACTCCCTTGGTGATGAAGGATTAACCACCCCAGCTGTCTCTTCCCAGAATGATGCAGTGCCGTGCTCCTCAACACGACAGCATCACTTAATCTTAATGTCCGCTCTCCGAGCGCAGCCGCGCAGGACAAAGCCAATCAACATCAGATGCCACCAAGATGGACCTACTGCTTGGCCCTGGAGTCTCTCACCCTCTCACTCCTATTAATCAACATCATCCAACCCAATCCCAGAGTTCACTTCTCTCAAACCACAGTTAAACTAAGCTGGGGTCCATATTAACCATCTGAAGTACATGGTGGCAGGAGGGGTGGTGGGCGACAATCCGGCATCAGGAGCTCCGCACGCCAAGTCACATCACTGAGACATTCCTTCCCTCTGCCCAGCTTCTCTCCACACCAGCACCGGTCCTGAAGCACTCTTCCCACACTGAAATTCACCCATATTCACATAATAGGTTATCCTGAATGAAACCTACCTGTTTTTCAGAAACCCCAAAAGAGTCTGAAGAAAGACATGTGTTCATTCACAATCAAACTGTATTAGGTACCCTTCCTGGCTCATCTCCACCCTGGCCAGCAGCTGAGACCTTTGACTTATTGCACAAGAACACTCAGTCTCACCACAGATGGCACAAATGAAACCCTTGCCCTACCACCCAAAAATGCCCTGCTTGTGCAGCTGAGACATCCAAAAATATACTTCATCCTTATGTCTTCTCTCCTCCCACTTGCTTCTTCATGTACCACAGGTGGAGAAAGCAAAATGTTTCTCTCATCCTTTTCCCAGCTCCAGACAATTACAGTAATGTACGCACCTCCCTTTTCTTTAAGGAAGGGAACAAAAAAGTCAGCCCAGATCTCAAAGGCAAACGTAATAAAACAGTAAATTATTGCTAGAGTTTACTAAACAAATGCAACCTAGTTAAATTTGGAAAAATCTTCACTTTTGCTTACATTTGCAATTTTACTGCTGAACTACTGGTATTTCTTACTTATGCAACATTAAAATGTATAAGAAATCCTCTTGTGTGCTATATCCAGCATCTACTCTTGATTTATAATACCCAATTTAGGGGGGGGAAAAACACAACTAAACCTGATTTAAATCACAGATTACTCTGTAAAACACAAGCAAGGAACTATTCCAAATCCTAAATGTAATTTAAACATATTTATATTTTACAGTGATATATTTTCCCCATTCCATGTCTTACGACTGTAAACTTTCTGTAATTATATAAGCAATTTCCCTAAGGTCACAGCATTGATCATAGTTATAAATTGCTAAAGCACAGCACACAGTGAACAGTAAAATATGTGCTGGACATCATGGTTTCATCAAATCCGAATGGGGTGGGGAAGAAGGAAAGAAGATTAGAGATGGAAAAGGGGGTGAAAGAAACAAATTTTCAAAGAAGTATTTACACAACATCACATCCCCTTCCCCAAAGCCATTTGCAACACAGTTTTTGCAAATTGTTCTGAGTAGGGCTTGGCTTAATTTTTGCTGATATTCTTAACCCTTTGCGGATTACTCTGAAAGCCATTTGAGAAGGAAGCTTGGTAAACAAAATATAGAAGTTCCTGAGTTAATGTGCCCCCACATACACACACACATACACACACACACACACACACGAGAGAGAGAGAGAGACAGAGAGAGACAGAGAGAGACAGAGAGAGACAGAGAGAGACAGAGATCCTACACAATTAAAGCTGCTGTAACAAACAGCAGTTCTCAAACTGTGTTCCTAGGAACCCTGGGATTACACAGCAGTATTCCCTGGGAAAAATAGGTATAATTCAGGCTTCCCACTCATTCTCTAACCAGAGCAATTTCTCTTGGATCTGTTTCCTCTCCTGGGGCTCTGTAGAAGAAATCTTACTTGCAAAAACAGTTTTAATGGCTGTAACATGAAAAGCAAGGTTTGGACACTACCACCCTGACACTGCCCTAATGAAGTATGGGATCTAGAGTTACATGAGGGTCACTGGTTACCAGTTTTTCTGGTATTTTTGGGTAACTCTTCTCTTAATAAGGGAGAATGTGGTGCTCTCTGCACAGGATGCAAATGGAGTTGCTGTCAGGCGCCTCCAGCATCCAGGGCTCCAGCCAGACGGGATGACAAGGCTGGTCACTCCTGATTGTTAACAATGCCACACTCCACTCCCAGCGACTGCCTATTAGGAAGACAGCTGAGACCCAGAGGGATGGGACAAATCAGTGTGTGACAGGCTCTACCTTCCTCAATGTAAAAGAAACTTTAAAAGACCTGTGTTCTCTGAAAGCTTAGGAACACAGTGGTTCAAGTTTTTTTCTTCACAACATTTTCTGAGGAAGGCTAAACATACATCTCTCTGTCTAGGATCCCAGTGCAGCTCTGAGAAAACTACAGAGCTATTAGTACATGTTATACCTGCTTCATGCTTTCTAGGAGAATGGCCATTCAGAGATTGCTCTCCTGAAGCAAATAATGCTCCCCATGTCCCTCTCTACCCTGTACCCCTTCTGCTCCTTCTTCCTCTCTTCCTCTCTCCCTCTGTCTCCATTTTCCACTAATTTACCACCAACAGTTCCCAACTAAAGCATATCTGGCTTCCTACAACATGACAATGGTCTCTGACCAGAGGTAACGTTCACAATATTGAACTGATCTGACACAGGCATGAACCAATCAGAACAGAAGCTGGCTAAAAAAAGTTAACAGCCATAGAAAAAAGTTGGACTGAATCAGTATGTCTTGGCCTCGATACCAAAGAAAGAGAAGCTGTACAGTTAACGTTGCAAGCTTCAAAGTCAGAGTTCAAATTGCCACTAGACCATTTTCCTCCTATAGAACCTTAGAGTACTTCACTCAGAATCTGTCTCCTGTTAACATGCCTAATAGTTCCCACCTGTGAAAAGCAAATAAATTGCTGCAAATAAAACTAAAATGTAGCATAAGTGCTCAACCGATTAATCAGATAGATCCTGCCTCTTCATTTAACTGTTTCTAGTTGGTTGGCTGGGGGGTTATCACCCAGACACAGCAAGGCTAAGACTTTTATTAGATTTTTATCACTTAATCAATTTTTAAATCACTACTGAAATTTTTTAAATTATAGATGTAAATTTTTATCAGAGCAAAGCTTAATAAAGTTTATGGAAAATATTTTAAAGGCAATTAAAAATCACCTGTAATCCTCTTGCCCAGATTATGATATTGTAATATTTTACTGAGAGCTTACTATATGCCAGCATTGTGCTAAGTGTTTTAATGTATTACCTATTTTAATTCTCACAATTCATTGACATAGGTAACTGAGACTTAGAGTAATTAAGTAATTTGCTCAAGATCACACCACTCCTGAGTGATGGCACCAGCATTTGAAACCAAGTCTTATTACTTCCCAGAAATAATACAAGTTCACATTTTGATATAGTTCCTTCAGCTCCTTTTCTTAAGCCTAGGAAACAAAGATAGGAAAGTAGGTAGGTAAACAAAAAAAATTCTCTTTGAATTATTTAAATTTTTACATAGGAATAATTAAATATATACATAATTACATATTAATATATAATATATATGTAACATATATCAAAATGCATTTTGGTTCAGGTACAAAATCTTCAGTCCTTGAGAACCCTGAAGTTCTCAAACAAGATAGTCTCTATACAAGCAAATCTTATCTCAAGCACAGAGCTTTCCACTCCAGCTTCAACCATTGCAACTTTGGACATAGCTTCTTAGAAATGAGCAAACACAGGTTGCAACACAAACTCACAACAACCATGATCCATGGGTTTATCAGAAAATAACAGGGCAATGCAGAAACATTAGAGAGAAATAGAAAGGAAAAACCTTGAACTCGACAACATGCAGGGCTAGGACTTTCTGTACAAATATTTTAATCAAAAAAAGCAGCTTCAGGCATCCCACCCATTAAATGTCAAGAATGGCTAACTCTTCCAATCTTTCAAATCAAATGTCTCTTTTTTCACCAATTTCTATAATTGCAAAACTAGAAACATTCCATGTGGGGCTCATTCTTCATCTCTTTCCTTGTGGGTGCTGATGGTAGGATTGATCTTCTATAGAAATAAGGCTTGCCTGGCTGTTTTTCTTAAGATTAGAGCCTTGAATTTTGTTCCAGTGGGGAGAGCAGACAGATTTAAACCTGAGACTTTGAAAACAGAATCTACGCAGCAAATGACAGCCTCAATTTTCCAAAAGTCATTAAATAGAGGGGAAGGTGGGAAACAAGGTTAAATCCAGCATGAAAGACCAAGTCCTGCTCTCAGACAGTCAGGCACAATAGCCAGGGCTCCAGTCCACCCTGGTCACTAGCGGGCACTGAAGAAAGTGAAATTATCCTAACTGCTGGCAGACAACATCCTGAAGACAGCTGAGAACAGCCTGTCACTTACCAATTCCAAGTTCACTAATATGGCACAAAAGCTTTGTGCAGCAGTCATCAGAGCCTGTGATCCCTCTGTCCCATTCCCCGAGAACCACCCCAAACTAGTCCCCATTCCTCAGAAACCCACAGCAAAGCAAGCCAACGACTTCTTGCATGTCTCCAAAGAGAGTGCCAAGGTATGTCATCAACCATTTGGCGTTGGTAAGATGCTCTTTCCACAGGTTTTCAGTTTAAACTACTTGAAAATGTTGCCATTGTCTTCATTTACTTTTGCCACCTTTGGTAATATTTGATTGGTTTTTATATAAGTCCTACATTATTTCTTACTAAATTAATTTGTAGCATTCATTACTAATATTAATTGCAAATGAGATCTCTTCTTTTTCCATTTTGCTATCTGGATTTTTCTATATATTTTTACTACTTTATTTAACTCCAATATATTTAATAGTTTTTTTCAATTGATTTTGTTGAGTTTTCCAGATTAGCAATCACTTCACTCAAAAATAACGCTTTTATCTCTTCCTTTTGATTATTTATACCCCCATTTTCCCTTTCTTATCTTATTACATTAACGAAGGCAATGGTAGGAAACTCAAAAGACCACAGGGCCAGGCAGGTACCTAAGAGAGTGAACTGAGCCAGGAGAGTACCTGGGTGACCTACAGAATGTGGACATGTATCTAAAGGCAGCAGCTGGCACTCTGTTCTGGCCAGCAATAAGGATTTTTTGGTGAAGCCTTCAGCCCCTTAAAGGTTCACAACTGAATTTTTAAATTATAAACATAGGGCTGGCCAAAATAGAATTCCTCCAAGGTGACTAACAAACAAACTCTGATGAGATCTTCCAGAATTTGAGAAAGTGTTGCATTTAAATCATAACAGAAGGGGACACTCACATCTCAGCCCTGACTTTCTCAAATATTGGGCCACCAAAGAGAATGTTTGCTTTTGACTTGAGGTAAAGAATCTCTATCAGGATAAGTGTCTATGCGATGTTAGTTTATTGTGAATATTTTATAAGAAATGAATTTTTTATTCTATTAAGATGATTTGGTTTTTCTCCTTTGACCCTATGTGATTAGAATAATAAATTTCTTAACATTGGAAAAGAAAAAAAATAGAATACTTACAATATACTATGGGTGAATCCCCAGTACTTTTCAAAGAAAATATGTAAACAGATATTCCCTAATGTTTTTAACTGTTTAGTTTTTATTTTATTGGCTCAACCCTTAGCTCTGACTTGCTTTCTCACCCATATTCCAGCAACATATTCTAGTCTGTCAAAATCCTAGTCATAAAACTGTCACTGACATCATGTTTAAAAAAATTACTCACAACTGGATTAATCATCAGTTCCGTCTACACATCTAGTTTTGAATTCCAAAGCAATTCCACACCACAATCCACATCTGTATTCTTAAGTCCACTTTGCTACAGTTTCCCAAGTCCACTTTGATACAGTTCATTCTTTGGAAAGATGTTAGAATGACAAACTTTCTGGAAACAGGGTTGTTTTTTTGCGGGGGAGGGGGGAAGAGGCGGGTGTAGTGTTAAAAAAGATGTAACTGGCTTAAGACAGAAAAGACATTCAGTGCATGAATGTAAAAGCATCACTAAACTTGGCTTACAAAATTGTTAATTATGTATTTGACAGTGAAATATCACAAACAGCTGGGGCTAAAGAATACAAACCCACACAGGGAGTGGGTAAGAGTAGGAAAAATATACTCAGAGTCAGACAAATGCCATTAAAGAGGATGCTTAAACTCAAGCTCTTCTGGGGTAACAACTTCTACTCCCACATAGTGGGTCCCCTACCTAAACCAAAATTCACAAGTCAACCAACCTCCCCACCTCCTATTCCCAAGCTTCTCAGCACAGGCTCTAAATTGGAAAGTCTTCTCCCCCATTTAGAAAGTTGGGCCATTATGTTTGTGGCCACTAGAGAGAAAGAGCCAGGCCAGAATCTAAAAGAATGTGTGGACCGAGACTGTGAAAAGAAAAGCCATCACATTGAGAAGTTTGGTCTTAATTTTTTCAAAATACATAAATAGTCTCAATGCTCCAGAGACCCTCCCAGAGCCTGACATCCCATCTCCTCTCAAACACATGCTCAAGTGCTCATCACATCTTCTGCCAGGAATCCGCTCTCCTGGGACTCCTCCCCCAAACCACAGGGAGGAGCCACAGGCAGAAACACTCACATGGAATTCTTTCCCAAAAGTCTCACCAGCAGAGTCAATGACAAGGCAAAGCCCAAATCCGACATCTTGGGGAGAGTGGGGTGAGGAGAATGGCTGCCTGACCCTGTGACACCAGGAGGAGAGATTCTTGGCAACAACAACAAAAGAAATCCGCCTCCTTAGGGATCCATTCAGCAGTCTCTGCTGAAAGAGACAGGCTCTCCCTACAACTTCAATAAAGGCAACATGGTTCCCTCCCCACAAGACATACCTGGTGGCAAAAAGAAAGAAAGAAAATCTAATCTTTCTTAAATTCCACAGTACATTTTAACACTTGAATGAGAGTTGGAAGGGTGTAAGCTTAGATAGAATATTAAATATTTCTATAAATGCCACTTTCTAATAAGTCTAAGAGTTTATGAGTAAAGTCATCCCTAATAACTCAATCTTGGCTAGTTTACAACAGTAAAAGTGCAAAGGTTAGAGCCTTCTAGAAAAATAATAACCTGAGTTTCCTCTTCTTTTTAGACAGGATCATGAAACATCCTGAATTGTCTGCTTTCAAGTATACTTTTCAAGTATCTGGTTGTTGAGAACAACCAGATTGTGATTTAAGCTTCTCTGAAAAGTAAAGACCACCAAGCGACAACCCAATTCCCTCCCCTAATAACCTTCTCTAACGATTTCCACATCTTGGACAAAGGCTGGAGGCTGATATTCCCTGTCACTGTATCTCAAGTTATCTCTACGTATAAATAGCACCAAAGTTCCTAACCTCCAGGAGAAGGTGCCAAGGTCATTCAGTTCTAGGATACTGACCACTACTGGGATGCAGAAGAGCAGAAGTGTAAAAGGTTGCTGTGGACAGCAAAGGTCTTCAGAATATTAGGGGCCCATAAAAATCATAGGGGAAGTGTTCATACAAGAAAAAAATACATTATAACAACCAATTCTGATTTTAAAAACCACAATCATCATCCCAGGCACCTAAAAGCAATGTGTCCAGATGCCAAAATAAGGGGAATCAGTTTAGGGTGGGTCGATGGAAACACCTTTACCCTCCAGAAGACCATGGCAAAAACCACATCAATGCCAGTCAGTGGAGATCACTCTGTTTTGCAAAATATAAAACTGTTCCATTGCAAATCTATGGAAACAATGTCACAGGGGCCAAAGGCTGTCACTTCGAGTCAAAGAAGGCCCATTTCAGTGTGGCGCTGATGGCCAGCAATGTCAAGGCAAATTACACCTCCACTCGCTGAGAGAGCAATCAAAGTCAGGAGGGGAGCATCCAGCTGCAGACACACCCACAGGAGTTCGGAAAGCCAGCTCTCCTTCCAAGCCATGCTAATCTATCACAGGCTCAAACAAAGGATGTGCTTTTTTCCCCATCAAGAAATGGAAAGGACTAATGACAGGATGGTCCAAAGGGAGACTTAGAGAACTGTTCTAAAGGCCAAGGCTTCCCTCTTGCCACATGTGGGAATGGGAAGGAGGGGTGCCCCAAGGCTCACTGACTGGTAGAACCTGAATAGAAAAGGGGAGTAATAAGCAGAAAATGGAAGGGATGAGGATCCAAAGGAAGAACTGAAGTTCTTTCTCCAGGTTGTACTGAGGACCCATGAGCTACCTCAATTACCTGGCAGCTGGTGTCAAAGGAAAACATGACTTCAAGTGAGAGATTATGAGATCTTGGGTAGGTCACAAACTCTCTGGGCCACATTTTCATTACAACCAATGAGTACCATAGCTAGAAATTTGTTCTGTATGAAGAGATCAGAAGAATGATGAAAAGCAAGGGCAAGTCCATTTCTGATGTGGGAGAAGAAAGTGGATCTTACACAGATTCCAAATCAGTAACAATCATTTATATCCAAAGACATGAACCTAACATGAAAGATTGGGAGGGAAGCAGACCCCAAAGTAAGCAAATTGTGTTGACATTCACATTTCAAATGGGGAAAGCAGTTGATCCTCAGGCTCCTTGAGGTAGACTTAATTGTTATTAAAACTGCTGAGTCCAATGACAGAGGCTGCTCAAGTCTTTATTTCACCTGCAATAGAAAAGAAATGGTAAGTGTATGCTCATAACCAAAGAGAAAAAGGAAGAGGATTACCGATCATTGTCTTCTGGGTGCTAAGCACTGCAAAAAAAAAAAAAAAAAAAATATATATATATATATATATATATATATATATATATATATATATATGGAGAGAAATTATAAAATTTCCATCACATATCCATCAGCAGTCCTAGCTATTGGATGTGGCAGCGATTAAGCCACCAAGACCCTCATGGAAGACTTCTTCTTGGGCCTCTGACATCTTTCTGGAATGCCAGCATTACTGGGCCCTGGAGCTGTCAGTCTGGGGAAATGCCAAGCCATTGCAAAGTAACTATCCATGTTACCCTTGCATCTTGGTGTGTGCATCTCTCCCCAAAAACAAAAACAAAAACAAAAAAAAAAAAAAAAAAAAAAACAACAGAGGTGAGATCTACCTCTAAAACTAGGAAAGAGTATGAAGGGGGAAATATGTCCCTCTCCCCTGCAATCCCACCACTGACATACACACAGGCCCCTGGGCATGGCAACAGAGCCAGCAGATTCCCCTGAAAGAGGGGAGCCAGAGAGTGGCCAGCCCAGCCAGGAGGACAAGCAGCAGGAGGGGGCCTGACCTGCCAACCCCACAAAAAAGGATCATCCTGGTCCCCGTCCTTCCGTCAGACAACTTTTAACTTGGGATATAAAAATGAAAAAGTGCCTTTGTTTAAAATCTTCCTGAAGTTTCTGATCACAGTGATTTATGTAAATAAAATGTTAAATTAAAATGTAGGCGTTAATAAAATTACATATATGATGGAATGGCTGTTCTTTTTAAAACTGATCTACAATAAATTTTCTAAATTCTGATTGCAGGTGATTCAGGCCTTGAAAGCTTTGCCAACAATAGCCAGCAGAGGTCTATTACTGAAGTGGTTTTAATATAGCTATCATCACCAATTCAAAGCAGATAATAAAGGACTGACACATTTATTATCATTATTAATTAACAGTTTTCTGAGATGGGATTAAATCAATATGCTGCTCTGATATCATTTTAACTAGTTATGCAAATCAAACATTTAGAGCCCATGAACAGATATAAATGCCATTCAAAATTCACTTCACACTTATTACTGTAATATCAGAACTTTCAGGCTTTGCTAGTAAAAAAAAAAAAAAAAAGGACTTAATGCTCATTTAATTACACTCAGACATAAAGCTTATGGAATGAAAGTTGAAATAGCTGATTAGTTAGGAAGTCGTAGCAAGGCTGTAACACTCGGGATAGACAATGAGATAATAATGTGAAAACGTGGAGCTCCACACAGACTGGTTCAGACAGATCTTATTAAAAAGAACAATGACATGTGTAGGAGAATATGTTTTAAAATTACAAAGTTGAGGACCCATTTTTAAGTCTATAAGGGACAAGGGGAGGACAATGAAGAAAGATAAGAGAAAAAAAAAAAAACAGAGCAAGACCAAGGGAGGGGAACCTACAACTCTCTCACTCGTCATTTATAAAATAGAAAACTGCCAGGTTCAGTTTCCCAACATTTCTTTCTAATTAGATGGCAATGATGATGATGATGATGATGATGATGATGAGTGCAGAGCTTTCTTCATGCAGAATTGCAACTCTACCTCCCAGCTCTTCTTATCAGACAAGAGCAGGTCTCCACACCCAGGACAATATCTGGAGAGTCACAGTGCATCAGAGTTCTTTACTTCTGGGTCCAACAAGGGCAAGAAAAGATGAGAAAGGTTTGACACTTAGAGATTCGGGTTACTCGTTTGCAAAAGCAGCAAACCCCTGAAGATAGGCAGCACTAAAAATACTACCAAAGGGAACTGAGCAGGCTCCAACTCTGTGGCTATTTGGACAATAGGAAGCTGCTTGCTGTCTTGAGTGGTTGAAGGTAGTGATGCCAAGAGGCAGTGTAGGGACAAGAATGACTTCCCAAGGTCACCCTGGCCTGGAAGTTCTGAGCACTACCCAGTGGCCTTCTGGAAACCAGCCAGCATGTCCACTGTGGGCACCACTGAACAGAGGCAGCAGTTCTGATGAGTGAGAGTGCTCTGGGGTGAGTTCATTGTCAAACTTAAGGCTCAGGAAGGAGCGGCTAGAGACTGCAAGTACTGCTCGAGCCATGGCTTTGGATTGCAGCAGGAGCTTGCATGTTCCATAGACACTACTGGGCTTCTAGCAAGCAAAATTAGGCTTTGGTATTTTTATGAAAAGGACTGAATTGTTACTCTAGTTTAAGTTAGCCTGAGAAATACCTTGTTCTTCTTTTTTCTCCAAATCATATTCCCATCTTCTCCCAATAGGAATACATTTGATCCTAGTGCAATCTGTTTCAGAGCCAGAAAATGAGCAGTACATATACCAACAGAAAATGTAGTGCAGTCGCACTGCTGTAATCCAAAAGGAACAATATAAAAAGGAGAGAATGAAGTTTTATTCTCCTGTCCACACCTTTAACCCTATAACTTAGCATCTTAACATTCTTCCTATGTTTCTTTGAGAATATGAAGCTCAAGTCACAGACCAGTATTCATTATGTCATGTTGCCATTTGACATGGAATTTTACAAATTAAAAGGTTGTAATAACTAAAAAATTAAAACTTTATGCACTCTGGGAGGGGGAAAATGTACCTTTCAGTTATGAGTAGTGATGGATGCAGGGAAATGCATAGAAAAAAGATTGGAAAGATGTACAAAAAAATTGTATAAGAGCAGTCAAGTCAGAGCAGTCTGTTCATGGGTTATAGTTAATTTTTTTTTCTTTGAACTTTGATGGATTTTCCAAACCTTAGCTATGTCCATTCTTCCACAGAAGAATGTTTACTGAGGACCAGGCACTATGTAAGATGCTGGAAATATAACAATTAAGATAGTCAGGGTCTCTGCCCTCTCAATTAAAACAATAGGTAGACAAATCAAACAATCAATTACAAATGTGATGATGTGTATGATTTTTAAAAATCAGGATTTACAAAGCCTTTACTGCTTAATTAAGATTCTACACATCTTGCCTGGCCAGTGTGGCTCAGTGGTTGAGTGTCGACCCATGCACCAAAAAGTCACCAGTTCGATTCCCAGTCAGGGCACATGCATGGGTTGTAGGCTCAGTCCCCAGTAGGGGTCATGCTTAAGGAAGCCAATTGATGATATTTCTCTCTCATACATTTCTCTCTCTCTCCCTTTCTCTTTCTCACTCTAAAAAAAAGATTTAAAAAATATTCTACACATCTTTCATGGTCTTGAATAAATCTAAAATCTCTGAATTTAACATGTTCATATCTTCCTAGAGTGAGAAGTAAGCCATAGCAGGTATCTGAGGCTTGAGAAATCACTACATTTTTTACTTTTCCATGGTGAAGGTAAAAGAATTCTATCAGTAACCAAGATGCAAACACTGTGGTAAATTGTCATGGGCACCCCAACCTGTGCCACTTTCATGCTAACTAAGCTTTTTATGAGTATTTCTTGAGGACACTGGCACCCGAGGCCCTCTGCCTTCTCAGTCCCACATACTCCTCTATACTGACGGCACGTAACCATCCAGACTTGGCAATCCCATCTGTGCCCCAAATCTCTATCTCTGACTTTTCATCAACTCTCAATATGAAGCAAAATTGCTCTAGGTCATCCGTCATCTTCTCTAAAGACTTTTGATCTTTAAACACACACATACACATACACACACACCTTTTTCCATATCTTCAAATATCTAGTGAATATAGAACTCAGAAGACTGTGGAGAAAGGCTCAAAGGGAAACCCCTACTTGGGGCCTTCACTCCCCCCTCTCCTCCTCTTGCCATCCTCAGAAAACTCAACCTCTGATTCAGAAATAACATGGAAATAATATGTGTGTGTGTATGAAGACTAATATGTGTAAATTACTAGATCTGAGGGTAAACATTAAGACCTCATTGCTGGGTAAAATATATAAAAAGCAAAATATAAACTCATCCTGGTAGGTCACTTTAGGTGGCAATGAGATTGGCTGTTTGCAAGGATAAGCACTGACCACCTGTCAGCCCAAACCAAGCATGGTCTCTGACCACAGTGTCATAAACTGACACAGCCCTACCTTCCAGGGAGGGTGTGGCAGGTGAGACCAGTAAGTTGGAGCATCCAGCCTTGAAGAAACCAGAAAGTTGAAGCACCACCTCAATTCAAGGAACAGTATCAGTGGCAATAAACTAGGGACAAAGCCCAGTGACTAGAGCCATAAGTAGGGCATCCACCCTAGATGGGACACAGAAAACTAGACTGACATAGATGTTGTGACTGACATAGAAGAGTGAACCCTCCAAGCCCAGCCCATCCTCTTCCCTCACCAGTCTAGGAACTGTCAGGCTGCACATGCAGAATGTGGATGCCTTTGCCATCACAAAAACAACTATAACTTTCACCCCATAGGTCCCCCCTTCTCCCTGGTTATGGCCACCCAGGGAAAGCCATGGACAGCGGAAGGCTCTCTGCCTCTGCTTCCCTGTCTGCACTGCAACCTACTGAGCAGTGGTTTTTGGGGCATGTCAATGAACAGGAGTTAAGGTGAACATATCCAAAACTTCAAGGAGCCTACTCACCCTGTTCCCCCAAATCCTTTCCCTAAACACTGTTCCCCAAACCCTTTCCATGAAGCCCATCCTCCCTAACAACTTAGCAAGATGCTTCTCACCTCAACCCCAGGTCAAAGACAACAGCTCCTCTCTCCTTTGCAGTCCAGTCTCTCTCTCTCCTGGTTCTCTACTTGGTCTTTAGCCCCACCCTCTCTGCCCAAGGGCATTTCCTTTGGCCTCATTGGCACAAGAAATCACTCCAGGTTAAAAGCAGCAAGAAAATCTCTATCTTGTCAAATGACTGAGAGAAGGAGTGGCAGTGGGATTGTTATCACTTGGGACAGTCAAGGTAACTGGTTCTCATGTGGGGCTGTTCTAACTGGGGTTGAGGTGTGTCTGTACACGGGCACGTACCCAGGTGGTAAGCAGAAATAAAGCATTATCTCCTCTTTAAGTTGTCTAGAAAATTGAAAGGATTCAGTATATTAAATAAAGGCATAGTATTTCTCTAAATTTCCTCCCTCTGAGGTTTTTCCTAAAGCTGGAACTTGAAAAGAAAAAGAATAGGAGGAGATGGGAGGAGAGAAGAGGAACTATTGAACTCCTTTACAGAAAGTAGACTGAGCAGGTATTTGTGTCATCTGTTAAGCTTCTAAAAAGAGAAATTAACAAACTATCACAGGAGATCTACAAGTTAGAGGAAGAAGTTTTTAGCAGAAGGTGAGCAAAGTGGGGTGAGTAACCAAGGAAGATATAGTTACTTTTTAAAAATAGGTGACACCTCCCCAACTCCTTCCAACCCCACAATATCTTCATCTATTGCAGTTGAGCAGAGGGTCAGTTAATCTAAGTCTCCTAAGATTAACTGCACTGTGTTGGTTAAGAATGTGGGCTCTGCCCTGACTGGTTTGGCTCAGTGGATAGAGCGTCGGCCTGTGGACTGAAGGGTCCCAGGCTCGATTCCGGTCAAGGGCATGTACCTTGGTTGCGGGCACATCCCCAGTAGGAGGTGTGCAGGAGGCAGCTGATGAATGTTTCTCTCTCATCGATGTTTCTGACTCTCTATTCCTCTCCCTTCCTCTCTATAAAAAATCAATAAAATATATATATTTTTAAAAAGAATATGGGCTCTGGAGCTTTACTGCCTTGATTCAAATCCTGGCTCCCCTATTATCAGAGAAATCGCCTAGATAATCTGTGCCTCGGTTTCCTCTGTAAAATGAGAATACAGAAAGTTCTACCGCAGAGTGTTATTAATCGCAGAGGATTAAATAGTCAGTACATTTAAGTGCTCAGAACAGTGCTTGTATATGACAAGCACTCAACACACCATTAATTACCATCATCACCAGCATCATTGCCATTTTCGAAAGGTCCCTCCCCAGTAGCAATGACCCCACCATCACAACTGTGTACCTGGCATTTGCAAACCTCCCAGGGCTGAGAGTAGCTATATAATCCTCACATAGGAGTAGCCTGATCAAACCCATGAATGTGCAAACTTACATAATGAGATCACTTGAAAGCAATTTTGGGGACTTGGTCCTTCAACTCTTCACATAACCAATTTATAATAATGGAGCCTCTTCTTGTTGTTGTTGCCCGCAAGTCTCCTGGACTGTTGTTAGTGCTGCCTTGAGTGGAAACTGCAATATGATCCCCTGACTAGAAATACTGGCATAATTTATTGCATTATTACTTCTCTGAACTGAAAGCAATTAATTACCTGGAGCAGGATGCACAAGTGAAAATTTATCAGAGGAAAGTGATGAAAAATGTGCCCACCACTTTAAAATAATAGGTGCTTAATGGTTTTTTTGTTTGCTGGCTAATCTCAGGCATCTTATAAACAACACCAGCCCGGTTATCAGTTGTGAATTCTCCTCTCTCCTCCTCTTTTGCTCCTTTATATTATTCTATCATCCCATATCTCCCCTGAAGACAGGAAGAAATGTCTAAAATATTCACTTAAAAGAAGAAGGGAGACTCCATTCCTCTTCAGCATGGTAAAATTATTAATATAATGTAGGAATATGTGATAAAATATATTCGCATGTTTATCACCCATTTTGCTAGCACAAGTATAACTGCCTGACTGGTGTCTCTTTTTCTCTATCAGAGCATTTTACTTTAAAACCTATAAAACTCAGACGGGATAAAAAGACATTCTAAGGGACATGTGTATATTAACTATTGTCTCCAACACCTTGTAAGTGACATTCATATAACCTGCCTCTCAAAAAATACGGTCTCCAAGAACAATTTTCACCAAGCACTTCCCTAGTGTTTCTGCTATTAACAGCATCGACCAAGATCCAGAAAGAGAGAGGAAATAAGGCCAATAATGTGTTATTGTTTTATTTGTAAATTTCATGCACATGTGAAAGATAGAAACAGCTAAATTCATTTTATTTGTTTCTACTTTTCAGAATTATTCACATCTGTGTGATTCCGTAATTGTTTCTTCTATAAAGTTATTGGAGTAATTTTGCTCCGTATATTCCAGATCAATTCCCCCTCTCAAGGGCACAGTTGAAAAGTGATATTTGAAAACGGCCTCTGATAGATTGCATGGTTAGTCAGCAGCAGAGACAAACAACCTAATCCAGCACAAATTAGTTCGGCTGCCAGCAATAGTTTTATACAAAGATGTAAATTATGTTGTCAAAATCGGTCGCTTTCTAGCTTGCTGCTCAGCTAACAAGAAACCACTTTGGCTGATAAAGATGAACACTAAGCTTTCCTCTCTTACAAATTTGCAAATCTGCCATTTCAGCATTCTGTTAGCCACAAACAAACAGCCAGCTATAATTGCTTCTTTTCTTCCGCGGTGGTATTTTTTCCCTGTGTGCTGTTCCTTCCAGGATGCTCTTGAATATAACAACAACAAAGCCCAAAAGCACCACAACAATAAACCCTCAGACAAGAATTTAGGGACAAGCTCAGTTTCTGCACTGATGCCTCTCACCACCTTCCTTCCGTCCTTCCCCATAGGACCACCAGCCTGGCCCATCCACCCCCAGCGCTTGCTTGTGCAGACCCCAACAATGTCACTCCCCAGCACTGCTATCTGAAGACTGCGAAAGCAGAAAAAACTCTTGGCCTTAATGGGAATGGAAATATTCTTTGAACAGCTTTGAACCAGGATTGTCTTTGACAGTAGCCCATCCATTCTTCTTTGTTTTACAAGCTCCGATCTCGGGGAAGGGAGGCAGGCAGAGCACACTTTCAAGGGCCCCAAGTAGAAAGCTCCACCAGGCTGCCCGCCTGCGTTAAATTGGAATCAGACAGATCTTAAGCCGGACTGAAAATAATAACACATTATAACGGTAATTATATCCAGCATAAGTCAAATAAATAAATTATAAATTACAATTACCCTTTAAAGTTGCTAGTCTCATTGTTTGCTGTACAATTAACTGCAGGTGCTTCTACATGCTTTATTATGGTCCCAAAGTTATATATTTGAAAGAATGGTACAGATGATTCCTGTTTATTTGTTAAATTAAAGCATTGTTGGTAAAATTACGGCTTAATTAATATTATGGGTACTGTATAACAAAATAGTTTACCTTGTACATAATTTATTTCCCCATGCATATCTCAGCCCAGACCCATTACAGCTCTAAGGCAGCTAAAATAAAATATTCCTCCTTTGCTGGCATTTTTCTAAATAGCAGTTCACTAAATCAATATTATTCACTTGGTATTTTTAAAAGCAGTGTATCTTAATAATTACACAGCATTAGAGTAGGCAATAATTTTACTTGCTAAGCACATTAAATTTAGCAAACCATCAGTCAAATAGTTTGTTCTTTCTCAGAATGGGTAAGCAGTGAGTGAGTTTGGAATCATGTTCCTTTGGTATAACTGTCACATAGAGTTTAAGAATGCGTCTGTGATTCCCTAAGCCAGCCCAACACTATATATCTTTATTAGTTTCAGTGGTCAGTGCAGTGACCAGTTGTTTATTCTCATTACTCAAGACAAGGTGAGCCACTTGGTAGTGACTGCAATCACAGCTAAAAACATATGACTTTGCAGAAAGTAAAAACTGTAGACAAGGCTACATTCACAACGGCCTGGTGCCTGCTCAGAACAGGGAAATTGGGGGGAGGACAGGAAAGAAGATAATTAAACACTCACACACACCATTTTGAGTGCATGAGCATTCGATCTGTCTTGCCTCTCTTATCTATGGGGTGTCTTACATCTTCTCATTGCTCCTAATTCATTGTAAAACACCATTAATTTTGTATTTGTCCTGTCTTTGTTCATGTCTGCATTTATTCGTTCTTTCTCGAGCTCACAGAAAATACCTTATAAACCTTCTCTCTTCCTATGCTATAACTCCTAAATAAAGTCAATCCCCCTGAAAAAGCAAACACCATTCTCTTTCATAAACACACACACACACACACACACTGGTTATCAGAAAGTCAATTCATTCACCACATCCAACCAAAGCAGATGTATTTTACTTGAGCTGCAGGCAATTACCTACACCATTAACTCAACATTTGACTGATACATCTAAACATACTATGGCCCCTAGATTATGGTTTTTAGGTAAATGGCTAAAACCTCCTTATAATCATGGAGAGGAGAAGCAGAGAAAGGTGGAAATCAGCAACCAGGACCAGAAAATGGCCTCTCAATTTGCAAAGGAGAACAGTAGCCAGACCTTCTTCATCTTCCTCATTCCCTCTCTACTCAGAGGCAGCCCAGAGTCCTCCTTCCATGGGGCCCAGGAAAGGCCACCCCAGGATCAGGCCCCAGCAGAAGCTCAGAGAAGCCTGTCCTGCATCTACTATGGCCAAAGCCTGACTACACACAGAGAGAGCATATAAACCTCAAAGGAACGTCTCAATGGCCTCCATGCCCAGAGAGGGCATATAAACACCTAGTGGTTCACTGAGCCTCCTCTTTATGGGCAGCATAAATCCACTTCCACCACTGGGAGAGGGCAGTTCTCTGCGTATTTGCTCAACAACTGCCAAGGTACACGGCAACCAACAACAGGCAGAAGAGCTAATCCAGGAATATAAAAGGGATACCTTCCTAGGAGAATGGGGACAGTACAGGAAGGAGGTGGGAGGAGACCGGTCAATCCACCAACACAACAGTTTTTAGTGCCTGCTCTTTGCTGAGCACTACACTAGATCCTGTGGAGAAAGTATACGATGGGACACATGGGTGAAAACGGAAAACCACAAAGTTCAAAGTAATAGTTCAAAATAACAGAAGAGAAACCACAAAGTCATAAGGATTAATTGCCAAATGAAATACCCACCCAGCCATTTCTATAGGACTAACTCATAGTCACTAAGATGTAGTCCTTAAGGAAGGAATTACAGAGAGGGTGGGATTTGAACGAGGTCTTAAAAAGCAAGAGTTGAAGAAAGGGAAGATGGCCAAAATCTGCAAGATTATGTGTACTAGAAGCTAGAGGATGAGGACCACAAGGCATCAAACTCCAAGAAGCACTCTGCCCACCCAGGATCAAGCACATGGGCATATAAAATAATGGACCACCCTGCATTACTGCTGTAGAAGCCCCCCACCACCAGCCAAACTCCACAGCAGAACAACAACTGGCAAACTCAACATGAAACCCACTTACACCTACGTTATAAAGGCTGACATTTTTAAATGATATGTTCTCTCTACATTAAGGGTCTTAAGTGGAATTAGGTTCAATTTTTACATATGTGCCTGAATTGTACACCTTTTTCATAATAGGTAAATGTCATTCATTATGTTCCTTTCCTGATACCAATAGTGAAGATTGAGGCAGGACTCCGACCAAATGACTGGCCTCCCTGATGAAAACATGAACAGGCCCAATCTGTGAACATGCAACTGTCCTTCCAAAGGCAGGCAGCATGCACTCTCAGCCTTCACTCGCCAGCACTCTGGAGGGATCGTTCAGAGTGTGCTGACCCAGGACTCTCTCCAGCTACCATGGAAGCAGACCCTGCACCCAAGATGAGCATAGAAAATACAACATGGTAAATGCTATCAGAACAAAATATAATGAAAGAAAGAGAAGAAAAGGAAAAAAGTGAAAAAATTATTGAATGCACTTACTAGGCCCTTGAACATACATTTACAGGTTAGGACACTGGACTCAAGTTAAACAACTTGCATACATGGGTCATACAGCTAACAGGTTTGCAGAGGTCACTGTAAACCCTGATCTATCTAACTCAGACAGAAGCTTCCTTCCCCACTTCTACCTAAAGGAGAGCTACCATCTGATATGAGCCAGCACAGGATCTTCTTCAGAAGAGATAGACTGATGTTGAAGAAAGGTTCAGAAAAGATGAGGTAGAAATAAATGTTGGGAAAGTAATATTATAACGTGGGCATTTTTCTCTCAATCTCAGCTCAAGAACAGAAAACCCCTCGGAGCTTATTGTGTTCACACCCCACCCTAGAGCACCCATCCCCTACCACCATAATGAATCACCACTCTCGCTATTGACCAAAACTAGCAAAATGCACTGAAAACCCATTCATGAGCTACAACCATAGACCCTGGGAGGGAAATTTCGGTAATAGCTACAGGTAGTTTCCCTTTAAGAGTATCTAGTAGACACAGAAAGGAACAGTACATAAACAGGACAATAGGATGGGGAATATATATTTATATCTATATCTATAAATGTGTGTATGTTTATATGTGCATGTGTGTATACATATATATATAATATAATATAAGGATGACTATACAAAGATAGGAGCTTATGGTAGACAGAGGGAGAAGAAAAGGGAAAATTAAAGAGAATGAATCTTGGAAGCATATTTTTCCATCATTTTTACAGTGTTCTTTCATAATGAATACTATATAGTATTTTCATAAGTCAGGAATTACAAAGGGAAATAAAGGCCAACTTAAGAGTCAGAAGAGACTCAGGAAATGTTAAACAATACAGTGGGTGTATTGCTTTATAAGACAGCAATGCAAGAGAGCTCACAAGCCCATAATTAATTCCTAAAGAACATTCCTTAGTTGAGTATAGTGTGATGCTATTCACAAAGCTCTCCCACATTCATCATCTCTTCTGATCTTCCTAGGAGAGGGGGATTATGCTTATTCTCAATGTTCTTATCTTCTAATCACAGAGATAAAGACCCACTGAGGTTGATTTGCCCAAGGTCACAGTCATTCTTTGGTAGTACCAGGTCTTCCAATGTCTATTCCCATTCTGGTGCTCTCTTTCAGAAGAGCGAGAAGTTCAAACATGGATGGAACTGTGGTCCAAAGATTTATGGAGAACATAGGAAATGGCCCTTGAACTCAATAACTGTATATGACTGAGAGGAGGAATCCATGCAATGAACAGAGTAATGACAGATGGGAAAGAATAAGACATAGTTCTGAAGTGATGAGATTGGTTCAGCTGAAGCAGAGTATGTAAGCAAAGGAGGAGCAAGAGAGAAATCCAGAGAGAAAAGACTAAGGGGAGCAGTGCAAATCAAGCTAAAGAGCCTTTCCTTGGTTTATAAGTCAGTGGGAGCCAACGAATGACTCTGAGAAGGGAGACTAGCATGGTAAAAGCAAGATACTGGGAGAACACAAATTACTTAGAGGGTAGATTTAATGCTACTATTTAACACAGAAGGGGCAACTGAAATATACTGAATAGACCAAATTATCCCAATGAAAGTGAGACACAGGCTACCAACTTGTTTTGATACCAGCTGCCACCAGATACCCTCAACCAGCCATTTGATAAATGACAAAGGCTCACATCTTCCACTTGGAGGTTATGCCTGGGGGGGGTCATTCACAGCCTCCCCAGGCTTCTCCCCTGCACTGTGCTGTCCATCTAGAACTGGCCAAAATCAGGATCTTACCTGGATCTCTCTTAGAATCCAAATTCACATGCCTTGGAGGTGACTGCCATGAAGTCGATAGGGGGATTTAACCCAGGCTACAATGGCTGCTAAGCCAGCAGTGTATCTTCCCCACACATGCACTTTCCCAGAGACTGCCCGTGCCTTAACCCACAGAGCTTTCTAAGCAGTGATGTAGTGCCCACACACTGAACAGGCCTGGATCATCCCCAGTCCTCATCCCCAAAGGCTCTGGGTCACTAGGTCTGGAACACGGCCAAAGTATACACATGTTTAAATGATCTCCAGGTGACTCTGATGTTCTGCTAGATTTGAAACCACTGAAACTCCACAGAATAGGAATTGCAGACATCCTGACAGAGAATATGGTGGTATGTTCTAGCCTTTCACGATCCCTTCAAATGAAGCCATACAAGAGATGTTCTACAGGGCCCCAGCACAATGTCGCAGACATTCAGATTTCCCCAATGTCTAGAATCATGCTGTGAAGTCATTAGATTCATACACATATTGCTATCTTCATAAAAAACTAATTAAATTAGAATTTGAGATCATTCAGACACAACCCACACTAAAAGTGACTTTGCTCTATTAATCAAAGATGAATTAAACATAGTAAAGAAGATGACAAAGAATATATTTGTATACACACACACACATTTCACAAACTACCATTTAAGTCATAGACCCTGATCATCCGGTGGTTTGGAGAGGAACAACTTTTAGTTATCTGGGTACCATACTATAATTTTCTCCATATCTCTGCAACAGTAGTACTATTATATGTCATATTTTTCCCTCTAAATTGCCTCATTTTTCCTACTAATTTGGAAAACTAAAATGTAAACATTATAATACAGTCAAAAATGGATAGCTAATATTATGTAACATAAATAGAAGTCAATCATAAACATGTACAATTATTAAAATTGAAAAGGTCTATGCCATGTACTACCTAGAATTGTTTCCTTTATCATCCATGATCCAACACTTTGAGAAATACTGATCTAGAATCTACCATCTCATTTGACAGAAGAAGGAACTGGCATTCAGAGAGGTAAAGTAATCTAACTAAAGTTATACAACCCCTAAGTAGAAGCAGCATAACTCTGGTCTCCTGATTCCTTGCTCATAAATGTTTTCTTCTATACCATGATTTTTCAACCAATACATTAATAGCACATCACTGCCATATTTTCATTAAAAGAAGTACCTTAAGAACTCTACTGGGTAATAGTTAAAAATAAAGTTTGAACAACTTTGTTTATACCTGAAAGTAATTAAGGGGTTCTTTACTTTCTAAAAACATTTATCATATATCTCATTAATTCTTATGCTTCCCCTTGCACCAACAATTTGCTGTGTTCATAGCAAATTTCACACAATTATACTTAAAATAACACTTGTATGCTCTTTATTTCAGGTTGGCCTGCATGTTTTACAAAACGCTATGCATATTTTTAAAGATATTAGTATACTGAGCAGTCAGACATCCTGTATATGACTGAGTTATGATTTATCACTGAGAGCCAGAAAGCCACTGCAGTCTGTGGTGCCTCTCTCCTTAAGCCCAAGACTTCAGGTGCAGAGAAGAAGGGAAGGACAATGGTCATAACTGTCCATATCCATGGCTATTCTTCAAGAGCTTGCTAAGCAGTGATGGAGGCCCCAATTCATAATCAAGGCTTAGTAACCACTAAACTATGCCTCCCCAGGCACCAGCCAGCCTTCTCTTCCCCCAGGCACTCAACACAGACACTCCACTACAGGAATATTCCTCCTATCTTGCTGCATCCTCACGTTATAACAAGAACATCTAGACCATAATTCCCCCCAAAAGAAGGGGGAAAACAACACTGGTATCCACAAAACCTTCTCATAAATTAAATAGTGTGTCATGACTAATACAGTTATTATTTAGTAAACACATTCCCATTGTGTGCCTTGTGCTATGTTGTCAGATAAATGGATAAAACACAGGTACTGAAGAGGCAATGAGAGTTTGGGGTTGAGTCCCCCACCACCAACAACCATCAACTTCTATAGTCAGAAAATACAGCTGGATTGGTCTGGGGGTAGGAGTAGGGAACAGACAGGAGAGGAGGGAGATTCTGGGAGGCAGAATAAGGGAGAAGAGAAAAAAAAGTACTAGGCTTTCTTTCTTCCCTTTTTCCCCCTAGTCTGTGGCATGGAAAAACAATGGCTTTTCTGAGGCATGGTGCAGACAAGGCAGCTCTGAAAAAAACTAATGGCCGTGATTAATGACAATGGGCTGGAGGAGAGTAGGGACACAGCCGCCACATACATCATCCCTTCCCGTCAGTCTCTGCTCCTCCCTGCCCCTCTTCCTCCTACCGGAGAGGCATTATAAAAACGTCTTATCTGCTTGGACACTTATTTTAAAGCTGCAATCACAGCTAGACCCCCACCCAAAAGGAGAACAGAGAGTGAGAAAGAAGAGCCAAAAAAGAATGGCGCTAGAGGGAGGTAAAAGAGGAAAGAGCAAGAGAGAAGGGGAGAGAGAGAGACAAAGAGGTGATAGGGTGAACAAGAAAATGGCATGTAAAATAACTATAAGATATTCCAGGGGAAAATGTGCAGGCTGTAATCATTCAAGATTTCAGCAACTTGACTCCTCACATGCTGAAGCCACATTTTCAAGGTCTTATCTGCCATATGGTTCCCTGTTTGGATGATTTATTAGGTGTAGAAAGCACACTGATAAATTTTACTGCATTTCCCTGAATAGGCAACCTATGGTGTCAATAACAAAGCTCAGGCGACTTTAATGAAAACTGCAAGCACCAAAGGGTAACCATTTATTTATGAGTCGCTATAGTATTACTAGGACAAAATTTATCTTCCCTTCTCACGCACTCTGTAGAAACCAAATCTGGTCAAAGTAACAGAGATCACATCCATATGTCAGTGGTTTGCTAACATCTCTCCTGCATGAAACACTGGCTGTTGCTCTGGAGAAATTGTTTGGTGCTTTCAAGTGACCCACTTTGCATAAGAAATCTTATTTTTATGAAGAAAAAAAAAATAAGGCGAAACCGGAAGAACTCTGCAAACACTATATATAGCCTTAGCAATCACACTTAAAGGCAACTGTGGAATCCTCTCATTTTTCTTTACCCAGAAAATGGGACAGCTGCCCCAGGGGTAGGGATGAAAAAAGAGAGGGTGGTGTGCAGATGAGGAGGAGAGATTTAGAGATCTGGTCCAATCCATAAATATTTTAAATTCACCAGTCCACACAGCATTGTTCCCCTCTATCCACTGTGTCTTAGGACACAGTAATGAAATAAGTGAAAACCTACATTCTCCACTCATTGCATGGTTCCCACCCCTGCCCTTCCTGCCTCTGAAATGCCTCTCTTCTTGGCTCGTGGCTATCTGCAAGTCTGATGTATGTGTTATTTTTATAACAGAGGAACAATCCAACTTTTTAAAACTCCAAAGGCAGAAAAACGAATGACCAAACTCGTGGGGGGGGGGGGGGAGGTGTAGAAAAGGAAAGGAAAGCCAGATAGTGCTCCTTTACTGTTTAATTCTGAGCCACAGTTAACTGTTGCAGCAAAATATGTGGCCAGATTTTCAAGTCTGCAGTTTTCCCCACTTGTGCAACATGCCTGTCCTGAGTGAAGACAGCCTTGCCCAGGAATGTCCAAAGAAGGAAGCGTGAAGAAGAGGGTCAACCACAATAGCATACGTTGGAGTAATGCTCTTAGCCCAGCAAACCAACAAAAGCAAAGGCAAAGTGAAAAGGCCGGGCCAAGGATTTGACCTAAGCAAGTTCAACCTTTCTTCCTCACCGAAGCTAATTTACCCAAAGTTTGTTTCATTTTGTGCTTTTCAATTTTATAAAGCTTTCTCCTGTGCTGCATCAATATTTCTACAGTGAGAGGGCACAAAAATCTAGGTTTATGTGTTCTCATCCATGTTATTGCCCTTACACATCTACCACTTCAAAAAAAAAAAAAAGGTAAGTAAATAAGCAAACTCTTTGGATATCAGAACGAAAATAATCAACATTTTAGATAAAACCTCTTTTCACATCATACATAATAAACAATTAAAAATCATCTTAATCAATTCAATTACTGCCATGACTGCTTTCAAAATCTGCTTAGTAAAATGGCATCCATTAAAGTTTAATGCCTTATAAAAGATCATTCAAGTATTATAGTAAAATTAAGGGAAAATAGGTGCTGCTTAGGTTATGACCATATTTTTAGAGTTTCTCAACCATAAGATTTACAAGAATATTCATTATTACCTAGATCGCCTTCAGGTCAGCCACTGCTTTATTAGAAGGGATAGGGCTGAGGGCCCAGCACGATTCAAAGCACACTCAACCAGCTGCATTTTCAGTTTGCTGAATATTTCAACTAGTTTTCAGAGGCATTTGACATAAGTAAAACCTCACACTTATTTGTCTATACACTTTTCTCTTAATTTTTAATCCCCTGAGTATTTCCAAAGGAAATCTAATCCACAGAAGTCATTTGCACTTAGCTCACATCAAATGACACTGGAATGAATTGTGAGTTCCTACAAGTCCCACCCCCTATCCCCCCATCTCCCCCACCCCGCCTTTTCTGTAGGCCTCAGAAAGCCTGTCATTCTTGAAAAGTCTCATTCGGAGGAGAATTAACAAACTTGAACCTCAAGGCACCAAAAAGAACTGGAGGATAAGAGAAGGGGCCTGGAAAACATACATGGGAAATGGGGAAGACATCCAGCCACGGGCTCTGGGGCAACAGGAAATCTCCTTTGGAGGGCCTGAGACACAGGACCCACTTGTAGAGTTGTTCCGGTTGTTCAGCATACAGTGGTGGTTGGCCAAGGGGACAGGCAGAGACTGAAATTCAGGCTACACTCCACTTGGCCAAGCTCAGGTTCTGGCCAGAGGCTGCATCTACCCAGAGAAACAAGGTACCTTTTTCTAATTCTTCCAAAGGCACTGTATGGGCTAGCTGCTGACAAAATCACATTTAAAAAAATAAAATAAAATAAAATAAAACCAGGGTAAACCAGCCACAGAAGGACAAATATTGTATGGTCCCACTAATGTGAGGTACCTAGAGTAGTCACATTCCTGGATACAGAAAGTGGGATGCAGTTGCTGGGGCTGGAGAGAGGGGAATGGGAGTTGTTTAAATGAAAAGTCCTGGAGGTGGCTAGAGTTGGTGGTTGTAGACCCATGTGAATATACTTAATGCCACAGAATTTTGCACTTAAAATGATGTTCTATTTTTTAAAATATATTTTATTGATTTTTTACAGAGAGGAAGGGAGAGGGATAGAGAGCTAGAAACATCAATGAGAGAGAAACATTGATCAGCTGCCTTCTGCACACCCCCCACTGGGGATGTGCCCACAACCAAGGTACATGCCCTTGACCAGAATCAAACCTGGGACCCTTCAGTACGCAGGCCGACGCTCCATCCACTGAGCCAAACCAGTTAAGGCTAAAATGGTAAGTTTTATGCCATATATATTTTACTACACTAAGACAGAAAGAAAAAGCCTAAGTCCACCAATGCCCAACTGCATAGCACTGTGGACTCTCAGATAAAGATTCTGCCCTTGGACCAGTGTCCACAAGCCCAAGCCTGGTCACACTTGACACTGTACGTGGCTGTGCTCATCACCACCACCAACCAGCCATACACTCCGGTTCTAACCACTACTCCTAATGCCCATCTCATGCTTCCACAGGTCACTGATGAGCCACGGCTTCTCTCTGTGGGGAGGGGAGGTCCTTGCCCCCAAAGCAGCAGAATCTTCGCTCAACATGTCCTGCCTCTGCCTGAATCCTCAGTCAGCTTTGGCCTCGGCTCACTGCCTCCCTGTCTCCAGCCTCACCCTACCCCAAATCCTGTAAGAACAGAAGCATGCTTTCACCCAAGTCCACCTCCCCTCTAACCCCCGACCCCCACATAATACAGAACAGTTCATTACTTTACACACTTTAAGTTTCCACCCGTACAAGGCCAACTCAGGAAGAAGGAAAGTTCATGACTCCTATAATTTGTGGTAAAATTGAGTCCAAGCTGTGCCAAAGAAAGAGTTTGCCGTGTGTTAACACCGTGAAAGTTCACAACGTAAATAAGACTTGAGGAGCAAACGTTCAAGCAAAGAGAGGAAATTATTCTTAAAGGTTTTAGTTTAATAATATATTTTATGGAAATTTTATTGCCAATTATACACACATTAAAGAAAACCTTTTGTGTCAGAATTGAAAAACCTGGTCCTGCCTCTGCCACGCAAGCAGGAGCCAGTCTTGTAAAATCCCTGGTCATGCTCAAGGTCTCCTCATCCACAGACTCGGACCGAGCATTTCCAAGGTCCTCAGACTATGAAATCCATATAATGTACTTTGCATATTTACATATAGCTGTGTGTGTGAGTGCGCGCACACGCTCATGCGGTCTGCTCCTGGATAGAAACCATGTGTCCGTTATTTAGAAATATTTTCTATACTTAAAAATGGTAAAGCCGGAGCTACACAGTGGTGATGGTTACACAACACCGTGAATGTGCTAAATGCCACCAAAAAATGGTAAACTTTATGTTGTGTGTATTTTACCAGAGCTTTTAAAAAGTGATAAAGCTGTATTTCTTTTAAAACATTAAGTGCTCACCACTTCTGAAGCTGTAATTCAGTCCAGTTCATCTGAGTTAGTAGGATTTCACAGTATGAGAATATACTACCCACTCCTCCCAGATGGGCTTTTAATGTAGACCTGGGATCTGGGTGTGTTATGCTTGAGTTAAGTCCTGGAAACTGGGCAGTCTTTCTGGCCAACCAAGTATAAAGGCCTCACCTTCTACCCCAAGGGAGGCCATGTCCCTGCCTACCAGTGACATCCCTAGTAGAGAAGATGGCTGTTGATGCCTATTCCCACAGGAGGACCACACAATGCAGGCATTCTAGGGGCCGGGTACTGCTTGATGTGCACACCGATGCTTCACAGTTGCATAACTCAGTGCAGCATACGCTTGGCCCAGGGTGGGGCTCTTTCCAGTGTACCACATGTGATTACCAGCCTTAAAATTGTGACAATGCTTCTTATCCCAACTTTGCAACTTTTTAGGCAAGTAAAATGCTTCTATGAACATGACAGTCAACAATTTTCTTACAAAGGAGAAAGTTGTTGAGTTGTCTTAAGATGCCACATTTACTCCTTCGAACTAGGAATGGAGGGCAGAGATTGACAGCTAGCAAGATGGATGGTAGAGCCACAGATATTACTCAAATGAAGCTCGCTGATCATTGTTTTTAAAATCTCACTTTCCCAAACTGGAGCTTTTAGTCCCAATTAATTTGCCTTGGACAAGAACCAGAGTCCTGACACTTCATCCGTGAACAACCCTACAAATGAAGGGGGCGGGGCGGGGTGGGGGGGCAGTGCCCTGACCAAGCCCATTGCCAAGCAGTTGCCTTTGCTTGAGCCTCCCCAGGACCTGTGGACATCACTGGTGCTGGATCTGCAGTGCAGATTTTTCTGACATAACCTCCTCTCATGGCCTTTATTTTAAATTTATCTTTATTGAAGATATTACAGATGTCCCCTTTTTGGGGGCAGATATTGGGTGGAGGAGGTGAATGGGGGACAACAGGAACATCTCTCATGGCCTTTTAACAAGTCTATTTTGCAAGTAAATAACGAACTGTCTCTAGCAATTCAAATCTATGAGTATTTCTTTGGCGCTTCCTATTGCCAATACTTTGGGCTTTACTCCTTGATTCTAACCCTACCTCCCAGCCTGGAGAAGACTGCCTCCTTGTCACTGGCATGATCCCGGCTGCTGATTATCTCCAGGGCAGCCCTGCTCTGTTAGGTGTTATGCAAGACTAATTGTGGGCTGGGAACGAACGAGGGAGGGCTAAGGAGAAAATGAAGGGGTGGCTCTTTGAGGGAACAGCACTGAGAAAAGTGAAGGGTCACTGCACTCAGACAAACAGTTGCTGGTGGTAAAGGTCTATGGAGACCAAGGCTTGGAACGTGGCCCTTGCCCAAGAAGAAGCACTAAGAGAAAGGGGTTCTTTGGAAGAAACAGTGAACAGAGCGGAGCCAACTCTAGTGTGAAGTGCAAACTTGATCTGCCTCATTAGCTTTATCCTCAAGGACTAGGCTCCCCACCTCACAGATACTGGCCCCCACTACTGCACAGCTCCCAAATCAAGGGCCTGCCAACCTGCTGTGCACTGCTGGAAGGCAAAGGTGGGTCTCTAACTGGCGCTGGCTTTTGAACCACTTGGCCAACCTCTCTGTGGTCCGGTGCCCACCAGAAGCCACCAAAGAGCTGGTTAAAAATAGAAATTCTTAAGTTCCACCAACACCTATGAATCAGAAGTGCCAGGAGTGGTACCCAAGAATCTTTATTTTTTAAATCTCCTTGGGAAGTTCTGCCGCAGCCAGTCTATAGCCCAGCATTTGGGACCCACTCAGTCACCTTGCTTGCTTTTTCACAAGAGGAATAAAAGCTGATGCTGTCATTACAAGACTAAGCAAGGCAGGGGTTTCCTTTTAAAAGAAAAAGAGGCTCACCTGTAATGATTTACTATTTTTAACAGTTCATTAAATGTGGAGAAAAGAAGGCTAAACACCCAATTAGATAGTATATTGGAAAATAAAACTGGAGGGACTAGGAATAAATTAGAGCATCACAAAAATATCATCTGAATCAGGAGAAAACATATTTCAATACAAAGACATTCCAAGAAATATATAATACATATTACTTAAAATGACTCCCCATCTGTATTAGCTTTAGCAATAAATAAGACAATAAATTAACTGAGGGGAAAATATAGTGTAGGTCAATTTTGTTATTTTAAATCTAACAGATTGGAAAATTGCCAAAATTTTAAGTCATTTACTTTCCCATGATATGTCAAGAAAGGCCTACTTCATTATATAAGACTGATAGAAATAGCTAAAACTCCTGAAAAATAAAAAAATCAAAACAAGCCTGATAAAAAAGTAAAGTTAAAATTGTCATAGGAAGACAGTTTTGAAATGTTTTCATCACTTTGGGGAAGTTGCCATTTCTATAAAATTTTACAGCATGTGCCAAATATTTTTAACTAGTCATTAAAACTGTCCTAAGAATTTCTATTGGAGTCTTTGATACCTAATTGAAATTACTGTATCAATTTAGAAGCTACAAAATCAATTTCCCATAAAATGTCAGTTGGGCTTCACTAATCCAAACTGGTCTCCTTCCTAATTAGACTGAATTCATGGGATTTTATTTTAATGCACTGCCAAATCAAATACAAACAACTTGAAATTTGTGCTATTTTGGATTATCATGCCATCCCTTCCCTCCATGAGCAGGGATGACCAGAGGTTGCTAATACAATAAATATTTCATGGATGGCAATGCAGTCCCTTGCCCCCAGAAATGGAGATGCAAACACAAACATACCTTCAGATCTATTTGTAACCCTGCTCTCTGCCCTCTCTCTCACTCGTGGCAAATATGAATTTTCCCAGTACAAAGAGAAATGCCAATCAACTGGCTCAAACCAAAGGTAAACAGAAAGGAAGTGAAAAGAAATGAAAAAGAAGACTGCGGCAGCTTTGGGAGAAGCAGTCCCTGTGCCAAGAGATCAGCACCTGTTCTAAACATTCCCAGTCCCTGTAACATCTGAAATCCAGAGGAACTTTGGGAAGCCAGGACCTCAGGTCAGACACAGAACGTCTGAACCTCCGTGAGCTAACGGAGAGCAGGAGCCGTCCGGAGCGGCCCTCTGCACTTTACAAGGAGTTGGGAGTCAGTGAGAAAACAGAAACTTCAGTTTTTAAAACAGCAATTTGTTTTCATTTCTGGTTTTAATACTTTCACTGCACCTTTGTCTTAGAGGCACTTCAGTTCTGATATTTTCTTTCCACTTCTGAATCAATGGAGAGGAAATTAAACCACGTGATGGTTGGCATCACGCTCTCACACACTTAGCACAGACATATGCACGCATGAGCATGCATACATGTGGCATCAGGTTTGCTTTGTTTAAGGAAGGAAATCAGCAACAGTGAAATCATCCTATCTCAGTGTTTAAAAAATGGGGATTATTTGAAAGGAGGAGAGACGAGGAAGAGAGCACTTAATTCTCAGTGCACCACCTTTCTCCTTCAACTATTCACATAATGATAAAGAACCTGGACATTTGAGCCAAAGAGACTCAGATTTCTGTCCCAGTTTCACCTCCTCCTTTTATGTGACCTTAGGCAGGTTAACTAATTTCTGTGACTCCATTTCTAAGTATTTCTATACCAGGCACTATTACTCCATCATCATTGCCATCCCAGCAGAGGGGGCTACAATGTGCCAGAAAGAATGCCTTAGGACAGAGGCCCTGGCTGTCAGCCTCAAATCAGATCCAAGTATCCCCCCAGTTACTCTCCAGATACGTTACCTCTTCCTTTTCTTGTCCTCCCACTGCTGAGGAGGAAAATGTTTCATTATCCCACAGTGGGAAGGCTTTCTGGGTGCTTTTCTGTTTGGGGTAATCATGGAAAACTTTGGAGCATACCCAAATGGAGAACAGACTTGAGTCTTCTGGGAGCACACTGGTCTGCTGTAAAGTCAGTGTGGGAGAGACTGTCTTCTACATGGGAGCAGCCCCTAGCAGCTAAGCTGTCTGACCTCTAACCCACAACAGGAATGCCATCAGGAAGAAAGGACTTTGTGAAGAAGACACTCACCCCAAACTCAGAGAAATGAGGTCAGGAATGGGAACTTGAGTCTCTTATACCCAGTCCCAGGACTTTTCCACTCACTACACAGCATTTAGTCATAAATTGTGTACCATTTCTGGTTTGTTTTTGTTACCCCTACCTGGGTCGATGCTAAGGTAGTTATCCTCCAAGAATTTCTCCCTTTCTATTCAATATCACACATTTCTGTAAGTAACATATCTTGTTGTGGCTCCCCAGGACTCCCTTTCAAGGATAAACTTCGGGCTGTTTGCCGGGAACTCTAACTCTGCCCAAGCAGTAAGGATTAACTGGGAGATGGAAGAAGTGCTGATAGCAACATGGGCACTGACAAATAAATTGAATTCCTGTGTCCTAATGGTTGAAAAGCAGTTGTAGCCTCATAATAATATTCTCAGAATTTCATGCCTTTCACTGCATTTCACCCCAAGGGAGCTCAATGTTCCTATTGTAACAGATAATCTGTATTATTTCTTCTAGACTCTCTGAAGTCCTCAAATTAATCACTTCTCAGCCTTTTGGCTAAGATCAAGTGTAAAAATCCTCAAATTAAATAGGGATCTTTTCTAAGAAACAAAATTTGTCTTGAGCTTCTCTTCTTTCAATGGGCTTGATCTTATAAAATACAAATAGGAGACAAAAAAAAGAATGGTCAACTAATTGAAACTTAAGATTGCAAGGGACACTGGGGGGTCACAATCCAAATGCTCATTTAGGAGTTAAATTACTTCCTCATCATGACACTGTGCGGGGAAAACAAGGACCCAAGTCTCCTAGCTCAAAATTCATTGTTTTTCTCTTATCACATTACATTACTAAGATTCCAACAATTCATGCCTGGGTTTTTAATAGCTCAGCAAATAGGTATCAAGATCCTTGGCTGTCATCATCAATTCAGTAGAGGTGACATAGTATTTATGCATATATAACATAAGTGCATAAATGCTTTAGAATCAATAAAACAAAAGTATGCCTTAATTTAATTTAACAACAACAAAAAAATGCTTAAACATGGTACTGATGACTGACCTGCCTCCTTGGTTAGGCATAATCCTCTAACTCAGTGGTAGGCAAACTCATTAGTCAACAGAGCCAAATATCAAGAGTAAAACAATTGAAATTTCTTTTGAGAGCCAAATTTTTTAAACTTCTTCTAATGCCACTTCTTCAAAACAGACTCACCCAGGCTGTGGTATTTTGTGGAAGAGCCACACTCAAGGGGCCAAAGAGCCACATGTGGCTCTTGAGCCGCACTTTGCCAACCACGGCTCTAACTGGTTGGGGAGGAATTCAATCTCAGGGGCTTAATCTGTAGTCCCAAGGATGATGTTGGGGGTGATCCATGAATCTCTGAAACTAAATATAAACTTTCGTATTAATGTGCATCTGTGACAAATGATCATAGTTTTCATGAGGTTCTCAAATATTTCACCTTAAAAATATTAGAAATCACTATCCTAATACAATCATTCCCTCTTTCTCTCTTTCTAAAATGTCAATGCCTTATGCTTCTTGTGAATTTCACAATATCCCCTCACCTCCATTCTCCTAAAACTATGTTATGTGATATTTAGAATTAATCCAATAACGTTTTTGGATATTTTTAAAAACAGTCAAACCCTATCATAAATTTGCAAGTCTGGCTAGCATCTGCAACGTGTGTTGGTGGTCCTGGGTAATGCCATTAAGCACAGTGGGCAGAATTTTTTTTTTAAGTAGACTCTAATAAAACAGACCCTAAACTTGACTCATTTTTAAAAAGAATCTCCAGCTCGGCTGATGTGGCTCAATGGTTGAGTGTCGACCCATAAACTAAGAGGTCACCGGTTCAGGGCACATGCCTGGGTTGTGGGCTTGATCCCTAGTGGGGAGTGTGTAAGAAGCAGCTGATTGATGATGTTTCTCTCTCATTGATGCTTCTATCTCTCTATCCCTCTCCCTTCCTCTCTCTCTAAAAATCAATTTTTAAAAAAAAATTAAAAATAAATAAAAGAGAAGCTCCAAATATAAAATTTTCATGATTTTCCTTCTTCACGTGAAATCTACTTTATGAAACTGAATTTTTAAAAACTTTAAGGTTACTCTGACTATATTGAGAATGGTAAGCTCCTGAAATATATAAGCCATTGCTATTAAGTAGAAATCTGGGTTACTGTGTAGTTGAAACCTAACTATCCATCATAAATACCTTCAATACATTTGAAATAGCAGGGTGGTCACACTGAGGGTCATTTATGAAGCGATCAAAGGCTGTGGTGGGGGGGAAAAGTATAAAGAGGGACAGGGCTTTATATAATGAATAACTTTTCTCATTCTCAATATTTCTTATACTCTTTTACAACAAATTGCTTGGCTCTTGAGAACAGACTCATAAAAGAAGTGAAATATATTTTACAATCCTGAAGCTGAACTTTTTTTTTAATAGATAAAGTTGTAATGACCCTTTCCAAACAATATGAGCCAACACTTCAAAAATTTCCATTGTTTCGAAGACACAAATTATTTTGTGCATCTCTATCCATCAGCTGAATGCGAAAGGAAAACACATGAAAGTCATTTGAAGGACAATATCTTCTAGGAGTTGTGCTTGGAAGCTGGAAAAGCCCAGTAACCCCCCTACCTGGATAAACAGTTTTCCAAATGACTAGGAGACAACAAGGGAGCAGGGCCAAGCACTTGAAAGTTGTAAAAGAGATTGCATATTAGACTTCGGGGAAAGAATCCAGCAATGCAGCTCCTTTATGGCTGGCCAACCTCTCTATGACACAACCATACCTCGAGTGGACAGGAATCGAAACAAAACAGTATCTTCAAGCAATTTACACACAATTCAAATGGAATTTCAAGATCAGAAAATTTGAATTCAGTCCATATGCTGCCCCAGGTTTTTATGCCTTTTTTTAAGTAAATAGAATTTAGAGAAAATAAACCATTTCTTAGTCACTCAAAATCAAAATCTGTCCTCCAAAAACTACAAATCATGAATGACAGTAACTGTGCATCATGTAGAATGTTGGGGGATTACTTTTACCTCCTAATAAGAAACTCACTGGATGCTCTTTTAAAAGTACTCAATTATTTTACCATTAGCAGCAAACACATGGCATATGATTTGACTTAGTACTGTGTTCCTTAAACCAAAATTTAAGGAAACTAATAATAATTCAATGGGGTGATTATCAATCTCAGAAGACAGTGTTCTGGAACAGTAAAGAAATCATATAGAGATAGCAAGGGACTTGACTTGGGGTAGTAAACACATAATACAATACACAAATGATATGTACAGAATTGTACACCTGAAAGCTATATAATTTTATTAACCAATGTCACCCCGATAAATTCAATAAAAATAATTTAAAAATCACTATGTACAGTATTTTTTAATCAGTCATGCTGCATTATGTTTATCTGATATTTATTCTCATTAAAAATGACTCACTTATGGTAAAGAAAAAATACATCAAATAGAGCATTTTTCTCATGAGAAAAAAAGTATTTACAGTACAGTAAATCACATTCACTAAGCAAGTCAAAATGCACACCTTCCCAGAGGAGATGGTATAGCATATTCTACTTAGAAAGACCCTGGGTCAAATCCTACCTTTGCCAGTGACACTGTAGAAATTACTTAACCTGAGACTCAGTATCATCATTTGTAAACTAATAATGACAATAATACCCAACTCATAGAGTTGTTCAGATGACTAAATGCATATAAACCAGTAAACATGTCTAGTACACTAAGCATTCAATAAGTGTTAGTTTAACTATTATTATTACTATATTATTAATTATTAAAATCAAGGAATGTAAAGTAAGACCCTAATGTTTCTTTCCTTAATTCTACATGTAATTCTTTTCTTGTGCTGAAAAAGTCCCTTCTTTGTGTCTTCCTTTCCATTAAAAAAACAAAACAAAACACAAAACCTCTCTTTCTCCCAGGGAAAGCAAGTATTAGAGCCTGTGTGGAGAGTATCCATTTTGCCCATCACTTTCTCAAGAATTAGATTGTTCTAAACATTTTCATTCTCTCTTTGCATCTTCCATCCTTGTTCTCAAGGAATCAAATTAACAAGGGAATCAGCATTCCCGTTCCCTAACTTTAAGAATAGGAGTCAGAATGCCCAGTCTAGAGATGTCCGTTTGAGTAGCTAGGAAGCATCTCTAACCAACAGGCAAGAAAGAGCAGCCATTCATGGAACAAATAAGTGATTTGCATTTCCAAGGATGTGGGGAAACATATTAGTTATAATTAGCAAACATGCAGAGTCCCTGCGACAGCTTCACTTTACAAACCTTTGAATGTTTGACAAGAAAAGGTCATGTTTTGTAAAATCCTCAAAAGGTCATTCAATAACAAATCACATGAATGAAATCGCAAGAGTTCAGGGAGGTTAACAGAAACACCACAGGCAGTAAAGTGCGTTTTCAAGGTAAACAAGAAAAGAGGGAAAGCGCCTTGCCTCAGCTCTGGAAGGAGAGAAATAGAAGCAATCTCTAATTTACCAAACACTATAATTTCAAGACATTTTCTCAGTACTTGGTGGTTTAGCAGTGAATGTTATTTCTCATGTTCAGCTCACTTGAAGGATTATCAGATAACAACCCACCAACATTTCAACAGTTCTTCAAAAGGTCTAGGCTGACCTTAGCCAAGGCTTTCTTTCATATATTTCATTTAATAAATCTCATGAGTGGATTCCACTTAAAACAAATAGGTGGCTGCATGTGTGGGATACACATACCCACACCCACACACCACTGTGGAAGGTCCCATGCAGCACACACACCCCAAATCTGGAAACTCTAGCCCCAGAAGCCTCTTCTCTGGCATTTTGACCTGCTCATGACCTCTTTCTTCCCAGGTCTATTTTCTTCTTCCACAAGAGCCAGCCCCACATCCCTCACAGTCAGGAGTAACAAAGGCTTGTTTATATAGGGTAATTTAGCTGCAGGATCAGTGGGGAGGCAAGAGCAGATGATGCATCTGATCCATAGGTCGAAGGCACAATTCAGATGTGCAGAGCTCATGGGTTTAAGTGGGGGAGGAGGGCTCCTAGGGACAACTGCTTCCCAGAAAGTAGGGCCAAGGTATGAGGGTGGGGGTTATCTTCTAGGCTGCTTCAGACTTGGGCAGACCCTTCACCAGTAGGGTGTTGGGTGTGAAGGTTAAGAATGTGGTGCAGCCCTAGCCAGTTTGGCTCAGTGGATAGAGCGTTGGCCTGCAAACTGAAAGGTCCTAGGTTCGATTCCAGTCAAGGGCACATGCTCGGGTTGTGGGCTCAATCCCCGTTGGGGACATGCAGGAGGCAGCAGATCAATGATTCTCTGTTATCACTGATGTTTCTATCTCTTTCTTCCTCTCTGAAATCAATAAAAATATATTTAATAAATAAAAAAAAGAATGTGGTGCACAGATCATGCTAGAGCCTGAGAGACCAAGCAGACAGGTAGCACAGACCCCAGACATCCTAGAAGGAAGTCACTCAACAGAGCCCTTGGAAAAAGGAGCCAGCATCCTAAGGAAGAAGCACAGGACATGGAGTTGGCAAATCTAGCTTCAGCTTGCTCAGTAACCTTGAGCAGATTCATTTCACGTTTCTGGGACTCATGTTTCCCATCTGTAACATGGGTTAATACTTCTTCTTGTTTACTTCCAAAGCTAAGGTCCTTAGGATAAAATAAAACAAGTATCTAGAGAAAGCCATGTGTTATTTTCCACCAGCAGGAACTTGAGATGAAAGTCCTGACTCATCTGAGAACTGCTCTCTCAAGTCCTGCTCTGCCCAGTGTCACAGCCATGTGTGGGAGCTACTTAAATCTAAGTTTTAATTAAAAATCACATGAAATTTAAAATTCAGTTCCTAAGCCACAGCAGCCACATTTCAAGTGTTTGGAAGCTACACATGGCTAGTGGCTTCCATACTGCACATGACAGATACAGAAAACTGCCATCACTGCAGAACATTCAATTGGGTGGCACACACAGACCTACCTGTTTTAAATGGAGGACAGCCATGCCAACCTCTCCCCCACCACCACTTCACACTCTCCATGTACTACCCACTTTACCTCAGCCTCCTGCATTCCATATTCAGCATAAGACCCCCCTCCATATAGACCCCTGACTGATGGTTCAAGCGTGTACCTCTCACCTTTACATTTACCTGCCGACCATGAAGCCCCACCAGTCTGGCAACTGTTTGATCAGAATGACGGTCAGAAACAGGACACCTCACTTTGTCTTCCTTGCCAACTATTTTAGCTTATTTGCCACGAGTACAGGGTATAATTAATATCACACAGGAGCCGGCATTGTCATTTTTCAAATCATTTCCCTGGAAATGTTCTACACCTCTTAATGGCCCTGCTAATGCTGTAGCTGTCATGTTTTGGACAGCTGCACTTTTACAAGACAAACTCTGCAGCGCCAGGAGCCTCTCTGCAGACTTCTCAGCTCAGAGGCGCAGAGGCTGCGAACGCCAGCCGGCAATGGCTAGATGGAAATCTTTGATTAATTTTTTTACCTCTTGGTGCTGACTGCTCCTCAAGTGTCACCTTCCTGGCTTCCATTCCCAGCCACCTCATCCCTTCATGTCCTCTCCCCTGGCCCCCCACCCCCACCTCCTCTCTCCTCTGCCACCTGACAGACAGGGGATGAGTGAAATAAGCTGGAGTCATACGGCTGATTAAAGCCAGGATACTCTGCCCAGAGGTGCAAAGGCTTAAACATCTGGATGGAAGCCAGGCCTCATGCTAAATGCCCACACACTGAAAAATCATGGCCCTTCATGCCTATTTAATTTTATTTCTCAGAAATATGCTCAGATAACTTCTAGCAAACAGTTTAGATTTTTCTATATACTGGATATATATGAGAAAGACTGGGGAGGGAGAAGGACAATGAAAAGAGGGCTAAATATGAAGTGGCCACAGAGCCATGCACAAGGCAAGCAAGGACAATCTGAGCCACACCAAGTATGCACTAAGGGACACAAATGAAGATGCTTTCAAACAAGATGGAGAAAATCACCAGGGTGTTTTAGGGAGTAACAGCATTCTGCTACTGCTTTTTTATTGGTGACAATACTTTTTTGATAATCAGTTTAGAGTAAAGGAGATTGTTGGAGTTGGATGTCATAGTTTATTCTGCCCAGAAAATAGAACTACATTGTCCAACCCTGTCCCGAAGAGCCCTCTCTGCTGAGGCTCTGTCTTAAGGAGCTAAAACGAGATGCCTGACAAGGAACCCATAGCCATGCTAGGGACATGCTGTCTTTTAGGCTAAACAGCAACGTTGACTCTCTGCTCCTTTAATACTGTGTTTATTAGTGATCCGCAGCCCATGGAGAGACGAACACACAACTTCCTTTCATGCTGTGTCTGCAAAATGCTACAGAAAGTTGGACTCATCAGCGAAGCAGCAGGTCCCTTGGTTGAAACCAGCCAGGCCAGAAAAGTGACATGAACAGGATGCTGCTAAACATGCACAATCCGAAAATGCACACTGTATTCTCTTCTGCATGATTTGCTGCCATTTAAAAGACAATAAACAGCAACTTTATATTGCTAACAACATGTCATTTAAGGTTTGCTGTTGCTCAACATCAAGAAAAATCAATGCCGGCTCTACGGGGGCAAAAACCCGAGAACTGAGCTCCATCTCAGGGCTGTTTGAACTCATTTCCTTTCTCCACGGCTGCCCCCTGCACTCCCCCTCAGGCGTCCCCTCGCAGCGGGCTGACAGCTTGACACATTGACAGCTCGCACTGAATGACAACTGATTTGTACAAATTTCAAGCCTTATAAATCTACCTGTCACAACAACAACATAAAAGCGCCCAGGCCCAGCAGGTAATTCAGAAAAAGCTTCCCTTGACAGCACTTTCTGAAAAGCAGTGGCGTGCCTCCTGCCAAAAATTCCAACTATCATCCTTGTATAACTTTGAATAAAAATTCAGGGCCCATTTTCTTGCCAACAGGCTACCAATCGTCTTATTTAAAGATTAAAAAGAGTGAACAGGAGAGAGGAGGGGAAAAAACATCCACACAATTTCATTTTATACTGATATGAAAGTAGCACCACCTGCTACGCCAGGATTACCACTCCGTTTTCCTCTCCAGTGCTCAGAGGGAATAAATGCGTGAGGCTTTTTAGGGTATTTAAACAATATTCCAGATTGCAGGGCCTGCACCTTCCAGTCCCCTCCCCACTCACCTGGGACCGGTGCTGCTCCAGAACAAGGTGGTTTGACTGGTGGGGAGCTGGGAGGCAGGGGTCTGAGGTCGTTGGCTGTTGTTTTAAGCAAGCCGGCCCCAAGATTTCTCCAAGACAAAGTGCCTTCACGTGCCCAGGGCCCCACCTCTCTTGACCACTTTTCTTACTAAAATGATGCAGATATATCATGATAAACCGAAATATTTATCAAAATATTATTTTGTCAGTGCATCTTTATCACAAAACAGTCACTGAAATTGAGCCTCTGAGCTTGGTTTTTAGGGATGGTTTTATAATCATATGTAACAATGAAGGAAAAAATATTCTAGCAAAATAAGGTACTTCAAAGTAGAGAAACAGACAATAAGTACATGAGCATTTAAACAAGAAAGAGCAGTTTACAAAAACAAATGTTTATCTTTATGGCTGCTATTAGCCCTTCTAATTCCATTCAATAACAAGAAAGGCATAGCTGAAAGGTGGGTGGCATAATTTCTCATGTTCTCATTGCTCATGTAAAATCTCTCAGTAGACTCACAGATGGGAAAACAAACTTAGTCTTGCCTTTGAGGATTTGTTGTAAGAGCATGTTGAATGGGGGTGCAAAGGAGACACCTCAGAAGAAGATATGGGACCAACAATGAGGGCAAAGTGAGTGTCCATCCAATTGGGTGAACTCAGAAGCAACAATGGTGCCACCAAAGCATCCTGTCACAGTGCAAGTCCCTTCTCTTCAGCAGGGGCCATCAAAGGTAACTGGAAAACAGATACTGGATGGGCGTTTTGGTTTCAACTCCTGTCTTTCCCACTTAGGAGTCTTGTAACTTTGGGGAAATTTTATTTACTCTCCATGTGCTTTAGTTTCACCATCTGTATCATAATCATATCTACCTCAGAATAAGGATTAAATAAAAAGTTTTCTTCATCCTGGCCAGGTGGTTCAGTTGGTTGGAGCGTAGTCCCATACACCAAAAGGTTGCAGGTTCCAGTTCCAGTCAGAGCACAAATCTAGATTGTGGGTTTGAGCCCCAGTCAGGGCGTGTACAGGAGGCAACCGATCAACGTTTCTCTCTCACATCAATGTTTCTCTCTCTCTCTCTCTCTCTCTCTCTCTCTCTCTCTCTCTCTCTGTCTCTCTCTCTCTCCCTCTCTTTCTGAAATCAACAAACGTATCCTCGGGTGAGGATAATAATGTTTTCATCACAGTAAAGAATGTGTCCATTAATTCATTGACATAGACATGGATACATATATAAAAAACATTTAAAGTGGTAAGTAATGTAGAGGAAAAAAACACATTATAATATAAGTATTATTAGTACTCTCTTCAAGATGCCACATATAATTGCTTTTCTTACATGGAGTGTAAACTTCCAATGTAGGGTTTATTTTTTAAAGTAGGGAATAATACCTGAAACTCATTTGGTTAAAATGTGCAGGTAAGTGATCAATGTACCTGGGATGAATTTCTTTTCTACCATGTATTTGTCTACTCTTTGTCTACTCTTTTAACTTGCTTCTTCATTAGCTTATAACTAATGAAACCATCTAGTGTGTGTTGGAAAAATATATATTAATTCAAAAGCACATAATTTGCACTCTTTTAACACAGTTATCACTGGGAAATACTATAAATATGTGAATTACCAGGGAATAAAAACAACATATATACATGTAATATACACACAAACATGTAAAACACATAAATATATAGAGAGAGCAATAGAATATTTTAGCCCAAATTATAGCTGATGTATTAGCTGGCAAATCTTGAGATGAAAGAACAGAATGCAATGTTATGATTTGAGATTTGCTGTAAACCCAACATTAACATCAGCTGAATCCTCAAATATAACTTAGATTAAAAGTGCCCAAATTACATGAAATGATATCCACTCTGTCACATTCTTGATATTAACTGCTCAATTTGGATCATATCAAGACTGACAAGAGCCAACTGAACTTCAAAAATCAGCAAATCCATGCTTTTGTAATTATTTGTATGACCAAGAACAAGTATTTTGATTATGAACCATTAGTGGCCATTAGTAAATAAAATTGGGTTTGAATTTCAGAAGATATGTATATCATGCTAAAAAAACAAAGTTCAACTAAATTTTTATGTAGTAAAACAATTGATGAACCATAAAGCAAAACAACTGCACATCAAATCTTTGTAGAATGAGATGGAGAAAAGACAACTACCTATAAAATTGATAAGAGAATGATAATTTACATTAACTAAACCAGCCTTCTTTTTCATCTTTCGTCAATTGTCAAGTGAACACAGAACAGGTGAGTCATGGATAGGAAAAAAAACAAACAAGGTATCTCAGTTAAAGTTCAACTTCAGGCCAATATCCACCCAGAGCTAGTAAATTAGATTATTCCTATGTTAACCCTTCTCTTCTCAACAGCCCATGGTAGGCCTAACAAAATGATAAATAACATTTTGGTTTACTATTGTCTTCCTGACATCAATCACCAAGATTTAACAAACACTATCTCGCATATGCTGGAATCCCCCCTACTATGACCAATTAAATAACAAATCACTCAGTGGAGAGCCGCAGGGCTGACAAAGGCATAATCAAGTACAGTGCTGGTCAGATAAGTCACACAATGGCCCACTGGGAATTTGCTTAGGAAGAAACAGTTATGAAACTTCAGATGCAAAACACATGATGTCTATGTCTTTGATATTTGCGTGTGTGTGGGTGACTACTTGTTTCCCATGTAGTAAGCAAGAGCAGTGCTTTCAAACCTATTAGCTTACAAGGTTTTGTGTGTGTTTTCCTTTTTCCTAAGAGGCTCCTCACTTAGCTGCTTATTTTCTCCATCTGAATAAGGGCCAAACTTGGAATCTCAGAATGTCATCCACCTGTCAGTCATCAGTCCCTGGAAGCTGATAGGCTTTTAAACAAAAAAGTGGTATTACCTTGTGACCTAGATGAAAGTACCAACTGCCACTCATTAAGAAAACCCCTTGGCCTTTGAGCAGCTGCCCAGTGGCCCAGACCTGAGCTACTCTGCTTCAGGATGAGCCCATGCTTGCAACTCCCCTAAGGGCATTCTACATTGCCCATCAGCAGGCGCATCCACAGTGACCAAGGGCTAAATGTTCAGTCCTTCAACCAACAACACATTGAAAATAGTGGCTGAGTTCCTACTGCCCATCGATTTCTGTCTACATTTGCTGGAACAAAAGGACCAACTTCACCCAATCTTCCCCACAGAACAAGTGGTCACAGAGGCATTTTCCTGCCACCTGAGATGATCTCTGAGAGGTACATATCATGAGTCACCATGGCCTCCTCAGCTCTACTTACAGAAAAAGTCATATCTGAGCCCATAATCAGGTGTCACCCACCTGGTCTGAAGGCCAACAGGAGATCAGACGTGGCTTCTCTGGCACCTACCAGGGGTTCATGGGAAAGCTGGCAGGGAAATAAAGGCAAGGGGATCCACACATCCTCTGTCGTGAACTTCCATGGAATCGGTAAATTTTTACCACTTAGGAAAAATCATGTTATTTGTAACTGTCAGAGGAAGGAAAATCTGTAATTGTTAAGGGGGATGAAGCCTGTGCAAATTCTTTCCTGTGCAAAGTGAACAGTCAATCACTTTTATAAGGACAGCAACAACTGAAACTATCCATTCGTATACTTTCCTTTAGTCAACAATATTACCTTTAGTAATCTGGGGAATGTGCATCCATAAATTACAGAAAGTGTTATTGCATTGCTGAATAAACAGCAACATTTCCATCAGCAGCAGCAGTGGCAGCCCCACAAAGGTATAACAAACAGACTCAATCATTTTCTTGTCAAGCTTTGCAATGACTGCAGAGTTTACTGCTGGAGATAATGTTGCTTTCCTCAGCACTGTGTGCCAAACTGCAAACTGCTTATTAAAACAAAACCTCTTTTTCAGAGCAGCATGAGTTGGATAATCACTTATTGCACTCAAGAAAAAACAGGTTTGGTGCCCAGAGGAGGTTAGCAATCAGGCATATGTGTTAATATTTGGTTGGTAAAAACTGGTTAAAAAAATAAATTATCTGACATTGGGCTGGGAGAGAGAAGAAGTTCACTTATTAACATCACTATCCCCAGGTGAACTACTTCCCTCATGATGTCATTCAGTGCTTTGCTGTGTTTCAGAGTACCAAGATGGAGTGCTTGACCGGAGCTTTGGAGTGGGGAGTTGGGAGGAGGAGGAAGGGGAAGAAGAATGAAAGGAAAGCAGAAATGAAATGCAGCCTGCTGACGAAATGAAGGAATCTCTGGAAGAAACTGTGTTCTAGGGCAGGAGGAGACTGAGGAAAGGAGCAGGGGGAAGCCAGGGAACGTTAAGAATTAGGCATTTGTGGCTAAACTATTTCTGAAGACAGCACCTATTATTACTCTCCGAAGAAATGGCTTGACATAACTAAGCCAGCGATAGCACTGAAAAACCATCCTCAATTATCTCTCGCTTAAAATAGATTGACAACCATTTTACTGAATCTGGGTGACAGGGAGGCCAAGGCGGAGTCCAGGAGGCCTCCTGTGTCAGAAGAGCTGCTCTGGGAGGAAAACCATTATTCCTGACTATGCAATAGCTGCCCCCGTACCTCTCCACATTTCTTTCTCCTTCTCATGCCCATTAAAGATGAACTGCTATCAAAGCAGGCACACCCTGTTTCCTTGGCCCACCCTTCCACTGTCTCAATGCAGCCAATAGCCCTGTGGTACAGGGCATGAGCTGTGGAAAAGGAGAGCCTATACTCTGGATGCCCCCTCAAACAGGAAATGAGGCTTTGAAGACTTTATTATAACTTTAGGCACCATCTGGGGCTGGCTTGACACTTATCAGTACTCTAAAATGAGAATGAAAAAAAGAAAAACACCACAGATGTAGAGTGAAAAGGCAATTGCAGTCACTGTCACTCAACTTCAACAACTGAGGGAAGGCAAATACAGGTCAGTACCGTCCACATTCCTGGAAGGGGTGGTCAGTCCAGCTCTCACCAAAACTCCTCCCTACCTTAAACCTGCGGAACCAAGAGCTGTCCCAACCCAGCTCGTTTCTTTCTGCCACCTTAGGGCCTAACATTCTGTCTGCCTGGAAAGCTTTCTTTCCCTTTGCTTGGCTCATTATTCACATCACTAGTGGCCGGTGCATGAAATTTGTGCACTTTAAAAGGGGATTAATTAGAAGAAATATTTTAATATTGCTATTTTCCCTTTCTCTATAATAGAAGTGTCAGAGATGAAAGAAAATTAGTAAAATGTATATGAAAATCTTCCTCCTGTCAGAGTCTGGGGTGCACCATGGGACCCAGAGTCAAGTCCTTGCCCAACCACGTGCACCTCAAAATTGTGCAAGTCCCAGACCTGGCTGCCCAGCCCCCCATTGAGCTAGATCCAACCTGGCTGGTCCCACCCTTGTCAAGCCCCACTGGGCGGTGGGGCACAGCCACAGGTCCCCTGGTCTGGTGCTGGGGCAGGGGGCGCGCCTTGAGGTCCTCTGTCAAGCCCCATCAGGTGGGGGACACAGCCTGAGATCCCCTGTCAAGCCCTGCCAGGTGGGGGGCATGGCCTGAGGTCCCCCAGCCTGGCACCAGGGCAGGGGGTGCAACCTGAGGTCCCTACCAGGTGGGGAGCGTGGCCTGAGGTCCCTGTCAAGCTCCACAGGGGCGAGGCGGGGGTGGGGGGTGGGGGGGAGGTGCAGCCTTGGGTCCCTGGTGATAGCTCCTTAAGGGAACTGGGCCTCTGCTGTGGGCACCGCCATCTTTGTGGCAGAGGTGTGGTCAATTTGCATATTCCCTCTTTATTATATAGGATTAGTCACTTCCTCAGAAAAAGGCTTTCCCCTTCCCCTCAACCTCACCTAGGCCCCTACTCCCCTAGGACCCCCCACCATCTCCCGTGCTTTTCTTTTGACTTTTATTCAAATCACTACCTCTACCTGAGATTATATCATTTATGAATGTTTATTCCTGTCTCCTATGTTTATTACCTGTCTCCTCTATGAGAAGGTAAACTCCATATAGACAAGGACTTTATTTTGTTCCAAATGATACCCCTAGCACCTAGAATAGGGCCCAGCACCCAGGAGGTGCTCAAAACATATTTGACAAATTACTTAAAAACCATTCCATAATTGCAGAGAAAATATCCTCATATATTGGAGACCTCTGTCAGACTCGCACAACACTCTCTGAGTGGAAACTGAGTCCCAATCATGAGAAACACTATGGAGAACCTTTTTAAAGAGATGATAAACTCAATTCAGAAAAATCAACTGAATATAAAGCCAAAAAATTTTTCATGACAAAACAGAAATAAAGCTAACAAAAAGACACTAAAAAGAAATCAGAAAGCAACCAAAAACCATGGGGAGAAATGCAACTTTATCACAAAAAAGGACTAATCAGATATAGACAAGGTACACACAGCATATGCATAATTAAATACACACCTGAAAACATTCATATATACACAAAGAGCTACAAAAACAATCACAAAAAGGATAAAAGCTCAGCAGGAAAGTGGACAAAAACACAGTTCACAGAAAAAAAATATAAATGCCTCTTAAATATATAATAGGGTACTTAAACTCATTCATAATAAGAGAAATGGAAATTAAAATACTGAGAAACCATTTTTTTAACCTACCACACTGGCAAGAATCCAAAAGTTTAATCACACACCCAATTGGTGAGGCTGTTGAGAAAACAGGCATGCACCTAACATTTGTTAGTGAGGCTGCAAATTAGTTTCACTCTTAATGAGTGCAATTTGGCTATGTCTATCAAAATTACAAATGCATATGCCCTTTGACCCAGTAAGTCTATTTCTGGGAATTTATCCTATAAGATACACTTGCAAACATTCAAAAATGGTAGTGTCAGGTCACTGATTGTAACTCTGTAACAGTGAAAGGAAGAGCACAATGCCATCACTAGGGGATTGGATAAACAAATTATGAATTCATTCAGTGGAACACTATGCACCTATAAAAAATGGAAAAGCTCTCTATGTACTGATATGGAAGGATATTTTGGTTAAGTAAAAAACACAAGGGGCAAAATGATATCAATAGAAGGCTATCTTTTATATAAATTGGGGAAGGAATAACATATACAATAAGTCTTTACTTAATGTTGTCCACAGGTCCTTGGAATTGCAGCAAAATGACATATAATGAAACCAGTTTTACTGAAGGCTAATTGATATAAACAAGACTTAAGTTCCTACAACATCTCATCAATGGCCTCATGAAACAAAACCAAATGAAGCAATGTTATTCCAGAGCCTTCTATATTTAATTTTGCTTATAGATACAAAATTTTGAAAACTCTGAATAAAGTATAAAAGGAACCAAAAATAGTTGCCTTTGGGGTGAGGACTGGAGAAGATAAGGAACAATATGGGGAGGAAAACGTTTCATAATCTTTCATGTCTCTTTAAGTTTCAAATCATATGGGGGTGTTCCAAAATTAAAATTGATTTTAAAAAAACTCCATTCACAGTGTGTTAGAGTATTTTAAAGGTCAAAAAGCACAACTCAGTTTGGGAAAGAAAGACACTAAGCAGGAAAGAACTCACATGGACTGGGCAGGAATAAGCAGAGGCGGGAAGTTCCTAGGCCGTCCGGCTTTGAATTGACCAACAGATTAGTATAACACACACTTGGCGCACATTTGACAAAAAGACTGCAGCCCAGTTGGTCCACTTTCTTTCTTTGGTCATTCCTTCGCTTTCTGGATATCATGGTGGCACACTCCCCAGGTCTTCTCTCTTTCTGCCTGGTCTCCAGTCCTCCCTGTGGTGTCTTGCTTCACTCCCTCCGCCCAGGCTTCTGTTCTGCCTTGCAAATAAATCCTCACCCTTCACCCCTCTACAACCCCACAGCTCACGCTTAACCCCATCTCTCTGATCTTGCTGGGTTCACAGCAAGGGACCAGGCCAGTACCATGGTACTACCTTGAGATTATCAGTGAATAAAAGAAGATCAAAGGGAAACAGTGTCTAGTTCCACTAAGAAAATATAAGCCAGTATCCTTTATCGTCTCTTTATCCAGCATTCAGTAGTACAAAAACAAGGTCTTAGAGACAGGATTTTGGGGGTTGCAGAAGAGACAGCAGCATGCATTGCCTCTTTTAAGGGTGTCAGTTCTGCCCGCTGCCCCGATGAAGAAGAGCACCAGGAGAAACACTTTTGCTCACAACCTTGGCTGACTGGGGATGTGTGGGCACTCAGCTGAAGGGTGGCCATGCATAGAGGCCAGCATCCTCTCATGTTAGGTTAGAGCCATCTAGCTCCCCAGCCTGTCACAACACCTTGGGGCCTAATTCTGTCATTCAAAGTTACTGATTTTAGATTGGCCTTGTTTCAAGTTATCCTAAGACTTGACCAGCAATTGCCTTAGCCATGGCATCTCTCATAGAACCATGAACAGAGAACTGTGGCATATATATCATTTGAGACTCTAAAGAAATGCCACTTGATCTATTCATTTTATAACACACGTCTTTTTAATACAGTTTTAGTAATTATATGTGTAATTAGCAAAGTGGTTTTAAATGTGTGAGTTTAAATAAAGACGTCAATTAAAAATAATAATGCATTATCTTGGTATATTATTTGTCTTCAGGGACCACTAAAATATGCAATGGGGTTCTGTAAACAGAAAAAGGTACAAGCCTGAATACTGTATTTTTTACATCCTTTGCAAACCACCATCAAAAGCTACTATGAATGTAAATTTCTATTTAGCCTATATGCACCCTGCTCCAAGTTCTATATCAACAGAATCCAAATGAATGTGATTTTATCATAGGTGAAAAATACATCTTGACAGGTGTATGACACAACTAAAACTTTCATACTCTGCTGATGGAAATATAAGTTGGCACAACCACTTTGGAAAACTGTTAGGCAGTACATTCTTACAATGAACAACACATACACACTATGACCCAGCGATTCCATCCCTCGGTATATATCCAACAGAAAGGGATATGCATGTTCATCAAAAGACAGGATGAGTGTTCATAGCAGCACCATTCATCATAGCCAGAAATTACTGGGAAATAATCCAAATGTCCATCAACAGTAGAACAGCTTTTTCTTTAATTTTGGCAAATCCATACGACAGAATACTATGTAGCAATGAATACATGAGCCACGGCTACATCCACATGAATTATATCTCATATATGGTTGAGCAAATGAAGTGAAAAACAGAAGATGGACTGCTGTATAATTCTATTTACATAAAGATTTAATACAGGCAAACCTCTCCTCTGCTGTCAGAGCACAGGACAGAGTCAGTTACCCTTGTTGTGGGAAGGGGTACAAGTAGTACCTGGAACAGACACTCGGGCAGCTTTCTGTCAGCAATGCTCTATATCCTGACCTGAATGCAGAATACACTGGTGTGCTCACTTTGTGATGATTAACCAAGCTAGGCACTTAGGATTTGTGCACTTTTTTGTATGTATCTTATACATCAACAAAACATTTCTTTTAAAATATACTTTTTAAATTGCTTAATTACTCTTCAAAGTGTCAGGTACCTGAACTGCTGCCCCAAAGTTAGAGGGACACTTAATTCCTATCATTAGCTCCTGACATGTCCAAATGATTCTTTGGCTACTTGTTCATAATGGAATCAAGAGGCACTAATCTCATTATCGCCTGTCAGCAGGCGCTATCAGAATGCTGTTGGCCATTAGTCTCCCACTGCTGCAATCAGTCAGAGACTTGCAGAGCACCCAAAAGTAGACAAAAAATAGTGCTACTTTAGTTCTTCTCTCATCCCACACACCTTTACCAACCTCGTGCCAAATCCTCCATACCTGAGGCCAAAGGCTGCCTTCTCCAAGAGGCCATCGCAGACCTCTCTAGCCAACACAGACTCCCATTCTCTGAACAAAATTCCTGCATGTGTTCACACACTCATTCATCCATCCACACATCCATTGAAACATTTCTTGATCACCTACCATGTGCCAGACTATGTGCTCAAGGTATGAAACTGAGTAACGCAGAATTCCTTTTTTTGAGGTGGTCACAGTATTGTATGGAAAACAGAGCAGGATTATAATGAGAGACACATATACAGAAAATAGTCAGAATATAGGAAAAAAAGCAGGTAAGCCAAGTTTAAGTGGGGATTAATTCCTAGAGGAGGTTTCACATAAATATGCTTTAAAGAATGAGTGAAAATCAGCCAGTCAAATTAAGATGAAGACAGCTCCTAACAGAGGGCATCTCATGATTAAAGATATGGAAGCAATAAAAGACCTGGTGTGGGAATGTGAGTGCTACCATGTGGGGAACTACAGGCAGCCCCATATAGTCAGAGAGTAAAATCTGAAAAAGGGCAGAGAGAAGATCACAAAGGTATCTGCAAACTATGTGAAACTTCACGCCAGTAAAGAGCAGTCACTATGGGTGGTAAGCCGAGGAAAGGCATGGTCACGTTTGTCATCAAGAAACTGTCTGGAGAAATGGAGAAAGAGGCAGGGAGGTATCATCATAGACCTGCCTGAACCAAAACACTTTTGAAGTAGGGCTGGAAAGGAGAAAAATTCAAGAAATGTTTAGGTGGTAAAATCAAAAAGACTTAGTGACTAGTTTGGTGTGGTGTGAAAGTGGGGAAGGAGAAAGGAAAGTCCATGAAAACTGACAGATTGGTGACAGCAACTGAAAAAACATACAATAGGAGGAGAAGGTGGGGGTAGACAGAAGGAAGGTGATGAGGTCGGCACTGAAGGTACCAAATGTGAAATGCCTAGGGAATTTCAGGGAATATGGGAATATATTCAGCAGGAGTTAAACACCTGAGTCTGGCAGGCAGAAACTTTAGCTAAAGGTAGAGAAGGACCCATCAGCACATACTTGAAACTGAAATCCTAGAGTGTATGAAATCACAGAATGCATGTGGTATGCAAATACAGAGCCGAAGACTCGGTAACACCAACATTAAGGAAGGAGTGGAAGAAGAAGGGTCTATGAATAGGACAGAAGAGGAATGGGCAGAAAGGTCACTCAGTGAATCAGAAAAGTGTAATGGTATCAATGCCAAGGCAGTGGCAACTTTTAAAACACTAGTGATGAATTAGTAGTCCCAAGTGAAGAGGTCCAGAGGTCCAGGTAGTCATTGATGACATCAGTGAGAGATTACAGACTTCCAACAACATGGCAGAGTGGGCTGATATAAACCTACATCACAACACTCTTAAAGAAACCTGGATGAAAGATAACCCTCCCCTAAACTTTTAATACACATCAGAGCCTGAGTAAGGGGGTGGGGGAAACAGAGAGAGAAACTGCCAAGCAAGAGAAACAAAGACTAAAATCCAAGTCTGCATAACAGGAGCCCATGACAACATTAGACTGGATATAAGCCTAAGGATCCAGGTATTTAATGTCCTCGAAGGGACAGGAGCTGGAACTAACAGTTCTACATAAAGCTGGACATCCAAGGACTGAAATATATATGACAAAAGGATAAGAGAAACTTTATCTACCAGCCCAGAAAAACGATAAGAAGGCATGCTGTTCTTCAGGGCTCTGGGCAGAAAAGGAAAAAAAAAGCCCATGCAAGAAACTAAAATTCCAAGCCTGCACTACCCAAAGTGAAGAGTAATGGTATTTCAAATACAAGTTGAAAAATAATATAAAACTGGTGCTAGAAAGCTGTTTTCTTTTCAAAAATAGTGATCGTTCCCCAACCAAGGGCCCAAGAGACAACACTTGACAGATATAAGCTCACACTATAAAAAAAATTATAAAACACAAGGAAACAAATAACTATGAGGGAGATTCAGCCAACTATAAATGGGAAAATGGGAAGTTATAGAAAACTCAGAAAAGCCATAAAATAATAATTAAAAGGTATAGGAAACATTATGAAATGAGACACTATAGGGAAAACATAATAAAGAGACTATTAAAAACAAACACAGTCCTCAGAAGTAAAATTTCAATGTATGAGCTCAACAGAGTATAAGATACCAATGAAAAGAGAATTTGTGAAATAGAAGGTAAATATGAAAGATTATCCAAAATTCAGCAAGGGAAGATAAAGAGATGACTACATGAAATAAAAGACATGTAGCAAGGGGGACAGAATAAGATCCATGATGTAAACTAATAGGAGTTCCAGAAGAGAAGAGGGGGGAGGGGGAGAATGGAGGAAGGGCAATAAATAAAAATGAATACCTCAGAATTTTCCAGAACTGGGAAACAAAATAAGTGCATGAATTCTTAGCTTGAATAAGGTCACTGAGTCCGAAGGATTTTAAATAAAATATAACTACATGTTGGTTATATGTAATATATATAATGTATATTATTATGAAAACACTCAAAGGAGAAAAAAATCTTTAAAACAAGAGAGAAAGAGAATCCAAGATGGTGGCGTAGGTAAAGACCTAAACTGCTGCCTCGCACAACAATTTCAAAACTACAACTAAAAGACAAAACGTCTATCACCCAGAACCACAGGAAAGCTGGCTGAGTGGAAGTTCTACAACTAGAAGGAAAGAGAAAAGAGCACTGAGACGTGCACAAGCGCTGAAAAGCTGAGGTACGGAGGCGAGTGATCTGGGCTGGCAGCAGGTGTTGCTTTTTTCAACCCAAAGGGAGACAAGCCCCCGGATTACTCTGAAATACAGTTTCTGGGGAGACACGGGGGACCCAAACTCCTACGGGGAGAAGCTGGACTGTCTGCCATCAGATCGGAAAGTGAGGGGGGCTTGCTTGCAGAGCTGCACGCAAGAATAATTGTTTACTGCGCTGGGGCACGGGACGCAGTCGGAGACACAGAGCCAGCTAACTAGCAGCCATCTCTGTTTGCCATGCCCTAGCCTAGTGACACCCTGAGACCCCGCCCCACACAACCTACAAACCCACCCAAGCTCCAAGCAGCAGCTTTAGCATAAGAAAGGCCTGCCCTATCGCAGCTTAACCTAGCAAACTTGCAGCCTGGGTCAGACAGCTCCAAAACCTCCAAACCCCAAGCAAAGAGGAGAAAACTGTAGCTCTCGCTGTAGCTCCTGCTGGGTGGACTCAGACAATAGCTGACCTGCACCCCATTGGAGATCCAGAAGCCAGTATACCTAGTGGTCAGTGTGAGAAACCAGATTTCAACTCCTCACATCCATAAGTGACACATTCAAGAGGCAGACTCAGCGAGCACCAAAGCCCCACTGAAACAAGTCCTGCACCATAAGCGTGTCTCCAGCACAGCAGTTCTTCCATTATAGACACAGCGAGTCCTCACAGCCGATTGGCCTGGAGGTCAATTCCTCCCAGCGTACCAACAGCAATTAAGGCTTAACTACACCAAGACTTTGCACTCAGCCCACAAAGGGGTGTACCAAGAGCGTCCACATCAGGTGAATGGGGAGGCTGAGCTATTGCCCCCTATAGGTCACCTACCACACAAAGCCACTCCATCAACACAGGAAAGCAGCCAAAATGTGGAGACAAAGAAACATGTCACGAATGAAAGAAACGGAGGAAAGCAAACTACTGGACGACATAGAGTTCAGAACCACATTTATAAGGTTACTCAAGAATCTTCTAAAAACCGTCAAGAAACTTGATGACACTTCTGAGGAGCTCAGTGAGACCTTCAAGGACCTTAATGATAATGCCAAAAAAATGGAAAAGGACCAGTCAGAAATGAAGCATATACTGTCTAAAATAAAGAATATATAGAAACTCAACTGTAGATCAACTTACCCCAAGAATCAAACCAAAGATCTGAAATATGAGGAAACAAAAAACACCCAACCAGAAAAACAAAAAGAAAAAAGAATCCAAAAATATGAAGATAGTGTAAGGAGCCTCTGGGGCAACTTTAAGCACACCAACATCCGAATTTTTGGGGTGCCAGAAGAAGGGAGAGAGCAAAATACTGAAAACCTATTAGAAGAAATAATGACAGAAAACTTCCCTACCTGGTGGAAGAAATAGACTTACAAGTCCAGGAAGCGCACAGAACCCCATACAAGAGGAATCCAAAGAGGACAACACCAAGACACATCATAATTAAAATGCCAAGGGCAAAAGACAAAGAGAGAATCTTGAAAGCAGCAAGAGAAAAACAGTTACCTACAAGGGAGTACCCATACGACTGTCAGCTGATTTCTCAGCAGAGACTATGCAGGCCTGAAGGGAGTGGCAAGAAATATTCAAAGTGATGAACAGCAAGAACCTACAACCAAGATTACTCTACCCAGCAAAGCTATCATTCAGAGTTGAAGGTCAGATAAAGAGCTTCACAGACAAGAAAAAGCTAAAGGAGTCCACTGCCACCAAACCAGGATTACATGAAATGCTGAAGGGTATTCTTTAAGAAGAGGAAGAAGAAGAAAAAGGTAAAGATAAAAATTATAAACAACAAAATGACATCAAATACATACCTAGCAACAAGTGAATCTAAAAATCAAGTAAATAAAAAATCTGAAGAACAGAATGGACTGGTGAATATAATCGAATCAGGGACATAGAAAGGGAGTGGACTGACAATTCTCAGGGGGAAGCGGGTGTGAGTGGTGCAGGAAGAGATTGGTCAAAAATCTTACTCCTATGGATGAAGACAGTGGCAGGGGTTAAGGGCATGGGGTAGGGTGGGGTGGGGAATCAGGTGGAGGGGAGCTATAGGGGGAAAACAAAATGAGGAACACCTGTAATCTGAACAATAAAGATTTATTTTTTTAAAAATTTTAAAAATAAAAATAAAATAAAATAAAAAATAAAACAAGAGAGAAAAAAGATTATTCTCAAAGAAATAAAATATTTAGAGCAGACTTCTCACAAGTAACAGTAAATTATAGAAGACAATGAAATCACTATCAGTCTGCTTGGGCTGTCATAAAAAGTATTATACACTCAGGTGGTTTAAACAACAGACATTTATTTTCTCACAGTTCTGGAAGTGAAAAGTCCATAATCAAGGTGCTGGAAATTTTTGTTTCATATATATATTTCAGAGAAGAAGGGAGAGGGAGAGAGATAGAAACATCAATGATGAGAGAGAATCATTGATCAGCTGCCTCCTGCACAGCCCCAACAAGCCCACAACCAGGGCACGTGCCCTGACTGGGAATTGAACGGGTTCACAGGTTGACACTCAACCACTGAACCACATCTGCCAGGTGAAAATTTGGTTTCTTTTGAGAACTCTCTTCTTGGCCTTCTCACTGTGTCCTCACAGGGACTTTCTTCTGGACTCATGCAGAGAGAGAGAGAAAGAGACCTGTTATCTCTTCCTCTTCTTATAAGAACATCAGTTCTATCAGATTAAAGCCCTACTCTTGTGACCTCAATGAATCTAACTCCCTCCCAAAGGTCCTGGCTCTAAATATAGTCACATTGGGACTAAGATTCCAGCATATAAATTTGGGGAAGAGGGAAGGGACACAATTTAGTCTATAACAAAAATATCTTCAAAGTGTTAAGAGAAAAATAACTATAAGCTAAAATTCTATACCCAGATCAACTATATTTACTCCTCAGGAATAAAGCCAAACTAAAGACATGTTCAGACAAAATGAGAAAATTCCTACCTCTAAACCATCACTGAAAGATCTATTAAACTTAGCAGTATACTAATTGAAACTAGAAGAAATGAGTGAATAGAAGCAATAAACCAACTAAATTGATAAAATATTTATTCAACAAATATTGATTAAGCATTCTTCTTCTATGTGCCAGGGCCTGTTATATTTGATGGGGATACCAACAATAAATAAAACAAAACCCCTAATTTGTTACATATAATCTACTAATCTAGTAGATGGTGATAAGTGCACTGAAGGAACATAAAGCAGGAAAAGAGGACAGAGAGTAAAGAGAGAGGTTCTGTTATATATATTTTAACTCTAAATATGCACCGATTGTTAAAAAGTAATAATAGTGGTGAATTGTGAAGGTTTAAAAATAAGGGCAACTTATTTGGAAACAGAGGCAACAAGGATTATTTGTTGTTGTTTTTTATTGTCTAAAGTTTTACATATGTCTCCTTTTTCCCCAAATGACCCCCTCCCCCATCCCTTCCCAGCCCAGGCAAGCCCCCACTGCCCCCAGTGTCTGTGTCCATTGTTTATGCTAATATGCATGCATATAAGTCCTTCGGTTGCTCTCTAACTCCTCCCTACCATTTGTCTCTAGATTGATCTATTCTTGTTCATCAAATTATGTTGATCATTATATCCCACATATGAGTGAGATCATGTGATATTTATCTTTCTCCACTGGCTTATTTCGCTTAGCATAATGCTCTCTAGTTCCATCCTTGCTGTTGCAAATGGTAAACGTTCCTTCTTTTTAATAGCAGTACAGTATTCCATTGCATAGATGTACCACAGTTTTTCAATCCACTCATCTGCTGATGGGCACTTAGGCTGTTTCCAAATCTTAGCTATCCACTGTGGAGAACAGTACAGTTTCCTAAAAAAGTTAAAAATGGAACTCCCATTTGACTCAGTAATCCCACTTCTAGGACTATATCCCAAGAAAACAGAAACACCAATCAGAAAGGATATATGCACCCCTATGTTCATAACAAGGATTATTTGCATCAGATAGGTTTTAAAGGCCCAGAAATCAGTGCTAGGGAACCAGAATCAAGTTTCAAGGCTCTTTCCATATTTCCCCTCTGCCACCTTCAATGTGCCAGCTTATCCCCAGACTACCCTACAGTAGCAAGATGACTAGAGTTACTAAAGTTCTCATGTAGACTCAATAGAATCTAGTGGAAGAAGCAGAACAATCTCCTACTGGCAGGAGTCTTTTCTTAAAAGCAAAGACACCTTTCCCTGAAGTCTTTTGGCAGATTTTCCCTGTGCTTATTGGCCCAGACAGTATCACATGCCCATGTCTAAATCAATCACAAGCAAGGGAAATATGACCCCCAATATTGGTCTTAAAACAATCCAGATCTAACCTCTGGAATTGGGTATAGGTAACATGGGGAAGGAGACACACCCAGACAAAATCTAGCTTTTCTGGCAAGGAAGAAATCAATGTCCAATGGGAAGACCACCAACAGTGTTTGCCCCCACCCTTTGTCATATGCCTCAAAACTCACCACACAGTGGTAAGTATGTGACACTGTGAGCATACCTTCACACAACATGGCAGAACATAAGCATGGGAATTTTGAGGGAAAAATACCTTATGTTAATCTAATTATCTCTACAACAACTCCAAGTGCTTTTACCAAAGCCCACACCATGTGCTCAAGAGTCGTATGCATGTTAACCAACTTATGTCTCTATTTGGCTAATTCAGTAACCAAACTACAAGAACAGCAGGACTGTCCAACGACCCCCCAAAATCAATCCCTGAAGATGGTGGATCAGAACACTTCCCATAGAGTAGGCCAAACATGCTCAATTTATGCAGATATTTAACGCTTCACAGATGCTCCCATAAAAAATTCTCTCTTTTCATGCTACAGAGCCACCTCTTAGGTAAAATGTCAAAGAAATGTTCCTTTAACTAAGACAATTTCCAAATTATTTCAACATTATCAGTTTGGAAGGAGATTGTAAAAATGACTGACTAGAGTAGATTAAATGCTTTCATGTCTACAAGAAATTGAAGTTATGATCATGGAATTTTAGAGCCAAATGGGACTTCTCACAGATTTTCATATGACTCACACATTTCACAGATGAGACTTTGTGCAAGTCAGTAGCACCGAATCTGGCAATTAGACAAAGTATTTAATCCAAGAGAAACCTTTTAAATATCTGTTATTGCACTGCCCTAGGGACAGAGAGTATACATTAATCCAGCAGTTCTCAACCTTTGTGGCATCGCAGACCCAAATTTTACATCCAATTTCAGGTTGTTCCTGGACCTTCTGAAGCTCATCTAGGGACCCTAGAATTGAAAGTTCCTCCCTTAGATATAGTTAAAACACACAGTCAGATAACTACATTGAGGTTATGATTTCCCATACCATTATTTTTTTTTAATCTTTATTGTTGAAAGTATTACATATGTCCCCTTTTTTCCCCATTGACCCCTTCTAGCCCGTCCCCACCCCCACCCAGGCCTGCACCACACTTTTGTTGGTGTCCATGGGTTATGTGTATATGCACACAAGTTCTTTGGTTGATCTCTTCCACCCACCTTCCCTCTGAGATTCGACAGTCTATTCCATGCTTCTGTGTCTCTGGATCTATTTTGTTCACCAGTTTATTTTGTTCATTAGATTCCACATATGACTGAGCTCATGTGATACTTGTATTTCTCTGACTGGTTTATTTCGCTTAGCATAATACTTCCTCTCCAGGTCCCTCCATGCTGTCGCAAAGGGTAAGAGAACCTTCTTTTTTACTGCTCCATAGTATTCCACAGTATAAATGTACCTCAGCTTGTTTATCCACTCATCTACTGATGAGCATTATGTAAGTGTAGAATATTATTTCATGTTAGCTCCTTCTTCTACTCTAGGCTCATCCTATTGCATCTTACCCAGTTAATATAAATTCAAGTTAATATCAATTCAAGAAATTCTATCAATTTTCAATGCTCTCCAAGAAAAAGAGAAGAGCAATCTCATAATGTGAGGTGAACACAGGGAAGCCTTCGCCCTCTATCCAGTCCACCACGGTATCCTTAGGTCCAGCAGAACTCCTAACAAGGTAAGCCATCAATAAAGGCCTTTAAGTAAGTAACCAATGGAATGCTTTTAACCTTCCAATATACTTAAAAAACTTACCATCTAGGAGGGATTGCTTTATTAGTACAGTATTATAGATGAGGAAATATGAGACTCAATAACTTGCCTAAGGCCATGTATATAACTAAGAGCAAAACTGGAGGTAATACCTGGGTTTCCTCATTGGTGTTGGTGTTTCCAGCTATTAGACCAGTGGTACACAATAGCACTTTTCCAACTGGAAATAACTACACAAATATAAGCTACTAGAGGCCCGATGCACGAAATTCGTGTAAGGGGCTTGGCTCTCGCAGCCCTGGCTTTGTCCAGAAGGTCATCCAGAAGGTCACTTGGCTGTATGGTCTAATTAGCATATTATGCTTTATTAGTATAGATTATTAATATACTGTGTACCTTCCAACGCAAAATGGAACTTTCTTATGGATTATCTGTTCATTTTGAATTATTCATGATGTCTCACTCCACTAGCCAAGAGAATAACATTGGCTATCTACCTTTAAAAAAAAAAAACAAAAAACTGCCTGTATATACATGAGCTACCCAGGCAGTAAAGGCATAAGAATGAAGTTTTCTATTGGCTAGCACCATGGTCGGCAAACTGCGGCTCACGAGCCACATGCAGCTCTTTGGCCCCTTGAGTGTGGCTCTTTCACAAAATACCACGGCCTGGGCAAGTCTATTTTGAGAAAGTGGCGTTAGAAGAAGTTTAAGTTTAAAAAATTTGGCTCTCAAAAGAAATTTCAATTGTTGTACTGTTGATATTTGGCTCTGTTGACTAATGAGTTTGCCGACCACTGGGCAGCTGATCATAGCTAACCTCAACAGTCTTCAAATAATCGTGAGCAACTTCACATCACCTTGATCTGATTTGGGGGTGGGGGGAAGGGGCGAAACAACTAAGCCCTTCAGCTGAGCATAATAGGAAGAAGAAAACAGCCATCGTGAGATTTGTCTCCAGGCACTTCACCAGCGTGGATCACTTTCCAGCTCCTTTTAGCTTGGTAAATAATAGCTTGATATGTAGCACCTGCTAAGTGAAATGAAAATGGAAAGTGTTTTACAGGTTTTTCGCTTAATGTCTTCCTACTACTGTAAATGTATGAAAATTTTATATCCAGGTTTTTATTACTGTTGATTGCTAAACTGACAGGGGAAAAATAATCTAAGGTGGTGCATTAATGAAATACTTTTTTCTAAGTTCTTTTTTATTTTTTAAAGAACAAAGCTAAACACAATTAAATAGTAAAAAGTCACCCCAACTTTTAACTCTTTCAAGATTGAAGAGTAGAAATCAAATTGCTTCTCTGTTTTTTAATATATTTTATTGACTTTTTACAGAGAGGAATGGAGAGGGATAGAAAGTTAGAAACATCGATCAGCTGCCTCCTGCACACACCCTACTGGGGATGTGCCCACAACCAAGGTACATGCCCTTGACTGGAATCAAACCTGGGACCCTTCAGTCCACAGGCCGACGCTCTATCCACTGAGCCAAACCAGTTAGGGCTCAAATTGTTTTTTACATGCTTTCTTAGCCACTTGCTCTTGTCTCAAGAACCCTGCCTATGTCTTCAGGTTTGCTCCCTTGACACCATCACTTTGTCCCTCTTCCAATAAATGTGTTTTCAGCGCCTTCAGAAACATGCCTACCAACCCAGAGAGCTATGTCAAAACAGAAAGCGAGAATAGAAAACAAATACCAAGACTTGTGGGCATATGTCACAAGAGGCTCCATGGAGAGCAGATGTGCCCTCAGAAAACAGTGCCAACAATAATCCAAGTCTCTCAAAAGTGGGTTCAACCCCACCAGTAACAACAAAAAGGAGCTCAGCACCTTCTAACAATGCTCTCTCTCTCACATACTCATGAACAAGTTGCTTTAGCAGGGGTCCTCAAACTATGGCCCGTGGGCCACATGCGGCCCGCCGAGGACATTTATCTGGCCCGCCGGGTGCCGCTGCCTGTCCTGCTTATCAGCCAACTCGTCCCGGGCCCACAGTGCGCATAGGAATTTGTTCATAGTTGTTTGTTTTAAACTATAGCCCAGGCCTCCAACAGTCTGAGGAACAGTGAACTGGCCCCCTGTTTAAAAAGTTTGAGGACCCCTGCTTTAGAGGCTCACATTCATCCAAGAAGAGGTATCAGTGGTGGAATGAGTCACACCTGCCAGTGAATAGCAAATAACAACTGTATAGACACAAGTGAGTTATTGGTTGTAGGCTACGGTCTCCCAGGAAGCAAACGATGCCATTTCTGCTGCTTCCAGTCTTATTGAAAGGAACTTAAACTTGCAAATGATTAAGTTCCTTAACTGTGTCATCTTAAAGCATTTCAATACGATAACCAATACCAAGGGGCTGGAAGGAGCCCAGCTGCCACATTCAGATGCCTGGCCCTGAACTGTAGCAGCCATGCCGCTATCCATCCCACTTCTCCCTCATCATCAGATCCTGTACAATACATGGACTCTTACTTGCCTGATGTGAGCTACCCAGTGCAAGAGACACCCCCAGAAACAAAAGATTCTAACTCCCAGTCAGTGTTCCTTGCCCTCACCATGTTGTTCCTTTGTTTTTACTTAACAGGAAAAGGGAAATTGGGAGAATAAGTATAAGGTGTTTAATGGATTTCTCCCAACATTTAATTTTGTGAATCCAGTACCTCCTGAAAATTCAAACCTCTGCAAGATGTTAGGGATGATATGAAAAATAAATAAATAATATGTGGTATGCGCCCTCAAGGAAATTATGTTCTGTGTCTGAAAACAAAACTTACATCACACTAAGAACGTTCACTCACTGATATTATTAACATGTGCTATGAGACAGCAAATACCCTCCCACTAAGGAGACTATAATTAAGTAAAGCTGGACTTGTAAGGGACCTCAAAGACCACCCATGAGCTCTTCACACTCATCCACACCCTGACCAAGAGACTGGTTGTGCTTTCCCTATCTTAAAATGTCCAGAACTGAACACAATATTCTAGGAGTGGTTTTACTCTTTTTTCAAGTTAATTTGCTTCTGTAAGTGAACCTACAATCTCATGAGGTCCTTAAATACTCATATTCAGATATTGGAAGATGCCAAATATAGCTTATTTTTTTTCTCACACCTTGCCCTTATTCTGGCACAGAAGTAAGAGTTGATTTGAGTGCCCGAGTATAAGTATCATCTTCTTTAATTCCATTTCCCCTAATCTGGCTATATTTTAGCTGATGAAATATTGTGAGATCATAATTCTATTATCTGATTTTACTGTCCTTCACAGCTCTGTCTCTCACAAATGTGATCCATGTGCTTTCTGTATCTCTACCTTAAGTCACTGGTAAATATATTTGCCAAGAGTCAAATACAAAACCAAGCTCTTTGGGGAACCACAAGAAACTGATACAGCTTTATTTGGGTGCCCTCTTTTGGTAAAGCTCTTGGGCACAAATCCAATATTAAATGCCTTTTAGATATTCAAATGCATGATGCTTAATACATTTTTCTTATTATATTGAAAAAGAAAGGGAGATCATATGCCCTGATCTAGTCACAATGAACCCAAACTGACTCATAAACAACTGTTGTTTCACTACCCGTCCTTGTAACAGAATCTTATTTCAGATTCCAATGGTCATGTTTAGGTACTAGGGGAATGCCAACAATAGGAAACAGGACTTCAGGAGCGGGATCAACATCTAGGCATTTCTAATAAGCTCTCAAGGGATGCGATTGCTACTGGTCCATAGACCACACTCAGAAGACCAAACATGAGGGGTGAATAAGAGGTGAGCATATGAAAGCAGTGAATGGAGACAGCTCTCTCAGGAAGTTCAGTAAAGGAGAAGGGATGAGTGATGGAATAGATAATATAAATTGTGAGTGCTGTAGGAATTAAAAATCAGAGGAAGGAGGAATCAATAGTGTTTTTAAAGAACTCTATCCTAGAAGCTCACCCTGAGAGCTTTGATAAGTGTGCTAAGGGAATTCAGTATATCATTTCAGTGCCTCTGTCCTTTCATCTTACTTGACCCAAGTGATTTAGAGTTTAAAGCTAAGTAGGAAATGTAGAGTCTGATGATCAGGTTGGTCAGCAAAAATTAACATACTCCTCCATGATTCTATTCATTGGTTAATTACATCCCATTAGCTGCCCCATTCTCCTTCCAAGATACTTCCTGACTGCAGGAATGCTCCCATAATACAGTTCTCTCTCATACTTTAGCTCTAAGCCTTCCCAACTCATTCATAACTGTTTGATTAGAACTTAGTCTCCATTGACAGATTTTTATCTTTGGAAATGCCCTTGGCTACGCCAAAAAGAACGAGTGAAGCAAAGGATTAACCAAAACACTCTCCCTGATGCAGTCAAACCAGAACCCAGTTAAGAAGCAGAAAACAACAATTTCAGGTAAACAGCCTCAACCAATTGCTACTGAGATGCCCCAGTAATCTCCCAGTAAAGGAATTCAGCTCTCAGCCCCTGTCCTCTTGACAATTGTCTTTGTGTTTTCAATTGGAAACTATAATTGAAGAAATCTTACTACACCCTAGAAAACAAAATCATCCCTGCAAGCCCACAAAGAATATCTGATCTGCCAAAGTCACATGATGGTCCTGAAACAAGTCAGAACTACACAGAGAACCTCCCCTTCTAGGTGGTGCCAGAGCTTTTGCTTCTAGGGTTGACTAGAAAAATATTTGTAAACCATTTCTATTCCTTAGAATGGGTCAACCAAAATGATCAAATGGATTGTTGAGAGAGAGGGTACCATAGGAGGTGATATAAACCAGAGGTCACCAACCTTTTGGACCTCATGGACCACCAGTGGTCCGTGGATCTAAAGGGTATTAAGGTTAAAATAGCACATCATCCTAAATGGACCAATTTAAAAGGAAGAGCATATATGCAAAAAATCATCTTTCCTGACATTTATGTCATGAAATCACAGAATGTTACAACCTGGATAGGCCTTTACAGATCAGAAAAGGATAATCTATGAAGCTTGTTTAAAATACAGATGCCCAGGCCCCAAACAATGGCCTTGACTGACCCAAACTCTCCAGGAATGTCCAATTAACTTGCTTTATGTATAAGGTCCAGAGAAGTTAAGTGACCTTCCTAAGACTATAGATGTTTAAAGCCATACTCCATCTCATTTCAAAAGGATGTAAGGTTGATAACAGTGCTATCAATTACTTAATTTAGACCTTTAAATCAGATTCAAGTCACTGAAAACTTTGAGGACTAATTTTATGTTATTCAGTGAAAAGTCTTACTGAAACAGTCTTGTTCTCTTATGAAAGACAATAGAATTCCACTGTGTCAATACCCTATTGGTCACACGTAAATCCCAAATTGCTTTCCATTTTCAGAGAAGCGCTTTAAAAAGTGTTTATCAGATACTGGACAAATCAGGCAAGGAGGAGAAGGACAAGAAATCATCCTATGGACTATCACCAGGTTTACTTTTTTCCCCCAAGTTGAATGAATAAGTTTCCCAGTCCTTTCTCTGAAGAAAAGGTTTGAGGGTCTGAGTGCCATTTGCCCAATAAAGCCTTCCTTCACCAGAGAACCAGAAAGCATGCCATTGTGTTGGCTGCATCCTCTATGCCAGGAGTGTATTGGAGGATTTAGAGACACTTAATAAAGTCACTCACACAATGCCTCTTGCATATCAGTCTGAAAGGATACATCAAAATACTTCGTCCTTGAAACCTCTTGGGGCCCCAGATGGAAGACAGGTGGACTTAACAAATCAACACACAGCTCCATGTAGTATATGACTGAAGAGGGGAAAAAGAAGAGGTTAGTGAAAACAGGAACAACTTGCTTCAAGACTGACAGGATGCAGTCAGGCAGAGCAGAACAGACACCTATGTAGCTTGCCCCCTGCTCCAATGCCAGCTCCAGCTGGTTCTCAGCACCGAAGTAGAGCCCACTGTAGCTCTGACAGAGACTGTGTAAGGTTGAACCACAGCCCAAAAGGGGGGGCAAACTAGAAACCTCGCCTCATGTCTGCTCTAAAGACCTCATTTCCTTTATCTGGTCCACCAGTATCAATCTCTCCGGGCTAGAACATGGGTTTCCAGAGCCACAGTCTCCTGAAATCCCAAAGCACTGCCACAGCCATTTAAAAGTTCTCTAAGAACTAAAAAGTCAGACTTTATTAGTCCCATTTCAATTGGGAGTTTAGTCCATTAACACTGAATGTTAAGTATTGCTATGGTTTGAGTTAATTAGTCTCCCATTTTATTCCTATTTTCCTTTCGTCAGGGAGATGCACTAACCAGCTGAGCTCCCTGGCCAGGACTGTTCACTCTGTCTCTTGTATTTTTTGTTCCTTTGTTTCTCCTTTCCTGCCTTCCTTTGGAGTTTTTTAGAATATCATTTCAACTTATCTGTTGGCTTTTTAGCTATATCATGCATTATTTTTTATGTTACTCTAAGACTACAATCTTCATTCTTTATATCATAATATGCTTAGAGCTAATATTGTACCACTTCACGTAAAATGAAGGAATTGTGCAACTGTATGGGTCCGCTATCCCACTGCCAGATGCTATGCTATAGTTGTCATATATACTACCTCTACATACACTATAAACTCCAAAATACAATATGAGAATTTGGGGTTGAACACTTACATGAATTTTAAAGAAATTAAGAGGGAAAACATCTTTTTTCTGTTTATTTAGTCACTTATTTATTACATCTGATGCTCTTCTTACTTCCTGAAGATGAGTTTCCACTCTTCAGCCTGTGGAACCTCCTTTATCCTTTCTTGGAATATAGGTCTGCTAGTGATCATCTTAGCTTTCTTCTATGTGAATATATTTTTATTTCACCTTCTTTCTTAAAGGACATTTTTGCCAAGTAGAGAATTCTGGATTTAGAGAATTTTCTCCTTTACATAGGCTCTACAAAGATGTTGTCCTACTGTCTTCTGGCCTCCATTATTTCTGATAAGACACTAAGATAATTCGAGTCGTTGTTCTGTAATCAGCGTGCATTTTTCTCTAATTGTTTTCAAGATTACTTTTCTCCTTTATCTTTTTGGTTTTTTTTCCTTTGGGGGTGGGGGGGAGTTTAACTGAGATGGTCTTGCTTTAAATTAGTCCTGCTTGGTGATCACTGAGTTTCTTGTCATTCATCAAATTTACAATATTTTCAATCATTATTTAATTTTTTCGTCCAATTCTCTCATTTCTTTCAGGACTCCATTACATTAGAACTTATATTAGAACATGTATTAGAGTTTTTGGTAGTCTCTCACAGGTCTTTGTGGCTCTGCTTACTTTATTTTTTCTCTCTGTTCTTGAGATTGAATAATTTCAACTGATCTTTAATTTCTTTGACTCTCTGTTGTGTGCATTCTACTATTAAGCTTATACAGTGAATTTTTTGTTTTATATAACTTTCAGTCCTGCATTATTATTGTAATACTTTTATTAGAATAGAATAATACTATTTCTCTTCTGTAATTTCCTGTCTTTCCCTACATTGTAAGCATATTTCTCTTTATATCCTTTAGCACACTTAGAATTTGTTTGCTATTCCATCAGCTGAGTCATCTTGGAGTTGGTCTCTTTTGAGAGCTTTTCCTAATGCAATGATTAATTTTAGATTCTGTCCTGGATGTCTTGAATGATATGTTGTAGAAGCAGCAGTTAATTTTGCTGAAAGCAAATTGTAAAGTGGTGTTTCCCTGAGGTAGGTAGCAGTTCAAATTTAAATCCAATTGTTTTAACCTTACTAAAACAATCTACCTCACACATGTGGTTCAAGGTTCAACTATAAATTTGAACATATTTTATACATGGAACATGAGGCTCCACTCATTGGCTCACTCTTATCAGGTATTTCCCTCTTCCCAACAGCTACGATTGCCCTGAACCTTGGTCTCTGATTATTCAAGTCAATAAAGAGTATGCTTCCTATTGCATTTTAGCCTTCCCACATGACAAAGACTGAAGCCTACCCCAAGACAAAACCTGTAAAAAATGAGAAATTGACCTATGCCTTTCGCTTCCTTCAAGTTTCAACTTCTCCTCCCTTAGTGATCCTGTAAGGACAGCATAGTTGTTCTCTAGTGTTCTTTACAACTTTATTATAAGGCAATAGACAGTAGACAGCGATGGACCCACACCACACTCCTCTCATCAGGATCAGAGACTGTCCTTCTGTATCAGATATACATAAATTCTGAAAGCCTAGCCCCCTCAGGACCAACTGTATGGGATCATCAGACCATGCTGTCCTATCTCTTATCAGGGCAAGAAGCCCCTCCACTCTGGGTGATTGGAGAGATTCTGCTTGACTATCTCCACTAACAAGAGCACACAACTCTTAGGAGACATAGAAAGAAAAGTAAATGACCTACTCACATTACATACTTTAGCTCTTTTCATCTACTCAACAATCCTTTAAGGAAAGCATTGTTATCCCCATTTTACAGATGAGAAAACTGGGCCTCAGAGAAATATGTTGCGTTGCCCATGTTCTCTTAGCTAGATAATGGTGGAGCCAGGATTTGAACTCTGGTTTATACATCTATAAGAGCTTACATCCCTTGAATATTGTCCATTCAAACATCAATGGCCTCAAATATTGACAACTTCTTCCTTATATTGAACTGAAGTTTGCCACCTTAAAATTATCATTACTGGCTATAATGCATAATTCCAAATTGTGAGCACTAAGAGCAGGAACTATAGCTTACTTGTCTTTGCATCTCCAGTGCCTAGCACACAGTAGAGACTACTAATAATAATGGATCAGTTAATTGATTAATGTCATTACAGACAACATCAGATAAAAGTCTATACCTGCTTCGTCATGGAAGTCTTACAGCTACTTGTAGAGGCTATCATGCACTACATATTCTCTCCAACAAAATTCTTCTTCTCCAGTCTAAATGCCCCTTGGTCTTTTAATCCTTATGGTAGGATTTATAGAATCCTCCTAACCCTCCTGGACACACTATAATTGATCAATGTCACATAAGATTTCTCAGGAACGCATTCCTTCTCAGAATATAGAAAACATAACTTCCCTCCAACCCATCGGAGAATTGATGCTCTAAAGCAAACAAGTGAACTAAATTCCAAAGTATGACTCTTCCCTCACTAACAGGAGACAAGACACATACGAGTAAACTGTTTCACTTTTGGCAGAGGACAGGCATCATAAAAATAAAACAGCTAAAATTTTAACAAATCTGTAAATGCTAAATGTCGGCAAACCAGAAAGTACAGAATTCCTGAGAGTCCCAGACACACAGAGTGTCTATACTCATTCATCAGCTTTTTTTCCACGGTGCCCACAAAAGAAATTATTACGCTATAGACATAAGAGAACCCCCTACATTGTGCACAGGCATAAAATCTTGTCTACTTCCAGAACCTTCTCTCACACAAAACAGAAGTCATAAGCAACTAAAGAGAAATAGTCCCAGGTAAAGGTACAGTGCCGCTGAAGGAGAGTTAGAAGCAAAAGATGTCCTCCCTGAGGGGAAGGGGAAGAAAAACCTCTCCATAGACAACAGCTTGGTTAGAAAGATAGAAAGCAGAAGCCTGCTACCACTAGAAAGAAACAGGAAACACTCTCCCACCAAGAGCCCCCACCAATGTGAGACAGAAAAAGCCTCATGCCTCAGGCACACAGGATCTGCCTAAGACTGACAATGGAGCGAAAGAAGAGAGAAACCCTCCCACCAACACAAGCCTCTCACTGACAAGCAAGAGCAGTCTATCCCGCAAGGAAGGACAAGGGCGTGGAGAGAGACCCATTCTTTGTTGTGGACACACAGGATCCTGCTGAAAGCTGAGGATGCAGGGGGAACATGAGGAAAACCCTATTTCTCCAGGCTCCCCAGTAAGCACAAGGTAGCATAGCAGCAAGCCACCACTGGAGAAGTTTGAAGTCTATCTTACAATAAAAGTCTGATCCAGCTTAGTAACTATATTGACTCAATCACCCACACTAACATCCCAACATATATGTCACCATTTCCAGGTCTAAATACTATTTACCTCAGTCTGTACTGTTCTTTTACACATATTGTACATCATTTAATTTTTAAAAGTATAGGACACACAAGAAGAAAAGACTCTTAGTTAAAAGGCATAGCAGTCACTATTACCAGAAACAGAAATGATACAGATGTTGGAATTAACAGATAAGGGACTTAAAATAACTTACTAATTTGCTTTTAAATACCTAGAGGAAAAGGTAAACGTCATGCATGAACAGATGGGTAATTTCTGGAGAAAATTGGAAACTATAAAAACAGTCAAATGAAAATCGTGATAGCAAAGAGGAATAAGGGCTTCAATAGGTGTGGCTTATCAGCAGATTAGGTGTAGCACAGAAAAGCATTTATGAACTTAAACATAAGTACATAAGAAATATCCAAACTAATAATGAAGAAAAAGGTGGAAAAACAAAGTAGAGCATCCAAGAGCTATGGAATTATATAAAATAGTATAATATATATTTGGAATCCCAGACATAGATGAGAGGAAAGAGAACAACAAAACACAAAATGTCTACAGAAATAATAGCCAAGAATTTTCCAAAATAAATGAAAAACATCAAACCACAATTCTTTGAAATCCCAAAGCAAGGAGAGGTAGGGGAAGAGGGGGACCACAGGCACATCATAGCATAGTAAAACTATTAAAAAACAAAGATAAAGTAAAAATCTTGAAGGCAACTGGGGGCAGTGGGGGAAGAGGTATACATTTACACACACACACAATGCTGAGGATGACATCAGACTTCTCAACAGAAAGAATGTAAGGCAGAAGAAAATGAAATGGCATCATTAAGATACTGGGGGGTGCGGGAGAACTGTCTACAAGGAATTCCATATACAGTGAAATTATCCTCTAAAAATGAAGGTGAGATAAAGAATTTTTCAGACAGATAAAACCTGAGAGAATTTACTGCTATCATACAGTTGTGGCTCAGTTGGTTGAGCAGCATCCATGAACCAGGAGGTCACTGGTTCAGTTCCCAGTCAGGCACATGTCCTGGGTTGCAGGCTCAATCCCCAGTGGGGGGCATGTAGAAGGCAAATGGTTGGTCTATGTTTCTCTCTCTCTCTCTCTCTCTCTCTCTCTCTCTCTCTCTCTCTCTCTCTCCACCCCTTCCTCCCTCTTTAAAAATCAATTTTTTAAAAATATATTTAGAGAAGAGTTGGTACCAGAAGAGATCAGAATCTACACAAAGAAATAAACTGCAGAAATAGTAAAAATGTGGGTAATATGACATTTTTTTCTTAACTTTAATCTCCTTAGAAGATAACTGGCTGTGCAAAATATATTTACTTTGCAAATAGACTGAACTAGAAAAATTTGAAACTAATTTAATTTTCCTTTTAAGATAAGCAAATAGAGAAATATTTTCTTTAGTTTAAAAAGAGAAACATTTTCTTTAGTTTAAAAAAAGATAACTGCTGTCTAAAGAAAAAATAGTAAGGAATTGTAGGATTTATAGCATGTAGATGTAATGTGTAAGACAATAAAACAAAGGCTGGGAGGGAGGAAATGGAAGTATATTATTATAAGATTATTTTTTTATTTTAAATCTTATTGTTGAAAATATTACATATGTCCCCTTTTTTCACCCATTGACCTCTTCTAGCCAGTCCTCAGCCCCAACCCAGACCTTCACCACTCCATTAAGATTCTTAAAGTATTCATAAAGAGGTATATTATTTGAAGCTAAACTGTGAAAATTTAAAGATATACACCCCAAAGCAACCACTGGACGTTTTTCTAAAGGAGAAAAACTTATTAGCCAATAATGGAGATAAAATAGAATCCTAATTATATAAAATAATCTCAAAAAAAGGCAGGAAAAGAGTGAAACAAAAACAGAACAGATGGGACAAATAGAAAACAACTTGCAAAATGTTAGAATTAAACCAACTATATTGATAATGATATTAAATGTAAATGGCCTAAACATTCCAAGTAAAAAGCTGAAATTATGAGATTGGATATGAAAAAAAAATTAATATAAATATAAATATTAAATATATATTAAGAGTAAAAGACAGAAATGTCACACAAAAGTTGAAATCTCTCTAATAATATAATGCAAAGTAGGCTTCAGAACAAGGAATGTTTTCAGGCACAACAGAGCTGATTCATCAAGAAGACAAATATGTATGCATCTAACAACAGAATTCTAAAATACATAAAAATCTAATAAAGTGGGGAGAAACCAAGATGGCGTCATAGGTAAACACCTAAACTGCTGCCTCGCACAACAATTTCAAAACTACAACTAAAAGACTAAACATCCATCACCCAGAACCATGGGAAAGCTGGCTGAGTGGAAGTTCTACAACTAGAAGGAAAGAGAAGAGAGCATTGAGACGTGCACAAGCGCTGAAAAGCTGAGGTACGGAGGCAAGCGAATAGGGCTGGTGGCGGGTGTCTGGGTCCGCTGTTTCTTTCAACCTGAAGGGAGACAAGCTCCCGATTATTCTGAACTCCAGTTTCTGGGGAGACGCTGGGGACCCAAACTCCTATGGGGAGAAGCTGGACTGTCTGCCATCAGGTCGGAAAGTGAGGGTGACTCTCTTGCAGAGGTGCACCCAGCAATCATTGTTTACTGTGCTGGGGCACGAGACACAGGGACTTGGAAATGTGGAAATGCAGAGATGGCTGACTGGCAGCCATCACTGTTTGCCACCCCCTAGCCTAGTGACTCCCTGAGACCCCACCCCGCACAATCTACAAACCCACCCAAGACCCACGCAGTGGCTTTTGCATATAAATAGCCTGCCCTATTGCAGCTTAACCTAACAAACTGCAGCTCTGGTCAGACAGCTCCAAAACCTCCAAACCCCAAGCAAAGAGGAGAAAACTGTAGTTCTCACTGTAGCTCCTGCTGGGTGGCCTCAGACAGTAGCTGACCAGTACCACATTGGAGATCCAGAAGCTAGTGTATCTAGTGATCAGTGTGAGACAACACCAGATTTCAACTAGTCACATCCATAAGTGACACATTCAAGAGGCAGACTCAGTGAGCACCAAAGCCCCACTGAAGCAAGTCCTGCCCCCTAAGCGTGTCTCCAGCATAGCAGTTCTTCCATTATAGACACAGCAAGTCCTCACAGCCAATTGGCCTGGAGGTCAATTCCTCCCAGTGACACCAACAACAATCAAGACTTAACTACAACAAGGCTATACACACAGTCCACAAAGGGATGCAACAAGAGTGTCCACCTCAGGTAACTGGGAGGCCGACCCTCTGGGCCATATAGGATGCCTGGCACACAAAGCCACTCTACCAACTCAGGGAAGCAGCAAAAATGCGGAGACAAAGAAACAGATCACAAACAAAAGAAATGGAGGAAAACAAATGACTGGATATAGAGTTCAAAACCATGGTTATAAGGTTTTTCAAGAATATCCTAGAAAAGGCTGATAAATTCAACGAGACCCTCAAGGATATGAAAAAGGACCAAGTAGAAATTAAGCATACACTGACTGAAATAAAAAATAATATACAGAGACCTAACAATAGACTAGAGGATCGCAAGAATCAAGTCAAAGATCTGAAATACAAAGAAGCAAAAAACACTCAACAGGGAAAGCAAAAAGAAAAAAGAATCCAAAAATTTGAAGACAGTATAAGGGACTACTTCTTCCTCTGGGACAACTTCAAGCATACCAACATCAGAATTATGGGGGTACCAGAAGAGGAGAGAGAGCAAGATACTGAAAACCTATTTGAAGAAATAATGACCGAAAACTCCCCCCACCTGGTGAAAGAAAAAGACTTACAAGTCCAGGAAGCACAGAGAACCCCAAACAAAAGGAATCCAAAGAGGACCATACCAAGACACATCATAATTAAAATGCCAAGGGCAAAAGACAAAGAGAGAATCTTGAAAGCAGCAAGAGAAAAACAGTTACCTACAAGGGTGTACCCATACGACTGTCAGCTGATTTCTCAACAGAAACTATGCAGGCCAGATGGGAGTGGCAAGAAATATTCAAAGTGTGAAAGCAAGAACTTACAACCAAGATTACTCTACCCTGCAAAGCTATCATTCAGAATTGAGGATCAGATAAAGAGCTTCATAGACAAGAAAAAGCTAAAGGAGTTCATCACCACCAAACCAGGATTATATGAAATGCTGAAGGGTATTCTTTAAGAAGAGGAAGATGAAAAAAAAGGTAAAGATAAAAATTAAAAACAACAAAATGACAACAAATACATACCTACCAACAAGTGAATCTAAAAATCAAGTGAATAAAAAAATCTGATGAACAGAATGGAATGATGAATATAATACAATCAGGGGCATAAAATGGGGGAAAGGGATGTAGGGGGTATGGGAAGAGACTGGACAAAAATCGTACACCTATGGATGAGGACAGTGGGAGGGAGGTAAGGGTAGAGGGTGGGGTGGAACAGGGTGGAGGGGAGCTATGGGGGGAAAAAGGAGAAACAATTATAATAATCTGAACAATAAAGATTTATTAAATTTTAAAAAATCTAATAAGCTGAAATACGCAGAAAAAGGCACAATTATATTTGGAAATTTCAATATGCTTCTCAGTAATTTATACAAAAAGTAAATTTTTAAAAATCAGTAAGGATATAGGACACTTGAACACCACTATGAACCAACTTTACTGTGGTGGTGCTCACGTGATAATTTGTCAGAAATTATCTAGCTGTTCATTTAAGAGGGGAATTTATTGGATGCAGATTATACATCACTAAATCTGAATTTTAAATAAAAAATTAACATCAGTACTGCCATCTAATTTAGAAAATAGTAGTAATAAAATAAGCTAATAATACTAATTTCTTAATGTGGTCAGATCAGCACAGGCCTTGACCTACCTTCCTGGCAAAGACTTTTAAAGACCTAACCCATCCTGTTGCCTCACACAGAATTTTATGGAGACTATATCACAGATAGGCCTGCACAACAAGGTGTACATATTTCCAATGTGTACTTAGAACTCTTTCATAGGTCAGAGATTAAAGAGATTAAAAATACTACAAATATTAATAACATGAAGGTATGTGAAATTTTCTTATTTGCAATGGACCAACCAGCATCTGGTTCTGAGTTGTCCTCCCTAAGAACACAGAGCATTCAAAGGGGAGTTTTGGGACGCAAAAGACCATCTGTGGAGCCTTTGTTGAGAATACAAACTCTCCTTCATTGTTTCATTGTTTAGGACATTGCAGGTTGTCCACGTAAGGAAGAACCTAAATGGCAAAGATAAAGCACCGGCTGGATCCTAGATGCCTGGGTACAACGCCAAAGTACTAAGTAAAGAGCTCCTCTGTCTTGAATGGGAAAGGGGGTCCCTCATCTCCTCCTTGGGCAAAGCCAGGGCACAGAGGGGGCCTTCTTGCAGCAAAGTAACATAGCTGATGCTGCCAAAGCTTTACCGGTTCCTACCAGGGGAAGTCAATACTAGACACCCTTTTCATTGCTAAAGGTTAATCTGCAAAAATATTAAATGCCATCCTGCTCTTGAAGAAGAATCTTTGGAAAAGTTCACAACGTTTCCACCAAACCCAAAATAACTTCCTTAATTATCCGTTCAGGGCTCCCAATGGGCCACCTCTAGAGAAACATTTGTCCTCTAAGTGTTTTTCTTCTCTTTTAAATGCTGTCTTTCACCACTGTGTTTATACTTGCCACAAAGATATGGCATGATTAATGCAGAAAAAATAAATATGAAAAGCCTTACAATCAAATTAAGGAGGGCGCTTGATAAAATGAGCCCTCTTCTTGTGAGTAATTTGAAAGAATAACTGTTTTTCATTACAACCTCAGCTTCCAGCAGGTCCTATATAAACCAATCCAGCTGTGGTTCAAGAAAAGGTCCAAAGGAGGACCCACTCAAGGTGTGGATAAATCACAATTGTGATCACAGACCAGGTTTCTATCTTTTTTATCCCCCTTAATAAATTGGGCTTGACCTGAAACTCCAAGCAAGTTAATTTATAACAGCCCATTTTTTTTAACATCACAGCTCGCCTTTCTTTTTCTTTTAAATTTAAACCATTATGACAAATGGAGATTTATTATATACCATAAACACATGTGGCTTGAGCACTGGTATTTAGTCTGGAAACTCAGATGGGGCAGTAAGTTGCCTGTACATTCAGGAAATGCCACGTGATGTTCCTGATAAAGATGAAACACATATTCCACGGGATTTACTGTGGCCACTGTGGGTTTTGGCCATTGTGTGGGCACTGCAGACCCAGTGCAGGCTGTGAACTGAAAGATGATTCAGCCAGACCAGGGAAAAGTACCATCATTCAAAGCCACATTCGCCCAAATCTGTGCTCAAATCTTCTCAAGGGCAACCAGAGCCTTTAACGAGAGATAAGCACAAAGAGACAGCTTCCCAAGACACTCCTCCAATGCTGGCCTGCACTCATCCATTTTTTCTGCCCCTGACATAACCCTGCATGTGGTTCGTGTGTTTTGGTCCAGAGATGCTCAGTAATGCTGCACAGAATCATTCAAAACATAAGGCTGGGTTCACTGATGAGTAAATGGAATCTTGGTGGAAGGTGGACCAGGACTTTATTTCCTACCATGCTAAGCTGGGATGAGATGCCTGATCTTTCTTCACCCTTCTTTTATCCAGGCTGAAAACTAATCATTCTTACAATTCCTCACTAGCAATGAGCACAAACTAGTTTATCCCCTAAGCAGGGAGGTAACATTAACTGGTAGTGCAAGAGGTGAACTTTGGAGTCAATCCCGGCTCTGCCACTTCCCAAGTTCTCTACACCTCAGTTTTCCCATCTGTAAAATGAGACTACTAATAAGTACTCTATGTGTCTGTTGGGAGTTGGGAGGATTCAATAAAACAATATATGTAAATCACATAGATGACCATAATACATTATTACAAATTTAGAGATTTTTCTGTCGTAATCTAATCAGCCGCTTAATAGTAAGATAGTTAATAGCTACCAGTAACTATCATTTTTTAATAAATCCTTATTGTTCGGATTATTACAATTGTTCCTCTTTTTTCCCCCACAGCTCCCCTCCACCCCGTTTCCACCCCACCCTCTGCCCTTACCCCCCCCCCCGCCACTGTCCTCATCCATAGGTGTATGATTTTTGTCCAGTCTCTTCCCGTACCCCCCACACCCCTTTCCCCCCAAGAATTGTCAGTCCACTCCCTTTCTATGCCCCTGATTCTATTATATTTACCAGTTTATTCTGTTCATCAGATTTTTTTATTCACTTGATTTTTACATTCACTATTGATATGTATTTGTTGTTCATAATTTTTATCTTTACCTTTTTCTTCTTCCTCTTCTCACAGAATACCTTTCAGCATTTTATATAATACTGGTTTGGTGGTGATGAACTCCTTTAGTTTTTTCTTATCTATGAAGCTCTTTATCTGACCTTCAATTCTGAATGATAGCTTTGCAGGGTAGAGTAATCTTGGTTGTAGGTTCTTGCTGTTCATCACTTTGAATATTTCTTGCCACTCCCTTCTGGCCTGCATAATTTCTGTTGAGAAATCAGCTGACAGTCATATGGGTGCACCCTTGTAGGTAACTGTTTTTCTCTTGCTGCTTTTAATATTCTTTTTTTGCTCTTGGCATTTTAATTATGATGTGTCTTGGTGTGGTCCTCTTTGGATTCCTTTTGTTTGGGGTTCTCTGCACTTCCTGGACTTGTAAGTCTATTTCTTTCACCAGGTGGGGGAAGTTTTTGATCATTATTTATTCAAATAGGTTTTTAGTATCTTGCTCTCTCTCTTCTTCTGGCACCCCATAATTCTGATGTTGGTACTCTTGAAGTTGTTCCAGAGGCTCCTTACACTATCTTCATATTTTTGGATTCTTTTTTTCTTTTTGCTTTTCCAGTTTTTTGCTTCTTTGTATTTCAAATCTTTTGACTTGATTCTTGTGATCCTTTAGCCTGCTGTTAGGTCTCTGTATAATATTTTTTATTTCAGTCAGTGTATGCTTAATTTCTACTTGGTCCTTTTTCATATCCTCGAGGGTCTCGCTGAATTTATTGGCCTTTTCTATGATATTCTTGAAAAACCTTATAATCGTGGTTTTGAACTCCATATCCAGTTGTTTGCTTTCCTCCATTTCTTTAATTTGTGATCTATTTCTTTGTCTCCGCATTTTGGCTGCTTCCCTGAGTTGATAGAGTGGCTTTGTGTGCTAGGTGTCCTATAGAGCCCAGGGGCTCAGCCTCCCCAATTACCTGAGGTGGACACTCTTGTTGCACCCCTTTGTGGGCTGTGTGTATAGCCTTGTTGTAGTTAAGTCTTGATTGTTGTTGGTATCACTGGGAGGAATTGACCTCCAGGCCAATTGGCTGTGAGGATCAGCTGTGTCTACACTGGGAGAACTTCTGTGCTGGAGACACCCTTATGAGACAAGACTTACAAAAGCCTCTGTGCTCAGCTTGGATTAGGCAGAGTCTCAGGGTGGAGCAGACAGCATTGGTTTCCCATCAGTCCTGCCCTAATAGGCCCCTGTGTCTCAGTGTCCCATAGTAATTGTTGCAAGCACCTCTGAGAGAAAGCCGCCCTCCAGTACCGCCTGCTGCCAGACAACCCAGTTTCTTCACGAATGAGTCTGGGTCCCATGTCTCGCCTGGAACTGGATCGGGAGCTTTTGTCTCTCTCCCACTTGAGAAAGTCAGCCATGTAAAAATGTTGCCTGCCCTCTCCACGTGCGCACCTCAGTACCTCTGCCTTCTGCAGTTCCCCTGAGTCTCAGTGTGCTTTTCTCTTCCCTGACAGTCCAGTTTCACCCCGTATGAGTCTGGGTCCCCAGAGTCTCGCTCAGAACTGGAGTTCAGCACAGTCAGGAGCTTTTGTCTCCCTCCCACTTTAGAAAGCCAGCCGCGCACTCAGTTGCCTGTCCTCTCCGCACGCGCATCTCAGTACCTCTGCTTTCTGTAGCTCCTCTGAGTCTCAGTGTGCTTTTCTCTTTCCTTCTAGTTGTAGAATTTCCACTCAGCCAGCCTTCCTGTGGTTCTGGATGATGTCCGTTTTGTCTTTTAGTTGTAGTTTTGAAACTGTTGTGCAAGGCAGCAGTTTAGGTGTTTACCTATGCCGCCATCTTGGTTTCTCCTCCTATCATTATTTTTTTAAAAACTATATGTGTAGGTTCTCTACAGAACTACAATAACCTTGAGGGCAGAACCTCCATCTTTACTCTTTCTTTGCTTAAGGCTCCCAGGCACAATAAAGACTTGCTGACTACATCAATTCTACCATTCAATTGGGAAAAAAAAAAAAATTATTTGTAAAATAGGGACTAGTAAAAATACAGATAGAAAATAAAATTAAAACTATTCTTGATTCCAACACTAGGTATAATCAGTTAATATTCTGATATACGTGTGTGTGTGGGGGGGGGGTGTTCCATTCTTTTTTCAATGCATAAAATTTTGTTTTTTAAAGTACAATTGGGATTCATAATACACACACTATTTCATAAACTACTTTTTAATTCTCACCCAAGGATATGGGTAGTGGGGTTTTTTTGTTTGGTTGGTTTGGTTTGTTTGTTTGTTTGTAGAGAAAGAGGATGGGAGAAAGAGAGAGAAACACAGATAAGTTGCCTCTCATATGAAACCCTCAACCTAGGTATGTGCCTTGACCGGGAGTCAAATCTGCAACCTTTTGGTGTCCAGGATAATATTCCAACCAACTGAGCCACCTGGCCAGAGCTGACCGAATTTTTTAACTTAAGAACAGTTCATGGCTGTTTTTCTCTACCATTAAACATTCTTCAATAACATGACCTTTGAAGGCAGCATGGGATGCCATCCTGTGGGTAAAGCCCCCATTGTTCTCATCCACCATCTTGTAAATGGAAAATTCCTGTGACACTACAGCTCAATAAGACCACTGAAACCAGAAAATTGTGGAATCACCTGGCACTATGCCCAATACTGGTCAACACTCAATAAATGTTCTTCTGTGTATGTGATGTCTTCAAAGAAACTTCCAGATTCTAACTCCCACCCCAAAATAAAACTCCTCAGCACTAAAAGGACTGAAGCCCAAGACCCCATAAGTCTTCTACTTATTTCCTTTAGTTCCCAGCACAAGTTTTTGAAACATAACAGAGTCTGCATGAGTTTCATGGCTGTTATAAATTATAATCCTACTTACTTATTCCTGTGAACTTCCAGAAGCCAGAGCTCTCAGATTGGAAATTTTGACACTAATATTTCTCTAATTATTTCAGTCATGCTGGACTTCCCTTTCCAGTCAGACTTAAGTTGTAGACCATGAAAGGGAGCTTAATATTGCAAAAAAACTAGAACTTGAGGTCAGAAAACCTGGGTTCTAGTCCCAACTTTGTCACTTGCTAGCTGCCATCATTTTGGGTAAACATCTCCCTTTCTGGGTCTCAGTTTTCTTATCTGTAAAATGGACGTTTTCAGTAAAATAATCTCTAGATTCACTATGTCACCACCTTTAGGGAAGTGACCAATTTATATATCAACCATCCCTTACTTACTTATAAGCCAAACGCTAACGATTTTTTCTCATGATATAATATGGCCATTTGTCCCATTTAGCAGAGAAAGAAACTGAGACTTGGGTTAAGCAACAGCCCAAAGTCAGACAGTATAACCATTATCTGAATCTGGGTATGTCTTAAGCCTGTGTTCATGACCAGAAAGCTCTATACTTCCCATATTCTTTTGGTTCTGGGTCCCCACAGCCTCTCCAAATTCTCAATAACCCTTACTGATTGACAGATTGTGGTTTCTCACTCAATTCATGGACTTCTACCAAAAGCTTCGTTCTATATGTCATTGGGCTAAATTATATTGACATTTGGGACCCAATAATTCTTTGTATTGGGGGCTGTCCTGTGCATCGGTATTATAGGGTGTTTAGCAGCATCCTTGGCCTCCATCCACTAGATGCTGATAGAAACCATCCTCTCAGTTGTGACAAAAATTGTCCCCTACATTCTATTGAGAACCCACTGCTCTAAAACAAAACACACTGAAAACACAGGAAAGATGGGCAAAAGAATAAAGCATTAGACTAATTCCTTTATGAATAGTAAGAATAGAAATGTAGTCAAATAGTTACATGAAATTCTAGCACATCCCTACTTAAAACCACCTGACTTATGAGTATGCCCTACATAAGAATAACACTACAGCAGGGGCAGTAGGAAGGGCTATCCCTCTCACCCCAGTATGTAGTTCAAGGTTAGTGCCAATCCTTTTGCTTCTGAGATCACAGTGGAAGAGGGTGTTTCTCCCTTTCCAAGTTATAGGCCGTGCAGGAGAAGGCAAGAAAACCAGTGTTCCTAGCATCCTATATCCAACTTAGGACCCTGCCAATGTTTTCCAACAGAACTAATGCTATAATTAGTGAGGTTCTCCGGGTAGCCCACAAAAGTCTGTCTTACCTAAAATAGCGCTCTTTTGCAGAAGTGAATGTTGTGACAGAGCCTGGAAACCTACCATCATTTAAACCTCCATTTTTAAGAATATAACTTCTAAATAGTCACTACCAATTAACAACAAATTTTGGAAATCAGAGACTAGATATAAGGTAAACTACAACCACCAAATCTTTTTTCTCTCTGTTCTTCACTCAGAAGTTCCCATGAGTATTAATCTGTCTTCTTCCTCTTAGGTTCTGCATCAACACTTACCTAGCATGTGAGTATGAACACACACACACACACACACACACACACACACACACACACACACACACGCAAATAGCTTATTTTCATTCTTAAGTGAGCCTGTAGCTGCATTTTCAGGGATCTTGTGAAGTTACTTCTTGGTGTGGTACTGTGTTTGGTCAGAAGTGGGGTGAGGGACCCACTCTTTAAATATGTCAGGAAGCACAAGCCACAGTGGAGAAACGTGCTCAGGGACCCCTATGTCAGAATTAGTAAGCTTCTGTCACTGATGGGAGTGAAAATCCAGACCTACTATAGATCATCAGGGACATTTCAGCTCACCATCATATTTCATAGACAAAATTACATTCCAGGAATGGGAAGAGGCGGAAGGGGAGGGAGAAAAGCCACATAAAAGTTCTGAAATATATCAATGTCCAGAAATGGAAAAGGGGGGAAAAAACAAAAAGAAACCTTTGGAGAATTTTAAAAACATGAAATAAAATATCTATCTTATTTCAGAATCCTGAAGTAAATAATATTTCTGATGCCCCCATACAGAGTCAAATCCAGCCAGCAAAAAAAAAAAAAACAAATACAAATAAATACTGGGCTAGCGAATTAAGGAAAGTACACAGAGGAATTTAAAAATAGGATGAGGGTTTTGTTCAGAAATGGGATCCTTCCTCCCTCCACCTACCCCCTCCAATTTTTTTTCTTGAAGTAAAATCCATTATTTTGAAAACACCATTTGAAATCCTAAAGAAATAGCAAAACACAGTATCGTGGTATTCCGAAGTAATATCTCTTGTTTATAACCATATAAATTTAGCCTCTGGCACTACAGGGCTTATATAATAGAATAGAGTTATTTTAACAGCACCCTGTTAAAGAAGAAGCAAAATGCTCGGCTCATTTTCTCCAGTGGGAGGGACACATGGCCTCGTGTGAGAGAGAGGGAACATGCCTAAGTCATTACCACGGGAAAGCAATCCGTCAAAGCCGGGTCGCTCTGGCATGGCCAACACCACTGGCAAGATCACAGAGGCAGCCTCTGCTTGCAATTACCAGGGAAGGACCTTGGCTCTAGGCAGCCTGCTATCAATTACTACCCTGGCCTCACCGCTTCGACTTGTCAATTTCCCAGTGTCTTCTGTTTTGTAACAGTAAGAAAAAGGGCTCCTCCTGACTGATTCTTGGAAGTTTCTCATGTGTTGTGTCACTCCTCAGTGTCATTAACAATTCAATTAAAATTTCACAGTACACAGGCAGGCAGCGCTGGACAGGGGTGGGAAGGGGCCTGGGCAGAGGAGATTTCCGAAGAGCCTGCAATGGGGCCACGTCAGACCAAGCGAATCCAATCTTGAAATTTCTTTGACTTCACAAATCGGGCTTGCATGTGTCTCCCATCTGACGCGATGCTGGCTGTCATCTTGGCAAGATGACATATTTGATGTTCTCACCCCGCTGGGGGTGCAGTGATGGAAAGGAATTTCAGGCTGGCTAGAAACAAAATCTCACACATTATTTCACTCAAAGTTTTGGCTCCATAATGGATAATTATAAATATTCATAATCAGTTCTATTAACCTACAGTGAGTTCTGGAAACTTCCTTTCTACCACTGGGTTTTTTATTGGATCCTCCTATTTTCTTGCTTTGCAAAGTGGGGCTGTCTCTAAGAATTTAGAGACAGAGTGTAAATCACAATTAAACTCTTCAGGAAGGTGGATGACTGGGGATGCTAAGACAGGATGGCTGGAAACAAGAAAGACTTGCTACTGTCATTAACTCTGCAAAAGTGCAAACACTCCTTTGTCTCGCTGAATGATGGAGCTACACATGCTCACGTGCTTTTAACGTCCGAAGGGTTTCAGGCAAAACCAAAAAAAAAGTTTCAGGCTTAAGACTTCTGAGGCAGCTTTCTCTCTAACCCTCTCAATGAGTTTAGTCATGCAAGGAAAGATTCTTTAAAGTTACCAAAGACTTTGTTTAATGCCCAAGAAAATGAAGACTGTCAGCACCCTTTGTCAGGTTTTGGTGGCTTAAGTCCATTCCCCAATACACTGGTGACCCTCCACCCCTCATTCACTAGTTTCTTTTTGACATCAAGCGCTAGATAATTGTTTGATTTCCTTCTAGGTAAAAGGAGATTAAATGTCCAGCTGCAATAGCTGACACACAAAAGGGAAAATATAGTTTAACCACCATATTTATCAAGATAATTTTTCTTCCACATGTTGATTAATAACATTAGCCAACATCCCCTTTGGCTTGGGGTTGGGGAGGGACATGTCCCCCTCAAGAGTATCAGAAACAGGAGTTGACAGTTCCAGGCAAAAATGATTTGCATGTAAATTCTGATCAAAAGCATGTCTGCACCCTGAAGTTGTCAAGTTTTGCTACCAATTTGACACTTAAATGGGCTATAGCAAAACTTGATTTAAACTGAAGAGGAAAAAAACATGGCAACTCAATTACCCCTTAGCAGATCGGATCTGGCAGCTGAGGTCAAACTTTTCACCCTGCCATTACATTTCTCAATACCTGATGCTTTAAACAAATACTGTGTATTCCTCCTACAATCCTTCAGGAAAATGCCTTTCTCAGAGCTCCCTACTGTGCCCCAGATTAAAAAATAAAGTTTCACTTGTGTGGGATCTGGGGCCATATTCTCCATGTAAATTTCTGAATAAATCGGGACTTTAAAAATGGCCTTTTCCCAGTGTAACTGGGAAAAATAGTCTCTGCATTAAAAAAAAAAAAAATACTTGCAGGGAAGATTTGTGGAGTACTAAAAGATGATTTAAAAACAAATATTCCCATAGCATTACAGGGAAAACATTGACCTGTTTTTAGTTTGCTTTTAATATATTTCATATTTGAGCTTCAGCTGAACAGCACATTAATTCAGCAGGGAGAAGAACAACTAGCTAGTTCCAAATCGGCTCCAAATTTATGGAGGACATATCCCGTAAGGCCCTGGGACAAAAGCTCAAATGCAGGAAAGGCCCAGTCTAACGACCCAGCTGGCCTCTGGGATTTCCATCCAAACAGACTTTGAATGATGTGGTCTCCTGAGGCACTTAATCCCCCCAAGAACTCTCATTCCTGCAACAACTTTTTAAAACAACAACTATTTAAACTCTTGCAGCTCCAAAACTGATTTTATCCCTTTTTAAAAAAGATTTATTTCTTTAAGTTGGCTTTAAGCTCCTTCTACACAAAGCAAGGAGTTTATTGACTTTGTATTCACCATAATTTCTAATACTCACATTGTGTAACCAAGGAACATGTAGGGAATTGTCTCATGTATTTAGCCAACAAATACATTTTGCATTTACTAGGTGCCAGGCACTGTGCTAAGCATTAGGGGCTCAAACCTGAACTAGTTGCTTATAGCTAGAAAAACAACCATATATTACAAGTAATTATAATAATATAGGATAAATACTGTAAGAGGGTATGTAATATTCTAAGTATGTGAGAGCATATTTAACTGGGGATTCATTCTCAGGGAGGAAAAGTGACTAAGACTTAAATCTATGCTGATATCCAGTGAATGGTAGAACAGGAGTGCCAATGGACTACTGAGACATTTCTATAGAAGTAAACGAGGTGAAAAGAGGAAGGCCTGTTTGGACAGGCTCTAGGTAGATAAGACAGCAAGGTCATGGAACAAGAAGCCTACAGCTACACACATAGGACAAATGTGCAGAACTACATTCCTCATATACCTGGCCTCCTTATAAGTCCACCATGTCAACCCCCACACCTCAGGCACTCCCACCATTGCTTTCTCTGAGATGCACTGGCCTTGATGTTCCTCCATCATGCCAAGCTCGTTCTGGCCCCAGAGCCTTTGCACCTACTGTTTCTTCTGCCAGGTTCCCAAAACATTGCACAGCTCAAGCTATCTCACCTGTCAGTTCTTCACTTAAATGTCGTTTCTCAGATCAATTTTCCCTAATATCTCTATCCAAAATAGCTCCCACATTCACTTCTCTGAGACACTTTAACCCCTCACACTCTGCTTTTATTCATAGCATTCACTACTACCTGAAATTTTATTATCTGTTTATTTCTCTCTCTCCCTCACTAGGTTGTAAGCAATGTGAAGATTAGGACTATATCCCTAATTCCTGATATAAAATAGTACAATAAATATATAGTGAACCTATTAATACCCATTAATTCCCCCAGTGCCATTAAGCTAATATCCCTGAATTTGTGCTATAAAGAAAAGTAAGAACCAAACGCAAAATCACCACAGGCCCCAACTTCTAGACCCTTGCATCAGGAACAAATAACAATATAGGAATGGATGCAAATGAGCGTTTTTGAAATCTAACTATAGACAGAGGAGGGAAATCATCAACACACACCCCAAAAATGCCACTTATCAGAAATCTCTGATATCTTTCTGAAAAATATACATTGAACTTTAACTAGGTTTCCAGGCTTCCCACAAATCACCACCACTCAAGGGGAAACTATGTGAGAAGTTATGTTCTGCTTCTGAACATTTAAGCATTTTTATCAATATTATTTGCCAGTATAAATATTTTCCCCGTAACTTCATATTTAAAATAGGAGTGCACCAAACCAGGACTTACAATGTGCAAAAAAACCCAAAACAGTTCAGTCTAAGGTATTCATGACTTCAGTCATTTTCTCATAAAACAACAGATGAAATAAAATGTATGACATTCCCAAAGAGAGAGTTTCTCATGTAATTCATCTTAAAATGCAATGTTCTGTCATCTCAAGTAACACTCACTGAAAGCAACCATCAATACTTTTTGTCAAAAGCCTGTACTCTGTGTAAAATGTTCCATCAATCTCTATTTACATAAAACAAAAAACTCGCCGTGTGGTTCTAACACAGCCATGGAGCGTCTCCACCTCCGGTTTTCATGCTCTGCTGAAAAGTAATTTGACTGACAACAGAAAAATAAAGATGACCCTTAAAGAAAAGCTTTTAAGAAGGGAAAAGCTACAAAGAGGAACACCTTACTTGTTGGACACATGTCCTATTGGAAAGAGGTAGTTTGTTTTTTTTAAACCATAAGATATATTTTCTCTTTAAAAAAAAAGTCCATTTTGCTGGGAAATCACCCCAAAAAGCTTTCCTTCAACGGCATTCAAGCAACATTTACTAACAACTAATGGAAGAACGGTACCCTGCTGATTCTAAACTTGAGCATGCAACCATATCACTCTTTATCCAGGTCAAAAATTTTAGTTACAAGTCCTGTAGAATGTGAATATCACATGAGGCTAGAAGAAGGTCATCGCCTGGGGATGTTTATAAAACACACAAATTAAGGTATTAGCCTTTCACCTTGAGGGTCTGAAGATCAAATCCCAGCTTAAGTAACAAAACAGAAAGTCTTCCCAGCAGTCTTTTCCTAATTCTTGGTTGTTGAAAACATACAGACCCTTTTATCTGACCCAACTTGGCTAGGGCCTACATGAGAAAGCTAAGAAATTGCAGGTCAAAGCCAAGAAAAACTATTCAATGCCCATCAGAGACATTTGAACTTCATGCCGAGTGACTCCTTTTGCCATCCTTCATCCTACTCCATGACTTGAACAGTCTATGTATGGTTGAGGATTACACAAGAAACAAAAATGCCACTTAATTTTGCAATTTTTTTAATCGCAAATGTACGATCCATTAGAAAATCATTCAACCTTTCCTAATTATTCCTTGCATTCACTCACTGTCTGAGCACCCCTATGTGAAATGCATCGAGTGGGCTAGAGCAGGGTGGCCAAAGACAGCTGCAAGTATTGCTGTGGGGGCTCAACCACACCACTGCCCCCTCTGAGTCTCTGAAACTTAGTTTCTTCACCTATAAAGTGAGAGAGTTTGGCTAGATTGTTGGCCTTCAAAGTGTGTTCTGCAATGCCCAAAGGGCAGCAAAAAGCCTCAGGCCTTTTGGAGGGGAGATGAAGACTGAGAAAACAGGGTCCGGGACCCTCTGACACAGCAGCCTCATCATTAATGGGGTAAAACAGCTGAATTCTTAATTTGTGACCATGTCCTTAGACCTCAAAGTCCCCTCAAGTTTTATTCTTCTGCAACCTGACACTGTGTAAAGCGCGAACACGGATACACACTTCACATCAGTGTGGTAAGTACCAGCTTTTGGGAGGAAGAGGATGCAGAGAAGTGTGTACCTCGGCCATGGTCACGTGAGCTGCACGTGGATACCAGGGCATAATCACAGTTAGGATTTTCAGAAGGCAGAAATCAGGACTTGAGGGAGGGTGGAAAGGCCATTCTACAGAGGGCACAAAAAAGACGAACAGCAAGCAAGCACACAGGCAGAGCCTGGGAACATGGGGAAGACTGGGGTACCCCCAAAGAGAAGAGGAAAAATAGTAGTGATAAAAGCAGAATCCTGTGTAGCAGGCTGAGGATTCTAGCTAGACTCCTGTGTCCAAGATACACTCACTCCACCTGATAATGAATGCAAATGCCCACTGAACAACCCTGGATTAATTCAATGCTTTTAATCACATCTGTAAATCCCAGATCTGGATTTCTACCCTTAAGAGCCTGGCTAAGACCTCTTATATTTGGTAGTCAATCTATGTGAGGCATTGTGCTAAGAGCTGTACAAGCAGGATCTCATTTAATCCTGAAAGCCAGTAAGGTAGGTACATCACCATTGGGGGGTAGGGGGCGTGGATTGAGGCTTAGAGATACTCAACAACTTGCCTGATGCCACATAGCTAAGAAGTGTCAGAGCAGGACTCAAACCCAGATGCAAATGACACCAAACCCAGACTCTCAGCCACACCAGCACTCTAATTATTATTCCCAGAGGTTAGGTCAGAGGCAGCAACAAGGAGAATGCTTCCAGATGATGGAGAGCATGCTTCCTTCCGGAGGTTAAATGTGAAAATAAGTGATGAACTAACAGGCTTTGAACTAAATGGGGAAATCTCTCCCCAGATATAAGGAACACAAAGGAAAAGGAAAGCACCTAGAGTGACAGTAGAAAATGGCCTCTTGGATAGTTTGCGCTTAAAATTTCATTCTTTGCTTTTGTTCTTGACTTGAACCTAATCTAAGTGAGGAGTAGCTGAAATACCAGAGTTTTTCTGCTCTTTAGAAATTCTAGGCTTTAATCACTAATGATCCGTGGGACACCTATTTTATGCTGGTGCTATGCAGGACACAATAAGGACACATGGTTTTGTTCCCAAGGTTCTCATACAAGGCTTGAACATACACAGTCCCATCCAGATCAAAAACACTAGAACAAAGAACAGCAAGTGGTCCAATATGTAGTGTGCTGAGTACTACAGATGGACAAGTACAATAAAAATCTGAGAAGGAGCAGCTCATTAAAGACCAAAGTAGCTAGGAAATGCCTAAGTAATCCCAACTGGCCCCAAAAGGATGGTTAAGATTACAGTAGCTAAAAGAAGGTGATGTAGAGGAAGCAGGGAAGGCATCTCAGATGGTGAGGCTGACATGAGCAAAGGCAGGTGAGGGAGAGGGACAGAGTGGGTGCAGCACAGCCAAAGCAGAGAGGCAAGCAATCAAGTCAGACAGCAAGGATCACATAATCCTTGCATCACACAATCCAAATCCCCACCCAATCTACCCTCTCATTGTACACAATACATAGAGTAATTCAGTGTCTCCTTCAAAGTTGTACAGTCAATTTAGTAACACAAAGGAATCAGAAGAGCCCTAATCCCTGCCTCCTAATCTGGTGCACATTTCACTCTACTACACTGCCTCCTCCTAGAAGCATAGCAACGTTTGTCCCTCCAAGGGCAGAGGGCACCAGGAACCTGAGGGAGGCCAGTTCCAATGGTAAAGATGAGCACACTTCAGCTCCATCCAAAATGCTTAATTGGCCCAATTTTTCTTTAGCTACACCTAATTTTTTCCAGGATTTCATCTTGAAAACCACTGAATGATAAAGTTCCCTTCAAGATCACTTCAGGCTCCTCCAAATGACCTTTGATCTGGTCATTGTTCATCTTATTCCTGTAATGCACTATGAGCAGAAAATAAATTGAGATGGGAAAATAAAAGATGGGAAAGCATCTAAACTCAAAGGTTTTTTGCCTTTCACAAGTAAGGGATCCATTCCTTAAATAACGCATCTCAGCTACTGCTGACAGTACACTTTGTAAAAAGAGGAATAGAGTGAAAAAGAATAAAAGAATCTGAAGCAAAGACAGGGACTAAAAGTGGGATTATAGGGGAGAAATCAGAGAACAGAGAAGGCTTACTGAGTGTTTAAGATTGTTGATGGGGTGTGAATACTCAGAAGAAAAACTCAAGTGATATCTCTATGAGGACAGTTCAATCCTGGTTCAATCCTGGTAAGGAAAAGGCACTGAAGAATAGGCCAAAGAAAGCAACAATAGCAACAACACAAAAAATCACAAAAATGAATTTCTAATTAACAAAATTTTAAAAAATAGCCTTTTATCAAAAATTGTGAAAGATTCAAAGACACATTCACAAAAAGTTTTTCTCTCATAGGTATAACCAAGTTCCTTCAGAGTGGACAGAAACATCACCAAGTAAATGTGGTTTTGCTTATTTGGGGTTTGGGGTGTGTGTGTGTGTGTGTGTGTGTGTGTGTGTGTGTGTGTGTGTGTGTGTGTGTTTTAATGAAGGCTGTAGATAAAAGAGAAATCCTGGGGTATAGTTTAAGGTGTTACTAAGAAAACTTGCCCCTAAATATGACCTCCATTACCTGTGTAAGTCTAGTTAAGTTTAAAAGGGGAGGAAAAAAGAAGACATGTCCATTTCTTTAAGAGTCCTATTTTGGGATTCAAACTTCTTCAAAGAAATTCAAGCTTGAATTATTCAGTTATCCTGTGGTTTGTGTCAAGGTTTTATGAGCATTTTCTGCCCATCAGTAATCTCAGGTTGGAAAAAAAGACAAGGACATAGTAATTCAGATGCTATTCTGGGGCTAGGTACATGGCCCGACATGGTGCTCAAAGTCAGCTCACCCACAAGAACTAACACACATTTTGGAAAGCAGTCCTTGACTTAAAAGCTAAAGATCAGAAACTACTGTCATCTTCCAGAACTCTGCCTGACAAAAACACACCCACATACTGCCAAAAAAGCTCATAAAATTGTCCAGAATCAAAGCGACTGGAACAGTTTTAAAGGCCACCCAGTTGAGTGGTACAAGTTTTTTCACTATTTTTTATTAGCTTCTCTTTAAGTACTCCACAAGATAAGAGGTTTCAGAGGGCCAGTGCCCACCAAAAATGATGGGCACCTAACAGATATTACAGTTATTTGCTGAACTGAACAGACCAGTCACAGGCTTGTATTATAAGCACCTCTCATTTGAGCACCAGAACCACTTCACAGATTCACCCACCCTCATCTACCAAGTTCTCTGTGAAGGACTAAATTAAGCCACATGTGTAGCAAGTCTGTGATGGTGATTAAGAGATCATGGACACTGTCGGTTGATGCGAGGAATGGCAAAAAAAAAAAAAAGAAAAAGAAAATGAAAGACTGAAACTAGGTTCTTGAGGACATCAGCTAAGCCACTGCTTCAACCTACCCTAAAACTGTGGCAAACACCTAGGCAAGAATTTCCTTTATTGTTGAAGCCGATTTGAGTTGGGTTTTCTGTCCCTTGTGATATGAGTCCTGATATTATGTTGCACATATTGTATGTGTATTTTATTATAATATTCACCTTTTTATTCTATGATGATCCTTTCACTACACTCCATATATCAATCAGTTTTTCCAAAGAGCTAACTCTTCCAATAGCAGGGGTTACTTTTGCTGTACTAGATGGACTTTCGTTGACTCTCCTTGTGACAGAAAAGGGGGCAGAAGAGCTTTCCTCAGCAGCAGACTGCTGCAACGCCCTGATCCCACCCCATTTACCTGGGACACCAGAGAATAAGCTCCCTAAGTTTTCCACCCCAGGGTTTTCCAGAGTGATGTCCTTATACAGAACAGACAAGAAAACATAGGTGTTCAATGGCATAATTTATAATTTACACTAGCTTTAACCAAGCCAGTTGGAGAAACAATAGCTATGAATAAACCCAAAAGTCTTACTCAGACCCAGAGGGTATTTATGTGACCACCCAAGGGTCCCAACAGTAAGACCTTTTATAAATAACTCAGAATTTTCTACCCACAAAATCAATGTTTTTTTCTGCTGCACAAAACCCTTCCAAGACTCTGTCGCTGGCCTTTCCCTGGGGTAGATCTGGATGGACCATGAGTTGCTCCACCTCTAATTGCTGTTGATTTCATTTGTGTGTGAGTCATACTCATTAAAATGTTGTGAGAAGCCCATTTGTTAGGAAAATGAAGGGAAGTACATGAACCTCTTAGCCTTCCCTGAAACTAACTTTAATACAGTCAAACTGCCACTATGTTATGTTGCCCCTCCCCCTTTAAGTTGAAAGATTGCAGAATATTCTAAGTTCTGAAAGTGGCTTCTCTTTCCATAAAATCTCACTGGGTGGGATATGCATTTTGAGATTTACCAACCAACTACATTTCTTTTCTACTTACTATAAACTAGCTTCTTCCTCTAATCAATAAGACATACTCAACAAACATGCCTGTGTTCATCTTGTATTAAAATTAGCTCCCTAAGGCTGGTCTCTCTCATTAGAGAATGAGCCTCTTGAGGGCAAGGATAATTCTTCCTTAACCTACTGCAGTGCTTAGAACCAGACTTCATACAAAACAAACCAGCAATCATCCATTTTTCTTGGCCCCATCCTCAACATCTACCACAGAGCAAAGAAGGGTGGGAGTCTGGGGGAGGGGAAGGTCTGACTGTTGGAACCCTCAGTTGTGTTCACATAAATACCCTTTGCTGACCCTTTCTAAAGCCACATCACTAGGAGTCTCTGAAAGGAGAAGGAAAACTTTAGTTCCATATTCTCTTTTCCAGGGCCTTTGCTCACATGGTTTCCACTGCCCAATTGCCCTCCCTTTTTTCAGGATAACTCATCATCCTTCAGGACACAACTCCATTGTCCAGCAAGTTTTCCCTAATTTCCTGACTATGTTAACTGCTCCCTTTGCTGCACCCACAGGTTCCTGTACCACTTTGCACCCTAGCACTTATCACACTGCATTATATCTGGCTATAGACTTGTCTATTTGCCTTCTGGTGAGCTCCATGAAGATAGGACTTATGGGTATCCTCAAAAGATGTGCCCCAGTGCAAGAACGGACTTTACTAAGCCTCCATCTTCTCAGATGTGAAATAGACAATGTTTAATTTACAAGACTGTTGTGCGGATTAAAGATGATATATGTAAAATAGCCTAGTACATTCAATATTCAATAAAGTGGGAGAGAAAAATGGCGGTGGAATAAATAGATGTGTTCCAAGCCTTGTCCCAGAAAGAAAAGAACAGCTGAGGGTCACACAAGGAGTGTTTGTTGGCAAGTTAAGGGACAGCTAAACTCCAGGAGAAGGTGGGGGACTGCTAGACGGGTTCCCCTGACCGGGCAGCCCCCACTGCAGCTGGGTCCCCTCCTGGAGCTACGGGCTCAGACGCGGAGACCACGCCATCTTGATAGGGAAAGTGGAGCTTATTGGAAGCCTGAAAATCCACAACTGCAGCAACCATCAAACAGCTGCGAGCCCCAGAACACTGGTCCCCAATTGGCACAAACTCACAGATTCAAAGGAGCTCTTCATTCCACCACAGAAAGGTTAGATTTCGCCTGGGATAAGTCAACGCGGGAGAGAAAGAACTACATAACCAGACATCTGGAGAAGAGAGAACATGGGGAGATGAAGAAACAGCCCTCATATAAAAGAAAAGCAGGCATTACCAGAAAAGGAAATAAATGAAATAGAGGCAAGCAACCTGCCAGAGAAAGAATTCAGAGAAATGATCATAAGGTGGCTGAAAAGAATAGAAGACAAATTTGACAATATGAGTAAGAACCAAGAGGAAATGAAGAAGAACCAAAAAGAAATGAAAAATGACATTGCTGCTGTAAAGAATTCAATAGAAAGCATCAAGAGTAGACTAGAAGAAACAGAGGACTGCATCAGTGAGCTAGAAGACAAAATGGAAAAAAATACCCAAGTAGAGCAGCTTCTAGAAAAAAAAGTTAAAAAGCAGGAAGAGAGCCTAAGGGAACTTTGGGACAACATGAAACAAAACAAAATCCGCATAATAGGGGTTCCAGAAGGAAAGGAAACTGAGCAAGGAATAGAAAACCTGTTTGAAGAAATAATGACAGAAAACGTCCCTGATATAAGGGAAGAAAAAACCCATCCGAATCAAAGAAGTTCACAGAGTCCCAAGCAAAATGAACCCAAAAAGATCAACGCCCAGGCACATTATAAATTGGCAAACACCAACGACAAAGTAAGAATCTTAAAAAGCGGCCAGAGAGAGACAAAAAGTTACATACAAAGGAACCCCCATCAGACTAGCAACTGATTTCTCAACAGAAACTCATCAGGCCAGAAGGGAATGAAATGAAATATACAAAGTCATGCAAAGGAAGGGTCTGAATCCAAGAATACTGTACCCAGCAAGGCTATCCATCAAAATTGAAGGTGAAATCAGGAGCTTCACAGACAAAAAAGGACTAAGGAAATTTATTACCACCAAACCAGCAATGCAAGAAATGCTAAAAGGTCTGCTGTAAAAAAAAAAAAAAAAGAAAAGAAATAGGAAGTGAAGAAGGAACACAGGGGTAAAGAATAAAAATGACGACAAATAAGTACCTATCAATAATAACTTTAAATGTAAATGGATTAAATGCCCCAATCAAAAGACATAGGGTAACAGACGGGATAAGAAAACATGACCCATATATTTGCTGTCTACAAGAAACCCACCTCAGAAAAAAAGATGCACACAGACGGAGGGTGAAGGGATGGAAAAAGGTTTTCCAGGCCAATGGAAATGAAAAAAAGCTGGGGTAGCAATACTTATATCTGACAAATTAGATCTCAAAGTGAAGGACATAACAAGAGATAAGGAAGGCCACTTCATAATACTAAAGGGAGCAATCCAACAAGAAGAAATAACTCTGGCAAACATATATGCACCCAAAACAGAAGCACCCAAATACATAAAAAAAACTCCTGGAGGATATCAAGGGAGAGATTAACAGCACTACAATCATAGTAGGAGACTTTAATACCCCACTATCACCATTGGACAAATCCTCTAAACAAAAAATCAGCAAAGAAACATCAATCCTAAATGACTCACTAGACCAGATGGAATTAATTGACATCTTCAGAACATTTCACCCCAAAGCCACAGTATACACATTCTTCTCAAGTGCACATGGGTCATTTTCAAAGATAGACCATATGTTGAGACATAGGCAAAGTCTCTTCAAATTCAAGAAGATAGAAATCATATCAAGCATCTTCTCAGACCACAGTGGCATAAAACTGGAAATCAACTACAATAAAAACAAGCCAAAAAAAATCAAACACATGGAGACTAAACAGCATGCTATTAAACAATGACTGGGTTACCAGAGAGATCAAGGAAGAAATAAAAAACATCATGGCAACAAATGACAATGAAAACACAACAATCCAAAATTTATGGGACACAGCGAAAGCAGTCTTGAGAGGGAAGTTCATAGCTCTACAAACATACTGCAAAAAATAATGAAAAATGGTAATAAATTACCTAACCCTACAACTCAAAGAGTTAGAAAAAGAGCAACAAGAAAAGCCCAGTGTAAGCAGAAAGAAGGAAATAATAAAGATCAGAGCCGAGATAAATGACATTGAGACCAAAAAACAATACAAAAGATCAACAAAACCAAGAGATGGTTCTTTGAAAGGATAAACAAGATTGATGAACCTCTAGCTAGGCTCACCAAGAAGCAAAGATAGAGGACCCAAATAAACAAAACCAGAAATGAAAGAAGTGACATAACAACAGATCCCACCGAAATACAAAGGATTGTTAAAAAATACTACGAACAACCTGGAGGAAATGGACATATTCTTAGAAAAATATAACCTTCCAAAACTCAATCAGGAAGAATCTAAACAGCTCAATATGCCAGTAACAATGAAAGAAATTGAAGCAGTCATCAAAAAGCTTCCAGAAAACAAAAGCCCGGGGCCAGATGGCTTCACAGGAGAGTTTTACCAAACATTCCAGGAAAAACTAAAACCTATCCTCCTCAGACTATTCCAAAAAATTCAAGAGGAAGGAACACTTCCAAGCTCCTTCTATGAAGCCAGCATCACCCTAATACCAAAACCAGATAAAGACAACACAATGAAAGAGAATTACAAGCCAATATGCCTCATGAACGTAGATGCCAAAATCCTCAACAAAATTCTAACAAATCAGATCCATCAGTACATCAGAAAGATCATACACCATGACCAAGTAGGATTTATCCCAGGAATGCAAGGATGGTACAATATCCACAAATCAATAAACGTGATACATCACATAAACAAATTGAGAGATAAAAACCACTTAGTCATATCAATTAACGCAGAAAAAGCATTTGACAAAATCCAACACCCTTTCTTGATAAAAACTCTCAACAAGGTGGGAATAGAAGGATCATACCTCAACATGATAAAAGCTATATATGATAAACCCACAGCTAACATCATACTCAATGGGCAAAAACTAAAACCATTTCCCCTAAGAACAGGAACAAGACAGGGATGCCCACTCTCACCACTCCTGTTTGACATAGTACTGGAAGTATTAGCCATTGCAATTAGACAAGAAGAAGAAATAAAAGGCATCCAAATTGGAAAAGAAGAAATAAAGCTGTCCTTATTTGCAGATGACATGATATTGTACATAAAAAAACCCAAAAGACTCCATCAAAAAACTAACAGACTTAATAAATGAATTCGGCAATGTAGCAGGATACAAAATTAACGCCAAGAAATCTATGGCATTTCTATACACCAATAATGAACTTACAGAAAGAGAGACTAAAAAAGCAATCCCATTTACCATCGCACCAAAAAAATTAAGATACCTAGGAATAAACTTAACCAAGGAGGTAAAAGACCTATACGTGGAAAACTACAGGACACTGAAAAAAGAGATAGAGGAAGATGTAAACAGATGGAAGAACATACCATGTTCATGGATTGGTAGAATCAACATCATTAAAATGTCCATACTACCCAAAGCAATCTATAGATTCAATGCACTCCCCATTAAAATACCAACGGCATATTTCACAGACCTAGAAAGAACTCTTCAAAAATTCATCTGGAATAAAAAAAAGACCCCGAATAGCCACAGCAATCCTGAGAAAGAAGAATAAAGTAGAAGGGATCTCAATACCAGATTTCAAGCTGTATTACAAAGTCACTGTTCTCAAAACAGCCTGGTACTGGCACAAGAACAGACATATAGATCAATGGAATAGAATAGAGAATCCAGATATTGACCCAAACCACTATGCTCAATTAATATTTGACAAAGGAGGCATGAACATACAATGGAATCAAGACAGTCTCTTCAATAAATGGTGTTGGGAAAATTGGACAGATACATGCAAAAAAATGAAACTAGATCACCAACTTACACCATACACAAAAATAAACTCAAAATGGATACAGGACTTAAACATAAGACGGGAAACCATAAAAATACTAGAGGAATCCATAGGCAGCAAAATCTCAGACATATGCCAAAAGAACTTCTTCACTGATACTACCCCTAGGGCAATGGAAGCTAAAGAGAAAATAAACAAATGGGACTACCTGAAAATAAAAAGCTTTTTCACAGCAAAAGAAACCATCAACAAAACAACAAGAAACTCCGCTGTATGGGAGAACATATTTGCAAATGTTATCACTGATAAAGGTTTAATCTCCAACATCTATAGGCAGCTTATACAACTTAATAAAAGGAAGATAAATGATGCAATAAAAAAAATGGGCAACGGACCTAAATAGAATCTTTTCGAGAGAAAACAGAAGGAAGGCCAAGAAACACATGAAAACATGCTCAAAGTCACTAATTATCAGAGAGATGCAAATCAAAATGACAATGCAGTACCATCTCACACCTGTCAGAATGGCTATCATCAACAAATCAACAAACAACAAGTGCTGAAGAAGATGAGGAGAAAAAGGAACCCTCGTGCACTGCTGGTGGGAATGCAGACTGGTGCAGCCACTGTGGAGAACAGTATGGAGTTTCCTCAAAAAACTGAAAATGGAAATCCCATTTGACCCAGTAATCCCACTCCTAGGAATATATCCTAAGAAACTAGAAACATCAATCAGAAAAGATATATGCACCCCTATGTTCATAGCAGCACAATTTACAATAGCTAAGATTTGGAAACAGCCTAAGTGCCCATCAGCAGATGACTGGATCAGAAAACTATGGTACATCTACACAATGGAATACTATGCTGCCGTAAAAAAGAAGGAATTCTTACCATTTGTAGCAACCTGGATGGAATTGGAGAACATTATGCTAAGTGAAATAAGCTAGTCAATGAAAGAAAAATACCACATGATCTCACTCATTTGTGGATAATAAAAAACACATTATAAACTGATGAACAAAAAGATAGATATAGAGGCAGTAAAGCATCAAACAGACTGTCAAATTACAGTGGGAAGGTTAGGGAGAGGTGGGGGAAATAAGAGATCAACCAAAGGACTTATATGCATGCATATAAGAATAACCAACAGATGCAAAACATTGGGGTGTGAGGGCATGTATGGGAGTGGGGTGGGGGAGGGGGACAATGGTAAGATATGTACACATATAATACCTTAATGAAAAAAAAATGGAGGAAAAAAGATACTATAAATATATATATATATATATATATATATATATATATATATATATATAATAAAGTACAGATAATCTCATTGAGATTGCTAACATTGAACTATTTATTACCAAAACCCATAGTGATGGAATGAGACTTGTAACCAAATTCAATAAAAGGAGCCTGAGTGCTACACCAATGGTTTATTTGAGACTTTCTAAAGGATAAACCCTTGATGCCCCCTTTAGGTTCTGCTTCTAATAAAAACACTCGGAAATACAGAGGAGAGGAATGTTTAGTCTTTGCTCCCTGTAGCCCCATGTTATTTCCCAGTCTCAGTAAGTCATTACCTGAAACCAAGTGTCTAATAGGAGGGAATGCAGAGAAAAACTGTTCCCACAGTGGAGAAGTGAGGCCAGCTGATTTATGAGGCAAGATTCTAAAGGAGCTAAATACACACAGCTTGGCACAGCAACCAGTGTGAGGAATGGGGGATGCCTTTCACAGCCAGGAAACATCGGGGATGAGTCAACACTGAGGTCAGCAGCGGGAAAGGGGCAAAAAGCGCGGCCCTTCATTCTGGAAAGACCTTACAGGCATCCGGTCACTTGTCAAAGGACCTGAGGTGCTGTACACATTTCTGCCTTTGAATTCCTGCAATTCTGTGATGCGATTAACAACTCCTCCCTTGGGAGAGTCACAAGCAGAGCCTGACTCCATGGAGACTCACCAAGAATTCCCATCCATCATTCTCATTAATCAATAGTTTAACATTTCAAAAGAATATAATCATTATAGAAATTTTTAGATATATGAAATGTATAAAGAAACAGAAGTAAATACCCATAATCTCACTGGCATGTTTCCCTTAAGGCTTTTAAGTTTGGGTTCTTATATTTTTCAAATGTATAGATATATAAAATATCAAAAAGTTCCCCATAGTTTGTTTCAAAAACAAATCTATAGTCCTTTTTTTTTCTTATTTCTCCTTTCACCATGTTTCTAATTTACAAGCAAGTGCTATTTCTTGATTTTTCTGTTTTAGGCATTATCTATTGATCTCCTACTACAGCTCACTCTTCCTACACTTTCTATACACAGACCCTGACTATTTGCCCCTCAGTTTTTCCAATATAGTCATATTGTACTTTGAATTAGACCATATTTTGTGTTCATAATAATATTCTTCATGCTATAATCGTGTAAGATGTAGAAAAAAATATTTCTTTCTTTCTGTATATTTTCTGTTTTTCCAGGAGTTAACAATTGTCTACCAATAGTTCAATACAAAATTGTAGCCAATTTTTAAAGCTTCCTCTCAAAATATCCAGATGCATCAGCTATTATAGCACATTCGTCATCCTGGAGAAGTCTCTCTGGAAGTTTTCTCCCCTGACCACTCAAGCTAATGGCCCTCCCCTGGTGCCCAGCTGCCATTCTGAGATCTTCCTTGTCCATCACCTTGGAGATGCCCTCTCCCCCTCCATGGTGATGGACATCTTCCTCGTTCTTGTTTACACTCTTGTTTTGATGGAACACCACCTCCAGGAGTTTCCTGAGATGGTAAGATTTTTGAGAATTTCCAGATCTAATTCATCTACCCTCAATCTTGTCTTCATTTTACCCTCAATTTTGTTTGGCTGATGACATACTTCCTGATTAAATATCATTTCCTTTCAGAATTTTGAAGGCATTGCTCCATTATCTCCTAGCTTCCAGTGGTGCAGTTTAGGAGTCTGAAACTCTCTGAGTCCTGATTTTTATGTGTGACATGCATTTCTAGTGACTAATACTCTAAAATTTCACATTCATGTGTAGTGGTGTGAGTCCATTTTTATGGTAGCTGCTCAGTGGAATCTTTCGATCTGGAACATTATATATTCTTTGGTTCTGTGAAATTTTCTTGAAAAAAATCATTTATTGCTTCTATCCCTTTTTCTCTGGAGCTCTAATTATGTGAATGGAAACCTTTAAGCTCTCCCTTTAATTTTTTTCCCTCTCCTATTTTCATCTCTTTGCCTTTTCTTATTCTATTTTCTAGGAAAATTACCTTCCATAGATTTTTTCATTTCTGCTTCCTGTTTTTAACTTTCAAGAGCTCTTTATATTCTCCACAGACTGTTTCTATGATATCCTGTTCTTATTTCAGGATATTACCTTCTTTTGTCTAAGGGTATTAATAACAAGATGTTTCTCTTATGCTTTCTTTTCTTAGCATAGTCCCTAATTCAATCAAGTTTTTTTCTTTCTTGTTTAGTCTGACTTTTATCTTTTATGTTTGAGACTTCTCATAGATATCAAGCAGTCCTTAGATTTTTGTTCCATAATTAGGAGTGAAAAAGTAAAAACTGACTGGAATCTCTGAAAATGAGGAGGGCTTTTTATCTGGAGCTTTACTCAAGGGTGATCTGGCTTGACCATTTTAATTGAGGAACTTCAAGTTCTCTTCTTCAGCTGGTGTCTTCCCAACCCCTGCTTTGGGACAAAGGCCTGACTACCATAGTCCCAGGAGCCAAGCAGTGAAGAATGCTTGATAGGGATGAGGAATATCTCAAAATCTACTATGTATATGTTTAAGTAACATGAATGTGCTGTAAGTAAATGTGGTACTCACATCCTCCCACAACAATATCAAAATTATAACTAAACTACAGAATAATCATCATTCAAAACTGCCTTAAATCTAGCTGAATAGAAGTCCTACAACTAGAGATTTAAAGAAGCCACACATCCAACTGGTAAAAGGGGCAGAGATGCAGAAGAAGTTGGTTCCAAATACATGTGTGGCAGATAAAAACCAGGAGGGATAGGCCCTAGCTAGGTAGCCCAGTTGGTTCAAGTGTCATCCCAATACACCAAGGTTGCAGGTTCGATCTCCAATCAGGGCACATGCAAGAAACAACCAATGAACGCATAAATAAGAACAACAAATCAATGTGCTCACTCTATCTATCTATCTATCTATCTATCTATCTATCTATCTATCTATCTATCCCTTTCTCTCTCAAATCAATAAATAACTAATTTTTTTTACCAGTATATTGGAGGGACAGCAGGCAAATGCCATATCTGAATCTCCATTAAGCTGGCTATCGTTGTTTGTCCCACCCTGGTGATTCCCTGAGACCCTTTCTCACCAAACTTGCAGGCTCACCGAAGCTGTTTCCAGTTCCTTTTCCATACAGTCTGTGTTGACTCATGCTTTATACTCTCCTAAAATCTCTCAGACAAGCAGCGTCTAGCCTCAGTGTGCCCTGTACCTCTTGCTAAGTGGCCCCATGCCTAGAACTAGCAGCAGCCAGCCTTGGTTCACAACTTGGCATTGTCTGGGCACCTCCAAGCCCGGCATAAGTAGCAGCCATCTACAGATCACTTTGCAGCTCTGTCCAGCTGACCTTGTTCATAACACAGGCAGTAGCTGACCTTGGCCTATACTTCCCAGGAGGCCCCAGAGCCAACACACCTGGTGGATAGCTTCAGACCATATCTAAACACCATCCAACCACCTCCATAATGACACACTCCAGGGGCAAACTCAGCGGCCACCAGAGCCCCACAGAAGTAAATCCTGCTCTGTGGGGTGGGTTCCTGCACAGCTGATACTTCATGATGCTTTGTGGTTATAGCCAATCCTTGAAGAGGATCAGCCTGGGGGTAAATCCCTCCCATTGACAGCAATTAAGGTTCAACTACAACAGGAGGGTCTACATAGCCCACATGGAGTGGGGAGGGTGTGCACCTGGGTTGCACAGCTTGGATGATTAGGGAGGCTGTGCCACTGGACCCTACAAAACACCTACTACATTAGGCCACATTACCAAGCCCAAAGGACATAGTAGCTCTACCTAATATATAGAAACAAAACACTGGGTGGTTGCCAAAATGAGGAGACAAAGAAACACTTCTCAAATGAAAGAACAAATCTCCAGAGGAAAAAAAAAAACTAAACTAAATGAAGACAAGCAATCTACTAGATGCAGAGTTCAAAACGCTGGTTATAAAGATGCTCATTGAATTTAGGTAGAAAGTAGTTGAACTTAGAACTTCAACAGCATAAGAAAGGACATGGAAACCATAAAAAAAGGTAAAAAATGAAGGATACTCTAACTGAAATGAATAATAATTTACAGGGAATCAATAGTAGAGTAGACGAAAAAAAAATAGTAGATGAAGCTGAGAATCAAATCAGTGATTTGTAATATAAGAAGCAAAAACATCCCAACAGAACAGCAAAAAGAAAAAGAATTTTTAAAAAATTATGATGATGTAAGGAACCTCTGTGATAACTTCAAGCATACCAACATTTGCATCACAGGGTTGCCAAAAGGAGAAGAGAGAAAGCAAGAAATTAAAAACCTATTTGAAAAAATAATGACAGGAAACTGCCCTAACCTGGTGAAGGAAATAGGCATACAAGTCCAGGAAGCACTGAGAGTCCCAAACAAGATGAACTGAAAGAGGTCCACACCAAGATACACATAATTAAAATGCAAGAGGTTAAAGAAAAAGAGAGAATCTTAAAAGCAGCAAGAAAAAAAGCAGTTAATTACCTACAAGGGAGCTCACAAAAGGCTGTCAGCTGATTTCTCAACAGAAGCTTTGTAGGCCAGAAGGGATTGGCAAGAAATATTCAAAGTGATGAGAAGCCAGGACCTAAAACCAAGATTATTTTACCCAGCAAAGCTATCATTTAGAATAGAATGACATATAAAGAGCTTCCCAGACAATTAAAAGCTAAAAGAGTTCACCAAAATCATTATTACATAAAATGTTCTTCTTTAAGAAGAAAAAGATTAAAAATATGAATAAAATGGCAATAAATACATATCTATCAACAACTGAATCTTAAAAAATAATAATAAATGAAGAAGCAGACTCAAAGATACATAGAACATTTTGACAGTTGCCTGATGGGAGGGGAGTTGGGGAGATGGGTGAAAAAGGTGAAGGGATTAAGTACAAGTTGATAATTACAGAATAGTCACAGGGATGTAAAATATAGCATAGGAAATATAGTCAATAATATTCTAGTAACTATTTTTGGTGTTATAAGGGTGCAAGATTTATCTGGATGATTACTTATTAAGTTATGTAATGTCTAATCGGTGGGGTGTATACCTAGAAATATAATAATGTATGTCAAGTGTAATTAAAAAATAAAAAATCATTTAAAATTTTAAAAACACATTTAAAAGGGTGATGGAAAATACAAAGCATTGTAAGGCCATATCTACTTCTAGGAATTTACAATCAAGTTGGGATTTTTTTTAATCAATGAAAGGAAGCTACAGCATGCAATAAGTTACTATGGTCAGAATATCTCAAATAATATATGCCATAGAGATCAAAGGAAAGGGTTGTAGCTGTGGATATTATAAAAGACTTTGCAATAGGAGCTGGTAAGAAATAATCTAAAAAATGTTTTCCTAGTTAGCTGGGTCATAAATGAGATAATCACAGGAAAACATAAATATGTTTAGAGTATAGTCAGGAGACCAGCTAGGCCAGTTTATAATGAACTACTTCAGAGGCAAAAAAGTCATCCGGGTTCAGACTGTAAAGAGCTTATTTGCTTATATGACCTTTACTAAAAAAAAAAAAACAAAAAACCCTCCAGACCTCTCCAGATACATAACAAGTTAAACTGTTTGTACTAGCCAACCCATTGAGAACCCTTCATACTGGATTTAATCTGAGGCATTTCCATTTTCAACCATAGAAGATAAATAGCCCAGGTCATCATAAAATGCATACTCCAAACTGCTGCAGAATTTTAGTACCCTTGGCATGATGAGCCTGGGCTCACACACCTTCTCAGACTTCCACACAAAAGGCACTTATGTTTGCCCATCATTCTGATTCAGCCCTGTAGGTGGGAGCAAATAATGGCTGCTGAGTGGTAACCAAATGGCCTCTGAAGGCCAGAAATGTGTTTTCCTTTCCAATGAAACAGAAATATCAGAGAATCATAGTGTGAATGCAACAAACCATGGGTGGTCTGCAGACTTGTCAATGGGCTCTGAGGGAAGGTAAAAAACATCACCCAAACCTCTGTATACAACTACATGAGCCAATAAATTCTATCTATGGCTTTTGCAATTTTATGTTGGGTTTTTAGTCACTTGCACCTAAGAGAGTCCTGATTAATACTTACCACCACTAAGCCCCAATACCCAAGGCTCAACCATCTTATACTTAAAAGCTCTAGTTCCCAGTCTTTATGTCTCCTCCCACTGACTTCTACGTCGCAAGTATTTAACAAATGTTGGATGGATGGGTGGGTGGATGGATGGATGGATGGATGGAATTAAGAAAAAGAAGACAGGAAAAAAAACATACAACAAAAAATAAGATTAAAAATAGTAAAGTTTCTGCCTAATTTCTTATTAATTTATCTTTTTTTTTTCTCTGTTCTGAATTCCTTGGAATAAGGTTTCCAATAGGTCTTCATCTAACAACTACAGAGGCCTTGGTGATAAGGTGAAAGTCATCTACATAGAGAATTCCAACTATTTTTACCAATTTCCCATTTTCTATAACCCTTGGAGAGCAGAAAAAAGGAGAAAGCAATGTCTAATGTTCTAGAATCTCTATATGAGCCACCACAGTAAGTGCTTTGCAAGTATTCTCTCACACAATTATCAACAGGGTCCTGAATTACAGGTATTTAATTCCCATTATTCAGATGAAGAATCCAAAGAAAAGTTGAGAATCTTGCCCTGGGTTATACAATTAGAGAGAGAACAGATTCAAGCTTATAAATTTCTGTCTCCACAATCCACTGCACTTTATGGTCAGTTATTTAAATGGAAAAATGTGATGTAAATTTAGGACCTCCCAAAAATGTCTCCATAAAATGTCTCTTCCCCTGAGGTTAGAAATTCTACTATAAATTCATTCTTCAGATTGCAATGTCCCAGCATCCTCATTCGTAATCTTACTAATAATAATTTACATTTTCATTAACCCTCCATTAGTCATGAATCACTTTCACATACATTCTTTTGTTTGATCTGCACAGCAACCACATGAAGCTGCGTTTTATCCCCATAACGCAGATAAGAAAACCAAGGCTCGGAGAAGTAAGGAGGCCTATTCAAAGCAAGCCCTGGACTGTTGGCATCCTGAATCTTCCAATTTTATGTTGTCAGGTGCTTCTTTTACATGAAAATTATAAACTGGAGTGATGTCTCACCTTCTATTACACACTAAAGGGACCAGTGCCTCAGGAAGGAGCAGATTGAAGAAGGGATGCCAGAAAAAAGGAGGTAGAGAGCAAGGAGACTAGAGGCTAACTGTGCTTTGATCCAACCTGCCCTGGACGGGACACTGGGCCAAGATGCCCAGGTGTTATTGCTAGACTGCCCACACATCCCACCGGAGATAGTCCTGGATTATGCTTAATTATTATTATCAGAATAATAATTAAGATATCCCACTTTCATTTCACCAGTGTCCTAGTTTGGACAATAAATTATATGGTCACTTCAGTTATTACCTGCCATAGGTAGAGATTGGAAGGAGATCTCCTTACCACAGTCCCTGCACAGCACCCAGCTATGTGTGTTTCAAGTGCAATCGAATGCTCTTTGTTCCCATTTTAGATTAAATTAAAGAAAACAATTACAACAGTTCACATAGAGGCCCCTGGGCAGTGGAACTGGGCATCCCGTTGTTCAAGCTCTTTTTCTCCTACAGTAATTACCCGTTGCTCAGCAAGCTTAGCACCAACACCCTCATAAGCCACCATGTAATTAGAGAAAGGATTGAAAGAAGGATGCCCTGGGTGAGACACAGCCTCTTCCAGGAGGACACATGCACACATGCTCCTGAGCCTGTCCTCACAGGCCCTCCACCCAGGGAGAGCCAGTAGCAGAAGTAACAGCTTATATGTAGATAGCACTTTATAGTTTATGAAGCTATTTTACCTGTGTTACCCTGTTTGCTTTCCAACACCCTCATAACAAAAGAATGTAAGCATCATAAGCTCAAATGTATGGGTGATAAAACTAAGGTTCAACGAGGAGAAGGGATTGCCCAACATTGCACTCCTGGGAGGAGGCAAAGTTGGGGCAAGAAAGCACATCTTCCGAACAATGTTCAAATACCTTCTGTACCAACCACATGCACCTAAGCTCCTGTGCTCCGCTCAGAGCCACCTTCTCTTGTGGGCAGGCCAAAGGGAAAACCCTCCAGCCTCCACTCTCAATAACACTTCCAGGACCTGAGATCACTCACTCAGCTGTCTCTGTGTCTCTCTTGGCCCAGAACTTCATCCTTCTCTCCACCCTTCCACACACTCTTTAAACTTTTGTTTCATTTCAATTCAGTTAGTGTTTAGTAAACGAATCCTCTACATTCAGCCTCAGGTAATATAAGGCCTGGCTGCTGCCCTACAACACCAACAATCCCCTGGTGTAGGAGAAACAAGGAGAGTCTGGCACTCAGTAGGTCTCGGTGCCCAGGTCTCCACCGCCACTCATGAGCTAGGTGACTCAGACAATTTGTTTCACCTCTTAGTGTTTCACTTTCCTTCTCTTTAAAATAATGAGGGTGAACTAAATTAGAGGCTGCAATCTGATGGCCAGGAGGCTCTAGGATGTCTAGAATTCACCTACACGGCATTTTTATATCATTTTTTTTAATCCTTCTACATTACCCCTGCTATTTCTCATTATCTTCCACAAAGCTGCTTTGCTCTTTCATGGTCTTTGCATGGAGGCTTCTGCATCCCCAAACCCTAAACCAGATGACCTCTATGGCCCTCCCAGTCCAACATTCTGGGTTCAGGAGATGAAAGACTTTGGAGCCACATAGAGCCTCTCCTTTCACAGGGTCACACAAGTCTGAATATCTTCTTTGGTAAAGTGTCTATTAAGGTCTTCAGGATATTTTTTAATTGACTTGTATTGTCATTGTTGAGTGTTAAGAGTTCTTTGTACACAACAGCCTTGTCAGATGTCTTTTACACATATTTTCTCTCAGTCTGTGGCTTGTCTTCTCATTTTCTTGACATTGTTATTTGCAGAGCAGAAGTTTTTAATTTTAATAAGGCCAGCTTCTCAAGTATTTCTTACACAGATATGTCTTTGGTGCTGTATCTGAAAATTTATCACCAAACCCAATATCATCTGGGGGTTTTTTCCTTCTAGGGGTTTTATAGTTTTGAATTTTAGACTTGGATCTATGATCCACTCTGAGTTAATTTTTGTGAAGGGTGAAAGGTCTAGATTCATTTTTTGTGGATATCCAGCTGTTCCAACACCATTTGTTGAAAGGCTAGCTTTGCTCCACTGTGTTGCCTTTGCTTCTTTGTCAAAGATCAGAATATTTGTGTGGGTCTTTTTCTGGGCTCTCTACTTTGTTCCAGTGATCTTTCTTTGACCAGTATAATCCTGTTTTGATTACTGTAACTTTGTAATAAGTCTTGAAGCGGGTAGTGTCAGTCCCCCAACCTTGTTCTTTTCCTTCAATACTGTGTTGGGTCTTTCGCCTGTCATATAAACTTTAGAATCAATTTGTTGACATCCACAAAATAACTTGATGGGATTTTTATTGGGACTGCATTGAATCCATAGATCAAGTTGAGAAGAACTAACATCTTGACAAAACTGAGTCTTCCTATCCATACACATGTAATCTCTCTCCATTAATTAAGTTCTTGATATCTTTCCTCATAGTTTTATAACTTTCCTCAGATAGATCTTGTACATATTTTGTTAGATTTATATCTAAGTACTTCATTTGGGGGATACTAATGTAAATATTGTGTTTTTAATTTCAAATTCCACTAGTAGTTCTACCAATATTTAACTCACATATTTTGATGCTATTGTTAGGCATATACTCATTAAGGACTGTAATGTCTTTTTGGAGAATTGATCCCTTTATCATTATGTAATGCACCTCTTTATCTCTAAAAACTTTTATCCCTTTTTATTCCTTACTCTGAAGTCTTCATCTGTAATTAATACAGCTACTTTTGCTTTCTTTCGATTAGTGTTACCTTGGTATGTCTTTCTCCAACCATTTATTTTTAAACTATATGTGTCTTTATATTTAAAGTGAGTTTCTTATAGATTACATGTAATTCGGTCTTGCTTTATGATCCACTCAAATAATGTGGCTTTTATCAGTACATTTAGACCCTGACATTCAAAGTGATTACTTATGTAGTCAGATTAATATCTACCATATTTGTTACTGTTTTCTATTTGTTGTGCTTATTCTTTTTCTATTTTTGTCTTCCCTCCTTTTTTTGCCTTTTATGGTTTTAATTGAGCATTTGTTTGACTCCATTTGTTCTTTCTTAGTATATCAGTTTTACTTTTTTTTACATTTTTTAGTAGTTGCCCTAGAATTTGCAATATACATTTATAATTAATCCAAGTCCACTTTCAAATAACACTAAACCAATTCACAAGTAGTGCACATAGTTTATAGTAAAAATTAATTTTAATTCCTCCCTTCCATCCCTTGTATCATTGCTCTCATTTCATTTATTCATAAGCAGATAGATAGATATCAGTAGTTTAATACAGTGTTGCTGCTATTATTTTGACCAAACTACTATTATCAGTTAGATCAAGTAAGAATAAGAAAAATTTACCTTAATTTATTCCTTCAAAATCATGTTATCAGCAAACAGAGAAAATTTTACTTCTTCCTTTCTGATTTGGATGCCTTTTATTTCTTTTTCCTGCCTAAATGCTCTGGGAAGGACTTCCGGTACTACATTGAATAGAAGTGGGGAGAGTGGGAATCCTTGTCCTGCTCCTGATCTTAGAGGGAAAGCTTTCAACCTTTCACTGTTGAATTATGATGTTAACTGTGCGCTTGTCAGATATGGCCTTTTAGCATTGAGATATGTCAGTCTCTCCAATTTGAGGGGCAGCAGTTTGTTCTCTTATAGATTTTTCAATTTGTTCAGCTTTTTACTTATTGTTAGGATGTAGTGGGCTTCCAAGCTTATTACATGTTAGAACAGAAAGCTGAAGTCTTTTTCCTTAATTCAAGTAAAATTCACTTATATAAAATTAACCGTTTTAAAGTTAACAATTCAGTAGCATTTAGTGTACTCACTCTGTTGTGCAGCCATCACTCCCATCTAGTTCCAAAACATTTTCATCATCTTAAAAAGAAACTATATACTGACTAAGCAGTCACTCCCTCTCCTCATCCCAGACACTGACAACCACTGATGTACTTCCCATCTCTATGGATTTACCTATTCTGGAATATTTCATATGAATGGAATATAAAATGGGATCTTTTGTACTTAGCTTCTTTCACTTAACTTATGTTTTAAGATTCATCTATGTTGCAGCATGTATCAGTGCTTTGTTCCTTTTAGGGTTGAATAATATTCTATTATATGGACATACTACTTCTGTTTATTCACTCAGCTAATGGACTTCCTTTGCTTTTTTTCTGTTATCCAAAATAGAAATTGTTGAGAGATTTAAAATGGCAGCGGAATAAGTGGATACTGCACAGACACAGTCCCAGGCCAGGACCAAACTGGAATTACAACTAAAATACAGAAAAACTTCTTGAATAATCAACAGAAGACTCACTGGAGAGAACCCTGATAACCGAGGACCAAAAGTGAAGACCACATAGAGACTGGTAGGAGGGGCAGAGGTGCGAAAGGGCTGGCCTGGCTCCCACAGATAGCAACTGAAGTTTCATAGAGATATCTCAGTGGTGGGGGGTTGCCACTGAGAACTATGGGGTCTAATCCCCAAACTGGGCCCCCCAGCAGAGAGCACTAGAACTGAGAAAGGTACCCACATAACATCTGGCTGTGAAAAGCAGTGGGGTTGCTGTCTGTCAGGGAGAGACAGCTGGAAATGCAGGCACCCTCTTAAAGGGCCAATGCACAAAATTCCTTGTGGTGCCACTCACCTTATGCTCTGATAGAGGGAGGACAGAGTGAACTGGAGTTGGGTGAGCAGAAGCCAGGATCAAGGGCTCTGGGATTAGAGCTCAGAAGGCATACACCCTGGTTTTCTGTGCTGAGTAATTCCCTCACACTGTGGAGGTCATTTGCTATACAGGCAGCTTTGCCTGTGGAGAAGACAGTTGACCCACCCTATTGGAAAACACCTTGCCCCACAGTGTGGAGTTTCTGAGGCCCATTAAGAGACTGAGAATAACAATTAGCCTCCATGCAGAAGCAATTGCCCCACCCTGTTGAAAAAAAAAGTCTCACCAAACCTATAGATGTTTGATTACCTGAGTGCTATTCAAGATGGAATCCTATCAGTCTCTAGACAGAGGTGGTCTATGAAGGCTTTGAGTCTTTGCCTGATCTAATTAGTCAGAAACAGTGTTTGACACTTCCTGCACTAGGGAGTGAGAGGCATAGCAGATCTACCTAATACATAGTCACAAACCCAAACAGGCAGCCAAAATGAGGAGACAAAGAAACAACCCCCAAATGAAAGAATAAGAGAATTCTCCAGAAGAATAAATGTAATGGAGAGAAGAAATTTATCTGATATAGAGTTCAGAATAATGATGGTAAAAATGCTCAGAATAGAAACTGTTAAATTTCCTCAGAGAGGCCCCATCACCTTCACCAGGACCTCTCTCAGGCCCAGCTACTCTGACCCCTACATATTCTGAACAGACACTAGAAAGGACCATCTGCTCCCATCCTTCCAGGTGAGGACACTGATCTTCCCCACACCAGAAACAGGGTGACCGACAACATTGGAGCTTGATTGTTAGGCTTATTTTTTTAATAAATTAATAAAAGGAATATATTCAGAAAAGTGGTAGAATCTTCTTGGAACCAAGAAGGAGGGGGGGGCGGGTAAAAGGGTGTTGCCTTTGAATCCATTGCACTACAGGCAGGAGTACTGTAAAACTAAGTTGTATAGTTTATGTTCTGGAGAACAAAAAACAAACAAAACCCCCTAAAAACAAGAATAAATAATTATCTTTAATTATAACAAAAGTTAAGGTGATTCTAGAAGGTTCTTTAGAAAACTACCAAGAGAAACAGATCCACTTTAACCACCTGACATCTTCTCATCCTTTGTTGTAGGCAGAATAAAGCCACAAAATGTCCATGTCCTCCTCCCTAGAACCTGTGAATGTTACCTTACATGGCAAAAGGGACTTCGCTGGTGTGATTAATTAAGGATCTTGCAATGAGGAGATTATCGTGGATGTGCCCAATGTAAGCACCAGGGTCCTTTGTAAGTGGGAATACAAGGATCAGAGCCAGAGAGGAGATGTGAAAACAGAAGTAGAGGTCAGCGCAATGAAGGACCATAAGCCAAGGAATGTGGGCCCTAAAAGCTGGAAAGGTAAGGAAACAGATGCTCCTCCAGAGCTTCTAGGAGGAACGTAGCCCTGCGGACAACTTGATTTAGCTCAGGAAGACCCATTTTGGACTTCTGACCTCCAAACAATAAATTAATAAGTTTGTGTTATTTTATACCACCAAGCTTGTGGTAATTTGTTACACCAGCAATAGCAAACTAACATACCCAGCCCTCCTGCAGTTTACCAAACAGTCACCAACACATAGAAAGGCACTCTGCTAGTGGACGTTCTCCATGGAGATATTTGTGTCGTGACAAAAACATGGCATCTGCATGGAAAAAAAGCCATGAAACCACCCTGTTGTAACCTTAAACTTACACAATATTATGTCAATTATTTCAATAAATATGGGGGGGTGGGGTCAGCAGAGAGATGAAGCCAGCACACATAATAGAGAAAGATTGAGAGAGAGAGCATGCACATAAGGAAACCTGAAATGAGAAGTAAAATTAACCCTGAAGTTTCTTGTACTGGCTTAAAAAAAAAAAAAAACTTAAGGACTGCAAATATTTCACATTTGTCATAAAACATTTCACAGACCTCCAAATCAGATGGGCCCTAATGAAAAGCTTCAACAAGCAACTACCCCATGTGGTGAGACTCAGAAAATGAACTTACTATTCTCTTAATTTTCCAGTTAAATGAATCTGATTGTCTCTATAGGAAAGGAATCAAACTCCACCAACCAAGAAAACCCCCTTTTCCACATAACAACTGATATGGTCAAGATAAAACTTGGCTATGTAATAGTCTCACTCTTGTTGCAAACCATCTGTCAGATTTTGTTTAACAAGTAGGGTAAATTCAAAAGAAATAAATAACAGTTTTCTGCAAACCCTCATGTCCACACAGGTATACTTTAAATGAGCTATGCTTGACATAAAGCACACACACACTTACTTTCTCAATTTCCTGGCAGTGCACTCTTGCTTAAATACACAGCCATCAAGCACAGAGAGAGATGCAAATCATTCCACCTCCTCCAGCCTCTCCACCTTTTCCCCCTTCCCTCCCATGTGGTTCCTCTGGGAACTCAAGAATCAAACCAATTCTGCTCCTTCCCAGCTGCCAGTTCCCAAGAACCCTCAAAACTCGCCCTCACAACTGTAGTCCTCCTAAAACACACACCACATAAATCAGCAACAAAAACTAACTCCACTTCAAACCAGCCCGTTCCAACATTAATAGTGCCTTTGTTGTCAATAAACCTATATTTGACTTCTCCTACTTTTATGTGTATTTTATTTATAAGTTACTAATGCTTTTCCTGGAGCAAAATGGTCAAAATAATAGTCTGCACTGAGCCTTACTCCATCAACTAGAAAAGAAAAAAAAAATGCTTCAAATTGAGTCATGGAGAGAGAACTATTAACTGTGAATACACTTCTGCTTGACCGCCAATATCTACACTTTCAATCCCATGCACCAGCAGGATCACCCCACTCCCTCCTAGTGCTCTGAAGTAAGCATAACATCTAACATGACTTCATATCATAGGCAATCAGAGAGATGGAAAGTGGAAGTCAGAGCTCTGAGGTGCCATTCTATTGCGCTGTGCCCATTCTGCAGAGACAGTAATATCAATATACTTGTCCAAACTGGTGGATGTGTAGAGGTGGTGGTAGTGGTAGTCTTATACAAAGTGAGAACCTACTATAAACCAGGTATGTGACAGAACCCTCCATCCTCTAGGGAATGTAAAGAACTTCCAGAAGCAATAGTTATCTCTTCTCCAAACTTCCGAGCAAGCTAGGATTTGGTACTCGTAGACAGACATGGAATAGTGAGCTGCTGAGAGAGAGAACCAAGATGGCGGCATAGGTAAACACCTAAACTGCTGCCTTGCACAACAATTTCAAAACTACAACTAAAAGACAAAACGTCTATTACCCAGAACCACGGGAAAGCTGGCTGAGTGGAAGTTCTACACCTAGAAGGAAAGAAAAAAGAGCATTGAGATGTGCACAAGCGCTGAAAAGCTGAGGTACGGAGGTGCACGAATAGGCCTGGCAGCGGGCAACTGGGAGCACTGCTTTTTCAACCCAAAGGAAGACAAGCTCCCGATTACTCTGAACTCCAGTTTCTGGGGAGACGCTGGGGACCCAAACTCCTACAGGGAGAAGCTGGACTGTGTGCCATCAGGTCGGAAAGGGATGGTGGCTTTCTTGCAGAGGTACGCACAGCAATCATTGTTTACTGTGTTGGGGCGCATGATGCAGGGACTTGAAAATGTGGAGACCCAGAGACTGCTGACTGGCAGCCATCACTGTTTGCCACCCCCTAGCCTAGTAACTCCCTGAGACCCCACCCTGCACAATCTACAAACCCACCCAAGCTCCACGCAGTGGCTTTTGCATATAAATGGTCTGCCCTATCGCAGCTTAACCTAACAAACTGCAGCTCTGGTCAGACAGCTCCAAAACCTCCAAACCCCAAGCAAAGAGGAGAAAACTGTAGTTCTCACTGTACTCCTACTGGGTGGCCTCAGACAATAGCTGACCAGTACCACATTGGAGATCCAGAAGCTAGTGTATCTAGTGGTCAGTGTGAGACAACACCAGATTTCAACTACTCACATCCATAAGTGGCACATTCAAGAGGCAGACTCAGTGAGCACCAAAGCCCCACTGAAACCAGTCCTGCACCATAAGCATGTCTCCAGCATAGCAGTTCTTCCATTATAGACACAGCGGGTCCTCACAGCCAATTGGCCTGGAGGTCAATTCCTCCCAGTGTACCAACAGCAATCAAGGCTTAACTACACCAAGACTTTGCACTCAGCCCACAAAGGGGTGCACCAAGAGTGTCCACCTCAGGTGATAGGCTGAACCACTGGTCACCTACCACAGAAAACCACTCCATCAACACAGGGAAGCAGCCAAAATGCGGAGACAAAGAAACATGTCACGAATGAAAGAAATGGAGGAAAGCAAATTACTGGACATAGAGTTCAAAACCACATTTATAAGGTTACTCAAGAATCTTCTAAAAACCATCGAGAAACTTGATGAGACCTCTGAGGAGCTTAGTAAGACCTGCAAGGACCTTAATAAGAATGCCAAAAAAATGGAAAAGGACCAGTCAGAAATTAAGTATACAGTGTCTGAAATAAAGAATATATAGAAATTCAACTGCAGATCAAAGGACCCCAAGAATCAAACCAAAAATCTGAAATATGGGGAAACAAAAAACACCCAAGCAGAAAAACAAAAAGAAAAAAGAATCCAAAAATATGAAGATAGTGTAAGGAGCCTCTGGGACAACTTCAAGCGTACCAACATCCAAATTACTGGGGTACCAGAAGAAGAGAGAGAGCAAAATATTGAAAACCTATTTGAAGAAATAGTGACCAAAAACATCCCCTACCTGGTGAAAGAAATAGACTTACAAGTCCAGGAAGTGCACAGAACCCCAAACAAAAGGAATCCAAAGAGGACCACACCAAGACATATCATAATTAAAATGCCAAGGGCAAAAGACAAAGAGAGAATCTTGAAAGCAGCAAGAGAAAAACAGTTAGTTACCTACAAGGGAGTACCCATACGACTGTCAGCTGATTTCTCAACAGAAACTATGCAGGCCAGAAGGGAGTGGCAAGAAATATTCAAAGTGATGAACAGCAAGAACCTACAACCAAGATTACTCTACCCAGCAAAGCTATCATTCAGAATTGAAGGTCAGATAAAGAGCTTCACAGACAAGAAAAAGCTAAAGGAGTTCATCACCACCAAACCAGGATTGTATGAAATGCTGAAGGGTATTCTTTAAGAAGAGGAAAAAGAAGAAAAAGGTAAAGATAAAAATTAAGAACAACAAAATGACAACAAATACATACCTACCAACAAGGGAATCTAAAAATCAAGTAATAAAAAAATCTGAACAGAATGGACTGATGAATATAATAGAATCAGGGACATAGAAAGGAAGTGGACTGACAATTCTCAGGGGGAATGGGTGTAAAGGGTGTGAGAAGAGATTGGACAAAAATCTTACACCTATGGATGAAGACAGTGGTGGGGGGTAAGGACATGGGGTGGGGTGGGGAATCAGGTGGAGGGGAGCTATGGGGGGAAAATAAAGAGGAACACCTGTAATAATCTGAACAATAAAGATTTAATTTTTTAAAAAACAGTCAGCTGCTTGCAGAGAAAAACAGAAGAGGAAAGCAGAATTTAACATGAAGTTCCAGTTCTTGGCACAGAAAACAGAAGACCTACTACTCTACTGTAGGGAGCTGTCAATCTAAGGGGTTTGGAAGACGAAAGCCTCATTGAAGGGAATAGAGGAAGACAATGACAATTCAAGTGTCTTGAACTATCTAGCTTTCTCCTCTGATTCCTGGTTCAAGTGGTTCAAAGCACAGGCTACTTTTTACAGAATTTGGCAGACAGTGAGAACCATCACATAGCCATCCTAGGATGAGGAGATTGGTCTCCAACATGCCAAGGCCTCCTCATGATTGGCCCAATTCACAAATAGATACGTGGGTTCCACCTTCCAAATATCACAGGTCCACAGCTGTAAGAGCAGGAAGGCACCTGAGAAATTGTTTAGTCCAACGCCTCACTTAAGCACTAAGGAAACAATGGCTCACAGCCCCACAACATATTGAGGGGTAAAGTTGACCAGAATCCTGGTTGCCTCACTCCTCCTATATTTTATCTTCAATCAGTCGGTGAGGCTCCTCCAGAAGTCAATAGAATAGGGGCCAATGTGGGTGCAGTAGGTGCAGTGGGAGCAGGGAAGGAGGGCAGGCTCTGCTACGATGTCAGTGGCCCATTATTCCTTCAGGGATAATAGCTGGGAAATGAGCAGGTACACACTCAGACCAGTGGCCTGGCCTTGAAGGGATATATATGGCCATTTGAGAGGAGAAGGTTCCACTCTCCAGGCTGGTTCTATTCTTCCTGGGCTTACTCAGCCCCTCATCCCGCCTGCCCTCTGCCTCCACTGCCAATATCCCCACCTCTTCCAACCTTGACGTCAGACCAGATTTCTCCCTCCACACAGGAACCACCATCATTTCAGTCAGCCAAGAGGTGAACTCTGACTTAGAAGAACCAGTGTCTATGAGCACAGAGGGTTTCAGCTTGAAGCTGGTAGATTTCACTATCCAAATCACCTGTCAATCCCCCTTCAGAATTCAGCTCAAATTCCATTCCTTTCTCCAAGAAGCCTCTCTCACCTCCTCTGTGTTTAGACATCTTGGATCACTCCACTCCTTCCAAGTGCTCTGAGGTCATGATAACAGCTAATATGTCAGAAACAAGTTTTAGTCCAAAACTAAGATACAGGGCCCTTCTCAGGGAACTCCAGCATCCACACTTTTCTTCACTTCTGCCTCTCCTTTCCCCTGAGCCCAAGATTGTTCCCCAGTTTGCAGACAGAATCAGCAGGTCTTCTATCATCATGCATTCTTCCAGACCTTTTTTCTTCTACTTGGTCCTAAACTTTGAAATCAAAAGCCCGGGTTGGATTCTCCTCTTCTATTTTCTGTCATGTCATCATTGTGGAAGAAAGTAAACAACAAATACTCAAGCTGATAGGAAGGGCAAGAGGTATGGAAAAATAGAGTTGTTTTTTTAAAAAGCACATTCCCTAGCACACAGACATGTATTGACTGCCTTTCTGTGCCGGGTCCTCTGCCAGGCATTTTCATTTCTGTCCTCTCAGAACAACCCTGTGTCCAAGTTACAGAGGAAGAAACAAACTCCAGTGGCCAACCACTTCCTCAGAGCCACACAGTCCATGTGCTCTCTGCCTCAGATAGGTGAACAGGCCTCAGACTAGGTTGTGACTTCATTCTTATGCAGGGAGAAAAGCAGAGTGGTTAAGATGAGGGGCTGAGTTTGGATCCCAACACCTACTAAGTGAGTAACTACTAGCCAACCTCTCTGAGCCAGTTTCCCATCTACAAAATGGTAATGAGAACCATACATAACATACATCCCTCCTTCCCTCTCTCTCAGTGGATTGCTGGAGAGTTCAAAAAGTTACTACCTATATAAATACTTAGAATTGTGCCTGACTCAGAATGGGCCCTTAATCAAGGTGAGCCATCACCATCATCATTTTCCCAGCCAGGTCAGGGCACAATGACCATAGCAGCCAACACTGCAAAAAGCACTGGATTAAGGGGGAATTTTTCTCAACTACATACATACTCATGGGATTCATTACAGGGTGACCCAGTTCCTAGTGCCTTTTGTCCCCTCAGCTCTGACAAGACAGACACACTTTGGGACTCGACATTTCCCCTACATAACCGCCACTTCACACATGCATTCTTGACTCTTTCCCCACACATATGCATGCTTTAAGAATTGCACAGTAACTCACTTCTGAGAGATGTCAGCCCTGTACTGCATTCCTGGCTCGAGTGCAAGCCCCCTGAAGATGTGGATGGATTCAAGTCCATAAGTTCAATTCCCCCGTTATCTAAAACTGGACATATAATTCCCCAGATGAGCACCCCACCCCTGAACTTTTTGAGTAGACACAGGAAAGTAAGCAGCCCTTGGAGTTTATCTGTTTGGCTAATTTCCTACAGCTCATCAGAAGAAATGTTGATAGTTCTCTCAACCTTCATGACTTCAGATACTTCTTATTTTTACCGTGTAATACAAACACCTGATCATGCTTTTTAAAAATATACGTATAGTTTTATTTTATTTTTTATTTGTTTTATTGATTTTTAGAGAGAGAAAAGGAAGAGAGAGAATGAAACATCAATGAGAAACATCAATGGGCTGCTTCCTGCACACCGTATATGGGGATCGAGTCTGCAAGCCGGGCATGGATCCTAACCAGGAATCTAATCAGCAACCTCTTGGTGCATAGGTCAATGTGCCACCACTGAGCCACAAAGGCCAGGCCATAGTTTTTAATTCAGATTAAGGTGATCTATGACAAATATTAGCTGATAGGTAAAGTAAAACAAGGCTAATATGCCAATCTTTTCTTAATATTTCATGTATGTCTATGGAAAAATCATACATGCTTTTTGGCCTGGTGAACCACAAGGAACAAAAGTTTAGGTTCTAGACAGCAGGAGAAGAAGGGACAATCCCACACATTCAGAACAGAATGTGAGAAAAGACAAGACTGAATCGTTTTTAGGAAACTGTTCACAGTACAAAGCCCAATCCTTCCTCAATTCTCATCATAAAAATTAATAGGCTTCTACAATGCAAGTGAGTTTAGAGGCTAGCAAATTCAACCCCCTTTATTTTACAGATAAAGAAACTGAGGCCAGAAAAAAATGAAGTGACTTGCCCCGTATCTCCTGAACAAAAGAAAAATTAGTAGTCAATGAAGATGAGGAAAATAATTAAATGGAAAGGATGGTTGATCTCAAACAGGGACATGGGGACATCAATCCCAGTGCCAGAATCATGCTACCTTCTCTGGAAGAAATACACAGCAAATGTCACACAACACATAGCAGAGACACCCTGCTGGCAGGCACATCCTGTGAGCCTCAGAGACCTACAGTCTTATAGTCCAGTGTCTTCTATACACAACTTTAAAAGTAGTACTGAGAAAACAAGCACACGCTGCACAACTATGCAAAAACACATGGTCTGTGTTAGCAGAAAGCAAAAGAGAATTTTAACTTACAATATGAGTTTTCAGTTTAATGTTCACTTTTTTTCTTTTTCCTCCTGTTAAAATTGCTTGTGTTTAACACACACACACACACACACACACACATACACACACACACACACACACACACATGCACGCTCGCACTCATGCACGAAAAAGGTCCACTTTGCCCATTGGGTTTCTGTTCTCAGGCAACATTGCACCAAGGAAGGGGGATGGAAACCAGCAACGGTGGCCCATGAGGGCCAACCAAGAGGGGCTAAGGACTCCCATTGTCACCACCCTAAAACACCTGGTCGAGTCTGATTAATGAGATGAGGACCAGATGCTAAAAAATGTCTGCTAAATTAAAAGAAAAAAGCAAGAGAAAAGGAAAGGAAACCAGAAGCCTGCCTTTAATACAGTGTACTTTGTTATCTGTAATGTCTTTCAACCACAGATAACAGAATCAACCACATGGAATCTAAGATGCATGCCAGGTGAAAAAACATCATAAAGACATAATAAAAAGTTCTACCAGTGCCCATAAATTGCTGGGGGACTGTTACAAGGGCAGAACCATAAATTCTTGATGTTTCCCAAATTAGAGGGTACCGACACGTATGCAGATATATTTGTGTGGGTAATTGAGGGCTAAAAATCTTACATTAAACACAGCTACCTCCTTCAAACACTGTTAAGGGAGCCTCCAACAGGCACACACATACAGCACACACTGTAGGAATTCAATTTGGAAACCATCATCTAAAGCACAGAGGAGAACAGGAAAGTCATATTGCTATAATGCTTAGATTATCAATCATCTTGACAGTTTATTGGCTTTATCACCACACATACCATTAAAATGATGTCTGGCCTAGACTGTCAGGAGCAAACATTAAACAGACCAGGATTAAAAAGCAGATCCCAAACAGCACTCCAGTCAAGTTTCCCTTCCACTCTGAAATTAGTTAGAGCTGACTAAGAAACTGGCGCTAGACTTTGAAGAAATATACAGCCCAAAGGCTGCGAGTCAACTCAGACCTGACGAGCTGATAGGTAATGTCATGTTATGGCAAATCTGACTCTCCTGAGGTTGATTTATCACGTACTCTGTGCAACAGAATGATTGCTAATGGTGGAAGGAAGAAGGAGGAAAAAAACACACACACCACCATAACTTGCCTCTTCTTGCAACCAAGGGCTTGCATCAAAAGGGCCAAGCCAGCTTCCTGAAGTGAGGTAGGAATGCTAATAAATTCACACTACTGAGCAAACATAGTAACGTTACCCCCACACACACACGTTATTAAAGTACTTTTACAGATTCAGAAGAACTGAATAGGCAGCAAAAGAGACATTCATAATTCAAGAGCTCTAGACAGCGAAAGAGTTACGAACCCTATACGTTTTTAAAATGCTTCTGCATGTGTTACTTTGGCAAGGAAATCTCAACACAATTAAAACTATACTAGCACATCAATAGGGCTCAATTGAGAGCTGTGTACCTGCCTTTTACTAGGCCAAGGCTTTATAGATGCCTCGGGAAGAAAGAGGAAATGGGAAATTCACTGCTAATTAAAGGGAACCTTCTGTGCCTAAGGAAAAATGGTGGCATTTCTAAAATATATATATATAAAAGAAACACGTTTTCAAATATCTGCCAAGGGTTTGGCTTTTTCACAGCCCCTAGAACTGTTCTGTGTTTGTTTGGAAGTTACAGAGCCATTCTGTTTGTGATTAATAGTTTGCTTTCCAGTACAAATAAGTCATTAAGAAGGGTGGGGTGGAGTGCAGAGAGAACTGACAGGGTAGGAACTGGCTCTGGAACAATGCAAGTAAGAAATTCATACCACATTTTCCAACTTTTTCACTCCCTTGCTTATTTATCCAAGTGGGATCCCATACCCTCCCCACTGGGTGACTTCAACATGACCCCTTAGTGAGCACACGCATAGGGACACCCTATTAGAGGTCCTTATTCTTGTGCCTGTCCCCTAGGTGGGCTTGTCGGTACCTCAGGAACTCAGTTAACTCATCTTTCAGAAAAGGCTCTGGAAAATGACAGATCAGCCTGGCCAGTGTGTCTCAGTGATAGTGTCAACCTATGAACCAGGAGGTCATGGTTAGATTCCCAGCCAGGACACATGCCTGGGTTGTGGGCTCAATCCCCAGTGGGGGGTGTGCAGGAGGCAGCTGATCAATGATTCTCTCTCATCATTGATGTTTCTATCTCTGCCTCTCCCTTCCTCTCTGAAATCAATAAAAAAAATTTTTTTTAAGAAAATGACAGGACAAAAGTGGGCACAGGGCATGCAGGAGCTGCTTCAGTGGTGCTCATGTTCTCACTGGGGTTTCCCTAACTACCAAGGTTCCCAATGGGTTGTGTCACCATCTTGTGACAATTCAAAGCCTTCTGTTTCCAAGCAGTGCCATCTTGTTTGTTGGTTATATGTTGGGGGAGAGTGACAATACACTATTTACCCAGGGAGAGTCATTCCTTATACATAAGATGTCACCGGGGGTGGAAGGGAGGGAAATGATGATAGAACACAATGTTTGTGCACAGCTGAGCAAACACTGACCTTGACACCTGAATGAGCATCTGCGTTAGGGAACCCAGGAAGACCCACCCACATTCTCAAGCATATGCATACCCGAGAACATCACAACTCCTTGTACAAGAGCCAGGAACAAGATAACTAGGGGAAGGGCAACCAACATCCAAGCTCCTCACACCAGAAACTTCCTCTGCCATAACCTCTGGCTCAGATTTCCAAAGCACTTTCACTATCAGTGAAGAGGAAACCTCCCACAAACGCTCTTCTACTCACCCACCCCCTATCCAGGAAACAGACAAAATCTCTACTTTCACACTCCAAGACTTCAAGGCACCAAGTGCTCCAAGGAAAGATATGCAGCAATCAGGCAGTGAAATCATTCATCGAGGTCACTGGACCCAAGCCAAGGGACCAACAGGGTGCTGAGCTCTGTCAGGGACAGATGGGACTCCAAAGAGCATGTCTGTGTCTCCATGGAGCCTATAACCAACCCAGCTACAGGGACATGATTGGCTTATCAAGTAGATACCGAGTTTTTGCTCTTTCCACCAACCCCTGAGCTTCTGCAGGGCAGGGACCATGTCTCATTGATCTGCTATAAAACAAACCAAGAAACAGATACCAATATATGAATTTTTTAAAATGAGTGATTACTTTTAATCAAAAAATAACACAAGCAAAGAGTGAAAAGACAGAAAAGTTAGTTGGTTTGGAAATCCCAGCTTTGCTGCCAATTCAGGCCCCTCTTCCACCCAACGACTGAAAGAAGGAAGCTGAATAAACTGGTTCTTTTTCTCTAAGTCCTCCTGGAAAACTCATCCCCGTCATACTTTCATAATGCTGATATCCATGCTACCCTGAAGGCCCATGTTTATGGCCACCTCAGTCTGGCTGTCATTGCAGCAGTAAGGCAGGACAGGATTAGTGGGAAGGAAGTAGCACTAAGAAATGAGAAAAATGAGGTTTAGAGGTTTATTTTGGGCTCTTCCACTTATATTTCACTGCCTTCTACCATGGAAATAGCTCCAAAAGATTCCCAAGAGTCACCCAAACACTAAACTCACTGGGATTTTTCTTATGCGAAATAATGAGACCTTAAAGGTCTGTGTTTGTGTTTTAGGGAACAGCAGGGAGAGAGGAGAAGTTAGTCTGGCCCATAGTAGCTCTTAATAAATACATGTTGAACTGAACTGAGACACACAATAGTGATTTGAAGAGCTAAATCATTTAGCATGAGTTAAACAGAAATGATAAGCCATCAGTGGGAGAACTGTTGTCATTACACAATGCAGTGACAGGAATGATGAGTGTTAGAATGGGAGCAGCTGGGGTGGAAGCATCAGGCACAGCTTTATGGAGCTGTGAGAATCAGCTGGTCCTTGACAAATGGGTGGGAAGAGAGAAGGGGATTCCAGGTAGGATGAATATGGGGGACATATGGTCAGGAACAGCAATAAAGAGATCATGGACTAAGACAGGATAGGGGAGAAACCATAAGGATCCCAAGCAGAGCCTGAAATAAACATCTAACACTTGCTCCTGATCTCCTACCAACCTGTCCTCTTCTGGTGCTTTCTATTTCATGACTTGTCATTATGGTAGAGGTGGCTGATTGTCCCCTGGTTATCTACAGCTATTTGTGGCCATCTGACTAAGTTGTGGCCTATGGGATGTGAGCAACTTCTGGTTAGTAACTCTGAATGGAATAAACATGGAGAATATGAACATAGTGGTAAGCCAGCCAGACCATGCTGAGAAGGACAACAGTCTGGAGATGGCAGCAATACAAATAGGATTCTAGGAGTACAAAGTTATGGCACCACCGTACCAGCCCTGCAGGGCTTACACTTGGACTGTGATGTGAAAAAGCAATCCATTTCCATCTTGTTCAGTCATGTTATAACTTAAACTTGTAGCATAACTAAAACAACAACCCTTATTCATCCAGTTTCCAAGCCAAGCATTCAGGTATCATCCCTATACCCTCTTTCTCTCCTACTTATATTGATGCTAATTAGTATCTACTACTTAAATTTGCCTATTTTTTAAATTTATTCATTTTTAATTTAAATTATTTTAAATATTCAATTATAGAGAGGAAACCAAGATGGTGCCATAGGTAAACAGCTGAACTTGCCGCCTCACACAACCACTTCAAAACTACAACTAAAAGACAAAACGGACATCATCCAGAACCACAGGAAGGCTGGCTGAGCGGAAATTCTACAACTAGAAGGAAAGAGAAAAGCACACTGAGACTCACAGGAGCTGCGGAAGTAAAGTGCAAAGGTATGGAGGCGTGTGCGGAGAGGGCTAGCCACTGAGTACATGGCTGGCTTTTTCAATCCCCAGGGAGACACAAGCTCCTGACTGCTCTGAACTCCAGTTCCGGGCGAGACTCTGGGGACCCAGATTCATACGGGGAGAAACTGGACTGTCTGGCAGTGGGCAGAACTCGAGGGCGGCTATCTCTCAAAGGTGCTTGCAGTGATTACCAAGGGACACTGAGACCTGGGAGCCTCTTAGGGAAGGGCTGATGGGAAGCCATTGCTGTTTGCTCTGCCATAAGACTCCACCCCATCCAAGCTGAGCGTAGAGGCTTTTGCATATGAATGGCCTGGTCCTTTGAAATCTAAACTTACCTATCAAACTGCAGCTGAGTCAGAGAGACCCAGAACATCCAAAAGAAGTCCCAAGGCCCCACAGCAGCTTGCATTGCTTCACAGCTGGGCCTCATCTGGGCACCGCCAAAACCAAAACAAATAGGAGGAATCTGCAGATCTCTCTGTAGCTCCTGCTAGGTGGTCTCAGGCAGAGACTAAATTAGCACCTCCTTGGAGATCCAAGAGCCAGTGTACCCAGGGGCCAGAGGGGCTAGAGGGACATCCAGATTACAACTCTTCAGATCCATAAGGGACATACTCAGGGGACAGACTCAGTGAGCACCAAGCCCCACTGAAGCAAGTCTTGTCTCATAAGGGTATCTCCAGCACAGAAGTTCTCCCAGTGTAGACACAGCTGATCCTCACAGCCAATTGGCCTAGAGGTCCATTCCTCCCAGTGATACCAACAACAATCAAGGCTTAACTACAACAAGACTGTGCACACAGCCCACAAAGGGGTGCACCAAGAGTGTCCACCTCAGGTAACTGGGGAGGCTGAGCCACTGGGCCATATAGGACACCTAGCACACAAAGCCACTCTATCAACTCAGGGAAGCAGCCAAAATGCAGAGACAAAGAAACAGATCACAAATGAAAGAAATGGAGGAAAGCAAATGACTGGATATAGAGTTCAAAATCATGGTTATAAGGTTTTTCAAAATTTTTCTAGAAAAGACTGATAAATTTAGTGAGACCCTCGAGGATATGAAAAAGGACCAACTAGAAATTAAACATACACTAACTGAAATAAAAAATATTATACAGAGACCTAACAGCAGACTAGAGGATCACAAGAATCAAGTCAAAGATTTGAAACACAAAGCAGCAAAAAACACTCAACCGGAAAAGCAAAAAGAAAAAAGAATACTAAAATTTGAAGATAATGTAAGGAACCTCTGGGACAACTTCAAGCATACCAACATCCAAATTATAGGGGTGCCAGAAGAAGAGAGAGAGCAAGATACTGAAAACCTATTTGAAGAAATAATGACAGAAAATTTCCCCCACCTGGTGAAAGAAATAGACTTACAAGTCCAGGAAGCACACAGGACCCCAAACAAAAGGAATCTAAAGAGGACCACACCAAGACACATTCATAATGAAAATGCCAAGAGCAAAAGACAAAGAGAGAATATTAAAAGCAGCAAGACAAAAACAGTTAATTACCTACAAGGGAGCACCCATACTACTGACAGCTGATTTCTCAACAGAAACTATGCAGGCCAGATGGGAGTGGCAAGAAATATTCAAAGTGATGAATAGCAAGAACCTACAACCAAGATTACTCTACCCAGCAAAGCTATCATTCAGAATTGAAGGGCAGATAAAGAGCTTCACAGATAAGAAAAAACTAAAGGAGTTCATCACCACCAAACCAGTATTATATGAAATGCTGAAAGGTATTCTTTAAGAAGAGGAAGAAGGAAAAGGCAAAGATAAAAATTATGAACAACAAATACATATCTATCAACAAGTGAATCTAAAAATCAAGTGAATAAAAAAATCTGATGAGCAGAATAAACTGGTGAATATAACAGAATCAGGGGCATAGAAAGGGAGTGGACTGACAATTCTCTGGGGGAAAGGGGTAAGAGGGTGTGGGAAGAGACTGGAAAAAAATCATACACCTATGGATGAGGATAGTGGTTGGGGAGTTAAGGGTATGGGGGGAGGGGGGGAACCGGGAGGAGGGGAGCTATGGAGGGGAAAAAGAGGAACAACTGTAATAATCTGAACAATAAAGATTTATTTAAATATATATATATTCAATTATAGTTGCCATACCATGTCATATTAGTTTCAGGTGCACATCCCAGTGATTAAACATTATACAGCTTACTAAGTGATCATCCCAATAAATCTAATTAGTACCCATCTGACACCAGATATAGCTATTGAATATTATTGACTATATTCCTTATACTGCACTTTAGATCCCCTGTGACTATTCTGTAACAACTAATTTATACTTCTTAATCCTTTCAACTTTTTCACGCATTCCCCAAACCCTTGCTATCTGGAAACCATCAAAATGTTCTCTGTATCTATGAGCCTGTTTCTGTTCTGCTTCTTTGTTTTTAAAGATTCATTTATTGATAGATATGTATTTATTGACATTTTATTGTTCATATTTTTTTATCTTTTTTTCTTCTTCTTAAAGAAGATCCTTTAACATTTTATAAAATACTAGTTTGGTGGTGATGAACTCCTTTAGTTTTTAATTGTCTGGGAAGCTCTTTATATGTCATTCAATTCTAGATGATAGCTTTGCTGGGTAGAGTAATATTGGTTATAGGTCCTTGCTTTCCATCACTTCAAATATTTCTTGCCAATCCTTTCTGGACTGCAAAGTTTCTATTGAGAAATCAACTGACAGTCTTATGGGAGCTCCCTTGTAGGTAACCAACTGCTTTTCTCTTGCTACATTTAAGATTCTCTGTCTTTAACCTTTTGCTTTTTAATTATAACATGTCTTGGTGTGGGCCTCTTTGGATTCATCATTTGGGATACTCTGCACTTCCTGGTCTTATATGTCTGTTTCCTTCACCAAATTAGGGAAGTTTTCTGTCATTACTTTTTCAAATAGGTTTTCAATTTCTTGCTCTCTCTCTCTCTCTCTTCTCCTTCTGGCATCCCCATGATACGAATGTTGGTATGCTTGTTGTCCCAGAGGCCCCTTACATTATCCTCATTTTTTTTCAATTCTTTTTGCTGTTCTGGTTGGGTGTGTGTGTGTGTGTGTGTGTGTGTGTGTGTGTGTGTGTGTGTGTGTGTGTATATATATATATATATATATATATATATATATATATATATTTTTTTTTTTTTTTTTTTTTTTTTGCTTCCTTACATTCTAAATTGCTGATTTGATTCTTGGCCTTACCTACTCTATTGTTGATTCCCTGGAAATTATTCTATATTTCAGTTAGTGTATCCTTCATTTTTTATTGGTTCTTTTTTATGATGTTGAGGTCCTCAGCATCCTTATAACCAGTGTTTTGAACTCTACATCTGACAGATTGCTTATCTCTGTTTTGGTTAGTTCTTTTTGTGGAGTTTTGCTCTGTTCTTTCATTTTGGATGTGTTTCCTTGTCTCCTCATTTTGGCAACCTCCCTGTCTTTGTTTCTATGTATTAGGTAGAGCTGCCATGTCTCCTGGGTTTGACAGAGAGGCCTATTGTAGGTTCCAATGGCACAGCCTCCCGGATCACCCAGGCTGGGCCCTCCTCCTGTGGGCTGTGTGAACCTTCCTGTTGTAGTTGAGTCTTGATTGTTGTTAGTACATCAATGAGAGGGATTTACCCCCACACTGATCTGCTACAAGGACTGGCTGCCACCACTGACTACTGTGGATGGTCAACCATGCAGGGCTCCCCCCCCCCACAGAGAAAAGCCCTTAAGTCAGTAGGACTGTGGCACCCATTGAGTCTGCCCATTGAATGATGTTTTGACGTGGTCTGAAGCTGTCCACCAAGTACACTGGCTCTGGGGCCTCCTGGGAGATACAGGACTGCACTTAGAAGTCAGGCAAGAAGTCAGGCTGCTGCAGCCCTATAGACATTGAAGACAAACTTCACATGTCCAAGGTCAGTCTGGGATCAACTCTTAACCCTGCAGTCAAGGTAAGACCAGAAGCCCAGCTTGCTACAAATTAGCCATGGCTGCACCCACCCAATTCCACAGGACCCAAATTTGCCCTCTTTATTCCATCTCACTGCAATAGGCAAGTATGTGATCTATCACATCTACTCTGACCTCCTCTAATCCATTATCACACTATAGCCAGAAATGATTACTTTCATACAAAAATCCAATCATGTCCCCTAATAATAACTACCAATAGTTTCCTATTGTTCTTAGGGTAACAAAACAAATCCTTAATACATATTCAAGGTTCAGTACAATCTGATCCCTATCTTCTTCTGTTTTACCACAATCCACACCAACCTTCTATTAGTCCCTCGTACCTAACGTGCTTTCTCCCACCTCAGAGCCTTTGCACATGTTGTTCCCACTGCCTAGAATGCTTTTTTCTTTCCTTCCTTATTTAGTTAAGTCCTATTCATCCTTCAGTTCTTAACCCAAGTATCACGTGGTTAGGGAAGACTTCCCTGACCTATAACAGGTCAACTCCTCCTATTACTGCATGAACATTTATACATTTATACATACATTTTTACCCATGACCCTTTTGCAGTATTTCTATTGGTAATTATCCAAATATCTGTTATGCCTTATTTCCTATTAATAAAATAAAATATGGAGTGAATATTCCATTTATGTGATTGTCAGTTTCCCGCTCCCCACCCAACACTGCATGCTCAGTGAGGATAGGGCATCCTCGCTGCTGCTCACTTCTGAATCTTTGGCACCTGGCATGATGCATGGCACAGCGACAGTCAACTAATCTTTAATAAATGAATGAGCTAAAACAAAAAATAACTTAATGAATGACTCTGGTACCTTCCATGACTCTTACCTCACTAATTCCCCTTTATCCATAGGATAACCTGGCTAATCAGATACCATTATGTTTCCAGGTTGTGGATCTTTCCAAACAAAGCAAAGGCTCCCATAACTAAATACTGGGGAAATACCCTGCCTACTCTCCCTCCCTCAGCTTCATCCCTCAGAAAGACAATCTAATGTGTGAGTGCAGCTCCTTGTGCATTTTATTCCCAGTACAACTACTGTGATATCAAAAAAAAAAATCACAAAGGAATTGAGTCTCACTGGTACTTAATGACCCATCAGATAGCCACCTAGATGCAAGCCAGAAGGTGGTTAATGCTCTAACAAACTGATTCTAAACCAAGGTAACAGAGGGTGGCAAAGGGATTACAGCTACTATAAACCAATAGTCACGGTTTATAACACTAATATTTCATTAACTGAATGGGAAACAGGACCTACTGGATTCCTAACAAATTGTAAAACAGCACAACTGAATCAGGGGCTATGGCCAAGCTCCCCAAATGTCCACAAACCTAATGCCACCACCTGCATTCCCAAACCCCTGCCTTACACACACACACACACACACACACACACACACACACACACACACAGAGCAACAGCAATACTCTACAGCATGCAAACCGGCAACCTCCAAGCTGCACAATGAAGTGCTCTGGAAGAAGCCCATGAAACCTTCCTAAAAGCCAGCTGACTTCATATTCCAATGCAAACTTGATTTTAGAGCAATAGGCACAATTGTAGTACCTGCAATAAAGAGAACGGGCTATTAACGGACAGTGGGTATTCTCATCTCCAAAGCTGCCTTCCCCAGAGAAAGCAGTGCCATCTCACCTGACACAGACACTTGATCCCTGACTTTTCTGCCGTCTCACCTGCCACAGACACTTCAGTGTTTGGGTCTCTCACATGAAACTCAACAGCACCAAGGGATGCAGCTGAGTGCTGCTATGGGGCACAGGGTGGTGTGGGCATAGAGGCCTCACTGAGGAGTTATGGTTGCAGGTTTGGGGAAGAGAAGAGAGAACAAGCAATGGTCAGGACAAGGAGGGGAGACTGCACCTAGTAGAGCCTTGGGAGGCCTCTGAAGCCCTTGGGAGAAACAGCAAATGTAAATTCAGGCCCATGATTACACCTTCCTGAGTTCAAGGGCCAACCAGGCTCAGAAGTCTAAGATGCCATGAGAAGTTTATTATACCCAATTCTTCCCAAAGAAACACTATGGTTTGACAGAGGCTCTTACCTTACCCTATTCCTACCAAAGAATAAACAGAAGCACACAGCAATGATTCCATTGATTTGAATCAGAAGTTAATTTTTTTAAGGAAAAAGGTCTAAAAAGTAGGAAAGCATATAACTTGTTCTCTGGACTGGGTAGGTTAATGATAATCCCCTCCCAAACCATGTCCACCCACAGGGGACCATGAGAGCGTACCACCGTCCTGTTCTCTTCTGGGCACAGCTGGACTTTATTTCTCAGTCTCCCCTCACGAAGGGGAGGCCACATAACTAGTTCTCATCAGTGGAATGTGAAAGGAAGTGAGGTGTGAGACTTTAGGGCTAAGAAGGTTAAGAGTTGGTATGCCTTCTTCTCCCATCTTTTCTGCCCTCACCTATGAGGACAAGTGAGATGACTCCAGGAACGGAGCGAAGAGGGGAGCCATAGGAAAAAGGAGCCTGAACCCTGGATGATGTCATGAAACACAGCTGTCTTCTCCCCCGTCATGCCCACGGATACACACACCCTCCGCTTCAGACTTGAGAGAGCACAAAACAGACTTGCATCATGTTAAGCCATGAAGATTTGGGGCTGGTTTTGTAGCAATTAGTCTTCTCTGACTAATAGAATAACTCAGACTTCATTAGCATCGGGTTTGAGACCCATATTGGTTATGTTTATCTGTATAGCAGATCCAACGTCTTGATGTGCTGGGTTCTGGATAATGTTAATATTTGGTTTTTATTCTCTCCGTTGGATCATCTAAGATAAAATTTCACGCTGGAAAACCCTCAATATGGAAAAACCGCCAACAAATATTCACAAGCTGACCCCACTTCCATGTCTATAAACAGGTCTAGTCCCTCTCACTCATATTTCCCCTGGCCTCTCTTGCAATGGACAGGACACACACATGGAAACCACTACTTTTAGAAACTTATTAGGGCAGTTAGAGCTTTAGCAATAAGAAGAAAAAAGATTTAACTACACACCCACATCAGGCAAATGTGGGAGCAATTGGGAACACATTTTGCAAGGGTATAAATATGAATTACAATCAATAGAACAAGCTGTTATGCACTGCCGTGTCTGACACCACCAATTAAAAATGCTTGTTTCAAAGAAAGAAGTGTAAACAGTTTACTTGGGATGTTTATCATATGTTTAGAAAGGCATAAACCACAGTCTGATTCCTGCTGGAGTGACAGGTAGAAAAAGAAAAAAGCACTTTAAAAAAAACAGCATTCCAGGGGAAGAAACCAAGATGGCGGCATAGGTGAAGAAACCAAACTGTTGCCTCGCACAATAATTTCAAAACTACAGCTAAAAGACAGAACGGACATCATCCAGAACCACAGGAAAGCTGGCTGAGTGGAAATTCTACAACTAGAAGAAAAGAGAGGAGCACACAGAGATTCAGAGGAGCTGCAAAAGGCTGAGGTACAGAGACACGTGCATGGAGAGGACGGCAGCTGAGTGCCTGGCTAGTTTTCTCTAGCGGGAGAGAGATGGAAGCTCCCGACTGCACTGAACCCCAGTTCCAGGAGAGACCCTGGGGTCCCAGACTCATATGGGGGGATTCTGGACTGTCAGGGAAAAGAGAGGAGCGCACAGAAACTCAGGGGAGCCGCGAAAGGCAGAGGTCTGGAGGCGCACACACAAGTGTGCACAGAGAGGGCCGACTGCTGAGTGTGCCTCTGGCTTTCTTGAGCGGGAGGAAAATGGAAGCTCCCAACTACGCTGAACTCCAGTTCTGGGCAAGAATCTGGTAATCCAGATTCAATGGGGGAGAAACTGGACTGTCTGGCAGTGGGCGAAACTCGAGAGCGGCTTTCTCTCAGAGGTGCATGCAGTGATTACCAAAGGACACTGAGACCCAGGGGCCTCATAGGGCAGGGCTGAAGGGAAGCCAAGGCTGTCTGCTCAGCCCTGAGACTCCACCCCATCCAAGCTGAGCACAGAGGCTTTTGCAATTTTGCAAGTCCTGTCTCAAAAGAGTGTCTCTAGCACAGAAGTGTTCCCAGCGTAGACACAGCTGATTCTCACAGCCAATTGGCCTGGAGGTCAATTCCTCCCAGTAATACCAACAACAATCAAGACTTAACTACAACAAGGCTGAGCACACAGCCCACAAAGGGGTGCACCAAGAGTGTCCACCTCGGGTAGCCGGGGAGGCTGAGCCACTGGGCCCTATAGGACACCTAGCATACAAAGCTACTCTACCAAGTCAGGGAAGCAGCCAAAATGCGGAGACAAAGAAACAGATCACAATTGAAAGAAATGAAGGAAAACAAATGACTGGATATAGAGTTCAAAACCACGGTTATAAAGTTTTTCAAGAATATCCTAGAAAAGGCCGATAAATTTAGCAAGACCCTCAAGGATATGAAAAAGGACCAACTAGAAATTAAACATACACTGACTGAAATAAAAAATATTATACAGAGACCTAACAGCAGACTAGAGGACCACAAGAATCAAGTCAAAGAGTTGAAATACAAAGGAGCAAAAAACACTCAACCGGAAAAGCAAAAAAAAAAAAAATACAAAAATTTGAAGATAGTGTAAGGAGCCTCTGGGACAACCTCAAGCATACCAACATCCAAATTATAGGGGTGCCAGAAGAAGAGAGAGAGCAAGATACTGAAAACCTATTTGAAGAAATAATGACTGAAAACTCCCCCCACCTGGTGAAAGAAATAGACTTACAAGTCCAGGAAAAGCACAGAACCCCAAACAAAAGGAATCCAAAGAGGACCACACCAAGACACATCATAATGAAAATGCCAAGAGCAAAAGAAAAAGAGAGAATATTAAAAGCAGCAAGACAAAAACAGTTAATTACCTACAAGGGAGCACCCATACTACTGACAGCTGATTTCTCAACAGAAACTATGCAGGCCAGATAGGAGTGGCAAGAAATTTTCAAAGTGATGAATAGCAAGAACCTACAACCAAGATTACTCTACCCAGCAAAGCTATCATTCAGAATTGAAAGGCAGATAAAGAGCTTCACAGATAAGAAAAAGCTAAAGGAGTTCATCACCACCAAACCAGTATTATATGAAATGCTGAAAGGTATTCTTTAAGAAGAGGAAGAAGAAGAAAAAGGTAAAGATAAAAATTATGAACAACAAATACATATCTATCAACAAGTGAATCTAAAAATCAAGTGAATAAAAAATCTGATGAGCAGAATAAACTGGTGAATATAATAGAATCAGGGGCATAGAAAGGGAGTGGACTGACAATTCTCGGGGGGAAAGGGGTGTGGGGGGTGCAGGAAGAGTCTGGACAAAGGTTGTATACCTATGGATGAGGACAGTGGGGAGGAGCTAAGGGCAGAGGGTGGGGTAGGAACCGGGTGGAAGGGAGCTATGGGGGTGGGGGGGAAGAGGAACGACTGTAATAATCTGAACAATAAAGATTTATTAAATTTTAAAAAGTATAAAAAACCAGCATTCCAGCACCCTGAATTAGGGCGGACCCTCAGAAGCATGCTCTGGCTTGGTTAAAGCCTAGCCTTATATTCCTAGAGAGAGGTCATGAATGAGTAGCCCCTGCAATGGGAAAGTCTGTGTCTCAAAGTAAGGACAAGAGCAATAGAAGGATCTGTCCAGAAGACTAACATGGGCTCATTCTAGAGGTGGGGAAGCCAATCCGAAGGAACAGACTGACTCACATTGCTATGTATTTACAGAGCATCCTCTATATCACCTGAAAACCTGTTGGAGAAACTGAATTTGACTGTCTCAGAGATTAAAGAACTGAGAGATCATCTGTGACTTCTCAACCTTGGTTTGACCTCCCAACCTTGTTCTCCATCTGTAGGTGAGGGATAACAATGCTCTACATCTTGTGGTAATATCCTGAGGATATAATCGGCTAATAGGTGCAAAGTATTTAGCAAACTGTAAGCCCACAAATTTTTTTTTTTAGCTCTTACCTGAATGATAACAGTAACCATCCTAAAGGGCTCATCTGTGTGTGTGCCTGTGTGTGTGACACAGTGTTCCAGGCAGGCACAGGAGGCACCTTTAGGACCCCCACAAGGGATGACAGGGGTCAGTCACATAGATCTCCAGCCTCCCACCCCACTCAGAAACAGCTCAGTTTGGGACTATTCTGTATATTAAGGTTCCACATAGCACATAACTAAGGGGTTTTTCTGCTTGGGAGAAAAAAAAGTTTTAAAAAACACTAGTTTAATACACCCCCACTTTTTTAACCACTAAGGAGATTGAAAAACAGAAGTTAACCCAGGTTTTCTAACTCACAGCCTAATTATTTTTTTACAGAACCAGGCTAGGGGCGAGGGATGGGAAGGAACCAGATTCCTTCACCCAGCCAAGCCGGGGGTCTAATGTCCAGACATTGGCTCTCACTAAAGGCCATCTCTGGAAGCCCTGGTACTGCAGGGAAGAGAGATGTTACCCATTCCCTCCTTCTCCTGGGGTGCAAGCATTCCCTCCAGCCCTAAAGCTGTTGTGAGCACCTCCCTACTTGCTGTGTGAGACAAGGCTGTCTCAATGCCAAAGGCATTGCTCAGGCAAGCGCTAGGCCCAAGACATGGTAACCATGACTGTAGCAGCAGCCAGCGTTTGTTGAGCACTTACTTTTTGCCAGGCCTATGTTAAGCACTCCACACACATTGTTTCGTGTACACTTCAGGACTATTCTGTGCAGCAAGGGGCTATTATTCTCTCCATTTTGCAGAGAAGAAACCTGAGGCCAGCCCACAGAATAAGGAAGTGGGCCCACTCACCCAGCTGGGAAGGATGGAAGTCGAGTCTGACCTCAGGCAGCCTGGCTTCATCTCCCTCCTCTTCACCATCTAGGTACTGTTTCCCAATCTCATACCCCCAGCTGAGAAACACGCTCAGGCAGTGAGAGATACTAGTAAACTCATGGGGCAGTCATGGAGAGCTGCATTAGGAATGGAGGACAGGAAAATACTTGGGCAGCTAGAAGACTTGGGTGGGAACTTCACTCTCAAGAAAACCTGATGCAAAACAAAACTGTCCATGCTGCTCAGACCACAGAAAAACTACCAGGAGAAGGGGAGACTTAGGGAAATGGCTAGATTTCACTGCTCAGGTCATCTCTACAACCTCATTCTCCATCACCATCTTTCCTTCTTGTCTGCAGGCTTCCAGCCTATGTGTCCAGGTCAGCACTTCCCCACATGGTCCTGCTTCACACAGCACACAGTAGGCACTCAATATTTTTCCTCTATCTGTCTGCTTTAGAAGGAGAACCCACAATGCCTCTTAGGGTTCATCTTCCCCAAACTAACTCACTCCCTGCTCAGAGTTCTGAGAGTTCGTAGAGGTCACACCCCTGGCTAATACTCTGCCAACTTGCCCATCCTCCCCCCGCTACTTAATTTCCCCTATTATGCCTGGATCAGTTTCCTCACCCTGTGCTAATTCCTCTCCCTCTTCAGTGTTTATACTCTTCAGATGTTTGCAGGCTATTATCATGTACCCACTTAGTCAAGCAGCACACATTAAGTTCTTTTCATCTTTCCTCATAAATCAATCCCTTAATCCCTCCAAGCCCTTTAATCGTACTAGCTGCTCCTCTCTGAACTCCATCCAGTTTCTCCAAGTCTCTGATAATGTTGTGACATAGGCTGGATGCAAGGCTCCAGCTGCTGACTCTCTGAACTCCCCGAGTGTCAGAAGCTCCACGCACCCACATGCACGCACACATATGCATGCACACACACACACAATGGCTTCGTCAGGAGGATGGACACCTCGCCTTGCCAGGTCCCATCACCCTTTCTGCAGCAGTATCACCGTGAAGTGGCTTTGGCTAACTATAAAGATGAGAGAGCTTTTAAGTATTTGGGGGTCATACAGAAATTAAAGGGGAAGAAAAAACCTGAAGGAAGTTTTATAGCCCCATAAGATTTTCACTAGCTATTCCCACACACTCCATAAGAATACAGATAATGCCTCTGAATTCAATGGGGATTTAGAAACCTAAGAAATGGCCATTTTGGAGCCTCAGGCCATAGTCCAATTAAAACCAAAATTAGATACTACTACACCCCCAGCAGAATGGCTGTAATTAAAAAGACTGGCAACAACAAATGTTGGCAAGGATGCTGAGCAACCACAACTCTCAGACATTGTTGGTAAAAGTGAAAATGGAACAACCACTTTGGGAAAAGGTCTGGCAATTTCTTATAAAACTAAACACTACACTACATCAGGGCCCAGAAATTCCACTCCCAAGCATTTACTCAAGAAAAATGAAAATATAGGCACATATAAAGGTTTGTATGCAAATATTCATGGCCACTTAAGAGTTAATAGTTATAACCTGAAAACAACTCAGTTGACATTCAACAGGAAAATGGACAAGCTGTTGTATATGATACAATGGGAGAGAACGCCAACAATAAAAAGAACTGATGTACACAATCTGGATGAGTCTCAAACACACTGTACTATATGAGTCCAATTACATGAAGTCCGAAACAGTCACATCAAACTATGGTGGAAAAAATCAGAAATGACTGCCTCTAAAGCAGAGGAAGCAGGGAATAACTAGGAAGGCGATGAGAACACTTTCTAGGATGAGGTCAGGTTTTACTTTTTGAAAGGAGAATGGATTAAGTAGATACACACATTTATCAAAACTCAGAGTAGTGTGCTTAATGTTCTAATATATAAAATTCTCTATAGAAAAAAAAGAAAATGGACCAATGTTGAACTCCAATAAATGTTATGATGCTGAGTGTTTAGAGTGAAGGGTACTGACGTCTGCAACTTACAAAAATGAGATGGTGGGGGAAATAAGAGATCAACCGAAGGACTTACATGCATGCATATAAGAATAACCAACGGAAGCAAAACATTGGGGGGTAAGGGCATGTATGGGAGTGGGGTTGGGGGGGTGGGGACAATGGTAAGATATGTACACATATAATACCTTAATAAAAAAAATGGGGGGAAAAATGAGATGGATTGATGGATGAGTAGAGGTAGAATAAAGCAAGCACAGTAAAATGTTACTGGAAGAACCTGAATACCACCTGAATGGTGGGTATATGCATGTTCACTATAAAATTCCTTTAACTTTTCTCTGTATAATTGAAATTTTCCACAATAAACTTGAACCTTTCCATTTTACACTTCCTATAGACACTGGAGGCATAAATGTCAAATTGATGTGCAACATCATTTTTATCATTCTGACACTATCTCAGCCACTTGCTTTTCATCCTAGTGTGGCCTTGCTTTTCATTTAATAGTACCTTGAGTGTACTATTCTATGAGTTTTGATAAATGTGTGTATCTATTCAACATTCCCCACCCATACACGTTGTCCATTTCCTTCTCTTCCCCATTTTTTAGTGTCAATATCTACAATCCTTTTTAAAAATAAATTAAATTAAAAGTTCATCCAGCAATTCTTTTTTTTTTAATATGTTTTCATTGATTTCAGAGAAAGGAAGGGAGAGGGAGAGAGAGATGAAACATTAATGATGAGAGAGAATCATTGACTGGCTGCCTCCTGCATGCCCCCTACTGGGAACCAAGTCTGCATCTTGGGCATGTGCCCTGACCGGGAATCAGACCATGACCTCCTGGTTCATGGGTCGATGCTCAATCACTGAGCCACACTACCTGGGCCATCCAGGAATTCTTAACCTAGATTTCCTCAGGGGAGAAAGAAAGAGAGGACCAGGGAGAATATAGTCCACAGATCATGTGAAGTATGTGAAAAGTTCTATGCATACACATATATACATTTTTCTGAGAAGAGGATCCATAGCTGTCATCGGATTGCCTGAAGCCCTCTTCAACTGCATTTCCAAAAGTGTGCTAGGGCAGGTAACGCTTCCAATTTAGAAATCACCTGTATTTGGGCACAACTGTGGTTTTCATTGCCAAAGTGCCTTCTTAAGGTATATCCATCTCATGGAGAGGAAAGGGACCTGCTTGAAAAATAGTCATATGAGAGACTGTGCCATTGAACATCTTCAGTCATATACAGTAAGATTAGGGTTATCCTAATATACAAAAACCCTGGGTCATAACAACCAGTCACAACCAAGGCTTGACCAACCGGAAGTCAGTCCTGCAGTCAGCGCTGGGTTGCTGTGGCGACCCAGTGCTGACTGCTTCCACTGCAGGCAAGGTGCCCCAGCACTAACTGCTGAGCGGGCTGTGAATCAGGGCTAGAGAGAGGCCCGAAGAGAGAAGCAGGGACTGATCTGTTGCCTCTGTGGCAGCTTTTGATCAGCACTTGCCTCTCTCTTTCTCTCCCAGTCTGGCCAGCAGCCACACCTCCATTTCTCTCCAGGCCTCCACTGAGGCTGCTGATCAGCCATGCCTTTCTGATCAGTCCCCAGTCATAGGCCCAGAGACACTGAATGGCATAGGAACCAACCAATCAGAACAGAATCTGGGTGCTATGAGGAGCCAATGGCTGCCTAGGAGGCAGAGCTTTTGACACTGACTGGCATGAAAACTGACCAATCAAAACCAAATTGGCCAGCAGAGGAGGGCAGTTGGGGTTAAGATCCAGCCTGCAGGAGAGGGCAGCTGGGGGTGAGATCAGGCTGGCAGAGGAGCGCATCTGGGAGTGAGATCAGGCTGGCAGGGGAGGGCAGCTGGGGGTGAGATCAGGCTGGCAGGGGAGGGCAGTTGGGGGTGAGATCAGGCTGGCAGAGGAGCGCAGCTGCGAGTGAGATCAGGCTGGCAGGGGAGGGCAGTTGGGGGTGAGATCAGGCCGGCAGGCAGAGGCAGTTGGGGGTGAGATCAGGCTGGCAGGGGAGGGCAGCTGGGAGTGAGATCAGACTGGCAGGGGAGGGCAGTTGGGGATGAGATCAGGCCGGCAGGCAGAGGCAGTTGGGGGTGAGATCAGGCCAGCAGGCAGAGAGGTTAGGGGCAATCAGGCAGGCAGGCAGAGGGGTTAGGGGCAATCAAGCAGGCAGGCAGAGGCAGTTAGGGGCAATCAGGCAGGCAGGCAGGTGAGCAGTTAGAAGCCAGCAGTCCCAGATTACAAGAGGGATGTCCAATTGGAGAGGGTGCAGGCTGGGCTGAGGGAAACCCCCACCCTCCATGCATCAATTTCATGCACCAGACCACTAGTTAAATATAAAATAAAACTAAAATTAGGACATACACTACGTTTTTAAAAAAGCTTTTGATTATAAAACTAATAAATATTTACTAAGAATTTAGCATAGCAAAATGAATAAAAAGGAAATTTCCTTTTACTAAGGACCTACAATGTGCCAGGCACTTTACGTATGTTCTCATTTAATTTCATCCTCCATGTCCCATTTCCTGGTTTGGAAAACTTCACTCCTGCCAAAGGACAGAGAGGGGCTGGGTGGAGGAACAAGAAGGGGCACAGCCATGTCATCTGCAGCATCATCCTGCCTCAAAGCACCTTTGTGCACAGTGGCAGGGGGGTTCTCTCCCCTGGAGCTTAAGGACCAACATAAGCATCATCATTGGGGCTTGCAACAGCTGAGGATCTACAGAACCAGCTTACCCTGAGGCACGGCCTTCATCTCCTATCTGAGAATTCTTTCAAGTCATCTGTTCACAGGAGGATGAAAGCATGACACTGGCCTTGACTCCCAGATTCCAAGGATTTCTATGGGATAGAGAGCACATCATCCCACAAGCCACAGGACTTGGGACCTCAAGGGGGCTGCATTTTGGCCCAGATGCCTGCAGGGTCTAGAGAAGTGACAGTCGCAATCCCACAAAGAGTGAAAAGACAGCTCAGTGGCTTCCAAGATCCACTTTGGCAGCTCTTTAGTCACCTCTTCCTCTCCCCCCCCCCCCCCCCCCCGCCGAAAGGTAGGCCTTGATGTTTTCGCTGAATAAAAATGTTCTGGGGGGGAGGGGCAAATAAAGACTTGGCACTCAAGAAAAGGCTTCCTCCATCCCCAACATCTTAATATCGATAAAAGCAGGTTAAAACAAACATCAAGGGAAACCTTGAAAGGGAAAAGAAGTCATAAAAGGCCAGTCTGGAAATGTAAGGAACTGGGGAGGGGCGTTCCAACCACAGCTTGGAAGATGGTAAAGTATGCACACATGTGAGAGTGGGAATGACATGAATAAATTGATAAATTGTATGGCAGAGTTTACAGGTGGCCTAGCCCACTTCCTATTCCTCCCGCTCTCCCTCAGGAACAGAACCTCGAGTTTCAGCAGGCACACTGCCACACAGGTAAAGGACTGCAATTCCCTGCCTCCCTCGCATCTGGGTATGGCCTCACATCTAGCATGCTGCATGGAGCTGCTACAAAGATTTCTTTAAAGGGAGGAGGGAATGTCCTCCTCTGCCTTTCCTCCTGTTGCCAGCTTAGAGTGTGGATATGATGGCTGGATCCTGTCCGTCTTGGACCATGAGGTTTAGGCCAAGATGCCATACCCCAGAGAGAGAGAATGGAAAAGGGAAATGAGTCTGGGCTCCTGGTAATTAGACTGTCTGCCTCTAGACTTCTTTAACATGAGAGAGAAATAAACATGAACCCCTCTGAAGCTGCTGGTAACCAGGATTATCTATCCTATGCAAGTGAACCTAATCCTAACTCATACAAAGTAGTAGATGGATAGATAGATAAATATCTTTATGAAGTGTCTAACAATACTAGCTAGCTAAAGTACCACACCCTAATCATCGTCTCTAACTAGTCCCTACCACCCGAATGAGAAAGGGCAGGCTGCCAGCAATAGTCGCCCCCACACCTCACCATTTGGGAAAGGCCCAAAGTAAAAGACCACCCTTTTCAAGCTATTAAATCAAATCCATCATTTCAAGCAAATTCACCTTTTCAGGGCATTGTTCATATAGGAGGGAGTGGAGGAAAGCATAATTTAATAATTAATTAGGCCGCAGAAGCCCTACTTCATAGCAAGGGGGTTCTGAAATGCCTACTTTCCCTTAAAGAAAATTCAGGAGAGATGCATGCTTCCAGCAAGTCAATTTCAGGCAAGTCAGTCAGGGCGTCTCAAGACCAGAAGCTACACAATGGGACAATGGGGAATGAGAAATAGGAAATCATGAGTGGTCTTTAGGACCGAGTGGGATAAAGAAATAATTTCTTGAACTAATTTCCAACACCAGGCCTGTACCCCTAGGGACATGGTTCCAAAGCCAGCAGTGAGGAGTTACCCAACAGCAGGGAAGATGAGGCCAAGGTCCCAGGAGGTGCCAGGTTTCAAGGACATGAGTTATCATCTCAACCTGGAGAATGGCCGAGTATTTTTTCATTTCATCTTACCTCTTCAGCAGCCACAGCTCCTTCACTGCGCTTTTCAGGGGCATGGCTTTAATGTGTATAGCCCTGCCTCTTACGTCAGACCAGGGACTCTCTGAGAGGACACCCCTGCAACCCACGAGCATTCTCAGGGGCTCCCTTGACTTCCCATGTGCCATCTACCCAATCTGATACCATGGGCTCAAACATAAACACACCTCTGGACCCCTCGCCTCACTCCCCATGCCTCTTCACAGAGCTCCTTAAGGGCCAGGACTCCGGAGATTTCTCGGAAATAATAAAGTTTCCCCCTCACTTCCAACTCCAAAGCACTCATTCTCCAAGGACATCCAAGTGGGAAGGGAGAACCATCTTTTAGGATCTCAGAGGTTGGATTTTGGTGATGAAGTTTTAAATTGCTGTCCATTATTAATGTTAAACGCACAGCAGTCGGCCCTGAGATGTGACATTGCAACAATTGATAAAAACAGCCCCTTTGTTAGTCATGCTTGAAAAGCTTTTGAAATATAATTGCAACGCAGTGCAAAGTAAAATAAAAATTCAGATTTTCTTTTACTGAGGCCATGAACAATACTGTCCTTTTACAGGGCGGAAAGCCTCAAGACATCCGTTATACTCCTTCAATGAGCTTTGTTCAATAAATGCTAAGCCTTGAAGCTTTTAAATGTATTAAAGTGATTATGATATCATCACTCCAAAGGCACTTCAATAGAACATTAAGACAGAAACAATTTTCCTCCACACAAACGGCATAACAGTAACAAAAAGTTGATTAAATGCACATTGTAGCAAAAATATTTTCAGTATTTACAGACATATGCAGATAACATTAACTGCAATCCACATCATGGGCAGGGCAGAGAAGAGAAAGTAATAAAAGCATTAGGGGGAGAGCAGATTTTAACAATAAATCTTCAAAACTTAAACTGTGGCACCACTATGACTTTGCTTTGTGGATTTACAGTCCAAGTCACACTACATAAAAGAAAATAAGGCTCAAAATATTAATAAATACTAGAAGAGAACAAGCCCTTGTTTGCTCTTCTCATAAGCCCAAATGCATTCCCCACTCACATTCACCATACTTCCTTAAATGCCTCCATGTGACACCTGGCAGGAAGGGTGCATCTACTCCTTTAAAATGTCATTAAACATACTGCAGGCAGGCGAAGGCTCTGCAAGGGGCAGCTGCTGAAAGCATCCAACCGAGAGGTGTGGAGAGGTTAGGAAGGAGGCCAAGAGGTGGGGTCAGAGCAAAACTGCAAGATGTAAAGTTCTCTTTGTTGCAGGCTCATTACAGAATGCTCTTAGCACAGATAAGGGGATTATGAATTCACATGTGAATTTATCCCCTATTAAACTTTCAGCAAAAGGGTCATTTGGCTGGAATAGCAAAGCCAAGGCACCGTGGTCACATGCCAAGGGAGAAACTATTTGTAGGCTCTCCTGACTCACGAAAGGAAGAAAATGGGGACGTTTCAGCCCTTTTTTTAAGTGCATATGGGTTAACATTCACATCTGGGTGTTTGGTTCTGTGTTGTGCTATTTTGCTCAGCTGTATCTTGAGAGCATGTTCCCAAGGCATTTAAAACTTGATAGTGCCCTTTTTAATAGATGCACAATAAGGTGTTGGTGGTTATTTTTTGTGGTAGCTATTTATAAAGATGTCTATCCTATGCTTGCCATATTTGGTTCAAATATTTATCATCAATTGTTTTTGCCTCTTAAGATTGTTTATGTGGTTTTATTAGATAAAGTTTTACATTTTACAAAGGGAATACAGTCAATAATATTGTAATAATCATGTATGGTGCCAGGTGAGTACCTGAAATATTGCGGGGACTATTTTGCAAAGTATACGATTATTTAACCACTGTACTGTACACCTGAAACTAATACAAAATAATATTGAATGTAAACTATAAATGGAAAAAAATGAAAAAAGAAAGTTCTATATTTTAAAATTAAGAAGAAGAAACATATTTTAAGACTGTGGAAGAAGACAGCAAATTCTCAAACCAGTCAAGACCAAATCCTACATATAACCCAGAAACATTCAACTTGTCTTACCCCCTAGGCCAAAGGAAGAGTGTGTTTCTCCGTGGAAAACACTCTATAAACAATGCAGACTACATGAGAAAAGCCACTGACAAGGCCTTTTATTACCCAACTTGGGGACCTTGTGATTTTCTTTATGGAGAGAGTATCCTTGTCCATCACTTCAAGCACTGCTCCTTGGCCCTGGCGACTTCTTAAACCAGCCCAGAGAGAGGAACACATAGCAAAGGGCCAAGAAAAATGGGAAATAAAGACCTTACAGTGGGTGACAATTCCCCAACTCAAGCAACTAGCTAGTGTCGTGGGCCAGAATTGATTTTTCTATATGACATCAGGAGGGATTACCTCTCCCCCACAATACTGCCCAGGGGGACGGAGTGTAAATCATAATTAATTCAGGCAAATTCAATTCTGAGAGTCCTACCGACAAATGCTTTCCTTCTAATATGAAACACAGTCTCAAAACATCTTAAAACAGTTGGTGGGAGCTATAGTAACACACTCAATGCAATAAGGACACAAAGCTACACAATAAAATGCCTGTGACCAAATAATAATTCTTTTAAGTGAGAAAAGAACAGTATTTTAAAAAATAAGTTCAAACTTCAAAGGAAATGCATTTCCATTAAGAATGCTGACTCTCCCTCCGGGTGATATGGGGTAGGTGGGAGTGGAGGCCAATTTAATTCCTTAACTATCTTGATCCATTAGGCCAACAAATGTATCCTCTGTGTTAGAAGGAAATGAATTATTGTGCTTCTGATGCAAGGAATCAGAAGGGAGAGGTTGTTTCCAAAGCCAAGTTGACCTAAACCCACAAGAATCTAAAAATACCATAGCAGTCAACTACAAATTAGCCACACCAACAGGGAGAATTAGAGACATCCACATTTCAAAACAGATCATCAAAACACAATTTCTTTTTGTCTTCAAAGAATAATCCATTGAGTGGTAGGGTTATACAGAGGTATAGAGAGAGCATTGGGTCCCAAAATCTAGTTCCAATTCTAGTACTAATCAACCAGAGGCCTCCTTGGGCCAATTCATACCTCTCTGGAGGGCCTAATGCTCCTTCTCTCTTAAGCAAGAAAGATGACTCACAGTTTCACATGCTCTTTCAGTTGTGATATTCTATAACTGTATTATTACAATCTTACTAAATATATTGTGCTTTGCCCTAGCCTGTCTGGCTCAGTGAATAGTGTCAGCCCATAGACTGAAGGGTCCCAGGTTTGATTCCAGTCAAGGACACATACCTTGGTTTCAGGCTCAATCCCTGACGCTGGTCAGTGTACGTGTGGGAGGCAACCAATTGCTGTGTCACTCTCACACTGATGTTTCTCTTTCTCTGTCTCTCCCCCTCCCTTTCACTCTCTCTTAAAAAAGGAAAGAAAGAAAAGATATTCTGCTTAGAATTACATTTAAATCAATTTCCATATGGTGACAGAAGATTATATGACTTTGGGTGGTGGGCAACACAGTGCAATATACAGATCTTGTGCCATAGAAATCTATACCTGAAACCTATATGATCCTAAACAATGTCACCCCAATAAATTTAATAAAAAATAAACAAATCAGTTTCCATTCCTTGACCCCAACAGCTGGACAAAGGGTGAGAATGTTAATTCTGGAATTAATGGTCGGAGATTGGTCCCCAAATTAGAAAATCAAAAATTGACTCTGTGTGTGTGTGTGTGTGTGTGTGTGTGTGTGTGTGTGTAAGAGAGAGAGAGAGAGAAATGCATATACACAAGGATGCCATCTTCTTAGCCAAAATACTTCTCACTTCATCATTACAACCCAATATTTATTAAGTTCCCATTAGAGAAAGCTTCTGTTTAGTTAATTATGTGGTTAGAAAGGGTGATAAGAGCATGCCTAGTTGATACATGCACACTTTGGAATCAGATGACTGATCTATATTCCACCTCCCTGGATAAATTTATGTAACCTCTTTGAGTCTGTTGCTTCATCTGGAAAATGGGAAACATAATAATAGTACCTTGCCCATTAGATTATTATGAGATTCAAATAAGATAATCCACATACAGCAGACACAGTAATTGCTATGATTATTATTACTTATCACTACTACCTCTATTAATATCCCATTAGATTGTTAGAGTTAAATAAGAACATTTGTTAAGTACTTAGCACCAGTACCTGGCACACAGTAAAAGCTAATAAACATTGTTATTACTCTTGTCATCTATTATATGTGGTTTATTATTGTTATCATCAGAGAAGCTTGTAGCATTTCTCTTCAGTCCAATATCATTTTCTCCACAATGGAAACTATTTTCAATGGAATAGTTCCAGCACTGAGGCCCCTCAACAAATCACCAACCCATATCATATTAACCCTTCTTGGTGGTAACAAGACATGGTGAGAAGAACCAAAGAATATAGACTTGAAGCCTTAGGTTAGTTTCTCCTCTGAAAAAGGAGAAGACGAAAGGCAATAAACTCAGAGACACCTCCAACTGACTTTGTACAACCCTACCTGACAGCCATTACAAAGTGTGGTGGCACATGGAGTTCAGCTTCCTCTCTCAGTTTCAATGCTTGATGACCCCAAATAAACAACATGAAATCCAAAGGAGTAACTTTCACATACAGCTACAGGAACAAATTGTGGGAGATTATTACTAAAACCAGGGTTGAATTCATTTTCCAGGCTTGGTCCAATTTTGTTCTTCATATTAAATAATGGGCAGATGTTTCTAGACACCATTTCAGAGAAACAAGAGTTATTCTACTACTCCACTTAGAATAATATCAGCAATACACAATCCTCCACTGGGGAAATTCCTTCTACTTTTTTTTTTCCCTCAAAGGTCCAAGGGGGTTGGTATAGAAAGTTTTGCCCATAATGGGGTGACTGCTACAAAGTAAGATGTCCTAACACTGTACCCCATGGTTGAGGCAGTTCAATAAGCAGGTTATTCTCTGCTCTTTATGAACCACATTAAACAACAAGTAAGCATTATATGTCCCCTTGGCTGTCACTGTATAATTTACCTTTCTGGGAAAGGTGCACAAGATCACACAGGGATGTGTGTAAGGACTCTTGTGAGATAACATGTGACAATTTATCAGTTTCAGTTAGTTCCTTGGAGGGGGAATAAAACTGTATGTTAAGGGTTAAGGGGTTCCCAGCCTATAAGAGGGAATGAAGCAAGCATTATGCTTCCAGGAACCACAGCAGATGGCAGCTCATTATCTCTGCTGAGCACCCCTCCTTTCTATGGACACCCTACAGTTCTGTCACCCATCTAAATTTTCCCTTGGCTTCAAGAAAAATATTGCTGCTGACCCTGGCCAATTTGGCTCAGTTGATTGGGCGTCATCTTGTGCACCAAAAAGTTGCTGGTTCAATTCCTGGTCAGGGCAAATGCCATGGTTGCGGACTCAATCCCCAGTGGGGGGCATGTAGGAGGCAGCCAATCCATGTCTTGCTCTCACCTCTCTCTCTCTCCCCCTCCCCCCTTCCTTTCCTCTCTCCCTCCCTCTTTCCCTCCCTTCCTCTCTAAAAAATTTTTAAAAATAAATTTATACATACACACACACACACATACACACACACACACATTGCTGACTCTGGACCTTCAAAACCATGGGGACAGTGTCAGGACAACCAGGGGAACAGTGTCAGGACACAGTCCCCCTCACCCCTGCCACTTGCTTACTTAATGCCTGGCAAGTGAATCTCAAAAACCAATGGGCTGAAGAAATGAAGTTGACACCAATGCTAACTTTTTATGCCTATTATTTAGTTACTTTATTAGAGTTTTCCTAACTCCCCTACAAAAAGAGAAGGGTGAGCTTTGTCATCAAAAGCCTTCTCCACACTGGCACACAAACACCTGTCAGTGCAAAAGCTGCCTCTTTATCAAGTCTTCATACCTACCAAGAGCCAAGCACACTCTGAGCTTTCAGACTATTTTATTCCAATGTTTTGAAGTCCCTTCAGTTCACATAAAGGCTCAAGATTTCAAAAAGGTGGGGAAAGGAAAAAGAATTTTTTTAAGTAAAAGATACTGTGCTACGATTAAAAAGTCCTAAAAGCCTTTTAGCTGACAGCATAAGCTTTGTTGAACAGCCTCTAAGAACCTCCACTGAGAGAGACACAATTCAGCAATAAAACAGAGGCAGAGCATACAGTTTAGCCTCCCAAATCCAAGTAGCCCATTTTTACACCGGAAGTCAGGTCTCTTCCCCAGCAGCCCTTTGAAACACTCAAGGTCCACAGCAGCATCAGACCAACAGACGCATGACTTCGTCCAACTGATATATCACATTCTGCCAGGAGACAAATTAGTTTGTACTAAACTCAGCACAATCCTGTAGTTAAAGCCAGAATTTCAAAAATAGCAGAACTGGCTTAAACCCTCCGAAAGTCCTATGCCCCATCTCTATCAGTCGACCCATGATGCTCTCTCTGTCCTCCATGCCTACACTGAGCAATGACTGCCAAGGTAGCAAAGAATGCTTTTCCAAGAGCTTGTCCCAATCAGCAGAGTTAAGACCACTCACAAACACTTAGCACTCAGGCAATCAGAGCACTCACGCAGAATAACACTGGCTTATTTAGAGTTGTGGTGAGGGTTGTATAAACCTACCTGTTATTATTTCAGTAGCTACTGCACTTCCTGCCATTCTGCCCTGATCAACTCTAAGAGAACGGGAGTGTGAGGTGGGAAGAAGAAACCACAACCAAGATTATATTAAACTAGTGACCCTTTGCACAAAATTCGTGCACATTAAAAGGGATTAGAGGAAATAATTTAATATTGCTATTTGCCCTTTCTCTATAATAGAAGTGTCAGAGATGAAAGAAAATTAGTAAAATATATATGAAAACCTTCCTCCTGTCAGAGTCTGGGGCACACCACGGGACCCAGAGTCAAGTCCCCATCCATCCACATGCACCTCAAAATCACATGAGACCCAGACCCAGTCGCCCCTCCCCCCCCCCCATTGAGCTAGATCCAGAGCTGGCCAGTCCCACCCTTGTCAAGCCCTGCCGGGCAGGGGGCATAGCCTCAGGTCCCCTGGCCCAGTGCCAGGACGGGGAGTGTGGCCTGAGGTTCCCCAGCCCAGACCTGGGTGGGAGGGCGTACCTTGAGGTCCTTCATTAAGCTCCGCCAGGTGGGGTACACGGCCTGAGATCCCCTGTCAAGCCCCGCTGGGTGGGGGGCATGGCCTGAGGTCCCCCGTCAAGCCCCGCCAGGTGGGGGGGGGGGTGCAGCCTCAGGTCCCCCATCAAGCCCTGCTGGGCGGGGGCAGAGCCTGAGTTCCCCCAACCCAGCACTGGGGGTGCACCTTGAGGTCCCCTGGCCTGGTGCTGGGGCGGGGGGAGCAGCCTGGGGTTCTCTAGCCCAGCACCAGGACAGGAAGTGCACCTTGAGGTCCCTTGTCAAGCCCTGCCAGGTGGGGGCACGGCCTGAGATCCCCTGTCAAGCTCCACAGGGGTGGGGGAGGGCGTAGCCTCAAGTCCCTGCTGATTGCTCGTTAAGGCTCCTTATGGGAACTTGGCCTCAGCTGTGGGTGCAGCCATCTTTGTGATGGAGTGATGGTCAATTTGCATATTCCCTCTTTATTATATAGGATAAGTTCACACATCCCAACGTGAAACCATGGTTTCAACAGCTCGTGTAGCATTTGGCTTGGGTGTGTGAAATACCAGTTTTTGAGTGATGGAGCACTCACCCCTATTTCAGACATACCTTTTCTCTGAAACTATTACACTTGGAGAGCTTCAAGCTCCTGTTCCAGACCCATCCATCTAACAACAGAAAGCACTTCTCAAGCTCCTTTTTGACACAAGCCCATCATTCACCATTTGCCGGTACGCACAGCTTTTGCTGACAAAGCTCCATTACTAGAAAAAGCTCAGTAAGTAAAGCTGATTTGAAATAACTATATATTATGTGGAGACTGGATGAGGAAAACTGATTTGAAGTCCAGAAAATCATCATCTAAAGAGGCTCTAGAAAGAACTGCTTAATTATTTAAATACCTTTACTTCCTACAGACCATACATCATTTATCATCAGTGTTAAATATTTGGTCATTTACTGGGGTCATCTAACAAAACAACTCCATGTAGTAAGTACGTATCAGACACTATAATTCTTTGGCTGAACTGCCTACATTCCCTGATTAATGGCCAAATACTCTGCTAATGCTACCAAACTGCGGTGAGCACCAATTTCAGCTCCCAGGTGAAGCAGCAAAGCTGGGAGCACGCCAGCAGAGCAGCCTGAAGAATTTCCATGCCCTGTCCTGTGTTGTTATAGGCTGACCACATGGCTCAGAAGGCCCACACAAAGACCCTATGTGTAAGTCAACTGAATAGAGATGGCTGGTCCCATGTGATTCTCACAATCGGATTCATCCACTACAATTCACAGGGGCCTGGCTATTGTGTTCAGTGGTTGAGCGTCAAACTATGAACCAGGAGGTCACAGTTCAATTCCCAGTCAGGACACATGCCTGAGTTGCAAGCTCTATCCCCAATGGGGGTTGTGCAGAAGGCAGCTGATCAATGATTCTCTCTTATCACTGATGTTTCTATTTCTCATTCCCTCTCACTTCCTCTCTGAAATCAATAAAAATATTTTTTTAAGTCACAGGGAGCAAGATCTTAGGAGGAGATCTCCCCTACTTGCCTGGCTCACTCTCGGCCCAGCTCAGGTCATGGTGCCCCCAGCCCAGAATGTCCCATTACAGACTCTACACCTCCTAACTCCTCCAATAAAGCCTTTGTTATCCAATCTCAAAATGTTCTCTCCAGTCTTTCAACTACTATTATGACTAGTATTTTTTAAAGTGAAGTCAAATTGTCTCCTTAATCAATTGAAGATAGAATCTACATCTTCTGTATAGTCTCTGGAGTTCTTAGTATAATAATGAATCAGAGTGACTCAGTTTCAGGCCAGATTAAGTCAAATGGGTCCAAGATAAGGAATACAAGAACCCTAATATCATGTCAAAGAAAATCTAATTGATAGATTTCTAACACTATAGCCTGAAAACAGAGATACAGTTTTTTGAAGTGCCTATTTTCAGAAACTGACCATATATACTAGGTCAGTGGTCGGCAAACTATGGCTCGCAAGCCGTGGTTTGCTGCTCTGTTGACTAATGAGTTTACCGACCACTGTACTAGCTCATAAAGTGGACCCAGAATTCTAAGAAATAGAAAAGTACAATCTCTGATCAGACTTCACAGAAATTTAAAAGCCTTATCTTCAACAACATTTATGACAAGAGAAAATCATCTCCACAGATGATGAAAAAGCACTAACATTAAAATCCAACATCAGTTCCTGATTTTTAAAAAAGCAATAAAGTGTGGGTATCACTCCAAGATCCTGATTTCAATTCCTTTGGATATATAACCATAAGTGGGATTGCTAAATCATATAATAGTTCTATTTTTAATTTTTTAAGGACGCTCCATGCTGTTTTCCATAGCAGCTGCATCAATTTATATTCCTACCAAGAGGATACAAGGGTTCTTTTTTCCATATCTGGGCCAACACTTATCTTTTGTTTGTTTGATAATAGCCATCTTAACAGGTGTAAAGCACAGTAAAGTGCCTATAGTTAATAATATTGTATTGTTTAATTAAAATTTTGCTAAGAGGGTGAATCTTGTGTTGTTATCACACACATATAGTAATAATAATAATAAAGCTGGGAGGAAACTTTTGGAGGTGATGGATATATTAATGGCATAGACTGTGATGATGGTTTTATGGTTGTATACTCATCTCCAAACTCATCAAGGTGTATGCATCAAATATGTATGGCTTTTTGCGTATCAGACATATCCCAATAAAATAGTTTTTATAAAACAACAAAATAATACTGCTTTTAAAAATGCATTTTAAGAAAACCCTCTCAGTACTAGCCAATGCAATTAGAGACAGAATTAAGAAGCATAAAAATTAGAAAGCAGAAAAATAATTTTTCCATATGATACAACTGTATGCCAAAACCCAACAGGATCAACTGAATAACTTTTACAAAAAAGACATTAATGAGGTGGATTATATAAAATTAGCATTTAAAAACCAATAGTTTTATTCCTTACTATTTCATTTACAATAATTTCATCCAATTATAATTTATAAGCCGTTTTATTTTTTCAAAGTATTTCTCACAACCCTATGAAGGAGACATTAATTAATCCCATTTTACAGGTATAGAAAATAAAGCTCAAGAAGGTTAAGTCACGAGAAACCAAAATGGCGGCATCGGTAAACACCTAAACTGCTGCCTTGCACAATAATATCAAAACTACAACTAAAAGACAAAAATGGACACCATCCAGAACAACAGGAAAGCTGGCTGAGTGGAAATTCTACAACTAGAAGAAAAGAGGAAAGCACATTGAGACTCAGAGGAGCTGCAAAAGGCTGAGGTACAGAGACTCGCATGTGGAGAGGACGGGTGGCTGTGTGCATGGGCAGCTGAGTGCGCAGCTGGCTTTCTAAAGTGGGAGGGAGAAGGAAGCTCCCAACTGCACTGAACTCCAGTCCGGGCAAGACGCTGGGAAACCAGACTCATTCAGGGGGGGATTCTGGACTGTCAGGAAAAGAGAAAGCACACTGAGACTCGAGAGCTAGTGAAGACAGAAGTCTGAAGGCGCGCATGCAGAGAGGACTGACTGCTGAATGCACAGGCGGCTGAGTGCGCAGCTGGCTTTCTAAAGCGGGAGGGAGACAGAAGCTCCCAACTGCACTGAACTCCAGTTCCAGGCAAGTTTCTGGGAACCCCGACTCATTCAGGGAGAAACTGGACTGTCTGGCAGTGGGCGAAACTCGAGGGCGGCTTTCTCTCAGAGGTGCTTGCAGCGATTACCGAGAGACACTGAGACCCAGGGGCCTCATAGGGCAGGGCTGAAGGGAAGCCAAGGCTGTCTGCTCCACCCTGAAACGCCACGCCACCCAAGGTGAGCACAAAGGCTTTTGCAGTTTTTCAAGTCTTATCTCATAAGAGTGTCTCCAGCACAGAAGTGTTCCCAGCATAGACAACAGCTGATCCTCACAGCCAATTGGCCTGGAGATCAATTCCTCCCAGTGATACCAACAACAATCAAGACTTAACTACAACAAGGCTGAGCACACAGTCCACAAAGGGGTGCACCAAGAGTGTCCACCCCAGGTAAACAGGGAGGCTGAGCCACTGTGCCCTAGAGGACACCTACCACACAAAGCTGCTCTACCAACTCAGGGAAGCAGCAACAATGCGGAGACAAAGAAACAGATCACAAATAAAAGAAATGGAGGAAAACAAATGACTGGATATAGAGTTCAAAACCACAGTTACAAGGTTTTTCAAGAATATCCTAGAAAAGGCCGATAAATTTAGTGAGACCCTTGAGGATATGAAAAAGGACCAACTAGAAATTAAACATACACTGACTGAAATAAAAAATATTATACAGAGACTTAACAGCAGACTAGAGGATGGCAAGAATCAAATCAAAGAGTTGAAATACAAAGCAGCAAAAAACACTCAACCAGAAAAGCAAAAAGAAAAAAAGAATCCAAAAATTTGAAGATAGTGTAAGGAGCCTCTGGGACAACTTCAAGCTTACCAACATCAGACTTATGGCAGTGCCAGAAGAAGAGAGAGAGCAAGATACTGAAAACCTATTTGAAGAAATAATGACTGAAAACTTCCCCCACCTGGTGAAAGAAATAAACTTACAAGTCCAGGAAGTGCACAGAACCCCAAACAAAAGGAATCCAAAAAGGACCACACCAAGACACATCATAATTAAAATGCCAAGAGCAAAAGAAAAAGAGAGAATATTAAAAGCAGCAAGACAAAAACAGTTAATTACCTACAAGGGAGCACCCATACGATTGTCAGCTGATTTCTCAACAGAAACTATGCAGGCCAGATGGGAGTGGCAAGAAATTTTCAAAGTGATGAATAGCAAGAACCTGCAACCAAGATTACTCTACCCAGCAAAGCTATCATTCAAAATTGAAGGGCAGATAAAGAGCTTCACAGATAAGAAAAAGCTAAAGGAGTTCATCAACACCAAATAAGTATTATATGAAATGCTGAAAGGTATTCTTTAAGAAGAGGAAGAAGAAGAAAAAGGTAAAGATAAAAATTATGAACAACAAATACGTATCTATCAACAAGTGAACCTAAAAATCAAGTGAATAAAAAATCTGATGAGCAGAATAAACTGGTGAATATAATAGAATCAGGGGCATAGAAAGGGAGTGGACTGACAATTCTCTGGGGAAAAGGGGTGTGGGGGATGCGGGAAGAGACTGGACATAAAGCGTAAACCTATGGATGAGGACAGTGCGGAGGAGGTAAGGGCAGAGAGTGGAGTGGGAACCGGTGGAGGGGAGGTATGGGGGGGAAAAGAGGAACAATTGTAATAATCTGAACAATAAAGATTTATTAAATTTTAAAAAAGAAAAAAGATATCATGGACAATATTTTATTTTCTGGGCAACTCCTTTTTGCAGGTACCACAGATCAAATGTTATTGTCATCATTGCCACAACTAAACTGTCATCAATTACAAATATCAAGGTAATAATGAAGTATCCCAGTTACTTTGAGTTGTGTTTTAGAAATTGCTTGAAATAAATTGTTTAGGACTTTAAAACCAAAAAAAAATAGGTTAAGTCACTTTTCATAGTCACAAAGCTAATAAATAGCAGTGCCTATCCTCTGACTCCTGTATTCATTTCCTATAACATGACATGGATATAAGGAGGTGGAAGAACTAGGAACATAACACAGCCTGCCACAGCCATAAAGGAAAAACAGGTGATGCTTTCAGAACACCTGACAGAGAAATCTGACCATGTAAGGGAGTTCAGGAAAGTCTACTCTAAGAAAGTGCAGCTGAGACTAAACTCTGAAAGGAAAAAATGAAGTAGATGAAAGGGAAGGTAAGAAACTTCCAAAAATTGCCCTAGCCGGTTTGGCTCAGTTGATAGAGTTTTAACCCGTGGACTGAAGGGTCCCAGGTTCAATTCCGGTCAAGGGCACATGTCCAGGTTGAGGGCTCGAACCCCAGTAGGGGCATGCAGGAGGCAGCCAATCAATGATTCTCTCTCATCATTGATGTTTCTCTCTCTCTCTCCCTCTTCTTTCCTCTCTGAAATCAATAAAAATGTATTTTAAAACAAAAGAAACTTCCAAGTAAAGAGAATAGCAAAAAAAGAAACTTCCAAGTAAAGAGACATGACCAGCTCAGTGCATTTAAGGATGGCTTGGCAGATGGAGAGAGAACATGGTACAAGATAGGAGGAGAGAAGGAGGCAGGAGGCCTGTGCTCCATGTGAAGGAATTTGTCTTTATCCCAACAACAGAAAACCATTAAAAGATGCTAAGAAAGGAAGTAGCACAGTTAGATTTGCCTCTTTGCTAGATCACTTTCTCTGCAGAACAGAGAATATGTTGGTGAGCCAATCAGGAGGCTACAGCAAAAGTCTAGGTGAGAGATGATCATGCCTGGAATTAGAATGGTTGTTGATGGAGATGGAGATGATGGAGATGATGGAGATGGAGATGGAGATGGAGATGGAGATGGAGAAAAGAGAAAGGGTTCAAAAGACATTGAATGGGCCCAGCCTTCTATCAAATCATTCCTGACAGAGTCAATCTCTACCTCTATTACTGAATCCACTGGCTGCTACAAGACCTCATCCTATTTTTCTTCTCTGCAGCATTTGACCCAGCTAACCACTCCCTCTTCTTTAAACTGTTCTCTTGTCTTAGTTTCTGGCAAACCACATATCTCCTGGTTTTCCTCCCTCTTTGGCTGCTTATCCTCAGTTCATTCCTTAAGTCCTCAGACCTGTCCTATAATCTCTTATTACCCTAAACTATCCCTCAGGGCTCCAAGTAATTCATCCACTCCCAAGCTCTAAATATTTCATTATGTCAATGCGTCACACCTCTCTCTCCTAACCCTAAATCTGTTCAGCCAGCTACCTCCTGGACATTTCCACTTGGATGTCCCATAGGCATCTTCAACTCAGTATGTCCTACTTTATCTCCCCCTCATCTCTTCCACCCTGAAAACTCTGTTCCTCCCCAGCTTCCCCATCTCAGAGATTGCCACCACTATCCATCCAGTTGTTCCAACAATAAACCCAGGAGTCAGCTATAAATTCCTCCCATGCCCCTTCACATCTACTCAACACAAATACTATAAAACTGCCTCCTAAAATACTGCTCACTCATCTACTCGCCTTTCATACAATCACTACTCCAAGGCAGGCCTCCACCCCTGAACTGGAGGAGTCCATAGCATCCTAACTCATCTAAACTGCATCACGAGTGATACATCTAATAAGGGGTTAATATCCAAAATTTATAAAAAAAACTTATATAACTCAACATGACAAAAACCAAACAATCCAATTAAAAAATAGGCAAAGGACCTGAATAGACACTTCTACAAAGAGAATATGTAGATGGCCAATAGACATATGAAAAGCTGTTCAATGTCACTAATCACCAGAGAGATGCAAATTAAAACCACAATGAGTGATCATCTCACACCTGTCAGAATGGCTTCATCAATAAATTAATAAACAAGTGTTGGTAAGGATGAGGAGAAAAGGGAACCTTCATGCACTGTGGATAGGAATGCAGATTGGTGCAGCCACTATCAAAAACGGTATGGAGTTTCCTCAAAAACTTAAAAATAAAACTGCCTTATGACCCAGCAATTTCATTTCTGGGAATATGTCAGAAGAAACCTGAAACACTGATTTGAAAGACTATATGCACCCCTACAGTCAATGCAGTCTTTACAACAGCCAAGATTTGGAAGCAGCCCAAGTGCCCATCAGTAGATAAGTTGATTAAAATATCTGTAGAACATTTATACAATGGAATACTACTCAACCTTTAAAAAAGAATGAAATCTTACCTTTTGCAACAACATTGAAGAACCTGGAGATTATTATGCTAAGTAAAATAAGCTAGTCAGAAAAAGACAAATACCATATGATTTCACTTATATGTGGAATCTAATGGACAAAAAAAAAACTAACAAAATAGAAACAGACTCATAGATACATAAAACAGACTGATAGCTCTTAGAGGGGAGGAAGTTTGGGGGCTGGATGAAAGGGGTCAAGGGATTAAGCTAAAAATAAAATTAAAATACCCATAAACACAGACAACAGTATGGTGATTACCAGAGGGAACAAGCAGTGGGGGAAGGCAGAAGAGGGTAAAGGGGGGATAAATGGTGATGGAAGGAGGCTTGACTTGGGTTGGTGAACACACTATACAATATACAGATGATCTATGTAGAATTGTACACCTGAAACTGTAGAATTGTACACTATTAACTAATGTCACCCCAATAAATTCAATAAAAATACTTTAAAATGCTGATATTAAAAAAATAAAGTAAAATAAAAATAAAGTGTATCACCAATCCATTACTTTTGTTATGACAACAAAAGTAATCTTTTAAAAATACAAATATGACCTAACCCCTCTCCTTCCTAAAACCATTCAATGGCAACCTCTTACCCTCATAACAAATTTCAACTCCTTTGTGATCTGGCCCTCGCCTTACTTCTTTGTGTGCCTTCAATATACTCATTCTTCCTGGGATTCAGACATTGTTTGTTCCCTTCCCTCTGCCTGAAATACTCTTCACCTCCCAAAAGCACCTTATGGTACTTGGCTCCTCACTAAAATATACGTTTGTGAGCACAAGACCTCTGCCTTCTGTGCTCACTCCTGCTTGCCAGCCATCAGCATAGTGACTACCCCCGTAACACACAATGGCTGCGTAAAGTGAAGGAATGAGTGAGTGGGTTCTTCAAGTTCACCTACATACTTCCTCAGGGTGCCTTTCTTCATGCTCTTCCCATCTCCCAAGGCTTTCCCTACAGTAGCATCACCTCACTATGCACTATGCTCTGTTGACTAATGAGCTTGTTGATCACTGCATGACTAGGCCATACCCTCCACCCCTGCCCCAACTAAAATGGAAACTCTGTGAAGGTAGGAACTCTTTCTGTTTCAAGAAAGAGCCCTGGAAGTTGGAGTGAACCAGAAATGGCATTGCCTTGAAGGAGGTCCCTGAAGGCGGGGCACCAAAGAGATGAAAATGAAGCAAGAAAAGAAGTTGAGGGTGAAGACCCAGATAAAATGAACCATGTACCTGCTTCGGCAGTACAAGAGGACATACATGAAAGGAAGCAGGAGTACAAAGATCAGAAGGAGGAATGAACTCAGTCCATGAGGCCAGACATCCCCATATCTAACTCACCTTCACTGGTTACATGATACCCTCCTTTTATGCAGAAATTTACTAAAGAGGCATAAAATCTCCATAACGTGTGAAAATGCTGAAATTCATTACACATTATTAAAGAAATGGTCTTTTGGACACTTTTATTCATTGTCATTTTTGTCTCAAAGGGGCAGACTACATTTAAATAATACCCAAGGTATATGTTAATGCCTTTTATAATGGTTAGGATTTCTTCAAATCAGTCAACTCCTTCCAAAGTTATTAAAGAACAGCCTTTTAAATGCAAAATGGTAAGTACTTAAGTTGAAACAGAATCCTTCCTTAATTCAGTCAATTAAATATAGTAATGTGATAAGGGACAAAGCAAAGCAATTCTAGAGGCGAGCCCAAGCAAAATCAAATATTAAAACTAAAGAAGTTAAAGGATTGGAGAGTCTCTGTTGACAAGCAAAAATATTGCCTTGTTGGGTCTTCAATCTCATGGTTATTAACAGCAGACAATGCCACATCTGTCACCAAGCCTGAACCAAGGACCTTTTGCCTGAGGTTAGGTTTCCAAAGCATCCACTCAGCACATTCCGTCTCTTAAATATGATGTTCCCCTTGCTATTTTTCTCCACCTGACTTGGAGCAGGTTGTAATCTTAGGAGAGCTGCCTCTCCCAAGGTGAATGCAGACAGCACTAGGCAGGTGACAGGCAGCACAAGTGCTTAAAGACCTACTCTCTCCATCCTCTGGCCTTTCAGAGCAGCAATGGCCTAAAAATCAAAATGGCAATCCATTTCTTAAGTGGGACATGGCTCAGAAACCAAAGAACAGGGAAAGGGGAAACACAGGAAAAGAGAGAAAGGAGGCCTCAAGGTGGGCTGTGTCTTGGGGACCGTGGCAGCAGTGGCAGTGGCCCAGCTTGTCTCTGTATGTGAGGACAGGGGCATCTCCTCTGAGCAGCTGAAGGGGCCATCATGGATAAGTAAGTAGAAAAGGAATAGCAATTACCACAGATATGACAAGAAGGCCTGCACGACAGGGGGTTCTGTCAAAGTTCATAATTCTTGCAAACGAGCAGCAGGCCCTGGGTGACAGAAGTCCTCCCTCATGAATTATACAGGTGGCCATGCATGGTACACTCAGGGAAGTGCTTAATGAGGAGGGGCTGCTCATGGTAGGGACAGCAAGACCCCAGGAGTTACACAAGCCTCATATCCCCAAGAGGTGGAAGCAGAAATCCAGCCTTCATGCCAACAGCCGCACGTGGGGACTTGCCTGAAGTGCGAGGTGCCTGGGAACATAAGAGGTAGCTAGGCAATTATGCACAGAGAGTGAGGGAAAACTTCGTGGAAATGGGACATTTAGACTGCGAGCCTTGAGCATGTAGATGTTTGATATGTGGTAAGGGCTTACCTGGGGGAGGGGTATTACAGGGCTGAATTATGACCCCAAAAATCTATATGTTGAAATCCTAACCCTTGGTACCTCAGAAAGGGACTATATTTGGATATAGGGTTTTTGAAGAAGTGATTAAGTTAAAATAAGGTCATTAGGGTGGGCCCTAATCCTCTCTGATTGGTGACCTACAAACAAGAGATCAGGACACAGCATGCACAGAGGGAAGACCACGGGGAACAGAGAAGTTATCTACAAGCCAGGATGAAAGGCTTCAGGGAAAACCAATCCTGCCAACACCTTGCTCTTAGATTTTTTTTGCCTCAAGAACTGTGAGAAAATAAATTTCTGTTGTTTAAGCCACTTAGTCTGTGATATTTTGTTTTAGTAGCCATAGCAAACTGATACAAGAGGACAACACAAAGATCAAGAGCTGGGAAAACCCAACACTGAGTGAGGTCATTTGGCCAGAACTATAGAAAAAGAGGAACTAAGCTAGAAAAGCCCCTTGTGAGCTAAGAAGCTGGCCTGCCTTTTAAGCAGGGGAGCAATTTGGAGAAGATGGTGCCTCCAGACAATTTTTGCTCTGTTGGCAAAGTTTGAAGGAGAGAAGAGATGTGGGCAGGAAAAGCAACTAAGATGCTTTAGCAAGTCTTAAGGGTATGTGAACATGAACTTAGACTTGAACCTGGAATACTGGGAGGATGGCTACCCCAATAACTGAGATAAAGGAGACAAGACAAATGTGGGGAGGAAGGGTATGAAAACTGCTTTGGATGGGCTGAGTTTGCACATATTCAGGGTAGAAAGGCAGGACAAGACCCATTCCCTACTTCACTGCCAGCTAATGATACCACCTGCCCTTGCCAAGCTTGGGTCCACACATGTGCAAACATATCTACTCCTATTTGAGGCCAAATATTCACAAGCAGTGATTTTTTTTAAGTAACCTAATACAATGACACTACAACCAACCAATTTAACCATAACACAATGCTCTTAAAACAGAAACCCAAAATGAAGCCACTTGTACCAAGCTTCACGTCACCAAACTGAGACTTTATGCCTAATTTAATCCCAGTTTCAACCTCTCCCAGAAGTGGAATCTATAGTGATCCATCTGAAATTATCCAGTTAGCATTGATGAGATAAGCTTCCTGATAGACCCCTGCCACCCCCTAGCAGTGGTTCTCAACCTTTCTAATGCCGCGACCCTTTAATACAGTTCCTCATGTTGTGGTGACCCCTAAACATAAAATTATTTTCGTTGCTACTTCATAACTGTAATTTTGCTACTGTTACGAATCATAATGTAAATATCTGTGTTTTCTGATGGTCTTAGGCTCTACAGCAGCGGTTCTCTTAGAAAGGTTGAGAACCACTGCCCTAAGGGAAGGCAACCATGCCACAATCTGCTCTTTTGCTTGTGTAATTTCCTTGCCCCTCCCGTTCTGCCTAAAAGTCCCTCACTGTGTACAACTCTTCAGAGCTCCTTCCTATCTTACTAGATGGGATGGCGAATTAAGCCAAAAAGACCTTTAAAATTTATTCAGTTGAATTTTGTTTTTTAACAGTATGAATAAGACTTGAATCACACCACTTTAAATTCAGACCCCCGATAACTCCAGGAAGGCTAGGCATCCCATTTCCATTCTGAAGGCTCAGAATCTCTGGTGAAGCTATCAGAACAGTTTAATGTTCGCAAATTGTGGAAGTTCAAGCAAGAGTCAACCATGAGTGAAGGGGCTGGCGGGGGCACCAAGGGAGGCCCTTAGAATGCTGTGGTCTTGGACCACTTAAAAACATAATCAAAAATCGCTTTCAACACCTTTATTCAGAAGGAGAAAAACATTAAAAAGCACTGCCTATTGGAAAAGAAAGTTGCATAAATAATTTTATTTCATGCTCCATCATTTACTCAGCACAGGCTTCAGTGACACCTCCTGATTAGGTTTAATTTTAAGCCAGCAAGAACACCACAAACTGTATTGTCAGAGAAAGTTCCATTTCTCTCCAAGCCTGATGGGCGACTATTGTAATGTAAAACCCTGGGATTTAAATAACACAAGCGGATTCTATTATGAGAAGAAAGGTTTATATTTTGGAGTCTTTTTACTTCAAAGGAGCCCAGATACCAAACCATGAATTACCTGAAACAATGGACTTCAATGATCAGTTCTTTGCCAGTTTCTTTAGGAAAAAACTACTTTACTTGCCTACTGACCAAGACTCAGTGATCCAATTATCATTCAGAAACAGTTCCAAGTTCTTAAAAGTAACACTGGTTAGGAAAACTGGAGGAGGGAGGAGACCTGGCTTGCCCTGGAATGGCCCAATTTCTTCACTATACCATCTTCACCTAGGCTCCCAGGGTCCTCCCCTTCCCCCAGGACTTGACTGACTACCAACACCCACTTTAAGCTCTAGGGAGAAATTCCCTAGAGGCTCACAGGAGGGCCATTTCCCCAGGAAACACAAAAAGGAAACAATTGGAACCAGAGTGAGAAAATCCAAGAAGCTATCTTCTCCTGGTCTTCAGGTACCCAACCAGAAGCTGCCCACATCACCCTCCCATGAGGTCCCATTCTCACCAAGGACCCCATTGACATGGGAATCTTACTGATGTCCCCAAACAACATCTGTAGTTTCTCAAGAGATATTTTTGAACAGGACTACATGCCAGATGCTGAACTAGTGTCCACCCTCAGTTAGTGAGCAAATTGCACCATGAAGCAACACTTACGTGACACGCCTGCCAAGTGTTAAGGCAGCTCCATGAGGAACTGTTTTCTGTAGGAAGTGGCACTGGTGTGGGTCTTGAGAACAGTGCCTTGAGACCTTGTTTGCCAAATGAATCAAGTACTGGGTCACACAAACACACACACACACAGGAGTTTTACAATCCAGTTTAAAGGGATGGGCCCCCAGGAACCAGGACAAAGTTAAAAGATATTACAGTGAGGGGCTCAGGATGTGTCTCACTCTGACCACCTGTCATAAAGGTCTAAGGTAAACTGCCTTTGTGCCATAGTAACCTGACAGACTGTCTGCTGCAGTAGCAGGTCTGTCCTGTATGCTAGCAAGGCTGGCTTACTCCCTCTTCACAAGGCCTCATCCTGCCCCTAGGTCTTCCTGAATTGATCACAACAATCCTCAGTTTCAATGAAATTCTGGGCAATGAATCACCTAACCCAGTGGTCAGCAAACTGCGGCTCGTGAGCCACATGTGGCTCTTTGGCCCCCTGAGTGTGGCTCTTCCACAAAATACTACGGCCTAGGCGAGTTTATTTTGAAGAAGTGGTATTAGAAGAAGTTTAAAAAATTTGGCTCTCAAAAGAAATTTCAATCGTTGTACCGTTGATATTTGGCTCTATTGACCAATGAGTTTGCCGACCACTGACCTAATCATCCAGGACAGTGAGCGGTGCAGTGGGAGGAGCAGCATATGCAACTACACATTCTAAATTACGGTACATGGAACAGGACTCAAAGGGAAGTTCACCATTGTGATCCCCAAACCAGGAGTATCAGCATCACCCAGGCCTACAGAACCGGAAACTCAGTAGGGTAGAGCCCAAGAATTTATATTTCTACTAAACTCCTACATGATGCTGATAGTCCCAACTATAGGCTGTAAACACTGCTCCAGGAGGGAGGATGAGAGGGGGAGGGGAATTTCTTTGGTCACTGGCATGATGATCAGGATGACACAATTACACTAGTTAGTAGTGCTAGTAGTTATATTAGCAAAGAGCAGATTGTAGCTCCTAACACTACCGAGAAGTTACCATAAGCCAGACAGGACACTAAGAATCTGCAAGCATCATCTCATTCAATCCTCACAACCAGCATTTCCCAAATGAGGAATCTGAGCCACAGAATGTTAAATGGGTTACCCAACATCATAACAGACAACAGAAGGGCTGAGATTTGGATCTAGAACTCTTTTGAATGGCCAACCTCTCTACAGATGTACTAACAATTTCACCTCTAAATGCAGCCTGCTGAGCTGCTGCCTGGAAATTCCAATGGGAGATTGGCATAAGAGGCTCTGAGAAATCCTGACACCAAGAAAGCACTCAACTTTGGAAACCCAACACTTTCAAACACTGTTTAAGTAACATTTACCTTTGTAGAATGACCATCTCTATTACTTCTTTAGTTCTCCAGCACTTCCTTCTTAAATCACACAGCATTTATAGCCTCTGCAGGTTCCCTCCCTAATTCCACCACAAAATGGATACCTTAAGTTTTACCCCCACTTTAGTGTACACTCCTGGTTTTGGCCCCACTTGTATGTACCCCTGGTTTCCCCCACCTTGACATACATGCCTGGTTCACTCCACTTTGGTGTGCATCCTCAGCCATAGCTTCCAAAGTTTCACAGTCTGATGGTAAAACAGCTCTTTTGGTCCATCATGGGAGAACAGAGGGTGCAAACTCTAGAACTGTTGCACAGACCAAACCCCATGCTGGACAAACGTAACCTGACACCCAAAGCTAAGGGTGACCAATAAGGCAGATCATGCCCTCTGAGGCCTGAACTCCCACACTCGAGAGCATTCAGTTCCCAGATCTGGCCACCGCCAACCTCCCACTTCCTGTTCGGATCTCACTGAGAGGGGAACTGGGCACAGACAAGGAACAGAGGTGAGGCTTTGCTCTTTCTCAGGACAGAAGGCAACTTTAAGGTGTTTCTCCCTCCTCTTCACCCCTTGTCAATGCCTGACCCTTGCCATTCTGCGGAGATCACTGTTTGAAATTAAAAGTACACACCACATGCACAACTGACTTGATTTTCCCTCCTGATTCAGCAGTGCACAGGAGGAATTTTCACTCCCACAAGGGAAATTGTCCAACACTTCAATTTGTAACAGAGCAGAGTCCATCCACCTAGTGCTGCAGATACCAGTGTGCAATGAAAGAATAGCACTGCACAACAGAGATGGGGCAGCTTGTGCTGGAAAGACCTGGACTCCCCGATTCAGGGTTCAGGGTGGGTTTTTAAGGTTTTAGGGGGAACATGTATGCAGAAACATTGGCAGGGCAAGTTTTAATTGGAGGACCCTGGAGCTTGGACATTTATAGTAAGGGGCATCAGCATTGAATCTTCCTAGACAATGGACCCTTCACTTATGAAAGGATTCCGGTATTCGAGTTCTATCTCGGTCCTTTGGCTCTGTGCGCATGTACATGTGCATATGCATGTGCATGTACAGATGCATGTTGGGTGGGGCGGGGATTGGTTGAGACTGTGGTTCTGGGTGAAACTGAAGGACAAGTTCTCTCCCCTGAGCATGCTTTGGTTTCATGACTTGTGGTTTTAGTCTGTTATCTCTGAAAAGCAACTCAATATCTTGCTAAACAGGATAAGACCATTTTGTGCTGGTTCTGCAGTTACAGATCCCCTTTTTGTTATTCATTCCTCAATCTTGAGGGAAACAGGGCAAACTGGGCAGAGTTCAATTAAGATGGGAGGATTAGCTTCAACATGGAGTCAGATTTGTCTGCCCACTGTGCTCCTTGAATCTGGCTCTTACAATCTCACATGCCTACCTCTTCCGCAATGGTCCCTGAGCCTTAGAGAGGGAATTCTGGGTGTTTAATTACAGACACCACAGCAATGGTAGAGGTAGCAGCAGACCAGAAAAATGTATCCTGATATAAGAAAAAGAATAATAAATATACCCTAATATATGACCTCCACAAACCATAATGATCATTGTGATGATCACTGGAGAGAAAGTATATTTGGGGTTTGGTAACTACTTGCTTTGCTCCTTGCTGTAAGTTCCTGCCATCAGGATTATGTTTTAAAGGTTGTTTGGCTCTGGTTCTGGGGAAAAGGTATTTCAAACTGCAGAAGGTAAGCAGCTTAAACATCATTCCTATAACGTTGTATATTAGTAAAAGGATAAGCATAAAAATCTGCAATCCAGATCAGAGGAAGGATCTAATACCTTGGAGAAGCCAATTGAAAAGATCATGGAGTGGGTCAGACTCTGGTTCTGTGTCAGAAACTTGGAGCCAGGTGGCTTCCTTTCTAATTTTACTGAGTGAGTTTCAACTTCCGCAGAAGTGTTTATAAAAATGCAACATAATGAGTTGGCTACTATATAAACACCTCGTTGGTCAGCTAACAAGCCAAAGCAATTCTGTTGTCTAAGGACTCACAGGCCAAGAACTTTAAGGTGGTTTACTGGGAGTCTTAAAGCCTGAGCAGTAGAACGGGCCAAATGGCTGACTGTACAGGTTAAATTCCATAATACCAAGTATTTGCTAAGAGGTATGTTTACGGAAACAAAAGAAAAACAAAGGCTAATTAAAGCAAATTATAAACCAGTTTTTGAATTTGTAAGGCTGTCAGTCAAGAGAATTTTAGATGTAAGGCTGGAAGCATCTTGTGTAGTTTGAAATGCACGTGATGATGTCTTCAGGTGCTCAGGTAAACTCAGTGGCTTACACAGCATAAGTCACTGAGGTTGTTTAAACATGAGCTATTGTGACTATTTCTCTTGAAATTCATATCATGTCATCTAGCTGCAGCTTGTAATTGCAAGACTCAGGAAAAGACACTTTCAGTTCTCAATGATTCCAAGTCAAAGGATGGGAGAAAAACTGGAAACATGTTTGGAGAGTCACAGGCTAATATTGAAGGATTTAGGATCCAGTCCAGTTTAGAAGTAGAAAGCAACACTCAAAAGATAATAAAGGGCACTAGAGTCTAATATCCACAAAGGTATACTTAAAGCTTCTACTGAAACAATTTTTCTAAAAATCACCACCCTTCCCACCCCCCACCCCCACCCCCCGCCATTTACCAAAGAGAGCCAAAGTAAGACTAATGTATTTGCAAAGTCTAGTTTCAATAAACTTGGTCACTTACTTGTGTAAGTCCAGCAAGAATAGTAATTAACCATATAGGCTCTTTTAAATATTTGCTGGAATTTTTCATAAGGAATCTTTAGATTGAACTCAAAAAGGCCTTTCAAGGCCAGAAAAGCCAAGGTAAGGACTTGCCATCAGAGGTCACCTGTAGTACCTACAGTTGGGTGAATTTCTCTTCTTAAGGCCCCCACATATCCTGAGGTTCCTCCCTCTAATTATAAGTGCAGTGGCTTTATCTCTGTCCGTTAACGTGTGTGCAACTTGTTGGTTTTGTGCAGGCGGGTAAGATCTGCACATTGTCCCAGGGGTGAAGGCACTGGGATCATTTGCAATATGAGCAAGGTGGCAAAAGACCATGTTAAGTGGTCTATTTTAGCACTCTTGATATCAGTTCCTGACCACAGAGCATTTGAGCCTAGACTTCTATAGGATCAACGGGCACCACTTTAGCTGGGACATATCTCACTATCTGGCATGAAGTACCCTATCCTACTTGGGAAAAGTTGCCAGTCCAACCCTATTCAAGTGTTCCCTACCCAGTTCAATACATCGAGGAGATCTGAACAACATGTTGGCCCTCTGTCAGCTCTGGTGCTAAGGCATCAGGCTGTAGCCTTCAACAGACATGGCCAGGGAACTTCCTTTACAGCAGTCCTAAGCCTCAATAATGTGAGAATAAACAAGTCATCTTTTCTGTCAAAGAACAGTTTAGACAGCCGCCATTTTGGACCGCGTGACTTGGCAGCCACCATGTTGGCCACATGGCCTGCAGCTCCCCTGGGGGCTGCCATCTTGAAACAACAAAGGCCAACCCCTCCCTTTGAATTAGCCAATCGCGAAAGACTATGCGCCTGAGCGCCAATCAAGAGCAAAGGACAGATCATAGTGCATAAGGGATTATAAATCCAAGCAGACTGCCTGCTTGGTGTGCACCCTTCTACATAGAAGTAAATATGTTTGCCTTGCTGCCTGGCTCCCGAGTGTTTTGTATTCTACCAGAACCCCTGACTTGGGGGGCTCACCTTATTTCTAACAATTTGGGGGCTCATCCGGGATACTGTCTGTCGTCACAGGGTAAGTGACCCCTCTCCTGAGGCGGTGTACCCCGCTGCAAAGTTGCAGCAGCCTCGGTGAGGAGGGACAGCCATTACCCCTGGGCCGACTACGAGCTCCGGATTGAGAGTCAGCCAGCAACGCAGGAAGGGCCCAAGCAAGACCCGCGGCAATCAGATAACCTCATGCATGAGCCAAGGTAGGAAATGTACTGAGTACTACTTTGGTGATTGGGTGTCCTCGGAGGTTGGGCATATGTGACTGGAATGTGTCTTGGACATAAAGCCAGTGCGGAGTTCTGATCTGTGGTTCCATTCTCCTGTGAGGGAAGCGGCCAGAGAGGAACAAAGCAGATCTCGGGGAGTACCAGAAACCTCCAACATGTGGGGTTGAGTACATAGTCATAAGGCTGGGAAACAGAAATTCTAGGCCTAGGGAATACATTCCCCCGAAATAGTCCATTGGGAGAATACTGAGGTTCTGGGGAGGCAAGTTCCCGAACCAGGGACAGAGCCATTGCTCTTTGTGTAAACTTTTAGTGTTGTGCACAACTGTATGAGTGTGTGTGTTGATGTTTTGTCGGGTTTTTTGTTCAATTTTGTTTACTTAGCTAATGAAATTTCTGTCTATATGTCTTAGATGAATTTAAAAGTGTAACATTTGTCAAGGTTGCAACCCAGGGGTGTTTAAAACAAAGGAAGATAACTGCTTGTGGTTAACCAACTATTATCTTCCTCACCTGAGGTTAAAGTAGGAGGGGAAAGAAACAAGGCCGGAGGTTTCCAAGCGGCAGAATGGAAAGCGGTACTTGGGTGCCTGCCGAACTGGGAAGGGCGGAGAAATTTGCAAAACCCCGCCCAGCATCATGGCCATTAAATATCCAGTTGTCAGCGTTGGTATTAACCAGGATGGGACCAGGATGGGACCGGAATGGAACCGGAACGGGGCCAGAATGGGACCAGGACGGGAAGAGGATGGCCATTGCCGGCTTGTGACATCACAAACCCACACAGGCCAGCCACCAGCCTCAGGGGCACAGCAGCAAGAGAATGGGCAGTTCTTGAATGAGGATGGACTGCATTCCAAGGGTGGTCCTGGAGGCATAGGACTCCCAACCAGATTACTATGTCCTTTCTTTGAACAGAAAGGGCAATCATAGTTAACAGCATAATTAAAATAGAATGGTACTTTCACATTGAGTTATCCCTGTTAGTAAAGGAAGAGAAGCCTAAGAAGGAACAAGGGTGGAGAGACAAATGGGATCCCTTGAATTGCCTCCCCCCATCCCTATGAGACCCAGGAACGATCTAAGGGAAAAGCCAAGATGGCAATTTACAATCCCAGCCTCCCCCTCGGGATGAGAGCTATCTTGATAAGGCTCCAATCGCCATGAGGTCACTGTACCACCAGAAACCAGCTTTTCTAGGCTGTGAAAGGAGTTGGAGCAGTAAAAAAAAAAAAAAAAAAAAGTTAAAAATGCTGCTGGAAGACCCATCTGACTAGCTAGACTAAAAGAAGGGGGAGTGACTTAAAAGTCAACTATGGCTATCTGGGATAGGGAGCTCGTGGCTGGGCCTGGTATGCTTCCAGCAGATGTAAAATTTCCAAACCCGGGAGCCTCAGTGGGAACTTAACAACATGGACCATAGAGGGCACCTGAGAGACCTTAGGGAGCTAATCATTAAAGGAATTAGGAAAGCAGTCCCCAGTCTCAGAACCTAAATAAAGCCTTTAATATTCAACAAGGCAAAGAAGGGTCTTCCGAATTTACCAAGACTAAAATATCAAATGAGAAAGTACTCTGGGCCAGACCCTGAGGACCTGTTGGGCAAAGAAATATTATAAATTACATTTTGTCACCAATAGTTGCCCTGACATCTCAAGAAAGTAGCCTAGGCAAGGGCTGGCCCAGAGGGCCAGAAACAGAAGCAGCAGCACTAACCTTAGGTGTTGTATTTCTAAGGAAGAATGTAGCAGTTTATACATAATTTTCCAAAGTCTTTGGTAACTTAAAACTTTGGAGTTTGCTGAATTAAATAATAAAATTTATTAAATATCTAGGTATTTTAAAATGAAATATTAATGTAAGTTTGCCTCATATGAAAAATCTAGAGGATAGATATAAATCTATTAAATATGTCTTGTATTTTATTTGAGATATATCCTTAAAATGTAAGTGTATTACTAATCTGAGAAATGCTAAGTATTTAACTTGCCACCTAAAATTTAAGAGTTAAAAGGCTTCTAAGAGTTAAAAGTTCAAATTAAGTTGGGAGAAATTATATGGTTGTAAAAATGCATAAAGTATAGAAATTCATTTTTGAGAAAAATCTTGTAATTTATCTGGAAAATGAGTTCAAAATATATTGTAGTCTTTATGTGTAATACTAGAGGCCCAGTGCATGAAATTCGTGCATGGGGGGTGGGGGGGTGCCCCTCAGCCCAGCCTACACCCTCTCCAATCTGGGACCCCTCTCACAATCCAGGACTGCTGGCTCCCAATCGCTCACCTGCCTGCCTGCCTGATTGCCCCTAACTGCTTCTGCCTGCCAACCTGATCACCCCCTAACCACTACCCTGCCAGCCTGATTGACGCCTAACTGCTCCCCTGCTGTCCTGCTTGCCCCTAACTGTCCTCCCCTGCAGGCGTCCCCTGCTGGCCCGGTCATCCCTAACTGCCCTCCCTTGCCAGCCTGGTCGTCCCTAATTGCCCTCCCCTGCCAGCCTGGTCACCCCCAACTGCCCTCCCCTGCAGGCCTGGTCACCCCCAACTGCCCTCACCTGCAGGCCTGGTCCCCCCCAACTGCCCTCCCCTGCAGGCCTTGCCCCTCCCAACTGCCCTCCCCTGCAGGCCTGGTCCCCCCCAACTGCCCTCACCTGCAGGCCTGATTGCCCCTAAGTGCCCTCCCCTGCCAGCACGATGACCCCTAACTGCCCTCCCTTGCCAACCCGGTCACCCCTAACTGCTCTCCCCTACAGGCCTGGTCCCCCTCAATTGCCCTCCCCTACAGGCCCAATTGCCCCTACCTGCCCTCCCCTGCTGGCCCAGTCACCCCTAACTGCCCTCACCTGCCGGCCATCTTGTGGTGGCCATCTTGTGTCCACATGGGGGCGGCCATCTTGTGCATTGGAGTGATGGTCAATTTACATATTACCTCTTTATTATATAGGACTAGTGGCCCAGTGCACAAAATTCATGCACATTAAAAGGAGATTAATTAGAAAAAAATAATTTAATATTGTTATTTGCCCTTTCTCTATAATAGAAGTGTCAGAGATGAAAGAAAATTAGTAAAATGTATATGAAAACCTTCCTCCTGTCAGTCTGGGGCACACCACAGGACCCAGAGTCAAGTCCCCACCCACCCACATGCACCTCAAAATCGCATGAGACCCAGACCCTGCCAGCCCCGACCCCCATTGGGCTAGATCTAGATCTGGCCAGTCCCACCCTTGTCAAGCCCCACTGGGCAGGGGAAGTAGCCTCAGGTCCCCTGGCCCAGCACCACGATGGGGGGCGTGGCCTGAGGTCCCCCAGCCCAGACCAAGGCAGGGGGTGTGCCTTGAGGTTCCCCATCAAGCCCCGCCAGGTGGGGGATATGGCCTGAGATCCCCTGTCAAGCCCTGCTGGGTGGGGGTCATGGCCTGAGGTCCCCTTCAAGCCCCACCAGGCAGGGGGGTGCAGGCTCAGGTCCCCCAGCCTGGCACTGGGAGGGGGGCACAGCCTCAGGTCCCCTGTCAAGCCCCGCTGGGTGGGGAGTTCCCCCGACCCAGCACTGAGGGTGCACCTTGAGATCCCCCGTCAAGCCCCACTGGGTGGGGAGTACGGCCTGAGGTCTCCTGTCAAGCCTACCAGGCAGGGGGGCCCAGCCTCAGGTCCCATGGCCTGGCGCCGGGGTGGGGGGCATAGCCTGAGGTCCCCCAGCCTGACACCAGGGTGGGGGGCGAGGTCTGAGGTCCCTTGTCAAGCCCTGCCAGGTGGGGGATGCGGCCTGAGGTCCCTTGTCAAGCCCTGCCTGGTGGGGGATGTGGCCTGAGGTTCCCTGTCAAGCCCTGCCTGGTGGGGAATGTGACCTGAGGTTCCCTGTCAAGCCCTACGGGGATAGGGGGGATAGGGGTGGGAGTAGCCTCAGGTTCCTGCTGATGCTCGTTAAGGCTCCTTATGGGAACTTAGGCTTCGGTTGTGGGTGCAGCCATCTTTGTGATGGTGTGATGGTCAATTAGCATATTCCCTCTTTATTAGATAGGATGTGTGGTAAAAATTTCATCTGGGATATAATATTTAATTGGACTGATTAAAAAAAAGAGGATTAATTGGTCTGAACCAAATTTTTAATATTAAAAAAATGGTTTAAATTTAATTAATGTCTTTTAGAATAATTACAAAAAGTGTGTTGATAAATGTTAATCTAAGAAATGCTGGATGTTTACTTAGAAACCTTAATTTTTGAATAATTTACAAGAATGAAGAATTCTAATACATTAAAAAAAAAAGGAAGGTCTATACAAATTGCTGATGGTGTGATAGAAAGGAAGACTATCAGAATGGAGGTGCTTAATGGAAGGACTGAGGCATGGTTATGCATTTTGAAGGAAAAAGAGGGTGGTTTCTAAAGGTGGTTATTTCTGGAAATTGTAAAAATGTTTTTGAAAGTTGTAAGAATGTCTGTGGAAATTATAAGCTTATTTTTAAAAAAATGTTAAAAGGAAATTGATTAAATGATACAGGCCAGTAAGCCAGGACAGAGCAGGGAAACTGAAATATTAAAACAGCAGTTTGCAACCATCTAGAAAACTCTGTCTTTCCTAAACCAAGGACACTTAAGAGTCAATGATTTGCATTTTGCAAACACAGGGTAAATAGCTTATGCCAAAGTACTCAGGAAGACTGATGGGAGAAATCCAATTAGTGTCATTTGTTGTCCACACCCAAGGACAAATGAAGTTAGAAAATAAGCTTTATTTTGGTTAGTTCTTTTCTAGTAAAATAATTATATTAATCAGTTATTTAATAAAAAGATTATCTTTTAATCATAGGAACTGAAGTTTGCTGGCCTATGTTCTTGTCTAATACACTTTAATATATAATCTTTTGGTAAAATCAAGTTTGACAACCTTCCTAGAGTTTGAATTTTAAGAAAAGTGTTTTTTTACCTAGAGTTGGCTATAGGTGATTCCAATAGGCCCTGGAATGCCTCAAGATCTTCCTACAATGGAAACTAGAGACCAATTTCTTAAGAACTGTGTACTGGGTATCTCTTCTACTTTAATCTCTCTCAGGTTAGAAGGCCTCCTGACCCAAGGCCCTCTTGAGTTTCCAGTTTATCACCATTGACCAGAAGACTACGTTTGTTCTAATCAAGATTTGGAAAGGAAGCAAGTTGAAACCCTCCTGGGAAGGACCTTACCTGTCTTGCTTACTACAGAGACTGCTGTCCAGACTGTAGAGCGAGGTTGGACCCATCACACACAGGTTAAGGGTGGACACACCTCAACTTGAACAGCCATACCAGGACATATCCCCTTGAAAGTGATGCTAAAAACTGAGCTGTCTTAATAACCATCATGTACTGGGCTCTATTTGCTTAAGGAATCTGGCAAATTGCAGGGGCTTACAATGTGAGAAATGTGTACAATCTGGATCATGTGTACCCAGTTAAGTTATCGGTTATAGATAACTTGAATGACTTGGATATTTCAGCTTTTAGGTCAAAAGATTGGCTATGACTAGATTTAGGAGTAGATGTCACAGGACAAGATCCCCTAGGGCCTAGGCCACTGCCACCACCTTTCAAATAGAAGTAGGATATAAGGGAACGAATGCCTGGGTGGAATGGATTAAATATTCTGTACACGCCCTAAATAAAAGCAACTATTACACTTGCATGGCAGAAAGGCTAGAGGCCCAAGTGGTTCCATTCCCATTTGGTTGGACCCCAGACAGTAACGGTATGGAGTGTGTGCTTGCCTTGTACCAGGAGGAAACTATCTGGGGAAATGCTTTCTGTAAGATTCTCGCTCTCTTGTTCCCATTCAACAGAGGTAAAGAGCTAGGACAACAATCCGGCCCATCCTCCGACGTAAACTATACCTCCTGTCTCTCAAGGAGGGGAACAGTGCTCAGAGTTTATGAGGAATGTATCGGGATGTGTAAATGGCCAAGTATCCTCAGAAGCCCATCATGCTGTACTGTCGGTATCCCGTGCTGATGTCTGGTGGTATCATGGGGGACCCTGACTTGTGGCCTTGCCCAGAAAATGGAGTGGACCTTGCACTCTGATACAATTGGCTATCCCTTTCACATTGGCATATTGTAAACCTTTTTCAATGGACAGACAGACTAGGAAGAGGAAAGAGTCTAGGGGGTTCCTTTGATCCCCATATACACACATTGGGGTCCCAGGAGGAGTGCCACGGAGTTTAAGGCTAGAAATCACAGATTGATGCAGGGTTTGAGTCTGTCCTGTGTTGGTGGCCCACTGTGAACAAGAATGTGGTGGATTAGTTATATTTTCTAGAACCAGCTTGTTAACTACACTCGCAGTTAAAGGAATAGTGAACAGCTAGATGCCAGCAGCAGGGTGCCCTGGGAGAATAGGCAGGAGGAGGAGGAAGATATGTAATGTTGGGGCCAGTGCTGTGCATTCATCTCTGACAACACAGCAGACGGACCATCACTGAGCCTAAGGCACTGGCAGTTTTAGTGGTGAGTGAGCTGGAACCTGGGATCAAGGGTCCTTTCTTTAATGCACTAGAGCAACAGTGTCCACTTCACCCCTTTGTTTAGGATCTACAGTGATGGGATGTCACATCATCCCATGTCTTATCCAAGGATTAATTGAAACAGCATTGACCAAACAGCAAATTAGTCTCCTCCTAGACACTACAGAGCAGGAAAGTCAATGGATGTCAGCCAAGTTTGAAGAAAAGAGTTTAAATAAAGAAAAGGGGGGAATTGTGAGAATAAACAAGTCATCTTTTCTGTCAAAGAATAGTTTAGACAGCTGCCATTTTGGACCACATGACTTGGCAGCCGCCATGTTGGCCGCATGGCCTGTAGCTCCCCTGGGGGCTGCCATCTTGAAACAACAAAGGCCAACCCCTCCCTTTGAATTAGCCAATCACGAAAGACTGTGCGCCTGAGCTCCAATCAAGAGCAAAGAACAGGTCATGAACATAAGGGATTATAAATCCGAGCAGACTGCCTGCTTGGTGTGCAGCCTTCTATGTAGAAGTAAATGTGTTTGCTTTGCTGCCTGGCTCCCGAGTGTTCTGTATTCTACCAGAACCCCTGATTTGCGGGGCTCACCTTATTTCTAACAATAAGGAGCCAGCTTTGAACCATTATTGGCAGATTTCATTTTTCTAACTGCCTCAGCAATAACCTCTGCCCACCCATGCAAAGTAGAGGATTGTTAAAGAGCCTGCAGCTGATGGTCAGGCACTTAAGGAATAGGATTGCTTTGCACCTAATCGCAAATATTTACAGGTGCCTAATTGGGCATTGTTTTTCTGCATTACTACTATTTTGATACCCTAGGCCAGTGGTCAGCAAACTGCGGCTCGCGAGCACATGCGGCTCTTTGGCCCCTTGAGTGTGGCTCTTCCACAAAATACCACGGCCTGGGCGAGTCTATTTTGAAGAAGTGGTGTTAGAAGAAGTTTAAGTTTAAAAAATTTGGATCTCAAAAGAAATTTCAATCGTTGTACTGTTGATATTTGGCTCTGTTGACTAACGAGTTTGCTGACCACTGCTAGGCTACAGCTCTTAAGCAACAGTTGGCCACTGCATAGATACCACCTTGTTCAGCTAGCAATTGCATTATCTAATACACTTTTAGCCAGAGAGTCTAACCTCATTTTGACATACTATGGCTTGAGCAGCCTCATTGGCTATTATTCCTAAAGTTATTGAAAGATTTCTAACCATGTGTTCATGGGCTTCCACTCCCAACCAGGGAGATAATGTCCTTCCAAAGACTGTCCAAAACCCATCTTCCTAAGAGCCAGGTAGATAGTCAGAATATTGGGGGGGGGGGGGGGGGGGGATTCCCTTTTGAATCAATTAAATATAAATTTAAAGGAAGCTAATAAAATGTTACATGTGCAAAAGATATGGTTTAAAGTAAGTAGCATTATCTTCTGTTAGCCATCTTCTACAGTAACGTGAGCTCTGTGAGGGGTCTGCATGAGTATTCCAACTGCTGAGGCATATCTATGGCCAGAACAGGAGCACATCCCCCTCCAATTTCTAGAAACCTTCTGAATGAATTTTTGCAGCTATGGGATCAACCTAAGTATTCCTAAGAAAAGCTGGGTCAATTTAAGAGGAAGGGGCATTATAAGAACCTGATGGGGCTTCTCCCACTTGAGCTCAAGCTGATCATTGGGATATTGATGATCAGGATTTTTTTCATGATTTTAATAATACCCAATCTGAGACTGATGATATGGAGAAATACATCAGGTACATGATACTGCTAGAAGTGAACTTATGAATAGCTATTAAAGTTAGACCTAACAACTGCCTGTAAACAACAAAAAAAAAAAACATAAGATGACATATAGATCTAATTATAATGCAACTGACAAAGAAATTTGCTTTTCTCTGTAACACATATTAAGATACCAAATGAAAATATTATATCAGGACATCATAGTCTCTTGGAGAGTTTAATCTCTAGAACATTTATTTTAGTAACAATATATGCATACAACTATAACAATTATTGCTTTGACAAAGCTTCCCATGTAGTTCTATTATATCAAATAGGCAGTATTAAGTTTTGATTTGCTCTTTTATATATAGAGAGGACAAATCTTTGAGGCATTACAGGGGGCACTGGAGATATTACTGCCTGTTTTCTTCTAGGATTTTTATGGTTTCCAGTCTTACATTTAAGTCTATAATCCACTTTTAAGTTTATTCTTGTGTGTGATATGAAAAAGGTTGTCTTCCCTTTTTTTTTTTTTTTTTTGCACATATCTATCCAATTTTTCCCAACACCATTTCTTGAACAGACTGTCTTTCTCCTCATGTTCTTCCCTCCTTTGTCAAATACTAGTTAACCATAAATGTGTGGGTTCATTTCTAGGCTTTCAATTGTGTTTCATTGATCTATATATCTATTTTTTTCCCAGTACCATGCTGTTTTGATTACAATGGCCTTTTAATGTAGTTTGATATCAAGTAGCATGATTCCTCCAGCTTTACTTCTCAAGATTGCTGTGGCTATTCGGGGTCTTGTTTGGTCCCATATAAATTTTAGGAGTATTTGTTCTAGATCTGTGAAAGATGCCATTGGTATTTTAATAGGGATTGTGTTGAATCTGTAGATTGCTTTGGATAGTATGGACATTTTAATGATGTTAATTCTTCCTATCACTGTATACTCTTCCACATGTTTGTGTCTTCAGTTTCTTCAGTGTCTTACAATTTTCTGAGTACAGGCTTTTACATCCTTGGTTAAATTACTAGGTATTTTTTAATGCAATTGTAAATAGGATTGTTTTCTTAATTTCCCTTTCTGATAGTTCATTATTGGTGTATGAAAATGCAACCAAGTTCTGGATATTTATTTTGTATCCTGCTACTTTACTAAGTTCATTTACTAGTTGTAGAAGTTTTTTGGTGGAAGCCTTAGGATTATCTATATACAGTATACAACATACAGTATCTGTCATCTGCTCTTGTAATATCTGGAGAACAATATAGGAAAACTTGGTCCTTTTCACAGTTACAGAAAACAGAACTAGTTCTGTATCAGCTTACTTTTGATATTTAAATTAACTTACTCTACTAAATGTATTTTAATCTTATTCAGCTTGACCACACATAAAAATTTCCTTTCTCAGGATTTATTTTCTGTAAACCTAAAACTTTCCTAGTCCTCTTAGTTTGTTTCTTCTTACTCATTCAGAAATAACCAATCTTACTTTAGGACAAGCCACTTTCTTTTAATTTCTTCCAAAAAATGTATATCCAGGCGAAGGTATTAAGAACAAAAACAAAAATCAGATACAGACAAGAAAATGGTGATTAACAGGGGAAAGGTGGTGGGGGTTAGTTAGAAGATGGTACTAGTAAAAGGGGGATAAATGGATATGAAAGGAGTCTTGACTTGAGGTGGTGAATACATAATACAACATACAGATGATATATTATAGAATTGTACACCTGCAACCTATATAATTTTATTAACCAATGTCACCCCAATAAATTCAATTTTTAAAAAAACAACAACTCTTTCCATTCTATAGGCAGATGGAAAAAAATGTATTTTCATACCTTATACCTTCCTTCACTAAAAACACACATCATTTCCTTCCATATTAATTAGAATTTGTAACCCTAAAAACCTTAATTTCTACTAACAACTAAAATGTCAGTAAATCATAGCATTGTTGAGACTGGAAAATTTATTAATCTATTTCAGAACCTTTAGAAACAGGTTCTTTTATTGGCAAATCACAAAACATTTTCTTTTTTTTTTTCTTAATTAAATCTTTATTGTTCAGATTATTACAGGTGTTCCACTTTTTTTTCCCCCATAGCTCCCCTCCACCTGATTCCCCACCCCACCCCATGCCCTTACCCCCCGCCACTGTCTTCATCCATAGGAGTAAGATTTTTGTCCAATCTCTTCCCGCACCCCTCACACTTGCTTCCCCTGAGAATCGTCAGTCCACTCCCTTTCTATGTCCCTGATTCTATTATATTCACCAGTCCATTCTGTTCTTCAGATTTTTTATTCACTTGATTTTTAGATTCACTTGTTTGTAGGTATGTATTTGATGTCATTTTGTTGTTCATAATTTTTATCTTTACCTTTTTCTTCTTCTTCTTCTTCTTAAAGAATACCCTTCAGCATTTCATGTAATCCTGGTTTGGTGGTGATGAACTCCTTTAGCTTTTTCTTGTCTGTGAAGCTCTTTATCTGACCTTCAACTCTGAATGATAGTTTTGCTGGGTAGAGTAATCTTGGTTGTAGGTTCTTGCTGATCATCACTTTGAATATTTCTTGCCACTCCCTTCTGGCCTGCATAGTTTCTGCCGAGAAATCAGCTGACAGTCGTATGGGTACTCCCTTGTAGGTAATTAACTGTTTTTCTCTTGCTGCTTTTAATATTCTCTCTTTGTCTTTTGCCCTTGGCATTTTAATTATGCTGTGTCTTGGTGTGGTCCTCTTTGGGTTCCTCTTGTATGGGGTTCTGTGTGCTTCCTGAACTTGTAAGTCTATTTCTTTCACCAGGTAGGGAAAGTTTTCTGTCATTATTTCTTCTAATAGGTTTTCAATATTTTGCTCTCTCCCTTCTTCTGGCACCCCAAAAATTCAGATGTTGGTTCGCTTAAAGTTGTCCCAGAGGCTCCTTACACTATCTTCATATTTTTGGATTCTTTTTTCTTTTTGTTTTTCTGGTTGGATGTTTTTTGTTTCCACATATTTCAGATCTTTGGTTTGATTCTTGGGCTATGTTGATCTACAGTTGAGTTTCTGTATATTCTTTATTTCAGACAGTGTATGCTTCATTTCTGACTGATCCTTTTCCATTTTTTTGGCATTCTCATTAAGGTCCTTGAAGGTCTCACTAAGCTCCTCAGAAGTGTCATCAAGTTTCTCGGCAGTTTTTAGAAGATTCTTGAGTAACCTTATAAATGTGATTCTGAACTCTATGTCATCCAGTAGTTTGCTTTCCTCGGTTTCTTTCATTCATGACATGTTTCTTTGTTTCTGCATTTTGGCTGCTTCCCTGTGTTGATGGAGTGGCTTTGTGTGGTAGGTGACCTATAGGGGGCAGTAGCTCAGCCTCCCCAATCACCTGATGTGGATGCTCTTGGTACACCCCTTTGTGGGCTGAGTGCAAAGTCTTGGTGTAGTTAAGCCTGAATTGCTGTTGGTATGCTGGGAGGAATTGACCTCCAGGCCAATTAGCTGTGAGCACTCCCTGTGTCTATAATGGAAGAAGTGCTGCGCTGAAGACACGCTTATGGGGCAGGACTTGTTTCAGTGGGGCTTTGGTGCTCACTGAGTCTGCCTCTTGAATGTGTCACTTATGGATGTGAGGAGTTGAAATCTGGTGTCTCACACTGACCACTAGGTACACTGGCTTCTGGATCTCCAATGGGGTGCAGGTCAGCTACTGTCTGAGGCCACTCAGCAGGAGCTACAGTGAGAGCTGCAGTTTTCTCCTCTTTGCTTGGGGTTTGGAGGTTTTGGAGCTGTCTGACCCGGGCTGCAAGTTTTCTAGGTTAAGCTGCCATAGGGCAGGCTTTCTTATGCTAATTGAGCTGCTTGGAGCTTGGGTGGGTTTGTAGGTTGTGTGGGGCGGGGTCTCAGGGCGTCACTAGGTTAGGGCGTGGCAAACAGCAATGGCTGCTAATAAGCCGGCTCTGTGTCCCCGACCGCGTCCTGGAGTCCTGTGCCCCAGTGCCGTAAACAATTATTCCTGCACGCAGCTCTGCAAGCAAGCCACTCTCACTGGCAGACAGTCCAGCTTCTCCCCGTAGGAGTTTGGGTCCCCCGCGTCTCCCCAGAGACTGGATTTCAGAGTAATCGGGGGCTTGTCTCCGTTCAGGTTGAAAAAAGCAACGCACCCAGTCGCCCGCCACCAACCCGGATCACGCGCCTCCGTACCTCAGCTTTTCAGCGCTCGTGCACGTCTCAATGCTCTTTTCTCTTTCCTTCTAGTTGTAGAACTTCCACTCAGCCAGCTTTCCCGTGGTTCTGGGTGATAGACGTTTTGTCTTTTAGTTGCAGTTTAAATTGTTGTGGGAGGCAGCAGTTTAGGTGTTTACCTACGCCGCCATCTTGGATTCCTTTCCCACAAAACATTTTCATTAACAGATCTAAATTTATCTTTTAGTTTCTCTATAATAAGAAGTCAAAGTAGATAAAGGTAGACTTAGTTAACATTTAATGTTTCAGTATTTTATCTTGTTTGTAAATTATTTAGATTTTTAATGAATTACCTTGATTCATCATTTAACTTAACTTGGCAAAACTCTTTAAGTTTTAAGTTACCAAAGATTTTGAAAATGATCTGCTGAAAAGTTCACCTAGAAACTCTTATCCCACTTACATCTAAATAATGTTCTTAATGATCATATTTATATTACTCCTAAAGATTTTGTGCAACTTTAAAGTGTTTAGCCATTATCCTAAATAATTTTTCTTGCTGAAAATTTTGTAACATTTTCTGTATGTCTGGCTTATTTTCAGCATTGATAACTAAAAGTATGACCATTTTAATTAAATCAACATTAAGCTAGCTTTTATTTACTAAAGAATAACCCTAGATTACATGCACTTGGAAATTATTTGGGTTCGTTTCAGTTATTTCTTCAATTTGTATGAGCACTCATTTGTTTAATCCAATTGAATAAGGCTTCTTTGCAACCTAATTTTGAAACAACAAATCAATTTTGGCAATACCATCCAAAATATGCCATATTATAACATACATAAACATACAAATAAACAGATCTCACAGCTTTCATTTTAAATGCTAACTTTTGTGTTCCAAGTACAATGCCAAAACTCAAAGGAAAAACTGGATCCAAATTATGTTTCTGGCAGATGACATGGTTAAAATTTTGCTCAGATGACCAAACCTTTGCTTGCTGTAAGAATTCCTGTAAAGCCATTTTTAAGTTAATTTATAATCAATGAAAGAGTACATTCCATTGTTTCTGAGACGTTTGAGATCCTCTCTTTTAAAACTGCCCTTTAAAATGAACTTATCAACAAACAAAAAGCAATGGGGTGGTGAGGGCCTGGGGGGGGGGTGTGGAGGCTGGAAGAGGTTAATGGGGGGAATGGAGAACCTATATAATAATTTCAACAATTAAGATTTTTTACAAAGAAAAAAAAAAGACTAAAGATAAGTATTAGGAAGGATGTAGAAAAAAGGTAAAGTATGCCCTAACCCATTTGGCTCAGTGGACAGAGCCTTGGCCTGCGGACTCAAGGGTCCCAGGTTCGATTCCAGTCAAGGTCATGTACCTTGGTTATGGGCACATCCCCAATGGGGAATGTGCAGGAGGCAGCTAATCGGTGTTTCTCTCTCATTGATGTTTCTAACTCTCTATCCTCTCCCTTCCTCTCCGTAAAAAAACAATAAAATATATTTAAAAAATAAAAATGGTAAAGTTTGTGTATTGTCAATTAAAATGTAAATTGGTGCAACCAGTTTTTAGAGGTTCCTCAAAAAAAGAAAGAAGAACTATAGGCATACTCATTTTTTGGACTTAGCTTTACTGCATTGCATTTTGTTTGTTTTTACAAATTAAAGCGTTGTGGCAACCCTGCAAAAGAAAGAAAAGAGAAAGAAGAGAAGAGAAGAGAAGAGAAGAGAAGAGAAGAGAAGAGAAGAGAAGAGAAGAGAAGAGAAGAGAAGAGAAGAGAAGAGAAGAGAAGAGAAATAGGAAGCAAGTGTTCACGATAAAGCTGGAAAGTTCAGCAAGTAAAAGAAACAGCTTCAGAAAGCCTGAATTTTTAAGCGGCAGACTTTCCTATAGGAAGAAGGTGCCAGGATGGAGCCTGAGCTCAGGATGGCTGTTACCACATGTCTAGGAAGGAAAGAATGATGGAGAAGAAGCCTCAGATGCCATTTTACGTCCTACGTGCAGGCCAGTTAACAACCCCTGTGCTTGATGCCCTCACCAGGCAGAACCACAAAAATGTGAGGATTTTTTCCCTTATCATTTTCACGGTGGCCAGATCTGAGAACTGATGCTCGTGAGGGTGGGAGTTCAGGGCTTAGCTCTGGGTGTCAGGTTAGGTTTGCCCAGCATGGGGTTTGGTCTGTGCAACCGTTCTAGAGTTTGCACCCTCTGTTCTCCCATGATGGACAAAAAAAGCTGTTTTACCATACTTTGGAAGCTATGGCTGAGGATGCACACCAAAGTGGGGTAAACCAGGCATACATGTCAAGGTGGGGAAAACCAGGGAAATGTGGGTTAAATTCCGACCATGTGCCATATGGATTCCTCTCAGGCACCAACAAAGTTCAGGTGAGTGGGGCCCGGACAGGCTCCCACTACTGGTTGCTTTGCCCATGTACAAGGAGAGGCGGAAGCAGTGTGTGAAGTCCCAGTCCCCCGGGTACAGCTCAAGGGCCAGAGGGAGAAAGCAGTACCTCTTCTCCAGGGTCAGGAGGCTCTCATAAAGAAGTTTACTGGTCACCAAGAAATTCAGTTCCCAAAAGTCAAATCATTTAAAACAAGGACCATCTATGAACAATAAATCTCACTCACTCACATTCATACATATTCCTCCTTACCCCCCACCCAGATACACAACTTTCAAAATTTATTTTGTCAGCTCTAGACCAAATTCACAACCAGTATCAAAGGTAAAACAAAATCCCAAGGCTGGATTCAAACAAACCTGATTTCAACCCAGATTACCAAGGTCCCTTCTCAAAGCCTGTTCCCTTACACAAGCAACGGTGTCATCTCACATGAAGTTGCTAACCAAGAGACATCTTCCAAGCACTCAATTTCTCTCACTGCAAAATGAAAGCACTGTCGTCAGCTACCCTGGTCAGTGGCGAGCACTAGAGGTCTGTCCCTAGAACAATCGATCAGTCCAAGCCGTTGCTGGGATGGATCCTGGAGAAACTACCGCCAGCCAGGGGTCACTAAAACCCATCTGAGTCACCATTTGTAACCAAGCCAAGAATTCATCCACCAGGTAGCCAATCACACTGACACCAGGATGCCATGGAAGAAAATGGTGCTTATTGTATAATATGGCACAACAGAGAGGGGGCAGCAAGTGCTGGAAAAACCCAAACTCAATTCAGGGTTCAGGCAGGTTTTTAAGGGGAACAGGAAGTGTTGGCAGTGCAAAGTTGATTTTTAAAGAGGAAGGGAGAGGGATAGACATAAAAACACCAATAAGAAACACCCATCAGGAGGGGAATCCAAGATGGCGGCATAGGTAAACACCTAAACTGCTGCCTCCGACAACAATTTAAACTGCAACTAAAAGATAAAACGTCTATCACCCAGAACCACTGGAAAGCTGGCTGAGTGGAAGTTCTACAACTAGAAGGAAAGAGAAAAGAGCATTGAGACGTGCACGAGCGCTGAAAAGCTGAGGTACAGAGGCGCGGGATCCGGGCTGGCGGCGGGCGACTGGGTGCGTTGCTTTTTTCAACCCCAACGGAGACAAGCCCCCGATTACTCTGAAATCCAGTCTCTGGGGAGACGCGGGGGACCCAAACTCCTACGGGGAGAAGCTGGACTGTCTGCCAGTGAGAGTGGCTTGCTAGCAGAGCTGCGTGCAGGAATAATTGTTTACGGCACTGGGGCACAGGATTCCAGGACACGGTCGGGACACAGAGCGGGCTTACTAGCAGCCATTGCTGTTTGCCACGCCCTAACCTAGTGACGCCCTGAGACCCCGCCCCACACAACCTACAAACCCACCCAAGCTCCAAGCAGCTCAATTAGCATAAGAAAGCCTGCCCTATTGCAGCTTAACCTAGGAAACTTGCAGCCCGGGTCAGACAGCTCCAAAACCTCCAAACCCCAAGCAAAGAGGAGAAAACTGCAGCTCTCACTGTAGCTCCTGCTGAGTGGCCTCAGACAGTAGCTGACCTGCACCCCATTGGAGATCCAGAAGCCAGTGTACCTAGTGGTCAGTGTGAGACACCAGATTTCAACTCCTCACATCCATAAGTGACACATTCAAGAGGCAGACTCAGTGAGCACCAAAGCCCCACTGAAACAAGTCCTGCCCCATAAGCGTGTCTTCAGCGCAGCACTTCTTCCATTATAGACACAGGGAGTGCTCACAGCTAATTGGCCTGGAGGTCAATTCCTCCCAGCGTACCAACAGCAATTCAGGCTTAACTACACCAAGACTTTGCACTCAGCCCACAAAGGGGTGTACCAAGAGCATCCACATCAGGTGATTGGGGAGGCTGAGCTACTGCCCCCTATAGGTCACCTACCACACAAAGCCACTCCATCAACACAGGGAAGCAGCCAAAATGCAGAAACAAAGAAACATGTCACGAATGAAAGAAACCGAGGAAAGCAAACTACTGGATGACATAGAGTTCAGAATCACATTTATAAGGTTACTCAAGAATCTTCTAAAAACTGCCGAGAAACTTGATGACACTTCTGAGGAGCTTAGTGAGACCTTCAAGGACCTTAATGAGAATGCCAAAAAAATGGAAAAGGACCAGTCAGAAATGAAGCATACACTGTCTGAAATAAAGAATATACAGAAACTCAACTGTAGATCAACATAGCCCAAGAATCAAACCAAAGATCTGAAATATGTGGAAACAAAAAACATCCAACCAGAAAAACAAAAAGAAAAAAGAATCCAAAAATATGAAGATAGTGTAAGGAGCCTCTGGGACAACTTTAAGCGAAACAACATCCAAATTTTTGGGGTGCCAGAAGAAGGGAGAGAGCAAAATATTGAAAACCTATTAGAAGAAATAATGACAGAAAACTTTCCCTACCTGGTGAAAGAAATAGACTTACAAGTTCAGGAAGCACACAGAACCCCATACAAGAGGAACCCAAAGAGGACCACACCAAGACACATCATAATTAAAATGCCAAGGGCAAAAGACAAAGAGAGAATATTAAAAGCAGCAAGAGAAAAACAGTTAATTACCTACAAGGGAGTACCCATACGACTGTCAGCTGATTTCTCGGCAGAAACTATGCAGGCCAGAAGGGAGTGGCAAGAAATATTCAAAGTAATGAACAGCAAGAACCTACAACCAAGATTACTCTACCCAGCAAAGCTATCATTCAGAGTTGAAGGTCAGATAAAGAGCTTCACAGACAAGAAAAAGCTAAAGGAGTTCATCGCCACCAAACCAGGATTACATGAAATGCTGAAGGGTATTCTTTAAGAAGAAGAAGAAGAAGAAAAAAGTAAAGATAAAAATTATGAACAACAAAATGACATCAAATACATACCTACCAACAAGTGAATCTAAAAATCAAGTGAATAAAAAATCTGAAGAACAGAATGGACTGGTGAATATAATAGAATCAGGGACATAGAAAGGGAGTGGACTGACGATTCTCAGGGGAAGCAAGTGTGAGGGTTGCGGGAAGAGATTGGACAAAAATCTTACTCCTATGGATGAAGACAGTGGCGGGGGGTAAGGGCATGGGGTGGGGTGGGGAATCAGGTGGAGGGGAGCTATGGGGGGAAAAAAAGTGGAACACCTGTAATAATCTGAACAATAAAGATTTAATTAAGAAAAAAAAAAATTCCAGAGCAAAAAAAAAGAAACACCCATCAGCTGCCTCCTGCACGCCCCCTACTGGGAATCAAGCCCACAACCTGGGCATATGCCAGGACAGAATCCAACTGTGACTTCCTGGTTCATAGGTCAATGCTCAAACACTGAGCCACACCAGCCTGATGGCAGTACATGTTTTAACTGGATGATCTTGGAGGTTGGCCATTTATGGTAAGGTGTGTCAGCACTGGATCTTCCTGGACAAAAGACCCTTCACTTCAGAAATTGTTCATTCTAGTATTTAAATTCCAGTTATATCCCAATCCTTTACTTGTGTATGGGGCGGGGGGCGGCGGGGGGGGGGGAGGTAGGGAGGACTTTGGTTCCAGGTGCAGCTGAAGGTCAAAGTTCTCTCCTCTGTACATGCTTTGGCTTCATGACTTGTGGTTTGGGTCTGTTGTCTCTGAAGAGCAACTCAGTAGGTTGTTAAACAGGAAAGGACCATTTAGAGCTGGTTCTGCAGTAAAATTCAACAAGCATTTAATAAGCACCTATTATGTGTCTTGCAGTACACACTGGTCAGTAAGGGGACGGAATAAGAAGCTAAAGAAATGATCCCTGCCATTTAGGAGTTCTGCCACTCACATGGCACCCCTTTTTCTTGCCCTGCCTGGGCTAACTTTAACCCCTCCTCATTGTGAAACAGGGATAATAAATCCCACCTCAAAGTGTTAGCAGTGGAAACGTGCTGGGAGCATGAATTGTGAGACCACCTTGCCTCTTTCCTTAGTTTTGAGAAGATAGAAATTCATGTGACAGCATTTAATTTGGTGTCAAATTAAAGAGGGTGGGGCTTCAAAAAGCGTAAGGAAAGAGAAATCTGGCAGAGGGTCCTGGAAGCTACAGATGTTGAGCTGAGGAAGAGCTGAATAGAGAAGATTTGGGAGAGGTGGAAACAGGAAGAATTCCAGGTAAAAAGAATGGATTTAAGACTAGTGAATAAGGTGGACAAGTTGGTTGGAGAGAAGGAACTACCATAGCAAAATGGTTTTCCCCTGCCTGGGATAGAGGAGGAAGTTAGGAATCTCTGAAACACCCAGCGAGGAAGTCTAGCTTGAGCCAGAAGCCAGAGGGTCAAGGACAAGAAGCCAAGCTCTCTCCATGAGTCTTCACTGATGAAGGGCAACATGTTCCCCAAACAACCTGGAGACCCTCACAAGGCTCCATCTGTGTTGGTCCATTTGCTTCTTTTAGGGGACAGTGGGGGAAAGGGGAATGAAGCAGTCTGATAACTCTCCACTCAATCTCCAACATCAGAAAAAGAATTAGAAATAAGCATTCAATGTTTCAGGGCCTGGTTTACATTAGAGTACATCAGCATGGGTAGAAAAATCATGTAGTCATTTAAAAAGATTATCATGAATACTATAGAAACCCAAAAAAATGCTTTTGACATCTTAAGTGAAAAACAGCAGAACTCAAAACAATATGTGTACCATTACCAAGAGCACGGTGCAGGGGAGAAAGCACTAGCTCAGAAGAGACAGAACCAAGTTCTAACACTGACTGCAACTTGGGAGCTGTGAGATGAAACATAGGCAGGTTTCATCTCCATTTCCAGTTGAAAGGGAAAAAATAATAATAAAAAAAACCTTACAAGGTTGCTAAAAGTTTTCAAATGCCTGGCTTAGCACTGGAGTTCTTATTCCCCCACTCGCACAATGTATACAGGGCGAGACATAGCTCTTTGGGTGAAATTAGATCTTTTTCAACAGAAAAGTGGTAAGCTTTTTTTAAACAATGGGAGTTTCCTGAAGTCAGGGACTGTGTATTGCTTACTGCTGTACCCCCAGACCTCAATAAAAGCACGATGAAGATGATGGGGTGATGGGTGGTTTATTACTGTCGCTATCTATGGTTGTTTAAAAAAGACAGTTAGGAAATGCCTATCTAGCAGACACCAAGAAGTGAGCATGATGAGGCCATTTCTCCTCCCTAGAGCCACTATTCACTGCTCGAGGCAGAAAGCCCAGGCATGACCAACCAGCAGCATCTCTGTCCCAGGGACGTGCCCCAGGCCCAGGCGGTGATTCAACAGGGAGGGCCCCAAGCTTCAAAGATTTCCCAGGCCTAAACTGAATCCTTCCAGGATATAGAAAAGCAGGACAAGGCCTGGGCTGGGCTGGCCTGAAGACCTCCTAACCATCACCTAGGAAGTGACTGACCCTTCTTCTAAGGGAAGATTCCCCAACCTCATATACTGTGGGAGCATGACTGTTCAATGAGACAATCAGCAGGGATGCTCAGACTGGGAGGGCCCTACAATGAAGGACCTGCTCCAAAGAGGCCAGCTTGGAGCCACACAGGCCATTCTAACATAGGAAAGGAAGAGTACCATCCACCCTACTGCTGGCCCAACCAACTAACTGCCTGTTGCACGACCCACCTCCACTGATATCTCCCAAAAACACCCGCAATCCCTCTTCCTAATGGTTGAACCCCATTCAAAAGGATCTCTGCCTTCAGCTTTAGGATTTGGCCTTCAACAGAAATGCACACAAGATAGTTAGAACCCAGTATGTCAACTCGACCTGAATATGAAAGGGTTCCTGGTGTGCTCCTCAGCCCATTCTGAGTTGGCAGGGGTAAAGCAGGAAGGTACAAGAGTCTTGAGGAAAAAGAGAGAAAGTTTTATTAAAGAAGAGAAGTGCATGGAAGAACCAGGAGTATAGGGCCACAAAGACAAGCCTTTTGGACTCCGTCAGCCATGTTGCTGAGATTCAGGATTGATGCTGTGCAGGTGATGAGCCATAGCACCAACTAAGACAAGAGAACTCCCTGGAGACCAACATCAGGTTCCAAACCCTGTCTGAGGCTCAAAGTGCATTCCTGGGATTGCCAAGCCCAAAATGCTGGTTCCCTCACCCCAGCCCCAATCCCCTGGTACTGCCCCTGAACAAGCAGGGTGACAACCCACACCCCTCCACAAAAGTCATTGTTCTACCACTACAAAAAAATGCAAAAATTCACTAGCCGTCCCCCACCTCGCCACCACCCTCTTCTATCACCCATCACTTAAACACACAGAGGCAGCACACACACACCAACACACATACATACACATGCAAGGGCAGCCAGTACAACACCTGCACAACCACCTATCCTATGGGGAGCTAAGACCAATGCAGGATGCAAAGTCATCAGAAAGAGGAGTGTGGGTATAGGGACGACAAGGAAGCACACTGGGTTCTAGCTGGGCTCAGGTTCTCTGAACCCCTTTACAGCAGGGCCCTAGATGCTGTTCCCCCTTTGTGGGGGAAACAGCAAGAGTTAAGGCAAATAACTCAAGGCATTTCAATTGATGATGCTCCCCCAGTGACTCACTGTTTCTTTATTGCAACATGCTCTCTATAAAAGCCATTTTCCTCTCACAGGATCTGCTTGAGCAACATGTGATGTCATCATAAATCATCTCTCTCTCTTTTTTCCCCCCTTTAAAATGTCAGCAGATTTCTGAGAGTTTCTGAAAAGCCAAGAGAGCCAGCACCATCTCCCAGTTTTGGCAGGGAAACCCGTTTTCTTTCCCAAGATGTCTGTCTTCACTTTGTCCCCTTGCTCTCCCATAGGAGCCCTGCAGAGATAAAGCCTTGAAGAGTACAGAAAGTCACAGAAAGCATTTGTGAAAAAAGCTTTCCTTTCTACCCTTTCCAAACACAGGCTCTTTCTCTCGCTCCCTTTTTTCCTCTTGTCCTATTTTGGTGCACTTCCAGGAGAAGTGAATGTATAGCAAGCACTTTTAAACAAGGTCTAATACAATCCATGCCTCCCAGACACGGATGCCATTAATCAGAACGAAGGCTTTGTGTGAGAGAGGCCACAGGCTGGATGGGCGCCATGGACCAATAATACAGACAGGGCCCTAGCTACCCATCCCACCCCGTGTTGGGGCTTGGCATTTATCCTTTCCATTCTACCTCCCTCCCAAACCCTGTGCCCAACATTCCCCTGAAGACCTGCAAAAACCTTCTACTACAGGAGAAAATAAAGCTTTCTTTCATTCCAAGTTCATTGAACCAAAAAGAAATAATTATCATCACTTTTACCGCAGAACCTCAAGAGCAAAGAGAATATCCAACTGAACTCTAAGCCGTAGAACTTGTGGGACCACTGCAGAAAGGAGTCTACTGCTAGCTGAGATGCGTGTTTGGTCACACTGGGTAACTCTAGAAACAAAGCTAACTTCTGGAAAACCTCCTATCTTCTGGATAGAGATTACGACTGCCCTATCACCTATATGCAATGATCATGCAGTAACAGAAATGGCGCTAGATTTCTAGTGGTCCTTCTCCTTACATCCCTGGGCCAAGGCCAATAATCTGTCCTCACCTCTCCTCAAAAGAATCCAATTAACTAAAGACAACTGGAACAAATAAACATATTCGTGGGGAAGAATGGCAACCTTATGTGAAGTCCTTTGGGTTATTATGAATGCCCCTAAGCACCCTCCCACCACTCCCTAAAAATATGTCCTCATTCCTGGTCCAAGCTGCCTGATACTCCACTAGTGTTTGATCCATGAGAATAAATCACTGGAAACAAGCAGATATTCCTTTGGGATTTTTCCATTGCTATCAGCTATTTGTACCTAAGTATGACTAAGTGGCAGGTGCCTGAGTAAGGAGAGAACAAAAAAGAGAATAGATACCATACAGCAATGAGGAATCAGAGCAGATGATGAACTTGCGACCTTGATTGGTGCTGCCTCTGGTATCCACAAGTTAGCCATATATGCCATATATACTAGCAGGTGTGAGGTCTTCCAGAAATCCATCACATTACATATTGATAGAGTAGCCATATCCTTTGTTTCCCCATCCTCTTATTATCCTGTCTGATCAGTTCCTTATCATAAAGAAGGCAAAATATAGGAGAAATTCAGGAAGAATGAGGAAGAGGAAGGAAAAACAAGAAACACAGCTGGCAGAGGTCTTTGCTTCATTCCCTGATGTAGCTCAAGTCCCTAAAGAAGCTTAAACATTTACTCTGTGTTGCTGAATAACCAGAGACTACTAATGGTCAAATGCTGCCCTGGTCAAGAAATGGCCAGCGGAGAAGTCATCCTCCAGAGCAAGCCAAGTCTTGGCTCCAGCTATTTCAGCCTTCCCTGCCATTGCTCGTACTGTCCCTTCATCCATGAATGTCTTTATTGTCCTCCCAAATGGCTCACCCAATTAACTAAAGACAACCGGGGCAAATAAATGTATGCATGGGGGAGAATGGCAATCCCAATCTTTTAAAATTCAGCTCAGACATCTACCACCACTCCAAGAAACCTTCCTGGCTATACCCCCAGAAAGGTCAACTCTCACTCCTCTATATCATCAATACCCTGTGCATCCCTCAATATTTCATCACTTTACTGGGCTGCAGTCACCAATTTCTACATCCTCCTCCTCTGTGAGCATGTCAGTCCTCTTGGTACCTTGATTGCCTAGCTTTCCACTTGGGCACATAGCAAGCATTCAGTAACTGTTGAATAAATTGGTTGAGCCACTGAAAGAAAATACAATCACCAATTAAACCTAATTATTTAAGTGTTAGGGGTCTTTTGGGGAGGGAGGAGATTTGTTTGTTTTGCTTTACTTTCCATTTCAGAACAGGTTTGTCCAGAGAGATCTATGCCAGGGTTTCTCAAATGCTCAAGGAGGGGGGGCAGGGACTAGAAGGGGGAGAGATACATGTCAAATATGAGAAGGCTTAATTCAGCAGGGGTTGTTCCTGTACTGTGATGAAGGAACTTTCTGGAATCTGTCTACAGTGGTAGACTACGCAAGATGAAAAATACTGGGGAAAGGGTAGAGCACAGCCTCCCTTAGTCAAGGCAGTTCAAGTCCCTTCACCTTCAAAAGGGAAGAAGCCTCAGACCTTTTTATCAGTCCTGATGCTTACACCACTGGCCAGGGTAGTTTGGGGTGACTTCAATAGATAAAAAGAAGACTGTCAATAAAGACATGTTAACGATTATAGAATAGTTCATGGCCACAAAACCACTGGCTCCCATAGCACCCGGAAAAAGCAGGGAGCTTATGAAGGAACTTACCAAGTCACAACAAAAAGGACACTATCAGATTGTCCCCACAGTCCCAAGCAAGACCCCGCCCATTGGAACTGCAGATGCTGTCACTAAAGACCCAGAGCAAAGCGAAGACGGGAGAGGAATGAAAATCTCTCCCCCAAATAAAGCCAAATACACAAGGCAACAGCCCTCCAAACCCTCTCCTGTCCAAGGTCTTATTACTACCTTTTGCAATCTCCAGCCTCACTTCTGGAGAGTTTCAAAGTCACCACCAGCCGACCCTTCCCAATGCACAATGGCATTTAATAATTGCTTACGGTTCTCGCCTGGGAAGCCAGGCAAGCACCCACAATTCATTACACGTGTGACCTTTCGAGCCCTCAGCCCCCAAATGATTTTCACTCACTTTAATCTGACTCCGATTCAAAACAGATCTGCTGTCAGCAGCCTGAATTCTGTAGCCCCATAGATGGGCAGTGCCTACGGCTAATCTTTTAGTGCCTTAATCATAAAATGCAGTACTTCCCCAGCTGTTTTCACCCAAATAGCCAGAAAAGGGGGTGAGCAGGGTGTGGAGAATGATGAATTATGAACTCCAAAGTAGTATTTCATTAAGCAAAACTGGACGCTAAAACTTTAACTGTGCTCTCTGCAATTGAAAGGTCATTTTATTAAAATTCAAACAGAGAATTTTGAAGACTCGACAGTTCACAGGGGAGCTCACCACTGTGTGCCAGATTGATGGGGGTGGGGAGAAGATGGGAAAGCAGCGGTCAGCATGAAATGTTTTTTAAACCATGACTGCTTTAGATTCTTGCAATGTGATGCCAAGCACATTCAACAGGTCTACAAATGCACTGCATTAGACTAAATTTAGTGGGTGTTAATTGAAATCAGAGCTGCAGTCGTTACCACCGACATGTTTCTAAATAATACCCAATAAATTTTTGTCTGTTTCAGATTCTCTGTGACAGGGGGCAATGAAAGACCAAGAGTGGCACGTAAAAATGGTCTTATGTACCTAGTCCCCTACTATGCACACAAAAGGATGTCTGTGTGTGGATCTGGCCTATGTCTGCACACACAGACATGTATATGGATAAACACAAGATCGATGTGCGCGCCTTGCCCATTTTTCGAAGGCGAACAGGGAGACATGTGCAAGGACACACACATATACCCTTTATACTCTGACAACTGCCTTTTTACTAATGCACCTCCACAGAAGGCCAAACAGGCCTCTCACGATGGGACAAGACATTCTAGTTTACGGTGCAAGGGGTATATGGTGCAACTTATGTGCCTTTTTCAGATGGGCCACTTCCCTGCCTTTCTCTCTAACTTGCCTCATTCCCTTCAGTTAAGTATTGTTTCAATTAAAAAAAAAAAAAAAAACTGAAAAACTAAAATTTCCTCCAGAACAGAGCATGTAAGGGTCAGCCAAAAAAGGTCTGCAGTACATAGAATATGAAAGGCAGAAGGGCCTATGGGAAGGAAAGAAAAACCTGGAAAAAAGAACCATCACCTTTCCTGAGTCCCTTCAGAAAAATACCCATTACTTCCCCCCAATTACTCATTAGTTCACTGTAGGTTTGTGTAAAAAGGTGTAGCTTTGTGCTCTCTGAGTCATAATTCTAGCTGAAATAGAAAAAGAAAAGGGAGGTGAGAGTCCGGCCTTGAGGCTCCACATGATTGCCCTTCCTTAGTCCTCCAATGATCATCCGAGGTCTTCCTCAGATCCCTACAGTACTGTCTAACTTTGCCAGGGGTCTACTCCATCCATAAACAAACACTGCAGTCAGCTTCCACAGCAGTGGGCCAGGAGGAAAATATGTTTACCAAAGACTAATGACACCAAAGGACAATGTTTTAGCCCCAGCAGCAGTTGTGGGGTTTTTTTCGCCGCATATATCCAATTGATCTGATTATTCAAAAGGAGCCCTAGTGCTACACTTACGGGGTGCTCGCATGTGCTCTCTCTCCCTCTCTCTCTCAAATCTTTATTGTTGAAATTATGTCCTCTTTATTCCCCCCACTGACCTCTTCTAGCCCACCCTCACCCCCGACCACCTTATTGTCTGTGTCCATGGGTTATGCATATATGTATGCAAGTTCTTTGGTCCATCTCTTCCCACCCACCCTCCTCTGCCTTCCGTCTGAGGTTCAACAGTCTGTTCCATGCTTCTACATCTCTGGATCTATTTTATTCAGTTTATTTTGTTCATTAGATTCCACATGAGTGAGATCATGAGATACTTATCTTTCTCTGACTGGCTTATTTCATTTAGCATAATACTCTCCAGGTCGATCCATGCTATTGCAAATGGTTAAGTGTTATTTTTTACTGCTGCGTAGTATTCCACTGTATAAATGTACCAGTTTGTTGTTTTTTTTATCCACTCATCTGCTAATGGGCACTTGAGCTGTTTCCAAATCTTAGCTATTGTAAATTGTGCTGCTATGAACATAGAGTGCATATATTCTTTTTGATTGGTGCTTCAGGTTTTTTAGGATATAGTCCTAGAACTGGGATCACTGGATCAAATGGGAGTTCCATTTTTCATTTTTTGAGGGAACTCCATACTGTTTTCCACAGTGGCTGCACCAGTCTGCATTCCCACCAGCAGTGCACAAGGGTTGCCTTTTCTCCACATCCTCGCCGCACTTGTCGTTGGTTGTTTTTTTGATGAAAGACATCCTGACAGTTTTGAGGTGATACCTCATTGTCATTTTGATTTGCATCTCTTGGATGATTAGTGATTTTTAGCATTTTTTCATATGTGTCTTGGCCATCTGTAAGTCTACTTTGGAGAAGTGTCTATTTGTTCATTTTTTAATGAGATTGTTTGTCTTCCTCTTGTTACGGTTGTCTGAGTTCAATATGTCTTTTGGAGATTAACCCCTTATTGAACATATCATTGGTAAGTATGTGGGCTCTCTTGTCATTTTGTTGATGGTTTCTTTTACTGTGAAGAAGCTTTTTATTTTTATGTAGTCCCATTTATTTATTTATTTCGTTTCCTTTGTCCTAGGAGATGTATCGGTGTTCTCTCTCTCTGTCTCTCTGAGGTTGATACATGCCTGCATGCCTGTCCCTAAAACATACAGCTAGCACATGTTTACATTCACACACATAAATAAATTGTGTACACCCAGGATTGCCGCATGCCTATCCCCAATACACAAGAACACAAGTTCTGCCAACTCATGCACAAGGTTCAGTACATGCCCTTCCTCAACCACTCAACAATGAGTATGTGTGTGCAATGCAGGTATGCGCACATACATATTGCCAATCCCTTCAGAGAAAGCAGGGTACCTTGGACTAAGAAACAGGCCTGTCCCCCAGCCACATACAGGTACAAAAAAATTCATGAGTTTGGGCTTCCTGTTGCAAAACAAACAAACAAAACATTTCTACAGAAAAATTTACTTCGTGATGCAGAAATCACCAAGAACCCAAAGACTTCCCTCCTCTCATAACCCTACACTGTCTACAGCAGCCCATCCGATGGTCTGTGGGAAGATGAACTGAACTCCTTGATACTCAAGATGGGTCTGAAAAGCAGCAGGTCAGCATCACCTGAGCATTTGTTAGACATGCAGCATCTCAGGCCCACACCCAGACCTCCTGAACCAGATACTGCATTTTAACAAGACCCCCAGAGGATCTGTGTACACACTCATGTTTGGGAAGTGTGTCTTAAGAGTCCACCCATCCTATAACCAGGACATGCCTGCTGAGATCACCCTGTCCTCATCAGCCCTAAGTGTCTGGGCTCTCCACTCATGCTGAAGCGGACAGAAGAGGGAGCAGGAGCACTCCTCCACTGCCGGTCCTTCTACCTCCCCTCTCACTGAGGCTCCCTGTACCTCCCCTCTCACCGAGGCTCCCCTTCTCTCCTGCCAGCAGTCACTGGAGTGAATAACACTATCTAGCCTCGCCTGAATCTCTAAACCCACCAGGAGCTCAGTGATAGGAGCAGCTTCCTCCCCACTAATTGTCTCATCACTCCACAACCCCTGCTTTTTATTTCATTATGCTTCTCATCAGTCTCAGATAGGAATATAACCGAAAAAGAAATTGGAAGGGAACAATTTCAATATTTCAAAACACATGCAAATCAATGCCCAGAATCCTACCTGGAGTGTTTTTATTGAGACAATTCTGTGCTTGTCTGAGAGATGACCTTATAATAAATAAACTCATATCTTGCAAAGGTAGTTTTTTCTCCCCATCTTATAAAGCTAATTATACCAGCACAACATAACATTTTCCTAAATGCCTGGTAACCTCATCCTGTTATTCGGGAAATATTATTTTTAAATAGGTGTGATAGATACAAACTGAAACATTCGGATTTCAATTCCAGCCCCAATTCCCGGATCCCCTCTCTGAGTAATTTAAGGACTTCCTCCAGATAGTTTTTCATATTCTTTTAACTGACATTTTATCTTTATACAGTATCTCACAGAATGCGCACGCACTAAGACAATGACAGCCAAGAAGGCCTGTCATTTCTCATTCCGACAAAGACAGATGTCTTACACTGGTTTATGCCAATAATAGATCCAACAAAAAACAAAAGAGACTATACCTGCCGCTGATGTAAAGGCACCAATTCACATTTGTGACACTCATTTGTCAATTAACAGATTTCTTCCATTGTTGACACACGAGACTTAAAAGATGTGGGCTCGAATGTGATGAATTAAAAAAGACAGATGAGTAAGCTATGAGCTGCAAAGTAATGCTATAATGTGCTTTAGATATGAATATCAACTGACACCCCTGACAGGCCATACAAGGTTTTATTTCATTTTGCACTGTATCCAGGCTTCATACTTTGTCTTCTTTGTTCGCTTTTCATCAAGCTCCTAACATCTCATTCTGACAGCCAGAGACATTTAAGGCACTTTCATTTCAAATGCAAGTTAGCGTACTTGATATGTCATTAAAATGCAAAACGACTGCCATTGAAGGTAAATGTAGGTATGCTTAAAAGGTTGGATCTGCAAAGGAAAAGCTGAAAATGGTTTGGGTTTCTCTCTTTACCTCCTTCAAAAGCCTGGCCATCTCCAGGGCCTGCCCAACACCCCCTTAGGCCAAAGCCTACACTGGGCACACCTCAGGAGCTTCGTGTCCCAGCAGTGGCCAGGGACTGTGTGTGGACTCAGAGGTGGGCCAGGCCTGGGTGAAGAACAGCTTTCCCCTCCCCACAGGCCTGCTGTGCCTCCCACGCTATGGGTAGACATTAGGTTTACCTGTATTGGAGCCAGCATAAACACACACAAGCAATCAGCCTATGGGGAGGAAGCATGGACAGACTTAGGACAGGATACTCAAATAAATCTTCCCATAGAGGCCCCATCCGCCACCTCCTCAACCTCCCACAGGAAGGAGAAGACTCCATACCTTAGACTCTCCTATGAGAGGTGGAAGGGGGGTCAGATGGGGACTCAAGGGAGAACTATTTTAGTGACGTTTAATTCAGTTATTTCATCCTTTGGGAAAATTATCTTAAGGAAACAGTAAAACAATGATTTATAGGCAAAGATGTTCATCACAGCATTTCTTACTAACACCTAAAGCTGGGAAACAATATGTAAATATGGGTCGATAAAAGAATGGTTCAGTTGTGGTATATCTGTAGAAAACAATATGATGTAATCACTGAACAACAACGTTATCCTAGAAAATCAAATCACATGATACAACATTGAGAAAAAAAACAGAACACAAGACTTTATATACAGCCTGAACCTAATTTTGTAAAAATGTATACATACTTAAATATTATAGTCTAGCAGTACAGTCTTATTTTAATAATGAATTAATTTCAAATCTCCACATTCTACCTCCCTGTTCACTGCCTAATTGTGATTTTTACAATTATCTTCTTGGAAGAGGCTCTAACAAGCCCTTTCGTGTTAAAAAAAAATAAAAAACTAACAACCTGTTAGTCACAATACAACCATTCAATTCATTGTAGATCAGAAATGACCTAACAAGAAAATTTTCAGTCAAGACAAGAAAATCAAGTTGGAGAAACTTATGGTTGTAGAATATGGTCACATTTTCCTTCCTTGCAAAGAAACAATGTAGGACTATGATCTCCCTTTTGATCTGTACACAAATCACAAACAGCAAATGCCACATGAACCCATGCAAAATACTAAAGATAACTCTGCTCAAAAATAAACAAGAATGAACTGAACTATTTGGGGGATAGCTGCTCTTTTGGTACACTATCTATAGGAACAACTCTATAACATTTAATATTTCATTTGACCGTCACAACTTAATAGTGAGTATCATTATCCCCTGTTTGGAAAACACCAATTAAATGACTTACCCAGCCTCTCACAGGTAATTTAGGATGGAGTGAAGACTAACAGTCACGTCTTCTGTCTCATGAACTCATTGCCTCCCACCAGATCATGCTCCAGCCAGAACTCCCGGGGCTTCTTGTTCTCTAACAATGACTCTGAGCTTCAAACTAGCAAGAGTTCAGTTTCTCATTTGAAATAAAAAAAGGCATAATGACAATAATGCATTATATGATGTTAACTTATGTGGTAGTCATTTTACAATATATGCATACATCAAGTCATTATGTGGTATACCTTGGACTGATGCAATGTTATATGTCAACTATATCTCAATAGAACTGGAAAATAATCTATAATAATAAAAGTGTAATATGTGGAGGAGAAACCAAGATGGCAGCATAGGTAAGCACCTAAACTGCTGCCTCGCACAACAATTTCAAAACTACAACTAAAAGACAGAACGGACACCATCCAGAACCACAGGAAAGCTGGCTGAGTGGAAATTCTACAACTAGAAGGAAAGAAAGTTCACAGAGAACTGGAGGAACAGCAAAGGGTTGAGGTACAGCAAAGGGTCTTTGTGCGCACAGTGAGGAAGGGCAGCTGAGAGCCTGGCTGACTTTCTCTGGCGGGAGGTGGAAGGAAGCCCCCAACTGCACTGAACCCCATTTCTGACTGCACTGAACCCCAGTTCCAGGCAAAACCCCGGGGACTCAGGCTCATACAGGGGGAGTCTAGACTGTCAGGTAGAGAGAAAGGCACTCAGAGACTCGGAGATCCAGGGGGGAGCCGCAGCGGGCAGGGATCTGGAGGTGCGCGTGTGAGTGCGCACAAAGACTGCAGAGGCTTTCCCTAGCAGAAGAGAGTCGGAAGCTCCTGAATGCACTGAACTCCAGTTCTGGCTGCACTGAACCCCAGTTCCAGGCGAGCCCCTGGGGACCCATACTCTTGCAGGGGGAACCTGGACACTCGGGCGGAGGCTCGGGAGCCAGGGAAGCTAGAGGTCTGGAGGCGCGCATGTGTGGGCAAGGGAAGGGCTGATGGGAAGCCAAGACTGTCTGCTCCGCCCTGAGACTCAACCCCATCCAAGCTGAGCACAAAGGCTTTCGCAATTTGGCAAGTCTAATCCTATAAGGCTGTCTCCAGCACCGAAATTCTCCCAGCGTAGACACAGCTGATCCTCACAGCCAACTGGCCTGGAGGTCAATTCCTCCCAGTGATACCAACAACAATCAAGACTTAACTACAACAAGGCTGTACACACAGTCCACAAAGGGGTGCACTAAGAGTGTCCACCTCAGGTAACCGGGAGGCCGACCCACTGGGACATATAGGAAAACTAGCACACAAAGCTACCCTACCAACTCAGGGAAGCAGTGAAAATGCGGCAACAAAGAAACAGATCACAAACGAAAGAAATGGAGGAAAACAAACGACTGGATATAGAATTCAAAACCACGGTTATAAGGCTTTTCAAGAATATCCTAGAAAAGGCTGATAAATATAACAAGACCCTCGAAGATATGAAAAAAGGACCAACTAGAAATTAAACATACACTGACTGAAATAAAAAATATTATACAGAGACCCAACAACAGACTAGAGGAATGCAAGAATCAAGTCAAAGAATTGAAATACAAAGAAGCGAAAAATACTCAAACGAAAAAGCAAAAAGAAAAAAGAATCCAAAAAGTTGAAGATAGTGTAAGAAGCCTCTGGGACAACTTCAAGTGTACCAACATCAGACTTATGGCGGTGCCAGAAGAAGAGAGACAGTAAGATACTGAAAACCTATTTGAAGAAATAATGACTGAAAACTTCCCCCACCTGGTGAAAGAAAAAGATTGACAAGTCCAGGAAGCACACAGAACCCCAAACAAAAGGAGGACCACACCAAGACACATCATAATTAAAATGCCAAGAGCAAAAGACAAAGAGAGAATATTAAAAGCAGCTAGAAGAGTGTGGTGCTGACAGAGATGCGCGCGCGGGGGTCCATCTCAGACCCCGGACCCCTGCAGCTATCACCGCTGCCCGCCCTAGTCGCCCCTAAGCCACTTCTCCTCGCCATGGAGGCGGGGCTCCAAGCCGCGGGCCGGAGGCGGCCCTGAAGGTGTGCGGCAGGCGGAGACTCCGAGACTTCCGCAGCGCAACCGAGGCGGAGCCTCGGTCCTGGTCCCCAGCGGTCCCGCCCAGCGCCGGACTCGTTGCAGGTGGCAAAACTAAAAAAAAAAAAAGTATTTATGGAATTCCAGTGAGTGGGGATGGATGATGAAGCTCAAATAATTAAGGTCAGCATGGATTCCTGGGTCATTCTTATTCTGCTTGTCAGTAATCTGATACATGTCAGTGCCAACAATGCAACCACAGCTTCACCTACAAGATCTAATGAAGCATCGGTAGCAGAGTCAGTAAAAGAAGAGATCAAAACTTCAAATCCTACTTCTTCAGTAACTTTTCCTGTGATACCAACTTTCAGCCCAAATCTAACTCTGGGACCCACCTATGTAACCACTGTCAATATTTCAGATTCTGAGAATGGGACCATAAGAATAGAAAGCACCAATTCTGTAGTTACTACAGTTTCACCAAATGGAACATGGCTTCCAGATAACCCGTTCACAGATGTCAGAACAGAATCTTGGGAAGGAAATTCCAGCACTGCAGCAACCACTCCAGAAACTTTCCCTCCTTCAGATGAGACGCCAATTATTGCAATGATGGTGGCCCTGTCCTCTCTGCTAGTGATCGTCTTTATTATCATAGTTCTGTACATGTTAAGGTTTAAGAAATACAAGCAAGCTGGAAGCCATTCCAATTCTTTCCGCTTATCCAATGGCTGCACTGAGGACGTGGAACCCCAGAGCGTGCCACTTCTGGCCAGGTCCCCAAGCACCAACAGGAAGTATCCACCTCTGCCTGTAGATAAGCTGGAAGAGGAGATTAACCGGAGAATGGCGGATGACAACAAACTCTTCAGAGAGGAATTCAACGCTCTCCCTGCTTGTCCTATCCAGGCCACCTGTGAAGCTGCCTCCAAGGAGGAAAATAAGGAAAAAAATCAATATGTAAACATCTTGCCTTATGATCACTCTAGAGTCCATCTGACACCAGTTGAAGGAGTTCCAGATTCCAATTACATCAATGCTTCATTCATCAATGGCTACCAAGAAAAGAACAAATTCATTGCTGCACAAGGACCAAAAGAAGAAACAGTAAATGATTTTTGGAGGATGATCTGGGAACAAAACACGGCCACCATGGTCATGGTGACCAACCTGAAGGAGAGAAAAGAGTGTAAGTGTGCCCAGTACTGGCCAGATCAAGGCTGCTGGACCTATGGGAATATCCGTGTGTCCGTAGAAGATGTGACCGTCGAAGATGTGACCGTCCTGGTGGACTACACAGTGCGAAAGTTCTGCATTCAGCAGGTGGGCGACATGACCAACAGAAAGCCACAGCGCCTCATCACTCAATTCCACTTTATCAGCTGGCCAGACTTTGGGGTGCCTTTCACCCCCATCGGTATGCTCAAGTTCCTTAAGAAGGTGAAGGCCTGTAACCCTCAATATGCAGGGGCCATCGTGGTCCATTGCAGTGCGGGTGTAGGGTGGACAGGTTCCTTTGTCGTCATCGATGCCATGCTGGACATGATGCACACAGAGCGGAAGGTGGACGTGTATGGCTTTGTGAGCCGGATACGGGCACAGCGCTGCCAAATAGTGCAAACAGATATGCAGTATGTCTTCATATACCAAGCCCTTCTGGAGTATTATCTCTACGGAGATACAGAACTGGAAGTGACCTCTCTAGAAACACATCTGCAGAAAATTAAAATCCCAGGGACCAGCAACAATGGATTAGAGGAGGAGTTTAAGAAAATAACATCAATCAAAATCCAAAATGACAAGATGAGGACTGGAAACCTTCCAGCCAACATGAAGAACCGGGTTTTACAGATCATTCCATATGAGTTCAACAGAGAGATCATTCCAGTTAAAAGGGGTGAGGAGAACACAGACTACGTGAACACATCCTTCATTGATGGCTACCGGCAGAAGGACTCCTACATCGCCAGCCAGGGCCCTCTTCTCCACACAATTGAGGACTTCTGGCGAATGATCTGGGAGTGGAAATCCTGCTCTATCAAGATGCTGACAGAACTGGAGGAGAGAGGCCAGGAGAAGTGTGCCCAGTACTGGCCCTCAGATGGACTGGTGTCCTATGGAGACATCACAGTGGAGCTGAAGAAGGAGGAGGAATGTGAGAGCTACACCATCAGAGACCTCCTAGTCACCAACACCAGGGAGAACAAGAGCCAGCAGATCCGGCAGTTCCACTTCCATGGCTGGCCTGAAGTGGGCATCCCCAATGACGGGAAGGGCATGATCAACATCATCGCAGCCGTGCAGAAGCAGCAGCAGCAGTCAGGGAACCACCCCATCACCGTACACTGCAGTGCGGGGGCAGGACGGACAGGGACCTTCTGTGCCCTAAGCACAGTCCTGGAACGGGTAAAAGCAGAGGGGATTCTGGATGTCTTCCAAACCGTCAAGAGCCTGCGGCTGCAGAGGCCACACATGGTCCAGACACTGGAACAGTACAAGTTCTGCTACAAGGTGGTACAGGAATATATTGATGCATTTTCAGATTATGCCAACTTCAAGTAAGGTGATGAGGCCCGTGGACAGGAGCATTGCCTTTAATATTTTGTAATATTCTGTTTGTTAATATACCCAGAATTGTGTATATATCTTATAACTGTTTTAGAAATTGGTACATAGGCTTCTATTACTTATTAGGTGGAGGTTTTATATGTAAATGTGTTAGCACTGATACTCCTTTTTCCAATGTTTTATTGGGGAATTAAATAGTATGATGTTGGACTGAAAAAAAAATTAAATTAAAAAATAAAAGCAGCTAGACAAAAACAGTTAATTACTTACAAGGGAGCACCCATACGATTGTCAGCTGATTTCTCAACAGAAACTATGCAGGCCAGACGGGAGTGGCAAGAAATTTTCAAAGTGATGAATAGCAAGAACCTACAACCAAGATTACTCTAGCCAGCAAAGTTATCATTCAGAATTGAAGGGCAGATAAAGAGCTTCACAGATAAGAAAAAGCTAAAGGAGTTCATCATCACCAAACCAATATTATATGAAATGCTGAAAGGTATTCTTTAAGAAGAGAAAGAAGTAAAAAAGTAAAGATAAAAATTATGAACAACAAATACATATCTATCAACAAGTGAACCTAAAAATCAAGTGAATTAAAAACCTGAGGAACAGAATAAACTGGTGAATATAATAGAATCAGGGGTATAGAAAGGGAATGGATAATTCTCAGGGGGAAAAGGGTATGGCGGGGGGGGAGGTGTGCAGGAAGAGACTGGACAAAAATCGTACACCTATGGATGAGGACAGTGGCGGGGAGGTAAGGGCAAAAGGTGGGGTGGGAACCAGGTGGAGGGGAGCTATGGCGGGAAAAAGGAGAAACAATTGTAATAATCTGAATAAAGATTTATTAAATTAAAAAAAAGGTATGATATGCTAATTAGACCGGACAGCCAAACAACCTTCCGGATGTCATTCTGGATGAAGCTGCAGCAGCGGGGGCCAAGGCAGAGCAGTTAGGGGTGATCAGGCAGGCAGGCAAGTGGTTAGAGACAATCAGGCAGGCAGCCAGCAGTCCCAGATTGTAAGAGGGTACAAGCCAGACTGAGGGACCACCTCCTCCACCCCCATGTGCATAAATTTCGTTCACCAGGCCTCTAATCCAGTGGTCAGCAAACTGCGGCTCACAAGCAAATTGCCGCTCTGTTGACTAATGAGTTTGCTGACCACTGCTCTAGTCCATTATACTTATGTAGTGCTTTGTGATTTACAAAGCATTTACATTCAAATAACTTATGTCCTATGCAACCCGGAGATATCCTGAGTGAAAGAGTGGACAATATTCTTTGCCTGTCACTGATGAGAAAACAGACTTATGCCTTTTAAAAGGTTGTCCAGATGAACTGCAGCAGCAATAGGACTCAAACACTTAAGAGTAAAAAAAAAACTAGCGAAGACCCAACCTCCAGAATCCCCTTATGAGAGAGCTTCTTATATTTTTCTTGTTTATCTTAAAGGAACAGGACAATAAAAGTTAACCCAACCTAATTTTCTACAGACTTCTAAAATGCTAATGTTTGATATAAAGACTCACTGCCTCCAGTTTTTATCTCCCCTGAAAAATTATGAGGCCAAATATAAATTTGGGAAGAAAGCAAAACAGCAACAGTCTTGAAAGTGGGGAGTCCTCTTTTCATGGGCCTAGAAGACAAAATGTTCCTCTTCTCTATCACTTAGTACCAATCCACACTAAGTTTACCAGGTAAAAGTCTTGAGGATGACAATGGATTAGAATTGGGGGAAATGCAATGGAATACAATACGGTATAGAAGCCTGGCCAGTATGGCTCAATGGCTGTGTGTCCACCTATGAACCAGGAAGTCATGGTTCAATTCCAGACCAGGGCACATACCTGAGTTGCAGGCTTGATCCCCAAGTGTGGGACGTGCAGGAGGCAACCAGTCAATGATTCTCTCAAATCATTTGTGTTTCTATCTCTCTCTCCCCCTCCCTTCCTCTCTGAAATCAATAAAAATATTTAAATTTAAAAAAAAGATGTTATAGGAGCTAAGCACGTGTGTAGGCTTTGTGACTGGGCAAAACTGCACATAGATCTTGGCTCTTCACTGACCAGTTGGGTGCCCTTGGGAAAGTACTAACCTCAGCAAGCTTTCATTTCCTGTCTTTAAACTGAAGAATACGTAGCTTGACATAAGGACTTAAGAAGGTAATCAGGGAAAGATGATGAATAAATGGTAGTTACTATTACTGCTACCTCTTTCAACAAACTATTATCATGTCATTAAACATCCATTTTAGCAAATGAGAAATTCCAAGATTGGAGGGGCACCTACCAATGCCTGGGCACTCCAGAAAGAACTAGTCTCCCTTTCTGGAAAAGCTTGCATTCCAATAGGGGCCTATTGCAAAGGCCCCAAGGCATCCAGAGAACCCATAACATGCAAAATCTCCTCGGGGGAGAATGTACCCCTAAGTGCCAGCCTTGCAGAAACACTGTGGCATGGAAGAATGGTAATAAACAAAAGAATTGAAAGATGAGATTTCAAGTTTTGGTTCCGCCCCATTTGAAAGAGCCCAGGGCCAGGTCTTGCTGGTTGTTGAGTGGCACAGCATGCTAGTGGCAGGAGTCATGGGAGAACTGCATTAACCATAACCCTCTAACAGTGTAATTGCCACATATATGTGTCAGGGCTGACACTCAGACCCTGCTCAGCCTGGGAACAGCTGCCCTCCACCAACTGGAGGTGGCTTGTCTTCCCCCACATGCCTGTCACTCCAGGGTGAAGGACTGAAAGGAGAACCCATACTTCCCCCAAATCCTTACTTGAATGGCCTTCCCAAAAGACTCCCACCTGGCCAGCTTTCATTCACATTCACCTCCATGTCCCAGAACCACCCCCATTCTGCACAGCACAGGGCTTTATGTCTGCATGTGTGGGGAGGAGCTTACCCAACTCTCTAATTTCTCTCTTCCTGGACTCCCACAAACCCCAGAGGGTACACAGATCATCTCCACTCAGCACAAGCCTGGTTCTAAAGCCCTGATTTGTGCAAGCTATTTACCCTCCCTGAAATCTTGACATGGTGTAGCAAACTGCTCTCCCTTCTGCGTGTAGCCCAAGTCCCGATCTTTTCATGTAAGAAGTCCTCCCTTCTGAGAGCTTCTTGGCACGTAACTGAACTATGGTATGAGTATCTTGGAAGACCTGTCGGAGACCACCCCAAACACCCTCCTGGGTCAAGTCACCTGCTCTGCCTGTCTGGGACCCTTCCTTTCCACATGTAGCTCCTGAAGCTGCTCAGGAATTCAAAGAGAATAAGCTCCCAACAGTGGAGGAATTAACTATGCTCCTCAAGAGGCAAAAACCACCAAGTTCTCACAGTCCAATGGCACAGGCTGACAATGGCCCTGCGCTGTTCTCCAGTAATTTTACCTGCATTAGCCTCATCCTCCTCATTGAGCATGTGAGCGTTGGCAAGGGGAAGCATCACACCCATAAACTCCAGGTGCTGGGGAACCCAGCATGCACTGAATATTTACATGTCTGCAAAGAACAATAACCCAAGTCCTCGGCCCTTGCGGACGTCTTAGAGGAACCATGCTATGCTGAGCAGCCCCTTCCTCCACTTAGCTGGATGATAATCGATGGTCATGGCTATCAAAAACCTTGAAGACAAGCTAGCCCAGAGATGCACCCATAGAGGGATCCAGTTGTACATGGCAGCTAGAAAAACCGAAATATAAGTCATCCCAGGCCAGACTTCAACCCACAGCTAAAAAGGGAGAAGATAAGAAAAACTAAACTGTATGGTTAAATTTACCCCAACTATCATTCTTCCGGGCACCATGGCATGGGCTGGAACAAACGCAGTGCTCTTCAGGGGCATAACCCTAGACACAATGACCCTTAGGAATCTTTGCCAGGCTCCGTTTTTCCATACCCTACGTCAGGCTGATTTTTCTTACCAGAGCCCAGCCTTCAAGAATAGAATTCGCTGTTTCCAATTACAAGTGGAAGGATGGTTAGCTTTCTGTGATGTAAGTCCTTCCCAGGCCATTTGGGAAGAACTCACAGGAGCCAACCAGGTCAGAGCCACAACTCAACCGTCAGGGCAGATGAAGACAATCTGCCCTCCCAAGCTCACCCTCGGGGCCCTGATCACCCACTGCCCTTCGGAAGTGCGAATCCTGAGGAATCAAGCTCCCATACTGATACATCTAGAAAGGACAGGGAATACATTCTGAAAAGTAAGTCTCTGAAATAAAATTAATGCCCCACAAGACAATTCCAATGTACCCCCTCAAAGACTGACACCCAAGTGGGCAAATGGCCACTCATCCAACTTCTCAGAATGAAAAGTGCAAAAGCTCTTAACTCCATCCCCTCCTTCTGCTCCACCAAACCCACAAACACAATTTGGTACACAAATCATTATAATTTCTTGGGAACAAATCGTCTCAAAATTCACATAAACATCTAGAGGAGCATATATCTCAGGGAAACAGCAAAGAGTCTTGGGGAAATGATGCCTTTGCAAAAATGGCATTTTATTTGAAAAAGAACACATCTAAATTATCCCCCACGCTGGTATTTCTTTAGCAGCTGGGGGACAGAATAAAGCTAGCTCCAATTAAGGAAGTTTAATTTTAAAGTAATAAAAATGAAAAGAGGCTTCTTTCGCCAGCATCTTATGTTCTTCTGCACTCACATCCAGGTGCCATTCAGGAGAAAAGGCTGAGTATAAAACCAGCATCTGAGCAGGTGACAAAACTGCTGCAGATGCCACATTTTGACAATGGTCAAAGGCAAAGATTCACACATTCTCTGTCTCACCCCTCGCTGCCTCTCACCGGCTCACAGAAAAATGCCTTCTCTGGAGGTGCACCAGAGCCAGAATGTACCTCTCCGCTAAACAAAGCTCGATGTATGAATCATCCAGCTTCTCTCTGACCCACGCCAGACGAATCAGGCTGCCGCTCCAGGTGTGACTCTCCCCTTTCGGTGGCAAAAGTCTTCTCCTCAGAAGTTCCACCCATTTACTAAAATAACTTGAGACTTCGTCAGAAAACCATTATGCCTGCAAACACTAAATTATTTAAGTGATTTCTTGTATATAAATATTTCATATCAGAAATTGATTTCCAAATGAAGTGCACATGAAGAATGACCACACTACGCAGTGTCCAAGCGCATCTTGGTGTTGAAAAACACAGGCAGCATTTTAATGCAGCTGAAAAACGGAATTCCAGACCAGGTGATTTGGTGTACCATCTATGGAGAAGCAAAAAATAGCTACCTCTAACTCCCTTCGTGTCAGATGAGAAACACCATACACAGTAGAATCTTCATGAAGCAAAGCTAAAGAAAAGGCTTTGGAACAAATTTTCAGTTTACTAATAAACTGGATACTTTTTGAACAGTCATGTCTTAAACGCACTGAATTTTAACCTTGAGTGAGTGAGATTTTAAGCACTCCAACCCCCCCCCCGCCCCGCCCCCCCAAAAAAAGCGCTCTGTCTACTAGCCCCTAGCCTATGTCAATGGGCAAAGAAAAAATCCTGTTTCTCAAAGTTGTGAGAGAAAAAAAAGGACTGAGGTGGATCCCAAGCCTCCAGACACACACACACACACACACACACACACTCATTCTCCCTCAGTGGTGTGAACAGCAGCCACATTGAAAGGGGTGAACAAAGAACAGAGATACACAATAAACATCATTTACCAGGGGTCCAGGCAGCACAGAATAAACCAGCTCAAAATAAACGGGCACCAGGACCCCACCAAAAACTTTTCCCGGCAGCCTCAGAAGTGTGACAGCCCAGGACATTGGGGTAGCCCTGAGATCTGGCAAAGAAGGGAAGGTAGGCAGGGGTCCTCACTGGAGCCCCTCCCACCCTCTCCAACAGCATTGCTGCTTCCTTCTCCATCTTCTCCTTGGGTACCCAGGGCAAAGGCATAACAAGACCAAATGGGCTGAACCAAGTAAAAAGTGCCCTTACACCAAGCCAGCGGCACAGAACTGGGCACAGAACCGAGCAAATTCGCATACACATATAACCCCCAAAATGTACTGTTCAGCAAAGCACCACCTCTCTGATGGAGACTTAGAACGAACACAAACACACACACACAGAGCTTTCTTTTACCAGAGCAACAGCTACGAAGAAAAAATTACTCCTCCTCAACCCTTAGCAAAAGCTAAATCCTGCTCTCCCTAGCTGCCACATTCAGTTTGATGTAGCTAAATTAACAAAATGTTCCCTTGGCCATTTAAATTTTTTCTTTCCTTTTTTCTTCCTTGTAAGCTGAGTTGGGAGGTGATGCGTAATAAGTCAAAAGACAAAGCAACTTCAAAACAAAATCAGTTATTTGTAAACAATCTTTGTGGGGATTTTTCCCCTCCTCTGCCCCACCCCAAGGAAAACAGCCCTGCCAGTTACAACAGAAAGCCACGTAAAGATAAATCAATTAGCTTGCTAATTTCTCCCCTCTCATTTATTTAGCTCTGTGCTGTATTTGTCGTAATTGACTACAATTATGTTAATTACTAACTCCAGTATAATTACTATATTTATTGTCATTGAGCACGCGATGTACCCACAGCAAAGCTGGCATTTGTCGGGCATCAAGCAAGCAAACTGTCGAGAGGTGATTCTCGGCAAACTGGCGGATGTGGCTTCAGCAAATGAAAGGGCAAAAGAGATTTCATGCAATGTTAGTTTGAAAGCACCGGTTCATTAAGGATATTAATTTTCTGATAACTACACATTTAAGTATGACACACTAGCACAGTATCTACAGGATTTCGCAATTATTAATGCGTGACAGTTTCAAATGCTAAGTGAATCAATTAAACAGCGGCATTCACAATTTGAGAAGAGATAACTGCTTCATAACTACCTAAGACTACAATTTTCACATGACAAAAAAGAGCCATTGAGGCGCCTTCAAAACCTGACAGGTCAAGAAAGAAGTTTGAAACAAAAGCACCTTACAACCATCATCTCTCCTCTTTACTTGTCAGATCAACTTTGCTAGTGTCTCCCCAGAAACGGCATCACATGCCAGCTGCCACAAGGTGATTTTTCATGTCTTGTCAAAGAAATCTTTTATTCTATTTGCTCTGCATTAACATGTTACATTTATTGATCAAGGGCCTGTTCGGCAGCCACAGCAGGGCACTGAGCTCTCCATGCCTATGGGGCTTTGATGTCCCGTGACATTCCAGCCCGAATAATGCACATACTAAATGGATTTAATGCAGAAATGTGTTCGGGCCTGACAGTTACATTAATAACAGCCCCTCACACTGATAAATATGCAATTGCTACTATTAAGAGTTACCCAATTATGGGGAAAATATTTCTCTACCTTAAAAATAAATCCATCAAGGGGGAAAAAAAAGTTTTAACAATGGTGCATTCTCTTAAAACACTCCTCCAGCTGCAGAAAACACGCCTGTGTGGGGGTTTACACCCCCTTCTCCTGCCCTTCCCTCCAATTGTTTTTAATAAGTCTTGCTTTATCTCAAGAAAGATTTGGGATTTTTTTTAACCTCTTTTTTTGGTCTTCCCTGCTCTACCGTCTCTTATTTCTTCAGAACCAGAGAAAAAGCAGACACCCAAGAGACTGAAAAATTGGGTTCTGTATAAACTCAGAGAGGAGCTAAGGGGAGGTGGTGCAAAGGTGGGGGGCATGTAGCTGATCTCCATAATGATGGGTCTGGAGAAGGAGGTGTCTTTTTTTAATATAAACTCTAAACGAAACACGAACACATGTGTGTGTCTCTCCCTCATTTAAAACCCTGAGTGACCTTGTGCTATGGCAGTGGTGGGGGTGGGAGTACAAAGGGGAAAAGAAAGCAGCTGGGATAGAAGAAACCTTTTATTAAGAAAAGTCTCGGCCAGGGAGAATTTGTAGTTATTACATCCTGCAATTAAACACAGACACCAGCAAAAAGCATAATCGCTTCCCTTTCATCATAAAGGAGCAGGGACAGCTGACATCACCAACCCTGCTGTCCCTGAGGAGACGAGAGGAAAAAGGCTTTTCAGATGGTGGGTGTGTGCGTGCGAGTGGGCCCATGTACAAGGATGAACACACACACCCCATCTCTTCTTTTCCCTCCAGACTCAAAACTCATGCATGCAGTCATCCATCTCAGGGTTCCCCTCTCGAGGCTGGGTCAGCAAGCAGTCTGGCCCTGGCATTGCTGAGTCATTTCTCCCCATCATAATGGCCTTCATAAAAGCCTGCCTCGCAGCCCAAGGGGAGACAGAAAAGGATGAGTTCCTTGGGAACACTCAACCCAGGTCTCACAAGGTCCTGCCAATCCAACTTTCCACATCAAGAAGGCTTCAGAGAAACAGGAGAGAGATGGAAGTGCAACAGAGCTCGGAAGCTGCCAACTTGGAGCTGCAGGATCCCTGTGATCCTGCAATGGTGATGTCCACAAGATTTTGAAAGACCCCCACCACACACACACACACACACACACACACACACACACACACAGAAATATAGTCTTGGAAATGGCCATCCATTTTCTCACAGGATGAAAACAATGGTTTCTACTTGGAGAAGCAAAATTTGAAGTAAAACTGAAGTCAGACCACCAGGGCCATTTAAACCCAGCTCTCCCATTTAATCATCAGGGTAATCAAAGGCAAATGTCTAAAGCAACTATTTGGGCCTCAGTTGTTTCATCTATAAAATGTGAGTAATAATAGTCCCATTGTCAAAATGTTGCTGGTAGGGCTGAGTGAAATAATACACTCCAAGTGTTCTGCCCAGCCTTGGCATACAGTAAGTGCTCCATAATACCGGTGATTCATTGACAAGACAAACATGACTGATGTCACTTGTTTGATCCGGGGCCCCTGGACCCCGTTGGAGAGTAGAGCCAGTCGCCTCATGTATTTATTCGCAAGACTGCTTTATTGTGAGGCTCATCCAAAGCCTTCTGCAAGCCTCAAAAACAAGCTCCAACACAGTACAGCTGGCACAGGGAAGGGAAAATTATTTGTTGTCCAAGGTTGTCCTGTGTCTTAAAAGACATTTAGCATCCCCGGCCTCGCCCACTAAATGCTAGTAGGACCCCTAGTCCATATCATTGTGACTAAACTTCATGCCTGAGAACCTGAAGGGCCAGTAAATAGAAAGTCTGAAAGATTTAAGCTGACCAGTTGCTCCCTCCTCCCCACAAGTCACCGGTGCTTCCAACAGCCACCCTGATAACACTGGAGGGCCGGGGGAGGAGGGGGGGAGGAAGAGGGAGAGCAGCATCATCCACATGCACAATGATGTCCTCAGGATAGAGAGCAGGGCAGAGGGAGAAAATGGAATAAGGAGGCCCAAGATTCTGGGGGAGTAAAATGGGTGAAAAGGGAAGTAAAAGGCATTACTAAAAAGTCCAGGAATTTTTTCCCTAGAGGTAAACTCTATAGAAAATATGGAGACAATGTTTATGAAAGCACTTTCTAAACCACACATTGCATCACCTATGAGAAAGCTGAACTTCATTACGGCCCTTTAGACAATCTCTCCCCTTATCCACCAACTCAGTCTTACCCAGCGGCTCAATACCCCATTTCTCGGGCCAAAAGGAGGAAATTCCAGAAAGCAGGACATTTTGGGAGGAGGGAGGAGGCCATATCAACCTGCTCCCTTCGTGATCTTCTCTCTTTCCCTCCCTTAAACTGTTTTTGGTCATTCCAGTCATGGAAGTCACTCCAGAAAGGTTGCTACTAAGACATTAAATATTACCTGCCACCTCATTTGCCACATCATCTTTTTGTTGTACGTTCTGTTAGTAGCTGGAGACACTGGAATTGCCAATGTTATTCTTAGAACAAAAAAAGGTGCTTTTCACAGCATTGCCCGTCTTACAGCGAACATGGTTCCCGAAACACATAGACCCTTGCCTTCTTAGAATTTATCAATGCCTTAGAACTATTTTGAAATTTCATTAAAACAGTTTATCTTTCTAAAGCCCATTTTTTCTACCATCATCTCTTCCTCTCTATGCTTACTGACATGAGTTCTGTTGCCAGCCCAACTCCAATATCAACATGCTCCCCAAGTAAGACCTCTGCATTTGTGTTTTGAAAATAAGGCCCCTGACTACAAAGAAATAAGTTGATGCAGACCCAGTGCCAACAGATCATGCCCTTTAAGCTGTTATCTTGAGTCTGGGAAGAGAATTTTTCTCTCACCCATTCCCAGTGTAACATAAATGAATGCTCCTAGCTGGCAGGGATGAAAAGTATGTATGAGATGAGTGGGTTTAGCCAGTAGAATGTCAGACTTTTGAGACCTACAGTTTTTATATCAGTTAGTATGGACTAGGTCAGTGGTCAGCAAACTGCGGCTCGCGAGCCACGGTTTGCCACTCTGTTGACTAATGAGTTTCCGACCACTGGGATAGGGGCTTAATCACAAGGAACAACAACAGCCTGTAATTATTGGAATCAAAAGTCTAGGTCAGTGGTCGGCAACCTCATTAGTCAACAGAGCAGCAAACCGTGGCTCGCGAGCCGCAGTTTGCCGACCACTGGACTGGGTTATACTGCATTAACAAATATCCTAAAGTCTAAAGACAGATTTTTCATTTACAGTCTATGTCCAACATAAATCAGCAAGGGGTTCTTCTCATTTATTTCAGAACCCAAGACTGATGATCATAACAGAAGAGAAAGAGGCAAATTTACACCAGCTCTTTAAGTTTTTGCATATTGGTCACACCAAAGGGTGCAGAGATGTGAAAACATGCCATGTACTGAAGGTGAGGAAATTCGGAACGTTTGTGAGGAACCCCAATATGACTACAAGAGAAATGGTCCCTGTGGATTTTAAGCCTCACTAGCACCATGTTTAAGCTATACTGGGAGCTGTGCTTACTGAAGAACTATGATACAGCACGCAATCTTTACACACACTTACACTCAACCTTTCTGCAATTAGCTTAAGGCCAGTTAAATCACTGGTGAGTGATGTAAGCAGAGTTTCAAGCCAGCGTGGTATAACCCCAATGCCTTGGTTCCTTTCCATTCCTGCCCATTTTCCCAACCGAACAGCAAGGTAGAGGGCCCAGTGTTATACAGCAGTTCATAACAGAAATGGAAATGTTGGTGCGTATATCCTAGAAGCCATGATGGTGCACCACATGTCTGCCTCACGGCCTGGGGAAGATGACAAAGCCACCATCTCTTTACTGGAGGTGCCCAAACTCCCCAATCCTCCATTTCCACACTGGCCAAGCCAAGGAAGCTACATGCAAGTAAGATCCCACCTAAGAAATTTTCTTCTCAGCAATTCCCCCACTCAGTGTATTTATCAGAGTAATGCTAAATAAGATGTGACGGCAGATAATTTAAATTTGCAAATGTAAGCTTCCTGTTGCCATAGATCAATTAATCCCTCTCCATTTTATTGCCAGATTGACACAGGCATGTTTATCACTGTTTTCCCTGGGAGTTCCGCTCTGCCCTCTGTGTTCAGCAAGCTCATCAGGCAGCCCAGGCAAACCACTCAGGGAGAACCCTGCCCTTTCCCAGTCATGGGGAGAAGGAAAACTGAAGCTGGAACAACGGTTTAACAAGGTCTCTCTGCCAGAGCAGATCAAGGAACCAGCCCCGGCTAACACTAAGGATCTCTTTATTGATCAGCAAAGTAAAAGTAAAATGTGAAAGCCTCAAAAACAAGCTCCAAGAAGAACTTGGAATAATGGATATTCAAATATTCTCAGTAGCAGAAATTGTTATGACCTCTCTTAAGGACAATCTGACATCTGTAGCGAAGCCCTCTGGCAATTCTGTCTCCAAGCAACTAACCAGAGACATATTCATCAATCAGTATTACATGGATACTTATAAACAGAGATATTTATAACAGAAAAAAAAACAATCTGGGAACAATCTACTAGTAAATACCCAACACTGAAAAAAATAAGAAAACATTAAAACTTATAATGGAGAATTTATTGAGATGGAAAAATACTTCCAACACAGTGTAAGCCAGAGCATCATTTTAAAGATATTTGGCATTAATAAAGACAAGTGGTACCAATGGGGATTTCCTCCATCTTAACTTGTGAGATTATCAGTGGTTTGAGAGAGGTTTTTTTTTTCATACCTTACTAAGTTTTTGAAGATTTCTACATTGATCACTGTTGTTCTCACTATACGAAAAAAGTACTCAAAAAATAAAATCTAAAGTACAATTTCATGCACGTGTAGACAATGGACTCACGATCATTAACGCATTCAAATTCAAGGGGCAACACTACTTCTGTCAGCTGGTTAGTTCCCTGAACCTTCTATCCCCATTCCAGGGTGGATGGCAGGACCCTGCCCCCCAGGAATTATGTCCAGGAAGAATGAGATCTGGGAGGAAAGGTGAAAGAGATGAACGTTTTGAGTCTTTTAAAGGAGCTAGAAATTATATTCGGACCTATTGTCTTGCTTCCCTTTCCAACTTCCAACCTGACAGGGCACACAAAGTTCCAGGGACTTTCATTCCCCAGGACAGAGTAATAGAAACAGCACAGCCTGAATTTCCATGACCTTCCACATGGAGGCGTAACCAGTTTAATACCAGACAACCCAAAGGAGGAGAGAAGGACTCATGATAGTTAATGCAGAGAGAAGGCTGAAGTGTAGTGCGAAGGAAAAAAATATATGGTGACCTAAAAGTTCAAAGCTTATACATTCATAACCACCCTTCCCTCCAGCACATGCAGGGGGCTATAGGGAGAATCAGCAGAACCATCACTTCATAAGTGAGATTAATAATGATGATGGCATATGGCTATGAATTAATGGTAAGACGATAGAGAAGGATGTTCCTAATGTGAGTGGTTAATTGAAGCTTGGTACCTCCCTTTTAAATAACATCTTGGCAAGAGTAATACAAATGAGGCCACACAAGAAGAAATTCACATGTTGGCATACGCACAGAATATCTCTGGGAGATTACAAAAAGAGTGAGCAGTGCAGAGGAGAACTGGGAGGCTAAAGAACATAAATGCAAAGGAGACTTTCTCTTAACCATTTGAAGCTGTGCCGTGTGCGTATATTGACTATTCAAAAAAAGAATAAATAGAACTCCTTGCCTGAAAACAAATTGTGCCCTAAAATACAAGCTGATTTTACAATCTATAGGAGTAGTAAATTCTGTACTGGAGACAACGCTCTGTTTAAGGCAGTGCCCTGACAGGCCTCTCTGGGTGTGAAAAGGAAACCTGCAGAGATGTTCTAAAAGCGGGCGAGGGGTAATGTTTCTGTATATAACACAGTGAAGAAGAATGTTGTGTTTACAGCTCTGGGAAGAGGGTAAGTGACATGGAAAGGAGAGAAGGGGCTGGGAGAGAGAGGCACCTGGGCACATGCAGAAAGCCTGACTTAATGAGAGGCATAGCCAGGGATTTGTAGGAACAACGCCATCCCAAACTTGTCTGCTACTGTGTGCTCCAATTGCCACCTCCCCCTTCACCAGTACACCTCCAACTATCAGTAAAAGTCTATAATACATAGTAATATTGTATTGCTGGGCTTTGGGGAAATGAAGGGAGTGTTCTGACAAGCTGCTAAGAGGGAGAACAGCAGACAACAGAACAGAAATGGTTAGAGCAGGAACTGTGGGGAATTGGAGTACAGGGCAAACTGACCAGGAGATAAGCTCTCCCAAGTCCCGTGGAAACAGTATGGAGGGCTAGGGAGAAACATTTCACAGAATGTGGGATGGGAATTTACAATATTTCCCTTGGATATGATGATCCCTGAAGCCTGGTGAGCTTGCATCCTCTATTACCTACCTACTTACTTAGACGGTAAGTTTATGATCATTTTTCTCTTCCCTTCTCTGTATTCTCTCCCCTCTTTCACTTTTTTTAAAAGAAGAATTAGCTAAGCATCTGAAACATCTTTAATTTCTATGCAGCTGAAAAGGCAAAGAGACACCAGTGCCTGCATACATTCACACCTTCCTCTCACACCCAAGAGAGATAGTGCTGCCTCCCCTCACCCTGCTATTAGGTAAATAAGACGGTCAAAGAGGGTCCAATCTCAATCCTACTCATGTCATGTCAGGATTGCTTTTATCCATTATGGTCCATTCTGGTCTGCAACTCCCTCCAGCTTAACCAAGTCTCAGTGTGAACCCTTCCTGAACCTTAGACCTCACTCTTCCTTTGCTCATCTCTGCCCTGATCCAGCCAGAAGCCAGTGTGAAGTTCACACACTGACCACAACACCGACAAGAATAGGCTCCTGACCATGTGATAAGATCCTCAAACTTAACACTATGGAAACGTTTCTCCTCTAAAAATAAAATCATAACTTCTCTCCTTCTGAACCTATTTTACTGGCCTTCCTCTCACTAAATTGTCCTGCCTTCAGGACCCATCATTTCCTCTGATTAATCCTTGCAACCCCTCAAGGCCAAGAGCCCCTTCTCACCACCAACCCCATTCACCACACACCCACACACACACACACACACACACACACACACACACACACACACACACACCCCTCTCCCAGGGTCCAGCCCCTTTTCCACCAAAGGAAGAGAGGGCCCCCAAGAGTGACAAAGGTGCCTCTGTTTCCTCAGACCTGCCAGCCCAGTCCCATGACCTGTGCACGCTGACACAATCCCTCCTCATGGGGCCCAGCCTCCTCAAACCCACATCCGGACTCTCAAGAGCAAGTCAGCCACAGCCTGAGCTCCTAGAGGCTAGTCACAGTTCTTCCTTCCGATGCCCCAGCAAAAGAGCCCTTTTCCTCAGTTCATGCTGGGGAGCTGTTTAAGGGGCACACGTGTCTAAGGCTAGTCCAACCAGGCTATGTATTCCATCCTTTCCTTGGGCATTGGGATCAAACAACATCCTTAATTTCTTAAGAGTCAGCATGTGTTTAGCATCCTCTCTTCACTATGCATTACTTTGCAACCTTTCAATTTCCACATCTCCCCAGAAGCATGCAAACCCTTTGGGAGTCAAGGAGAGAATACACACAGTACCCGCTCCTTACATAACCCTCTGGACGCCCTTTCCCTGAATGAGGCATCTTACGGTCATGTGCCCCTGATGACCTTCCAAAGAAGCCCTGCTGGCACACCTCTACCCACTGGTGCCTCTACCCACTGGTGCCTTTATGTCCTGGGTTTTATCCATTTCCTCTCAATTTCTTAATTCCCAAGTGTCCTGACTCAGAAGTTGAGAGAAACTCCAAGGCATAGAAGGAGGAAAGTGCCTGAGCCCTGGGGTGGGCTTCGGGCTCCTCATCAATCCTTCCACCACAAGACAGTTGGTTCCATTCGAGGATAGCATTGTTCTCAAGAGGACAGGCACCTAGGGGAAACCCCCTGCGTGGGACCAGCTGCCTAGGAAAAACCACCTCCCTTACCCCAGCTCATTGATCCCACTGATATCTGCTTTCCAAGTAGCTCCTACTTCATGCCCCTAAACCAGTCGCAATTCAAAACCCTTTAGGAATAAATTAACTAACTATTCTTCATTGGAATAATACAGAAGATAACACTTGCCTTTTGCCAAGACTGGAACAGTTGTTCAAGTGTTCCCACCCACTCACCCCATGCCAACTGCATTTGAATTACTATGAAATACCATCTGGGAGAAATCATCATCACAAATATTTAAGGTTCCAATTCACAAAAAGGCAAAGAAAGAAAAAACACACATACACCCTACCTGTGATTTGGGAAATATCCAGAAGAGCATTCCTAAACACCCTCAAAACTCTTGCTGGCCCCATCTCATTCCTCCCCCAGTAGTATTCTACCTTGTCTGCGTGAGTATCAGTGAGAAAGGAAAAGAACAAAGTGAAACTCTCCTAAGAACTCATGTGAGATGGACGATGCCTATGCTCACTGCTTCTTCAGTGGCACAAGGAGGCTGGCCAAAAGAATCATTCAAAGTAGAGTTAAACCTCTTGGGGTGCCAGTCCATGCGTCTCAGATCCCTGCACCCTATGCAGAGCTAGAACGGGTCACTTACCTGCAAGCTGTTACCAGGGGCACTGGGTCTCCCAGGCCTGGTCTGCATCTTATGAAAGTTACATACCTCAGAAGGTTAAAGCTCAGATCAAGCCTCTTGGCGAAATGTCCACAGTCCCTGCCGAGGTGCTCTGGAATTTCTCTGCAGTCCTGGCCTATGTAGGACACCTGGAAGTTAAATGGAACAGAAACACTGTGGCAAACGGAAATCGCCCAGCTGCTCACAGCCCTGAGTCATTGATCCGATGATTGCTTCCGCAACTTTAAAGGCAAGCTCCTCACACACACACACAAATGCCATATTTGTGGCTGTTTTTCTGATCAGATCAGCTTTGGGGGCTGCAGGGACTCTGCCAACAGCTCCCCCTTTCCTGGTACACTTAGTATGATGAAGACAAATCCCGGCACAATGGAAATTGGACTAAAATTGGCCAGATTCAAATGTCAAAAAAAAAAAACACAATGTCAGAGCATGGCAATATAATCACAGCAATCAGCCTCTCGTTCAGGGGCCTTTCCAACCGCTGCCCCTCTGGCTCTTCTCCTCCACTGCCCCCTCCCCCCCCCCCCCCCCCGCCCAAGTACCCTGTTCTGCACATTACCTCATAAAGATACAGCAGATGCACTTACCAGTATTCAACCTGCATGGTGCTGAACAAATAGGGTTGGACAAGCAAACCTTCCCAGACCGCCAATCCCATCTTATTACCACTGTGTATCAAATGTCTGCCTTGCTCTGAACAAAGCTGATTCAAAGGCAACAGGGCAATGACTCCAAGGAGCCTTTTGCCATCAACACCTCTCTGCTTGCAGAGCTATGCCCTGAGGCATTGTTTTATTTATATTATTAATCTAGTGTGTACCCAAATATTAAAAAGCTGAACTAAAATTTGACCCTAAAACTTCTATGTATGACAAGGTCAGAGGGTTTTCTCACTGCTCCAACCACCCCACTTTTGAAACCCATTTTTACAGATAGCACTCCAAGGGCAGGTTTGGCAAATCATTCCAAAAACCATAAAACAAGCCTGTAGGTTAGAGTTGGCCAGTGAGTCACAATACATGATGCCTCCCTAGAGGACTCCAGGTAGAATTCTGCCAGGTAGAAAGTCTGGCCCATCACACAGCTATAACCTTGATCCTTCTCCCACCTCCTGCCCCACAAATACACATTCTTCTACACATACAGACAACGATATCTTGGAATGAGTAAGAGACTCCCCAGGGGATTATGATTCCTAATGGGGAAACAAGAATATGGTGGGCATCTCAGATATTAGGTTTAACCATATGAATTACTAATATTCAATCATTTTAGAACTACAAAAACAGCACTTTCCTATGGCTGAACCTAACACAAATCACACTTCACCTTAGCACCCTCAATGTTTCATGTCGTCGCTCTATCCTCTCCTATCCAATGAGTACAAACTGCTGACAATACAATATCCTGCATTCACAGTCCTTCAGTAACTTCATTCCTGGAAGAGAGAAAGTAGGGAGAAGGGACAGAAAACTAGTTGACTCCAATAAAATAATTATGACTCGGGAAAATATAGGCTAAAAAAATAAAGGGTTCTGAGTTCAATCTAGCAAGCTCTCCCCTTTCTACATGGGATACATCTCTCTTCAGAACTCCTTGTGTAATAATTTAACTTCAGCTTCCAAGCCAAGATGGAACTCGTGCACCAAGGAGAGACTAGGGGTATAAAGCTCAATCAAAAAATAATAATAATAAAGCTCAATCAATCTACAGACCTCAATTTCCCTCCGAATGTCCACTAGAGCAGCAGCCTGTTCTATAAGTTCACATTGATCCCCAGGCCCATGGTGCTCACCATAAAACCCATCCCACTCACCCTGGCATGCACTACCATCTTGTACATATCATCATCATTCAAGACCTCTGATATATATGGCAGAGAAGCTGACAATGTAGAAACTGAGCTCTTTCCTCATAGACGCACCAATGACTAAATCTGGTAGGGACCTGGTTTGTCAAAACCCCTCATGTTTTAAACAGGTTAACTAAGAATCCAGACACCTGCCCAGTATAATAGAATTTTTTAGTGATGGAGCCTGGACCATGTCCTGCACCAGGAATAAGGACTTCCAAGTTGGCCATGGAGTTCTTACAAATCCACATGTGGATTTTCTTCATCAACAAATGCCAATGGCACATCTGTCAAATGTTTTGGCTTCAAACTGAGTCTTCCTAACTAAAAGTTCAAGAACTACCTCATGAAAGCATGTTGAAGGCCCCAGAAGGGTGTCAGACACTAGGAAAAGAGATGGATACTTGCTCCCCTTTTTCCTCAGTAGGATTCCCCTTCAGATGAAACAGCAACATTAAGGAGAGCTATCACCACAAAGCATTTGAATCATTCACAACATGTCTGACAAGACTTTCATAACAGCTGGTTTTATTGCATGGTCTTAACAGCACAGCATCCCAAGACAATTAAAGCAGAAACTTGCTCCCCTTCTACAGAGACAAAGACCAAGTCTCCAAAATTTAATAGGAAAACCAACTTGACAAGCCACCCTCAGGTAAGATGGAAGCTTCTAGAGATGCAAGTTAAACCAACCAACCATGTTAAAAGGTTCAAATCAGCTGGAACAGGCTTAAAAGCAGTAGCCACTGTCAGGCACTGCAACCGACACTCCTAAGATTCTGTTTAAGAAATGCTTCTCAGCAGAAAACATTACCTCTCAGGATGCCATGAAGCTTCTTGGAGCACACACCCACCTAATGTAAGATACAGGTCAGAAGAACCAGACCAAAAAGTGTTAGCTTCTTCAGCAAACAAGAGAAGGGGCATAGAGATTAATCTTAAATGTCACAAAAGGGTATATCTAAAATGCGAAGTCATTGCATTAAGTCAATTATCTTGATTTAGACTAAACTGAGGAACCAAGTTTTGTACTTTTAATTTGCCTACCTTATATAGTTTGTAATCCAAAACTTCTACCCTGTGTGAAATGCTAGCATAAAGGGACACCATTATCAGGGAAATTAAAACATATCAAGTTCAAGATCCTTACAGAGAGAAATACCAGAAAGACAGACAAGATGGTCTTGGCAGGATCCCCACACATATACACACCCAGCCTCTCTAAGGGGTTGCAGAAAAGTACCAGTTTGGCTCCCAGGACATTTCTCGAGATGGTGAGTTTGTCCATAGTCACACAGAGAAGATTTTATATACCTATTCCCAGCCAGAGGTGAGGAATATTTTTTTAATATATTTTATTGATTTTTTTTACAGAGAGGAAGGGAGAGGGATAGAGAGTTAGAAACATCGATGAGGAGAATCCAAGATGGTGGCATAGGTAAACACCTAAACTGCTGCCTCGCACAACAATTTCAAAACTACAACTAAAAGACAAAACATCTATCACCCAGAACCATGGGAAAGCTGGCTGAGTGGAAGTTCTACAACTAGAAGGAAAGAGAAAAGAGCACTGAGACGTGCACAAGTGCTGGAAAGCTGAGGTACGGAGGCGAGTGATCCGGGCTGGTGGCAGGCGTTGCTTTGGAGACAAGCCCCCGATTACTCTGAAATACAGTTTCTGGGGAGACGTGGGGGACCCAAACTCCTACGGGGAGAAGCTGGACTGTCTGCCATTGGGTCGGAAAGTGAGGGGGGCTTGCTTGCAGAGCTGCGCGCAAGAATAATTGTTTACTGCACTGGGGCACAAGACGCAGTCGGAGACACAGAGCCGGCTAACTAGCAGCCATCTCTGTTTGCCACGCCCTAGCCTAGTGACGCCCTGAGACCCCGCCCCACACAGCCTACAAACCCACTCAAGCTCCAAGCAGCAGCTTTAGCATAAGAAAGTCCTGCCCTATCGCAGCTTAACCTAGCAAACTTGCAGCCTGGGTCAGACAGCTCCAAAACCTCCAAACCCCAAGCAAAGAGGAGAAAACTGTAGCTCTCGCTGTAGCTCCTGCTGGGTGGACTCAGACAATAGCTGACCTGCATCCTATTGGAGATCCAGAAGCCAGTATACCTAGTGGTCAGTGTGAGAAACCAGATTTCAACTCCTCACATCCATAAGTGACACATTCAAGGTGCAGACTCAGCGAGCACCAAAGCCCCACTGAAACAAGTCCTGCACCATAAGCATGTCTCCAGCACAGCAGTTCTTCCATTATAGACACAGCGAGTCCTCACAGCTGATTGGCCTGGAGGTCAATTCCTCCCAGAGTACCAACAGCAATTAAGGCTTAACTACACCAAGACTTTGCACTCAGCCCACAAAGGGGTGTACCAAGAGCGCCCACATCAGGTGATTGGGGAGGCTGAGCTACTGCCCCCTATAGGTCACCTACCACACAAAGCCACTCCATCAACACAGGGAAGCAGCCAAAATGCGGAAACAAAGAAACATGTCACGAATGAAAGAAATGGAGGAAAGCAAACTACTGGATGACATAGAGTTCAGAACCACTTTTAGAAGGTTACTCAAGAATCTTCTAAAAACCGCCGAGAAACTTGATGACACTTCTGAGGAGCTTAGTGAGACCTTCAAGGACCATAATGAGAATGCCAAAAAAATGGAAAAGGACCAGTCAGAAATGAAGCATACACTGTCTAAAATAAAGAATATACAGAAACTCAACTGTAGATCAACGTACCCCAAGAATCAAACCAAAGATCTGAAATATGAGGAAACAAAAAACACCCAACCAGAAAAACAAAAAGAAAAAAGAATCCAAAAATATGAAGATAGTGTAAGGAGCCTCTGGGACAACTTCAAGCATACCAACATCCGAATTTTTGGGGTGCCAGAAGAAGAGAGAGAGCAAAATACTGAAAACCTATTAGAAGAAATAATGACAGAAAACTTTCCCTACCTGGTGAAAGAAATAGACTTACAAGTCCAGGAAGCGCACAGAACCCCATACAAGAGGAATCCAAAGAGGACCACACCAAGACACATCATAATTAAAATGCCAAGGGCAAAAGACAAAGAGAGAATCTTGAAAGCAGCAAGAGAAAAACGGTTAATTACCTACAAGGGAGTACCCATACGACTGTCAGCTGATTTCTCAGCAGAAACTATGCAGGCCAGATGGGAGTGGCAAGAAATATTCAAAGTGATGAACAGCAAGAACCTACAACCAAGATTACTCTACCCAGCAAAGCTATCATTCAGAGTTGAAGGTCAGATAAAGAGCTTCACAGACAAGAAAAAGCTAAAGAAGTTCATTGCCACCAAACCAGGATTACATGAAATGCTGAAGGGTATTCTTTAAGAAGAGGAAGAAGAAGAAAAAGGTAAAGATAAAAATTATGAACAACAAAATGACATCAAATACATACCTAGCAACAAGTGAATCTAAAAATCAAATAAATAAAAAATCTGAAGAACAGAATGGACTGGTGAATATAATCGAATCAGGGACATAGAAAGGGAGTGGACTGACAGTTCTCAGGGGGAAGCGGGTGTGAGTGGTGCGGGAAGAGATTGGACAAAAATCTTACTCCTATGGATGAAGACAGTGGCAGGGGGTAAGGGCATGGGGTAGGGTGGGGTGGGGAATCAGGTGGAGGGGAGCTATAGAGGGAAAACAAAAAGAGGAACACCTGTAATCTGAACAATAAAGATTTATTTAAAAATAAAAATAAATAAATTTTAAAAATTAAAAAAAACATTGATGAGAGAGAAACATTGATCAGCTGCCTCCTGCACAACCCCTACTGGGGATGTGCCCACAACCAAGGTACATGCCCTTGACCCGAATCGAACCTTTGAGTCCACAGACTGACGCTCTATTCACTGAGCCAAACCCATTAGGGCCAGAGGTGAGGAATTCTTGATTTTAAATTTGCAGTACTGGTCCATCCATGTTGTTGCAAATGGTTAAGATTTCATTCTTTATTATGGAAGTAATATTCCATTGTATATATGTGCCTCATCTTTTTTATCCATTCATCTATGGCACTTGGGTTGCTTTCATATGGTGGCTATTGTAAAATAACACAGTGAATATAGTGGTTCATATATTTTTTCAAATTAATGTTTTGAGTTTCTTCAGATATACATATACCCAGAAGTGGAATTCCTGGGTCGTAAGACAGTTCCATTTTTTATTTTTTGAGGAACCTCCATTCTGTTTTCCATAACTGCTGTCCTAATTTACATTCCCAACATTTGCAACAACATGAATGAACCTAGAGGGTAGTATGCTAAGTGAAAAAGTCAGAGAAAGACAAATACCATATGATTTCCTTTATATGTGGAATTAAAGGAACAAAATAAATGAATAAACAAAACAGAAGCAGACACATAGATACAGAGAACAAACTGATGGTTGCCAGAAGGGAGGGGTTGGGGAGGGTGATGAGTGAAAAGGGTGAAGGGATTAAGAAGTACAAATTGGCCAAAACCGGTTTGGCTCAGTGGATAGAGCATTGGCCTGCGGACTGAAGGGTCCCGGGTTCGATTCCAGTCAAGGGCATGTACCTGGGTTGTGGGCACATCCCCAGTGGGGGGCGTGCAAGAGGCAGCTGATCAATGTTTCTCTCTTATCGATGTTTCTGACTCTCTATCTCTCTCTCTCTCTTCCTCTCTGTGAAAAATCAATAAAATATATTTTAAAAAAAGAAGTACAAATTGGTAGTTACAGAACAGTCATTGGGGATTAAAGTTCAATATAGGGAATATAGTCAATAATCCTATCTAATATAATCCTATTTTATAATCCTATCTAATAAAGAGGGAATGTGCTAATTGACCATCACTCCATCACAAAGATGGCTGCACCCACAGCTGAGGCCAAGTTCCCATAAGGAACCTTAACAAGCAATCAGCAGGGACCTGAGGCTGTGCCTTCCCCCGCCCCCATGGGGCTTGACAGGGGACCTCAGGCAGCACCCCCCCACCCCCCACCCAGCAGGGCTTGATAGGGGACTTCAAGGTGCACTTCCTGTCCTGGTGCTGGGCTAGGGGAACCTCAGGCTGCTCCCCCCGTCCCAACTCCAGGCCGGGGGACCTCAGGCCGTGCCCCCCACTGGGTGGGGCTTGACAGGGGATCTCAGGCCGTGTCTCCCACCTGGCAGGGCTTGACAGGGGACCTCAGGCCATGCCCCCGTCCTGGCACCAGGCCAGGGGACCTGAGGCTATGCCCCCTGCCTGGCAGGGCTTAACAAGGGTGGAACTAGCTGGGTCTGGATCTAGCCCAATTGGGGGGGGGGGGGCGCGGACAGCCAGGTCTGGGTCTCACACAATCACACAATTTTGAGATGCATGTGGGTGGGCGGGACTTGACTCTGGGTCCCATGGTGAGCCCCAGACTCTGACAGAGGAAGGTTTTCATATACATTTTACTAATTTTCTTTCATCTCTGACACTTCTATTATAAAGGGCAAACAGTAATATTAAATTATTTCCTCTAATTAATCCCCTTTTAATGTGCACGAATTTCGTGCACCAGGTCACTGGTATTGTAATAACTATGTATGGTGCCAAGTGGGTACTACCAGAGGATATCTTTGTAAATTATATAATTATCTAACCCCTATACTGTACATCTGAAACTAATATAAAATATTGAATGTCAACTGTAAAAAAGTTTTAAATAATAAAAATAAATTTGCACCACTGGAAGCTGTCAGAGTAGAAATAGCGCTGGGCATGAGTTCAAGTCCCTCTGCTGCTAATTATCTTGGATGAGTCACAGAAGAGTCTGTTTCCTCTTCTGTAAACTAGTCATACACTAACTGCCTCCAAAGGCATTAAAAATAATGTAACAGGGGTGGGAAAATGGCGGCGGAATAGACAGACGTGTCCCAAGCCTTGTCCCAGAGCAGATAGAAAGAAAAGCTGAGGATTGCACGGGGAGTGTCTGTTGGAGAGTTAAGAGACAGCTATACTCCAGGAGAAGGTGGGGGACTGCTGCACGGGGGTCCCCTGACCGGGCAGCCCTCACTGCTGCTGGGTTCCCTCCCAGAGTCACAGGCTCAGAAGCGGAGACCACGCCATCTTGAAGGGGAAAGTGGATGTTGTCTGAAGCCTGAAAATCTATAACTGCGGTACCCACTGAACAGCTGCGAACCCCAGAGCACCGGTCCCCAATTGGCACAAACACGTGGAGTCAGAGGAGCTCTACACTCCACCATGGAAAGTCAGATTTCGCCTGAGATAAGGTGAGGTCTCTGGTCCCCGCAGGACAGAGAAACACGCACACTGCAGGAGCTGGAGGACCAGGGGAAGTCTGCACCCAGAAAAATCCGTGGCTGTTGGGGCTGGCGTGATCCGTGAATGTGGAAGGGGGTCCTCAGAGCTGCTAACAGAGGAGATCTCTAAAAAGCAACCCATTTTGATCTGACACAGAAGGACAGCCTAAAAATTTTGGGAGTGTGCCAGCTGCTTGGACACAAGGGAGAAAAGGGGATTGCACAGGCTTGTGCGCAGACCTGGGGTTCGCACACTTGCACTTTCTCCTCTTTGAATCCTTGCTTCTGATTACTGAGCCCAACATATAGGATCACCCAGTTGGGGACACTCTAGGAGACTGCAAGGGAAAGTTGTTTTTCTGGAACCTGGGGATCAGAGCGGGGAGTGACCATCAGAGAACCAGCTCTGGGGCAGCCCACTCCCACAAACTGGTATTGAGTGCCACAGGGAAAGCAGGATCTAAGCACACGCTAGAGAGGACCTATAGACCCAGAGGTCAACCCAGAAACACTGCCACCCAGGGGCTGAATCACAAATTGACTCTTGAATAATCACAAATAAAGGAATACAAGAAAGTAAGACACACCGCCTGCTTAAAAATCAGGACTGGCTTACAATACTGAGGAGCAGTGGAATGCAGGGAACTGCAATACTGTCCTGACTGGGAAACAGGCATGCCAAACAGAACAATAGAGGAAGTGAATGACCTTCACTATTGTACATTTTATTTTTATTTTTTTTATTTTTTTACTTATTTTTATTATTTTTTCATCTTTTAATTAAGAAACTAATTTTTTTCTCACTTGATTTTACCTTTTTAATTATTACATTTTTATTTTCAATCAATATTATTACTACTACTATTTTACCTTTTTCTTTAAAAAGTGTCATTTTATTTTCTCTTTGACTTTGAGATTAGTGTTTTACATTCTATTTTCATCGTTCCTTTAGCATCATTCTACTCTATCTCAACTCTACCTTTATGCCATCACTCTTCCTAACTTTTACCCTTTTGTTGTCCTGTTTCTCTTACCCTTTTCCTGCTTTAGATTTTTCCTATTCTTTCTTTTTACCCCCTGTTAAAATGCCACCCTACTTATATATCTAATTTCCAATCCCCTGCTCCAAGTTCATACACAGCTCTCTCTTCTCTGTCTTCACTATCCAAAAAATTGTTTTTCTCTGTCCTTTTGTTGTTGTTTGCTTGAATGTTGATTATATCAATTTTTTATGCTTGTTTGTGAGATTGTTTTGCTTATTCTTTTTATTTTGTTGTTTTTTTTGTTTGCTTTGTTTTTGTTTGTTTTTTGCATCTGTTTTTCCTCGCCTCACTTGATATTAATTGTTATTTGTAGTTTGTATTCATCTCCAGGTATTTGTTGCTGGCATTTGCTGGGATTAGTGGATGTGCTATTGGGGTTTTCTCCCCATATATGTAGTTTGTTCACCTTTTCTTTCTTATTCTCTTTCTTTCCTCTCTTACTATTTTTCCTTTTCCCAATTTCATTTTGGCACTCCTTTCTTTTTCTTTTCTTTCTCTTCTTCTTTCTCTCCTATACCCTAATTTTCCTTTCTCTGGTGGTCACCTTTATTCGGGGTTATTAATATCGTGAATACATTTCTGTTCAGTGACTTGTGTGTTGTACCTGGTTGTGTTGTATTTTGTGCCATTAATTCAACACAGGAGAGAGAGAACTACATAACCAAACACCCGGAGAAGAGAGAGCATGGGGAGACAAAGAAAGAGCCCACATATGAAAGAAAAGCAGGCATCACCAGAAAATAAAGTAAAAGAAATGGAGGCAAGCAACCTGCCCGAGAAAGAATTCAGAGAAATGGTCATAAGGTGGCTGAAAAGAATGGAAGACAAATTCGACAATATGAGTAAGAACCAAGAGGAAATGAAGAAGAACCAAAAAGAAATGAAAAATGACATCGCTTCTGTAAAGAACTCAATAGAAAGCATCAAGAGTAGACTAGAAGAAGCAGAGGACCGCATCAATGAGCTAGAAGGCAAGGTAGGAAAAAATACCCAAGTAGAGCAGCTTCTAGAAAAATAAAATAAAATAAAAAGCAGGAAGAGAGCCTAAGGGAACTTTGGGACAACACGAAACAAAACAACATCTGCATAATAGGGGTTCCAGAAGGAGAGGAAACTGAGCAAGAAATAGAAAACCTGTTTGAAGAAATAATGACAGAAAACTTCCCTGATATAGAAAAGAAAAAACCCCACACAAATCCAAGAAGCTCACAGAGTCCCAAGCAAAATGAATCCCAAAAGACCAACGCCAAGGCACATTATAATTAAATTGGCAAACACCAATGACAAAGTAAGAATGTTAAAAGCAGCCAGAGGGAGTCAGAAAGTTACCTACAAAGGAACCCCCATCAGACTAGCAACTGATTTCTCAACAGAAACTCATCAGGCCAGAAGGGAATGGAATGAAATATACAAAGTCATGCAAAGGAATGGTCTGAATCTAAGAATACAGTACCCAGCAAGGCTATCCATCAAAATTGAAGGTGAAATCAGGAGCTTCACAGACAAAAAGGACTAAGGAAATTTATTACCACCAAACCTGCAATGCAAGAAATGCTAAAGGGTCTGCTGTAAAAAAAAAAAAGAAAGAAAGAAATAGGAAGCGAAGAAGGAACACGGGGTAAAGAATAAAAATGGCAACAAATAAGTACTTATCAATAATAACTTTAAATGTAAATGGGTTAAATGCCCCAATCAAAAGACATAGGGTAACAGATTGGATAAGAAAACATGACCCATATATCTGCTATCTACAAGAAACCCACCTCAGAAAAAAAGATGCACACTGACTGAGGGTGAAGGGATGGAAAAAGGTTTTTCAAGCAAATGGAAGTGAAAAAAAAAGCTGGGGTATCAATACTTATATATAACATATTAGATCTCAAAGTGAAGGACATAAGAGATAAGGAAGGCCACTTCATAATACTAAAGGGAGCAATCCAACAAGAAGAAATAACTCTAGTAAACATATACACACCAAATACAGGAGCACCCAAATACATTAAAAAAAAACTCCTGGAGGATATCAAAGGAGAGATTGACAGCAATGCAATCATAGTAGGAGACTTTAATACCCCACTATCACCATTGGACAAATCCTCTAAACAAAAAATCAGCAAAGAAACATCAATCCTAAATGACTCACTAAACCAGATGGAATTAATTGACATCTTCAGAACATTTCACCCCAAAGCCACAGAATATACATTTTTCTCAAGTGCACATGGGTCATTTTCAAAGATAGACCATATGTTGGGTCATAGGCAAAGTCTCTTCAAATTCAAGAAGATAGAAATCATATCAAGCATCTTCTCAGATCACAGTGGCATAAAACTGGAAATCAACTACAATAAAAACAATCCAAAAACGTCAAACATATGGAGACTAAACAGCATGCTATTAAACAATGACTGGGTTACCAAAGAGATCAAGGAAGAAATAAAAAACATCATGGCAACAAATGACCATAAAAACACAACAATCCAAAATCTATGGGACACAGTGAAAGCAGCCTTGAGAGGGAAGTTCATAGCTCTACAGGTCTACTGCAAAAAAAAAAAAAGAAACAATGGTAATAAATTACCTAACCCTACAACTCAAAGGGTTAGAAAGAGAGCAACAAGAAAAGTCCAGTGTAAGCAGAAGGAAGGAAATAATAAAGATCAGAGCAGAGATAAACAACATTGAGACCAAAAAAAACAATACAAATGATCAACAAAACCAAGAGCTGGTTCTTTGAAAGGATAAACAAGATTGATGAACCTCTAGCCAGGCTCACCAAGAAAAAAAGGACTCAAACAAAATCAGAAATGAAAGAGGTGAAATAAGAACAGACCCCACCGAAATACAAAGGATTGTTAAAAAATACTATGAACAATTCTATTCCAACAAACTGGACAACCTGGAGGAAATGGACATATTCCTAGAAAAATATAACCTTGCAAAACTCAATCAGGAAGGATCTAAACATCTCAATAGGCCAATAACTATGGAAGAAATTGAAGCAGTCATCAAAAAGCTTCCAGCATTCAAAGCCCAGGGTCAGACGGCTTCAAGGGGACTTTTATCAAACATTCAAGGAAGAACTAAAACCTATCCTCCTCAGACTATTCCAAAAAATTCAAGAGAAAGGAACACTTCCAAGCTCATTTTATGAAGCCAGCATCACCCGAACACCAAAACCAGATAAAGACAACACAATGAAAGAGAATTACAGGCCAATATCCCTCATGAACATAGATGCCAAAATCCTCAACAAAATTTTAGCAAATCTAATCCAGCAGTACATCAGAAAGATCATACACCATGACCAAGTAGGATTTATCCCAGGAATGCAAGGATGGTACAATATCCACAAATCAATAAATGTGATAGATCACATAAACAAATTGAGAGATAAAAATCACATAGTCATATCAATTGATGCAGAAAAAGCATTTGACAAAATCCAACACCCTTTCTTGATAAAAACTCTCAACAAGGTGGGAATAGAAGGATCATACCTCAACATGATAAAAGCTATATATGATAAACCCACAGCTAACATCATATTCAATGGGCAAAAACTAAAACCATTTCCCCTAAGAACAGTAACAAGACAGGGAGGCCCACTCTCACCACTCCTGTTCGACATAGTACTGGAAGTATTAGCCATTGCAATTAGACAAGAAGAAGAACTAAAAGGCATCCAAATTGGAAAAGAAGAAATAAAGCTGTCCTTATTTGCAGATGACATGATATTGTACATAAAAAACCCGAAAGATTCCATCAAAAAACTAACAGACTTAATAAATGAATTCGGCAATGTATTAGGATACAAAATTAATGCTAAGAAATCTATGGTATTTCTATACACCAATAGTGAACTTACAGAAAGAGAGACTAAAAAAAGCAATCCCACTTACCATTGCACCAAAAAATTAAGATACCTAGGAATAAACTTAACTAAAGAGGTAAAAGACCTATACGTGGAAAACTATAGGACACTGAAAAAAGAGATAGAGGAAGATGTAAACAGATGGAAGAACATACCATGTTCATGGATTAGGAGAATCAACATCATTAAAATGTCCATACTATGCAAAGCAATCTATAGATTCAATACACTCCCCATTAAAATACCAATGTCATATTTCACAGACCTAGAAAGAACTATCCATAAAGTCATCTGGAATAAAAAAGAGACCCCAAATAGCCAGAGCAATCCTGAGAAAGAAGAACAAAGTAGGTGGGATCTCAATACCAGATTTTAAGCTGTATTACAAGGCCACTGTTCTCAAAACTGCCTGGTACTGGCACAAGAACAGACATAGATCAATGGAATAGAATAGAGAACCCAGAAATTGACCCAAATCACTACACTCAATTAATATTTGACAAAGGAGGCATGAACATACAATGAAGTCAAGACAGTCTCTTCAATAAATGGTGTTGGTTAAATTGGACAGATACATGCAAAAAAAAAAAAAATGAAACTAGACCACCAACTTACACCATACACAAAAATAAACTCAAAATGGATCAAGGACTTAAACATACGATGAGAAACCATAAAAATACTAGAGGAATCCACAGCCAGAAAAATCTCTGACATATGCCGAAGCAATTTCTTCACTGATACTGCTCCTAGGGCAATGGAAAATAAAGAGAAAATAAACAAATGGGACTACATCAAAATAAAAACCTTTTGCACAGCAAAGGAGACCATCAATAAAATAACAAGAAAGCCCACTGCATGGGAGAACATATTTGCCAATGATATCAACCATAAGGGTTTAATCTCCAGTATTTACAGGGAACTCATGCAGCTTAACAAGAAGAAGATAAACAACCCAATCAAAAAATGGGCAACTGCTCTAAATAGACACTTTTCAAAAGAAGACAGAAGGAAGGCCAAGAGACATATGAAAACCTGCTCAAAGTCACTAATCATCAGAGAGATGCAAATCAAAACAACAATGCGGTACCATCTCACACCTGTCAGAATGGCTATTATCAACAAATCAACAAATGACAAGTGCTGGCCACAATGCGGAGAAAAAGGAACCCTCGTGCACTGCTGGTAGGAATGCAATCTTGTGCAGCCACTGTGGAGAACAGTATGGAGTTTCCTCTAAAAACTAAAAATGGAACTCCCATTTGACCCAGTGATCCCACTTCTAGGAATATATCCCAAGAAACTAGAAACACGAATCAGAAAGGATATATGCACCCCTATGTTCATAGCAGCACAATTCACCATAGCTAAGATTTGGAAACAGCCTAAGTGCCCATCAGCAGATGAGTGGATTAGAAAGCTGTGGTACATCTACACAATGGAATACTACGCTGCGGTAAAAGAGGACTTCTTACTATTTGCAACAGCATGGATGGAGATGGAGAGCATTATGCTAAGTGAAATAAGCCAGGCAGAGAAAGATAAATATCACATGATCTCACTCATTTGTGGAATATAATGAACAACATAAACTGATGAACAAAAATAGATCTAGAGACAGAGAAACATTAATCAGAACATCAAACCTCAGGGAAGGTAGGGGAGGGTGGGGGTAAGGGGAAGAGATCAACCAAAGGACTAATATGCATGCATGTAAGCCTAATCAATGGACACAGACAACAAGGGGGTGGGGGCATGAATGGGAGGTGGGGGGTAATGGGGGAATAAGGACACATATGTAATACCTTAATCAATAAAGAAGTTTAAAAAATAAAGTAACAACATTTATTAACTGCCTACCACCTGGCTATTATCTATTCAATCCTCATGAACAGCCCCATTGAGTCACATATTATCCTCATTTAACTTATATTACAGGAATGAGATAACATCTTTAAAACTCAGCACCTAGTGGCCACTGGATAAGAAGTTCAATCAGACCAATATCCCTCTGGAAGGGATTTATTATTCTGATGTTTGTTGGGCACAAAATTCCAATGTCCAAATTCCAAGTTTGCATTTGTGTCTACCATTGTATTGATGCTACTACTTTAGTTGTCAAAAATTAGTGGAAAAAGAAGATTGAAAACTTTATGCTGAATATGAATGATTCATTCAAGCCTACTGAAGTCATATCCATGTTGAATGAAATATTTTATAGAGAAAGTGGAAGGAGCCTGGCCGGTGTTGCTCAGTGGTTGAGCATCAACCTATGAACCAGGGGGTCACAGTTCGATTCCCAGTCAGGGCACATGCCTGGGTTGTGGGCTCAATGCCCAGTGTAGGGCATGCAGGAGGCAGCCAATCAATGATTCTCTCTCATCATTGATGTTTCTATCTTTCTCTCCCTGTCCCTTCCTCTCTGAAATCAATACAAATATATTTTAAATAAATAAATAGAAAGTAGAAGGAGAACTACATCTCCAAGTGTTTGAAGTTGAGGTCTATGGAACTCCTAAAAACCAAGGCAATGGCAGTCAGTCCACAGAGGGGTTGAAAGCAATGACCCAGTTTCAGCAGAATAATATCATCCATCTCATTAAGTTATTTAAATTTTATTGGTGTTATGGTTGGTGTCTTTATATTTAAACCATCCCTTTACTTGGATTTTATAGGACAGTAAATATGAGCTTAGAAAGAGTTATGTCTGGTTTTACTCTTTATTTAAGCAATGTTGTGATAAAAACAGTATTAACACTGGGCTCATGTAAGTCCTCTCCAGCCTCCCCACCTCCCCTTTAAGGATATAAAAAGTTTGAGAAATACCATGTGACACACTTAAGGTGCTCTTTTATGATGGCTGTCATCAGGAACTGCAAGGAGGAGAATGCTAAAAAGACCCTCACCTCAGGGCTGCCACTTGGGGTTAGGGTCTTTAGATTCTAGGACATGTAATGCCCCAGGGGCATTTCCCAGCTCCTCCCCTGGCAGGGGCTCAAAAATGCCTCACCCACAGGTCAGTGATTGTCCTTAGGCTGTTTCGGGTGGGCGAAAGGCAGAGGGTATGGAGAAAATCAAGTTTGGGAAATGGGGAAGCAAAAAGACGACATAGGAAAGTCAGCCCTATTGGCAAGTTCTCCATGAGGCTGGAAGAAGCTACCCCCAGAGAATGGTAGATTTGAAATGCAGAGACTTAGGGTCTAAGCCCCATCCTTTTTTATTTATTTATTTTTTAATCCTCACCCAAGGATATGTTTCTTTGTTGATTTTTTTTTCTCCCGAGAAAGAGGAAAGGAGAGAGAGAAAAACATTGATGGGAGAGAGAAACGCCACGCTGATCAGTTGCCTCCTGTACCCACAAGCTAGGTATGTGCCCTGGCAGAGAATTGAACCCCGCAACATTATGGGTGTAGAGGACAATGCTCCAACCAACTGAACCACCAGGCCAGGGCCACTAAGACCACCATTTTTCACCTCTCCACCTGGGAGGTACCTCCCTGGCCTGCTCACTTCTGAACTCTGAAAAGGGAAAAACATTCCCTTTAGCCCAAAGTAATCTCAAAATCTAATAGTGCCTGACACTACCTGCCTTAGGCAATCCAAGGGGAGAGTTTCAAAATCTTGCAACTATTTCTCTTTGGGTGTGCAGGGAACGAGGGCAGTAAGAGGGCTGGCTTAATCAGGGGTTAAACAGAGAGACCTGACTCTCCCAGCAAGTAAGTCACCTGGTCCTAGAGTGACTTAGCTTAGCGCCATGGTCAGCAAACTGCGGCTCATGAGCCACATGCGGCTCTTTGGCCCCTTGAGTGTGGCTCTTCCACAAAATACCACGGTCTGGGCAAGTCTATTTTGAAGTGGCATTAGAAGAAGTTTAAGTTTAAATAAAATAAAAAATTTGGCTCTCAAAAGAAATTTCAATCATTGTACTGTTGATATTTGGCTGTTGACTAATGCATTTGCCGACCACTGGTTAGTGCATCCCTCCAGCAATGATAATGAACACCTGAGGCTTCACTACAGGTGAAGCAAGGGAAGCTGCTGTCTGTCGCCCATGGTGTAAACTGGAGAGTTGATGTTTCCCAAAGACACCTCTTCAAGAGAATGGGAGGGCTGTAGCCTTCTGCCTGCCCTGGAAGAGGGGCCTATGGGTAGCAGCCAGAGCCAGTATGCACTGGACCCTCACCCTAGCGCCTGCCAGGATGCTTCTTGACTTCACTGTCTTGGGGGGGGGGGGGGGGGCGGTCCTGAGGCACTTTGCCTTCCTGAACTCCTTCCTCCATTATTAAAAAACTAAGATGTATACAGGCACACCTAGGAGATATGCTGGATTGGGCTCCAGACCACCACAATAAAGCAAGTATCACAATAATGCCAGTCCCGCTGGTGGAGGGTCTTGCCTTCGACTTACAGAAAATGCAACATCTGCGAAGCTCAGTAAATGCCCCCCAAAAAGGTAAGCCTGTATTTTACAACTGCATTGGTATAAAGATGATATAGTAAAAAGTTTTTCTTTGATCAGAATTCTTTTTTGCTTCTGATTAAATAAATTAAAACATTTTTGTGGGCCTCGGAAAATACGGTGGGCTGCGGTCACTGCCTGATCTCCCAAATCCGGCTGGCCCTGGTCAGTGAGGGCTGGGGACAGAGGAAGGTAGAGGCGACTACCTCCCCCCACAGCTAAGGGGTGTGCCAGGCTCAAAATGGGGTCTCTCCTCACCAACCTAGGGTAGGCCTGAGCAGGGGACAGACTTCCCACCTGCAGACCTGAGGTGGAGCAGGGAGCCCTGTTTAACCTCGGGGGCCCTCTCCCTGGACCAACTGAACCAGGCGTGATCTGGGCCGGGCGGGACTGGCGGACTTACTTGCGTTCCATTGACAACGAGCCCGGCCATGGAGACGGGGCGAACGACCCCACGCGCGGAGCTGGGAGCTGGGGGCACGGAAGTGGTGGCGGCGGCGAGGAAGCTGGCTTTAGTTCCGCACTGGAGGTCAGCTGACCTGCGGAAGCCCGTGGCGCAGGCCGAGCGGGACCCGGCTCAGCTGTGTGCCGCCCCGGCGCAGGTGCGCCTCCACCACCCAGTGCGCGCCGCAACAGGTGGCCCGCAGCGCGCGTGCCCCGCGCCCATCTGGCTGGTGTGACCGCGTGACTCCCCCGTGCCCACGGCTTCCCGGGACCCTATTGCCCCATGAGGGTGTCAGGGGAATAGGAAAGCGTCCCCTGAAACTCCATGCCCAGAGCTACTGCGTTAGAAGGGTCAGACTGAGACAACCCCGCCCCCCCCCCCAAATCTGGGCCGTTAGTTGGGGGAGTTGGCGGAGGGGGGCTCGGGGGGATCGTTAAGCCTGGCCTTTCTAGTATTTCACAATCCGGATTACGCAACTGTCTTCAACTGCAGGGAGGAGGGGTCTCTTGGCTGGAAGTCCCCTCCCCAACTTTTGAGAGGAAGAGGCAGTGGGGAGGTGGAAAGAACACCTGGTGGGTGGGTTTCATTTGTGAGGGAGGAGTGGGGGACTGCATTTCCCTATAAATAAAGTGTTGGCTCAGCTATAAAAGCATCCCTGTTGACAGTCATAAGCCCTGGGAGAGAGCTAAATGACCTGCCCAAATTTCAGACTTCTCTTTTTCTCTTCCTCTTCACAGAGTAAAGGTATTTGTGAGGCTCAAAGTTATCCATGAGGTCAGACCACCACCACACTTTGCCCTCACCTGGATGAGGGAGGATGGCCATTACTGACTCCTATCTGGATGAAGACAGGCCTGGTAAGAAGGTACTGGAAGCTCATGCCTGTCCTCAACGGAAATAATCCAAATTTCCCAGTGCCTATTTTTGCCTTCACACCTCCATCCCCAGGATACACAAAGTTATTACCAGATACTAATTCGTTGTCATGTTATCACTTGTTCCCTGTTTCAGCCAAGAGCTGCAGCTTCCTTAACCCTGCTGGCTTCATGCTAGTGGGTATAGGCCCCACTCAAATCGAGAAAGGAAAACTGAGTCCTGACTTGCCAGACTCCAGGTCTCACAGTCATCACAGGCCTGTGTGTAACTGTAGCTCCCCACCTCTGTCCATGGGTGTTCACCGGGCTTTGCATTGTCCTGTGTGTCCAAACATCACCTGGTAACTCCTGGTTGTACAGGCGAGGATGATCATTATGATCGCAGTTAAGCATTTTGTGGCTCTCATCACTGTCTCTCAGGCCTGGTGCCAACGCATTGTAATGTGAACCTTCATTGTCAGCAGTCTGATGAGCGATGTTGACCTCTGAGGGCTGACCCACCTGCCCCTCTCTCTGCTGAGAGGAAGGGACACGGCAAAGTGGAGCTGTGAGAACATAGACCTGGCCGTGTTTACTTTGGGGCATTCCAGGAAATGCTGCAACAAAAGGTCCTGCAGGCCAAAAAAGAAAGCTTGCCCTCCAGACATAAGGGGGATCAAAGGGAATGTTTATAAGCCTGCAGTTCCTCATGCTCCTCCCTCCTTCTCTGCTAGACTTACCCTCTCTGGTCCATTGTCCATTTTTGTCTGCATTTCCTTCCTGAAAAGGAAGAAGTGGTCCCCGTCTCTGTTGGTCATGATACTCTGCCCTACCCAGACACCTTTCACCTTGACCTTCCTAGAAGGGCTTTGACCAGCAGGAGAGACAAACCTACTCAAAGATGAAATTGAAAACACCCCAGGAGGAGGATGCTCAAGGCAATCTTACCCATGCCCCTGCCTCCATACACAGCTATGTCTTCAGAACATAGACTGTTCTGCAGACTTTATCAATAACGCCAAAGTGGGCTGGAATCCTTTCCACCTTTCCAAACCCCTTCACTACTGATCATTCTAAAGGCCTGAAATTTTCAATGGCTCCTGAATAAGTAATAACACAGTCCAAAATCTCTAGTATGTCCCTCAAGATATTTTATCATTTCAACAACCCTTACCTCTCCTGCCTCTTCTCCTATATCTCACATCCTCTGTTTATTTTTTAGTTGTTAGGTTTGCCTAGAATAACTCTGGACCCAGTCTTGTCTCCACTATGAGAACATACTGGGAAGACCAGCTGACTGTAAGGGAGAGATAATTGGGGATATCAAAAATAAATACAGTTCAGAATAGCTCAGATTAAGGTGGGCTTTGGTGTTTGAAATGTAAGCGGAAGACAATAGGGAGCTATTAAAAGTTCTTGAGCAGAGTAGAAACTTGCTGACTATAGTAGGGGAGGACTCCTCTAGAAACAGACTAGACCAACCTCTCCTTGCTCCCCCTCAGCTCTTGGAAGTTCTTGTTCAGAACATAACAACAGGAAAAGAAGGAAGAGTTGGCAGGTGGGGCGGGGGGGTGGAGGGGGAAGAAAAGGAGAAAAAGAAAAAGGATCTGTATCTCTAGACCAAGGAAGATGAGAAGAAAGAGGTCAGGAACACCCTTCTACCTCATCACCTTCTTGAACAAAAGGAAAATTAAATAGAAATAGCAAAAGGTAAACCTCTTCATGCAACACAGACCTCCCTTCAGGAGAGGAGAGAGTAAAGGAATGCTGAGATGGGCTGGCCCAAGTGGCAGACAAATAGTTCCTTTGGAATATAAGGGCTCTTCAAGAGCAAACAGAGAAGGTAAGTCTCGTTGGAGTTTCTCCCTGAACCACACCTCTTTCTGCCCCTGCCCCAGGAGTGCTGAGGGAGAGGAAAGGCGTCTATAGTCACCTGGGTTCTTTCTCAGTCCCTGCATCCCATTCCATGGTCCATTGAAAGTCAGCTGTAGGCATTTCCTGCCTCACCCCATTTTATTCCACAGCCCTAAGCCCCAGCTTCCAAGGCCCCGGCACTGTGCTAGGCACAGTGGGTACACATGACGAAGACATACCCTTCAGGAGAGAGGTGTGCTCAGACACTTACAGTACTAAGTTGACGAGAAGCACTGTAATTGTAATCCTCTTTTCTGAATCCAAAATTGAGACATGTAGCCTAATTTGTACAGTGCATTTATGATGCTCACAGAATAGAAGGTTCGAATCAGGTCTGAACCGGAAATCCTGGGTCTATGAGTTCTGGCACTCTTAACACATGCATATGGAGAGTGATAAGGTCCAACACACACGACCGGACATTTCCTTATCGCCCTTGATGAAGAGGGCAATATTTTACTCCTGTCATTTTTGTTATTACTATTATTATTATTTTCTGGCAGAAGAGGCCCTTTCCCCTGGAGTCCTTCCTCCGTAACATTCCTAGGGACAAAAAGGAAGATCCTGTTTACTTCCAATCAAGGGAGTTGATTCTGGGGTTGGCCAGAACCAAGTGAAACAGGAATTGATTCCTTAAATCTTCCAGCTCGCTGCATCAGCCTCTGAGAGAAGGAAGGGCCAGTTAACAAAGTTTTATTAGCATTCCTACCTATCCTTAGCTGAATTTCTGTTCAACCTGGCCTCATTTCTTTCAGGCTTACCTCCTGGGCAGATTAAGATAGTTGCTATAATTAATCATGCCCCAGCCCCTAGTTCAGACTCACCACATTCAGATTTCAATTAAAAAAAAAAAAAAAAAAAGGCTGGATGTCTGCATACAAAATGCTCTTTGTTGCTGAGGCAGCCTCCTTTCGGCCTAAAGGAGGGAGTTCAGGAAGTGTAAGAAAGAGAAAAGGTTTCCAGGCCCTCTCTGCAAAATTTGCACATATGTGTAGGGATTGAGGATGATCTATGCTCCCAATCAGAACAAATTAAATGTTAAAAAATAAATATTAAATGCAATCATGTATGGCATCAGTAATCATTGCACAAATGTTAGATTATTGTTATTATTCACCATTACAATAACTATTACTACTATTATCATTAATTCTCAGTGCCTCTGACTTCCCTCCTTTGGGGATCTTTCAAGATTCTGTTGTTGTCTCTCTATTAAAATGCAAACATTAGCAAAGAGTGGGGAGGGAGTAGGTTTGAGAAGGTGAGTGGGAAAACACTTCTGTGATTTTTGCAACGTGCATACTACTTTTGTAATTAAAAAACAAAAAGGGAGGAGATTGGGATGGAAGGAGCAAGAAAAAAAGAACTTACCATTGAAACTTCTAACTACCAATCTCTTAGCATTATTTTGACAAATCTCAAAAACAGCACTGAGAAACAAATCTTACTTCCCAATTTGCTTAGAACTTGTCCAATACTCCAGACCTTAGCTGAGCTCAGGAGGGAAGTCATCTCTGACTTGAGGAGAGGGGCTCACATTTGGACTTTTGAGAAGGAAACCTGCTCAGCTGTATATTGTTCACTGGGGTGGTCGGGGTGGGGATGAGAGGAGCAATGGCTAAGCCCTAAGTACCTTCCAAAAACCCAACTTGACATGGAGATTTCTACCACTTAGAGGCTGAGGACCCTCCCCCCACCTTAATTAAAATGTATGGAAATGAGATTCTGAGTCAGTAGGTGGTACCCTGACATCTATGTTTTTCTCAAGTATGTTCTCAAGTAATTTGGACTTGTGATCTGCAAATTCACTGCTTTAGAAGCCATCAACTCCAACCACTGATTGTGCAAACAGAGACCTAGAGAGTCACCCAGCAAATGAGCAGCTGATCCAAAGCCAGAACTCTGATCTGAAAAAAATAAAACAGGACTCCTCCTACTTCCCAGTGAGAACAGGGTGAAGAGACTGGGGAGGAGCGCCCGAAAGATGCCATTTCACATCTAATTGCTTCTTGTCACGTTTTAACCATTTTCCTCATATGGAGCCCCACGCTGATGGATCAGAAATAACATTTTCAAAGTTATATCTTCAAGGAAATGGCTATTAATGTTCTTCCTCTCCTTTTAGAGCGCTGAGGAATACATATTAATTTTCTCTCTACTTATATTGCCTATTTGCAAATTGTATTCACTACCCAGTGCTCCAATTTGTCCTACTCCTGAAGAGATTATGATGAATAAATGTGTTCCTGGAAATAAAATAAAATAAAATAAAATAAAAAATTTGTCACTGAGATTTATTTTTATAATTATTTACAGGAATTATTTTAGAATATATGGGGGGCAATAATAATAATGCACACATGAGGGTTCTGGCGTGATTTATTAATATTAATTCAGAGTCACTTCCCACTTCTCCGAAAGGAGCCGAAGCATTCTGTGCAGCTCTGAGCCAGGGGCAAAGCAAGTGTCAGCTGCACTTGGCACCACCCGTGCCAGGAGGCTGAGGCCAGCTAAAGGGTTGGTCAAGCCTCATAGTGCCCAGTACCCTGGCCTGGGAGTCCAGGTTCAAGAACCAACTTTGCTACTAACTAGCTGCGTGCCCCTGGATAAATGTTTAGTTTTCTTAAATGTAAACTGATTTACTTGAGCAGCTAGTTATCACTAAAATAAAAATGTAAGTAAATGTGTACATCTTCCCAAAATGAGAGAGAATGCAGTCATTAATAAATTATTATTAAGCACCTACCATGTGTCAGGCACTGAGGGCATAATAAGGAACAAAACCCATACAGTCCTTACCTCAGTGAGTTTACATTCTGATAGAAGGACACAGGTAACAAATAGATAAATAATATAATCCTATCTAATAAAGAGGGAATATGCTAATTGACCATCACTCCCTCACAAAGATGGTTGCACCCACAGCTGAGGCCAAGTTCCCATAAGGAGCCTTAATGAACAATTAGCAGGAACCTGAGGCTACGTCCTTCCCTGCCCCCATGGGGCTTGACAGGGGACCTCAGGCAGCACCCCCCACCCAGCAGGGCTTGACAGGGGACCTCAAGGTGTGCTTCCTGTCCTGGTGCTGGGCTAGGGGACCTCAGGCTACTCCTCCCACCCCAGTGCCAGGCTGGGGGACCTCAGGCCATGACCCCCACCCCAGCACCAGGCCGGGGGACCTCAGACTGCACCCCCCACCCAGCAGGGCTTGACAGGGGACCTCAGGCCTCATCCCCCACCCCAGCACTAGGCCAGGGGACCTGAGGCTGCGCCCCCCTCTACCTGGCTTGGCTTGACAGGGGACCTCAGGCTGTTCCCCTGCCTAGGGGGGCTTGACAGAGGACCTGAGGCTGTGCCCCCCCACCTGGTGGGGCTTGACAGGGGACCTCAGGCCATGCCCCCCACCCAGCAGGGCTTGACAGGGGATCTCAGGCTGTGTCCCCCACCTGGCAGGGCTTGATAGAGGACCTCAAGGAATGCCCCTGCCCCAGTCTGGGCTAGGGGACCTCAGGCCACACCCCCCATCCTAGCACCAGGCCAGGGGACCTGAGGCTATGCCCCCTGCCTGGCAGGGCTTGACAAGGGAGGGACTGGCTGGGTCTGGATCTAGCCTAATGGGGGGGAGCGGGGCCAGCCGGGTCTGGGTCTCACGTGATTTTGAGGTGCATGTGAGTGGGCGGGGACTTGACTCTGGGTCCCATGGTGAGACCCAGACTCTGACAGAAGGGAGGTTTTCATATACATTTTACTAATTTTCTTTCATCTCTGACACTTCTATTATAAAGAAAGGGCAAATAGCAATATTAAATTATTTCCTCTAATTAATCCCCTTTTAATGTGCACAAATTTCGTGCACGGGGTCACTAGTTTCAAATATGTGAGATATAAAATTTTAGATAACACTGACACATGCTTTGCAGACAACATGGGGGGTGGCTAATTTAAATACAATGTCCTACCCCTAACTTAAATACAATGTCCTACCCCTAAAGGTCTCTGCTAGCCAGTCAGGTCCTGTCTTCTGTGAAATCCTTGATGAGCAGAGCATGGGCTGGACTTCAGCCCCACTCACAAAGCTTTTGTGATGCACAAACTGCATAGTCTCACACAGCTGTGGAGGGTTCTGAGAAGGATTGTCTAAGGGGTGCAACATTTGAGCTGATGTCTGAGTAAGAACATGGAGCTAGACATGAGAAGACTTGAGTGAAGGGTTTTCCAGGCACAGGGAATAGCAAATGCAAAAGCTGTGAGTGTTCTCTTAGTCTCATGTTGTCCCTTTGCTTATGCTTGAGAGGTAAACTTGAACTCCAAGGTCACAGAATCACCCCAATCAGAAGGATGAGTATCTCAGGTACAGCTTCACCAAGTCTTTGGTTTGCTCCTAGCTCCTTAGCACAGAGGGACTGAGTCCTTGAGATGCAGCAGCTGGATGTATTCATGGGTGCACACATAAGTTCTAGGACAGACATCTAGGGGGAAAATGTTCCAGGCAGCTAGCTACAACAGCAAGTGCCAAGGTCCTAAGGTAGGAGGGTACCTGGCACGTTTGGAAAAGAGCAAAGGTGTGAGAATAGCTGGAGTGGAGTGAGCAAGGGGGAAAGTAATGGTAAATGAAATCATGAGTTAGGGGGTAAGGCAGGGAGTGGGGGCAGATTACTTAGGGCCTCATACACTGAGGTCAGGACTTAGGTTTATACTCCAAGTGAGATGGGGAGCCTTGAATGGAAGACCCACATTTTGTTAGGATTGTTCTGGCTGCTGTGGTGAAAATGGACCATGGACAGGGAAGGACAGAAGGAGGGAGACTAGAGAGCAGGCTACTGAAGGAAACGTGGAGACAGTGAACGCTGCCTGAATATATCCTGAAGATGGCATCAACAGAATTTTCTGATGGATTGAACATTGAGAGTATGAGAAACACAGGCTTCAGGGTAATTTCAAGATTTTGATCTGAGCAAGGGGAAGGATGGAGAAAATTAGGGGTTTGGGGGGCCAGGGAATCACTTTTGGATCTGAGAAGTTTTCGATGATTTTGAGACATAGATGGGGAATGTCAAGGAGGAAATTGGATACATGAGAGTTAAGGAAATAGATCTGGACCAGGGTTAAAAATTTGGGAGTCCTCAGCTTTTAGATGGCATTTAAAGCCACAAGACAGGATAAAAAAAGATCTGAAGATTTGGCCCTAGAGCACTAACACAGAGGTGAAGAAGGGAAGGAATCACAAAGAAACTAAGAATGAGTAGTTGGAGAGGTAAATCCAAAATGTTGTCAGGTCCTAGAAGCCAAGAAAATAAAGTAATCAGAAAAGATGGGGTTCCAACATAATGGCCCATTCAGCCAAGGATCATCAGGGAGATTTTGAAAGCATTTCAAAGTATCGTCTCACATATTACCTATAAAATACAAAGGGGGAAAGAGTCCTTAGAGTGGAAATATCTAGTGGTCATGATCCTACACAAGAGCTCAAACTTAGCATCTCCAAGGGTGAGACAACCTGACAATATGGGCCTCTGATATGATGCAATAGGAAGTACACATCACCTACATGGTTGTCTTGCCAAAATGTTTAACCAGAATCAACCATGAGGAAACATACAAATCCAGAAAGTGTAACATTTTTCAAGACAACTGGGCTAGACCACCCAAAATGTCAATATCATGAAAAGGGGGGAGGGAGGAGGTGGGCAGGGAGGAATGCTCTAGATAAAAAATGAACTAAAGAGACATGAAAACCAAGTGCAATGTATGATCCTTTATTGGATACTGAATCTGGGGGAGGGGGGCCTAAAAAGACATTTTAGGGGCAACTGGAAATGTTTGTATTTGAACCTTTTGATGATATTGAATTAACATTACTTTTCTTAGGTGTGCAAATTGTATTGTGGTTTTGTAAGAGAATGTTCTTTTCCTTAGGAGATGCAAGCTAAAGAAATTATGGATAAACATCAAGAAGCCTAAAGCTTTCAAATGGTTCAAGGAAAAAGAGAGAGAGAGAGAGACTGAGACAGAGAGAGAGAGAGAATACCAATATGGTAACATGTTAACTGATAAGTCTAGGTGAAAAGAATTGGGAATTTATTATCCTGTTCTTTAAATCTTTTTCATAAGTACCAAAAAAAAAAAAACAACTTACAAAATAAAATGTCAAGGGATAAAAGGAAGAAAGAGTGATCGACTTTTCCAGTGCTACTTAAAGTCAAGTAAATTGAGTTCAGAGAATTCACTTTGGATTTAACAATATAGAGGTCATAGGTGACTTTGAAGATGGGCAAAAGCAAAAAAGGCAGGGAGGGGCCAAATCATAAATAGATATGTGAGCCTCACTTTGAGCACAATGGAAGTGGTTATTAAACATTTGTGTTTCCAAGCAATCGGCCTGACAGTTGTAGATAGGATGCCTCTGGAGGAGAGAGGAGTAGGGTCTGGAAAATGTCCTCCCAGGCTCTGAAAGTGCCCTGGACCCCCATGAAGGGTGGTGAGGGCCTGAAGGGAGAAACTGCAAAGAGACTGTACAGCCCCATTGCCAGCTCTTGATGCCTGTTGGGCACTGAGGATGGAAGAGCCGAGATGGTGCCATTCACCAAAATAAGAAGCGGGGCGGGGGGGGGGGGGGGGGGGGGGGAGGGGGACAACTTGATGCAACTTAAAAGTCTACAAGCATGGTGCCTACCTCTGGAGGAAGCAGCAGGGACACTCTGGGACCAACAACTGCATGTGCTGATGTAAATCATGTTGTTGGAGAACCTAGTGAACTACTGTGGAAATGTCCACACTGCATGCTGTTCTTCTGATGTCTGAGCCAGCCAGGACTTGTCTGGCTGTACCTTTGTTCACAAAGCCTCCTCCTCTTGGGAATCACTCTCCCCATAGCCTTTTACAAATGCTGTTCACCTTTGTTAACAAATTTTCTTCAATGCTCCAGCCCTCTGACTGTTCAGGGTCTGAAACAGTACCGCAAAGCCTTCCCCTGTGCCTGGCATTAATGTCTACTACTTGGTGTTGTTATGTCCATTTATATCTGTCCCTGACTTTCCAACTAGTTGGTCAGCTCCTAGACTAGAGGGAATCCAGTTTATATCTCAAAATATGCCCAGCTTCATTCAGAACAGGTGATTTATAAACCTGTGAGGACCACTTCTCACTTCTATGGAAAGGGGTGAGTTACTGAGAGGCATTACTGCCAGCCCAATTCCTGAGTTAAAACCCTTGGTAGGAAGCCTCCGCTGAAACAGCCCACAGTGTGCTCTCCCAAAGCTGTTTGCAGTAAGTGACTCACCCAATTAAGAGCATCTACATAACAAAGCCTCGCCGGGCTGCAGAGGTCACAGAGACTGTGAAGAGTGTCTTTAGTGTGTGCTTTGGAGAAGGTTCACTAATTACCAGTCATTTCCACCCCTCAAGAACCTGTCAGCCTTTGAGATGCAGAGCATAAAAGAATCCCCAAATTTCCACCCCACACATCACTACTCCCTCCCCCACCCCCTGCATTTCAAACCTGTGACTCTGCCCACCTGGCTTAGAGCCTGGAGGGAAGAAGGAGATGATAGAGGTTGAGTTGCTGCCATTGGCAGTAATTTTTAGTAAAAGGAAACTGGGAGGGGCAAGTTAGTAAAGAGAGCTCTGGAAGCACTGTATTGTTGTCGGTTAAATGAGCAAACAAATAAAACTTGGTGGGGTTTTTTTTTTCCCCTCTCTATTTATAACGGTAATGTTTGCAGTAGAAACTACAGGTGAGCAAGAAGAAAATTAAAATCACCCACAATCCTACCAAGATGACCAGTGGCTGGTCACATAGCACCCTTGCATCCTGCTGTCTAGGTGACAGGTATTAATTGAGGGTATGTGCATGTCCTTGTTCTTTTCTAACCAGATCTATTCATCTAATGATATATCTCCAACATCTCTCCCCATGGGCACATAGAAAGAATGTCAGAACTGGTATGGATGCTGAATTGGGCTAGCAGAGAAGGTGCGTTTAGGCATTAAACAGGAAAAGGAGGCACTGCCAGGATTTCTGAAAGCTGAAAGCCACAGTGAGGCAGGAAAGAACCCTGACCTTTGGAACTTTGAACAAATGACTTCCTCTCTATAAACTTCAGTTTTCTCATCTGTAAAGTGGGGTAACAGTGCATGCCTTATAGGATTGTTGTGAGGATTAAGGGAAATCATGGTTGTAAAAGAACTATACAGAAACTAAATGTTTTAGTACTAATTTTTATAAGTGTGCATTTGTGTCTGTTTCTTATTTAACCCTCTGCTAGTCTGTGTTAGGAATAAAAAGAAGGCATCTGGTTCAGGCCTGAAGGAACTTAAAATCTAATTGGGAAGTTGAGCACACACACAAAAGAAAAAGGTGATAATAATAATAATAACCAATTTGAGCACTTTCTATGTGCTAGGCACATGCATTGTTTCATTTAATTTACCCATTGACTTATGAGGTGGGTACCATTATTACATATATCTTGCACTTCAGAGAGAATAAAAACAAGTTACACATCTAAGAAATGTGGCATTACTGCTCTTTGGAAACAAGCAGTTGCATGCCAGAGCCCACCACATGCAGAAGCACTGGGTCTATTCCGATGGAGGTTGGGGAGGGGAAGCTGAGCCCTGAAGTGGGTGGTACAAGATGGAGCCTCAGCCTGGCTGGCATGGCTCAGTGTTTGAGCATCAGCCTATGAACCGGGAGGTCATGGTTCGATTCCTGGTGAGAGTGCATGCTCAGGTTTTGGGGCGTGCAGGAGGCAGCTGGTCAGTGATTCTCTCTCAATCTCTCTCTCTCTCTCTCTCTCTCTCTCTCCCCTCCCTCCCTTCCTCTCTCCCTCCCTCCCTCCCTCTCCTTTCCTCTCTGAAATCAATAAAAATACATTTTTTTTAAAAAAATGGAACCTCAGAAGCAAAGATGAGATTGAGGAAGGTATGTTGACATGAGAGAAAAGATCCCAGTCTGGCTGGGTAGCTAGTCTTCAGGGACAGTGAAAAGTAAGCTTTGATGGTAAGATTAAAGGAGAGCAGCATATAGAACATTTTTTGGTGGGAAATGGGTTGCCCATGAGGGTTTGCGGCAATGCAGGGTCCAACCAAATCAGAGTTTGGGAAGTAGGGCTAGGAGGAGACACCTCAGGAGGCTTTTAGGTGGCGGTGAGAAGGACTGAAGCTGGAGCAGAAGCACCTGGGGTAGAAGCCATTCTTCCTAGATAGCCCCTTTCCCCCTACCTTTTGATTTATGTGACATTTGAGGCTAATCTGCTTTTGGTTCCCAGAACCTCTGTCCTCATTTTTGGCATGTTTATTAACTCCTTTTGCATTTTGGTTCTGCAGGAAGTAGCTCGTTCATTCATCCCATAAGTGCTTATGGAGCTCCCATGTCAAAGGACTCAATCTACACAACCTGCTAGCTAACTGTCCTTAAAGGAGTTGGAGTTTGGAGATGATGCTGATCCTCTGACAGAGCTGAGCCTCACCATGCTCTCCCCAAACCCCTCACCTCCTGAGCCTGATAGGCCCTCCCTCGCCACATCAGCCAGTTCCTCAGGCCACTGCTGCCACTTCTCACCCCCACACCTCTTCATCCACAAAGTTCCCCTTTTCTTCTGAAGAGGGGAGACAGAGAGAGTAAGGACATGGCCTTTGGCTCTTCAAGGGAAACTTGGCAAATAAGAGAGTGTGGCAAAAGAACTGTGGTAGAAAGAGTCCCTGAGAGGACGAAAGATTCAATAGCAACTCACAAATAGGTGGAAACTGGAAAAGAAAAATCTTTGAAAATGGGTTCATGTAACCAATATCTATTGAATATTGTTGATGTATGTGGTAGATTCTGTAGGGTATAAAAATAGGTTGTCATTCATGCCCTTAATTAATTAATGCTTTGGGAAAAGGGGGAAGGAGGGGACGAAGTAGAAATAGAGGTTGAAAAGAAAGAGAAAGGAACAAACACTGAGCCCAGAGACCTGAAGCATCAGGCCAAAGTCAAGAGTTGGGGAGAGTTCAGTGCAGTGTGGAAGAAAAACCTGTTACCTCTTCCTTGATTCTACTCATACACAAGACCTCAAGTGCTTTAAGCCACCCTCTTCCCAAGGAAATGGAGCCCAGAGGTGTTCCTGGGCCATTGATTGCATTCCACAAACAGATTTTGAGCACTCAAAAGTACCAGGCACTTACGCTCTTAAACTCTGCTGAGAAGAATCAGAATTGATTGTCACCTAAGGTGGTCGATCTTGACAGTGCCCTTTGATGCCTTAGAAACTTAATCAGACATATTGAGTGCCTTAAGACTTATGGGGTGAGAGGGTTCAAAGTAAAGGGGAGAAATTCTGTACATTCTTGAACCAGGTGGGGATAATAATTCTTTTCTCACTGGGCTTTGTTAAAAAGTAAATAAGGTAATGTGGTGAAGCTATCTTTGAGTTCTTTGGGGGTTGGTATTGACTTGTATTTTATAATTTTTGAATACATCGTACTCACAGCTCTTTAACAGTGTCCAAGACACAGTAGGCATTTAATACAATCATCTGAACATTATGTTCTCTCACTCGGTTTTGGCATGACTGATTCCCTTCACTAAATTTAGCTGGGTGTTTTTGTTTTTTAATTAAAATCATTGCCTGCTGGGTTGGAGTTATTCAGCCAGGGGTCCCCACCAGTACCCAGAGCCCAACTAAGAAATAATTTGTTTAGAAGCTACCTGAAGAACCATGCTATGGCAAATCAATTGATATGCTTGGTTGTGAGTGACAGAACCCAGCTCTGGCTGCTTTAAGCAGAATAGAAATCTATCAGAAAGATTTCAGGAAGCTCAGAAAAATCAGTAAGAAGACTGGAGACTTAGATTTGGGGAAATGGACAGAAACAGAGTGGCTGAGAAATGGAAGATGTAGTTCATCATGTTACTGCAACAGTCTGGTTAGGTCACTGCCTGAGTGGCTGTCATTATCACACTGGACATGGCAACTGTCCTCTCCATTCTGCCTCCTCTAGACAGTCAATGCTATTGATTTGGGCTCAGTGCTCCTAGAGGCTCCCATAGTCTCTGCTGCTCAGTCAGATTTCCAGCCTACTCCAATCTTCTCTCTCCTCTTGGAGCCTCAGCTGTCAGGGGCAGGGCGAAAAAGGATGTGACCCCTTCAGCTTAGGCAGTTGGAAGCAGGACCTGCGTTATAGCTAACAGGGGGGGTTTCTGATGATAGGCAGACAAAAGTAAAAAACACTAGGACTCTAATATAATCATTTTGTATAAATAAACAATAACACAACAGCCTCATATGAATGAGTGTAGTTTATATGAGCATGGTGAACATAGAGAAAGGGATAGAGCCCTAGCTGGTTTGGCTCAGTGGCTAGAGCGTCACTTGCGGACTGGAGGGTCCTGAGTTCAATTTCAATCAAGGGCACATGCCCAGGTTGCAGGCTCGGTCCCCAGTAGGGGGCGTGCAGGAGGCAGCCAATCAATAATTCTCTCTCATCGTTGATGTTTCTATCTCACCCTCTCCCTTCCTCTCTGAAATCAATAAAAATATATTTTAAAAATAAGGGATAGAAGTTAAAAGGCAGGTTGTTAACGCTGATTATATCAGGAGATTAGGTCGGAAATTAGAGAAATGGGTGAGATCATAATGTTTTTCTTTATGTATCTTTGAGTTCTTTGGGGGTTGGTATTGACTTGTATTTTATAATTTTTGAATACATCGTACTCACAGCTCTTTAAAAAGTAGTTTAGAACTAGATTATGAAGAGCCACTAAGGACTTCTGAGCAAGGAAATGATGTGATCTAGAAAATTAAGCTGGCAAAAGTATGTATAATGGATTAGAGGCAAGAGGGGTTGAAGATATGCAGAACAATTAGAAGATTCTTATAGCAGCAGCTCAGTTAGAAGCTAACTTAACTATGGTAGCAATAGTATGTGAAGTGAGGAAGAGGAGAGGGGACTGGGCTAGAGCCTTGGGACAAAGAGCCTGAATGGTGGGAGGAGTGGTCATTGGGGAAGGAGAGGTTCCATTATACTGTGTCAATCAGCACATCTTACACTTTGAAAATGTGAATAAATGGCTGGAAACCCACTGACATTTCTCTTCTCCAACTTCCTTGAGCATTCACTTATTTGATATTTACAATATAGCGACTCAAAATAATATTTTTTCATGAGATTTGTATTATTTCCCTTATTAAATTGAAAACATCTTGCCCTGGCCGGTGTTGCTCAGTGGTGGACTGTGGACCTGTTTACCAAGGGATCACAGGTTTGATTCCTGGTCAAGGGCTTGTACCTAGGTTTCAGATTTGATCCTTGGTCGGGGTGCATAAGTGAAGCAGCCAGTCGATGCTTCTCTCTTGTGCTCCCCCCCTCCCACTCTCTCTAAAAATCAATGGAGAAAATATCCTGGGGCTAGGATTTTTAAAAATTTGAAAACATTTTAAGCTGTGAAACCATAGTGAATAGTTACTTACTGGTAGCCCCCAAAAGTGGAGTGAACCCCAAAAGTTATTCATTCACTCAGCACAGATGATAGTATATATGAAAGCTGTTTTCTTTATTAATTCCTTGAAGGTATAGCCCCAGACCCTGACCTCTCCAAATTATCATCTAGTGAAGGAGATAGACTCTGTTCAACAAGCATGTCAAACTCTCCGCCCGCCGGTTACATGCCTCGTTTATTTAGCCTGTGTTAGCCTGTGAGTTCGACATGCTTGCTGTACAAGAACCCCCAGTGTGGTAAGTGCTTTGAGAGAGGGTTACAGGAGCCCTGACCCAGTACCAGGTAGCAAGGTGCAGGGGAGTGATGTGTAAGCTGAGTCCTGAAGAAATAGCCACGGTGAGCCAGGTGAAGAGGACAGATGGTCATCCCAGATAGAAGGAAAAGCACTGGCAAGGTCCTGCAGTGGGAAGTAGCATGGTGCATTTGGGTAAGGAAAGGCAGGAGCTCAGGTTGATGGGGAGTAGGGACAGACAAAGGCAGAAAAGCCAGCTGAGGCAAATCAAGCCTAAGAGTCTGCCAGCCAGGGGCTCAGCTTGATCCTAAGAACACTGAGAACCCAGAGGCTGTTCAGCGGAAGAGGAACATGGTCTGGTGTGCTTTTTAAAAAGATCACTTAGGCTAGCACAAAGAACAACAGGAGGATGCTCTTTGGTCCGGTTTTCCCACCAGGCTGGGAGCTGCCCAGGGGCTGAGTTGAGTGCATTCCATTTCTACCTTCCTCCCCTGGGCAGGTCCTCTTCCCGCTGAGCAAGGCCTGAGCTGCTCGTGGAGGTGGTTAACTGGCCTCAGACACTCCCCCCATTAGGTGAGTAAAAACCCAGTAACCTTCCCCAGAGTGATGGGTTGGGATGCGAGGGATCTGAAGGGATAAGTATATGGATGAGATGGGCGTGAGGCAAGGCCAATTTCTTCTCTCCGCGCTCCAATTTCTTTATAAAACAGGGCATTCATGGTACTTACCTCGAAGAGTTGCTGTGAGGACATGATTCATACACAGTTTTAGTATCTGGCACAAAGCGAACGCTGGAAAAGTGTTCATTTTTGTTTTCATTCTTCCTAAAAGACAGGTGGGCACGGATATGTATTCCCTACTGTCCGAGAGCCCCACGGAAGGTTTGCGAACCCGTGGGCCACGCAGGTCTCAGCACCCCCAAAAGACAGGGGTTTGACAACGTGTTACGTGCGAGTTTGGGCCGAAGTTGCTAGTGTATATGTGATTCTATTCCTGTGATTTAAATCTTAAAACAGAACCCCAGGGGAGAAAAAGGAGCTGCCCACTGCCCTCCCTCGAGAACTTGGTCATCCGCCAGACCTCGGACAGTGGTCCGAGAGCCCGCGGCCCCGCCGAGGGGCGGAGCCTAGAGATCCGGGGCGGAGCCTAGTGAGCCATGGGCGGAGCCTAGAGAGCTGAGGGCGGGCCGGCGAGGCGGAGGGACCGGGCCTCTCCGGGGGCCAGCGGAAGTGCCGCCGGGCCTTCCCAGCCCTCAGAAGCGGGGTACCCTGGCCCAGCTATCCGCCAGTTCTTCCCAGAGCAATCAGCTTCTAGACCAAGTTCCGCCAAGACCCCAAGACCTGATCCGAAGAGGAGGCCCCAGGTCTGCGTATCTGTCTCAGCCGGTGCTTTCTGTCCCTCCCACTTCCCCTCCCTCCCTCCATTCCGCTGTCATTGGCGCGGCCGCAGGCGCCGGAGAGGGGTGGGGGGGCGCTGCACAGGTAAAGACCGCTAGTGAGGAGGGCGCAGGTGTGGGTGCCTCCCCGGCGGGACCGGCGGGGGAGAAAGTCTGAGGAACGTGCCGGGCTCGTTTCCAAAGCGATTGTATTGACAGTGGAGCTAGGGGAGGGTAGGCGCAGACCCCTGGAGCGCCGCCGAGCAGAGGAGAGGTGGAGGGGGCGAGACTGAAGCCCCCAGTACCTTGGGGGCCGGGTCTATCTAGACCCCGCGTCTTGCGCAGGCTCCGTTGTGCCTGAGAGGTAGTGAGCTAGTTGGGTGGGGGCGGTTCTGGGCCGGGGCACCGGAGGGTTATCCCCCATCCACTCCCTGTGTTGACTGGGGTCTGACAGAAGCCCCGCCCGGGTGCGCACAATCTCATGTTTGCAGAGTGAAAATCAATAAAAATCGATGCAATGACAAAGAATACGAAACATGTTGGATTGTTATTATTTGCATTTGTTAAATTATTTTTATTTTATTGTTTACTTCTTTCTTGGAAAAGGTGGCTTCGGCTTGGATCAGGGCCTGGGAGAGGGAAGCAGAATGTCCCTTGGTCTCCTGGCAGCCGTCCAAGGCCCCTCCTCGTCCCCAAGCCGCGCAAACTTCCCGAAGCGGCTATTCGGGGTCTGGCGCGGGTGAGAGTCCCGGGTGCGTTCGGCTTCCTGACACGGCTTTCCTTCGCGCCTCATTGTGCTCACTTTAGGGAGAAGCCCCCCTCCAGCCGCATTTCTCCGGTTCACCACTCCCACACCCCGGGGGCCGAGCCTCCTCCCCTCCCCCGAGCTCTCCCCGGCGCTTTAAATAATGATATTTGCATGCAGGGAGCGATTCATAAATACGTCAGGGCCGGTGAAATATAGGCAACATTTCAAACTTTCTATTTAAAAAACATGAATTATGGCCGCGGAAAATGTGTTCCCATTTAAAGGCGATACGAAGTATTTGGTGTCTCGTCCCTGGGCCCATCCATCACGCAGACAATAAAGAGAGTTTTTCGCCCTGACACCCGCGATTTATGGGCGCCCTTCTCTGCCCTCATCACTCACCCGCCGCGGCCGGCCCGGCGACAGGCCCTGCGGAAAGATGGGCGGCTGCCACTACCCCCCACCCCCCACCTCCGTGCACTTTGCTCCCTAGCCAGTCCCCCCCACCCCCAGACAGCCGCTCCCATGGAGGGAAGGTTTCGCTCCGGGGAGTTAGGAGGTATAGGCGGTGATGGTCAGGGCAGTCCGTGGGAGCGGGAACCACGCTCGTCCTTTCACCTCCACGCAAGCCGTGGGGCTGGGGCTAAGCCGGCCGCGGGGCGGCCTGGAGGGCCGGCTCTGCGTCCCAGCCTCGCCCGCCGACCGCGGCTCGACTCAGCGCCGGGAAGTTAGCAGTGCAGGCAATGGGAGGTTATTTACTCGCGATCTCGAGGTGAGGGGAGCGAACTGGGCAGGGGGCTCCCCAAGATAATTTTTTTATTGTCTGAAGTTTTACATACGTCTCCTTTCTCTCCCCCCCCCCCGAAATGATCCTCTCCCTCCCCAAGAGGATTTCGACCATTTCGCCAGGGGTAAGGCTAACTGGTCCCAAGCTGTCCTGCGCGGACGCTTCTCCGAAAGCTCTTTCTGCAACTTTTAGAAAGCCAACTAACTCCTCCCTGGTGCAATCCCCGCTAACACAGCCTCGACGTCCGCGGCACCTTGGGAATTGTTTTTACAGACCCGCCAAGGAGTTGGCGAGAAATAAAGAAGGAGAGGCACCTTCCCTAGCGTTTCGCCTGGGACCATGTTTTGCAGGCTGCCCCTTGCCCTCTTCGCGTACAGCCCCACCTCTCTCGCACGCAAGTTGTCACGCTGACCTCCCAAAGCCTCCGCTGAATCTCTGCTGCAAACTTGCATCGAAGAAAGTTCGGGCTTCAGCTGCCTCCGAATTTGCTTTCAGTTTTCGCTGCGGGCGGGCTCGGCCTGGTGGGTTCCTGAAGCATCCACAAGAAGTGGGGGCTGCTAGGCACAGCGGGGCAGCAAGGAGCCCCTCGGCCCAACGGTGCTGATCGTCCAGCCTCCCTGGAAGGCCCCACCTGCCGCCTCACGAGCACCAGAGGCCACCTTGTGTCGCGTTCCAGGCCGATGCGTCTGCATACAGGAGAACCAGGAGGCGTTGCCTGCCCGTTGGCAGCGAGCTGGATTTATTCGGATAGAGGCAGTGCAAACCGCAGCCAGAGAAATCCCATCGATTCTAAAAATGACAAGGTTGAATTTATTGGATCAAGATTCATGTGTAGTGCAGGGAGATGAAAATTATACAAACAGCTTCACGTCCAGTGTGAACGGAAGATCGCTCCCGGCTCAAGGGCATGTAACATAAGATTTGAATATTTAGATCTGTAGAGGGATATAAAATATTATTAAATCCTCCGTATGTGCACACATAGTTAAGTTGGGAAAATTCTACAGCAAGGGTCTTTTTACAGCCTCTGCCTGGGTGTAATCTAGGCTCCAGATAATACTATGTCCAAATAACCACACAGCCCTCTATTTCCTATAGCCAGAGTGAGTTCCACATCACCGAGGGGTACAATATATGCACCTCCGTAAATATCTGTGGCATGGCAGAGGTGAAATACATTTAAGAAAAACAGGCACACAGGTAACAGCCATTACATCGCTACAATAGTTGTGTGTATAGAAATACATATTCCTACCAGGTCGGCTATGGAAAATACACACGAATTGAGGGGGCTTTCGGAAACCCAGGGTCACAGGTCCTGCATCTCTGGCGCTCAGCCCTCCTGAGGTGGGCTCAGACTCCACTCCCATATGACTGATGGAAGAAGCTGGACCCAGACCACCAGTGCTGTCTCGCCTTGGGGGGCAGCGAAGTGGGGTTCCCAGATTCATGAGTGGTGAGGGAGCCTTCCTGTGGCTCCGAACCTGGCATTTAGGATAGCAGGGCCTGGGGGCCTATGGGCAGCCCTTCCCCCTCAAATATTTGAACCACCTCTGAATTCTGGTTCCACCGAGCTAGGGCAGTAGCCTTTTGGGCCTCTGGATGTGGAGAAAACGTGTGGAAAGGGCGGGTCGCGCTTGGTTTCCAGGCATCGCAGAGGGGGAAGCCAGAGAACACCTGAAAGGCGGCCATGATTTCACTGCCAGGAGGTTATCATGACCACCTGGCCCACGGAGGGCCAGTTTGAAGCCACAGAAGCAGTTGTCTGCGTGTATTTACTTCTGAAATGTCAGGCACCCCTTCACACCATCGGTGCTGAGGCTAGATGCCTGGTGGGTCTCCGAGTATTTGCAACGCCCAAGCAATGCCGACAGCGAGGTCAGAGACATTGCAGCAGTGAAATTCCAAGACCAAATACTAATTCCACAATGGGGTGCTTGCAACTGTCCACCCATGTCACTGCCCTGGCCTCTCTTTATTTTCTCACCCCTCCAAATGCAACCAAACCTTAAACAAACACAGACTTTTTGAGAGCCCCTGTTTGAGGAAAAATTAGAAAGGAATTTGTCATGAGTTCCTGGAAATTTCACACACTCATGAGGCAGCCCTGGCTCAGAGGAATAACCCGGGCCCTGAGAATGCCCTTCTTCAGAGCGTGGGACTGCGCCGAAGTAGTACTGTATACCTAGAGGAGGGAGAGAATAGGAAATATTCCTTGGCAGGGGGAAAGGAAGGGGCGGGGGGAGAGAAGAAAAAGATTAAGGAGCCGAGAAAGAAGCCGGAGAGGAAACAAAAAAAAGAGAGAGAAGATTGGGGGGTGGGGGGATGGAGAGAGAAAGAGAGCCAGGGGAGGCGAACCGAGAAGAGTGCAGGCCATGGCGAGACTCCGGGAACCCGCCAGGCTTTGGCTTAGGCAAGGTAGGTACCTTCAAGGTCTCGAGAAGAGGAAAGGCCACCCGGAACCTTCCCCTACCAGCCCGGGAATCTAGGCCCTGCTCCCGGTCCGGAGGGTCAGCCCTGAGTCCGGCGGCCTCCACGCGCTCTCTTCTCTCCCCACTCCTTGGGGACCACAAGGCGAGGCCATACTGGGTGGGGAGGCCCCCAGGGGCGCGCGCCAGTCCGGGACTATTTGGGCGCTCTGGGCCAGGCTTTCCAGCTCGCCGGGTCTGACCTGTCAGGCGGATTATCTTCGAGGGAGATTAATAGGGGAGGCGGGCTGCAATAATAATCGTTTTGTTTGATGTGACAACTCTGATAGGCGTTGATTTACTTACAAACTGATAGGCTTTTAATTGAGCGCCTCCGCCGAGCCCGAGATGAAAGGGAAGCGGCAGTGAAAGGCGGCCCGCCTGCCCTCCGGCCTCAATACTGATTAGCCATCTCGACAGTGAATAGTTCAAGGCATTTTCAAACTTTTTGCCTCAACTCTCTCCCCTTCTTTCTCCTCCCGCCCCCTCCTCAGATATCTGCCATGCCCACTCCTTTTTTAGAGAAGACAAATCATTTCCATTGTGTGCAAATAAAATCCACAGGACATCCACGCCAACAGCCGCTGGGGGTTGGAGGCATTAGGCCTAGCGCCGAGTAATTAATAAACCCCACCGGCCCGCTGGCCTACGAGGATTTGGCCTCCCTGGCGAGACGAGCCTGCTCAGATCCTCCCGAAAGCCCGGGAGTGAAGGCCTGGGTTTGGGGGACCCAGGCGCCTGGGTTTGGGGAAGGGCGAGTGCGCGCGGACCACGACACCCATGCGCGCAGCGCCCTGCAGGCCTGTGGAAGTGTGTCGCCGTTCCGCGGCACGCCCGTTCCGAGGGACACAGGAGCCACTCTCTGGTTTCCCCACGCTTTGGTTGCTGGGGCTGCCGCACCCAATTCCAGAAGAGGGAAGGAACTGTGAGTGAGGTGGGGGGGGGGGGTACTCCCGTGTTCACCTCCAGCTATGGCCACCGCCCCTAGCATTCAGTGTCTGAGCCTCGAGGAGAGGCCTGGCGACACCCGGCTCGTAGATGAGCTCGCCGACCTGGGAGCTCCACAGCTGATCCAGGCGACACCTCGACAGCCGAGCATTCAGTGACACAGACACTAACATACCCGCAGGATGCAAGCGACTTCCCAAACGCGCTGCTCTTCAGAGACAGTTCAGGACTAACTGGGACTTGCTACCCAAAGATGATCAAGACAACCTTGCTGTGGCCTCGCCACCCCTCCCAAACTCGCCTTCCTCGCTTGTCGCAGACACTCCGAATCCCCTTGAACGCAGGTGTGTCCTTACACCTACACACGCGCACACACACACACACCAACAAACAGCAGTCCCAAATACACACCACCTCACTCGCCTCTTCAAATGATCTTATGTCAAGTTGCCATCTCGTGAAGTTTGCCAACCTGAAGAATCAAGGGATAAGATTAAAATGCAGAAAATGAATGCCTACAAGAAAATTCTAAAACTCACCCCGGAAAGTTCTCGGTACCTGTTCGGAGTGGGAGACAGGCAAAAACGAGGGGAGAGGGGAATGGGATGGTTACAGAGGAGAGGGCGAGCGCCGCTGAGGGCAGGTCCGAAATCCGACCCAGCGTTTGCGGGGCTCTGCGCCTGGAGAGCGCGGGTGAAACCGGTGTCCGGCCCGGCCTCCGCCCCCCGCGCGGGTACCGACGGGCTCTGGGCTCCCAGCGCTCCCTGCCCCGCCATTTATCAAAAGGATTGACAACAAAAGAAGAGTCGGGGCGGAAAAGTGGGGGAGGGGAGATTCAAAGTCTTCCAAGTCCTTCGGAGTAAGGGGATGTGTGTTCTCCTCTCGTCCCCCCGCCCTTCCAATTTCTGCGACTTTCTGAAGGTGACCCCCGAACTCGATCCAGACGCTATCAAAGCCCTGATCTCACACAGCGACACAGCCATGCATACACACTTGTGTACGCAGAATCAGGTACACGGAAACACGCACAGCGCCTCCCCTCTTCTTTCCAAACAGCCGAGTGACGGTGCAAATTGAGGGGAACGCGGCAGTCCCGCTCCGCTTCCCTGGAAGAGCCCGTGTTCCCACAGGCAGCCTCCCCCGCCCTCCTTCGCCCCTTCACTCTGCTCTCGCAGCGCAGGTCAGTCCCGGCTACGCGTTCCATAAATTCGAGCGAGCAGACCGGAGTAACCCCGGCTACCAAGCCCGCTAGAATGGAGCACAGTGCGGAAGGATTGGGGAAGCGGACAGCGTGTATCTCCCCGATACACCCATGGCCAGGCAGCTTCTCAGCCCTAACCACCACCCCCGGGGTTCAAAGAATTGAGAGGGATACCCCACCATGGACCGCCAGGACTCAAGGTTACATTGGTGATGTGGTCTTAGGAAGAAGTCGCCGCGTTTGGGGTCAGGGCACTACGGAGGGTGGGGTCCGCAGCAGGCTAGCAGCCTGGCATCCGCACACTACTTGACCCCGAGGGAATGAATATTCCAGGGGAGAGGGAAAAAACTCCGATTTTAGATATCAACGCCGCCCGTCTCGGGTACCCGAAGCTGTTCCGAACTCCGAGGCCCCAACAGACCTAAGTCCCCAAATGTGGAAGGGTGTATATCTGCTACATACACCAAGAGTGGTGAGGCGCGCACCCCAGGCCTGCGCACCCCTCTCAGCACCCTGGCCGCACCTGCGCACTTTACTCTCACTATTCATTTTCTTGACACTGAGCGCCTCCCTCCCCTCTTTCATTCTTTTTCCTTAGAGCCTCCATCCCCTCCCATCCCTTGAGGCTGCTCTCCTTTCCTCCTCCTCCGGTTTCCCCTGGATCTCTTCCTTCCTCTCTGTCTCTTTCTCTCCCTCTTTTTCCCTTCAAGTCGCAGCCGCCTTGTAATCAGCAACAAAAGCTGACATAAATCACGGGCGGATTGACAAGAGCTGACAAATAACTGATTGATTGCGGTCGAGGAACATTGACAATTGATGGAGGGGTGGAGATGCCCAAAGAACTTGGCGGGGGGTGAGGGGGGAGCGGGTAGGAGAGGAGAGGATGGCAGGGGAGAGTAAGAAGTGGGGGCTGAGTGTGAAACAGAGGAAACATGTGACCCTCGATCCTGCCCCAATCTGCGAGTCCCCGGGCGTCACGTGGCCGGGAAGGGCGGGGAGCCCAGCGCACAACTCGGAGAAAAACCGCCACCGCTGCCCACCTAGCTTCTGGTTTCTCCGCCGCCAAATCTCGGGAAATCAAATCGGGCGGGCGGACTTCCTCCAGCAACCCGCTCCCCAACCTTTCCTTACCCTGGCGGCCGCACCGCGAGAGCTTTCAATTACTGAGGAGGAGAGAATATTTGGTGTTCGAGGGCCCTGTGCACCCCTGGTATCGACAGTCCGGCTGTTGTCCAGAGTCTGCCGGTGCTCCGTTTGAACGCCACCTCCATCTGTTCCTCACATGCACCCTCCTGCAAAAGGTTTCAGTTTATTTTCGAGCTGGGCAAAGGAAGGACGACAGGAGGGGAAAAAACAGGGAGGCGGCAGATAGCAAACGTAGAATAAAAGTCCAGCTACCCTTCGGATCGAAATCGAGGGAGGGGACTAGCCGCGGAGGTGGGGGGCTGGGGGCGGCGAGCTGGGAGCTGCCCATTAAAACCAGCGCTGAGAGTCCGGGCCGCGGCGGCGACGGCGGCGGCGGCGGCGCGGGACGCGTCACATCCCCTTGACCCTCCAATCACCTCGGGCTCCCATTTGATTGGAAGGCGGCAAAGGCTTTAATCTCCCCCTTGGTGCAGCTGCTTTTGAAGTGAGTTTCCTCGCCAGAGCCCCGGCTGGACAGGCAGCGGCTCACACCGCAGAGAGCAGCGCCAACGCCGGGCCGCGAGCGCGCAGCGCAGGGGCACAGCCCGAGGCGGATACCGCGAGCCACCCAGCAGTCCTGCAGTCGGGCCGGCTCTTCCCGGTCGGCCACGGCTCCGCTGCGAGCCACCCAGGATTATTCGCTTCTGGCTCCAGCAGCGGAGAAGGCGCGCTGGGCGCTGGTGGCCGCTGCGCCAGCTCCTCCTCCTTCTGCTGCTCCTGCTCCCCGGGCGAGAGCGCAGCCCCGAGCCCGCCCCGCGCCTCCTGGAGCCCAACCCCCGCTGCTCCCATGCGCGCGGGTGGGTCATGAGCACAGCGCCCTCGCTTTCTGCCCTAAGAAGCAGTAAGCAAAGCGGCGGCAGCGGCGGCGGTGCGGACCCTGCCTGGACCAGCGCGCTCTCTGGAAATAGCTGCGGCCCCGGCCCAGGCTCGTCCCCGGCCGGCAGCACCAAGCCTTTTGTGCACGCCGTGCCCCCTTCTGACCCTCTCCGCCAGGCTAACCGACTGCCCATCAAAGTGCTGAAGATGCTGACCGCACGGACTGGCCACATTTTGCACCCCGAGTACCTGCAGCCCCTGCCTTCCACTCCTGTCAGCCCCATCGAGGTAAGGACCCTCTCCCTGGATTGTGCTGGGATGGTACCATCCTGGCTTTTGCTTTACGGAATTTCTCTTGGGATCTGGGGGTGGAAGTTGGGGGTGGAGGGTCGAAGTGATTCAGCTCCCGGGTGGGAAGAGAGGATAGTGCTCCCGCACCTTAAAACTAGGGCGGAAAGGTGGGAGGAGGTACACTGGGGTGTGACTGTTCGGGGGCAAGGCACCAAAACTTGTTCTTCCCTTTGGTATAAAAGCGCCTAGCCCGCCCCAGGCCCACTTTCTGCCCAGAAGACTGACGGGAGCCCGAAATCCAGTTCCAAAGTCGCAGTCCTCAGGGTTCCCCACAAGCTGGTACACAGCTTCTCAGGCACAAACCTCCTGAGCCCGTACTCTGAAGAATTAGGGATGGGGTGGGGGTGTACAGTTCTGGGTCTAGTAGTCAGAAACCGAAACATTTAGTGAGTTTTTTTAAAAATTCAGTTTAGCGTTTATCAAGGACATGTAAGGCCCAGTTTGGGGGAAAGGGGTGTTTGCTACCTTTCTCAAGGACAAGTGTGTGTGTGTGTGTGAGTGTGTGTGTGTGTGTGTGTGTGTGTGTGTGTGTGTGTGTGTGTGTGTAGGGGGTGCCGCCTAGAATTGCGCCTCGGGGCTGGGAGGATCTTCGCGGCGGTGGCGGAGGGGCGTTTGAATCCAGGAAGCCAGGATTCTAAAGGATATCCCCTTCTTTCTTTTTGTGCCCCCACCACTACCCACAAATGACCCGCAGCTTGATGCTAAGAAGAGCCCCCTGGCACTGTTGGCGCAAACCTGCTCGCAGATCGGGAAGCCCGACCCCTCGCCCTCCTCCAAACTCTCCTCGGTCGCCTCCAATGGGGGCGGCGCGGGCGGTGCCGGCGGCGCCGGGAGTGACAAGGACGGAAAGTCGGGGCCCCTCAAGCTGAGTGACATCGGCGTGGAGGACAAATCGAGTTTCAAGCCGTACTCCAAACCCGGCTCGGATAAGAAGGAGCCGGGAGGCAGCGGCGGAGGAGGCGGTGGCGGCGGGGGTGGCGGCGGTGGGGGGGTTTCGGCGGAGAAGTCCGGATTCCGAGTACCGAGCGCCACCTGCCAGCCATTCACGCCCAGGACAGGCAGCCCAAGCTCCAGCGCCTCGGCCTGCTCACCAGGAGGCATGTTGCCTTCGGCCGGGGGCGGCCCGGAGGGCAAGGACGACAAGAAGGACCCCGACGCAGGTGGCGGCGGTGGAGGCAGCAAGGGCTCTGGGGGTGCCTCGGCCGAAGGGGCGCCCACCGGGCTGGCACACGGCCGGATTAGCTGCGGCGGTGGGATTAACGTGGACGTGAACCAGCACCCAGATGGGGGTCCCGGGGGCAAGGCTCTAGGCTCGGACTGTGGCGGTTCATCGGGCTCCAGCTCCGGCACGGGCCCCAGCGCGCCCACCTCCTCCTCGGTGCTGGGTTCTGGGCTGGTGGCTCCAGTGTCGCCCTACAAGCCGGGCCAGACAGTGTTCCCTCTGCCTCCCGCGGGCATGACTTACCCAGGCAGCCTGGCGGGGGCCTACGCCGGCTACCCGCCCCAGTTCCTGCCACACGGCGTGGCCCTCGACCCCACCAAGCCCGGCAGCCTGGTGGGGGCGCAACTGGCGGCAGCCGCGGCGGGCTCTCTGGGCTGCAGTAAGCCGGCTGGCTCAAGCCCCTTGGCCGGGGCGTCGCCGCCTTCCGTAATGACAGCCAGTTTGTGCCGGGACCCGTACTGCCTCAGTTACCACTGCGCCAGCCACCTGGCGGGGGCTGCGGCAGCCAGCGCTTCGTGCGCCCACGACCCGGCAGCTGCAGCAGCGGCGCTCAAGTCCGGATACCCGCTGGTGTACCCCACGCACCCGCTGCACGGCGTGCACTCGTCGCTAACGGCTGCGGCCGCTGCCGGGGCCACACCGCCCTCCCTGGCCGGCCACCCCCTCTATCCTTACGGCTTCATGCTCCCTAACGATCCACTCCCCCACATCTGCAACTGGGTGTCGGCGAACGGGCCGTGCGACAAGCGCTTCGCCACGTCCGAAGAGCTGCTGAGCCACTTGCGGACCCATACGGCCTTCCCCGGGACAGACAAACTGCTGTCGGGCTACCCCAGCTCGTCCTCTCTGGCCAGCGCCGCAGCGGCGGCCATGGCTTGCCACATGCACATCCCCACGTCGGGCGCTCCGGGAAGCCCGGGGACGCTGGCGCTGCGCAGCCCCCACCACGCGCTGGGACTCAGCAGCCGCTACCACCCCTACTCCAAGAGCCCGCTCCCCACCCCCGGTGCTCCCGTGCCGGTGCCCGCGGCCACCGGACCCTACTACTCCCCCTACGCCCTCTACGGACAGAGACTGACCACGGCCTCGGCGCTGGGGTATCAGTGAGGGAAGTCGCGAGGGCGAGCACGGGAAAGAAAGGAGCTGGGGGGAGGGGAGGAGCCCCGGGAGGGGCGGGAACCGGGGAGAAGCTACTGTCACCCTTTCGTGGAGATGACCGCGTGGAGATGACCCGGGCCAGGAAAGGAAAAACTATACCGTATCTGTCTACCCAAAACAGCGACCGAGACCCGGTGGGAAACTCCCCTCCCCTACCTCCCCTTCCCACCCAAACTTTATAAAAGTTGAAAAAAATATCATTTGACTTTTTATAGAAAAAGAAGGAAAAAAATAATTGAGAAAGTGTTCATCTGAGGACTGCATCGGTGGACACTGGTATTTATTTATGTTAGCTCCAAGCGGACCCATGGTTCTAAAGTGCATTATTTAGTTCGAGCTCCGTAGATAAAAAGGAAGAGGGGGGCAATTAAAAAGGAAGAGGGGGATTTAAAAATGAAAAACGAACCCTCCCGACCCTTGTAGATTATAAATAAATACAAAACCACCACAGAACTAGAGGTCTTCTCTTTAATGTTACTTTAAAATTGCTATGATTGTATTGTACGTTCTTATTTAATGTCTGATTGAAACACAACTTACATGCATGTTTGTTACAAAAATGAAAAAAAACAAAAACAAAACAAGTCACAATTTGTCAGCTCTGATTTCAAATTGCAATTATTTTTAAGGTGTATACCATTGGAAGAGAATGGGTATTTTTTTGTATGTATTCTGGAAGAAAACAAAAAAAAAAGGAAAAACAATTCTATTCCAAAACCTCATTTGCCTTATTTTGTTCTTTAAAAGGAACACTTAACTATTTTTAATTTTTAAGTACACCCGCTGAAAAGGGGACAAGTAAGGTTTACGTCATGTACTGAAATAATAGACAATGTATCGCTTTAAAGATTAAAATTCCGTATATTTGATGTATTAAAAGGTTTTACTTTTTCTTATTATCTTTTTTATTTTTTGGTTAAAGAAAGAAGAGCAAGGCAGCCACAGTGGGTTCCCTGGACCTCGTGCCCACTCCTGCCCAGGACCGCGGCCGCATTTCGATTGTTCTGTTGTGATTTTCCGGAAGAAGCAAAGGCTTCCGAAGGGCTGGCCAGTAGTGGGGTTGGTCTTAGAAAAAATATTTTTCAAGAGGGGATTTAACAACTTGAAAATATCTTGTCCTTAGCTATTGCTCATTTCGTTTTTCTCTTTTTCTCCTAGCAGCCTGATATTAAAAGTGAAAGAAAATGATTTTTAAACATTTCCTCTTGAGCTTTTTAGGAGTTGGGGTTTCGTTTTGAACAGAGAGCAGCGCAGGCCACGACTCGCCCGCCGGCCTGGGCCCAGGGGAGGTGCCGCGCGCGACACCGCGGTTCCTCCCTTTGCTTTCCAAGCATCCCTGGTCCCGGGCCGCAGCCGGGATAGGCTGGGGGACGGAGGGCGCTCGGGAACCTGTTTCCCGGGGTTAGGGAGAGCGCGCCCAAACCCTCCCGTCTCTCCGGGGAAAGTGAGCTTGCTGTCCATTTCCTCTTCTGGCTGCCCAGGGCCAGAGATGGCCGCCAGCCGACCCACTCAGACACCCCCTTCCACCCAGCACCACCCCTCCCCCGGCTCCTTCCTCTCCGGAGTCCCGACGCCCGGCTAGCCGGCGCCGCGGCTGTTTTTCCGCGTCCCGATCCCTCTGCAGCCGGTGCTCTATCCCAATCTGTGCCGCAGGAGAGTGCGCCGGGGCAGGGGACCCGGAAGCCCCTTCAAACTCGACCCCTATAGGGTCCTGGCCATCATTCTCGGCCTCGCGGGGACGACCCGGTGGGCGCCAAGAGCCGTTCTGGGCTGCGAACTGCGCTCCGCAAAGCCGTGGTGGGACCCTCCGTCCCGGCTCGGGTCTCCGCGGTGCGCGCCGCTCCCTCCCCCTCAATTTGAGCGGCGGGACTGAGCTGCCTGGAGCGCCAGTGGATCCGCGCAGAGAAGAGCCCTAACCTTTTCTTTGGGGGGCGGGAAGGGGAAGCGGTTCGGGACATGCGCTCCCCAACCCCCTTCCTGCCCCACAAACACACGCTCACACCCCAGGCCTAGGGTGACTTATCTCCTGGCTATTTGGGCGCTCGCCCTCCAGGTCCGCCTTTCCTCGGATCCCAGGACCAGGGAGCCGTGACGCTGAGCGCGCACACCGAAACCCCTCTCTCTAGGGGCAGGCCGTTCTGGGTTCTCCCAGCCTTCGGCCTTCCTCGGTGGGTGCCAAACTCCTCCTGCTGCCTCGGGAAGCTCGCCGCCGCGCAGAGGCCGTCCTCGGCCTCGGGCCTCGGCCAGTCAATCGCGCCGCTCCAGCCGCCATTTGCTCGGGGGTTGGGGACTTTGAGATTCTGCATCCTCCACCCAGCGTCAGCCTCCCGGCTGCCGGGCCTTTCCCCGGGTGGCACGCAAAGCGGGCCCGGCGACCTTACGCAGCGGGGGTCTGCCGGGCCCCCGCCGGGAGAGGACTGAGTGGAGACTCGGGCTCCGACGCCGCTACCCAGAGGAGGGCAGCCCCTGCCGCCTTGGACCCTGCAGCCTAGGCTCCCGACTCCGGAAACAGGCGCTGGCGCCCGAGGAGGACCGCGGCCGGCGGTGTCCAGGACGCCCAGTGCCGCTCCCACTCTGGTCCTGCTAAGAGGGACTGAGTAGAGCCTGGCTGGGCCTGGATCCTCGAGAACCCCGGCCTTTGGAGAAGCTTGTCACCCCCAGGCTCTCAGACAGACACCACCCCTCCTGCGGAGTGAGAGGGAGGGCGTTCGAGGAGATGGTGCGGGCCAAATCGCGACCACAGCTTGGGACGGGAAAGCCAGGCCTCGCTCACCCTCACCAGCACCAGCCACACGCCGCTGGCCACTCTGCTCCACAGGCTTTGCCCTCCTTCGTCTCGCGTCTTCAAACAGGGGTCCCTAGGCCACCACCGCCTGTGCCCGCTAGAAATTGCCCAGCCCTAGAATTTCAAGTCTGGGACCGGCAGGGAGACCAATTGGGCACATTTGTGCCTTTGGCCAACTCTTGGTATTTTATTACCAAAAATCAAAACCAAAACGCCTTGAAATTTTAATGAGACCTCCTTTCCGCAGAAACTATTCAGAGGCAGCAAAATTTCAGAGCTGGGGACCGGGCGCTGGGAGGAGAATGCGTTCCCCGACGTGTTGGACGAAGCTGAGTCACCCTGGGCGCTGGGTTAGAGACGAGAAGGTGGCAATATTTGCTTTGGGTCCCGGCCGAGGTGCGAGCACCCTCGGGGAACAAACGCACCTCCGCGGCGCGCCCCGAGCTCTCTCTCTCTCCGGCTTTCTCTAGAACTGCGGCTGGATCCCCAGCCCACGGGCCTGCTGCTGCTGCTGCTGCTGCTGCTGCTGCTGCTGCTGCTGCTGCTGCTGCTGCTGCTGCTGCTGCTGATCCCGGAGCGGAGCGCGGCGTTTCCGCCAGGCGGCGCTGCGGAGCCCTGCAGAGCCCTGCAGAGCGGAAGGACACGCGGATCTTCTGCCAGTGCGCAGGTGCCTGGGTGGTCATCCTAAGACCCCGCGCCTCCGCCTTCGCCTTCGCTGGGCTTTGGAGCGGTGTCTGAGAGTCTCCTCCTCATAACTACTTCTTCCTCTCCTGCAGCGAACGATGTCCTCTGTGCTTCTCCACCTGCTCTAGCTTCTGCTGTCGTGTTTCTCTCGCTTTCTTTCTCTACCCCAGAGGAGTTGGCCCAGGTGTCACGGACCCCTCCCCAATCCTAGCAGTTCCCACAGCCACCCTGGAGGTTCCAACAGGTCACCTTGTCTGTCATACTAATGTGGTCCCCACACATTCATGGGCAACTGAACGAATTCATTCGTTCTCATCCACTGATTATTTCCTAGGGCTTCCCCCTTATCAAACGCTGTCTCTTTACCAGCCTCTGACACAGATGGAGAAATGGAGACTAAGTTCTGGAAGCCAATAGCAAGGCCAGCAGACAAAGCCCAAGCCTTTCTCTCCATTCAGTCCCTGCCCCCATCTGTACCTCTGGTGGTGACACGAGTGACCCTGGTGTCTTTGTGCTGGGTGACCTTTAAGCTGTAAGGAAAGGCAGAAAAAAAAGGCCTTCTGGTTGATGAATGACCTGTGCTTTGAAAAAGGGTAAAAGTTGCCCAGAAGGTGAGGCATATCCCTGAGAGGCCCTCTGATGGCCTCTTCTGTACATACTGGTTTAGAGTTCCTCACCACTGTGGCTAGAGGCCTAGTCATGCTCAGAGTGACTGCAAAACTCAGGCAGACCTGTTCACTCTGTTATGGACTCCAGCCCACATTATCCTATATTATCCCATTTACACTTCACAACCATTCCATGAGGCCGTTAGAATCTTTACCCCCACTTAATAGGAGAGGAAACTGAGGCTCAGCAAGGGAAGGATGGTAGCTTGAGGTCACACACCTAGTCAGAGGTGGAGTTGATGCAGAGAGCCTCATCTTGCTGCTCTCAATTGAGGAGATTCTAAAACATAATAATGCCTGGGAACAGGAGATTCTGTTTTAGCTGAGAGAGAGTGTAATGGACATAATTTTGTTGTTGTTTACATTTTCAGTGTTATTATTATTATTATTACTTTACTTTTCAAAATAGAGATTTTCAAACATACGCAGATGAGGTCAACCAGAATAGGCTATAGAGAAAATGGCATAATAGACCTCCCACAAGCCTATCACCTAGCCTCAACAGTTATCAGCTCATGGCCAACTTTATTTCTTCTCCATCCCCTCCAACTTGCTTCCCCACATTATTTGAATACAGACATCTTATCATTTCACTTCCTTAAGTGTTTGTCACTTCCAGCTGAAGTCTGAACCAATCCAGGGCTCATCCCTCTGCGCTGCCTTGAGGCTTGGTGAGGTTGAGGATAGTTCAGTGAGTGCACAGCAAAGCTGAGATTGGAATCCATTTCTATCAGACCCAGAACCCAAGTACTTCACCCCATGCTGTGCTGGAGATCCCCCGAAACCTCAGGAATAGTGAGCCCTCTCCACCCAGTGTGACTCCAGGGCTTGCCCAAGAGGTCTCTGAGTGGTAAAACGACATGGGCCCCTGGCTAGGCAGCAGTGCCTGAGAGGGACACCCAAAGCACAAGGGACATTTTGAAAGTGAGAACTACTTAAAGCCACATGTTGTAGTGGAAAGAGTACAAATTTGGGGATGGGCTGATCTAAATCGAAATTCAGCTCCACCATTGGCTCACCTCTGGGCCTCAGTTTTCTCATCTGTAAAATGGAGGCATTGATACTAACCCAATATTGTTGTTGAGAGGCTCAAATGAAATAATAAATGTGAAAATGCTCAACCTACTGTCTGGCCTGTACTGGCTCTTAATAAGGACAGATTTATTTCCTTCTTTTTTTGCCAAAGTCCCATTTCATTATGACCAATGCTCTTACTTCAGAACCAACCATCACCCCCCAGGCTCAGATTCTCACTCTACCACCTGGCCATCAGAGTGCCCATAATTATGGTTTATCTTCCAATCCGGGCCCTCTTTGCCTGTCCTACCTTGTGTCTCACCAATCTTCACAGTTGAGATACACTGCCAGCCAACTAGCCCCTATATACCTTGGTTAGTGGTGCTCATCACCTGCTCCTTCCCTAGAATGCCTTCCTCCCAACCCTTCCCCCAAACATCTCTTCCAGGAAGCCCTCCAGGCTTTTCCCCACCACACACTGATCTTTCCCTCACTTTGCATTCTTTCATCACTTAATGCAAAGGCAGATGGTAGAGATATGAAAACCACTGGATTAGGGATGAGGATACTTGGGTTTGAGTAGTTCCTCTTCACAGCTGTGTGACCATGACAACCCAATTAAGGTCTCTATGAAACTTGTCTTCAAAACTGATATAGGACTGAGTATACCATAGGTAGGCAGCATTTCCTGACAATAATAGTGTTAATAAGTAGCATGTATATACACACTTACTCTCCAGGCACTCATGCAGTCCTATTACTATTACTATCATCATTTGACAGGTGAGGAAACTGATGGCTAGAGAGAAATAACATATCTATAGCTCCAGAGCTCAAGTCCATAATTGCTCTACTACTCTGTGCTAGTCCCTGTGCCTGGAGTCTTTGTCCTCTGCCTTCTTTTCCTAATTACCAGCAACTCAAAACTTCTGCTTCAAATCTCAGGCCTATGTCACCTCCTCCGGTAGCCCCCTCCCTTGAGCTAGTCATTCTTCTTCTTGTAGCACCCTCCCTCGATCCAATGCCCTTCTCTTTACTCCTGTAGCACCTGTTCATCCCACCATTATACTCTCTACATTTTCCTGATAGCCTAGACTCTGAGACACTGGGGACGAGGGACTATCTCCTATACCTATTTCTACATAGTAGATGCTCAATAAATGTTAGAGGGAAGGAAAGAAGAGAGGGAGAAAGGGGGGGATGACAGAGAAAAAGAAAAAACAAAAGAAGAGAGAAGAGATGGGAAAGAATTGGGCCCTCTTGGACAAGATGATTCTTCCAAAGAGAGTAGAAGGAAAAGTAGCAGTGGCCTTTAGTGTACCTTTAAATTTCTTTGCCCATGGTCTAAAACTTGGGGCTGGGTGAGCTTCCATACATCAGTTAGAAATTGCATTTGCTGACAATAACAATGACCCTTAAATAGTGACTTAAAGAAGATAAATGTTCTCTTCTCTCAGTCTCCAGGTGATCAGTTCAGGCTAAGAACGGCCCTTGATCATCAGAAACCTAGGGTCCTTCTGTTTCCAGCTGTACCAGCCCAACCTGGAAGCCTTCATCCTCACACCACCTCTAAGTCCAAGATTGTTGAGGTAAGTAACCATTACCTCATCCCAAACAACAGGAGGGAAGGGTAAAAAGAGGTAAAAGGGTCCCTTCCCTTTTGATGAGTCTTCCTGAAATCCACACACATTCTTCAGCCTATACTTTATTAGGTAGAACTAAGTCACATGACCATACTTAACTGCAAGGAAGGCTGGGAAGTATAATGTTTAACTGGGTCACTGGATGGTAATTTCTACCTTTAACCACAGATTCTTGTAGATCAAGCATGTCAAACTTGCAGCCTGCAGGCCACATGTGGCTCACAACGAATATTTTTGCTACCCAGCCAATATAATGTTTTAATAAGAATTTCATAACTTAATTTTTCCAAAATCCTGTTATAAATAATTATTAATAATGAACTACAATGTTCGCTAATAACTGATTACTATAATCGTGTTGCATTCATTTCCCTTATGTGCCTTACGTGCAGGCACACCATTTCTCTCCACTAATACTAGCAGCAATTATTTTAGCAGCCGATTGCCACGTCATTAGCCTTGTACTGACTTGTTTGGTGTGTGCAACAGGAAATATTTTGCTTTCGGAGAACAAGAAAAATAGGTTTATTTGTGTTACCCTTATTAATTTGTGCAGTTATTCAGTGTCTGGTAAGTTAATGTTCAAGAAAAATATTAATTTTTATTAAAATGTTCTATTATCTTATGTTAATGATGACTCATTTATTTCAGCCCTTTGTATTCAGCATGTCTCTATCAAAATAAACCTACGTTTCTATGAAAATTGAAGCTTTCGTTTTTTTACAGCCACATACACCTACACCTTGTTTATTTGGCCGTGTTAGCCTTTGCGTTTGACATGCTTGCTGTAGATAAACTGGGTGGGGTAGCTATTTGATAAACCCACAGAAGTTGTAATTTCAGGTTGGTGGATTTTGTTCCTTTTAGGTGCCTGGAGTTGTATGGTGCAATAATTTGAAGAAGTAATTTTTACCCATATAAAAAATAAAGAACTTTGATCAGACAGTTGTTCATTTTGGCTCTGCACCCTGCACATAACACCACGCCAGGAAGAAGGGATCATCTTTTATGAAACAAAAAAACAACTGGGCGGGAGGCAGTAAACCTACCTTCCATCCCCTTCCATGTTATTGATAAAAAAAAAACAAAAACAAAAAAAACAAAAAACTGAATACAGCCTCCAGCTCAAAACAGAGGCAGATTGATGCTAAGTCAACTTTGCACTAACTCTACCTTACATAATTATAGGGTGACTGCAGAAACTTAAAAGAAACAAGCCATGACCAAAAAGAACACAAACAGAATCACTGAATCTTAGTAACACCTGAGTGAGTTGCAATCATGAATCCATACACCTATACAGCGCAAACCTATGAATCCATACACCCACATAGGGATGGCCCTTGGACACACCTATGTTGGATCCAGAAGGTGTGGGCAGGGATTAAGGAATTTGGAGAAAGGAAGAGGAGATTCCTAGGACTGGGAGGGGTAAAGAGAAAGCAGAAACAGGGACTCGCGAGTGTGAATGCTTCGGTTGTCCTGTTGCTAGAAGCTTCCTCATCTTCAGGTCTCAACAAGGGAGAGACATTTTAGAGTTCTGCGCATACCTTTGTCTCTCTGCATCTGCCATTTTTCTTTCATACACTTTACAAGCATCTCTCCCTCACATCTTCCAGAGGCAACTCCTGTGCTGTGGGAATTCTACACACTCCACATCACTAGTTCTTAAGCCTTTTGTGGGTTGAGGAAAAAGCCAGTCTTTTTGTTTGTTTCTTTGAGAATTTGATAAAAGTGATGGGCCCTCTTTATAAAATATGTCCACTACTCAACTTTGGAAAAATAATTTCAAGTAGTGCATGGATCTGCAGATTTTAAATCTTCGATCTTAAAGTAAATCCAAGCTTTAACTATAAAAAGAGCATGCCCTTGGGAAATGCCCTGAAGGACTCTGGGGTTTCCTTTCTAAAATTATTCTGACCAAGGCAGCATTCCAACTATTCTGTGCCATTTAGTCTAATAAATAGTAACCTACCACAAGCCAGTATTAACCAGTGCAACCTTCACAATAACATTATGACGAGGGCACTGTCATTAGCCCCACTTTATAGATGAAGAAACTGAGGTACAGAGAGGTGAAGTGATTTGCCCAAGGTTACACAACCAGGAAGTGGCAGAGGTGGGATTCTATTATATGCTGTCAGACTCCAAGGCCATTATTTTCTGTATTCTCATCACTGCACAGTGGCCTTTACCTCTCTGTACACTAAAATCACACACATCTGCCTTTCTCCCCTAATGCAGGTGTCAGGCCCCACCCAGTAGTGTGCTATAATCAGCTCATACAGGCTCCCAAGAGCCATTTGTGCATATCCCTTTCCAACTCCTCATTCTGTGGCATTTTACTGATAGGTTGAAATCAGCCGTAATGGGAGTATTTACACCATAGCCACTGGCAAACACTACAGTGAAGGCTTCCTCCCCGCCCCCCGCTCCCCCCCCTCCACCCCCCGCGCCAGAGAGCTGTTTATAAAGAATTTACCAGCACACCACTGGACCCCACTAATGCTAGTTCCACTCAAATGGTTTAACCTACAGTTCCAGCCACCGAACCCCTGAATCAGTGTGAAGTAGGAATCTTCCTCCCTGCCAGTGAGGAGGATTTGGATATGATCTGCTGCCCCCAGGCTTAGTGTGTGTGTGGGGGGGGGTGGGGCGTATTTAGGGAGAGTATAGCTTCCTTCTTTGACCCCATCATCTACAGGTCATCTTTCAGATGCCCTCAGCACTTCCCTCTCCTAGAACCCAAGTCTGGTCATGTGTGGGCCTGGACCCCTTCTACCACACAGGTCCAGATACTTTACACCACAGCAGACTGTTCATTTTGGCTCTGCACCCTGCCCAGCTCTGTACTCCCAACATTGGACCGTTGATGCCAGCCAGATCTAGTTTATCCCTGTTCCTTTGGGGTTAGCTACAGGCAGGTGGCCCCTCCCTCCTGCACCACTAGGTACCAGCCCTTCTCCTTATCCTCCACCTTCTGGGAGCACCCAGCAAACTGCCTGGCTGAGGCCAAGACAGTTGTGACAATACACATTCTCTGACTTTTGTCCAGAGAGAAACCCCACCCCACAGTACAAATTCCAGTGGGCCAGCCTTCAAGTGGAGCCTGCCCTGGTGCCCTCTCGCCAGGCAGAATCGCAGGCCACAGGAAGGAAATTGGATTGTTATTATTACCATTTAGTGAGCATGCCTGAAGTCACACAGCTAACAAGTGTGGGCTGAATTTAAGGCCAGAGCTATTTCATTCCAAAGCCCACACCTACAAAACCTGTATATGTCAACTCACAGGTACTACTTGAAGAGCTGACAGAATGCTCATGGCTGCTCCTTCACCAGCCCCCAGGGAAGTATGGGAAGAGCAGCCTCTCTTGCCTCCCTTGGGGTTACCTTGGAAAGTCCCCAAGGTGAGAAAGAAGACAACCTGGGTCACCTGTGGCAAGACCACTGCCCAGAGTTGTGAGCCTCTAGCCATGGAAAGTGAGTGTTCAACTGGCAGGCATGTAATGAGCACCCCCTGCATACATAGCATTCTCTTAGGCGTGGAGGTAGGGAAAAGATGGCCAGGTCATGATATCTGTACTCAAAAAGCTTACTGTCCAGACTAGTGGGTCACAGAAATGACTGCTGCATTAAGGCGGGCTGTGATAGGGCTGTAATCAGTGGAGGCACAGGATGAATTCCCATAGGAGGCTGTGGAAATCTTCCTGGACTGGCATCAGGGAGGAGGCAGCACTTGATCTGGGCTTGGACAATGAATAGACATTTGAAGGGTGGAGAATAGGGATTTTGGGAAACCCAGAGAAGGGACGAGCAGGCCCATGAGGATGTTGGGTAGGATGTGGCTGTAGCAGAGGGAGTAGGTGGGAATGCAGTGGGAACAGGTGGTCTCCTATTCTTTGATAAGCAATGGTGAGCCATCAGAGATCTTTGAGCAGAAGAGTACCATTAGGGCCCTGGCAGGGTGGCTCAATTGGTTGGAGTACCAAAAAGTTGCAGGTTCAGTTCTCGGTCAGGGCACATACTTAGGTTTTGGGTTCAATCACTGGTCAGGACATGTAAGGGAGGCAACTGATAGATGTTTCTCTTGCATGTCAATCTCTCTCCCCTCCCCCGTCTTCTTTCCTCTCTCTCTAAAATCAATAAAAACATATTCTCAGGTGAAGATTTATTTTTTTAATATCCATGGCCAGTGTGACTCAGCCGTGTGAAAGGTTGCCAGTTGAATTCCTGGTCAGGGCACATGCCCAGGTTGTGAGCTCGATCCCCATAGTGGGTATGCAGGAGGCAGCTGATTGGTGTTTCATTTTTACATTGATGTTTCTCTCCCCCCTCTACCTTCTGTCTCTCTAAAATTCAATTTAAAATATTTTTAAAATAGAAAAAAGAGCACCTTTAGGGATGGAGCAATGAGAGACTGAAGATTAAGAGACCAATTCAGAGGTCAGGTGGTAAGAGCTGGAAGCAAGGGAGAGGCTACAAGAAAGGCAAAGCAAGGACAGTTCCAAGGGACACTGAGGAGATAGAATGGACTGGACTCAGTGAAGGACAGGGACTAGAAAGGAGAGCAAGAAGGAAAATAGGATCTTGAGGTCTCTAGTCTTTGATATTGGCTACACTGCTGGAACAAAGAGACCCCAAATACAGTGCCTTAAATCAGATGGAAGTTTCTCTTAAGTCTTTGTGATCTATGCTGGAGAGGCTGCTCTCCTCTATGATGTCATTCAGGGGCCTGAGTTCCTTCCATCTTTGTGTTCCTTCATTCCCTAGTATATTGTATTCATTGGTGTGATCAAATGAATCAAGCATGTCAAACTTGCAGCCTGCAGCCTATCTCTCCTCTTTGCCCATGGCAAGAGGAGAGATAGGAAGTCCAGGGCAAGTGATGTCCTTTTGAACAATTGAGGGAGGAGTTGCTTATATTCACCTGGCTGTAAAATGAAGTTTCTGCCATGTGCAAGAAAGTTGGGCAGAATAGATTTGGGGATGGAGTCTACCACATCTGGGTACTTGGCAGATATTCCAAGGGGGGAGGGGGCAGGCTTTGGCAGGGAGATGCAGAGTGAGGGTTTTTAATGAGTTGAGTTTCTGAGGCCTGCAGCATGTCATGGCTGGAGATGTAAATTTGTGAGTTATAAGTGTAAGCAGAGACGAAAGAGCTGAAACCTGGGGTGTGAGTGATAATGTGTCCAGGGAGAGAAAATAGAAGAAATTAGACAAAGAAATTAGCCTGAAACTCTTGGGGAAGGCATAGGAGAAATACGTTGCCAATTTTATTTGCCAAAGATGGTGGCACCAGTATATCCATCCCATGTACCTTTCTTACACTTTAAAGTTGACACACCTCCCTTGGCAGGTGAATTGGGCAGGCCTGTGATCAGAGCAGAAGGAATCCTGTGTGACCTCCAAGGTTGTCAGGACAGGTGATACCTCCTCCTCTAGAGATGCTCACCCTTGGAACCCCATCCTCTGAAGAAGCCAAGTGGTCACATGGACAGGCCCTGTTAGGTGTTCTGGTGGCAGCTACAGCTAAAGTCAGCCAACAGGGCATCAGATGCCAGCATGAAGTGATGAGCCTCAGAAGATCCAGCCCGCAACCTCTGGGCTGCCTCCCTGACCCTGAGTGGAGCAGAGGTAAACCCTCCCGCAAAGCCCTACTCAAACTGCCAATTCTTGAACAAAATAAATGTTGTTATTGTCTCAAGCCACTGAATTTTGGAGTCTTTTTCTTGTAATAATAGGTGACCAATTAGGCCAGAATCCCTTTTCCCATCCTAGGAGAATGCTCCAAACCACATAGAATAAGGGTGACTCTGGACTGACCTTACCTATCTCCTTACTTCTCTTCCTATCTGTCTCCTGCTTGTCCTCTCTCTAGCTGTGACACATCCCTTTTTCTGTGTACTAGTCCCCAACTTTCCTCTTTGACCAGCCTCTGGACTCCCAGGATGGCTGCCTTTCTGATCCCCCTCAGCCTGGCTCCACAGTCCACACAAAAGACATTCCCAGGCTGCACCTCTTCTCTCCCTCCATCCCAGAGGGTCAAGAGGGTAGTCTGGTGGCAGAGAGTTGGAAGGAGAGCACAGGGTCTCTGAATGCAAGGCATAGAAAGGTCTCTGTGTTCCCTTTAATATAGCTATTTCCCTTAAATATCTGCATAAGGAACACATGTCAAACTTGGAAAGATGAGGGTCATAGAGGAAGCCTCTGTGACCAAGAGGCAGAACCAGGGAATAGGGGATGAGGAGGTGATTGGAGGCCCCACAACCTTGGAGGACAATAGCCAAGAGTCCCTAACAAGGCAGTGAGTAGTGGGGCGGGGGGCATTGGGAGGGAGTTGACATAGCTGCACAGCCAGAGCATTACTGGGGCACATTGTGAAATAGTTACCACAGTCAAGTTAATTAACATACCCATCACCTCACATAGTTACTGTGTGTGTGTGTGTGTGTGTGTGTGTGTGTGTGTGTGTGTGTGTTGAAAACACTTAAGATCTACTCTCTTAGCAAATTTCAAGTACACATTACAGTATTGTTGACTCTAATCACCATGCTGCACATTAGATCCCCAGACTTATTCATTTTATAATTTCATTTGTACACTTTGGCCAACATGTCCGCATTCCCCCCACTCCCTAACCCCAGGCAACCACCATTCTACTTTTTGTTTCTATGGATTAACTATTTTAGATTTATCATATGGGGGGTATCATGTAGTATTTGCCCTTCCATGTTTGGCATATTTCACTAGAATAATATCCTCCCGTTTCATCCATGTTGTTGCAAATGGCAGAATTTGTGTGTGTGTGTGTGTGTGTGTGTGTGTTGTGTGTTGTGTGTTGTGTGTATTACATTTTCTTTAGCCATTCATCCATCCATGAACATGTAGGTTGATGCCATATTTTGTCCATTGTGAATAATGCTGCAATAAACATGGGAGTGCAGATATCTTTTAGAGATACTGATTTTATTTCCTTTGGAAATATAGCCAGAAGTAGGATTGCTGAATCATATGATAGTTCTATTTTTAATTTTTTAGAAACTTCCATACTGATTTCCATAATGGCTACACCAATTTACATTCCCAGAAAGAGTGTATAAGGATTCTCTTTTTTCTACATCTTCGCCAACACTTGTTATCTCATCTTTTTATAATACCACTAGAGGCCCAGTGCACAAAATTCATGCACTCAGGGGAGGGGGCGCTCAGCCCAGCCTGCACCCTCCCGCAGTCTGGGAGCCCACTGGGGATATCCAACTGCTGCGGAGGCAGGAGAGGCTCCCTCCACAGCCGCTGTGCTTGCCAGCCATGAGCCTGGCTTCTGGTTGACCAGCGCACCCACTGTGGGAGTGCACTGATCACCAGGGGGCAGCCCTTCATTGAGCGTCTGACCCCTGGTGGTCAGTGTGCGTCATAGTGACAGGTCGATCCACCGTTTGGTTGATTTACAGATTAGCCTTTTATTATATAGGATCTTAGCAATTATGAGGTGATATCTCAATGTGGATTTCACTTCCGTGATGATTAGTGATGTTGTACACTAATGTATATGTACATGTTGGACATTTGTATGTCTTCTTTGGGAAAATCTCTGTTCAGATCCTTTGCTCATTTTTAAATGGGTAATTTGGTTTTTCACTATTAAGTTGTATGAACTCTTTATATATTTTGGTTGCAAATATTTTCTTCAATCCTGTAGAAAATATTTGCAAACCATATATTCATTTTTTTCTATTGTTTCCTTTGCTGTAAAAAAATTTTTAGTTTGATGTAATCCCACTTGTCTATTTTTGCTCTGTTGCCTGTGCTTTTGGTATCATATTCAAAAAATTTGTTGCCAAGACCAATGTCAAGGAGCTTTTTCCTTATGTTTTCTTCAGAGTTTTACTTCATCAGGTCTTACGTTTAAGTCTTTAGCTAATTTAATTTTTGTGTATGCTGTAAGGTAAGAGTATGTTGATTTCTTGGGGAATTAATCCCTATGCCTGGCATCAAATTCTACACATGCTGGGACTATGGGCAAGGGACCCCGACCAATGTACCCTGAGAGTTCAATAATATTGCCAATGCCAGTCAATGCAAAGGTCTGGCTGTTGGTCAAATAGCTGGCATGTTTATTGACTGATAGATCAATTAAGTACCAAACAGCTTGCCAAATCAAAGATTGGTGGATAGACCAACAGCCTGGCTGGCTAAGGATGGGGTTTGCACCTTAAATATCTTTATCCCAATCAATGCTTAGCACAGCACCTGGCTCAGAGTAGGCTCTCAATAAATGGCTATCATATTAATTACATGACCCACATGGCATCAAGGGAGGCTGGGAAATGTAGTTGTCATTTTATTAAAATCAATTACAAATCAGGGTTCCAATCCAGGAAAATGGAGATGGAGGCCACTAGTAGTCTCTGCTATAAGGACACAGTGATGAGTTCTGAGTAAGGGACACAGAGACTTGCAGGCCACATCTCAAGTTCAAAGGTGAAATTGCACTGAGTCTTGGAATTTTGGAGTTGCCTCCTCTGCAGAACTTTCAGAGGGCGACAATTTCTCCTCTGTACTCATTGATGTCCTAGGGAGATGCTGAGCTGAGAAGCAGAGAAAGGTCACCTTTATCCTTTAAAATCATTGCTATCTATTTCCACAGGCCTGGCCTGGAGGAAATATGGTCTTATATCTTCCCTTGTTCAGCTCATCGCAAAATCTTACTAAAGTTCCCATTCAAAACCTGATCTCCGAAGCTCCTGATGACTGTTGACCCTAAATTCTTTGCAGACAGGGCCCCTGCCATGTCACAGGCTTCCATTCAGAAGTAAGAACCAAAGGTCTTGGAAATTCTTCCTCCTTGTGCCTTTACTGACATGGCTTTACCTTTGAGCCAAATGGAAAGCTCAGCATATAGTCACTGTGCTAAGATCTGGGCCCCATTGCCTGGCTTCAAATTTCAACGCTGTCACTGGCTGGTTCTGTGACCTTGGGCACATCACTGAACCTCCCCCTGAGTCTCCGTTTCCTCATCTCCAACAGGGAATGAGAATAATAATGCCAACCTCACTGCGTCAGTGGTGAGAACAGGACCTGGCAGGTAGCAAAAATTCAAAACTTCTTAGGCGTTCTTAGAAACATAGATAGTCATTTCGGGCCTGTGTTTTCTGTCTCCCCTGATTTTTGAGGGGTAGGGAGGTCTGTCTTTTCCATCTCATCTTGCCCTCCTTCTCCCCCATGCACAGAGAAGAGAATCACACTGCCAGCTCAGCCTGGGCACAGAGTTGGCACAGCCCTGTGGTTTACATACCTCTCTTCTGACCCAGGTGCTAGGAGCTCTCCTCTCTTCCCTTCACTTCAGCCACACCCCACCTAGAGGCACTGAGTGGCCAGTGCTGTGTTGTGGTGTGTGGTGCCCACTTCCTGCCACTCCCCTTTGAAGGATCACGGCAGGGTTGAGGACCCCCTGCACAGGTCTCCTACTTGTATTGCATTCAGATTGCCCCTGTCCCAGAGCACAAGATAATGGGGCAAAAATAAAATTTGCTTCCCAGCTTCCCTCTGGTTCCTTGAGTGTTACTTTCCTGTGTATTTATGGTAATCATCCCTGCAACAAAAACAGAGACTTCACTGTCTAAATAATAAGGCAATTTGTTACAGTTAATTACTCAAGGACTTCCTTAATCTCAATTAATAGATCCGAGAGGATTCCTGCCCCCTCTCGTTGCAGTGTTCCCCAAGATCCCCCTAATGTATTCTGGATCACAGATTAGTGGGGAGCCAAGAATGGTCCTTGCTGGGCAGAACTGCTAAAATCCATCCCAGCAACGTGAAGCAGTGATTTATTGTGACATGGAATGTGGGACATTTCCCCAGCTTTTGTGATTGTGGTAATGAAGCTGTAAACCAAATAGCATGAAATGAGGCAAGGCCTTACAATTTAATCAGCTCGTAAACAGATCTACTGCATCAAGCAAATGACATTATTATCCATCCGAAGTAAATCATGCTAATCTCGGGAGATAAAATCAACATCGTTAATGGTCACATGTCATATTCATCAACACTAAACCATCCCCTTTGACAGATTAATCCTAACTACAGCTCCCAGGATGTATGGTAATAGGGCTTGTAGCATGCATTTCACTCCGTGCCAGGCTAACCAGCACTCTTAGGCTGCTATTACAAATAATTTTTTATTGATTTACATATTTTAAAATGCATTTAAGGTGAGGCACCATTAAAAATCTTGTCACCTACCCATATTTCTTCCCTACATTCCCAGACTTTATTAATAGGAATGGGAAGACAAACGCAGCAAGCCTTATAAATACTTTGTTTAGGACACTATTAGGGGTAATTAAGATTGGGACTGGGGTATTTTGGGGGGAGGACAGGTGAGGAGCAGAGGGGGTGATAGGAAGAAGGAACCTTCTTGTGGTTCAGGGATGAAAAGAAATTGCAGCATCTTTTGCTTTCTGTTTTCCCTAGACGTGCCAGGGAGAAGGGGAATAAATTCTCCCCAAATCTGCTGGCTGAGCCTTTCCTTTCCCCCTCCCCCTCACACCCACCTCCACCCCATCAACTCAGCCTTATGGTATGTGCATCTGTGCTTGCATTTTGATCATTGTATCCTGCCTACTGACTTCAAACGCCAAATGCATTTATTTATCATGAGGCTGACCTAGGATGAATGCTTCTGGAAAAGTGTCCACTATTCAAACTGTCACTTCCCCTCAACAGACCGTGCATTATATTGACAGGCATACTTTCAGAGGCCTCTGAATGACGAGGATGGATGGAGGGGTGCCATAGCAGCCGGCACTACCACCCTAGCTGAGTGAGTGGGTGAGTGAGTGAGTAGCTGGGTGAGTGAATGAGTAGGTGGGTGAGTGAGTGAGTAGGTGGGTGCCCAAATTATCTACACCCTCACCCAGGAACACAGAAGCAGTGGAAGCCCAGCCAGTGTGGCTCAGTGGTTGAGCGTGGGCCTATGATCCAGGAGGTCACAGTTTGATTCCCGGTCAGGGTACATGTCTGGGTTGTGGGCTCAATCCCCAGTATGGGGTGTGCAGGAGGCAGCTGATCCATAATTCTCTCTCATCATTGATGTTTCTCTCTCTCTCTCTCCCCCTCCCCCACCCTCCCCCTTCCTCTCCCTTCCTCTCTGAAATCAATAAAAATATCTTAAAAAGAAGATGAAGAAGCAGTGGGAGACAGCAGATATCACATGGAGACTCTCAGGGCTGCCTTGCTCAGTGACAAGAGATAGCAACCCACCTTACCCCAGCCAGCCTTTCAGTGGGCACATTTGCATCTATGGATTAGAGCCAGCAGTGGTGGAGGGCTGGAAAAGGGTTTGGTGTTACCCTTCTTCTGAATGAAGAGCATGAGGCTCCAAGGACCACCACTTCGGGCCAGGCAGACCTTGCATTGCATAGTTCCCAGCAATTACTCAATGCAGCAACCATGAAGTTACCACGAAATCGTGCCCACGTCAACCTGTATAGAACCCACCAAGCGGATGTATTTTGGAGGAAAAAGTACCAGAATCAAGCTATTAAACTCGAAGCATTTCTCGTGATGCCCTGAAAAGACCCTACCTTGGTTTAAGTGGACTAAGGTAAGACTCAGATACTTTCAGATTCCCCAAAGCATGCTCATAGAGCCCTCCTCCTGCAGTGATTTATTTCAGAGGTGGGTGTTTGATAGGTACAACAGGAGCCTGAGAAACTCCCCAGCCCAGGTCTGTTTTGTAAAATTGCATCTATCGATTAGACCGACTAATGAAATGGTGCAGGGTAAATTAACTTCAGGGTTTAGGTGGCACCAAGTTCAAATGGTTGGAACCCACTGAGCGATAAGAGTCTCTAAAGATTTTGTGTCAGGGCTTTTCCAGGATTCTGACTGAGGTTGCCTGCTCTGCTCACTGGGGACCTGGAAGGCCAGGGAAAGGCCTTTCCCTGAAGCTGCTTGTCAGAGTTGTAAGGTTTTGGGCAGTGGTTCATAAAGAGCGAGAGTCAAAAGCTCCTGGTGGCTGTTAAACCACAGAATCCTGACTTTCCCCCCACCCCCTCCCCACCTCCACCCCGAGTTTCTTAATCCGGAGGTCTGAGGTGAGGCCAGACAATTTGCAATTCTAGCGAATACTCAGGTGGTACTGATATTGTTGGTCCCCACACCATAGTTTGAAAACCAGGGTTTGGGGGCAGGAACACCTATGCCAGGGAAGGGCAGAGGGAGCAGGGAGGGAGGTGCAGGTGAGAGGTTACAAGCCCAGAATTGGGTCATGGCAGGAAGCTGGGGCCAGAAACAGGAAGTAAGGTCACGAGTGGGATCCACATTTCTAAGGGTTTTCCTGTTCTTTTTGTTGTTGTTCTTTTCTATTTTGGGGGTCAATTTTATTTTACAAAATGAACAAACTTTTTTTATTTTTTTTTTTACAAAATTGTTCCAATTAACCTGTGAGGAGTGGCTGACTTACTTCCCTTTTCTTCCAGGCTGGTCGTGTTTGTGGAGATAAAGTGGACTTCAGAGGTGGGCAGCCTACAGGACCTATGAGGATTCCATTTGGATACATGTCTACTCTTTAATATGCCCTTTCTCAAGTTCCTCATAGCAACCCAGCTGCACATGTCAAGTAGCCAGTCTGTCCCTCAGGCCACCCCCAGGGAAGGATTTTCCTGTTCTAAGTTTCTGTGACCCTGAGAGTGCAAGTGAGCACAGTGGGCCTGACAAACCAGGGTTCAGACCCCCACAGGTCAAGACTGAAAGCAGCAAGTGTCCAGAAGCCAGATATGGCTGGATTCTAGCTCAAGCCCCAACACTGATATGCTGTGTTTCCTGCAGTCCATCCCTTTCCCTCTCTGGTCTTCCCCTCTCATGCCTCCTCTACGAAGAGGGAGTATGGCCCTAGATTTTCTCCAAAAGCCCTTCCATTTCTGATAGGTGTGGGATTATGCCAGTGTCTCCCAAAGATCACTCTGTGCAACCCTTGTTCTCCTTGAAAAATGGGCTTCATGAAAACGTTTGAAAACATTTTCAAAACATATGACCTCTCTTGGCGTTATCATTTATATTCACAAATGGAAGACTCTTAAGAGTTCTGAATTCGGGAAACTTGTTTAACTTTATTTAACCCAGCATTTTCCAAACTTATTTGACCACAGAACCATAGAAATTGTTTTCCACTTAATACCTATTAGTGCTGGGGTTCTACAGGACACACTTTGGGAAACACTGGCCAATGCCAAGGGCTAAGACAAGAGGCAGATGAATATGACAGCATCTGAAGATGCCTGTGCCTGAAGGTGTAGGCCACTTCCCCTCTTCTCTCTGCACCCTGGCAAATTGCACATTCAGAAAACATCAATTGAGTACCTGCCACATGCCATGGACTAAGCTGGGCACTCAGCTAATACTAGGCAGACAGCTCCTGCCCTCAAAAAGCTCCCTGGCTGGGCTGCAGGGGCAGCCTAGGTACTTCCTTGGCCCCACGGGGAATGTTACAGATTCTAGCCACGCTTGGGGCCTTTTGTCCCTCCTTTCCCACGGGCTGTCATCTATTTGCCATTGGTGTCACTAGTAGAGTTGCTTTGTTCAGTCTCACCTGCCTATGAAGCATACGAATGTGTCCATTCATTCACTTAATAAAAATACATGGAGCAGATTCAGCTTCTCGAAGTGGAAGTTCTGAGTTCCCTGAGTGCCTCTGCTCCACCAGGGCTGGCCCCGACCCTCTCAGCACCACCTCTGATCCTCCTGTGTCCCCATTTTCTTGTCTTGGGGGTGACATGTTCTCTCTGATCATTGGTTTTTCTTTCCCTGGGTCCTTTTCCCTAGGCTTTTGAAAGTAAAAGCCAGGATGAGCCCTTCTCTTTTTCTCTTGCTGCCGTCCCATCTCTTCCCCAAGGCATGCAGCAGAGAACAGCTAGCTTAAAGGGGCAAGAGGTTGGGATGAGAAAAAGAGAAGGAAATAGCCAGAATTATTAAAATTTAATGAACACTTCAAATATGTTACTGTAAAACAAAAGCAATTTTTAAATATGCTTTTTTTCTAAAGCACACAGCCCTCTGGATTGTGCCACAAGACCTCCCCTGATGAGCCTCAGTGCTTTGTGAGGTCAGGATGTTAATGCCAAGATCATTCATTCATTCGTGAGCCAGAATAGACAACCGGATTGTTTCCTTAAGAACAATTCTTGTCTTGCTTGCAGATTCTCTTCTGGCCCGCTGCCCTGCAGAGGGAGGGTGGCCATTTGTTTGGATTAAGTCTTGATTAGGCTTCTTAATTTTCATAAAAGGCAGTCAACCTGACAGTCTCCAGATTGACTTAAAATGTAGTTTTTAAAATTATTATTATTATTATGACAGTAATACCTACTTATTACAAAAATGTTACAAAAATGATTAATCTAGAAAGTCTGCTATAATCTTACACACATACCCCAAGATAACCATCACTAGACACTAGATCTATATTTATACAGACTTTCTCTTTACATCTTACTTTTTCAGTAATACTGATCAGCTTCGTTCTTTGTAACAAAACTGCGTTATTGTCTTGATTAATTTTTTAAATGATTTTTAAAATCTAAAAATAATACAAAATTACAGCAAGGAAGGCTTAGGTAAACTATAAAATTCTGTCTCCCAATGTTCAACATTGTCACCAATTTCTTTCCTTTTTTAAAAAGAGAAACATCGATTTGTTGTTCCACTCATTTAAGCATTCATTGGTTGATTTTTAAAAAAATCCTCACCAAAAATATGTTTGTATTGATTTTATTTAAGAGAGAGAGAGAGAGAAGGAGAGAGACATCGATGGGTTGCCTTCTGTATGTGCCCAATCAAGGATCAAAATCATAACTTTGGCATATCGGACAATGCTCTAACCAGCTGAGCTACCTGGCCAGGGCTCACCAATTTCTTATGTATCCTTCCAGAAAATTTCTATAACCATGTTTTGTTTTGTTATTTCATTTTTTATCCAAGCAGGACATTACAATACCGACTGTTCTGCAGCTTGCTTTCTTCACCAACTAATGTCTTCCACAACTTTTCCTAAGAGCATGTACCATTTCCCTTGTTCCTGTTGATGACTGCGTGGTATTCCACTGTACAGTTGTGCTGTAACCTATATATCTCAATCCAGTTCTCAGCGACATGCAACACCTGCATTTCAGGTCTTTGTCAGAAACAAGAGCCTCAAGCTGTCTGCTGCCCATTCTCTAAAATAAAAGCAGAACTGAGAGAAACACTTTGCAGAGAGAATAATTTGGAAATTAGGTTGGGCTTAGTCCTTTCATCCTTCTAGTATCTAGGTCTTATCCCATCCGTGAACTGCATAGTATTTAACCCACCTTTCCTGGGTCTCCCAAACAGGTGCCTTCACAAGCCTCACCCCTAACTGTGAGGATGTCTTGGAGGATGTCAACCACTGAATGGCCCACAGGAGGTCCGTGCAAAAAAGTCTTGTTTCTTCTGAAGAGTTGGCCTGCTTTTCCTTTAAGGACAATGTGACATTTGTAATTAACCATGTTTCTTATTTTCCTTTTTGCTTCGACTGCCTGGGAGCCCAGAGTCAAATTTCAGTAATCTCATAAAACTTTGTGTGCATATCTGCTTGCTATTTTTTCCTTTCGTCTTATCTGCATAGTCTTTTATATAACTCCTGGACCTTTCTTTTTGAAGATCTTGATTTTTAATTTTTGAACTTTTCCTTTTTCTGTTTTGCTGAGGTTTCTTATTTTTGTTGCTACCCTTGAAGGTTACCTTTTTTTTTTTTTAATTGCTGCATGAAGCTGAACATTAGAAAACTATTTTTGGAAGATGCTTTTCTGTCATACCCTTTTCTGGTCTAATGCCTGCTTCTCCCCTGCTCTGTTGATGTGGAGAGGGTTAGAGCATGCTGTGGAGACCACAGAAGCAAGATGGGGCAGCAGGTGGCCTGATTGGAGAGATTTGTAGCCCAAGGACATAGGACCAAAAATCATTTGAAATGTCTGGCTCCCTTGAAATGAGGTGTGGGGGCTGCTAAGCTGCTCAGCAGGGCTCACTGCCTCAACTCCAAGTCTAATGGGCCTTTTCTAAGTCTGTAAAGGGCCTCTTGTCCTAATAGGACGCCACTCCTGGGATTAGCTTGGAAACTGGCAAGGCCAACTTGGGACTTGGCAATGCTTTCAGCATCTGAGTCAGGCAGGACCCTGGATCTTCTACTAAATAAGGGGCAGGGATGGAGTCCTAGAATCCAGGGGGTTAGATGCTGTCCTGTCACCTGCATGAGGAATGGCTGTGATAAAATAATAACCAGGAGCGTAGGTGACCCAGTTTGAACAAAGGGGCTGAGGATCGATGCTCTGCAGCCAGTGCGTGCTTTGTGGGTCCTTTCACTACAGCATTATATATTATATGCAAATCGCGGCACAAACTTAAGGCCCCTTTTCATGTCAAGTGGCTTCTTTGAGCCTATATGTTATATTTTACAGATCTTGGACAGTAACATTTTTCTTTTTAGTGCAAAGTTGCTCAAGGTTCATCTGAGACTCTTTTAAATTGCTGCTTTCAGAGAAATAACAATGTAAAATGACACGATGATGTATGGCCCCGTCCGGCCGACCGGGGCTGCAGCAGCCGCAAATGCCACCAAACCTCAGGGAATGAAGCGGTCTCCGGAGCGCCATTGTGCAATTGTCCTAACCGGATCATTTTTAATTAGTTGCAATTAATTTCAAGTGACAGCGTCCTGCAATATCAAGTCAGAGAGGCTGGGGTGCTTGGGTGGGGTTATTAGGAACAGACGGCTGGTGAGAGAGAAGCCAGAGGGAGGTCTCATCACAGACCTACAAGATTTCCCCGGAGTGGGCGGAGGGGACTTCTTCCTAATGATGCAAATGTTCTGATTCCTTCTGGGCTGTGTATAGGCTTTGCTAGGTGGGCACTTACTACACCCCGTACCTGTGGACAAGCGTGTTCCAGCAATTATCTCGCTTCAGTCATACAAAGTGGCTCAGCCAGATAACCTCTGTGTTAGTGTGGAGAAGCAGACCATGAGAGGAGGGTTTGGGCGGGTGGTTTATTAGGGAGGTGACCCCAGGAGCGGGGAAGTGAATCAGAAAAGAGAGGGAAACTGAGAAGGGGTATGTTATTAAATGAGTTAGCCCTGTGGGTACCTGGAGCTCACTCCCATGGTAGAACTCTGGGAGACAACCTAGAATGTACATCTCAGAGCCATCCCATCCACGGTGAAGCAGCGAGGGTATTTATACAATGACCCTGTAGGTCACTGGTGGAGGACTGCTTCCGAGATGCAGCAGTGATTGGAGAAAGCTCTCAGGCAAAAAAAGCTGTAAATGCTGGCAGCTGGAACAGGCTTTGAGCCATGACATGATAAGGGTAAGGGGGTGGAGTGGGCACTGACAGTGTCTGCTATAACCTCAAGGACCCCTGCCTGTCCTAATGTCTCACAATGCCCACAGTTCCCCTTGGATGTCCCTCTAAAGCATTTACAGGGGGACAAACAGGCAGGGAGGGTAAGTGGGGTGATGCGCCCAGGGCTGTGAGCCTTGTAGAGGAGAGTCAGCAGTCAGGTTGCCCGCCTCTCGCGGGCAGGCTCCCCTACCTTGCCTCATCCAAGAACCCTGGCTATTTTGGACCAGGCCATTGTGAGCTGACTGAGTTCCTTTCCCTCCAGTCAGTGTGGACACTTGCCTATGCAAACCTCTCTCATTTTGATCTTGGCATCTTTTCTCCTGCATCCAGGTTTGGATTCAGAATTCTTCTCAATAGGATTGCTCAATAGGATCGAGCAATGGTAGATGCACAAGAGAGAAAACCAGAGAGTATCCCTCCTGAGCACCAGGTTCTCTAACCAAAATCTTTTAAGGGGGACAGATTGCACAGAGACACCATCACTCCTTGTCCCCCACCCAGCTCATTCCTTGGGGCCAAAGGGCTAATCTCCACTTCCAGCATTCTTACAACTCTAAACAGTGGACTTAGGCCAGGATCAGGGCATTTGACCTCCCCGCCTTGGCTTCTCTGGGGAGGTTAGGGGGGCATATATGCCACCACCATCACGGCCACTGCCCTCCTCCCTCCTGTTCCCAAAGCATCCTTCATTGGTTAACCAGTAAGGAGGGAGTGGGAGCCCATAAGACTTGGCCCTTTCGCAGGAGTAATAACAGTGCCAGCACACATGTATTGAGCACTTGCCATATGCCACACACTATTGTAAGCCTTTTTATATACTGTATTAATTCTTTTAATTTTTACAACCCAGTGAAGTCATATTATTATCCCCATTTTGGGGGAACTTAAGCACAGAGAGGTTAAGTAACTTGCTTAAAACCACCCAGCTACCAGTGGTGGGGCTAGGATAGGAACTTAGTCACCCAAGTCTGGACCCCAGTGATAAAGTCACCTACCTTAGGAATTCTGATGCCCACTATATCCCCACTGAGTTGTGTTTCGTGCTTCCCCTAAACCAAAACACACACACACTAAAAATCCCTCTTTCCCACAATGCAGCATGTGTCTGACCTAACCACTTCTGCCCTTAAAAAGCATAATTGGATTATTGCATCCATGTGGGGAACCCTTAGGAATAACTGGAGCCTCCAGCATTTCTCGTTTCCTTTTAAGGCCTAAGCCCATTGTCTGCTTCGGGTTAAGACACAGTGACCCTCACAGGAATGTGGGTCCTCCTCCAGTCACCACTAGTGCAGCACCTACCCCCGGAGGAGCCATGCTCCCTTGGTCACCTGTCTGGTGCTGTCACCCCTAACTTATGAACCCTGCCTCTGGGTGGCCAGCCTTCCCGGTTACGAAGCATGCCTCTTCCCCTGCAGATGTCACTTTGAAACCACCATCTCAACACATCAGATTTTCTTCTCCAGTCTTCAACATGTCTTGCTTTGGATGTCTTGTAACTTATTTTTCAACAGCCCCAGAATTTGGGTGCCTTGTTGTTGTTTTTTTCAGTGATTTCGCACTAATTTTTTTTTCTAATCAGTTTTCACTTTGATGAGACTGTTGTGAACTTTCTATTCTAGAGTCTGTGTTCTCTCCATTCGCCCAGCTCTCTAGCTGCTTGACGGGGGGTTCCAGACTTTGCGTGACTTTTCTGTGGATGCCCTTCTCTCATGTGTCCTCACAGGGCCTGGTCAGGGCCATACATGGTGACCTCTTCAAGTCTTTTGGGAGCTTGCATATTTATTGGGACACTGTGACCCCAAAGGGCTTCATTTAAGGAGGAAGAACCGCGGGCTTCAGGTGGGGCTGTGGCACGGAAGTGGCCAGACGAGGCTTCCCAGCGAAGTGTTGAAGCTGGAATTCTCTGGACCGTAGCCCTCAGCCCATCAGACCCAGCCTCCTTTTATTACCAGGTTTGTCACACCCCATTTGCTATCCCAGGATAGAAAGCAGAGATAATGTAACCAACCTAGCCACATAATTTTTTTAAAAAATCAATATATTGACCAAACTGTAATATAAAGGAGAAATCAAAGGAAAGTAAGTTACCATAAAATAATACGTATTTCCATATGTAAATACTCAGCAGCAATGAACACATTGAATACTTACACCTAAATATAAAACCACATGATGGGACAGCCATCGGTACCTCCTGCCTCAGTGTCGGGGGCGGGTGCTGTTGACTTACAGAGCCAGGAGTAATGTGCCCACATGGACAGCAGTTTCTGAAATGGTGAACAATTCTTGGTAAGGTTCTGTACTGAGCAGAGCAAAGTTCCCCCTCCATCATCACATGAGGTGCATTCCTAGAAAATTTTGTGTCTATTAAAGCCATGCAAAAATACTCTGTGGTTACATGTAAGGCTGAGCTAGGTTTAGACCAGCTCATTGTCAACAGACTTGTCCACCAGGACCACTGTCAAGCCTGGGGCCTCTCTGATGGCTGTGCAGGCTGTGCACTATGCCCTGGTTAGTTCATCATGTAAGTGAATGGTACCCCCTAGGGTTGTTGAGAACACGGCAACTTGCTGGGGATGTTCAGAGTGGGAGAATTCTTCATGGCATGGGACTGGCCTGCATACACATTACCATGCATAGAGAGCACACCTAGGTTCTCCCCACACATGCACATACACTGAATGCCAGCATTGCGACAATAAAATGCCCCCACAAATGTCCAAACGTGCCCTTGGCCGCACAGCCCTGCCGAGAACCTCTCCTCATGGCTAAGGTGGCTCCAGCCTCTCCTCCCAGCCGGCAGTGCGCAGCCTCTTTTTGTCTTCTCTGTATTGCTTCATCCTTCATCTCTCCCTTCCCACTCCTGCCCCAGCCCAGTCCTATGACCTCATTCCTGGTCCAGAAGAGGTGTCCACCTGGGCTCCCTACGTCTGGCCGCAGCCAGGGAGCCCTCCCAGCACCGCAGTGCAAAGCCCTGTCTCTCTCTGCCACTGTGCTCAGATTCAGCCCCACACAACAGTGCTTCTCAGTCTGATCCCAGCTTTCCATGGTAATTGCTCTTCCACCCCCTTCCCATTCTCCAAGCCTCTCCTCCTCCAAACCTCTGCTCTCACCATTTCCCTTCTTGGCCAAACCCCATCATGCATCCCAACACTGCCCCCATCTTGTCCTTAGGTGCCACCTTACTAGTATTTATTAGTCTTTCCAGATGTGCGTGGGCAGAAGCAGTGGGCTCTGTCTTACCTGAAACTTCTTGTAGACGCATAAACACCACTGTAGCGTGGTTTTCTCCCTCTGCATCAGAATCTCCCCAGAGCAAGGATCAGGACTTCACTGGTCCCCACATTGGAGATCCAAGCAGCTCTAGGCTAGGTTGAGGGTACGGCTAACCTAGGAGGGGCACGGATTCCACGTGGCTTTGTGAAAGGAGACTGACTTGAAGCAGTGGTGGCTCATCAGGTTGCTTCTGTGAGGTGGGTCACACAGTATTGGGGCAAAGAGTGAAGGCTGGTGCTATCCTAGGGCTGAGAGGATGGCAACGTGGTTTCCCAGGTGAGAGCAGAAATGAAACAAGTCCTGAATCCACTCTGTTGGGAGGTGGTTGGTGCCGCCACTTCCCACCAGAGAGAGAGAAAAGTGGTCATAAGCTTTGGAGAGAGCACTGGCCTGGGAGTCCAAAGGCCTAGGTTTGAGTGACCAGCCTTGCTGCCATTCCTACAGAAGCACATGGTGCCTGGTGGCCCGCCTTGCCAGGAGGTCCCAGTGAGAAGGAATTTCACGAATTTGTCTCTGGTTAAATTAAACTCACACTATTACTATTTGGCCTCATTTTTATCCATTTTTTTAAACTATTTTATCTTATTTTTCTTACAATATATAAAAAAATCTATTACTAGATTGTAGATACAAAATAATTAGCCATTTACATATAATAAGCATTAATATTTCAAGAAAAATGATTTTAAATATAATATTACATATAATAAACATCAATATTTTAAATATAATATTACCAAAAATAGTATAATATCACAAAAGTTGTAGGAAATATTAAAATCTGCAAATAACAGGATTACTTCTATTATATTCTAAAACTAGAGGCCCGGTGCACGAATTTGTGCACTAGTGTGGTCCCTCTGCCTGGCCTGCGGGATCAGTCTGAAACTGGCTCTCCAACATCCCTTGAGGGGTCCCGGGTTATGAGAAGGCACAGGCCAGGCCAAGGGACCCCACCAATGCACAATCAGGGTCAAGGAGGGACACAGGAGGTTGGCCAGCTGGGGAGGGACCGTGGAAGGGCTCCAGGGCCTGTCCAGCCCAGCTCGCTCAGTCTCAATAGGCCGGACCCCGCAGCAAGCTAATCTACTAGTCAGAGAGTCTGCCCCCTGGTGGTCAGTGCACTTCATTGTGAATGGTTGAGCAGCCTTAGCATATCATTAGCATATTACGTTTGATGGGTTGAATGGCTGACTGGTTGAACAGACACTTAGCATATTAGGCTTTTATTATATAGGATATTTTTTTCCTCTGGCTCTGTTTTTGTTCATCAGTTTGTTTTTCATTATATTCCACAAATGAGTGAGATCATGTGATATTTATCTTTCTCCGACTGGCTTATTTCACTTAGGATAATGCTCCCCAGGTCCATCCATGCTGTTGCAAATGGTAAGAGTTCCTTCTTTTTTACAGCAGCGTAGTATTCCATTGTGTAGATGTACCACAGCTTTCTAATCCACTCATCTGCTGATGGGCACTTAGGCTGTTTCCAAATCTTAGCTACGGTGAATTGTGCTGCTATGAACATAGGGGTGCATATATCCTTTCTGGTTGGTGTTTCTGATTTCTTGGGATATATTCCTAGAAGTGGGATGACTAGGTCAAATGGGAGTTCCATTTTTAACTTTTTGAGGAAACTCCATACTGTTCTCCACAGTGGCTGCACCAGTCTGCATTCCCACCAGCAATGCACAAGGGTTCCTTTTTCTCCACATCCTCTCCAGCACTTGTCATTTGTTGATTTGTTGATGATAACCATTCTGGCAGGTGTAAGATAGTACTTCATTGTTGTTTTGATTTGTGTCTCTCGGATGATTAGTGACTTAGAGCATGTTTTCATATGTCTCATGGCCTATGGTTATGTCCTCTTTCAAAAAGTGTTTATTTAGGTCCTTTTTTGGCCTCATTTTTAAAACATCAGTCTCGCTAAACATTTCCTGCACCTCCCTCATAATCCAGATACAGCCTAACAATATGGCTTCCCATGCATTGTGTTATTAGAGTAGACTATATTATTGTAGAATAATATCCTATATTATCATCCAAAGAAAGATGCCCTTTGCTCAGTGTGTTAACCTATCCTATGTCATGCTAACTTATATTCTGTGCTTACTCTTATCCTGTACAGGGCTTGCCCCTTCACTTCTGTCTCCATTGTCATCTCAGCAGGTGCTGGGAATGGAGAGGGGATGAGGCCAGTAGGGTCCGTGAAAGGACTGCAGACAACTCTGCCCATCTGTCCTCCTGTCCACCAAGCTTCCTCTTTAGAAAGGTGCCTCCATGTTCACCTCATACTGGGTCCTAGGTCCCACCTAATTCTCAGGGCTCCCACCTCTCCTATACCCTCAGACCTCCTCTGCTGATTGCTGGACCACCATGGGAAACTGAATGGGGCAGGCCTGGCAGCAGGGAGGGGTGTGTGTGTGTGTGTGTGTGTGTGTGTGTGTGTGTGTGTGTTCATGCACTCTGGCAGATGTTACTGCTGCTGCTGCTGCTGCTGCTGCTGTAGTCTGGCAGGAAAACAGCTGTTTAAACCCCTCAGTGTACCTTCATCATGCCCAGGAAGGGGGACTTGCCTAAGGCTAGGAGGGGTTAAGGGCGGTGGAAGTGGAATGGGGGATTTGAAGAGGGAGGGCTCTAAGATTTCCTTCTGGCCATTTTGAATGAGACCAGGTAGCAGGGCAGGAAGGGGGAGCCCTGACTCCCAGCTGAAGCTGAGCAGCGGCCTCCCACCCCCACACAGGGCCTGACTCTAATGTCTTCTGATGGGACAGATTGGTGAGCAGGACTATTAGCTGGGCGACATCAAAAGGCATTAATCTCTGGCTCCCGAGCAGCCCAGCACCACATTAGTGCCTCGCACCCAGTCATTATTAAGACTTTAGCCCAAGGGTGTAATAAATGTTTTATGGCATGCAAACCAAGGTAATGGAATGCAAATCCCATAATATAGCCATACATTTATTTTCTAATGGAGCAAATGATGATGTATTTTATCTGAGAGGAGCTACTGATAGGGTCTGCTTGGGAAAGGCGAAGTTAGGGACCCAAAGGGTGAGTGGGTGGCCCCCTTGGTGGGGGCTGGGGTAGCGACAGTGGGAGCCATGTTGGGACTTCTCAATGATGGTCAAGCTTCAGTGCTGAGCACCTTCTGGACAAGCCCATCTCTCTTGTCCTCATGCCCCCAAATTCCCTCCTTTTGGGGCATAAATTGAACATTCTGAGCCTTAATTACACCCCCTTTGCAGAGTGCTCCTCCTCCCTCAAGCCCCAACCCCACCCGGAGCTGCATACCAATAAGCTACTCCGCTCATATTGGCTTTCCAAAAATATGGCCACATTAAGGTGTGAGATGTTAATGGGATTGAGGAGCGCAGGGCTATTTCTCCAGCCGAGTTAGGACTTGGCAGTGGTGCTGTTTTCATTAAGAAACCAACATTGTTCAGTTGTAGCCCTGGGCTGGTGGGGAGGCCTGTTGGCTACCCAGGGTGGCTGCAGCCTTGAGATCGGCTTTGGGCAACGGAGCGTCCCAGGTCTTAATGACTGCTACCGCTTCAGAAGAACTTTCCATTATTCCAGTTGTCCAAAAAGAGTATGGGCCTCTTCATTCCCCAATGCCCTCCCTTGTCCTCCCCAGGCCAAGGCACAGTACCCCGCTAACCCTTACTTGCCCTGACTCTATCCCAAAGGGAAAAGTGGAAAGAGGCCATGTCTCCTTGGCCCACCATTGAGTTGGGGGAGAGAAAGGGTGGCTTCCAAATGGTCCCTGTACCTAGAAAGCTTGGGACTCAGGGCCTGGATTAGCAATAGAAAATCTAAGGAAATTGATTCATACAGAAGAAAAGCATGAACTGTTCACTAACTCACGTAAGTGAAAGTTCAGAGATTTTCAAGCCTGAGGCAGGGCTGGATCCAGTCACCCAATGTCCTGATACTGATGTCTAAGGATCAGTTCTATACCTAGACTTATAGGGACACCAGGAAGTTCAAGACCTGTCCCTGCTTTCAAGGTACTGATAATCTAAGTGGGGAAAAGGACAAGCATCTGAAAGGAAATTATCAATGTCAGGTAGTATACGGTTTAAGAATCACCTGAGTGGTATATCTAAGGGGTTCACAGTTTTTTGTATGATTTCTGGGCTGGGGGGTGGGAGATAAGAGATCCATTGAGAAAAAGGGAAGGGAAGTGGAGACCACTGTGCGAGAAGAATCCTGGCAGAGATGTTGCCATGAGCTGAAGGTGTTAAGGATCCTTAAAATTGAAAAGGCAGGACTGGGTTCTTCCCCCAGAGAGCTCACAGAAGGTGTTCAATTCACAATGGCTTCTAAATGCCCTGAAAACAATGATTGTTCTCAGAGGGCTGGGACTAGATCTAGAATTGGCACTTCAGCTCTTGGCAGTGCTTTTGATCTTCTAACATGCCCTCTTTTTTTTTATAGAATAACATTAACACCAATAATAATTAATTGCAACATTATATCAGGCCCTGTGCTAAACACTTCATTATCTCATTGAATCTTAAAACGACCCTGAGAGGAAAGCACCTTTATGGTTCCCATTGAGGAATAATAATGAGGAAACAAATCTCTGAGTAGGTCTCGCCCGAGTAAGAGCTGGGATTGTAACCGGATCTTTCTGTCTCTAGAACTCATCCTACACAGTCTGTCCCTCCAAATAGAGGTAACAGAAGTCAGAGAAATAAAGAGCTGTATTGAAGGACACACAACCAGTTGCTGTGGTCAAGGGGGAGCCTCTGGCTCCAGGTCACTGCTGTCTCCTGAGCCACAGTGAATAGCTCTTGGTTTTCACTTGTGTTTATTGTCCCGGTAGGAATCTCCCCAATTCTGAGTACCTGACTCTCAGTCTACCTTCAACCAGTCTGTGCTCAGGAAGAATATCATCTCATCCTAAGGTAAGTCCTGGATGAATTCAAATCCTGGATGAATACAAATAAAGTAATAACCTTAAATCAATTGGGTGTCCCAAATGAGTCTAAGCCCACCCTAAATTTGAAGATTCTCCATTGATTTATCTGTGCCTGAGCCCCTGTTCAAACATGGATGCAGTTGGTTGATTACCCTTTTGAAGAATACTTGGGCTGGAATGAGTTGCACTGGATTCTGCTCTGGTTTGACCTGGTAAAGCCCCAGAACAGTCCTTTATGGAACATTATTCTTCAAGGCCCAGAGAATGAGCCGAGCCCACCTCTGGAGGAGGAAAGACAGTAGCAATCACCTCTGAATTCTTCATGCTAGATCTGGAGACATGGATGTGAACACTCAGCAATCTAAACAGGGCCAGGTCTAGGATGAGATGAGAGGAACCTCAAATGCAAGATTTAAGGAGACATTCACTCTCAGAGTCACGCAAGTGCAGGCCTTAAAAGGAGTGCCCTAAAATTAGGTGCTCTAAGCACATCTTTTGCCAGGGCCTGACCCTTAATTGCCCTGACTCTATCCCAAGCGGGAAAGCAGAAAGAGGCCCCTGTCTTCTTGGCCCACCATTGAGTTGAGGGAGGGAAAGGATGGCTTCCAACTGGTCCCTGTACCTAAAAAGCTTGGGACTCAGGGCCTGGATTAGCAACAGAAATTCTCAGGAAACTGATTCATACAGAAGAAAAGCATGAACTGTTCCCTAAGTGAAAGTTCAGGGGTTTTCAAGCCTTAGGCTGGGCTAGATCCAGTTTTTTTCTTTCCATCTCTCAGCTCTGCTTTCCTTCAAATTCTTCCTGGGCACAGACTAGCTAAAGTAGACAGAGGGTCATTTGGACCTGTAACATGCACACATAAAAACCAGCAGGTGCAGATTGTGGTGCCCGAGACAGCGTGGCCTGAAGCCAAGTCAAAGGCTCTCCTGCAGGAAGGAATGAAGTCATTCTAAGGCTTCAGAAAGGGATGGCTTCCCTCTAAGGCTCAGGAAGGATCTCCTGAGAGCAGGCAAGATGGTGGCTTGCAGCTCCAGGCCTACTTCTGGCAAACCCCAATGGAAAAAAAAGACCTGTTCCCGGTAGAGGGTCAGGAGCTTGTTCCCAGTGAGAATGGCAGCACCAGCTTCTACTCACCCAGCTCTAGTCCCATGCTCATCCCTGAACTAATCACTATGGCTGGGGTGCTAACCTACTCTGATTGGCTAGTTCTAGTCCTAGGCTGATCCCTGTGGACCCCAGACATTCAACCCCATTTGAAACCACACAGACTTAATGAAACAGAGTGGGTTCCCCAAAGGAGAATCTGGGTGCTCTTGGAGGAGAGATGGGTGCTGAGCAAACAAACTAGAGGGTGGTCGGTCAATCAAGAGTTGGAGACCCCTCTAAAACCCCAGCTGCACCAGACCTTCTCTGGGGACCCACAGCACCTGCCACCCAAATCTGCATAATTTATGAGCATCTTCTGGGAGCTTTCCTCAGACATAACATGCTTCTTGCTCATCTTTGGCCAGCTAACCTTCTCCCCTAAGGGACTGGCCAATGACTTGTGCATTACAGTCACTCAGTAAGAATTTGCTGACGTTATGAAAGAATGAATGAGGAACTGTGCTGAGGCTGGGCCCCAAACTTTTATTAACTGTGAGGTTAAAAGCTATCGAGGGTCAGGAGCACCACAAAGGGGCAGAGGGAGTGAGTCAATTAACACCTGCCTTTTTACTTCCAAATCGAATTGTTGCATGAGGCTTAGGAATGATGTAACCACTCGGCAGTAGTAGGATTTATGAGCCATGGTATTTGGAGCGATGGTATGTGGAGCGATGGTTTGAGCAGGCAGCTGGTGAGAGGCACTTACCCTGCCTGCCCTTGCTTGGAAGTCTCCCTAAAATAACGGTTATAAGGCATGAAGGTACGTTGGCAGTTATAAACCTGTCCCCCTGCATTGAAGGTGGATCTGAATTGAGTCACTTTTTCCTAGGCTGGTATAGAAGACTGCTCAGTTCAGGCGTAGCTTCATGCCAGAAAGGGAGAGTGGAAATGTCAGGAAGAAGATGGGGAAGGGTAGGCAGGAAGGAAATTAACTCGGCCTTGGCTACCAGGAACGGGACATGACCCCATTGGAGACTTCTTAAGTTGGTTTGCATTTGAGTAGGGAGAGTCTGTTTGCTAATGTCCATTCAGTGTCTCCTACCTGAGAGGAACAGGATTAGCCTCTGCTGGAAATTTCTGGGAATGTAGCTGGTGTGGCTGGACTCACTGACCGATCAATGGTCTGCTGTAGGCTTGGGAAGGGAGGAAGAAAGCAGGCTTCCCCTCCAGCCCTCCTACCAGTGCTTAGGTCTGAATGATGGATTTTCAACTGGGTCATTAAATCTGATTAAAGTACTAGAGAAAAGAACAGGAGAAAAAACACATCGAGTGTTGTACATACACACACACTCCCACCCCAGGTCCCCCTTCTCTTTTCTCAAACTGCCTCGAAGTTTGTTCCAACCCTCCATTGGAAATGCTATAAAAGACCAGGTTAATTAAGTCCTATATATTACCAGTGCAAACACTTCCAACTTTATTCCGGTGGCTCCATGAGTGAGGAGGAGGCCAGGCCAGGTCCAGGCAGCTCAGGGTAATAAAACAGAAGACTCAATTACCTTGTACATTTGCAGTTTTTATAAAATCATTTAAAGTTCTCCCAATGAAAATCACAGTGGAGAGGGATTGGAATCCTGAAATCCAGCAGGAGCTTAGGGAACCAGGGACTTTTAGAGCAGCCACGGGTAAGAAAATCATGTTGGCCATCCCACTACTGCTGGGCAGGAAGGCCCCCTCCACAGGGCAACTCACGGAAAATTATGGAGGAAGAAGAAAAGAAAGGGGACTCCCCAAACATGAATTGCATGCCCACTGGGTTTGGAGTACTATGTTGGGGCTTTACATAACCCATTTCCAGATGAGAAGACTGAGGCAGCAGAATGAGTGTTTGGTACCCAACGAAAGGCACCTGATACCCAGAACCTGCTAGACTCTGATCCCTTCCCCCTCCCTTTAAGCTACCAGGCCTATTATCTGCATAGCACTGTCTCTGCAGTCCATGGTCTGGATTCAAATTACAGTCCCACCACTACCTGTCTGTGTGCCCTTGGGAAAATTACTTAGCCTCTCTGAGCTTTAGTAAGTAGTCTCATCTGTGAAAACAATTTTAAGACCTTCCTCACAGCACTGTTAAGAGGATGAAATAGGACACTGTATAAAATAGCCCAAAGCCTAGAGTATGATACTTATAGGTTATTATTGTAATTATTACACTATCAACTTGTCATGACCAGCTCGTTACATTTTCCAGGGTGGTATCTAGTGAACCAGTTATACTTGAGCACACGAGTATGAACTAGTCATGCTCATGTGCTAAAGAAAAAGGTTAGAGGAGCTCTCCCAGCTTCGTCCTCTATATCACAGTGACCTACTTCACAAATAGATTCTCCCACTTCGGAGAATCACCAAAGGGCAAGAACATCTTTCCTACTGAGGAATCCTGTTTATTCCCATGGTTGCAACAAAAATAAGAGCTATATATAAGTTAAAAAACTTTTTCCCCCCAGTAAATAGAAACTGCTCAGTATGCCTGCTCTTTCAGAAATGGGAATATAAAACTTCAATTCAACAGCAGGCCCCAATGGGAGAAATTATTCTCTGGGCTGTAGCCACAATGACCCAGAATGCTGGAAATGTTTCCCAGAAGGCTGGAAAGAATTAAGCCCAAAGTTCCCTCATCTTGAGCAAATCTCTCAGGGTTTCGGGGGAGGACCTGACTGGGGGTGGGGCTGAAAGGCTGTGCAGCCGGGGCCATGCTCCGGAGGCAGCGCCTGGCATGAGGTAGGCACTCTGATCACCAAATGAATGACATTATAGGTCACCCCTGGGCACCTCGGAGGTCCTCCTATGTGAAGAAAGAGCTTCCTCTGAGCTGGGCCCAGGAGGCACACTGTGTTTTCCAAAAATGAGCACAGCAATATTTCCAGTCCCACCTGCTCCTCTAGAACCTTGACACTCCCCATCCGGAAGTGGAGTCTGTTTTCCTCCCCTTGGAATTAGGGAGGATCTGGTGGCTAATCTCAACAAGTGAAATGTCACAGATGTGATGCTACACAACCCAGAAAGCTGTCATAAAAGACCACATGGCTTTCACCTGGCTCTCTGTGCACAGGAATGTAGCCACCATATTGTGAGGAAGCCAAAGCTGTACGGAGAGGCCACATACAGCTATTCTGGTCAAGAGTCCCAGCTAAGGTCCCAGCCAACAGCCAGCACCAAAGCCCCCACCCACCAGAACGTGCCTTCAGATGATTCCAGGCCCCAGAGGTTGAGTCAAATCTTTCAGATGAGGCCCAGACAGCGTAGAGCAGAGACAGGCATCCTGCTGGACCTGATCTGAATCCCTGACCTACAGAGTCTGAAAGCATCATATATGGTTGTTTTGCACCACAAAGTTTGGGATAATTTTTAACCTAGCCGGAGAGAACCAGAATAGCCAGCCAGGCCTCTCCCTGCTAGGCTCAGCTCTGGGGGCTCCTAGGTAAGAGGGACAATGACCAACTGAAAAAATCCAGAGCATTGTAATCAGGGTGGGAGGGACCTAGATGCTGAAAGCCAGTGGCCAGAGTGGAGAGAGCATTCCCTCCAGAGCTCCCTTTCCCCGAGGAAGCTGCAGACTGGGTTCTGGGCAGCCGTGTGGGGCAACAGGAAAGAAACAGGCTTTGGCGTCAAATGGTCCTGGGCTCTGTCTTTCCTTCCTCTCCTCTCACTAATGCTGACTCAGACAAGTCCGTCCACTTCTCTGAGTCTCAGATGGGGATAATAATGACTCTCTTGCAGGCTTATATAGATTAAATAATATCAGTATAGATGACTTGCTTGGCACATAGACCCTTAATAAATATTTACATAAAAGGTCTTTAGGTTACCCATTTCAATCTGCAAATAAGTAGGAGGTGTTTGTGAAAATGATGCTGCAAGGTATCTCTTCCTGGTTAAGGGCGGGGAGGAGAAATAAAGTGTAACTCTCCTTGTCTCAGGGCTTTACTGTGTTGGAAATAGATTTAAGGAGGTACATGTGGATCGAAGTCTCGGCTTTATTAATAGTAGCAGATGCCTAATAACTGCTAAATGGAGGGCTACAGTTGGAGCCTGGCATTTTTTCTGTGAGGAGATCATTAATTGAGGATTCAGAGTCTTATTTAGGCTTTTTATTTTTTCTTAAAATATGTTTTTATTGATTTTAGAGAGTGGAAGGGAGGGAGAGATAGAAACATTAATAATGAGAGAGCATCATAATCGGCTGCCTCCTGCATGCCCCTACTAGGGATTGAGCTCGCAACCCCAGACATGTGCCCAGATCAGGAATTGAACCGTGACCTCCTGGTTCATGGGTCGATGCTCAAACACCGAGCCATACCAGCTAGGCTAGGCTTTCTATTCTTTTGTCAGCTTGGTAATTTGTGTTTTTCTATGGCCTTGTCCATTTTATCTCAATTTTCAAATTTATTGGTATGAAGTTACTCAACTGCCTATTTTATTCAATCATAGAGTCCCTCTTTCTATCAAAACCTCAAAACTATGCAGCCAGTCACTCCATGTCCTCTTGTCTAGTGGTCACGGAGGTGGTGTTTTTGCCAGCACTAGTGCAACAACCTGAGTAGCCCCCAGGCACACTTTCCTGGACCTCCCAGGGTGGCGTGGCAAAGGCACTCCGGACATTAGCAAGTTAGAACTGCTGCCTGAAACTCAGTCAGAAAGGTCAAGGGAAGGCCAGATTCCTTCCCAACCTGGGCTCCTACAGACAGCTCAAATGTGCCCTTGGATGATAACAGTCTGGGGCTGACAGAGCCATCCCTCCACCCTCCAGGGTGTAACTCCTGCACCTTCTCCTTTCCTCACTAATTGCCTGCGGGAACCTCTTTCATGTCCTGCGTGGTTCAGGGTTCAGGTTCTGGAGGAGGCCACACACAAATGAAAGAGACTAGAAAAATATTAATTTGGAGATATTGGGGGCCAGGCAGCAGCCCACCTCTAGGGGGAGGACTACTCTCGCTCTGGCCTTGCAATCCCTTTTATTAAGGTTTGGGATTCACCCATAGCCAGTAATAGCCAATCAGCAAGGATTTACATAAGATTGACAGGTGGAAGTTGCTTCAGCTACCAATGTCTCAATCAGAGGACAATGGGTGGCTTCAGACAGTTGCCCAAGCCAAGCAGGCTCTGTGACCTCACCTGGGCATAGCCATGCATGTTCCCCTCTCACCTCTGTGGCTAGTTGATTTCCCCCTGAGTACAGCAGCATCTGGCAGCCTGGGCTAAGGACTGGAACCTGGAGATGAAAGGGAAGCTTATGGGTCAGGGAGGAGGTGTTTATCTCAGGCCAACCTCATGTGTTCTCATCCTGAAGTGAGAATGGATGGGTTACCTCAGCAATGGCTTCAGTGAGGTGCCCATTCAGGATGTATCCCACTGCCCATCTTTCCCAACAAGCCCCCTGCCTTCTTGACGGTTTCAGAGAAAATATAAAGGATAGGATTGGTGGCTGGTGCTCCGGAGCCCTTGTCTCCTGGGGAGTCCCTGGCTTGCAGCCCCTTCTCCATCTGCCTCCTTGGTTGGTCCTTCCTGCTACCTTGCAGGCCCCTCCCCAGAAAAGCAGCTGTCCCTGAACTCTGCCGCCCTCCAAGGATGGCTGCCCCAAGGGCCTGGCAGCGTTGTCCTCCATCTGGTCACCCAGCTGAGGTGAGCAGAGGACAGAAGCAGCTGCTGGGCCTATCTCGGGGTCACAAATCCCTGCAGACTCAGTCAGGCATTGGCTTCTCAGCCAACACTGGAACCTGACACTTTGAAAGATACATGGGTGCTCAGCTGGGCACGGAAGGGGTTAAAGGGACAGGGGAAAATGAGAGAATGGGGGCTCAGGCACTGCTGCAAAAAAAGCTAGCCTTGTGCTTGGATAATTAGAGCTGAACATCAGTAAACAATGCCTTGTCCCCTCATTAAGGACAAATCTGTATGTATAATGTGCCTATTTTCTCTTTCATTAACTTATAAACGGCCACTACTTTCAAGCCATTGAACCAGCAGTTTTGACTTGCCTGTCAGCTCCCGGTCTGACGTGTCTTCTCTCCTACACAGACAGCGCTGCCCACCTCAGCATATAGCTCCCATAGGGAGAGAGGCAGGGGGCTCCTCTAAGATGCCACAGACGAGCTACAGCAGCTTCCCTTCCCCAAGGGAGTAGGTAGGGTGGGTGAGGGCAGGCCCCGGGACCTCCTCTGATGACTCATTCTCCTCCTACACATTGCTTTGTCTGTGCCCTTGAGTAGCTTGAGAACCCTGACCTTTGGGAGCCCCTGAGAATGTGGCCAATGGCAAGTGTGCCTTAAAATGCCCAGGAACAAGCTGGGATTGGAAATCCCAAAGCGGGGAAATCAATTCTGCCCTCTGGAAACTTACCCCCAGTGGAGAGAGCAGCACCAGAAGGAAGAGGTGCCAGGAGAGTTTTGTGCAAAGTGGAAGTCTTCAGTGAAACTCAGGAAGGCTCCCCACATGTACATCTCCTCCATCAGCCTGGAAACTTCCCTGGAAATTGATATAATGTCTCCCTCATCAGGCTAGGTGCTTCAGGGGATACTGACCAGGTCCCTCCCATCAGACTAGGAAATCCCCTGGAAGCAAGACCAGGTCTCTTCTATCACACAGCAGATGCCCAGGATTAGGAATTATTGCTCCTATCAGACTGAACAATCTGTTCAAGGGAAGAACCTTGTCTTCCTGTCTTTCTCTGGGTAGCCTCCCAGGACCCTGGAAAAGAAGAGCTTCCTTGCATCCCTCCCTCTTGGAGCTCAAAGTGTACCCCAAACCTATGCAAGGACTTGAGAGGGGTGGGGATGGTGCCAAAGGGGGAGACAACACAATGTCTGTCCTCAGGAGCCCCCACGGGCTTTTCAATTTTGCAGTGAACTGATCCATACAAAGCAACAGTGAGATAAGGAAAGGGGGGCTAAAATGAGCACTTACTGAGTGAGCACCCACTTTGAGGTTACAGAGGCATTTGCATTACCTGTTCAGTTATCCCACGTAAGAGCTCACAAGCACAGGAGGTAGATAATATTTTACCCACTCTACAGATGGAGAACTGGAGACTCAGAGAGGGGAAGCAATCCACTCAAGGTCACACAGCCAATTAGTAGTGGAACTGGGAATTCATCAGTCTGCCTGGCTCTACCATAAAGAACAGGCTCTTGCCCTAACCCAGTGGTCAGCAAACTCATTAGTCAACAGAGCCAAATATCAACAGTACAACGATTGAAAGTTCTTTTGAGAGCCGAAAACCGACTTCTGCGCATGGGCCATGAAATTTCAATAGCACTGTACGTGCGCTCCCGCGTGTGGTATTTTGTGGAAGAGCCACACTCGAGGGGCCAAAGAGCCGCATGTGGCTCACAAGCTGCGGTTTGCCAACCACTGCCCCTAACTGGTTTGGCTCAGTGGATAGAGCGTCAGCCTGCGGACTGAAAGATCCCAGGTTCGATTCCGGTCAAGGGCATGTACCTTGGTTGCGGGCACATCCCCAGTAGGGGGTGTGCAGGAGGCAGCTGATCAATGTTTCTCTCCCATCAATGTTTCTAGCTCTCCGTCCCTCTACCTTCCTCTCTGTAAAAAATCAATAAAATATATTAAAAAAAGAAAAAAAGAACAGGCTCTTTCCACGACAGCCAACTGTCACATTAGGTGAGTGAAAAAGCCTTGTGAGCAGTAGAGGCAAGAAGAGAAGAGCATTGAGACTAAAGGAGTCAGGCCTGGGGAGAGAAGCTTCGGCAGGACCCAGGCTGTAAGAAGATCTCAAGAGGCCAAGGGCACTGTGAGTCTTCTGATGGTGAAGCTCACAGAGCCCTACTTCTGACTCCCACCTGTACCTGGCTGGGAGGGGACAGCAAAGAATCCACAGGCCTGGTGAGGGACCTTGCTCATACACTCAGTTATTCCTCAAAACTGTCATCCCCTCATAATATTTTAATGTTAGACTGACTTCTGATGGGTGCTGGTTGTTCCACTATTGGGACATTATCCTCAAGATCATGATTATTAACATGGTTAGTAATTCCAAAGAATTAGAAACAACCTGAATATCCATACACAAGAGAATGGGAAAGTAAGATGTGGTCTGTTTGTGTGTGGAACGCTCTACAGCGGTTAAAGGGAGTGAAGTAGACCCACATGGCCTTGACATGGCTAATCTCTAAGACATTGTTGAGTGGGGGAAAAGCACCTTTCGTGTTATTACTTTTAGTGTGATATCACTTATATAAAAAAAGAAACACCCAAACAAAGTGCTTTCAATGGCTACATACTTAAAGGATCTGTAAAATATGCATCAAACTGATAACAATGCTCACCTCCAATTGGGAGCAGCCATAACTGGGATGGCAGGTGATCAAAGGGGACTTTGGCCTTGACAGGGTGACCACCTGCCCAGGTTTGCACAGAACGGCTCTGTCTTCTCTGTTGCTGCTGTAACTAATAACAGCACTGCCTTGCACTCGCAAAAGCGTTCAGTTGGGGGTCATAAATTACATAATTACCCTACTCATCTGTAGGGTTTCATTTTTTACAAAAAGAATGTATTAATTGATCACTTGTGTCACTTCTAAGAGCACATCAAGTAGAAGGTAAAGTCCACCTCTCACTGCAGGCCCCCAGCATCACACCTCAGAGGTATCCATTGTTCACAGGTCTAGCATCCTTCCTGAAACTGTAAATCTACATATAACAACATAGCGTTAAAACACAGAGAAAGACATACAGAATTATGCAGTATACACTGTGCTGAAACTTACCTTTTTCACTTAATTTTGTCTGTATCAGGATCATCAGGAAAACCTAACTACGATATAGATCCTCAGATTACACCCACAGAGATGCAGGTTCCATTGGTAGACAGAGATCCATGGATTCCATGTTAACTTTTGTCCATAGAACAATCATTCATTCATTTATTCAATTAACAAGTATGGAGACTTGCTTTGGGTTCGGCCCCAACTAAGCCTGGAATTCAGCAGAAAACAAAACACTGTCCCTGCCCTCTAGGGCAAAGCCTCAGGTCTCCTTCCAGGTTCCATCACTGACAGTGGGTGGAACTGGCTATGAGCCAATGGGGTCAGACAGACCTAATCCTATCGGAGTGACTATGTGATTTTGGGAAAAGTACTTCATGACTCTCAGTTGCCTGGTCTGTAAAATGGACACAATAACACCCACATCACAGGATGAGCACTCAATAAATTGCATCCACTATTATTAACAATAAAACTCATGTAGCATTCCTGCCAAGAATGTTTAAACTAAGTTCAATCATGAGGAAACAGACAAATCCAGACTCAGAGACATTCTAGAAAACTTATCTGTATTCTGCAAAAATGTCAATGTCAAATGAAATACAAAAAAAGAAACTGTTCTAGATTAAAGAAGACTAAAAAGACATATGACTAAATGCAAAGTGTATTCCGGGTTTGGATTATAGATTTTAAAATATACATATATAGATGTATATGTGTATATATGTGTATATGTGTGTGTGTGTGTATGTGTGTGTGTGTGTATATATATATATATATATATATGTGTGTATATGTGTGTGTGTGTGTATGTGTGTGTGTGTATATATATATATATACACACACACACACATACACACACACACACATATACACATATATATATATACACACACACATATATATATATATATATATAGAGAGAGAGAGAGAGAGAGAGAGAGAGAACATTATTGGGGTAACTGGGGATATATGAATATCAATTGTATATCCTATCTTATAAAGAGGGAATATGCTAATTGACCATCACTCCGTCACAAAGATGGCTGCACCCACAGCTGAGGCCAAGTTCCCTTAAGGATTCTTAACAAACAATCAGCAGGGACCTGAGGCTACACCCTCCCCTGCTCCTGTGGGGCTTGACAGGGGACCTTAGGCCTCGCCCCTGCCCCAATGCCAGGCCAGAGGACCCTAGGCCATGCCCCCTGCATGGCGGAACTTGACAGGGGACCTCAAGGTGCGCTTCCTGTCCTGGTGGTGGGCTAGGGGACTTCAGGCTGATCCCCCCCACCCCAGCGCCAGGCCGGGGACCTCAGGCCATGCCCCTCCACCAGGTAGGGCTTGACAAAGAACTTCAGGCCACACCCCCCACCTTGGCATCATGCCAGGGGACCTCAGGTAGCACCCCCCATCCCAGCACCAGGCCAGGGGACCTGAGGCTGTGCCCCCCTGCCTGGCGGGGCTTGACGGGGGACCTCAGGCCATGCTCCCCACCCAGCGGGGCTTGACGGGGGACCTGAGGCTGAGCCCCCTGCCCAGCGGGGCTTGACAAGGGTGGGACTGGCCGGGTCTGGATCTAGCCCAATGGGGGGCTGTGGGGGGGGGGCGGCCGGGTCTGGGTCTCACGCGATTTTGAGGCACATGTGGGTGGACGGGGACTTGACTCTGGGTTCCCCTTTTAATGTGCATGAATTTCATGCACCAGGCCACTAGTTATATAATAATATGAGAGCAATGCTAAATTTCTTGAGCACAATAATTGCACTGTATAAATGTCCTCATTTTTAAGAGATATGCTGAAATATTTAGGGATAAAGTGTCATGATGTCTGCAAATAACTCTCAAATGGTTCAGAAGACTGCATGTGGGGAGAAAAAAAGAGACAGGGAGACAGAGAAAATGAGGCAAAATGTTAACAATCTATTTATCTAGGTGAGTATATGGGTGTTCCTATTCTATTTTTCCTATTTATTTTGTAGATTTGAAATTTTCCAAATTAAAAAATTTGAAAAGATGAAATCAAATGGTTTTAAAAAATAATACGCAGAAGAGTGATTGATTAGGGAAGGAGGGAGTGACTAGGAGGGGAGCATGCCTGGGAGCTTCTGACTTCTGGGTCATCCTGTTTCTTGGACTGGGTGTGTTCTCTTTGAGAGGATTCATTGAAGTAGGCACTTACAATTTCTCTTTTTGTGTGTATGTTATATGCCAATAGATAAGTTTATTTGGAATAATCATCATCATAAATAATCCTCCACAACATCCTATCCTCTGATCTGGGTCTATAAATGCAAGATGGGCCCAGGCTGGAGAGAAGGCTGAGTCTGGGCCATCCTTCCCTGCCAGTGTGTCACACCAAGAGGAGGACAGTGGGCCTGAGTCGATGACAGCCTGCCCCTCAGCCTGACCCTTTGGACAGGCTGAGGGGCCTTGCCCGCCCCTCTGAGCTGAGCTGTACTGACTTCTGCTGCCAGCCCTGCAGCAGGAGGTTGGCCTTGACTCCACACTTCTCAGGCCTCGGCGTTCTCCTCTCTTGTCAGCCCTGTGGGCCCAGATAGATGTGGGCTTAATGAGGCATCTCATCCTGTGTGAGGAGTAAGTCCAGGGGTCTCGTTTTCCTTTCCTTGCATTGTTCTCCCATGTGCTTGATCTGATCTGCTTCACTAGCTCTAGACACAAATGTGGTCACGTCTCTGTGTTTTGCAGATTAATTGCCAGAGTCTTCATCTGCCTAAATTAATAGGAGTGACAACAATGGCTAACATGCAGAGCTTACTACATGCCAGACCTTGTTCTAAGTACTTTATGTATACAGTAAGTCCTCTCTTAACATCTTAGAACTGTGGCAAAACAAATTATAACAAAACCAGGTTTACCATAGGCTAATGAATATAAGCAACAGTTAAGTTCCTACAGCATCTCATCAATGTTATAATGAAATGATGTTGAACAATGCCATATAACTCATCTAATGTTCACAACAACTCTTTGAGGCAGGTAATAAATATATACACTGAGTGGCCAGATTATTTGACCTCTGAACACGTAATAATCTGGCCACTCAGTGTATATCCTATATAATAAAAGGCTAATATGCAAATTGTTCCTCGACCAGGAGTTCCACCAGTAGGCAGGCCAGCCAACCATACATGTCCCCTCCCCCTGACCAGGCTGGCCGGACCCCACCCATTTTATTTATATACACACACACACACACACACACACACTAATAAAAGGGTAATATGCTAATTAGACCAGGTCGACCAGACATCCGACTTCCTTCTGGACAAAGCCATGGTGGTGGGAACTGAGGCAGAGAGGGCAGTTGGGGGTGAGATCAGGCTGGCAGGGGAGGGCCATTGGGGGCGAGATCAGGCTGGCTGAGGAGGGCAGTTAGGGGCAATCAGGCAGGCAGAGGCAGTTGGGGTAAGATCAGGCTGGCAGGGGAAGGCAGTTGGGGGCAACTAGGGTGGCAGGGGAGGGCAGTTAGTGGCAATCAGGCAGGCAGGCAGAGGCATTTAGGGGCAATCAGGCAGGCAGGCAGAGGTAGTTAGGGGCAATCAGGCAGGCATGCAGGGGAGCAGTTAGGAGCCAGCAGTCCCAGATTGTGAGAGGGATATCTGACTACCCGGCAGTCAGACATCCCTCAAGAGATCCCCGATTGAAGAGGGTGCAGGCTGGGCTGAAGGAACTTGCCTTTGCACGAATTTCGTGCACTGGGTCACTAGTGTGTGTGTGTGTGTGTGTGTGTGTGTGTGTGTGTGTGTGTGTGTGTATTTTTTTACCCATTTTGCAGATAGGGGAACTGAAGCATAGGGAAGTAAAGTAATTTGCCCAAGCAAGACTGGCTTCATAATTTGCAGGGCCCAGTGCAAAATGAAATGGGGGACCTTGTTCAAAAATTATTAGGAGTTTCAAGACACTAAGCATTAAGCCAAGCACAGGGCCTTTTTAAAGCGGACATAAGACTGCACATGTCTGCAGTCCATGAAGCCAGACCTGTACACAAGGTAAACCAGTAAGTAATAGGACAGAAATATGAATGACTCCAGAGTCCATTCTCCAACCATCTCTCTAATACTCCAGCACACTGGTCCTGCACAGTCAATACCGCCATATCCACAGCTCAGTGTTGCCCTTGCTGGCCCAATCCCTGGACACTCACACACAGAACATCTTGCATTTGACATCTTGCATTTGAGGGGCAAGATGGGCATAGACCTCCCCAATAAGCAACTAAGCCTGATAGCTTTGTTCACCTATTCAGACTCCCCATTTCCTGGTGGTGAGTTTTCCCTCTGGGTCCTTTCTATCTTTTCCTGACAAAGGATCTCAGAGGGGCCCAATTCAGTTAATCAAAGAGGCTCTAGGAATCTTAAACCCCAAAAGGGAATGGTCAGTAAGGGTCATGACCCCAGTCTTCCCTGGAGAATTCCTGGTCCATATGCAAATATCCCCACTTCTGTGACCAGCTCTGCACAACAAAACCTCCTTATAATCACAAAAATCCCTATTTTCAAAGCAATGTGTTAGCCTACTTATCTCATAGTTGCATAACAAGAGAAGAGGCATTATTTATTTGCCAGAAAATCTAGTTTTGCCTTACTAGGCATTCCTTTACACAGAATTTAACATGACTTATATTTATCAACTAGAGGCCCAGTGCACAAATCCGTGCATGGGTGGGGTTGCACAGCCTGGCCTGCGATCGGGCTGATTGAGGCCTTCTCACCCAGTCCCAACTGGGGCCAATTGGGGCTGGCCAGCCAGGGGGAGGGACCGTGGGAGGTTGGCTGTGGGAGCACACTGACCATCAGGGGGCAGCTCCTGCACTGAGTGTCTGCCCTCTGGTGGTCAGTATGCATCATAGTGACCAGGTAACCGGCTGTTTGGTCAACTGGTTGTAACAGTTGCTTGGGCTTTTATATATATATAGAAGACATACTCAGGTACATTCTTAATGACATAGCTAAAAGGGGATTGAGAATGAGACTTTAAAGAATAAAGGATTGGAGGGGTGAAAGCTAGTGGCATTTGGGGACTATAACCTCACTCATGACCACTGGGCTGGTGAGGCCCAGGAATGTCTGGATTACTCTGGGTACCATGGGCATCTCTGCAGTCAGTTTGGCATCTCTGTATTAGAAATGTATTCAACTGCAGGTAACAGAATACCAACCAACAAATGGACTAAACAAATAGAGATTTATTATTTTCACCTGACAGAAATCTGGAGGTATTATAGTTATTAGCACTGGTTTACCAGCTCATGGCTGGAGTCACTACAATTTTTTTCTGGTCTTTTCTTCATGCAGACTGATGGCCACTGCAGCTCTAACTTTCAAGTCTGCATTCAAGGCAGAAAAAGGGGGGAGGGGGACAAGGAGCAGCAACAGTAGCTTCCAATGCCTTTTATCAGGAAAGGAAAAACCTTCCTAATAGCCCCCAGAAGGTTTCAGCTTATTCCCCATTGGTCTTCACTGTGTCATATGTCTCTCTAGCTCAGTGGTTCTCAACCTTTCTAATGTTGCAACCCTTGAATACAGTTCCTCATGTTGTGGTGACCCCAACCATAAAATTATTTTCATTGCTACTTCATAACTGTAATTTTGCTACTGTTAATGAATCGTAATGTAAATATCTGTGTTTTCCGATGGTCTTAGGCTCTACAGCAGCGGTTCTCAACCTGTGGGTCGTGACCCACAGGTTGAGAACCGCTAGCAGGGTCACCTAAGACCATCAGAAAACTCAGATATTTACATTACGATTTATAACAGTAACAAAATTACAGTTATGAAGTAGCAATGAAAATAATTTTATGCTTGGGGGTCACCACAACATGAGGAACTGTATTCAAGGGTCGCGGCTTTAGAATGGTTGAGAACCACTGCTCTAGCTGCAAGGGAGTCTGGTAATATCTTAGTCCCAGGTAAGGTATCACCGGAACAAAATTAGAATGTTAAATCAAAGAGGAAGATGCCACACTCTTCCTGCTACAATCTCTGCAGGTGGCATAGGACCCCAGGGCCCCTTCCCAACAACCCCAGAGGATGTCCATGCATCCCTGGCCCTCTTAGTGTGCCAGGCAAGAAGGACCCACCCAAGAAGCCAGGATTTTTCCTAAGTGGAAAACCCAGCTGACATTGGCTTTCTCCAGAAGTGATTAATTGTATTCTGCCAAGCTGGGGGAAGGCAGCTAATTAGCTGTAGACTGATTAAGGACAAACCAGGCAAAATTCCAGATGTGATAAATGTGAACTTTCCATCTTCCTCCTTCCCTCTCTGTCCTGCCACCACCAGCAGAAACCAGCTTATAGCACCCCTCACAGTGTACCTGCCTGAAAGGCCAGCAGACACCATCCAGGCCCACTGCGCATACTGGCCAGCATCAACTTGGGCAGTGTGGCAAGGAATGGGAGGGCATACTGGGTTTTCTTCCTGGGTTTGGCTGCTCTTCCAGCCTTTTTCCAACCCCATTGTTCTTTATCAAGCACAGAACCAGGCCTGGGGTTTCTGAAATAGTCTCTGCCCTGAAGAATCTGTAATAGAAACCTAGAAAGTGGTTAGTCCAGTATGACTGGAATCTCTGGCTAGGGCTCCATGGAGGGGCTTTGGGTGGGTTTTGTGGATAAAGCAGTGGTCCTGGAGAGAGGGGAAGGGTACATGCACAGGAATGGAGGGAAATGAGCAGAGCACAGTCCTGGGCAGTGAGGAATCTGGAGACAAAGGCCTGCATAGGGGGCGAAGGCTGCGGCAAGACAGAGATAAGGTCAAATAAGAAACAAGACGTTGGATGTGGTGCAGACAGCTGTTTCCAGCCTCAGTTTCTCCACAAAATGTGGCATCCACATATATGACACCCCATGGGCAATCTGGGGTGATCTCCACCTCCACCTCCAGCTATGATGCCTTGCCTGTATTTCACACTCCAGAAAGCACCTGCCCGATGAAAGCAAATTTATCCCACTGTGGCCCGGGCCAAGGTTTGGTGGAAAAGCTCACTGATACATGAATCTCCTGCAAAGAATATATTTCAGCAACAGACAGCAAGAGAAAGTCACTGAGCATGACTTCTCAGGTCCTTTGTTTCCACCCAGGAGACATACTCAGGAGGTGGCAATGGTGAACACCTGTCCAGGGGAAGGCATGGGAAGCACCTCACTTCACTTCTGAATCACTCATCCATTCCTTGTCTCAGTGTGTCATTCAAGGAAGCTTCCCCGATCCCTCTCAGATCAGATTCTCTGTATTTACCTTCATCTAGTGTATTCAACTTTACATTAATGCATGTGGGTGACTATCTTTAGCACTACAAATTTAATCAGCAAATATTTATTGAGCCATGAACTGTGCTAAGTTCTGGAGATACCGTAAGACATGAACTTGCCCTCATAGAGCGTACAGTCTAGGCATCAGTCCCCATTAGACCTTCAGTAGGGGGTCTCCCTAACTCGAGAAGTTAAGACTCCTTCCAGCCCCAGTAGAACAATGGGACAACTCGCCCATTCAACTCAGGGTCTCAGGCCACCCCCAGGCTGTACATGACACAGGGAAGCTGTGGTGGATGCTGATGTCACTGCCCATATTCCTCCTTCAGAGCCAAGCCCTCATTCCCCCAGCTGCTGGGGGTGTTGGCTGCTAATGGCTGGCAGCTGAGTCCCTCTCCAGGCATTGTCCTTAGCCAAAGAGAAGCATGTCATTCCTCAAAGTGATGCCTGAACTAATGGTCTGGTCATTTGAAATGACAAAGGTCTACCTCCCTCCTTGCTTAATCCAGGAAATTTTTGGAGGATCACCCAGCTTCAGATAGTCCCATGGGGCTGTTCAACTTCTTCCTCTGTCCAATTCTGCTTCCCTCACTCCCTTTTAGGGGCATTCCTGGGAATACTCCTCAGTGACACTCCTGGGAGCAAATCTTCAGTCTCGGAGTCATTCCTCAGGGAAGCTGAGCAAGAAACACTGTGGGAGCAGGCGAACACCCTGGCGTGTAGCTGCACCTGGAAGGAAGCACTCGTTATTCTATCTCGCATGAAGATGCCCTTTTAGGACTTAGCTATAATCTGGCCCAGCCCCTGCCCACCCAGCTGGAGAGCTGAACCAGTTCTGGAAGCCAGTGCCTGGAAGGCCTTGGCACAGGCCTGGGGAAGGAAGAGAACCTTGCAGCCAAGTGATTGAGGAGACTCCAGAGGAGAGTATATCTGTGCTAAGAAGCCCACCGGCCTCTGGAGTCTGATTCTAGCTGATTAAGAGGCACCCAGGGCCAGTATTTCAGCAAGACACCTGAGAAATAAGCCGAGGGAAAGTGTTAATCTTGGATTTACAACAATGTGGAAGGTGTCAAACTAGCCCCAAATATTCTAACTCAGGCCCAGTGTGTGGGAACGCGCCAGGGTGGGTGCGGGAGGAGGGCGGGAGAGGCGGGAGGGAATTAGACTTGCATAAACTTCGTAATTGAAATCATTAATAGCAGTAAAATAAGATGTCCATCCTACATGAAATTTGTAGTAATGTTTGGTTACTGAGATTAATTTCTAGTAATGAAACACTAATTAAACCATTTATTGAGTAATGTATTTGCTTGGTAGTGTTTTATGGGTGTTCGCTTATAAATATTTTAATTACTTTTGCTAAGTAATTAGAATTTACTAAATAACTTCCAAACTATTTTAATTTCTAGCAATTCTCAGCCAACCAACAAGTAATTGTTTTACTTTATATCAGTAATTAAAGTCTTTTTTTCAAAAACTTTGAGTGAAGAGTAAGACAGTAATAAAGACAGTCTGTTCTATCACAGGGTTGGATATATTAAAACAAAAACAACATAAAATCACTCACAATCCAACATTACTCAAACACTGTTAATGTTTTTGACTATATCTTTACAGATTTTTTCTTATGGGTACATATCCTATTTTTTCAAAATTGAGATACCAACTACATGCTTTCTAGCAAACCAATTTGTGTATCATGCTTTCTATTCCATTAAAATGCCAAATAAATTGTATAGAGATATTCTCTTTAACAGTTTAAGAGACCTTTTGAAAGTAATATTTACTGTTTCTACCTCTATGCACCTACTATGTGTCAAATAACATGCAGAGTGATTTACGCCTTTCTCACCTACTGCCAAATCACTTGGTGACTTTGGCCTTCAAAGTCTCTGTCTTTAACCACATCCTCTCCTCTGACAGGGCCACCTTAAACAGTTGTTGAGTACATGTGAGAGGCATCCTCCCCCAAACAGACCAAAAAGCTTTCTTAGAGGAAGGAGATATTTTGCCAAGTCTTTGAATAAAGAGAGGGGGGCAAATTCCTGGAAGGGAAGGATGACAGTGACTTGGGAAAAGGCTTGGTGTAGGAACAGAAGCAGGGGCACTAAAGTCCTCCCCACCCCCAAAAAATAATTAAAATAAAATAAAGGCGGAAACGTGGACCCGAAGCCGACAGAGCTGCTCAGCCATGGGTGCTCCGGGCGGCAAGATCAACCCGCGAACCGAGCTGAAGAAGAAACTGTTCAAGCGACGGCGGGTGTTGAACCCGGAGCGGCGACTGAAGCACCGGGTGGTCGGGGCGTGATAGACGAAGGGCTGATCACGCGACACCACCTCAAGAAGCGGGCGTCCAGTGCACGTGCCAACATTACTCTGCCTGGGAAGAAGCGCAGAAAACTCCTCCAGCAGACCCGGCTTGCCCAGAAAGAGAAAGCAGCCATGGAAGTGGAAGCCCCTGCAAAGCCAGCCAGGACTAGTGAACGACAGCCTAAATCAAAAAAGAAGACGAAGCCCCCTAGGATGTAGATATGGAGGACCTTGAAGATGGGAGCTAAATCTTACCCCCTTCATCACAAGATTCTCACCTGGAGCCAGGCGGACTCGGCTTGTTCCAGAAGACTTTGGATGAAACATTTGGATGAAAACATTGCGCCTTTTCACTCTCCCCAGACTCCTCTTCCATAAATGGCCTAGTGACCTGCCTGGAGGGATGTGTTGAGAGACAGAGTGGAAAAGAAGGATCGGAGAGGCGGCTCCTTAGCAGTCAACTCCATTTGCAATAAAGCCCATAGTTCTGGCTGAGATGTGTGTGACTGAGTGCAGGGCTGGGGATGGGCCGTGAGAAGGGGTCTGTGAGTGGGGAGAAGGCAGCTGTGACACAGGACCCACAGGGTGTGCTTGAGCAAAGGCATCAAGGAGCCAGCCTCCGTGACAGCTCGTCTCTGGAGTGAGTGACGCTCCAGCTTGCCACTTCTGACCACAAATAGATGTTGTAGAGCTGGCTGAGGAGGTCAGGATCCTGATACCAGCCCCGCCACTGCTGCTGTGTCACCAGGTGGGCAGAGCGCTTCGTCATGTTTGTTGCTGTTTCCTTAGCTGGATTATGTTTTTAATAAAGTGAAGACCAAACATTAAAAAAATAATAAAAAAATAAAATAAAATAAAGTTCCCCCAAAAGAGAACCACCAACCAGAGCACAAAGCTGGTGCTCAGTCCATGTTTGTTGTTTCTCCAAAGAATAGATAATCCCCACAGACACATCCCTGTGGTGCCACCCTGTGTTATTTATTCTCCTTCATTCTCTGTATCCATTTTCTCTCCCTCTCTAGAAAGTATCACACCTCAAGCACCTCTCTAGGCTCTCAAAATTCACTCAGAAGAGGGGAGGAGGAGAGGGCCCCAGAATCGCTCCTTACTCCACAGAGAAATCAAGGAAAATTAGGCCTGGCTTCCTTCTGCAGGAATCCCTCTTCCCTGTGAACCAGAATAGAGCTCATTTTTAATAATAGCTAACATCTACTAAATCCTTACAATGTGACAGGCCCTGTGTTAAGCATTTTACACACATTATCTCACTTAAATAATATGTTTATCTTTACCTAACTAATGAGTAACTAAGACTCATAGAGTTTAAGTGAGGTACTAGTAAGTGGGCGAAGCCAAGTTTCTCTATTTCCAGAGCTCAAAGCCCTTAAGTGTCATATTCCATTGTTTCCACATGGTAAGTGATCCATAAGAGCAAGGTGAAGAGAGGAAGGGAGAGAGGGAAAAAGGGAGGAAACTCTGCATCATTATAATGCAGGGGAAATAGTGTCATTTGCCATAAGTAGGAGGTAATGTTAAAATAAACACATTATATTCTGGCTGGGTGGCTCAGTTGGTTGGAGCATCATCCCATACACCAAAAGGTTGTGGGTTTGATTCCAGGTCAGGGCACATACTTAGGTTGCTGGTTCAGTCCCCACTTGGGACATGTACGGGAAGCAACCAATCAATCAATGTTTCTCTCTCACATTAATGTTTCTCTCTCTCTCTCTCTCTCTCTCTCTCTCTCTCTCTCTCTCTCCTCAAATAAATAAAACATATCCTCAGGTGAGGATTAAAATTTTTTAAATGAAATAAGGTAAATGCATTATGATTACAATAAAAAATGTTGGTCTACATGTCACCTGAAGCATTGGTTCTACCCTTAGGACACACTGGAATATGTGATCGCTGAGGTCCCTTTCTAGCACACAATTCTCGAGTCCTCACAGGTTATGTTGGCTGTTTTCTGAAGGAAAACTAGATTCCCTGGGTCTTGGTCATGTGGGTAATAAAATCCTTATAGCAGATGCTGGCCCAGATTTATCTATCTCTATATTCTCCAAAAGCATTCACTGCAGTAGCCCAGGGTAGATTTGTGGAAGTTGAATTATGTATTTCCTTTCCCTCTCTGGGACTTAGTGTCCCCATGAGGAGGAAAGAAAAGAGGGCTGGACTAGCTGATCCCTAAGTACGTCTCACTCTGCAAATCATTGATTCATTGGATCTAAGAAGTGGTCCCTTTCTTACTGCTCCATCACCCCTGTGGTAAGCAGAATTCTAAAAACAACCCTCCAAGATGCCCACCCCTGGTTATTTAGTCAAACACTAATCCAGGTACTGCTGTGAAGGGCCTTTGTAGATGCTATTAAATTAGTTGACCTTAAGAAACAGATCATTTTAGTGAGCCTTTCAAAAGCGGTGAATATTCTCCAGCCGGTGGTAGAGAATAGTCAGAGAGATTCAAAGTATGAGGGGAATTCGACATCCTGGAGAGTCTCTGTTTCTGAGATGGATGAAGAGCACATACAAGGACCTAGAGTGGCTCCCAGCCAACAGCCAGCAAGAAGAAGGGAACCTCACTCCTACAGCTACCAGGAACTGAAATGGCCAACAACCTGATGAACTTGAAAGTGGATTCTTCCCCATAAGCTCCAATGAGATCTTACTAGCCTGGCCAACATTTTCATTTTGAGCTTGTGCGGGCCAGCTCACCTGGACTTAATGACCTACAGAACTGTGAGATAATCAATGGGTATTGTTTTAAGCTGCTATGGTTGTAGCCTTTTGTTATATTGCAGTAAAAAAAAAAAATAAATGCCGTTCTTGACCTTATCCTTATCAACCCATGTTCTTATTATTTTGAGCATGGGTTGATAGGGATAAGGTCAGGAAAAAATCAGTTTGGGGAATTTTGAACTAAGGCTTCTTTCTGCCAATTTCATGGGAGTCTAATAAGCAACTACTAAGTATTGAATTCCTACTATGTTCCCAGGTCTTCTATTGGAGGTAAAATTGTATGGAATAGACAAGATAAGCAGGATGACTGTGAGGGAAGTAGAAAAACAGTGTACACTGGAGATGTTGAGTAGGCTTCATGGAACCAGCGAAACTTGCAGACTGGATAGATTTAAAATGGCAGAGAAAGGGGAAGGAGTAGAGATATTCCAGGTAAAGGGGAGCACAGGAAAGGAGTGGAGGTAGAAATGAGCATGCTGTTGGTCAATGTTGGTTCCTGAGGACAGGACAGGTTTCTTGAGCCCTGTTGTTGGAATCTAGCTACTGTGCCAAGCTACCAGTTGACAAGGCCAGGAAAATAGATAAACAGTGTGCTTTTAGGCAAGAATAGGAGCTGCCTTAGTCTTGGACAAAGAAAGATGAAAGGAGGGTTTGGAAAGAAGGAGTATAAAGGACACCAAAACAATGGCAATATTTGGCATGAAACAGATCCAAGTTAAGTAAAAGAAGGGAGGCCATGAGGGAAAACACAAGAACAAAGGCACATGACTGTGTCTTCACCCCCACCACCATGGAAGGGAGGGGAAAGAGAGAAACCATCAGCTTCTAAGCCTTGTGCCTTACACAGGACATTATCCAGGTAGATGTCCCGGCCTTGTGTAGATTGGCTTGCTACAAGGGGATGCTTATGTTGGGAAGCCGGGAAATGATGGTTAGAAAGATAGGTCAGGGCTAGATCTTGAAAACTAGGAAGTAGAGCAGAGCTTTTCAATCTTGACTGAACAGTGGAGTCATCTGGGGCTCTATCAAAAATACTGATTGATATCTATATCCTACCTCAAAAATCCTGATGTCAACTGTCCTGGTTCAACTTCGGCTTCAATATTTTTTAAATATCATAGATTATTCTAATATTCCACCAAGGCTGAGAACTACAGATGTAGAGTTTGGGCTTCGTCTACTAGCCAGAGGAGTCTATTAAGGATATGCAAATGACATACACAATGAAAACCAATATTAATTGGGAAGAAGGACAAGTCAAAGAAAAATAATCATAGAAAAATAGCAATACAGCATATTTTGGATTCCAGGCACTTTCCTAAGGTATTACTTATATGTTTTAAAGTACATATAATATACTTTTAACCTTCACAATAACCTTCTAAGGTAGCTATTATTATTATTATCACCATTTTAAAGATTAGAAAAGTGAGGCTCACCCGACCAGCATGGCCCAGTGTTTGAGCGTTGACCTATGAACCAGGAAGTCACATTTCAATTCCCAGTCAGGGCTCATGCCCAGGTTGTGGGCTTGATCCCCAGCAGAAGGCATGCAGGAGGCAGCTGCTCAATGATTATCTCTCATCATTGATGTTTCTCTCTCTCTCCCTCTCCCTTCCTCTCTGAAATCAATAAAAATATTTTTAAAAAAGAAAAGCAAAGCTCAAAAGAGTTAATACCTTGTTCATGATCACAGAGCAAGTAAATGATGGAGGTGAGATTTGAATCCTGGAAGTTTGGCTCCAAAGTTCATTCTCTTCATTTTGCTTCTGGATAAGATGGGTTAATTTGTATTAGACCAACTTCACCAAAAACAACTAGGAAAGCAAGTTGAACACAAAGTTAACAGAGCACTGAAGACTTGAGAGACCAAGATCACCAAGAGAAAAGAAGCACATTTATGTGAGGCCATATTTTTCTCCTACAAGCATTTGCAGATTTGTAAGAAAACAGTTGAGGAGCCCAGAAGCTGAGTAGATATTCAGCAGTCTCCTGGGACTAAGGATTTAAACAAAAACAAACAAAAGAATTCTGGGCTGTCAAAAGCATAGGAAACATAGGAAAAATACCCAGCTTTCAGTTGGAATGCCTGACAAAGTTAGCCCTTAAAAGTAAGGGCTAACTTTATTTCTAGAATATGTAAATAAATGAGCCATCTAAAAAGCTGAAGCCCAGATTTTTTTTTTTATTGTTTGAAGTATTACAAATAGTAGTACATATGTCTTCTTTTTTTTCCCCCATTGACCTCCACCCAGCCTCCCCTACCCCCCAGTACATGCCTTTACCTGTCCCCCCCACCCCCAACCCTGCCAGTGTCTTGTATCCATTGGTTATGCTTATATGCATGCATACAAGTCCTTCGGTTGATCTCTTACAGCACCCCCGCCCCCCACAACCTCCCCTGCCTAACCAATGTAGTTTGACAGTCTGTTCAAGGCTTCTTTGCCTCTGTATCTATTTTTTCCCCATTTCTTTCCTTTAAAAAATCTTGCCTCTGCAGACTAGAAATAAACATATAATAACAAAAAATGTTTGAGTCCCAATTTCAATGTCCAACAGTTCCTTATGTGTATATGTCAGCAATGATATCTGGATGTTGGGCGCATTGTGGTAATGCAGGTCCGACCCTCTCTGGTTTGGTCCTAGGCAACCTGCAGTGGTGCACAGCTGCTGACTGCTCGCGTGGCAAGGCGTTGTCAGTGTCTTTCATCTCTGGACTGTTTTTCCTCTTGTCTTCGTGGTTGGAGCAGACCTGTCAATTCCTCTCTGTTGCAGGAATCCACATGGTCTTGGAGTTGTTTTCTGAAAATATACAAACATATTCTTGACCAAAGGTTAATAAAGGAATCTTTTCTAAATAATTGATTTGGGATTCTTTTTATTTTTGCCCAGACGATTTTCCTTTGTCTTATTTAGACACCATGTGTGTTTTTCATGGGTGTCTTGCTGTTAGCATTACAAATGAAAATTAATTTTGTAAAGTAAGAATTTTCTAGATGTAATTTTCTTATAGAATATTTTTTCTTACATGATATTACCCTACTATCCCCCCTTTTTATGATTAATGGAGGCTTTTATAATTTTTATAATGCAGTCTTGATAACTTTAAATTTTAATTTTTTGCACAAAAATATGACTGCTTTAAGTTCATTGCATGTTCGGATCAGGACCCAAGTAACAGACAGAGACTTGGCCAACAGCAGCTGCCCTATATCTAAATCCAGCCTAGCATCAGGAATGCTCAGGGCCTACTCAAGAATGCAAATAATCCTTTCCACTGATATTTACAGGGTAAACTAAGATTGTTGGTAGAGCATTAAATTTGACAGTAAAATAGTAATCAAGTTTTCAGATTAATTTAAATAAGCTAATTGAAATAAGTGAATATTCAAGAAAATTTAATTGTACTGGACAAAAAGCTGTTCCTAAAATAGTAACTAAAATTTCTATTGGTAGTTCATCTCATGGTAAAATTCCTGAAGCCCAGATTTAAACCAGCTCATTCCAAGATTAGATTAAAATGATCTGACCCTGACTTGAGACAAACCCTCTTTGAAGGAAAATAACATTCAAGCTCAAATTTCCACTATAATTTTTTTTATCTACAATGTCCATCATTTAATCAAAAGTTAGCAGACTTACGAAGAGACAAGACAAAATGACCAAAACCAGAGAAAGACCAAATTATAAAAACAGACTGACAGGTGAGTCATATATGAGAATTATCACATGTAATTTAAAAATAACTGTCATCAATAATTTAAGAAAATAATTTACAAGTAGAAAATTTTTGTGGAGAACAAGAATATATCAAATAGAAATTTTAAAACTGAAAACATAACATTTTCAATTAATAACTGAAAAATGGGTTTGACAGAAAAGCAGACACAGCTGAAAAGAAGACTAGACACCTATCTACTGATAGCTCAATAGGAAACATACAGACTGGAGCAAAGAGAGAGAGAGAAGAAAGGAAAATACATTAAAGACATGGAACACAGTGAAAAGGCATAAAATATGTATAATTGGAGTACCAGAAGGGAAGGAGAAAGGAAATAAAACAAAAGCAATATCTGAAAAGATGATTGACTAAGACTTTTCCAAAATGAAAATGAAAAACAACAAGCCACATGTTCAAGAAATGCTGAGATGCGTAGGCAGGATAAATACAAAGAAAACCACATCCACACCTTTGGCACATCAAAGCAGAACTACTGAAAGACAAAGGCAAAGAGAAACCTTAAAAAACAGTCAGAGAAAAAGAAATATTACCTTCAAAATAGTAATAACAACAATAACTGGCCGCTCTATAGAAATGAGGGAGACTAGAACAATGAAGGATATCTTTCAAGTTTTGTAAGAAAGTAATTGCCAACTTAGAATGATATAACTTACAAAAATATTATTTAAAAATAAATGGAAATAAAGTTATTTTCAGACAAAGAAAAATTAAAATATTTAACCAACAGACCCACATCTAAAAAAACTAAAGAAAGTCCTGCAGGCAGAAGGAAAATTATTCCAGATGAAATAAAATGTATCTCTCTCACATCATCAGGAAGAAATGAAGGCAATAGGAAGTATCAAAATGTGTGTAAAACTGAAATTAATATGTTGTCTATTAATTTTTTTAAAAAGCTCCTAGAACTAATAAGTGAATTTAACAAGGTCACAGTATTTGAAGTTAATATACACAAATGTATTGTATTTCTGTATATCAGCAATGAACATTAGATTCAAAGTTTTAAAAGCAATAACATTTACAATAGCATCCCAAAAATTAAAGACTTAGTTATAAATCCAACACATATGTGCAGGATTTTTGTGTTGAAAACTACATAATACTGACCAAAAAAAATCAAAGAAAACCCAAATGAATGGAAAGATAATCCATGTTTATGGATTGAAAGAATCAAATTGATAAAATGACAATCTCCCCCACCCCCTCACACACACCCATTGATCTATAGATTCAATGCAATTCCAATCAAAATATCAGTATACTTTTAGAAATCACTCCTGACAAGCTGATTCTAAAGTGTATTAGAAATCACTCCTGACAATCTGATTCTAAAATGTATATGAGAAAGGCAAAGGATCCAGAATAATCAAAGCAATTTAAAAAGGAAGAACGATGTGGTAGGACTTAAACTACCTAATTTCAAGACTCACTATAAGTTTACAGTAAACAAAAATGTTAATATTAACAGAAAGATAGATGCATAGATCAATTAAATAAAGCAGAATCTAAAAATGGACTAAACAAATTTTTAACAAAGATCAAAGGCAATTCAATGGAGAAAGCTATTTCTTTTCTCTCTCTCTTTTTTTTTTATTGTCGACACTATTACAGATGTCCTCATTTCCCCCCTTGCCCACCTTCACCTAGTCGCCACCCCGCTTCCCTATGGCCTTCACCACAATGATATCTGTGTCTATGGCTATGCATTTACGTTCTTTGGCTAATCCCTTCACCTTCTTTCATCCAGATCCCCCTCCCTCTGACAGCTGTCGGTCTGTTTCATGTATCCATACCTCTGTTTCTATTTTGTCCTTGAGTTTATTTTGTTCATTAGATTCCACATATAAGTGAGATCATATGGCATTTGTTTTTCTCCTGCTGGCTTATTTTGCTTAGCATAATGCTCTCCAGGTCTATCCATGCTGTCGGAAAGATAAAATATCCTTCCTTTTTTTGTTTTTTGTCAATTCTCACCTGAAGATATATTTTTTCTATTGATTTTTAGAGGGAGTGGAAGGGAGGGGGAGAGATAGAGAGAGAGAAACATTGATGTGAGAGAGATACATCAGTTGGTTGCCTCCTGCACATGCCCTGACCAAGGCCAGGGATTGAACCTGCAACTAAGATATGATGTGCCTTTGACCAGAATCGAACCTGGGGTACATTGTGTAAATGTACCACAGCTTTTTTACCCACTCATCTACTGATGGGTACTTGGGCTGTTTCCAGATCTTGGTTATTGTAAATAATGCTACTATGAACATAAGGGTACATGTATTCTTTTGAATTGGTGTTTTGAGATTCTTAGGATATATTCCAAAAGTGGGATCACTGGATAAAAATTAATTTTTAAAAAATATATTTTTATTGATTCCAAAGAGGAAGGGAGAGGGAGAGAGAGATAGAAACTGGGGATTGAGCCCGCAACCAACTAGGAATCTAACTGTGATCTCCAGGTTCATAGGTCAACGCTCAACACTGAGCCACGGGTGGCCAGGCAAATTTAATTTTTTTAGGAAACTCCATATAGTTTTCTACAGTGGCTGCTCCAGTCTGCATTCTCACCAGCAATGTACTAGGGTTCCTTTTCTCCACATCCTTGCCAGCACTTGTTTGTCGATTTATTGATGGTAGCCATTCTGGCAGGTGTGATTTGATACCTCATTATGGTTGTAATTTGTATTTCTCTGGTGATTAGTGACCATAAGCATTTTTTCATATGTCTACTGGCCATCTGTATGACCTCTCTGGAGAAGAGTCTACTCAGGTCCTTTGCCAATTTTTTAAGTTGGATTGTTTGTCTTCCTGGTGTTGAGTTGTATAAATTCTTTATATGTTTTGGAAATTAACCCCTTATCAGATGTATCATTGATGAATATGTTCTCCCATACAATGGGTTGCCTTTTCATTCTGTTGATGGTTTCTTTTGGTGTGTAGAAGCTTTTTAGTTTAATGTAGTCCCATTTGTTTATTTTTCCTTTGTTTCCCTTGCCCTGTGAGACATATTGGCAAAAATATTGCTATGAGAGATTTCTGAGATTTTGTTGCCTGTGTTTTCTTCTAGGATTTTTATGGTTTAGCAACTTATATTTAAGACTTTTGTCCATTTTGAGTTTATTCTTGTGTATGGTGTAAGTTGGTGGTCTAGTTTCACTTTTTTGCATGTACTTGTCTAATTTTCCCAACACCATTTATTGAAGAGACTGTCTTTACCCCATTGTATGATCCTGCCTCCTTTGTCAAATATTAATTAACCATATAGGAGCAGGTTGATTTCTGGGCTCTCTGTTCTGTGCCCTTGATCTATATGCCGGTTCCTATGCCAATACCAGGCTGTTTAGATTACAATGTCCTTTTAGTATAGTTTGATATCAGATATTGTGATACCTCCAACTTTGTCCTTCTTTCTCAAGAATGCTGAGGCTATTTGGGGTCTATTTTGGTTCCCAAAAATATTTATTCCAGATCTGTGAAATATGCCATTGGTATTTTAATAGGAATTACATTAAATGTATAATATAGTTATTTCAATTAATGGTGCTGGAAAATTAGATGTCTATATGTTAAAAAAATAAAATAAAAAAGAGCCTCAATACATAGCTCACCAGTATACAAAAATTAACTCAAATACTCCTAGGTATATACCCAAGATAATTGAAAAGTATAAGTCCACACAAAAACTTGTATATAAATATTCATAACAGTATTATTCAAAATAGCCAAAAAGTGAAAACAAAGCCCAAAACTCCATCAAATGATGAATAGAAAAAAAAAAAAAATATATATATATATATATCCATACAATGGAATATTATCTATACTAATAAAAGGGTAATATGCTAATTTGACCAGACGTCCTTCCAGACAAAGCCACAGTGGCAGGGGCCAAGGTGGAGGTGGTTAGGGGGCAATCAGGCTGACAGCGGGGAGCAGTTAGGGGTGATTAGGTTAAACCGACAGTCAGACATCCCCCAAGGGGTTCCGGATTAGAGAGGGTGCAGGCCGGGCTGAGGGACCCCCACCACCACCCATGCAAGAATTTTGTGCACCGGGCATCTAGTTCATTCATAAGAAGGAATGAAGTGCTACAAAATGAATAAACCTTGAAGCATTATGCCAAGTGAAAGAATCTACAGATACAGAAAGCAGATTAGTGGTTGCCTAGGAATGGGGAAAGAGAAAACCATCAGTAACTGCTAATGGGTCCAGGGTTTATTTTTCAGATGATGAAATACTCTAAAATAACATAGTGGTGATGGTTACACAACCTTGTGAATATACTAAAAATCACTGAATTCTACACTTTTGGGGGTCATTTATTTTATTTTTAATTAAATTTATTGGGGTGACATTGGTTAATAAGATTATACAGGTTTCAACTGTACATTTTGATTATACATTATCTTTATATTAAAGGATGAATGGTATGGTATGTGAATTCTAGGTCAATAAAACAAAATGTTTTTAAAAATTAACTCAAAATGGATCATAAACCTAAATGTATAAGGTGAACTGCAAAACTTCCAGTAGAAACGCAAGAGAAAATCCACATGAACCTATGTTAAGCAGAAAGTTTCTAGATACTAAAAGCACAGTCCACAAAAATATGATCCACAAAAGGAAAAAAATAATTATTTGAACTTTATTAGAATTTTTAAATCTTGCTTTATAAGAGGCACTGTTAAAAGAATTCAAAATCAAACCATGGACTGAAAGAAAATATTTGCAAATCATATTTCTGACAAAGACTTATATACAGAATATATAAATAACTCTCAAAATTCAGCAATAGGAAAGCAAGCAACTCAATTTCCAAAATGCCCAAAGTTCTGAATACATACTTTAATGAAGAAGATATGTGAATGGTTAATAGGCACATGAAACGATGCTCAGCATAATCAGTCATGGACAAGCAAATTGAAACCACCATGAGATGCTACTACATACCAATTAAAAGGACTAGAATTTAAAAGCCTGACTGACAATACCAAGTGCTGATGAGTATGTGAAGTAGTTGAAAGCCTCAAATATTGCTGGCGGAGATGCAAAATGGTTGACCCACTTTGGAAAACAATTGATCAGTCTCTTAAAAAAACTAAATATACATATACCATGTGACCTAGCAACCCTTCTCTTAGATGTTTACCCAAGAGAAATAAAAACTTATGCTTATTATAAATGAATGTTTATAGGAGCTGTATTTATAATCACTCAAAACTGAAAGTAACCTAGATATTTTTCAGCTACCAGATGGGTAAACAAAGTATAGCACAATCATGAAATTGAGTACTCAGCAATCAAAAGAGACAAACTGTTGATTCAAACAACATGTGAAAAACCTAAATGCATATTGTATGTTAAAGTAGTCAGACCCAGAAGGTTACATAGATTTCTAGGGGTTGTAGTTGAGGAGAGAGTTAACTATAAGAAGACATCACAAAGGAATTTGGGGGGGGGGGTTAGCTGTTCTATATGAAGACTTTGGTGATGGTTATATGACTCTTTGCATTTGGCAAAATCCATCAAATGGTACACAACAAAGAACGAAGTTTACTACATGTAAATTTTTTAATCAATCAGGATATAAAGAAAACCCAAAATGAAATAAACTGTGACAAATGAAAAACGAGTGTTGTTTTCTACAAAATATTATAATATCATGTGATGTTTAAAATATAGGTAGAATTAAACATATGAAAATAATAGAATAAAAATTGGAAGTAGTAAATTAAATTAAAAATAGTCTAAAGTTTTTGCATGATATGAGTAGTGGTAAAATTACTATTTCATATGAGACTAAAAGTAAATCAAAGATATGTATAGATAACTAAGGTAACTAGAAGAAAGGAAGGAGAGTGAGAGAGAGATCTCTATGAGACAGATACATTAGTCAGTTGCCTCCCATATACCTCAGCCACAGCCTAGGTATGTGCCCTGACCAGGAATTAAACCAGTGACCTTCTGGTGCACTGGATGACCCTCCAACCAACCGAGCCACACCTGCCAGGACAAGGGAGCTATTTTTAAACACATAATTCCTTATGATTGGGAAGTGTCTATTTCTCCTTTTAGATCTGTCAACTTTTGCTTTGTATATTTTGAGGCTATATTATCACATGCATATAAATTTAAAATTATTCAATCCTCTAGGTTCATTGAGCCTTTCATCACTATAAAGTATCATCTGTATATCTTACGATATATCTCACATGATCACATCAATTGATGGAGAAAAAGCTATGACAAAATTCAACACCTTCCACACCCATTCATGATAAAATGTCTTAGAAAAATAGAAGCAGAGGATAATGGTCTCCATTTAATAAGCAACATCTACCAAAAAAAATCTACAACTAACATTATAGTTAATGGTAGAAAAATATAATCATTTCCCCCTTAAGTTGACAAGGCAAGAATGTCTGCTCTCACCACTCTTGTTCAGCATAGTGCTGGAAGTTCTATCCAGTGAAATAAGGCAAGAAAAGGAAATAAAAGGCTTATGGATTGTGAAACAATTTGGTACTGCTAAGAAATGAAAACTTGGGCCACATGCCAGCTGTGGTGAAGAGTTGGAGAGTCAGCCAGGCATACTATCAGGACTGGAACTATAGTAGGAGAATGATCTATCTGATAACATGATTTACTCACAATACTGAATGGGAAAAGCATCTGGTTTCTTTGAATAAAAGGACCTTTATTTTATAGATCTGTTTTCACTAAAATGTTTAGCTAGTTCCCTTAGATAAGTTGTACCACACTTACTTCCCTTGTTCAATATCCTTTAATTCTAGGTCTCAGGATATTTAGAAGCTAAAAAACCACCCCCTTCTGACTGAAAACTTGTCTTAATTGGTACCTTAAATATTAATGTTAGTAAGACCAAGAGTTTACTATTTTACTATGATTTTTGTTCAATAAGTTTTGGACATAAGAAAACCTCTTAGAAATTCAATTTAACTGAAATTCAGTGTAGTCTCCTGGATCAGGTAGGCTGAACTACTTAGGAGGGACCAAGTTCAAGTTCTTACTTTTAGTCTCATATGTGCCCTGACTGGATGAATTCTAAAATAAACAAAAATAAGAGGGGGGAAAAAACACCTCTTAGTTCTGATATATGAAAGAAGATGTGTGTGTGTGTGGACATACATCCACACACAGAATAAGAGGCTAGTTGAATTGAATATATTTATTGTGCCTTTGTTGACAAAATCTAATTTTGGAATAATCCTATATTTGTTTTGCCATGGCTTTACAAGATGTTACGTGGGTCTTGCACCTTTTTGCTCTTCTGCTTCATGAAGTTTGAGGTATATTTGTACATCTTAAGGTAAATGAATTAAATAAGGCTTGATTCTCTACCTCTCACCACAAATTCTACTTTTTTCTTTTTTAAAAATATATTTGTATTGATTTCAGGGAGAAAATGAGAAAGAGAGAGAGAGAGAAAAAGAGAGAGAGAGAACATCAATGAAGAGAGAGAATCATTCATCGGCTGCCTCCTGCATGCCCCCTACTAGGGGTCGAGCCCACAACCAAGGCATGTGCCCTTGACCAGAATCGAACCTGGAACCTTTCAGTCCACAGGCCAGTGATCTATTCATTGAGTCAAACTGGCTAGGGCAGTGGTCAGCAAACCACGGCTCTTTGGCCCCTTGAGTGTGGCTCTTCCACAAAATACCATGGCCTGGGCGAGTCTATTTTGAAGAAGTGGCATTAGAAGAAGTTTAAGTTTAAAAAAATTGGCTCTCAAAAGAAATTTCAATCATTGTACTGTTGATATTTGGCTCTGTTGACCGAGTTTGCTGACCACTGGACTAGGGCTACTTTTTTCTTAAGAATTTATTTTCCCAGACATCACACAAAATCTTTGAAAACCTTTGCCATTTCACCTATTACATCCTTTACCACTACTTAACAGTTTTTAAGTCTTGTAAGAATATTTGAGCTTCTTTTATAAACACAAACATCAAGATTTGCTCACTGGGAATTGAATTATGCATTATAGCTATGGAGGGGTGTCAGGATCATGGCAGTACTTGCTCCTTTCCCCGCTTTCTCCAGGGGGTTGCCTCTTTTGTTTTTGGTCCTATTTAGAATTTACAGATGGGAATTTTTCCTGTGCCTTTTTAAAAATGTTTTTTACATTGATTTTAGAGAGAGGGTGAGACAGAGAAACATCAGTGTGAAAGAGAAACATTGATTAGCTACCTCTCATATGTGTTCCAACCGGGGACTGAACCCACAACCCGGGCATGTGCCCTGACTGGAAATTGAACTGGCAACCTTTCAGTGCACGGGATGATGCTCAACCAACTGAGCCACACTGGCCAGGGTCTGTGACTTGTTTTTTAAATCTCTTGTCATTTTGTTTGCAGGACGTAGAGTGGCTGGATAGCATAGTGTTGGGTATTTTCCTCCAGGTATTTCTACCATATAAATCTCAAATATGCAATCTAGTTGTGTTGGTTTCTCAGTGATTGAGAATGAATTGTGACCACTGGCCATGTTCTTTAGTTTTTATTTATGATGAGTTGACAAGCACCATCTACCACCTTTCTTAAGGTGGCTGTAAATTTCCTATTGTCTTGGGGGGAAATCACACTATATTCTGTTCCACTGTGCACCAGATATCAACAGGTACTGTGATGGGTAGAGACATGCCTATATTTCTGTACCCAAGAGGGCTGGAAGGATACATACAGCTCTCTGCGAGCCTAGATATTACCATGGTTGAGGACGGGTGAGAGATGAGGCCAGAGAGGAAAGCTGGGGGTAGATGGAAAAGGGTCATCTATTCCCAGCCAAGACATTGAACTAACTTGACTCCTTCAGGAATCACAGCCAAGAGAGAATTTTAAGCAGGGATCGAATTTGCTTTTGAGGGAACTCACTTTGGCTGAAGCAAGAAGAGTTTCTCTGAGTTCATGGGCCCTCTACTCTGCTGGTATCTACATTTCCTTGTCTCTGTGTGTCTCTCTTCTCTTCCTCTATCTTTCTCCGTGTGTTTTCATGTCTAGGTCTCCCCTCTTTATGTATTTATCTCCTTTTTTTTCTCTCTCCCTTGAAGATGTCCTTCAACTGCTTCTATCATGTCTGTCCCCAAACAGGATTCAGATTCCATCTCCACAACTTGTTTTCTGTCTCCAGGACACCATCCCGAGCTCGGTTTGTGTCCTTCACAGGCAAGTAACTCAGGATTTGCTCTTGAACAGCAAGCTCTTTTGGGGTCTCACCAGTGCACAGACAAGACATTTGGAAGAAAGGGGAGAAAGGAAACAAAGCTACTGGGCCCAAAGAAGATGAACCTCCAGGTTCTGAGGTCTGCATGGAACCAATGAGCTAGGAACAGAACACTTTCCTCTCACAACATGGATGGAGCCACCGCCCTCCCAACCTCATCCAGAAAAGCCTAATGTCCAATTGCTCATACCTCTGACCATCTGCTCTGAAATATTTCCTGGCACCTGCCTGTCCTCCCCAGGGGCTGAACAACTGGGTCAGGGAGGAACAGCCCCTCCGCTGAGCTGAGCCTGGGACCCCGCTCCAGGACAGTTTTCTCCCCTGGGAGGAGAAGGTCAAGCTGCTCTTCTAGACATGACCTCAGAGATGTGCAACAAGGGCCCTGGCCCCATTTATCACGGTGGGGCTATAATTAGGTTTGTTAACATACAGTCGAGTGTAGTCTTGTTGACTAGGAACTTAATCACGTTACTATTGAGTTCCTGTACGCATTGCTCGGGGTGACTGTTTTACTTGTAGAGTTATAGCCAAGTCCAACGGGAGGAAATTAGCTTTGGACACAAGTTTGGAGGGGGGCTCTTTTTCCTCCTGTCTTTGTCTCCCTCCCCCCTTCCATGTGAAAATATTTAGCAAACAGTGACAATGATGAAAAACAGTAGGAAACAAAATGTTCTACATTAGTATAAAACATGAAAAATGCAGCAAGGACCCTTAGCGGTACAACATGTGTTATGCTGGCTGGCAGTCCATTAGCTCTGATAGACATTTCACTTACCTAAGTCAAATATAACAGTCTAGTATTCATTAATATAAGAAGGGGCTGTGGAATCAGAGCTACCATCTGGCTGGGCCGACAGAATAATCTACAACTCATGATTAGGTCTAAGGAGTGGGGTTTCACTTTAATCTTTCTCATTGCTCGAAATTTCCATCTGCGCAGTTCGGCACATCATTTTTCTTCAAGACAAATGTGCTGTTTTTCATGTTCCAAAATTAGATCAGAAGAAAACGATTAATCATGTCACGGCCTGGGAAAGGAAACAAAGCTCCGATATTCTCCGCTCTCCCCTCCACCGGCGGCCTCCCCTCCTGGGCCCTGGACGGCTGCAAGTTTCGCTTCCCCCCCCCCCCCCACCCTCTAGGTTTTCAGCACAACTTTGGAAGCGACCACCGCCAGCCCAGAGGAGGGAGAGGGCGCCGGCGGGGCTCGTGGGAGAGTTTGGGGGGCCCTGGGGCCCCAGCTGGGGCGCGCCGCTGCCTCCTCCGGAGCCCTGTCCGGCCCCTGGGGCACCCTGGCCCGTCCACCCCGCCCGCTCCAGGAGCCGCGGAGCGGGGTGCTGGGCGCTGCCGCTCGCCCCGGTGACAAAACGGGCCGCGCGCCTCGCTCCGTCCCCTCCCGGCCCGCCTGTCTGTCAGCCGGCTCGCAAGTCATAACAAATCCCTGGCGCGGAGCTGAAGCTGAGCATTTGCCGGAGCGTCACGGGGATGATGAATGACCCGCAGGCCTTTGAAGTGCTCTGCCAGTTCAGCTGGGTCCGCGGTGCTGACAGAGAAATATACACAACAGCGTAACCAATAATGAGAACATTAAACATTCCTGCGCCGTGACAGGCTGACAGAGAAACCCGGGCTCGCATCCATCATCGCGCAGATAGAGCCTTGACAATCGGCCCCTCGCTGACACCCCCGGTCACCTTGCCCTGGCCCCCTCGCCGCTCCTCCCCCCCCCCCCCCACTCCCGCTCGCACTGGGCGCCCTCCTCTTCCTCCGGGGGTTTTCCTCTTTCTTTCTCTCCTGGCTTGGCCACCCCTCCTCTCCACTCTGTCCCCGCTTCTCTCCTTCACTGTCCTCTCCTCCCCGCCCTCTTCCACCTCCTCTCGGCCCCTGCCCTCCCTCCCCTGATCCGTGCTGCTCTGAGGTCAGGTGAGGTTTAGGCCACTTCCATTCTGCTAGGTCGCCGCTCTCAGAAACAGCGAGGGTGCTGCATGGAAGTGATGCAAAAATAATGCAATTCCGGTATGTGTAACCTCATTTGGAAATATTAACAGCTAAAGGGAGGCCCACGTGAACCCCTTTCTCCTTCCTCTTCAGGGGTAAGGTCTCTCTTCCTGTGAGACTTTGGCGAGGGACCCTTCTCTCTGGGCCAGCCTCTGCCTTTCTTTTCAACTGGGCTTATCTGACGGGATCTGATTTCTGATCTGTGTGAAAGGGAAAAAACAGCAGAGAAACACAAAGATCTTTTCCTCCAACAGGAAATGGACTCTGCTCAGATAAACTGCCTGGGATGGACCATCCCCCAGTCCCCAGGAGGGGCTGTGACCTCGAGGCCACTCTCTGGATCCTCCAGGGCTCCCAGAGAACTTGGTTTGGCCCTGCTGCGGTGAGCCTCTACTCTGGCCTTGGGAAGCTGGGGCATGCCGCCACCCCCCACAGGCTATCCCTGCCAGGCCCACTCCCCGCTGACCCGCAAGGGTAATGAAAGAGCCCTGGGCCTGCAGTGAGAAGCCAGGTTCTAGTTCTGCCAGGAGAACTTGGGCAAGTCCAGGGTTTTCCTGGACCTCTATTTCTTCTGAGTAGAAACCCCTACCTCAGAGCTCTTATAGGTCTTTTTACTGTCTCCAGATACAAAGGGTTTTTTTCCTCCTTTTATTCTTGGAGTTTGTATTGGTTTGGGGGTTTTTCACTCTTGGCTTGTGGGGGGAGAAGACATTCTTTGACTTTCCAAAAAGTCATGAAAATTTCCCTACAACCTCCACATACATGTCTAGAGATGATGAGTAGGAGAGGGGGAGGGATCACTTCCCTGGGCATTCGAGGACCAAGGGTATGAGGACCTGGCATAAGCCAGAGGGAGGAGGAAGGGAGCCATGTAGAAACTCATTGTGTAGGGCTCATGCTCTGAGAAAAGGCCCATCATGGACATGAGACTTTAAAAGCATTTGCCTATTGTTTCAGGTGAGGTGATCAGGTGCAAGAAGAGAGCACCTGCTGAGGCAATGTCTGCTCCATGCTCTCGAGTATCTTTTCCTTTCCTTCCTACCCACCTGGAAAGGCCAGCTCCATGCCCACTCCCCTAGGAGGCTTGCTCTGCTTATCCTGGCCCACAATGACCTTACCCTCCTCCGAGATCCTGTGACCCCTGCACTTGTGAGGTAGCTGGCCACTGGAAAAGACACATGACCCAGGCCTGGCTAATCATTCTATCCTATCTTTCTGCCTATAAAGATCAGTCCAGGGATAGGCATGTGACCCATGTCAGACCAATCTGAGTCCTTCCCTGGGATTTTATATGTTCATTCTGAACAAGAGACACTCTCCATTTCTTCTAGATTGAGAACTGTAAGGCTAGGACCCCAGAGCTTCCCGTGCCATAGCTGCCACTACCTGAAAGAAAACAACTTCCAGGAGCAAATGAGGCCAACCAGAGCAATGTATGACAAGTCTGATGACTTCTTCAGGTTCCTGGATCGAGCAAACCTGAAGCCCACTCAAGGTTTGGGTGGCCAAACCTTGGCCTTAGCAACAGGTAAGCCAATTCATTCTTTTTCTTGCTTAAACTAGTTTTAGCTTTGTTTATGTCACTTGCAGCCCAGAGAGGACTCATACTGCTCAGGGGACATACCAATTTAGGGGGGGTGCACCTAAAATCAATAAATGTTTTTTCTCTTCTTTTACATATCTGTATCATCAAAGGCTCACCATGAGGTGCATTGATGGGTCCTGCAGCGGCCACAGTGGGCGGGACTTCTGCAGCGTCACAGGCCACCAGCAGCGTCCGCAGAGCATGCAAGGCTTCACAGGGCAGCAGACATGGCCCTGATGGCAGGTTAGGCCTAGGGGACCATACATGCGCACAATTTAATCATGCGCTGGGCCTCTAGTATGTACATAAGTAAGAATCCACTGAGACCCATAATGAGGAGCGCTGCAGCGAGCTTTTGCTGATCCTCTTCTCCCTCACAGCACTCCCTGTGACCTCACCCCTCCTGCCAGGCAGGCAGTCAGTCCATTCCCAAGCCAGGCCCAAGTGACTTGCATTTCTGAGTATGTCAGAAATAGCACTTTCTTATCCCTATGGTTCTTCCCCACCCCCAAGCAAGAAGGGTACAGCACACATTGAGTGGCAGTTCTCTCAGCCTTTGAATGAACCCATTTGGTCTTCCCCCCACCAGCCAGAAAGCAAGAGCTCAAACTGACGCTGGTCCACCAGGGAGAAGGTCACAGGTCTATTCCTCAGATACCCCTTGATCTTAGAAGTCCTTCGTGGCCAATAGTGGAGCTCTGGATATTCATTCTCATTTTAATCCTGGTCTGATGAGAAAGTTCCTGGACAAGAATGGCATGGGAGAGACCAGGTACAGCAGCAGTTAAAGTGAAAAATGATTGTGGGTGTTTAGTTGACTGCAAGCTCAAGATGAGCCAACCATGTATGATGTGGCTGCTTTAAAAGGAAAAAAAAGAGCCACGTTGCATTGTTAGGCTAGAGTATCAAGTTCAAATAATGTTTTAAGAATTCTGAGAAATTGTACCAGGCAAAGGTGATGAGCAGTAGGGCAACCTGGTCATTGAGGAGTAGGGGAAAGACCTCAGGATACAGAAGTGACATCTCCATCAATACTGAGCAGGTTAGCACTTGCTTGTTCTCAGTAAAAGAGCTACGAAAGCCGTAGGCACAGGCCAGACACGCAGTTAGCACTCGTTGTCCAGTCCTCATTCACCAGGGGCAGAACCAGAGCCAGTGAGGAGGACTTAGAGAGAAGCAGCATTTATCACAATCCTAGAACTTTCTGACAACTCCAACTATGCAGAACTGGGATGGGCCCCTTTGTAAGGCAATGGATGATCTCTACCTGACTGTAGGTATTCAAACAGAGGCCAGATAATTAGCCCCATGGGATACTAACAGAAAAAAATCCCTAAGTTGAGTGGACATTGGGCTTTTAAGACCCTTTTTTAATTTTTCATTTATTTTTTTTTTTGAGAGAGAGAGAGATTTGTTGTTCCACTTATTTATGCATTCATTGGTTGATTCTTGAATGTGCCCTGACTGTGATTGAACCCCCAACTTGGCATACTGGGGATGACTGCTCTAACCAACTGAGCTACCCAGCCAGGGCCTAGGATCCTTTTTTTAATTAAATGACTTTTATAGCCTCAGTTGTTCCCTCTATGAAGTGGGTGTGAGGCTCCCTGTTTGCTACTGGACCTCATCTTCCTAAATTTATGGGTGTGGCAGGTAGATTTTCCAGAGATGTGGCTGGTTCAAGGGTATAGCTGGCCCTTGAAAAGCATGGGTTTGCACTTATGCAGATTATTCTCAATAAATACATGCAGTACTGTCTATATATTTTCTCTTCCTTATGATTTTCTTTTTTAAAATATATTTTTATTGATTTCAGAGAGGAAAGGAGAGGGAGAGAGAGATAGAAACAACAATGATGAGAGAGAATCATTGATCAGCTGCCTCCTGCACGCCCCTTAATGGGGATCAAGGTGGCAACCCAGGCATGTGCCCTTGACCAGAATCGAACCTGGGACCCTTCAGTCCTCAGGCCAATGCTCTATCCACTGAGCCAAACCAGCTAGGGCTTTATGGTTTTCTTAATAAGATTTTCTTTTCTCTAGCTTACTTTATTGTAAGAATCTGTACATAATACATATAACATACAAAATATGTCTTAATAGACTTTATGTTATTGGTAAGGCTTCTAGTCAACAGTAGGCTATTAGTAGTTTGGAGTCGCTTGTTATGCAACCTGAACAGTAGGGGCTAGAGGCCTGTGGGTGTGAGACAAGTGTAGGGCCAGGACCCACTGGTGACTCAGTTATTTCTCTCTATTGTTCCCCAACGTGGCCCTCTCTCCAGTCAGTTTTTATCCAAACTTGAAACCCAGGCCTTGCCCCACTCCTTGCCTCAGAAATCCACTCTGTCGCACCAGATAGCAATAAGTATTAAGAGTATGGGAGTCCTGTCCACAGGGAAGACCCACCCCACAGGGCCCTCCGCCCAGGCCCTCTTTTCAGAGCCCTAGAACAGCAAAGTTTAGGGGAAAACACTTCTTGCTCTGTGACTCTCACTTAGACCTCCACCCATGAATTCAAAATGCAAGTGAATGTCCCCCTCTTCATTCTGACCCAGTTTCTTGTGGGCAAGTGTTCCACATTATCATAGGCCTCGAGCCACTCCTTTACCCAAGGCGGTCCCAAGGTTCACCTGCCAGGTTGCATGGCGCAGACTGGGGCTCTGCAGGCCAAGGGGGGTCCAGGGACTGGCATGTCTGAGTGTCCATGACATCAGCAACTGGCGAGGCAGGGGTCGGGGGCCCATACGTGGAAGGCAAGATTCAGCTTTTGGCTGCCCCCTGCCCCCTGGGGCCTTTAGGAAGGAGAAGATTCATTGATGCCACTGTTTGGCAATTAACAGGTCCAGAAGTTTTCTACGATAAAGGCCCTGAATGTGGGGCCCAATGACAGAGGACTCTGCTGCAGCCTTGCTCCCAACAGCATCTTACAACTGAGGCCCAGGTGTAGGCACACTCCCTCTACTCTCTCCTCTTCTCACCTGCCATTCCTGGGCTGGGAGCCCAACCTCAGCTGGAGCCACCCATGGAACCTTGGCCAAATCGCTGCAATGATCACTCCTGGTTCATGGGAAGAAATAAAAAATAAAAATATTGCCCTCCAGCTCCAAACATGGCTGTGGCTCTCCTGAGATAAGTCTCCAAGGGGGTAGCAGCCGCCGCGTCTGAACCAAGTGCCCCTGTGGCCTTGCTTGCACCTGTTGCAGGTGCTAGACTGTCAGGAGACAGTCTCCACCTGCAGTGCAGTGCAGATGTGTCCTTGCTCAGAGCCCTGCATAGCATGTCCCCTTTTCTGGGCAACACCACGTCTGACCCTTCCCAGGATCCCATCTGCTCAGCACAGTGAGGTGTCCAGAGTTTAGCATGTGTCCTAACCTTGGACAATCAAGTCCTTCCCAGGATTTTAAAACTAGATTCGGGACAGATATCCATCATCCTCCATGGGCTCCAATGTGAGGCCACAGCTCTGGCTACCATGATCCTGCTGTGAGGAGAAGCTGGGCAGGGAGGATGCCATCACCATAATGAGTCTCAGAGCCCAGGGAGGGAGCCCTGAGTCCTGACTTTGATAGAGACCCTGGTTCCACTCATTGTAAACCTGCTGAACCTCAGTGTGGGGTGGATGCCTACTCTCAAGAAGCCTTAAGTCAAAAGTCCAGAAAATGGTCACAAGGCCAGACCCTGGTAAGTGGGGATGGGATGGTAGGAAGTTGAAAAGTAAGCAGAAACAAGCCCGGAATGGAGAGGAATGGAAGGTGGTTTGCAGGGTGGGCTGGAGAGGTCAGACAGAGGGTCAGGAGAGAGAATTAGGGGGCAGGGCTTGCATCCAACCTGGTAAATCCACCCCTCAGGATCAGGGGACAGGGACAGCTGAAAGATGGGGAAAAGAACATCCTGTGCATGTGTTCAGAGACTGTGGGGGGAATCACCCAGAGCAAGGAGAGGTGTGATAGGGGAGAACCAGAACCTCCCAGAGCCAGGGAGCAGGAGCGTGGGAGGAAGCAGGCAGGTGGCATCCACCCCACAGACTGTCACCACCAGATGCCCAAGCAGAGGATCAGGCCCCCATCATGTAAGAAACAGGAGCTGGCCGTGCAGAAGACCTTCTGGACCACGTGTGCAGAAGGCAGACTGGCTCAGGGTTAGTGGACTGGAGAGTCCCAGAGCCTGTTTGGTGTCCTCCCAGCTGACCCGCCCACAGAGACCAGAGCACACCCCTACAGCTGGAGCCTCCACACCTGGGAACATGACATTCCAGGGTCACTCCTCCTTCCCAGTGATGGGAGCTTAAGGAACACGAAAAGCTTTGCACACCTGCTGGGGTTGGGAGGCTCTAGTGGAGGAGGAGGTGAGGACAGCCCCGCCCTGTACTGGCGACTTGGCAGCTGGGAGTTCGGTGCGGGGCACCTTTCTCCCAGAGGAAAGAAACAATGCAGGGGAGACATGGCAGCAACTCCGAGGGGGTATCGGGCACTTCCTATGTAACAAATCAGTACCCAGCATCCAATGTGCACATCATTCAATCCTCACAGCACCCTAAGAACAGACTCAGGGGAGGAAACTGAGGCACAGAGAAGCTAAGCCACTCGCTGAAGGGCACAGAGGTGGGAAAAGGGGACTTTCCAGCCCTGTCTGTCTAGCTGCAGAAACGGTGGAAAATGAAAGGGAAGCAGAAGGAATGTCCTCCACACCCTGTGCAGTTCATGCAGCCACATATGTTTTGCACATATACCCACAACCCTAGCCCGTTAGATACACAGATGGTGGAGCTGCCTTATGTTTGTGAGCAAAAACTTAATTAATTTCAATTAAGCTTCATTTTGTGGCTCTGGACTCTTTATGAAAGTAATTTTGTACCTAATTGTGGCCATGGTGGCACCTAAGTGGCCACCTGATGCAAATGAGGAGCGAGAGCTCAAGTCCGGATCCCTCGGCAGCAAAGCCAGGTCTAGAACTCAGGTCTCCAGATGCCCTTCCCAGTGCACTCTGCACTTCCCTCTTGGAAAGAAGTTACCAGAAGGTTCCGTGAGCTACCCTCTTGCCTTGGGACTGCCCCAGCGGTGTGCTGGTGAGTGTTCAATAAGCAGCTCTTTAGGAAACAAGCAAACCAGCAAAAAACCTTTCCCTCAATAAATAATTGGTTACATGTTGAGTGTGATATCTAACAGCAATTAAATATTTGTATTGTTTAGCTCTTGTTTTAATTGTAATCTCTACTTAAAATAACTGTAAGTTGGATAGTGGGGTGACTGCATGGGGTGGGGAGTGGAAGAGGGTATATGGGGGATAAATGGTGATGGGAAAAAAATAATAAAATAAAATAAAATAAAGGGGGGGGGGGGTGTTAAAAAAATAAATAAAAATAACCATGTGTGACCCTGGCTAATCTTTATGCCTAGTTTTTCTAAAAAGTTGTTACATTTTTTTAAGTTCATTTGAATGGGAAATAAGAGCCTACCTCCCCTTTCTTCAACCACACCCATGGAAACCTGCTGGTGTCAATTATAATCCAGACAGTAGGTCCACTTAGTGGCAGGACAACCAAATAGAGCAAAACCACAGATGAAACCTTTCCAGCTCTATCCTGACACACCCCACGCCCGGAAGTGACAGACACAGCTAACCCCGGGCCTGGGCCTGACCATCCCTTCACCAGCCACCAGCCGGCCAAGAATGAGGGGTGGGATGTCCTGGACCCGGGTGGGGCTGGGAGATTCTGCCTTCCTTTCCTGTTCTGCTCTCCTCCTGTGCTCTCCTCCCCGTTGTCCCCCTCAGTCTCCTGCCCCCCTCCAGAGCAGATCCCAGCCCGCCCCTTCGCAGGCCTCTCCTCACCACTCCCCACTCTCCCAGGCCGCTTTGCCGGGGCATGAAAAATGGCTCCGTGGAATAAAGATGTTTCCCTCTGATGAGCACATTTGCAGAAGGTATGTCAGAGATCCCGGGGCTGGGGCTGGGCGGTCTCTCCAGAAAGTTGTTTTTCTCCCCTTCTTTCCTTCCCTCCCTTCTCCCCCCTTTCCCCCCGCCCAACCTTGCTTACTTATTGGAAGAGTAATAAATATTGGGTCGACAGGCCCTTCTCACAGTTACAAAGCCTACCTGTAAGCGAGCTCAATAATTAGCAGTCTTGAAGATGATATATGACTTTCATTACCCTTTGGGACTGGAGACTAAATGAGGACAGAGCTAATTGCCGTGCAAAGCAGTTTGGCATGAATGAGAAAAATGCAGGCCCTGTCTCCTGCCAAAAAAAGGGCCCTATTGCTGCTCTGATCTCAAGGCTGGTTTCTGCCGCAGGAGTTCACTCAGTGTCCATAAATCATGGGCTGCTTACAGCTGGGGCTGCCCTAGTCGTCAGCGGGCTGTGTGCTGAGTGACAGATCCCAGCCGACTGCATTAGGACTTCAACTGGCTCCTTTCTTCTCCTCCTCCTCGTCCTCTTCCTCCTCCTTTTCTCACTGACCAGAAAATTAAACCCAGACTCCTTGGAGAGGGGAGGCCTGGCGTGGGATGGAGGCTGTTGACTTGGGTGGGTCCTGGATGTCCACGCACAGCTGCTCACTCCCTACACACTGACGCCCGCCCCCCCTCAAAACATGCCCGGGCCCCTGAGGCCAGGGGAGGATGGTTCTCTCCAACCTCAGGAGGAGGCCGCCAGCCCCCTCCTGGAATGCTCCAGACTGAGCTTTTGTCCTTGGTTTGTCATCGAGACAAATGTGGCCTCCCTTCTGGCTGCCTCTCTCCCTCTTCCCCCACCACCCTTTCAGGAAATGCTTCCCTTGCCTTAAAGGGGAAGGACTGACAGCAGCCACATGTGTGTCTGCAGCTGACAGATGAAGTGCACAGCCATGGAGGGCGGAGGTGGCCAGGGAGGGGCTGCAGTGACAGGGGGGAACACTCCTAGAAATATTTTCTTCTCTGCCCCTCAGCGCCATCCCTTGGTCACTCTTCAAGGAGCCCCACTTCTGAGGTCTGGGGTCAGAAATGTGCTGACCATGCAAGGCTTCGTCTCTGCCCCTTCTTCACGTCCCTGGATGAGGGAAGGAGGTCCTCTCCCCTGTGGGCTGACACCATATTCACAATCAAAACTGAGCTCCCTGGCTTTTCTAAGGGCAACCACATAATTAATTCTTAGTGTTGCCAAATTACATTTGACACTTCATTTAAAACTCAAGGTTCCATAATGCAAAATGTTCTCATGGCCATAGGGTGACATGCAGGATGGATGTGTGTGACTTGACAGCCAAGGTTGGAGGGGTAACTCCCAGAGAAGGAAGGGGCTCACTTTTATTGAGCAGTTACTTTATGTCCAGTGATTTCCTGGATTGATTGGTCGATTGCTCAGTATCCCATTTATTATCTCATTACCTTCCCAACAACTCTGTGAGCCAAGACTGATTCAATGCCCCCATTGTGCAGATGTGGAAACCAAGGCCCAGCGAGGTGAAAGAGGCAGAGCTGGGCTTTAGGATCTTAGGAGCTCCTCATTCCTTTGTGCCATTTAATTCCTCCTTTAAGGATGAGGGCAGGGGTCCCCAATCTGGAAGCCTCAGCTGCGTCATGGGGGTGGGAGTCAAGGCCAGACTTTGGGAGCACATCATAGAATGCCTGGCTGCAGCAGCTTAAATAAGTACAGGTCATTTGACTCACATAACAAAAAGGCCAGAGGCAGTGCAACTCAAGAATGACTTCATGAACCCAGACTCTTTCCATCTTCCCACACCATCATCCTTGCATTCTAGCTCCTTGCACTCTGGTTACAAAGTGGCTGCTATACCACTAAGCATCATGCTGTCAGTCCAGGGAGGGAAAAGGGATTAGAGAGAAGAGGGAAAAGGAATTCTCCAGCCAAGCGTGTGTGTGTGTGTGTGTGTGTGTGTGTGTGTGTGTGTGTGTATGAAGAGCCCTCCCCAGCAGACTTCTGTTTGCATCTCATAAGCCAGAACTGGCTCTCATATCTCCCACCTTCTCCCCTAGCTAGGCCAGTCACTGACCAAGGGAATAAGCTCCCATGACTCATGTAAGCCAAACATGATTTATCTCCTGGGCCTGGAAGATGGCCCAGAGTCTCAGCTTCCCAGAGATCAGTATTCTCCAGGTGCTAATTGCACAAATCACATTATTAACAGGAAAGGAGAGGGGATGGCTCTTGGCTACATAATGGACAGTGCTGGCCATCCCAGTCCATACCCTTAACTATCTCTTATTCTCATGCAGGAGACCTGGGTCCCACCTGGAGGAAGACGGACTTCCTGGATATGTGCGCAGACAGCTTTGGGGAGTTTGGAAATTTGTTCCTTCCTATGTTACTGTCTTCTCTGGCTTTCGTCCACCCCAAGCTCCCTGGTGGCAGGAGTTTGTATTCTGTGGATCTATGGGTGAGTGAGGAGGGTTGACACCATGGTCACTCCCCTATGTGTGAGCTCCGGAGCCAGCTATGGCCTCTGCTTGGGGCAGACAATGTACTGAGTGAGTGAAATGAGGGGGTAACTCCCACAGGAATGTGTAGACCAGTAACACCAAAATAGGAGCCTTGTCACCTTTTCATACATCTCACACTCATGCTTTGTAAAATCTTTGACAGTCAGATAGATCTAGGCTACGGATCTAGGATGGGCCAACCCACCACATCAGTCCATGGCATGCATGGGACAGTTCTCATCACAGTCTCCTTCCTATTCACTTGCTGGGAAGGGCATTTGTGGGGAGCAGGCATGAGACAGGTGGCATAGTCAGACAGGGCCACCGGGTAGCTGCCGCACAGCAACAGTAACTGGCTCACCACCCATCCTGCAGGGCTCTGCTTGCCACTTGTGGGCTCCTGGCTGCTTTTCTCACTCCAGTTTCTAATATTTCCCAAAACTTCCTCAAAGAGTCTCCCCCGTGAGGATGGGAAGGATGCTGAGGGGTTTCTGAGTGCTATGGCCCTACCTCAGGCCTCCAGGTGCAGATCAGATCCCATCTCCCTTTCCTTGAGACCCCAATGGCTTCTCAGATCCTTGAGAATGAAACGTGAACTTTTTATCTTGACCTACAAGTAGAGTGACCTGTTATCCCAACATTATTATTAGGAGCATACCTTTCAATCTCAAAGGTGTCCCAGTCTGGGTGATAAATTCTGTGGGCATCTTACCAAGCCATTGGCTCTGCATGTTCCCAGCCCTGCCTCTGTCCCCAGCTCACATGCCGTGCTTCAGCTGTTTTTTGTGTGATATAATTAAGGTTGAGGGTTCGATTCCTGGTCAGGGCTCCTTGCAGGGGCCAAGCTACTGCCTGCTCCCTGGCCCTTGTGCCTGCCTTACCCCACCTGGAACATTCTACTCTGCTCCTAGGTCTCATTTCAATGTTTTCTTTTCAGAGGGGTCTCCCTTTATCTCCCCCATGAACCTTAATTATATCACACAAATGCTGTTTTTTCTTTATTGCCTGAATCATCAATTTGATAACTTGTTTATTTGTTTAATATCTGTTTCCCCCTCTAGATTTTAAGCAGAGACCTCCTGCATCTCTAAAACCTAGCAGAGGCCATTGCCCACTAACTGTTTTATGAATGAATGAATGAATAAATGAATGTACACTGTTCCTCCCAAATGCTCACCCCACCCCTAAGATACCTAAGTTCATTGTGATCATCTATCTGTCTGTCTATCTGTTTCCCTTCCTCTCTTTCTAAAATCAATTTTAAAAATTAGTTTAAAAATCCTTCACAAGACCATCAAAAATATGAACTATTTAGGGATAAATCTGACAAAAGATGTGTAAGATTAGTATCCTGAAAACACTGAACCATTACTGAGAAAAAGCAAAGAAGACCCAAATAAATGGAGAAATATACAATGTTCATGGGTCAGAAGATGGCTAGAATGTTCCTCAAATTGAAGCACAGCATTAAAGCAATCCTAGTAAAAACCTAGTAGCCTTTTTATAGAAATTGACAAGCTGATTCTAAAATTCAGATGGAAATACAAAAGACTTAGCATAAAAATAACTTAGAAAAATAGCAAAGCTGGAGGTCTAGCACTACCTGACTTCAAAGCCTATTATAAAGCTACATACAGTTAATCAGATGGTGTGGTACTGACATCCAGATAGATAAATAGGCCAATACAACAGAAGGAAACACACACATGTATGGACAATTAATTTTTACAAAAATGCAAAGACAATTCCTTGGAGAAATGATAGTCTTTCCTAACAAAATGATGCTGAAACAATTGGATGTGTATAGTAAAAGAGGAAGTTCAACCCATATCTCATACCATATGCAAAAAATTTAAATCAAAATGAGTCATAGACTTTACATGTAAAAACTAAAGCTATAATATTTCTAGAAATCTTTTTGACCTTGAATTAGGCAAAATTTTCCTAGATATGATATCAAAAGCATGATAGAGAAAGGAAAAATTATAAATTGGACTTTACCAAAGTTAAATTTTTATACTCCTCAGAAAATATTGTGAATAAAATGAAAAGACAAGTCATACATTGGGAGAAATATGTGCAAATCACATATCTGAGAGAGGACTTGCATCAGGAATATATAAAGAACTCTAAAAAATCAATAATAAGAAAACAAACAATCCAATAAAAATATCTTAAAATTTTAGTGAACTATAGAACAACTCAAGCAGTCTAATATATAATATAATATAATATAATATAATATAATATAATATAATATAATATAATATAATATAACTAGAGGCCCGGGGGGGTGTCCCTCAGCCCAGCCTGCACCCTCTCCAATCTGGGACCCCTCAAGGGGGTCCCATTTAAATGGGCAGTCGGACATCCCTCTCACAATCCAGGACTGCTGGCTCCCAACTGCTCGCCTGCTTGCCTTCCTGATTGCCCCTAACTGCTTCTGCCTGCCAGCCTGATACCCCCTAACTACTCCTCTGCCAGCCTGATTGATGCCTAACTGCTCCCCTGCCAGCCTGTTTGCCCCTAATTGCCTTCCCCTGAAGGCCTGGTCACCCCCTAACTGCCCTCCTCAGCAGGCTTGATCGCCCCCAACTGCCCTCCCTTGCAGGCCTGGTTCCTTCCAACTGCCCTCCCCTGCTGGCCATCTTGTGGTGGCCACATGGGGACAGACCATCTTGTGTGTTGGAGTGATGATCAATCTGCATATTACTCTTTTATTAGATAGGATAGAGGCCTGGTGCATGGGTGGGGGCCAGCTGGTTTGCCCTGAAGGATGTCCCGGATCAGGGTGGGGGTTTCCTTGGGGTGTGGGGCAGCCTGGGTGAGGGGCCTGTGGTGGTTTGCAGGCCAGCCACGCCTCCGGTGACCCAAGCAGAGGCCCTGGGATCTGGGATTTACTTATCTTCTACAATTGAAACTGTGTAGCCTGGAGTGGAGCCAAGCCTTCTGCTTGCTCTGTGGTGGCAGCCATTTCTGTTGGGATTTATGTATCTTCTTATAATTGAAACTTTGTAGCCTTAAGCGGAGGCCAAAGCAGGCCAGGGCTGCAGAAGCTTGGCTTCCTCCATTGCCATGGGCAACCTTAGCCTCCTGCTCTCTCCAGCTACATGGCTGCTGCCATTTCTGTTGGGCTTTATTTATCTCTATAATTGAAACTTTGTAGCATTGAGTGGAGGCCTGGGCCCGCAAGGGCAGGCGGTAAGCTTGGCTTCCTCCATTGCCAGGGAAACCCAAGCCTCCCTCCTGCTCTCTGTGGCTGCAGCCATGTTTGTTGGGTTTATTTGCATATTCCATCCGATTGGCTGGTGGGTGTGGCTGGTGGCCGTGGCTGGTGGGTGTAGCGGAGGTACGGTCAATTTGTATATTACTCTTTTATTAGGTAGAATAATATATATTATCTACACACACACAATGGAATATTATTCCAGCCATGATAAAGAAGAAAATCCTGCCATTTACACCAACATGGATGGAACATAAGGGCAAAAGATGTGAACAGACATTTTCCCAATGAAGATATACAAAGGCAAATAATAGTCAATAGGGACATACAAATTTAAAATCACAATGAGATGCCATTACACACTTATTAGAGTAAATAGTTGAAAGTAAAAACTCAGACCATACCAAGTATTGCTGAGATAATAGAGGAACTAGACACATTGCTACTAAGAATATAAAATGGTGAAATTACTTTGGACAACAGTTTGAGAGTCTATTTAGAAAGGTAAACATATACCTAACATATGATCCAACCCACTCCCAGATATTTGCGAAAGAGGAATGAAAGCATAGGTGTATATGAAGACCTGTAGACAAATGTTTGTAGCAGCTTTATCTGTAATAGCCAAAACTGGAAACAACCCAAATGACCATCAACAAATGAATAGATAAACAAGTTTGTTTAAAAAAACAAAGTGCCGCCCTGGCTGGATAGCTCAGTTGGTTAGAGCATGGTCCTGAGGGTTTGATCCCCGGTCAGGGCACATACAAGAATCAACCAATGAACGCATAAATAAGTGGAACAACAAATCAATGTTTCTCTCTCTCTCCATTCCTCTCTCTAAAATCAATAAAATAGAAAAAGTAAAAAAAATAAAATAAATAACAAAGTGCCAAAGAGATTCTTGCATACTCATGTTCATAGCATCACTATCCAATAGTTAATAGCCAAAAGGTGGAAGCAACCCAAGTGTCCACTGATGAATGAATGAATAAACAAATGTGGTCTATACATGCAATGGAATATTATTCAGCCTTAAAAAGGAAAAAAAATACTGACCAACTGAAATAAAAGGGGGGGAATGTTCATCTGTGTTGTACACATGGTACAACACAGATGAACATTGAGGACATTGTGCTAAGTCAGTGGTCGGCAAACTGTGGCTCGCGAGCCATGTGCAGCTCTTTGGCCCCTTGAGTGTGGCTCTTCCACAAAATACCACGGTCTGGGTGAGTCTATTTTGAAGAAGTGGCGTTAGAAGAAATTTAAGTTTAAAAAATTTGGCTCTCAAAAGAAATTTCAATCGTTATACTGTTGATATTTGGCTTTGTTGACTAATGAGTTTGCCGACCACTGTGCTAAGTGAAATAAGCCATTCACAAAAAGGCAAATACTATATGATTCCACTTATATGCAGTACCTAGCAGACTCAAATTCATAGAAACAGAAGGTAAAAGAATGATTGCCAGGAGCTGGTGGAAGGGGCAATAGGAAGGTATTGTTTAATGGATACAGAATTTCAGTTTTGCAAGATGAAAAGAGTTTTATGGTAGTTGCACAAAAATGTGAGTGTGCTTAATACTACTAAACTGTGCACTTTAAAATGGTTAAGATTAAGATGGTAAATTTTAGCCCGGCTGAGCTAAAATTTGTGGCTCAGTGGCTGAGCGTTGACCTAGGAACCAGAAGGTCAGGGTTCAATTCTGGGTCAGGTCACATGTCCCAGTTTCAGACTCAATCCCCAGAATTAGGGGGCGTGCAGGAGGCAGCCGATCGGTGATTCTCTCTCATCATTGATGTTTCTATCTTTCTCTCACCCTCCTTTCCTCTCTGACATCAATAAAAGATATATATATTTTTTTAAAGATGGTAAATTTTATGTTATGTATATTTTGCAATTAAATTTTTAAAAAAATTTCTAAGTGCCAAAAGGAAGAGATTCCTTGCACTTTGAAAGACCTTAGGCTGCTTCCTGGAGGAGGTGTCATTGGTGAGGTCCAAGGAGAGTAGGATTTACCTAGAAAACAGGATTGGGCATCTCAGGCAGAGGACAGCTCAGCAAAAGCAGGCAAAGAGGCTGGAGTTGGCTGGAGAGTGCGGGGTCATAGGTCAGAAAGCCACAGCCAGACACCCAGGGTTGGAGGTATTGGGCTGAGACGTAAACTGGGCCCACCCGGCAAGGGCCTCCCAGCCTCAGTTAGAGAAGAGGGACATTTGTAAACATCAGCCCTGAGAGAGCCAGACCCACAGCGCCACGGCTCCATCAAGATGGCCATTTGGGAAGAGAAAGACTTGGGGTTGGCTCTGGACAGTCGTCAAAAAATAAACATGCCCCTGGACATTCAGGAAATGCTCGGCGAGGCTGTGTCCAGGCGGGGCTGTTTGCTTATTTGTGACTTTCCTGCTTTCCATCACCCTGTCAGTGGCCGTCCTGCCCCCATCCTGACCCTGGCACCCGACCAGGCTTGGCCTCAGTCATTGGCTTCAGCAGAAAACCTGTCCCTGGGAGGGGCAGGGAGGCAGGAGGGGCAACTGGAGTGTACGTGAAGGTCAGTGGGCGAGTGAGTGTGTCCGAGTACATTTGCACACAAACCAAACTGCAGCATTGAGAGGGGCAGAACCTGTGGGTGCTCAGGTGTGTTTATCCACATGTGCACTCATGGGTCTCCGTGTACATGTGCAAGCGTGTGTGTGTCAGCATGTGTGTGAGTGTGCATGTGTCACATCAGAGTAGATGTGGGTAAAGCAGTAGACTAACCCAGATGGACAGGATTCAAATCTAACTTGGGCAAGTTAGGCTCTCTCTGCCTCAGTTTCTATATCTATTAAATGGAGGAAATAATATTGTGGTAAGGATTGAACTGAATTAATTAATAAAAGCACTTGATCAAATGCTACCAGTACATAGTAAGTGCCTAATAAGTGCTATCAATTATTTATGAGTTTATGTGAATGCACATGCATGCACACGCATGTGAGCACAAGTATGTATCTATGTAGGTTTTGAGTACGAAAATGCGAGCAGCTTTGCAGTGCATGAACATGAATGTCCGTGAGGGCACATGTGCCTCGATTTGGGGAAGAGCAGCCTTCATCAGCAAGGTGCACCTTCCCAGCCTGGCACCCAGCCTCTGAGAGCCCAGGCCCAGCCTCCCTATGAAGGCAAGCAAGGCCTTCGGGGAGCTTCCTTCTCCGCAGCCCTCTGCCTGGCTGGCTTCTTCCTGCCTTGGGCTGCTCAAGCCTCCTGTTGTCTCTCCACTTCCTCAGGCTGCAGGAGCGTGGTTATTTTTTCCTATCAAAGTCCATTGACCCCAAAGAGAAATCAAGCAAGGGTCAGGTACAGAAATCAACTTAATCTGAGGACTATTTTCCTTGACAAGTAACAAAGGAACTCAACTCCTCTGCTTTTTAAATCAAGAACAGTGGCGCCAATTCTAAAAATAATAAAAACATGTCCTCAATTTCATATTATGTGAAATTGTTTCATAAAAGCACTTTACAGATGTGAGGAATTCTTTGCCTTTATAGGCAAAGCACACCCCACCAAGGCGAAGGAGGACCTAGTAAGGGGGGAAAGAGACCCCGAAGAAAGCCTGTGTTGGTAGGGCTGAGCAGTTCATGGGCGACGTAAGCTTCAACGCAGCCTTCACTGTTGATACAGGCTGACCATGGCCCTCCAACCTTAAACTGCTCTAACAGTCAGACCTTTACAGCTTAAATTCTAGATGGAAACAGTGGGCTCTCAAATCAGGCTGGCCTGGATTCAAGTGCTGGCTCTGCTGTTACCAGCAGGGCTGCTACGTTAAACACCATGTCCCTGGAATTGTGCAACCCTGGAGCCCACTTACCAGGTGTGTGAATTGAGTTGTAGTGGGATGAATGGAGACTCCAAAAGGATATGTCTGTGTCTTATCCCAGAACATGGGAGTTTTACCTTATATGGCAAAAGTTATAAGTAAAGCGGAGTAGCTTATCCTGTATTATTGGGATAGACCCTAAAGCCAATGACAAGTGACCTTATAAGAAAGAGGCAGATGGAGATTTGACACAGACAAGACACATACACACAAAGGAGAAGGTGATATGAAGATGGAAGCCAAGATTGCAGGGGGAATAGTGACAGTTCCTTCTTCTCTCCTACATTTATTTAAGGAATAAATAATTAAATGAATGTACAGTTAGCTGTGGAACTCGAGATCCTGCTTTAAGATATGGAGTGGCAGTATGAACACCTCAGTTGTGTCCCAGAGCACTCAATACTGGGACATATGGTAAACAAGATACAGGATCAGCAGCAGCATTAGCTGCAGCAACTGCTGAGTGTCAACTGGACACACTGCTCTTCAACTAGAGATTTCATTTCCCAGACTCCCTTGCAGCTAGGCATAGCCTTCTAAATTGCAACCAATGGAGTGTGAGAGGAAGTGATGTGTGTCCTCACAAGGAAGCTGCTTGCCCTTCCCTTTCTGCTCCCCTTCCCAAAATATACAAGGTGGATTTGTGGAGTCTATTTTAACCAAGCAGATAAGGGCAACATTCTTGAGATATGGCATCCAACATCAAATCTATTAGCCATGTGTGCCTACTTAAATTAATCAAAATTAAATAAAATAAAAAATTCAGTTCCTCAGTCACTCTAACAACATTTCAAGTGCTCAATAGACACACGTGGCTAGTGGCCACTGTATTGAACATCACAAATAAAGAACATTTCCATTATCACCAGCAGTTATAATGGGCAGCACTGTCCTGGAGGATGTAGAGCAACAACACAGAAGGAACCTGGGCCCTTGGACAACTTTGAGAAGCTGAGTCACCCTACAGCCTCCTCTGCCTTGACTGCCTATCCTATCTAATAAAAGAATAATATGCAAATTAACCACCACTCCACTACACCCACAAGCCATGCCCACCAGCCAATCAGGAGCAAGTATGCAAATTAACCCAACCATGATGGCTGCAGCCACGGAGCAAGCAGGAGGCTTGGGTTTCCCTGGTAATGGAGAAAGCCAAGCTTTCCGCACACCCTGGAAGGCCCAAACCTCCACTCAAGGCTACAAAGTTTCAATTATAGAAGATAAATAAATCCCAACAAAAATGGCGGCAGCCATGGAGCTGGAGAAAGCAGGAGCTTGAGTTGCCCCCAGTGATGGAGGAAGCCAAGCTCCCACAGCCCTGGCCTGCCTTGGTCTCTGCTCAAGGCTACAAAGTTTCAATTATAGAAGATAAATAAATCCCAGAACCCAGGGCCTCCTCTTGGGTCGCCCAGGGGCATGGTTGGCCTGCAAACCACCTCACCCAGGATGTCCCACACCCCAAGGGAATCCCCACCCTGATCTGGGACACCCTTCAGGGCAAACCAGCCAGCCCCCACCCATGTACCAGGCCTCTATCCTATCTAATAAAAGAGTAATATGCAGATTGACCATCACTCCAACACACAAGATGGCTGCCCCCATGTGGTCAAAGATCCTGCCCCCATGTGGACACAAGATGGCCTGCAAGGGAGGGCAGTTGTGGGTGATCAAACCAGCAGGGGAGGGCAGTTGAGAGGGACCAGGCCTCCAGGGAAGGGCAGTTGTGGGGGACTCAGGCCTGCAGGGGAGGGAAGTTGTGGGGGACCAGGCCTGCAGGGGAGGGCAGTTAGGGGTGACCAGGCCTGCAGGGGAGGGCAGATATTGGCAATCAGGCTGGCAGGGGAGCAGTTAGGCATCAATCAAGCTGGCAGGGGAGTGTTTAGAGAGTGATCAGGCTGGCAGGCAGAAGGAAGGCAGGCAGGTGAGCAGTTGGGAGCCAGCAGTCATGGATTGTGAGAGCAATATCTGATTGCCCAGTAGGATCGTGCCTAAATGGGCAGTCGGACATCCCTCAAGCGGTCCCAGGTTGGAGAGGGTGCAGGCTGGCCTGAGGGACACCCCCCACCATGCATGGATTTCGTGCACCAGGCCTCCAGTTATCTTATATTTTTGCAAGAGAAAAATAAACTCTCTATCTTTAGCTATCTGTCAATGTAGTCAAACCAATATTCTAATAAATACTTTTTAAAAATCAAACCCTTTTTTATTTAGGGCAGTTTCTGTTGCTTGCAATTAAGATTGTTGACTGTTAAAAAAAAAAAAAACTAGTAAAGCAGGAAAAGTAACGAGGAGCTGCTGATATGGTCTGACAAGCAGGGAGGGTTTTCTTGAGGAAGCATTATTTATACTGAGACCTTTGCCACTTGCTCTGTCCACAGCAATGGGATAGGGTTGACCTCTTTGGGTTATGCAGTGCTCATGCCAAAGAGGTATACATGATGTGAGAGAGGATGTCCCTCCCCTCAAATGGATCTAGATTTATTCACCCACAGGAAGTGGCTGATGCTGGTTCTAAGGCAGGAATAGTACAATGTAAGCCTCGTCATAACATCTAGCAAGGACTCTGCAAAGACCACTAGGGTAGTGCCAACAAGTGTTCCCACTGGTCAAAGAAAGGACAAGCTGGGCATCAATACGAAAACTAACTGCAATGGATTAAAATCTATCAAATGTGTTCAAATCTATAAGCTTATATGATACTAAAAGCAAACAAGACAACAAACCCAGGAGGGTTATAATAAACTAACATGTTCCTCTGAAGACTGGTAAATAAAAAGATGAATCCAGCCTTATCCTGCCATTCCTATATGAACTGTACCACTGGGTAACCAAGTAGTCCAGGAGAAGTTTCTCTATGCAAGCAAAAAGAACAAATGATAGTTTGTACAGCCCCATATGAATTCATGGATCTAGGCATTGGATATTGATGGTCCCTAATATCACAAAAAGACAGACAACCAGACATTATGTATCTTCTGATGGAAGATACGCCACTACCACTAAGGCAGCCTTGCCAAAAACAGAAACAAACAAACAAACAAAAAAACCCTGAAACTAATCAAACCTCTAAATACAACTTCCAACTTATAGGAAATTCAGAGTCCAGAAGCTTGCTCAACATACAATTAGAAAATTCAGGCTGTGGGAAACTCTTCTGAACAATAATCCATTTTCTTTAAAAAATTAACTTCAAGAAAAAAAATAGAGAAGGAACTTATGAATAGAAAAAGGCTTAGAGATATAGCAACTAATCACAATGTATGGGCCTTATTTAGATTCTGACACAGACGATCCATTTTTTAAAAGTATGACATTAATGAAACATTTGGAAATGTGGATAATGACTAGATATTTCATGATCTTAAGGAATTCTTATTAATTCTTTTAGGTGTAGTAGTGTTTTCAGAGATGTGGATTTGCTTCAGAAAAGGCTGAAGTGTATGGGGATGTCAATGAAAAACAATGTCCATGAGTTGGTCATTGTTGAAGTTAGATAATAGGTACAAGGGGCTCATTGTACTATTTTCTTTCCATTTGGATATTTGAAAATTCCTGTTCGACATTTTCTTAAAGAGTCCTTTGGTATCCTTATCTGTTTGAAATTTTCTACAAATATATATTTTTTAAAATATATTTTATTTGATTTTTTACAGAGAGGAAGGGAGAGGGATAGAGAGTTAGAAACATCAATGAGAGAGAAACATCGATCAGCTGCCTCCTACACACCTCCTACTGGGGATGTGCCTACAACCCAGGTACATGCCCTTGACCAGAGTCGACCTGGGACTTTCAGTCTGCAGGCTGACACTCTATCCACTAAGCCAAACCGGTTAGGGCTACAAATATTTTTTAATGCCCTGGCAGGGTGGCTGAGAATCTTCCTGTACTCCAAAAGGTTGTGGGTTTGATTCTCAGTCAGGGCACATACTTAGATTGTGGGTTCGATCCCTGGTTGGGGTGCATACAGGAGGCAAACAGTTGATGTTTCTCTCTCTGCTTTCCTCTCTCTCTAAAAACAAGTTCACAACACACAAAATCCTAGGACACAAACCAATCTGGCTCTTAACTGCTCACCTGTGTGATTGCCCTAGAGTCTACAGGTTGAGAACCGCTGCCTAAGACCATCGGAAAACACAGATATTTACATTATGATTCATTAACAGTAGCAAAATTACAGTTATGAAGTAGCAACAAAAATAATTTTATGGTTGGGGGCCACCACAACATGAGGACTGTATTAAACGGTCACGGCATTAGAAAGGTTGAGAACCACTGCGCAAGTTTTGGTTTCTGCTCCCTTTCCTGGCCTACCCAGAGCCACCCCCCTTCTACCAGCCAATACCCTTGTCCCTGCCTGTCCATGGTGGTTTTATCTCAGAGACCTCAATAGCCGTCCCTGCTACTGAGTCTTTTTGTTGTTGTTTTTGTAACTACTTTATTGTGATACTAGAGGCCCAGTGCACGAAATCCGTGCATTGGGGGAGGAGGGGTCCCTCAGCCCAGCCTGCACCCTCTCGCAATCCAGGAACCCTCAGGGGATGTCTGACTGCCAGTTTAGACCCGATTTGGATTGGGCCTAAACTGGCAGTCGGACATCCATCTCGCAATCTGGCTCTTAACTGCTCACCTGCCTGATTGCCCCTAACCACTTGCCTGCCTGCCTAATCACCCCTAACCACTCGCCTGCCTGCCTCATCACCCTTAACCACTCTGCCTGCCTGTCTGATCACCCCTAACCACTCTGCCTGCCTGCCTGATTGCCCTTAACCACTCACCTGCCTGCCTGATTGCCCCTAACTGCTTGCCTGCCTGCCTGATCACCCCTACCAGCTTCTGTCTGCCTACCTGATGGCCCCTAACCACTCACCGGCCTGCCTCATCACCCTAAACACTTGCCTGCCTGCCTGATCACCCCTAACCACTCTGCCTGCCTGCCTGATCACCCCTAACCACTTGCCTGCCTGCCTGATCACCCCTAACTGCTTGCCTGCCTGCCTGATCGCCCCTAACTACTCACCTGCCTGCCTCATCACCCCAAACACTTGCCTGCCTGCCTGCCTGATCACTCCTAACCACCTCTACCTGCCTGCCTGATGGCCCCTAATCACTCACCTTCCTGCCCGATCGCCCCTAATTGCTCACCTGCCTTCCTGGTCTCTCCTAACCACCTCTGCCTGGCCCCCACCACTGTGGCTTCATCCGGAGTGACATCCGGAAGGTCGTTTGGTTGTCCAGCCTAATAGCCAATTTTATGCTTTTATTATTATAGATAATTCACAAATCACACAATTCACCCATTTAAAATGTGCAATTCAGTGGATTTTGGTATAGTCACTGATATGTACAGTCACCCCCACAACCAAATTTAGAACATTGCCACTGGGCCTTTATCACAGACACATTCTAAAAATTAATACCTTCAAATCGTACACAAGAGGAGTTGGAGTCTTGATCTTTTCCCAGACCTCTGCAACTTTTATAGCAGCTTTCCTCAATGATAGGAGTTCATGTATCATTTACACACACACACACACACACACACACACACACACAGTGCCCCCTCGCTGGCCACCCTGCCACAGAATAATGAATGGCAGCCTTCTAGGCCCAGGCCCAGCATGAGCAGAGGCCCCGAGGCACGAGGCTGTGAGTGCATGGGATCATTAAGTCAGTCAGAGGTGAGGAAGCTGGGGATGGAGAAATCCAGGGGAGCTGAGGAGACTGGATGACACTGTAGGGACTGCAGGCACCCCTGCCCTGTCCTTCTCCCAGTCAGGACACCTCCCCTTTCCGGTCCCGCCACCCCACTCCTGAGGCCTGCAAATCACGCAGGTTGCTAAGCCCAGGCAGTCACGCTTTGCAAAGCAGAAGTTTCCTTTATTCAAAGACAAGAGATGTTTCCACTGTGGGCAGGCCCACCAGGAGCCCTTCTCCTTCCCGTCCTCCCTTCCCAGGGAATCAGTCTTCTTAAACCTTAAACCTAGTGGATGAAAACCACTCGGGAAATTTGGCCGGATAGTAAGCTCAGAACTTTTGTTCATCTTGCCCTGTCAGTGCCCAGCACTCCAGCCTTAAAGAATCCTTACCACTAGGGCTGCCACCAGCCCCCCAACCACAGGAGCAAGCCCTGCCTGCATGAAGGCTGCACACTCCAGACTCTGCCGGCCCTCACGCTACGTCTGGAGCCTGGGCCCCACTCGGCTGGGTCACCCAGTTGTACTATCTGCAGAAGTAGTGCGCCAGAGAGAGAATCCATAGATCCAGGCTGGGAACCTTTCTCTGCTGTGTGACCTTGGCCAACTGGCCTGACCTCCTGAGCCTCCATATCCTCATCAGTAAAACTGTAGTTAACAAAACCCACCTTGGGGAACTGTGGGAAAGGTTAAATGAGATAAAGTACTTAAAAATACCTCTCCTCATTTATTCTGCACCAGCCTTCTTGCTGTTCCTTGACCTCTCCGACCATCCTCCCACCCAAGAGACCTGCACTTGCTGTCCCTGTCCCTGGAAACTTCTTCCTGGACACCCATACATATGCCTACTTCCCTCAGGTCTCGCTCAGAGAGACCTGCTTCCATCGGTCTAAGTAAAACAGACCCACCACACTTCCATGCCTCTCTAGCCTTTGCATGCTTTCATTTTCTTCAAAGCCCTTAACACTACCCAGCACGTTAGAGAGCAATGTGTTTATTGACTGCCTATCCTCCCCACTGGCATGTAGGTTCAGTAAGGGCAGGGACCACGTGTGGGTTTTTTTTGTTTGGTTGGTTGGTTTGGTTTGGTTTTTTTGTTAATCTTCACCTGAGGATATTTTTCCATTGAGTTTTAGAGAGAGTGAAAGGGAGAGGGAGAGAGAGAGGGAGAGGGAGACACAAAGAGAAACATCAATGTGAGAGAGACACATCAATTGGTTGCCTCCTGCATGCGCCCCGACCAGGGCCAGGGAACCTGTAACCAAGGTACATGCTCTTCACCAGAATCGAACCTGGGACCCTTCAGTCCTCAGGCCAACGCTCTATCCACTGAGCCAAACCAGCTAGGGCAACCATGTGTGTTTTGTTCCCTGCTCTACCCCTAGTGTTGGGACAGTGCCAGGCTACACAGAAGGCACTCAACAAATATTTAACTAGCGGAAGAATCAATGGCTGATTGCATGAACAAGTCACCTTGAACAGGACCTGGCCCATCACAGGTTCTCAGTAAGTCAGTCTTGTTTTTTTTAATTTTTTGGTGCCCTTGACCAGAATCGAACCCAGGACCCTTCAGTCTGCGAGCCAATGCTCTATCCATTGAGCCAAACTGGCTAAGGCAATGGGAGTTATTACTGTGACTAATTTGGAAGTGCAGAGAGACATGAGGGGCCTTGATTCCTGGGAACAGGTGTGGCTAGGGAGAAGAGCTCAGATGGGACTCAGAGCCACCCATAGCCTGTCCTGAGGCCAAACCTCACAGAACACAGCATTTGGCCAAGGCAGGGATTTGCCATTAGTGAACTCCCAGCCTGAGGGGACCTCGAGCACTATTGCCTGCCCTGCCTATAGGGTCCTTTGGGAGTGGGTCAGGGTGGGAAGGGGATTGAGACAGGCATAGTCCTGAGGCTGGACAGACACTCCCACCCACACCTAGATGGGTACCCAGCTAGCCCTAGTAGTGGAGTTAATAAGAGGCTCTCTGTCCCTCTAGGGAGCCAGAGCATCAAAAGAGACTTGTCAGGGGAGAAACCAAGATAGCGGCATAGGTAAACATCTGAACTGCTGCTTTGCACAACAATTTCAAAACTACAACTAAAAGACAAAACGGACATCATCCAGAACCACAGGAAGGCTGGCTGAGTGGAAATTCTACAACTAGAAGGAAAGAGAAAAGCACACTGAGACTCACAGGAGCTACGGAAGGCAGAGGTATGGAGGCATGCGTGTGGAGAGGACTGGCAACTGAGTACACAGCTGTCTTTTTCAAGAGGGAGGGAGACAAAAGCTCCCGACTGCGCTGAACTCCAGTTCTGGGCGAGACTCTGGGGACCCAGACTCATACGGGGAGAAACTGGACTGTCTGGCAGCAGGTGAAACTCGAGGGCGGCTTTCTCTCAGAGGTGCTTGCAGCGATTACCATGGGACACTGAGACCTGGGGGCCTCTTAGGACAGGGCTGACGGGAAGCCATTGCTGCTTGCTCTACCCTGAGACTTCGCCCCATCCAAGCTGAGCCCAGAGGCTTTTGTATATGAATGGCCTGGTCCTTTGAAATCTAAACTTACCTAACAAACTGCAGCTGAGTCAGAGAGACTCAGAACATCCAAAAGAAGGCCCAAGGCCCTGCAGCAGCTTGCATTGCCTCACAGCTGGGCTTCATCTGGGCATCTTCAAAACAAAGAAGAGGAATCTGCAGATGAATCTGCAGATCTCTCCACAGCTCCTGCTGGGTGGCCTCAGGCAGAGGCTAAATTAGCACCTCCTTGGAGATCCAAGGGCCAGTGTACCCAAGGGTCAGAGTGGGACCATCCACATTACAACTCCTCAGATCCATAAGGGACACACTCAGGGGGTAGACTCAGTGAGCACCAAAACCCCACTGAAGCAAGTCTTATCTCATAAGGGTGTCTCCAGCACAGAAGTTCTCCCATTGTAGACACAGCTGATCCTCACAACCAATTGGCCTAGAGGTCAATTCCTTCCAGTGATACCAACAACAATCAAGACTTAACTACAATAAGACTGTGCACACAGCCCACAAAGGGTGTCCACCTCAGGTAACTGGGGAGGCTGAGCTCCTGGGCTCTATAGGACACCTAGCACACAAAGCCACTCTATCAACTCAGGGAAGCAGCCAAAATGCTAAGACAAAGAAACAGGTCACAAATGACAGAAATGGAGGAAAGCAAATGACTGGCTATAGAGTTCAAAACCACGGTTATAAGGTTTTTCAAGAATTTTCTAGAAAAGGCCAATAAATTTAGTGAGACCCTCGAGGATATGAAAAAGGACCAACTAGAAATTAAGCATACACTGACTGAAATAAAAACTAATATACAGAGATCCAACAGCAGATTAGAGGATCGCAAGAATCAAGTCATAGATTTGAAATACAAAGAAGCAAAAAACACTCAACCTAAAAAGAAAAAAGAATCCAAAAATATGAAGATAGTGTAAGGATCCTCTGGGACAACTTCAAGCGTACCAACATCAGAATTATGGGGGTGCCAGAAGAAGAGAGAGAGCAAGATATTGAAAACCTATTTGAAGACATAATGACTGAAAACTTCCCCCACCTGGTGAAAGAAATAGACTTACAAGTTCAGGAAGCTCACAGAACCCCAAACAAAAGGAATCCAAAGAGGACCACACCAAGACACATCATAATTAAAATGCCAAGAGCAAAAGAAAAAGAGAGAATATTAAAAGCAGCAAGAGAAAAACAGTTAGTTACCTGCAAGGGAGCACCCATACAACTGTCAGATGATTTCTCAACAGAAACTATGCAGGCCAGATGAGAGTGGCAAGAAATATTCAAAGTGATGAACAGCAAGAACCTACAACCAAGATTACTCTACCCAGCAAAGCTATCATTCAGAATTGAAGGTCAGATAAAGAGCTTCACAGACAAGAAAAAGCTAAAGGAGTTCATCACCACCAAACCAGTATTATATGAAATGCTGAAAGGTATTCTTTAAGAAGAGGAAGAAGAAGAAAAGGTAAAGATAAAAATTATGAATAACAAATACATATCTATCAACAAGTGAGTCTAAAAATCAAGTGAATAAAAAATCTGATGAACAGAATAAACTGGTGAATATAATAGAATCAGGGGCATAGAAAGTGAGTGGACTGACAACTCTCGGGAGGAAAGGGGTGGGGGGTACAGGAAGAGACTGGACAAAAATCGTACACCTATGGATGAGAACAGTGGGGGGGGGCAGTAAGGGCAGAGGGTGGGGTGGGAACCAAGTGGAGGGGAGCTAAGGGGGCGGGGGGGAAGAGGAACAATTGTAATAATCTGAACAGTAAAGATTTATTTTAAAAAAAAAGAGACTGGTCACCAGGACTGAGTTTGTGGGGGACCCCCAGGCCAAAGAACCAGAGAACAGGCTCATGAGTGGAGCCTGAACTGTGCCTCCAGGGGCTGGGCCTTTCCAATCCAGAATACACTGGGCCTGAGTTATGGAAGAAAGAGCAACTCTGTGTGGAAAACCCAGCTCCATCCCTTTACCTGTGTGCCCTCATGCAGCTCACTTAACTTCTCTGAGCCTCAGTGTCCCCTCTGTCAGATGGACCCTCAAGATGCTGACAGGATGATTATCCTATACTGGAGGCCCGGTGCACAAAATTTGTGCACTCAGGGGGGAGGGTCCCTCAGCCTGGCCTGTGTCTTCTCACAGGGAGCCCTCGGGGGATGCCCATCTGCCAGCTTAGGCCCAAAACCCCCGGGGAAAAGGCCCAAGCCAGCAATCAGACATCCTTCTTGCAATCTGGGGCCCTCGCATTCTGGGACCCCTCGCTCTTTACCACTTGCCTGCAGTGGAGGCAGGAGAGGCTTCCACCACCACCACTGTGCTCGCCAGCCATGAGCCCAGCTTCTGGCTGAGCAGGGGGAGCACACTAACCACCAGGGGGCAGCTCCTGTGTTGAGCATCTGGCCCCTAGTGGTCAGTGAATGTCATAGCAACTGGTCGTTCTGCCATTCAGTCAATTTGCATATTAGCCTTTTATTATATAGGATAATAGAAGCCTAATATGCAAATCAACCAAACAGCAGAACCACCAGTCACTACAACACGCACTGACCACCAGAGGGCAGATGCTCAACACAGGAGTTGCCCCCAGCCTGCAGGTCCCAGGCTGACCAAGGTGGGTGCCAGTGGGGGCTCCCCGATTGCCCCACTGGTCACCCCGCAGAGGGAGGTGACCAGCGACACCTGGGGCGGGGCCAGCAAGTGGGCAGTGCCAGGCCAGCCACGGCAGGTGCCAGTGGTAACCTCCTCATCACCCCCCTGGTCGCCCTACAGATAGGCCCTGACCACTGGCCAGGTGTAGGGACCCTATCTGTGCACAAATTTCATGCACAGGGCCTTTAGTTAAGAATAATAATGTTACCCTTTACTAGCTAGCATTTGCCATGTGCGAGGGGATCTCTTTGGACCCTAACATTAGGTATTTCTATTCCTACTTTACAGAGGAAAAAACTGAGGTTCAGAGAGGGCGGTGACCAACCCAAAGCCACACAGCTGGTTAGAATCAGAGCAAAACTCAGACTCAGGTCTGTGGTTGTAAAGGCCCATTTTAACCACCATCTAGAGAATGCATCTAAGCCCCCAGCACCTGGCCAGACACCAACAGATTCCAAAAAAAAAAGCGAATATTTTTCTCCTCCCCTGAGCTTCAGGTCTGTGGGCAGGTGAGCCCAGCTATGGGGGCTGCAGGGACAGGGAGCCAAGTGGCCCATAGGCTGGGTTGAGGCTGCAGCAACAGCTCTCACCCCAGCCAAGCACAAACAGCCTGGGCTGGCTTCCTGCCTCCAGCAGGTTTCCAGAACCTTCCCCAATACCTCCTCCTCCCCCGTGCTGGCCGATGTCATCCTCACAGAGGAAGTTCAGCCAGGTCAAGCCTGCTCTTTCCCATAGCCCTGGAGTGACCCTCCACAGCTTGTCCACTCACCTCTGAGCCAAGAATCCCTGAAGCCCCCATCCCGCCCTGCCCAGGGCCTGCAGAGTTATGCTGCCATTGGTGTTGCAGCCTCGTTGGGGGACAGCCTAATTCACATGTGACCCACACCAATAAATCAGGGAGGGGTAAGGGAGGGGACATTCATAAATCCATATCAAACAGGCCCCAAATTATGACAGATGACATGGCAGTCATAAAATTGCACAAGCAAAACTCACCAAGTCATTAATTTCATGGCCATAGAAAATAAACAGACACATTTTTTTGCGGCCCTAATAAATTTTTAAAAACTCAAAGAATGGTCCATCTGCTTCAAATAATTTTTAATTTCCTATTCTGTCTCATTCCCATTAGCTATTCCACTGAGATATTTGCTAAATTCTTTCATTTACCTCCTCCCATCTGTATTCAATTACCCTATTCCCAAATAGAGTGAGTTTTTGTTTCTCCTAAGCGCGGGACAAAATACCCCCGCCTGTACCTTAAAGCAAATGTTATGTGTGTTTTATTATCTGTTAGACCGTATGAGTCATTCTAACTCGATTGCCTGTGCGGAAAGGCTTGGAGAGCAATCTGATTTTGATGTTTTCTGGCTTGGGTGGAAAGCACCTGCCCGATTCTCAAAGCTAATCTATTAACGTGGTAAATGCTGTAGCAGATGTTCCTGAGTGAGCGAGGGGCCTCACTGGGCTGTGACCGGCCCAGTGTCAGGCGCGCAGTGGAAATGCTCAGAGATCAGAGGCCAGCAGCGCCACTGGGGGCCGAGCTGTCACGAAGTCACATTTTCCGTCTGCCTCCAGGCCCAGGCTGCCTGGTGACTCCTCACTGCCTCTCTGAGCTCTCAGCAGTCACTCAAGATGGAAGGACATTTCAAGGTCACCCACCGCACCTCCTCATTTGCACAGAAGGGAGCTTGAGGCCCAGAGAAGAGGCATGCTTGTCCATGGCCACACAGCATACTCAAAAAGGAGAGCACCCTGCCCTGGTCATTACGGTTTAGTTGGTTGAGCATCCTCCATGGATGCTCAGAAAGGTCACCAGTTTGATTCCCGGTTAGGTTGCTGACTCAATCCCCTCAATCCCCAATAGAGCACATGCAGGAGGCAGCCAATCACTCATGTGGATCTCTCTCTCTCTCTCTCTTCCCCCTCCCTCCCTCTCTCCCCCTCTTCCCCCTCCCTCTCTCTCCAAAATAAATAAAAACATATTTTTAAGAAAAGGAGAGCTTCCTTAGAGGCTGCAGATCCTCATATTCAGTAGACCCTGCAATGAGCTGAAACTCGTTTTGTGGAGCTGAGATGGGGAGAGGAGGTGGATTCTGTCAGCCCACCTTCCTTCTCCCCCGCCCCATGCCTTCTACCTCTGAAAACAATATCACTTAGGGGCTGTTCAATCTAAAATTCTTCAAAGGCTATCTTTCCTCATCCTTCAGGGGCTGAGCCAGACCTGTGACAGAGCTGAGAACTGGGAACCAGGCTGAGGGGCCAAAACCCTTTCCCAGAGTGGGATAGTTTCAACACTTTACACACTGGAAGCTGCGAAGCCCCAGGAACATGGACTCCAAGCTGAGCTACAGATCTGGGAGGAATTAGGGTCCCCAAAGCCGCACACAGCATGACCCACTGCACTGTGTGTGCCCACATCCGCTCATTATTTCCACGCACGCTGGTGGTTTCTTACTATGAGCACCTGCAACACTGCCTGGGAGCTTTTTATGGCCTAGCATCACAGTAGACCCTCAGCACAGGCCAGGGGCACCAGGGACTGATGTCCCCCAGAGCATCCCTAAAATACTGATGAATGGGAGTTGGTGTGTAAATACCCCAGCTCCTTCCCCTCCTGGATGAGACAATTCTGAGACCCCGTTCTACCCAGATGTTCTCAACCAGGGACAATCTTGCCCTTAATGAGACACTTGGCAATGTCCAGACATTTTGGTTGGATGGTTGCTACTGGCATTTGGTGGGTAGAGGCTAGGATGGTGCTAAACATCCTACAATGCTCAGGACAGACACCCCCCAACCAATAATCATCTAATAAAAAATCTCAGTAGTGCCAAGGTTCTATTCCCTCTCCCAGAGGTCCCCAATGGAACTGAGCTCCAGATGCCCACAGCAATAACCTGCTCATTTAGGCTCACTCTCCTGGCGTCTCTCCCCAACCTGGACTATTTCCCCACTCTCCTTCTAGTACTTCCCAGGACCACCCCCCACAGAACTACTTTTATTCAAATCCTTATCTCAAGGTCTGCTTCTTGGGGGACCCAACCTAAGATGGTCCATTACTACAGTCATGGCGACAACCTTGGAAGGGTCTCAAAGACTTGGGGTTCCTATTTTAGCCATTGACATTCTTACCACCCTCAGTCAGTCCCAAGGATACCCACGCTGATGTGGCCTCTTAAGGACACACACACAGGAGGCCACACCAGACCTGCTTAGGCAGGAAGGAGGTCCTTTGGTTCTATCCTGGTGGACAGGCTGATTGGAGCTGTTCTAACCCAGAAAAGTGACGTAAGACTCAATGCAATCCCTATCAGAATCCCAGCTGATTTCTTCATAGAAACTAACAAGGGACCAGGAATACCCAAAACAATCTTGAAAGAGAGTAGGGAGGACTCACACTTCCTGATTTCAAAACCTAAAATTGGGTAATGTGGTTCAGTTTCTTGGGCATCATCCCATGCAACGAAAGGTTTCTGGTTCAATTCTGGGTCAAACCAAATGTCCAGGTTTCAGGCTCGATGCCTAGGTTGGGGGCGTGATCCCCAGTACGGGACATGCAAGCAGCCGATCAATGTTTCCCTTTCACATCGATGGCTCTCTCTCCCTCCCCCCTCTCTCTCCTCTCTCTCTCTCTCCTTCTCCCTTCCTCTCTCTCTAAAAATCAATAATAATTAAAAACCCTGCTACAAAGCAACAGCAATCAAGATAGTGTGGTACTAGCACACACAAAAAATAGATACTAGTATATAAATCAATGCACTAGAATTGAGAGTCCAGAAATACCATATATCTATGGTCAACTGATTTTAAGTAAGAGTGTCAAGACCATATAATGGAGAAAGAATAGTCTTTTCAACAAGTGATACCAGGACAACTGGTTATCTACATGCAAAAAAAAAAAAAATTGAACCCTTACCTCACACCAAATACAAAAATTAACTCAAAGTGGATCAAAGACCTAAATGTAAGAGCTAAAACTATAAAACTCTCATAGGAAAACATAGGGGTAAACCTTCATGATCTTGAATTTGGCAAAGTATTCTTAGATATGACTCCAAAAGTATGATCAATAAAAGAAAATAAATAGATAAAATGGACTTCATCAAAATTGAAAACTTTTGTCTTCTAAGGACACTGTCAATAAAGTAAAAAGATGACCTACAGAATGGGAGAAAGTATTTGTAAATCATGTATGTGATAAGGGACTTATATTACTAAGTATCCATGAATTTAGAACTATTTTCTCCTGAGGAATTTAAATTTTATATATTGACCTATTTTTCTTAAAGTTTATTTTGTCTGCTATTAATATAATTGTGCCAACTTTCTTTTGGTTAATATTTTTCTTGTATTCTTTCACTGTTTTACTTTTTGTCTGTCTTCATGTTTTAGATGTGCTTCATGTAAACCGTATTGGGCCATTCTTTTTTTAATCCAATCTATTAACTGGAGAGTTCAGTTTCTTTATATTTTTGGAGTTTAAACATATATTTGGCTTTATCTCTATGATCTTATTTTGTGTTTAAATTTGTTCTGCTTCCTAAGGGGTTTTGTTTTTTTGTTGTTGTTTTTTTGTCCTCTTTGTTGCATTGTTTTGAATTGATTGAGGTGTTTTACTCATTGCATTTTTTTACTCCATCTATTAGTGTGGAAGATAGGCATTCTATTTCTTATTCTTTTTTTGGTGATTCAGCATTTTGAAGTGATTACCTAACTTAACATAGTCTAAAGTTAATCAATATCTTATCCTTCTCCTGAACAATGCAAAGTACTTTGAAAGCTTTAATTCCATTTAGTTAAGGACCAGCCTTTTAGCTCCATCTCTTATTTAACCCCATGGGGTAGACATTGTTTTAGACAGTGTGTTTCTTTAAATTTACCCATCATACCTGGCCGGCGTGGCTCAGTGGTTGAGCATCAACCTGCACACCGATCGATGATTATCTCTCATCATTGATGTTTCTATCTCTCACGCTTTCTTCCTCTCTGAAATCAATAAAGATATATGTTAATAAATAAATAAATTTACCCTTCTTGGGTCTCAGACTTTCTTTCTGAGGTCATTTTTCTTCTCAAGTTCATTCTTCAGAAATTCCTTTAATGAGGTGTCAGTTGTTTATAAAATTCTCTCCATTTTACCATAAATAAAAATATTTTATTTTCACCCTTATTCCTTCTTTTGCATTTTTATTGAAATATAATTCACATACCATAAAATTCATCCTTTGAAGGTGTACAATGCAGTGGTTTTAGCATACTCATAACATTTTACTAACACCACTACTATCTAATTCCAGAACATCTCATCACCCCAAAAAGAAACTGCATGCCCAGTCGCTCCACATTCCCCCTCCCTTACCCCAGCCTCTGGCAGCCATGAATCTACCTTCTATCTCTATGGATTTGCCTATTCTGGACATCCTATATAATAAAAGCCTAATATGCTAAGTGTCTGGTCATCCAGTCATTCGTTCAACCAATCAAAGCATAATATGCTATTTATATGCTAAGGCCACTCAACAGCTTGCTATGATGTGCACTGACCACCAGGGCAGACACTCCGACTGATAGGTTAGCTTGCTGCTGGGGCCCAGTCAATTGGGACTGAGCAAGACAGGCCAGACATGCTCTGGAGCCCTCCTGTAGTCCCTCCCCGGCTGGCCAAACTCCCGTGTCCCTCCTAGCCTCAATCGTGCACCAGTGGGGTCCCTCAGCCTGGCCTGCGCCCTCTCATAATCTGGGACCCCTTGAGAGATGTCAGAGAGCCAGTTTTGGCCTGATCCCATTCAACACAGGAGCTGCCCCTTGGTGGTCAGTGCGCTCCAACAGGCGGAGCGCCACTCAGCCAGAAGCTGGGCTCATGGCTGGTGAGCAGAGGTGGTGGCGGAAGCCTATCCTGCTTCCACAGCAGTGTAAAGGATGTCCAACTGATGGACATCCCCCAAGGGCTCCCGGACTGTGAGTAGGCGCAGGCCAGGCTGAAGGACACCCCCGCCCCAGTGCACAAATTTCATGTAACATGCCTCTAGTTTCCTATAAATGAAATCATATAACTTGTGGCCTTTTGTCTGGCTTCTTTTGCTTTGATTAATGTTTTCAATGTTTAACCATGTTGTAGCATATGTCAAAATTCCATCCCTTTTTATGGCAAGAAATACTCTATTGTATGGATATACCACATTTTTATTCATTCATAAGTTAATGGATATTTATCTTTTAAGAAATTATTTCAGTCTTATTAGGGACGAGTATAGTCCTTAGTTGATGTGACTTTTCAAAAACCCTTTAAAATTATTATTATTCTCTCTTTTATTGTTACTATTGTAGTCATTAGTCTAATTTCTTATAATTATAGAAGTTGCAAAAAACAATAATTTTTCTTTCTGTTACTTTTAAAATCTTCTCCTTGTCTTTGGTACACTTCAATTTGAATATAATGAATCTATGTATAGACTTCTTTTTGTTTATCTTGTTTGGGATTCATTGGAATTCTTTTTTAATTTTTTTAATTACAGTTGGCATTTAATATTATATTATATTAGTGGTTAAACATTTATATAACTTACAAGGTGATCCTCCCCCCCACCCACCCACCCCACAGAGAAGTCTAGTACCCACCTGGCACCATACAGTTATTACAGTATTATTTACTATATTCCATATACTGTACTTTACATCCCCATGATGGAATTCTTGAATTTGAAGATTCATGTTTTTTAATAATCATGGGATATTCTCAGCTACTTATCTCTTTGAATATTATCTCTTTCCCATTATTTCCATAATCACTTTCCAAAAATCTGATTAGAAATATGTTAGAACTTTTCATTCCATTCTCTATACCTCTTTTTCATTTTCTTTCTGTGCTGGATTTTGTGTAATTCTTTCAGATCTATCTTCCAGTTTATAAATTCCCTCTCCAGCTGTGTCTGCTCTATTTAACTGTTCCATTGAATTTTTCAATTCACATGTGATATATTTACATTTCTAGAATCTCTGGTTCTTTTTCACATCTACCTGGTCATTTTTACAATGCCTTGCTTCTTTCTTTTGCCACAGAGCTCATGTTGTGGCAGCTGTAGGCTGCCCAACAACGTGGGGGTCCTTAGGTGTGCTGTCGTTTCAGTAATCATTTACTTCCCTGGACTAGATTTTCCCGTTTGTTCCTGGCTTCCTGTAATTCACCTGTGTTCTCATAGGCTCTTCCATTAACTGCAGAGAACTTAAAAAATATTTTTCTAGCATTATTATATGACTAGAGGCCTGGTGCACAAAATTCATGCGCTTGGAGGGGGGGTCCCTCAGCCCAGACTGCACCCTTTCGTAGTCCAGCAAGCCCTCAGGGGATGTCCAACTGATGGCTTAGGCCCATTCCCTATGGGAGTGGGCCTGAACCATCAGTTGGACATCCTGAGCGCTGCCATGGAGGCGGAAGAGGCTCCCACCACTGCTGCTGTGCTCGCCAGCCATGAACCCGGCTTCTGGCTGAGCGGCGCTCCCCCTATGGAAGCACACTGACCACCAGGGGACAGCTCCTGCATTGAGCATCTGCCCCCTGGTGGTCAGTGCATGTCATAGCAACCGGTCATTCTGCTGTTTGGTCAATTTTCATATTAGCCTTTTATTATATAGGATTTTTTAGCTGATTTATTTATAAACCTTTAGTCATCTAAATTTCAAATCCCTTTTCCAATGTCCGTGTTTTCAGAAAATAACTACTAACCACCTACCATATGCCAATAACTGTGCTGGGGACTTAGGTGAGAACAAAACAGAGTCTGCCCCTGCCCTCGTGGTTACTTATGGTATCTGGAGAAGCCAGGAACCCCACAATTAATCAGTATGCTCTGAAGGGGTAAGCATTGGTCAGCACGTCCATGCTGAGCTATGTGGAGAACAAAACCACTCTAATAATTAAGTTGATTCTCTCTTTAGGTAAATATCCAACATTTATTTAAGGGGGGAAATACCTTACAAAGCAAAAATCCAAGCTCTTTTCCTGCATCAGAAGCATTAGGGAAGCTCTCTGTTATTTGAGCACAGGTTATAATTGCAACATACGTCTTTTCAGGGAAGGACCTAGCCCCCACCCCAAACCCAACCTACTTAGAAAATCAATTATTCCAACCACATACAGTAGCCTCCTGGAGGGATGTTCTGGTAAATGTTTCTATCTCCTTACATTTCCACTCATGTCTTAGCTGCTCCCCTAGCCATCCCTTAATTCTTTGTTCTGAGTAGCTATTGCTGCATAACAAATCACTCCAAAACAGTGGCTAGAAGGATAACTATATGTTTCAGGTTAAATTATGTCCCCCCAAACGAGATGTTGAAGTCCTAACCCTCAGTACTTCAGAAGGTGACCTTATTAGAGAACTAGGGCCATTGCAGATGTAATTAGTTAAGATGAGGTCATACTGGAGTAGTGTGGGCCCCCAATCAAACATGACTGGCATCCTTATCAGAAGAAGAAAATATGAACACAGAGACCCAGGGAGCACGCAATGCAAAGATGGAGTCGGAGATTGGAATAATGCGCCTGCAAGCCAAGGAACACCAAGCATTGCTACGAGAAGCTAAGAGAGAGCACCAGCCAGATTCTCTCTCAGAGCCCTCCAAACAAGCCAGCACCTCGATTTTACACTGTAGCCTCCAAAACTGCGAGAGAACGTGTTTGTTGTTTTGCCCGGTTTGTGGTCATTTGTTACCTAGGCCGCCCTAGGAAACTCACACGTGATCATTTATTTTGCTCCTGAATCTAGAGGGCCTGGAGTGCGGGCAGTTCTCTCTCTGGAGCTGTCATGCATTGCATGCATTCAGTGGCTGGGGTTGTGCTCATCTCAAAGGCTTCCTCACCACACGCTTGCCATCTGGGCTGGGAAGATTCAGACAGGTGCGCCCGGAGGAGTGGGCCCTTCGGACATCTCGTTCCATGTGGTCTCTGCACGTGGCAGCCTCAGGGAAGATGGCCTTCCTACAGGGCGGCTGACAGCTCCCAGAACAAGGTCCCAAGAGAGAATCTGGGAGGAACGATTTGGCCTTTTCTAACCAGCCTCAGCAATCATAGACGATTCCTTTCACGACATTCTGTTCCCAGAGGCCCACCCACGTTCAAGGTGAGGAGACACAGACTCCACCTCCTGATGAGAGGAATGCTAAGAATTCAAGGACATGTGCTAAAACCACCCACTAGCTGGGTCGGGGGAACACCCGGCCTGGGGGATGGCGGAGGCTCCCTAGAGACAGCATGTCTGCCTGTCTGAACCCGGAAGCCCGACGAGTTAGCCCCGTGAACAGGGCATATGTCAGGGAGCGGAGCAAATCCCTTCTGCCCCTCCCACCCGAGGCTGGACACACACCCTTCAGGCCTCCTCCCCCCCCCTCCCCCAGGACTGCTAGGGCCCCGGGCTCACTCCCTCAGCGGGAGACTCCGGACCAGGCCCTGGAGACCCAGACTCTGCCCAAGGTCACCACTAGGGGTCCTCCTTGCCCATCACCCCAAAAGGGTGGAGAAGCTTTGCATTCCTGACAGAGACTTGTCTTTGTCCCCTTAGTCTGAGGCCTTTTCTGACCCTGCCTTCCCCACTAACCTGAGCAAAAAAGAGACCCTTAGAGAAGGTTCCACATGTAGGGTAACCCCCTGAGGTTGGGGGCTCAGTCCCAGGGTCCGCAGCAGTTACTCCCTCAGCTAACCACCTCTGCCTTCTCATGAGTCTTTAGAAACCGCATGAGAAACAGAGGGAAAGGGGGTGGGGAGGTAGGAGAGGGTAAAAAGAGGATAAATGGTGATGGAAGGAGACTTGACTTAGGGTGAACACACAGTACAATATACAGATAATGTATTATAGAACTGTACCCCTGAAACCTATATAATTTTATTAACCAGCTCCCCCAATAAATTAAATTAAATTAAGATAGATAGATAGATAGATAGATAGACAGAATCTTCTCCTCATCCCCACCCCACCCCACCCTTGATAAGGAGATGTGCATTTCTAGTTATGCTGAGAGTCTGGAGGCCGCTTTTCTGTCAAGGGAAATAGCCAGTGGTCTGATCGCTGGAAGTATCTCTGGGGGGCGTACACACACACACACACACTGCCCAAGGTCACATCACCCTTTCCTCCAGTCCCACCTCCACCCTCAGAGCAACAGCCAAAACCATCAGGTCAGCACGGAGCTGTCTGCCTTGTCCTTGCAAAGGAGGAGCTCTAGTGTCCCAGGTTACAGGCTGGGAGGAGTGGAGGGGGCGGGGGAGGACTAGCTTGTGTCTGAGCTGAGACTCAGTGTCAGTTTGTCTCAGCATTTCTCTCTAACACCTGAGATCGTTCTCTTCTCCCTTTCTCTCACCCTCCTCTGCCTCTATCTCCCTCATCTTCCCCTCCTTTCCTCCATCTATTTTTGTGTCTCTAAATGCTCTCTGGTTTGCACTGTAACACACACACACACACACACACACACACACACACACACACACGGGTCTAGGGATGATTAGAGGCCAGACTTCTTGGCCTTCCCCTGTCTTTAGTACTGCTGGTGGCGGCGAAAATGGAGCCAGGTGTTAGACCTGTGGGGTCAGATGGGACCTGTTTCAGCAACCTCACTACTTTAGTTCTGCTAGGAAAGAATTCAGAGCCAAGACTCAAACTTAAGCAAACATTTACTTAGCCCTGGCCAGTGTGGCTCAGTTGGTTAGAACACTGTCCTATACACCAAAAGGTGCAGGTTCGATTCCCAATCAGGGAACATACCTAAGTTGTAGGTTCAATCCCCCAGTTGAGGCATTAACCAATAGATGTTTCTCTCTCACAGTCTCTCTCTTTCTCTCTTTCTCTCTCAAATCAATGGAAATGTCCTCTGGTGAGGACTTTAAAAAAAAAAGTTTATTTAGAAAATCACAGAGGTAAAAGTGAGCCATAGAAGAAATGGGTTCAGGAAACAAGCCACAGAGGCAAAAGAAGGGGTCCCAGGAGCTTAGGAGACAGAGGGGCAAAGGCAACACCCCTTAGGGGAGGTGGAGGGAGATGGGAAAGGCAAGGGGCATGCTCCCAAAAGGGAGAGTGTACTGAGTCCTCCATCCGAGGGGCTTGGAAGCGTGGGGTTTTCAGGGGAGGATCTCAACAGAATATTCATCAGCTTCCCAGGTGTGTCCATTCAGGGCCCTGGCCTCCACTGATTGGTCAGCACCAGGACAGGGTCATTAGTCAATGCAGCTGGCCCTGATGGCATCGCTTGTCTGGTTTTGCTGCTTTTCTGGGCTTGGCGCTGAAACACAATTGAGGCCTGGATGTTATCCCTGGGAGCTCATGCTTAAGGGAGGGGTCATGCAAGGACCCAGGTGGGAGTCACATGAGGCCACTCTTCGGCCCCTTGTTCCTCCTCTAAGGGGGGCTCCCACATGACATGCCAGGGAGGAAAGGTCAGGGGAGGGTCTTAGCCACATGACCAGTGATATGAAAGGTCAGGGGGTCTAAACCACATGACCAGTGATATGCTAAGGGAGGAAAAGTTACCTTGGGGCAAAGTCCTTGTTTTCCCAGTTTTGCCCGTTGCTAGGTACCAGGGGCTTCCTGCCTGGTGACCTTCTGTACCTGGCCCATTGTCCTTGCTCTGCTCATGTCTGTCTAATTGCCTACCACAGTACCAGGATCTGGCCCAACTCATTAGGAAAATCCCATGAAGGAATGAACAATAGCTGCCAGCCACCTCCTTCTCCCCACCCCACAAGGGACCTTTCCCAGGTCTCTAAGCTGAGACCTAACGTGGGATGGATGGGTGAGAGAATGACCAAAGACCAGCATGCCAGTGGTCGGCAAACTGCGGCTCGCGAGCCACATGCGGCTCTTTGGCCCCTTGAGTGTGGCTCTTCCACAAAATACCACGGCCTGGGCAAGTCTACTTTGAAGAAGTGGCGTTAGAAGAAGTTTAAGTTTAAAAAATTTGGCTCTCAAAAGAAACTTCAATCGTTGTACTGTTGATATTTGGCTCTGTTGACTAATGAGTTTGCCGACCACTGAGCATGGCTATGACGGGGATTATTCCCTGTGGTCAGACTGAAATAGGACACATGCAGCCCTGGCCGCGTGGCTCAGTTAGTTGGAACATCATCCTATACACCAAAAGGTTGTGGCTTTGATTCCCAGTCAGGGCACATACCTAGGTTGCAGGTTCGATCCCCAGTAGGATGTATATGGGAGACAAAAGATTGATTTTGCTCTCTCACATTGATGTCTCTCTCTCTACCTTTCTCTCTTTCTAAAGAAAATTAATAAACATATCCTCAGGTAAGGATACAAAATAAAATAATAAAATAGGACACATGCAGTGGAGGAGACAGGATTTAAATTCTTATCCATAATCAAAATTCCTCCCAACCTGAGCGCTCCAGCCCAAAAAGGGGCTGCCACTCGCCGGCTGTGTGACTTACACTGTTTCACTTAACTTCTCTGCACCAACAGTAATCCCAACTTTAAAGGACTGCTGTTAAGATTCAATCAGATATTTATCTTTCTCCAACTGGCTTATTTCGCTTAGCATAATGCTCTCCAGGTCCATCCATGCTGTTGCAGATGGTAGGAGTTCCTTCCTTTTCACAGCAGCATAGTAATCCATTGTGTAGATGTTCCACAGTTTTTAACCCACTCATCTGCTGATGGGCACTTAGGCTGTTTCCACATCTTAGCTATGGTGAATTGTGCTGCTATGAACATAGGGGTGCATATATCCTTTCTGATTGGTGTTTCTAGTTTCTTGGGATTTATTCCTATAAGTGGAATCACTGGGTCAAAACCTCAGAGGTAGCGGAGGGTGGGGGTAAGGGGAAGAGGTCAACCAAAGGACTTGTATGTATGCATGCATATAAGCATGACCAATGGACACAGACACCAGGGGAGTGAGGGCATGAGCAGGGGGGAGGGGGAGCAGAGAGCAATGGGGGGGATAAGGACACATATGTAATACCTTAATGAATAAAGAAAAAAAAGATTCAAATAGATAAAGACTGTTGATAAGTTTGGAATGCTTTGGGCTGCAAATAACAGAAAAGTCAACCAAGACTTGCTTGAGCAATAAAGATACTTAAGTAGGAGTAGGAGGTTTTAGGTTTTGTGCAGTGATTCAGAAATGCCATTGAAAACCAGTTTCCTTCCATGTGTGTACTCCCCATCCTTAGTTTGTTATTTACATCTCCTGCTGTTCCCTTGTGGTTGAGAAATAGCTGCTGCAGCTCCAGATATCATGTACCACATTCAAAAGAAGGGTCCTAGCTGGTTTGGCTCAATGGATAGAGAGTAGGCCTGCAGACCAAAGGGTTCCAGGTTCGATTCTGGTCAAGGGCACGTAACTTGGTTACAGGCTCCTCCCCAGCCAGGCCCTGGTTGGGCGTGTGCAAGAGGCAACCAATCGATGTGTTTCTCTCACATTGACCTCTGTCTTCCACTCTCCCTAAAAAATCAATGGAAAAATATCCTCAGGTGAGGTTTAACAAAAGAAGAAGGGAGCCCTGGTCGGTGTGGCTCAGTGGAATACCATCGGCCCGAGCACCAAACGGTCTCAGGTTCGATTCCCAGTCAAGGGCCCCTACCTGGTTGCAGGTTTGTTCCCCTGCCCATGTCGGGTGCATGTGGGAGGCAACCAATCTATGTCTCTCTCACATCAATGTTTCTCTCTCTCTCTTTCCCACTCCCTCCTTTCTCTCCCCCTTCTTCCCTCCCTTCCACTTTCTCTAAAAATCAATGGAGGGGAAATCATGGAAAAAATATCCTCAGGTGAGGGTTAACAACAAAGGAAAGAAAGAAGAGATATATTCGTAATAAACCCCCTCAGGTGGAGGGTCCCACTTTGGGGGGTCCAATTCTCCCACATTGGCAGATTCTGCCCTGCGGCATGATTGCCCAACAGGACACTCATTCCCACCTCAGAGGCCTTTATCAGATGCCTTTACATTTAAAAAGCCTTCACAGAACCATGGTGCCCCATTGGTAGGAGTCACGCCCCACACCCCATGCCTGTGTGGGCCTGGGTAAGCAGGAGAAGGCTTTCTGGTACCTCAAGCCACATCACAGACCCTGCAAACTGGAAGGAACCTGAGAGAGCCTGCCCTCAGCCAACGGCCTGTGGGGGACACGGAGGCCCAGGGAAGCCACGTGGTTTCCTCACAGTCCACACAGCAGGGCCGGGGCTGGGGATCCCTGGCTCTGAGCCCCGCCTAGCGCTCTGGGGGAGTCCTCAGAAAGGAGGGCTTGGGCCAGGAAACAGGTGTCTCAGGTGGGTTCCCCAGAAGCAGAGGCTGCGTTGGGATCCCTATTCAGATGGTGGACTGGGGAGGTTCTGAGGAAGAGGGAAGTGAGGGTGCAGGAGAGGCAAGGGGTACGAGCTACATCAGAATGTCGCCCCAGCTGGGGGCCAGCTGACCCACTGAGAGCAGGAGACGGCATGCGGGCTGGTGAACACACATCACAGACAGGTGAAGGCTTATAGAACGGCACACCTGAAACCTATATAAGTTTATTAACCAATGTCATCCCAATTGAATTTACATTTTAAATAAATCTTGAAAAGAAAAAAAGAACCACGGAGAACAAAGTGGGGTCTCCACTCAACAGCCCTGAACACCACCAGATGGGCAGAAGCAAGTTTCTTGGTTTGTGTACGTCCCCAGCCTGCTGAGCGGGCCCGGGGAGTCAGTATTTCTTGAAATGTAAGTACTGAGACCACTCTGGGTTGTCAGGGAATTCATTATCCCATTACACAGGCCTGAATTATTCAGCGCTCGGAGGCCGCCTCAGGAATGTGCCGAGCACAGTCGATGCGGGCATTAGTGGGATGGATGGAGTCAGGCCCCGTGCAGGGCCGGTGCTGGGGTGACGGATCTGGGCCCAGAGAGGCTGCCAGGCCTTGAGGCACAGGAGGGTCCAGCTGGCAGGACCTGGGACCTGGGGGAAGGCTTGTGTACATATGCACAGACCCCCTAAACCTCCCCCGACCCTCCGAGGAAATCGGTAGAGTGTGTTTTTGGAGCCCACCTCCTCCAAATAGCCCAGGGACAGAGGCCCAGGCTCCACCTCCCAGCTGTGAAGCCAGCAAGCCATTCACCTCTCTGAGCCTCAGTGTCTTTATCTGTAAAGAGCAGCAATGATGCCAGTGCTCCCCGGTCCATTCTCCCTTTGAAGTCTAATGACAGAACTGGTTTTTCCTTGAGCACATAACCCTCTGGAATCGAGACTATCTCTAGGCTGAAGCGTGCCCTGTGGTTAAATGCGAGTCAAAAGAATGAGAAGTATCCTGTGAAACTTAGGACACAGGTCCTTAAAGGAAGGGGGTAAGTCCTATCTTCCCTTTTCCTTTTCCCTGAAAACTGGGGTAAAGGTGTGATGGCTGGAGCTCAAGCAGCCATCTTACTCGATGAGGAGAAGCCACAGGACGAGGACGGCAGCACAGCGGAGTAGAAGCCCGAGTCGGCCTGGCCCTGCAGCCTCCTTACCACCTCCAGGTTGTATCTACACAAAATAGAAATTAACTCCTCTCTGGGTTAAGTCTGGTCTTTTGGAGTTTTCTGCCACAGCCGAACCCTACCCGAGGTGGCTGAGCAAGTCTGAGAAGGAAATTCGACGTCGTAGGAAAAGCAGCCGTCTCAATAGGCACTTCCTCTAGGGTACCTCCGTGGTTAAGAACTGTAAGCCTGGAAATCAGGGGATTGTAGTTCAAATCCCAGCGCTACCGTTTTATAAACTGTGCGACTCCAGGCCAGTTGCTTAATCGCTCTGTGCTTCCACTGCCTCGCCTATAACCTGGAGATCAACAGGAGGGTTAAGTGAGTTCTGTGAAGTTACAAGAAGCAGCTGGCACACAGCAAGTGTTGTGTAAGCATCAGCAGGTAGTATCCCATTTTCACACATTTAGGGGGCGTCCCAATGGAGCTCGAGGACCTGGGTCTCCATACATCTCCCAAAGCTCCCGTCCATTTCAGCTCGGATTGTCCCCTCAGGGTGGCAATTCTGAACTTGTCGGGACATGAACAGCTTTGCCTCGAGGGAGAGGACCCCAATCTGAACCAATGGGGATGGTGGCAGAGACTGGGCTCCTGCTGTGGGGCCAGGAGGACTGCTCTCTGGGGTCCAGATGAAGTTCTGACTCAGGAAAAGGGAAATAAAATCCCCTGACTGGATACCCCGGGCTGATATCTCTCCACGAGGGGCCTCTCCCTCGCTGGGAGTGGATTAAATCAGAAGTTACAGCTCACGTGCCGGCAGCACAAAGACCAATATGGAACATGAGTGAAATCTGTGGTTTGAGGCAGCAGGGAGTGGTGGGGGCATGAGGCATGAGCCCATGACCCATGTGGGGGTGGGGATGGGGGCAGGACCAAGCAGTTAGTCCTAGCAGACTTGCCATGCAGCAAAATGGGTCCAGTTTTGTCAAATATTCCACGTTTTCAGTGGAAATGGAAATCAAATCTCAATTCTTTGTGAAGTTTTCTGACTGTTGAGCATTGTCTCCATGCAAACAAACAAAACACTGATCAAGAAGAACAAAATACGTCCCCAGGCCAGCCTGGGGCTGTGCATATAAACAAGCGCTGAGAGGTCCCCCTGCACGCAGCCTGCATCCCGAGACCTGAGTCCCAGGCTAGTTTCCTGGTGTCTTGGGGAAACGGACACGTGCTGAGGTGGGGGTGGCAGGAGAAAGAAAGGCTGGGAGTTTCTCCTTGGCTGGGAGGCAGGTGCTCTGGGCTGGACCCAGGGACGCGGAGCCTGACCCCTCAGTTCCCTCTCCTGCCTGGTTTCATGGTGGCAGGGAGGTGGGTGGAGGCAGGGGCGCCTTGCAACCTCGGGCAACACTCCAGAGCATCAGGTTCTTCCTCTGAGGCTAAACTGATTGGAAAATCTTCAACTCCTGCATACGGCAGCTGCCCTGGCCTGCCTGGCCCTGCAGAGGCCGTGCCCGGTGGGGGACCTCTACACTCGAGCTTTGGGGACATCCTGGGCTGGGATCCTCGGGATCTGTGTGTAGATTGGACTGCTGCTCCTGACTGCAGTCTACCACCAGTAACAGGGTTCCGCGTCCACACCCTTTGCCATGCAACCTCAGGGCCCGCCCATGGTGGAGGGAGAGGGAGGGGGGGCGGTACACACCCTGGCTCCATACCTGGGCCTTGGCCAGCTGGTGCTGTGGCCGCTGGCACACCGGCAACGGAGGCAGAGGCCTTCAAAGCACGTGTGGTGGGCCCCTTGTACCTGCACTGTCCACTGGGCAAGAGCATCCCGGGTTGAAAGATCTGAACCCACCACCTGAAGCAGCAGCACCCCAGCTGACCTCTGAACCACGAGCAAGAAAATGAGGTGCTTAATCTAGAAGCCAAACATGGGGCTGTTATGCAGCATGGCCACAGCACAGCCCTGACTACGATGCCAGGAGGACATGGGCTCCCCAGCCCTGTCCCCAGCAAGTTGCCCAGGTGCGCCCCACCCATCTGGCTGTCCATTGTCCCCTGGCTCCGAGGCAGAGAGTCCACCGGAGTGGGGAGAGACCCCAGGCTGAGGGCCACAGACATGGAGCCGACCCCCATGTCGTGGCTGTGGGGCCTTGGATGCATCCCTTCCTCTGAGAGCCCCCTGTGGAGTGTGGGCGCGCCCCTTCCTCATCAGGGATGGGGGCTTGATGAGAGGCCGCGGGTCCCCAGCAGAACAGAGGTGGGTGCCCAGCGCAGGCATTTGGATGCGCTGGGTGGGGAGGGGCTGGCCTGCCGAGTCTTTGGATGGGAGGAAGCTGCTCCCAGGGAAAATGAAGCCTCGCTTTGGAGGACATGATTTCATGCTCAGGCAGGAATCGGTCCCTGTGGCCGAAGAAAAGCAAGCAGGTTTACCTCAGTACCAGCTCTAAGCCTCCCCACGGCACGGGCCGGGCTTGCTCAGGGCCTGGCTCAGTCAGGAACACGTTGAACGTCAAGTAATACATTATGCAGCTAATCGGGTTTCTCAGTGGTTGGAGTGTCGGCTCAAGGACCAAAGGGTCTTGGGTTCAATTCCCGGTCAAGACTATGTACTTTGGTTGAGGTTCAATCCCTGGCTCTGGTCAGGGCAGGAGCCGGAGGCAACCAATTGATGTCGCTCTCACATCAATGTTTCTCTCTCGCTACCCCTCCTCTCTCCCTTCCACTCTCTTTAAAAAAACAATCAATGGAAAAATGCTTAAACACAAAGCCTCCATTTTCTCATGTGATGAGTAGTCTGGAGGTAGACAGTTGCTGGTGGCGGTTCAATGGCTAGTGATGTCTTCAAGGACCAGCACTCCGTCCTTCCTCTTGCCATCCTCACTTTGGAGGGCATGATTTGGGGGTTTTGTGTGTTTGTTTTAATCCTCACCGAAGGGTATGCTCATTGACTTTAAAGAGAGGGGAGAGAGAGAGAGAGAGGTGAGAGAGGACATCGACTGATTGCCTTTCATACACACCCCAACCAGGGATTGAACCCACAACCTTTCGGTATAGGGATGACATTCCAGCTGAGCCACACCAGCCAGGGCTGGTGTTTTAAGCCTTAACTGTGTTGCCTCATGGCCACAGAGGGCTGCTATGGTCCCAACCATTTCATCTTTACATAACCCCATTCAAGGTAAGAAGAAGCAAGAACAGGGGGTTTCTTATTATCAGGGAGGAAAACGTTCTGGGAGGCACCCCTTCATCTCTGGCCAGAAATGAACTGCAGGAGGGGATGAGAGCAGACACTTTGAAAAGAGGCCTGGGGTGTCTGTGACAGCCTGAAAGGGATCACACGTCACGCCCCAGGGCTGGGCACGCTGTTGCCTGAGCAGTAAGTATCAGGCTCCTATTGGCACGGCAAGGGGAGGGACGCTGCAGGGATAGCAGCAGTGGCGGCAGGGCCCTTAATGGCAGACCATGGAAGCTGCTCCCCGCAAACAGCAGATTTTACTTTGTGGCAGAAGTAGATCCGCCCTGTTGTACGCAGCAGCCTCTGCCAGGCCCGAGAATCAGGCCGGGCACGCCACGGGCAGGAGCTGCGCAGCTGGAAGCCCCAGCAACCGCATCTGGACTGTTCTGGTGAGAACACAGCCACCACACAGCCCACCGCTGGCCAGAGGCTGCGCGCCAACCACCGGCAGAACCGGGCCGCCATGCACTCGGCTGGCTTGCTGAGCACCGTCCCCACACACAGCGCTCACCCACAGCCTGCGTTTGCGTTGTCTGTGCCCCATCTGATGGTGGAAGGAGGCCCGGGCCTTCTGGGAAGCACGCGCGCTTGCTCTCTGGGGAAGGACTCAGCATGAGGCCAGTGTCTCCACGGAAAGAGACACTGCAGGAACACGTGCTTAGCCAGTTCGCAAAGGGGCCCGTGAAGGTTGGCGGAGGTGTCCGTCAGAAGCACCCTTGGCCACCCTGACGAGAAAGGAGAGAAACACGCGACACTGTGAAAAACACACCCACGTTACTCACTGGGGACCTCCCAGAAGCACCTGGGCTGAGCCGGATAAACTGATCCCAGGTCAGTTGTTGGCACGTGGTGGGGGTCTCCCCAAAGAACTGAAGGAATTTCCAGAGGACCCAGGGGCTCTGGGCTTGGGCCCAGGGATGAGATGACAAACTTTGATGGAAGCTGAGCCAGAGACAAGTTCGCACCCCGGCTCTGCCACTTACATGTCACCTGACACCTGGGAGCCTTGGTTTAAACATCTGGGAAATGGAGACAGTGCTCGCTGCTGAGAGGGGTGCCATGGGGAAGGCTCTCCCTCCCATTCTGTGGGTGACACAGCAGGGAGTCTTAGTATTTAAATATCTAGCCCTAACTGGTTTGGCTCAGTGGATAGAGCGTCGGCCTGCGGACTGAAAGGTCCCAGGTTCGATTCCAGTCAAGGGCATGTATATTGGTTGTGGGTCCTGCACACCCAGTAGTAGGTGTGCAGGAGGCAGCTGATCGATGTTTCTAACTCTCTATCCCTCTCCCTTCCTCTCTGTAAAAAATCCATAAAATATATTTTAAAATAAAAAATAGAAATAAATAAATATCTAATCCGTGGTTCTCGGGGAGGGGGGTGGGGATCAGGAGCCAGGAGGGGTATCAATCCACACGACCATTCTGAGAGGTTGGAGGTTGTGCAGGCAGAATTTTGCCCTCGTCTCAGGATGTCCACCGCCAATGGCACTGCCCAGGGGGTACTTTGCAGGCGTAACTAAGGTTACTAATTAGCTCGCCTGAAAACAGGGAGGTGACCCCGGGTTGTCTGGGAGGGCCCAAGGCAACCACATGGGCTCTTAAAAGTAGAGGGAAGGCAGAGTGATCTGAAGCATCAGGAAGGTTCAGGTGCCTTTGCTGGCCTTGAACATGGAGGAGCTCCGTGAGGACCTGAATCTGCCCCAGCCAGAGAGCGTGGAAGAGGGCCCGGCACGCCAGACCTCACCTTGACTTGAGCCTGGTGAGACCCTGAGCGGAGAATCGGCCTCACCTTGCCAGACTGGGGGCCTACAGAACCACGAGGTAGTAAGTGGGCGTTTTAAGCCCAGCCACAGAGCACTAGCACAGAAGTGTCAGCCCCATTTTCTAGTTGAGGAACTCTGCACTCACATAGCCACAAAGCGAGTGGTGGGACCAATGTCCATGAGAGCCCTGAGCCCATGCTGTCGCTTCCCATTCGGCCTGTCCAGATGAGGAAACTGAGGCAGTAGAGGCTGGGTACAGCCTGCGCCAGCTCTGTAGCATCTCAGCACACAGGAGGGGGAGCAGGCGGTGGGCCCTCATCTCCTCTCAGGAGCCCCAGGAGCCCGACTCACGGTCCTTCTGCATCGGTTCAGCTCGAACCAGCGCCCTGGAGCCCTGGAGACTTAGGCGAAAAGATGCCGTCCTCTAGGGGAGGATGAGGGGGGGCAGCCAACTTCACCCAGGTGTGTTCAGACTCCAGGCTACAGCTTCTCTGAGAAGGGAAGAGGCTGAAGAAGGCAAGCTGGAGAGAGACCCAGAGGCACCTCAGCTGCTGGGGAGGCGCCCACTGAGTGTGAGAAGGGACTGATGGGCCCAGAGGTAGGAAGAGGATTCCTGGGGCAGGGAGGGGGTGGGGCTGGCCACTGAGGCCCTTCTGGCCCTAACGAACATCACTCCCATGTCTTAAATTCTCAGATCCAGGCTCTAAATCGGAGGATACGGTTGTTCCATGAGTCAGATCAAAGATGTATTCAGCCCTGCCAACGTGGTTGAGCGACCTATGAACCAGGAGGTCACGGTTTGATTCCAGGTCAGGGCATATAACCAGGTTGTGGGCTCGATACCCAGTGAGAGGCGTGCGGTAGGCAGCAAATCAATAATTCTCTCTCATCGTTGATGTTTCTCTCTCTCTCTCTCCCTTCAATAAAAATGTATTTTTTAAAAAAGATGTATTCAATTTGACTGACACAGTGCTTAAAAAAATTTCTCATTAAAAGCCGGATTTCCAACCTTCCCTGAGAAATCATAAATTCTGGCCACCCGGCGCCCATCTTTCTACATGGCGGCATGGGCTGCAGTCAAGTGGCTGCCATGCCTTCTGATGGGGCATGAGCTCAGTCCCCACTGCTCCCTATCGCCCTCCCCGCTCCTACCTGCCTCAGCCCTGAAAACGAGTTCCAATCCCTTAGGCCATGGTTGGCAAACTCATTAGTCAACAGAGCCAAATACCAACAGTACAACGATTGAAGTTTCTTTTGAGAACCAAATTTTTTAAACTCAAACTTCTTCTAACACCACTTCTTCAAAATAGACTCGCCCAGGCCATGGTATTTTGTGGAAGAGCCACACTCAAGGGGCCAAAGAGCCACAGTTTGCCGACCATGGCCTTAGGCAAACTTTATCTATGACTTTACTCTGCTGCCCCTGCTCCTCCCAGTCCTGGGGGACCTTCGGGGATGGGGCCTAGCCTCTGTGATGTTAGCAGGGCTGGGAGAAGTAAAAGTTGGGGGCATTAGAGTAGAAATTCAGGTGCCTCTTCCAGACCCATTTTTGTGGACAGCTGTTCCCAGGGATCAGGTTTGGCTAAGAATTGGCCAGGGTTACACCCGTGACTTCCTGATATGAACCTAAGGAAACACCCCATTTCCTCTGCCTTCATGAGCCTGTGGGCTCACTTGGCCAAAGCAGCAGCTGAGAAAGGCAGAAATGGTCCCCCTCCTCCCTGGGGCAGCTGCCCACATCCACATGGCCCTTTGGGGAGGCCCAGCTCCCCCACTTCTGGGGGCCACCTCTCAGGTAAAAAATCAAAACCCACTTTGTCTTCAGGCCCCTGGCCTTTAGGAAAAGGCCCTGTAACAGATTCGGAGGCGACACTTTGCTGCCCTCGTTGTGAGCCGAGTTGCTGGTGCTGCAATGGAAGAGACAAGAAAGGAGGAGTAAATGGGGGAGGGAGGTGGAAAAATTAAATTTTGCATGATCAGCAAGGTTTCAAACAATCGCTCGCCAACTGAAGTGGGTGCCACGTCTATAAGTCATTCTGTTTTATAGACCATTAGGATCTCCAGAGAGAACCTGCATGGAGACCACTGCTTTTTGTTGAAATTAAAATGTCAGGGAAAAAGAAATAGAACAAAACAGGGAATCTGCAATTAATTACCAGGCCATAAAAATTCAATAATCAGGAGGCAGCACGGCCGCGGGCCCAGAGGTATCAGAGCCAGCGTAACAAGAATGGAATACATTAATCTTTTCAAATTAGTTTTTTAATCTGACGGGGATATATGGTGACATGCCTCCCCTCCCCGCCAGCCCCCTGCCCCCGCCCCCTTCCCAGGCTCCAGACTGAGGCCAGGCCAGAGAGGAAGGTTCTGGTTTGAGATGGGGACCTGCCACACCTGGACCCCAGACAGGGGAGCGAATGGGGTCTGCTGCCTCAGCTAATCCCAGTGCCTGCTTGCCGGCTGGCCTGGGAGGGTCCCTGGCCGTGGTGCCAGGGAGGCTGGCTCCAGCTGAGTCCCATTGAGCCAGAGCAGCTCATCAGCGTGTCCCAGCTCTGGATGGGGGTCGGAGGGCCTGGGGAGCAAGCATGGAGAGGTGGTCTCTGAACTTTGATTTCCTCTTCTGGGAAATGGGACAGTGTCACAGCCTCACAGCGATGCCTGGTGCTCAATAAAAGCCCCCTACTGCTTCTATGCTTACTGTCTAGACTGGCAGCTCAGACTGCAAGGAGCCCAAGGCACCACCAGCACACAATCCAGAGCATTTATTTAGCACCGGCTGTGTGCTCAGCTCCGGGAAAAGAGACCAGCAGCCTCAGGCCTGACCCTGGGGACAGAGGAACATTTATAGGGCCAAGCAGGATGCAGAGGGTCGATGGGGAAACGGCTCTGAGCAGGACGCTTGACTGGTGACAGAGAACTGGGAGGAGGTGGACCGGCCCACATGGGCCACCAGCACGCAGGTCCAGCCACGGAAAGCAGGTCCTCCCAGCACCTCTGGCCGGGTCTAATTGGAGCCACGCCCCAGAACGGGGCCCCTGCATGGTTCCCACCGCTATGGTCAGTCCAGTGTTCCGAGTTTGTCTCCAGCTGAGCCTGGTCTTCAGCCTCAGCCAAGTCTCTCACTAACTGCTCCTCTCCCTCAACAAGCTTGCCTCTGGGCCTTGCTGGTGCTGAGCCCCGCCTAGCAACCCCCCGGTGGCGCTCTAGCCTGGGCGCTCTAGCCCAGATGGGACTATTAATAATCCATTTCACAAAAGAGGAAATTGTGAAGCTGGGGGTGTTCACGGGTAGTGTGTGTCCTATAGTCTCTGAACCCAGCTTCACTAATAAAAGCCAAGGCAGTTTCCCCCACCTCTCCCAGAGTTTGGCACACAGTAGGTGTTCAACCAATACTAACTAGACAGTGTCCCTGTAAGAACAGGCTGCAAGGGACCTCACCTACCCTCCAACCTCTTTCCTCCCCAAGATGTCATCACTCCAACCTATAATCGCAACAGCAGCTGTCATTTATTGAGCACCTACTGTGTGACAGGCTGTGGGATCTGGTGCCATTTGCAATAAGACCGTGGTCCCTGTTTTCACAAAGGAAACTGAGACTTAGAAAGACTGATGGGCCCCAAGATCTCACACTCATGTCTCCTTGGCACCCAGGATTCTAAATAAGGAGATCTCAACGCCCCATCAACCCGACCTGCAGCAGAGCTCTCCAATCGGCCTCTCATTGTGTATCCCCAAACCCGGTCCTTCACTCCTTCAACCTGATACCCTTGGTCATCTCTCCCAACAGCCTCCTCTGATCCTCAGTTCCTCTCAGGAGCTTTAATTTCTATCACTTTTTACTCCTTACTATCCTGCTACACCGACGGCCCACTCACCCTCCCACATGTGCTCCAAGGGCCTCAGCAGAAATGGTAGTGATGAGGGAGAAGCCTATCAAAATTTTCCTCCCACACCCTACAAGCAGGTCTTGCTCCCCGCCGGGCGAAGTTCCGAGCGCAGCCACCAGATGGCGACCGGCTCTCTCGGGCAGGGCTTGCAGTAAGGCTGTGCGGCCGCCAGATGGTGCTCGAGGCCGCAGTCGGCGGGCAGTGCGGGGGACACGGCAGAACAGGAAGGCCGGAGGGTGCGAGTGCGGCCCCGGTAGCCTGAGCACAAGTGACTTTGCCACCACCGCCCCCTGCCCGCGCCATGATCCAGCCCATGCCTCGGCTCTCTGTGCCCACCGCGCTGGCCCTGGGATCGGCTGCTCTTGGCGCTGCCTTCGCTACCGGCCTTTTCCTGGGTGAGTAGAAACGAGCTAGCGGCTCCCTCTGCAGAGGTCCCGCGGGCGGGGCAGGAGCAAAGCCTGGAGTCCCAGGGGCTGGCTGCGGCTAAGACTCACCCCGGGCGCTCTGGAGTCCCAGGCCCTGACCCAGCACCCCTCCTGGCAGGGAGACGGTGCTCTTCACGGCGATTCCGGCGAGAGAAGCGCCTGCTGCCCCCCGAGGACAGCCCCCTATGGCAGTATCTACTGAGCCGCTCCTTGCGGGAGCACCCAGCGCTGCGGAGCCTGCGGCTGGTCAGCGGGGCCGAGGGCGGGAACGGGCGCCCACCCCAGCCCTGCGGATCCCACGTGGTTGCGTGACCTTGGGCTGGGCGGGGACCCACTCGGCTTCCGCGCTCCTCGACCGGTGCGCGGTGGGCGTTCCCTGGGTAGGGCCCTCCCCTAGGCGGTGCCCACAGCCACCCCCGCGGAGGGGGGCTTTCATCTGGGGAGACTAGCAGAGCTGGTGCGACCCTCTCCCCACCACACATACAGCTGACTCTGGAGCAGCCGCGGGGGAAGTCCATGATGACCTGCGAGCAGGCCCAGCTTCTGGCCAACCTGGCGCGGCTCATTAAGGCCAAGAAGGCGCTGGACCTGGGTAGGGCGCGCGGCCGCGACCACTAGGTATCTAAGTCACCGGCCATCTCCCCACTGTGGCCTGAGCCTATCCATGTCCCCGTCCCCAGGCACTTTCACAGGCTACTCGGCCCTAGCATTGGCCCTAGCCCTGCCCCCGGCCGGGCGCGTGGTGACCTGCGAGGTGAACCCGGGGCCCCCGGAGCTGGGGCGGCCCCTATGGCGAAAGGTGAGTGTTCCTCTCAGGTCCCCGGAGCCAGCACCGGCAGAAAGGACCTGCTGGCCCTGACCGCACTCCATCCGCAGGCTGAAGAGGAACACAAGATTGACCTTCGGTTGAAGCCCGCCCTGGAAACCCTGGGTGAGCACCGGTGTGGAAAGGGCCTGGCGCCATTTCCCACATGGGGCCATCGGGTGCAAGCTAGTGACCAGGTCCTCCGGACGGGCTTGGGGCAGTGACAGCCCCCGCTGCCCAGCCTCACGGTATGCAGCCACATGCAGGGTGGCAATGCTGGCGTCCTCGAGGCCGGAGTCCCCGAGTGGTCACAGCAGCAGAACTGGCCGGGCAGGGCTCTGGACACTGGGACTGCAGACTCAGCCACATCTGCCCTTCCCCTCCTCCCCCGCAAGATGAGCTCCTGGACGCGGGCGAAGCTGGCACCTTCGACATAGCCGTGGTGGACGCCGACAAGGAGAACTGCACCCTCTACTACGAGCGGTGCCTACAACTGCTGCGCCCGGGAGGCATCCTCGCTGTCCTCAGTGTAAGGATTAGACTCAGTGTAAGGATTACACTCTCTCCGGAGGAGAAACTCTTAGGCTGGGAGTCTCTTTCCTCTGGCCGCCCCCCCCGTGCCCCGCCCCCAAGCCCCGCCCAGTACTCAGATAAGCCCCTCCCTCGAGGTATTCAAGCCGAGTCCCCGGGGCTTACCAGGCTCTTCAGTCTCAGTTCCCGCCCCGCTTCCTGTTTGGGTACCGCCCTTGGAGGCCCCGCCCCGTAATGCTCGCCCCTCCGCAGGTCCTGTGGCGGGGAGAAGTGTTGCAACCCCAACCGCAAGACTTGGAAACGCAGTGCGTCCGAAACCTGAACGAGCGCATTCTGCGCGACGCCCGGGTGCACATCAGCCTCCTGCCCCTGGGCGACGGCCTCACCTTAGCCTTCAAAATCTAAGGCTGGCCCCTAGTGATGGCCTCAATGGAGGGGACCTGGGAATCCCAGCCATCGACCCGGAGTTTTAAATCTGTCAATAAAGTGGGTCCTAGACACAACCTTCTGAGCTTCCACTGAAGTGGGGTAGGAAGGGGAGGCCCAGCACAGAAGGCTTCTAGAGCAAAAGGGAGCCTTCATGTTAGAAGTTCACCCTCCCTGGCAGTCCCGCCGACCCTGGCACCCGTCCCAGCCACAGGAGCCTCCAGCTGACTAGAGGCTGGGCGGATACAAGTTTTAATTGACCTGCCCACATGCAATTAGACAGAGGACCCAGCTCCTCAGGTCCGCCTCTACTTCTGGGCTCAGGGCTAGATGCTGGGTACAGCCACCTTGGTCTCCCTGACATCTTTCTAGGAAGGATACCTGAATGAAGTTCAATCCCAGTGCAGCTGGGACCAGTGGGGAACCATTTCTGGGATCTGCCAACGGGCCTTGCAGGGGAGGCGAGGCCAGTTCAGCCAGCCACTTGCTCGTGTTTTCACATGTCAGCTCGGCCTCACCTCTGCAAACCAGGCCATTTGGCTTAGACAAGAGGACTTAGAGGTTGACTTAAGTATATATCCTGTCTGAAGGTGAGGGGACTGGGTGGGATCACTGGCCAGAGGGGTGTGAAGCAGACCAGCCTATATGTATGGCAACTGTTAACAAGTGCCCAGAGGAAGAGTTAGGCTTTCCAACACCAGTACCTATGAGCAGGAGGTGGCAAGGGAACCTGGTGATTGTCTTGTTTAAACCTTCCCAAATCCTGTAGGATGTCCAAGCCACAGATGAAGGTCACATTCAGTAATAAATGTTCTTTTCACTAACATTGCCTCAGCCTAGAATACAATTAGGTTTTGCTATAACCTGGTTAGGCCTGGATGGTGGAAGTGCACTGGAGGAGGCTATAAGCAAAGCCACAGGAGCCCACAGGTGGCAACTTCCATAATCCTACAGGTCCTGTAATATAGCTCTCAGCCCCCTGGCTATAAACCCATCCTCTCTCCCACTCATAGAAACGCACATTAAGGTGCACATAGGTGGATAGGTCTAATTTTGTCTACGTAGACCATTGACAAACTGGCAACTCATTTGTGCCACACTTCACAACATATGGTTACACCCCAGTCGAGTACTGGACCAGGTAAGCAGCCCCAGCATGAGGGAGGGCCACCAGTCAGCTAAGGGACAACAGGCCACCCAGGGGGCCGCAGGTGTTGCCAGGCCCAGGAACCCGGTTTCTCCCCGCCCACCCGAACACCACCAGCAGTTTGAGACTTTCCTGGTCTACTTCATACCTTTAAAATATGTATTTTTTTTAACTGATTTCAGAGAGGGAGGGAGAAGGAGAGAAACATACATCAGTGATGAAAGAGAATCATTAATTGGCTGCCTCCTACACCCCCCCTATTAAGGATCAAGCCTGCAATAGAGGCATATGCCCTGACCAGGAATCAAACTGTAACCTCCTTGGTTCATAGGTCAATGCTCAACCAGAGCCACACTGGCCGGGCTACTTCATACTTATGTGTCCCAAAAGCACAAGAGGTGCTTTCAGTTTCTCCTTACCTAGCAATAGGTCCCGACTCAAAATAAATTGGTTCAAATTCCAGCTTTCTGCCATTAAGTCAGGTGTGTCTCACTCATGTGACTGGCCATTCTAGTCAGTCCCTTAGGGCTGGCGAGCCGCAGTCTGCCACTCTGTTGACTAATGAGTTTGCCAACCACTGCCTTAGGACAAACAGTGAGACCAGGAGACTTTGTGCCCCCAGCACACCTGTGAGGGGAGTTTAACTTAGGTTTTAATTCCTCATCACATTCTTCTTAACCAGGAAATTTTCAGCCAACAATCACTTTTTGGGTAATCAGTCTCAAGGCACTCTATTCTATCTGTTCTTTATCTGTACTTCAGGTCTGTATAATGAATTTGTTGAACAAATCTCCCCCCTTTTCTAACCTTTGTTCCCATCCTTCAAACTAATCCTCCCATTAAAAAAAAAACTTGTTCTTACCTACTTTTCCAACCAAAATTACCTATTAATTTCTATTATGCAGCACAAGTCCAGATGAAGGTCATGGGCCACATAGACTGAAGATGTTGCCTCTGGTCACAAATTCAGGCCCAAGCTTTACAGTCCGGAAAATGAGTAACTGCCTCTCACTGGGCCTATATACTCCTCTCACAGACCCTCTGGATCCGGATACTGTCTACACCTTATTTCATTTCCCTACACCTAGTCTCATCTCACCTAACTAGGGCCTAGTTCATTATCCATAGCAATAGCGCACAGGGGTATGGTGTGTGTATAAAACTTCTAGCACTACCCTTCATCACTTATTCTCCATCGCCTCCTGGGGTTAACACTGATCCAATGTAATTCTGCACAAACTTACAAGCTGAAGATGTAAAAGGCATATATATCCTTACTTTATTGTGATCTAAAAAGCTCACAGAGTTACTCTAGGGACACACAGTGTGGCACAGGTTTTGGTAAAGAGCAAAATGCTCACTGGAAAAAATTAATTATTAGCTAGATAACCAGGGAGATTTGACCCTAGCTAGCAAATTTTTAACTCTGCAAATACTTGGAGTCATTAATTACGTATAGTTATTTTATTCATAATTTGTCATGTTTTAGGATACCAAAAATTATTCTAATAGTTGAATTTAACAAGAGAAATTTAACCTCATCTTAAATCCACTGATCCATTTCATTCAATGGCAATATTCAATGTTAAAAGGAACATAAAAACAACATGCACACAATTGTACAGTTTTCATAAAGGTCTATTTCATTATTGGTGGGTAGCGCATTTAACAGTTAAATACATTAAATAATGTATAGGTGACTGCAGGACTGCCGCATTGGTAACTAGATAACCAATTCAACTAGAAACCAGCTAACAAGTAACTGTCTACATACATATTTAAAACACAGTTCTTGTTTAGCTCATCCTGTTTTGATCACCTTCTTGGAGGGAAAAAAGCCTGCTGGTCACACTGGAAATATATTAAGGCCAAATCTTCTGATATCCATTCCCAGAGGTTGCTTTCAGCTGGATTTAAGCCTCCAACTCCAGGGCAAGCCCCAGTTTGTGGCCACCAGCATTAATGCTCTTCCCATCTACCAGAGCAGACAGTGTAAGCTTCACACCTGTAAACAAAAGCAGACAACCAGGATGTGCATGAAACACCTCATGAGAACCTACGTCTTCTTTACTATGCCACAGCCTGCCTATCACTTTTCCTCAGCCTGTCAGATGACCTGTTAGTGCCAGCCACCAGAGGGCACTTGTGAATATCTGAGCTAGCAGAGAGAATTCTGTTGGCACCATCCCGGCTAAGGTATCAAGTCACAGAACATAAAAATGTTAATTACAAAGTACAAAGTGCTCTAGAAAATGCAATAATGTTCAACATACTATCAGACTAAAAAAATCATAATTGAATCCTAGAAAGGAAAAACTACAATAAAGAAACATTTTGAGAACAAGTGGGAAAATCTGAATAGACTACAGTACACACCAAATATTACTGTTAATTTTCTTAGCTGTGAGAATGGTATTGTACTTATAAAAAAAAGTCTTACACAGGATATGCACCCTAGGGCTGACGGGTCTACATATCTATAAAATATAGATTTAAATAATTCATAAGGGCATGTGAAAAAAAGGATTAGGTATACAGACAGGGAAAGATAAAATAAATGTGAATATGGATATGAGCATTTGGGTATTCATAGTACCATTCTTTTAGGTTTCAAAATTGTCAAAATAATGGTAAGTTGAAAGCCCTATTTGGAGGAGGCAGATGTTCCTAGTGCCTTAGAACCTTACTACCCAAATGGTGGTTCATGAACCGGGGACACTGGCATCACCTAAAAGCTTGTTAGAAGGAGAGAACTTCTCATCCCAGACTGTAAGAACAGCATTTGCATTTTAATAAGATCCCCCAGGTAGTGGTCAGCAAACTGTGGCTCGTGAGCCACTATGCGGCTCTTTGGCCCCTTGTGTGTGGCTCTTCCACAAAATACCACGGCCCGGGCGAGTCTATTTTGAAGTGGTGTTAGAAGAAATTTAAGTTTAAAAAATTTGGCTCTCAAAAGAAATTTCAATCGTTGTACTGTTGATATTTGGCTCTGTTGACTAATGAGTTTGCTGACCACTGCCCCAGGTGATTTCATGCACACACTGAAGTTTGAGAATTAATGCTTGAGAGAACACAGCAAGGCTCAAAATACTATGTAAAATAAGTTAGATTATAGAGACCGAACAACCAAAGCTATGAGTGAATTTTGAAGAAATAAAAATTACTATAAGACATTTCAGATACAAGTGAGGAAAATGACTAGAGAATGGATAGTAAATAACATGGCATCACTGATAACAGTATTGAATTATGCAAACAGGAGGATGCTCTTATTCTGAGGAGACATGCTGAAGCATTTAGGGAAGTGTCATGATAGCTGCAACTTCCAAACAGCCCAGCCAAAAAAAAAAGAAAAAGAAATACAAAATTTTGGCCAAAAGTAAACATGCATTCATTGTACTCTTTTGTCAATTTTGTATGATTGAAAGGTTTGTAAAATAAGAAATGAAAACTAATTTTTATAACACTATCAGAAAAATCCTACTTTATCAAGAATACTTACCAGGCCTCAGAGTCTGAGTGTAGCCCACTCCAATTAAACTAGAGTTGTTGACTTTTGCCTAAAATAAAATGCAAAAACTATTAAGAAAAGCTTTTGAAAGGAGACAAATCCCGTACATGTTTCCCTATCATGCAATTATAGTGTTCAGCCTTTTTATTCACATAATAAAATGTAATTAGTTATTAAGCCAAACAAAAACTAGGTACCACTTAATTCTTGTCCATTAAACTTAAAGTCAAAGTGCCAGTCGGCCACAACACTCACCACACCTACTGGAATGTGTCTACAGACCCCAAATTGTCCACATAGCGCAAGAGCCTAAGCATTCTTGTAAGAATCATCCTTGTTGAGTCTAATCTAGCAAAAATTAAAACACATCAAAATGTGGTAAATGAAGTCCACTGGGCTCACTAGCTATATGACACACATAGTCTCAAAGTGTGGGGTGTGAAGTTTAAATTTATAATTTTAACACAGCACTTTCAAAAGTCGTCCTAAAGAATCAAAGCCATCAATGTTCAAAATCTCCAAATGCTAAGTACTTCCTCTAAGAATACGATTGACTAAACCCTTTACCTCACAATCTCATACCTCTCATTAACACTCGAGTCTTAGTTGTATGTAAGTAGACTGTGTGAGAAGACGTACCAATGAAGCATCATTACCAATCCAGGTCCCTGCCCACCTTGCACAATTCTATTATTTTAGGATTTAGTAACAGACCTTCAAGGGCTGAAAGGAACCCTGGAGAACAAGACACAGTAAAAAGTAGCTGCATTCTCTCCCACTAATATCAGTAAAAAGCCTAGGAATACTATGGTAAAAGGTAACAAACTCTTGAGTTCAAAACAGATTTAGAAATGATTTTATGTCTACACTCTTCTACAAATTGTATCATCAAAATAGCCCAATCCAAGCCCAGCTGGTGAGGCTCAGTGGTTGAGTGTTGACCTATGAACCAGGAAGTCATGGTTCAATTCCTGGTCAGGGCACAAGCCAGGGTTACAGGCTCATTCCCCAGTAAGGGGCATGCAGGAGGCAGCTAATCAATTATTCTCTCATCATTGATATTTCTCTCTCTCTCCCTTCCTCTCTGAAATCAATAAAATTAAAAAATAACACCCCCCCCCCAATCCAGAGACAAAAATGATGTAACTATACAGACAGAGGTCACATAAACTGCGCTTATATTCTGTTGACACAACAGCCAAGTTCTCATGAGCCACCAAAAACCATGTGAGTTATCTCAGAAAGAAATGGGCCACCAGTGACCAGCTTGTGCCCAATAAATCTAAGAGACTCAGTAATTGGATTCAAGTTCCTATTTTAGAGTCAACCATGAATCTGTGATGCAGCATTAAGCAATACCCAAAGGTGATGCCTGACTGGGGCAACAGCACTACTTAGGTGGGAAATAGTAGATACATTTCCAAATAACCCCCAGGAATCACTCAATGGCACACAGGCCCCAGATTCCCTTCCCATTTCAGACTATAGGAGAGCTGCATCTTTTCCTGGCATTAAATCTGTGGTGGTGCCATAGGCATCTACCTGAAGAGAATAAGTAACAAGGTAGCTATCACAGAGTAGTGTGCTGTGTGAATCCTGCTACAGTTCAGTTAGAAACAGAGAAGGGAAAATAAATGAACCACTTCCTTGCCAATGGGAAAAGCATTCTGGGTCCTTCTCATTTTCTCTGATTTCAACTGTGCTAAAATAAAACAAGAATGAGGCTAAAACTTAACTGCCTAAATTATCAAAACATTGTCTTCAGAAATGAAGATTATTTTATGTAATGAATAATTCTCATGGAAGGTTTAACTTTCATTCCCAGTACATTGGGTACAGGCAGTCCCTGACCTGTAAACAACTGATAGAGGAGCAGCTGCTGATCTGCCTGAAATTGGAGCCAGCCCCTCTACACCCACTCCAACCCACTATAACTGAAGGAAGAAAGAGCCCAAGGACAGGATTAGGGTGGCCATCCGACCCAGTTAACCTGGGATGAGGGGTGAGTCCTTGGGATGCAGAACTTTCAGTGATAAAGCTAGGATAGGCCCAGGCAAAGCAGGATGACCTAGCTGGTCACCCTAGACAGGAAGAAAATCAAAAGACATGCAGTCCTATCCTGGCTCTAACTCCTCCCTTCCATCCCTTCTTAGTACTGGTGTAAGTCCTTTCATCAACTACTTATAAAAAAAAGTCTTACACAGGATTATGACATATATACTACTGAGCACTGAGATCAAATCTGAAGATATTTTGCAAAGCATAAAAAGATCAAGTCAAAGTATCAATTGAAGTATACACTCCCCAGCAGGAAAGAGAACTACCCGGAACACAAAACACTGGCTTCCTTGGGCTTAGGCAACCTTGGGACTCAGGGTTACTAGTTATATGGTTTTGAGGATTACTGTGGACTAGATTATCAAATTCCTAACACTCTCTCCATAAAAAAGCAGTATTCAAAGTTCTAATCCCAATCTGTGTGTAAACTGGAGATTCTGTGAACCACAGTTCACACTGTCAACATATTAATTCAATAGACCCAAAGATTTATTTCCATAATCAAAAAACCCATATATTCTAAGCCCATACTAGTACTTACAGAAATGGAAGCAGTGGGATCCAACTGATATTTAGCTGCAATACCGAAGCGAGTGCAGTTGGTACCCGAAGTCCAAGCAAGGTTTACTGAAGTGTCAAGATCTTCACATACTTTCTGATAAATTGAGCCTCCAAATTCTGTCCCATCATTGCTGTAAGATATTTTAAATTAATAAATCTAGAACAGACAATGTAATGTCTAAGACACTAGGTTGATATTGTAGTAGCATTACATTTAAATAAAAGCCATTGCTCACATGGGTCTCTAGTGTTCCACTGAAAATTTTCAAAAAGGTCTTTTTCCCAACCTATGTCCAAAACAAGGATTGGTCAAATAAATCCAGTGGAATTACCAGCCACTAACAATCATGTTGTAGAATACATAATGCTATCGGAACATGATCAAAATATATTAAGTACTAAGGTAAGAAGAAAGAGGGTTATAAAATAGCCTTTTCAGTATGTATTTTATGTATATACATATAAAAAGGTAAAAGATTAACAATTAACAAAGATCATATACTTAAATGATAGGATTATGGGAAATTTTGGTTTTCTTCTTTGTATTATTTACCAATGCATTATTTTGTTATAAGGGAAAAAATTATTTTTCAGTCCTTTTGATATATACATCTAATGTGGGTTAGGTAAAAACACCATACATTTCAGACAATCCTATCAAATCAGCACCTCACACATCATGGACAAATAAGCCAAATAAATGCACTAGTAGAATCTTTCAATGTCTTAGCCTCTTCTAACATTTTTTAACTATTCACTTTTGATGGTCACCCTAGAAATGCCCATGGATGATCCCTTTATATGCTAAAAGAAAGGTTTGACCTAGATTAATAAGAAATGACAGAAGATATCAATGTCATCCTGAGATCTTACATCATAAAATCCCACAAAAGAAATACTCACACATTAGTGTGTAACTGGAAGTCCCCAGTCCTATAGCCCACTGCAAAGTTATTCCTTGTAAGCTTTGATTTGGCACTGTCAAAGGTCATCTGGTATCCAGCAAGCCAGCCTTCGTAACCAAAGACAGCTGAACCATGGATTGCAGGTCCAGCAAAATCAAAGTCAACATCACATCCAAGGTTTATACATTCCCTCTTGTAAGAAGACTTGATTTTACCACTTTTCTTTCTGGAAAAAGAACAAACTGACTTAAAACGGATGCCAGCAGGAAAGATTTACATAACTTCTGCATAGAGGTTAAGACAGACTTAGGTAAACTGCCGTATAACTGGAGTAAAAAAAGTGGCAGGATAGTCATAAGAGGCAATATATATATATATATATATATATATATATATATATATATATATATATATATATATATATATATGGTGTCTTGAAGGGTGTTTGCTGGTTTCTGTCCTGAAAGGGTTGCATTTAATACCAGTCTCGGCAGATGACACCCATCAGGAACTCCAATACTCAAATTGATAATCACTGGAACTGGTTTAGAAGAATGATGCAGAAAGGATATTCCAGTACAATCTGCCAAGTCTTTTGTGATTATTTCTGGTATTACATTTTTCACTGTTCGTGAGCTGATGGCCACTTTATGAAAGATGCCAGGAGTCAGAGGAAATCACCACCACCCAACTAGAATTATCAAGGTTTCATTAGCAAGGATCAAATGGATGCCTTAGTAAGGGAAAAACCAACGGACACCACCTCAGTAAAATCTTCTATTAAAACTGGACATCCAGCCCGACCATTGTGGCTCAGTCAGTGGTTGAGCATCAACCCATGAACCAGGAGATCATGGTTCAATTCCTAGTCACGGCACATGCCTGGGTTGCAGACTCCATCCCCAGTAGGGGGTGTGCAGGAGGCAGCCAATCAATGATTCTCTCTCATCATTGATATTTCTATCACTCTCTCCCCTCCTCTCTGAAAAAAATTAAAACACAAGGAAAAAAAAACTGGACACCTTTGGGCCTTTTTAAAGTCTCTTGAGCATTTTTTAATAAAAACAAATTCTGCCTTTAAAAAATAATAAAATAAAAATTAAACGTATATATAGCTCACGAATTAAAAGACAAAAGCAAACATGGGTTAATGAGACTGCCACCAGCACAAGAAGGCTGCTTTGCATAACTGACAATTCATCACAAAAGTATATTCGAAACATATTAACTACCTAAGTTACTACCACAACGAAAACAGGCAGATAGTTGAAGGCAAGCCAATGACGGCAACCATAGTGTTCATGCACCAAAGGCAGGAACAGAAATTTGCCACAAGGGTCTGGATAAGCTATCAAACAGTAAATATGCATCTTTCCTAAATATACAGAAGAGGAATGCTTTTGAATTTAAAGCAGATAAAATGTCCATGCTTACCCTGTGTTTGGTGAAAAGGTGGTATCAAATGTCAGTTTCAAACCTTGACAAATCTATGTTGAAAGAAAAAGAATGTTTGCAGCTTTATTTCCTTTTTGAAATACAAAAATAAAATAATTAATACTAAAACACATCTTCAAAATGTTACCTGGTCTTCAATTGCGATTTCTGTTCCCAGGGTGTTATCAGTGTTCCATTTCTCTGTGAAAGTCAGACCATACTCACACCATTTATATTTGGTCTCCAAGGTCCCAGTAACTTTACCAGTGTCTGTATTAGATGAACCAGATGTTGAGAATTCCTATTAAGACAATAAAAAACTTCATGAACTTTCTCATAAGCATTTAAGAATCCACTACCTTACACACACACACACAGAAACCACTGACTCACTTAGTAGCTTCACTAATCCTTTTTTTCTAGCTTGCCAAATATTCCTACCCTCTACTACTCAGTATACACAAGTGAAAAATTAGCCTGTAAATTACTAACTGCTACCTTACTTACAGCTGACATTTCCAACCAATGGTAAGTTAACCTGTATCTAATTCTCAAATGAACAAACTGTACAACTTTCAAGGAAACTTCTACTAAGGTGATTTTATTTGGGATTCAAAAATCAGTGCAGGAGGCATGTGGGGGAGGAAAGAAAATGTTTTGGCACTATATCCAATATATTTTGATATTGAATAAAACACTAAATAAGCCACTATGGTTATCATAGATCCCATAATTACAATAAAAGTTTATACTAACAGATATTGTATTTACTACAAATTGTAGAAATTCACACACTGAACAAATGATTTTTTTCTAAATTCTTAGTAATCCCAGTATTGTTTCTGTGAGATAAAAAGGATCTTCACCAGGTTTCATGCCTTTCCAACCATCTTTCACATTCCCATTAAAAAGGGAGCCCCAGCCAGTTTAGCTCAGTGGATAGAACGTCAGCCTATGGACTGAAAGGTCGCGGGGTTTGATTCCAGTCAAGAGCATGTACCTCAGATGCAGGCTCAATCCCCGGCCTTGCTTGGGGCTCGTGTGGGAGGCAACCAATTGATTATGTCTCACACATCGATGTTTCTCTCTGCCTCTTCCCCTCCCTTTCATTGTCTCTAAAAGTCAATGGAAAGCCCTAGCCGGTTTGGCTCAGTGTATAGACCATCAGCTTGTGGACCGATGGGTTCGATTCCGGCCAAAAGCATGTACTTTGGTCACAGGCTTCTCCCCAGCCCATGCCTTGGTCAGAGCACATGCAGGAGGCAACCAATCAATGTGCTTCTCTCACACTGGTATTTCTGTCTGTCTTTCCCTCTCTCTTCCACTCTCTAAAAAGCAATAGAATAGTATCTTCAGGTGAGGATTAACAAAACACACACACACACACACACACACACACACACACACACGAAAAAAAAAAACAAGCAGGGAAAAGGAATTAATAGATTTGCTCTACAACTGGTTTATATCATGCATAATATAAACTATATTATGGACAATAGATTTCTATCAACAGAAGAAATCTAATACAGGAATCAATTTGAAGTACATTATATAATCTTATGTTTATGGCAAATGTAAATAACTTGCAAATCCCTAACTGCACACCAAATAAAAAGGAAGGCATAATATGGAAGAAGGTTTACCTGAGATTTTAAATCTGCCACAGAACCCAGAAATCTAGTAATCTTTCAGAGTTCAATATACAGACAGGCAATTGAAATCTTCAAAGATAAAATATTAAAAAGCCCTCTGAGGATACTCACAATTTGTCTAATAATGGCTCCGGCCACTGGAAAGCCACTTCTAAAAAAGACAGCTCAGAGAAACCAAGATGGCGGCATAAGTGAACACCTAAACTGCTGCCTTGCACAACAATTTCAAAACTACAGCTAAAACACAGAACAGACATCATCCAGAATCACAGGAAAGCTGGCTGAGTGGAAATTCTACTAGAAGGAAAGAGAGGGGCACACGGAGACTCAGAGGAGCTGCAAAAGGCTGAGTTACGGAGATACTCGCGCGGAGAGGACGGGCAGCTGAGTGCCTGGCTGGCTTTCTCTAGCAGGAGACAGACGGGAGCTCCGGACTGCACTGAACCCCAGTTCCGGGCGAGACCCTGGGGTCCCAGACTTATGCTGGGAGAGTCTGGACTGTCGGGAAAAGAGAGGAGTGCACGGAAACTCAGGGGAGCTGAGAAACGCAGAGGTCTGGAGTCATGCGCCCAAGTGCGCACAGAGAGGGCTGACTGCTGAGTGTGCCACTGGCTTTCCTAGTGGGAGGAACACAGAAGCTCCCAACTGCGCTGAACTCCAGTTCCGGGCGAGAATCTGGGAATCCAGATTCATTGGGGGAGAAACTGGACTGTCTGGCAGCAGGCGAACCTCGAGGGCGGCTTTCTCTCAGAGGTGCTTGCAATGATTACTGAGGGACACTGAGACCCAAGGGCCTCATAGGGCAGGGCTGACGGGAAGCCAAGGCTGTCTGCTCAGCCCTGAGACTCCACCCCATCCAAGCTGAGCACAGAGGCTTTTGCAATTTTGCAAGTCTTGTCTCATAAGGCTATCTCCAGCACAGAAGTTCTCCCAGCGTAGACACAGCTGATCCTCACAGCCAACTGGCCTGGAGGTCAATTCCTCCCAGTGATACCAACAACAATCAAGACTTAACTACAACAAGGCTGTACACAGTCCACAAAGGGGTGCACCAAGAGTGTCCACCTTAGGTAACTGGGGAGGCTGAGCCATAAAGGACACCTAGCACACAAAGCTACTCTAACCATCTCAGGGGAGCAGCAAAAATGTGGAGACAAAGAAACAGATCACAAATGGAAGAAATGGAGGAAAGTAAAGGACTAGCTATAGAGTTCAAAACCACGGTTATAAGGTTTTTCAAGAATTTCCTAGAAAAGGCTGATAAATTTAGTGAGTGAGACCCTGGAGGATATGAAAAAGGATCAACTAGAAATTAAACATACACTGACTGAAATAAAAAATATTATACAGAGATCTAACAGCAGACTAGAGGATCGCAAGAATCAAGTCAAAGATTTGAAATACAAAGAATCAAAAAGCACTCAACTGGAAAAGCAAAAAGAATCCAAAAATTTGAAGATAGTGTAAGGAGCCTCTGGGACAACTTCAAGCGTACCAACATCAGAATTATAGGGGTGCCAGAAGAAGAGAGAGAGCAAGATACTGAAAACCTATTTGAAGAAATAATGACTGAAAACTTCCCCCACCTGGTGAAAGAAATAGACTTACAAGTCCAGGAAGCACAGAGAACTCCAAACAAAAGGAATCCAAAGAGGACCACACTAAGACACATCATAATGAAAATGCCAAGAGCAAAAGACAAAAAGAGAATATTAAAAGCAGCAAGAGAAAAAGTTAATTACCTACAAAGGAGCACCCATACAACTGTCAGCTGATTTCTCAACAGAAACTATGCAGGCCAGATGGGAATGGCAAGAAATATTCAAAGTGATGAACAGCAAGAAACTACAACCAAGATTACTCTACCCAGCAAAGCTATCATTCAGCGTTATAGGTCAGATAAAGAGCTTCACAGACAAGAAAAAGCTAAAGGAGTTCATCGCCACCAAACCAGGATTACATGAAATGCTGAAGGGTGTTTTTTAAGAAGAGGAAGAATAAGAAAAAGGTAAAGATAAAAAATTATGAACAAATACATATCAACAAGTGAATCTAAAAATCAAGTGAATAAAAAATCTGATGAACAGAATGGACTGGTGAATATAATAGAATCAGGGGCATAGAAAAGGAATGGACTGACAATTCTTGGGGGGAAAGGGGTGTGGGGGTTGCAGGAAGAGACTGGACAAAGGTCGTACACCTATGGATGAGAACAGTGGGGGGGGAGGTAAGGGCATAAGGTAGGGTGGGAACCGAGTGGAAGGGAGCTATGGGGGGGAAAAAAGAGGAACAATTGTAATAATCTGAATAAAGATTTATTAAATTTAAAAATAATAAAAAAATTTAAAAAGACAGCTCATCTGAACTAAGAAGAGAAGTTCAACCTAAAATTGTCATACCTGCAGAGGAAACATAAAAAACAGTGCAGTGGGAGAAAGGTCAATCACCCTTTGTTTAGAAAATGGAACATTTACCTAAATTGCTCGGCAATAAAATAAGACTCCAAAAGCATTAGGTTTTGTACACAATCTCCTGAAATTAAATGTCTTCATAAACAAGAATTTCAAGTCAAACCTTGGTACTCAATGTCCATACTAAAAACACTGGTAAGTTAGGAAAGAACACTGGCTGTAAAATTAGGAGGCCCGCATGCATTTGTGTTCACTAAATGAAACACTGAGGAAGACATTTAACTTTTCTGGACTCAGCTTCCTCAATCCTATATAATAAAGAGCTAAGCTAATTAGACCAAACAGCCAGATGACCTCCAGACGAAGCAGGACTTTCACCAATTTCGTGCATCAGGCCTCTAGTTACAATATAATCATCTAGAGCAGTGGTTCTCACCGCTAGCAGGGTCGCCTAAGACCATCAGAAAACACAGATATTTACATTACAATTCATTAACAGTAGCAAAATTAGTTATGAAGTAGCAACGAAAAGTAATTTTATGGTTGGGGGTCACCACAACATGAGGAGGAACTGTATTAAAGGGTCGCAACATTAGAAAGGTTGCGAACCACTGCTCTAGAGGATTAAAATGAACTGACACGGTGAAAGCTTTGCATTTTCACATGCTCTATACAAAAGGTAAGCATTATTAAAACTATATGGAGTCAAGTTCTTCTAGCAGGTACCTGAAATGGGGAATGTGTATGAGTAGCTATTTTTACTCCTGAGTGACAATGATTAATGATTCTTGAGGCCCCACCCAATACCATCCATCAATCCATAGATTAAGAGCTCAAGACACAAAACCAAGATCACACTGTGGAGCCAAAACTGGGCCAGATGTGACACCACTGGCGGAGCTTGGACCCTTCACTTCACCAGATATTTAGGCTTCTATGTTCTGGGGTGACCTGGACATTTCTGCAGTTCAGGTGAGAAAACAGAACCAGCCATTAATGGGACTTGTTTGGGGCCAAGTACAGAGTACCATACTTGTTGAATTATGTACAGTAAATGGAAACAAAAACATGCTACAGTATATATAATCCAGCTCCTTTACATCCTTCATGATCTTAAACCTAATTTCATAAAAGTTTCCTTAACTCTGTCGACAGTAAGCCCTTCCTTTCCAACAAAGTTTCATAGATCAAACAATCTAGTACTAGATATACTTCTCTAATTGTTCCCCAGTTTAAAGTTTATTGTCTCTTTAAAAAGCAAATAGGTTTTTTAAACACAAAGACTGTCTTTACTTTTTATTTTGAGGAGGCCTTTTGTGTTTCAACAAATACTCAGCAAGTGTTTATAGAGGTTAAGAGTGGAAACACAAGAAAATAAACTCTAAGTCATTGCTCTGAAACAGGTTATCTTAAATAAGTCACTGATCCACACTGAATACTCAGGCTTCCATTCAAACCAAAGAAACCAACTGACAGACATGACAAATATAAAACTCCAGAAACTCAAGTCTAGGCATTAACAAACTACAACACAGTTAATTTTAAAACCAGTTACATGCACTAAGATAATTAACACCTACACCAAGAACTCATCAAAATGACAATATTCAATATGCACACACTATACCCTATCCCCCAATCTCAAAACAATTTTAGAGGGAGAAAAAAAATACACAAAATTTTACCTTTCTCCCTTTGAGGGGATTTGTTGGGCAGAATCAAGACATCAAGTACCAAAATATTAACCTCTTTAAAAATATTCAAATCAAGCCTGGCCAGTGTGTTTCAATGGGTGAACATCAAGGTCACTGTTAGATTCCCAGTCAGGGTACATGCCTGGGTTGGGGGCTGGATCTCCAGGTAGGGGGCATGCAGGAGGCAGCCGATCAATGATTCTCTCTCATCATTGATGTTTCTATCTCTCCCTCTCCCTTACTCTCTGAAGTCAATAAGAATATGCATATTTTTTAAATATTCAAATCAAGATTCTCTGAATTCACAAAATACATGTGCAAATCTCCCCAAAAGAGGGCTGCTAGAATATGACCATTATATAAATGATTATTACCCTCAATTTAAATCACTAAACACTTTTATGCGCAGAATTCTTAATGTTTTTAATAGGCATTGAAAGAAAGGGTTATGAAAATGCGTAACAGGTTCTGTCTTCAAGCTTGTAATCTTACTGCATAGAGTCCCACACGGCCAGTATTTACTGAGTTCCTTGTGCATACACAGTAGTATCGCAAAAGACCTCATGAAAAAAGGCCAAAGTAAAAATAAATCAAGTTACATGCAAATCCCTTTAAATAAAATTAACTTCTGCCTTTCCTTTACAATAAAATGGGTAGACATTTTTGAATATTTTATGGTTACAAAATTATATAAAGGCTCATCAGAACTTAGATTTAAATATCTAACACTCACCACGCCACTGCATGACTTTGTTTTCACGTCCAGTTTCACCAACCCAAAACCTTAGAAAGCAAATTATAACAATAGTTGACTATACATTAAAAAAAGAATCAAGAATTCACATATTGGGAGGGATAAAAATGTGCGATGCAACACAACACTTAAGGAAAATTTTTTAATTATTCTATGTAAACTGGCATGTAAAGAACAGAACATCTCTGCATCTTTGCCTAGTGTTTTGGTGTATTATCTGGCACCAAAAAAAAACTTTTAAAACCTAAAATGAGAATCAATTCAAATCTCATAATTGCCAATAGTTTACAATAAACATTTAGAACTTTTATCGAAAAGGGGTTATTTCCCTCTTGGGATTAATAACCTACATAACTGGGGGAATAATCTAAAGTAGAAAGTGGGGAGGAAGGTTGTGGACCCAAATCTTTAAGAGAAAAAACACACATACAAATTCACTTAACAAATTCCCTTGAAAAAGTCCAAAACAGTAATACATAATAACAGGAATAATTCTAGTCAACCAAGGTCTAAACTACATCTGAAAGAAATGAAAACACTGCTGTTTTTTTCTTAAAACTAAAATCCTTGAACTACAGTTTTAGAATATTGGAGGAAATTGGGGTGGTGGGGGATGTGGACTGTTACAGAACTATTTTAACAGAAATTTTATCTAAAATATATCCAAAGAATAATTAATGCGGCAAGATATTTACAATTTGTAGGAACTAATTTCACTAAGCAATCCAAACACACATTTTCACCTCCAATTAAAAAAAAATTTTTTAAGTTCTTACCAAATCCTTTGTTGAAAATATCTCTGGCAGCTTTGCCAAGGTCAGCATATGATGGAGGAATACACATTGCTGGTGAAAGAAAACATTACAGTGTTAATGCTTCTGTTCTCCGCTTCTGTCCAAGAACTAGATTATAACCCACTGCTATCTTTGCTATCTTTAAATTCAAACAGTCCAATTGGTTGACGTGGTGTTTTTTGTTGGTTTTTGTTTGTTTGTTTGTTTGTTTAGTAAGACGAACAGCTTTATTAAAAAATTAAGACAAAGACAAAATAAATAAAGTAGCTAAATTAAAAAAGAGGACAGTGAAGTCTCCCTACTCCCATTATCTTAGTGTCAGTGGGCCTCAGGCTTGGGGCATCCGGGAGTTCAGCAGCCCGAGTGTTGATGTGTTTTTGACACCACCACAAGTTACACGAAAACTACCCTATAGCCCTATTAAAGAGATATGTCCAACAAAGGCTTATTCCTAAAATGGGTAACCACAGTAAGTGACTATACAAAGTTGGGAAATTTCTTCCAAAAGAAAAAGTCTTTCTATTCCTGAATTTGCAGTGCCTACAGCCTCACCTCCTAGGACAGGACTAGTACAAAGAATCACACACATATACATATATATCTATCCTTATGGATGTATCTTCCCAAACTCACTGCAATGGGCTGATTTATTTAACCAAATGAGATAAAATGAAAACCTAAGACAAGGTCCTTTCCTCCACATATCCCTTAGTATCCTCCCCGAGATCAAAACATTCTGGAGTGGGAAGAGAAAGGTACCTAATATTTTGGGAATTTAAAAGCTGAACTTGGAAATAATACAACCACCTATGTTCCAGTCAAAAAATGTCTACAATTAAATATTAAATGGCATTTTAAACATATTAATATGATTCTCCTCAGCCAATGCCATTCGATTTAAGGGCAAGCAATCTGAGCTAACACCAGCTCATTCATTCTACAAAGTGCGCCCACGCCCTTAGGAGCACGTGTTATGACCTTGCGCTCCCGCAGGGGAGTTACTACTTCCTCCAGAAAAGTGACTGACCCAGTCCCCCAAAAACCGAATCCCACAACTAGTAACTTTTTGCTTTTGAGTTCGTCAAAGACACACCCAAAAACTGAAGGTGAATGCAGCCACACACCAGCTCCCCTGGCCTAGTCCCTTTATCCGAAATCCAGCAGCCCTGCCCCTCCTCCGCAGAGCCAGGGAGTCTAGACCCGTGGAGTGGCTACCGAAAAGGGTGAATTCCCCAGTCCCCGGAGAAACGGGGGGAGGGGGGAAAGAGGAGGAGTTGCGGTTATCTGGCCCACAGGCTTCGGCTCCCAGAACCCACCGCCCCAGCCCGCGGAGAACCCGCTCTACGTACGCCGCGCGCAGCTCTGTCCGTAGGTCGCCATGGCGAGGCCGCGGGAAGAGGTGGTCTGCGGAAGGACAAGAATCGCAGTCAGCGGGAGTAAGAAGGAGGCAGAGGGGCCAGAGGGGCTGAGACAGAGAGGGGCGAGGGGCCGCGGGGCCGCGCAGCCATCTTAGGGAGTCGGGCCGACCCTAGCCCCGCTCCGGCCTCCCGTTTGGCCGCCGAGGCCCCCGGTCGGAGTGAGGCGGACGCCGCGATACCTAGTGATCTCCTGGGGGGGCCGTCCCACCGCTCCGCTCGCAGCTGAGGCCGCTTGGCTCGCTCGGCGTCGGGCTGCGGCTGCCGCGGTGGAGGGCGAAGTGAAGGAGACACCGTTCCGCCCGCCGCAACCCAGTCCTCCCCCTCCAGGCCCCCGCCGCCAGCCCCGGGCTGTCTGCCGCGCCTGTCCCCACAGCGCCGCCCGCCGCCCACTCCAACCTGCTCCGCAACGGCCACGGGCACCAACAGTACCCCCGCCCCCTGGGTGGGCCGCCTCGGTCCGTCGGCGGGGACCGGAGAGGCAGACGCCGCGGGCCCTCCGGTCAGGCAGCTCCGCGGGCAGCCCCCGACGCGAGGGGGCGGGGAACGGCGGGTGTAGCGCGGTGGGCGACGCGCGGGGGGGGAGGGGCAGAGGCCCCGCGCGCGCTCGCCACGGGGGGCGAGGGGCGGGGCGCCTAGCGCGTGTGCGCGCGCGGGAGCGACTGGGCGCGGCTGCACAGCCTGCGGGTCACGTACGCTCTCCTACTCCCTTTCCGGGCTGTGGCTCCCAAACCCTACAGACAGCCCCCGGGTAGGGCGTCTGCAAGGGGTCAGTGAGCGTTATCCCCATTGCCCTGAGCAAGGGCGACGTGCACTTCTAAAACAGCCTCTCTCTCCAGACCCCGGGAGAAACGAGTGGGCACCGGGACATCATTCCAGCCCCTGGCGCCCGCCATCCCTTCATCCGCCTCCTAAGGCGCTGTAATTGCCTTCAGCAGGCGGAACTCCGCCGGAGAAGCTCTCCGGGGCTGCCCCTCCCTGAACAAACTGGGGCGCGTCTCAGGGTGCCCCGCCCCCTTCTCTGGCTCACGCCGCCTGGCTCCTCTTCCGCCGCCTCTTTTCCGTCTAGCGATGGGACTGCTCTACACATGGACAAAACCAGAGCTGTCTTGGGGAGCCACACCGGCTACAAAACAGGAATCCTGCTGACCTGGCATGAGGACGCTGCCTCAGCTACCTGGGTGTGCAGAAGAGTGAAGAAGCCGAGGGAACGAGGACAAATGAGCCTTCTAATGAGATAGAAATGGAGTCAATTGGGGCTCCAAAGTCAATCTCCAATCTCAGCAGTTTATCCACTCCCGACCCCAGTTTTCACATCTATAAAATGATAACTTTCAATGAGATGAAGTGGTTTTTATTTTTTGTTGTTGACAGTATTACAGGTGTCTCCCATTTTCCCCTCCTTTGCCCCCGAGGTGAAGTGGTTTTAATAGCCAGCCATGGCCCAAGAAAGATCCCCCCTCCCCCATTTCCTCTGGCCCCGAAAGCCACCGCTGCTTCAAATGCTGCCGGGGTCCCACCCTCCTCCTAAACCAGAAGAGGGGGCTGGATGGGCTTCCACAATCCAAACCAGATGACAGATGCCATGGTGGATTCCCTCCCTTGGCGAGCCCACCCAGCTATCTTGCCTGGTCATGGTAGGGATTACTGTATCCAGGTAAAGGGTTCGAGCAGAGTCTGCTCCTCAGAGTTCAGACACCAGAAGCTCTAATTCTCATTCAAGCTCAAACAGGTTGAGCTGACTCAACCTAGCTGGGCTGGAAGCAGGTCTGCTCTGGCCTGTGTTTGATGCTATTGTGAGGCTAATAGAGATTAACATCCCATCCCAACCGCAGCATAAACGCCACCACCCAGAAAAACCTAGTCTCCCCTCAGCCACCCCATCACCTGCAGGAGGACTTAATCACACTGAACTGCAGTGGTCCCCCTTATCGGTGGCTTCACTCTCTGTGGTTTCAGTTCCCTGTGGTCCAATGCGGTCCGAAAATATTAAATGGGAAGTCCCAGGAATAAACAGTTCATGTACTAAATTGTGTGCTATTCTAAGTAATACGATGAAATCTAGCTCCTTTCTCACTCACTCCCACCCTGGGTGTGGGTCATCTATTCCTGCCTGTCCATGCTTAGTAGCTATCTTGAGTTACCAGATAGACTGTCAGGGCATAGCAGTGCTGGTATTCAGGTCACCCTTATTTTACTTAATAATGACCCCAAAGCACAAGAGTAGTGATGCTGGCAACTCGGTTATGGAAAAGAGAAGCTGTAAAATGGATGTCTATAGGATAAAAATATCTATGGGGCCCAGTGCTTTCTATGGCTTCAGGCATCCGCGGGGGGCCTTGGAACATATCCCCTGTGGATATGGGGTGTGGAGGACAAAGGGGTTCTCTGGAAAGTAACCTCACAGGGTGATCTGATCATAAATTCCCTAGGAAAAGGTTTATCTTTGCCTCGGCAAGCCTTGTCCATTCTTACACATCTAGGTTACCACACCTGTGTAATACTCAAGGGAAGTAACCACCTTCAAGACATTAACTCGCCTGTAACCCAATCCCTGCCTTACTTTCTCCCACGTTCATGTAATCTTTGGTAAAATGTATCCTTGAGTGTCGCCCTGCAGACTGAAGGGTTCCAGGTTCGATTCCAGTCAAGGACACATGCCTGTATTGTGGCCCGATCCCCAGTAGGGGGCATGCAGGAGGCAGCCAAGCAATGATTCTTGTCATTGATGTTTCTGTCTCTCCCTCTCCCTTCCATCTCTGAAATCAATAAAAATGTATATTAAAAAAAATTTATTAAATTCTCTTTAACTTCAAATCCCTAAAAGAAACTGCAAAACTGTTATTCTCCAGAACATTTGAGGTCTTGCTTCCTAGTCATTGTCATCAGTTTTTGCTCAAAAAAATTCACTACAGGTTTGGAAGTTCTTAGTCAACAGGGGGGACTACTGTATCTAGCATTTTTTAAAATATATTTTATTGATTTCAGAGAGGAAGGGAGAGAAAGAGAGATAGAAACATCAATGATGAGAGAGAATCATTGATTTGCTACCTCCTGCACAGATGGAGCCTGCAACCTGGGCATGTGCCCTGAACAGAAATTGAACCATGACCTCCTGGTTCATAGGTTGACGCTCAATGCCGGCTGGGCTATCTGTAGCATTTTTAAACCCCAGAGAAGTTCACTTTGCCACAGAACACTGATCTGAGGCTTCACCCTCTACAAACCCAAGGAATGTACATAATTATATAATTCCTAATAATCAGGAAAAGAAGCATAGCAATTTATTTCGAAGTTGGAAAAAAAACATATATATATATATATATATATATATATATATATATATATATATATATATATAAAATCTCCAAAGCCCTTAGGCCAATGCAGCATTAACTGCATCACCCACAGGTGAAGCAAAGTCCATTCAAATGCAGTTCCTGCTCTCAAGGCACTTACAGTCAACTGTGTGTGGTGTCAAGAACTTGGAAGGGCCTAAGATTTTCCTTACTTGCATGCTAGCAAGGAAGCCTGCCATGGTTTCACAGGCTCACAGATTCTGGCAGGAGACATGAGACTGGAAGATCAGAGACAAAGGACTATTACTAGTGGCACAGCAGAGAGCATAAGCTTCATGTTCAAATCAGCTCCCCTTGTCCTCTGTGTCCCACAAGGTGATGCAGGCCAGCCTGTGATTCAGAGGGAGGCAGTCGTATATTTGTTAGGAAATAAAATCTGCCCCCTCCCCAGAGGGGACAATGCCCCTAGCTTCTAAGACAGTTTGAGATCAAAACTGTCACAGGACTTGCAGAAACACCGTGGAGAATTGGCCAACAGCAAAGGATGGGGAATTCAGGAGTTGCCAGTACAACACTAAATGTAAGCACACAGAATTGTGGGCACAATCAGAATGAGGAAATACTTGAGCTACCGTTTGAAAGTAGGACTTGTCAAAATAAAAAAGGCAATAGGTCAAGGATGTAAAGGCAACATTCTAGAAAAAGGTATGTGCAGAGCTTGAAGTGGCAAGAATCATTTGGAAGCCACAAGTGATTAAATGAAAAAACCTATAGAAAAAGTTGAGAGATTAGTCTAAAGATGTTGACTGGAGTCAAATCCTGAAGGTCCTGAAAATAGCAAGTGAGGAGGAGTCTGGGATGGCTGGGAGCAACATTTTCTCTTATAATTTTGGTTTGTTTATTTGTTTTTCTTTTTTTGTTTGTTTTATGTTTTTGTTTTTTTTAGCAACATTTTTAACTTGAGCAACTGGGAGGACAAAAGTTCCACTCATTGTGGGAACGGCCACCAGAAGAGGAACAGGTGTGGGGGGTCAAGAGGATGATTCAATTTCAGATAAGTATGAGGAGCCAGGACCAAATCTAAATGGAGTTGTCCAATAGGCAGTTACAAAGCCTAAGAGAAAGGTCTGGGTAGGAGACACTGGCATAAAAATTTTAGTTTTAATTATGACAAATGGGCCTGATTCAAGTCGATGGAGATGGGGGTAGAAAAATGATAGTAGAAGCCTTGGGAGCATTGGTGTCTTAGGGGCAAGCAGCAGAGGCACTAATGAAGAGAACTGACGGATGGTCCCAGGCTGAAAGAAAGCTCAGGAGGAAGTACTTTCCTGGAAGCCAAAGGGGCATCGCAGTGGGTGGAGGAGGGTGTCAACAGCGTCACATCCTGAGGAGCGGTCAAGTGAGGTCATGACAGTGTATTAGTCACTATTACTTAATAGCTTAAAACAACTAATATTTTATTATCTGAAAGTTTCTGTGGGTCAAAAAATTGGGGAGTGGCTTAGCTGGGTACTTCTGGCCCAAGGCCTCCCATGAGGCTGCAGTCCAGATGCTGGCCGAGGTGGTAGTCTTCTGAAGGGTCACCTGTGCTAAAGGGTCCACTTCCAAGGTGGCTCCCCCACGTGGCTCCTGGCAAGGAGCTGCAGTTCCTCACCCCATGGCTCTCCCCAGAGGGCTGGCTGCTTGAGGGTCCTCAGGACATGGCAGCTGGCTTCTCCTGGACCAGGTGACCCAGGAGAGAGACTGAAGCCATAATGTCTCCTATGTTCCAGCCTCAGAAAGCATTTCTGCCTCATTCTACAGGTAAGAAGTGAGTTACTAAAACCAGTTCACATTCAAGAGGAGAGGAATTAGGCTCTGCCTTTTGAAAGGAGTGTCAAAGAATTTGTGGATATATTTTAAATCACCACATTCTGTGCTCTCTAGTCACATTATTTACATTTCTCCCAAAATACACTAACTCTCTCCCAAAACCTATGGCCTTTATAGCATCAGCAAAAGGCTTCTCAGGTGTAGTTCTTTTAAAAAAAAAAATTGATCTCAAAGATGAAGGGAGGGAGAGAGAGAGAGAAACATCAATGAGGAGAGAGAATCATTAATTGGCTGCCTCCTGCACAACATATATATAAAAGCCTAAGCGACTGTTCAGCCAGTAGCTATGATGTGCACTGACCACCAGGGGGCAGAAGCTCAACACAAAGGCATAGAACAGACTGATGAATCTCAGAGGGAAGGAGGGAGGACAGGAAGAGATTAACCAAAGATCTTATATGCATACTAGAGGCCTCGTGCATGGATTCGTGCACCAGTAGGGTCCCTAAGCCTGGCCTGCAGAGATCAGGCTGAAACCAATTCTCCAACATCCCCCAAGGGGTCCCAGATTGCGAGAGGGCACAGGCCAGGCCGAGGGACCCCACCGGTGCACAAATCCATGCATCGGGCCTCTAGTATCCTATCTAATAAAAGAGTAATATGCAAATTGACCATCACTCCAACACACAAGATGGCCACCCCCATGTGGACACAAGATGGCCACCACAAGATGGCCAGCAGGGGAGGACAGTTAGGGGTGACAGGGCCAGCAGAGGAGGGCAGTTGGGGGAGACCTGGCCAGCAGGGGAGGGTAGTTGGGGGGGGGGACCAGGCCTGCAGGGGAGGGCAGTTGGGGATGACCAGGCCTGCAGGGGAGGGCAGTTAGGGGCAACCAGGCCTGCAGGGGAGGGCAGTTGGGGGGATCAGGCCTGCAGGACAGGACAGTTGGTGGGGGGACCAGGCCTGCAGGGGAGGGCAGTTAGGAATGACCAGGCCTGCAGGGGAGGGCAGTTAGGGGTGACCAGGCCTGCAGGGGATGGTGAGGGGGTGATCAGGCTGACAGGCAGAAGTGGTTAGGGGCAATCAGGCAGGAAGGTGAGCAGTTGGGAGCCAGCAGTTGGGAACATCCCTCAAGGGGTCCCAGATTGGAGAGGGTGCAGGCTGGGCTGAGGGACACACACACACACACACACACACACACACACACACACCGTGCACAAATTTCATGCACCAGGCCTCTAGTATACATAATAACTGCTTCAAAGGGGAAGACAGATCTTCTGTCTTCAGATATGGAGAGGTGGGCATGGGCCTTGGGAGTGTAGGTTCCTTTGGCCCTGCAGACTCCTCACCCTGTAGGAATAGGCATAGTCTGAGAAGAGTTATAGTGGGGCCCTCTAATTCTCCTGCCCAGGTCTAAGGGCAATACTGGATCTAGAGCCTGGGAATCTTCATGCAAATAAAACAAACATTCAGATGAGATGAGAGCGAGGGGACTGTAAGTCATGGTTATGGTTAGAATGTAGGATGCTGGGATGTAAGATTTAGCAGTGGAGCATTCTGTGTGGTAAGTAACCATGGAAGGGTAGAGGTGAAGTGAAGTTCACTGGAGTCGAAATGGTCAAGGACGACAGGTGAGGCTAGGTGCTGGTGGGCTAGGCCCTGGTTGTTTCCAGGGATACTGGAGTCACTAGGGTAACAGGTAGACAGGAAAACTGTGAGGCAGGTGCCAAAGTCCTCAGGGAATGGGAGTGACCAGGAAGCTAGTCATAAAGGAGGACAAGGAGTGGGGAACCTTTTTCTGCCAAGGGCATTTGGGTATTTGTAACATCATTCGGGGGCCACACAAAATAATCAACTTAAAAATTAGCCTGCTCTATGAGGTCAAACATTTAACAAATTCACCCCTAATGCCTGGGCAGGCCCAGACCAAATGATTTAGTGGGCTTTATACAGCCCGTGGGCCAGACATTTCCCACCCCTGAAGTAGAGGATGATAGAACGGATGGCAGAGTAGGATCATGGTCCATCTTCCTTTTATCAGGGACCTTATCCTGTGAGCAAATGGGAGCCACTGAAGTTGGAAGTGATTTTTATAGGAGCATGAAGGAATGAAGTGATTTTCTAGGAGCATGGAGGAGTGAAGTGATTTTCTACGAGCATGGAGGAGTGAAGAAATTGGCCACCCTTCCCATTTCCAGGTCCAGCCTTAGTGTTGGGGAGGCCATGTAGAATGACCAGTCTTTCCTGGGATCCCATACCCACAGGAGAAGGTAGTTTTTTCTAAGGTGAGGAGAGTGGAAGAACATTCAGTGGTGAAACTCGGGGTAGGGAATTAAAATGTATTTTGGGGAGTTAGGACCCATGGCTGGGGGTGAGAGGCATCCTAGGACTAACTGGATTCAAAAGTCAAGCCAGTACCAGTGAAAAATCCCTGAAATTATGCATAAAGGACAATGCGCCTGGCTCTGTGTGTACAACTTTGAGGTGGCGTTCTTCAGAACAGGAAGCATGAAGACCACGGCTCTAGACTGTCAACCCCCAGCGGTGACTAGGGAAAAGGAGCAGCATTTAAAGCTCTCCAGAGCACATGCAGGGTGGACTCCGTACTGATTTAGTATTTAATACAGGGTGTCCCCAAAAATGTATTAACACTTATTCATTCCAATGGGTTAACTCTGAAAAGGAAGAAACACCAATGGAGTGATCAGCTGTTAAAGTGTGTCTGCATTTTTGGGGGGACACCCTGTATGTGGTGATTAAAGTCTATAGTGGAGTTAGACTTTAACAGGACACAAATTAAGTGCAAGCTCCATGCAGTTCCTTTCTTTTATTTTTTAATTTAAAAATATATATATTTTATTTATTTTTTACAGAGAGGAAGGAAGAGGGATAGAGAGCTAGAAACATCGATCAGCTGCCTCTTGCACACCCCCTACTGGGGATGTGCCCGCAACCAAGGTACATGCCCTTGACCGGAACCGAACCCGGGACCCTTCAGTCCGCAGGCCGACGCTCTATCTACTGAGCCAAACAGGTTTCGGCCATGCAGTTCCTTTCAATTGCTATTCCAGTGGAGTGATTCTGGGCTGATGCAGAGTCTGAGATAAAGCTGTTTATCATCTAGTCACCCATGACAACACTGGTGAAACGTGGCTTTGTTCCTCAAAGAAGCTCACACCTTCCTCTATGGGAAAGCTTAGCCCAAAGTGATGGGGAGAATGCAGAGAAGCTCCTGCTCAAGAAGCTTCAGTGGCTCCCATTTGCTCACAGGATAAGTTCCCTGATAAAAGGAAGATGGACCATGACCCTACTCTGCCTGCCATCTCAGCCATGTTTCCCCCTTGCCACCTGTGCTAAGTCAACTCACAGACTAGTCCCAAACCACAGGCAGTTAGTGTCACTGCATCCACCTAGAATGCCCCTCCTCCCCCCGTCGTTTTGAGCTAAGCCCTCTGAATCCTTTTAAATCCCATTTGAAATATACTCCCACCACAGCTAGTTCTGATTTACCGGCTACACATTCTACTGCCTCTGAATTTCTATGGCATTTGTTACTTTATGGTGTGTTTTTCATATTTTCCCACAAAAATTTTCAAATATACAGAAAAGTTGAAAGACTTGTGTAATGAACACTCATTTTGCTATATGTGCTTTATCCCATATTTATCTATGTATCCATTCATCAATACATCTTACTTTTATGATACATTTCAAAGCTAGCCACAGATATCATTACACTTCACCCATAAATACTTCAGCGTGGTTATCAACTAAAGTTCAATATTTATGTATTTTAAAGTAAAATTTACATACATGTCATGTTTTTGTTTCTTACTGATTTGAAAAGGAAGAGAAACATGTTTTTAAAAAAAGTCTACCTTCCCTATCAAACTTTCCTTTCTTCTCTCTTTTTTTAACGATATTTTTTTCATTGATTTTGAGAGAGAGAGAGGAAGGGAGAGGGAGAAACACCCACGTGAAAACAAAACACTGCATGATCCCCACCAGGAATCCAGCCTGAAACCCAGGCATGTGCCCTGATGGGGCATTGAACTGGCAACCTCTCAGTGCACGGGACAATGCCCAACCAACTGAGCTACAACACAAATTCTTAATTGTGAGAACCATTTCTACCCCCATCCACCTACCCACACAGTGTCTACCAACGATGCCACTAGTAATGACAAACACAATAAAAATAACCTTGGCTAACATACACCAGGTACACGCTTCATCTGCTTTATTTAATCCTTATAACAACCCTATGAAACAGTTACTATAAAGATACTTGTTTTACCTGTTAGATAAGAAATTCGAGCCTTCGAAGATTAGGTGACTGGCCCAGGATGCACAGCTAGTTCTTTAAAATGGTGGAGAAAAAACTGAAACCCAGCTTTTCTGAGTCTAGGGCACATGCTCTTCCCCACAATCACATTGCCTCCCCATTGTCTAAGTCTTACCATTGAGGGTGACTAATCATATTTATGGACCATTCAAAGAGTCTACTGCTTTGAACCATTCTTGTCATGGCTCATTAACAGAGAACTTCAGAACTTTTCCCGGTGAGCCTGTGGTGAGGGCAGGAGCCTCCACAATGCAGGTAAATGAGGGGAGGGAAGCTGGCCTCTCCAGAGTTGTCACCAGGTCACAGCTGAGAATGTCTCATGACGCACATCCCACAGCTGCCTGCGTCTGCTGTGTGGCTGCCCTGTCTCTGGGCTGGCGTGGGAGTCAGTGGGAGGAGGGTGCGGGAGAGTTCTGAGGCCTGGGAAATCACAAGGGCAGCTTGGCCAGCAGCCGCCTGGACACTCAGTAAAGAGGGAAGCTGATGAGGAAGCCAGAGGGACAACAGGCCATTGTTTCTGGCCGCAGGAGGTTGGTCAGTTTGATACGGGGTGACCCACCGTCGCTCCCCGCAATTTAAGTTCTCCTGGACCTTAGTTGGAAGTAAAGCATTTGGATTTCAAATGATTCATATGCAATATCTGGAGCTTGGGGGCAACCCTAGGGGTGATTATGGCTTCAAGTAATTAGTGATTACTTTTGAGGGACACACTCTTGCTCCAATCTCACGACGCATCACTGCCAGAGAGCACAACTTTTGAGTGCATGGCTCCCCTCTTCAGAACCGTCCAGAAAGCAACCCATGCCCCGGGTTAAATACAGGTTAAAGCCCCCACAATAGGGCCTAAACCCAACTTTCTAAGCACAGAGTTTTACCGAATACTGATTGCACAGGGCATTAATAGAATTTACATGTACAGAAGGAACTCTATAATCAAATAGGTCTGGGAACTGTTGGGTTAAATCCAGGCTAACCCGTTTCTTTAAGGGGAACTTCTCAGAACTTTGAATTATTGTGCAGGATTAACCTCTGAGAGGAGAATGCAATATGCTCCAATTTTTTCAAGATGGATCTTGAGACTAGTGCTCCATGGTGTGCTAGCTCAGATGTCATTCTCAATAGGGCCACCCTGAAATTTAACCAGTTCTTCTAAGCCCATTGTGGCAGCCAGGAAAATGCAATGTTCACATCTGCTGCTGTGCACTCCCTACTCTGGCTGCTGCCCCTGGGCCCAGGAAAGCCACACCGGCTGCTCCCAGTGAGCGGATGCTGAGCATGGCGGGGGTCCTCCTGCAGGTCCATCCCTGCAAAACGTGGGCTCCTTCAACAGGTGCCCTTGGCTTGAGGAAGCCCTTCCACCTGGCTGACACTTTCTTAAACTGCATCTCATCGGAGACTCTCTGTACCCAATCTTGCCTCCTTCCTGTATCAAAATCTGAAGCTACTCCTGCCTTTTTGTCCTTTGTCCACCACAGGCATAACCTCAATCATCTCTTGCACATTTAAGTCCATCTTGGCTTCCACTGCTCAGAGGATGTACACCAGTGCATCTATCTCAAAGCCTTTCCCGGTCCAGCGCCTCTAGGAGCCTCACGTCACTTCGATGGCATCTCCTTTCTGGTCTGCACTGGGAAGCCTCCGGGTACTGTAGGGAGGCTCATGGAATCCCAAAGCTTGAAGCCCAACTCTGTCATAGCGGTATAACCCTAAGGAGGTTTCTCAACAAGCTATAAAATGGGGGATGATGCCACCATCTTGCAAGGCTTATAAGAATTAAATGAAATATAAACATAGTGACTATGAACATTTAGTCATTTGTGTTCTTCTACTCCCCCCATCACAGTATACACTCTTGAGGGTGGACAGTGTCATGGCCATTTGCAGAAGGAAAGGGGCATCTCAGAGAAGAGGAGCAGAAGAGCCAATCAGGAGAGTCAGCCAGTGGTGCAGGAAGTGTAAGTATTTAAAATAGATATGTATAAAATAGAAAATGTTTATAAAATGTTATATATGTGTGTGTATATATGTATATACATATACATATGCACACATGCTACTTAAATATATGAAAGAACCATGATTTCGACAGTAACTGCCCAGAGGAGGGCCAGGAATCCCAAAGGCATGCCTCCGGCCCTCTGCGGAGGTGGCACTATGTGCCCTGTCAACACAACTTGGAAGGGCTATTTTGTAGTGAAAGCCTAGACCCAAGCTCAGTTCAGGGGTCAGGCCACCTTGGTTTTAGGGTTTTCCCATGGAGTCTGAGTCGGTGGGAGAAATACAGCACAGCAGTGGTCTTTGCAGGATGAACCTACAGGAATTCCTGGATCTTCTGCCTACATGCCTAGCCCATGGCTCTGCCTCTGGGGAGGCTCAAGAAAGGATGACCCCTGTCCCAGGAGCCTGACCTCGCTCTCCGATGGGATGACAGACTTTCACATGCACCTCGGCTCTTCCCAAAGCCTCATTAGTTCCTTGACACCCCAGCTCCAGGAAATGTTAGCAAAGAGTAGAAGAATTGTCGCTGAAACAGATGCCTAAGGCCCTGCTTGGTGGCACAGACAAGCACACCAATAACCTCTTTGCTCGCCCAATAGGCAAGTGTGTTCATGTTCAGCAGTGTCTCCCAGGTAACACCATTTCTTTCTACCAGGATCACCCTCCATGACCAGTCTGTGTTTTCCTTCATTTAAGGCCCTTATGCCACAGGAAAACTCCATGAGTATGATATGTGCATAGAAGTGGGCTTTTTGTTGGTGGGGGGGGAGGGGAAGTTTGGGGGGGTGCCTGTTAAGAGTCAGGGCTGTTGCTACACCCACCCCCCACCTCCCACACCGCACCCCCCACCCCAACAAGTAGAAAGAAAGCTACTAAGCTAATGACGTTCAAATCTAAAAGCCAAACTGCACGGGGAACACCTCCTTCCTCTCCTCCAAAACAGCAACAGTTTTCTGTGAGTTTCCATCAGTTTTACAAGACAAGCTACAAAGACACACCATTTTTGTGTGTGTGTGTGTGTGTTTTTAAAAATATATTTTATTGATTTTTCACAGGGAGGAAGGGAGAGGGATAGAGAGTCAGAAACATTGATGAGAGAGAAACATCAATCAGCTGCCTCCTGCACACTCCCTACTGGGGATGTGCCCGCAACCAAGGTACATGCCCGGAACCGAACCTGGGACCCTTCAGTCTGCAGGCCGACGCTCTATCCACTGAGCCAAACCGGTTAGGGCTAGACACACCATTTGAATGAATCAGTTTGCTCTCTGCACTGCCAATGACTTCAAGTAGAGTTAATGCATATGAACTAGATCCAACTGGCAAGAATTGGTTTAACTGAATCATAAAGCACATGAAAAGAAATCCAGCTTTATTACCTTCAGGAGTCTTGTGGAACTTACTAATAAATTGCTTCTCGGCAGAGGTCTTAAGGGAAATTTGTTTTAATAAGCAGATGAGAATATTTTCTAATTCAGTCCATCAATTGGTTATATGGGAAGGGTTGCTGGTCAGGTGCTTAGTTACTTGATATGCTTACTCTTGTTTATAACACAGTATCTTAGACAAACCCTGTATTTATAAATGGCATGAAAAACTATCCAATTTGCCATTCCTTCAAAATGAGTGAAGTCCCAATGAATGCTGCAATAGCTCTGTTAGCATGAGATCCAGTCCCTGAACTCATGACCCAGAAGGAGCAATCAGGTTCTGCATGGACTGTTCTTCCCGCCAGGGGCAATCCCATTCTTTCAGATTTTGTGACACACGTTGCTTCCGCTCTCACTTTCTTCAACCAATGTTTATTCAGCAGCTAGTATGTGTCAGATACTGACCTGGAAACTAATCACATATCAACAATCTCCCTGTCTAGAAAGGGAGACAAACACAAACAGGACACAAACAGGTATTGTAAAGTGCTTTTGGTGCAAGGATTGCTAAACCAACAAAGGACGGTGGAGTTACGAGGAGTCAGTTCAATCTGAGAGCATCAGAAAGGCCTCAGAGTTCAACAGATTTTTGAAAACAGAGAAGGTGTTTGTGCAGCAGATAAGGAGGGCAAGGACAAGGGAAGCACATAAGGATGGAACCAGGAAATAGGAAAGATGCTAGGCATCCTACAGCATGGCATGTTGAGCAAACTGCAAAGATGGCAAGAATGGAAATTACAACAGATGGATGTTAGGAGAGGAAGTAGCAGAGACAGAGGTTACCCAGCAAGGCCAGGTTGGAGAGGTCACCTGAGGCCAGGTCACAACCTACCACAGACTGTACCTGCTCAGGTTCCACCTCCTTCTTGAAATTACAAGCATGAAATGATAAACATATAGAGTCCAGGTCAAGGGGACCATGGACTGCCTGTCCTCAGTACTGGGCCTACATCTGGAGTATATGTAGGATGATGGTGACAAACTAGGGGGCATCAAGGAGTGGAGAGGGCTGAGGTAAATTTGGTCCCTATTACTTCATTTTGGCCATAGGCACAAGGCTAACTTTATGATCACTTAAAAAAAAAAAAGATGACTCATTTTTTAAAACTGATTTTAGAGAGAGAGGAAGAGAGAGACACATCAATTTGTTGTTCCACTTAGGTATGCATTCACTGACCAGGGATCGAACCCACAACCTTGGTGTATTGGGACGACGCTCTAACCAACTGAGCCACCCGGTCAGGGCTGTGATTTCTTTTCTTTTCTTTTTTTTATTTTTAAAATTGATTTTGAGAGAGGAAGGGAGAGGGAGAGAAACATCAATGTGACAGTGAAACATTAACTGCCTGCCTCCTGCTTGCCCCCTACCCAGAATCAAACCTGCAACCTTTCGGTGCATAGGATGACACCCAACTGAGCCACGCCAATCAGGGCAGGTTGTGATTTCTTAACTGAAAATTGTTGAAAGCCTACGTGTTGGTCCATTTAATTTTAGGCAAAGCCAAGTGAAAATGCACCAGTGATTCACTAGTGAGACTGCAGGTAAAATACAATAACCTCAGAGCCAAGACCAGCCTCATGGAAACAGACTTCAGGACAGTATGGAGCTGGATTAGCCAAGAAGGCTGGAAAAACACACTCTTAAAGAAGTACAGCCAGGCCTTTCAAGATATATAGATCAATGGGAAGGGGTTTTAGAAATAAAAACGTTAGGTATATGTTACCTATTGCCGCCTAATAAACCACACCAAAACTTAGTGGTTTACAACAATTTATGTCTATGATTCTGCACATTGACCGGCCAGTTCTTTTCCTGGTCTTCCTTGGGCTTCTTCACACAGCTGTATCTGCTGGTGGGGCAGCTGGGGACTGGGCTCAGCTGGGATACTTTGATCAATGAGAACAAACTATTTCATCAGGGTAGCTAGGTCTCTCTCATTTTAGGGCCAATGGTCACTTAGGATTCAGGATATTGTCAATTGCTTTGTGAATTGGTGTGTTATCTGCTCCTGAATATCTTGATAGATCTAGTTCTGGCCACCACAGAAGCAAGAGTTCAAGACGGAGTGGAGGGTTGTCTACAACTATGTAAAAAATCCCAAGGAATCTACAAAAGAACTTCTAGAACTAATACATGAGTTTGGCAATGTCACAGGATAAAAGCTCAACGTCCAACTGTATTTCTGTATACTAGCTATGTACAATTGGAAACTAAAATTCAAAGATGAAATGGGGGGGGGTTATAAAAAAGCTAAGCAGGATATTTGGGTAATTATTTGTGTAAAGCTTCAATTTACAGAGTACTTCCCCAACCCCTGCAGAAGCCACGATGGAACCAGGAAGCTTTCTCACTCCATACCATTCTGAAATGCCCTTAAGGCAGGTGCCTCAGACACGTGTTGAAAGTTTCTTCGGGTGGTTCTGATCATCTCCGGATAGAGAAGCAATCTGACGGGGGTATCAGCATGCCCCGGGAACCTGTTATAAATGAAAATCCCTCCTATCCACAGACTCAAACGCAGGAAGTAGGGCCTAGAGCTATGTTGGAACAGGCTGGGTGATTCTGATGTGCACACTATACTTTTTTTTCCCCAAAGGGCAACTTGTGTAGTGCCCAAGTGCCCAAGGCGTGCGGGCTGCTGGAGGCTTATAGCACCCTCTGCTGGTGCCCATCTACAAAGACCAACTTCGACCAAAAAAACTCATATATAACTCTGGATTGCCAGCCTGTGGATTTCTTATTCAAGTGAGTTTAAGTTAAGAAAAAATCATTTCCTATTAACATCCACTGCTGCCTCCCTCCACCACAGCATTTCTGAGATCATGGTGTTTTCTCTTTGGCTCTGAGGCCGCTGTCATTTCCTTGTGCATCCTCCATTCTTCCAAGCTTCTAAATAAAGAACCCAGAAGAGCTTGATGAAGCATTCAGGGATAACAGTCTCTAAGGCCAGGCAAGGTGCCCCACACAGGAGGTAAATGGATAAGGCCTTCTCTGCCTTAGCCTAACCATAATGTTACTCTAGCTACAATGGAGAGTCACGAAACCAAAATCTCTCACTGGCTTCCTATGACAATTAAAGCAAAATCACATCCTTATCAGGACCTTTGAGGCCTGCATGACGGGAGGCTTGGCTACTTCTCTTTCACTTTCCCTTGCTCACTTAAGCCAAAGTGGCTTCTTGTCTGTGGAATTGCCAAACCGGTCCCCAAGGCCCATGCCCTTGCTATTCCCTCCATCCCTAGAGATCCACATGGTTTCTCCCTCATTTCATTCAGGCCCCTGTTCAAAAGTCACTTCTGCAGAAGGCCTTTTAGGACTGTCAGGTAGCAAGTGCTCCCTGTCACTCTCTATCCGTGTGTGTGTGTGTGTGTGTGTGTGTGTGTGTGTGTGTGTGTGTGTGTGAGAGAGAGAGAGAGAGAGAGAGAGAGAGAGAGAGAGAGAGAGAGGAAGGACACTTATGGCTACCTAAAGAGTCAATTCCCACCAGCCAAAGATAACCAGGAGACATGGTTGCTGTGGCTCAGTTAGTTGGACATCATCCTGTGCACCAAAGGGTTGTGGTGCTATTCCAGTCGGAGCACATGCCCAGGTTGTTGGCTCAATCCCCGGGAGAGGGCATGCAGGAGGCAACAGATGGATGTTCTGCTCTCACATTGATGTTTCTCTTTCTCTCTCCCTAAAAATCAATTTTAAAAAATATTTTTAAAAGAAACACAAAGGAGCACACAGTAAGCTTTTTAAATTAAACTTTCTGCAGCAAGGAAAACTAAACACCAAGGAGAAGAGTAGGGAATCTCAGTATGAGGGTATCAGCATGGGCTTGTATAGGTCTTGGGCTTATGTTAGGTGATTTGTACAGAGGGTTCAAGAAAACAAAGAAGTGGGTGCTATTTTGATTGGGTATTTTCAGAAAGCTGTGGCAATTCAGTGTCTTAGTTCCATGAATTAATTGGTAGAGAGGGGTGTATGCTTATTTTTGTGTTGCAGTATCTGATTAGGCTGATTACACATGAAGATGGTCCCTCACAGTCATGTAGTCTTCTTCAGCTGATGTTGACATTCTAAAACACTGTTTATGTTCAGTAGGGGAACACCACTGTAATGAGGTCAACTACTCGACGCCTGTCAGGAATGCTTTTTCTTTCTCATACGTTTATTGTCTAGAAAGTAAACTTTCTCAGGACAGCGACTTTGTTTTGCTTACCACTGATGCACCAATAGTGGCCTGGCATATAGTAGGTGCTCAATAAATGTTTGCTAAACCTTCTTTCAAAACACCTTTCAACCTCAATTCCTACACATCTACAATGGAGCCCTATATCTGTGACAGGTAAATTAGGTCCTTGCACTGTTTCAGAGGTGATGGCAGAGCCAAGAGTGCTGGTGGGCAGACCTTTCAAAGGACTTTAAACAGTGGGAGCAACTGAGTCCTCCAGACTCTCCCTTAGACTAGACAGGACTTAGCTTCCTTCAAATGCCAGGGAAGACAACTAGAAAAAAACCTAAAACCACTACTCTCCTATGGCAAGGAAAGGCCAAGTTAAAGATTATGCCACAAGAGGCGAATCCAAGATGGCGGCGTAGGTAAACACCTAAACTGCTGCCTCACACAACAATTTCAAAACTACAACTAAAAGACAAAACGTCTATCACCCAGAACCATGGGAAAGCTGGCTGAATGCAAGTTCTACAACTAGAAGGAAAGAGAAAAGAGCATTGAGACGTGCACAAGCGCTGAAAAGCTGAGGTATGGAGGCGCGCGATCCGGGCTGGCAGCAGGCTTTGCTTTTTTCAACCCAAAGGGAGACAAGCCCCCGATTACTCTGAAATCCAGTTTCTGGGGAGACGCGGGGGACCCAAACTCCTATGGGGAGAAGCTGGACTGTCTGCCATTGGGTCGGAAAGTGAGGGGGGCTTGCTTGCAGAGCTGCACGCAAGAATAATGGTTTACTGCGCTGGGGCGCAGGATGCGGGGACGCAGAGCCAGCTAACTAGCAGCCATCGCTGTTTGCCACGCCCTAGCCAAGTGATGCCCTGAAAACCTGCCCCACACAACCTACAAACCCACCCAAGCTCCAAGCAGCAGCTTTAGCATAAGAAAGGCCTGCCCTATCGCAGCTTAACCTAGCAAACTTGCAGCCCGGGTCAGACAGCTCCAAAACCTCCAAACCCCAAGCAAAGAAGAGAAAACTGTAGCTCTCGCTGTAGCTCCTGCTGGGTAGACTCAGACAGTAGCTGACCTGCACCCCACTGGAGATCCAGAAGCCAGTGTACCTAGTGGTCAGTGTGAGACAACAGATTTCAACTCCTCACATCCATAAGTGACACATTCAAGAGGCAGACTCAGTGAGCACCAAAGCCCAACTGAAACAAGTCCTGCACCATAAGCATGTCTCCAGCACAGCAGTTCTTCCATTATAGACACAGCGAGTCCTCACAGCCAATTGGCCTGGAGGACAATTCCTCCCAGTGTACCAACAGCAATCAAGGCTTAACTACACTAACACTTTGCACTCAGCCCACAAAGGGGTGTACCAAGAGCGTCCACCTCAGGTGATTGGGGAGGCTGAGCTACTGCCCCCTATAGGTCACCTACCACACAAAGCCACTCCATCAACACAGGGAAGCAGCCAAAATGCGGAGACAAAGAAACATGTCATGAATGAAAGAAACAGAGGAAAGCAAACTACTGGACAACATAGAGCTCAGAACCACATTTATAAGGTTATTCAAGAATCTTCTAAAAACTGCTGAGAAACTTGATGAGACCTTTAAAGATCTTAATGAGAATGCCAAAAAAAAAAAAAAAAATGGAAAAGGACCAGTCAGAAATGAAGCATACACTGTCTAAAATAAAGAATATACAGAAACTCAACTGTAGATCAACGTACCCCAAGAATCAAACCAAAGATCTGAAATATGAGGAAACAAAAAACACCCAACCAGAAAAACAAAAAGAAAAAAGAATCTAAAAATATGAAGATAGTGTAAGGAGCCTCTGGGACAACTTTAAGCGTACCAACATCCAAATTTTTGGGGTGCCAGAAGAAGAGAGAGAGCAAGATATTGAAAACCTATTAGAAGAAATAATGACAGAAAACTTCCCCTACCTGGTGAAAGAAATAGACTTACAAGTTCAGGAAGCGCACAGAACCCCATACAAGAGGAATCCAAAGAGGACCACACCAAGACACATCATAATTAAAATGCCAAGGGCAAAAAACAAAGAGAGAATCTTGAAAGCAACAAGAGAAAAAAGGTTAGTTACCTACAAGGGAGTACCCATACAACTGTCAGCTTATTTCTTGGCAGAAACTATGTAGGCCAGAAGGGAGTGGGAAGAAATATTCAAAGTGATGAACAGCAAGAAACTACAACCAAGATTACTCTACCCAGCAAAGCTATCATTCAGAGTTGAAGGTCAGATAAAGAGCTTCACAGACAAGAAAAACTAAAGGAGTTCATCACCACCAAACCAGGATTACATGAAATGCTGAAGAGTATTCTTTAAGAAGAGGAAGAAGAAGAAGAAAAAGGTAAAGATAAAAATTATGAACAACAAAATGACATCAAATACATACCTACCAACAAGTGAATCTAAAAATCAAGTGAATGAAAAATCTGAAGAACAGAATGGACTGGTGAATATAATAGAATCAGGGACATAGAAAGGGAGTGGACTGACGATTCTCAGGGGGAAGCGGGTGTGAGGGGTGCGGGAAGAGATTGGACAAAAATCTTACTCCTATGGATGAAGACAGTGGCGGGGGTAAGGGCATGGGGTAGGGTGGGGAATCAGGTGGAGGGGAGCTATGGGGGGGGGGGAAGAGGAACACCTGTAATAATCTGAACAATAAAGATTTATTTTAAAAAATTGTAGAAAAAAAAAGATTATGCCACAGTCAAATGGGAAAAACATTTTTGATCTGTTAAATTATCTTCCTTTTCCCATTTGACATCTTAGTCCAGTGGTTGGCAAACTCATTAGTCAACAGAGCCAAATATCAACAGTACAATGATTCAAATTGCTTTTGAGAGCCAAATTTTTTAAACTTAAACTTCTTCTAATGCCACTTCAAAATAGACTCGCCCAGGCCGTGGTATTTTGTGGAAGAGCCACACACAAGGGGCCAAAGCGCTGCATGTGGCTCGCGAGCCGCAGTTTGCCAACCACGGTCTTAGTCAGATGTGTTTTTAACAAAATGTATGACATCCTAGTAGTCCGCTATTCAGTTAAACCTCCCGAAACATTTGCATACCAATAAAGTTGTCAATATTCCACTCACTTATGTAGAAAGGGAATTAAGATACCATTTAAAAACCTATCAGATTGGTCAAAATAAGAAAATTCAGTTACATATTATTTTGACAGTGGTGTGGATTAACAGGAAAACTCATACATTACTAGTGGAAAAATAAATTGGTACAACTTCTATTGAAGTCAATCTGACAAAAAAATTCTTTTTTTGTTTTAAATGTTATTGATTTGAGAGAGAGAGGGAAGGGAGAGAAACATCAATTTTTTTCCCCACTTATTTATGCATTCTTTGGTTGATTCTTGTATGTGCCTTGACCAGGGATCGAACCCACAATTTTGGTGTATCAGGGCAATGCTCTAATCAACTGAGCTATCTAGCCAGGGCTCTAACATAATTTTAAATGCACAAAGCCTTGGACCTAACAGCTTCACTTTTAACAATTTATTCTACAGATAAGCTTGCACACATGCAAAGTAACATGTTATTTAATTTATTGAAGCATTGTTTGAATAGTAAACAATCTAAATGTCCAAATTTCAGGGAATGATTTAACAACGGAATATCATACTGTCATTAACAAGAATGAAGCAGCCCTGCATGGCTCAGTGGTTGAGCATCAGCCTATGAACCTGGAGGTCACGGTTCAATTCCGGTCGGGGTACATGCCTGGGTTGCAGGCTTGATCCCCAGAGAGGGTGTGCAGGAAGCAGCCGATGAATGTTTCTCTCCCTTCATTGTTGTTTCTCTCTCTCTCTTCCTCTCTGAAATCAATAAAAAATATTTTTAAAAAATTAACAATTTTTAAAAATATATATTTTATTGATTTTTTACAGAGAGGAAGGGAGAGAGATAGAGAGTTAGAAACATCGATGAGAGAGAAACATCGATCAGCTGCCTCCTGCATGCCCCCCACCGGGGACGTGCCCGCAACACAGGCACATGCCCTCGACCAGAATCGAACCTGGGACCCCTCAGTCCGCAGGCCGATGCTCCATCCACTGAGCCAAACCGGTTTTGGCAAAATTAACAATTTTTTAAAAAGAGTAATTATCATAGGCACCACTGTGGAATAAATAGAGAAGAAAATCCAGAATCCTGCCTGGACACTTAGGCTTATCAAATTTCTGCATGTGAGATTTCAACCGTGTTGAAGTCCCTCAAATTTCATCACCACTGCCAGAATGCTCTCCAGCTAAGCCTCCAAAATCAGTCTTTGTGGAAAAACAGAATCAAATTTCATGCACTATGACGTCTTATTAATGAAGGCTGCTGATTAGTCTGTATCAAAAAGCCATTAGGTACAGGTATTCTCCTTAGAGTGGGATCCAGGGCTCTTCAGGCTGGAAAATGAACAGATCATAGTGGTTTGTATTTCTGGCTCTCACGAGGAGCTCTGTGAACTGAGAGCACACAACATTTAAATAGCACGCTACTGTAGCAGAGGCCTTCGAGCTAGCATCTGGTCTTCTTCAAAATTAAAGCTGAGTGTGATAACTGAGCTCCTCTGAGGCATTATATTACCCCAACATCCTCCTCAAGTCTCCAGCAGGGCCGGCTCCCACCCCACTTCATGCCTGGCAGCCCAGCACTCCAACAGGTGGGCTAGGTGCACACCCACAAGAGCCAGTGCTGGATACAAGGTATGCTATCTGTCCTAGATTCATATCACACCATCCAGTAGCAGGTGGCAGCTCATTTATGTTGTCTTGATCTTCCTTGACTTGGAGCAAAGGCCTCCTATAAGCTACTCCTAGTCCTGGTTCCTCGACCTACTAGATTGGGGTCTCTAGCCTTCCCTTCATCTCCAGTGATCTTTTGTGTACTTTCCACTATCTTATCACTCTCTCTGACTTATGCTTCTGCTCTTTGCCAATTCCTGTTTTATAGAACTACTTATACTTGTCTCTACAATTTAGATCCTGGCAACAGGCATTCCCAATGCTTCCATTTATAATATAATCAAACACATACCCCATCAACAGTTCCTTATACATACACAAACCAAATTTTTGCATGAGAATCAGAGCTCTCTAAACTTTTCAGTGTCCTCAGAAATTATCCTTCAGGGAGGGCTCAGCTTAAGTTTCACGAGTTTAGTGAATTCTACCTGGACCCTCAGTCCTCAGTGAGCCTCCCTTACTCTCTCCAGCTACCATGAAGACAATAAATTTGTCTATTGCCTCAGTTGTTTCCAAACATTTCCTTCCCCTACCCTCAATCCCCCCCCACCTCCAGCCCCAAAGGGAAAGCCTATTAGGAAAGCCAAATATGTCAAACACCAACTCTGGAAGAAAATGGCACAAGCTCCACTTCCCTTCCCCTACCAAGGAGTTTAAAAACTACTGGTCTAGCTCTAGCTGGCTTGGCTCAGTAGATAGAGCGTCAACCTGTGGACTGAGGGTCCCAGGTTTGATTCCTGTCAAGGGCACATGCCCAGGTTGCAGGCTCTATCCCCAGTAGGGGGTGTGCAGGAGGTAGCCAATCAATGATTCTCTGTCATCATTGGTATTTCTCTCTCTCTCTCCCCCTCTCTGAAATTAATAAAAAACAAACAAACAAACAAACAAAAACTACTGGTCTATTCCACCAATGAATGGTGTTAGCTACCTTTTTATGTCATCTTCTTGATTAGATTATTAATTCCCTGGGGGCATAGGCACTATTTTATTGACCTAAATTTAACTACGATTTCAGCAACATGCACCAGGTACTGGGCCAGCAAGGCTACAGTACTTTCATAATTTGGCTCTTAATACAACCTCTGAGGTAGGCATCCCTACTCCCCACCATTTCACACGTAAGGTTAAGTGGGGCTGAAAGAAATGGCCCAATTTACTCAGTGGCAGAGATGTAACTCATACCCAGGTCCTCAAGAGTCTAAATCCAGTGCATTTTTTGTTGTTGTTAATCCTCACCCGAGCATATGTTTTTCCATTGATTTTTAGAGAGAGTGGGAGGGAGGCGAAGAGACAGAAGGGAAGAAACATTGATGTGAGAGAGAACATCGATTGGTTTCCGCCTGCATGCACCCTGACCACAAAGGCATGTGCCTTTGACTGGAATCGAACTTGGGACCCTTCAATCTGAGGGCCGACGCTCTACCCACTGAGCAAAACTGGCTAAAGACTCCAGTGCATTTTCTATTCCACCAAACAGCCTCAGGAGTGTTCTGGACTATTCTTTTCTAGAGTTTCTGAGAGAAGACCAGCTGGGGCCAGCACCAGAGAGGCTACAGTTAGTAGTAATCATGAAGACAAGTTCAACTGTGGATTAAGCTCATATGGTCCTGCACCTGTGACAATGCTTAGTGTTCCAACCACTCCATGATTCTGGGCACGGGGCTATCCCTAACAACTTTTCCCTTGTCTTTCTAATGCTGACCTGGGGGGATGATGGTGTCCTCCTATATAATCTCATTTAAATCAAATACAAAAAACTTTAATGTGTCCAGGAATAAGTAGATATTTGCTTCCCTTCCCTCCCTCTCAACTTAATCTACAATTTTTCTAATACCCTCAGGATGATCACTTTTCTTTCCTAGTGTACAGAAAAGAAAGGGGAAAGGGAAAACAGCTTATCTAATGAACAACTAAGAATTAGAAAATGGCAGGGACTAGATACATTAGGATTTAAAGTTGCAGGGCCCAATCATTTGCAAAAATAAAAATTCACTGTATAAAAAATAGGCCAGCTGCATTAACAATGCAAAGACAAATAAGAGACTGTAATCCAACTTTCAAATGTTTTATTTTTAGTGTTTTAAAACTTTTTAATAGAACAAAGATATAAAATAATATATATTAGTTATATCTGGATTTAACTTAGAATCAAGATATTTACTTATATACAATACTGTGCTTCAAGGTATGGCTACCACAGGAACTTTCACATCTTCAAGTAATACTAGTTTCTCTGTGGATAGGGTGACATTTAGGTAGAATTCTTGAAACAAAACATGCTAACTTCAATTCAAGCTAATTTTGTTCCCCCCATTATGTACCAGTTTCCACTTCCTTTTTTTTTTCCATATTAGAAATACTTTAATTGTCCTAACAATCCACAGATTCTCTGAATAAAAAATTATTAAAATTAAGCATCTTTAAAATGACATTACTGATAACATTGCTTGGTTATGTTCAGACAACTCAGTAGTTCAGATTGAAATAGACCTGAAATAACAATGAAATTAACGGAGTCCTCCTTCTCTCTCCATATGCTTAAACATGGAGTACACGGAATAAAAAAGTCCTTTGGTTAATTTAGGGTGGAACATACTCTAACAATCAACTTTTTTGGTAGCTGAATTATGGCTTATAAATTTCACAGATATTTTTATTGAACTTGATGCAAAGTAACGGCCATGTTTTAGTTACTTGAAATTATTGGCATTTGCTGGGGGTGAGGGGTAGGCAAGAAGGGGACCAAAACCAATATCCATAGTAATGTCAGCCATTCAAAGTCACTCAAAGACAGAGAGGGGAAAAAAGAATCTCAACCTCTTTCCTTTTTCATTGGTCACCTATAGCAGCCTGACTTTGATGTTACCAACAATTCTCCTCTATAGAAGTACAGGGGAAATCTGGGCTAACCTTTGTACAACTGCAAACTGTCTTAACTGCCAAGGAAAGATGGCATTAAAACTGGCATGCCTTGTTGGCCTTGCCACTATCTAAATGAAACACTGTTTAAAAATGCTACTGAAGTACTCTAAAAGAGAGCTTACGTGTCTCAAATGCCTGAATACCTTAAAGAACCATTACTATAATTATCTTTGGTAAGGGATAACTTAAGTCTACAAAAAGACTATCAAAGAATTAAATTTATTAGATCAGAGTGTTTAAAACAAGAACATAGTTAATTTTCCCAAGCATGTTGGAATTAGAATCCTTAAAAAAAAGTTTACTATGCATGAAACTGCCTTTTACTGAATCCAGTCGAAGCAGGTTAGTGTTATGAATATGACTTTGAATACATAAACACTTTCTAAACAGATGTTCCTAAAACAGACTGTTTCCTATCAGCTATTAAAGCATTTGGCTCCTCTGCTCTCCATTTACAAATTACAGGATTTTGGAATTCTAACAACAACCAGGCAGGTACAGGGTAGAGAAGAATGCCACTTGCCATGTTAATTACACTACCAACAGGGCTCTTAGTCAATGGCTTCTTTCATGTGAGCAGTTTATACTTATCAACTGGTTCTAAGGCTAAACTCAATGCTTTCTGGTTTAAAAGGATACTACTAATAAACCAACCCAGTATATGAAAGTTTTTTTTTTTTTACCCTAGCAATTCTGGCCACAGAGAACTATGGAGAGGATAGACATATTGAGAGTTCTGCAGCATAGCAACAAAGGTTCCTCCCAAATTATTTGGTGATAACAGTAAACTTGCCTTCTTCAAAATATCCTACTCCCTATGAACTTCAATTACCTTTTCAGTAATACTGCCCAGTATAGACTTTAAAAAAACCAAAGGTAGATCATGCTGTCCCAGGAACATAGAAAATGCATCAAAGACTTTGCATATACCTCCAGTTTGCACCCCAAACCAAAACTTTCTTGGTTCCTTCTACACTGAGGTTTCAAGTGTTTAATGATGTAAGCCTCTCACTAGCCTAAAACTGAAGAACCTAGTATAAGGTCAAAAAATATGTAGATCTAAAGCATGTAGCTTCTCTACCTCGCCACATTCACAATTAACATGTAAATGTAAATACCACCTCAACTATAGTTTAGATTTTACCAAGGAAAAAAAAGACAAAAATCTGGAAATTTTTGGACAAACAAAAGTGACAAAAATATAGGTTTCATATTAAGAGGAAAAAAAACACGGAAAAGAATTTTGCCTCAAAGTTTTCCAAGAACGAGAACTGGATATGACTTATTTATGTAAACATTGCCTTGTAATAGTTATAGAAATAAATTGTAAGTCTAGCTTACCTTTTCCTCAAACCAGATTTGATAAATACAAGGTCTACAGTTATTTTACAATCCTTACTGCTGTCTGCTGTTAGGTACTCTCAAAGTCTATAGCTCTGCAAATTAGTTGCAATTTATTCTTTCTATTTTGTTCTAGAATAGAATCCCTATGAAGGAAATAAGACTGATGGTAGGAAATTTACCATTAAGTAGCTGCTTAACATTCTTGACTTAATGTTGTCACAGATTTTTTTCCAAAGCCAACATCAGTCCCTCCAAAGCTAAAGAAAAAATGGCAGTACATCTTTTGACATGAAGGGTCAAATTCCCCTGACTGGAAAAGGATGCATCCTTCACCCTTCATAATTATGCAATTTCCTTAGATGAAATATTGGCATTTTGTCCCTAGCATGTAATAGAATCAACAATTTAAGATATTACAAGACTCTTGTATGAGATTTAAAAGCATAATAAAATAAATTGCTTTGTGCCATTTCTCAAGTGAGAATAAAAAATAATGATCAGAGCAGACTCAAACTGGGATCATGCAGCACTGGCTAAAACTTGTTCGCATAATACTCCTTTCCTGCCCAATCCATTTAGGATTCTCTATAGCTTATACAAGGTGGGAATATAACTCAAAGTGCAAAAATAAAACATTTCAACCAATAAGAACCAGGCTCCTGCTAAGTAGCCTAATTTTAGACCTCAATATGCCAGCATCCTTTCTAACTCCTTGTTTTAAAATGGAATATAAAAACTACACAATTGATATTCTAAGTGGCTAAGCTCATCAGTTGGGGTTCAAATTCCAATCCCACAACCATCCTACTGTCATAACTACTTTATAAAATTATTAAAGGTGAAGTGACAGATGTTATTTGAGGTCAAATTATATAAGGTACTAAATTTCTAGTGTTGTAAATAGCAACTAAGTTATATCTTTTCCTAATGGCCAAATTAAGACTAAATAGAAAGAATGTATGTACACAATTGTATTTAAAATATAAAAAAACAATAAAAGCTTTCATATCCAAATATGTCTGTGGCCAAGAATGAGAAATTTCAAAGCCCAAAAAGTTATACTATGCTCACAACCTGTTATAAATTTCTTTTCAGAAAGAGAAAAAAAATTTTTTGCATGCATATCTCCATACTCAAGGACATAAGAACTTTATCTAATGTCTGGTAAACACTCCACTGTTTTGCTTATTAAATAACATCATTAAAAAGCATAAAACTGGACTGCCATCTTACTAACAGCTATAGCACAAAGTTATTCCAGGTACCTGCATCACTAAAATTCAGCCAATTTTATTTTTATGGATGCAGCTATTTTTCCTCATGAGTTTATGGTCATACTGAACCCTCAAAACAAAACAGGAACTGCTCTTTCATTGCATCTTTGGTGAAAAATGCCTGTATTATACTTGTATTCTGTCATCTCATGTATGGCCCCATTCTCTTCTTGTTTCAGGCATCCTGGTATGTTCAATATACTTTCCTTAAAGGCAAAAATTATGTTAGTAAAACCGATTACTTTCCAGAGTTGCATTTTTAAAAAGACACAGAAATTAATTCAAAGAACCAGTACTGTTCATTTGGTAGGGGATTTTCCTTTGAAAATAATAAGAAACTTCAAAAAATATTATTTCTTGACTGGAATCCAACTTGAAATTAAAAAAAAAAAATCTTTCAACCAGCAAATTGCTTAAGTTGATTTGCTTAAGTTCAAAATGCAAATACTCAACAGGTAAGGGTAACACCCTGACTTCAATCACATTACTTCTGCCTAAAGAGAAAAGGCAAAAAACACCTACTTAAACTTTCCATTCAAAGAGATATGTAAAGACTTTTCCTTCATGCTTTCTATAATCACAGCCTTGCTCAGAATAGGAAACTTTACTTTGTCAACATAAAAACCAAAAAGCAAGGCATCCAGGAACAACCTAGGGGGAGAAAGCAAAGTTACTCACTTTCAAGAACTACTGTACATTTAATCACGAACCCATGACATAGATAGTCTTTATCCAATTAGTCTTTTCATTATTGCTGGCTTTGAAAATGGCCAACAATATTCATTAGGTACTGTACCATTAACATTACACTCAAAAAAGGAAAACATGGGAAACCAAATTCTTGCTCTCCTACTCTGCTGATATGCTCTGGTATTAGCTAGAGTATGGTAGTACAAAAAGAGTCTTGTTGTGATATAAAAGGCAATAAACACATCAATGGAATAGTGTTCATGGGCAGCCAAAATGAAGAAGATTCCAAAGAGGTTGAGAACCCAGGATAAAGTGTGCAAGAAATTCCAGCTTCTTGGTGTATCTGGGAAAAGGACAGAAAGATCATTTTAAAACCACATTTCTTCCAATGCTTCTTAGACATGTTTCTTAGGACAGTCTCCCATTCTTCATAGAACTTGACGCCCTTCCCACTGCCTCCTCTGCAGTTAGTCATCTAATATGCATAACCAGATACTTACATTCAGTGACAAAGAAGTTCAGCATAGTTAGGACGACTGTGTGGCCACTGAACATGTAATCTCCACAAGTGTGAACACCGGTTAGGGTCATACCAAAGCCACTCCAAATGGCAAAGGCCCGGTGTAGTTTCTCCCATACGTTGCCATATATCTATAAAAAAAATATTAATTAGTGCTTCAAATGCTTAAGGAGGTAAGAGATCTGAATATCCATTCCCATTGAAATTCAAATGATGCCTGGCTGGGTAACTCAGTTGGTTAGAGCATGGTCCTGATACACCAAGGTTGCAGGTTTGATCCCCAGTCAGGGCACATACAAGAATCAACCAATGAATGCCTAATAAGTGGACAATAAATCAATGTCTCCCTTTATTTCTCCCTCTTTCTAAAATCAATAAATTAAAAAAAAATTCAAATGCTGAATGACTTAGAAATAAGATATAAGCAAAAGCAACCAGAAGACTCCAAGTCTAATGAACTCCAGATATCAAGAATGGGTGGTCAAAGCTTGACAGTACTCAGAAATATTTTGGTAATTAAATAAATAAAATCAATATAATTTAAACTTTTCTACTAGAAGTTTCTTTATAAGAAAAAAAGATGATCACAATACAAAAGTTATTCTTAAGATTTTTTTGTGTGTTTTAAAAAATATATATTTTACGGATCTTTTACATAGAGGAAGGGAGAGGGAGAGGGATAGAGAGTTAGAAACATCGATGCGAGAGAAACACAGACTCAGCTGCCTCCTGCACATTCCCCTTGGGAATGTGCCCGCAACCAAGGTACATGCCCCTGACTGGAACCGAACCTGGGACCCTTGAGTCCGCAGGCCGACACTCTATCCACTGAGACAAACCGGTCAGGGCATTATTCTTAAGTTTTTAATCTAATAATAAAGTAGTATTTATTTGGCTATCTTTGCCAATAAGAAATAGGCTGTGACAAAGACAATGGCTACCAATCAATATCCATTCTCCCCGTCTTCACTGGTAACAAAATCTCAAATGTATTTGAAGTGACAATGAACTCAACCAAACGAAACATTGCATTTTCCAGCCTCTCTTGCAGCTAGGTGAGGCTATGTGACTAAATTCTGTAAAAAAACATTATAAAAGTGTAAAAGGTTTCTGGAATAGCTATTCCCTCTCTCTTTGGTTGTCACATAACTTTTAGTCAAAGATTAATAAAATATGTTATCACTTATAGTCAAAGATTATAAAGTATGTTAATCATGGCCTGAAGGCCTGCCTGAAAAGCAAGTTCTAGGAAAAAATGTTTAAAAGTACATTTTGCTTAAGATAATAGAAAAATGTTGCTAATTAAGCACAAAACAATGATAGCTTAAACAACAGCAAAGGTCATGAGATGTTTAGTTTCTGCTTTTGCTCTAAAGATATCACTGACATGCAATTATGAGATATTTTGCAGAATCTTGGTTCCTTAACCAGATAGATCACCCGATCACAGTGACAAAGGCACCAAATAAGATGTAAGAAACTGAATTAATCAGACTAAGGAAAACCACAAAAGCTTGCACAAGAACTAACCGATGTGCTTCATCCTCAGACCCTAACTCCCAACCTTCCATCTTTGCCTTTAAAAACCCTTGCTCAGAAGCCATCGGGGAGTTTGGGTTTAAAGCAATAGCTTCCTGTTCTCCTGGTTTGGTACCATGGCAATAAATGGCTTCAATTTCTCCATTGCAAAACTTAATATTCAGTGTTTGGCTTTGCTGCGTGTAGAGTGAGTGGTCTGATCCCCTAGTTTGGTAACAAAATATCTTCAATAGAAATCACAATTTCATTACAAAGCTCATCTGCTGATTATACACTACCCAGCTTTCTCTGCCTTAGTTGATGCCAGGAGAGGAAGAAGAATTTATTAGTAGAGAAAATAAAAGAGAAGATACACAATTTGGTTCTTCCATGACTTCTCATGAGAATAGGGTTAGAGACATTACTCTCATGAAAGTAAAAAAATCAGGCAGCCTTAACCAGTTTGGCTCAGTGGATAGAGCGTTGGCCTGCGGACTTAAGGGTCCCAGGTTCGATTCTGGTCATGAGCATGTACCTTGGTTGCGGGCACATCCCTAGGAGGGGGTGTGCAGGCGGCAGCTGATCGATGTTTCTCTCTCATCAATGTTTCAAACTCTCTATCCCCCTGGTTGGCAAACTGTGGCTCGCGAGCCACATGCAGCTCATGAGCCGCAGTTTGCCACTCTGTTGACTAATGAGTTTGCTGACCACTGGGATAGGTGCTTAATCACAAGGAACAACAACAGCTTGTAATTATCGGAATCAAGAATCTAGAGGTCAGTGGTCGGCAAACTCAGTCAACAGAGCCACAGTTTGCCGACCACTGCTATATCCCTCTCTCTTCCTCTCTGTAAAAAATCAATAAAATATATTTATAAAATCGGGCAGTGAAGGACTAGGAAAAAGTCTCAGCCATGGACAGGAAACAAGTAATGCCTGTCAGAAAAAAAAAAGAAGAAGGAAAGGAGGAAGGAAGGAAGGAAAGGAAGCAAGGAAGGAAGGAAGGAAAGAAAAAATTATTGCTCAATTACTCAAGTCTCCCTATCCTTTCCAATTTCAAATATCAGAAAAATAAAGTTGTAACCACACAATAGAATGAGTAAGATGATTTGATGAGACACGGTGTAAAAATTTGCTTTAAGAATTCTATTGATTAATTTAAAAACAGGCATCGTCTTGGTTCTGTCCCCAAACCTTTTACTCCTGAGAATGAGATTTTAAGCAATTAATTTATTACAGTGAAAATGCCCCAAAGAGTTCACTGTAAAGGATTTGATTGCTAGTTAATATCACCTTAACTTTCTATTTTTAATGACTGTTGCAAATAATATAGGTCAATAAGTAGGTTATCTTATAATTCCAAGCAATTAACAGCATTTAGGGCACAATTTGAATAGAAAGCTCCATATATAACGAACTGATCATGAAAAACAGTAATTAGAGACAGTAAAAGGGCTGTCCATACTGTAGAGTGATGGGGTCTAATTTATTTTTATAGCATACTAGAGGCCCAGTGCACAAAATCCGTACACTGGTAGGGTCCCTAGCAGCTGCCGACTGCCGCTTGGGTACTCCTTCCCTTCCCCTGGCTGCCTGCTGCAGCCGCCCCCTGGTCGAACTCCTGCAAGAACTCTGGTTGAGGAGACAATTTGCATACTACATTTTTATTATATAGGATGTTGTAGTCCAATTCTCATATATTTAGTGGCTGACGCATAATTAAATCCTTTGGCTACGGGAAATTATCTTTTCAATATAATAAGTTTCCTTTAAATCTCTTTTAATCAATTAGAATACTATTTGAGGAAACTGTTCTACCCCTACTTCATATCATGTACAGAAATAAGTTCAAAAGATTAAGGATTTAAATATAAAACAAGACTATAAAAGTTTCAGATATCATCTTTCATTAATCAGAATGCAGGGACTCAAAAGATTTAACAACAAATGGTGCTGGCACACAGTGGTGGGAAAACTGACATGCATCCATTATTGGTAATAGTGAAAACTTGTTTTTTCTAGCAGACATTTGAACAATACATCACAATTTTTCATGTGTGTTCTTTGATTTTTTTAATTCCACTTTCAAAAACTTGTCTTAAGGAGGTGATTAAATAGTGAAAAAGCATAAACGTATATGTATGACAGCACTGTTTATAAAGCATAGATTTGGAAACCACCTAAATGTGCACCACTTGGGAGACTGGTAAATCATGCAATGGAATATTCTGCAGCTATTGAAAAGATGAAGTATGGTTATTTATATTTCTTCATAAAAATAGTAAACATAATATTAAATAAAACATGAGGTAAAAAACTATACCTGTAATATAACCCTATCTTTTGTTTTTAAAAAAGTATTTATCCAGATAAACTTATTTGAATGATTAAGTATGCTTAACAATAGCCTATGTGACTGCCCTGTGACAGTTAATAGCATCATTTATGGTGTAGAGTGAAGGAGAGGAATTGTGTACTTCTACTTTTTAATTTGTACATTTCCATAAAATTTGAATTTTTAAAATAAGGCATTTTATTATTTTTTAAATTTTAGTGATTTTAGAGAAGAAGAGAGAGAGAGAAACACAGATTTGTTGTTCCACTTATTTATGCATTCATTGGTTGATGCTTGTACATGTTCTGACTGCAGATGGAACTCGCAACCTTGGTGTATTGGGATGACGCTCTAACCAACTGAGCTACCTGGCAAGGACTAAAATTTGAATTTTTACAATAAACTTATGTCACTCTGTAATTAAAAAATATTACTCTCCCTTTCTGGGACAACAACAGCTTTTACCTTAAAAATGAAACATTTCCTTTATATTAACTCCTAACTGTCATATAACTCTTCCACCTTTCTTACTGGCAGTTTCCTAATATCTGGAGAAAGTTTGCCACCCTTCAGCTCAGGGCTTTACTTTTAGCTCTTGATCGCCTTTGGCTGCCTAATCTTCCCTTGTTTAAAAAATTTCAGCTATTTATATCATAGCAGAAGAAGTGACATTTATTTTGGTTTTACACTTTACAAACATGAAAATAACCAAGGTGTTAATATATTCATTTGAATACTTTGGAACACAACTAAAGCATGGAGGCTTAGGGTAATAAATTCTTTTGGCCAAATTTAATGAGTCACAACAGCCAATTTTGTATATAAAGTACAGGTGCTTTTCAGGATATTTTTATTTTTTAAAGGTATTCATTACCCAGGTTTTTGTTCCCAGCTGCATAATCTCTTCTCTCTCAATTTAACCAGAAAAGATGTCTACAGTTTACCAAAAAAGCTACAAAGTATAAAACAAAAACAAAAAATCAGGCATTATTTAGTATATCCCAGAAAGAGTAAAGTTTATAGCAGTGGGTACTATTTTAAATGGAATATAATCAAACTGCAACTTTTAAAAAAGGAGAGATAAGAACAGTGAAGGGACCAGTCATGTATTATGAAGAACTAAAGATGCTGAGGATAGTGAGGAAGGGAACATGATTAATCCAGAGAAACTTTCTATAGATGGATGGATAGAAGTAACAGAGAGGCAGATGCCGGCTTAAAATTTTTACCAAATCATTTCTAGAGGTTTATCACAAATACTGGAAATACTAAAAAGCACATTTTAATAGTAAAAGCAAAGCCTTAGCCCTACTGTATAAATGGTGCCATCAACCCGCCAACAAGAAGAGGAGAAAGAATGATAAAGAAGGTAGCAGGCTACCTTTCCAGTACACTGCAGGTGCTGTCCTGGCACGGAGAGGGAGGTCACAAACATGGTAAAGCAGCGAAGCAAGAATACAGTGCCCATCAGACTACAGAGCCTTCGCAGAAGTATTGACCTGTGGACAGAGCGACCAAAAAGGGAGAAAGATCAGAAGAAAACACACCAAAATAACCCAGACATCAAATGTTCATTTAAAGGGAAAGCAAGCAGGAATACCGCTAGACTCTTGGAAGAGGACAGAAATCTTTCATTATCCAGTAGAACTTTCTGCAATGATGAAAATGTTATACAACTGAAATGTAATTAGTACAACCGAGGAACTGAATATTAATTTTATTTCATTTTCACTAATTTAAATTTAAATGGTCACACGTGGCTACCACCTGCCATGTTGGACAGTGTAGACCTAAGAGCATCATTTTATTGATAAGAAAATATGGCTAAGAGAAAGCAAAAGAGTTACATAAAAGAAAAAACTAGTATCTAGCCTGACTCTTAGCTTGGTGTTAGTCCTATTACTCATATATTGCTCATAAATTATTTACTTAATGAGAGATAAAGTTGAATACGTGGTTCTAGGGAAATTTTTTGCTCATTAATAGCATTGTAAATTTGTTAATGATAGTAGCTATCTACTAAATGTTATCTTCCCTAACTTAAACTTAGCTATCGGCTGACTCAGTGGTTGAGCATTGACCTATGAACCAGGAGGTCACGGTTCAATTCCCAGTTGGGGCACATGCCTGGCTTTCGAGTTCAGTCCCCTGTGTGGGGTGTGTAGGAGGCAGCCAATAAATTATTCTCTCTCATCATTGATGTTTCTATCTCTCTCTCCCTCTCCCATTCCTCTCTGAAATCAATAAAGACATATTTGAAAAAAAATACTGTTTTTTTAAATACTAAGTTTTACATTACATATATCGCTAACAAAAAATTTAAAGTGCATTGTGACACCACTTGTACTGTTATATTATTTTTTTAAATGTCTTAAAACCAAATCAGAGTATAAGATACTTAAATTCAGGGATTATACTGTACATGTTTTCAAAATGCTACTCCCATCCTAAAAAAAAAAAAGCACTGAACACAAGGTTGAGTATGTTTTAAACTTCAGTGTGTACACCTGGGATGGAGCCTAGGATTCTGCATTTTAACAAGACCTCAGGTGATTCTAGTGAAAATGGCACAAAGTCCACCTTTGGGAAACACTTTCTTTGATTTTGAAACATCAAAATTTGCATTTAACTGTCCATTGCTATGCTTTGTTAAATCTACAAAGGTTTCCTAGAAAGAAAACTCTTTCTTGTTTTGAAGAGTTGATAAAATTAAAATCTACAGGGTCTTAGAAGAAAAGCTAACCCAGAGAGCAATAGGGATACACATGTTTTTAAACCACCTCTGGTTTTAAGCAATATTGCTACAAACCAGGAGAAAATGAGGTGCAATATGGCCTAAAAGTGTCACATAATTAGCAATCATCAACCTGTCTTTTCACCTTCAAAGCACTGAAATAATTGCTGCTTAGGACTTAATGCCCATCACTGCTTTTCTGCAAGCACTCCCCAGTGAGAAGAAAGGAGCAAACATTCAAGAAAATGTTGCCATTCCTCTTCAGTGTCCAAAGACAATGGATAGGAGATCTACAACTTTCTGGTTCTTTAATTTTTTCTTCACTATGCCTTATTTTTTACTTAAACCAAGTAATTTCCCCTCCTAATGTAGGATAGGAGCCTCCCTTTATCCTTCTCTTCTTTTTCTAATGAGAACAAAATTTTTTTTCACTTTATATTTCTTGGTGAAAGTGTCAAAGAAGCACTTTCCCTATTTAGCAATTTCCCCTACCATCTAAAGTAAACCACACTGACTAGGCATGCATGGTATGTGCAAAACAATCTCTTTTTTCATGGGCCTCCTCCAAGCAGAGAACCATTTCTTCCACTCAAATTCCTTAGAGGAGTTTCTATACTTCTACAGAAAGTGACATTTATGTTTCCAAAGAAAGATAACGGCTAGATTGCCAATGGTTGGCCCATGTCTGAACATCACTATTTCTGTTCTTTCCCTATAAAATGCACTCAGAATATTGCTGAATATGTAGGTATTGCCTCTGGCTGACTCTTTTGTTAATCAAAACCAAAACATTAATTTGTTTTGGTTTTGCCAGTAACTATGATGTCACAATGACTAGAGAAGGAAATTAATAAGGAAACTGCAAAGGGAGAAACAGGTTTGGTGACTTTTACATAAAACAGACAGAACACTTTCGGTGTTTTAATGAAGTGAAGTACCTGTGTTTGTGAAGAAGAAGAACCAGGATCCAAATATAGCACAGAATCATGCCACATACTTCTGTCATAGCAAAGGCCCATGGGATTCTAGGAACGCTAGAACAGAAAAAATTAATTTTGGGCTGAAGTATATGCACATAAATGACACCACTCTTTTCAATAAGATACTCTTCTAACCTTAAAATTGCTTTCTATTAGTATAACTTTTATCTCTTTGAGGAGATGATATTTGGAGAGCCTGGATGGGAAAACTTTCATAAAGTACCCCACTTACCATAATCTCTTTGTTGTCTGTGATTCCCAGGCATGTTCTCTGTTAAGAAGTAACAACCCTGCCCTACCTAGCTGGTTTGGCTCATTGAATAGAGTTCTGGCCTGAGGACTGGAGGCTCCCAGGTTCGATTACCGGTCAGGGGGCACATGCTCGGGTTACAGGCTCAATCCGCAGTAGGGAGCGTGCAGGGGATCTCTCCTAGAGCTCTTAACCTTCTTGTTCCATTCTAGAATGATTGCCATTTTCTAGTTCTCCTGCATAGCTATTTGTTGGCATAAAACTTAACCCTCATCTTGAGAATGCCTCTTTCCTAAGACGGATTCTCTGTTTCGTAGATCCCATGTCCTCTTCCTCCCCAGTTTACTTAGTTTTGATGGTGTGTATCCTCCAGTTGTTTTCTGAGAAAGAGGGGCTAGAGGATGAACTTGTTTTAATATTAGATTTATTTGAGGTTTAACTTACAAACTGAAAAACTTGCCCTTTTCAGCTCTATATTTCAATGAGTTTTGAAAAATATTCAGTCGTATAACCACCACTACAATAAAGGTATAGAACATATCCATCAGTCTCTTGGGTAAATACCTAGGAGTGAAACGGTTAAGTGTATGTTTAACTTCTTAAGAAACTATCAGACTGTTTCCAAAGCAGTTGCATCATTTTGCATTTCTACCAGCAACGTATGACTGTATCTTCTAGTTTCTACTGTTGCTAAGAAGTTTGATGCTATTTGGATTTCTAATCTTTGCATGTGACCTGTTTTGTCTCTTAAGAAGCTTTTTAGGATCTTCTGCTATATTCAGTATTTTGAAATTTTTCATTTCTTATATTGTGTGCTCAGTGGGCACTTTCAATCTAGAAAGTCATGTCCTTTGGCTCTGGGAAATTTCCTTGTATTATATCTTAGATACCTCCTCCTGCATTTTCTTTATAAGAAATCCCACTTGTTCACTGTGAGGCCACCTGGATTGATCTTACTTTTTTTCCTCTACTAAAAAAAAGTTTTTTTCATTGATTATTTTAGAGAGAGTGGAAGGGAGTGGGGGAGAGAGAAACATCAATGTGAGATACATCGATTGGTTGCCTCTCGCACGTGCCCTGACCAGGGCTGGGGATTGAATCTGTAACACAGGTATGTGCCCTTTGGGAATCAAACCCAAGACCTTTGCTGCGTGGGCTAACACTCTAACCACTGAACAACACTAGCCAGGGCTCTGCTACTTTTCATCTCTGCTCTATATGTTGGGCAATTTCAGCAAATCTATCTTCCAATTATCTTGCTATGTTTTAAATTTCTACTTTTCCTTCTTCTTCTTTTTTTTTATTTTTGGTTGATCCTCACCCAAGGATACTCTCTCCATTGATTTTTTTTTTTTTTGAGAGAGGAGGAGGAGGAGGGAGAGAGACAGAGACAGAAAAACATCAATGAGCGAGAGACACATCAATTGGTTGCCTCCTGCACATGCCCTGATGGGGCCAGGGATAGAGCCTGCAACAAAGGTATGTGCCCTTGACCAGAATAGAATTCATGACCCTTGGGTGTGTGAGCCAATGCTCTTAGCACGGAGCCAAACCAGTTAGGGCTACTTCCATTTTTTTATTTTCCAAAAACTTTTTATCTGAATTTTGCTTTTTTTAATAGGCTACTGTTATTATCTCATAGAATGCGACATCTCTTATCTGTGAGAACATGGTTGTTTTGAAGTGTTCTTCTCTTCCCTATTTGTGTTCCCAGTTTGCTTTTTCTGTTTGCATTGGTCTGTTTTCCTCAAATAATTGGTGATTCTTGACTGACCATTCATATTTGATAGTGAAGTACTAAAAAACAACAACAAAAACCTGACGCTCTGTGTGCGTGGACAGAGCTTGTCAAGCTGTAGATTTCACTGTAGAGTAATTGAGCAGAGGTCTGGCAAATGAGATAGGGGTATCTTTCTACCACTATATCTACAGTTCTTTTCTCTCACGTAGGTTTTCCAAGGAGAGGACTGTTCTCCTGCTTGGAGGACTGGGACTGGGTGGGAGTGGAGATGGGAAATAAGTCTGGCTACTTAAGGAAGTTAGACGTCTCAGTGATCATTACACTGAGATTTACAGTTAACTGTAGATTTATAGTTAACTCTCTTGAAAACATACCGAAAAACATGCACCTTTGTTCTCATGTGGGCCTGGTGTCTCCAAGTCCAAAGTCTCTCACATTCAACTACTCTGGAGCATACACTACCTGTCTTCTATTGTAGTAGAGCAGGTCTAAAAAATTCTTAAATTTATTTTAACGAAATCTCCCATATTTAGCTCCTATTGATATCTGGTCTTGAGATATGCTTGGTGCCTCCTATTTTGAGTTTTCCTAGAGCTCTATAGTACAAATAAATTCACCTTTTGGGCACTGCTAGTCCTAATCTCACAACAGGCACTTAACTTTCACTAACCAATTTTTCATTATTATCACTATTTTTGCCTTCATGGGATTAAAGAGACCTCTTTCCCTTTTACTGTCATTTTAGTGGAGTGTTGTGAGAAAACTGTCAAATATGTACTCAATAGCTCATACTTATAATATAAAGCTTTCTAAAATGCATTTATACCTGTACTAGAGGCACAGTACATAAAATTTCTGCACGGGGGGGGGGGGGGGAGGGGGGGTGTGTCCCTCAGCCCAGCCTGCACCCTCTCCAATCTGGGACCCCTTGAGGGATGTCCAACTGCCCGTTTAGGCCTGATTCTGGTAGGATCAGGCCTAAACGGGCAGCTGGACATCCTTCTCACAATCCAGGACTGCTGGCTCCCAACTGCTCGCCTGCCTGCCTTCCTGATTGCCCCTAACCACTTCTGCCTGCCAGCCTGATCACCCCCTAAACACTACCCTGCCAGCTTGATTGATGCCTAACTACTCCCCTGCCAGCCTGTTTGCCCCTAACTGCCCTCCCCTGCAGGCCTGGTCCCCCCCCAACTGCCCTTCCCTGCAGGCCCGGTCACCCCCAACTTCCCTCCTCTGCTGGCCAGGTCACCCCTAACTGCCCTCTCCTGCAGGTTTGATCGCTCCCAACTGCCCTCCCTTTTAAGGCCTGGTCCCACCCAACTGCCCTCCCCTGCTGGCCATCTTGTGGCAACCATCTTTGACCACATGGGGGCAGCAATCTTGTGTGTTGGAGTGATGGTCAATTTGCATATCACTCTTTTATTAGATAGGATAGAGGCCTGGTGCATGGGTGGGGGCCAGCTGGTTTGCCCTGAAGGGTGTCCCGGATCAGGGTGGAGGTTCCCTTGGGGCATGGGGCGGCCTGGGCGAGGGGCCTGTGGTCATTTGCAGGCCGGCCACGCCCCCCAGTGACCCAAGCGGAGGCCCTGGTATCTGAGGATTTATTTATCTTCTATAATTGAAACTTTGTAGCCTTGAGTGGAGGCCTAGGCCAGCCAGGGTGTGCGGAAAGCTTGGCTTCCTCCGTTACCGGGGAAACCCAAGCCTCCTGCTTGCTCCATTGCAGCAGTCATCTTGGTTGGGTTAATTTGCATACTCGCTCCTGATGCTCTGGTGGGTGTAGCGGAGGTACGGTCAATTTGCATATTACTCTTTTATTAGACAGGATATGCCTTTTTCCTGGATAGAATTTAATTTTCTTTGCTAATACAGAGTCATCACTGTGAACACTGATTATTACCTTGAACACAATAGAACACAATAATGATTTCAAGGACTGCTGACAAATAAAGGACAGTTAAGCCCCAGATTGATTTGTTTTTTCCATTATTTATGTTTTCTTTTTATAGTGCTTCTGTGTCCTCCCTTGCTATTATGGTTATCAGCTGGCCCTTCTCATTGTTGTAAGTGGGCCTACCGCTAGAAGCATCCCTATCTCCTTCTAATTTTGTTTATGTTGTGCTGAAGCTCTTGGAATTGTGTCAAATAAGCTTCAGAAGCAGATTCTGAAACAAAGATCTGTGCAAAAGTGATTAGGAGTGTTCCCAAGGGAAAACCATAGCAGTGGGGAAATGAGATCAGGAAGGCAAGGAAGAAGGCAAATATGAGACATCAAGCACAATCCCAGGCGGAATTCAGGCAAACATAACTTTGGCTCAGTCTTGTAGGGCATTTGGGAGACAGTGTAGGTCCAACCAAAAAGTTGTCCCAATCAGGCCAAAGACAAATGAAATATTTATACCCTACCTCCCCAGTCATTGGTTAAGGGTTGCTGTTGGAGAGATATACATTTCCAAGCACTTTTGGCTCTCTTTTAAAGCAGGCAAAGTGCGCTCCAGCAGTCCAAGAGCAGCTCTCCAACAAAGACACATTTGCTGGATGTTGGGAATACCAGTGAGCAAGAAAATGGAAAACAGATCGGAGGATATGGGAAGACAGCACCTGCTACCATTCTCCTATGAATAAAGTTTAGATACTTAAGAGCATGGAGCTTTGTAGTAGATGACACCATAGAGTTAGCCAAAATTTGGTTTCAAATCCCCATTGTGACTTGAAAATATGTTTATACAAAAGTTTGTATACTAATGTTTATAGCAATATTAATAGTAGGCAAAGATTAAATACATAACTCAAACATTCATCAACTGATGAAAGGATAAACATGTTGTAGTATATCCATACAATGAAATATTATTCTGTAATAAAAAGAAATAAAATTCTGACACACACTACTATGTGGATGAATCTTAAAAACACACCATTGCTTATCTCAGTGCTTGAGCATTGACCTATGAACCAGAAGGTCACAGTTCACTTTCCAGTCAGGGCACATGCCCAGGTTGTGGGCTCGATCCTCATTGTGGGGCATGCAGGAGGCAGCTGATCAATGAGTCTCTCATCACTGATGTTTCTATCTCTCTCTACCGCTCCCTTCCTCTCTGAAATCAATAAAAATATTAAGAAAACATTAAAAAACACACTATTGTGTTAAATGAAAAGCCAAAAACACACAAAAAAGGCTACATGCATGATTCTATTTATATGAAATATTCAGAACAGGCAAATCTATGGAAACAGAAAGTGGTTGCCAGGATCTGGAGAGAGAAAGAAATGGGAGTATGACTGATAATAGATATGACTTTCTTTTAGGGCCAAAGACAATGTTTTGGAATTAGCGGTGATAGGTGCACAACTTTGTACATATACTAAAAATCACTGAATTGTACACTTTAAAGTCTTCATTACTCTTCCAGACTATTTTCTCTTTTCTCCCATTATGCCTTGTTATAGTCATCCATAGACCACAGCATCCATTATAACATTTCTGTCATCTCCAAAACTACACCTGTTATATAATCTGTATTCTTCTCACTCACTTCTTTTTTAACTTCTCTTCCTATGACCTTGTCTTTTACTCTATTTCAGAGACCCACACCCAGGGTTATAACATGGATCTTGTCATTACCAAGATTATTTTTTATAATCTTAACTTCAAGAATCCTATACTAACCAATACCTCTTATCTTTCCAGCTTATTCTTTCAGACTACAACTTCAATAACTCTGAGATCTAAAGTACATTGATCTTATAACATTTTCACTGTCCTTCATCTACCTCATATCCTCACATCCCTCTTACCCACCTGAGTCCATGGACAATCATTATAATCACTCCCTTGCCTTTTTTCCTTCATTGTACTGCCTAACAAAATTTCAACCCTGCTTAAATCCAATTCTCCACCTATTCCATGCCTATATCAGTGGTAAAACACACAATGCCAACACAACTACTAACTAAATGAGGCCCTTAGTGCTGCTATTATGTCACACAAATCTATTCACTCTCCTAGATAACTATTTTACACATCATACTTTCTCCTCAAACCACCAACCTTCTCTCCATTTTAACTCTCTGTTGGCAGAGAAAATAAAAACAATCAAATAATGGAACATTAGGAGAATAAACAGCAACCTTCTTCCTTTGTTTCATTCTTTTCTACTTTCCCCTCTATTATGGATGAACAGTCCATGTGCCTACCACCAGCCTCTCCTATTCACTGGGTCCCATTCCTTTTCAAGGACATGACTCCAAAAATAGTACCCTCTCTTTCCTCCAACATCATCCCCCACCCCGAAATTGGGTCATTCCTGTAATATAGTCCATCCAAAACAAAACCCTGGTGATTCCATATCCTTTCCTCTTTTCCCCAAACTACAGCTTCATTTCTCTGCTACCCTTAAAAGAAAACTTACAAGACTCGATTGTTTCCAATTTCTTCCTTCCCATTCTCTTCCTCTCTTAACATTTCTTTGCCCCAATTTTTTTACTTTAAAAAATTCTGATCATACCAAAAGAGAAGTTGAAAGAATAGTTTAGATTTTTCACTTAAATCTATCAATTGTTTATAATAATTAACATTTTTCTATATTTGCTCTTTCTATAAATACCTATATAAATACACTCTTTTGGAGGAGATTGAACTCCCCCCAAAGTAAGTTGCAGACATTATGACACTTTTCTCCTAAATACTTTAACATGCATCTCCTAAAAACAAGAATATCCTTTTCATAAACCAATACACTACACCCACGAAACTGTAACACTGATTTAGTGCTATACTACATCATTTAATATGAAGTTCATATTCAAGTTTTCCTAATTAACCCAAAATGCCCTTTACAGCAGTATTTTTTTTTTCTTGACACAGGATCTAATTAAAAAGTTCATGCATTGCTCTTGGTTGTGTCTCTTCTATTTCCCTTACAATTCCCACTGCCTGGTTTTAGTCTGCCACAACACTGACATTTTTGGAGAGTCTAAGTCAACTAGTTGTCTTATAGAATGTTACATGTTCTGGATTTGTCTAATTTTCTCAGGATTAGATTTAGGATACATATTTTTAGGCAAAATTGTTACATAATTGATTTGTGAACATCATATCCAATGCATATAATATCAGTTTGTCCCACTGTGAAGACACCTTTGATCACTTGGTTAAAAATGACACATGCCAAGATCTTGCCATTGTAAAGATATCTTATTACTATTGTAATCCTATCTAATAAAAGGGTAATATGCAAATTAACCGTCACCCCATCACAAAGATGGCAGCGCCCGTAGCCACAAGATGGCAGCACCCAGTCCTTTCAGCCCCACTGGAGTCCCACAGTCCTGGGGCGGGGTGGCCGCTGAGAGTGGTAAGCGTGAGCGGCCTGGTGGAATGCTTGCTTCGTCACTACGGCGACGAGGCAAGCGTTCTGCCCTATCCGGTTGGTCGTGGATGGGCCTCTGAGCTGCGGGTGCGGAGCAGCCAGGCCCCGCAGAGAGCTACTGGTGCACGGATTTGTGCGCAGGGCTACTAGTTAAATCATATGTGAGATGATACTTTCACATCATGTCACTATGCTGCTCCCCAATGGCATTTTACTTAATGGATTTTAGCATCCACTTGCCTGAATAAATGGAGGTTGCAAAATAGGCCATCCACATTTATTTGCTGGTATTATTCTTTAAGAACTTTCCCTCGCACACCACCATTTTTTGCTTGTTTTATTTATCACTATAGATTCATAGATTCTTTTTCTTACTCATTATAGGGGTTGGCAAAAGTAAGTTTACAGTTGTAAGTACACAAAAGTTTATTCTTATATTATTTATTAATTGTTGTATTACAACTGTAAACCTACTTTTCCACACTCCTGGATATTATAATTCATTACCATCACTACTCATTTTGATGTTCCAACTGTCCTAATTTGACCAGTGGGAGCCCCTTCACACCAGCTCTTATGTTCTTTTGACATGTTTCCAGTGGTTTTGTGCAGTCCCTTGCTTTATGGCACAAGATCTACTTCAGGCTCATTTTTCACTTTCCTTGCCCCAGACTTAAAATCAGTCATTTCTGTAAGGAATCTTGGTCTGGGGTTCCATTTAGGAGGGATTGGTAGTTAGAAACCATGATCTGAATGCTCATGGTGCTTACTGCTACTGAGTTTTTCCTGTAAATCTTTCATAATAGTTCACAGAAATCTTCGTTTTTAATTAATATATATACAGATATATTTTAAATATATTGTTATTGATTTCAGAGATGGGGGAGGGGGGGGAGAGAGAGAGAGAGAGAGATCAATGATGAGAGAGAATCATTGATCAGCTGCCTTCTGCATATCCTCACCAGGGAATGAACCCAAAACCTGGGCATGTGCCCTAACAGGGAATCAAACTGTGACCTCCTGGTTCTTAGGTCGATGCTCAACCACTGAGCCACACTGGCCAGGTGCCTCATTTGTTTTTATGATTAAACAGTACTCTATTGTGTAGATGTGCCATTCAACTAGTTTTTCATGGATAAGCATTTAGATTATTTCCAATATATATAATTATTACAAATAATGTCACAATGAATAACTTTGTGCATATGTTGTTTCATATTTGTGGAGACATACTTTTACATAAATTCCAGTAAGTCTCACATTCTCTCTTGAATCCATTAAAACCAGGCTTTTGCCCTTTTAACTTTTGTCAAGGTAACTGATGACCAACACGTTGCTAAATCCAACGGTCAATTACCCTCATCTTACTTGGCCCCTCAGCAGCACTTAACATGGCTAATTATTAATTATTCCTGTTTTCTCAAATTGTTTTTATTTTTAACTTGGCTTCCAGGATACATAACTCTCTCTCTGCCCTGACATTCTCAATCTTCTTTGCCAGTTACTTCTCTTACCTCTAAATGTTATAGTAATGTTCTTTGGCTCAGTTTTCAATTTTATTTTCCCTCTCACTCCCTAGGAGACCTTATCTAAGCATCATAGCTTTACCTATGCTGGTAACTCTCCTGAATCAGCCTAGAGCTCTCTGGATTCTAACTCATCTTTCCATCTCTTACTTGATTTGGTATAAAAGAAAGCTCATACTTGACATGTATAAAATCAGACCCTAATTCTTTTCTCTAAGTCAGCTCCTTCTACAGTCTTCTCATTTCTTTTTTCTTTTTTTTGCTATAAATACATGTGTTTGGTGAGTGAGGGTGACAGAAGGCGGAGAGGGGGCTGTACACAGCTGGTATAGGCTTAGAGGCGGACCACCACAGAGACAGGCAGTCCGCCAGCAGGGCAGGCGGGCAGCATCCTGGGGCCTGTAACACTTGGTTGTTGGGGTGCCGGCAGGGGTCCTGTCCTGGGCCACCTGGCCCGAGGTCCAGGGTGGTGTCGGCAGCAGCATCTGGACTCAGCTAACATCATTCAGGGCCTTGCGGGCAAACTCCGGCAGGATGAAGGCTGCCTGGTGCACGTCAGAGTTGTAGTATCTCAGCTGCACGTGTTCCACCTGCTTCTGCGTCAGTGGCTGCACGGGCTCCTGGAAGTTGGTGCTCGGGTTCTTGCTGCACAGCATGAAGCCAATCTGGCCGCTGGGGTAGGTGGGGATGGTGCAGTAGGCTTAGCGCACCACGGGGAAGAGCGACCTGCAGAAGTGCTGCATGTCCTTGATGAGGTCCAGGTGCAGCCACTGGCACTCGCCCAGGCAGCAGAGGATCCCGTCCTCCTTCAGGGCCATCTTCATGAGCTGGTAATAGGACTCCTTGAAGAGGCTCTTGGCAGGGCCCATGGGGTCCAAGGAGTCAGTGATGATAACATCGAAGGCGTCCTGGTTCTGTTTCATGAACTCAAAGCCGTCACCCACGTGAAGGGTCAGCTTTGAGCTCGAGTAGCCAATGGCCATGCTCGGCAGGAACTTCTTAGAGACTTGAATGACATCCTCGTCAATCTCGCACTGGACCACAGACTCCACCGAGGAATGCTTCACCACCTCCCGCAGGACACTCCCGTCCCCACCCGCGATGATCAGCACCTTGCGTGGGTTGGGGTGGCTGCAGAGCGGCAGGTTGGCTATCATCTCCTGGTAGGAGAACTCGTCTCGCTCCGTGCACTGGATGACCCCGTCCAATACCAGCACGTTGCCGTAGCTCTTACTGCGGAAGACAAGGATATCCTGGTACCGCGAGCGCTGATGGTGGAGCAGCTGCTCCACCTGCAGGGACAGGGCCTGACCCGGCCACAGGCTGCACGTCTCGGAACCAGCCCTCGCGGATGGCAGAGGGCCGGAGGTGGCGGGGCCATCGGGGCCGGGGCTCCATGGCGGGCGCGCTGGCGGGCGCGGGGTGCGGACCCGGGACTGCAGGCCGTGCGGAGCCACAGCACAACGGGACCCAGTCTTCCCATTTCTGTAAAGGGCAATTCCATCCTTCCTGATGCTCAAGTCAAAAATCTTGGGACGATTCTTTTGTTTTGTTTTGTTTTTTTGTTGTTAATCCTCACCTGACGATATCTTTCCATTGATTTTTAGAGAGAATGGAAGGGAGGGTGGGAGACAGAGAGAGAGACACACACACATCAGTTGGTTGCCTCCCACATAGGCCCCAATCAGGGCAAGGGATTGAGCTTGCAACTGAGGTACATGTCCTTGACCAGAATCAAACCCAGAGACCTTCAGTCCACAGGCTGATACTCTATCCACCGAGCCAAACCAGCTAGGGCTTCTCTCTTTCACTCATACTTTACATGAAATTCATCAGCAAATCCTGTTGGTTATACCTTCTATATATATTTAGAGAGAGAGAGAGATTGACTCTTTCACACCATCTCTACCACCAATATCCTCATCCAATCCACCTCATCTTTATCTAGATGAATTCAGTAATTACCTAATCCCTGCTTCCTTACTCCCAGTCCCTCAGGCTATTCTTAATACAACAATTAGAAGGACCTTTTAAAATGGAAGTTAGTTCACTCTAAATACTTCCAAATACTTCCCAAAGGCTTCCCTTTCACTCAAATGAAAGCTAAAGCTCTTACAACTGGTCCCTGCACAATCTGGATTCCTGTCTCCTCTTGGACCTCATCTGCAACTGTTCTCCCATCTCTCACTTGCTGTTCCTTACACATGCTAAAGCCAGACCACCATTTCAGATTTTTGCACATTGCTGTTCCTCTGCTTAGCATACTCATTCCCAAATAGTGACATGCTTTCTTCCTTACTTCCTTGGGGGTCTTCCTTTTCAGCTGGGAAAACTGTATAGAATAAGGAAAGAGATATAGGGACCTAACAAGCTTCTTGAACAGCTTACACTCAATTCTTATTTTAGTACCCACCACTCTTTCACCTCCAATATCCAGAGCTTTGAGAAATCTGAAACATAGATTGTGTTGGTTCTTAGTTTTCTTGACTACTTGTTTCAGAATTAGGTTATTTTAGGTTTGCTAGTTGCCACTCATCTGCTTTCAAACTTCCAAAAATAAATGGCTGTTTTCTCCTCTTTTATCTGACCCATTCTTATTGGTGTACAACTTAAAGCAAACAAACATTAAAAGCCTCTATACTATGCTTTTAGTAGGGGTTAGAGAGGGGACTAAATATGGATATATATGTTATATATATATATATATATATATATATATATATATATGTCATTCTGCCATCAAAGTGGACCTTTTAATACAGTTGATTAAAAAACATGAATTATTAGGCACCTTCAAAAGGGCAAAACATTTTATAAAAATAAACAAGAAAGCATTACAAACTTTTAAAATACTTTTTTAAAAATCACAAATATAGCCCTGGCTGGTGTGACGTTGTTGGGCATTTCCCTTGCACCAAAAGATTGCCGGTTCAATTCCCAATCGAGGCACATGCCTGGGTTGCAGGCTCAATCCCCAGGAGGGTCATGCAAGAGGAAGTCAACTGATGTGTTGCTCTCACATTGATGTTTCTCTCTCTCTCTCTCTGTCTCTCCCCTTTTGTCATCCTCTCTCTCTAAAAATTAATTTAAAAATCTTTAAAAACAATAAAAATAAATGTAGATGTACGGATCCCCTTAGTTTAAAAATAAAAATCACAAATATAAAAACAACAGTTTTGAGGTTTGTTCTAGTCTTATTTTCCATACATATACACATGTATATGTGTGCGTGTACTTTTCACACACACACATATACACATATGTGTGTGTGTGTGTGTGTATATATATACACATACACCACATATTTTTATTCATTTGGAATTTCATAAAAACAACAGAATACTATCAATGAATCAGTTTGTACTATTTGTAATAATCCCGATTTATTTGGTGATACAGGAGACCGCTCCATATTTTTGGAAAAGCAGAACCCTGATCATCATTAAAAAAAAAAAAAAAAGTAACCAAATCTCATTTATTACAAACTTCTGGGGAAACCTCTTTAAAATCTGAAGTGCCCAGGGAGCTATAATATAGTTATAGAAAAATAAATTAAATAGTGGTCTCTCCCACTCACCTAGGGTTAAGGTGTGGTTTACTCTAAGAGAAAAAGGCAATTTCAAAGCATATTGTTCTATATTATCAGATAAAGCAAATGAAAAGTATATATCTATCAAAAGAACAATAACAGTTATTAGAAATATGTTTTTATCATTGCTGTTATAGCAATCTTCTACAAATTTGGCAACTAGAAACAAAACTTACCTGTCTAAGAATATATCTGGGAGTGGTGGGTAGGTCTGCATGTCAGGCACTCGCTCATGGACTATAACCATAATGAAAGATGTAAATCCGAATACTATAAAAACATATATACAACTCAATATGGTCTTCCAGTACTCTGGGTCCAATCTTCGAACAGAATGTTTGTTTTTACCATTCATGTACTGGTACTGATCAGAATTCAAATCAATGATGGGTCCATCACAGTCATGTGAAGGCTCCCCATTACAGAGCCACTCTGCACTCTGAAGAGCACTGATGAAAGGAGTCATGGAACTCATGGGACTGTCACTGTTGTATCCCATCTCTTCTAAAACATCAATATGTATTTTCTGCAATTTCCGGACGGAAAGCATTAATCTTTTAATGTCCCCTAAGACTTTGATTTCCAGAGGAGGAGACCGGAGATCATATTCAGTCAATGTTAGCAATGTAATTCCATCAAGTCGGTGCTTATTGCATAATATGTCCACATATTCAAAGAAGCCTTCATCCTTCAGCCAAACAGCCACATGCTTGGTTGTCCAGCGGCGAATGCAGAGTTGATTAGGACCAGCCATTTCCTCCTCCACTGTCTGTCATGGGAAAACAGAAAAACAAAACAAAAACTTCAGTGTGTCTTAGCAACTCCTTTGAAGACCAAATACACATAAACATACCAGAAACGGTAATTTACCTACACTGCCCTATTGGCTTCTAGAATGAAGAAACAAATCCTATCTAATAAAGAGGGAATATGCTAATTGACCATCACACTGTCTGCTGCTGCCACTGCCGGCATATTGTTACAAAGATGGCGACACCCACAGCCAATAGGGAGGGAATATGCTAATTGACTGCCCTGTCCTCAAAGATGGTGGTGCCCACAGCCAATAAGGAGACAATATGTTAATTGACTGTCCCACCCTCAAAGATGGCAGCGCCCAGTCCCCTCAGCCCCACTGGAGCACCTGCCTCCAGAGTCCCCCAGTCCCCTCAGTTCCCCCAGCTGCCCAGGGCCAGCCCAAGGCACAGGCAAGCCTCGGAGGGTGGCTGCCCAGCTGCCCAGGCCTGCTTGAGGCTCAGGTAACCAGGGTTGGCTGAGGCTTGTGCTGCCGGCAGTGGCAGCAGCAGAGGTGTGATGGGGGTGTTGCCTTCCCCTGATCGTCAGGTCACCTCCTGCCCCTCATAACTCCCGGACTATGAGAGGGGGCAGGCTGGGCTAAGGGACCCACCTCCAGTGCATGAATTTTCATGCTCTGGGCCTCTAGTATTCAATAATGAGTGGTTTTCAATAGGTTAAAATTCTAATAATTTTATGCATATGACCCCATTTGCATAAAGGAGGCTAATGACCAAACATTTTTACAAAAAATTATTTTATAAATGGCTTTTCCACACCATAGCAGCCATAACTTAATTATATAAAGCCTACTATTGAAAGCAATGGAGAAAATCCCATTTTAATACTTTTCATAAAATGAGATGTAAAGATTTATTATATGTAAAAAAATAAATTTCAGAAATCTTCATGTTCATGGAATAAGTATTTCCCCCTCTTCCAAAAACAAACAAACAAACAAACAAAACCACACCATATTAAAGAAAAACCCCAGCCAGTGTGACTCAGTAGTTGAGCATCACCTATGAACCAAGAGTTCAGGGTTTGATTCCCAGTCAGGGCACATGCCTGGGTTGTAGGCTCAATCCCCAGTAGGGGGCATGCAGGAGGCAGCCAATCAATGATTCCCTCTTATCATTGATGTTTCTATCTCTCTCTCCCTCTCCCTTCCTCTGAAATCAATAAAAATATATTTAAAAACAAAACAAAACAGAACACCACAGGAGAACCAAGATGGCAGTGTAGGTAAGTACCTGTACTTTCCGCCTCCTACAACTACATTAAAATTACAACTAAAATACAGAATAACCATCATCCAGAACGGCCTGAAAGCTGGCTGAATGGAAGTCCTACAATCAGAGAAGAAAAGAAGAAAGCACATTGACACTGGTAGGAGGGACAGAGGTGCAGACGGGGCTGGATGAGCACTCACATATGCCACTTTTTAAACAGGAGAAAGATCATCTCCGTGGAGGCCCATGAAGAGCAAGGGCCCAGCCCCACACCAGACCCCCAGCCCTGGCTCCCAGTGCTAGGAAAATGAGTCCCCATAACTATAGGCTGTAAAAACCAGCAGGGATTGGGGCTCAGTAATATGGAGACTGCTGGAGACCCAGCTGTTCCTCTTAAAGGGCCGGTGCACAAACTGAACTTACAAAGCCCCGCTTCCTCTGGGCTCCAGCATCAGGGCAAGGCTCTGGGGGACACAGATACATATGAGGAGGAATTGGACTGCCTGGCATTGGGGCAGGAACTCAAGGATGGCTTTCTTCCAGATGATGGTGCTGGCAGGAGTCATTGTTCCTATGCTGGGACCTTCTCGGTAAGAGAGCTGACTGGCAGCCATTTCTGTTTACTCTGCCCTGGTGATTCCCTGAGGCCCTACCTCATCCAATTTGCAACCCCCACCCAACCTGTGTGCAGCTGCTTTTGCATATGAATGACCTGTCCTTGCTCAGGCTTTAGACTTCACTAAAATCTCTCAAACAAGCTGCAGCTGGGTCAGGAAGCCTAAAACCTATCAATAAGAGGCCCAAGACCTGGCACTAGCACCAGCCTGCCTTGCTTCACAGCTGGGCCTCGCCTGGGCACTTCCAAACAGGATACAAAGAGGAGGAATCTGCAGATCTCTCTGTAGTTCCTGCTGGGTGGCCCCAGGCAGTGGCTGACTTTGCATCTCTCTGGAGACCCAAGAGCCAGTGCACCCATTGGTCAGCATCAGACCATACCAGATTACAACTCTACACATCCATAAGTGACACATTCAAGGGGCTGATTCAGTAAGCACCAAAGCCCCACTGAAGCAAGTCCTGCTCCATAGGAGGGTCTCCTGCACAGCAGCTCTCCCACTGTAGTTGCAGCTGGTCCCCACAGCCAATTCGCCTGGAGGTCAATTCCTCCCAGTGATAGCAATAGCAATCAAGTCTCAACTGTAACAAGACTGTGCATACAGCCCACAAAGGGGTATACCTAGAGTGCTCAGCTCAGATGAGGGAGGCTAAGCCACTGGGCCCTATAGGACACCTACTACACAAGGCCACTCTACCAAATTAAGGAGACATAGTAGCTCTACCTAATACATAGAAACAAACACAGGGAAGCAGCCAAAATGCAGAGACAAAGAAACATGTCACAAATGAAAGAAATGGAAGAAAGCAAACTATTGGATATAGATTTCAAAACCACAGTTATAATGTTACTCAAGAATCTTCTTGAGACCTCAAGGGACTTAGTAGGACTTTTCAGGATCTTAGTGAGAATGACAAAAAATGGAAAAGGACCAGTCAGAAATTAAGCACATACTGACTGAAATAAAGAATACATACAGGGACTCAACAGCAGAGTAGAGGATTCTGAGAATCAAATCAACAATTTGAAATATGAGGAAGCAAAAAACACCCAATCAGAAGAGGAAAATGAAAAAAGAATCCAAAAATATGAAGATAGTATAAGGAGCCTCTGGGACAACTTCAAGTGTACTAACATTCGCATTATAGGGGTGCCAGAAAAAGAGAGAGAGCAAGATATTGAAAACCTATTTGAAGAAATAATGACAGAAAATTTCCCCTACCTGGTGAAAGAAACAGAAGAAAAAACGATAAAAAATATGAACATTGAAAAAGTACTAAATATATATCTATCAACAATTAAGTCTAAAAATAAAAATAAACAAATAAGAAATCTAATGAACAGAATAAACTGGTAAATAAAACAGAATCAGAGGCATGGAAATGGAACAGACTGACAATTCTCAGAGGGAAGAGGAGTGGGGGGGGGAAGGGAGAGATTAAACAAAGATCTTATATGTATACTAGAGGCCCAGCGCACGATTTCAATTGTGTGAGGAAGTGCCCCGCCTCCCACCGTGTGAGAAGGCACCCCGTGGGAGGCCGGGACCCAAGCCTGATTCATGCAGCACCAGCCGCCGTGTGAGTCAGGCTGGACTGGCACCGCGGGAGGCTGGACCGGTGCCGCGGGGGGCCGGCACCCATGCCTGAGTCGCAGTGTCCCCCAGCCCCCCGCCTATGCCCACTCTGGGGCCGCCTGAGCTGCCACACTGGCTTGGGCAGGCCCCCCTGCCTCTGTCTTCATCTCTGCTCCAGACCTCACCTGCACTCGCAACCTCCTCCTGTCTGGTCGTGACCCATTAAGGGGTCCTGGCCTAATTTGCATATTACAGCTTTATATACAGAGATATATGCATTACCTATGGACAGGGTGGAGAAGGCCAGGGATGGGGCAGGAACCAGGTGAAGGGAAACAATGGGGTGGGGGAGAAACGAGGGGCATCTGCAATACTCTCAACAATAAAATTTTTAAAATAACAATAAAACAAAACAAAAAATAAACACACCACAATGGTAGATAACTAATTTCAGGAAACCCCTTAGATTAAGCATATTTCTATGTACTATACAAATATCAATTTCTATAACAGATATATAGCTTTTAAATTAGATATAAATATTTATAAATATCTTATTAGCTCAGTTTTTTTCTAGACTTTGAATATTCCATCATAGAACTGAATAAGGAATTTCCTTCTTAAACTATCGAGATTTTAATGATAAAAATTTTAAACCAAAACTGTCATTTCAACAAATCCATAAATTTGAGGACCCAAACTTTATATTGCAAATTATAAATGGTTAAGAATGTATTATTCCAAAAAGTACAAATAATTTTTATTACGTTGATCCCACACAGCACTGTTTATGCTCTTTTTCCATTTTAAAACTTCCAGTAACTTGGACCAATATCAGGTTTATAAACTTTATCAGGTACAAGGAGACAAAGGCCTACATGGGAAAAACCTATTTCCCTAAAATACTTTCTCAACTACTAAGGCTTGTGGTTTTCTGACATTTTCCAGATCTCTCAAAACCATATTTCCTTCTGAGATTATTTTTATAAAATATATTAGGCAAACTTTAAATTACTTAATAAAGAATAAAGAATGATACAACAAATACCCATGTGCCCACTACCCAGATCCAATACAAATGTTCTGTTTCTTAATATGAGTATTAGTTTACAGATATGTTCACTTTGTGAAAATTCATCAAGCTATATATATTTATGAACTATACTTTTCTCTACATGTTAAGTTTTATTTAAAAAGTTTGCTTTCAAAAGCAAAACAAAATATAAATACAAGTAAATGTCCTTTCCTGATAGCATCCCCTTCCTCTACTCCCAGATGTAATAAATAATTCCTGATTTTGGTGTTTACCATTCCCTTAGAACATGCATTTTTGGCTATGAAACTGCTTCTATGCTTCCTTATGCTGAGGAAAGTAAAAAGCTGCTACTCTTCTGAATTCTCTCCCTACCCACACACTCTTGACATAATCACTTGAAAAAGGCAGATATTTAACTACATGAGCACCACTTACACCATCAAAAATATTCAGCAAACAAGAAATACTCTCATTAAATATTTACTTCTTAATTACTAAAAAGCAATCCTAGTTTTTGGAAGTCTTAAATCATATTTTGTTTCCAAACAGAGATTTTAATATTATCAATACACAATAGCTTTTTAGTCTTAGAAAATTAACAGCATATCCATCCATAAGTTATCTGCACATTTAAAAAGGCTGTCTAATTCTTATATACTGGACAACTACAAAATACTCTTTCTCAACTCTTTTATCTATAGCATATAATCACCTGTCCCAAAGGCCAAAGAATTATGATTTATTCACTTTAACACATGGAATTTATACACATTGATGCATATCACTGAATACATAAATATACATAATATTCCATTAACATATGATTTCACTATGTTTTATTTATATACAACCAGATGGTTTCATCCTACTCACTAAGGTATGTACATATCTTTTCCCCAAATGCTCTGAATAAATTACTTCATCCTTGAAAATCCAACAAGCACATGCTATAATTTCTGCAGCAGTTACAATGCAACAAATTTGAGAAGCTCATTCCACAAAACAAGGCTTGACTTCTGTTATTTTATTTCTATTTTGCTACCTTTCTCCTCTTTCCAACAGCTTACCATCAATGGGTTCCAAGTCACTCCCATCCTTGTAGCAGTTTTTTTTCAGTATAGTTTTGTATCATAAACTGCTCAAAATGATCTTCTTTTTCATTGTTTTTTCTTTCTTATATCACCAGTTCTTTAGACCCTCAATCAGGCTAACAGACCAAGCTTTGATGGTGGTGGTGTGTTAGCTACTAGAAAATATGAGTTATCGTACAAGGAAGCCTCCTGGAAGTCTGTGAGCCTGCTGTGGCAAAGCCCTAAAAACATGACGCATTCCACTGTTGTGCTTCATCGGGTTGGGGCATGTCCTTTAATTGTATGCTACTACATATAGTTAGGGGCCCATGTTTAGCTAATACTGTGAAAACCTGCATTGAAGAGGTATATTAAAAGATGATAGAAGGCTTAGGACCAATTTAATATTTATGTTGTGCTAAAAGGATTACAGGAAACAGGAGACTTTAAAGAAAGAATATGACTGCTATAGATTTCATACAAATCCATAAAATGAAGAAATGAGGTTAGTAAATGTTTAAGAACACTTTCGGCTTTAGCCAATAATTAATACGAATCAATTATCAGTTAAAGGGATTTCTGCTTCTGACTATGAGGGACCAGATTTAACCTCCCACCTGAAAGAACCAAAAAGCAGACAAAATATATGAGGTAGGGGAAACAGTTTCAAGACACTGGGCATCAGATGACAAAAGAGATCCCCAAGAGACAGGAACTAACTACATGAGCCCTACTGCCCCAGCTTACTGCCTTGAGTGTTTTTAGACAGGGTGGCACCAGACAGAAACTGGATGAGGCCTGGCAGACTTGGAAAGTTGAGGAGATAGAGCTAAGAGTCTGATGAGATCAAGGTGGCCAGTATTCATGGGATAGAATACTGGAGAGCAGAAAGATGCACAGAGAATTTGTTATGGACTAAATAAGTCGGTGTCCCCCCAAAAAATTCATAACCCCCAGTGGGATGGTACTAGGAGATGATTAGGTTATGAGGGCAGAATTCTCATGAATGGATTAGTGCCCTTATACTAGTAAGAGATACCCCAGAGAGTTCTCTCATCCCTTCTGCCCTATAAAGACAGTTAGAAGAGGACCATTTATTAGCCAGGAAATGGGACTTCACTAGACAGAAAATCTGCTGGCACTTTGATCTTGGATTCGGCCTCCAGAACTACGGGAAATAAATGTGTGTTGTTTAAACAACCCCTGGTATTTTTGTTATAGCAGCCCAAACAGATTAAGATGGGATTCCAGAGATCTGCAGAGAGTCTCCCTTGAATGTGAAATTGAACGCTGATCAGTGCATGTATGTGACGAAATAAAACAAGACTGAAAAAAAAACAACCATCCAAAAGATTAGAGGGAACAGTGCCCAGTACTTACCCAAGGCCAATAACAGTGACTATTACAAACAGCCAGACTGAAAAACAATCTCATGATTCATGGAACACTGGGTAGATTATACAGAAAGATCTTGTCAGAGTACTGAGGCAAAATTAATCCTAAAGCAGTACTTTTTAATGGAGGGGGGCACAATTTGTAAAAACGTATGGCAATTTCTGGAGACACCTGGTTGTCACAACTGGGGGTCACCTAAAAAGGCTAGCTAGGGATGCTGTTAAACCTTCTGCAATGCACAAAACAGCCCCTCACAACAAAGAATTATCTGGCCCAAAATGTTACAGTGTTGATATTAAGAAACCATGCCCTGGACTCACCACATCTCTGGTCCAGCTGAACAAATCTTAAAAGCAAGACCCAAAAGGATCAAATTGTTTTTAAGTAATTAAACTACATTCCACAGCAAAGCTCAGGAATATTAGTAGAAACAGAAAAGTATTCAGGCCTGGCAGATGCCGCTCAGTGGTTGAGCATTGACCTATGAATCAAGAGGTCACAGTGTGATTCCTAGTCAGGGCACATGCCCGGGTTGCAGGCTCGATGCCCAGTAGGGAGCATGCAGGAGGCAGCCAATGATTCTCTCTCATCATTGATGTTTCCATCTCTCTCTATCCCTCTCCCTACCTCTCTGAAATCAATAAAAGTATATTGAAATTCATAATGTCTGGCATTCAATCAAAGATGATCAGGCATGTAATAAAGTAGAAAGATTTATCTATAATGAATAGAAAATCAATCAGTTGACCCAGATCACAGAATTAGCAGACAAGGAAATTAACCGTTATGAAAAAGCATATTATATATATTCAAAAGGTTAAATAATGACATGGACACATAAAAAGATCCAACTCAAAATTCTTCAGATTAAATGACAATATATGTAATGAAAAACACATGTAATAGGATTAATACCTGATTAGACATTGCAAAAGATAAAAATAAACTTGAAGACATAATAATAGTTCAAAATGAAACACAAGAAGAAAAGAGACTAAAAAAAAATAGTTTGATTTTGAGAGAGGGAGAAGGAGATAGAAACATCGATGTAAGAGCCTGAAATCTGGGCATGTGCCCTTAACTGGGAATCGAACCAGCAACCTCCTGGGGCACAGGATGATGCCCACGTGAGCCACACCGGCCAGTGCAAAAAGACTTTTGAAAAATGAAGATAATATTATTCTGCCTTTAAAAGGAACTTTGAAGACAGTGAGCTAATTTAAACAAGCCAGAGACTAAAAGACAAATATTGTATGATTCCGCTTACATGAGATACCTAGAGTAGTCAAATTCATGGATACAGGAAGTAGAATGGTGGTTTCCAGGGACTGGGCATAGGAAACAACGAGGAGTTATTATTTAATGGGTACAGAGTTTCCATTTGGGACAATGAAAAAGTTCTAGAACAGGATGGTGGTGATAGTTGCACAACAATGTGAATGTACTTAATGCCACTGAACTGAAAAATGGTTAAACAAATGAAAAGAACATCAGTGAGAAGTGGGACAACTTCAAACAGCCTAAAGAGGTATAACTGTAGTCCCCAAAGGATAAGGAGAGGACAGAAAAATATTTGAAGTAACAATGGCCAAACATTTGCCAAATTTAGTGAAAACCATAAATACACATATCTAAAAAGTTTAATAAACTCCAAACATAAATACAAAGTAAATGAATCAAGGCATATCAAAATCAAATTGTCCCAAACCAGTGACATGAGAAAATCTTAAAGGCAAAAAAGAGAAAATAGACACATTATGTACATAGAAAAAAAGACAAAAATGATAGCATATTTTTCAAAGGGAACAATGCATGCTAGAAGACTGTGAAACAATGTCTTTAAAGTACTAAAAGAAAAAAAAAGTCAATCGTTTCCCATGCCCAGTGAATATCATTCAAAAACAGAGGTAATATAAATATTTTTTAGACACACAAAAGTCGAATCATTTCATTGTAGAAGGTTTAACAGACCTATCCTATCAGAAATGTTACAAGAAAGTCCTTCAGGCTGAACAAAAATGCTACCATATGAAAACAGGAATCTACAAAAAACACTGAAGAACTCTAGAAATGGCAGTACTAGTAAATACATAAGTACAATACATGTCAATAATAGTACATAAGTTGAGAGAAATGTACTATTAAAATAACATTCTTTCAGAAAAGGAGGGAATATTGCTAAATTAATTCCATGAGGCCATATTACCTTGATATCAAAACCAGACAAAGATATTACAAGAAAATAAAACTATAGCCTGATAGCCCCTCAAAAACATACTCAGCAAATCAAACCCAACAATATTTAAAAAGGATAATACATTATAACCAAGTGGTGTTTATCTCATAAATGAAAAGTTAGTGTAACATTTGAAAATTACAATTCAAAAGCTAAAATTGGGAAAACACATGATCCTCTCAAAACACACAAAAAAGCATTTGACAAAATCAAGTATTAAATTCCTGATAAAAACTCTCAGTTATCTAGGAATAGAGAAAAACTTCATCAACTTCATAAAAGTATCTTTGAAAGACTTATAGCTAACATCATACTTAGTTATGAAAGACTGAATGTTTCCCCTCGGAAACACGGTAAGATTTTCTGCTCTCACCATTTCTATAAATGCTGGATGTTCTAGGCAGTAGAATAAAGCAAGAAGAGATAAAAGGCATACAGATTAAAAAGGAAGAAGTAAAACTGTATTTGCAGATCATTTATGTAGAACTAGAGGCCTGGTGCATGAAATTCATGTGCAGGCCAGGCCAAGGGATCCCACCAGTGCCCAATCAGGGCCAAGGAGGGATGCGGGAGGTTGGCCAGGCAGGGAGGGACCGCAGGAGGGCTCCAGGACATGTCTGGCTCATCTCACTCAGTCCTGATCGGCCGGACCCCAGCAGCAAGCTAACCTACCAGTTGGAGCGTCTGCCCCTGGTGGTCAGTGCACGTCATAGTGAGCAGTGGAGCAGCCTTAGCATATCATTAGCATATTATGCTTTGATTGATTGAATGACTGATCGGACGACCGGACACTTAGCATATTAGGCTTTTATTATATAGGATATTCAATGAAATCTAAACAAAAAAGTTACTTGAAGTAATAAGTTAGTTTAGTAAGATTGTTTGATATAAGATCAACATATAAAATCAACTGTATTTCTATAGTATACTAGCAATAAACAATCAAATATTGAAATTTATAAAACAACTAGAGGCCCTGTGCAAGAAATTTGTGCACTTGGGGGGGGTCCCTCAGCCCGGCCTGCGCCCTCTTGCAGTTTGGGAGCCCTCAGGGGATGTCCAACTCCCAGGGGGAGCGGGCCTGAGTCATCAGTCGGACATCCTTAGCGCTGCTGCAGAGGCAGGAGAGGCTCCCACCACCATTGCTGTGCTTGCCAGTCTTGAGCCCAACTTCTGGCTGAGCGGCGCTCCCTCTTTGGAAGCACACTGACCACCAGGGGACAACTCCTGCATTGAGCGTCTGCCCCCTGGTGGTCAGCGTGCATCATAGTGACCGGTTATTCCGCCATTCGGTCAGTTTGCATATTAGCCTTTTATTATATAGGATACCATTTATAATAGTATCAAAAATATGAAATACTCAAGGATAAACCTGACCAAACATGGGAAAGACCTGTATACTAAAAACTATAAAACACAGCTAAGAGAACTTAAAGATCTATATAATGAGAGATGGGTGGGTCAAAAGAGTCAATATTGTTAAGATGTCAATTCTTTCCAAATCTGGCCTATAGATTCACTGCAAATCCAATCAAAATTCCAAAGGGCTTTTTTGTAGATATTGATAAATTTACAGTCATGTGCCATTTAATGATGGGATAAATTCTGAGAAATACATCATTAAGCAATTTCATTGTTGTGTAAACATCAGAGTGCACTTACACAAACCCAGATGGTACAGCCTACTACACATCTATGTTATATGGTACACCCTACAGCGCCACGGCTACAATCCTGTACTGAATACTTTAGGCAACTGCAATACAATGGTATGTGTTTGTGTATCTAAACATAGAAAAATTATACTAAAAATATGGTATAAAAGATAAAAAATGGGACATCTGTATAGGGCACTTAATATGAATGGAGGCCAAAGGACTGGAAGTTGCTCTGGGTGAGTCAGTGAGTGAGTGACTATGAAGGCCTAGGACCATGGTTGGCAAACTGCAGCTCGTGAGCCACATGCGGCTCTTTGGCCACTTGAGTGTGGCTCTTCCACAAAATTCCACGGCCTGGGCGAGTCTATTTTGAAGTGGCATTAGAAGAAGTTTAAGCTTAAAAAATTTGGCTCTCGAAAGAAATTTCAATCATTGTACTGTTGATATTTGGCTCTGTTGACTCATGAGTTTGCCGACCACTGGCCTAGGACATTACTGTACTATACTGTAGACTTTATAAACATTGTACACTTAGGCCACACTACATTTATAAAACAACATGAGATTAGCCCTGAATGACTGGCTCAGTTGGCTGGAGCACTGTCCCATACAACAGAAGGTTGTGGGTTCACTTCCCAGTCAAAGCACAAACCTAGGTTGCGGGTTCGATCCCTGGTTGGGGAGCATACTGGAGGCAACTGATCAATGTTTCTCTTTCACATTGATGTTTCTCTCTCTCTAAAATCAATGCAAAACATATCCTTGGGCGAGGTTAAAAACAAAAGAATAAGATTAAATAAAACATAAAAGAAAATGATGCAATCAGATGTAAACATGAGATATATGAGGCTGCTGCTGGTGTAGCATGGCATACTGTTTTGTAGCAAACTTATTTTTAAGTATAAAGAATACACTCTAAAATAACAATTAAAAGCATAGTCAATACATAAACCCAGTAATACAGCTGTTTATTATCAAGTATTAGGTACTGCACATAATCATATGTGTTATACTTTTTTTTTTGTTAATCCTCACTGAAGGATATTTTTCCATTATTATGATTTTTTTTTGTTTTTTAGAGAGTAGAAGGGAGTGGGGAGAGGGAGAGGGAGGGAAGAGAGGGGGGGAGAGAGAAAGAGAGAGAGAGAAAGGGAGACAGAGAGAGAGAGAGAAACATCAATGTGAGAGATACACATCAACTGGTTGCCTCCCACATGTTCCTGACTGGGGCCAGGTATTGAACCTGCAACCCAGGTACATGCCCTTGACCTGGAAGGAACCTAACCCTTCAGTGCACAGGCCTGCACTCTAACTGGCCTAGACGCATATGCTATACTTTTGTATGACTGGCAGCAAAGTGGGTTTGCTTACATCAGCATCACAACAAACATGTGAGTAATGTGTTGTGTTACAGCATTTGGCAGCTATAATGTCACTAGGCAATAGGAATTTTTCAGCTCCATTATAATCCTATGGGGGGTATCCCTCAGCCCGGCCTGCACCCTCTCCAATCTGGGACTCCTTGGGGGATGCCCGACTGCCGGTTTAGGCCCGATCCCAACTGGCAGTTGGACATCCCTCTCACAATCTGGGACTGCTGGCTCCTAATCACTTGCTGCAACTGCCCTCCTCTACTGGCCTGATCGCCCACAACTGCCCTCCCCTGCCAGCCTAATTGCTCCCAACTGCCTTCCCCTGCCAGCCTGATCACCCATAACTGCCCTCCCTTGCCAGGGCCTGATTGCCCACAACTGTCCTCCACTGCCAGGGCCTGATCGCCCCCAACTGTCCTCTCCTTCTGCGACCCACATCCGCCAGACCGGCCGGACAGAGCAGCGAGACCCCCAGGCCTCACCTCCCAGAGCGGCCACCGGGCCCTGCCTCCACTGTGCGCACAGCCATCTTGTGACAGCCATCTTGTGATAATGTGCGGGCCTGAAGCCACCTAGGCTATTATTAATATAGATAGCACCACAGATGTCTATGTGATCTATTGTTGACCAAAACTGTCTTTTTGTGACACATATGTGTTGAATTCCCCTTGTGCTTGGAATCTCTCCAGGAAAAGCCCAGTCCTTTCTTAGGGCTGCTTGATTAGGTCAGGCCCAGTGAGGACAACTTCCCTTTCTTAGTCAACTATGGTAGATAACATAATCTAATCACAGGAGTGACAGCTCATGACATTTATAGGCTCCTCCCATTATACAAAGGTCATTGGAGGCACTTTAGAATTCTATCACACTATCCTAATCAAGATAAAGTAGTATTGGCATAAAGATGAACAAATCAATAGAACACAATAGAGAATCTAGAAATGGACCTACATGGGTAATTTTCTACAAATGCGCAAAGGCAATTCAGTGGAGAAAGGATATTCTTTTCATCAAATGGTACTGGAACAAATGGATATCCATATGTTAAAAGCATCAATATATACCTCTCACCACATATAAAAACTAACTCAAAATAGATCACAGACCTAATGTAAAACCTAAAAATAGAAAACTTCTAGAAGAAAACATAGGGGAAAATCTTTCTGATCTTAGATTAGGTAAAGATTTCTTACATTATAGCAAAAGCAAAATCTATCAAAGAGAAAGCTGATAAATTGAATTTCATTTGTCTGCATAGGGGACTAAAGGACTTTTATGGTTTTAGTCTGCAAATTCTTGCATTGTTTAAATCTTTTAGTGTATTTCCATAATAAAAAGAAAAAATACATTGAAGCAATACATATGCATTGAAGAACATTTAAAATATTTTAAAAATCACCCCACACAGAACTATTGCTTGTAACTTGTTATATATACATTCTTATAGAATGTTTTAGAATTAGAAATCATACCATCAATAATCTGTGTCATTTAGCGACATTACTGTCTGTGTCCTGCCTAATGGTATTAAAATATTCTCTAAAAGGGCATTCCATTGTATGGCTATACAATAATAAAATTTGTCTATCTCTCATTGTTGGCAATTATTCACAATTTTATTACTATTACAAATAGTACTGTAGTACCTTAGATTAGCTTTCTGCAAGTGGAAAATTGTATCAAAGAATCTGAGGTGTTAAACAACTAAACATTAAAACTTGACCCACATTTTAAAATAATGCATGCAAAGTTTGCTACTTGTCCAAAATGTTAATTGGTATGTATAAAGGAAACATTTCAATTTGAGATAAGAATTTTAAAGTTTAATCTGAAATATAAGCAATTAAGAAATTAGTTAATTATAAAAGGTCAGTACTGTATTATCAAAGCACGAAGAGAAATGTGCATTCAGGCAGAATCATTAATCAAACTTTAGTTCCAAGTCATAGATAACAGATAAAGAAAAGCAGCTAATTGTTCTGTACAAAATGGGACAAAAGATATCATCTTTTGGGTGGACCATGGTTAGAAATTTTTTAAAACGATTTAAAAAATTCAAGTTTTAGCACATCAACCTTTTATTTACTAATGAATTTATTTCTTTTCTTTCCAAATTTAGTTAATACTAGTTAGAGATTTTAGTTGCCTGAGAGTAAAAGAACTCAGTATATTTCTTATGATGTTCTTATCTCCATACTTAATAAAATGAAAAGAGCTTACCACAAATATAAGAACTTTAAATCTGGTACTCCTTAAAATTAGTATAACTACTCTTTCATCAATGAGCCTTTAGTGCATCCCATTAGAGTGACCCAAATCTCTTCACAATAATATAAATAACTCAAATTGTGGTCTATCATATTGAAAGTATTAAATACTATATGTCAGGTTTAATAAACTAAGCACAATCAGTCCAGAATTGCAAAAGGAGATAATGACTATCAACAAACCCTTTTCCTACCCTGCCTGTTGAAGTTATTTGTTTGCTCCACCCTACCTCTGTGACAGAGCACTGGCCAGGACAGTCTGGCCACTCCTGGAAATGACAGCTTGGCTTAAGGAGCATTACCTGTGACTGCTATGAATCACCACTGACTCAGAGTGTGTGACAAATATGCATTGGCACATAGCATTCTTTCCAATCTCTCTCTAGTTGTTTTCTGCTACTGCAGAGGTTGAAAGCTAAAAATGATTCCCCGGGATCCCTTGCAAGGAGCATTCTAAATGTGAATTGGGTTCAGCCAACTAGATTTGCTGACATGAGATGTGGAAAGTAGAAAGTGAGGTGAAGTTGTGACCATTTTACAAAAGTTTTGGTTATCCACAGAAAGAATATGAAAGTGCTATGTGTGTGTGTGGTGGTGGTATGTGTGTGTGTGCGTGCGCACACATGTAATTTTCCAGTTTAAGTCACTTATTTTTTAAATGTCAGGAATCAGTTACAGTTATAGAGCAGTACTGGCTTCCTTATATGATAGTACGTTCTTTGTGTGTATGTGTACTAAACTGTATATAAGAAAGCTTACTATTTTAACTATTTTTAAGTGTACAGTTTAGTGGCATTAAGTATATTCACATTGTTTGCAACCATAACTACCCACCATCCATTACTAGGAACTTTTCATCAGCTCAAATGGAAATTCTATATTCATTAAACAATAATTTCCCATTGTCCCCTCTCCAGCCCCTGGCAACCATTACTCTACTCTCTGTCTTTATGAATTTGACTATTCTAGATACCTCTAATAACCAGAATCATATAATATTTGTCCTTTTGTTTCTGGCTTACTTTCCTTAGCATAGTATCTTCAAGGTTCATCCATATTGTAGCACGTGTCAGAATTTCTTCCCTTTTTAAGGCTGAATAATAGTACATTTATGTATATGTCACATTTTGTTTACCCATTCATGCATCAATGGGCATTTGGGTTACTTCAAATCCTGCTTTCACTTCTTTTGGATATATTACCATAAATGATATTGCTGGGTCATTTAGGAAATCTGTTTAATTTTTTCAAGAATCACTATACCATTTTTTCAAAGCAGCTCTACAATTTTACAGTCCCATCAGCAGTGCACAAGTGGTCTAATTTTTCTATATCCTTGCCAACATCCTCACCTTGTTATTTTTTCTTTATTGTTTTGTTTTAATAATAGTAATAGTAATTGGTGTGAAGTGGTATCTCGTGGTTTTGATTTGATTTCCATAATGATAGTGATATTAATCATCTTTTCATGTGTTTATTGGACATTTGTATAGCTTCTTTAGGGAAATGTCTATTCAAGTCCTTTGCCCATTTTCTAATTGGGTTATTTTTTGCCATTGAGATGTTATGTTCTTAGACTAATAGTTTCATGCTGGCCTTCTAACACCCTAATAATACCTTTGCAGGCTATGGCAAAGTAGCACTCCTAGAGTAAGTAGCTTGTCTCTTGCAAGTGAACCCTGATTGAATATACCAGTATAGGCTCTTCAAGTTGCCATCTTTCAAAGTCAGTGAAGTACCCAAAGTAAAGGCTTCAAGCTCTCACATAAAGTCCACATTCTGGTTCCATTCTAAGTAAGGCAAAGTAACTTGATAATGTTTCCTTGAATTTCCTGAGAAATTGATTAAGCATACTATGTTTTTTATCCTCTGTTCTAATTAAATATTTATGTTCTTGGATTACCTTTAGAATGAGTGACATGTTCTATTTCACTAAGTTATACAACTATTTTTTCTCAACCAAGCACAATGTCTCAGTGGAAAAAGGTTTTGTAAAATGTCCCATTAATAATGTAAACAAAACAAAGGCTATTATGTGGCCATTGCAACTATTAAGTAGGTTCAACAATAACAAGAATTAAGAAAGTAGACAAATACCATACTACAAATGATAAAAAGCAGGGGGGAGAGGGGAGGAAAATAAGAGTAGAAAAGTATCGCCCTAACTGGTTTGGCTCAGTGGATAGAGTGTTAGCCTGCGGACTGAAGGGTCCCAGGTTCAATTCCAGTCAGGGGCACATGCCCAGGTTGCCGGCTCAATCCCCAGTAGGGGGCGTACAGGAGGCAGCTGATCAATGATTCTCTCTCATCACTGATGTTTCTATCTCTCTCTCCCTCTCCCTTCCTCTCTGAAATCAATAAAATATATTTTAAAAAAGACAAAAATAATGTATCTAGCACATAAGGCAGCATGAGAGCTTAGTGGGTTTTTGTTAGGTTATTTTGTTTTATTTTTAGAGAAGATAGTAGGGATTACTAAGAAGATCACTAAGGCCTATAGGATTAGCACATAAGTTTTCAACAACCATTATTAAATGAATGTGCAAAAAGGAAGTAGCAACCAAAATAATTTAATAACTCAGTTTCCCAATCCCCTTCCAAACAGAATCATTAAACAAAACAGGAGGCTATAAAAAAAGAACAGAATCTTACCATCTGTGGCAGCATGAATGGACCTAGAAGGTAATGTATTAAGTGAAAAAGTCAGAGGGAGACAAATACCATATGACTTCACTTATAGGTAGAATCTGAAGAACAAAATAAATGAATAAACAAAATAGAAATAGACTCATAGATACAGAGAATAGATTGATGGTTGCCAGAAAAGGGGGAAAAGGGTTAGGAAGCTGGGCGAAAAAGGTGAAAGGATTAAGAAGTACAAGTTAGTAGTCACAAATAGTCATGGGGATGTAAAGTACAGCATAGGAAATATAGTGGGTATTTGAAATATGGAGCCACTTTGCAAAGCACATGATTGTCTAACTACTATGCTGTATACTTGAAACTAATACAAAATAATATTAAATGTAATTAAAAAGTAAGATTAAAAAAAGAACAGGAGATGCAAGATGGCAGTAGAGGTAAAAGTTTCACTCACCTCCTCCCAGGATGAAATTGAAATTATAACTAAATTATAGAACAATGAACCTGAATAACCAACTAAAGAACAGCTGAACTGAAGTCTTACAACTAAGTATATACAATGAGTGGCCCGGTGCATGAATTAGGGTCCAGCCAGCCTGGCCAGGGGGAGGGGACATGGGTGGTTGGCTGGCCTGCCTGCTGGTTGAACTCCTGGTCGAGGGGACAATTTGCATATTAGCTTTTTATTATATAGGATATACATTGAGTGGCCAGATGATTATGCATTCAGAGATCATAATAATCTGGCCACTGAGTGTATATAGAAGAAGCCACAGTGAGACTGGTAGGAAGGGCAGAGAAGCAAAAAGGGCTGATCCTACACCCATGCACAGTGGTTGAGAATCAGGAGGGATATCTCAGCTGCAAAGGTCCCTCCTGAGAAGCAAGGGGGTCTCAATTCCACACTGGATGCCCCAACCTAGAATACCAGTGCCAGAAAGAGGAGCCTATATAACATCTGGTTGTGAAAATCAGGGGGATACTATCTGCCAGAGTGAGATGGGAGACTGCTAAAAATCCAGGCACCCTTTTAAAGAGCCAGTGTACAAACTCTTATTCACAGACACCCACCCTGGCTTCCAGCGGAGGGATGGTGGCTCAGAGCAGACAGGAGTCATACAGAGAGAAACTGAGTAAGGTGGCTTTGGGAAGAGATATAGGGGGACATGCGCCATTATCCCTGTGCTTAGTCCCTCTCCCACCTTACCCACAAATGCCAGATGCCACCTTTTCTGGGGTCGAGCCCTCCGCTCCAATAGGTATCAGTCCATGAGCATACACTAGACCCACCCTCCAGACTCCCAGTGGCCCCACCTCTCAAAGCTCACACCCTGGGGAGGAATAAGCTGGCTGGGTCCAATCTCAGCTTGCTGCAGTCTTTCTTGGAAGGCTTTTGAGGAGGTCTGGGCTGACTCAGAAGATGTTAGAGACACGCAGATAAGAGACTGAATTGTGTGACTTTTGGGCGAGGGCCATTTTTGCTCCACATGCTCCAACCACTGCCACTGGTTCTGTGGAAAGCCCTTCTTCCACATGGCCAAATCTTAATCTGTTTTAACCTGATGGACTCTACTGGCCCCACCCTAACAATTCCCTAGAATCCCAGCCCACTTCAAAGGTCCACAGGTCCCAGGTGGGTGGTAGCTGGCCACGGTATAACCTGAGACTTTTGCTGAGCAGCCTCAAACTCAGCACTGATGTAGAGTTTGAACCTATATCAATCTGGTGACCACCACTCACCCCATCTGGTGACTCACTCAGAACACCTCATACATCTCACATTCACTAGAGACTCATTCAGAGGTTGAGCCCAACAGGCAGCTGGCAGGTAGAGGTGGATCTTGGGGAGCCTTGGGCCCTTTGCTGTCCTGACCCAGGTTCAGTACAGTGGAAGCTGAAATTTGGTACATAGCTTGCTTGGCCCCTCCCATGTACACCTAGACCCAGCAGAGGCAGCCACCAATAGTGGATCACTTTGTAGATCCTAACACATAGCCCAGGACCAGTCACAGGCATCATCTGACATTGATCTGCACTGGAGTCCTTCCCAAGAGGCCCCAGAACCAATATACCCCATGGCTGGCTTCAGATCGCATCAGAGCAAGACCCAATTAACTCCACAAGCCAAACATCCAAAAGAAATCTTGGCAGGCACAAAAACTTCCTGGGGTGAATTCCACTTCATGGGGTCAGCTCCCCACACAGCAACACGAACACTGGTTGGGGTCAATCCTCACAGACAGCTAGCCTAAGGGTCAACTCACCCATGGACAGTCCAACAACAATTAAGACTAAACTACAATAGGAGGACTCACATAACTCACAAAAGGAACGTTCCTGGAACACCAAGTTCAGGTGATTGGGGAGACTGTATCACTAAGCCCCACAGGCTACTTACTACATAAGGCCACCCCATCAAGACAGGGAGACATAGCAGATCTACCCAATATACAGAAACAAATACAGAGAGACAGCCAAAATGAGGAGACAAAGAAACATGCCCCAAATGAAACAGGAAAAATCCCCAGAAAAAGAATTAAATAAAATGGAGGAAAGCAAAGTAACAGATACAGAATTCAAAACAATGGTGATAAGGATATTCAAGGAACTTAGGAGAAGAATAAATGAACCCCTTGTAAATATAAACAAAGAGATAGTAAACATTAAAAAGGACATAGAAAAACATAAAAAAGAACCAGTCAGAAGTGAAGAATACAGTATCTGAAATAAAGAATACCCTAGAAAAAAAAAAAAAAGAATACCCTAGAAAGAATCAATAGCAGATTAGATGAAGTGGAGAACCAAATCAGCAATTTGGAAGACAAGGTAGCAAAAAACACCCAATTGCAACGGCGAAAAGAAATTAAAAATGAGCTCAGCTGGTGTGGTTGAGTGTCGAACCATGAACCAAGAGGTCACTGGTTCGATTCCCGGTCAGGGCACATGCCCAGATTGCGGGCTCAATCCTTAAGTGTGGGGCATGCATGCAGGAGGCGGCCAATCAATGATGTTTCTCTCTCATTGATATTTCTAGCTCTCTATCCCTCTTCCTTCCTCTCTCTCTAAAAATAAATAAAGGGAAAAAATTTTTCTAAACGAGTATAATTTAAGCAACCTCTGGGAAGCTAACAACATTCATACCATAGGGGTACCAGAAGAAGAAGAGAGAAAGGGATTGAGAACCTATTTAAAGAAATAATGACTAAAAATTTTCCTCCCGTGGCAAAGGAAATAGACATACAAGTCCAGAAAGTGCAGAATCCCCAACAAGATGAACCCAAAGAAGCCCACAACAAGACACATCATAATTAAAATGGCAAAGATTAAAGACAGAGAGAGAATCTTAAAAGCAGCAAGAGAAAGACATTTAGTTACCTACAAGGGAGCTCCCATCAAACTGTCATCTGATTTCTCAACAGAAACATTCAGGCCAGAAGGGATTGGCACAAAATATTCAAAGTGATGAAAAGCAAGGACCTGTAACCAAAATTACCCTACTCAGAAAGGCTATCATTTAGAATTAAAGGAGAGATAAAAAGCTTCCCAGATAAGAAAAAGCTAAAGGTGTTCATTACCACCCAACCAGTATTACAAGAAATGTTAAAGGAACTTGTTTAAGAAGAAGAAGGAAGAAAAAAAAGATAAAAAATATAAATATTAAAATGGCAATAACTATTTAACATATCAATCATTACTTTAGATGTAAAGGGATTAAATGCTCCAATCAAAAGACATAGGGTGGCTGAATGGATAAGAAAACAAGATCTGTACATATGCTGCCTATAAAAAGACCCATTTAGAACTCTTATCATTCGCAACAGCATGGATGGACCTGGAGAGCATTATGCTAAGTGAAATAAGCCAGTCAGAGAAAGATAAACATCACATGGACTATAATGAACATTATAAAATGATAAACAAAAATAGATACAGAGACAAAGAAGCATCAAACAAACTGTCAAACTTCAGTGGGAAGGTAGGGGAGGGGTTAGGGGTGGCGGTAAGATATCAACTAAAGGACTTATATGCATGCATATAAGCATATCCAATGGACACAGACACCAGGGGGGTGAGGGTGGCTGGGGAGAGCTCAGTGGGGGGAAAAGGAGACATATGTAATACTATATGTAATACTTTAAACAATACAATAAAACTAAAACAAACAAACAAAAAAAGACCCATTTCAGATTGAAAGACACACAGACTGAAAGTAGAGGTATGGAAAAGATATTTCATGCAAATGGAAATGAAAAAAAAAAAGCTAGGGGTAGTAATATTTAGACTTTAAAACAAAGTTAGTAAGAGAAAAAGAAGGACCCAGCAATTCCATTTCTGGGCATTTATTCAAAGAAACTCAAAACACTAATTTGAAAAGACATGTGAATCCTTATGTTCATTGAAGCATTATTTACAACTAGAGGCCTAATGCACAAAATTCGTGCAAGGGGCTTGGCCCTCACCAGTACCGTCTTCATCCACAAGGATTTCCGGCTGTCTGGTCTAATTAGCATATTACACTTTTATTATTATAGATAACCAAGTTATGGAAGCAACCTACATGTCCATGGATAGATGAATGGATAAATAGATAAAGATGTGGTACATATATACAATAGAGTATTACTCAGCCAGAAAAACAAGAGCAAAACCTTGCAAGTTGTCAACATGGATGGACCTAGAGGATATTAAGCTAAGTGAAATAAGTCAGACAGAGAAAGACAAATTACCATATGATTTCACTCATATGTAGCATCTAAAAAATAAAATAAATGAACAAACAAAACAGAAATAAACTCATAGATAGAGAACAAACTGATGGCTACCAGGTAGGATGAGGATTAGGGGACTGGGTGAAAAAGATGAAGGGATTAAGAAGAACAAATTGGAAGTTATAAAATAGATACAAGGATGTAAAGTATAGCATAGGGAAGATATTCAATAATATTGTAATTACTATGTATGCTGTTGAAGGTACTAGACTTATTGGGGGATCAGTTCTTCTTTTTTTGTTAGTCCTCACACAAGGATATTTTTTCCAATGAGATAAACACAGATACGTGAGAGATACATTGATTGGCTGCCTCCTATATGCTCCCTACTGGGGATCGAGCAAGCCTGCAACCCAGGCATATGCCCTGACTGGGAATCAAATCATAGACCTCTTGGTGCATGAGATGACACTCAACCAACAGAGCCACACTGGCTGGGGCAAAACAAAATTTTAAAGTTCCACAAACAAATCTATTAAGAGGACTGATACAGAATTGCCAACAAGGGACAAATAGGAACATTAAAACAAGAATAAATTTGCAACTAATTTTTAAAAAATAAATACAGACTTAAGAAATGTTAAATTGTCATTTTAATTTGTTCATGAAGACAAAATAAAGAGTATATCAGGTAGGAAGAGATAACTGCACTAAATAGGAAAGTATATTCAACCAGTACTAATAAGTTTGTTATCATATCCTTCAAAGGAAAAAGACAAGAGTACATACTCTTCCTTGGTGTGAACTAGTTAATCCTTTCTAAACTAAAACATTCCAGGAGGACTTGTTTAACTTTTGTATGATAAGCACAATGAGGTGACAAGGATAATCAGCTATCTAATCAATACCTCCAGGTGTAGGAATACAGGGAACAGGATGTGCAGGTATAAGATATTTGATGTCTGCGGAGTGCTGTTCCTTTAAAAGAATTTATATCCTAACTCACATACTCCTTAAATTCTGAACTATGCATTTTTAGGAAATAATAATAGGTAATAATTAGATTAGCTAACAATTAAGTGCCAGGAACTATTCTATGTATTTTACTTGTATGCTCAAATAATCTTACAACAACCATATAAAGTAGGTACTATTATCTTCCTCACTTTACAGATGAGATAACTGAAATAGATGGGTTAAGTAACCTGCCCAAGATAAACTTGTCCTAGTAACTAGTACAGACAAGTTTTCAATCCAGGCAATCTCATTTCAAAGTCCATGTTATTCACTACACCACACCACCTCACATGAGCTAAGTACTCTTGTACTTCTATAGGGGATGAATCTCACAAATATTACATATTTTCTAGTTATCAGCAAAGGAATTTATCAGCAAACAGTTTTCAATTATATTAAAGATTACATCAGTGAAGCTGCCTATTAATGAAGGTTTTCTGAATCATAGGTTTGCACTGTTCAGCCTCAAACATTTACTGTCTGCTATATGCAGATGTCAGACACTAAGGCATTCCCCAGTGACAGTCTTAAGATGCCCTCTGGTTACATTTATTTACCCATTAAATATTCATTGTGCACATAATATGAGTGATATTGCACTAGACAATGTGACATTTACTTAGTGAATCTGAAATATCCTACTCATGATTTTACAGTCTAGAAAGAGATATTAAAGAGATTCCCAAAAAAGTAAAAGAAATTATAGCTGCTAGTTCTTAATATATATTAGCATACTCAATCCTCAAAACAACACTAACAAAACTTTTGCTTTGGTAACTTGTTAAAAAAACAAAACTGTAAAGTTAAGGGAGTTGGAGAAAAGAGTTATTTCCAGTTAGTAAGATTAGAGAAGAGTGCTTGGAAATGACATTTGAGCTAAGTCTTAAAGGAGGGGTGAAACTGTGGACAAAGATAGAGATGTAAGAATAATTGTCAGGAGCAGTGTGAGGAAGCGAGAACAATCCCCGGACTGGGCCAAGCCCGTGCACTGCTGCATCCCCACATCGCGGTCTGACTTCCCGCCACCATCACCATCATGCCCAAGAGAAAGGCTGAAGGGGATGCTAAAGGAGATAAAGCCAAGGTGAAGGACAAACCACAGAGAAGATCTTCCAGGTTATCAGCTAAACCTGATCCTCCAAAGCCTAAAAAGGCCCCTAGCAAAGAAGGGAGAGAAGGTACCGAAAGGGAAAAAGGAGAAAGTTGATGCTGGCAAGGATAGGAATAACCCTGCAGAAAATGGAGATGCCAAAACAGACCAGGCATAGAAAGCTGAAGGTGCTGGAGATGCCAAGTGAAATGTGTGCATGTTTGATAATTGTGTATTTCTGGTAACTGTACAGTTTGAAATACTGTTTTTTATCAAGTTTTATAAAAAGGCAGAATTTTGTTTTACTTTTTTTTTAAGGTTATGTTGTTAGCACACAGAACGCTTCATTGTTTTTTGGGGAAGGACATATAGTACTAATAGAATGTCTCCAAAGCTGGACTGACATGGGGGGAAAATACCTTTCCCTTCTAGTTTTGAGAAACTTCCTCTTGGTTCCTGGGAGGAGGGAATCTCTTGATGTTGACATACATTAGCCACCTTGACACAAACACCTTGTCATATGGGAAAACTAAAATTCGTTTTTATGTGCTTTCCCTCTCCATTTTAAGCATAGACTTTGAATCTCTTAAGCCCAGACCTAATGAGACCTGACCCCCAAAAATTGGTTTCCAGTATGTTGGACAATCTGGATTTCCCAGTGTCACCACTGAGATGGCATCCTTCAAAAGAGCAGCAATTCCTTTGTAGATTGTAGATCTACAGATTGATATACTCTGCCATTTTCATTTCACTTCCTGAAAGTCAGGGTTGGCTTGTGAAAAGTTGTTAAACAACATGCTTAATGTGAAATGTCAACCCTCACTCTAAACTTTCTCTGTTCAGAGCATCAGAGGAAGATTTCATTGGGTTTTATAGTGGCTTTCTGATTTTGTTAGTTCATTGAAGAAGGGAGTTTGAAAGTTGTTATATACTGTTAACAATTGTCTGCCCATGTCCTGCCGAAATACCATGATTGTTTATGAAAAGTATCTCTAATAAAGTTGGATACAGCTTTTGGCTTGGAAAAAACAAAACACAAATAAGCAAAAAAAGAATAATTATTAGAAGAGTGTACAACAGGTAGTGAAGCTTGGTGGGCTAGAATGAAAAGTAATGACTGACAGAATGAATGAAATAGCTTCCAAAAAGTAGAGACACAGGTTGAAGGAAATACTACAGCAGATGAAAAGATGCCACTGTTTGCACTCATAAACTTCCTGACAGGTACATTAAAAAAAAAAAGCATTATGTGGACGTCTGCTTGTGGGGAAAAGGAGTAAAACTATGTTCCCTGTTACTCCCTGGCCATTATGTATAAAACAAACATAAGATGACTGAAATGTGAAGACAGAAAGGCAGTGTAGAGAGGCACTTTGAAACAGGAATTAAAAAACACAATGGTGAATTATCTGGGTGTTTTTGTTTGTTTATTTTGCCACAAAGTGGATACACAGAGTGGATACCGGAAAAGTCAGAAATCTGGAAATGCCAATGGGTGCAGACAAAGATTCCCAAGAAAAGCCTGTTTTCTCCAGCCAAAGGACCAGGCTGAGGTGATATCAGAGAAGGCTGAGTAGAGAGTCAGAACTAACACCACTACCCCCTGGTGTCCAGGGGTAAGGAGGCCAAACACAAACCCCCATCATCCCACTCCTCCCATCAAGGGGATAATAATGAGGTTCCTCCACCCCCTCTCTCAGCCACCAGACTGGAAAACCTGAACCTCTTACCTGGCACTAAGGAAGTAGCACCTGTAGAAAACTACAATATGAGCAACTAATATCCTCCATGAATACAGATTAAAAAAATTCTTAACAAAATATTAGCAAACAGAATTCAGCAATATATAAATATATATTTATGTATATATACACCAGGAGTAAGTGGAGTTTATTCCAGAGTTGCAAGGCTGGTTCAATATTAAAAAATCAAACAATGTAATCCACCATGTTAACCAGCTATAAAGAAAAAGCGCAAGATTATATCAGTTCATTCAGGAAAAGCATCTGACAAAAAAATGTATCAAGAACACCCATTCATGATTTTAAAAAAATTTTCAGAAAAATAGAAATAGAGGGGAAATTCTCAGTTTGGTAAAGAACATGTATAAAAACCTACAGCTAACATCATATTTAATGGTGAAAGCTGAATACTTTCCCCTAAGGATGAGTATATTGTTATTAAACATAGTACTCAAGTTCTAGCCAGCACAATAAGGTAAAGAAAAAAATAAAAAAGTGTACATATTGGAAATGAAGAAATAAAAATACTCCTATTTGCAGGTGAAATGACAGTCTACATAGAAAAATCCAAGGAATCTACAAAAAGGAAACCCAAAACATCCTAGAACGAATAAGTGAATTAGTAAGGTTGTAGGATACAAGAGCAACATATAAAATTCAATTGTATTTCTGTATACTAGAAATGAACACATGGATAAAGAAATTTAAAATATAATAAATACCACTTATAATCACTAAAAAGAGAGAAATACTTAAATCTAACAACATGTATAGGATCTATATATTGAACATTCTGATGAAATAAATCAAAAAAGTCCTAAATAAATGGAGATATTCCACATTCGTGAGTTAGCCAACTCAACATAATAAAGATGTCAATTCTCCTCAAATTGATATATAATTTAACACAATTCCTATGAAAATACTAGCGATCTAGACAAGATTATCCTAAAATTTATGTGAAAAGGTAAAGAAACTTGAATAGCTAAATCAATTCTAAACAAGAATATAGTGGAGGAAATAACTCTACACAATTTCAAAACGTATGTGGCTAAGCAATCAAGACTATATGATACTGGTAAAAGAACAGACACACTGATTAACTGAACAGAAAGGACTACTGAGAGATAGCCTTGCACAAGTATGGCCAACTGATTTTTGACAAAGTTACAAAAACAGTTCAATGGTGGGTAATGGAAAAACAGTGCTAGAGCAAATGGATATCCATGGGCCAAAAAAGAACCTTCACCAAATCTCACACCTTATGTAAAATTTCATTCAAAATGTATAATAAATTTAAATGTAAGGTAAAGTGTAGAATCACAAAACTTTTAGACAATAACATAGAAGAAAATCTTCCAGGACCTAGGGTGAAGAACTCCTAAACATGATACGCAAAAGCACAATCCAAAACAAAACAAGAAATGATAAATTAGACTTCAACAAAATTAAAACTTTAACGATACAGAAGATCCTGTGAAGAGAAAACAAAGACAAGCTACAGACTAGGAGAAAGTATTTGCAAACTACATACCTGAGAAACAACATATATCTAGAATATATTTTTAAAAACTCCCAAAATTCAACAGTGAAAAGCCAAAAATCCAATTAAGAAAATGGGCAAAAGACATGAAGAGGCATGCCACCAAAGATATATGAATGGCATATATACACATGAAAAAAATGTTTCAATACCACATACTAGGGAAATGCAAATTAAGACTATGCTGAAGTATCACTACTCACCTATTAGAACAGCTAAAATAAACTGTGACAATTTGAAATGGCAGCCAGGATGCAGAGAAACTGGATCTCTCACATGTTGCTGGTGGGAAAGTAAGATTGTGCAGCCATGCTGGAAATAATTTGACAGTTTCTTAAAAAAAAAGAAAGAAAGAAACATGCACTTACATACAACCTAGCAATTGTACTCCTGGGCATTTTGTCCCGGAGAAAAAAAAATTTATGTCCATACAAAAACCTCTACACAAATGTTCACAGCAGCATTACCTGTAATAGCGAAAAGGTGTAAAAAACCAAAATATCCCACAATATGTGAAGAGTTAAAAAAACTGTGGTACATCCACATCATGGAATACTACTCAGCAATAAAAATGAATACACTATAGATACACACAATAACTTAGATTGGTCTCAAGGGCTTTCATGCTGAGTGAAAAAAGCCAATCTCAAAGGTTATATACAGTATGATTCCATTTATATAACAGCCTCACAATAACAAATTATACAGATGGAAACAGGTTAGAGGTTGTTGTGGTAAGAGGCAGTATATGTTGGGGGGTGAGAGGGCCACAATAAAGGGGTAGACCAAGGGAGATGTTTATAGTGATAGATTAATTCTATATCTTGATTGAGGCAATGGTTACACAAATCGTCTCAAGATAAAAGGACACACAACTAGACAAACATTATGTTAATTTCCTGGTCCTGATACTGTACTATAATTATGTAAGATGTAACCATTGTGGAAAACTGGGTAAAAGGTACATGGGATCTTTCTGTTCTATCTTTGTATCTATAATTATCTATCTATCTATAAAAGCCTAATATACAAATTGTCCCCTCAGGAATTCAACCAGGAGACTGGGAGTTCAATCGCTCGCTATGATGTGTGCTAACCAGCAGGGGGTGGTGCAGAATGAAGGAAGGCCCTGGCTGGCAGCCGAGGAAAGGAGGCCCCTGCCAGCAGCTGGAAGGAAGGCCCCAGCCAGCAGCCTGATTGGCCCTGATCACCGGCCAGGCCTAGTGACCCTACCCGTGCATGAATTTTGTGCACCGGGCCTCTAGTTTCAAAATAATTGTGAAGAAAATCTTCAGGAGCTAGAGTGAAGAGCTCCTAAAAATAATACTCAAAAGCACAATCTAAAATAAACAAACCAAAAAAAGATAAATTAGAATTCAACAAAATTAAAAACTTTTACTCTACAAAATTGTGAATCTATTTCATTTACCCCTTTTTTAAAATACACTGAGTGGCCAGATTATTATGATCTCTGAACGCATAATAATCTGGCCACTCAGTGTGTGTGTGTGTGTGTGTGTGTGTATTTTAGAGGCCCAGTGCATGGATTCATGCATGGGTGGGGGGTCCGGCCAGCCTGGCCAGGGAGGGGACATGGGTGGTTGGGGACAATTTGCATATTAGCCTTTTATTATATAGGATATACACTGAGTGGCCAGATTATTATGTGTTCAGAGATCATAATAATCTGGCCACTCAGTGTATATTTTTATTGATTTCAAAGAGAGGAAGGAGAGGGAGAGAGAATCACTGATTGGCTGACTCCTGTATACCCCCTACTGGGGATTGAGCCCCCAACCCGGGCATGTGCCCCAACAGGAAACTGAACCATTACTTCCTGGTTCATGGGTTGACACTGAACCATTGACCCACCTTGGCTGGGCCTCTAATTATTTCAAAATAAAAAATTTTAAGTTTTTTTTAAGGAGAAAAATGTCATAAAAATAGTATATGTAGATATCTATAGTAATAATAAGTGTAATATGCTAATTAGACCGGATGTCCTTCCAGATGACCTTCCAGCCGAAGCTGGGGCTGCGAGGGAAGCCCGGGTCCTGGGTGCCAGAGGGAAGCTGGTGCCGGCAGCCAGGGGAAGGAAGGCCTACTCTTGCATGAATTTCATGCATCGGGCCTCTAGTTTTTAAATTAAAAAAATCAAACTATTAACAGTTACTCCGCTGTTGGACTCTTTCATTCTCTAAATTAAATATTTCTACAATGAGCATAAAATGCTTAATAATCAGAAGGAAATGGCCCTTTTGAGAAAATGAAAACAGTATTTTTCACTGCTTGAAGCACATCATGCTTAAATAGAGATGGGTAGAAAATTAAGAAAATCAATTAAATTCAATTATTAACCTATGTATGAATATACATACTAAATAAGAGATAAGAAACAGTGAGGCAACTAACAAGACCAATAAATCCAAGAAAAGATCAGATTATAGATCCACTTCCCTCTCCCATAAACAGTGTGACTTTGGAAAATGACTTAACCTTTATACTTTGAGATGACAAACAGAAACTAATCAGAAACTTTAAACGCGTCTCATTTTAGAATTTAGAATGACAGAATTCTGACAATGTTAGAATTGGAAGCAAACTGATCAGGTACAATTCCTTAATTTACACCTGAAGAAACTAAGGCTAAAGAGTTAAATAAATTTAATTTTAGTTAAATAGCTAGACAGCTGTTCCACAACAGAATCTGATATAAAATCCAGAAAGCACATTGATTAAGAGTGCTGGCTCTGGAATCAAATTGCCGAGGTTCAAACTGTGGATTTATCAGTTACAGTTATGTGACCTTGCAGCAGTTACTTAACCTCACTGGGCCTCATTATTCTTGCCTGTAAAGTGAGGAGAATACTAGTTCCTATACCAGAGGTTTGTTGTAAAGATTATCTGGATTACATGTATTATTACATGTAATGCATTTATAAATAGACTGCTCAGTAAATGTAAGCTAGTATTGCCATCATTATCAACTCCTCTTTCTGATAGTTGCCCTAAGACAAAAATTAAATCATTAGGAGTGTCATCTGTCAACTAATAGTTAAACCCACTCTTAATTCTGGAAATCTTTTGGTTAATACAAAATAAATAGGAGCATTTGAAAACAAATTTTAAATCTTATAAACGTTTTGCTTAGGGTGGAATTAATTTTCAGCAAAACAACAATGTAATCAAGTAACATTAACTGAGAAACAGAATAGCAACACAATAGTTGATTCCAGTTAACTAATGCAGAATTCTGCACGTGAACACAAGTCTCTCATATAAAGACTTATTTAATATCAAATATAACTAAATAAAAGAATTTCAACAGGAGCATTTTTTACACAATTGATTATTATTAATACCTAAAAGTACTTTAAGAATTTGGGAAGAAATTGGGGTAATTTCCTAAAGTGACAGGATCCAATAAGTGGAAAAACACAAACTATTCTAGGGGCTTGATTATCTAAACACACAAGAGACCAATGGCTTCTAATTTATCATTAGGCAACCTTTAGAATACAGAGGATATATTAACAAAATGAAACCTTTACTCTCTCTGTATAAAGGTTTAGAGAACCAATGTCCATGTTTAGATTGTGATTTTAGTGATTTAAATATGCTGGATTTTTCTTGTAGTTTCACCTGATGATGTGTGTACATACACAAAACACTCTAAAGTTCTAGAGTATTGCTGTCTGAAACAATTTAAAAACCATATACTAACTTTAAAATCCATGCATTCAAATGCCCCTAAAGGAATTTAGAACTGATGCAACTTGATTCACATATGCAAAATGTGCTGTTTTTGGAAGTTATTACTGATCTGGTATACAGTAAAGATTTTAAGTTTTTGTTTCTAAGTGACATATGAAACCTAAAGAATAATATCCATAATCTAAAGCCAGAAAAGGAGAGATTATTAATAATTATGCAAAGTCAGTGTCAATATATTCTCCATGATGCAATATACATTACAGTTGCATTCACTCTAAAATAAGCTTAAAATTCACTTTTACCTAATAAAGCTTATTTAATATGCACACAATAGAGACAAATTGACTGTAACTTGTAGATCCACAAACTAGAGCATAAAAGTAATTTTTATGAAAGCAAAAAGCGTAAACTACAATATAGGAGGATAAGATTTACTTTGGGCATTTAGCTCTACAGTTTGTAATATTTGGGTCTATCTAGCTTTTTAAATCCCATTTTTAATATTTAATCCTAAATTAAAATATTTTCAGTGAGCAAATAAAAACTATTCTTTTCCCTTGATCTTTATCAAAAATTGTTTACTTTTTCTTAGTAAGCACAGGGCATTTTTTCTAAAGCACCTATGAAATCTGCTATAATTATAAAACAATTTCTAAGACTTTGAACCAATTCCAATCATCCATTTTTGACCCTCCAGCAGTGATTTTTCTTCTGTTTTGTTGTGTCCCACTTCTGAACAGAATTTGGGACAGTACATTTGAAGAAATCAAATAGCCTCCTCAGTTATATCATCATACTGCACCTCCGTTCTGGGGCATTTTTTGCTGCCAGGACCATGCACTCAATATATTACAATTTTTTAGACGTTATCATGCATACCAATGAGCACAAACTTTTTCTGGCTCTAATCTGTCTTTAAGATTCCTGCTCTCAGGTTGCACTTAAGTCTTACCAGTCTAGAACTGTCTCAACTCAATGAATAAGAATCTAATAAACAACATTGTCCAGTTTACATCCTCAGTTATGCACACACAACAATCAAAATTTAGTGGTAAATCTGATGAAGAGCTTGACCTGACTGCATGCCAGAGCATACCAGTAAAAAAGCCAAACATGTAAAATTATAATTCTTACTCTAATCACTAAAATAATATTTGGGCAGGCTAACAGTATGACATATTGATTGGTAAAAATCATTATTTTTAAATATGCTACACCCCCAAATCAAATCAACATAATGGAAAATGAGAAACTGGCTCAAGACTTCAAATTCCATTACAATATTGTGAAAATATATTGGATTTGGACCTGAAATTTAATATATGGTTTTGGCAGCCTTTGACTTTCATCCCAACAATTTATTGATGAAACTGACATCGATTTAATTTAGTCTTAAAGTTTCCAAACTAAAACTAATTAGACAGCATTTCCAATAACTCTGTGATACAGTTTAACTTACAGGAAGACCCTAAATTAGCATAGTTCTCACCTCCTATTAGAATTTCCTACCTAGAATTTTAAGAGAACAGAAAAAGGGTCAAGATAATAGATAATTGACATATTACCACCTCTCTTGTCCTTTGTCATAATTCAAAAGCTTAACAAAAACCCACAATAAAAATTTAAGACAAATGCAAACATAGGTCATTGACTCCACAACACCTTTTTGAGATACATATCATAAAATACTATTTTATAATTAAACTAGAGGCCCAGATTTGTGCACTGGTGAGGTCCCTTGGCCTGACCTGAGCCCTCTCACAATCCGGAAGCCCTCAGGGAATGTTGGACTACCGGTTTCGGCCTGATCCCTGCAGGCCAGGCCAAGGGACCCCACGGGTGCATGAATCCATGCACCAGGCCTCTAGTATATGCATATAAGATCTTTGGTTTATCTCTTCCTGCCCTCCCTCCTCCCCCCTCCCCCCTTTCCTCTGAGATTCATCAGTCTGTTCCAGGTTTCCATGCCTGTGCATTGAGCGTCTGTCCCCTGATGGCAGTGCGTGTCATAGCTACCGGTTGAATGGTCGGATGGTCGCTTAGGTGCAGATAGATAGATAGATAGATAGATAGATAGATAGATAGATAGATAGATGTATAGATACTACAATGATGCTATTATAACCAAGTTTTCCTAGTTTCTGCCATCCTATGCAAGAGCCAGGATAGACTCACTTTATGTTACATTCTGTACTGAAGTGATTACTGGGAGGGCTCAATGTGTGGTGAAGTAACACTATTTCAATATGAAAACATGAAGTCCAGGCTCAGATTAAGATCCAGTGATGGTGCTGTGTGTAGGGAAGGAGGGAGTGCAGGAATATTCACACCACAGGTCTGTCACAAATCCATAGCCACATATTCAGATGGCAAATTAACCAGAGGCAGCAGGTAAACACTGAATTGTTCTCTAAGTGTGCCTGGCCCATGCTCTCCTACTTTTAGTTAACTTCTTAATTTCTCAAAGCCAAGAGAACCACAAGACCTAAAGTAAGAATGACTGTCATGATTACCTCTAGTCAAGTGGTTCTTTCTGGTTTTGCCCAAATATTATCCCTCAATGTGTTAGATCATACCCTTAGAGAAAAAAACAAACAAAACTAGATTTCAAAAGTTTTCAAAACCACATGCAAGCAAAAATTAAAAAAACAGATACTGCTGGCATTTTTGGAATAAACGCTCATATATGATTTTTAAAAACACAAAGATACAGCATTCTATAAATAAGAATACCTTATTTGTAAGCAAATACAAACACGAGAGAAAGGTGAAAAAAAAATTAAGTTCCCCCAATCTGCAAAAATTAAAACATTTAATCTGGGCAGGATAGTGCAGTCCTTCCCTGTAACCTAAATCCATGAAAAGAATTACACTCCAATCATATTGTATTTCCCCACTAATAACACAATCTTTAAAAAGAGCTTCATCAGTAATTTAGCAGTATACGGATTTGTATCCATATCTCATATAAGTCAGTTTGATGGACAAAAAGAATCAAAACTACAGAAGCTTTAAATTTAAAAAATGATTTCAACCTTCACTAACAATATACCACCATATAAAGAATGAAGACGGGAACTTTCCATCCATAAGTCAATGTGAATGAGAATCTTTGCAGAATAGAATGAGTGCTACTGAAAACAAAGCTGATTTTTCTAAATATGTCTGTATGTTCTGCCATCGCAGTCATGATGGCTTCTTCTGGAGTAATATACATTTTCTTGCCTTAGAGAAACTGCTAAGTGATTGTGAGAACTATCAAAGGGAAACAAAAATAACTATTAGGCATGCTGATATATTAATTGTACAACTACAATTTCTTTCTTTAATTTTGTGGTAACATTAAGATGTTACCTAAATTTTTGTATGCCAAGACCTATTCAGAGTTAGTATGAAGACAAGGTCTCTATAGGACCTCAGTGTGGTGAGGACAAGCTGAAATATAAACAAGAGAAATACTATGTAAACTTCTTCAACTCTATAGAGCAGTTAAAGAAAAGGGAGTTAATCTTTTGACAACAGATAAAAGCAAAGCTAACTGGTTTAGCTCAGTGGATAGAGGGTTGGCCTGGGGACTAAAAGGTCCTGGATTCAATTCCTGTCAAAGGGCATGTGCCTGGGTTGCCAGCTTGACCCCCAGGAGGGGGCGTGCAGGAGGCAGCTGATCAATGATTTTCTCTCATCATTGATGTTTCTATCTCTCCCTTCCTTTCTGAAATCAATAAAAATATATTAAAAAATAAAAGCAAAGCTAAGAATTCATCTCTCCTTTGAGAAAATAATTACTAGTCCACTGAGCATTTGAAGATATGACATATATACATAAACTAACTTGAAAGCTTGTTGCAACTAGTAAATTTGAAGAATAAGCAGTTGATAAGCATTTAGAGTAGAAATACCTGATGAAAAGTTTGCTTTGAAACAGGCAGCAACTTTGCAAAACTTATAATCAGATAAGAAGTTGTAAAAGTAAAACATGTGAGACTTTGCTAAAGTCAAAGATTTCATAAAGTCATGTTATAATTCAACAATTACAAAAGGAAATTAACTTATTTATACTAAAGTAAATGTAAATATTATGATCATTATTTTTCTGGCACAATTATGATTTTGGTACTATTTCTTCTATAAAAAACACCTATATGTACCCACCTATACCCGTTCTGTTAACTGCCAACTACAAGCATCCTCTAATATTTTCCTAGATCACTATACTAAAAATATTATTTGTAGAATATCTCAAAATTGCATTAATATTGGTCCTGCAAATCTATCAAAAGTACCCCTCCAATTTTCAAAAGCAATCTCAAATCCTGGAGTTATGGGTAAGGGGAAGATCTGGTAGGCTCCTGGACTGCAGTGATTTCACATATAGTTGTATGTACCCTTTTAACCAAGACACCTGCATTGACCATATTTTTACCCTGTGTAGGTAAATCATGTGTCAACTCCAGCTGTCAAAGTGGCTCCGTTCAATACTGATTATCTGTAAAACCTAAGTGTCCAAATTTTTGTTTCAAGCTTAGTTTTTTAATTTAAAGGCAATGCATTAAATCTTTTTAAGATCTAAACGCCTCTAGTATTTAATATAAACTTAAATTTTAAAAAGTACAAAGAAGAAAAGAAACATACTGTGAGGAGAAATCCAAATGGTATCTATTTTCAGAATCACTCCTTTCACTATACTAGTGGTTTCCTAACATCACTTCCTTTTCACTATTTCCCCCAGTCCTTTCGGCAAATCAGTGTTTAACACCACCCCTCCCCCCCCGATTTCAAAAGGATCCACTGTCCACAGAGCCCCAGAACCCAAGTACACTACCCTAGTCATTGTCGATGCTTTGAAAGACACTCGTGAAAATGCCAAAGCCCTAAATTAGATCCCCAAGGGCTCCTTTTCTTTTTTAACTCCATTTCTCTTTTTCGGGCCCTTTGGGCCAGATGACTTCCCACTCAGAGACCCCTCCCCTTCCAGTCGAACCTACATGCTTCCCCTAATTACCAGCACCCCACTTCGGCCAGCTGTCTCGCCAGTCCCCGCCGGTTCCGTCTGTCCGGCCACGCGGTCCTCGGCCCAGGTCCCGCTCCTCCGATCCCTCGCCCTCGCGGCCAAATCCCAGAGCATCTCTCCTCCGTCCCAAAGCCCGCGGGGCCCTCCCATCTCCTCTCACCACCCCGCTTTCAAACCCTCAAGCCCTAGCCTCTCAAGGCTACATCTCCCTCCGTGTCCCACTCCCTCTTGCCCCTCAGCCTCTATTTGCCCCTCAGCGCCTGGCCATCGTCATCCCCCTCGGGCCCTCGGCTCACAACCTCCATTTCCCTCAGGTTCCATTCTAGAGCTACTCTCCGGGCTCCTCAACCGTCTCCCGGGGCCCCTCCGGATCCCTGTCCTCGGCAGCCCCCGGCTTCAGCTTGGACACCCCGATCGCCCTTGGCTGCAGGTGCCCCCCAATTCCCCAATCTTCAGCCTCAGCCGCCGCTTACCTCTGTGGTCCGAGTCGAGCTGCCCGGACCCACCTCCGAGTCGGCGTCCGAGCCGCCGTCGGAGTCCGGGGCCCTCCGAGCCTCGCCGGAGTGGAGCGCCCCGAGCGGCGGGGGCGGAGCCCGGGGAGGGGACCCGGAGCGGAGGCGAGAGCGGTGGCGACTGCGCGCAGGCATTACTCCTGCCCTGGTCTTCGGATCGGGCAACTGCTCTTAAACCAAACCGGAACTGCTTCAGGAGGCGGGGCCCCGCTGACGGGAGGCGGAGCCCCATGGGTGGGGGCGGGGCCAAAACCGGAAGAGGCACGGGGTCAAGTTGCAAGGGAGAACTTCGGCAAGAAAACCCAGGAGCGCATGCGTCAGGCCCAAAGCGAGAAGATAAGGCCTAAGGAGATAAGGCTGGTTAAGATGGGGAGGGGCGAGAGGATTGGTAAATGGAGTTTGAGGACAAGGGTAAATTACCCTAATTCCTCTAGAGGGAGCCAGCTCCTCTCCAAGAGCCAACTCTTGTTGATCCTTGTTACTGTTTATTGCCCCTTTAACTCTCCGACAGTCCCTATGCCAAATGCCATATAAATATCTCACTTAATCCTTGTGCCAACTCTACACGGCCAAGAAACTTGTCTGAATTACTGCAGTTAATATGTGCCAAAGCCAATATTCCTACTCAAATCTGTCTAACTTTAGAATCCATGCTCTTCTCACTCCACTATACTACCCTGCCCGGTGGGAACTCCCCAACCTATGTTTAGCACTGGCATCAACCAAGTCCAAAGCCATCTCTGACCTGGGCCCCAGCCCCTCCTTGGCCTTGCTTTCCCAATCAGTGCAAGACAGACTTCAGTGGCTCTGATGGGGATGGGGACAGGTTCTGGGGTGGACATGTTTACATGGGATGTTCTGGTGTGGACTTTACCCTCAAGCTGGTCTCAAGGCCAGGACAGCAGGGAGGCTTCCTACTGCAGCTGGTATTTCCCCTGCCTCATCAGGACCTTCATGAAGTCATCTGAGAGCCAACAAGTCATCTCATCTCTTTTGCCAATACCTAGCTCTGGGAGAAGGACCCATATACACCTTTCTCAGTTTCTATTGTGGAGACAAAAGCCCTCATAATTAGAGGACTCTCCCTCCCAACTCAAAAAATGTTTCTGATGACAGGCCCTTAGGCTCTTCAGAAAGTCTAGGGCAGTGGTCGGCAAACTCATTAGTGAACAGAGCCAAATATCAACAGTACAACAATTGAAATTTCTTTTGAGAGCCAAATTTTTTAAACTTAAACTTCTAACACCACTTCTTCAAAATAGACTCTCCCAGGCTGTGGTATTTTGTGGAAGAGCCACACTCAAGGAGCCAAAGAGCCGCATGTGGCTCGCGAGCCGCAGTTTGCCGACCACTGGTCTAAGGCAACATTCACTTCCCTTCTTCCTTCCCTTTGATATACATGGCCCATTTCAGCCTTCTCTTTTGAGAAATCAGCCATTTGCATGACAAAATCACTGTTCAAACCTTCACTCATGAACCCTGTGGGTACCCTTCAGATGAGGTCTTCCATGCCTACTCTCCATAGTACTCTGACTCTACAAGTCAGGAAACTTCTGAGCCTTAGAATCTGGAGACTCATCCAACAGCCATTGCAGTTCTGACCCAGACTGCAGAGCTTTTTCTACCATTGATCCTTAGAGTCAACCATCTCCTTTCCACCCTGTATCTCTACTTTAACTCAGTGCTCAGAACAGAATAGCCTTTTAGGGCTTCTTAACCTGTCCAAAAATGTTTCTTAAGCATATATTATGTGTTAGAAACAGAACATCCTTTTTTTCATCAAATATTCACAATTCTTCTTCTTTTTCTTTTTTTATCCTCACCCAAGGATATTTTTCCATTGATCTTTAGAGAGAGAATGGAAGAGAAATGGGAATACAGAGAGAAACATCGATGTGAGAGAAATAGATAGATTGGTTGCCTCCTGCAGGAGCCCTGGGGAGGAGACTGCAACCAAGGTACATGCCCTTGACCAGAATTGAACCTAGGACCCTTCAGTTCACAGGCCAACACTCTATCCTCTGAGCCAAACCAGCTAGGGCAAATCTTCCCAATTCTCTGAGGTAGGTGCAATTATCCTTACTTTGCAGATGAAGAAACTGAGATAAAGTGGTTTGCAGAGGTATGTCTGATTCCATGTGGTCAATGGAGTTTGGGGTTGGCAGGGGTGACTTGGAGAAGAAAATGTCCTGTTCCCTCTGAAGGCCCCGGTGACTTGCTGAGTCACTTCTTTCTGTCCCACCTGTCCCTGCCAATCTCCGAAAGGAGAAATGACACTGGAGAGGCCAAGAGGAGTGACTGCAGAGAGAGGGGAGTGGGTGGGCTGGCCTATGGCTGAGGCCTCGCTCCCAGAGCTGTGGGGAGATACGGAAGCCACACCTTGCCCCAGTGTTGTGGAACTGGAGGAGCTCCTGAGGGCAGGGAAAATTTCTTCTTGCAACCGGGCGGACGAAGTTTGGCCCAACCTTTATATCGGAGATGCGTGAGTAGCAGCTGGCTTGAGGGGCGTGGGGGTGGAAACAAGAACAGACAGTTCCTGGGCTCTTTACCAGATATAGGAGAGGAATGGGAACACGGGGAAATAGTTCTGCACTGAGCATTCTAGACCAGGGATTTTCTCCATTAAGTCCTGTGTGCTGGGGACAGTGCAGTGATCAGATGTGGCCACCAGGGGGAGTGGAGACTTTGCCTGCCTGAAAGAGGGGTGCTCCCAGAAATTCCTGGAGTCTGCTGACATATCCAGGAAAATTGGGGCGTTTCAGGGGCAGAGGCCTGGGGAATGGTGATGTGGGGTATGAAATGGATTGGACAGATAGCTTCCCTTCCTGGTCCCAGCCTCTCTCCTCGGGTCACAGTGGGCGAGGAAGCCTGACTAAAGATGAATCAGGAAAGTTGTCACCTCTAAACATTTGCAGAGTAGAAGCAGGAATGAGGCAGTGGCCAGTAGAGGCCGGAAGCGTGTGGGAAGGCCTGGAGCAGGAAGGAAGGACGGGGCGCTAGGTCCCAGGGATGAGGCAGTCCTTTCCTTTCTGTCCCAGCCAGCAGGGGCACATGACCTCAGGAAGCAAAGAGGGGCTAAAGATAACTTCCTATTCCACCAGCTCTCCCACCAAAAGCTCTGAGGGTGGCCCTGTGAGCTGTGGATCCAGCTCTAGCTTGCTGGGTTCCTTCCACCTTCCTTTGGACCCTAATGGCTCCATCCTTCAGAAGTAGGGTGCCTCACAAAGCCTTCCTCCAGGATCCCATGGCTCAGCCAGCATCCAGCCCCCTTCCTCCGCTCCCCAGGGCCACAGCAAATAACCGCTTTGAGCTCTGGAAGCTGGGCATCACCCACGTGCTGAACGCCGCCCATGGAGGCCTCTACTGTCAGGGCGGCCCTGACTTCTACGGCAGCAGCGTGAGCTACCTGGGGGTGCCAGCCCACGACCTCCCCGATTTCGACATCAGTGCCTACTTCTCCTCCGCAGCTGACTTCATTCACCGCGGCCTCAGCACACCTGGGGGTAGGACTTGGGGTCTGATCTCAGGTCCATCCTGTCCAGTCATGGGGGATGTCCAGTTTCCCTTCAAACATCAGTGCCCTCCCATCCCTAGTTTCTATTTAAAATGATTTTTTTTTCCAAACTGTAAGAGAAAGTTTATCTAGAAAGTCACAGAGGTGGAAGTGAGCCACAGAAGAAATGGGCTCAGGAAACAAGCCACAGAGGCCAAGGAAGGACCCTGGGAGCCCAGGAGAAGGAGGGAGCAAGGAAAAGGCACCTGGAGGAAAGGGAGGAGGAGGCACTGTGCTCTCCACAGAGAGAGCCACCCTGGGTCCTCCCCGAGGACTAAGAGGAGGACCCCAACCATCCCTAGTTTTTAAAAAGCCATCAGGTGTTTTTTCAATTGTCTGCTCAGTGCTCCAGTGAGTTATCCAACTGCATAGCTTCACATATGGAGAAACTGAGGCCTAGGATACAAGGCCATGCCATGGGTTAGGAGCAGCCCTGGAAGCCAGGCCTCCCAAACTGCAAAAACAATTCTTTCTCTGCAGCACTCAGCCTTCAGAAACCGCCGTTTGGTGCCTAGATGTCTGGTTTAGGCCATAAGTACTTTCAAATTGAAGAAAACTCCTAGCACCCAGGGGACAACAAGGGCCCTGGGGGGAGCTGGGCCCCTGTTCTGTGTTTATCCTGGGTGAGCGCTGTGGCCCTGGCCACTGGAACCTGGGCGAGCCAGCATCCCTCTCTGGACTTTAGTTTCTCATCTGTGTGATGGGAGAGACAAGACTATGCCTCACAGCACTTCTTAATACTCAAAACACTCGGACATTCATTTGTTCTCCATCCATTCACTTGCCAGCTATTTACTATCTTCTCTGTGCCAGGCACTGAGCTAGATGCTGGGAATTCACACTTAGACAAGGCAGGGTGTCTGCCCTCACGGAACTTGACATTATGTTTGGTGGGAAGACAGTCAAAGCGTAAAGTAGTATGAGTGCTACGCATATGAGTGGGGAAATGTGAAGAGCGAAAGGGAGCACAGGGCAGGGGTGCTCAGGACAGAGGATCAGGGAGGTAGGGTGACTTCCCGCTGCAGCAGTATTCACTGGGCCACATGCAAAAAGGATGAGCTGCTCCATGATTCAGGTGACACCATGAGTGGTCAGGAAAGCCTATGCAAAGAAGCTGAACCCTGACAGATGAGTAGTAGATGTTAGTTAGCCCAAGAGCAGGGGAAAGATTTACAAGGCGTTGGAATAGCATGTGCTAAGGCTGGAGGTCAGAGACCATGACAGCTTCAAGGAGCTGAAAGTTACGCTGCACTGCTAGAGCTGAAGGCTGGGATGGGACAGCCTGAGATGAGGCTGCAGATCAGCTGGGGCCAGTTCATGGAGGGTCTTATAGGCCACGCTAAGGACTTTGGGCCCCAGCCCAAGGGGTCCACTTTGACCATCTTCCCACTGAACATAATAACAAGTTCCATGAGGCTAAATAGAAGTTGGTTTACACATTTGACAGATCAAGACACTGAGGTCCCTAAATGTTGAATGACTTGGCCAGGGCTTGGCACAGAGTACACCCAAGGCAGAGTGGGGAGAGGAACTTGGGCCCCCACCCCAGCCCCTGGGTGGGCCTGCTGGTGGGAAAGGGTCTTTCACCAGGATGTCTCCCTCAGCCAAAGTCCTGGTGCACTGTGTGGTAGGCGTGAGCCGCTCCGCCACCCTGGTCCTGGCCTACCTCATGCTGCACCAGCAGATGTCCCTGCGCCAGGCAGTGATCACCGTGAGGCAGCACCGATGGGTCTTCCCCAACCGAGGCTTCCTTCACCAGCTCTGCCAGCTGGACCAGAAGCTGCGGGGTGCAGGCCGGAGCTGAGGGGCCAGGTGAGGGCTGGGCAGGGCAAGGGAACAAGGGGGCAAGGCTGGGTGCAGTTAGAAGTGAGAGGCCGGTTGAGAGCTGGTCAGGGAACAGGAAGGGGGAGGCCAATGAGGGCTGGAAGTGAAAGGTCAGGTGCGGGTGGCTGGGGGACATGGGATGGGACAGTTGAGAGGTAGTTGTTAGGGCTGACTGGCTGGAACTGAGGGCTGAAGGGGGCTTGGCCCACTCTCCAACCTGCTGGGCCCCCCACCAACCCAAGGCCTTATCGGGGCCCAGCCAAGAAAAGCCTACAGTATGGCCCTCTGTCTCCCAGCCTACCTAGGTTCTTCAGACCCCAGAGATGATGGAAAGACTAGGAAAGAAAGGGCTGGAAAGCTTAAAATGGAAGAGGTGAAGCCTTCCTACCTAGTCTTGATGCTGACCTGCCCTGCCTCCTTGGCCAAAAGCCTGTGGGGGCTCCCCAACTCCCCCCACTCCCACCCCCATAGGCAGCAGCCCAGCCAGTCCTGGAACCATGGACTGTCTGAATCTTCCCACAGCTTCAGCTCTGGGGGAAAGTGTGGCTGCAGCTATTGCTTAAGTTCAGTTAATTCTCACCTCAGCCCAGCCTCACCATCCCCACGAGGGGAAGGAGAACAGGTGCTGCCACCAACCATGACCTCCTTACACAGCCCTGCGGATGTGAAGTTCTGTCATCATGCCAATCCATTCTCTCCTTCGATGCAGCACCCCGTGCCCTACCTGCCCCCACCCACCCCCAATCTGATCTCAGATCAATAGAAGGACTCTCCCTAACCTCCCTCCTCTCTGGTTCTGGGACCCCTTTAGGACATAAAGGTCTTGCTGCTTCCATTTACCTGCCTCTTGTTCTGTGTTCAGCGCATTTGGAGCAATAGCACAAGGGGAACAGATCCCTAACACCTCCTCTCTGCAGGCCCCTCCCCTCCTGCTGGAGGCCTGAGTCCTCAGCTGCCTAGTAGACAGAGTTGGGCTACCCCAGCAAACACGCTTCCATTTCTCCGGCATCAGCCCTGGCTTTTCCTCCAGCTCACCGGGAGGATGCAAGGGTGTCTCTTCCTGGGGTGGTACCAGGATTGTGAGGGAGTACCCACTGCCCTTCGCCCACCATACCCAGGCTGGGTCTGACCCCAGCTGGTCCCAACAGCCCACCTTCCCCACATCACATCCCCCTTGAGTGCCATTAGCTGGGGGGTTAGGCCTCCAGAGCTGCTGTCCACTCCCTGAGCCTGCCTCTACTCCTGGTAGCCAGCTCCTTCCCTCAGCTCTCCTTAACCTTGACTTTGGCTGTGCCGCACCACCCACTGGCTCACAGGGGCTGCTGGTGGGGATGGGTGGCTGGCCTAGGCTCTCCTGATAGTTGGAAGAGGAACAGCTTTCTCCTCCTGCTAAGAGCACGGCCTGAATCCTCCCCCGGCCCCCACTCAGAAGAGCTGTCTTGGTCTTTGAATGCATAGCTAGCTCAACCAAGTGGGGGACGGGGGGGGGGGGCAGGGGGGCTCACATTAGCGATTTGACCCCTTCACACATGCTGTCAGGAGGGTGAGCATCTTGGGGATGGGGATTAGAGCAGGACGGAGGGCTATGTTTAGAATTTGGGGGTGAGTGTAATGGGAAGAAATGAGGGTTATAGCTGGCGTTGGGCCTAGGCCTGGGACTAAGCTGTGTGGGAAGCTGTTGTGGGGAGCTCTGCAGGCATGGGGAGCCAAGAAGAGGGCCGGAATGCATGCTCCTACCCTGCTCTTTCCTCTAAACAGGCTTCAGGAGCCTGGGAGAGCAACAGCTCTCTGATCAGGCCCAGGCACCCCACTTCCTAGGCCTGAGGCTCTCAAATACCCTGACCCTAAAACTCAGCATTTTTCCACCAGGCAGCTGGCTTTGGGAGAGTCATCTGAGCTACAGCATTGCACAGTTCCTGGGGGAGCATCCCCCAAATAGTCTGTGCAACTGAAGCCCCCGGGTGCTGTGCAGTGTGCAGTCCGTGCAGCCATACACCGCAGCCCTGGGGCTGGGCACTCTGCAAAATGAGGGGCTGTGAGCCCTGGGTCCCAAACCTGCCTCCTCATCTCTCCCAGCACCATTGTCCTCTTGACCTTACCCAGAGGGTTCAAAGCAGAAGCAGGTTTAGGTGGCAGCTCCTATCCTGAGCCAATGATGTGGCCCCAGCCAATCTGGCCTTGGCTTACCTGCCTGTAACATGGAGCTCATTCTCCCCCAGAGCTGGTCCTTGCTCCCTGCCACAGGGCTCTGCCACTTTGCCACCCTGGTACTGGCCCTGCTGGCGCTGCTGGTGGCTCTGGACCAGGTGGACACCCAGAAGATGGTAAGAGCCCAGTGTGGGGTCCGGCCTACAGTCTGCTATTCCTTCCGCCTCCTCAGGCTGCCTGCACTTTCTCTCAGCCACTGTCTTCAGTCCCCACAGGTGGGAATGGGCCCTGAGGGTTGGGGGGAGTATGGGAGGAGATCCGAGGAGATTGCAATTGTCCAGGATAGCCCTCGTCCACAGCTGCCTCCACCAGCTCTCCCTGGGCTCAGGGAGCCCCAGCAGGGGCTGGGCTGTATTCCCTGGGGCCCAGACTTCAGAGACCCTGTAGGTGTGGCTGCGGGGGTGCACAGGTGCGCGCGCATGGTACCTGAGAGTGAGTGGGAAGAGCACTGAGGTTTGGGTATATGAGGAGGGTCTCTGGAGAGCAGGGAGGGTTCTTAATAGGCCCAAATCCAAGGTCTCAAGCTGATCACAGTTAACCTTAGGAGGGGCCTTAAGGACCATCTCCCTGACCACATGGAAGTGGGACCTGGGTCGGAATGCCTCTGGGGGAAGGAGGAACTCGGCAGAGGGCAGAGGGCCTTCCGGACACAGCTTCTCACAGCCGGACAGGGCGTTGGAAGACCTGCTCTGAACCCCACTGACCCCTTTGTCTATCTGTCTTCCCTCTTCCCTCAGCTCGAGTCTTCTAGATCTTAATGTAATCCTTAGCCCCCAACTAACGGCCCTGGGCCTGGGTTCTGATGTTGGCGATCCCGCTGGTTTGTGTATGATTTGGGCTGGTCTCTTCCCCGTCCTCCTCCATAGAGGATCCTTCCAGCTTCAACTTTCTGCCCATGTTCCCCACCCACTTGGAAGGCCAAGGGAGCTTTTAAAATGCCTTATTTGATCTTCCTTCTCCCTGACTACAACCAGCATACACATCCACGCATGCCGCAGGCATACCCCGGCCGGCTGCCTCTGCTGAGCAGGGCCAGGTGCCTGGCTGGGTGTGGCACTGACCATGCCATGGGACCAGTGGGGGAGTGGGGAGTGGCAGGAGAGGCCAGAGAGGGGAGCAGCACATCATGCTTTATAATTAAACTCAAATCAAAAATAGAAACAGCAGCAAGTGCGCAGAGACCAGCGTCTGGAAGTCAGCAGCACAACGTGCCTGTCAGAAAAGACCAGAGCCCGGGCCAGATCTCCCCACAGGTGGGTGAGTGCCCCTATTTCAGGGGTTGCACAGAGCTTGCTGGGTAGTGAGGGCCAGGACACCTGGGCCTGCGTGCATTGTGGTGGAGGCAGGGGGGACTGGGTTAGATTGGGGGATGGACTGGTCAGATAAAGGCACAGACAAAGCATAGCAGAGTCAGAAAGACTTGAGCTTGAATCCTGGCTCCCATGTTATTGGCTATGTGACCTTGGGTATATTGCTGAATCTCTCTGAGTCTCAGTTCCCTCCCCTGTAAAATGGGGATAATGACATTACCTGCCTCCTAAGGGTCCTGTGTGGATTCAAGGAGAAAATGTAAACACTTAGCTCTGGCTGGTACATAGTACATCCTTAGTGAGAGGTGAATATAACAATAATCATGGCCAGACAGAAAGAGACACCAGGAAACAAAGAGATAAAGACCATGCCTCACTGCCCCATGGGAAGTTACCCTCTGCCTGGGATAAGGCTCAGGTTTGAATAGGTAGCAGTAATAATAGTGGTGATAACAACAGTCAGATGTCCCATTTATTGGGCATCTACCATGAGGCAGAGCCTATGGGAAGTGCCTTCCATTTATTACCCCATGTGATCCTCATAGCAAGCCCCACTGAGGATCCTGGCTCAGAGATGTGCACACAGATGCAAGCACCAGGCCTAGGAACTCGGCTGAGGGCTGCCCTCCTCCAAGGTCTGCACGCTGGGTACCAACCCACCGGCAGCTCACCACTGGCAGCCCATGAACACCTCTCTTAGGCTTCCTTCGCCAGACTCCTCAGAGAGAGATCTCCTACCCCACCTGTCCTGCCCCACCTTTCCCATGGCCACAGTCCCACCTGGTCTGCCTGGGGGGGAGGAGGGGCAGAGATAGTGAGCAGCAGGGAAGAGCAGGGGGATAGCTCCTGCGGCTGTGCGAGGAGTGGGTGGCAAACAGCTGCTGCCCTGAGACAGCCTGGCCTGGCCTGAGGCCACCAGCAGGCAGGACTGCTGGGAGGCTGTGGAGCAGCCCAGCTCCTGGGGAGGGTGGGAGACAGAGGCCATGGGAAAGCAACATAGCTAGGAAGAGAGATGCAAAGGCAGAAGTGTGTGAATTTGTAATCAGCAGCGACACAAGAGCAGTCAGAGCTGGTGCCTACAGAGGCATCTGTTAGCTTAGGGGGAGATGCAGGAAGGAGGCCCAGAGTGCATGGGGAGAGCAGCCAAGCCGGCCTGTCCCTGACAGAGCTGGGCCCTGCGTCACCCTCAGGGGGCCGAGGAGATGTGGAGGAAGTGTTGGGCAGGGTCCTTGGCAGTCCAGGTCTGTGAGTGGCAGAAACTGGGGGAGCTGCTGCAGCCACCAACTCCCTGTCCATGGTTGTGCCTGAAGCGTGAAGAATGTATCACTGGGCAAGGGGCTGCCCACGGTGAACTGCCAGTGGGTTGGTACCCAGCGTGCAGATCTTGGAGGAGGGCAGACCTGGGCCGAGTTCCTAGGCCGGGTGCTTGCGCATGTCTCTGAGCCAGTGTCCTCAGTGGGGCTCCTGTGAGGTAATACATGGAAGGCACTTCCCACAGGGGCTGGGCCTGCCTTCGCTGGCAAAGTGGGATGGGGTAGACAGGTGGGGGATCCCTCCATGAGCATCAGGAGGGAGGCCCTAGATGGGGTCTGACAAGGAGTACCCCTTAGTCCAAGAGAAAGGTGCCATTCTCGAGACCTGGGCCTAGGTCCCCTAGGAGGCTGAGCGGGGGCTGTGGCTGAGGAACCCCAGATCCTTGATTCCTCTGCTGTTTCCTCTCTGCCCAGGAGCCTCTGGAGGAGCAAGGTCCAGCTCCCTCAATCAAAGCCTGCCTGCCTATTCCCAGGCACAGCTGGGCTGCGAGGCACCCACTGGCCACTGGGGGGCAGCCTTACCCCATGCCAAGCTCAGAGGCCTGAGCCCGCTGCTCCTGCCGGACTTCCCCAAGCCCCATCTGCCTTGCCTGGGGCTCAAGCACCAGCTGGCAGCTTCAGACCAGTGTGGCTTTTGGATAATTGTGGAGCCGGGGGGCGTACCCCATCCTAACACACTACCCCACTCTCTACCCTGTAGCTGCTGCACACCCAGACACTCCTCTTTCTCAGGTCAGACCCCTACAGACTCCTCGGTCGGGCAACACCAGGGCATTTAACCTGGGAAGAGAAATGTGGCCAAGACTGAAGCAAAGACTTGCTTGAGTCCAGGCTCTCCTCTCTCCCCCTCCCAATTTCTCTTCCCACCATTTCAGGCAGCAGCTTCCCCTCTCCATGGGGAGTTCCAGGCCTAAGAGCCTTTAATCCCAAAGAGATGCCCAGCATGGAGAAGGCCTGGGGTTTGGAGAGACTGTGCTCCCCCCACAGGGGCCTAGGTCTGCTCTCAGCCTCCCGTCTCCCCACCCCCATGAGCTCCAAGAGGAGGCCTGGAATTCTAACCGCTTCACAGCATTTGTGTTCTGGGCGGAACCTGCCCCAGCCCCATTCCGCTCATGTGCTTAGCCCTGTCCTTGCCCTCACTCCCCCACTCCTGGCCCTAGACCATGTCCTAGGTAGGTGGCAGGCCACTCAGCCTGCCCTGAGAGGTCACAGTGGGGGATGAGGGGGAAAACCGGGTCTTCACTTCCGCCCTGCCCACCGGCTGCCCGCTGGGTGAGCTTGGCCAAGCCAGTGGCCTCCTGGGTGCCTGTTTCTCTCTCTGGTCCTGGCACCGCCTGCCAAAGAGAAAAGATGTTTTTTCCAGTTTGTACCTTCCCTAGTTACTGGTTGAGAGGGCCAGGGGCAGTTAGCCAAGATAGGCACTCCTTCCCAGGACGACACCAGACTCACGTTCTGGTGCCATTGACCACTCAGCTCAGCAGGGGCCCAGACTCCCTCAGCCAGCTGACTCCTGAGACAACTCACCCCAGCTGGGTGAGGCCTGACCCGCAGCGCTGGCCCGAGTCATCAGGGTAAGGAGGAAAGTCCCAGGACTTACAGGCACATGCGTACCGGCAGCACCAGGCTCCCTGTAGAGTTGAATGGGCTAGCGACCACTCTCTGGAGTCCCCAAAGGTAGTAACTGGAAGACTTGGGGACTGAACTGCAGGGTCAGAGAACTGGATTGAAACCACAGCCTCGCTACACATCAGCCACATGGTTGTGGGTGGCACTTAAAATTTTTCTATCTGACCTTCAGCTTTCTCCCATGTAAAATAGGGGCCTACCACAGTGAGGTCCCAGGCCCCTGAGAGGCATTAGCTCATTTAGTATGGAAATGCAACAGATGACTTTCATAGCCCAAGCCTCTCACTCCAGAGATGGACTCTGCTCTCCAAGCACCTGAAAATGGAGATCAGCCCAGGAGGTAGCAGAGGAGGGGGCTGAGATGAGCTGCCCAGGCCGAGGGGGGCCACAGCCATCTGAGGCCTCCATCCCTACAAAGTCCCAAGTGACCAGCGACTTAAGGGGTCGGATCTGCACTGACTCATCACCACAAATAGGGAGCCCCAAGGACCCCTGGGCCAAAGTTTCTGACCTCAAGGGCCTCTGGAGAGGGTGGGAGAGAGGGTAACAAGAGGTTGATGCCCTTGTTCCTGGGGAAATGGTCTAGGCCTCAGCCCAGCTGAGTTGGTTAATAACCTCACATGAACTAGCTGAAGCCCTTCCCGCACCATCCCAGTACCACCTGAGCCTCTGGGTCAGCCGGACCCACCTTCTGGGAGCATGCCTCTAGCCACCGCGGTGTCCACCCTGTTCCAGGATGGATTCCCTGCAAAAACAGGACCTTCGGAGACCCAAGATCCACGGAACAGTCTCTGTGTCCCCCTACCAGCCGCCCACGCTGTCCTCACTGCAGCGCTTGCTGTGGGTCCGTCGGGCCGCCATGCTGAGCCACATCGACGAGGTCTGGCCCAACCTCTTCCTGGGAGATGCGTAAGTCCAACGCATATGGGAGAGAGGGGAGCAGAAGGGGAGCCTCTCCCAGAGCCCTCCTGGGGGCACAGGTGGTACCCCCGTTGCCTCCCATCATCTCTTTCCACATGTTTCTTCCCTTTTATAGAAATTGGTTTTTTAATTGTGGAAGTAGAACACTCATAAGAAAAGTGCATAGAGTGTACGTATATGAACAGTTTCACCGCCCAGGTCAAGAAATAGGACATTACTTGTGCCTCAGAAATACCTTCTGAACCCTTCTCACTGTAACTCTTTCCCGGCGGACAACCACTGAGTGTTGAAGTAATTAGTTCCTTGCTTTTTTTTACACTTTTACCATTCATATACCTAACCCTATAATTAGTTTAGTCTATCTTTTAAAGTTAGGTGAATGGAATCATATTGTGTGTGTTTTGTGCGTGACACAATTTGTGCAAAATTCTAAGATTCACCCATGTTATTTTTATTGCTGTAAAAATATCTGATTGTACAAATACCACATAGTTTATCCATTTTATTGTATACAAACACTTGAGTTATTCCCACTTGTTGGCCATTATGAACAGTGATGCTAGAAACATTCTGGTGACACACATGAGTTACATAGGGTACATAGAGAGAGTAGAACTCTGTCTCATTTTTTTTTCTTAAAATTTAAACATATGGATCAATATATGTGGATTTTAGAAATTTTCCTTAATATTTAGAGAATAGGGATGTTGTTCACAATATGGCAACTATGCTATCCTCCCTACAGATAACCAGTAATAAAATCCTTGTTGACTTTTAAAAAGTGCACACACACACACACATACATACATGCCTTTCCACATTTCTTTTTTATTTTGACAGAAAATGGTATCACTTTATAATCATGTTTTGTAATCTGCTTTACACAGAAAGCTTTTTTTAATAGAATCATACTACATATTTTTAAAACCTTCTTAAACTACATTCTGTTTTGTATTGTGCATTTTCCATAGGCTCTCAATATAGCATGAACACTTTTCTTTTTTTAATTACATTTATTGGGGTGGCATTGGTTAAGGAACATCCTTCCTTGTTAACCCGTATCTACCCTATTTCAGTGGTTGCATAGTATGTCATTTACCTTACACACTCAGTCACCTCGAGGATATTTAGTGATTTCCCCCCAGATTCTTCCTTAATTAAGTCCCTGGAAAGAGACTTGCTGGACAAAGTATGTGAACATTTAAATATATATATATATTATTGATTTCAGAGAAGAAGGGAGAGGGAGAGAGAGATAGAAATATTAATGATGAGATGGGGGGAATAAGGACATATATAACACCATAATCAATAAAGAAATTAAAAAAAAGAAATATCAATGATGAGAGAGAATTATTGACTGGCTGCCTCCTGCACACCCCACACTGGGGATTAAGCCTACAACCCAGACATGTGCCCTGACCAGGAATCGAACCGTGACCTCCTGGTTTATAGGACAACGCTCAACCACTGAGCCACATCGACTGGGCAAAGTCTTTTGATGCCTGTGGCCAAAATGCTCTCCAGAAAAGTTGGCCCACGTGAAGGGAGTCTTGAACTCTAACTAGAGGAGACCCTTCACCCGGGACCAGTTCACTGTTCCGGCCTCTCCCCTTGATGGCAGTGGCAGAGGAGGGAAGGGGACAGTTCCAGCCCAGCCAGAACTGACCCCCCCAAGGGAGACCTGCCCCTACCTCCCAATTCCCAGCTTCCCCTGTGCCCTCCCTCCAGGTACGCAGCCCGGGACAAGAGCAAGCTGGCCCAGCTGGGCATCACCCATGTTGTGAATGTTGCTGCGGGCAAGTTTCAAGTGGACACAGGTGCCAAGTTCTATCACGGAATGCCCTTGGAGTACTATGGCATCGAGGCTGATGACAACCCCTTCTTTGACCTCAGTGTCTACTTCCTGCCTGTTGCCCGATACATCCGAACTGCCCTCAGTGTTCCCCAAGGTGGGCTCCGGGGAAGGAGGAGGTATGGAGGAGGTGGGGTGGGTGAGAGCTGGGACTGTCCATTTTCCAGCAGCACTGATAGGTAGTGTGTCCTGAGCCACAAACATCTCCAGCACCCACCACCCATGGTACAAATAGCTACTACCATTTAGTGAGCATGTCCTTCAGAGACTCCCTGGCAACCAACAATCACTAACAGAACGAAGAACCGGTGTGGTCATCAGTATAACCATATCTCTCTGTGAGAGAGCAGGTGTGGGTAGCAGGCACGGGACCTAGCAAAGGCTCTTGAGCAGACTCTTCTAAAGTGAAGCCTTGGCATAAGGCTGCAGGAACAGGGGAGAGGACAGAACTGGGGGGAAAGAGAGATACAAACCCAGAGGACTCCAACAGTACCCTCCTCTCCCACTCCCCACCAACTCACCAGGGTTTCAAGGATGCCAGGAGAAGGGAATCCCAGCTGCTAACCTTACTCCTCCGCTAACTTACTGTGTGACCTTGAGCCAGTTCCTTTCCCTCTCTGGGCCTCATTTGCCCCCGCTGACACTCAGAATTCTCGGATACTGTGATAGGTGGGCTGAAGAATGGCCAGGTAATTGACGCGAGGTTGGGTCTCCCTGCAGGCCGCGTGCTGGTACACTGTGCCATGGGGGTGAGCCGCTCTGCCACTGTCGTCCTGGCCTTCCTCATGATCTACGAGAACATGACACTGGTGGAGGCCATCCAGACGGTACAGACCCACCGTGATATCTGCCCCAACTCGGGCTTCCTCCGGCAGCTCCAGGTTCTGGACAACCGACTGGGGCGGGAGACGGGGCGACTCTGACCTGGTAGACAGCCAGGAGCCCTGACCCTCTGTTTAGCGTGCCCGACCCACCAGTCTGGCCCTGGGGACAGCAGCCTCTGCTGTTTCCTGTGACCTTGAGATGAACATAGCAAGTGGGGCTTAGCTGAGGCAGAGGCAGGGAGAGCTGGTTGGTTCCCTTTTAGCAGATGGATTTCCCTGACCCAATCCAGAGATTCTTTATGCAAAAGAGTTCTCTATAATAAAAGGTTCATCATAATAAAGAGACCTTCTGGTGGTTTGTGGGGTGGTGGCCACGATATTCCAGAAGGCTTGTCGGCTCTGATTCAGTGTGATGGCAGCCGAGAGACAGGTCTGAGTCCCTGTCAAAGCTTCATGAAGAAGGAGGGCAGGTGAGGACCCATTAGTGGTACCGACCTTGGGTGCAAGAGGAAGGAGTAGAGTACAAGTGTGGAGAATTAGCTAACCTTTCTTCATGCTGTCCTCCTCCTACCATCACCAAGAGCTAGGTTGCCTGAGTAAAGACCAAAGTTCGATGCATCACTGTCTTCACTACGAGGCCCTGGCCAGCGTGGCTCAGTTGGTTGGCGCATCGTCCTGTGCATTGGAAGGTCATGGGTTCGATCCCCAGTCAGGTGCATGGGTGGGGGCAGCTGAACAATGTATCTCTCTTGCTTTGCTCTCTCTCTCTCTCTTCCTCTCTTCCTCTCTCTCTAAATATAAAAGATAAAAACACCCCCTCCACGACTCACTATGTTCAAATAGCACCTCTTGAATCCTGTCAATCTTTTCATTTACACTCTGCTTTCAAAATTACAACACCTAGAAAACTGAGGCATTAAACAAGAGGACAGGGGTTGAGGAGGAGATACCCCAGGAATCCTAGGTGAAGGGTGGTTATATGATGGAGCAAGACATTTAGCTCTGAGTTTCTCTGTACTTGTGCCCTAATAAAACCATATTAAAGCCTGCAGTGTCCTCACCTCTAAGTGGTACAAGGTATTATGAGGATTATAATTGGGCTGCGTTTCCTTCTCCCTCTCTGGTTGTCCCTATTTAGCCCTTGCCTTCTCCAGCTGACTCCTAAAGGCCACCGTTTCTTAGGGTTCTGTCCTCTGCCTCATCTCCCCCTCAGTGTCCTTGCCCTCCTGGGGGAGGGGGTTCTCTAGCTCCCACAGCCTCAATTCACATCTCTGGGCTGATGACTCCCAGATCCCTGTGGCCGGCCCAGTTCCCTCTTCTGAGCTCAGAGCCTCTGTATCCCACTGGCCACCTCCATGTGAATACTGCCCTTGAACTTCAAACTCAGCTGAACTTTCCATCACCCCTCCACTGGGACCACTTCTCCTCTTAGTCTGACAGCCACTGTTACTCAAGTCAGTGATGGGTGTCACCTGGACTCCTGCCTCTCATCCAATCAGCCTATCGATTCCTCCTCCCAGATACAGCTTGGATCTGCTCACTTAATTTCATGTTTATTGTGATTAGTTCAAGCCAAGCTCACCTCTCACCTGGATTCTTACAACAACCTCTGCCTCCAGCCTGGGCCCCCAGTCTCCATGTGGCATGCCAACATCTGACCAAAATAAAAATCTGACCAAGCCACTCCTCTGCTTACAGCCCCCAAAGTACAAAGACCTTGACGAAGTATAAAGATGCTTCATTATCTGAGAACTTCTCAGACCTCCAGCCATATCTCTTGCAATTCTGTTCTCATACATACCACATCATTAAGAAACAGTAAACCTACTTGCAGTTCCCAGAATGCACCACACTCTCGGACCTCTGCTAACTTGCTCCCGCTCCCAGTTGCATCCCTGAAGGCACCACTCTCACCACTCTCCACTGCGGTCTCCTCCCGGCTTCAGCTTAGACATCTCTCCTGGGAAGCTCTCCTAGACACACACACACACCCCCACCCCCCACCCCCCGCCGACCTGAGAGAAGTGCTGCTTGCGGGCTACCACAGTAGTCTGACAGCCACCTCTTAGGACACCTCCTATCACTCTGGATTATAATAGCCTGGGCCTTATCCTCCTCTTCCAACTGCGGTCTGGGGCCAGGCTTCCCCTGGGCTGCGTGCCCCTCCCCAGGGATCCCCCTCTCTGGCTATAGCCCTGCCTTAGGTACAGCTGTGTTTCCGTGGACCAGCAGCCACAGGATGGCGCCACTGCCGCTCAGCATTCTCTGAAGAGCTGCCAGGAGGAGCAGATTCCAGCTGCTCTTCCTCCAGAGGGTACCTGCTTTCCTCCAAGTTCCACCTGCTGAATCTCACCACTTGGTTATCCTGACACTGTCTTCCCAGTTCACTTTGTCCCCTTGGGCCACCTCTGACTCCCCCTCCCTCCTCCTCACCAAGGCTCTCTGGAGGCTTAAGGGGCTTTCCCCCTTCTCTGACATCTGATCTCTTTCCAGAAGGCAAGTGCTTTTTCTTTGTACAAATCAAAAAAGGTGGCTCCTCAGCGCAAACCAGGCTGAGGAATCCTGGGCTTGGTCAAGGAAAAGGTGTCTCTTCCAAGCACACAGAGCTGCAAGTCTGGGTGCTCAACTGAGGGACTGGGCACAGGCTGTGTTTCAGCCCCCATTCATTCCTTCTGCAATTTATAAACTGTACAAACACAGGCTGCCTGATCTGGGATGTAGGGATTGATATCCCCATTTTACAGATGCACAAACGGAGGCTCAGAGACGATGAAATGGGACTGAAATACTGCGTCCTGGATCTAGGCTCTCTGGGCTCTGGCCTCAAAGGGCAGGTACTGCCCAGCCAGCTCCTCTGCTCTCCTCCCTGCAGCATTTGGTTGGCCCTAGTCCCAACTGGCTGTCGGTGCTCTTTGGGCCTTTTCCAAAGCTGGAAGATGGCTTTGCTGCTGTGCCCGACCAGGCAGAGTCCCTCTCCAACCTAGGGATTGAAAATAATTCTCAGTTCATCCTCAGGTTGTTGAGGCCCATAATTATCCAGAGCAGACAAAGCTAGTCCCCACTTGGCAGCCCAATCTGCCCACCCAATTCTCTTGGACCCCCCCTGGGCCTGACAATTCAGCCCTTGTTGCTATTTCTTGCTCATGCACTGTCAGCGGGAACCAAAATAGTGGCTCTAAATTAACATCCGGGTCTATGAGTGTGGGCCACCTGTCTCCGCTGGCTGGGGTGGGATGCCCAGCGGCTGAGGCAGAGCCACACCCTGGGGCTTGAGTTTCTGCAGGTCACCTTCTTGGGCCTCTGAGGGTTAGGCTTAGTCTAGGGCTCCAGGGGAAAGAGGGAGGGAAGCCCTGAGAAACCAGGTGGTGAGAGAGCCAAACGTTTTTCAGAACACCCCAGGAAACAGGGGTTGAACTCCTAATGGGTGCTTCCACCAGGAAGCCTTCCTGCCTGCTACACTTGCCCCAGAAAGTCTGTGCTGATGCATCTACTTCCCCTCTTTAGAGAAGCCTCATGAAAGGCATGGGGTATTGTCAGGAGAATGACTTTGGACAAATTACCTGGATTCAAACCCTACCTCTGCCCTCTGCCAGGTGTGTGACCTCAGTTAATCTTTCCACACCTTTGTTTCCCCATTTGCAAAATGGGAGTAATAGTAACCAACATACAGGATTGTTGTAATAATTAACTGGAGAAGATAGAAAGTTCTTTTTGCAACATGTGGCAAGCTTTCAAAAATGAGATCTGTGATTATTGTCACAGTACATAGTACAGGAGCTCCTGGCATTGTCTGCTACTCAGAACACCGGTCTTAGAGTAATCGTTGGCAGTTGAATGAATGAATGATTAAAAATTAGCTGACCTAAATGCAACATGGTATTGTGGATTGGATTCTGGAACAGAAAAAGGACATAAGTAGAAAAACTGGTGAAATCTGAAATAAATCTGTGGTTTAGCTAACAGCATTACACCAATTTTAATTTCTTTCATAACTATACCATGATTAAGTAAGAAGTTAACATTAGAGAAAGCTGGGTGATGGGTATACATGAAATGTCCCCACTGACGTTAAAACTCTCTGTAATTGTAAACATATTTCAAAATAAAACTTTAAAAGGTATCACTCGCCATTTCTGACTGCTTTGCATATGCCAGGCACTATGCTAAGTGCTTTAGATGCAACATTTCCCTTTTTTTCTTTTCAGTTTCATCCATAATGCTTTATTTATTTAGGGAAAAAACACAAATCAAATACAGCAAAATGTTAAGATTTGATCACATTGAGTTGTGGGAATATGTGTTTATCTTTTTTGTGTGTATTTTAAAATTATTTTCTAATTAAAAAAATAAAAACAAATTGACTAATTTTTAAAATTAGAAACATGTTGCTTGGCTGGTGTGGCTCAGTGGTGCACAGAGGTTAGACCAGAGAGCAGCTACCTTCAACTGAGAGTTTAGTAGGTACCAGTGCATATCAGGGTGGGTAATGGCTCTGACAAACAAAACTGTATTTCTCCCTCACAACACAGGTTGATGGGATGTTGGGGGAGTGAACATGGAGGGGATCACTTCTCTTGCAGTTCCATGGCCAAAGTCCATGGTCACACCTCACCACAGGGGAGGCTGGGAAATGCAGTGTAGCAGGGTGCCCAGGAAAAAGAGGAAACTGCAAATATTGGTGAGCATAAACAGGCTTTTCCACAGCAGGTGTTGACATGAGACATAAATAATCATTTCATTCTCATAAGCCGCAAGAGGTAATACTATCATTAATATTCCCCCATCTTACAGATACGAATGAAAACCAAAGCTCACAGAGTTTATTTTTTTAATATATTTTTATTGATTTCAGAGAGGAAGGGAGAGGGAGAGAGAGAGAATCATTTATTGGCTGTCTCCTGCATCCCCCACACTGGGGATTGAACCCACAACCCAGGTATGTGCCCTGACCGGGAACTGAACTGTGACATAGGTCGATGCTCAACACTGGCCAGGCAAGCCTGTGTTCTTAAACACTTCCTGAGCCTTCATTCTGAGTTGACCTTGGTGACTTGCTTACCATTAGGTTTTGGACAAAAGTGGCAGTCAGGAACTTCTGGAGCTGGATCATAAGATAACCTGCGGCTTCTGCCTGGGTTTCTTGGGACACTCTCTTTGGAGCCCCGAGCCACTATGCAAGAAGTCTGACTACTCCCAGAGCAGCCATGCTAGCGAAGCCTTGGGTAGGTGAGCTGGCTGGCAGTCTCAGCTGAGACCAGCCTTGCCGCCTCCCTGCCAAGACACAAGGCATTGGAGCAACCCTTTTCTGGACCCTCCAGACAAGCACATCTGCCAGCTGAATACTGCTGAGTGGTGGCCGTCAACGCCACATGGAGTAGAAGAACCTTCCATTGAGCCTGCCTGAATTAAGGACCCACAAAGTCATGGGATATAAGAAAACACGCTTGTTTTTAAGTCACTAAACTTTGGGGTGGTTTGTTACATAGCAATAGATAACCAGCACAGTGGCAGAGCAGTCCTGATGAAAAGCTCTGCTTTTCACCACTAAATGAGCCATGGGAGGGATGGGGGAACAAGAAAAGAACAGAGCAGCTGCACCCATCCACCCGGGGCTGAGTGCCTGGCGACGAGATTCCACATCTACAGGGGAATAAAGATGACAGTGGAGCCACTGCCTGTATGGAGATCGGAGGATGGTTAGGGGCCCAAGGGAAATATTGGAGGCAATTGTCTTGAGGTGGGCAGGATAGAGAAGCTACCAGAAAGGGAATATCCAACTCCTCACCTCCCTCCCAAGCTCTGTCCTAAGCTGCAGCCCCCCTACCTACCAGGCCAATGGACTCCCGGCCACCAGGAGCCCCCTGAAGGTCTGCTGGCCTTGAGCTCCCAGCCTGGTCTTGACAGCTGCCTCCTCCACTTCCTCCTACATCCGAGTGGGGTGAGCAACTGCAGTATGGACTCTGTAGGCACTGGGGTCTTGGGGAACCCTGGTTTGAGGGAAATTCAAAGGGAAATATTCCACCCACCACTACCTACCCAAGTACTGCCCTCCCTGCCTGCAGTAGGAGCTAGCTCCCATTATTCTTTGCTCTTCCCAGTTCATTCCGCCAGGGGTATGCATTAATCTTTTCATTCAAGCTTCCTGAGTCATTTGATGTCTGGCCAGTCCGGTCTTCTCTCCTTGGGAGCTGCTAGAATTTCCCCTCCTCTGAGAATTCCTGCACCCCAGCTGCTACTTCAGAACTTCATCCGCCCACTGAGCCCTCCCTCCCTGTTTGCAGCCCTGTACGGGTATTCTGGCTTGGCCTACAAAGGGGCTCTTGGGTTTAACAACCAGGACCTGGTCAGACTAGCTTTCAAGCCTCCGCAGGGCTCCCACTTGGTGCTGTTGACCAGGGAGGCCATCTTGACTTTTGAAGTGGGCAGGGGAGGAGGGTTGCTGATTAAACTGACATGAGGAAATACACACACAAGTGCAAAGAACTGAGGACCAGTTCATTTTCCCAGGATTATGTGTGTGCTTTACAAGGGGTGCTGGCACGGTGGGGGCCTTGCAGGGATGCTACAGAGTGAATATCACATGTGTGAGATATGGTCTCAGAGGAACTAGAAGGTCCCCTCACCCCACCCTCAAGTTTCCCCTCAGTAGTCCTTGCCTATAAGTTCATTACTCAAGTGCAGCAGTGCCTTGGACACACATGGACTCCGGCTTCCATTTGGACTCCCTCCTTTACACAACTGTGTGGGCCTGAGCAGAAGGTCAACTCCTCTGACCCTCACGTTTCTCAAGTGTAAATATGGGAAGGATAACAGCATTACCCGTAACTGTTGTGGGAATGGAAAGAAACAGCCTAGTGCCTGGCACATAGTAGGTGCTTAACAAAAGCTGGAGTTTCTTTCTTTTCTACTGAGACAACCAGGGGCTTGGAAAGGAAGATCTTGGGGAGGGGGGGAGGGATTGGTCACACAGACCCCAGGAGAGGCTTGGTCTTTTCCTACAGCTTCTCAGAACAGCAACAGGGCACAAGAGGGCATTCACAACCAGCCTGTTGCTAAAAGGCCATCATCTGGATCTACTTTCACATCTTTTTAAATGGATGTGTACGATTTATGAACTTTTGCCAAGCAGTTTTACATACATAAGAGGTCCTGCATTCTATTACAGGTTTTTAAAATATGGTTGTAAACTCACATTAGGATATTAGGCTGTAATGACAAACGCAGCCCTCTTACATAAAACCCTGACTCTCCACACACTGGAATATTTGTTTAATGAAAAGAGGTTTTACAAGCTCTCCAGACTCCCAGCTCATCTTTATTCTGGTCCTTAATTTCGGGACCAAGAGAGAAAAGTTAAATGTCTCTCTCTCACACAGAATAACCTCTTCATTTTTTCAATGAAAACTCTGGTGTGGTCTGGCCAAAGTCTATGAACACACACACACACACACACACACACACACACACACACACACGCCTGAAGCAGGCATATGAGAAAAATCTGGAATTTCTTGGAGTGTTTTTTTTTTCTTTTCAATTACAGCTCAATAAAAATGTCCTCATAAAAGTTCTAGGTAAGCAATCGCTTTGCCAGAAAGATGGGGCTGCCCACATCCCAGGGAGGCCTGCCTGGTGTGATTTGGGAGGAAGGGCAGGAAGCCAAAGTGGGTTCCTTCACCACCCCCTCCGCCCCTAACACAACCCACATGATGGGTTCCTCTGAGGGCCTGGTGGGGGGGCAGCCTCCTTCTTTCCGAAGCCCCTCTAAGTCTGCCCAGCCAAGAGGCCAGCAAGGGCTGAGCCTTTAGCAGGCATAATATTTTGAAAATACTAAATGGCTGTGTTTTTCATTCCTTTCCCTCATAACCAAGTTCCTTAGAAGAAGGGCTGCCAGATAAAATATAGGACACTGAATTTCAGCTAAGGAACAAATAACTTTGTAGATAAATATGTACCAAACATTTCAGAGGACACATACTAAAAATGTATTTGTAAACCAGTCAATCCTACCTGTAAGTCATTTTGCCATTATGGCCCCAGAAATGGGAAAAAGAGGCCAAATCCAGTAGGAGGAGCCCAGAGGGCAGTCTGGTAATAAAGGAAAAGGAAGTGGATGGTGGAAGAAGAGGGGATAGAGGGGGACCGTGGTGGCTGGCAGTGAGGTCTAGGGTGGTGACCTCTGTTCTCTAAGATAATATGGGATAAATAAAAAATGCATGCATGTGTGTGTGTGCGTGTGCATGTGTGTGTGGGGGGGTGCTCTTTACACATTTAGGCCCTGGAAGGAGATCATTTTGTCCAACATGAGCAGCAGCCAGGCTTCAGGGGCCCCACAGCTTCAAGGCCCCTCCCCAAGTTGGCTCTTGCAATAAACCCTGATGTACATGCATAATCCATCTTGGGCAAAAGAAGAGGATTCTGAGAGCTTGAGCTTTTAACTGGGAAGAGACTAAGATATTCTTATTTAGCAAGTGTGTCCTCATTTCCCAGCAGACTGGGGAAGGTTAGAAAAGCTAAAGAAAAAGAAAGACACTTTTTTTGTATCTCCCAGTGATAAGAATTGCAGCAACAAGAGGGCAGTGACATAGTATATGTTGTTACTTTCCCGCCAGTTTCTACAATACTGCTTAGCACGTAGTAGGCGCTGCACAGGGACGGGCAGCATGGTCAATTTTCCATCCATTCCAAGCCAGACTGACTGCAACAATAAGGACATGGACAGTCTGAGACCATGTGCACAGGCACCAAAGTGGTGAGTTGCTTAGTAACATGTGAGTTGCTTTCCTAACTCAACCTGTTAGAATCTTGTGTGGGGAAACGTCATCAGGGTCAGAAAGCCTTTATTAAAACAACAATAGTTAGCTGCGAGGGCCTGTGTTAAGCCCTTCATGTTATTTCATTTATTCCTGAACATACAAACCCCTCAAAGTCAAATTTATAAGCTACCATCCAAACATATCCAAAACCTGGCCCACTTCTCACACCTGCTGCCACCATCCTCAGCCAAGCCACCAGCATTTCTTGCCTGGACCGCTAGAATAGCCTCCTCTGGGAGTCTCCCAAGAGCAGACATGCAGCGTTTCGTTTACTCCTCACAAAAACTCTACAGGTAGATGCTGGTATTACTCCCAAGGCACAGAGGAGAGGACAGGCTCAGAGAAGTTAAGGGACTTGTAGCAACTCAGAGCTAAGTGGCAGGGTCAGGATTTGAACCCAAGTCCTTATATTTTGAAAGCACCCTCCCTTCACTCCTCTGCTCTCCTGCCTCCCACACACACAACTAATCACCCTGTCAAGCCTCATCAATGTCACTTTGATGCACTAGGAGGCCGTGAAGAGGAAATAGCTTTCTATCTGTAAAATAAACAGTCCTGGCAGGAAGACGGAGGTGCTAATAGAGACACAATTGATCCACTTGCTGAGATCACTGACAGGCTGGAGTGGGGCTCAGACAGTATTCAGTCTCCTGGGAAAGGGGGAGGTGGAGGGGACCCCTGCCCACAGCCCAGACCTGGGTCCTGGTTGGCAGCAGGCGCTCCTGGTGTTTTGACAGCCAGGGAGATACACAGAGGTATCGATTTCAGAGAAACATCCTTCGACCATTGGGCCTTCTCTTCCAACACAATGTCCTCAGTCGCTGGGCTATCACTCCAGAGTGACAGCTCCACCACAGACTAGCCTGGCCAGCTGCCAGCACACTCCCAGACGGCTGCAGAAACCGCCAAGGTACCCATGCCACAGGATTTAAGACAGAGGGAGAGAGAAAGTTTGTAGTCATGCAGTGGGAAGGGAATAAGTCAGGCCTGGGCAGTAGAACAAATGGAACCCCCATCCCAATTCCCATCACCACACTGGCTTGTCTCATTGTCAGGGATACAGACCTGAGCTGTCTGAATGGGAGCCGGCAGCCCCATGTGGCTATGGGCACTTGAAATGTGGCTGCTCCAAGTTGAGATGCGCTGTAAGTGTTAACTACACACAGATTTCAAAGACTTGGTACGGAAAAACAATGCCAAGTATCTCAGTAATTTTCCATATTGATCACATGTTGAAATGATAATATTTGGGGTATAGTCAGTTAAAAAATACATTATTAAAATTAATTTCACCTGTTTGTGTTTTTACTCTTTAGGGTGGCTACTAGAAAAATTAAAATTGCATACATGGCTCACAATTATATTTCTATTGGACAGCACTGATCTGAAGGCTCGAAAATAGAATGTAATTGAATTCAAAGTGAACAGATATAATTATTTTTACCGAAATGTAAATTAAATGAAAATTAAAATGATGTCCATGTATGGTTTCAAAAGAGTTCTTTTTTTCAAAAACATTCAAAGTTCTTATTAAAAATGAAAGGGTCTACATCATTATTTGAATAGCAGTTTTAAATCAAAATGATATAAATGAATCTGAAAATATTAACTTGCTTCTTTGAAAGTTTTGTTAAATCTTATAAATCACTGTTATAAAAAAATTATTGGCAATTCTAGTAGTCAATGTGAAGAATTGGCATTGTCCTTCACAGGTATTACACACACACACACACTCATATGTACATATGTATATGTATAAATATATATACACTCACTCATATGTACATATGTATATGTATAAATATATATACACTCACTCATATGTACACATGTATATGTATAAATATATATACATACTTGTATGTACATATGTATATGTATAAATATATACACACACTCACATGTACATATGTATATGTATAAATATATATACACACACTCATGTACATATGTATGTCTATAAATATATATACACACACTCATATGTACATATGTATATGTATTTATACACACACACACACACACACTTTAAAAAATACTATGAATTATCTAATATACGAAATGTTGCTCAGGTGTTGTGCACTGTTGCTATTAATTCCAGATCACCCTCAGCATCCGGAAGCAGAGCGTGGAAACCGCCAAGGTACCCGTGCCACAGGATTTAAGACAGAGGGAGAGAGAAGGTTTGTGGTCATGCAGTGGAAAGGAGATAGGTCAGGCCTGCACAGTAGAACAAATGGAACCCCCATCCCAATTCCCATCACCACACTGGCTTGTCTCATTGTCAGGGACCCAGACCTGACTTGTCTGAGTTGGGCACCCAGCAAGACCAGGTTTTCCTACCGTCTGAGCGATGGCTGGATAAATTGAATAAGCTGTCTTGTCTCTCACCTAAGCACTTCCACAGTTCAAATCCTCCCTGTGCTCCAAGGTTAGCAGCAACACAGCCCACCAACGCTCACAAATTCAGACTCCGTTACCTTTTGTTTGAGGACACAGAACAAGACAAGGGGAAACATTCTCTGTGGCCTAAATGGCATTAGTCACCAAAGCGGATAGTTATGGGTCACACTCTGCCTGTGCTGAAAGCCAGATCCCAAGGGAATGAGACACCCATGCATTCTTTTTATTTTTAAATTTACACTCAGCAAAATTCACTCTTCTTGGTTTTACTGACAAATGTGTGTCATTGTGCAACCACCACCATGACCAACATTTAGAACAATTCCACCAGCTCCCAAAATTCTTACCAGGGTTTGGTATTGTTGGGCTTTTGTTTGTTTTTTGCCACTGTAAGAGGTGTACAGCAGTATCTCAAAATTTGCGTGTATGTTTGTGATATGTGGAGACCTCCAAAAAAGAAGCTCAGGGCAGGGGCTCCTGTTCCTAGGGCCTATGGGTGATATTGTCTAGGGCAGTGGTCGGCAAACTGCGGCTCATCAGCCACATGCGGCTTGAGAGCTGGGTTTGTCGCTCTGTTGACTAATGAGTTTGCCGACCACTGGGATAGGGGCTTAATCACAAGGAACAACAACAGCCTGTAATTATTGGAATCGAGAGTCTAGGTCAGTGGTCGGCAAACTCATTAGTCAACAGAGCTGCAGTTTGCCGACCACTGGTCTAGGGGACTCAACAAATAATCCTCTTGGATTTGTGACTTATCCAAGAAAATGTCCTCATAGGCTTTAAAAAAATAATTTTAATTTTTCAATTATACTTGATATACAATATTATTTTAGTTCCAGGTGTACAACATAGTGATTAAACATTTATATACCTTATGAAGTGATTACCGGGTAAATCTAGTACCCATCTGACACTATACATAGTTATTACAATATTATTGACCGTGTTCCCTATGCTGTACAGTCATCCCCATGACTGTTTTTATAATTGGCAATATGTACATCTCAATTCCTTCCCTTCTTCTCCTATCACCTTCCCCCTCTCATCTGGGAATCATTAAAACGTTCTCCGTATGAATTTCTTTATGTTTTGCTTGTTTATTTGTTTTTTAGATTTCACATGTAAGTGAAATCATATGGTATTAGTCTCTCTCTGCCTAACTTATTTTACTTAGCATGGTATTCTCTAGGTCCATCCATTTTTTACTAATGGCAAGATTTTATTCTTTTTTTGGTTTTGGCTGAGTAACATTTTTATATATATATGCCACATCTTCTTTATTCATTTATCTATCAATGGACTCTTAGGTTGCTTCCATATCTTGGCTACTGTAAATAATGCTGCAAGAAACATAGGGGTGCATACGTCTTTTTAAATTAGTGTTTTGGATTTCTTTGGATAAATACCGGGAAGTGTAATTGCTGGGCCATGTGGTAGTTCTATTTGTAATTTTTAAAGGAACCTTCATACTGTTCTCCATAGTGCTGCACCAATTTGCAACCCCACAAACAGTACACGAGGGTTTCCTTTCCTCCAGATCCTCACCAGCACTTGCTGTTTGTTGATTTACTAATGGTAGCCCTTTTGATAGGTGTAAGGTGATACCTCATTGTGTTTTTAATTTGCACGTCCCTGATAATTAGTAATGTTGAGTATCTTTGCATATGCCTAATGGCCATCTATATGTACTCTTTGGAGAAATGTCTATTTTGGTCCTCTGTCCATTTTTTAATTGAATTGGTGTGTGTGTGTGTGTGTGTGTGTGTGTGTGTGTGTGTGTGTGTACTTGGTATTAAATTGTATGAATTCCTTATATATTTTGAATAGTAACCACTTATGGGATATATCATTGGTAACTATCTTCTCCTACTCAGTAGGATGTCCTTTTGTTTTGTTGATGGTTTCCTTTGCTGTGCAAAAACTCATTAGTTTGTTGTAGTCCTTGGTGGGCTTTTTTGATAAGAAAGGGAGGCCCTCGATTTAGCCTGCTTGGGAGGTACATAATCATAAGGGAAGAGGAATTCAGAGCCTCTTGAGGACTCAGCTCTAGAGGAGAGGCTGGAAGGCCAAGAATGTAGGTAAAAGAAACCTGTGATGATTGTACAGACAGAGAGGAGCTTTGTGAATGTGGTAAGTATAGAGACAGATGTCTCTGGATGAAGAAATTCCCCAGGCATGAGGTCCATCCAATAATTTTCTAAGAATAGGGAGGTGAGACATTGAATTTGGAGTTGTCTCCTGCTCTGTGCTATGGCATTAGGTGGGTGAACTTTGGAAGAAGAACAGAAGAGGGTAGTGTCCAGCTTGGGGTGAAGCTGAAGGAGTGAGGGGCCCAAGGGTTTTCTCGAGGGTGAAGAGGCATAAAGACTATATCAGAACAGACTCAGGAGAAATGAGAGGCACCTTGCCTATACCTCTCCCACAAACAGTCCTTCAACATGCGGTAGAGGGCTCTGGGCTTCCTGAAGAAGAAGGGCCTCAGTTTGTTTTGTTTTTTTAATATGAAAGAAAAGAGAGACCTCTAGGAGTGAAGAGGACGTACAGCCATCAGACTACACACGTCTGCCAGAGATGTGGCCTCGGCCCTCTAGGTTCCATCTGGGAGGGTACCCTCTCTCCTGGGCTCCAGCTGGACTCAGCAGCCACATAATCTCCACCTATATCTGAAAATGGGAAAAGTAGAGGGAGATTCTGGGGGAGAGGACTTTGCTAATGAAAATAACATGGGTCAGAGAAGTGGTGGTGGGAAGGAGGAAACTGAAATGCTGCTACAGGTAAGTTCCAAACAAGCCAAGATGAAAATAGCAGCTGTTTCTGCAGATCATCCTGTACCTGCACTGGTGCAGCTTGCTGTTGCACGGAGTCCTGGTGGACCATCCTTGGAGTCTGAAATAGTTGGAAATATCCCTGAGCACAGCCTATGGTTACCTGGTTCACCCCCATTCCAGCCCAATGGTGCGTTTGCTGGAAGGAAGCTCTTGGGCATCTACCCACAGCCTGAGTTCTGCCCTTAGAGTTATGCAGAGAACGTGATTGTTTCTGTCACAGGTTAGCCCTTCAGCTGCTAGAAAACAGACCAGTAGTCTCATGTCACCACCACTACTCTTTCTAATAAAGTCTTCCAGGGCTTCCTACAGTTCCTCATAATTAATGATATGATTTTCCAGTCTTCCCTATCCTTGTGTGAAGGATTAGAGGATATAGGGTATGGAGAGGGACTCAGCAGTCTTCTGGTCAACCACATTTAGGGTCTACTCTAATAGAAGTGATGATCCAGCAACCCACCCAAGGTTTTTACTGGCTTTCTTTACTTGAATATCCTCCTGGACAGTGTGGTGAAATATTATCTCCCTTTTTTGTCAATTATCTATCTATCTCAGATGTCTTTAGATATTTGATTTTTGCCCCCTGCTGAACCAACATCTTCAGAGGCCCCTCTTGCCTCCTTAACCCTTGAGTTGGGATGGGGTTGGGTTCCTACCTCGATGGAAATCTTTTTTCGGGCTTTGTCAGCTCCATCAGCTCAGACTCCTTTACTTCTTGGGGTAACTGCAGAAGGGCCTTTGACCTGCTGCTCTGACTCCAGCATGGACAGCAGGGACACATGGCCCTGACACTTTGACCTCCTTGTTCACTCAGATCCTGAGAATCTGCCTTGTGAATATTCTTTGTGCCAAGAAATCAATAAAATCGAAGGCTCTGAGCAGTTTCACAATAAAAAATACTAGTAGAAATAATCACTCTAATGAAAACTGGCAGAGGCTAAACAAGCAAAGCATGAGGAAGATCTTTGTGTGTTTTTTTTTAAACAAAATTGGCAGAGGACAATATAATGACCCGACTCGAGAAGACCCTGTAAAATGAAGAATGGAGACTGGTGACTCCATCCCCACTCCCTCCAATCCTGCACACATCAGTGTGTTCCACAAAGGGGTGACGAGGATGAGGAAGGGCAGAAAACCTCATCACTCATTAGAAAGAAGTGTAAGAAGCCTTGGAAAGATTTTACTAAAAAATTAGGGAAGCTGGATAGGCCTACAGCACTGACAAGGAGGGCCCCAGCAGTAGGGCTTGGTGGGGAATCCTGGAGCAAAGAAAGCTGGAGCCAACGAGGCGGGAGATGGAGAGAAGGAGCTGCCAAGAACAGAGAGACCTGGGAATGACTTGAATTGGAGATATTTTTGGCATCCTAATACCATCTAGCATGTTAAAATGTTCAGCACGTGCCAGGCACTATGTTCTTTCCCTGCTTTCTGTCATTTAACCCTAACAACAAAACAACATCAGAGGATGGCATTATGATTATTTTCCTCACTGAAGCCCAGAAGGGTTGGACACTTGCCGGAGGTCTCCCAGGAAGCAACACTGAAAACGGACCAAGCCTACAGCCCTTCTTGGGGGCAAGTCACTGATTGCCTCCCATGATGCAGCATCCATTGCATCCACTCCCCAGAGGTAGCTCCACAAACTCCCAGAAAAGAGTGGAATGAAGAGCTCGTCCAGAGGCTCGCACAGGCCCTGGGCCAGTGTGCAAACCTCCTCTGTTTCCCCCGGTCCGCGCCTCGCCCCCCTGTTCCAGGGCAGAGCCAGGGAGGGCTCCACAGACACCTGGCCTCGTCCATCCCAAGAAAACAAAGCTGGGCACTTCCCCAGCCTGTGCCCCTACCCCCACCCTGCAGCCACGTGATCTGCCTCTGTGGTGGAGCCAGGGACAGGCGCGTGGGCTCCAGGTACAGGACTCCCACAGTCAGGGGTTTCAGGTCACACTGGCGAAGCAGACGCCTCAGGTTTCCTCTCGGACTGCGTGGCACACAAGGTCAGCGTCAGCAGATCTGACCCTAAAAATAGGCTCTCGGATGCCAGTCTGGGTGGCCGGGTGTGTGGCACCGCTCACCGCACAGACAAGCACCTCCTGACCCAGCCAGGCCCCAGTGCACAGGTAAGGCCCTTGGGTGGTGGGGCTGACATCTCTTGGGTCCCGTCAAATGTCTTTTGGGAGCCTGGGTGTAGGGATTAGAAACCCCCTTTCCACCCTATTTCTGGAGAGACGGAGAACAGCTGACATCTTTTAGTGTGAAAGGCTTCTTGTTACCCATCTTTCTCTAGAGACTCCATGGAATTTTCTCCACTCCCCCACCTCCAAATCTGTGCTTCCAGTTCAATGACTGTTTCTAAAGGAGAATGGGGCGGGTTAAAGCTCAGCGGGCCCTCCGGCAGCACTGGAGGCATTGTATCACATTCCAGCAAGTCTGCATTTGTCCATTTAGCCAGTGGAGGGGAAAAATCTCAGCGGGAGGGGTAGCTAGAGACACCAGAGTGACCCACATCATGTGTAGAGCAAAACAAATCACAATGAAGGACTCAGATCCCACGGATGAGAATTCTTCCTGTGTCCTGGGAATAATACTGGCACCATCTGGACAGAGGGACTATTGTTAAAGCTTTTCCCATTCCTGGTGGGGAGGGAGGGGGATGAGGTTGGGATGACGCCCTGGTAAATATGGGGAGACTGAATCACAGAAGGACAGAACCACTGGACCAAGACAGCTGCACCTGTGGGTAGGAGGATGGGAAGGTATCTTGTGTCTGAGACCAGGGGTCTCTCATTAAACCCTGGTGCCTTGTCCTGTGGCCCCAGTGGGACCTCATGGGACTGGGACCCAAGAGATGCTGGGAGTGGGTGGCCCTTACTGTTCAGGAAAGCTGAAAACATTCCAAGGGAAACACTCAGAGAAGAAGGAAGGGGCATGAGGGGAGTAGGTATAGAGGCCACCTTCCTCAAGGCCTCAGCACCGAGGGAGCTTATTCTATTGCCCTGACTTTTCCCTTGTGGCCCCGTCTTTGTTCTTGTCAAGGCAAAATCATTGTGGTCCCATCAAATGACATTTACAAACAACACTTGAAGGGCTGCTAAGTCCTGTCCAAGGAAAGAGCCTTGGGCAAGGGGGTGAGGGGTGGGATGGGGGATAGGGTCTGAGGATTCGGGGAGGTCAGTGAGCCCTGAGCCTGGAAACAGCTCCGTTTGCCCTCTGCAGCCTGACTCCTGAGCAGATGGTGATTGCATGTTCACTTCTGGTGACCTTGATGGTTCCAGGCCCACTGATTCCACACTAAGGGGGGGGGGGGGGGGCCAAGTCTTACAGCCTGGCATGGCCAGCAGATGTTAACACCCTGGAGAGAGTCCTTTCTCCTCCTCCCAAAGCCCTAATGATCAGACAGGACAACTGAGCCCATCACCCGAGAACATTCAGGCTTATTCACGCCCATCCGTCTGCCACAACCACCCCCGGAGACCCTCGGCCCCAGTCAAACTGCTCGCTCTTTCCCACTCTTCACTCAGAATCCAGCTCCCAGCCCAGCAGGGAATTCTTCGCCCCCCTCCCCGCCCCCCCCCCGCTGCCCCTGCCTCCTTGTTTCCCCTTCACGAAGCATTCTCTGAGCCTGCGTCGATGTGCCAAGCACTTGCATTTAACTCAACATCAGAAAGGCGGCCGGTGTCCCCACTTACGGATGAGGAAGCTAAAGCCCAGGTACATGAGACTCTGAGGCAGTGAGAGTCTTTCCAAGACGTCACACCCTCTGTGCTTCACATCAGGACGGACGCAAACGCAAACCGAGAGGCCCCGGCCTGCCCTCAGGAGCGTAGGCTTTGTGACCAAGAATAGAGCGGCCTGTCCACTGGCATGGGCTAGGGTGCTGGGCTGCTGGCCTCGCCACTCTCTAGCCTGGTGTCGTGTTACTCACAACCACTCGGACCCTCAGTTTTCTCACCTGTAAAGTGGGGGCAGCTGTTCCCTGCCTAGAGGTTTTGAGAGTAGACAATCGCGGGCACAAGGTAAAAGTAACCAATCACATGATCGTTTCTCTGAGTCCTGCCAGGCCCTGGAATTCGCAGTGAACTTTTGTGGCAGCTTTAAGAGGTGGGCACTTGGCCCCCAGCCTTCCCAAGGCCCAGAGCCGCCTCTGCGCAGCACCAGGAGGCAGGCCTAGTGAGGAATAGCGGCCTGGAGGACGGGTGGCAGGCCCATGGTGAGGGCAGCACTGCGTCCTCTCCCCGCCTCCATCTTTCCCTGCACTCAGAATCCATGTTCTGAGGTGATGCACAGGGGGAAATGGTTCTTGAGAGACTTGGACCCAAGGCCATCCAGCCCTGCATTCACACGCTGTGGAACTGCCGCAGTGTTCCCACACCTCTTCAGAGGAAGCCACGGCTCAGGGGCTCGGGCGGCAGGAACCACAGCTGGCCTGCTCGGACGTCATAGCCTCTCAGCTCCTGTGCCAGGGCCCCCTCACCCCCATCCCAGCCCGGCACAGAGGTACAGCCCATCCCAGCCGGCCTGCCGGGCCTTGTCTGAGAAGGAAGCAGAGTGTGGGCCTCCAACCTCCTCACGGTTTCCGGGAAGCCCAGCCCTGCCAAACCAAGATTGGGGACATCAATTAGGACTTCATAAATTACCACCCCGAAGCACTTTGAAACCATTTGAAGAGTTAATCAAACAAGTTAATGACATCAACACCATCGTAGAAGGAATATTAAATTACCTCTTTAAATGAGGGCTTTTGTTTTTTTAATAAAAGAAGTTTATATTAATTCACATAATTGCCTCCTGTTAACATACTTGCCAGAATCAAAAAAAAAAAAAAGAATCTGTTAAACTTGGATTATGTCTGATACATTAAGAATTAAATTATAGGCAACAAAAAAGATTCCTGGGTTTTCACGTCCAAGTTTTAATTTTTAAAAATTCCACGACTTTTATTTCCTGGTTGGGATCATTTCTGTAGATTTAAGATGTGAAAGACAAGCATTGACTTGTAGTAAATTAAAAACATGTACTTTTTTGTATGTACACAGCTGCCAAATTCCATCCCTCACAGAACCTGGCAGTAGGCGTCGCTCTCCTAATAGAGTCATTGACCCAACCACAATAACATTCTTAGTCCCTCTCCGTTCCTGGAACACTGCAAGCCCACCTGGGGTGGTGTCATGGAAGAAACACAATATGCATGCACTTAAACACAGACTAACGTTCTCCCGTGATCCCAGTGCACTATGGACATAAACATGCAGTGTACACATGTGCACAGATACGGAATACCTTCAAGAAAGAGGAGAATGCTTGAAAGGATTAGATTATAAATGACTCTACTAGACCAAAAACTTCTAGAAGACAGAGGCCTCTCTGGCTTAGCCCATCTCTAGCTCTTAACCGAGCGATATGTGAGCAGAACTTGAGGGTGGACCTAACTTCTGAGGTGAAGTCGAAGAGGAAACGAGGCCACTGCCATCAGCCCCACTTGTGACCCAGCACAGCACCACGATGCTGGCTGAGGTAACCTAAGCCAGGCTAAGGCAAGTCAAGGACATGGACACGGGCTCCGACACCAGAGGGGACAGGAGGAGCCCCTCCCTCTTCCTCTGACTCAAAAGGGAAGAGAGTTGCCTTCGGACATGAATTCACCCTGAAGCTTCCGGACCCTGCATCTGCGCTGGCCTCTTTCTGGGTTTTCACGTCCAAGTGGCTCTTTGGTTTTCTTTCTCTTAAAGATACCGTAGAAGCTTCAGGCCCCACAAAACCTGATTCCTCTGGTTTCCTGGGAGTATTGAGGGACTAGCGGGACCTTCTGATATGACTCGGGCCTGGCTGCTGCCACCAGAGACCTCGAGGAGGACGCATCTCTGCCTTCAGGGAGCACACACTCATTGGGAGAGTTCTCAGTGCCTCTCGAGACCAAAGGACCTCCCGGTCAGGCCTTGTCATGGAGGCCACCTTCCTGTGCCTCAGCCCACAGGTTGAGGGTGAGCACCTACCGTGCCCAGAACAATCCTAAAGTAGAACTTCTGCAGCTTCATTTCCCACTCCATCTACTCAATATCTGTTCATCACAGAAATTTTAGAAGAGAGTTCCTTAAAAAGAAGGAGAAAACCCACATATAATCTCATCATCTTGAAATAAGTGTATAGGCAGTGTTACTATTTTGGCCAAATGGATTTTTGTATAAGAACAGAAGCATTCTGTACACGCTGCTTCATTCATTTCTGGTTCATTCTTCTCTCCACTGGCACAAGCTTCTTTCCCTTTGATTTCTCAAAACCACCATAAACAGGCCTGTCATGTTTAGAAGTTTCACCCAAGGACTAGGGTGCCAGAGAGAGAGAAATGACATAGCTATGGGGTACTGCCAAGCTGAGTATTGGGAATCCCTGTGCCTCCTAGTCTGTGGCTGTGTCCCCTGGACTCTCCTCACCTGGCTGTCTCTGGCCTCAAGGCCTCCCTCCTCCACCTACAGCCCAACCCCTCACACCCCTGAGTCTAGCAGACTCAGAACTTGCCATGCTTTCTTATACAGATGCTTAGCTCCCAGTGTTTCACTCCACTTTTCTGAGTCATGCTTCAGGACTTATCTTTTCCTCATCAAAAGTATCTTCCAAGGATATTTTTTACTAAGCAGGAGGCCTGTGCATGGCTCACATTCCTGGGGGTGGCTACCTGGCCAGTCTCTGGAGGCTCAAGGGGTCCACTTAGAGATTTAATTTTCCCACTGAAATGAAGGATGCATCTCTGCACCCAGCAAAAGGTCCAGGCTGGGTTTGAAAGAGCACCTTATCCCTCTTGTTGTAGCTCCATGTTATCAAAAAGAAAGTGAAGCTGGGCAGGGGCGGGGGGATGAGACATGTGGACCTGGGAGTCCTCCGTGATGGCTGGGGCTGTGAGAGCAGAGATGGACCATGAGACCGAGAATGTAGGGAGAGCGGGGCAGAGAGGGAGAGGAGCCCCAAGAAAGTGCCAGGTTCCAGGAGCAGGGAAGACAGAGCGGAAATCACACATCAGAAGTCACAGCAGTTTCCTGCCCAGACTGTTCTGTGTGGTCAGCACAGTTAAAAAACAAGACACGGTTACTCATTATAAATTATAATTATTTATTTTAAAAATCCCAAAATAGAAAACAGGAAAAAAATCTGAGTCCTGACACTTGCCCACTGTAGACATTTGGATGGATTTTTTTTTTCCTAGTTAAAAAATAAAAACTATATAAGGTGTTTTGTTTTGTTTTTTGACATGGTATTGAAATTATCATTTTGAATTTTCAAACCTTTCCTCATTGGGCAAGGGAAACCATTAACAAAATGCAAGCTGTACCATCAAAAATTCTGAAAGGGGGTCAGAATTAATGAGGGGTCCCTATGTTATTCCTGGAAATAGCCCCTCAAAGGCAAGGCCACTGTTCACAGGGGAAATGGCACTCCAGGCCTTAGTGGTCCAATACACTGGGCCTCTGCATTCTCTGCTGTCACAGTATCTTTAAGTGTTTTAGAATTAACAGTATCTTCATTTAGGTTCCCTTGAAGGCAGAGCCTGAGACCAGGGTTTGGATGCAGGTGGTCTATTTGAGAGGTGCTCCAGAGCACAGCAAGGAATGGACAAGTGAGATTGGGTGGGGAGGGAGCCAGAAAAGGAGGTGTGAGCGAGCAGGTTGCCACTCTGGGCAGCAGGCGGGGGGGGGGGGGGGGGGCGGAGGGAGCAGGGGTCAGGGCTGGAGCATGCAGCGAGCGCGAGGAGGCGAGGAGACAGTGTAGAACAGACTTCACAATGGTCCCTCTCAGGGTGGAAGAAGCTGGGGTGTTGATCCACCATCTCCTGCCTCTCATTCCAATGACTTCCGGGAGTAACTATCCCGGTGTTAGGCCTGACCAGGGCAAATGCCAGAAAATACCCTCAAGTAGGAGGATACAGGGGCTTGAGAGGGGAAGAGCACTGTCCATTTACATTGCGGTGACCTGAGCCGAGGATAGGACAGGACAAGGATAGCATCTGCTGTAGCCCCTACATTTGAAAACCACATGGGCATGCAAGAGGGGGCACTCACTCTCCAGTGTGCCACAGTCTCCACTACTCCCTGTCATCTCTTACCTGAGGTCAACAGTTAGATGTTTGTTTGTTTGCTGTAGTCTTGAACACAAAACCCATTTCTCCCCTCTCTGTAAGCTGGCTGGCCCCTCAGGGAGGAGCTGGATTTGGTACCCTGGGGGGGGGGCGGGGGGGGCAGAAGGGCTGATGCTGCACATGGGCCAAGTAGCCATCAACTCGGCTTTCGGTTTCCTGGGACCAAACCTTTAAACATGAAGCTGTAACAGCAACCTGGAGGCCTCTCTTGACAACCTGCCCAGCTCTCGTTATGACATTTAGCCTGTGATTGATATTGTGTGTCACTGAGACCTTGGCAGTTAATCTCCGGGTCGATTCTATGGAAACCAAACAGAACAGATTTGTCTTCCCTTTCCACTTGGGCTGTGATCTGGGAAACAGACGCCCCTGGCCTCTCTGAGATTCGGAGATTTGGGAGCCACGCAGAGAGGGATGCACACAAGCCGCCTTCAGGATTTGGAAAGATTACAGGTCTGTGGTTTCTGGCTGGCTCTGCGCTTTGTTCTCTTCCCCCATCAAATCTGCACGCGGGAGGATAATAGATCCCAGAGCTCCTCTGCATGCCAAGCTGCTCTGGGTAGACCGCACCACTTCCTCTTCTGTCTGGAAATCCAGCCGAGGCTTTCAGCACGGAGATGGGGATGGGATGGCTCCTTCCACAGGGTGCTGGAGGCTGGAGGAGCAGCCTCCGCAAGGGGGAGGTCAGCTCCAGTGATCAAAGGAGGCAGCAGGAATTTTGGAACGCCATTTTCTCCAGCGTCTCCCCAAAATCATCTCTGCTGAAGCCTCCTTTAGTGGCAAGCAGGGTTCAAAACAGCCTGCACCTCCAAATTTAGGTATATGGTACCCAGCTTCTTCTATTCACTTTGAAATAAGAAGAGTTGGTGCCATGGATGGGCTGTGCCACAGACCTCCCAAAAGTAAGGGGCCTGAGGGCTTGAAGCAAGGAGAGCAATAACTCCACTCTTAGAGACAGAGGTGTCTGCTGGTTCCACCACAGAAGTTTCTGGCGGAACTCCTTTGCTGGTGACTGGGAATGCCGGCCGGCCAGCCCCACGTGGAGTTCAGGCCTGAGCCGTCAGCCACTATGGGGTCTGTCCATCCTGTAGTCTGCACTTTGCTCACGTTCACTCCTCCTCCAAATGAGCCCAGAGGCTCACCCCTGCCTCCTCAGCTCTGGCTGAGTCCACAGCACAGGCCTCACAGGCCTTTATTAATTCACCCCTGAGTCACTCATTCACTCATTCCATTCACTCACTAAGCCAGTTCCTCCTTCAACAGATACTTCCTGAGTACCTCCTCCATGTCAGACACCGAGGCTACAGAGATAAATACCACTAAACGAAGGAGCCATCTTCAAGGAGCCCAGAGTAAGGCCCAGCCCCTCACTCCTCCCAGCCCTGCTCCCTTATTGTGGTCTAAGACGTAGCCTCCACTTCAAGGAGAAGATGGAAAATATACTGAGCATTCTTACGACCCTTCTCTTGACGCAACAGCTCCTTGACTCTTGAGCCACACTCTTAGGCGATTATTATCAAACTTCGCTGAGCAGCAGACGCACTTGGGAGCGTGTTAAAGTACAGCCTCCTAGGCCCCCTCCCTCCAGTCAAGGTGCATGCCAGGGATCTGTATTTTTAGCAAGTGCATGGTTCTGAGGGAGATGGCCTTTAGATCACACTTTGACAGACTGCAAAGAAGGGTCACCTCTGCTGCCCATTGCCGCCATCCCCTAACTCAGGATTTTGCAGGAGAAAGTCACAGATCCTGGCCCCCCATGATCTCCAAAGACACACACTGCTAGCTTGTGATCCTTTAAATTCATCTGCTATAAACTTGGGTGAATCAAATTTCCCAGAGCAGTGGTTTCAGATCTTTCCTTTTATTTTTAAAACTTTTTAAAATGGAAAATTCAAACACACATAAAGAAAAACTGTAACTACCTTGCAGCCATGATCCAACCCAACCACCAACATTATCGGCCAATCCTGCCTCATCACACCCCCACCTACACCCTCCATCCACCCCACACTCAACACATGATTCTATTTTTCCAACTGTATTATTTTTGAAGTAAATCTCAGACGTTATATTATTTCTGTGAAAATTTCATTTGTATTTCTCAGACACAGCCCTGTGATATAATTTAACTGTCCTCTGAATCTCCTACAAATTGCGTGTTAGATCTAGACTCTGAGGATTCTGGTCAAAGACTCAGGTTTTCTTTTGGCGAAACCACTTGCGTGGTAGTGGCGTATTCTTCCATCTGAAGGCCCATAATGGCTGATCGTCTCTCCTGATGTTGCTGACAGTCACTGGTCACTGCCAACATCCATTAGCTCATCAGATGTTGTAAAATGGTGCTTCCTTCCTTTTTTCATTATCTGGAATACTTTATAAAAGAGGCCCAGTAGTACAGTTTATGTCAGAAAGGTACAATAAATAATGCTAGATTCTTTCACTTTACTTATCTGTCTTCAAAATAATGAGCTGTTCCCTAGCACCTTCCAACAATGAAGAATTGTTTTGTGTATCAAATGTTTGATGCAGACCCAAGACATTGTGCTCAATTAATATTGGACAAAGGAGGCAAGAGCATACAGTACAGTAAAGACAGTCTTTTCAATAAATGGTGTTAGGAAAATTGGACAAGTACATGCAAAGAAAGAAAGAAAGAAAGAAAGAAAGAAAGAAAGAAAGAAAGAAAGAAAGAAAGAAAGAAAGAAAGAAAGAAAGAAAGAAAGAAAGAAAGAAAGAAAGAAAGGAGAAAGGAAGGAAGGAAGAAAGAAAGAGGAAGGAAGGAAGGAAGGAAGGAAGGAAGGAAGGAAGGAAGGAAGGAAGGAAGGAAGGAAGGAAGGAACTAGACCACCAAACTTACACAAGAATAAACTCAAAATGGATAAAAGACTTAAATGTAAGTTGTGAAACTATAAAAATCTTAGAAGAAACCATAGGCAGAAAAATCTAAACATCTCTCATAGCAATATGTTTGTCGATACGCCTTCTAGGACAAAGGAAACTAAGGAGAAAATAAACAAATGGGACTACATCAAACTAAATAGCTTCTGCACAGCAAAAGAAACCATCAACAAAATAAAAAGGGAGCCCACTGTATGGGAGAACATATTTGCCCTTGATACATCTGCTAAGAGGTTAAAAAAAATAAGGAACTCATACAACTTAACAAAAGGAAGGTAACCCAATTTAAAAAATGGGCAAAAGACCTAAATAGACACTTCTCCACAGTAGATATACAGATGGCCAAGAGACATATGAAAAAATGCTTAAAGTCACTAATCATTAGAGAGATGCAAATTAAAACAATAATGAGGTATCACCTTACACCTGTCAGAATGGCTACCATCAACAAATCCACATATGACAAGTGCTAGAGAGGATGCGGAGAAAAGGGAACCCTAGTACACTGTTGATGGGAATGCAGACTGGTGCAAAATTATGGATAACAGTATGGTGTTTCCTCAAAAAATTAAAATTGGAACTGCCACTTGACCCAGTGATCCCACTTCTAGGAATATATCCTAAGAAACCTGAAACACCGATCAGAAAGAATGTATGCACCCCTATGTTCATAGCAGCACAATTTACAATAGCTAAGATCTGGAAACAGCACGAGTGCCCATCAGTACATGAGTGGATAAAAAAGCGGTGGTACATTTACACCATGAAATATTATGCAGCAGTAAAAAAGAAGAATCTCTTACCTTTTGAAGCAGCATGGAAGGACCTGGAGAGCATTATGCTAAGCAAAATAAATCAGTCAGAGAAAGACAAATATCACATGACCTCAAATAAGCTGATGAACAAAATAGACCCAGAGACATAGAAGTATGGAACAGACTGACAAATCTCAGCAGGAAGGTGGGGGAGGGTGGGTGGATGGGTGGTGGGAGAGATTAACCAGGGAATTTATATGCATATATACATAGCCCATGGACACAGATGATAGTGTGGTGAAGGCCTAGGGCGGGAGCATGTGGGATAAAGGGGGTTAATGGGGGGAAATAAGGAGGACATCTGTAATGCTATCAACAATAAAGATAAACTTTAAAAAAATGAATGTTTGACGTGTTTCAATCCACTGCAGTTATTTTTTCATGTTCAAATTGTCCCGTTTTTGACAAGTAAGAGCCTCTTCCACTTGTGTTCTGAGTCCTTTTGACAGTCAGTGGTCTTTGAAGCTACCAACCCTGGGCTGCCCCTCCTCACACTGAATTCTGCAATTATTTTTCTCAGAAGACTAAGACCATATGTTATAAACATTCTCAATTTAGTTTTCCTCGTCTGTAAAATGGAGCTAATAATAGCACCTACCTTATAGGGCTGTGAATTGACTTAAGATTAAATGACTTAATAATCATAAAGCACTTGGAATAGTGCCTGACAGAAAATAAATGCCATATATATATGGAGAGAGAGGGGTGTAATATGCAAATTATGCCATGATGCCGTAACAGTCACGACCAGTTCAGGAGGAGGGGCCTGGCGCGGGCCCAGAGCCTGAGAGAACAACAGACAGGGCGGCCGGTGCCCGGCCCTGGAGCCGGAGAGAACAACTGGGCTGCTGGGGCTGGAGCTGAGACACAAACCAACAGGGGGGCCGGGTTCAAGTCTGATCAAGGACATGTACCTAGGTTGCAGGCTTCTCCCTGGCCAGGGCCCAGGTCAGGGCTCATGTAGGAGGCAACCAATCGAAGTGTACCTCTCACATTGATGTTTCTCTCTGTCTTTCCCTCTCTCTTCCACACTCTCTAAAAATCAATGGGAAAATATCCTCATGTGAGTATAAAAAGGAAAGAAAGAAAGAAAGAAAGAAAGAAAGAAAGAAAGAAAGAAAGAAAGAAAGGAAGAAAGAAAGAAAGATCATATCCCATGAAAGAGACATCTTGAAAATGCCTAAAGAAAGTTGTTTTTTTGTGGTGAAGGGACTGGAGACCGTGTTGATGAAAACACCTTGGTGGCTGCGGTGGCTGGCAGTGGCAGCAGCAGCAAGGTGATGGGGGTGATGCCTTCCCCTGATCAGCCCAGTTGCTTCCTGCAGAGGGAGGCCAGACCGTGGCTTAGGCCCGCTCCTGCTGTCAGTAGGACATCCCTTGAGGACTCCCGGACTGTGAGAAGGGGCAGGCTGGACTGAGGGAACTGCCCCTCCCCCGCCCCAGTGCACGAATTTTATGCACCGGGCCTCTAGTTTGTTAATAAATAACCTCTGTGTCTCTCAGCCACTCTGCCCTTTCCTCCTTCCCTCCAGCCTCAGAGCTTGAGGTTCCCTCCCCAGGCTGAGTGTAGACACATCAGTCACTCAGCTCAGGGATCCACAGTGAATGCCTTTCTTGGGGATGGGAACTCGCCTCCAGCATTCCACTCTCAGAGCCTGACAAGCTCTCTAAATACACGTTGCACCCTGCACCCCCAGCTTTTCAGCCAGGAACAGCTCTCCTAACGCCCTGGTCAGTTAACACATTGCCGGCGTCCTAGGGTAGGAGGTGCAAACATTGACTTCAACTGTTCTAACAAGTCAATGAACACTCACACAGCCAAGTTTCCTCCCACCCCAGGCTCCTGAAGCCCTGAGAATGTGCTTGGCTGTGCCCTTTTCTTGGGCACTGGCTCCCTGCTGATGTCGAGCATCACAGTCTGGAATGCCAGGGACCTTCTGGGACTTCCTATTTGAGTTCAAAATGGCCCAAGTCAGCAGATTCTGGTCCGATAAGGAGGTCCCAAAGAAGGGGTAACATCTAAAAGAAAGGAGGCCAGGGGCTGGCTTCCTGCAGGGATTGCTGTCCTGGGTCTGCTGCACCCACCTCAGCCTGGGGTGGAGGCCCCCAGCACACTTGTTCTGGAGAGACTGGAATGTGGAACATGTTGTTTAACTGCCACCGTCCCTGCCTTGTTTACCTTTGGGACCTGGGAAGAGGAAGCAGCAGTACTGTAGGCCTGGGAAATATCTGCCAAATCTTGGCATCAGCTTATCCCACCTCTTTCCGTAAAGCCCATTCCCTACCTCTGCCCCCTGCTAACCCCGGTCCTGACCTTCTCTCATGACCAGCTGCAGAAAGGAGAACATCCATTGGCTCCAAAATGACATCCCAAGAACCAAGGACAAGCCTCAAGAATGCCTACTCATCTGCCAAGAGTCTGCTGCCTAATGCAGAGGAGGTGGAGGCCGAAGACTACTGTACCCCCGGAGCCTTCGATCTGGAGCGCCTCTTCTGGAAGGGCAGTCCCCAGTACACCCATGTCAACGAGGTCTGGCCCAAGCTCTACATCGGGGATGAGTAAGTGCCTGGCCAAGCCCAGGAGAAGGTAGCAGGCCCTTCCCCAAGTCACACCTCTTGCCACCTCTAGGCCATGACATTTTGCTTTTTAGATTGGTTGTTCTGTGACTCTAATAGTTAGGGCTGGGTTTTTCTTCATATTACAGAAAACTCAGAAAAGGGGCTTAAGCAAGATAGAGGTAGATTTTAAAAATATATATTTTTATTGATTTTAGAGAGGAAGGGAGAGGTATAGAGAGATAGAAACATCAATGATGAGTGAGAATCATTGATCGGCTGCCTCCTGTATGCCCCACACTGGGGACTGAGCCTGCCACCTGGGCATGTGCCCTGACTGGGAATCGAACCATGACCTCCTGGTTCGTAGGTCAATATTCAACTACTGAGCCAGGCTGGTCAGGTGAGATATTTTGCTTTCACATGAACCATGTACAGAGGAAGGCAAGCTGGGACTGGCATGGGTCTCCAGGGTCATTGGGGACTCAGGCTCCTGCTGCACCATCCTGAGGGAGAGGCTTTCCTCTTCAAGGTTGCTACATGGGCTGAGACTGCTGATAGGGCTCCAGTCATCATCTGTAAGATCCAGACTGCAGGGAGGTAGAGGGAAAGTAAAAGCAAAAGGGTGTTTTTCCAAACAGAAGTCCTAGTCCCCTGCCCCTAGCTGCAAGAGAGGCTGGGAAATGTAGTCTCTTATTTTAGCTGGGTATAACACCCACAAGAAGCACATCAACTTATGTGTGGAGAAGCAAAAGGTAAGCCTACCAAAGTTCATGTTGCTGTCCCCTTCTCTAGATTTTTATAGCCACCATTCCCCATTCCTTAAACAATCGGGAAGCTCCTACTGCATATAATCTATATATATAAAAGGCTATATATATCAACCATCCAACTGTCCAGTAGGTATGATGCACACTACCCACCAGGGGGCAGATGTTCAATGCAGGAGCTGCTGAGCTGCAGTGACTTGGCAGCTGCAGTTCTCGGGTGACGCACCCTGAAACCAGAGAGGAGGGAGCCTGATTCCTCACAGGACCACGTGATTCCACCTTCGGCCGCTGGTTATGTTGTTGCTGGAGCACTGTCATCCCTGAATCTGGTTTACTGCACACTTGTGTTTGTGTTTGTGTTCCACACTCTGTACGACAGCAACTTTGCAGAGTGCCCTCTTGCATTCTGGGACCCCTTGGGGGATGTTGGAGAGCCGGTTTCAGCCCAATCCCCACAGGCCAGGCCGAGGGACCCTACCTGCTGGAGGGATCCTCATTCACTTCACAGACGCCCTTTGTGCCATGGAGCTGCCCAGGTCCCGGCCAGGCCGGCCACCTCCTAATTAATTTTCTTTCAATGTACATGAATCCATGCACTGGGCCACTAGTATTAATAATCATGATGCCTATGATTTACTGAATACTTTGTGCCAGGCATTGTGCTAAGCATCTTGTATATACTATCTCATTTTATTTTCACTAAAGCCAGATGAAAGAGATCATCTACTTATCCCACTTTAAAGATAAGAAAATTGAGGCTCAGAGCAGTTCATTAACTCACCCAAGGTCCACAGCCCTGTAGGCAATAGACAACTAGGATTTGAATGTAGTTTTTTTTTTTTAAATAAATCTTTATTGTTCAGATTATTACAGATGTTCCTCTTTTTTTTTCCCCATAGCTCCCCTCCACCTGATTCCCCACCCCACCCCATGCCCTTACCCCCCGCCACTGTCTTCATCCATACGAGTAAGATTTTGTCCAATCTCTTCCCGCACCCCTCACACCTGCTTCCCCTGAGAGTCATCAGTCCACTCCCTTTCTATGTCCCTGATTCTATTATATTCACCAGTCCATTCTGTTCTTCAGATTTTTTATTCACTTGATTTTTAGATTCACTTGTTGGTAGGTATGTATTTGATGTCATTTTGTTGTTCACAATTTTTATCTTTACTTTTTTCTTCTTCTTTCTCTTCTTAAAGAATACCCTTCAGCATTTCATATAATCCTGGTTTGGTGGCGATGAACTCCTTTAGCTTTCTCTTGTCTGTGAAGCTCTTTATCTGACCTTTAACTCTGAATGATAGCTTTGATGGGTAGAGTAATCTTGGTTGTAGGTTTTTGCTGTTCATCACTTTGAATATTTCTTCCCACTCCCTTCTGGCCTGCATAGTTTCTGCTGAGAAATCAGCTGACAGTCGTATGGGTACTCCCTTGTAGGTAACTGACCGTTTTTCTCTTGCTGCTTTCAAGATTCTCTCTTTGTCTTTTGCCCTTGGCATTTTAATTATGATGTGTCTTGGTGTGGTCCTCTTTGGATTCCTTTTGTTTGGGGTTCTGTGCGCTTCCTGGACTTGTAAGTCTATTTCTTTCACCAGGTAGGGAAAGTTTTCTGTCATTATTTCTTCTAATAGGTTTTCAGTATTTTGCTCTCCCTCTTCTTCTGGCACCCCAAAAATTCGGATGTTGGTACGCTTGAAGTTGTCCCAGAGGCTCCTTACACTATCTTCATATTTTTGGATTCTTTTTTCTTTTTGTTTTTCCGGTTGGGTGTTTTTTGTTTCCTCATATTTCAGATCTTTGGTTTGATTCTTGGGGTATGTTGATCTACAGTTGAGTTTCTGTATATTCTTTATTTTAGACAGTGTATGCTTCATTACTGACTGGTCCTTTTCCATTTTTTTGGCATTCTCATTAAGGTCCTTGAAGGTCTCACTAAGCTCCTCAGAAGTGTCATCAAGTTTCTCGGTGGTTTTTAGAAGATTCTTGAGTAACCTTATAAATGTGGTTCTGAACTCTATGTCGTCCGGTAGTTTGCTTTCCTCCGTTTCTTTCATTCGTGACATGTTTCTTTGTTTCCGCATTTTGGCTGCTTCCCTGTGTTGATGGAGTGGCTTTGTGTGGTAGGTGACCTATAGGGGGCAGTAGCTCAGCCTCCCCAATCACCTGATGTGGACGCTCTTGGTACACCCCTTTGTGGGCTGAGTGCAAAGTCTTGGTGTAGTTAAGCCTTAATTGCTGTTGGTACTCTGGGAGGAATTGACCTCCAGGCCAATCGGCTGTGAGGACTTGCTGTGTCTATAAGAACTGCTGTGCTGGAGACATGTTTATGGTGCATGACTTGTTTCAGTGGGGCTTTGGTGCTCGCTGAGTCTGCCTCTTGAATGTGTCACTTATGGATGTGAGGAGTTGAAATCTGGTTTCTCACACTGACCACTAGGTATACTGGCTTCTGGATCTCCAATGGGGTGCAGGTCAGCTATTGTCTGAGTCCACCCAGCAGGAGCTACAGCGAGAGCTACAGCTTTCTCCTCTTTGCTTGGGGTTTGGAGGTTTTGGAGCTGTCTGACCCGGGCTGCAAGTTTGTTAGGTTAAGCTGTGAGGCAGTCCATTCATATGCAAAAGCCGCTGCTTGGAGCTTGGGTGGGTTTGTAGGTTGTGTGGGGCAGGTTTTCAGGGCATCACTTGGCTAGGGCGTGGCAAACAGCGATGGCTGCTAGTTAGCCGGCTCTGTGTCTCCGACTGTGTCCCGTCCCGTGCCCCAGCGTGGTAAACAATTATTCCTGTGCGCAGCTCTGCAAACAGGCCCCCCTCACTTTCGTTTCTTTTCTTTTTTTTTTTTAAATAAATCTTTATTGTTCAGATTATTACAGGTGTTCCTCTTTTTTCCCCCCATAGCTCCCCTCCACCTGATTCCCCACCCCACCCCATGCCCTTATCCCCCCCCACTGTCTTCATCCATAGGAGTAAGATTTTTGTCCAATCTCTTCCCGCACCCTTCACAACTGCTTCCCCTGAGAATCGTCGGTCCACTCCCTTTCTATGTCCCTGATTCTATTATATTCACCAGTCCATTCTGTTCTTCAGATTTTTTGTTCACCTGATTTTTAGATTCACTTGTTGGTAGGTATGTATTTGATGTCATTTTGTTGTTCATAATTTTTATCTTTACCTTTTTCTTCTTCCTCCTCTTCTTAAAGAATACCCTTCAGCAATTCATGTAATCCTGGTTTGGTGGTAATGAACTCCTTTAGCTTTTTCTTGTCTGTGAAGCTCTTTATCTGACCTTCAACTCTGAATGATAGCTTTGCTGGGTAGAGTAATCTTGGTTGTAGGTTCTTGCTGTTCATCACTTTGAATATTTCTTGCCACTCCCTCTGGCCTGCATAGTTTCTGCTGAGAAATCAGCTGACAGTCGTATGGGTACTCCCTTGTAGGTAATTAACTGTTTTTCTCTTGCTGCTTTTAATATTCTCTCTTTGTCTTTTGCCCTTGGCATTTTAATTATGATGTGTCTTGGTGTGGTACTCTTTGGATTCCTCTTGTATGGGGTTCTGTGCGCTTCCTGAACTTGTAAGTCTATTTCTTTCACCAGGTAGGGAAAGTTTTCTGTCATTATTTCTTCTAATAGGTTTTCAATATTTTGCTCTCTCCCTTCTTCTGGCACCCCAAAAATTTGGATGTTGGTTCGCTTAAAGTTGTCCCAGAGGCTCCTTACACTATCTTCATATTTTTGGATTCTTTTTTCTTTTTGTTTTTCTGGTTGGATGTTTTTTGTTTCCACATATTTCAGATCTTTGGTTTGATTCTTGGGGTACGTTGATCTACAGTTGAGTTTCTGTATATTCTTTATTTCAGACAGTGTATGCTTCATTTCTGACTGATCCTTTTCCATTTTTTTGGCATTCTCATTAATATTCTTAAAGGTCTCATCAAGTTTCTCAGCGGTTTTAAGAAGATTCTTGAGTAACCTTATAAATGTGGTTCTGAACTCTATGTCGTCCAGTAGTTTGCTTTCCTCCGTTTCTTTCATTCGTGACATGTTTCTTTGTTTCTGCATTTTGGCTGCTTCCCTGTGTTGATGGAGTGGCTTTGTGTGGTAGGTGACCTATAGGGGGCAGTAGCTCAGCCTCCCCAATCACCTGATGTGGATGCTCTTGGTACACCCCTTTGTGGGCTGAGTGCAAAGTCTTGGTGTAGTTAAGCCTTAATTGCTGTTGGTACACTGGGAGGAATTGTCCTCCAGGTCAATTAGCTGTGAGCACTGGCTGTGTCTATAATGGAAGAACTGCTGCGCTGAAGACACGCTTATGGGGCAGGACTTGTTTCAGTGGGGCTTTGGTGCTCACTGAGTCTGCCTCTTGAATGTGTCACTTATGGATGTGAGGAGTTGAAATCTGGTTTCTCACACTGACCACTAGGTACACTGGCTTCTGGATCTCCAATGGGGTGCAGGTCAGCTACTGTCTGAGGCCACCCAGCAGGAGCTACAGTGAGAGCTACAGTTTTCTCCTCTTTGCTTGGGGTTTGGAGGTTTTGGAGCTGTCTGACCCGGGCTGCAAGTTTGCTAGGTTAAGCTGCAATAGAGCAGGGCTTTCTTATGCTAAATCCGCTGCTTGGAGCTTGGGTGGGTTTGTAGGTTGTGCAGAGCGGGGTCTCAGGGCATCACTTGGCTAGGGCATGGCAAACAGCAATGGCTGCTAGTTAGCCGGCTCTGGTCGGTGTCCCGTGCCCCAGCGCCGTAAACAATTATTCCTGCGCACAGCTCTGCTAGCAAGCCACCCTCACTGGCAGATAGTCCAGCTTCTACACGTAGGAGTTTGGGTCCCCCGCGTCTCCCCAGAAACTGTATTTCAGAGTAATCCGGGGCTTGTCTCCCTTTGGGTTGAAAAAAGCAACGCCTGCCGCCAGCCCGGATCACGCGCCTCTGTACCTCAGCTTTTCAGCGCTCATGCACGTCTTAATGCTCTTTTCTCTTTCCTTCTAGTTGTAGAACTTCCACTCAGCCAGCTTTCCCGTGGTTCTGGGTGATAGACGTTTTGTCTTTTAGTTGTATTTTTGAAATTGTTGCGCGAGGCAACAGTTTAGGTGTTTACCTACGCCGCCATCTTGGATTCCCTCCTGAATGTAGTTTTGCCCAATCCGGAAACTTCTTAAATTCTCCCTCTACCCCCAGGATTTCGGCTCATGCTCCATCTCTCCAAAGAGCAGATGGTGCTGGGCCTCTGCATATGCAATTTACACACACACACACACACACACACACACACACACGCACGCACATGCACCATGCTGCTTAAAGCTTAGAGATAATTGTCTAGTCAGGGGAAGTACAGGGATAGCCTCCCTTGTCTGTTTTTTCTTAATATTTTTAAATTGAGAAAGTTACAAAAAATTACATGCCCTTCTGTACTAAATTAAATTAAATGGAGGCTTATAAAAATAAACTGCATAATTGCCCTTTGTTTCTCTTAATTCTACCATGGAGTAATCAGTATTACATTTACTTGCATATGTCTACTACTTTATGTATACAATTGCAAACATATACACACCTATAAAGGGTTTTTGTTTCTCTCAACAATTTTTAGGGAAAAAAAGAATCATATTATATATACACTATTTTGCATTTTAATATTCCATAGTATAGTTGTACCACAATTTATCCAATCATTTCCCAGTTGTGAATATTAGGGGAACGTAAGTGAGAGGTATGTAGGGACTCTCTATACTGTTTACTTGTTGTTGTTAGTTTGTTAATCTTTACCCAATGATATTTTTTTCCATTGCTTTTTAGAAGAGCAAGTGCAAGGGAGGGAGGTGAGGGGTGAGAGACGGAGAGACAGAGACATCAATATGAGAGAGACACATTGATTGATTGCCTCCCGCACGCACCCCAACTGGGCCAGGGATCAAACCCGCAACCCAGATACGTGCTCTGGACTGGGAATTAAACCCATGACCCTTCAGTGCATGGACCAATGCTCTAACCACTTAGCAACACTGGCCGGGCTGTTTTCTTTTCCCAAATAACAGCTTTATTAAGGTTTAATTCACAGCCCATAACATTTTTCACAGGGTGAAGATTAAATGAATGAAAACAAATGAAGTGCTAGAGTAGTAGCTGGCACATAGTAAATGCTCGCTAAGTGCCTACATGATGGATCTGAGTAAGCATCACAGAAGAGGTCAATTCCAGGCTTGGCTTTGGAAGCTGGGTAGCATTTCAACAGAATTCTAGGCAGATGGGGCAGAATGAGAAGAGACATAGAGGTAAGGAGAAATAAGGTAATTTATCTGGAATTTAGGGGATGGATATGGTAGAAAGGGCACTTTCAGAAGACCTGGGATGAAGTCAAATTCTACCACGGTGTGGTCAGCTTAGACAGCTGGGCTGCAATAACAGGTGACCCCAACATCTCAGTGGCCCACCACAATGAAGGCTTATGACGCATTCAGATGTCATATCCATGGAGGGCAGGTTCTAATTGTGCTGCATGTCCACTTTACTCTGGGACTCGGCACCCAAACTGATGTCCACATTTCAATGGCCAAAGCAGGTCCATGCCAAAGCCTCACATCGATAAGGCAGAAAAGTGTAACCTTCCCCTAGAGAGGGGCAGCAAATATTCTAAATGATAGCACACCATCTACCACAGCCACAGTCTACTGCAGGGGTGGTGGCTTTGGGCAGGTCCCTTTAACTTTGTGGGCCTATGTCCTCATCTCTAAAAACGGTTACTGAGCCTGGTGGTGTGGCTTAGTGTTTGAGTGTCCACCAGGCATCAAGAAGTCACTGGTACGATTCCCGGTCAGGGCACATGCCCGGCTTGTAGGCTTGATCCCCAGTAGGGGGTGTGCAGGAGGTAGCCAATTAAAAAAAATTTTTTTTAAATGGTTACTGAGAAGAGTCCAAGAAATATGGACTATGAAGGCATTTTATAAATTATAAAGTACTAGACAGGTGAAAAAATTATTAGTACTGTTAGTGAGAAAGAAACCTGGGGAGATAGGTCAGGGCCAGCCTGTGGAAGGCTGAATGCCAGCCCTGGTGCTTTATGCAGGAAGTTAAATTGAAAGTGTCTGAGCAGGACAGACGTGTTCTAGTCAATACAGTGCCAGACAGTAGGCTTTGATGCAGTAAGATATGCTCCTCCTTCCACCAAGAAAATGTCACTGCCTTTTCAGTTTAATCCAGCTCTGCCTAGCTGAGCCCCAAATGCGCATGCACAGGCTGGGCAAGTTCTACAGTCAGTGTGTGACCTGTGTGCACGGAGTGGGGAGGAGCCAAAGTCAGCACGACTGGTCTTGTCCATCTCTGTCCAGGGCCCCTCCCAGATGCCCACTTAACAAGGTTAATGAGACTCCTAGATGCTTAGTGAGAGAGCAATGGATTCCACTGCCAAGGCAACCACACTGAGGTTACAACCCAGCTGAGGGCAGGCATGGCGGCCTGTGCTCCTTGGTCTCTTTATAGGTGTTGTTCGAACCAGGGAAAAGCTCAGAGCTGGCTCCTCATGCACAAAGCCTCAGTTTCAATTTGATATTTGCACTTAGGTTGAGTTCTTCCTTTCCCTAAAGCACCCAAGGTTTTTGAAAGCTGAGTGCCAAGCTCTGGAAGTTAGGGTGGTCAGGACCAGGAGTGAGGATGGACATCCCAGGGCAGCCAGAGCCTCCGGCTGTTCCTGGAACCTAGACTAGTGATGCCTGGAACCCACTGGGGACCAGACTTACTCCTACAGAGCAGCTCATTCTTTCCCCATCCTCTCTCCTCAAGGGCTTCTTTCTGGAGAAAGGCAGATGGCTGAGCATCTGCTCTGGAGCCACAATATCTGGGTCAAATACTGATTTCCATGTGGCCTTCAGCAAGTCACTCAAGCTTTCTGAGCCTCAATTTCTTCACATGTAATATGTGGATTCCTTGAGTTCATACATATGACATTTAGTGCAATGCCTGACACACCCAATAACTACTATAGGTCAGGTAAGTTCTGGTCATTTGAGTCACAGTGTGAGAGGAAGGTAAACGGTTACTATGCTTTGCCCCTAAGAGTCCCTCTGTGCTAAGGAAACTCCCTGGTTAAATTTTCCCCATGAGATGCTATCATGAATCCAAGGCCAGGTTGGAAGGAAGGTCCCTCCTAATGAGCCTTCTCCAGTCGGTGCACCAACTCACTCCACAGACACTGTCTTGGCCTTCCAGAGACCCAGGTGACCTAAGGCCCAAGGAGGCATTGGCACATCAAAGCCCTTTGGGCCTGTGAGTTTCAGAATTTCTAAAGCATGTTCTCAATCTCAGCTTATTCCAAGGGGATTCAGCAAGTGGGGTGCCTGGTGACTCGAAGTCCCCATTGCTCACCAGCTCCACCACCACAATCCAGTAAAAAGAGGCCAATGATAGGAGGGGAAATGGTTGGAGTTCAGTGTGCTGGGTCAGTAGAGGGGATGGGTTCAAGCCAACCAGTCACTTTTTGGATGTTCTTGTGGGGAAGTCTATCTCTCTCAAGCCACAGCTCCCCTCTCCCCACACATTTCCTAAAACTTGGTGGGAGTCTGAATCTGCCACAAATAAGAGCTGTAAGGTCAGCATGGAGTAGAGCAAAAGCCATCAAGCAGGATTCAGGGCCCAGAGTTCAAACATCTTACTGTTCTGGGACTCAGTTTCTTTATTTGTAAAATAAAGGGATGATTGCAAAGGTCCCTTCCAGCTCTAAGATAAAATTCTTTAAGAAATGTCCTATTAAATAAATTAGGCTTTATTAGACTCAAGCACATACTTGTTTTATTACTTTTAAGCCATTTAAATTAGATTCAAATTAGGTTAACCAAGTGTTGCCCTCCAGAGATCCAGGGACTGGCGTCAATGATGAGATAAGAATAATTCATCACCTCTTATCAATCAGCAGTCCCTAAGTTGGTGCTTCCGCAGTGCTTGAGTATGCTTGAAAGCACTAAATTTCTGTAATTTAAATATTCTCACTTTAATCTCATTGACATCTTTCATTTGCTTAGCGAAACCTTTTTTTCTTTTTCCCCCATAGTCAGCAGGAGGGAAAATATCCTGGCTACTGTCAAAGTGATTGCAAATTCTCAGGCAGAGCAGCCTCTGATAGCAAAGCCCGGCTGAAACAGGATAATTGAGAAATCTCTTCCCTCTCACCAACACCAGGGCACTGTTAGGCTGCTCTGCTGCTTGAATTGTGGGGGCCAAAAGCAGCTTCCTATTTTTCTTAAAACTCCAATTGCTGCCAAGGTCTGGCTTTGAGGGTTATCAACATCTACAGCTGCCCCTCCACATGAAGCCTGACCCCTCACATGCCTGTGGCCAGTCCCCACCACCCCGAGCTTGCTTTCAAGGTGTCTCTCTTGCTCTTCTTGCTTTTCTGCTCCCAACCAGACCAACTCCCTCAAAAAACAAAGGCATCTCCAGGGCTGGTTTGTCCCTGAGAAGGCCAGGAAGTGAAGTGAAGGCAAATCCATCAGCTGAGACAGTCCCCAGCCTGAGACAAGGTCTCTCACTGGGATGCCAGGACAGCCATAGCCTCTTTCCCACAAAGAAGGAACTAATTCAGCCTCAAGATACCAAGTAGAGCTGAGATTTGACTTGCATCCAGGGTGGGCCATGGCTAGTATGGGGTGCAGCCAAAACACAGCCTAGACTGACCACTTAATGTCCTGAATGTTACCCGGAAGAACTAGGAAACCTGGACTCTGAACCTCCAAATACCGAAGGTGACTTAGGTGCAATTGGGCACCAACCTCCGGCACGGTGAGTGGGGAGAGATTTCTAACAAGAGTTAAGAATGCCAAGGCCACCTGAAGTCTTTGCAAGAGTCCGTCACTCCTGAGAACTAAGGAAATAACATCAATAAAAATCATGGTAAACATTTACATTATCAAGTGAATATATGACATCTTCATCAAGAAAAGTTTACAAAACAGAGAGAGAAAAAAGAAGGCAATTAAAGTTTCCGTTACCCATAATCTCATTACTCAGAGACAACCACGGATCACGTTTTGCTGTACATTTTCTATTGCTCTCCCCCCTTGAATTTATCTTTAACCTTTCATATTGAGTAGTACATAGACTTGACAAAACTCTCTTAAGGAAAGTGCTGCCAGTGTAATTCATTCTATTTAACAAAAAGAGAAAACTAAGGGTCCAGAGCTTTGGTTGTTTCCGTTCGTGTGGCAGTTTAAACTTATAAACACTGACCAGGCCTGTATTCTCTGAGGGGCCTCAAAACTGAACAGCTTCATCATCAGCAAATAATAAGAGCACCCAAGAAACTAGAAAACCATTGACTTTCACTTCATATCAGGTGAACTGACTGAGATAAAAAGCTAGAAATAGGCCTGATGTATTAAAATCCACCTGCAAGGGACAGGTGTGGTCAAGGAGAATGCCACCACAAGGTCACATCCATGAAATGATGTGAGACCACAATAATGTCGCATGCATTAGAATAAGTAAGGTGCTAGATTGCAGGATACAGGCCATAAGCACACAGGAGTCCATAATTAGGTGCAAGGAATCAGTGGGCCTGCCCTAGCCATTTGGCTCAGTGGATAGAGCACCAGCCTGTGGACTGAAGGGCCCCGGGTTTGATTCCGGTCAAGGGCATGTGCCTGGGTTGTGGGCTCGATCCCCAGAAAGGGCATGCAGGAGGCATCCAATCAATGATTCTCTCTCATCATTGATGTTTCTATCTCTCTCTCCCTCTTCCTTCCTCTCTGAAATCAATAAAAATATATTAAGAAAGAAAGAAAGAAAGAAAGAAAGAAAGAAAGAAAGAAAGAAAGAAAGAAAGAAAGGAAGGAAGGGAGAAAGAAAGAAAGGAAGGAAGAAAGGAAGAAAGGAAGGAAGGAAGGAAGAAAGGAAGAAAGAAAGAAAGAAATCAGTGGGCCCTCACAGACATGAGGGTGGAGAGAACCGCCCGATCATTAGTGGACTTTCTTCGATGCTCATAGCAGAATCCTGGCCACAAGGGACCAGCTGGTTTCTCCTACCAGGAAGCGGGGGGAGGGCATGTACAGCTATGTCCAGCCTCCCTTCTGCACGAGAGCAAACACCTGGGGAAAAGGGGCTTTCAGGCAGGTGCTGAGGTATGTAGGCTGGGAATCAGGAGAGCACCAAGGGGTCTGAAAAGGTGGGATGACAGGAGTGCTGCCCAAGGAGACTGCCCCACGTAAAGTGCTTTTAAAGGGTTGGGGGTTGAAGCAAGCTTCCCAGAGGATCTCCAGAGGAGCTGGAAGGAAGCTGGGCCAGGCTAAGGAAGGAGAGAGGAAGGGAAGTCTCTGACTGAGGCAATTGGGCTTTGCAAGAAGGAAGTCGCTTCCTTGGCCCCTTATAATCTGGTATCAGAATCCAGAGCTAGGCCAGGTTCACAAGGAGGGAAAGACGCTACAGAGAAATGGGTCAAAAACAAGATATGACAACAAACTTCACAAATGCACTGCCTGAGTCCAACAGATGTGTGAGAAAATGTCCAACCTCATGGTCAAAATAAATGAATGAAAAAGAGGCACCATTTTGTTGGTGGTGTTTTGTTTTGTTTTTGAAATTAGCAAATAGCAAAAGGTAAAAATGGGAATCATTTGAGCAATCTTTCTGGAGGATAATTTAGTAGTGAGTATTACATGTATTAAAAATGCTCATACCCATTGACCCAGCAATGCCATTTTAAAAAAATCTCTTCTAAGGATCTAATCAAGATGTGCTCAAAGAAATACAGCCAAGTTGTTCATTCATAGTGTGTTTCTTATAATACCCACCAAATCCCTTCCAGGATAGTGGTAGAGAGGGAGAAGGAGAGGGAAGATCAAGTCCAAAATAGGGGCTTGGTGAGGTAGAATTGAGATTTACCTATAGAATGGAACAGCACAGAGCTACTGAAGCTCATAAGTTGACTTAGCAAGATGTTTACAATATATCACCATGTCAAAGGGGGTAAACTGTATAGAGTGTTATACCCCCAGGCAAATTTCTATATAAAATATAGAAATCTATGCATAGAAAAACAACTGGAGGATAGTATATCAAACAGCAAATAATCTTTATCTCTGGGGGTTAGAAGTACAGGTGATCTTGTGTGTGTGTGCACACGAGGGGGTATGTTTTCCACATTCTGCATCAATCATGTATTATTTTTGTAATTAGATAACATTATTTTTTAAGTGAACAGATTGCTTACATCTAGGCGTTTTCTTAAACAACCAGAAACAAAGGCTCTGGCATCATCTAGATTCTGGAAGTAAATGACTAAGTCTGTTTTTCTTCTGAACTTTTCTCCTTCAACAGAGGCACATTTCTTAGTCTCTTTCCCACATCACATATCTGAGCAGGTGGCCTTAACACAAAACCAAACCAAACCAAACAAAACAAAACAGAAAACAATATAATGCCAGACAGCACTCTCTCTCACCCCCTACCTCCACTCCCAATAATTGCTGAGCGAGGCATCCTGGCCAACTGAGGATCTGCCTCCATCACAGCCGCTGTCTACTGACTCTGTTGATTTATGGGTCTCCATTCTGCCATTGGTACTCTTCTGAACCCTTGATTGGTCTCTGAGTGCACCAAGCTAGGGGGAAATCCCCAGAGCAGTGTGTGAGGACACCACCTCCACTTCCCAGCCCAGGTAGCCACAGAGTCCTGAAAACCTGCCGTGGGCCTAACACACCCACCAGGTCTAACCCTCCCATGAACCCTTTCCTCCCTCTTGGACACCAGGCAAAGCCAGCTCTGTGGGCTGAATGTAGAGATGTCATGCAGTGAGTCTTGTTGCATCTGTACCCAGATCCTTGACCCCCAAGGCAGCAAAGTGCAAAGAGTTATTTATTCAAACTGCCATTTGATTATATTGAAACACAGCTGCTGAACCCGGAGAGAACAGTCTTTACCGTGGGTAGAAACTTCCTGTCAAGGACAGTTAATTTTAATTTTTCCACTGAGCTCAACCTCAAAGTGAGGTTGATTGCTACTCAGCAAGATGGACTGCATTAGTGGAGCTTTTAATTGAGTGCAGATCTATATCCCAAAAGCATAATGTTTGCTGTATACATACTTTGAGACAAGAGGAAAAATGAAAAGCAGACCTTTGTAAGGAAAAATTGAAAGCAGAATGTGTTCCATAATCAGGATGGCAGCACAAAGGCCAGCTGGGGTGGTGGGGGATGGGGGAGGGGGGACTTGGTTGCAGTCCCCACCTCCCTACTCCTCAGTTCTAATGGGCTATTGGCAAATGTTCCTAAAAGCTAATGCCTGTGTTTAGCTCCCTCTTTCCCCAAACACTGAAGTCCAACATAGCTCCTCTCATGGCAAACAAAGACGCTCCAGGAAACCAGCGAATGATGAGGGGCCGCAGCGAGGGGCCATGGCACGTGTTTCTCCTGCAGGGCTCCTCGCGGCCAAGGGTGTTGATCCATGTTGGCCTCCATTATGGCCATTTCTGTCCACGTCCTTTTACCAGTGGCCTTGAGAGGAGTCCTCAGCTGGAACATAATGCCACTTTCGGCCTCTTACTCTTATGGTTCCAGACCCTCGTCACCTCTTCCCTGAGCTGTGGAACTGGTCTTTGTGCTACTGAGAGAGATGTCCTCTTAAAGCAGGGATGGGATCCCCCTTCTCAAACACTCTCAAAAGCTCTCCCTGACCCCCAAATACAGACTCTGGCAGCCAAGCACCTCCATGATCAAATCCCACACTCCCTCTCCAAAAGTCCTCTCACATCCTATGCTCTAGCCAAACCAGTCCCCTGCTCCCTGTCCCCATTCCCAACCCATCAGCAAGTCTCCTGTGACAACAGCCTAGTCCATGCCACCGTCCTCTCTTGGCTGTACAACTGTGACAGCCTCCAGCAGAGGTCCCGCTTCTAACTTTTTGCCCCTCTCCAATCCTTGTCCACACATCAGTCAAATGGATCTTTAGAAAAGTAAACAATGCTCACCTCTTCCTTAAAATCCTCTGTGGCATGTGTCATTCTACCACACTTAAAATTAAATCCAAACTCTTTCTCCTGCGGCCTACAGGGCTCACCATGACGCAGCCTACCTTGCCAAATTCCTCTTGCACCATTACCATAGCCACACCCATTTTACTCCTGTTCTTAGCACTTGCTGTTCCCTCTACCTGGATGGAATACTTTTCCTCCAACTCTTCCCCTACCTAGCTTCTTCTCATCCCTCTTTGCTGAAATGCCACCTCCCTGCAGAGGTCGTTCCTGACCACCTTACCTGGAGCAGGACCACAGTTGTTCTGTGCTGCTCTCACAGCTATCTGAAATTATTTTGTTTTTTCTGTGTGTTTTTTAAAAAATATATATTTTATTGATTTTTTTACAGAGAGGAAGGGAAAGAGACCGAGAGCTAGATACATCGACGAGAGAGAAACATCGATCAGCTGCCTCCTGCACATTCCCTACTGGGGATGTGCTCGCAACCAAGGTACATGCCCTTGACTGGAATCGAATCTGGGACCTTTTAGTCCGCAGGCAGACGCCCTATCCACTGAGCCAAACCAGTCAGGGCTGAAATTATCTTGTTTATTCCTTTGTTGTTAATTTGTTCTCCCCAGTGGAATCTAAGCTTCCTACAGGACCTTGACTAATCTGTTCATTGCTGCACCATCAGTACCCAGGACAAAGCCTGGCAATAATAGAATCTAAATCATTATTTGGGGATAAATGATTGAATACAAGAAATAGTAAACATTTCCTGAAAGGCCTTTATTATCTCCAGCTGCCATTCCTTATATTGTGCTGTCTTTTTGGCCTGGCTTGCCCTTGCCTCCCTCAGCCCCTCCATGTCCAAAGATCGCCATTTGAAGTAAGACGGGCTCAAAAGCCCCTTTCCCAGAGCGTCTCCCTGAACGCTCGAAGCAGAAGTAACCCCTGTGTCCCATGCCCCATGTTCCAAGGCCACCTACTTCAGCATGACTTTACCTCGTTCCTGGAACATCTTGCCTAGAAAGATAAAGCTATAAACCAGAAAATAGCTTCGCTGTGGAACGTCCCCAAATCAATTAAAAAAAACAGGCTGCTCAAATAGCTCTCCTCGGAACAGTGCTTTGTCCAACTAGGCAATGATTCCTTATCAAATCAAGGACTTCGCATTGTGTCCACCAATCCCGTGAGCATCAATACCAAGAATTTTGCCCAATCCCAATCCCATCCTGCACTAAAAGACCCGTCTTAACCCATTCCTTCGAGTCCCAACCTCCAAACCCTATAAACAGCTGAGGGTTCAGAGAAGAGGCCGTTTTAAAGGGTCTCCCCAGGCTGTGCGCAGGTGGCCCTCCGCCCCACACAGCTCTGCTTGATGAACAGATTATCCAGAGGCCCGTGGGAGGAGTTGGCTGGTGACAGCCCAGTCCTGCGACCACCAGTGTCCACACCAGGCTCTTGTGTATTTGGTGAGTGATGGAAGAATGAACGCATGAATGGATAGCCCCCTCCCCCATCCTCCCACCCCTTCCCCTCTCGAAGCATCCTAGCCAGAAACGAGAAATGGCACAGGTGCCCAAGGGGTCCATGAGAGCAGGCTTTGGACTAGGGAAGTCCTTCATTTCAATGACGAGGCCTTATTTTGGAAGCCAGAACCCCCTGCAGAAACTAGTGGGCTGCCTCCTAGCCGCCCCCCGCCCCAGTTCCAGGCTAAGGAGCCCACAGCCAATGGCCTCTCTCCTGTGCCCCCAGGACCACGGCGCTGGACCGCTATAGGCTGCAGAAGGCGGGCTTCACGCACGTGCTGAACGCTGCCCACGGCCGCCGGAACGTGGACACGGGGCCCGACTACTACCGCGGCATGGACATTGAGTACCACGGAGTTGAGGCCGACGACGTGCCCACCTTCGACCTCAGCGTCTTCTTCTACTCGGCAGCCGCCTTCATTGACGGTGCGCTCCACTCTGATCACAGTAAGAGCCCCGTGCCCACTAACGGTCCCGCTCCCACCCCGCGGGAAGAGGGTTCTAGGCTCTGGGAGTTGGCTCCCCTCTCAAAGCCGACCCTGCAGGGGTTCCATGCGGATGAGCTGGAAAAGTTTGAGCCCCTGGAGGCTGTAAGCCTGCTGGTGGAGTTCAGGCTTTGATGGCATCAGCATTGGCATCTGCCTGGGGGGAGGGGGGGCCTCAGAGGCCTACCTTTGGTCTGAAGTCTCCTCCCTAAGGCATGTCAGCCATTCTTCCAAAGGAGGGGGGATCTGGGAACCCTCAAAGCTGGGATGCAATTGTGCCTGTGCCCAAACCCGACTAATAGTCAAAGGTTTTGATGCCAGAAAACCCTCAGGCAGGGAAATTTGAGGAAAGACTTTGAATTCTCCTGCCAACCAACCAAGCCCACAGCCTCCCTACCCCCTCATCCACCCGACCCTCCCCAAGTCCAGTAACACTCATTCTAGTGACCATCTAGCCTTTATAAGTGGCAAACTATATTTGAGACTGAGCTTTGCACCTGTGATGTCCGAGTTTCCCAAGGTTAATTGGAAATCACAGTGCTAGTCCTTGCACTCAAAATGCAGTTTTAGCTGCCCTAATCCAGGGAAAGGCTACCAGGCTATTTTGAGGAGAAGGGCACACTTTAGGAATGCGTCAGGTAAGACAATATGCAGTTACTGCTGCAGGATGGCATTCCATAGAGGCCAGAGGGACTTCACCTCCCTAATTTATGTTCTGACTTCAGCCCCATGTGGCACAACCCTTTATGGGGCCATCACATAATGTAGGGTATCCAGTTACAGTAGTCCCTCTTCATTTGCAGTTTCACTTTCCCTAGTTGCGTTACCTTCAGTCAACCACAATCTGAAAATATTAAATGAAAAATTCCAGAAATAAACTATTCATAAGTTTTAAATTGCACACTATTCTGAGTAGTGTAATGAAATCTCGCAGTGTCCTGATCCATCTCGTCAGGGATATGAATCATCCCTTTGTTCAGCATATCCACGCTGTATATGCTCCCTGCCCATTAGCCACTTAGTAGCCATCTCAGTTATCAAATCAACTGTCTCAGTATCCCAGTGCTTGAGTTCAAGTACCACTATGTTACTCAATGGCCCCAAAGTGCAAGAGTAGTGATGCTAGCAATTCAAATACATCAAAGAGAAACTGTAAGTGGAAAGGTGAAAGTTCTTGAATTAATAGGAAAGGAAAGAAAATTGTATGCTGAGGTTGCTAAGATCTTACTCTAAAGGAATCTGCTATCCGTGAAATTGTGACGAAGGAAAAAGAAATTCGTGCTGGTTTTGCTGTCTTACCTTAAACTGCAAAAATTAAGGCCACAGTGCATGACAAGCTTAGTTAAGATAGAAAAAACATTAAATTTGTAGGTGGAGACAGAACAGAAAATGTGTTCCAATTGATGCAACCTGTTGCACCAGAAAGCATTGGGCCTACACAACGATTTCAGCAAGGGTTCCCCTGAAATGAGTGATACCAAGCCATTTACTACAAATAAGGGATGGTTGCACAGATTGAGGAATAGGTCGGACTGAAAAATGATAAAATTACTGGACAGGCTGCGTCTGCCAATAAAACAGCTGCTGCCACATTTCCGGCAGAGTTGAAGAAGTTGCTTAGGTTCATTAACTATCTGTGGTTTCAGGCATCCACTGGAGGTTTGGGAACACATTGTCCACGGATAAGGGGGGGACTACTGTACTGAAAGCTTTCTTAGCACAAGTGGTTGGGATCACAAGGCTCACTGCCTGACCAAATGTCCTGCTTCAGGAACTTGCAACCTGTGGCTGGGCCAGGGCCATGCATGCTATAGTCCCAGACCTTGATGGCCGTCCCAAGGTGGACCTGGGCCCACAGCCAGCCACAGGTACCACCAATGTGTCGTTATGTTGGTTCAAAAGCAATGTCATGATGAAAAAGGAAGTCATGGAGCTGAAGTGTTTGTATTCGGGGATGCTTCATTTCAAAGTTGCTCTTTTATGAGTCTATTTATGGGCCATCTTCTGTGCTGTGCACATTCTGGGTTTCCAAGCAGGATCAAAAAGCAACTGGACTCTGACTCATCACCACAAGGTAAAATTCGCCTCGGAATATTTGAAGTTAACTGAAAACATATTTGACATGAAACACACACACACACACAGCTACAGTACCACCACTCAATCCTTCAGTTTCACTTGCCGTGACTATATCTTTGGCCTTCCCCTTAATGGAAGGTGGCTGGCAGGCTTTGGAGAAGACAGGGCTGGGTTCAGATTCACAGCTTAGTAATAATGTGATTTCTCTGAGCCTTAGTTTCTGCATCTGGTGATAAAAATATTTACCTTGAAAGATTATAATAAGGCTCAGCAGTAACCGACATAAAGCACTTAGCACAGAACCTGGTGCACAGCAGGCTCTCAGATGTGTTTGATAAAGAGAGGTCATGCACCGTGAAACACACAACCACACCAGCACATGCACATCATCATCATAAAGTTTCCAATCCCCAAAGAAAAAAGGACATTCCAACTTTGAACTAGTATGATATGCTCACACGACAGCTTGTTTTTGGTTCCTGGCACATGAGTGCAGAGTCTGCCCACACTGCAGAATCAGGAAAGAATGGGACCCTCAAGTCCTGTTTAGGCCTGGGCAGATCACAGAGCTTCGATGTGGAGATGTCAGGCTGGTGTGGATAGGGACTGGTAGACCAGATGGTCGAAAGCACCTCACAAAGAAAGGGTCAAGAGGGAAAAGTATATGCCCATCTGGCGTGGCTCAGTGGTTGAGCGTCAATCTATGAACCAGGAGGCCACAGTTCGATTCCCAGTCAGGGCACATGCCTGGGTTTTGGGCTTCGGGCTTCATCCTCAGTGTGGGGCGTGCAGGAGGCAACACATCAATGATTCTCTCTCATCATTAATGTTTCTATCTCTCCCTCTCCCTTCCTCTCTGAAATCAATAAAACATCAATAAAACATCATTAAAAACAAAAAAATAGTCTCTCTAAAAAAAAAGAGGGAAAAGTATATACCAAGGCCAGAGAGTATGCAGGGGTCGGGGACTAGACTGTTGGCTGGGGATGGGGACCAGGACATCCAGGACATGGCCAAATTGCCAGGTGGGAGGCTGGGCTCCCTTCTCAGTACCTTATGCTCTTACATTTGTTGTTGTTGTTGTTAATCCTCACCCAAGTATATTTTTTCCATTGATTTTTTTTTTTTTTTAGAGAGAGAGTGTAAGAGAGGGAGAGAGGAAGGGAGAAAAGAGAGAGAGAGAGAGAGAGAAACATCAACTGATTGCCTCCCACACGCATCACAACTGGGGCTGGGTTCAAACCTGCAACCCAGGTATATGCCCTTGACTGGTAATTGAACCTGTGACCCTTCAGTGTACGGACCAATGCTCTAACACTGGGCACACCGGCCAGGACTGTGCACTTACATATTTAAAGACTTCCTTGAGTTGAAGACTCAAAGTCCTACCCCCTCAGGACCAGGCAGCGTGCAGGAGTGAAAGAAGCTGGCTGTGTGTAAGCCGTGGGGTGTGGTTAGGGTGCTTGTGTCTAAGTGCAGCGCTCATACCCCTTCCCAAGGGGGCAGTTGCTGCCCAATCCCAGCCAATATTTGTTTTGTGAGAACCAGCGCAAATGTGGTAGATCTGACTTTTCAGGAAATGACTCCAATCTGGGATTTAATGTAAAATCACTCGATTTTTAAGTGTTGGCAACACAGTGAAAATTTCTTAAAATGCTGCGAAGGCCAAACGAAAGAAACCCAACAGCTGTCAGTGTGTAACCTGTGCCCCCAGTAGTCAAAGTAACAATAAAAGGCTAGCCAACTGGGCAACGGCATTGCCACGGACTCCCAGCAGTGGCGGTGCCTATGCCCAGACTACAGCATGTCAGAGCCAGGCCCACGCGCATGTTTCTTATTATCCTCTTGATGTAAGAGGTGTGGATGGACAGTCTGGCCAAAAGGCAAGGCGTCTCTCTTTCCTCTCGTCTTTCCTCTTCTTCCTTGGCTAGTTTCTGCCAAGGGTACGCTGCTTCCCTCTGCTGCCCCACAGCTCATCTTGCTCATTCTTGTTGAAGAGCACTGCTTGTAGAGCTGTGGAGTCAGCCCAGGGCATCCACTCCCACCCGACCCTCCCCTGATTGTTCTTTCTGAGAGAACCCCGCAGGCAATCTCAGTCGCTCTGGAAAACTCTTACTGGAAAAATCTTAGGAATAATCTCGCCCAGTGTCCTGCCTCAGGAGCTGGGGACCCAGAGGCCCGGGGGAGCCAAGGGATGTGCTGGGAGCCACAGAGCGCATGGGAGGCCTGTGGTGGGAACGCCTGTCTCTAGGCCTCACGGGAGAATCTTCCGCCCTTATTTTGAGCATCCGGTGACTTTGCTGTGTAACAAGTCACCAAATATTATGGAACGTGAGGCATGGCAGCCAGTGATGGGATCTGAAACAACCGAATTGTCATTCCTCATTAGAAAAACAAGTACTGACAAAAGACTGCCATGGGAACCCCACTTGGGCCGCCTTCCCGCTCCTGGTGCGGCCTCCTTGGAGCGAGTTGGTGTGGTTTTAATTTAAGGCAATCTTCTGAAAAATCCCAGGGCAGAAACCAGGAAGCTTTAAAGACCGGATCTCAGTATCACCTCTCTCCTTCTTCCTTTTTCTTTAACCAACGGTCCACAGCCTGCTTTAGCACCACCTTAAAGGCCATTGTGGATAAGGTGGGCGTGAGTCAGTGAAGGAGGGCTGCTTCTGAGCAGGAGGTTGATCCCTGGTGCTTCTGAGCTGGAGCCAGGTCAGACTCAGGTGATGTGAGAGTCTTCCGCCCTCTGTAGCACACACAGGCCTGCCCCTCGCAGCTCAGAACCTGCATGCTCCCTTTTTCCGAGGACTTCCTCGCAAGTCTGGCCGGTTGGGGAAGAAGTATGAACTCTGGCTTTCCACGCTGCTGAGGCGGCAAGTTCCGAGGTCTCAGTGAGAGACAGGCAAAGGGCATCCCCCAAACCCAGAAAGGAGGTTGGTGAGGGAGTGCACACCTGGTGGAGGGTACGGGTGGTGCAGGCGAGGGGGTGTGGGGTTGGGGGGCTTGGCCTGTATGTTTGATTTGAGTGACAGAGGCCTACCTTCTGGTCAGAAAGGAAAATATGCAATTGGGAAGCCGCAGAGATTCTGGATTTGGGTTTTCTTCATAAGATTCAACTTTTGGGAATTCAAGTTTTGGTAAAGGCCTACGGGGAAATATTTCATTGAAATCACCATTTTTTTCAAACATAGATTGTGACCTATAGTGTAGGTACAACCAGCATTTCTTTTTAAAAAATGGACTACATTAGAATAGAAAATAGCAGCAGGCATTGTGTGTAGTAAAAGTGCCTGTTACTTTGTGAAACTTTTGTCTGATCGCACACTTGTGATTCCAATTCCCCCCTTAGCGTGTAAGCTCCTGGAACCCTGGCAGCGGGTGCCTGGGTTTGAACCACAGTTCAGCCACTTCCTAGCTGTGCGACTTGGACAAGTCCCTTCTCTGCACTTCAGCTGCCTCCTCTGAAACACAGGGATGATCTTTTATTTGCCTCATCAGGTTGTGAGGATTGGCTACAGTAAACATATATAATAACGTACTTGGAAGATGTGGCGAGAGGTGAGGCTATGTTCATGTTAGCGGTGAATTTTATGTAGTGTTTCCAGGAGCCACACAAAAGAGTCCGAAAGCTGCTGACCTAGAAAGTGCCAACCCTGACAATGCTGCCTTCGCCCAGGGCCTGACCCTGGCTGGTGTCTAACTCCCAGAGCCCCCTACTCTCTCTGGCCAGGGCCCTGCTGACAACAGGCCAGATGTAGCCTTCTCGGCCTTCTCTCCCCCTGGACAGCAGTTTCTCACCACCCCATGCTGGGCCCCAAAGGGCGGTGCTTAGCAGGACCCCAGAGCAAAGGGGGAGCAGGGCCATGAGGGTCTGGGGGAGGCCCTTGACCCCAGGGGGACCTACCAAGTTCACATGGCTGGTGGCATTAATGCCGCTGTCAAAACCAAATTTAGTTCCAGAGCTCCTGCTGGGCCTGAGCATAACCCCACTGCACCCCCACCCCCTCTCCTTCTTCTCCCACCCCCTCAGGCTCCCTTCCCCCTCCTCCCACTCAGCAGACTTCAGGCTCCCAAAAGGCTTAATGAACTACAGCTTTCGTCTGTTTCGAACATTTAGTCATGACAGAAAGAATTACCCTTTTTGCCAGGAGAGGAAGAAACGCTTTAGTTATCAGCCGGCTGGCGGGGGGCCAGCAGCCTCTGGAACAGGGTGTGGGGATTAGGATGCCAGAGGTAGACATGCCACTCCAGCCGTCATTCACTCGGGGCCAGCTCCCCAAACCTGGTCCGCAGGAAGGGAGCGGCCCTGCTTCTCGCCCTCCTTTCCGGCCAAGGTGCACAAGGCAGAGGCGGGGAGGCCAGGCTCGTGTAGCTCAGCAGCATGAAGGCTGGAACCCGAGGCCACCGGGTTAACTTGTGGGGATCCGTGAATTCATGGAACAGCTCTGTGTGTGGAGAGGCCATCAGTAGAGTCCTTACTGTCAGGCAGGGTGTGCCGGCCTCTCTGACCAGATTGCAGGACGGGGGGAGGGAGACCCTGGTGCCTGGGGTTCAACCCTCTTGGAGTCCTCATGCTGCCATGGCTGCTGGCCATTCCCACTGTCCTGGACATGGTCCCCTGAGGAAGATGGGAGGTACACAGGAGAGCCATGTCCATTCAGAAGTGTTCTTTCCAAGCTGTTCTCATGTCCTGCCGATGCTCCAGAAACCTGGGGATGTCCATGAATGTCTTCTTGGTCATCTTTCCAGGCCTCCGGCCTGAGACTCAGGGACAGCACTGGGGTCCCACAGCTTGAGCTGCCTCAGCCAGCTCAACGCCAGCAGAGCGATCGCACAACCAGGGAGGGTGGTCACTGGCCTAGCAGTAGTGGGTACAGCCAGAGATACTAATCTCAGCATTTTCTCTGTCCCAAGAGCTTGATGGCCAGTGTCCAGCACACAGTAGGGCCTCAATAATACGTTGTTCTGAACTATTTCTAGTGCTGGCACCAGGTTTCTGAGTGACCTCTGACAAGTCGTTTCCTTCTCTGTAAAGCAGGGAGGATGATACTGGCACCTTGAAGGCTGTATTAAGGATGGAATAACACGGTGGATGCTCACTATGTGAGCTCTAGAGGCAACAGCTTCACATCAAGTCTTCGCAGCGGGGCCCAGACACTGCCATGGTAGTGGCCAAAGGGAGTTTTGTTTACGCAGGTTGTATCTATCAGTACTTACCCTATTAGAAAGAAAAAAATTTAATACTCACTTTAAAAGGATGAAACACACAATTGGATATTAACATAACATATTTTTATGAAAAATTATATTTTCCAAATACAGTTTTGGGAGAAGAGGGGTATTAATTTACATTGTTGCAAATCTCTTCAATGCAAGGCTTATTAGAATCCAGTTGGAATCTGATTAGGTTCTGCATTCAATCTGTTGTGGTACATTGTTTTGGTTGGTGTGGATGAAGAAAATCCAGCCTCACTCAGCAGCCATGTAGTTGGAGAAGGGAGGGATGCTCTAAAAGCCTTTTCAGGTAATTGTGGGTATTTTTCTTCGATACTACACCCACACTTGACAAATAATAGCTTCTTTTTTAAAATTATATATGATTTTATTTTTTTAGAGAAAGAGGAAGGGAGAGGGATATAGAAACATCAATGAGAGAGAAGCATCAATTGGCTACCTTCTGCACGTCCCCTGCTAGGGATTGAGGCCACAACCCAGGCATGTGCCTGGACCGGGAACTCTTGGTTCATGGGTCGACACTCAACCCATGAGTCACACCGGCCGGGCAAATGATAGCTTCTTGAAGGCTAGTTGTGATGTGGAATCTGAAGCCATATCAATAAACTTCATACTCAGTTACATGAAAATCCACTGGTCTGTCTTAAACTGAATGAATGTCTATACTTGTGCATGATTCTGTAATATCTTGTATTTGGTCATTTGGAAAATATTGGTTTTCTCAGTTATGCAGATCCTTCAAATGTTGACACTTTTCACTATATGTTATCAAAAAACACATTTGTTAACTTCATCACTCATCCTAACAAAAGTCTTCAAAGTATTGGGAAACTGTCAACTTCACAGTGATAGATACAAGTTTTCCAAAACTCTTAATATTTGCTCAAAGCTTGCATTTTATCACTGGCAATAAAGACCATCAGTTGTTTTCTTTGATGTGGCAGACTGACTTTGTTCACTTTTAAGCCAAAGTCTCCAAATACCCAAGTTTAAATGGCCATGGTTTTCCTGTCATCCATTCTTTTAAGTAAAATGGTGTCTTCTGAAACAGTGGCTAATTCAACTTGCAACTCAATCTCCCTGGTGCTTCTCCCAAGATAACCATCGCCCTTCGGTATGCAGCCCAAGGGCTTTATGTGTACTTCCCATCTCATCACACAGAATATTAAGAAGTGTAACCAAGGGCTGAAATTTGATAAATTAATTTGTATGGCACATCAAGGATATTCTTGAGTGAAACTAGTTCCCTCTCCCCCGTGCCACCCGCCCCCCGCCCCCCAGAGTGCATGGTGGTGAAGAATGCCATGGTGACTAGCATAGCTTGCTGCCTCTTGTCCCCACTCCATTTCAGATAAAATCCTGGTTCACTGTGTCATGGGCCGCAGCCGCTCAGCGACCCTGGTCCTGGCCTACCTGATGATCCACAGGAACATGACCCTGGTGGACGCCATTCAACAAGTGGCCAAGAACCGCTGTGTCCTCCCCAACTGGGGCTTTCTGAAGCAGCTCCGGGAACTGGACAAGGAGCTGTTGCGGCAGAGGCGACAGGCCCAGCACAGGGACGACAGCGAGAAGGCCAGTGAGAAGGAGCTGTAGGCCCCCCACTTGGGAAGGGAGAGAGAAGGCTGATATGGCTCTGGCCCATGACTTCATTTGTCCTGGAGAAGGGACAGTGAAACAGAAGCTTGACTTCTTCCAAGCCATCTGAACCTTCCTGGGTGCATGCTGATGAACAGGGAGGATGCAAGGCTGCCTCCTGGACGAGTCCAGTACTTGACTTTCGAGCAGAAAGGGGTCGACAGGCCTCCCAGCAGAATTGGTTACAGATGGACACACCGTTCTGCATAAAGGCGCCTGTATTTATTTATTTATTTATTTATTTATTTATTTATTTAGTAAGACGGGAGAAGAAAAGGATTTAAATATGTGTAGGCATTGTGCTGTGATTAAATGTTTGGCTTGGTCTGAAAGTCACATTCTTAAAAAATAATTTAAAAAACTGCCCTCAGCTGTTACCTGAGCTTTCTGTTCATGCTGAGCTTGAAGCCTCGTGGGGGCTGGTACCATGGATCTGTTTCACACCCAATTGTGTGAGCTGAGTCCTCACTGGAGAAGAAACCCGAGTTCCCCGAGATATGTGATCAGCACCGGGACCCTGCCAGCAGGCCAGGGGTTCCCAAGGCAGGTGCTGGGTGTGGAGGCCACAGGGGCATAGGCTACCAAGGAGACAGAACTGAACCTCACACCACCCTGCTTGGCCCCGGAGGATGGCTGGTTAGCCAGAGATGGGTAAGATTCCTCAAGGAAGGAACAACCTAAGACAGGCACAGTCTCAGAGGGGCCATCAGGAGAGAACTTGGGGGGGCAACAGAAGTGGGGCACAGACCCTCATCTTCCCAACATTGCAGGGGCTTGAACCCTCGCCCCTTCTGAAGGAGGTCTCCTGCCCCCATGGCTGCTTCGCGCTTCCCACACCCAGCTCAGATTGGGACCCAGGCAACAGAAAGAGACTTGGCCCAGCTCAGATCGAGATACAGGTGACAGACAGAGACTTGGCCCAGCTCAGATCGGGACCCAGGTAACAGACAAGAGACTTGGCCGACAGCATCTGCCCTATATCTAAATTCAGCCTAGCATCTGGAATGCTCAGGGCCCACTCAAGAATGCAAATAATCCTTCCCACTAATATTTACAGGGTAAACTAAGATTGTTGGTAGAGTATTAAATTTGACAGTAAAATAGTAATCAAGTTTTCAGATTAATTTAAATAGGCTAATTGAAATAAGTGAATATTCAAGTAAATTTAATTGCACTGGACAAAAAGCTGTTCTTAAAGTAATAACTAAAATTTCTATTGGTAGTTCATCTCATGGTAAAATTCCTGAATATGCAATGAACCTAAAGCAGTCATATGTGTGGGCAAAAAAAAAAAAAAAAAAAAAAATTTAAATTTGAAGTTATCAAGACTGCATTATAAAATTTACAAAAACCTCCATTAATAAAAAAAGGGGGGGGGATAGTAGGGCAACATCATGTAAGGAAAAATATCCTATAAGTAAATTACATCTAGAAAATTTTTACTTTACCAAATTAATTTTCATTTGTAATGCTAACAGCAAGACGGCCATTAAAAAAACACATGGTGTCTAAATAAGACAAAGGAACATCATTTGAACAAAAATAAAAAGGATCCCAAATCAATTATATAGAAAAGATTCCTTTATTAACTTGTGGTCGAGAATATATTTGTATATTTTCAGAAAACAACCCCAAGACCAGGTGGATTCCTGCAACAGAGAGGAATTGACAGGTGTGCTCCAACCACAAAGACAAGAGGAAAAAACAGTCCAAAGATGGAAGACGCTGACAACGCCTTGCCACGCGAGCAGTCAGCAGCTGTGCACCGCTGCAGGTTACCTAGGACCAAACCAGAGAGGGTCGGACCTGCATTGCCACCATGTGCCCACCATCCAGATATCATTGCTGACATGTACACATAAGGAACTGTTAGACATTGAAACGGGGACTCAGAACTGTTGGACATTGAAATTGGGACTCAAACATTTTTTTGTTTTGTTTTGTTTTGTTATTATATGTTTATTTCTAGTCTGCAAAGGCAAAACTTTTTAAAGGAAAGAAATGGTGGGAAAAAGATACAGAGGTAAAGAAGCATTGAACAGACTGTCAAACTACATTGGGAAGACAGGGGAGGTTGGGCGAGGGGGGCTGTAAGAGACCAACCGAAGGACTTATACGCATGCATATAAGCACAACCAATGGATACAAGACACTGGGGCGGGGGGGGGGGGGGAGGGCGGGCAGGTGAAGGCATGTACTGGGGGGGCAGGGGAGGTCGGGGGGAGGTCAATAGGGGGGAAAAAGAGACATATGTACTACTATTTGTAATACTTAAAACAATAAAAAAATAATAATAATAATAAAAAAGAAATATATTTTCTAACCACAGAATGTGCCCGGGAGTGAGTCACCTTCTCAGGTGTCTGTATTTCCTTACTGCCTCCCATATCCTCTTTTCCAGGGGATCCCCAGACTCAGGTCCCCTAGATATGCTGCCACTCACTTGGTGGGAGTTGGGGTAGGGGGGTCCTGAGCCCCTGCACAGAGGCTCTGCTTTGGTCTCCCCCACCTTCCTCAGGGAATCAGGGCTCTTCAAATGTTTAACTAGAGCTGCCACTACCCAGAAAAGTTCAATAAATTGTGGTAAATTTGCACAAGAGTTTGACTTTATAATTTTGGAAAAGAGGGAGGAGACACTCTTAGGGAACAAGAACTCAAGGAAGCCCCTTTCATTTTGATTTTTGTCTAGTCACACCAGGAAGTATTTGCAAATGTGTTTGCTCTGAATGTGAGCACGGGCATGCAGGGGGGTGCAGATGGCAAGTTCCCTTCCTGGAAGGTTAAGCCAGTCACCATCACTCTCAGATTTTCATTCCGGAGAAGAGAACAGCAGCAGGCACCAAGTGGGTAGAGATGGCGCCTGGAACCAGGCACCATAAAGCAGACAGAACCCCAAGAGAGTTACTGATGGAAGCCCAGCTGCCTAGAGAGAGCAGAGTGTGATCAAGGCCGTGGGGGAAATGTGAAAAGGGGCCCAGTTCTCCAATCTGGTTGTGGTTTTCAGCAGAATGAAAGAAGTTCTTGATGGAGGAAGGACAATGAGCAAAGCTACCCAAGGGTAACCCTGTGAGCTCTGGCGAGTTGCCCTGCTTTGTGCCAGAGGGGAGGACTTGTGGCCTGGGCTCATGGGCCAGTTAGGCTTCCTGGAACCGCCCAGGGTCTGCTCTGGGTGCGTGACATTGGCCTAAGAGGAATCGGGTCCTCATAATGACTCAGATTTGGGTGTGAGGGGAGCTATACACAGGCTCTTGGAAAAGAGACACCAAGAAGGACTCTATGATCATAGTGGTCCCTACCTAGACTTTTCCATCGCAGGAGCCTCATAATTCCCTGGAAACTCATTTACCTCCTTGGTCTGATCTATTCCTTGTCCAGAGAGAATTCAGTATTTCCATTTTAATAAAATTTATACTTTTCAATGAGTCCATATGAGGAAAGTATGGAACCCCTGAGTCCCACTGCTGGTGTTCTCGGGTCCCTGCACCTTCCTACATGCCCTACCTTTTGGGGGCCGAGTCCTGCTGAGGACAGCAGAGCAGAGAACTTTAACGTTGGAATCTGGTCTTGTCAAGATGGTTCCTGGGAGCTAGAGGTAGGAGAAAGGAAGATCAGAAGTTTTTGCAGAAGTGTTTCAAGTCTACAGAAGTAAAATATTCATGCAGTCAACAAGTATTTATTGAGAACCTACCACCTGCCAAAAAGTGGGGTTATCAGGCCACAAGTAAAAGCAAAAATGATGCTGTGATCAGGTGCCATGAGAAAAATAGGAGTAAGTGACCAACCAGGGACTGGATCAGGGAGAAACCCACTTTAGAAGGGGTGGTGAAGATGACCTCTCTGTGGAGACCAGGGTGAGCTGAGTCTTGAAGGAGCACACCTTCCAAATGGGGAGGGAACAGCACAGGCAAAGGCTCTGAGCTGGCAATGAAGTGTGTTTTTAAGGAAACACGCCCCCCCACCTCCCCAAAGTACGTGTTTGTGGAACTGCCCATCCGTGAAGCCAGCGTTCGTGGGTAAGGTGTGGAGTGGTAGGAGAGAGGTAGAGAGGCTAGATTTTATTCCAAGTGCAAAGGAAAACATTGAAGGTTTTTAAGCAGGGGAATGAATGGTCTTACCTGTTTTCAGGAAATCACTCTGGGGGAAATATCACAGTGGCTGCAGTGTGGAAACTGGATTGCAGGGAGTTAAAAAAGCAGGCAAGAAGACCAGTTAGGAGGCTGTTGGAACTGCTGCTAGGAAAGAGGAAAGTGACCTGGATGAGGGGGACTAGTACTGGGGATAATTTTTGAATTATCCTGGAGAATCCACAGAACTTTGAGGGAGGGAGAAATGGAAGATATCAATTCGGTTTCTTGGTAGTGCCTTAAAACTGAGATGAGGTTGACAGAGTAGAAATGGGGCCAAGGGGCTGAAGATCATCTTATGTCTGTTAAGACAAATAAAAGGTGTCCCATGTCCTTTGACCTTGAATCTAGAGAGAGCTCTGACTGGAGATGTAATTGTGGATGTTGCCTGGCTGGTGTGGTTCAGTGGTTGAGCATTGACCCATGAACCTGGGTCAGGCAGGGCATATGCCCGGGGTTTTGGGCTCAATCCCCAGAAGGGGGCATGCAGGAGGCAGCTGATCCATGATTCTCTTATCATTGATGTTCCTCTCTCTCTCTCTCTCTCTCCCCCCCTCTCTGAAATCAATAAAAAAATATTTTTAAAAAATGGTGGATGTTATCTGTATAGAGGTGGAATTTGAAGTCGTACTGAGTGAGATGAGAGAGGAACCCCAGGAAAGGGGACAGAGAAGGGAGAAGGAAGCTGGAGTGTGGAATTGTAGAAGCCTGGTTCAAATAAATAGAAGGCACTGCTTCATAATGTAACTGTAACTGTACTTGTACTCTGAGTGTAGACCAACACTTGCTTGTAAAAAAGTAAACTGATTTGTACATCACTTAACAGTTTTTAAAGTGTTGCGCTTATTAGACAAGTTATGGTCTTTTCACAGAATAAAGTACCGTAGGAAAAGCTGTTTCTGAGAGAACTGTTTGTTGAGCCTCAATCTCCTCATCTGTAAATTGAGGAGCACCACTGCTGGCCCCATTTCCTGCGCTGAGTGTGTGTGGGGCACGTGAGAGGACTGTGGTGAAAGCTTTGGAACATACCGTGAGTCACTGTTTCTGAAAGAGAATGTTGGCAAGGAGGTCCAAAGCCTTCACACATGGGCAGGCACCACTGGACTCATTAAAAAGTAAAGGTTGGGAACTGACAACCACTTGTTAAAACTCTTAAAAGGAAAGAACATTACTGGATTTAAAAGCTGTGGCCTGTTCATGAATCGCAACTTGATTGTGACATTTCAGTCCTGATAAATCCAAGTTCCCATTTTCCAGGCTCCCTGGGGTCACATTGAGGTCTAAGTTAATTTTTCTAGTGAGAGCAGGCTAATGGGAAGCGTGCAGGGTGTCCTGGGACCACCTCAGATCAGCAGTTCACCTATGCTGAGCCCTTCTGTTTGTCGACGAACCCAGGGACTTGGGCTAGAAGAGGGGTTCCCGTACTTGGCTATGCTGCAGTCCCTAGGGAGCCTGTGATGCACAACGAGTCCCAGTCCTGTTCTTAAGATTCTGGTCGGGCAGGTCTGGGACTTGTGGACAAGCTCCCTGGTGGACTGTGAGGCAGGCAGGATGTGTGTGTGTGTGAAGGGGGGATGGTGTGGCGAGGGGAGGAGGGGCGGTGATGGAACCCGAGTATCCATAGACTATAGGGTGTGATTAACAAGGCAGCGACAAAGGGAACACAGGGCAAATCTCAGTCCCCAAAGAATAGTAGCACAAAAGGAAAGACGCCCAATGAGTGAAGGTTTGAAGGTGAGGCCTGTGGGAAGTTCTGCGTGATTTCGATCAGGTTGTTAGCAGCTCCCCCACCTCCTGCCCCTCCCCACCTCCTGGGCTCAGGCAGGCTCTGGTGGACCCTTGAGCTGCTCCTGAAATGACACAGCAGTTGAGTCAAACAAGCAGCACGCAGTTACTCCCCCTGCTCATCCCCCCTGCAGGTGGACTTGGTGTCCTTCCCACCACCCAGCACAGCATTGGAAGGTAATCTTCTCCCTTTGTGATGACAGCCCCTGCAGAGTGGCTTTGGAAACCCTCCCTCAGCTACTAGACTTTCCCCCACTGACTGTGCTGGTGGTGGATGGAAGGGGCCAAAACATAAACTCCTGACACTCAGCCCAGAAGCTCTGTAACTATGAACGAGAAAAACCCAACGGTGAGAGTACACCTCCCTCTGGAGGGCGTGATACTCCATCCTCTGGAGGGGTGTGTGCACCATCTTGCCTTTTCAGAGTTTTGTTCTGCGTCGACTTGAAAGTTTGTGTCTGATCTGTACAATGCCTGGTTTTTGGGTGGGTTGAGCCACTGGTGGAAAAGCAACATTCTCCCCCCGAGAGGCCTCACAGGAGTGGTGAGCACCCATGTTTACACACTTGGAGAGCTTCCTGGGCCAGTTCCACATGGGTGCCACGTCACGCATACATTTCTAGGCTTAACTGAATACTGTTTCAAAAGACAGAACTTCTTCTTAATTCCATAAAACAATATTTGAAAACATTGACTTTTTTTTGGTCTGAACTTCAGATATTAAATAAAACATCCAATCACTCATTCACCACAAAGCAAAACTTTCACACTTTTTTTTTTTTTTAAAGAAAATGGTTCTTCAAACATACATTCCCAAACTGGGTTCACTTTTTTTTTTTTGGTATTATTCTTTAGAGGAAAGACGTTGGCCACCACTGTACCCCTGAGGGGAGTTTACACAGACGGAACCACTGAGGCAACTGGTATTTGTGCAGGAGCCCTTTGCAAATGAAGATCAAAGTCAAAAAGAAAAAAACAAATTCACTTTATTTTAAAGACAATGATTGGCATACAGAAGGTATGCACTAGCATAAAATAAACTTTCATGTAAAGCATTAAAATCCATTATAAATTAACTTATTAAATAGGTATTTGGTATATGTGATGGTTTTATTAGATATTACTCTTATTTATTGCCAACCCCCTCCCCCAAAGTCAAAACAAATCAGAAAATCTCTTAACTCCAATGTACACTAAATAATTTATTTTCCCAAAATGTGTATGTGTTCTGAGATGTGACACATGATACAGTTCCATTGGTCATTCTCTATCAATCATAATATGACAGGACACAAGAGGCTAAAAATGGCTCATCATAATTTATTTTATGTTAAAATGTACAGCTTTTTTTTATTTTTTGTGTTGTTTTTTTTAAGTGACTGACTAAAAAGAGAACAGATAAATCCAAGAGTGTCGCTGGCTGCTATTTTATACAAGGGTTGCGCCTCTCCTGCTTGGCCCTTACAGTCACCTGTACAGGTACAAAGGCTACAAAAAAGGAAGCAATATAAACAGACACAAATAACTTTTTTGCTTTTTTACATGCGATTTGTAAGCTTAGTTTGAGCTATTCACAAGCTACTTCTCTATTTTTCCTTAAAAAATAACTCCAATATTTTATAAAGATAGAAAAATCTACAGATGGAATGAAAATGTAAAGTTAGAGGCATTTCCATAAAATAGCAACTTTACACCAAATTCACTATTTTTTTTAAATCCTGCCAAGTATTTGGACATACATGAAATGTTTCAAAACCTGACAGATAAACACTGAGATATGCTTCATTCAATAAACAGAAGTCTGCATTATAAAACAGAAAGCTGCCTTTTCCCCCAAAGAAATCTGTCACCAAAATGGAAAAGGGTCTCAACTTTACACCAAACATTTAGCAATAAAACCCTTTTGACTAACCAAATGGTAATAGCTTTTATAGCTCTTTACAGTTTTATAATTAACAAAAATATAGTTTTTTTTAAAACCCTCAAATTAGGGCACCCTAATCAAGGCAAAAAACTTAAGAAATGGCTTACTGTTAGCACAACACTTGTACAGTACTACAAAATGCACTGTCACTAACAAAGACATTAGCGGCATGCTGAAGTGTCACCTTAAACAAAATATACAAGAACGGAAATGCTAAAGGCATTTACATGGAGTGGACAGGGAAGGAAAAAAAGCTCTAGGTTCCATATTAAAACAGATAACTCGGGAGTGCGGGGCTTGATATCCACATTGTTTAATGGAAGCAGGCACAACAAGTGGCTGCCTCCAGTGTAGTCCAGAGAGAGGCTTTCCTCTGCAGAGAACTTCATATAAAAGGAACAGAAACAAAGGTACCAAAAAAGAAAAGGGAAAAAAAGAAAAACAACTTGTATAAGGCTTTCTGCTGCATACAGCTTTTTTTTTTTTTAAATAAATGGTGCCAACAAATATTTTTGCATTCACACCAATTTGCTGGTTTTGAAATCGTACTCTTCGAAGGTATTTGTGCAGATCAATCCGATAGCGACACCCAGGGGTTTGTGACTGCCTATGTTGCCTACCTTCTCATGTAGGACCCATTGAGAGATTGTTTGGACATGCCTGTGTTCATGTAGCCATGGTGCCCAGGGGCCGTGTACATCATATTACCATGGGGTGGGGTCTGCATGGGCTGCTGGGCATATGGCTGGGTCCCCATCATGCCCATCTGCATCTGCATTGGGTACTGGGGCGTTTGGTTCATGTAGCCATGATTGCTGTGGTAGCCACTGTTCATCATCGGCTGGGACATGCTGTACCCATTCATGGCATTGAGAGTGTTCATGTTCATGTTTACAGAGTTGACGTTGTAGGCTGGGGCTGGCATCAGGTTCACACTCATGTTCATGCCTCTCTGCATGGTTAAAGTCCGTGCAGGACCCTGCATGGCTACGGTTTGAGAGCGCCCATAGATCTGCGACTGGTGGGTGGCAGCGGCTGGTGACAGAGATGCCGATTTGGTTCTCATGGAGACGTGGCCCTTGCTGCCAATCTGGGTTTGCAGTCTTTGGCTGTGGGAGATGCCAATGTTCGATGCAGCCATGTTCCGTTGCAAAAGAGGTGGTGGCAGATTCATCGGAGGAGGAGTCAGGTTGGGGGGTGGGGTCATGGTAGCTTGTGCTTGGGGTCCCCCAGGGACGGAGTGTGGAGACTGAGAAAGCTGAACAAGCCCTGTGTTACTTAATGGTGTGGACAAAGAGGCACTGTTTGCATAGGAAGTTACAGCAGCGGAATGGCTGTAAGGCAATGAATGATCAATAAGTGTATTAGTTAACTGCTGTAGTTTGGCAAGGCTGAAGGTGGCTGACGGCTGTGGGTAGTGCCCGGCCCCAAAATCACTTTGACCCATTCGTTCGTACAGGCCGATGTTGGCATTGCCGGTCTCGGGGATCTCGGCCAGCTGCATGGGCGGGGTGAAGTTGGCGGCCATGCTGCACTGAGCCAGCTGCTGGCTGCCGCTCGAAGGCCGCTCCACCACACAGCCTTGAGGAGACTTGACGCTGCAGGTGGGGGGGGAACTGATGCTGGTCTGCTGCAGCATGCTGCAGCTCCCGCTGATGTTGGACATCTGCTGGGTGACAGCACAGCTGCTCTGAGTCAGATTGCTCGAGGTCAGGTTGCTATAGGAGCAGCTGTTCTGTGAAGAGCCGTTGCCACAAATGCTGCCGCCCATCGTGGAATCATAGCTGCTTGGGTTTTCGTAGTTCTCCGTTGTGCTCTCGATGCTGCCCAGGTCACTGAACCCGCTGTCAACGACCTGTTGTGAGTGATCTGAAACCGACGGGACATCCATCATCGGACTGGTTTCCATGTTCTGCAAAGATGGCACTGAGATGGCACTTTGATCTGGGCTGATTTGGGCATAGCTGTTCTCCAGGGCAGGGACGCTGGGACTGCTGACTGAACGCACGGACTGGCCAGGGTGGGAATGGACGGATGAAACTGGGCTACTGTGGTCTGACTGTTGGCAATCGTCCAGAGTGGCAGCAATCTGTGGACTTTGGTCTGAATGGGTATAGTTCTGTAGGCTTCTACAGGCCTCTTGAGTCTCGGCACAGTCCTGAAAGGTGTCCTCCTGCTCGCTGTTCTCCTGGGTCAGAGACTGCACGGCCTGGACGGTCTCAGAGTCGATTTCCATGGCTGCTGTGCTTGCCTCTTTGAACTCAGAATCTGCGTCTTCACTGTTCTTTTGGTCCTGTTTCTGTGCCTGTTCGTCAGGGGGCTCCTCATCAGACTCAGGCGCAGTTTCAGTGTCCGCAGTAAGCTCCTTAGGCTCACTGTTACATGCAGCTGTAAGGTCAACGTCACAGTCCATTAAGACCTCTGGGTTTGAATGACTAGGCTGGACACTAAGGTCTAAAAAAGCCTCCTGGTTTTCCAGTACTTCTTTGAAAGCTTCCCTGGGGCGCTCTTCCTTCTCTGCCTCTATAGACTCCATGTGGCTGTCGTCTTCATCATCAGCATCATGACCCTCATTGTGAGACGGCTCTTCCTCCTCCTCCTCCTCTTCATGATCATCCAAACGCTCAGGGTTCTCTTTGTCCAGGCAGACTTCTGGTTCCTCTTTTTCCTGACTTTTAGTACCACTTGGGTCTTTTTCTACATTTCCTTCTTCTTCTTCTTCCTCTTCTTCTTCCTCCTCCTCCTCCTCCTCCTCTTCCTCTTCTTCCTCCTCCTCCTCCTCCTCCTCTTCCTCCTCAGGTTTGACTGGATCGTCCTCCAGTGTTTCGCCTGGCGATTTATTTGGACTCACAGGAGCACAGGTGTCCTCCTTTCTGTTTTCATCCCTAGGCAGCAGAGGTTCCACAGCTTCCTTGACTTCCTCCTCAATCCTGGTGGGACTGGGGCTGCTTTTGTCTTCCAGTGCCTCCTTCTGTTCTTCCACTGTCACCTGGTCATCAGGCTCCATGGGTGTTTCTGGAGGGGTGTACAAGTTCAGTTTAAATCCGGTCTTCCTTTCTTTGCTTGGCCGCCACTTAGAGAGACCACGCTTTGATCCTTTTGGCCACACTTGTTTGCACTTTAGAGGTTCAGGATTGTCTCTACTGCCTTCTTTCAAGTTATTTGCATCATCCATATTGTCTTATCGAGGAGACAAAGGGGAGGAAGAAAAACAAAGTCTTAGAAAGCATAACCACAAATAACTTGAATTCATTCCTCTAAATTAATTAGCAAGCGCTGCTTTCAATTTAACATTTTAAGACTTAATGGTAAAGACATAATCAAGGCTAATACAGAATAATACTGTGGTATAAACTGAGTAAATCACCCAGGTCTGGGAAAATTATATATGCCATATACAGACATGTGAATTCTCTCAACAAAGCTGTGCTTTTTATAGGAAGCACATGGATAAAGGCAACAATAATAAACTTATTTCATTTAACAAACAAGATATTCTCTGATGCCTGGAATTGCACATTGTACAAAATTCACTGGGACATTTACAAACTAGGAAACACAGGGGAAGGGGTTAATGCCAGCCCATGTCCACATCCTTACTGCACAAAAGCAGTGAAAGAGAAGCCTCCCTTACACATCTGTCCTCAGAAAGTGAACTTTGGTTTGTGGACAATTAGTGAATTTAAATGCTCTCAGATGACATTATTACTTTGATTTAAATGTTCTCTCTGACATAAAAATAAACTGTGTACCTCTGAAACAAATGCATAAATAACTAAACACATCTGTAATCTACTATTCGATCATCATTTTTACATGACATAAAATATAATGTATTTAGCATAAAATTATTGAGCATTTAAAGCACAGGTATTCCTTTTATCACTAATTCTGTCCAGACTGTATTTTGGATCAATCTGCTGCTCAAATGTGTGGTTTGAATACTAAAGTAAATAAAAAACAAACCATAATTGTCAAGTTCATTTTAGTTCAGCTGATTTTATTTTTACTGTACCTGTATGCACATGAATATAAATATGTAAGTATATTTTTATAGGTATAAGCAAACAAGAAAATATAGCAAATGAATAAATATAGATATAAAACACCCAAGTCTTAGAAAATTACAGTTCATGCTGATCTTCTGGTCGATGTAAAGAAAAAACTTTACAAAGAGAAACAGCGTCATTAGGAGAACAAACTTGGGAGAACTTATTTTGGGGAACAAAAATAAGATCTAATAACTAACGTGGAACAGAGATTCCTTTTGCCAGAGGGAGTGAATTCTAATCCAATCAGTGCAGAGCAGGGTGAACTTTCAGATCATTTATATAGTAAAAAAGTTACACATAAACTTACCTGCAAGTACTACATTCAAATTGGCTAGCTGAAGAGAATACACATGCAATGTGGACAGATCCTTCAGAAGCGCAAAGTACAATACCTACTTAACAGACGTCTCAAGATGTTCAAATGGTTTCACTTCTATTCACACGGGCAGGTGAGCGCCACACCAGTGGCCTGGTTTCTACATTCTTATTCTATGTGCTACTGGACCTACCAGCTTTTATAGGAAGACCTCTCTAAATCAGAAGATGAGTTTTCTCATAGTCATTTATTAAGAAAGAAGATTCTGAAAGCAATCAGGTGTGACAAGGCCACTTAAAATTTCTAAGGCAAATCGCACCAAGTGGAGAATGAAGTCAGTGTCCATTCATTTACCAGCTCCTGAGAAGACAGCTGATAACTGGCAATAGGCTCAATTTCCAAACAAAAATGATCACTTGTTGCAGCGTGCTGCTGCCGCTGCCACCGCTTACATGTTTGTTTAAAAAGCTAAAGAACAAGGCTTGGTTTCTCTATACCTAGGGTATGATGCCATTCTCTTAGCAAAATATTGTATTCTGTTAATTAAGAAAGTCAAGAAGATGCTTGGTCATATTCTTAAAATTGTGGCTTTTCAAAAGCTAGAGTGACAGCCCAGGGACATGAGATGGCCTGTTCCCTAGATGGGAGTGAGTTTTTGAATACAGTCATTTCAGCAGTATATAGCCTGTCCCACAGACCCTCATTACTTGGCTGGGACCCACAGGCAAGGGATGACTACTTTTAAACAGGACATTATTTTTAGGGTGCTTTTTTTAGAGGATGAGGTGGAATGTCCCTGGCAGCAGAATTGTAAAACAGTAATTTAAAAGGAAAGACAATTTCCTGATATTGACATTTCCTGTATTATCAAAGCTACTAGTGATGGTGTAAGTTTAGCTGATTCTTGATAATATAAGACACCACTGATTATAAGATGCATCATCAATCTACTAATATTTTTCCAGGAAAAAAGAAAGCTACTGAGTTCAGTGCTCACACTATAATAATATATGGACTGATTTCAGAAATATTAAATGTGGGGAAAAGTACATATTAGAATCAGGAAATGCAGTGTGTTTCTTACTGACATACTTCAAAGTTTTTGGGGATAAGTCAATTTCCGGAACGTAAGATGAACCTATCTACAGGAATGTTGGGCCTTAGAAGTTGTTTAACATAAAACCCAATTCCAGGAAGAAGAGCCAGAACCTTTCATGAATGAGAAAGGACAGGTGGGCACGGATTTCCCGTGGGTCCACACATCCTCAGGGATGCCCTTGGGCAGGACCCCGGGTGCCTGCTTTTCGGCAGTAATGGACAGATAGTCACAAGGGCAAGCTTTTTATAATCCCTCCACTTACTTCTGTAAGGGTCAGCATTCTTAAAGCAATGATTGTCTCTTCCTCCCCCTTCCTCTGTCTGTCTCTTCTTCCCGGGCGGATGCTGGAAGGCTTTCCTCAGGACCGGCCTCCCGCCATCCTCCTCCACTTCAACCTCACAGGTAGGCTCCAGCTGCGGCATTGGCCTCTCTTCATCCGAGTTGTCAAAGGGCTCATTCAGCACTTCCGTTGTCTCGGAAATGGTCTCAGTTGTTACACTGCTGTTGATCCTCCTGCGTTTACGACCCCTTTTCTTCTTTAGCACAAAAGGCCTCTGAAATGAATTCCAAACAGAATACATAGAGCTCATGAGAAATTAAATGGTTGAGTCGATATGCAGCAAACATGCGAGTCTAAGAATCTCACACATAAAGGCTTCTGTGCTGCCTTTGTAGTTAACCTTCCATTTGATGTTTAACATCCCTCTCGGGCTCCAACTACACAGGCAAGTGTTTTCCAAATAAAACAGTTGTTTACTCAAGCAGATGCTTTGAGAAGAGAACATCCTAGAAGCTTAACTGTAGATTTTAAAAGCTAAAGTTTGCTTTTCTAACATATATTTTCCAGTGGTGCCTGCTGACTTCACTAACCTGTACATCATAGCTCTTAAGGCATCACAGACACCAATTTTCTATAAATGTTGCAATAATTAACTAGTCACTGGGTCATTCTTTGAATACTGGATAACTGCTGAGGGAGCACCTACTACATTCGAAGCACCCTAGGAAATATGATGGTACACAAGACTAGCCTCCTTGTTCCCATTTCATAACTTCAGGAACAATGAAAAAGGACTAAAATGTTAATAGAGTCATTTATTGGTGGCTGCGGGGATGTTAGCAACTGATAATTTTATAAAATATTTTAATAAAGAAAAATCTATAAAAAGACATGAGATCTGCCTTATTTATGTAAAATATAAACTTTTCTTTTTCTAACTGCACTACAGATCGGCACAGATGACTCCCTGTAACTGCAATCATAAAACATATTTTCTCAAGTAAAAAGAAGTTAATGATACAAAATTTAAAAATAGGAATAACAAAAAGATTGGCTGCTAAAATGTAAATCTGTCAATAATGGGTCCAAAAAATTATTGAAAGTACATTGCAAAGAAGGGTTCAATATGCATGGTTAAAATTCAAACTCTAGGTAACCAATACCCAAGAATTATTGTGTCTTATATTTTTAACTCTTTGAATGTTCACCGAAGTGCACATATAAGCCTGATAATCATGTCCTATAATTTAACATTTATGGTTATTAATTTCCCAAGTGGCCAGCCCTCCCTAATCCACTAGAATTTTCCCATCATGCGGAGAGCCAGTAGAAAGAGCTCATTTTCTTTGTTTGAGTCCACTTATATAATGGCAGACCACATTGTGCCTTGGATGATTCTGGTTTTTGCTGTTTTTAAAACAATTCTCTTTGTTTATATACATAACACGTGAGGACATTTTCCTTGTAAGAAACCAAAACATTGCATAAGTCTGAAGTCCACTTTAAGGGATGTTCCCTCCACCACCTCCCCACGGCTGCCTTTCCACAGGAGGATGGCTGGTTTTGAGCTGGGAGTTAAAACAGCAGGTTCTTTGACAAACGCCACACAGGTTGGTCTTGGGGCGGTACTGTGTTATCTCTATTGGTCTTGGCTACACTAACATTATCTGGCCCCTCTCCATGTCACAGGTGGAGATTGAAGACAAAGATATCAGATCCGGGTTGAGTCTAAGGACAAAATCAGTTTTTTACCTTCTGTCCAGGTGCATGTAGAGAAACCACCAGGCCACTAAGATATGAGAAGTTTCAATAATGTGTACTTGGCCACAAATGCAAAATACCAGCATCCAAATCAACGGCCTAAAGTAGCTTCTAAAAATTCTATGCCAAGAACTAGAACAAGAAATAGCACCGGGAGCACTGGGCTGGAGTCGAACACTCACCTGGTTCTGGCTCCATCTCTGATGAATTGTGTGACTGTGGACAAATCTCCTGGCCTCTCCAAGCCTTGGCATTTTTATCAAAATTTGCTGAAGTTCCTTTTCTGTTCCCTCAGCCTCACTTACTCTAGCCCCACAAACCAGCAGGTGGCAGTCACCGCTAGACTAGAAAGCCAGGCTGCTCCTGGTTTCCTGTCATAGCACTAACAAATCTCAAAAAGTAAACATAATCATGACCGTAAGATAAACGATGATGATACATGATCAGTGGGACTGGATACAAACACACTACATCTAAAGAATGGAGAATGAAACAAATACTAATAGAATGTTTGCAATGCCCGGATTTGATTGAAGCCGACTCACAGACTGAAAATCTAAACAGACACATACCTTTCTCTTTATGGCAACTGACTGTGGTTTAGTTAATCTTGGAGGAGAGCTTTGAATATTTTCTTCTTCCTCCTCCTCCTCCTCCTCCTCTTCCTCTTCTTCCTCCTCTTCCTCTTCCTCCTCCTCCTCTTCCTCCTCCTCTTCTTCACTGCTCTCTCTGGGCAGCTCCATCAGCTGCCCTCGGTCCCCTGCCACTGGCCGGCTCTCCGGGGAATGCAAATATTTATTTTTCGATTGTACTTTTGCAGGTGATTGCCTACTGTTAGTTCTAGACGACAGGATTTCTTGCTCCTCCTTTTCCCAGCAGGTAGCTTGTTCCATTAGCCGCTCAGCCTAAGGGGGGAGGGTGGAAATGGCAGGCCAGTGAGAGGGCAGTTAGGCAGGCAGAGCCTCTAAAGATCAAAGGCGAAGGAAGCTAAGTCATTTCTGCTCAGGACAGTCAGCCAGCCAAGCAACATTCCAGCTGCATCATCTCTGGACTCTGACATCAGTTAGGATAACAAATCAAAGGAGATTGGGTTTCATGGGATATTTAGCAGTATTAATGATGCAGCGAATTGATTTGAGTCCTTTATCAGTACATTACATGCTCACTGGCATGGAGCACTTTAAGCAAGTTCATAAACACAAAGAATCGATTGACACTGCAGCCTTGGAGCTCAGCACCAAATTTGATCTGATTACATGCTGTCAGTAGTGAAAAATGCTGCTTTGTGATCAATGATAAATGTTTCATTTTTCATACTCAATTCAATAAAATTATCATGTCTTACCATGCAACCTCAGTTAGATAAATTAGTGCCATATCATTTCACAAGCTCTCTCTACATAACCAAGCTTTTGACAATGATGTTAATGACTTTCTTAGTTTAAGAATGCTCCAAGATTGAAATTACACAACTTAGGTTGATGAAGCCAATCATTACCTCTTTTTCAGCTTCCCGCTCTTCTTCAGAAACTGCAGCATTAGAAATTAAAATTGGGGTCCACCTCAGACTCTCTGGATCAAGTTCATTGGACCGGGAACAGGTTTTCAGCTTTTCCATGTGGCCCAGTATTAACTTTTCCCTTCTAATGATAACAAATCTGTAATGTGATGAGGCAGAATAAAGTGCAATCAAAAGCTGAAATTTCATTTCACCTTCATGTAATGACATATGCTAGCACCAATATTACCAGGGTGAGGAAAAATCAGAAAGCTCATCAATGCAAAGGTACGGTAGATTGAAATTTGACCAGCAAAAAAGTATCATTTCCTGTTTTCTTTTAAAAGAAAGGTTTTAATAATACTGTTGGGGAAACCTTTAACTGGAATGAATCTGCCTGACTCCAGGGGTCCTTCCTGGTGTAAGATGCTTGAGGGGCAGCTGGGGTTGCCCAAGGCACCAGGACTCACCTGCCATCCCTCTTGTCAATCATGTGGAGGTGCTGCAGAGTGGTGGCAATGTCATGTGGGCACATGCCCGTAGCTCTGCTGATCGCCTTGATGCTGATGTGCCTCTCGTGGTGGTGGAAGAGATATTCTAAGATGACACTCTTCCAATAGGCCAGGTAGGAGAGACGGCCCAGGTCAGAGAGCGGCTTTTCAGGAGACCCTGCTTGGCCTTCTCTTCTAGAAAGCAAATAGCCTGGGGCAGAAAAGGCAAAGTCAACCTCACGGTGGTGTTTTCAGACACTGAAACAGGGGCCACTGGAAATTAACGTAAGTAGCAATAAGGTACAAACATCCATGAGAAGTGCGCAAATTTTACGTATGTAGTCTCTTCCCAGTTTCAGTGCTTTGGTCTCCGTGAAGTTATGCTTCTGAATCTTTTATACTGACTCTGTACGTCAACGCATACAGCAAGCGGGAGCATTCCAAACACACACTGCGGCATATTTAACAACACCAAGGCTGAAGTCATTGCTCCTGCGAAGTCTCAACAGTCCAGTCTCACACCAGCTTTAGATTCTTTCAGAAAGTAAATGTCAAGCACTTACTCAGAAATCCCATTGAGGGACGACCCCAAACATTAAGGGGAAGTTGTTTTCCGCAGGAAGGACCTAATGACCCTTTGACAGCTGGGTCTTAATAAAAGAGCAGGGCCTCCAAGGACTCAGATTCTATATTGCTTGTTATGTTTAACTAGCGGGCTGATCTGAAGCTTTGTTTTAAGACTAATGAAAGAATGTCTTTTAAGTCAACTGCTACAACTCACATGAGCTTCACTAGCTCTAATTTCACCTCTTTTATGCAAATTAATTTATAATCCAAATCCAGAATGTTATTCCTTTGAATTAAAACAAAACAACTCTCTTAAAGCAAACTGCTTCATGTATACTCAGAAAATCCCTGAGCAGGGTGAGCTTCTGAGTGTGCATTTCACAGCATCACTGTGAAGGTTCACTGGCAAAGGAACTTTAAAATGAGAAAAACTTTAAATCCACTTGAAGGTAATGAATGAAAGCTGGCGGCTGTCTCAGTAATTAAGAGCCACTTATGGAGGAGAGAAGAAATGCTAAAACCTAATGGTGTCTACCTTGCTCTAATTATCTGTTTCAACAGCCTCACCTTCATGAACTTACTACATTTAAACAAACATCAACCACATACAGTAGGTGGCAGCAATTACAAAACCATGCTAGTCTGTAAACCACCCAAAATCTTCAGCATTTTTCTTCTTTATCTACATTTCCAAAATGGCTGCATTCTCAAGAATTTTCTCGATTTGGGATTTTTTTTTTGTTACGAGATCAGCTTCTAATGCATTTTCCTGACTCTGAAAAATCATGGTAAGTAATGCAGAAATTATAGAACAAGAAATCCAATCTGAGCCTAGAGGTGTGTAACATACATAGCATTTTGCATTTTGATGGTTTTCATCTGAATGCCGTTATAAAGAACAGGCATATATTTAACTTTAGGTTTTGCTCCAGTATTTTGACTTATTTGTCTCTTTAACACATGTTTAAGTGCAAAGAATTTGATTGAATGCAAACAAGCACCACACAAGTTCACAGTCAGACCACCGATCACACATCCTGCGGCTCCACACAGGCTTTGGGAGCGGTGTCAGGAATGCTAACAGTGTGGCCACTGTGCCGAGTCTGTCCCGCCCCTATCGTTCATGCCCTGTCAATATGGAGAAAAGCTCTCTGTTGCCAGAGTACAAAGGGTGCCCAAATCACAGAACACAGATAATTGGCACATCCGTCACCTGCCTCCTAAGTGCTTGGAACATGCTGGGAAATTTACTCAGTCAGCTGGAGGTACTCTGTACTCCTGGAGGGAGAGAACCACAGAGCCATGGATATGGAACTATCCCCCTTTTGTCCATGAGATCCCACAATTAAAAGTCCCCTGCAGTGACTGCCAAATTCCCTAGCCCCTCACTGATTCTTAGCTGAACCCCAGAGTTGGGGAGAGAAAGCACATCCGCCCCCCCCTCCCGAAGCCAGCAGAAAGATTTCTGTATAACACAAATGGTCACAAGGTGGTATCCCCCACAACAATGAGAAACCTTACCCCGGAAGTACATGTGTTTCTTTGTTCTGTCTTCTCTTCCCACAATCTATACTCTGGGACAAGAGGAAGCAGCCAGAACCCCCCAAAATATATTTCACACAGCTGTTCATGCTTCTACACCCTGAGCAGTACAGATCCGGGCTGACGCTGGTCTGTGGAGAGCCTTTAGGCATAAACCTGCCAGCACTTGCTACTCCCACCATGTCGAGTGGCTGTCTTGGGGAACGCTCCCTTGGACACAGTCTGCAGAGTCCTGGCCCTTGGGGGCCGAGGAGGCAGCAGCCCGCCAAGTGCACAGGACTCAGAGCAAACACCTCCATCCACACCAGTAAAAGCATCAGCAGGTTTTCAGGGGTGACCGACAACAACGTTAGGACCACCCTGTCTGACCTCACTGCGTCGCTTATAGTTACATAGCCTTTCCTTTTCCTCTCTGACCTCATAAAACTCTCCAGGGGCTTGCAACAATGAAAGGAACCTATACTAAGAGCCATTTGTACGTCCACAAAGTCTCCTCCTGAAGGAGAGACTTTGGGTTTAAATGGAATAGAGTTCCACAACCAGAAAGACCAAGGATACATTTCTGACCAGGTAAGTGAAATCACTTGTAATTCACTGTATAGCTGAGAAGAAAAAGTTGTGTCATGTCTACTCCATCTGTGCACTCGCTGATGCAATATGTAATTTAAATTTTACCCACGACAGGCACTTTTCTTCAAAAAAGCTGTAGCCGGTGGTGGCACTCCACCACTTTGACCTTCATGGAATGTTTTAAAGAATTTCTTGCCATCTTGTTTCCTTCTACTTTACTTGGCTTCTCAAAACATAATTACTACATAGCTAGTGCACGGACAGAATAATTTTTGGTAAGAATGTTTATTTATTAAGGAATTACAGAGATGCAGTGGTTTGTTACAGCTCTTAAATTTAACTTACCAAAAATATTCAAAAAAATTGATCTAAGAGGCAGGGAAATAAAAAGCACTTATCTTGAAAGCGGGTATGTTATCCTGAAGCATCTGAAACAAGTACAATACACCCTGGTGAACAGATTCTCATGGTGCTCTAACGCCTTTCCTTAAGTCAGGATAGTTCAATCTGAAAACCTGGGCTATCCCTGAGGGAGCCTGGCTGTTCAGGCTGAAAGCAAAGTGATGTCTGAAGGATAAACCCCAGTAGCTGCAGGATAATTAATCGCTGGTGAAATTATTCCCTTTAAATTGTCTGTGAGCCAGAGGTGCTGGTGAGCAGCATTTACTCTGCAATCGGGAGACTTGTAATTGAAAGCCAGACTGGCCCGGAAACGCCTCACCCCCAGCAGCTATCTAGATACTAGTGAAAGCTGGCTTCCCCTTTTGTTCCAGGGGAAGGTGAGGTCAGTTTTCGTGCATGGACCACACACTGAATTCAAAAGGTTATCAAGGTGTTTGCACATAAAGGATAGTTAAGAACAATGGGATGTCTGCAAAAGGCAAGCATTTCTCAGCTTTACCACAGGGGACCCAAACTCACCTCACCTCTGTTAAGGCTGACATACTTGTAGTAAGAGAATCAATTATCATGTTAACTAGCCCCGATCCCTTGTGTTTGAAATGGTTAACTCCCAGAGAGAGAGAGAGAGAGAGAGAGAGAGACAGAGAGAGACAGAGAGACAGAGACAGAGACAGAGAAACAGTAGTAGAGTGTTGCCTTCCCATAGACAGATCCATTAAGATAAGGAGAAACTATCCAGACAAGGTCAAAATTAGTTTTTTGCAGACTTAAATTCCCAAATTAATTGAACTCCCAGCATATTAACTGCAAGGTAACCCTCCTAAAATATGAAACATTCCTTCCTTTTAAACTAGTAATATTTCAAGAATGTGGACTGGACCAGAAGTGAAATAATGTTCATAGGCAAGGTGTGGACACGGATAAGAATTTACCCCCACAAAGACAGCCACCCCCTCAGCCTTGGGCACCTTCATCTTCTACCATCTGGAACAAACCAGATGAACTTCCTCAAATACAAAAGTGTAAACTTTGGCAAGCGACTCCCAACTCCCATCTGTCTGAATTGTGTGTTTGGGCTAACTAGCTGCTTTTAAGAGGAAGATAATCTTCAAGGATTACACACCTTTCATCAGACACCTGTTTAGCTCAGCAAACTCTGCTGAAAGGTTCGTATCTGTAGACAGCACTGGATTTGCAAGCCTGGGAACTGACACCAAGCCAGGGATTTATGGCAGCTCTTGACCAGAGGAAATCCAATAGCTGTAACCATGTATCTCATGATTGGGGATGGAAATTCACTGGTCTGCACTCATCTGTTACTAGTATCTGGCTCTGTGACCAAGTGGATGAATGGCATGTCATCAGTTTAAATAGTGATAAATGAACTTCACGGGTGATTTATGTCTCCTTGCTGAAGTTTTGTGGTGATCTTGCAATTGGTTTTAAAAGGAAGCCGAACCTTAGCTTTCCCATTGTTTTTCTTCTTTAAAAAAAAAAAAGTTTTACTGATTTTTAGAGGGGGAGGGAGAGGGAGAGAGAGAAATATCAATGGGCTGCCTCCTGCACGCCCCCTACCAGGCATCGGGCCTGCAACCCAGGCCTGCGCCCTGACCAGGAATCTCTTTAATATCTGGCTTAACAGAAAACAGCTACATTCTCACATCTGCTTTGGTACTCAGTCTGTTGTGATATCACAGGTCATGAAATCTCCTGAAAACTCCACTGCACACTCATGAGAGGATGAGAATGAAAAGGACAAAGAATAAGTATCCCAGCATTACTTTGAAAATAGTTGTGACTTTGCCGACTCCCTGAAAGGGTCTTGGGGATCTCCATGGGTCCCTGGACCATACTGTGAGATTATCTGCATTAAATAAGACATAAGGATAATTTTTAAAAGTTGGATAACAAGGCCACGGGTATTATGAAACAATATGGCATTTACTGAATAGAGTATGGCAGATCAGAGGCGCTATAAGTTGGTTAAGAGCAGGGTTCCAGAGCTGGACTGCTTGGAATGGAATCCAGGGTCTACCATGTGCCATATGTGTGACTTTGGCATGTTATTTGTGCCTCAGATCCCTCATCCATAAAATATGGAGAATAAGCATACCTATCTCTTAGGGTTGTTGTATTAAATGAATCAATACAGAGCATGAACAGTGCTTTGTATAAAGTTTCTATAATATGCAAAGCATTGTTCAAGCTCTGTCTTGATTTATTTAATACCCTAAGAGATAGGTATGATTATTCAACATATTGAGTAATGAATTCTCAAGGTGATCATTTGGGTGACTAGATATCTTTTATGTATGGGGAAGAAATAAAATTTGGACAGAAGAAAAGAGGCAGACGCTCTACAGAGTTGGATTGAAAAGAGCTACCTTGCTTTTCTTACTTTTGCCTGAGGCACCTGAAAACCACTCCACTCACTCCACTGCCTCAGACAGTTCTCTTCATCCCCCAACCCCCAGCTAACCACTCAAGTATGAATTTAATTAAAGAAAGAAGCCATGAAAAACATTTATACATATATAGTGCCTCAGGAATGATCTCAACAAACTGGCGACAAAGTTCCCAGCAAGCACAGTTCTGTGCCCCACAAAATCCCTTTGGTCCTTAAGTCCTTAACTTCAAGGACTATCCTCAGGGAAACAGCAAGCCCGTCAAACCACAATAACAATGACGGCTTGAGGGCTTCAGCAGAACCAGAGACAGTCCCAGGACAGATGAAACAAAGACCCAAATGTTCTAGAAGACCCAAATGTGTAAGGCCTGCGCCAGTCAAACCCAGAGAGTGGAGACAGTGATCTTTGGGGAAGGAAGGCTGGCGGCCCTGGATCACATACTGTTTCTCTAAGCCTCCTTTTTCATTTTCAAGATCTCCCTTCTCAAAGATCCCATGAGCTCCTGGCTCCAGTGTTGAGCTCTTCCTCAATTATGTGCAGGGGCCACTGGTCTTTCTTACTGAATTTCCACTCCTCTATCCCCTCACCCCCCACCCCTAAGACCTCTCTGGAGAGGAATGGTATTCTTTTACCTCCCACAAACCGAATGGCAGGGGCATGACTCCCCTGTTGCTGTGGGATACACACACACACACACACACACACACACACACACACACACACACACACACACACACACACGCCTACAGACCATACGGCATTTACCAGATAAATTCATGATTCTGTGAATGGGTGTGAACTCCCTTGAAGGGGGTGGTCATGCTGTGTGTCAGTCACCCAGAGAAAAGGTAGGTGCTCATATGAACTCATAAAAAGGGCCTCAAGTGGCAGGAAAGGGCCCTCTCCGCTCGGTGGCAACCTTGTGTTGAGGAGAGGGAACATCTGTATATGATCTCCTGAGTTGGCAGTGACCAGGGCCAGAGATAGACTCCTGTGAGACACCACAGGCCAAAGATGAATTAATGACATTTTTATAATTATAATGAACTGATGAGAATGCCTCTTTAGTTCTCCTTTTTTCTATCCTCTAGTCTAGCCCAGTGGTTCTCAGCCCTGGCTGCACATTCAAATCAGTTAGGGGTCTTTAAAAACGGTGGATGTCTGTATCCCACCCACTCTCAACTCTTGCCTATCTCAGGCCAGTTTGGGTTCAGATGTATGATGGGTTATATTAAGCAAAGCGTCTTGGGGACTATACCTTGGCCAGAATGTTAAGTGGCGGTGCAACACCAATCCCACTTCTCCATTTCTGCCACCCCAAAGGGCTGTGGTACTCATGAGAGATGCCAATAGAAGGTGAGTCCTGGGGGAAATGGAGATGTCTAAGAGTTGAGGCTGGGGAGGAGGTGGTCACTCAGAAAACAGCTCTATAATAGACATCACAGAGGTTTATTTAAAAATTTAGTGAAGGAATATTTGTTTATGTGTGGTGTTGCAATAGTGTCGATGGTGTGGCCAAGTCCTGGTCTGGTGTACTAGAGGAATAGTGTTTTTCTTTATATGAAGATGACTACGTATAAAATAGATTTGGTCTCTCAATTTTCTTGTTAGAAGAATGAGGCACCTCTGACAAGGATAAAAGGATTGTGGAATGAGAGATGTTATACTTTGTCAATAGCACTTATGCCCAAACTAAAATCATTTGGGGAAGGCAAGAATTTTTAAAAATATCTTCCTTACATATACTTGCAAAGTAACCACGATTCTTCATGAAGCCTATTGCCTAGTACAAACCTAAGCAAAGCTCTGATTCACTCAGAGGGGCTCCTAATTAGGTAAGGGATGGTAAAATATCACTACTAAGACCTTCAAAGTGACAGAAGTTAGAAAAACATGTCAGAACAATGCACTCTGCTTTTGCCTTTTTTGATTTCCCACAGTTCAAGCCACTTTTAAATTCTGGAAAGCTTTAGGAAAAACAAATTTACCAAAAAAAATTTTTTAAGATGAAGTATTGTGGCATTTTACTGAAGTATGGTAGCAACTATACTTGGGTAAAAATTGCTGTTTAATATTTTAACCTTGCTGTTTTGGGTTCTGTACTCATTTAAAAGTTATTTTGATTTTCTGAACTTATGTATGATTGAAAACTCCATTGATGGTGGTTTGAATATTGTGATCTCACTGGTCGTGGAAGCACATTCCTCTGGGACCCAGGACAGATAGTGATCCTAAATTGTCTCAGCAGCTACAGATAACTGAGTTTCAGTTGACTCAGTGGTCCTGGAATCTGGACAGCACAATTGTTCTAAATCATCCAGGTGGTCCCAGATAATGTGTTTCTGTTGATTCAGTGATTCGTAGATACTTTAGATAACTAAGTTGCTCAAATTCTGCTTCTGTAAAAATGCTTTTTCGCGAAATAGGTTCCTCATTCCAGATCCAAAGATGTAATCGATACCTTTGTGATATTCTGCATATAAGCCAGAAGTGGCAAGCTGTTTGGGGCTGCGAGGTCTGGAGCGCTTTTGCTCCCTTGTATGCCGCTGGCTTTTAATAAATGACTCCATATTCGATCTTTTTTGAGGCGTCCTTTATAAGATGGGGGTTACACTACAACATTACAATTATTCTCTCTCTTATAAATATTGAAGATTCCATCTGAAACACTATTTCAGAAACTAATTTAATTTTCCCAAGTGGAAACCTGGATAAAATTTCACATTTAAGTTACAAAATCCTGGTAATAAGAATTTACCATTAAAAAGTTACAAGAGTTCAAACACTGCATTAAACACATATACACTTCAAATAAAGCATCTGCTCCAAGCAACTAACTGTGTGCTCTTACAATGCTTCACCTGGAAGGAGGGCTATTCTATTGTTGAAACATTACAACCAACCTTTTCCTTAAATGAACTACTAAAAGCAAACACTGGCGTTTCTTCCGCCCACTTTTATAGGTCTGAGGTTCTGTGGGGGCAACGGAGACATTCTAATACCTAGTCATTGGGTCTAACCCCACCCAGCAGAGCGGGCGCGGGCGCGGGCGCGGGGCCATCAGTGTGCACATTGCCTCAGATCTCAGAACCAAGCTTAGGGAGACAGGACGATTAGAAGAGCAACTTGCCTTTCCATTTCCTCTCCCCCTCCCCCCCAAAAAATCCGTGTGTGTGTGTGTGTGTGTGTGTGTGTGTGTGTGTGTGTGTGTGTACACACCATCTATAATTTTCAAAAATAGGACAAAGTACACTGTAATTCCAATTCTGGGTGATGAGCTTTCACGTGGCAAGGCTGAAGACAGAAAAAGGAGAAATAGAAATCTAAGATTTTTCTTTGTTTTCAAAGTACATTTTAAAAGGAAATTTCAGTGTTTGACATAACATTCTAAAATCAAAGAAGAGCCCCATCACCCAATCTGATTGATCAACTAATGTTGAAAATATAAGGTAGAGAAACTACCTCTAGTTGTCCTCGGGTCATCTAGACAAACAGTCCTATTCCACTTATCTGCAGAAATAGAAAATTTCTCTTTTCACTTATTTTTTATTTATCTCCCATAAGCTTTCAAGCAGGATTTGAGGCAAAAAGCCTCTGGCAGTAAACGGTGCTGTCCCCACAGGGCTGCCGATGAGCCCACTTTGACAGACGGCAGCACACGCGCAGGCTGGGTGAAATGAGGCGTTCAGTGTAGTGACTAGCAACATAGGTGTAAATACCTAGCCTTTAATCCTAGAGGAATCTTAAGGTCCAAATTGGCTGCAGTTAGATGTTAGCTGTTGGGAAAACAAAATCACATAAAGGATCACCACTAGCAGTATTAAGAGATATCAATTACCTCCTTTTCAGGTAGTAGCTGATACTGCACCTTTCTCAAAGTCCATTGTTTGGATAGGCTCCCTAAGACTGGCAGTATTTAGAGTTGAGACTTCAGTAATGATACAGGAATATTAGTACAGCTTTTGTCACCAAATACTAATATCCCTGTGAACCTTCTTACTGTGTGGTCTCTGTTAGTCAAAGAATCTGCATTCAACTTTCAAAGGATTGCAATGGTTTAGTAACGTGTTCCATAGCTGAGTGCCTACCCTGTTGTAGGCACTTTTCTAGTTAGGTTGTGTATATATATATATATATATATATATATATATATGCTCTATTTTCCAAATTTAATAAGAAAAAAAGCTCTGGGAGTTTAATTTGTTAACTAGTATGCAACTGCTAAACACAAGAACCACAAGCTATGTAAATAACAGGAACTCAAATAGACATGTTAACAGCTAAAGTTCATTTTTTTAAGAATCAATTCAATATGCTACATGCAAGCAATCAATCACACTGCAATCATCATTTACAAATCAAAGTACAACGCAGATACTCATGGGGGCATATACCACTCAGTGGAAGTGTGTGATTATGGATGAGCAGATTGAAACTGTAAATTATGTAACTGTCTCTTGTAATTACCCTGCTTGAGAACCAAAAGAAACTTCCTGTGTAATTTTGCAAGAGAATGGAGAATGAGATACAGAATCGCTTTTTAGTTGGTCCTAAACCTTCAACAACTATTTAATTATGTGTGATGAGGTCAAAGAAAGGTTATGCCTAATTTATGAAAAGTTGGCAGGGGGCTATTTCAAAGTAATCCTCTGAAAAGCTCTGAAGTATTAACAAAAACTGATGAGTCCTCTTATTTGTCAAGAATGATTTACCTAAATTATTTGGTAAAATAAACATTTAAAACAAATTCACAGGCGTCATTCACTTTATTTCCTCTCTAGAAACATTCATTATGGTTTGCAGTTTTTAACTGGATGCAATGGAAACGCTGCGGGGGTAGAAGCTGTCAGAAGCTTCCAATGCATCTTCTGCTTTGGTAGGGGGAAAATCTCATTAAGTTCTTTAAATTCATGGGGAAGAGCTCCAACACTGGGCAAACCACAGGGTAGGACTTCTAATCTATGAACAGAGAATCATCTTAAGCAGAAGGAAGCCTATTTTGCAATAAACAATCAGCAGAATCTCAGTTCAGCATATTCCAAGACACTCTACACGTTTTCTTTCCCTTTCTTAAAACCTAACTTCTAACATCTTTTCTGTAAGCATTGTTTTTAGTGCCTAATGATCTATTTCAAATATTAGAACTCAATATTCACCATTCTAGGAAGAAGGGAGGGCAATTTCCTACCCTTCCAGTATCTGCCAGTTTTGCTTTCTAGGAAGGAAAGAAGGAAGGGAGTGAGGGAGGGAGGGAGGGAGGGAGGGAAGGAGGGAGGGAGGGAGGAGGGAGTAAGGAAGGAGCCAATATTGCAGCATTTTTTCTTTATCTCTTTGGCCTCTGTCCCATATTTTCTCTTCAGTCTACCTCTATTCTGCATGAACAATCCTTGTCTGAATCCTCTATTTTATCGCCATTCTATCAACATACAACCCTTCCGGTATGTTTCTCTAGGTTTAGGAGTGGACACAGAATTTGCAGGAATGCTATCCTCTAATGGAGTAGACTCCACACTTGAAAGGATATGATTCTAATAAGTTTCAGTACATTTCCTTCACATAGAATTGGTTCTGCAAAGTCTGACCTGGAGTTGGTGCCAGTATATCAAATATCCCTGTACTCACATTTGATCTTAAAGCAGTAAAGGTGTCTGAAGATGCTAAGGTGTGTTTGTAAATCACAAAAACAAGAGCTCTTTAAAGAGCTCTGAGAGGGGTGTGGAGGCCAAAGCACTCAGGTGGAACTGGGGTCATCACGTGGTTGATGACCCTCTGTGGTTGCTCTACTCGTCCCCAAGAACAGCCAAGTAGGCCTATGTTGCTCCTCTCCCTCCCATTCCTGTCCTGATGTCATTGAGGTGGGATCTTCCAGCCCAGATGTAAGGTCAGCATGTAGATATTGGGGGGAAGGGGCAGAGGAAAAAGCCATCTTTTGTGTATGAAAAAGGTCCCTGCCTAACTTTTCCCCATTCTTGAAGGTGAAAGACCCCATGAGAGGGTATAGGGAGAATTAACAGTCCTTTCCTGCTGGCTGAATGGCTCAGTGGTTGAGCATCGACCCATGAACCAGGAAATCACGGTTTGATTCCCGGTCAAGATACATGCTTGGGGTCTTGGGCTCGATCCCCAATAGGGGATGTGCAGGAGGCAGCCAATCAGTGATTCTTTCTCATCATTGATGTTTCTATCTCTCTTGGCTCTCCCTTCCTCTCTGAATCAATAAAAATAATTTTAAACAACAAAAGAGTCCTTTTCTAAAAAGATATATTTTATTGACTTTTTACAGAGAGGAAGGGAGAGGGATAGAGAGCTAGAAACATCGATGAGAGAGAAACATCGATCAGCTGCCTCCTGCACACCCCCTACTGGGGATGTGCCTGCAACCAAGGTACATGCCCTTGACCGGAATTGAACCTGGGACCCTTCAGTCTGCAGGCCGACGCTCTATCCACTGAGCCATACCGATTAGGGCAAAACAGTCCTTTCTTTACCTGCATGCTTTCACAGAAAGGTTCCTAATCTCCAGAACCCAGAAATACGTTACCTTCTATGGGAAAAGAGATTTTGCAGATGTGGTTAGGGACTCTGTGATGGGGAGGTTATCCTGGAAGATCCAGGTGGGCCCAAGGTAATCACAAGGGTCCTCCTAGGAGGAGAAGGAGGGTCAGAGTCAGTAGTAGTAGATGTGACCATAGAAGCAAGAAGATGGAGTGATAGAGGAAGGGGCTGTGAGCCATAGGATACTGGCAGCCTCTAGGAGCTGAAAAAGGCAAGGAAATAGATTCTTCCCTAGAGCCTCCAGAAGGAACCAGCCCTGCTGATCTGTTTTAGAATTCTGGTGTGTGGACTGTAAGAGATTAAATTTGTGTTGTTTAAAGAAGTAATATAATCCTATATAATAAAAGCGTAATATGCCAATCGACCGAACGGTAGAAACCCAGTCAGCGGGGGCAGGGCCAGCGAGGCATGTGCCAGTGGACAGAGGGAGGGGCCGGCAATGGGGGGTGGCGGGCTGGCACCATCCAGCCCGTCACCTCCTGCAGAAGGAGGCCAGACTGCAGCTGTGGGGAGCAGGCCTAAGCCGTCAGTAGGACATCCCCTAAGGGCTCCCAGATTGTGAGAGGGTGCAGGCTGGGCTGAGGGACCCCTTTCCCCTGAGTGCACAAATTTATAATATAATATAATATAATATAATATAATATAATATAATATAATACCACCAATAAATCAAACAAGTTTTCCAGTTTTAAGAGTTACAAAAATCTAAGTTCTAAGTCAGATATCATAGGGTGTGACCTCCCATTTTAAGACCACCATTTTGTTAAAAAGACAATAAAAATAAAACACAGATGCAGAAAACTACACTAAACATATATATAGCTTAATGAATTATTATAAAGCAATCACCACCCAGGATCAAGACACAGAAGTTTGCCATCTACCCCAAAAACCTTCCATTTGTCCCATCCCAATCACCCCTCCTTTCTCCCTCATAAGTAACCACTATACTGACTTTTTTCAACAAAATATCCTCAGGCACTACAGTATATATCTTTTAAGTCTCTTTTCCTCTATGGGTTCCCCTCCACCCCTGTCCTTTCCTTATAATTTCTCTGTTGATGAACTGGGGCCATTTGATCTATAGCATTTCCACAGTCTGGAGTATGCTGATTGCATACTCACAACGCAGTGCAATTTGTTCCCTTTCTCTCTGTGTTCCTGCAAAATAGCTGCTGGATCCAGAGGCTTGACCAGACTCGGTTGATCCTTTGGCAAGACTACAAGTGTGGCATGTTCCTTCACCAGGAAGCACATAATTCTGGGCTGTCCCCTTTTTGCAATGTTTGCTACTATTGATGCTCAATGTCTAGATCCGTTAACTCATTGGCAGAATTACAAAATGGTGATGTTTTGATTCTCTCATTTTGATTTCATTTGTTAGCTAGAACACATTTATTTAAAAAAAACCCTCTCATTGATTATCTGATTACCTAGTGGTACAGTCCATACAGGAAAGGCAGCTTAAATGGTTCATTTACCAGTTTTCAGGGCAATGAATTGGTTCCTATCATCACATAAATTTGTCTTTAAATATCATTATGAACATGTGAGTTTAAACATTTGATGTTTCAATCAATTGTAATTCTTATCTAATTATTATGTTTATTGTCCAGTGGGAGCCTCTTCAAGTTGAATCCTGCATCCTTTTGATAAGACCCTAATCATTTTGGCCTCTTTGCCGCCTAGTATGAAAAGAATGCACCTTTTTACTGAACAAATTCGCTACTTCATTTTAAATAATTCAATTCCCGCCCCCAAAGGGCATATGCAAATATGTTGTGTAAAGTGAGATCTACCTGTATTCATTTTCTCAAGATTTAAACAACACTTTTTCCACTACATACAACTACTGTATTAATTAAGAGCAGAATGAAGTGATCACTGCCCAGCCTCCCTGCCCTATGACCGCTTCACGGTTCAGACCACCATCACATCTTGCCTCAGTATTGCAACAGCATTACAACTGGTTTACTAGTTCCAGTCTTACATCCCCTCTACATAAACGTCCCCATAAATGTTAAGCTCTGGGACCTGAATTCCCCAGTCTGCTGGGATATAAACTGCATAATCTCCTTGTGTCTCAAGTTTCTATACCTCAAATGTTTATTATGAGAGTTAAGTGAATTACTACATATAAATCACTTTAGAATAGTACTTGGCACTTAGTAAGCGCACAATAAAAATTGACCTGCTATTATTATCCCCCCCCCCCAAAAAATACTTTCTACTCTATAATCACACTGCATATTTTTTTCAATATGAACAAATAGGTTACATGCATAACTGAATTGCCTTTAATCCACTCAACTGTTTTAAGTATTTTATAAACATTAATTTAAAACAATTTTATTGAAAAAGGAGCTCCTATATGATATTAATCCAGAGCAACACTCAGTATAAATAATTACAAAACAGAGGTTTCTATATTGGTAAACATGAAAATGTAGCACTAATAGTAGAGTCAGATTCTTAACTAGTATTTTCCTGACATAATTCTAAACAAACTGAAGAAAATCTTTTGCTTTACCCAAAGTATTTTTTAAAAGCGTTACAACTAGCTGAAATTAAAGATGTTCAGAAATGCCATCATGAGAGGAGGTTTTTATCTTAGAATATTCTACTTCAAACATAATATGTCTACAATAAGCTGGAAATATGTTGAAGGGGAATAGTTCCAAAACCAGGTATTGCACTAATTCTACCAATCAGAACAAACCTTTCTTGATCTTGTTTTGATAATGGAAAAATGCTCTCCTACCCAGGAAAATGGGAGAGTTGGGAGCTTTCCCTCCTCTGCACTGGCAGAGCCCCATGTGTCCTGCTCATGCAGCCTCGTCTGGCTGCAAGGAACGCTCCGTGTTTGTCCACTACGCTGTGGGCAAGGACTGGACCGTTTATCCTTATGGTTTCTTCCCCTATGCTGACCCTGGCACAGCCTGTGTTTACTGAAGGAAGGGGCAAAGGAATAAATAAGTGGAAAATATGAAGACAGATGAGATCTGGGAGGTGGCACCAATTCTGTCACAAGCTGGTTAGGATGAACCTGGTAGGTGTTACCAGTGATATAAACAAGAGGACTGACTAGATTTGGGCACTCATTTACTCCCTCACCAAACCTTTTTTGGGCACACCCACTACATGCCTGGCACCATGCTCAGGGCTCGGAGAACACCTGGCCCTCATGATGGCATTGCTAAGTCTCCATTTAATGCTGAAGATTAGTTTTTTTCAGACTGATTGCATGAATGAAATGTGCCCAGTAGTGGGTTTAAAAATGGCTCATTGCAAAATCTGGTCGGTGTTAGAAATCCAAGCAGACAAAAGGTTTGTGTGTGTGTGGGCGGGGGGGAGCAGAGGGAGTCCATTTGTATACCAAAATGTGAAAGAATTCTGAGCTATGCAAGGCAGAATGGTAGTAGCAGACTGTACGTTTCAGAATTACAACGTTTTCATTGAAGCAATGAATACAAACTATAAGAGCTATTATTTGCTCTTATTTATGACAAGCTTAGTTAAAAAAGAAGACACATAGTTAGCCGCACTGCCTCATATAACTCATTTCAATGCATTCAGTAACAGTCAACCTCTGAATAAATCACTGAACGCTCAACTTTCAACCTGATATTATCTTTATCATATTAAAATATATTGTTCTTCAGTCCAATGTAATAAAACAGCAATGACAAGGCTTTTAGTACAGCATATTATAATGAGAAAATAAGGAAAAATAGCCGTTTTCCTTATTATATTAGACTAGAATTCTATTAAAATACATGTCATCATTACACGTGATTACACAGGTCAAAACATGTCTTCCAATACCCAGCGAAAGTCTGAGGGTACAGCTGCCGGTCCATCTTCCAACAAGTGTCATGGTGGTGCTGGGGGAGGGGCTCCTAGCGCAGAAAAGGCTGTGAAGGACTCCAGCACCATTTCAAAAGCGGAACTCATTATTCTTTAATGATTGCCTCGGCTGCGCTCACCCAGAGAGAATAGCTGCTGGGAAAGCTATGCAGAGAGCAGCTTTCTTGACAGTTCCTCAAGACTGAAGTTAGAATTTTCCTTCCCAAATAAATGCATGAGGAAATGAATTATCTGATAAAACTAGGAAAAGGTAAGTGTCTCTTCAACCAAGTGTGTAAATGTGAATTCTGTCACAGCTCTTTCTCTGCCCGAGGTGTGTGGATAATGACAACCTTCCTCGTGATTGCGACTTAAATGATCCTGGGACCGAGGCTGCACTTGAGCAAAAATGCCAGACCTTTAAAGAAGGCAGGCACACCCGGCATCATTTGGAAGGAAGTAAACCTCAGCTCGTTGATTATGTTCTAAGAAAATAAAATTCTTTTTTCTAAAAATCACATGTGAGAAGAGAGAATACATTAAGAAAGCTCTTCCCATGGTAATTCATTTAATATTTGTTCAACGAATAATAAGAACCTATTAAGTCCAAGCTCTTCTGGGAAGCGAGCCTGCAGCAGAGAACAAAGTCTCTACCCCAGTAAGCTCTTTTTTGGTGATGGAGATGGACAGGGAACAATACATATATGAAGGACATATGCCACTTTCTAAATGACTTAGCACTTACTCAATCCAGAGCATTTTTTTTTTTATGATCAGTGCCACTGAAAAGAGACAAAACTAATATTAAATAAAAATTGCACAAGGAGGTAAATACCACACATCAAATTTATAACTTCATTCCATTTGCTTAACTCCTCACAGGGAGGCAGAGTGCTTCAGTTATGTGGCATGTCCTCAAAAACCCACCTTTGATGCTTGGCTTATGGGGCTCGTAAGTAGGGGAACCACGTAACCTGCAGCTCACCCAAGAGGGAGTTTATGCCCTATGTGAGACCATCCTGGATCCACTCCATCAGGGATAAGGCAGAATTCCCATGCCCTGCTGGGTAAAAGGATGAGGCTGCTCAGGGTGACAGTCACAGAGTTCTGGCCACCCTGGGGCTGAAGGTGGCATAATCTAGGCCCACCTGTACCCATTCTTGAGTCACCCATTGGAAGTGCAGCCCTAAGTCAACCACAACAGTGCAGAGATGCCCAGAGACCCTGGCCAGAGAAATGGGGTGTCTCCCCAGGGCCTGTCAGGCTGGGACCCAGCTCCTGGGAAGAATCTGCTTACCCAGATATTATTTATAACCAACTTGCCCTCTGTGAGAGGCTAGTGATTCCTGTAGCCTTGGTTTACCAACAGGAAAAACATGGCTTGCTGGACCCGACCAACCCAATTCCTAAATTAAAACTCCTTCTTTCTATAGCAGTCAGGCCAGTCAGTATCAAATATTTATTAAAAAAAAATTTTTTTTCAGATAAGTATTCTTAAGTTTTACTTAAATTATGTTTTTAAAAGTTTGTAGGTGGAAGCTCTTTTAATGTGGTCTACTGAAGGCAGACTGTTAAAACTGGAAGTTGCTAGCTGGGCACCTGAGCGACTGTGAAGTGTACCCCTGTATGTAGGTATCATAGTTATCACGGTACCAGTGCCTAACATCTAAGACAGGAGGAAGAAATCTTCTCTTTGAGAGATTGGACACAGTGACCCTCTCAACATCACATCCTTCTAGGCAGAGATGACATATGTGGCCTTCTTTCTAATTCTGCTTGATGGACCTAAAAAGGCAAAGAAGGGGACAGGCACCAGAGAGAAGATGCTTTCTCTTCCTAAGTGGTGCTTCCTCAGGAAATCAGCCAAGAGCTATGAAGAGGCTAAGGAAAGGCATTAAATTAGTCATTAGAACCAGAAGAGGGGAAGAATGAAGGTGCCGAAAATTAGACCAGTTACTACTTCTCATTGAGAAAGGAACTTCGATGTTCAATTGTACCCAGAAGCATCTTTCTTTACAAGTTTATTGTATATCCTACTTTTCTTAAATCAAGTTGTGCACGCATGAGCCATTTTTAAGAAAAGAGAACAAACGGAGTGACACTGCTAACCACACTTAGGACATGACCAAGTTCGTAACTTGTAGGCACAACACTGGGCCATGTGCACCCACCTAGCGGCATACACTAATTACAAATTCAAGTTTTAAGCAGTAACAGACGTCATGAAAGCCCAGGTGAAACCCCTCAACATGAGATCATAGGGAATGCCTACAAAGGGAATGCCTGAAATGAGTTCCTAATTCATGTAATTACTCCTACTTCCTCCACGCAGCTCTCCAGGAAGGACAACCCGAGACACTGCACATTTTAACACTGAATTTAAAAAGCTGCTTTCAAAATTTTATGATTTGTTTACAAATAAATAGGCCCTAATTAAAAAAAGGCCTGAATGTACAGTTAACTGGATATTTTATGTAATTGATAAGCTTGTCGTTTGCACGCTAGTCACAAAAAACTAGAGTGGTGAGTTTGTATACTTTTGGACCCAATTGTCATCTACCCAAAATTAATCCAAGGCTGAAACAAAGAAGAAAAAGTTAATATAAGATTCAGAATTCTTATAAATCTAAGTAGTATATTTGATCATTTTATATTAGGAAAGATGAGGAATTTCATCAAATGCTTTTTTGGAATTTATAATAAACAACCCCTGTGGATATCACTTTTTGTTTTCTCCTCAATCTTTCTCCACCACTACTTCCCTCTCTTCTTTCCACCAATGTTCCAGTTTCTCTAGCTTAAAAACAAAAACAATCATACCTGGTTGGTGGAGCTTTTTGAACTCAATTCCTTAAATTCCACTTAAACCATAGTTCCTCTAAAGTACACTGCTCGCATCTTATCTTAACCTTCTCTGAGGCCCTGAACACTGGCTGGGGGATAATCTTAGACAAGTCTCTCTCTCTCTCTCTTCTATGTAGGAGAAATATACTACTACTCAACCTCTACTGTAAGGTCGGCAGCCCTGAGAACTCCTTTCATGTAGCATGCTATGGAGGTATTTCTGCTCCCAAAGGATTGAGGAGCAGACATATTTCCACATGCAATAGACAAGTCTCTTAATGTCTCTGTGCCCCTCCACTCCTGATGATTAACAATAACCTAATTCCAAGGTCTCTGAGACAATTAAGTGAGTTAATGTGCATAATTCAGGTGACCAGTACCTGACGCACAGTAAGTGCTGTAGAAATGTTTGCTATGACTATGACTATTATATTAAAATGATGACCTTTTAGCTTCCCTGACACAACTGCTTCCCTGATTCTCTTCCCACTTCCCTGGTGACTTTCCAGTTTCCTTGGTGACTTCCTCATCCTCTATTATCTCCTTAAACATTGGAATTCCAAGCTCTTCAATCTCAGCGCTGTTTCCCCACACTCTCCCTGGGCTGTCCTCAACCACCTGTGGTTTCGACCACCACTGCATGCCCATGACTCCTAGTAGCTCCTTCTAATTCAGACCCCGGCTGAGCTCTAACCTCCACTGAAAGCTGCATAGGGGTGTCTAAAATCAGTGAAGGCAACGTGACCAAAGCTGCACTCACTACCTTTCCTCGCTCAGTTCATTCATTCATTTAACCAGAGCTCACTGAGCACCAGGCAGAGCTCTCCCTGCTGCAGAATGACAGGAAACACCTTTCTATTTCCATGCATTGTTACCGCCTCCACCCTGGGTCAGGCCTTCATAGACTCTTGCTTCTTAAATTCAATTACTTTCAAGTTACAGCAAAAAGTATGAATAAGAAGAAAATAAAAATTGCCTGTAATTCTAATTCTACAGATAATCTGGAAATGTATTCCCTTCCTTTCTTTGCATATACTTTTTACATAATTGAGAACATATTATATATACAATTTTGTGGGCCACTTATTTATCATAAGCATTTTCCTATTTTATTAAAAATCCTTCAGAATATAATTCTTAATGGCTAATAATGTTACATTATACAGAGATACCATATTTTCTCAGGGGAGTGGTTCTCTCTTACCTTTGAACACTGAGGCTGTCTCAATTTTTTTCTTAAATTGTAAATAATGATACTGAAGAACAAAACATTAACTCCTTGAGTGGCAGCACTTGGAGGATTTCATTTTCTCTTCGTATTATAGCTATGTTTACCTAACTTTCTACTATGAGCTTATATTGCTATAACTGGGGGAGGGGAGGAAGAAGGAAGGAAAGTCCACTAATTAAAAAAATAAATATGCAAAACAGTGCTGTTATATTAAGTATGATGATTGATTAAAGTATGTTGACTTCCTTAGAGTAAATTCCTTTCAAAAATAAGTATTAACCATTTTTGATACAAATTGTTGAAGTTCTACCAATTTATACTTTCTCTAGTATAAACACAGCAGCGCCTACCTATGCCTTGGTTAGACCTGGGGAAATTTTTAAGTCTTTGGTAGGCAAAAATTTGTAACCCTGCAGTTATGTGAATCTGCATTTTTAAATAACCAATTATGTTTTTACATTTTAATTAGCCATTTGTAGTTGAAAGACTTTGGTGTTGTAGCTAAGAGTCCAAGTGCTCGGGATTCAGTTGCAGCCAAGCTGCTTGTTATTTAGGTAATTGTGACTCAGTTTCTGCACCCACTGCATGAGCGAGGCTACAAGCACACTCTCCACCACTACTGGGAGGATGGAGGGAGCCAGCACTACTCTCAGCGGAGTGGCTGGCACTGACAGGCACGCAGGAAATGCCAGCAACGGTGCTGCAGTCCATGATTTTCTTTTCTGCATAGTCTGCATTTGCGCTCTCTACTCATTTTTCTGTTAGGGTTTGTTTTAACACTATCAGATCTTTCTTTTTACATTTGTTTAAATACTGCTTTGTTGCAAACATCTTTCCCATTATATTTGCTGTTACATATTAGTACTTTACATAGAAGTTTTACGTTTGTATGTAGTCAAGTCCACCTGCATATTCTTTTGTGATTTCTTTCATTGCTTTAAATGTTTAGGAAATTCTTGGCCATCTAAAGATCAGATAAATAACTGTAGATCTTTTCTTCTACTTTTTACATGTCTTGTGTGTTTATTTTTGGGTAATATCTAAGCATTTAAATTACCTGGAGTTACTTTGGCAGTAACTTTCTACAATGCATCTGACATTTTCCCTCACATAGTCACACTGGTTCCCTCACACTGGAATGTCTTTGCTTCACCTTCCTGTGACTCCATCTGTATAAAATCCTGTCCAGCAAGTATTGACTTGCCAGTGACTTGCCACCAGCAAGAGCTATGTCTCCTTCATTTTTGTCACTGGTGTTTAGCAGAGTGTAGACGAGGGTGCTCCAATCAACAAAGGTTGGATGGAAAGGAAAAAAAAAAAGAATGAAGTAACTTTTCTCATATTCCTGCATTATCTCCTTTAGAATCAGACAGATGCATTTACAAAAACACTCAAGTTAGTGATGATGCCAGCCTCTTTCACCACGAACTGGCACAGTGTTCTGTGGCCTACTGCTCAATCAGCTGCCTCTCCTGGGTGTCCCCTGATCAGCCATGGAGGATGGGTTTTGCACCCTCCTCTCCAGGCAGGTTTCTGGCTTTGCAGGCTTTGGTAAAAAACAATTCATTATCTGCTCACCCACTGCTCAGCCAGGCAGACTATAACTGCTACCTAAGTATATATCAGTCAACATATGCCCAAGACTACTCACTATAGCACTTCTAAAAGTGTGAAATATTGGAAACAAACCATATGGCTATACTTGGGAGAGTAAGTGAATAAATTATAAGCATCACACAATGGAGTACTATGCAGCTGTAGAAGAAAAGAAGATCTCTATAAAGTCCTATGGAGTGATTTCCAGGATATATTAAGTGGAAAAAAGCAAAATGTAAAACACTATCTATAGCATGCTACCCTTTTGTGCAGGACAGAAAGAGAATTTAGAAAATACACATTTACACACAGACGCAACCGAACAGACTGGCGACATGCAGGAAGCAGTGGGGAACGGCCCTGGGTAGGGAAATGGAGGAGGGGATGACACTTCTCTAAATATAGTCTTTAATATAGTTGTAACTTTGGAAAATCATGTTAATGTTTATACTCTTAAAAAAAGCAACATCAGGAGAGAAACCAAAATGGTGGCATAGGTAAACACCTAAACTGCTGCCTCGCACAACAATTTCAAAACTACAGCTAAAAGACAAAACAGACATCATCCAGAACCACAGGAAGGCTGGCTGAGTGGAAATCCTACAACTAGAAAGAAAGAGAAAAGCACACTGAGACTCAGAGGAACTGCGGAAGGCAGAGGTACCGAGGCGCGCATGCGGAGAGGACTGGCAACTGAGTGTGTGGCTGGCTTTCTCACTCGGGAAGGAAACAAAAGCTCCCGACTGCACTGAATTCCAGTTCCAGGCGAGACTCTGGGGACCCAGACTCATTCGGGGAGAAACTGGACTGTCTGGCAGCGGGCAAAACTCGAAGGCAGCTTTCTCTCAGAGGTGCCTGCAGCGATTACCACAGGACACTGACACACAGGGCCTATTAGGGCAGGGCTGACGGGAAACCAATGCTGTCTGCTCCACCCTGAGACTCCGCCCCATCCAAGCTGAGAACAGAGGTTTTGCAAGTCTTGTCTCATAAGGGTGTCTCCAGCACAGAAGTTCTCCCAGCACAGACACAGCTGATCTTCACAGACAATTGGCCTGGAGGTCAATTACTCCCAGTGATACCAACAACAATCAAGGCTTACCTACAACAAGACTGTGCACACAGCCCACAAAGGGGTGCACCAAGAGTGTCCACCTCAGGTAACTGGGGAGGCTGAGCCACTGTACCCTAGAGGACACCTAGCACACAAAGCCACTCTATCAACTCAGGGAAGCAGCCAACATGCGGAGACAAAGAAACAGATCACAAATGAAAAAAATGGAGGAAAACAAACGACTGGATATAGAGTTCAAAACTACGGTTATAAGGTTTTTCAAGAATTTTCTAGAAAAGGCCGATAAATTCAGCGAGACCCTCGATGATATGGAAAAGGACCAACTAGAAATTAAGCATACACTGACTGAAATAAAAAATATTATACAGAGACCCAACAGCCTCTGGGACAACCTCAAGCGTACCAACATCAGAATTATGGGGCTGCCAGAAGAAGAGAGAGAGCAAGATACTGAAAACCCATTTGAAGAAATAATGACAGAAAACTTCCCCCACCTGGTGAAAGAAATAGACTTACAAGTCCAGGAAGCGCACAGAATCCCAAACAAAAGGAATCCAAAGAGGATCACACCAAGATACATCATAATTAAAATGTTAAGAGCAAAGGACAAAGAGAGAATATTAAAAGCAGCAAGAGAAAAACAGTTAGTTACCTGCAAGGGAGCACCCATACGACTGTCAGCTGATTTCTCAACAGAAACTATGCAGGCCAGACGGGAGTGGCAAGAAATATTCAAAGTGATAAATAGCAAGAACCTACAACCAAGATGACTCTACCCAGCAAAGCTTTCATTCAGAATTGAAGGGCAGATAAAGAGCTTCACAGATAAGAAAAAGCTAAAGGAGTTCATCACCACCAAACTAGTAATATATGAAATGCTGAAAGGTATTCTTTAGGAAGAGGAGGAAGAAGAAAAAGGTAAAGATAAAAATTATGAACAACAAATACATATCTATCAACAAGTGAATCTAAAAATCAAGTGAATAAAAAAATGTGATGAACAGAATAAACTGGTGAATATAATAGAATCAGGGGCATAGAATGGGAGTGGACTGACAATTCTTGGGGGGAAAGGGGTGTGGGGGTTGTGGGAAGAGATTGGACAAAAATCGTGCACCTATGGATGAGGACAGCGCGGGGGGGGGGGGTTGGGAGGTAAGGGCAGAGGGTGGGGTGGGAACTGGGTAGAGGGGAGCTATGGGGGGAAAAAGAGGAACAATTGTAATAATCTGAACAGTAAAGATCTATTAAATTCTTTTTAAAAAGCAACAACAACAACAAAAAACTGAAGTGGATAACAAACAGAAACAAAGAAGCCTAATTGTATTTCAAATGAATACCAATCACACTGAAAAGTGGTTATATTAAAAATAAAAAGAACTAGTCCAAGTAACATTTGAACACAGTTATTTTGACTAAGTACAATCAGGGTAAAGTCAAAAAGAACTTACAGATGCTCCTGCATTTACAATGGGGCTACGTCCCAATAAATCCCATCATAAATTAAAAATATCATAAGTTGAAAGTGCATTTAATATACCTAACCTGCCGAACATCATAGCTTAGCTCTATCTTACATGTGCTCAGAACGTAATATCCAAAAAAAGATGCTCACAACACAGTCACTGTGGAATATCGATTGTATGCCCTTGTGACTGCGTGGCTCACTGGGAGCTACGGCTCGCTGCTGCTGCCCAGCATCATGAGAATCATACAGCACCTATATTGCTAGCCCTGGAAAAGATCTAAATTCAAAGTATGTCTTCTACTGAATGCATACTGCTTTCCCAGTACCGTAATGTCAAAAAAATTGTAAGTTGAACCATCACTATGTCGGAGACCATCTGTATAGAAATGCTGACCAGAAGTGAGTTAGGAGATTTGTTTTTCACAGTGGTATGAGTTACCAATTCTGGAACAACAATGTTGTATTTTAGGGTTGAGCATGTATGTAAATAGACTGTGGATAACGGAAGCTGGGTTTCTCACTATCAGAGTTATAAATATGGGAACAGGGGAGGATAGAATAAAACCTTGTGGTGGCTTTAGTCTGGAATACAGCATTGCAGTATTAACTTATGATAGGTGAGTGTGTGTATATGTACATGTGTAAGTACACACGTGTGTACACACACACACACTATTTCCTACTTTTATCCCCTAAGAAGGCCTACACACAGTGACATGCCAATAGCAATAAGCACATCTAAATGCCCAGATCTTGGTTTCTGTGTTGTTTTCCACGATACAAAACCAAGGCCTTTAGGAGAAATGGGCGATTCCACGGCAAGGTCAGTCAGGAAAAGAACAAGATGATCCGGAACATCATGCTGTACGGCAAAGTAAGGAAGTACCCAAAGGTCAGAAGGACACAGGAGGCAGCTTGAAGCAGTTTCTACTGAATAAATCTGCAACAATTTGAATATCAAAATAAATAATGGCAGCAACAAGTTATAAACCACAGAATAAAGTAAAAAATCCATGAGTCCATAATTATATAAATAATTAGATAAAGTAGTTACTGAATTAAAAAATTAATAAAAAAAAGCTCTTCCTTACAGTAAATGTCAACTAATAAGTAGAAGAAACAATGAAATTTGAAAGTCACCATTTGGTAACTACCATAGTAAATTCCTATGTGTCTTCTTACCAGCCATTTACTGATTACAAAGAGAAAAAGGTTATTTTATGAGGAACCCTAGCAGGTACCACCTTAAGGCAGTAATGGGACAACTAAATTATGTGATCTTGCTAAGGCAAACTGAGTGCACAGCATCACTTCTGTGGCATTCCTGCCCAAAAATGTGTAATTTGAATATAATCATGGAAGTATCAGATGACCAAATTGAGGGACATTGTAGAAAATAAGTCAAGGTAACAATTTCAAGGTTAAAAAACAAAACAAAAACCCACTACCACAAAAATCTGTCAAAAAGTGACTGACTTGCTATTCCAGAGTACTCAAGAGACTTAACAATTGATAATGAGATTCAACATGTGATCCTAGATGCAGAAACATTTTCTTTCCTTGAAAGGGCATTCATGAAAACTGGCCCATTTGAAATTTGAAGAAGATTAGATAATAGTGCTGAATCAACATTAATGTCTTGATTTTGATAATTTGTGGTTTTGCATGACAGCATCTCTGTTTTTAGAAAAACACTAAAACATTTAGGCCTAAAGGTGCAACAGGTCTGCTAATTACTCTCAAATGATTCAGATAAAGAATTTGTATTTGTATTTGTGTGTGTGTGTTTTAAATGATGTAGGAGACAGGGAACGAGAGGGAGGGAAGTTGAGAATAATAAAGCAGAAAGCAGATATGATAAAATGGTAGCATCTGAGAAATCTGGATGGAGAGTATTTGGGAATTCTTAGTACTGTTTTTGTAACTTTTGTCTGTATTAAATTATTTCAAAATTAAAGGGAAAATTAGTGAGCTAGAGAGGGCATTGCTGGGCAGCTCGGCAGGGAACACGCGGGCAGCCTGGTACTCAGCAGTACCTGGAGAAGGACAGCTACTTGCTTTAGGAGGCTTTCAAAGCAGGAACCACAGTTTCGTGGGAAGGAGGCTTCTCTGCTGGGTATGAAAGGTAGGGTATATGTATGTGTGTACATGCATGGTGTGTATGTGCGTGTGAAATCAGAGATGGGGAGATCCTTAAAAATTTCTGACTGAGAAAGAAGGAATCTCAGGATCCAGGAGAAAGACATGTGATATCAGCTTTGACCCATGACAGTCACACCTTCCTCAACCCACTGAAGTTTTGGGCAAAGAGTCACAAAACCCATGAGGTGGTTTGAGCCGCCTGGGAGGTGGTGTCCTCTAGTCATCCTGGCCAAACTCTGCAAATCCCAGACAAATTGTCCTAGGAAGACAGAGACAACTTGTCCCAAGGGCAGCATCTGGGCTGGTGGATGACCATCCACCTCTCTGACTGGCCTGGAGAAGTGTTCAAAGCCACGGATTCACAGCCCTTTATGGAGATACAGTGTATTTCACCGATGCCTATGAGCCAGTGTGCAAGTGGGCAAGTAGTTTCAGCTTCCTGAACTAGCAGCTGTTATAGACAAAATAAGGTTTTTCCTGCCGTACAACTTTCATTGAATTACTGAAAACACATCCCCTGACCACAGACCCTCAGGCTTATGTACAAAGTAGAAATAAAATAAATATAACCATTAAAAGGTCCCTTTAACAGCAGATTTTAGAAAACCCATAATCCTGGTTAATCTGTTTTGCCCTGATTTCCAAATTATGAGGCTGACAAGGATTTTGGGAGATCATGGGGTTTAACTCCTTCATCTGCAAAAGAGTGGATCTAATTTGTTCCAGGAAGATATTTATCTACTATTATTTTAAGAAACTAGAAAGCATACAATGCTATCCATTTTTTCGGCAGCCTACTCTATCTTCTTTAAAACCTTAGTAGGCAAGGCATTTTGTTTTGTTTTAAATTAGATTTCTATTGGCTTTACACTACTTCCAATTTTCTTTGAATGTTATAAAAATTCTTCCCCCGATCTCCTCTTCTCTGAAGGAATAACACCAATCCCCTCTCAACGTTATTCAAATCATTCACCACACTCCTTAATCCACTCCACTGTAGGGGCAATGCCAACGGCATAGAAAAGAGAAATCTAAAATTAGACCCATAGCACTGCACTGCTTGGACACACCCTAACGGATGGCATTCATCATGCTGGCCCTGAGCCATCCAGAAAGGTTCTATTGTGTTTCACAGTTCACATTTAAAAATACTCTAATAGAGTTTTCACAAATATGGCTGACACAGAGATCTAGTAATTGAGGGTTAACGTCTTTTTTCCTGGGTTGTTTCCTTATGTTGAAGGCCTCAATATTAGACCATGTTGTACAAATAAGATGCTTCTGTATCTGGAAACGTTCATTTTTACCTGGTAAGTCCCAGTCCCTTTTCAATTTTAGGTAGAAAATTATTGTGGGCAGTGACCCTATCACTTTGAAGATCCAATTCAAATCAACAAGCATACAAAACTAATGCAGATTATTGCGTGCACTGTCCTACCGGAGAAAAAGAAGAAGGTATTCAAGTTTACAGTAAACTGCAAGTATAACACATCCACGATTAGGACAAAAGGGTGGGCTGTGTCTAAAAGCCACACTACAGAGCCAGGAGCCAGGAGGAGATGAGATGAAACTAGAAGGTGGGGTCAAAAGAGGCTCTCAGGCTGGCCCATTCCAGGGAAGGGACTGCAGAAACCAAGAAGGGGAGTCTGAGAATGTTCAAGGAGCCAGGTAGTAGACGAAAAAGCCACAGGCTGCAACCAGATGCTGGAAGACCTTGAACACTGAACTAAGGAGTTGCCTTATTCGCTAGGCACACAAACTGTCAACAGTTTAAGTCTTGAATGGCTGCTATGCATACCAGAAATTCTAGTATTTATGAACAACTTATGAATGCTGGCCACAAAACTCCAGAACAAGACCATTGGATTTACTCTCTGAACTGCTTACAGCTAGGACTCTGTGAAATGAAAATGTGAACTCCTGTAAAATGGCCTCCCTGGGAAGACTAGATCAGGAAAGAATAGATAAGATGAGGGTAATGAATTAATAACTAGAAATATTACCCCAAAATACAAAGATAATCAATAAAAAACACTTCAAAAAAATATCCTTCAATGTCAATACATCACACAACCAGTTCAAAATTGATCTACCATAATTTTACACCCAGACTTTAATATTTCAATATCTAATAATGTAGATATATATTCAACCTATCTCTCCCTGATTTTCCTTGTGCACATTTACACTGTGGTTTTTGCAGTTGATGTATTTCATGAAGATCATACAATTTCCTGAAATTTTCTTCTTTTAGTTCAAAATCAGACAAACTACAATCTGGTAAAGAAGCAGCACACAGTCCCAGTGACAGATGTTTACACCGTCAGAAGTAACTATTACCATGGTATCCATGGCCTTCGTGCTACCTGGACATTCTGAATCAATTCTCCAAGTGTAGCCTTAACACTACATTTACACAACCAACATAACATAAAAGAGAAAAACACGACATTTTTCTTACATTATCCTGTGCACAATTTTATATATTTTTGCAGTTTTAATTGAGGGGACTCAAAAGATACGAATGTGTATAAAAAATATTTCTTAGGCAACTTCTAGATACAAACACTGTAATAATTTCCCTAACGGAAAAGAGAAGTGAACAAAACAAGATCGTTATTTCTACTAGGGAGGCTCAAAGAACAGGCTACCTAAAGAATTGTTTTTCTAAAGAGAAATATCCCTCCCCTGCTCTGTACTGTACAAGATTATAGGCAAATTTTTAGAAAGCTGAATATCCTTTTAAATAACACTTTCTTCAGCTTTAATCGCAAATAATTGCCTCTTTTGGTGCTAATGAGCATGAACACCATGGAATGGAATGCAATTCTGCCGGTTCATTCGGGGTAATGGCTTTGTGAGCGGGCGGCACTGCTGAGAGATCTAGTCTCAATTTCCTGGAATACAATAAGTGAGCAGCAGTAAATTTTTCACTTGAGGAAGATTTTCTAACCTATGTAAATATAAATAGAAAAGCCATTATCTATTGATAAAAACAACGAAGGTTAAACAAGGTTTCATGTTTCTCTTCCTTTAACTGCTATCAGCTCGCTGGGTCATGAAAGTAAAGGAAGCACTTCACTTACTGAAATCGATGAGAAACCGTCCAAATCCTTGCCTCTGGTGCTGGGGCATGATCATTATGCAGGAGACATTATACTTCTGCTGGCAAAGCTTCTCCTGCGGGAGGGAAGGAGGAACAGATCGAGTATGTCAGACTGCTGAAGTGGGCCATTCCCTGCATCTGCCACTGGCCTTGTACTACAGTCCATGAAGGCGAGCCAAAGTGTTAGGTGAGGATCAAGCAGAATAATCCTACTGTTAATCAATCAAACCATCAGCTAACGACAAACCATCAACTCCAGGCGTGTTTCTCAATCATGTCTTTATTCTTGGAAGCCAGCACCATAAAATATGAATAAAGAATCCAAGGAAATATGAGCCAAATGAAACGACACGGACAGTATGGAAGAAATGCTTTCCTTGCTCAAAACAACTTGGAAGAAGGGGGGGAAATCCAGAGTCACCCGGCGCTGTCAGTTAGGACTTAGCCAGCCACCTTGCTAAATAATGTACAACTCCACAACAGCAATATGTCTTATGCCTTTGAGCAAATGCCCCAGTGAAACTAAAATAGTATGTGTGTGGGTAGGTTTGCACCAATACATTTCTCCTTTAAATAAAAAGTCAAAGTAAAAAGTTAAAGAAATAATTAATCTGCATTTCAAACCAGAAATACAAAACAAAAGCGACAGCCACAAAAAGAAACCCCAAAGCCTCCAAACAAAATGAGGCCAAAATATTACCCACAGCCTGAAACCAAGAGCAAGGTTGGGAAGAATATGTTCTTCTAGCTAAGGAAGACTTTGCAGTTTCATGGGATGTGGCATCAGAGCGGCAGTATTTTGTGCAGAGTACACAGAAGCCGCCAAAACCTACACAGAGAAGATCTGGAAAAGGTTTTTGAGGTTGTGAATGCTCTGGCCAAATATAAGCCACAAATAAGACTGACCACAAATGGTACTAACCACATCAAAGAATTGCTTCAGAACACCCAGATCTTTAATGGACCTGTTTGAAAGATCACAGGAAATGGTTGTGGAAAAACCCCTACAGGGCAGAATTCAAGTTATCTTTGTGAAAAAGATGTGCTTCCAACTTTTGCACATTTGTAGCTGTCTGTGGAGTCTAAGAAATGATGAGGAAGAAATAATATGTGTCAGTTTTCCTAAGAAGCAGGAGTGTCCATCTCTGAATGTGAACATCAATGGCAAAGATTCAAATAATTAGTCTATTTTGCAAAGTTAGACAAATGGGTCATTCTATCTAAAAGGAGATGTACACTGGATTAAAAGAATTCACCCTTGATATCATTCTTCTCTTTATGCTGAAGATTCCTTCCTATTCCTAGCAGACTTCTTGAAATACAACTTAATCCCCACACCCCAATACATGTTAGTATACCAAAATCCTAATCTTCAGATAAAATAACTGCACCTTCGTTCTCTCCTGTTTAGAGCAATCTATTATGTGCTTGGATAGTCACATGCATGTAATAATTTACACTGAACTTTTCTAGGTCATGTTGGCCATTCTATGGCTATAACCTCTGGAATTTGGTTTAAGTATAACTCCAAGGGGCCATAGTCCTTCACATTGCAGTTGACACGTTAGAGTATGGTTTGATTTGTAGCTTGTCTTTTAAGTTTCAGAGAGAGGAAGGGAGAGAGAGATAGAAACATCAATGATGAGAGAGAATCATTGATCAGCTGCCTCCTGTATGCCCCCTACTGGGGATCAAGCCTGCAATCAGGGCATGTGTCCTGACTGGGAATCCAACCGTGACCTCCTGGTTCATGGGTTGATGCTCAACCATTGAGCCACACTGGCTGGACAACATGGTTATTTTTAGATGAATTTTTGTTTTACTACACTGCCAAAAATACCAGTATTCCGAAGATGGTAAGAAATGACAGTAGTTGCTGCTATACTATAACAAGAAACTGTGACAAAATGAGAAAAGTTTAATTTGTTCTGAGCAAAACATGGGGCCCTGGAGGAAGAGCAGAGACTCAAATAATAAGAGTCACCACCAACCGTAGATCCAAAGGCCAGTCCGAGACAAGGCAGGGCAGGGACAACAAGCAACATTAAGCATCTACGTTTAAACAGATATACTGAAAGAACACCATGTTCTATAGGAAGGACAATCATCTCCTCTATTCTTTTTAAGTTTTCAGAGAAAAAGATCTTTACTTACCTATAGAAAAGATAGGATGTTTTAGAAATTATATAAATAGATTTCCTATTTAAAGTTGTGTTGATTCTGTCATCTTTTGAATCTGTAATGCACAAATAAACTTCCTTCTTTTTCATTTTAGAGCTTTACCAAATATGTGGATTAAGACATCGAGGCAGTTTCCCATGAGTGCTATCATTTACTAGCATTTTTGTTTATGGTCTTTATACTGATTCTAAAATTTAGAAAAACTACAGTTTGTAAAGGACCTTTATATATATTCTATCTTTTGATCTTCCACGAAAATAACATTTCTATAAAGCATTCCACTTATATTATGTAAGAGCAGAGTCATTAAAATTCACTTATCACCTAATATGAAAATATATCATAAAGAAAAAAAACACAGGGTCTTGAACATTTATACCTTCTGCCTGGAAGTCTCATATTACCATCCTGGCACATTAAACTATTTCAGAGTTGCCTAAGAATAGTTCAGGTCAGTGCCTGGTAAGTATCTCCAAACTCAGTTTTCCTTTCTTGTATATGAGTTGTTTCTCAGAAGCCTTTGAGCAGAAGAATGTGAGAAAATCATTCTGAATGAGTGAAAAAGACAAATGACATCCACTCAATACAGCAAGGCTTCCCTATGTTAACAACTGAAGATACTCAGGCCTTTTAAAGGCGATACTGTTTGAGGTCTTAAAACAATAGTACAGAGAACAAGAGATGAAAGAGTGCCACCAGTCATTGCATCAGCTTGACTGTCCAAATTGCCAATGTTCCCATTCACAGAGATACTGATAACCACAGAGGGAATGCAATGAAAAGAGATGAGAATTATCTCTTAAATGCTACATTAATTACACGGAAATCTTCATGTTGACAATACTTAGAGGGAAAAAGAAAATAAGCTTAACATTCAGAAAATCAAAGATGCGAGGTGGTCTGCAGCTGTAATTATGACATTACATGGATGCTGATAATCAACACAGCAAGCAGGGCTGAGGTCCTTTACACACGTCCTAGGCATGATGTTGACTGTTTTGGTTGTTTTTTAAATGAGCTATGAACAAGAACCTGAGCTTTTCAGAAACATGTGTCACTTATTCAAATTATAGTGATAAAAAAGCCCTGTTCAAAGAACTGGGCTCTACCAAAAACATTCTGAAAAAGAAAATGAAGGTCATACTGGCTCTTGTTTTACCTTAGAGAAGTATCCAACCAGATGACAGCCCTTTTCATCATTTTTTGTAAGGACATAAAAAAGGAATGGCTCGACATCATAATACAACGTTTTGTGGTCCAGGAAGAGCTTGGCTAACAAGCAAAGGTTTTGGCAATAAATTTTGCTCATATTCCCATCAACCTAGCAAAGAGAAACAGACAACATTATTTATCATAAAAATACCATTCAATATAAAGTTGTTTCTTTTATATGGTGTTTGGAAAGTACATAGCTTTATTTCCAAATCCCAAACTGAGAGATTAAAACACTCCATTAAACAAGTATAAAGTTAAACAGAATATAGATGTCACTTGGCAAATCAGAATTCCACCTTTTCTCTTAAATTGGAGTACAAGCTAGCTTAAATTTCTCTTTAAGCTACCTAAAGAAAGGCCAAACCACTAACAAAGGAGTAATTTTTATTTGCAATTTATTATGAGTAAAAAATGATCAGCCATGTCCTCTCTGTTTGAACCATGTAAACATGAACTAAAGAAATGTAAACAGATCAAAATACTGTTCAAGTAAGTTACACTTTATGTTGTTTACAAAAGGGCTTCACATAAAAATAAAATAAATGAACTGTATTACTCTGATTCTTCAGAAGTGAGGATTAGCAAAAGAGGCTTCCATTTTGGTTTTATCCCAAGCATCATTTTAAATATAATTGGAAAAGATAAAATTTCTATGTTGGGAATACTTACAGAGAAAGTGAGATGAATTTCAACCTACAATAAGTACAATGATTACAGTCTATTTCCCTTCAAAATAAAAGAACCAAGCTGTGATTCTGATGGCTATAGACTGGAGACTAAGCACAGATGCCAATTTCTTTGATCAAATGTAGTTACTTGTTGAAAACAGAAATCACAGCAGATTCAAGAAAAATTTCCCCAGCACTTCTCTTAGGGGAAATGGTATTTGCTAACCAGAGCTCTTTAACAATGAACTTCACTGTTCTTGAGTCTCCTGTGGACCATACAGGTTCTCATATTGCACAAATTATTTTTAGACTTCATATAACTATTTCCCTTGGATGAAACCTAGGTCCCACACATAGCAACATAATCAAATATGGGCAACAGGTACAGCAGCTACAATTCTCTCTTTAATTAAAGTAAGTTTTTATGTATTTGGGAATGTAGTCCTGTTGGAAATGGTAGTACATTACAAAAAGGACAAAGATGTATCTGTGAACCAGAAAAACAGATGACAATGCCGAAGCCAAATCTTACCAGATGTGAAAGGTCTGATGGGGAATGCTCTCAAGAGTGATAGAGAAGACAGGCAAGTAGTAATCTGTGATTATTCTTTATTTATTTTCAAGATACTTAGGAAACTGCTCAGAGAAATTTCTGACATGCTGTACTCTAAGTATTAACTTAGATTCTAGGATAGGGACCTTGGTCCTTATCCAATCCAATTTCTTCAATTATTTTTATGAATAAATTTTACAAATCTGCTTCTGACTTTCCCCCTCTCACCTATGTGCAGTCCCAAAGCATCTGCCCTGAAATAGCAGACCACTCTTACCAGCCTAGCAACTGGAAACACTGATTCTCTTATCCTTAAGGAAGCCCCTGGATTTACGAAAGCTTCAGCCCCACAGGCGGATTCATGCTGATTTATTTAACAATTACTTAAGAGCCACAATGTGTTCTGTCCTGGAAACTGTGAGACAGTGATTTCACTTTATTTTGGTTAAAAGAAAGGAACAAGGCACCAAGGAAGGAGCCAAAAGGAAAGTTGAACTTGTGACATTAGTTAAGCCTCAAGTGAGGACAGCTCTGTTGTCTCAATCTGGCTGGGGCTTGCTGGGTCATATCCTAAGACTAACAGCAGGAAGGACAAGAACCTGCATTCAGCTTTCCCTCTATGTGTGATTTTGCTCCCAGAGGACATGGATTATATCTGGAGACATTTTTGGTGGTTACAACAGGAGGGATGGTGGTATTACTGGCCTTTAGTTGGCAGAGGCCAGGGATGCTGCTAAACATCCTACAATGCACAGGACAGCCTCTTGCAACAAAGAATATCCAGCTTGAAATGTGAACAGTGCCCAGGTAGAGAAACCCTGTGCCTACCCTTAGTAAGAACTAACATCTAATCTTCCCAGCAACATGACTTTTCTTCCATCAAGCTTGCCAAAAGAGAGCCTGATATACCCAGGAAGAAGGGCTTTAAAAATTCCTAAGACACAGCTGGAGTTACCGGTGTTGTCTGATCAGTCTTGGGAAAAAGTAGTGGGCCCCCGCTAGTCTGAGAGGGGACGACTGACCCATGCCAGAAACCCATGTATGACCCTCCCAGTGTCAAATACAATGCAAGACATTATAGACCAGAGCTAAAGAGAAATGTGGGGCAGAACAATACATTCCAGTCTGAACAATTCAGAAAAAAAGAATCCAAAGTAAAACTGTATTTCAGAGAGAAAATATCATGTCTACTGAGTACCCAGGAATGAAAAATAATGCACCAAGATGGGTAACAGAGAAGAAGATAAGGCAGGGCAATGGAAGTGCTCAACTGGAATGGGGAGAATAAAGGACAGAAAGAAACCCTGTGAAAAGGCAGTAACATGAAAAAAAAGGCATGGTTTCCTCAAGGTACAGCTGCCTCAGCTAAACTGGATCCCTGAAACTGACAGCAGAACATGAATAAACAATGAAATGATATAGAGGCAAAGGCCTTTTGCTACTAAATCAATTCTGAAAACACAAAATATCTTCAAGAATCCACAATGACAGACAGAGCCACAAGGGGTTCCTGTGAATTGCAGAGTTCTCCAGGGGTGGTCATCCTCCCAGATGGGGGGGGGGGGGGGGGAGTCCCAACATCTGCTGGGGGCTCACCAAAAGGATTATCAACTCTGCCAAGAAATGGGTGGAAACACAGGTGGTTGTGTATTGAGGAGATATGTACAGCTGCTCAATTCCCTGGAAGAGTGAGCACCTGCCAGACATTGGCTGGAGCTGCTAAAGCAAAGCTCATTTCTCCTGCCAAAGAAAGGAGAATTTACAAAGAGCTGAGGAGATCATAAATTCACTGGTGAACATATCTGGTGCAGACAGGGACTTGGGGCAAGAAAAAAAGTTAATATGATGAAGTAGGAATTCATTATCAATCTAAATGGTTACTTAATATAGTTAGATAAACATTCCAAAACATGGAGATATTTTAAAGAGCAGTCTGAATTTCAATGCCAAAATTGAGTAGACTTTACACCATCTACAAACAATTCAACACATAGTCAACAATTGGAAATTCTAAGTTTCAAAAGCTGAGTTTTTTATTTACACATGCTTACCTCAAATACTGAAAGGTCTTTCCTTCGGTAAATTTCATTTGCTGGAGGATGAAACCATCCACATTTCTTTGAGTGTCTTAACAAAATGTTTTTACTTTTCATATATTTAAGACAGAATTCACACAGGTAAAGCTTTGGTAATCTGTTAAAATTTTAAAATCAAAGAATCTTTCAGATTGATTATACTATTTTAGGGAGAAATATTAAATATTGTTCAATGATCTCTAAATCACATCAAGGTTGTATAATAGCATTTCAAAACAGTAGTTAAAAAAAAACAAGCCAGTAGTAAAGGGAACTGACAAACCTTACATTACTTTCCAAGTAATATTTGTTGCCTTATTCTATGAATAAATCATGTCTTTTCTTAGAAATGCCCTAAAGAAAGACAGGTTTTCAGAACGGGAACCACTATTCTAAAAACCAATAGAATAGCATCCCATCATGTAACCATGTATATTTTTCAAATTTCATTTAATGTCACAGTTTCAATAGTATATGTGGTCAGTGGTATAATTATAATAATCTTTTACTCAGAAAGAAGTGAATTCATTATTTTAAAAAATAATCTGCATACTTATAAGGCTGAAGAGCCCTAGAATATAATTGTTTCCTCTTGTACTTAGGGGTCAGATGACTTTAAAGTTAGTATCATAGTTACATATGGTCTAAAGCACTAAATGTAAGAAAGTCAAAAGATCTGGTTTTTTTCTATCAATTCCACTGACTCTTTTGAGTAACACTAGACAAATAGCTTTCTCTTCCCTGCTGACTTTTTCTCCACCTTATTTTACTGTACCCTATCACACTTAAATGGGTGTTGCTAGTATTTATACAACAAATGTTCACAAGCATTTTCAAGGTCTTTGGGGTATAAGAATTGGGGAGGTTAGTGTAGGGCAGGGCTGGGTGGAAGGGGCAAGGGGGGGGCGGTGGGGGACATCTGTAATACTGTCAACAATAAAAAATAAATTGCCTAGCCAGCGAGGCTCAGTGGTTGTCAACCTAAAAACCAAGAGGTCATGGTTTGGGGCACATGCCCGGGTTGTGGGCTCAATCCCAGTGAGGGGCGTACAGGAGGCGGTTAGTCAAGGATTCTCTCTCATCATTGATGTTTCTATCTCTCTCTCTCTTTCTCTCTCTCCCTTCCTCCCTGAAATCAATAAAATAAACACACACACACACAAAACCAACTTCATTCATTCATTAAAAAAATAAATTAATAAAAAAAGGGGGAGAAATATTTTGAGGAGATTTAGACACAGACTCAGCAAATTTTATTCAAAGCTCTCAGAACACATGACATATGATTACCCATACAAATTAAAGCTCATTGGTGTTTTTAAAAAATTGTTTAAGAACACAAAGCCAAGTGATATAAGCTGGGAAGAGAAACCAAGACTCCTGACAGTTTGCTACTCAATTTCTAGAACCCTCCCCATCCTCTCCAATTAGATGACTGGCCAGACACCTACATGATAGAGAAAAGGAAAATGTTTATTGTAGACGAAAAGCAAGTGTGTGATTAACCAGACACTTTGCAGGCTAAAAAAGTTGAGAAGATACTAATAAAGCGTACCCTGATGTACCTGAAGGAAGATATCTGCCCACAAGATACCCATTTTAAAATATATTAGTTCAAGACAATTTCAGTTAATCTTAGTTCAAGACAAATGAAATCTCTAGTACTACTATTTTCACTTTTAACAGGTTAGTCACAGATGGCTTGAAGGTAAATATTTAGGGAAGGGTCTCTTAAGGCTACCTTCTCTGACCTATATTCTCCCATTTTTCCTTCTTTTGCTACATTTCAGTAAAAAACTTGAAAATAAAATGCTAGAAATCAGAGATGAGACTATAATGAGTTTCCTAAACTAACTAGGAAAAAGGCAACATAGAAGAAACTAGCAAATATTTTATAATGGCTATTTTTTCCCCCAAGTTGGTTTCAAATACAAATAACATTTACCCAATTAACCAAAGAGAAAAAGCATGATCTAGAAGCTAAAAGGCAAAATTTATGATGCCTGTGTAACTAAGGAGTATTAGGAGCTTAAATAGGACATTAAGTACTATAAAAAGATACTGGCAAAAGTAATAGTTTTGGAAGCACTTAAAATCTACCATCAAAATTTATGTCCTGAAAATAATATATTCCTGCTTTAGAATCAAGATTTTTCCTTCCTCACATATATGACATTAAAGTTATATACCTGCAGGCTTAACCATTACCTTGCATATTCCTGTGGGTAAGGTGAGGAGTACCAGGTTTGGATTTCATATTTCCCAAATTCTATTACAGAAGGGTACCGGCCACAGTCTTCCACTCCACTCTCACACTCTATTTTCTGTCAGAGAGAAAGAAAAGAAATAAAATATAAGTATTAGAAAGGGATTTCTTCACTTACATCTTGGTTCTTCCACTGGTGGATATGAAAACCTATCAAGATCAGAACCCTAATCTTAATTGTGAATTTTCATGTTGTTGAAAAAACAGTACAGGCCTTGAAATAATAATCAACTTTGTATAAGGTTTATATATAAACAAACTAATACTCTAAAAAAAGTACCACCAAGATAGGATGAGCATGAATGTAAATACAAATGTCTATTGAACTAAATTTAATGATCTGTTGCAATGTATTGAAACTGAAGAAATTAAAAGATGATGAGGCCATTATATAGACTCTTTCAGTCCCCATTCTTCCATAAAGTAACATTTATCTCAATTATAATTAAGTAATCAATTGTGAAGTCTCTTCCTACTCCCCTTACTCCTGTGCATAGGCTACACAAGGTTAAGAACATTGTCTGCCTGATTCACTGTGGCATTCTCAGTGTCCAGCACAGTGCCTGGCACAGACAAGAAATGTTCTTGAAAGAAAAAGCCAGTGTTAGCATGTTGGAAAGAAAGGGCTTTAGACTTAACAGTATCTTTCAGACAATGCCTGCTTTCATCCTGTTTATCTATGAATGCCAGAAATAGGCTAAAGAAATTGTAATATTTAAGGACTTCAAATTTCAAAGATTGGGGGAAATTTTGACATTTATCTTAGCCAAAGGAAAAACAACACAAAGCATACTGCTGGGGCAGAATGACGAATGGAAATATCCAATAGCCCCTAAAGTAGAAGCCATCAAAGTATTAAGCCCTAATGACTGCTACTGAAAATAAAGTTTAAGAGCCTATAGACAGCCTCCTTCCCCTCAAAAAGGAAGTGAGGTGGGGCAGGGAGCTTATCCGTGAGTATTGTGCCAACTAAATGTGGTCTACTGACATAAAAAAGTCACAATCCATAAAAAATTTGTCTTTGAGAAGTCCAATAGCCTTACCTTTCAATGTTTTGGTGACAATAAACTAAGTAGAGTTAACATTTTAAGTGGAATAATATAAAAAAATTCCTGGACAATAAAAAGAAAAGTGACTATGACTGATCATACAACATAATATTGCCTTTATCAATGCCAAAGAGTTAAGGTTGTGAGACATTTTTCATACGGCTGGCCATCTGTGTTGGCAGCAGCATTGGTAAACTTAAAAGCAATGTTCTTCCTTTTGGTTAATGATTTAAAATTACTATCTTCTATATTTGAGAAGAAAAATAAAATTAGAATTCTATTCCTTCACAACTAGGTGTTTTCAAAATCAGACTCAACCACTGCTACTCTGGTCTATTTTGTGAGACAAGCTGAGCATTGCCAACTTTTAAAAGTGGAGATACCTCCACAACGTCATTGCTTTTGAATGGACAGGCAACAAAAATAATCATGGTCACAGTTAAAGAACCACAGAGGATTTTGAGGAGGAGTGTTTATAAAATCAAAGCTGCATTTCATAATAATCATAACTTAAGAAGTCACATATTACTCTTGTTGTGATAATGGTAGCCAGGCCTTACCTCCCAAGAGAGCTCCTGGGCCTGCTTAAACACATCCAAGTCCTCTTCGGTGACAGTATCTTTGCTTCCAATCACATTTATATCTGTACTTTCTTGTTTGATGCTTATTTTGATTTCAGTATCTGTCATTTAAAACCAGCAGAAAGTGTCTTCACTGACTTGAATCACTAGTGACCACCGTATATTACCAAAAACGGTACCAAATTACCATAGTGGGCAAATAGGGATTTTCCGTAAAGCTTTATAAATGTTTACAGCTAAGCACTGCTCAAAGATCCAGCAGTACCCTTTCCCTGCTGTACCCCAATTTTTATTTGAATTATCACTGTCATCTTATAGCTTCAATACATAAATGAGGGAAAGTAAGAGCAACACAAAACAAAATCAGATTTTTCAACCAAGATTCGAAGTCTAGTTATAGAATTCCCATTACCACTTTTGAGATAGCAAAATCTACCACTTTGTCCAAATGACACATTTTTTTTGGTTTTGTTTTATAAAGGGTAGCACATGTAACGGGCCAATCTGTTAAATGAAATTCTGAAATCAGTTTTCTCCCTAAGGTGAATACACATACAGACACACTCACACCCAAAAGCACAGCTCACAGAACCACAGATCAGTTTGTTGAGAAGGAAGCAGGATGAACTTGGTCATGAGAAAGCAATGGAGTAGAGGGGAGTGGAGAGCTGAAAACCCCGTTGGCAGCGCTGACAGCGTGCAACCGAACAGCACTGTGGCTGAAGAGGCCGCACAGGAAAGGACATGGCAGAAGCGTGACAGTGGCTACTCATGCGGGACTACAAAGCCATAAGCAACGCTATGAAGGCATCTGGGGATTCCTAGTGTCACTACAAATGGAAATAAATAATAAAAAGTGGGAGAGTATTAGTTGGAAAAACATTTTGGAGGTTTAGTCAGCATTAGAAAAAGGTCAAAGTTTCACTGTTTCTGTATGAAAGTGAAGTGAGAACAAGAGAAATAGCTAAGACCTATGTGACAAATAGGAGTTGATTGATTGATTTTTGGGGGGTTGGGGAGAAAGGAACGGGACGCAGGTTTGGTTGGAGCTTTGACCTTTTGCTTACCATCATCCTGATCAGGTTTAATCCTTCCGTCTGTCAAGCTCCCCTTCCCTGGTGAGGGGGTCCCCATCTGAGGGGTCACTTTATATTTTAATCTGCCTAGCATCCTGTGCTTTTTAAGGAAAGTTGTTCGCTTGAAGTGAGCAATTGCTTTAAAAATTCGTCCTCTAGCCATCCCCCAGCTAGAGGAGGAGGAGTGAGCCATAAACCTACTTCTAATATCTCTTTTTCCAAAGAAATGGGCTTTAGACTTTGCTGTGGAAGAGAATTCAGTTTTACGACGCATACGCTGGGGTGGTGCATAACTTGGGTGTCCCTTCTTTCGAGACTGTCCCTGAGTGGTATAGATATGAGAGAGTCCATCAAAGAGTGCCTTCAGCTGGCTGTTACTAGTGAGACTGCTCAGGGAGGGCACACTGGACTGGCTGGAAGAACTCTGGGGAGAGGTAGAAGAAGTGGACGTGCTGGACTTTTGTGAACTGGGGCTCTGACCAGAGATGGGGGCTCGGGGTGGAAGTGAAGAAGGTGGAGGTTTTAGCTTTTGTGTGGTACCTGTAGCCAACACATGAGAAGTGCATGACTGTTTCTGAGAGACCTTTTTCCTTGGACGATAGTGCTTTGAAAAGTCTATTATTTCACCTCGTGATCTGCGACCATCAGGTGATGGTGTAAAAAACTTAGTAAGGCCATCAATGAGCCCTTTGGTTTTCTTGTTAACTTTAAGTGTAGAGGCAGAAATGTAGGTGGAGGTGGTGGTGATTTTGGTGGTGGCACCAGGCCGAGTGGGGTCTGTAACAGCCAATCTGCTGCTTGAGTCCTTCCCAGATGCAGCATGACCAGATGAAGGTGTGGTACAGACTTTAGTCTTTTGACCCCTACCAGGTGACCCCCTTCCTGTGAATGCATTCATGGATCCTTCATCACTGGTTACAGACCTAGGCAAAAATTTAGAGAATAGTATCAGCATTCAATAATAGAATTATAAAGGTATCCAAAACAAATTTATAGCAACTAGTTGCATTCAATGTGCTTAAACTTCAGAAGCTGAATTGCAACCCTAAGGACTGTTTTTATGTGTGTGCCTCCACCTAGATGTTTCTCTGTTGAAAGTTAGCAGGAGCTACACCTGTGTGTCACGATTCTCCCAGGGCCCATCGAACAGGTGCTGGAAGAATCCATGTGCACCCAAGGGCAATCAATATAAGTCAGAAAATTTTTGAAGAGACTGAGAAAACCCAATGCTTTCATTATAATTAAATTAAAATGTTACCCTTGTGTTGTCACCAAGTAATTATGATTTCCTGATATGTCTTTTCTAAAATATTAAAGGAAATAAGTCATATTATCTAGAAGCAAAAGAATAAGCTTATCTAATTTCTAGTTAGAAGCAATTTTAACTCAAATGGAAAACTCATATAAATAGAATTTGGGTTATGTCTATAAATTAGTAGGTTTTTATGTTTGTTTTTTTTGTTTATTTTTAAAGAAAATACTAAAAGATACCCTTGTCCTCTCAGCAGTTTATGCTTAGGATGACAAGATAACCAATAATACTCTCTAAGTAAAGGAGACAATTAATTACAGCATAAAATATTGCTGAAAAAATGACAACAATAGCAAAAAACCGAAGAAATGATTAAAGAAAAGCTACAGCGGGTCAGACATGACATGGAAAGTCTGGTGAAGCAGCAGCACATTTACCATGGTCATTATCAGACACTTGGCGTCAGAATCTTTGTACACGAGTTCTGACTGCTATTGCAGTTCATTTGGTGGTTTCGCCTATACAGCTGTATGGTCAACAGAGACTGGAGGTCACTCCATTAACACAGCTGCGCACAGGAAGGGCAGCTGTCTGCCTTCACCTCAGGTTAGGGCTTGGAAAGCTACCCATTTTGCAGCAGAATTTCATACAATGGAAACATTTGCATGTGAATTATGGCTGCGCTGGGGCCCAAGAATGCACTTGAAAAATTATCAATTTAGCTGAAGGATAATAATGAAGAAATGGAAGCCTGAAAATGGTATGATATAGAATTACAAAAATATTTTAAGTAATCACAAGTAGAAGACCACATTTTGGGGGTCATTTTGTACATAAAGACATGATGAACAATTTCAGCAATCAGCAGAAGGGGAGCTGGTGCAGACCAACGGGGCAGCCACGAGCTCATCCACCCCAGCTTGTGCCTGGCGCCACCTATTCAGCCAAATCAGGTTAACGCTGGAGATCTCCAGTGTCACAGTGAGGGCTACCAATAAACAACTCATCCAGGCTCAAAGTTTCGCATTAGAACGTGCATTTGGACTGTATCTGGAATCGATTGCCCAGAAAGGATAATATGCTTATAAAGCATGTACAAAGGAAAACTCCCTAGACTGTCTTAAAAATTCCTAAGCTCAAAGGACAATTTTGGACAAACAAAAAGTTAGGATTGGTGCCAGATGCAATTTTCAGCTGCGTCCTTTGTTTAGAAAGTTTATATCCTAATTTGGTTTTTTTAATTGGGCCCTGAGGATACAGTCCGATTTCAAGAACAATGCTTACACAGGATGAATGCAAAAACATATAATTTCTACTTCAACTGATGCTAATATGAAAGATTTTATTTTTATTTTATGTTTGCCTCCAGAAATTAACAAAAATTCCATTTAAAAATGTCAACCAGTTAAAGGGTTTCCGTAAAGAGTCACAGAAAACTCTAGAAAAGATCACACATTTCCTATTTCTCCTTTGAGGGATGGATACAGGCGCAGAAGAACACTTTTTCTGAAAGCAGGTAATGTAGTGAATTGCTTCAGATAAAATTAGGCAAAAAGAGCAAGGAAGTCAGATACTTGGTGTTTGTTCAGGGTGTGTGTAGAGAGCATTTACTCAATTTTTATATCACAGTGACCCTTTTCAGGAACCGGACAATGGTCTTATTAATAGAACTGCTTCAGATATGCAAGTCTGCTGATTTCATTTCTAAACACCTTACTTAATACTCATAGTCAAATCCCTACTCTATACAGGTTTTAAAAACTACATGCATTCCACTTCTTATCTTTTCTCTACTTTTCCAAGTAACTCCTGCAAATGTTCTACTGGGCTTTAATGCAACCATATGGCCAAGGTAGCAGAAATGGGTTTATCATAGTAGAGCTGGAGGCCACAGTGAGTTGTTATTCTGTATGTACTGTAGGTCTGCACACATATGCACATACCAAATAGTCCTGTCTAACTCTTTGGAGGCAAACATGAAGAGAGTCACTTGCAGGTTTCTCAGGTGGTCATATTTCATCAAAGGGATCTTGAAATGTTACAATACTACATTAGCACCAGAAAAAAATAAGTATTTTTCTAAAATGTTATCTGGAGTGACAAAATAGATTCACTAGAGACAAATCCCTCACGTTTTAAAATTCCCACATAACTACTGTATAATTAAGCTCTTCTAATGCTCAGACAGTAACAAAGTAGGCCGAATGACTGTTTCCTGTGCTGACATTCTGCTTCCATCCTGCTGCTTGAAAAATGTCACTTAGCATCACAGATCCTGCCAACAGAAGACCCCAAAATGCCAACTGTAATTAAAAATGTTATTTTCAAAAAATTTCCACAGCTTATATAAAAGGAGAAATATTCCCCATCTCTTGAGTTTGTAAAAATGATGGTAAAAAGTTAATGGAACCTATGGGGGTTATAATCACCTATATTTTAAAGCACAACATAAAAGATTTCTTTTTGATAAGATCTCAACCTACAACAATCGTTGCTTTAATTTATTTTTCGGTCGTCCAATGGGTTTTGCATATCGACGTTTTATTTGTGCAGCTTTCTCATGAAGTAGTTTTCTTCCCTTTTTCTTTGGTCTGCAGACTTGGCAAATCCACATCCCTGAATTAATACATATATGAGAAAAATATTTTAATGTTTCATTTTTGGAGAGACATTAAAGATAAACTGCAGCTGTAAGGATGCCTGCACGCAGAACGTGACTCCGAAAGGTGGCTCATTCCCTTCTGTCAGTCTGTTCAGGAAGCCATTGTTAAAGGTCAATTTCCCCGTCAAGGTGGTGAGAGCAGAGGGCAGCCCCTGTCTCAGAGCCTTTCCATAAGGCTTTCCCAACATGTCACCATGCCTCCCTCATCCACATAAACAAAAACAAGACAACCTGAGCCTGTCAGATACTATATGTCTTTTGATTTGAGGAAGACATTTTCAAGTCAATCAGTTTTTGGAACATCTGGACAAAAATATTTATTTTATCATCTCTTTCTGGAAATTTTCCACACTAAAAAAACTATCAGTATAAAATATAATTTTAAAATTAAAATGTTTAAGTACTATGGAGCTACAATTATTAAAACTATATACCTGGCATAGGGAACTAGGTCAAGGATAAGAACTGAAAAACCAGAATACTGAAAGCTAGAGAAAAGTTTAGCATATCAAACACGTTTTATTTCAAATCAGTGGCGAATTATCAGATAAAATGACTCAATATGTGGTAATGGAACAAACAGCTATCTATCTAGGTAGGAAAAAAATTATTCCCTATCCTTTACAAAAATAAATTCTAGGCAGGTAAATATTATAATATGACAAAATGAAATATTACAAGTACCAGGAAAAATCTATGGATATTTGTATAATCTAAGCATTACTGACATTTAAGATTGAAGCCATAAAAGACTCATGGATGTAACTGCATAAAAATATGAGCTTCTGCAAATCAGAAAAAAGGTGAAAAACCCAACAGAAACTGATTAATGGATAAAACAGGCAGTTTACAAACATTATATACAAACAGCCAATAATCAAACACAAAATATGTTTGATCTCACTACTTAAAGAAAACAATTATCAGACATCTTTTTTCTTTTATCAAATTGGTAAAAATTTAAAATAAGGACACTGTATTTCATTGGCTGACTAAAAGATGCATCTGATTTCAATGACGTTAAAATGTTTGTTTGTTTTTTAAAGTGTGCTTTAGATTCAATGTAATAAAGTAATGGTGAGTGCTGGTCATAATACAAGGAAGCAGGTATTCTCATACATTGGTGGTTGGTCTGAAAACCGATACAACCTTTCATGTACATAGCCTTTGATCCAGCAATTCCTCCCCTAGGAATTTATCTTAAGGCAATAATTGTGGATGGAAAAAATTGGAAACGTTTGTAATGTCCACCATAGGGGACTGATTAAATAAGTTATGGGTTTTTTTATACAAGGGGTTGCAAAATCAAATATGTTCAGGAACCACCCAGGTATAATATATGTGACTAAAGCAAGCTGGAATGTAACACAGGGAATAGTGAAACTGGGGTAAATTGGAGCATGCATACTCTACCTAAAGAATTCAAATTAAAAAATTTAAAAATATTGTAGCAGCTCTTCTGTAATGCATTTAGAGAAATTGTAAATATTTATTCATATTTATATATAGCCAACAAAGCATATCTGTGGCCCACAATCACCAGGTCTGTAGCCTCTGCTCTACATATTATGGAGTTCTACACACTTGTTAAAAACTATGTTAGGAGAACATTTAATGATGTGGGAATGCTAGGATCTATTGTTAAGGTGGGAAAAAACATAAAGTTACAAATCATATATAGAATGTTCCATTTCTTTTTAAAAGGGTATGTGGGGCAAGAAGGAATTTCTAATTGATTTCTTTTTATTCCTTTTTGTCAACCTGTGTTTTCTAAATCTTTCACAATGAAAACGTACAAATTTTGTAATAAGAAGGCAAAGTTATTTTAATGTTTAACATATAAAATGAGAAAAAGGATACTGAGCTAGGCTTTACTTATACAATAAATAGAGATGGAAAATCTTAACCCATATAAAAGTTCAAAATATCAACTAATGGCCAAGAAAATGGTGATAGCTCCTGTTGCAGGATCTCTGAGTCATCATTATCACCATCATCTCAAAAATAAGTAATTTCTTGCCTCTGAATATAGTACTGAATAATATGGAGAGTGTTTGAAACTTTTGACCTACCTAATCTAAACTTATTCTAGTAAAGAAAGAGTTTCAGGAGAGGAATAGGCTTTTTATCCCTGTATCTGAATTAGAGTCTTTATTATATACATTAGCCTCAAACTAAATGCTGTTACACTCCTCCGGTCATAATCTGTGCCAAACCCATAAGTACAGGAAGATGGGAGATGAAAAAATGCTTAAGGAACCTGTAAACCTCTGAGCTGTCAAGACAGCAGGACAAGGCTAATGAGCATGTAATAAAACACATCTTAAATATGGTTTAAAAATTCACCTTTTGGCATTCTGGAAAGTGGGGGGTCACAGCACTCCATATGGAATCCTCTATCACAGGAGTCACAAAAAAGCATATTATCCTGTAATGTAACATATTAGAGACTAATTGAGACTGAAAACAACTGTAAAAGGCCACAAATTCTTATGTTATCCAATTAACAGTAATAAAATATAATAAAGGAGCTCCATGATCAATGCTAAAACCTGAAATCTGTTTACTTAAAGGAATATAGCAACAATCTACAGAAAATAAGAACCTAAACACTGAAAACTAACACTTTTCCTGGAGATGGAGCATGGAGAGCAGTACTTACTGCATTTTTGCCTTGGATTCTACACGCGCTGCACGTCTTGCATTCAATGCACTGCCACCTTAAGGCCTTTACATTTGTTGTTAGTTCAGGACAAAATTTCAAACAGGATGGGTGTCCTATAAGAATAAAAAGTAAATTGTTTTATGGGAATGGTGCCTTATACGTTTGTAAACTCCAATTCCCTAATATTTAATATAGTGATAATGCCAACAAAAGATCCTTAAGAACCTGAAAATACAAAAATATCAAAGAATCCAAATTATACTTTGTTTTTCTGCCTTTTACCCCTGTATGTAACAGTGACTGTATAAACATTTTCCCTAAGAGAAACTGGATAATTTTATACCAATTCTAATCATAAGTCTTGGAGAACTTGAAGATGATAGACACTTAGATTAATTCTGTCCCTTCTGGTAAACCTCCTGCCCTCACCATCATCATAAACCATCATTTACCTGACGTTTTCTGGTTTGCCGAACTATGAGGGCAGCGCCAAAGGTCACAAAATTCCTGCTCTATGTGTGTAATGAAATCATAAAACATAAAGCAATAGTTAGCTAAGTAAAAAACTGGGGCTGCTTAACATAATATAACTACAAATGCCTCCTTCTTCCTCTCCCCTTCCCCCCCCCCCAAAAAAATACAGTAGTATACAAAGAATATCCCATTGCTGGAATATACAAAAAAGATAACTGTGGCCATCTTGACACCAAGTCTCTGAATTTAAATTCTAGAAGTAGGAACAGAGATAGTAAATTTGAGAGTTAGAATGTTGAAAGATCAAGGTCAAATGGAATTCACCAAGAAGCACACCCTCAGCAGGTTTCCCCATTTTCGTGAGTGTTCCGCTTTTCCACACTGTTTTGGGCACACTTTTTATCTAGCAGCTCTCACTTCACAGAGGAAAACCTGAGACCCCGAGGGGCAACGCCACTCAAGGAAGCCAGCCAGGCTGCACTCAACAATAAATAATAGATTCCGCCACAAGGTGTGGGGAGTGGGAGCCCATATTCTGGAGGAGGCAATTCAATTTAAAATCTGGTGGTCTTTATTCATATAAACCTGAGATCTCCAAGCTTGATTTTATTTTTCTAAATCTGGTCTTAAAATAGTAAGAACATTAGTAAATCCCATGTGAAAGAACTTATAACCAAGCTGCAAGAGAAACCTGAGGGGTAATAAAAAAAAGAAAAAAGAAGCAGATTCTGCAATTTCAAAACTGTTTTATAATTTCCTGACTTTGGCAGGCTCATTGTTTAAATATGTATTTTGGGTGGCTGCCAAAAAGGTCCTCCTCCCTAAAGCTTAACAGGTGCTTCATAAAATTCCACCCACCAGGAGATTTGGCTTTTTGAAGTAAAAACATTCAAAATCAATCATCAATACTGTTAATAAAAGCACACTATTCCTGAGCTTTTAAAAAAAAAAAATCTAAACATCTGTATTTAAGATGTTGAGCAAATAAAATGTTGTCATAGGAGAATGACCTCAGGCAGGAGAAACACCCGGGCAGATGCATTTAACCTCTGACACCATTCTTTTACAAGGGCTTCTCTCATTCAAATAAACGTGGGGGAAAGTTTAAATATATAAAAATGGTATCAATCACCACGTTCTGCAGGAACAGCAAACAAAGACAGCTTGCTTGTCGACTTTAAGAAGTATATTCTGAAGGGGGAGGGAAGAGGTCTACTTTGATCAAGGTCCCCCCCACCACCTTATATAGTGGGGGTAAAAACTCAAGTTTTAAAGAACAGCAATTTAAATTCCACCCTTAAAATGGGTCCCATCAGTTTAAAAGTATACCATTTACTTCTCTCCCCCCCCCCCTTTTATTACTTCCTGTAAGTCATACATCACTAGCACATATGACCTCAATTTCATGCACAAAATTTTTTTCTACATTAAAATCCACTTTTGTTCTTTGTAGCTTAATATTCAGCAACTAAGGTAACTCACATCATTTTACAGCCTACTATTCTCACAGATACCCTATGAAAAATACTTTTTAATAATTATATATTTTGAAAATTAATGGATTTCAGCTACTTTCAATCAAGAGTACAGAATATTCTTCCTTTTATTACTTTCACTCACTTTAAGCAATATTTCTCAACTACTAACATTTAAGCTACTTAAATTCTAAAATCTTCAGCCTATCTCTCCCTTAGGCAGCAATCTAACTTTTATTTAGCTCAAGAGAACTGGCCATAGATCCCTGCCAGCTCTAAATTTCTATGATTCTGGAAAAGAATGCTGAGGAACAAAGAAATACTTCCACTTTATTTTCTCATGGCCAACTTTAAAATAACACAAAAGACTGTAATTGAGTCCTGATACACTAATACACAATCTATAGTAATTAGATAAAAGACAGCAATGTAATTCCCTACCTCCCATATAGCCATTCCTCTCAACAATTTTCTCTAAAATTCAGGTTCTCTCTGCTGACACAATTCATGATGGTTTGTCTTTCTGGAATTTGGTTTGCTTTTGTGGTTTGCAGTTTATCAGATTTGAGATCATAATATACATCCATTCACTCAACATTCTTATTACAAACACATATTAAGCACTAGTAGCTTATAATAGTTTTATCTAGCAAAACCAAAGGAATAAGTACCAAAGAGACCACAAACCAGTAGAAATGATTTTTGGAGGAAGTACTGTGGCAGAAAAACACATGGGCTCTGTGGTAGACAGAATAACGGTCTCCAATGATGTCTATATGTCTATACCATAATCCCTGTACCTTGTGAATACATGGCTTGGCATGGCAAAAGGGACTCTGCACATGAGACTAAGTGTCCAGGACTTGAGATAGGGAGATTATCCTGGATTAACTGGGAAGGCAAAATCTAATCATGAGTAGTTAAAAGCAGAGGATCTTTTCCATTTGGGTTAATAAGATGAGATGAAAGAAGGAGGAGGAGAGGTTCAAAGTGGGAGAAGGACTCCACCAAACTTTGACAGCTTTGAAGATGGAAGGAGGGTGGGGGCACAAGACAAGAAATATAGGTGGCCTTTAGAAGCAGGGAATGCCATTTACCTGACAGCCAGCAAAAAAAAAAAAAAAGGGGGGGGGAGCGCGGAGGGGTTAGAGATGATATCAGTCCTACAAACACAAGGAACTGAATCCTGTCAACAACTCTGGGAATTTGGTATAGCAGAAATAGAAAACTAATATAAACTCAGACCCTGGGTCCTTTGGACTGGCGATTTGAGACAGTAAAAAAAAGAACAGACATTTCTGATCATATAGTCCAGCAGGAAAGATAGACAAGCATTAAACAAGAATTAGGGTTAACACATGACAATGGCTCAGAAACATGAAAGATCGAACAAGAGGTTAGACAAAGGCCTTCTTAAAGAAGAGACCCAAAGGATGAGTGAGATTAGATGGGACCATAGGAGGGGCAGGGTGGGAGAAGCTAGCATGTGCAGAAGGAGAGGAGAACATGATACATTCAAGGGGAGGAAGGAGGTACACATAACATGAAAGTGACAGTGATATAGAATATAGTTAAGGGCCCAATGCAGGAGAGATTTCTGGGCTATTTTTTAAATTGTGGATTTTTTTTTTCTACTGGTCATTGATAGTCACTGAAAAATTCTGTGATTAGATTCACAATTTTAAAAAGTAACTTAGACTGCAGTATAAAAAATTGAGGGGGGAAAGAAGGTGTAGATTAGATGTAATTATTATAATAGCAGATCTGAGTTGGTTTGGTGGGTGGGTGGACATATTGAGGATGTAGGATATATATTAAGACACAGAATCAATAGAATTTTGGATTCGTTGGTATGAGAGAATAGCATGACTCCAAATTCAGGCTATGGTACTGAAGGAGTAGCCAGCCGGAGGCACGCCATTGGCTAAAATGGTAAGTCCCTGAGGAGAATCAAGATGTTGCATGTTTGTTGATATTTCTGTTGTTATTGTTGTGTGTGTTGTTTTTGGGTGGAGGGAGCAGTGCAAAGCTGATAAGCTGTTTTGGACATTAACGTTGAGAAGCCTGTGGGGCCTCCAAGTGGAGAGGTTCTGGAAGCATTTATATCTAAGGGTCTGGAGCTGAGGAGACACTATGAAGCAAAGGGAAAAACACAGGGCCAAAGTCAGAAGTCTGGAGAAACATTTAGAGGATGGAGAGAGGCCAAGGAGCTAACAAAAGATGTAAAAGGAAGTGGCAGAGAGAGAATACAGAGAATATGATATCACAGAAGCCAAAGAAAGAAAACACTTCAAGGAAAAAGGCTCTCAACAGGTTGAACATGGCTAAGAGGAGTATTCGGCGTGGACTGAAAGATGTCCGTTAGATTTTGACAAAGACTGAAAAGTGACCTTTCAGATTTTCACTACATGGAGGCAACAAACCCAGGAGGGATTTCAGGTCTCCTGAGAGGGGGACTGATATTCGACCCCTTTACTGTGCTAAGGTGATTTTCTTACTCTCCCAGCTACGTCACAGCAGCCTTTCTCGGTGTCTAGTTTCAATGAGCTTCCACTTAGAATGTTGCTGTAATTTTGAACTCTACACTTATCTTAGATTTGCTAATTTGAAAACACACATGCACACAACTCATCTGTAAGTAAGATTTAACCACCCAGCAATCTGAGCAGCAGACACAAAATTTCATTTGGTATAATATCTAATACTTATGTGAAGCTAATTAAAGATAATTTGGTCTTAATGAGGCAAAGAGAATATAACAGTGTTCATTTCAAAGTAGGCTGATCCATGAAAGTCAAGTAAAATCACTTTCTAGTCCCAACATTTCCATAGAGATGAAGACTATCTGATAATTCCCATATTCATATCAGTGCTTAGAATGATCCTTCACATTTGTGGAATGTTTTATAGTCACTGATAATTTTCGTATCATTCTCTCACTAAATCCTCACAACAGCCCTGTGGATATAGGGTACTGATGTCACCTTCTGCATTTTACAGATATGGAAAACTGCAGTTGCACAGCTGGTGAGCAGAAGAGAACTGGAACACCACATTTGGGGCTCCTTGCACTATATACATCACTTCATGTCTTTGTTTGTTTGTTTGTTTAAATATTTTTATTGATTTCAGAGAGGAAGGAAGAGGGAGAGAGAGAAATAGAAACTTCAATGATGAGAGAGAATCATTGATTGGCTGCCTCCTGCACACTACAAACTGGGGATCGAGCCTGCAATCCAAGCATATACCCTAACCAGGAATCAAACCATGACCTCCTGATTCATAGGTTGACACTCAACCACTGAGCTACACTGGCTGGGCCACCTCATGTTTTTACTACCTGCAATCATTTTGTCAAAAGAACTTTCAGCAGAAAAAAAAACACAGTTGAAGAAAATACTGGCCGTTTGTGATACTGCGTCATATTAAATATAGAAATATTTCTAATTGTCCTGATGATGTAAGCAGAAGGAAACATTATTACTCATGTCTATGAAATCTAAGCAGAGTTCAAGTGTGACATCATACAAATGGTACTTCAGGTAGAGGCGGCTAAAAACCAACAGGCACATGTGGGAAACACATTTCACAACGATCCTCCATATGGGCTGCCATCTACATATCCTTTTCCTGGTTTTAAACTGCTATGGGTATTTTTTTCACATAAACATCTTACATTAGTGATTCCTTTGAACACTACAAATGGTCTCAATTCAATTCTAGAACCAATGGGCTCAACTGGGAGTGAAAATGGCCATTTCCATGAGACCAATGAGGGCTACAATCAACCTGTAATTCCCGCTCAAGAAACTGGACTGTGATGGGGGGCTCCCACCATTATCATAGGGCACTGTTGAGCCATGTCAGCCAGCTTTATTCCTTTCCCCCCTATAATAATCAAGGGGTCCCAACAGGACATTATACCTACAAGATCCCGTCCTCCCGAGCTCTCTAAGAAGAGCCATATTTTATTTTGGGCCTTCTATTTGAAGACTAGTAAATAACAAAGTCCACTCATCTGATCTACCAGCTGAAGTAAATGCCTATAATACATCTCCCCGAATTAGGAACAATGGTTCTTTTGACCAACATAGCTGTCTCCAGACTGGCACAATACTCAAGGGAAGATTAAGTGAACCTCAACAGTAGAGCCGGATCCCATTGCAGAGCCCAGAAGCACTCTGAGCCATCCTCTGTCCTAAACAAAGGAACATGATGACCCCAGGGCTTGAATTTCTGCCATGACCCATACCTCCACTCCAAAGCCTCTGGCTCTGTCTACCTGAAGGGAGGGGGAAAGACTGGTGCACAAAATGACTCTAGCTATATAAGCCTTCTAGACAGTATCCTCAATCCATTCTGCTCCGTGTGTTAAAAGAGAAAACAAGAGAATATTTTTGAAAAAAGAAAATATAACACTATACCTACACACTCTGGAAAAGTAAGAAGCTTTAGAGGAAAAATATTTCAGTGACCTCAAAGTATAAAGGAGATCAAAACTCTCCTTTGGCAGGTCTTCAATCTGGGAAAGACGAAGGGAGATTGATTACAACAGAAAATCTAAGATATGCCTGTTTAGAATTACACCTTTATACCCTGTGAAGGAGGCCTTGAAGTTATGATCTAGAAGATAATGATCTCGAATTCCTTATCAACTCAAGTAAGTGTATCACCGGGGTAAGGAAATATATGAAGGGGACTTTTCTTCCCACACTTAAGTGCTTCTTTAATCTGTCTAGGCGCCCAGACAAATACATACTCATGAAATAAAATAGTGAAGGGTACTGTTAAAGTACCACCTTAAAAATCACAAAGGGTAGACCCTAGACAAGTGAACACCACTGAATTGATCAGGCAGTGAAACAAAAGAATAATTCATTCAGAATGAGCCTTATGAGAAACCCAAAAGATAACTAAAGAGTCAGAACTGATGAGTGAGGCACTACCTCACCAGGCTAAAACAGAGAGACTGTAGGGTTGAAATTTATTAAACTGAACATACAGATAATGTTTCCCTGCCCTTTGTCACTACCCATGATAACATGGGCAGGTAAAAGGATTTAATGAATCTGTAGAGCCCATCAAAAAGACTGTCAGAATGCATTTTTCAAGCAGAGTTTGAAATGTCTTATTTCCAAGGCTCTCCCTCCTAGTGAGGTCCTGAAGCTGCTGAATCACATCGAGCCCATCAAGTTCAACCTTCATAAGGGGAAGAAGCATCATTATACAACACTGTCATGTCTCAGTATAAAACATTTCCTCCATCCAAGCATCGAGCAGCTGCCAAAAGCGGTGATGAGATTTTAAATTACTTGCAGCAATTAAGGGTAATATCAAATATGCCGAATTATAACAATGGCTGGCATTTATAGCACACTTACCAGAGTTGTTATAGGCCCTCTGCTAGGCTGTTTACCTGTGTCCTTTCCTTTAATTCCCACAAAACCCAAGAGGTAGGTGCTAATATTACCCGATTTTCTAATGAGGAAACAGGCTCAGAATGGTTGAGGAATTACCTCAATGAAGAGGAGCTAGGCTATTGCTGGCTCTCCAGTTTGCTCTTAACCACTATACGACACTGACTTCCTCAATGAAAATATGCTATGGTGTTTGGCAGGTTTGTTGTTTTTAAAGATAACTATAACTATAGAAATAGTAGTTGGTTATGAATTTCAAAATAACACTTTGGGGGGGGAGTTTCAGTAAGCTGGAAGAAAATTTAAAGATTAACACAAGGATTAATTTTAAAAATCCAATAAATGCCACTCAACCTGTTGATATGTATGTACGTGTGTTTAAGTATGTGTATGTGTGAATATATAACATATAAGCATATACACATCTCAGACAACTGTCACCTGCTGAAGAAGGAAGACTGGCTCTTTATGTAAAACAAATTATTTTATTTTATTATTTTATTTATTTACTTAAATATATTTTATTGATTTTTTTACAGAGAGGAAGGGAGATAGTTAGAAACATCGATGAGAGAGAAACATCCATCAGCTGCCTCCTGCTCACCCCCTACTGGGGATGTGCCCGCAACCCAGGTACATGCCCTTGACCAGAATCGAACCTGGGACCTTTTGTCCGCAGGCTGATGCTCTATCCATTGAGCCAAACCGGTTTCGGCTAAAACAAATTATTTTCATGTAAGCAATTTGACTTTTAGTTTTTATTATAAAACTAGAGATGTGGTCTTCAACTGTTGAGAAAAAGGCAGAAGTGACAGTCACCTTGAAAGCATGTGGGGGTCCTGCAATTTGCCAGAGGTCCAGTGTCCCTGCCCAGCATTCCTTGATTTCAACATCACCTTCTACAAAGACCATTCTTTTCCTACCTAATTCTAGGCAATTTTAATTTCTTTCATGCCTGATTTCTTGATTCTATCATTGCAATTTCCAGAATACTGTCCCTTTCAGTCACACAGAGCTGTGATGTAATACTATATTTCACCAGTAGGTGTCATGAACTGAAACACTAGATATTCTAGCTCAAATATCTCTTGAGACTTCAGGTTATAGAAAACACATGATTCTATTTGTATCCAGCTTGAAAACTTAGAATTCTCCTCGTTGAATCTGCCTGCAAAGTAAAATACTTTACATTGAATTACCAATGCTAGTATGAAATCAAAGCTTAATTATAAATATTAATATAAATTATATAAATATATATAACTTTATGTCAATGCTAATATATTCACACTTTTCTCCCCTCTACCTGTAATTACTTATAAAAATTTTAAATGTATGCTATTAGCAAATAATTGCTTTAAGTAACAAATACAGTTTTGCCTGGTGGGTGTGGCTCAGTGGTTGAGCATCAACCTATGAACCAGGAGTTCATGGTTCAATTCCAGGTCAGGGCACATGCCCAGGCTGTGGGGCTCAATCCCCAGTAGGGGGCATGCAGGAGGCAGCTGATCAAAGATTCTCTCTCATCATTGATGTTTCTCTCTCCCTCTTTGGAATAAATAAAAAAAGTCTTTAAGAAATAAATACAGTTTTGAAAGAGATAAATAGTATGTAGCTATAATAGGGAGTCATTGTACACATACAAAAAAAACCCAACTTACCACTACTGCCACAGTCTGCACAAGAAAGGAGTTCTTCTGGTTTCTTTTCACGATTTGATTCTTTAGTCCCCAAACAGAAGCTACATATTGGAATGGGATCAGCACGGGGCTATAATTAAAATGAAAAAATATTGTTAGTCTTCCATTTCAAAATTAAGAACAAAACATTAAGTCAAAAGCTGTTTATATTTCTTTAACAAAGAAAAACTGCTCAATAAGGTGTCCAAATCAGCATTTTCTGCTAATAAAATAAATCTTTAAAATTATCTGATACTAAAGAATTTATTGCCTGAATGTTTTTAAGTGTAATACATAAGATTTAGAAGTAATTTTTATTAAACTAATGAAATTATATATATATATATATATATATATATATATATATATATATATGCCTAAGCAACCAAACAACTGATTGCTATGACGTGCACTGACCACCAGGGGGCATATGCTCAATGCAGGAGCTGCCCCCTGTTGGTCACTGCATTCCCACAGCCAACCTCCCATGGCCGGCCAACCTCCTGCGGTCCCTCCCCTCTGCTGGCCAGGTGGTCAGTGCGCTCCCACGGCCAACCTCCTGTGGTCCCTCCCCCCAAGGACCCCACCTGTGCACGAATTCGTGCACCAGGTCTCTAGTATGTCATATAACTTTCCATTAATGAACATTAAGGATTCATTTGAAATCTTGTATCATTCCCATAACCTATATGCCTATAATAAGTGGATTCGTCTATGTATTCAGTATTCAAGATTACAAATATCATGTACTTAGGTCTGACTGTTTAGTTGAACTGTATCAAATGTTTTAGTGCAGGTTACTGTTATTCTCTCCCCCCCCCCCCCCCGCCCCAACTCAATCAATTTTTAAAAAGTAAACCACATCATGCCACATAAAGGAAATAAACTCTCAGTCTATGACAATCCCACTATAATAAAAGAAATAACAAAACATTTGTCTAACCCCCTAGGACCCTTTAACTCTCACTAAGGAAAATGCTTTGAACAGTGTATAAATCTGCATACATTTTGTGTCTCCATTGTTATTTATGACTACCAGCAATGCTAGTATTCCCATCCATATGAATAGTTGACTGTGCCTACAGATCTGGTCACATTTATTTTGAACAACCAAAACTGTATGAAAACTAAAATTTTTTGCATATTCCAAGCCTTCACACATGTCTGCCAGCCATCTGAATGCAACTATAATGTATTTATATTTAAATCTCTTGAATCAAAGATTCAAGGCAAGAAAACTTAGTATAATCACAAAATTTTTAATGTAAATTTAAAACAAGATTTTGCTAGGTCTTTCTAAATATACACCAGCATAGAATAAACATCATTTGTTCAGTTACTCTATCCCAAATGCCTTAATACATTGCCTGATGCACAGTAGGCACTCAAAAAAATATTTGCTAACGGAATAAATGAAAGAAACATATGCTAGTTTATCAAAAAAACAACGCTCATCTCAAAGAAAATATTTCAAATGCTTACAATGATTCCAACAAATGTCCTGGTTCACTGTGACATGTCTTCAAAAACCAGAATCTGTCTTATAACCAAGCATTTACAAAATAGTTGAATACGACTGTTAATTTTATCTTACAATATAAATGTTCATCATTTTGCCCTTATTTTCAATTTAATGTGTTCTTTCAATATGCACAGGCTTTACTTTCTGAGGTAGCTATGCAAATGTGTTTTTGAGGCCCTAGTTAAAAAAGAATATAAAACAGTTTGAATTAGAAAAACAAAAAAAGACAACCTACAATAAATTGGTCACTGACTCCAGCCACAAATTTTTAAATGCCAGATAATCAGCACTGCATAATTATGGATCCATAGTTATTACTTGCAACTGCTCAACTGCAGTACCTTGGGAACACTTTTGTTCCTTTAAATAGCAATTAAAAGAACAATCTGGTTTTAAAATGACAACATTCCCCTGATAGATTCTAGCTAAAACCCAGTCCTTGTACTAATGGGATTCCTGCTTTCATTTGATATAACAATGCTCAAGCCATTGCTGCCATCCTTGCAGTGATAAATAATTTACAAAATGTCACATATCATTCATGCAATGAAACAAATCCAAACCTGAAATCCCATTTTTCTTTCCCAGATGAATTTTTAGCTGCAAGAAAGACATGGCCATCAGCCAGCATTCGTGCTCATTTTTCGTTTTTAACTAAAGGTAACACAAAGGACAAAGGTTGCTAGTAGTTCATGGCCAGAAAGACTGATGTCCCACACTCTGCCCAATAATAGAAAGCATAGATGCTATCACTTCACGCTACATTCAAGTGAACCCCACCATGCTGATGAATGCTTACCGCCATTTATTTTAGGGATAACTATCTCACAATACTCTATAAAACCACTGCATTATACAGAAATGTCTGCCCTGCTGAATTATTGATAATTCAAAGCACTTTTTGCTAACCTCAGTATAGCCAAGTCTAATTAACTTTAAAAAATTGTCACTTGTATGAAATGAAACTTTTACAGTAATGCATGTAAATGGGTCACAGAATTATTATGATTCACTATTCTCAATCAGACTACATATAAACTGTTTCAAAAATAATCCCTGGTAATAGATTCAAATGGATTGCAATCAGAAAGAGGTCTGAATACAAGGCAACTTGATTCTATGCAAGTCCACTACAGACAAATCATATTTAAGAAGCCTGAAAATACCTCCCAATTCTTAATTCCTTTCTTTGAAATGTCACAATGTTGCCTAACCTGTTGATCACATTTTTTTACCAACATGCCTGAATAGTTCAAGCTAAACTGGAGAATTAACACCCATGAATAGGCTTAAATTCTGCAGACTGCTTAGGAAGCACGTCCTCCGCATCTCCCATGTAATGGCCATGGGGAAGCTCTAGGGTAGAGCTGCTCACACACTATCTCATTTAATCACCTTAGCAACCCTGCCATGAATGTATATTATTGCAGACTCATTTTAGGCAGGAAATTGAGGATCTGAGAAGTTAGGTAACTTTCCTAAAGTTGCACAGGTTCAACTGTGGAGCTGGGATTTAAACACAAGTCTGTCTTCTCTAAAGGCCATTCCTCACCTGTACTACCCATCACTCCCCCTTTTCTCCTCTCAGGAAAACAGATATTATCTTTCCATCGAAGGCAATAACTCTTTATATACATGCTCAAAACCCTTTCCTTTTAATTTCTCCCATTACCAATGGCATAGGGTCTTGAAACTATTTAAAAAGCAACCATTAACATGCGATAGATTATTAATTACAACAGAGAAAGATACCTTTACAATGGCGCAATCTGACAGACATCGCCTTAACCCAGTGACTGAACCCTTCACCAATATGGGACAAACAGATGCCATGTGCCTCCCGAGCATTACACTAAAGGATCCATCTCCCTGGAAACATTTGCCCCGAATCTAATAATAAGGAAACAATCAGGCAATTCCAAACTTGGGGACATTCTGTAAAAGCAACTAGCCAGGACTTTTCAAAAAATGTCAATGTAGGCAACTAAAGTGGCAAGAAAACGAAATACAATTCATGATTCTTGCTTGGGTTCTGAATTTTAAAAATACCCACAGCTATAAAGAACATAATTTGGATAATTATGGAAATATGCACTAAATAATAGACAATATATAAGCTAGATATAACAATATTGAGTCAACATAATTGTGAATATATAGGAGAACAACCTATAGCATTCTTAAAGGAGTTGTGTGCTAAAATATTTTAAAGTGCCATAATGTCTACAATTTCAGTTCAAATGACACAGGGGAAACACCTGTGTGTGTGTGTGTGTGTGTGTGTGTGTGTGTGTGTGTGTGAGAGAGAGAGAGAGAGAGAGAGAGAGAGAGAGAGAGAGAGAGAAAGCAAACATGGCACAATGTCAACAGTTGGTGAATCAATAAAGGGTATCTTCATTATAGTATTCTTGCTATTTTTCTGCATGCTTGCAATTTTCCAAACAATAAGTTGAGGGGAAAAGAATACCCCTTCATTATTAAAAAAAAAAAAAAAAAAAGATCTAGAATAAATGATTATATCATTGGGACTACATGCATCTATAAAATAAAATCTATCAATCTAATTACCAAGTCACAGAAAATACAGAGGACAGAGGAAGGTGTGGATCTAGTATATAGCAGAGGGATGCAAGTACCTAAACTCTCCAGGACAAATGACTCAGTTTCATCAACGAAGAAATTAAAAGGGAGATAGTGAGTAAGCAAGGCTTTTCAGCCAATCACAATGTATGTTCCTTATCTTGAGCATGATTTTTTACAAAGTAAATTGTGAAACTAAACAAAAGTGCATCACCTACTGGGGCTAGTTAGCCTTGAAGAACCTATTGGGAGGGGGCAGCTGGGTGTCTTTATGCAGGGGAAGGCTCAGATTTGTTTCCTATGAACACAAAATTTGTATCAACAGAGGTGATTACAGAGAGTTAAATTTTCAACAGAGTTGGCCAGCAACAGAAAGGATTGTGTGGCCTTTTTTCCTGCTGCCGTTATTAATGTACTAGTGGCCCAGTGCACGAAATTTGTGGATGGGGGGGTGGGTGTCCCTCAGCCCAGCCTGCACCCTCTCCAATTGGACATCCCTCTCACAATCTGGTACTGCTGGCTCCTAACTGCTCACCTGCCTGCCTGCCTGATCACCCCTAACTGCCTCTGCCTGTCAACCTGATTGTCCCTAACCCCTCTGCCTGGCTGCCTGATTGCCCCTAACTGCCCTCCCCTGCCAGCCTGATCTCTCCCTAACTGCCCTCCCCTGCAGTCCTGATCGCCTCTAACAGCCTTGTCTGCTGACCTGATCTTGTCCCCACCTGCCCTTTCCTGCCAGCCTGATCTCACCCCCAACGGCCCTCCCCTGCAGGCCTGATCTCTCCCCCATCTGCCCTCCCCTGCTGGCCTGATCTCGCCCCCAACTGCCCTCCCCTACAGGCCTGATCACCCCTAACTGCCTCTGCCCCCACCACTATGGCTTTGTCTGGAAGGAAGTCGGACTGCAGGACTGACTTCCGGTATTCGGTCATCCGTTCGGTTGTTTTGGACGTTATAGACCCTGGCTCTTCATATATATAGATTTATTTCATTTTTTAAATTGCAGCCAAAAATATACATAAAATTTACCCCCTTAACCACTGTTAAGTACACAGTTCAGTGGCATTATGCACATTCGCCTTATTGTACAACTATCATCACCACCCATCTCCAGTACTTTTTCATCTTCCCAAACTGACACCTTGTCCCCATTAAACACTAACTCCCCATTCTCCCTTCCCTCAAGTCCCAGGCAACCACCCTTCTATTTTCTGTCTCTAAGTTTGATTCCTTTAGGTACCTCATTTAAGTGAAATCATATAGTTTTTGTGGAATGGATTATCTTGAGGCAGCTGGAGACCCCAATAATCAGAAGACCAAGAAGAGGCTGAATGGCTCCTTCAGGATGGTGAGGATGCCACAGCCAAGGAGCCTCATACAAACTGGGCATCTGGGACCCTTCAAAGGTCCTTTCCAGATTAAACATTTTAATGGGTTCATGGCTGGATAATCTCTAAGGCCTTTCCCAGCTCAGCTGTAATTTTTTATTGATCCTATTATAGTTAAAAGACATTTTAAGAGTCTTCAGGACCCTTGACCACAAAATTAAATAGGCTTTCAAGACAAGGCATTTTTTTAAGAAGTTTTATATTTGCTTATGGTTACTTTTGTTTCTGCCATGAAGGAAACACGTTTGTTAGTCTTGTTAATCTAAGTAATTGGACAAAAATAAATGAAAGCTCCTGCACTCAATCAGAGCCAGGGGTCTCTAGGCTCACATTCTCTTTCTAACAACCACAGAAAACAGGGGTTTGGTCTCTATTCACAATGATCAGGGATATCACCCCTTCTTTCCAGTGTCCTCCCTACAGATTCATCTCAAGTCATCTACAACTTTCTTGAATCTACTCATAAAACATACATTTTAGTCACTGCAAGTGTTAGAAATAATTCAGCATTTTTCATTCATCTATTCATACTTGTATCATGGAAAGACCTAGATTTAAGTTCTGTACTCCTAGTCTCAGGTCTCCTCATTTGTAAAAGGCCACAATAGTTAGTGTTCACGTTATTTAGCTCCAGGGCTGCTGAAGTTCAAAGGTGAGTGTGTGTGAAGTGCTATGTAAACTATAAAATTCTATTTAAATATTGTTATGATTATTGCAAAATTCACTTTAGCTCTTAAAGCAAAAAGCACAAACAACTTCAAGTCCATAATAAGTAAAGATCAGCACAAATGAATTGTTCTGGAGTTTAGAATTACTCCATAAAAGACTTAGATTCTTTGAGCTCCCATGATAAATATTAATCTTAGAGGGCTTTTTCTTTTTAATGAATTAATCAGGGAGTACAGGAACAGGGTATAAAGTGCCTCCATGAGAACCAAGAGGCCTGTAACTGATTTAATAAAAGGAAAGCTCAATGTAAAAGGAAAGAAAAAGGTGTCAAAGGAAGAAAATCACAAACAAATATGAAATCGTAAATGAACAATACCACAAAATGAACAAAGGGTTTATAAATCTGAGTATCAGACAGTTCATCTTTGGAGAGTATTCCCTACTTTGAGCTCAGACAGCTCAGTTCAATGACTCCAAAACAAGTTGTATGAAAGGGCTGCTTTAAGACTCTTTTTTATGTCTCTCTTTAATTTGCACCCCCCCTTTATCATTCTGTACTTAAATCTGAAGTTAAAGTAATGCTTTGCCATTTACTGAAATGCTTTTCTCAAGTGTCTCACTTGTGCCGAACACAAACCCTGGGAGCCAAGGCTGGTGGCTCTGTCGGTCTCCATTTTCTAGGTAAGTGAAATGCCTCCATAGGGTCACATAGCTATTAAGCCTGCTGACTCCTAGCCCTCTGCTTTCACTCCCCACATGGTTGGTCCCTCATTTTGTTTAGAGCTTGATTCAGATACCACATTATCAGAGACGCTTTCCCAAACTACTCTCTCTGAAATTGCATTCCACCAATGCCACTCTGGATCCTCCAGGCCTTGCTTTATTTTTCTGCACAACAGTCATCACTATCTAACTTACTACGTATCATTTATTTGTCTTATTTTATTTCACTTAATTAAACTATAAAAGCTCCATTAGGAGGGCAGAGACTTTGATCATTGCTGTAGCTGCAGCCTCAAAGTATACTTGCTGAATAAATGAATGCACAAATGAACAAACTGACTGCTTTCAGGTTAGCAACTGGTTTCTCTGGTTCAACAGGTCCCAAAATAGTGACTACTTTCTTTACTTTAATATATATCCTTGATGACTACAAGATAATATGCAAAGTCACCATGGATGGCACGATGGGTTCCATCACTGTCTAATCTGAACGTCTTTGTTCTATTCTGGCTATTTATAATGATTGACACTTACGTATGGAAATAATTGTCCTTCCCTGGGTATAATCTGACAAGACAGAACGAAAAACTTTAAATCAGCTGGGAGGAAAATTATCTCACCACAAGTATTAACTATTAAGGCTCACTCAGTAATAGTCACTATAGGCTGCAGGTAAGGCAGATTTGGGGCCACGCCCAGTTGCCAGTACCTAATTGTGATCCCCTTCTTTCCCTCAAGAAAGAATTCTACAAGTAAAAAAATAAAAAATAAGTAAAGGAAGATAAATACACTGTAGTGAGAGTAACAATGATAACAAGAATGTGAATCTGTTAAATCTATTTTTTTAATATCTTATGAACTTTGGCGCTTTATTAGCAATAAATATTTTCCACAAACTGCACAACTGACACCAGTGGGACAACAGAGGTTGAACATTGTTTGTGTTGTTTTAGGGCAACATACTTTGTGTTTTTCTTGCCACTTCAGCACTCTACTTGACACTTATCTAATAAAGAACTAGACTTCATTTCTTGCCACTTAACCTACTTATTCAACTGCTGTCAGTTTGACCAGATCAAACAGGCTCCTAATGAGGACACAGATCACACTCAGGATTTTCCTTTATAGCAATCTGCTCAGATGTGGTCTTTGGAAACACACTAACTTTAAAAGCAGAGACTTCCTGTGATGATCTACACGGTCTTGTTTTTTAAAAGCGTTATCTTGGTCCCATCCGTGTGAGCTGTGACTGTGGTCAGTGCAGTCACTCCTCCCAGGAAGGTCTGGTGCCCTCGCTCAGCAGCACCAGGGCTCCTGCAGGCCCTTCAGGGCACAGAACTGTTCACTACATGCCTATCGCCATTTTCTCTACACTCACGTATCCTTTCATTTTATTCTAAGGCTAGTCTTAACAGTCCTGTCATGAATTTTGACCTAAATAGATGCCAAAATAATTTTTCTCAGAAGATAACTGGAGATGTATACTTATTATAAGGCTTTTCACAAGCAACAATTTTACACTAATTTTATTCTCGCCATATAGATTTTTATTGTATCACCTCTGCTGCTCATTATACTTCTCTGTGGGTAATTGGTTCTGTGATGGAGCACTACATCATTCCCACTGGCTCGGGACTGAGTTTCTGTATTACTCTGGACAAAAAGGATTTACTGTTGCTGATGTATGGAGATCTTGAGTGTGACTGCTGTTATTTTACCACCTGTCACAGTGCAGAGGGTTCTCTCTTTTTTAAGTGACAACAAGTAAATTAAATATAATAAAATAAAAATATTTAAAAGCATCCCTATCCATCTCCATAATCTTTTTTCATTTAAAAAATAACTTGGAAGCAAAAACAGCAGCAATGACCACTTACTGGGAAATCCCACAATCAAAGGCTGGTTCAGAAGTACAAAATAATAAAAGCTTAGCTACAAAGGAATAAGAAGAGGAGGAAGACTTTCTGAGAACATTCAGCCACACAGATATCAATTGTGTGGAGCTAATTGAAATGCTCAGATTGTATCCTGTGGTCTAGAACTTGTTCTAATTAGGCAGGTGTGCCATTTATGAGTGCTGATTGAGGAGAGCGCTTCTGCTTTTGGAAGGAAACAAATCTAAGCCTGTTCACTGCATTTAACAATAGCATCTCATTTGTCTTTTTGGTGAGGAGGGAGGGGGAGAAGAGATAATGAAACAAAACTACCTTCCCAGGGTCTTTAATTTCTTATCTGGACAGGGACGTGGCTTTTAAAGATTTCATTTGAAAATCTCTCCTCCACCCCTACTATTTGAAATTGCAGATACTGCATTTATCCTCTTAAGAGAGATCAAAGTCTGATTCAACACAGCTGGAAATTCAACACATGGTTACAGTAAGTCTGCTTAGGATTTACAAACTATTCTCTTTGGCAAGCATATCACAATATTAGCAAATAATATAAACCTTACTCTAGATTTTGAAAAATAAAAATTATAAAACAATTTATATTCAAGTGTCACAATTTGGTAATAGTTTTGTTTTTTCTTTCTTTTATTTTTAGAGTAGTTTTAGGTTCACAGCGAAATTGAAAGAAAGGTACAAAAATTTCCTATATACTACCTCCACTGTCAAACATCTCTCACGAGTGGAACATTTGTTAGAAATGATGAACCTGCACTGACACCCAAAGTCCACAGTTCACATTAGGGTTCTCTCTTGACATTGTACAGTCTATGGGTTTGCACAAATTTATGATGGACAGATTTTTCACTACCCTAAAAAAATCCCAGAGCTCCACCTATTCATCTCTCCCTCCCCTTTGAACCCCTGTTTACCACTGATCTTTTTTTACTGTATCCATAGGTTTTGCCTTTTCCAGAATGTCACATAGCTGTAATCAAACAGCTGGCTTCCTTGGTTGCCCCGAGGCATTTGTTTTGATCTACATGTGATGCCTACAACCCCACCTAGACATTCTCATTAGCAATTCCACCAAGAGAAACCTGCATTAACTGTTCAGAGAAGACACAGGCAACTGAATTGATTGCAATTAGATCCAAACAGAAGTAGAATATAAAGAGTTGAGACATAGGTAAGTGGATATTAACAAGCTAGAAAAGTCATATATTATCACTTTCTCAATAATATCACCACCACCACCCCTGACAACCTTCCGCATTCACCGAGATCCCCATGGCCGTTGAAATGCTCTGCACTATTAGATAAGTCACTAATATTTACTCCACACACAAGTATGCCAAGTAGAATATAATTGGTACTCCAGGTGCTTGTCCTCCCAGAACCAACAAAAGTAGTGTAATTCCATAACCACTCTCAATTCGCAATTGCCCTGTGGACATGTAAACTATCTTATGGACAGAATCTCCATGCCCTTCAGATGTCTGCTTTTGTTTTCCTCCCTTTCAGAGTACCTTTGACCCTTTCAATTAAAATAGTCATAAGCATTAGGAAAAGAGGATTGCTTGGATAATTACCACCAGAATGTCAAGAGCTCTGACCTTGTTTTTTGGACTCTGTCCTAAACTTCTTTGTGGTGGCAATTCTAGATCTATAAATGCTTTAGGCCAGGCACCATCCCAGCACTTAAATGCACCTCACTGGTGACACTGCTCTCTGCTACTCCAGTATCACTGCAGGCAGTGTGGGGACTGCACACACATCAGCCCCTCCCCGGCAAATGCAATGCCAGCTATAGCAGAGCCCGTTAGAAACACCAGATGTGACAGGCTTCCCCCTCAAGGCAAGGATTTTTAAGCTCAATTTCCCAGAGCTTTAAGAGTCTACAGAAGCCTACTAACTGCATATACAGAAGGTGAAAAAAAAGCTCTTTATTTTTGTGAAATCAATTTTGGGGGGCATATTTTAAATCAAAGCTTAATACACTGTGAGTTCTTTGAAGGAGATACTTGTTTGGTTCATCTTTACCACACATAATAAAGAACTGCACATACCTTAAATGTTTGATAAATATTTGTTGAATATATAATATGTAATAGAAAAATGAGAAAAATTATTTCTCATACTTGGTAATTTCTCATTTTCTAAATTACATTCTAAGTATATAAATGGTAAATAAAAAGATAATAATAGGATACCATATGGTTAAGAGGGAAGTAAACACTTAAAATGTTTGCCCATTTAGATCCTACTTACATTTCTTAAATTATAAACTATATATAACATAAAAGTTTAAGTGTAAAGTTCAGCAGCACTAAATACATTCACACTGTTTACACTAAGTTAAAGTATATTTTAAACAGTTTTGAGTAAATGAATATACTCACGTAACCCACATCTCTACCAAGAATATTCCATAACCAGAAAGTTCTCTCCTGCCCCTTCCCAGTCAAGAGAGCTCACTCTCTTCCCACGTAACCACTCTCATTTCTGCCACCATACTAGTACTTGGGTTTGTCTGTTTTCAAATTTCATCAGTGGAACTAGACACTGAATTCTTTTGTGTGGGACTTCTTTCACTCATCATGTTGTCATATTCATTCATATTGTCACATATATCAGTAATTCATTTATTTTTATTGTAGCAGTATTTGATTATAAAATATGCAAATGTTTGTTTATTCCTGCTATAGTTGATCAGCATTTAAGCTGTTTTCAGTTTAGGGCTAAAATGGATAAAACTGTTTTGAACATTCTTGTAGAAGTTTTTTTGGATATGTGTTTCCATCTCTTTTGAGTAAATTACCTGGGAGCGGAACTGCTGGATCATAAGGTAGATAGAGATTTAACTTTATTAGAAACCTCTAGCTAGATAAATTAAAAAATATAAAATAAAAAAATATTAAAATGCTGCCCTGGTTGGATAGCTCAGTTGGTTAGAGCATTGTCCCACTATGCTAAGGTTGCAGGTTCGATCCTTAGGCAGATACAAGATGTAACCAATGAATGCATAAATAAGTGGAACAATAAATTGATGTCTCTCTCTATGAAATCAATTTAAAAAAAAATTAGTCCTACCCAGTTTGGCTCAATGGATAGAGCGTCGGACTGTGGACTGAAGGGTCCCGGGTTCGATCTGATCAAGGGAGTATATAGGTTGCAGGCTCGATCCCTAGCATCCCTGGCCCTGGTGGGGGGAAGTGCAGGAGGCAACCAACTGATGTGTCTCTCTCACATTGGTGTTTCTCTCTCTGTCTCTCCCCCTCTGTTCCACTCTGGAAAAAAAAATCAATGGAAAAATATGGTTGGGTGAGGATTAACAACAACAAAATTAAACCAATCTTGCTTGCATTTCTAGATAAATCCCCTCTGGATAAACGTGCAATATATTATTTTTTATACTATTTCTGGATTTGATTTGCTAATATTTTAAGAGATTTTTATGCTTATATTCAGGAGAAATATTACTCCATAGTTTCCCTTTTTTACAATATCTCTGGTTTATTTTGGAATTGGGATATTTCCTCCTCTTTCTCAAACAATTTATCTAACATTTGTATTAGAAAGTTTTTGATAGATTTCATCATTAAAGTTGTCTGCTGCCTGAGCCTGGAGTTTACTTTGTAGCACAATTTTAAATTATGAATTCAGTTTCTTTAGAAGATACAGAGCTATTCAGATTATCTTGTATGTGTCAGTTGTGATAATTTGAGCATTCAAGGAAATTTTCCATTTCATCTTAATTACCTTATTGGCATAAAATTGCCATGATATTTCCTTATTATTCTTTTTATGTGTTCAATGCTATTTCTTCTCCAATTCCTAGTATTGGTAATTTTGGCTTCCCCCCTTTTTAAATTTCAGTCTAGCTAAAGATTTCTGAATTGTATTGATGTTTTCAAAGAACTGGCTCTTGATCTCCCCTATTTACTTTCAATGTTCTTTATTTGCAGAAAATGTTCATTCTGATGCAGAACCTGATTGGTTACCATCATCACTATCACTATTACTATTTTTCTAATACAATAGCCATGTGGCTATTCAGAGTAACACTGTTCCTTGGATGTGGACTAGAGGGTCCAAAATCTACTCTGGTGCCATATCTACATCACTCCTGGGGCCTGGAGGCAGGGCGGGAGTAATGGCTGATATTTTAGTAGAAGAAGCCTACCAAGGACTGCTCTCTACATAGTGGTTCTTAATCAGGTATAATCAGAATCACCTATTTTTAGATGCACATGTCTATGTCACACCCACAGATTTGATTCAATAGATCTGGAATTGGCTTAGGCATCTTAATGTTTCTAAAGCCTCAAGGAGATTCTGTTGGTACCCCATGTTGAGAATTATAGCTCTGAGTAATTAGGACATCAGGCAGTTTATGCTTAGGAGAGGCTAAGAAGTAGGAGAGTAAATACAGGGCAGTGAGCATTTTAAAGAACTTGTTGCTTATTCTTAGTAACCATGGGTCTGAGGGCTCCAGAGACATAAATGAGTTTATATACAGGGTATCCCCCAAAATGTATCCATTCTTCTGATAGCTCAATTTTGAAATTGAAATGTATTTTAATAAACACTGACTTTATAATTATTCCAAGTATGTGTATACATTTTTTGAGACACCCCATGCATAAATACACTTTAAAAGTCAAAAGAAGAAAAAAACAACATGAGTGTAAAAGACATGGCTTAAATCTCTTCAATGCAAGGGCTATTTTGTTGATTTTAAAGTAATAACATATACATGTGTTTTTTTTAAATTCTAATAATACAAAGATATACCAAATGGAAAATAAGTTTCCCTTCTATGTATAATTCCTGGACACTCAAATCCCCTTCCCAAAGTTTCGTTGAGAAATTTTCATTGATAGACCTGGCACATATGAACATACAACACCTTTTAAAAAAAAAAGTTGAGGTATATTAAATCACTTTCATTCTAATAGATACTGAGGTTACTGCCACTCTTTTGCTTCTACAAAAATGTACAGATGGCCCTAGCTGGTATGGCTCAGTAGGTTGAGTGTCATCTCATGCACAAAAAGGTCACCACCAGTTCAATTCCTGGTCAGGGCACATGTCCGAGTTGGGGGCATGATCCCTTGAGGTGATGTGCAGGAGGCAGCTGATGAATGATTCTCTCATATCATTGATGCTTCTATTTCTCTCCCTCTCCCTTCCTCTCTCTGAAATTAATAAAAACATACTTTACAAAACAAAACTGTATTCTCTTAAAAAAAAAGTAATCCCCAAATTACCCATATTCAACTTTGGGATATGCTTTACAATTTTAATATGATGATTTGCCAAAGAGCAAAACCCTGGAGTCAATGCCCTGCAGGAAGAGCTGTTATCAGACAAGGAGTAGTATGGTAACAGTTCTAATAGTTAGTAGTTGTAGTAACAGCAAACATTTGAAGAGCACTTATTATGATATTCAAGTAAGAAGTTAATTCACCATTAAAATGCCAAAAGGAAGTTACTATTATCTCCACATTACAGATGAGAAAACTGAAGTTAACTTTCTGAAAACATTAGGCCCGAGGACCACTGCTGTACCCTTTCTTTCTCTGGTTATCAAGTTCACTATCACTGTATTGTTTGTACTAATTGATATCATCATTTTTCAAGGACACATAGGAGGGGCAATTGTTTAGAAGCCTTATTTTCTAGCTCCTGTAAAGTCCAGCTTAGATAAATAGACAGATCACTGTAACTGATCAGCCTGGGTCAAGGTCAGGCAGAATTTAATATTATTTGACACTACAAACAATCTCCCCTTAGCTAATCAGGACCTGTGTGTGTTCAGAGGCTACAGAAAAGTTGTTATAAATCTCTTGGCTTTATTTGTTAACTAAGGTGTGTTAGAGTAGAACAGCCTGCTTTTAAAGTTATCTGAAAACTAAGTTTGGTTACAATATTAATTCCTATGTATTTGGCTTCGAGGCTACATTTTATGCTTTATAGAGATCAAGCTAAATATACAGTTCTCAGTCAAAAAGCCCTGTAGAGTAACTTGATCCGAGCAGGGGCACTTTAACTCACTGCCAAATAAAAAGCATGATCGCCTTATTCCACACATACAAATACCATTCTAGGATAGGCCAATTAATCATGAATATAAGTTTTCAGACATTACATAATTTCACATAGACTTGCTTCTAATGCCTGCCAAAGAAAACAGCAATTTATATCACTAGGAATAAATCTATACTCAAAAAGAAATGAAATTACAAACATAAAACAGTATAACGCTAGTCACCTATTTCATGCCACCCTCCCTTATAATTTTATTTTACAAAACTGGCATTAGTAACACAACCCAAAATGATATAAGCTGTTAAATTACATAAATAAATGAAAAAAAAGGAAAAATCCAAGTACTTTTTACATTTACAAGAGTAGCAACCTCTGAGATATGACTAATGGCACTAAAAATACCCTATATAATAAAAGGCTAATATGCAAATCGACTAAACAGTGGAATGACCAGTCGCTATGATGGACACTGACCACCAGGGGGCAGATGCTTAACGCAGAAGCTGGCCCCTGGTGGTCAGTGAACTCCTACAGGGGGAGTGCCACTCAGCCAGAAGCTGGGTTCACTGCTGGAGTGCTCAGCAGCAGTGGCAGGAGACTCTCTTGCTTCTGCAGCAGCACTAAGGATGTCCGACTGACGGCTTAGGCCCGCTCCCCAGAGGGGGGAGCGGGCCTAAGCCGTCAGTCGGACATCCCCCAATGGCTCCTGGACTGTGAGAGGGCACAGGCCAGGCTGAGGGACACCCCACCCCCCAAATGCATGAATTTTGTGCACCAGGCCTCTAGTAAATAATAAAGTCACATGCGCACTGCACGCTTCTGGGTCCTCCAATATCACACACACAAAAACCATTGGTATATTAAGTCACTTATTATTATTTGTAAATGATTTCATTTTCCTACCTAAAATTATTTCTATTCTGTAAATAAATGTTTCTCTCACACATCCCTGGGAAATCAGGAATAAGAGACTAATTTGAAAAACTCCACCAATATCTACAGTCAACATTTTTAAATATAAATAATCAACATAAGCCTGGTAAGTATTCTATTTATAAAATAAACCCATCAGCCCAGGATTACCTTCAGCATGTTTATAAAATTCCTTAACAAGCAAAATATTTGCAAGCAAAAAAAAAACAAACTAGAAAAACAAAAGCAATTATCCTCATGCTGTACTGAAGATAGATCAGACTTTAAAGGGGGTATGCAGACACTCATGACAGATTTATCTGGGTAATCTCCCTTCTACAGTCATTCTTCACACTACCCTTTTGAAAAAATTTCTCTTTCATTTACTTAAAATTGGATGGACTACTGCTTGTTTTTGAAACTTTCCTAAGAAAAATTGGTTGCCCTAATCACTATCATCCCAAAGCATGCTAGTACCTGTACCTACATGTGGGGCTTTGGTGCTTTTAAACAAAGACCAAACCACTAGTGCCAGATCTTCAGTAAGTATGTAGAAACAACCGGTACATTGCTTCCCAGCTTGGTTTAAACCCTAGCCTCAATAGCCAGGATTTTGTTCAACTTTACTGTTTTGCGTTTAATAATATACACTTTTTTCATTTTCTAAAAATGAAATTATATCACAATTATGAATATTTTTCCAAATTATGTGTATACAGATGTGAGTGCTCATGTATGTACATATTTATATGTGTGTGTGTGTGTGTGTATATAAAATATGAGTTTGAATTTCATTCTCTCCCCCATAATAACAGCTAATATTTATTGCATGCTTACTATGTGCCAGGTACTGTATGAAGTGCTTGAATTATTCTGACAATCTCAGGTAGGTGTTATTATTGTCCAAGTCTCATGAGAGAGGAAACTGTGACACAGGTTACATAATGGGCCCACAGGAGCATAGCTGCAAGTGGCAGAACTCAGATTCCAAGTTGAAAGACTGACCTCAGAACCTGCTTTCTTTACCCTCGTGTGGGTCTCTAAATTAGGGACAGTAACCAGAACAGGAATGGGGTATACTCTTATTACACGTAAGTTGAGGGCAAGGGTCATTTTGGAAGTGGTGAGTTTATAACAGGGGAGGATATTAGAGGAAGAAGCCATGGGAGGTCTATTATGTCAGAGTACATGAAGAGAAGAACATCAGAAAGTCTCTGCTTAATTCAAAATGACTTTCACAGAAGATGGGCTTTCAGAAGGGATTTGGAACAGAAGAAAAAAGGACAGTTTGTTGAGAAGAAGAGAGCCTAAGAAAATGATAGTGCTTGTGAGATGGCTCAAAAGGAAGGTGCTACTTAGAGGAACTTAAAACGATGAGAGAGAGAGAGAGAGAGAGAGAGAGAGAGAGAGAGAGAGAGAGAGGACCTAAGCAGCAGATGAGGGAAATGAGATAATCCAGAGCCTGCTGGTGACTGGCTTTGATGTATGGGGTGAACAGCTAGAGTATATGCAAAAGGAAATGAGAAAGCACTGTAAAGATTTACAGAAGGGGGTGGCATGGGCAGGAAGTCCACACAGCAGGAGGCCACAGCCCATTCGGACCTTGGAAGAGAAGGCAAGGAGAGGAAAATAACAGGCCCAGAAGCTACTGAGTTTAGTGGATTTCATAAAGGTTAATGTTATTCTGGACAAGTCTGTATGTTGAGGGGAAAAAGCCAGAAATTGCTCTAAATTCAATAAAATCTTCAGGAAAAAATTGCCAAGGCAGAAAACTTCCTAGTGACTCTGCCAGTACAGCTAATTGCTTAGCAATTACTGGCCATGATCATAACAGAAATTTTAGCCATTTTTAAAACTCTTATATTGTAAGGAACTATTACCTCAAAACCCGTGCAATTTTTATCAGTATTTGGGCATGTTCTAAGCAAAGTTCTCTACCTGTATCACCAAAATAAAGATGATAGTTTTCGAAAGAAAACTTACTCTGCTCCATTAAGCCAAGATGTACATATGAATCAGCTAAAGGGTACAATGAATAATGTATACTCACCTGGAATGGTTAACATATGAGCATACTGTTCCAAAGATACAGCTAGTTTTCTTAACAATCCAGATCAAAGGAATTATTAACAGTCCTTCTCATTTAGTTAAAGGGATAAAAATAAATATTTATGGGGGGAAAACAACTTTAGCAGCTTCTTTATTGATTTAGCTTTAGGAACATTTCACAACTGAATCCTTTTTAATAGTGTACAACCAGGGGAATGTGTCTAGTCAATAATGAACATCTACCTTGCAATTGGGGCTCATGGATTAATCAACATCTACTCAATCTCAAACCATCAGGCAAAAATCAACAGTGACCTACAACTCTTTAGACATTGTAGAACCACCCAAACAATGTTATCATTCACAAAACTCAAACCCTAACTACAAGCACCAAAACCAGTGTCTCAATTCACAAGTTATTTATTTCTAAGTTATCTCTTTTTTCCAAGATACTAATAACAGGAATTAAGTTGTCACATACAACACTTCCTATATTGTTGTTTTAGCCATATCATACACGACCCAAAAGCTGAGAAAGGGCAGGGCTTAAGTCCAAGGCCCAAAAGCAAAACTAGGGGGTGTGGGACTTTGGATCTCTCCACTGGATTGAATGGTCCATTGTTACTCCAAGTAAGTGGTTTCCGATCAACATGTGAAACAATAGTGGGGAAAATGGTGTGTAAGCAGAAAGTCTTTCCTCGTGAGCGGCAAGTTATATAAAGAAGGTTTTATTTCTAGTTATGGTCATATAATTACAGACACTTTAAGGAGAAGAGCCTGTTTGTTCTCCCTGGTGTGAGCAGCTCATGATTTGGGCTTTCTCGAAGCCAGCAGCCAAGTGGCAGTGGCAGAGATCCAGGAGTTCCTGGAGGAGAACAGATGGACAGCCATCCGGAAAAAAGAGCTCCCTGATGTCGCCCAGCAATGCGATGTGAGAGCCTGATAAATGTACCATTCGCATTCAGGTGTTACCTGCATAAAATGCAGGGTTCACAGCATAAGGAGGTATTCTTCTCATTGAGTAGCAGACAATACCGTGCTGATCTCCTGATCTCTCTCTCTCTCTCATTTTCGAATGAGGCCTTCCTAAGACTTACTATTTAGCATAAATCTACTTAGCCTAAGGATTATTTTTTAGTTTTCCTTTTAGTTTGGTGAAGAGAAAATTCATATTTCATCTAAGTTTCCAGAACTTGTTACAGAAAGTTGCCAAAAGGTTGTTGACCCAACTGCAGTAATAAGGAAATTAAGGAACAGAATCTGGAATCTGACTTCCTGGGTCTGGTTCCTAGCTTACCATTTTCTAGTTGTGTAGCCTTAGTCATGCTTTGACTCCTTGTTTAGTTTCTATAGCTGTAAAATGGGAGTAATAGTTGTGCAAATTACATGAGATCACATACCTAAAACACTTGAGACAATATATATATATATAACATGTAGTAACAGCTAAAAGAAGTTAGCAGCCAGCTGGCATGGCTCAGTGGTTGAGCAATGACCCATCAACTAGGAGATCACGGTTTGATTCCAGGTCAGGGCACATGCCCGGGTTGCAGACTCATCCCCAGTGTGGGGTGTGAAGGAGGCAGGCAGCTGACCAATGATTCTCTCTCATCATAAATGTTTCTATCTCTCTCTCCCTCTCCCTTCCTCTCTGAAATCAATAAAATATTTTCTTTTTAAAAAAGAGGTTAGCAGCTCTGAGTTATTGTTGTATTTGATGTAGATATTTTGGCCAATCAACATTTCTTTGAGCATCTACTACTTATTTCAACTGTAAAAAGTACAGACTCACTATCCACTATGTCATGGAAGACTCAAAGAATGAGATCATATGACCCATGCCTTTAAGAGTTTACAAATTACATGAGGAGAGAGCATACACACATAATTCAAGAATATATTTTCAGACAACATAATGAATCCCATAAGCACTTGTGTTTCTTGCTTTCTTCAACAGTATATTCTGTGAAAAGTTGGCAACTCACATTCTAAAATACCAGTTCCTCTACCCCTTTTAAAAGAAGGATATGGTGAACAATTCTGAAAATTAAACATCTCAAGAATTGTCAAATGTCAATTATATCTCAATAAAAATGGGAAGACAAGAATTGTCTTATTTTCTTTTATGATTTCATATGGCTAAAAAATATTTGAGCACTTATATGCAGGGATGCTATATTAGATACTAAAATTTGGGTTTTTGAAGTTTTATTTCCTTGAAGCTGTATAATTAGAATATAAAGTATGACTTGAAGTATGAAAGTTGGGTAATCAATCCATATGGCTGCCATAATAAAGTAAATTTTGATGCCAATTTCAAAATGAAAGATGAGTGAGATTTTTTCAATTAGAAACAAACAACAGAGGTTAAGGGCAATAGGCATGAGAGGAAAGAGATGGGGTGCTATGACCATTAAAATATATGGACTAGAGCAAGGATTCCTGCAGGAACAGGAAAAGAAAGAAGGTCCTTTAGATGGAGAGCCAACTTGGCAAGAGCCTCAAATTAAAAAAAGAACAAGGCTCTCCTAGCTGACCAGCATGTAACAAACACCCTCACTAGTCCAGAGCTCTTTATTTCCCTACACAATGCTGACCACAAGTAGCTAATAAGCTATTGCCTAGGACGCCCAGGGAACTCCTGCTTCCACCTGTTGAGTTCTGTGCTTAATTGTGTTTGTTTTCAAATCTGTTTATGTCAGTTATGCCTGTTACTATAATTAAGTACCTTAATTAAATACTGTACTGTTATCCAACATCCAATAAAATGTGTACAAAAAGAGTTGTAGTCTCTATGGACACTTAGTTGGATGTTTTTAGACAGACTTGACTAATAGTAAAACAAACAAACAAACAAAAAAACAACTATACAAGATTTGGAGAAAATACAACCTAGAAAAATTCTGCATTCCAAATGTTTCACAAGTACCTTTAAGAAACTGAGACTGCCCGAACCGGTTTGGCTCAGTGGATAGAGCATCGGCCTGCAGACTGAAGGGTCCCAGGTTTGATTCCGGTTAAGGGCATGTACCTTGGTTGCGGGCACATCCCCAGTAGGAGGTGTGCAGGAGGCAGCTGATCGATGTTTCTCTCTCATCAATGTTTCTAGCTCTCTGTCCCTCTCTCTTCCTCTCTGTAAAAAATCAATAAAATATATTTTTTTAAAAAAAGAAACTGAGACTGAAAATTGTTAAGAAAAATGATGAGAAACTCCAATCCATGCTAAAAAAAAAAATCATAGAGCTTGCAACAAACAACTGGCATGTATATACATGTTATATAACTTATAAGTTAAAACATTTTTTTAAAATGTATGTCATTTTTATTCTTTACTTTTAACCAACTTTTAAAAATTAATCAATTCTTATCACATCAAATAAAAAAGCTTCTACTATAATAAAGTCACGGGGACTTAATCATTCTTGAACAAAAGGACCAAAAACTACACCGGCATACAGGTGGAAAATCCATGTTCAAATACATAAATTTTAATATCTATATTTACTATGTTTCATTTCAGCTAAGTCTATGAGTCAAAATAAAAGGTAAATGTAAAATTTGTTACTTTGCCCACAAAACTTCAATCATTTTCTAAATAAATCATTACTGACCAATTTTAAGACCTAAATAATGGTATAAAAAATGGTAAATACAACTTATTTATGCTCACTTTTTTCTCAACTGGGTTAAAACATAGGTAAGAACGGAACCTAGGATGCATTAATGAGAACTATTTTATTTACTGTGAACTATTTTGAATACACACTTACTGTTTAAATATCTGAAACTAGCAGTCCAGTAGAAGCTACCTGTATCTTCCCCTTAATTGCCCAGAGCAGGTTATTAATCATAATTGCAAACAATTTGCCCAATGTCTCCTTGGTTTTTTTTGACATGACCATTTCACAAATAATTAGGCTATAAAACCACTAAATAGGGACAGTGTGTTGGACTATGTCCTGTACATGATGAATACACTGGTGGCACTCAGTCAATGTATGACTAATGATAACACTGCCATTCGTTTATTTTTCACATATTTTATGTTCACTGAAAAATATTTATCACAGGATTTCATTGTATGCAAGAGCATCTGTAACACAGGGTAGAAATGGAATGTTTTCAAAACAGAGCGCCTGGAAACATTAGCCAGAACTCAGGCAGCCAGCATTTGGGGATTTTTTTGGCAGGCACATAAAATAGATCAGACATTCTGGTTAGAAACTAAATTCCCCAGCAATAGGTAGAAGAAACCAATTTCATTCAAGATAAATGATTACTTTCAAATTCCATTAAGAGGAAAGAATCTCTGCGTGATAGAGATACAGGAATAAAATCGTGAAAGACAAATCAGATGTAAGAGATGAGGCCCAAACAACCACTACCTCATACTATGTAGCATTACCCATTATATAGCCCCAAAAGCTTTGCAAATTTTTATGCAATTAATTATAAATCACTAAACAAATCCTGACAGTGATGAAAATGCAGCTTGGACTGTCCGAACATTTCTAACTCTAAACTCTACACAACAAGGAGAAAAATATTCAGCAAGGGGGGAAAAAAGGTTTTTGGCTAAAAGCTCAGCTCACCATCTTGTACTTATCAAAGTCATCGTAAGAGGCATTATTCCAGGGTTACTTTACTGTTGTCTAAAAACGAAAAAATGTGCATGCACTGGTCAGTGTGCTCAATAAATACTTGTTGACTTGATGTCTTAATTTTTCAAGAAAAGAGCAATGAAACCTTTAAAAATTTAACAACTATGTTTTCTTTCTCCAAAAAGGTGACATAAATGAACTAAAAATTTTAAAATATAAAATAAATACAGGCTCTCCCCCAGCGATTAAATCAGTGATTCAAGTTGTTCCTCTTGACAGAATAGAAAATATTGCAAACATATTTCTTCTGTAATAGTGGATTTTACTAAGTAATGTTTATTTTCATCTATCTACCTCCCTACATGCAGGGCTGATGGGAAACCATAAAACTGAAATCATATTATTATACTTGTTTACTACTCAAAATATCTAGCATTCTCTGTTTCACAAGCATAACCAGTCTTAACCATTCAATCACACCACTAGTTTCTTGAGAGAAGTTCTTATACTTTTTTATACCCCCTTTAAGGTCTAATGTACCAATGGGCTTTCAGAGACCTTAAAAAAATTACTTCTCTATCAAGTAAAGTGATCATTTAACCAGAGAAAGTAAACCCTCGCATCTGGCACAACCAATACTACTTGCTTTATTCAAATATCCTTGTCCATAGGACAGGATTAACAATTTCACAAATTGTGAGCAGAGTAAAAAATCTGATACTGCAGCTATACAAAAACCAATTTGCTTTTCCTTGAATTTTGCACTGTACATCCTTACACTTGATGAAAAAGAGAACTGCCAATTAGAAGAAATTTCCAAATAATAAAATGCCAGGTAGATCATTCCTTTTTCCTAGAGCACTCTTTGTTGATGCGTTCAGGTGTCTGACTCATGACCTGAGTTAGCTTGCATAAGCCTGTGGCATCCTCCCCCAAGTTTAGGACAGCTAAGAGGGTCTCCTCTAGCTGCCAGCATGGAAAGCAGCACACGGTCTGCATACTTCCTAAGCTGGACAGCATAGTGTCCAAGGGCAAAGATCACTGTGGAAGCTGACAGTTGTGTGACAGCACTGCAGTGTTGCTGGATGCTTGTAAATGGCAAAGGACATCAACAAAGGCAAGTGGGTAGGAAAACAGCACCCATTCCAAGTCATGAGAAAGACACCCGAGAAAGGGTGAGAGATTTGAGGCTAGTGAGATGGGCTACTGAATGAATCCAGAGCTCCCTGAGACTTCCCCCTTCCCCAGTCCCATCAGAGATTCAGAATCAGAACTTTAAATGATCTGTTTCATACAAAGGAGATTTTCAATTTCCCCAACAAGTCTATCAGAGGCCTCCCAAATAGTTTTTACTACAGCAGGCTGCAGTCAGCCAAGGAGAGGTGCCTCCTGCTGAGCTCCTGGCTCCCCAGTTAGATTTCCTGAATCATTCGGGCTCTCCTGAGAGGTTTTCTTTAGACCCCCAGGAACAGTGAGGTCTCACTTCTAGGGATCTGCTCCAGGCAGTCCCTTGCTGTAGACAGATGTGACTATTAATCGTTAGCAGTCTGTACTTGTGGAGTGTGGGAGAGAAGTGATATACAGAAGCCTGAAAGGGGCCTTGTCAAGCACCTATCCTGGGCCATCACACTAATTGGTAGGGAATTGCCCATTACATCAACATCTAGGTCAAATCTAGGAACAGTACCATCCTCCAGTCAGATTTTGTGATTGTACTTCTGCACTGTGCATCCTAAGTAACTATAGTAGTGTCATAATAATTACGATGATTCCACTGCCTTACATTTATTGAATATGCTTAACTCTTACTTCAGTTTAACATCTGTTCCTTACAATCCTATGTGAGAAGAGGAAGAATAAATACCATAAAATGAAGGAATGGGACACAGAACTGACTTGACGAGGTCACTCCTTCCTAGGAAAGCCACACCAGAGGTCTCTCCAGTGTGCATTGAGGAAGGTCACAAATAGATACATTCATTCGTTCACTAAACAAACTTCTGCCTGATGCCTCCATGCGAATTGGTGGACCAAGCTCTGTGAGATAATATGGAAGGAACAAGGTGGCATTTAAGCTGGGTCTTGAATAGGTGGAGAACTAGAAAAAGTGCAACATGTATGGAGACATGGACCCAAGAAAGGACCTGGGCCAGGTTATTAAAAACATATACATAAAACAAGTAGTCAACATGATCTCTATAGGCAATATTGATACAATAATTTAAAAAAACACATTTCATGTTTGACTAGTATAAAACATCGCATGCCTATCCAATTTCAAAATCAAATTTAATAATTATTGATTGAGTGTTCACAAAATACATATTTTTAAATATATTTTATTGATTTTTTACAGAGAGGAAGGAAGAGGGATAGAGAATTAGAAACATCGATGAGAGAGAAACATTGATCGGCTGCCTCCTGCACACCCCCTACTGAGGATGTGCCCACAACCAAGGTGCATGCCCTTGACCGGAATCAAACCCAGGACTCTTCAGTCCGCAGGCCGATGCTCTATCCACTGAGCCAAACCTGTTTCAGCACAAAATACATATTAATATGCATATTAGATACCCAGTTACTCACTGTGTCCTGTACCCACGCCCATTGCAATTGCATGGTAATCTGTGTGATTATTGGTTTCTTGGCTCCTCTGCCCTCCACCCTATCTTGAGCTATAAGGACCATGTGATAAGAGCTGCATCTGGAGGAGAAACCAAGATGGCGGCATAGGTAAACACCTAAACTGCTCCCTCGCACAATAATATCAAAACTACTACTAAAAGACAAAACTGACACCATCCAGAACCACAGGAAAGCTGGCTGAGTGGAAACTCTACAACTAGAAGAAAAGAGGAAAGCACATTGAAACTCAGAGGAGCTACAAAAGGCTGAGGTACGGAGGCTCACACGCGGAGAGGATGGGCGGCTGTGTGCACAGGCGGCTGAGTCCGTGGCTGGCTTTCTAAAGCGGGAGGGAGAAGGAAACTAAAACCGACTGCACTGAACTCCAGTCCCGGGCGAGAGGCTGGGCAAACAAACTCATTCAGGGGGAATCTGGACTGTCAGGAAAAGAGAAAGCACACTGAGACTCGGGAGCTGCAGAAAGCAAAGGTCTGGAGGCGCACACGCACACAGAGAGGACTGACTGCTGAATGCTCGGGAGGTTGAGTGAACAGCTGGCTTTCTAAAGCAGGAGGGAGACAGAAGCTCCTGACTGCGATGAACTCCAGTTCCAGGCAAGTTTCTGGGAACCCCGACTCATTCGGGGAAAAACTGGACTGTCTGGCAGCGGGTGAAACTCAAGGGCGGCTTTCTCTCAGAGGTTCTTGCAGCGATTACTGAGGGACACTGAGACCCAGGGGCCTCATAGGGCAGGGCTGACGGGAAACCAATGCTGTCTGCTCTGCCCTGAAATTCCGCCCCATCCAAGCTGAGCACAGAGGCTTTTGCAATTTTGCAAGTCTTGTCTCATAAGAGTGTCTCCAGCACAGAAGTGTTCCCAGTGTCGACACAGCTGATCCTCACAGCCAATTGGCCTGGAGGTCAATTCCTCCCAGTGATACCAACAACAATCAAGACTTAACTACAACAAGGCTGAGCACACAGTCCACAAAGGGGTGCACCAAGAGTGTCCACCTCAGGTAACAGGGGAGGCTGAGCCACTGTACCCTAGATGACACCTACCACACAAAGCTACTCTACCAACTCAGGGAAGCAACGAAAATGTGGAGACAAAGAAACAGATCACAAATGAAAGAAATGGAAGAAAACAAACGACTGGATATAGAGTTCAAAACTACGGTTATAAGGTTTTTCAAGAATTTCCTAGAAAAGACTGATAAATTTAACGAGACCCTCGAAGATATGAAAAACGACCACCTTGAAATTAAACATACACTGACTGAAATAAAAAATATTATACAGAGACCTAACAGCAGACTAGAGGACCGCAAGAATCAAGTCAAAGAGTTGAAATACAAAGAAGCAAAAAACACTCAGCTGGAAAAGAAAAAAGATTCCAAAAATATGAAGATAGTGTAAGGAGCCTCTGGGACAACCTTAAGCGTACCAACATCAGAATTATGAGGGTGCCAGAAGAAGAGAGAGAGCAAGATACTGAAAACCCATTTGAAGAAATAATGACAGAAAACTCCCCCCCACCCCCTGGTTAAAGAAATAGACTTACAAGTCCAGGAAGCACACAGAACCCCAAACAAAAGGAATCCAAAGAGGACCACACCAAGACACATCATAATTAAAATGCCAAGAGCAAAAGACAAAGAGAGAATATTAAAAGCAGCAAGAGAAAAACAGTTAATTACCTACAAGGGAGCACCCATATGATTGTCAGCTGATTTCTCAACAGAAACTATGCAGGCCAGACAGGAGTGGCAAGAAATCTACAAAGTGATGAATAGCAAGAACCTACAACCAAGATTACTCTACCCAGCAAAGCTATCATTCAGAATGGAAGGTCAGATAAAGAGCTTCACAGATAAGAACAAGCTAAAGGAGTTCATCACCACCAAACCAGTATTATATGAAATGCTGAAAGGTATTCTTTAAGAAGAGGAAGAAGAAAAAGGTAAAGATAAAAATTATGAACAACTAATACATGTCTATCAACAAGCAAATCTAAAAATCAAGTGAATTCAAAATCTGATGAACAGAATAAACTGATGAATATAATAGAATCAGGGGCATAGAAAGGGAGTGGACTGACAGTTCTCAGGGGGAAAGGGGTGTGGGAGGTGCGGGAAGAGATTGGACAAAAAGCGTACACCTATGGATGAGGACAGTGCGGGGGGGTTGGGAGGTAAGGGCAGAGGGTGGGGTGGGAACCGGGTGGAGGGGAGCTATGGGGGGAAAAAAGAGGAACAATTGCAATAATCTAAACAATAAAGATTTATTAAATTAGAAGAAAAAAAAAGAGCTGCATCTGTTCTGCTTACTGTTCTATCTCCTGCACACACACCATGTCTGTGTGTCCAGCACATAACAAATACTCAAAACATTTTTTCAATGACTACATGAATGTACTATATCAGGCACTGTGTTACAAAAAAATTCCCACTCCACAGAATAAAATGACACCTAAAAATTAAAAATAATACCACATAATGAGTGTTGTAAGAGTTACTGTTAAAGAGCTATGAAAGTACAAAGGAACAAATAATCCAGTTCAGATATATTCTTACACATCTTGTTATATAGAGAGTTTCTACCCCTTACTAATTGTTTCTATAACAAATACTCATCCAACAGAACCTATGTTATTCTGCGAAGGAAATTTAAGCAATAAAACTGACTCAATTTAAAAATAAGGTCTTACAAAATGCTTTATTCTTTGCCAATCACTGTGATTACTAGTGACTTTGTAAGGATTACAAAAAAGAAAGAAATCCTATATAATAAAAGCCTAATATGCTAAGTGTCCAACCATTCGACCAGTTGCTACAATGTGCACTGACTACCAAGGAGCAGACACTCCAGCTGGTAGGTTAGCTTGCTGTTGGGGTCTGGCTGATCGGGACTGAGCGAGATGGGCCAGACATTTCCTGGAGCCTTCCTGCGGTCCCTCCCTAGCCCCGATCATGCACCAGTGGGGTCCCTTGGCCTGGCCTGTGCCCTCTCACAATCTGGGACCCCTCAGGGGATGTCGGAGAGCCGGTTTTGGCCTGATCCCTGCAGGCCAGGCTGAGGGACCCCATGGTACACAAATTCGTGCACCGGGCCTCTAGTGTTATTATAAAGGAACACTAGGATAAGACTAATCCTAGACCTGCTTAGGAAATAATCTTCATTGAAAGTTTCATGGATGGGGTGAGAGGGGATGCTAAGGGAGAAAGGAAGTGTGGGATGATTCTCCCAAAATAACAAAAAGATTTTACATTTTGATTGGAATACAGAGGTTACAAGATCTCCTCTAGCACCCCACAAATTCCAACATTAGATCTTTAACTTTCAAATGTTTAGAAATAGTTGATGCCCCAAAGTCTCATTTAAAACAAGTTGAAAAAAAATAATAATTTAATACAGCAAACTGCCAGATTCCATCATCTGATTTCATCACGGAGCAGTAGGAAGCACTTAATCGGCTGATGAAGAAATACAAGAGGGTTCCCTAGGCTGGAAGGCACAAAATACAACTTTCTGTTTCTTTGGCAAAAGGAGGAATGAATCAACACAGTAGGAAGCAAGTCATAGAATTTCTAATTTTTAAAAGTCAATTTCATGGTTAAGAAGTAATATTTTGATGGTAATGATACCTTTTCATTTTTAAAAACCAATCATGAGATTTAAGTAGGAAATATCCAATTAAGAAAGTTATTTCCAAGGGTAATGTCCCTTTCTTTCAAAATTAAAACTCTTAATATTCCCTAAGCTTAGAATATGTTCTTTAGTCATTCCCATTCTTTGACTCTTTGCCTAATACAAGCTTTCACCACTCCTATTGATTTTTATAAGAATGTCTTATTATTAACCTAAAACCCAATTAGTCACCAAACTGGCAGAATACATTGCTATTTGGAAGCCAAGCTTATAAAGGAAGTTTAAAAAAGAAAAACCTGAGCAAAATGGGCTATATTATGACTACTTTATTTATAGTTTTTAAAAAACTATTCCAGGAGATCTACAGTAACAAATTCAGAATAAAAGCAAGTACAGCTCCTTTGTGTGCACTGGAGCAGGGGACTGGCCTATTTGAAATATAAGCTACAGTTCACCTCCTACCAAGGCATCTTTCCCCTTACTCTCCTATTACTATCTCTGTTCATCGCAGTAAAGAATAATTTCATCCTTCCAGTTACTCAGGCCAATAACCTTGAAAGTCTTTTTTTTTTCTAATCAAAGTCTATCTCTAAGTTCTGTTGGCTCTACCTCAAAATATATCCAGAATCTGTCCACTTGTTGCACTAAGTCATCACATCTCTTGCTTGATTTATAGCAACACCCTCCTTGTTGGCTTCCTTGGTGCTGCCATACAGTTTATTTTCAACAGGGCAGCCAGAACATCTTGTGGAAACATAAGTCAGTCAGCTCATGACCCTCATCTACTCAAAACCTTCTTAAGACTTCTCATCTTATTCCCAGCAAAGCCAGAGACCTTACACTGGTTCCTGAGGCCCTTCCTCCCCACCTCTGCCCTCGCCTCTTACACTCTCCCCTCTCACTCCAGTCCAGTCGCACTGGCCTCCTGCTTCTCAACCATGTCAGAGCACCCTCTCATCCATCAGGTCTTTGTACTTACAATTCTCTCCATCTATAACACTCCATCCCCATGCATGGCATGTTCCCTCACTTCCTTCAGGATCAAATGTCACTTTCTCAAGGAGGCCTTTCCTAATGCAATCTTGCTTCCCCAACCCTGTCACTCCCTCACTCTGCTTTACCTTCCAGAATTTATCACCAGCAGACATGCTATATATTCACTTGTTTATTATCTGTCTCCTCCCAAAAAAATGTAAATTGACTTCATAAGAGCAGAGACTTCGCTGTTTTGTTCCCTGCTGTATCTCCCATGCCTACAACAGTGCCTGACATACAGCAGGTGCTCAGGAAATATTGATTGAATTAATGAATAAATAAATGAATGAATGCCACACTTCTCCTTTCCACATCTTCCTCTCTTTCTCCATACTATTGCTAACAATAGAATTATTTGCTCATGACCTATCAGTAAAATTGTACTGAGTTTATATTTCAAAGATCTGTTTTAAACATAACACTTATTATCCTACCTGAGCCCGCACCCATAAATAAACAGGAACTTACGAAGCCAGCTTAACTTCTAGCTAAATCTTTCCAATAATCTCTGCCTGCTTCCGAAGGCCTGCAGTTTCTCCTGCCACAGTGTACAATTAAAACAGTGTTTCCCAATCCTCAATCATTCTCAGACCATCCTCAGCAATTTTGCTTAATCTGTACTATTATTTCTTAAGTAATTTTTAACTTGGCTCACATTTGTTCTTTTAAAAAATTCATCTTAAGCATTAATAGCCATGAAATGAAAGGTTAGAAGCGGTCATTTCCCCTAATAAGTATTAAAACACAAGCATGACTATAGAAATGAAATGTTTATGCATAATCCACCACCAGTGGTATAATACCCTCCCCAAGGATTCACCGATTGATATAAGCCAAAAAGTTTACCATGGGGCCTGCAAAGTCACACACACACACACACACACACACACACACACACACACACACACCCTTTGATTTACACCATGCAAGTTAGGAATTCAAGTCACAGTTGAATCAGATCCCTTATGAACTCAAAATGTTTGATAAGAAATGTCTAAATTCTTGGTCAGATTAATTTTTTAAATAATTTTTTATTGTTGATAGTATTACAGATATCTCCCATTAGACCACCAAAACTAAGCTTTTAAAGGAAAAAATCTGTTCAATTCTCTTTGGGTTCTTTTGCAAGACATTATCAGCTAAAATGCTACAGTAAAAAGCAAACGTGTGTTCTAGAAAAGTTCTTTTTTTGAGCACCATTCCATCTGTATCTATATCTATATCTATATATCTATAACTATATCTATCTTCTTTCCACCTCCCCTCCCTTTTATACTTTCCTTTCTTTTAAGAGGGGGTTGGCTGGGGTGAAGGGGCCTGGGAAACATTTCCTAAACATGATAGATTTCTTCATAATAGCAATTTTTCAGTTTATTTCTATTTATCAAATCTGACCTCTAAGGCTTACTTTTCTATTTTAGAGAATGATTTAAGAATCTCTAAGAATAATGATCTTTTACAAACTAAAAGGCCATCCTTATATTCAAACATGTTTTAAAATGTGAGCAGTATTCTAAACTAACTATAGGAGGTTGTTAGTTTGTTGTTTTTAAACTCAGATGGACACAAGCTAATACTAATGTGCTGTTCTTCCAACGCAAAGGTTACTGACCTATCAGTAGGAATTGTCTGCTCTGGCAGAGATGATAGATTTGCCTTGTCTTATCTATACCCCCTGCTCTGTCCCCACAATGAGCCATGGCATAAATGTGCATGACAGCTGGCAAGGGGGAGTCAGGGTCTGGGGCCATGGGCCAGAGCAAAGCTTACCAGCCCACTCAGAGCTGGACCTATGACCCGTGTCTCATTAGCACCTTGCTCCAAGCAACTGAGCCGCCACAAAAATAACAGTGGCTTAGGCCATTTTGTTTACGAGTGAAACAAATCAGGTCAGTCTGACAACTAGTAGTTCAAGCAGCCACTAGAGAATTTCCAAAAATACGGAAGAACCAATAGTGAGGAGGATTAATTATAAGGGTCCTGCAGTCCTTTGGAGGACCCCTACCCCCACTCCCTGCAAAGCAAGAATATAATAAGCAAGTCCATTTTTAATATATCAGGCAGTCAGTGCATTAACGAAAGATAAAAGAAGAAAAGCATATTTACAACTTCCTAGGTGATACCTTTCCTATTCAGTGATGAGAACATACTTGATAGATGCACAGAAAAGAGCAAGTGGCAGTTTGTGCTTGCAAATTCCTTCTAAAAACTGGTTTTTAAAAGTTTTAAAAAATTACACTATAAAAATACTTAGATAACAATAATCCATTTACATTAGAAAGCCATTTAATCTTAAGGCATAATGGAAAAAAAATAAATACACAGCAAATCAAGCTCAAAATAAATCATATAAATATTTTCATTACCAAAATTTTGGATTTCTAAAACATCCAAACAATCTTTCCTTTTAGAATACACACACATTAATATTAAGGAAAGTTCCCTGGGTACCACTTTGTGCCAGGGTTTTAGTGGACAGTTTTTTTTTTAATATATTTTATTGATTTTTTTTTACAGAGAGGAAGGGAGAGGAATAGAGAGTTAGAAACATCGATGAGAGAGAAACATCGATCAGCTGCCTCCTGCACACTACCCACTGGGGATGTGCCTGCAACCAAGGTACATGCCCTTGACCGGAATCGAACCTGGGACCCTTCAGTCCCCAGGCCAACGCTCTATCCACTGAGCCAAACCATTTAGGGCTTAGTGGATAGTTTGAATGGGGTTCTCCCACCTTGGGGTGAAACAAGGTCAAAGGCTGGACAATATAAACCAGTGGTCGCCAACCTTCCAGACCTCACAGACCACTCGTTGGCAACCGATGAACCTATCTCCATACAAGCACCAAAGAGCTAACGTGACAGGGTTCAACTGTCTATTGTAGCCTAGTGAAGACAAGAGGCCCGAGAGATAAGTCCAACTCAGAGCCACATCTGTCCTGAGGTTATTTAATAGCCCAGGAAGAGAAGATGAGCTGAAATTTTGGTGGCCTCTGGGAGCTAATAAATTGGGCCCTCTAGTAAGCCAATTCCTACTGTAAACTGGCCCTCACATAAACTAGGAAGTAACATGGACTTGCAGCCCAACTCACAACACCTGATTTATGAACCAGCTTGGAGAGGCTTTATGCTACTCAACTAAGCAGAAGACAGAAGCACATGAAAATTCTAGATCTTAAATTATTTCTATAAATATTTTTTCAAAAACAATATCCAACATATAATTAGTCACATTAAAAGACATTGAGTCAAAAGTTGCAGAAACAACAAGCAACAGAATCAAACAGAAATTTCAGATAGTGAAAATATAAGCAAAGATAACCTACCCGGTTTGGCTCAGTGAATAAAGTGTTGGCCCGCAGACTGAAGAATGCCGGAAGAATTCCAGTCAAGGGCATGTACCTCAGTTGCAGACTGGCTCCCCGGCCCTGGTAGGGGTGTGTGCAGGAGGCAACAATTGATGGTCTCGCTCACATCCATGTTTCTCTCTCTATATCTCTACCCCTCCTTTCCACTCTCTCTAAAAATTAGTGGAAAATATCCTCGGGTAAGGATTAACAAACAACAACAAAAAGAAAATATAGGCACAGGTTTGTTTGTTTTTAATTGTGTTTACTAAGTATACAGATCTGGCAGGACACCGTCAACTAAAATGTGACAAATTTGGAAAGTACCTAAATAAAAATTCAATAACTGAAATTAGGAATTCAGTGAATGAATTTAATGGCAGATTAGATATAGCTGAAGAGAAAATTAGTAAACTACAACTGAGAAGAAATTATTCTGAGTACAGCTCAGAGAGAGAGAAAGATAAAAAATACAGAAGAGAGGGTAAGAGGCGTAGGGCAAACAGTGAGAAATTGTAACATATGTTTAAGTGGAAACCCAAAAAGAGAGAAGAGGATAAAGAAGAAACAATAGGTGAAGAAATAAGGGCTCAGGATTTTCCTGACCTAATGAAAGATACCAATTCTCATTCCCTCACAGAATAAATAAAAAGATAATCCACACTGCCCTAGCCAGCTTGGCTCAGTGGATAGAGCATCAGCCTGCGGACTGAAGGATCCCAGGTTCGATTCTGGCCAAGGGCACATGCCTGGGTTGCGGGCTTGACCCCCAGTAGGGGGCGTGCAGGAGGCAGCTGATCAATGATTCTCTCTCATCATTGATGTTTCTATCTCTCCTTCTCCCTTCCTCTCTGAAATCAATAAAGAAATATATTTTTTTAAAAAGATAATCCATACTTAAACATAACACAGCAAATTTCAAAAATAAAAACCAAAGAAAATAATTTAAAAAGCAGCCAGAGGCAGTTGCCTTAGACTGATAAATGAAATCAGAAGACAATGAAATATCTTCAATGTGTTCAGAGAAAATAAGCACCCAGAATTCTATATCTAGCAAAAATAATCCTCAAACATGAATATGAAATAAAGATAAGTTTTAGCAAGCAAACTTGTACTCAATGAAATTCTTTTCCTCTTTCAAGACCCAGTCATATATTTATTCTTTTTTTTTATCCTCTGAGCACCTAGATACAATGCTTACTGAACTGAATTGACATATTAGCACAAATACAGGGTGTCTTCCCAAAAATGTATACACACTTGAACAGCTGATAGCTCAACTTTGAAAATAAAATGCATTTTATTTATTTTTTTTAAATCTGTATTGTTGAAAGTATTACATGTGTCCCTTTTTTTCCCCATTGAACCCGTCTAGCCCTCTCCTGCTCCAGCTCCAGTTTCATCACACGTCTGTGTCCATGGGTTAAGCATGTAAGCATACAAGTTCTTTGGTCGACCCCCTCCTACCCACCCACCCTCACCTTCCCTCTGAATGTATTTTCATAAACACTGCCTTAATTATTCAAAGCGTGTGTATATTTTTTTTTGGGGGGGGGCAGGGGGAGACACCCTATATATTTACAACTAGAATGTATTAGAATAAGAGCAGGAATTTTTCTGTTTTCTTTGCTGCTTTGTACCTCAACTTTTAGTGTCTGTCATATAACAAGTGCTCAATAGATATTATAAAATAAATTCATATTCTTATTATTAGCAACAGAATTAAAAAGCCATTAGATGCTACTATAACAATTGAACATAATTATTCCCTTTGTTTCTTCAAAAAGACAATAGAATCTTAATGTTATACATTCTAAAATTAGAAACACTTATTACAAATTAAATGCTCACAAGTATGGTTAACTTGAAACTGGACAAACTTAGGATGTATTTATAAAAAGCAATGAGAAAATGTGATTTCTAACTACATTTCTAGTTTCATCTCTCACTATGCTCTCCATTCCTATTAAGCAACTGGCCACTCTACAATGTCACCAGTTTTTCATGCATTCATGCCAAATACCGGTGTCTCTGTTGAATGTCCTGCTCTTCCACCCCAGTTCTCAAAAAATTAAATCTCTAATTCTTTAAGAGCCAGATAAAATGTCATTTCTTCTGTAAAGGCTGCCTCAACACTGTCACCCAGTGAGTTAGTAACACTCTCCTCTCTACTCAGATATTAAAAGGACTTATCACCATTGTGTTAACATTCCTTATATATTATGTTGTCTATCTTATTAGAGCTAGAAGTTAAGGACCATGTCTTCCACTCTTTCATCTCCCTACCCTCAAGCACCAATCTTAGTGATGTTTGGAACATAGTAAATATCCAAACCTGTTTGCTAAAACGATGCAAGACAAAGAAAGAATGAGGAAGTATAACAGACTGGAGGAAATAAAACAGAAACAACTAAAGGCACTGTGGGATCGTGGATTGTATCCTGGGAAAGAAAAAAATACAGTGGGTGAAAAACTGGTAAAATTCAAGTAAGGCCTATAGTTTAATAAATAATTGTACCAATGAATTTCTAGTTTCTAATTACTGTACTATGGTTATCTAAGTGGTTAATGTTAGGAGAAGCTGAGTAAAAAGTATATAATGTTACTATTTTCAAAACAATTTTTTAAAATGTGCTTGGATTGAATTATTTCATCAAACTGTAGAAACATCACAAAGAAATGTTCAGTGTTATATAAAGTGCTCAGATACACAATGAAATAAATAATGAGACAAAGGAATCTGAATTTTACCAAGAATGAATTCATGTACACACGTATCAAGTATAATTAAAAAACAAAGCCAAGAAAATAAATTATGTGAAGAGTACAAAGCAAACTTAATATACCTGCAAATACACCTATGGCCAACATAGTCAATAAAGACACATGACTCTGAGATACCACTGTAAGTATTTTCTGGATAATATGAAATTTGGTGATACACACAAGAATGTGTAAATCATAATACATGAAATCCAATATGCTACTGAGCAGGTATTTCATTCTGACACATCACTGCACATGAAATCAAGCTCTATATAAAGCACTGTGACATGTTAGAAAATAGAATAGAAAAATATGTCCCTGATAAAACTGTTGAGATTGTAATAATACAAATGTGAGAAGTCAGTTTAACTTAGAAAAAATATGAATTTTTAACGAAAGCACCATTCAATAAAGCATTTCAAACTACAGCTCAGCCAGTATGGCTCAGAGGCTGAATGCCAACCCATGAACCAGGAGGTCACAGTTCGATTCCTGGTCAGGGCACATGCCCAGAGTTTCGGACTCAACCCCCAGTAGGGAGCGTGCGGGAGGCAGCCGATCAATGACTCTGTCTCATCATTGATGCTTCTATCTTTCCCTCTCCCTTCCTCTCTGAAATCAATAAAACCATATAAAATATATAATAAAATAAAAAATTCTAAACTATAGATACAAGTGAAAAGTGTAAAAGTGATCTGCAAAACAAGTTACCATTGGCCATTATGATGTCTCGCAGAGTCACTACAATGGCAATACCTGTATAAAAAAATTATAGATTTTAAATACCACCATTATAAGCAATATAAGTGAATTTTAAATCATCTTTGGAACATGGATAATAATAGTGACAACACACAGCCATACTGGAGGGGAGGATTTGAATTGATCCATCAGCACACTGAATTGTTTCAATTTAAGATAAAGATAACTAGATAATTCTTTATCTGAAAGACTATAAGGAAACATTCTACAGATACTCACTGCAGCTTAATATGTCTGTCAGGCACTATGGTCATGCCCACAGAAAGACACCTTATTGGGGTTTTACACTGAGACAATACCAATAAATGTGATGATGTTATGTGAGGGAAAACAGGAGACAATGCAAGCGCAGAGCCGAGTCAGGGAAGGCCTCCCATATTCTCCTTCCATTCACTGACTTCTAAATGATGAGGGAGACAGTAAGCTAGAAAAAGAGAGTGGAGGTGTGAAATTGGACCCTAGGCAGGTGATATACCATATGTGACGGAAGATCTGAAAGTACATGGAGCATGGCATATTCAAGGAAGTGAGGAAAATTCAGAATGCTAGAGTACAGTGGGGTGGGTAGAGTATGCATTTATCAGCCTGTGGCATGATCCTTAAAACATATAGACTTACATGAATGCTTTAAACAATTATTCCCTTAGATCATACATAACAATAGTTTACCATTGCGACTACTATTATTTTAACACAAAACTGTATTATTAAAGGCGTTTTTCTTTTAAGGAAACTGTATAAACTAGACTATGAAAACAAAACAATGTGTCAACAGGAAAAAAAATCAATTTGCACTGTGTGTACACTGGAATCATAACCTAACTAACCATCAGGCCTTTTAAAGTGTTGAATTTTAAAAGACGGTTCCTTATTTAAAAATTCCTTATTTCTTTAGCCAAAATTGGCAACTTTTTCAAGTAGCTGGCTTAAGTCCCTTACTCAGATGATCCTAAAAATTTCCAGAAGAAATAAATTACTTTAACCTTTGCAGTAAACAAGAATTAAAGATCATAAATATGAAATTAACTAAATTCAAATTAGTTCCAAGCATCTAATACTGAGAAAATTATGTTGAAAGCTACCCAAAAACAATTCTTCAATTTAAAAAGAATTCATTCAAATAATAAATCTGATTGAATTTTATTTCTCATTTTTTTGTTGTTGAAAACAGCATCTGTTTTCTGCCACAAGACTTAATTTCTGGATTAACTAATCATACTTTGAGGAAGCACAGTGATATCCACGATGTGAATAAAATGCTACAGACTTGCTAAATAAATACCACTTAAAGCTCTTGCTTGGCTTGAGGACCGGCCGACTGTACTTGCTCTGCCAAGAGACCTGGGTGAGCAGGAGATACAGGCACTGGCTGCAGCTCTCTGCTGGGGAAGCCCTGGGTGGTTCCTGCAGCTCAGGCTGCTTCATGTCTGCGGAAGCAGATCTATTAGTGGGCCTTGGGTGTACACGTTTTCTTTCAGCTTTGTGCACTTTCTCTCCAAAGGGCTAATTTCTAAAATACAAGCTGTTGCTTGACTAATGTCAGGTAATGTGCTTCTTTAGCAAGATCCAAGTGTAATTCAATCCTTGTGAATTCTAGAAGCAATTAACATTTATGAGAATATTTAAAAGCCTATTGCAAAGTTTACCAGGGAGATGCTTAACTTCAGATTTCCCTAACAAAAAATATCTGTAGAGTTCCCTAACATACAAACTAACTACACTGAGCAGCTCATTAATCCAAACCTCTCCCTCCAACTACTTGCCTATCTCCCTCTCTTCACCCCAAATTCAAGTAATACTTCACATGACACTTATTTATCTCCAGGATTATCATATAACTACCATTTATGGTTAGACCCATATTTTCCCACTTGACTGAACAACCCAATCAATAGCAACAAGGACACTCCGCTGTCATAAGCAGACAGCTGCCCCAGCTGCTGGCTCCCCTGGGGCTGATGCTGGGGAACCATAGTAGAGCCCTGCCAGGCTGGCCCAATGTGACAAGATCACTCTGCTCCATCACAGGGACACAGATATCAGGTAGAACACTAAATTACATGGGTCATTAATGAACTTGACTGTAATTAGGCACTACCACAGAATAAGAAATGAAATGTCCCGATGTGTGTATAAATACAGAACAATATAACATAGCTTCCTTTGTACTTGGAATTTTGAAAACCTAACAATTGGATATGGCTGGCCATATTATAAACTGCATTCACAGCTATTATAACTGCTGTTCAAGAGAAATAGGAGGAAGCAAAATGCTCACATAATAAATAATTTTTCAATACAGACAGAGCTAAATACAAGAAACATGGCTGAACTTTTTGCATAAAGAGATTCACAATATAGGAGTTATATATCTGTATGACTACTTAGTAGAAAGTCTACTGGAAGTTAGAACTCCTCCTCCAACCCTAACTCCTTCAACTTTTAACTATCACACATGTATGCAACATAGTTGAGTAACACACCCAAACAGCCTACAAATTAGGGTATTTGTAGACCAAACTCAATAGCTACTAAACATATGCTTAGAAAGAAACCAGTCTAGAAACACTTTGTAATATAAAAGGAAATATAATTTTTGAAAACAATGTGTTTTAAAATAATTTTTAAAAACAATGTGTTTTCCCCCCAGATTATGGACATAATACACAGTCATTCTAGAAAATATATCACAATCTTTTTAAAGGAGCTAATGAGAAGATAGGAATAGTATGAAGAGAAACCAATGATATGGTTTTATAAAAAAGGCATGGAACTAGCAGGTGGACTAGAATCTAAATAAGTGAATACAGTTGAAAATTATGTTTAATCAATTTAAGAATATGTTCACATGAATACACAGTCACATACACATATATTCTCTCACAAGAGAATCCCAGAAGAATGCAGTGTTTATCAAATATCATATATTTATGGGTAGTCTAGCAGAGTATGATATATATACTCTGCTAGACTACCCATAAAAAGCAAAGGAAAATAAAGTCACTTTAAAGATTTTAGAGGAAAGATAAATAAAGTACCCAATCTCAAAAATCTATTTTAAAAAATATATTTCAAGAATGAAGAAAAATACACAAGATCCTCCAACAAGAGTCAAAGAAAAAGGGTTCCTGCAAATGGCAATGGGTAGGCTAGACAATATAAACAACTCGAGCCTAAGATCAAGAAGAAATGGTAAGAGAGGACATCGCTTCTGTGTCTACTTATATGTATTTACTCCCTGCCTTTGTCCATAAAAGATAAGTGGTGATATCTGTCTTTTACAAATTCAAGTTTCCAGGCCTACACAAACTTCCTCTTAAACCCAATAGGACTTTCCAAGGGAGGTTGCAGATCATTAAGTTTGAAAAGTCAGGGAGAGTGGCTGAGAAGTCTGAATGCCACACACACAAAAAAGTAAAGAAAAAAAATTTCAGAAAATAATAGACAAGACAATACTGCAATTACCCTTTGCAAAAACTTTAGAAAAAAATTAAAGATTATTTCTGAGTACCCACAAGTGAATTATTTTTAGAAGCCAAGATGGAGTCACCAAGCACTACACCTCAAAAACTAAGTTCATACTCTTCTTGATAAGGTTGTTGCACACTTAAGTCACAGAAAATGCCATAGACAAAAAGATGCAGGTAACAAATTCTTCTCATGCTATAATTATGAAGAAGAGAGAAAAATTAGTTTAAAGACAGGTGAATTCACTAATTGACTAAAAACTACAGTATAACCAGAATAGAGGAATTAATAGAGCAATAATAATGGAATGTCTTTCTCCTGTCCCACTCTAACCAACAGATACATGACTTCAATAAAACAGGAGAGTAAAATAATGAGAACATTAGGAAAGAAAAGAATAATAACCTCCTCTCTTAAAGTAGTTTGGGATATAAGTAGTTTGGGTGAGGCTTAAAAACTGGGCATTCTGCTCATCCTATAAATACTACAACTGCTCCACAAAATTTCCTATAAAACAAAGAACAGGTAAAGAGCATGGAGCACTCCATGAAATATGCAAAGAACTTGGGGTCTAAACTTAAGTAAAAAAGCACCCCTGGCCATAGAACCCCATTCTCACCCAGAAGGCCAGTATCCATACAGAAACCAAGACAGCTAAAGGAAAACACAATCGCCCAGATGGCATGGCTCAGTAGTTCAGCGTCAACCTATGAACCAGGAGGTCACAGTTTGATTCCAGTCAGGGCACATGCCCAGGATGTAGGCTTGATCCCCAGTGTGGGGAGTGCAGGAGGCAGCCAATCAATAATTCTCTCTCATCATTTATGTTTCAAGAAAAAGAAGAAGCACACAATCGCACATGAGAGGAGGTGAGACAGGATTATCCCAGAGAGACATGGGAATGCAGTTCTGATGTGAGGCTAACCCAAATCTGAGTACTTCAGCCAGGTACCCAGCCAATAAAAAGATGGACAGGAAACAATCCTCTGCATAATCAAGAGGATAAACTCTAAAGCTGATTTTAAAAAACATTTACATTAAAAAGGGCAAGACAACCATCTTCTGCTACTTTTAGATTTCTCATATCGCCATTATTTACTCCCCCATTTCCTCCCTCCCCCAACACACAACCTCATTCTGCATATTCTTGTCCATACAGTGAGTAAGAAACCGTGGATCAGAGTCCAAACAGGAGAGAATTCACAGCTGGAGAAGAATTCACAGCTGATTTGGGGAAACAGAGGCACACCAGAGTTTGAGCTACAGTGTGGGCCAAGTCCCTTGGGGCCTACCAGGGTAAAGATAAACATATCATAATAAAAAATGTATATAAAAAGAAAAAAGGAACTAAACTTTTATTAATGATTTATGTAACAAGGTTATGGAAACTAAAAGAATATGTAAACTAGAAAAGCTGAGAAAAATCAAGAGGAGTATATTAGGTTGGTCCACGTAAACTTGCTATTTTTATAGGTCAAAAACTGTCGAATGTAGCAATTTTATAAAGTTCAAATGAATAACTATTAATTGTTTTGCACTGGAAAAGACTGACTTACTAGGTGTTACTGAACTAAGAACACCAGAAGGAAGAGAAGTTTTAGGCTCAATACAAAGGATGCACCTCTGAAAAACGGGAACTGGGGGTGTGCAAACCAAACAGGGTAACCCCCTCTCAAAAGATTTCTGCAGTGAGTGGTTTCTAAGATTCCCTTCTAAAATATTCTGAAAGTTCTTGCCCACTTAGCCTATGCAAATTTTAGTGGATTTGATTCTGTCTGTAAGTAAAACAAGTAGATATGAAAGAAATGTATTTTGAAAAGAGAATTGGACAAGAGAAATTCAGGAAGGCAAAAAAAAAAAAGACCATTTCTGCCACTTTCAGCCCACCCTCTCTCTGCAGAATCTAGAGATCACCCTGTCTTGATCACAGTGAAATCTCAACCAACATCTGCAGACATGAGGCAGTATGGGGTCCTACATGAAAGTGCTGTACGTTTAAAGGAAGGATTTAGCACCACTAAAATGCACTCAAGGGGTCTAGAATGCAAGGCTTCGGTAAGCTAGAGGGACTTAAACTGCAAAACTTTGAGCAGGTAGGTTTGGGTGGGCAGTCTGGAACAGGCAGAGTGGAGAGCACTCCAGGGAAGAAGCCCAACAGGAGCTGGAGACAATCAATTTAGCTGGAACAGAAGGTTCTGGGTGATGAGTCAGGGAAAGTGGGCTGAGGCCAAGGCTGGGAATCATCTTGATTACCCAGCTCAGGTTCACACTGTAAGTTTGTTCAATATAGTCTTTCAAGTGTAGTTATAGACGAAATAGAAGACTGAAGTAAGTGAAGGGAATAGTTCACATATGTATTCATGTACGTGTTTGAAATATCACAATGTTTAGGATCCAGACAAAGAAAAAAGCCAAAAACATTTTTAATTTAATCAGTTGTTGCTTCATTTTTCTATTTTTCAGGTCATATTTTGCTACATTTTACAAACCAGGCTAAAAATGTCTTGTTTTTATTATACCAATTTTTCTACACACTTTATCACAAATGTTATTAGACCAGGTTCACCTAGTATTTCCTCTCCAATGAAAACATACACCTCAGCTCAAATGTGAGCAAAAACAGCATACGTTTTTGAGCACTTACATGCAAGGCAGTGGCATTTCAAGGGATGGAATGAGTGGTCCACCCAGGGTGCAGGCAATAAGGGGGTACCTTGTTTGCAGAGAATTTAAAAACAGTAATAAACCGACTAAAAGTCAGTCTGCTTTTTATTATCCCTTTGCACTGGCAATTCTAAACAATTCCAACTCCTCCCTGCTGAGGCTGATGGCTCCCATCACAGCCACCTCTCCTTGGTCCACCACTAGGACTAGCGCTCAGCACCATATTAAGTGTTTTACAGAGACTCTCTTTTAACCCTCCTTTTACAGACAGGAAAAGAAAAGAGAGGCTCAGGAGACTACAGTAAATGGGAGAATGAGGATTTACCCCAGGCAGCCCGATTCCCAGGTGTGCATGTTTAATCTACAAGCTATTACCACTCGAGGAAAATGAGCAAAAGGCAGTAGAAACCCCCAGTTCAGCTCAACTGAAAGAGTCAACAGCTGAGTTTGAATGTCATCCTCCATTAGCCTACCTCCTACCTCTTCCATCAGTCAATCAACAACTGACTGCCTATAGCTCAGAGAACACTTTTTACTTATTAATTCATTGCCTCCTTCCTGACAGTTTCCCTAGAGAGGAGGGCAGGTTAACTCTGCCACATCCTTGGCCACTGTGGCCTGAGGCAACAATCTCTCACAAGAGATGGGCAGAGGTAAAATCTACCTTATGAAAACAGTCTGGACTCCTTCGCATTCATTTTAATGAGCAAGGACATATATGCCTATGTACTGTCACAATCCCCATAATAGATTTTTTTCTTAATTGCTTTAATTTTAGGATATGCTTTTTACTGTAAGTCATATTGAGAGAATGTGGGATATAAATAAGTAAGAAACAAGTGCATTTTTTCCTCGGTTAATAATTCAACTGTGCAAACAACTCATTTCCTCCATCTATTAAGCAGAATGTTGTTACAATCTTCAAAAGTTCAGTAAGGGTAGGATTTCTCTCATAATCTAAAATCTTTAGACCATAAAACTATAAACAGAGGCCACTGCTGTCAGGACCTTGGGAACCACTGTGAAGACATTCCCATCCCCCAACTACTAAAGGGGGAAAGATGAGAAAAATAAAATTGCCTTCAAAATTGAAACTTTAAAATCAACACATACTTAAAATGTGGGTAGAACTATAGTCACTATAGAGATGCAAAATAGCTTCCAACCCTGGTCTTCCAAATGCTAATGAAGGGTGTCAGAGAGCAAGGTCAGTGATGGCTGCAGGGACTAAGGTGAGCACAGTAGGCAGAATTCTAAGATGACCCCTAGAATATAATTCCTGTTTAATTCTCTCCCCTAGAATGTGACAGGACCTCGAATATGGGGCTTTATTCCCAAGATTAGGTTTTCTGACAAAGTTAAGATTTTACTGAAATTCCCAAATCCATTGATTTTGAACCCATCTAACGGGAGATCATCCAGGGTGAACCTGACTTAATCAGATGCAGGCTTGTAAAAGGACTAGAGATTGGAAAGATGGAAAATGTATGACATTCTCAAGAAGCAAAAAGCTATATTGTGCAGAGGGCCAAGTGGCAAGTCTGCCTCTAAGGTCAGAAGGCCTCAGTCCTCCAACCACAAGGATCTCAACTCTATTCACAGCCAGTGAGCTTGGAAGAGGACCCCAACCCTCAGATGAGAGCACAGCCCCAGCCGACATCTTGATTTCAGCCTGGTGAGATCGTGAGCAGGGGACTCACCTAAACCAGCAGTCCCAGACTAACCTGCTGACCCACCGTAACTGTGAGATAATAAATGTGTTGTTTTAAGCTGTTAAATTATGGTAATTTGTTAACACCACAATTGAAAACTAATACAGTGTATCTGGAGACTCAGTCTAAACACCGTCCAGGACATAGGGAAGGCCATTCCTGTTCAGAGACAGAAAAACTGTAATCACCTAACTTTCTTTGTTAAGATGCCAGCCTCACTAATATAAACTTGACTTTCTACCTTGGTCTGCCTTCAGGGAGATGTTACACTGACCATTCAAAACTGATGATCTCAATCCCTGGGATAATTACTTCTCAGGCAAATAAACAAATAAATATACTGGTCCCCTGACTTCATACATCAAGTTTCTTTAGCTAAACTAGTATGACACTGTCTGCTTGAGGGAGCTCTGCCCTTGAAATCCAGAGAAAACCAGAATAAAATTTGATCAAGCTAAGAATCCGCCAAATCCTGGACTGTATCAGTTTTCTGTTGCCACACACAGTGGCTAAAAAAACACCCATTTATTAGCTCACAGTTCTGCAGGTCAGCAGTCCAAGCAGGCTTGACTGCATCCTCTGTTTCAAGTCTTGAAGAGCCAAAATGAAAGTGTTGGCCAGGCTGGGCTCTTATATGGAGGTTCTTGGGAAAAATCTACTTCCAAGCTCATTTAGGTTGTTGGCAGAATTCAGTACCTAGTGGTTGTAGCACTGAGGTCCCCATTTCTTGGATGGTAGACAGCTGGGGGCCACACTCAGTTCTAGAAACTACCCACATTCCTTGGCACATGGTCCCCCCTCCATCTTCAAAGCCAGCAATAATACACTGAGTCGAATCTGACGCATACTTTGAATCTCTCTTGCCACTAGGCAGCAAAAAAAATCTGTTTTTAATGGGCTTGCATGGTTAGATTAGCCCACCTGGACACCCCCTTTTGCCATACAAGGTAATATCATCATGGGAGTGAGCACTGTCTCGACACATTCGCAGGTTCCACACATATTCAAAGGGGAGGGAGGTTACATACTGGTACAAGGCACAAGGATCCATGGGAGGTCATTCTCATCATTCTGCCTACCACACGGACATGGCATACACAAAAAGATAATGAGTGCTACCCCAGGAGGGATCCTGAAAGAGAAGAACCAGCCAGCTTCCTACAGGAGACACTCATATACCACATAGCCTGTCAAAATTCACATTAGTTTTAAAGCAATTAGGATATGTCCCCATTTCTTTCCATATCCTTAAGCTACATATTGTTACTTTTTATTTCTCCTTCATGAAGTTGAGCCAGTTGCTTTTGATCTGAACCTTATCAATGTATTCTGAACACATAAAAATTAAGTTTCATAAAAATTAAGCAAAAAAGCATAGACCACAAAGACACAGACAATAGGGTGGTGAAGGCGGGGGGGGGGGGGGCGGGCTAGAAGGGCTTAATAAGGGAAAAGGGGGACATATGTAATACTTTCAACATTAAAGATTTAATTATTTTTTAAAAAGCATAGATCAAATATTTACTGGACATCTACTTAGTATGAGGCACTGTGTTAAGCACTGTGAAAGATGGAAATATATACAAGTCAACTCCTCTCAAAAGGATTGATAAATAATGCAAGTCAAAGAGAAGATAATATAAAATGAGTAATGATACCATACTTAATATTAGTCAGAAGGCCAATATTCACACCAAATGGCACAGCTTTTAATTCAAGTCTCAAAGCCAAAGTAGATATGAAAATATTACCAATATGATTTTAAATTTTGGAGTTGTTTAATGCATATATATTTTTATGTGTAAATAAGACAAAATATAAGACAAAATATACCTAAGTGGTTAGCTATTTGACTAGTGGAATTACAGGAGATTTTAATTGCATTCTTATTAACTCTAAAAATTTCTCATATTTTCCAATAAGCATATAGTACTTTTATAACCAGAAAAATAATTATATAGATGTATACGCATTTATATTAGGCAAGTCATGGTACGGGGTCCAACTAACCTTTCCTTCAAACCAAAACCTGTTCTGTGCACAAACAGCCCCTTGCTGAAGAAAACACAGGCAATGCTGACATGGCACAAAAAATGATTAGTAAAGACCCTGCTATCCGGAATCTGAACAAGGAAACAAATTGTTAACAAGCAGAAACAAGAAAGATGAAACTAATAAGGGCCACGACAAACTGATGGTATGAGAAGACAGAATTTATTAGTTTACAGCAGCAATGGGGGCGAGGAGAAGACACAGAGAGTGAGGAAGCCACAAATGAGCACAGAGAGCTGAGGAAGCAAAGACAGAGAGTCCAAAAGGGCTAAGAAGAAAGTGAATGAGTAGATGAGTGGGTGGGCTAGTTGGTTAGCAGGCAGAAGAGTGAATGGAGGAAAAAACAGACAAATGGACAAAGAGCCAGAGCTAGTATCTCCTAGGGCTCCTCTGATTTCTGAGGATTTTCCAGCCCCCATTTTTAATAAATAATTTTTCATTCCTTTCAATCAAAATGGGCTCAACTATAATGACATTAAAAACATTACTTTCATAAGGCTAAAAATTAAAATGAAAGACAGGTTTTTAAAGGTCTCCTAAAAGATGATTTCTTAACTTGGATTTTTTGTTTTACTTCCTCAGATCTAGTTCCTCCCCAAAGGTGGTGGGAATCTGGAAATCTTCCCACTTCTAGCATTCACAAACAGAACAATCCTAGGCAGAAAAGGATTTGCCTATTAGCCACGCTATCTCCACCAAGACAGCAGCCTTATTAAATTACAACTGTTTGAACAAGGTCAAGCACTTAAGAGTTTAATTCAAAGTGTTTCCAGGTATAATGCTGTCAGGTCAACTTAAACAAGCCAACAGAGGCTTGGAGGCTGATTAAATATTAAAACAGAATCTTTCACATCTGTTTTTACCCAAGGATGAAATTACTGTACATCACTTCAACCAGCTCATTAATACACTATACACACATCTTGCCTCAAAGGTTACAAGAATATCAATGCTTCGGAGGCCTGCAGTGAAACCTGCCCACACAGCCAGAAGTGAGGTCACTGCACACTTTACAGGACGTCAATATTTCTTTATAAAATGTGAGAGATAATCAGTTAGACACAGACACATTTTAAATTAAAGGATGAAAACCTTCATGAAGTTGAGCCAGTTGCTTTTGATCTGAACCTTTTAATCATTCATTCAGCTGGCTTTGATAGGTAACTTGATATCACACATTGAGCAAAGATTTTGGTTCAACTGTAATTATTTTATAAAATGGAGGGTTGTCACATCCAAATAGATGGCCACAGTGATTGCATTTTCTTTTTACTTACAAAAGCACAAATATAAAAGTTACATATAAGTATTTCAAAGCCCAAACACTTGGGACACTCAGAATATATACTTTCATGGTATATTAGGTAAAAGAGTGGTTTAAAATGTGGTACTTTAAAAACTCCTACAGCCGAAACCGGTTTGGCTCAGTGGATAGAAGAGCATCAGCCTGCGGACTGAAAGGTCCCAGGTTCGATCCCGGTCAAGGGCATGTACCTGGGCTACGGGCACATCCCCAGTAAGGGGCGTGCAGGAGTCAGCTGATTGACGTTTCTAACTCTCTATCTCTCTCCCTCTCTGTAAAAAAATCAATAAAATATATATATATTTTAAAAACCTCCTATAACAGGGAATGATGCCTGGACAAACAATCTAGAATTATTTCAGAGTATTGCTCTGTGTTTAACACCCTCATACCTGAACCCAGTGAACAATTTAAAAACTGTTTTTGCGATACTATCTATGTTACAGGCTGTGATAGCTATTATTGGAGGCCATTGTACACATTTCAACTCTTCCTTTGGTACATCACCCCCTTTCTTCTGGTCCTGGAGAAATGTCAATAACAGTGCCTTGTTCCCTAGCCAGATGGATGGCCACATCCTCCAAACCACAGTCCCCAGGCCTCTAGGGGGTGGGCACATGCCTCCGGCAGGCTGTTTCTATCTGCTGGTTGGGAGAAAAAAATTCTTTGGGGGCTGGCATTGCTCACCTAGCAGGATGTATGGGCAGCCATTTTCCCATCGTCAAGGAGCAAGCCAACATCTCAAACAACCTCTTATACAGAGGGGCAGAGCTCAAGGTGCAGAAAAACGGCCCTGGCCACAGCCTCTGAGCAAGTGGAGCCAATTGAGCCTAATCCACCTCTACTTTCGGTTTTGAACGTTATGTGTCTCTAGATAATATTAACATTAGTTAATGTCAGACTTATCTGTGGCTAGATATTAGCAGTAAGATAATAGAAGATGCAACTAAACTCATATTTCCTCTAAGGATCCAACTGATGTTTCGTTTCTAAAGTTCTACAGAACTTTAGCTCCTACATTACCTATTTTTATCTTCCATAGGTTTCTTACTATTTCATATGTATAATTGAGTTAAAGATTTAAGTCTCATATTGCTATATATTAAAAACAATATAAAGGCAGCTTAAATCTAAGATATTTTTAATTAGTTCAATGTACACCAGAATAAGGATACATTCTAGCTATGCAGTATTTGATCACAAATATCAATGCTGGTATGGATGTGTTACTTGTGGAGTCTGTTTCATTACCATACTGCCATAACTCATATAATCAGGTTTATGTTCTAGAAAAGAAATGATCACTCGCTCAGGAGTAGAGATCAATTTCACACCCAAAGAAGTGTAATTACAGTGCACAGACCCAAGCGATAAAACCTTCATGATCAAACTTATATACTTCAGGCCAAGGAAAAATTAGTCAAGAACCATTTGTTGGATTATAGAGTTATTAAAACCCACTTAGAATGGCAATATGTTATCTAACTTTTCATAGAAATAGCAGTTGCTTCCATGAATATATTAAAACATTTTCTTTGGATTAATTGACTATAAATAAAGGAATAACTTCAGAGGTGAAAAATCAAAGGCTCATTTTTTCCCCCCAAAGATATAATTACATTGGAAAATGAAGGTGATTATAAGCAGAAAACTGTTTTATGCTTCTTTTCCTGCCACAGTGCAGCATTAAGTAGCACTTCGGTGAGAAAGTGCTGGTACACAGGGCCAGGAAACCCAAGCTGGAGTTCTTGCCTTGTCAGTGACTGGCCATGTGAAGATAAAACAGACAAGGCAGAAAACTTCTCTCGAACCTGTTTTCTTTTTTTGTTGTTGTTAATCCTCACCCGAGTGGGAGAGAGAGGAAAAAACAGAGAGAAACATCGATGTGAGAGAAAGTCGTGGAATAGTTGCCTCCTGCAGGAGCCCTGACCAAGGCCATGGCTGGGGAGGAGCCTGCAACCAAGGTACATGCACCTGACCAGAATGGAACCTGGGACCCTTTGGTACACAGGCTGAAGCTCTATCCAGTGAGCCAAACTGGCTTAGGGCTTGAACCTGTTTTCTTAGCTGCACAATGAGAGCAATGCCTGCCTTACCCACCATATAAGTGGGTAGTAAAGACCCAATGAGATGAGTTTTTTAAAATGTGCATTATTTCAAAGCAATGCACAAGTTGCTGTCTAAAGAAAATAAATTAGTTAATATCAGGCACTGTGTACAAGCATGTTCTTTAATCTTCCAGTTTTATAAATGAGAAAACAAAGCTCAAATGGGTTAAACCTAATGCACAAAGTCACAGAGCAGGCACAAGAAGCAGGTCAGTCCATACCCCAATCGTCCCATCACAATCTTGACTCCAGTGACTGAAGGACAAGGAGCTACACGATTCATGAGGATACAAACTCTAAATGACTTTGCCTTTTTTACAAATGCATTTTACATTTGTTAAAAAGATAGAAGTTCTATAATAAGCACTTTATATTGTTCTTTTTTGACTAAACAAACATACAGATTTGTTATTGATAAAGAAAAAGTCCAGCAAATATACATAAAAGGTTATTGTGTTTTGTTGAACAAAATAATGTTAAAGTGTCTGTCTGCTATGCCTGGTAAAGTTAAAATCCTAATTTAACATGGCAAAAATACCTGCAATTGAATTATAGTACACTTCCTATGGAGTTTTCAAGTTCTAAGAAACAAAATAGCCCCCAAATTTTCAATATTTAGTATCAAAATAGCAACATAGATCCCTGCTTATAGAATTCACTAGAGGCATAATGCACGAAATTCGTGCAAGAGTAGGCCTTCCTTCCCCGGGCTGCTGGCACGGGCTTCCCCTTGGCACCCGGGACCCGGGCTTCCCTCCAGCCACCGGCACCTGGGACCCTGGCTTCCCTCCCCGGACTTCCCTCCTCACAGCCCCGGCTTCACATCCGGTCTAATTAGAATATTATGCTTTTATTATTATAGATGGTGTTCATTTACTGAATGTAAACTGTGATGATTACATTAAAATTTTTAAAAAATATTTTATTGATTTTAGAGAGAGGAAGGGAGAGGGAGAAAGAGAAATGTCAATGTGAGAACAGAACATTGATCAGGGGCCTTCTGCACACACCCCAACCAGGATTTGAGCCCAAAATCTGGGCATGTGCCCTGACTGGAAATCGAACCAGCAACCTTTTGGTGGACAGGATGACACCCAACCAACTGAGCCCCACAGGCCAGGGCACATTTAAATTTTAAATAAGTTTTTTTTTTAATAGAAAAGCTGAAACTTCCTGACTTGTGATTTAGATTATAATGTTAAGCTGAAATCACTTAAAAATCAATTCCATCTTGGATGAAGTTTACTAGACACAAAATAGATGCTAGCTCCATTTTTTAAAATATTTTTTTATTGATTTCAGAGAGGAAGAGAGAGGGAGAGATAGAAACATCAATGATGAGAGAGAATCATTGATCAGCTGAGTCCTGCACACCCCCCACTGGGGATTGAGCCTGCAACCCAGACATGTGCCCTGATCAGGAATCGAACTGTGACCTCCTGGTTCATAAGTCGACACCCAACCCCTGAGCCACACCGGCCAGGCAGCCCCATCTTTTATATTCTGTAGGAGACAAGCATATGCCTTATTAGGAGGTAACGAAACAAAAAAATGTCTCTAGGGAGTCATGACTTATTGGACTTCCCCTGCCCACAGGATTAATGTAAGTAAAAGTAACTAGTCAACCTAGTGGGACTAAGGGATAAAGGTATGCCTGTGGACCACCACAGTGTGGAGGGCAGCTGAACACACGGCTAATAGACTTGGGCCACCACTGGAGGTGCAATACACCAGATACACATCAGATTATTTCTGGGACAGAAATTTCATGTCATGTTGGGTGAGGAGTGGGGAGGAAGGAAAGGCTCACTGGGGTGCGTGCCAGAGCGTATGTCTGTGCCTGGGCTTGTTTCAAGAGTGGAGAAAGATGCAGTAAAACCAGAAGGTCAGGCTGCAGGAGTATAATAAAAGCATTTCAATACTTATGAAAAAAAGGCTTTTGAAATCCTAAACCATTAAATTTAAACACCAGTAGTTAATAAAACCCAAAGCAATTTGTTTAACAGAAAATAGAATGCCAATACTGCACAATCTTCTACTACATACAAATTCACGTTTGAACAATATAATTAAGTAGAGTAAATCATACTAAATGTAAAGTCAATAAATTCTTTTTTGATTGTTGAGCCCCCCGCCCACCAGCACAACCAAAGAAAAGACTATAAGGAATTTAAGAGAAGAAAATTAATCATCATAATACTTTGGTTCAATACTAATCTACAATGAAATAATTTGGGCATTAGTACAGTTTACTTGAAATAAGATTTAAAGCGGCACATTTAAAAGAAGCAGAATTCATTAAGCAACCTCTCAAAAGGATCATTTCCTCTAATTATTGCTTTTATAACAGAAGACAAAGGCAACCCAATGTTAAGTTCATAAAATCTACAATTAGCTGCCAAAATCTCAACTGATAAAATTAGAAGAGAAAGGATATTTAGGAGCACAACTGGTAAAAAAAAGAAAAAAAGTTCTGTTATTCTAAAAAGGCACTTGCTCTTCCTTTCTACCCATAATCATTTAAAGTAGACAAACACTATGGGCCAGATATTGTGGCAGCTCCACAGAAATGAAGGAATAAAAAGAGAAGACCAAGCTGGGTGCACCAGAAGCTTACAGTGCTGGGATGGAGGGGAAGAGGGTTATAAAAATCCTCACAATACCTCCAGACACGAGGTCTAACCTGATTGGGAGTAAGAAGCTATGGGAGAAAGAAGCTGCTGGCTGACTGGTTGACTAGAAAATCTTCACACCTGAGCTGAGTCTTAAAGAAGAAGGAGAGTGAGCCTGAAAAAACAAGGTAAAGCAAGAAAGTAAGGCATTCCATATCCCACAGAAGGATAGAGGGTTCGATTCCCTGTCAAGGACACATACCTGGGTTGCAGGTTCTTCGATCCCTGGCTCCGTTTGGGGTGAATTCAGAAGACAAGCAATTGATGTGTCTCTCTCACATTGATGTTTCTCTCCCTCTCCCCCTCCCTCCTCCTTCCACTCTCTAAAAAAAAAATCAATGGAAAAAATACCTTGGGTGAGGATCAACAAGCAAACAAACAAATATATAAATAAAGACACCAACAGTGTGTGAAAGAGTACAAGGGGATGAAACAAAATAGGGAGTCTTTATGCAGAGGAGGGATGGAGGAGGACAAGGAGGAATGATGATGGGGTACCGAAAGCTAGAAAGGTTTATGGGAATAAGATTGTGGAATAACATTTCAATCACACTATGGAATTAATTTAAGCTTTAGGCCTTATACAATAGAGCCTACTAGGAAGATATTGTAAACCTGATCAAAATCTGTCATATTATTTCCTAGACTTTCAGTATTCCAAAGTATTTGATCATTACAATTCATGTTTTAACATAAAAAAATACATTAAAAGACAGAGTGAAAAGGCAACCTACGAATGAGAGAAAATATTTTCAAACCATGTATTTGATAAGGGGTTAACCAGAATATATAAAGAACTGCTACAACTAAACAACAACAAAAATCCCATTGAAAAATGAGCAAAGGACTTTAATAGATATTTTTTCAAAGAGGATATACAAATGGTCAACAAGCATGTGAAAATAAGGTCAACATCACTAATCCTAAGAGGAATGCAAATCAAAACTACAATGAGAAATCACCCATCAGGATGGCCACTATCAAAAAGAACAGAAAATAGTTAAGTGTTGGTGAGTATGTGGGGAAATCAGAATCCTTATACACTGGTAGTGGGAATGAAAAATGGTGCAGCCACTGTGGACAACATTGTGGGGGCCTCAAAAAATTAAAGATAGAATTATCACATGATCCAGCAATTCTACTTCTGGGAATACATCTACAAGAACTAAAAGCAGAATCTCAAACCGATATCTGCACACTTCATTGCAGAGTTATTTACAAGAGGTAGACGCAACCCAAATGTCCATTAATAGGTAAAAATGAGTAAAGAAAATGTGATATATACGTACAATGAAATGTTATTCAGCCTTGAAAAAAGAAGGAATCATGCCATGTGCTACCATATGGACAAACCTTGAGGATATTATGCTAACTGAAATATACCAATCACACAATAAAAAGACAAATATTGCATGATTCCACTTAATATGAGGGATCTAAAGTAATCAAACTCTTAGAAAAAAGAGGTAGAATGGTGGTTGCTAGGAGTTTGGGGGATGGGCAGAGAGAATGGAGAGATAACAATGCACAGTTAACACTACTGTATTAAACACTTTACATTTACTGTGCCATGTACTTCCCACTTCAACAAAGGTTAAGCTATAAAATTGTTTTCAAAATAAATAAACAAACAAACCTCTAACAACAAAACCAAAAAATTACAATTAAAGGTTGCAAGGTTTCAGGCTAATTCATAAGAGGCCCCTAATGCCAATATGGATACATGATCTGTTTTAGCTGAACAGAGTTAACAAATTTACAGTGTTCGGTTTATAGTGAAATTTCGGCTTTCTGTGAACACAGCAATTGCTGGCAAGTTGTACACTTGAAATCTGCAGGACACAAAATAAGTGAAACTGCACTTAATTATAAAACGCAGCTCTAGCCTACCAGTGCTGAGATTGCTGATCATGGATTTTTCAGGGCTCAGTAACTTAGAACTACTGATAAGTAGCTAGAGGTTTTTAAGAAAATTATCTTAAATAAATAAAGCCAAACTTTCGGGTATTAAAGATGTCTATATCAATGCCCTGGCCAGTGTGGCTCAGTTAGTTGGAGCATTGTCCCATCACCAAAAGGTGGTGGGTTCGATTCCCAGTCAGGGCACATACCGAGGTTGTGGGGTCAATCTCTGTTTAGGGCGTATGTGGGAGGCAACCAATCAGTGTTTCTTTCTCTCTCCCCCTCCCTTCCTCTGTCCTTCCCTCCTTCCTTTCCTCCCTCTCAATAAAATAAAATTAAAATTAAATAAAACTTTGGTAAGCCCATATCAAAACTAATTTCGTCTAATGTGACACTTCCCCCATGAGACCAAAAATGAAGGAAGGGTGAGGGGCCAGAGTATAAAAACAGGCAAATGTGAGGCAAAGGAAACAGAAAAGTCTATCCACTTGTCTGGTCCTCTGGCCTGTAAACATCTGCCAATTACAGGTGTCCAATAGCTGGCTCTCTCTGGTGAGTCCCCTTCACTGGGACCTCCACTCTGCCTGCTGCGGGCCCTTTGGCTGGTCTCACAGCCTCCTCTCAGCTCCCGCCTCTCCCACAGCCTCCTTCTGCTGGAGTCCTGCACCTGGCTGCCGTCCTCAGAGGCAGGGAAAGTCTTTCAGTCTTTCACGATGATCCACAGCTGCTGCCCTCCAGGCAGACCTGCTGGCCAGCAGGAAATGTCAAACATTTGCTGCCCCCTCTCCACAAAATGCCCCCACCCCCAACTCTCACCACACAGCTGCTTTTAGGTGAAAGACACCAGTCTCTGTGTGCACAAACATCGCCAAACTCCAGAAGTGACACACTACACTCTCAAGAACTCGTTCTCAGGATTCCATTCTAATCCCACCATAGCAGCACCTGGCTGGTGACGGCGGTTCAAAAAAGATGTCATTCTCCTCTCTTTCGATCAATCCCAATCTATGTGTCATTCTCTTGAAGCCTTTCTCAAAGGATTAGGGGGAAGGGAGGGAGGGAACTCTTGCTTCCCTAAAGGAAGAGCACGCTCTACAGCTAGGAGTTCCTCGCATGCAATCCATTTCTAGTTCTCCTGACACAGATTGATTATAGGGTGGAAGGTGTAATAGTTGTTAGACCCCTCCCATGTGGCTACCTCTTGACAAGCCCTGTAATAGATGCTTCTAGAACCTCTCTTTAGACTGAGTGGCTACTTACCACCTATTGTCCTGAGCTTTGGGACATTGGTCAAACTTTCAGACAACAGGAAAACTCCCATTTAACCTATTGTACAGCACAGAAAAATAATAAGGACTGTGTCAAACTGTTATTAGGTGCCCAAGCTACCTCCACAAAGTCTAAAATTCCTCAGAGCTCATTTGAAATTCAATTCCATTTAATCTATAATAATAAAAGCATAATATGCTAATTAGACCAGACGTCCTTCCGGACAAAGCCAGGCTGCGAGGGAAGCCCGGGTCCGGGTGCCAGAGGGAAGCCGGTGCCGGCAGCTGGGGGAAGGAAGGCCTACTCTTGCACGAATTTCGTACATTGGGTCTCCAGTATTTAAATAACTGCACAAATAAGCCCTGTTACACAGAAAAAGTGTCAACACTGCTGAACCCAAACTGTGGTTGGCAGGGAGCATCACCATATAATAGCTTGACGTTTCTGTCACTAAATGCTTAAAGTTCTGATTATGTGCACAAAAGGTGCTTAGGGGTATCAGTGTAAAATTAAAATGCACAAAAGTAAAAGCTAAGCCTACCTGTATTAATATTGGTGTGTGTAACTAGGACTACCCAAGAAAAATCTTGGTAATTTTATTTTTTTTTAATATATTTTATTGATTTTTTACAGAGAGGAATGGAGAGGGATAGAGAGTTAGAAACATTGATGACAGAGGAACATCAATCAGCCGCCTCCTGCACGCCCCCTACTGGGGATGTGCCCGCAACCCAGGTACATGCCCTTGACCAGAATGGAACCTGGGACCCTTGAGTCTGCAGGCTGACGCTCTATCCACTGAGCCAAACCGGTTAGGGCAAATCTTGGTAATTTTAGTAACCCTACTGCCACTACTAACTGTTCCTGCATTTAAAATCCTCTCCGGATTCAAATTCCAGAGTGAAAGCAGTCAGCCAGCTGAGCAAAGTAGTGAGTCCAAACCTGGGAGGCAAGAGCAAGAAGTGCCCACTTGATCTATACCAACTTCCAAGCAGAAGGCAGACTCCACCATGGCCCACCAGTGGACAACCCACAGTGAACAGCAAATGTCCCTCTGTAGACATTCTCTATCATCTTCCTTAAGGAACTCAGGATATAGGCCAAAACAATACTGACAATGATAAACAATGTTATTTCTGCCAGTCCACATGATATGTCAATATCATCCCAACTAAAAAATAGTTTATAAAGGCATATCACTACCATAATCTGCCATCAACAAAAGAAAATGAAAGCTCCCAGAAGGGCTAAAATCATTAACGCAATGCTGATGACAAAGATGCCAGGAGATTATTTAATTTCTTTATGTCAAATCATGTTCATTGTCATGCTTAAATATGTAAATTACTTGTTAAAAAATAAACAAGTAATTATTTACTTACTAAAAAGTAAATAATACTTGTTGTGACATATTAGTGAAAATATTATATCTTAAAGCATCACAGACACAGTTGCATAACCATTTCAGTGGAATTCCTCGTACCATTTAGGGGGAAACAAGAGGATTTGCTAAATTACATCATGACAGGAAAGGCAAGAATTGCCACAACATTGCCCTATCCCAAACTGACCCTCCACATTTTAAACTCCTAAGGTCAGCTCAGCTCAGCAAGGCACCTGGGGAGCCAAACCAGAATCCAGAAGCTGACTGGAGGCTCCCAGCCAAAGGCAGCACTCAGGCCCCAGCTCACAGTGAGGTTGAGCTGGCAATGAAAGGTGGCCTGGTTTAAAAGCAAGGCTGTGAGGAATCGCCAGGCAAGAAAAACTGTTCCAAGTCTACTGTAAAACGTAAAAGGATCACAGCTTTCCCTAAACAATTCACCCATTTCACCTCCCACTAATCTAACTCAGTAAATCTTTCATGTTCAATTTCACCTCTTCAGACCAGGCTCTGTTCTTTACATTCATTAAATGGGGATAAGTAGTAGGACCTCCTACTGATCTCCTCTGAAAGAGAAATAGATATTTGCAAATGCTGGCAGGCAGATAGTAAAAACAAAGTTTGTAGCACAAGTGTAATTTTGAAATTCAACATTTATATGCCAAAAAAAAAACACACAACCACCTTGTGCTTTATATACTTACAAAAGATTTGAATATCTATCTATATACATAAAAGCCTAAGCAACCGTTTGACCCGCAGCTATGATGCGCACTGACCACGAGGGAGGCAGACACTCAATGCAGGAGCCGCCGTGATGCGCACTGGCCATTTACAAAGAAACCGCACCACAGACCTGGCGCCAACAAAGCAACACTCGACTTTCCCCAAGTGGGACACAGGCCCCGCGACCACCCTGGAGCAACACCCCACCAAATCGCAGCCAACGCTGCCGAGACCCCATGGCGCAAAATGCAGCCCACAGCCCAGCCCAGCCCGGAAATGGTCGCTGTGGGCATTGGGGAATGATGTCACATAGCAACACCTGGCTTCCTCTCCCTGACGACTAGCCTGCTTGGAGTTTCTTCAGCCCAGAAGCACAACTTGCTTTATAGCCAAGTGCAAACATTTTACCCTTTAACCAAATGTCTGTGAAGCATTTTCCCATGCCTCATCTCATTTAATCCTCACAGAAGTCCTGGAGTAGGTAGATAGGAGACTCAGTGGAATCCTATTTTCTTTTCATTAGCTGGAAAACGGAGATTTATAAAGTTTAGAAACTTGACCCAATTGAAAAGAAGTAAGAAATGGTGGACCTTGCAAATGACTTCAGGTTTTCTCACTGCGCAGAATATAGTCAAACACTGCTGCAGTTAAATATTTTACCCTTTGTTTTCCCTGGGTGACCAACAATAATCTGCTTCGTGTTGGTATTTACTGCTGTGTCCCTGACAATTACCTGAAAGAGAAGTTGGGGTGCTTCACTGGGTTGGAAAAAGTTTAGCTACGTCAGAAAGCAGGTCTAATTAAGCAAGTTTATTCTATATCTATAAAAAGCTAAGTTGACTCACGCATGCGCAATACATATAAAGCTCTCACTGGCACCAATTGCATGCGTATATTTCAATCTGTCATTGTCAATCGTGAATTTGGTTGACACTTCCATTATAGAGAAGGGGAGAATAGCAATATTAAAATATTTCTTCTAATTAATTCCCTTTCAATGTGCACGAATCCATGCACTGGGCCTCTAGTCAAATATAATAGCAGAGGGACAGAAATGGCTCAGATGTTACAGATGTCAGGGCAACTCTCTCCTCAGAGATAGATAGATAGATAGATAGATAGATAGATAAATTTTCATTACACAAGTGAATATAATTACTAACAATTATTCCAACATTGATAGTAATGGTAAATCGGGATAACTAAATACACAGTGGTACAGTCAGCATATGGAATATTGTGCAGTACCTAAAAAGAGTGGTAGATCTATATGCAACTGTATGGGAAACTTTTCCTGATACCTTTTCCCCCTCAGATACCTTTTTGATGGGAATTTTTTCTTTTTAAATTCACATTTGTGGTTAAAAAAGGACTAGCCAGTTCCTTCTTTATTGTCTTGGGCAGAAGCCTAATCCATTCCAGGCTAGGTATAACAACCAACCTGGTCAGCATGACATCGTGGCCCAAGACCAGAGACAGAGGACCAGGCACACTGAGAGGTAAGCATGCCTTGGCTGAGATCCTGAGCCATAAGTATCTGGACACCTTGTGTGAAGATTGCCAATCACCCCCCTGCCTTCCTCAGTCTCGGATGCAACACACTGCCTTTGGAACTGCATCTCCAACCTGGCAAAACCAAACCGCAGGCATGGCCAGTGTGGCTGAGCGGTTGAGTGTCAATCCATGAACCAAGAGGTCACCAGTTCGATTCCTGGACAGGGGACATTGCTCGGGTTGTGGGTTTAATCCCTAGTAGGGAGTGTGCAGGAGGCAACCAATTAATGATGTTTCTATCCCTCTCCCTTCCTCTCTTTCTCTAAAATTAATAAAAACACCCTATATAATAAAAGGGTAATATACAAATTGACCCTAACAGCAGAACGACCTGGAACCACCTGTCACTATGATGCGCACTGACCACCAGGGGGCAGACGCTCAAGGCAGGAGCTGCCCCCTGGTGGTCAGTGTGCCCCCACAGGGGGAGCTCTGCTCAGCCACAGGCTGGGCTAACGGCTGCGAGCACAGCAGCGGTGGAGGGAGCATCTAAGGAGCGCTAAGAGAGCATTGCTAAGGATGTCCGACTAACGGCTTAAGCTGACTGACTGCTTAAGCAGGCCTAAGCCGGCAGGTGAACACCCCCTGAGGGCTCCCAGCCTGCCAGAGGGATGTCTGACTGCCAGCTTAGGCCTGATCCCCTGGGGAGCGGGCCTAAGCCAGCAGGTGAACATCCCCTGAGGGCTCCCGGACTACAAGAGGATGCAGGCCTGGCTGAGGGACCCTCACTGCCCCCGAAATAAAACCACCCCAAAACAGCCTGATGATAATTCCCCACTCAGCATTCTGTGTTCTAGAAGGTACCCCCTGGGACAGAGCTCGCCCCATGGCCCATCAAAGCACCCCAAGGAAGAAGCAAATAGAAAGCTCCTTGAGGGACAACATAAGTTCCATTCACCTCTGGCCTCCACATTTAGTACAGTTCTTTACACATAGGAAACGTTTTCTAAATATTTGTTCAACAAATTATACTGGAATTATTTTTGGAATGAACTTCTCAAAGAAGTTCATTTCTGATATGTTTCAGTCTGATAAACTTAACATCTTTGTTTAAGAAGTTTCTCCCTATGGCTAACAGCAATACTATCTGCTATCTACTTCAAATTTAACCAGCCTCAACTTCCCAGACCAAAACAAGAAACCTTGAGAGCCCAGGATGCCGTTATAGCATGTGGAGATTTTCTACATGCTCTAGATATGTGCTATCCAATATAGTAACCACTAACCACATGTAGCTATTTAAATGTTTATTTTAAAGAAAATTTAAAATTTAATTCCCCGGTCTCACTAGCCACATGTAAGTACTCAACAGCCACATGTGGCTGCCATATTGGGCAGTGTAGATATGGAACATTTCCATCATTCTTTTGGTCATAAGTGCTCAAGGTGCATTATCAATCTTCAAAACCCCAAAAATTCTTACCTTGAAGCCAGTAAATATCCAATCACCCAAGTCCATAATTAAATTTAAAAATGCACTACTCCTTTACTTAAATCAACAAAGGAAACACTCTCACAGATGAGTAGAGCTTTTATAGATTTGTCTCACCACAATGAAAAATTTAAACACAGCATAATTCTCTGGTCTATCTCTGGTCACTAAAATTAATATGCTTTGCAGAAGGCAATGCATACTTGTAGCTGCATGGATCCTCTTTCTGGACAAATAAAATTTCTGGCTGACATTTAGGGAACTAATTTTTATACAACCCTTAAATTGTGTGTGTAATCATCTAGAAACTTTTCAATCCAGGGATTTCAAAATGTATGCACACAAAACCAAAACATCTAAGTCTTCTAAGAGATCACAATTTGAAGCTTGAAGAAAGGTTGCAATGAATATATTAAGTATGTAAATGAGAACAAGGAAACCTCTATGTGGGACATCCACTCCCTCCTCAATAAATGCCAACATTCCTTAACAGATAAAACACTCACATGGGAGTTAGAGAAAAGGGATTTTTCCATTGTATTATAGACTTCTAGGAACAGTGAGACTTCAAGGTATAAGTCCCAGGCAGGCCTTGGCTGGTGTGGCTACTTTTTGGAACACGATCCCAAGCATCAAAAGGTTGCCGGTTCAATTTGCCAGTGCCCAAGTTTCGGGTTTGACACCCAGTAGGCGTCTGTGCAGGAGGCGGCCAACTGATGTTTTTCTCTTACATCAATGTTTCTTTCTCTCTCCCTCTCCCTTCCTCTCTCTCTAAAATCAACAAAAATGTATTTTAAAAAAGAAAGTACCACATAGCAAAATTCCAGCACTGCAATAGAAAAGTCCCCCTCACCCTCCAACAGTGAGGCAATGAGAGGGACAATAAGCACACAATAAAAAATGAACAACCCAGGTAGTGATGAACAGAGGAAAAGCCTGGAGGTAAAAGATAACTTATCCAGGAGTGTCAAGGTATAAAATAGTGCATTAAGATCTGAATTTTACACATTTTTGGTATTTGTGATGGTCTTTCTAATTGGGCTATCCACCACACTTCTAATAAGTTGAGCTTTAATTACCTGCAGTCATTCACCACTTCTTACTGAAATGGGCCCTACCTATGACAGGCAGACATTCAGGTGGGTCAGTCACACACAACTCTATTTTGTTTAGGCTCTGTTTTCTGCTGGATCCTAAAGCCTAAGACTCCCCACTAACGGAGAGGTCAAAGGAAATACATCCCTACAAACTGCCAGGAGGGTGCTGGAATATTAGGAGCGGCCAACAACTGGGAGCTCGGTGATGTCACCCTTTTCCCTCCACACTATCTCATAGTCCTAACACAATGAACATCTTTTTATACCTGACTCTAGTGTCCTTGAAGAGCTATTTATCATCATAAAACCAAACTGTATTTTCTCCTTCTGGAACACACATGTTTTGTGATAAGATATGAAACCCTGAGCATAGTAGACAGAATCATATGGGACTCACATACCGACTTTGACTTTACTAGAAAATGTTAAGTGGTAAAACTTCCATCAAGATAGGAGGAACAAATAAGAAAACTGTTCCCTCCCATTTTACACATTCATTATTTCAATTCCATTGCCAATTGTTTGTTGTTGTGTGTTTAATAAACTATCGGGAACTCAAAAGAAAACAGTGCCCGAGTCATTCTCAATAGCATTTAAATGATGAGGGATGCATTTCCACATGCACACTATAATTCATTGAAATTTTCATTTAGCTGTTTTCAATAAAGAAAACCCACTTGATCATCAAAAGGCACTATAAGCATGTTATAAATTCTGGTACAGATGTCTTAAAATTCAGAAGAAAGTATGTGAACCAAAAAGCATTAATATATCAATCCTCAGAAAAGAGGTTAAAAGATTTAAAACATTAAAAACAAAATGTTTTAACTAGAATTCACCAGTTTTACTAAAAAATTCTTTACCAGGACGTTAAAAAGAAATAAACTTTTTAAACAAAGACAATTTTTTAAAGTAAGCAATCTTACAAAATGTTTATCTAACAGAATCCAGGCATGCTGGCTACAGCATCTCTATTGACATACCTAAAAACCACAAATCACTCTGAAATAGGTCTGGAAACATGAGGCCCAGGTAGAAAAAGAAATCTTTAACAAAGAAAGGTTTATTTCTAAATTACATTAGTATTCACAAAGTGGAACAACTTGTTATAGATACACAGCATTAGTTTCATATTCAGAAATACCTTTACTAATAAGAGAATATGTCCAAATATCACACTTTTTTTTTTTTAACAAAACTTAATTATCAGAGACTAGAATTGAGAGGCAGAGGGTTGAGTTGCAGGGTATCGGATAAGAGGATAGCTGCAGAATACAATTACTGTTAAATATTAACTGAAAGTCAAACATGCAAGAAAATATAAAATATGCATCAGACAGCTTTAGGACAAGGTTAAGGAAAAGAGGCAGTGAGCCAGGTTAATATAACAGTAAGAGGAGAAGAGGAATCTCTGTTCAAAACGGAAAGGGGGGTCAGAAGAGGCAATCTGGAAGAAGGGGCAGGGCTCCGGGCTCTAAGTAAAGTGCAGAGGGGGATCCTGATTCCCACAGCCCTGGCAGATACATCCCGTTCAGGTCTCAGCTTCAGGTAAGGGAGGGGGAGGGGAGAGAAGGTTCTTTCTGACCCTGTTCTCCCATTCCAATCCATCCCATGCCATCCCATGTCAAGGGTCTGCATCAAGACTGCTTTCAAGGTCAAGACTGCTTCCTCAGCAGGAAGCCTGCTATGACAGGAGGGACTTTGTAAAACTCCACCTTAACCTGTGTGCCACTAGTCATGCTAGCAACATAGGGTTGGACATGTAAATTCTGAGATAACATACAACTGTTTTTAGTATAATCAGTCAATTAATCAAAAGCAGCAGTGAATGATACCAGATTTCTGTTTTGAAAGGAGAGAAGACTATCCAGGTTAGAGCACTGAAAGCTCTGCATCCGGGAAGGCTCACAGTCGTAGACAAACTGAGAGTGTTGGTCATCTGAGATCAGACCACGAAGTTGGTAACTACACCAAGACGGTGCCTGAACAAGCGTAGGCACTGACTGATACAAACGCATTCCCACCACATTCTCCTTTGCCTCCTAACCAAAGAGACTGGAAAACTAAATTCTTGGCCTCTCAGATTACTAGCAGCCAGTTGAGGCTATGTGACCCAGCTCAAGGCAATGAAATATAAGCAGAAGCCCCTGGGAGATTGGAGCTGCCTTCCTGAAAAAAGATAAACCAAAGAACTTATATACTTATATGCATAGCTCATGGACACAGGCAATGGGTAGTGAAGACCTGGGGGCTGGAAGGAGGAGGAGGAGGAGGAGGAAGAGGAGGAGGAGGAGGAGGAGGGAAGGGGGAGATATCTGTAATCCTATCAACAACAAAAAACACATTTAAAAATGAAAAAAAGAAAAGGCTTCACCAGAAGAAGGCTTTTGCCCACCCATGGAAGTTCCCTCTTTTCCCTGCTGGAAAAAAGATGTGATGCCTACACATGAAGAAGTGATTTTGTGAGAATAGGAAGAGCATGATGAAGGCTTCGATGCTAAGAATGGTGAAGCAAAAAGATGCAGACCGTGAGTCCTGATGGCACTGTGGCATCATGGGCAGCTGACCACGCCAGCCCTGGAGAGCCTACCCCAGACTGCTCAGAAACAAGAAGCCCCATGTTCCATCGCCACTGAAGCTCTCTGTTATCTGAACGTAGCCCTCGTTTATAGTATCTGTGAAACATCTTAAGGGCCAGCAGGCCACTCCAGGCTTAAAGATAGTCATGGGAAGCAACTTAAAGAGAGTAAACTGTTCTCATTTTTTAAAGTACTTTTTAATAGCAGGTATATGTATTTTACAAATAAATAAATAAAAGCGCAAGGATGGAGTGAAGCTTGGGTCAAATATGGGATGGGTGTTGCTGGATATACAACTAGATATTCTTTTAATAGCTGAAAGGTTAATAGTTTGTTTTCCAAAATGGGGAATAGGTGCAACTGTCAAGTCTACATTAAAATGGCCTCTAAAAATCTCATATAGCTTTCTTGGAGATACTCCATTTTGAATCAGCAAATGCTTTTTCTTTTTCTTTAAAAAAAAAAATCCTCTCTCCTCAAACATCTATGTTTCTATATCTAACAATGAGAATCTTATAAACCAAACTTTCTCTTTTCTCCTTGGCTTTTATGTTTAGAACTAAATTATTCATTCCAGACATAGAGTTTATTTGTGCTTTCATCTTAATTATTGTTGCTTTGGAAAAAAGGAGTATTACATTAAGTATATTCTAATGACCTAAGTGACTGAAAGCATTTTTGGATGCAGGCACAGTATAACCTCTTCTAGTTGCTGAAATTAGAGAAAGCCACTTTTGGCAGCACCAAAACAGCAGTAAAGCCTTGAAAAAATTTGTGTATCTCCCACTCTTGGCCAAATCCTCCTCCTTTTCTAAATTATTTCAATGCAGTTTAATGAGCTTTTTATTTCGATTGGGATCTTTAAACCACCACATATTTAAGCATCATTAAAAATCTTTGGAAAGCATTATAGATTGCCCACATGGACACACAAAACTTTAACTCTACATTATTCTGCTCCCAGACACCCTTGTGGTTGGCTAGATTTTGCCTTGGAATAAAAGATCTACATAAATTGAGAAATAATTCTGTATGATAACTACCAAAGCAGTAACTCCTCAAAATAAAACTTTGCCTGAGTACTTGGGAGATGCCTTAGAAATGGTACCACAAAAAGCACACACAAAAATGTGAAGGCTAGCTTTTCAAAAACAAGTCTTTTCGTGAAAAAGTCATGTCACAAAGAAAGAAACTTATCTTCCACATTCCTTACATAACAGAGCAGATGTGATCCTAAGAAGTCAAAGCCTATTTTTCTACTGCCATCATAAAAAAAAAGTGAAATACATTTACAGAGCTCTTCAAATAGTGGGCAATGTTGACATAAAGTTGAAAGTGTAAATATTTGTTCCCTTTTTGGTTTATAAGTTTCATGGTGATGAAATTCTGTATATAGAGCCACTGATTAAAAATGAGTCTATTTGCCTTGTAGGATGCTTGAGGTTGTATGTTCATTCAAGATTAATAAAATGGTGCATTCTAGAAAAGAATGGGAATTAGAATTTTGAATTTATTGGTTTAACAATTTCCTACTGAGAAGGAAAAGAGATTTCACATCAAATTTAAGAAGCTCCTTCAGATGATAATTTGTGTGAAGATGTAGCACTATAGTAAAAGTTAATACCACCCCCAGACTGTGAAAGGAAGGATGATATATGATGAAGAAACAGCAAGTCAAATGTTTGAGAAAAAGGAAGGCAATTTCTCATTACTCTGATTTTAGGGTCACTTGATATCACCATAATGGTAAGCTAGTAACAAGTTCCCATTATTGTTTTAATATACTATTCAGACAACTAATTAAAACAGATCATCACATAGCACATACAGAGGAACAGCCACTGCTACTGTTTACTTCTATACTAATCTGGAATCTATACCCGAAGCCTGAATTATTATAACTACCACTGCCAAAAACACGTAACAATTATTGAGTTCTTATGTGCTAGGGACTGTTCAAAACACTCTATGTGTATTGACTAATTTAATGTACCAAACAATGAGTACTAATATCCCCAATTTATCAAATAAAAAAACTTAAAGCACGTATATCACACACAGAGAAGTAATATGTATATTCTAGGTCATGATGTAAAACATATTATTTAGCCCTAGATGGTTTGGCTCTGTGGATAGAGTGTTAGTCTGCAGACCAAAGGGTCCCAGGTTTGATTCCGGTCAAGGGCGTGTACTTGAGTTGCAGGCTCCACCCCGGCCCAGGGCCCTGGTCGGGATTCATGCAAGAGGCAACCAATTAATGTGTTTCTCTCACATGGATGTTTCTCTCAGTCTTTCCCTTTCTCTTCCACTCTCTCTAAAGTCAAAGGGAAAATATCCTCGGGTGAGGATTAAAAAAAAAAAAAAGAGGGAGAGAGAAAAGTAAATTAGGACCAATTAAATAAAGGTTAATCACAGGCCACTAAACCACTTGTAAAAGTGGTTTAAAAATAAATAAATAAATAACAAAAAATAAAAAACACAAATCAGACTGTGTTGTTCCCCAGCTTTAAGCTTTCTGCTGCTCTTCTCTGGTTCTCTCTGCGATAGCTCTTCCTCCCTGAGTCCTTCAGCTCTTGCCACAGCTGACCCCTTCTCCTTTTAACTCTCCTCAGGAATTTTCCAGAGCACAGTGTATATAGTCCTTCTTAGTTTTTCTCTCTCACTTTACTCCTGATTTCCTTCATGTCACTTAATACATTCTGTAATTACCTTGTTGGTTTGTTTATCATTACCTCTCCCAGTGGAATATAAATTCCATGAAAGCAGGGGTATCTCTTAGAACAGTGCTTAGCTCAGAGCAGGTACTCAACAAATATTTATGAATAAATAAATGAAAGAATTTGTAAATAAATAAACTGGTAAAGACAAAAAGTGGCCATGTCAATGACATCACTGTATAAGGCTGCAGAGTGACAGATACAAGTCAGTAAGACCCATTGCCACCACAGGACAGTCACAACCGGGGCATTCAACATTAACACTCACCCTGAAGTAAGCACTGTGAAGGCTACAGCAAACAAATAAGAACAAGATGGTTAGCATGCCAAGTAAGGTGGGTTAGAGTCCCTGAAAGACACGCACACTCAGCTCAAAAGGGGAGGTCCACAGTGTAATAAAGAACTGACTCCCACCTGTATGGCCCTAACTCTCCTGGGCCTTAATTTCCTCATATGTTTTGTAAGGATAATGCCTACTCCTTAACCCATCTAAGAGGGGAGACTGCTGCAAGAAAGAGTGGTGACGGGCCCTTTAAAACAGAAAGAAACACAGGATCCTAATAGAAGTGAGGAGATAAATGATGGCGTCAAATTGAGCAACAGCCCATCAGTCTTTGTTAACTATAACCTAAAGCAAAATGCCAGGCAGTTCCCTTCTCACTCCTGGCCAGCCCTATTTGGACCCAGAGCAGAGAGCAGCTCAAAATATGCAAGTAACTGCTACTAGAACGCAAAGACACAGCTGCTTCTGGGCACACAGGCTCCCACCTTGCAGCGGCTGAGGAAGAGGCTGCACGAAGCACGGGCTCAGCTTCATGACCCATAAGGTCTCTTTCAACTCTGAGATTCTATAATTTTTTAACTGAATTAAGTATGTCCCTGTCGTGGACAGTGTAGATGATATAAATTTACAACATAAAAAATTAAAACCAGCCTAGAATGTCAAGGCCCACAGAACTGAAGAATTGTAGATACTACCAAATAAGGATCATAATGCTATAGCGGTTCAGAGGAGAAATTACTAGAGGCCAGGAGACTGTGAACGAGGTGAAAAGTCCGCTAGGACGTGAAGGCCACATAACATGGCTACTTGAAGAGTGTATCCTCTGCTAATTAACGTTGGTGGTACTTTTCTTATACTACTGGTTCTCGACTTGACACACACAGCCATGAACTGACATCTCCAGGACAGGAGGCCCATCTAATTACTGCTTTAACATCCACCACAGGCTCCAAAAGCATGTGGCTACTGGCAAAATTTTGCTACACAGAGCAAGATAACATGGGGCAGTGCAAAGAAACCAGGAAGGACTGTGGAAGAATCCCTTATGAGAGCTGGAGGAGAGGGGTGAGCCTATAGGAGAAGCAAGCAGGCTGCAGGAGCAGAGTGCACGCGGGTCAAAGGCTGCAGAATTAATAAGGGGAATGACTAGGGGATTAACTCCAGTTTCCATTTGCTCTCCAAGGATTCAAAGGCAAATCACCTAACCCTAAGTGCAAAACTAGTTTTTAAAATGTCATAGATTAAAAACAAATTGGGCTTTATTTGACTCTTTTTACCTTTTTCCATTGCAGACGTCTACAGATTATCTTAGTAAGATTTTTATAATACCAGGCAGTTGGCTTTCTTATACATCTAAAGTATCTGATTTGTATAATAATAATATATAATCCTAATAATCACCATATGTACCACAGGGTTATACATAACACACTGTCTCTCCTTTTAACCAAATTCTAGCCTAAGACATTGATATATCATGTCTCTTCTACTACAAGCATTTGCATTGTTTAATCTGTTTAATTAGCTCACAAAAAGTGTTTCACAGAAGAGAAAGAGCAATTAAAATGATGTTTCAATAGGTAATTTATGTTTAAACAAGCAAAATGAAAAGATCAAGTGGATCTCTTTGAAGTCAGCTGATAACTAGGGGGAGATTCACCAGTCATCATTAAGTAGATCCTGTTGCCACTCATCCTAAATCCAGATATGGAGCAGGCCAAGCTTACACAACTCCAAAATGCAAAACAAGGTCTGAATTTCAATAACCTGTCCTTAGGACATTCAACTTCAGTCTCATGCTTAAAATCTCTGTACATTATCTCTGACACAGGATTAGAAAACATATGATCATCCGAATATTCTCCAAGTTTGGTGAAAATCTGTCCAATGGTTTATGGACAGTGTGTGTTTCTGTGATGGTTAACAAATGGAAACTTAATTTTACCTAATAAATAACATAACTACTTGCACTAATTCAACAGATGTGAGCAAAGAGATAAGATCTCTGTCTTTGTGGGGTTTTTCCAGCTAGAAGGGACAAATAAAGTTAAAAGATAACCAGATAATAAATATATAATTATAGGCTATAATAAGTGCTAATAAGAAAAAGTATAGAGTATTTCGTGCAATTACTAAAGGGACAGCATTTAGATTGGAAGTTCAAGGAGACTAGGAAAAGCCTTTTTGACGAATCGCGTTTAAGATGGAAAATACTTAGGAAATAACTAGAGGCCCAGAGCACGAAATTTGTGCACTCCTAGGGTCCCTAGCGGCTGCCAGCTGGGTACTCCTTCCCTTCCCCCAACCGGCCCCGCCCCCCAGTTGAACTCCCAGACAACTCGAGGTTGAGGGGACAATTTGCATACTACACTTTTATTATGTAGGATAGTGTGCTTTTGTCCAGCAGGTGTGATTCAGTGTTTGAGCATGGTGGAACCATGAAGTCATGGTTGGATTCCTGGTTGAGGCACATGCCTGAGTTGTGGGCTCGAGACCCTGAGTGTGCAGGAGGCAGCCGATCAATAATTCTCTCTCAGCATTGATGTTTCTATCTCTCTCTCCCCACCTCTCGCTTCCTCTCTGAAATCAATAAAAATATATTTTCTTTAAAAAGGAAATAGCATGCTTTTTAAAAAGCAGAATGTACAGCTATAGAACTGCTTTCAGTTATACATTTTATGCTTTAATCTATGCTTTATAGACTATATTCATGTAAAGGACATGCACATAGACAAATCTGGAAGAGAAAAACAAAAACAAAACCGTTGTTATGGTGGTAAAATTATGAACAGTGTTGTTCACACTTCAAATTTTTTCTTTAACGTTGTTCTAATATTTTTACCATAATTAAGATAAGAATAGACATAGAGTCTGATGTCTTGGGCTAGAATTTGATTAAGAGAGTGTGTATCATACATAACTCCGTGAGATATATATTGATTATCAGGAAGATCTAAAGTAAATCAGGTGTACAAGGAAGCCAACTGCCTGTAATGTTATTTTTACTCCAATTAAGACAAGCACAGACATAGAATCTGAACCCCTCAACTTTCAGTTTACTCTTAAACTTGACCAAAGAACTGTGGCTTAGTAACAAGGCTGATCTTCATTAAAATAACAGCACGGCAAAATGGAGCATGAGCTTTGGAGACTGGGAGCCCTGGGCTCCAATACAGCCCAGGCACTAATTAGCTATGTGATATTGGACAAGTTACTTACCCGACTTGGGAGGCTGTTTTATCATCTCTGAGATGCAGCTAATAAGACTTGCCTCATAAAGTTGTTGTGAGGATAAAATGAAAGAGCGTATGTGAAGGGCCAAATCCAGTTGCCAGCACAGACTATGTGCTTAATAAATTTAAGTAAACATTTGATCATTGCCAGCATATCAATCCGGATGGAAAAATGGGCTTTGAATCAAAAGACTCCTGAAACAAACAGATGACCAAACTAGAGAAATCAGATAGCTCCTCATCAATCACTGTTAAATGATTTCTTCACCATAAGCAAATCAACTGGTGGCTACAGTCATTTTCTCTGAGGCCACCTACACTGTACCAAGAGTAAAACCAAAAAAATCAGTCCAAGAACAATTCAGCTAAAGGAGGAGTGAGCCACACCATTTTGGCAATTTACTGAAAACTATTAAGAATCCCTTTATTAAAAATAAAGCCTTCTGAAACAGTTTCCAGAAATTAAGATAGAATACATATAAAAATATGACAGATTCAAAACAAAAATTACACAGTTGAAATTTGCCAAGAGGTCATTATCACTAAGGCATGCTTTTAGTTTCCAGAATATTTATTAAAAAAATAAACTAAGAAAACAACAACTCCATTAGTCTATCTTACAGCTTCAAACACAGACTCTTCTTTAAAAGAATGTGAATGCCTCTAACATCCAATATTATGATAGGATATTTTCTTCAACTTAAAACATTAGGTAAAAAAAATTTTCAAGCATTCGTCTATACACAATAAACCACTCCTTTAAATCATTTAGTTGAGTGAGCAAAAAGTATAAAGGTTTTTGTTAACCCAGTTCCATCGGAACAGAAAACAGTGTCAAAAGAGGAAGAAGGCTGTCACTGCTGCTTTGTTGAATACCTGGATTAGACTGACCACCTCTTAAGACAGTCTTTGTGTACTTCAAAACCCAAACGAAGCCACTTGGAGCAGCTGCTCACTGACCAACTGGCCTGCAGAATTCACCAAACGACAAAAGGTTACCTTAATTCAATAAGATAATCAGCACACATTTACCCACCACCCAGAGTCTAACCATCTGCAAGGCGGCAGAGCCAAATGCCTATAAAACTGGCAGCATACAGACATGTCCTCGTGTCTCTCATGTCAATGAAATGTCCCTCATGTCAATGAAATTTCTCTCTTAGCAACAGCTAAAAAGAAGCTGAACTTTCAAAAAAATTTAAGATATCATGATCCAACAACTTGTTAGTAAGTTATTTTTAGTGCCACTGAGATTTCCAGGCCAGATGGGTTATATGTTTTATTCAATTGAGTCTTGTTCTGGGATAACAAAATGTGAGACAGACACGATCTGGATCCTTTCATTGTTCAAGAGGCAAAGCAACCTAGTGGCTTCCAAATAACAGCAGGAACAATGTAGCAGAAAAGAAAAGAGAAAGGGGGAAAAACAACAGCAAAAACCCAACTATAAGAGCAACTTCAGAGCAAGAAAGGAGTAACAATTTAAAAGGCAAAATCTGGCATCTGCCTTAGGCCAGGATACCATTCAGCTAAACATGCATCTGCACTGATCAAAACTACCAAATAATAATAATGATCATGATAATTCAACATAGAAGGTTTAAAAAAAAAAAAAACCATAATGGGCACTATAAAAAAATGCACTATAGAATTTTATTTTTTTTCTAACACATTACACTTAAATCAACAGATGCAGCTATTTCACAAAGTGTGAGATTCAAGAAGCTTTGATGTGAGACGTGAGATATTTGAGGTGATCTGAATAAGAGAGTAAGAAGCTGTTCTCTTTCCCTCCCATTAAGTCAAGGAGAGAGTCTCAGTTTGATACCCCTCCAATGTTTGTTAATCTTCCTTTGAGAGAGCAGACCTCCAGCTCAAAACCTTGGCAGATAACAGTGTCCAGCCACATTTTAATACAGCTTTTTAAAAATAACCTTTACAGATACCTTCTATTTATGACAAGGAATACTTATTTCCCACTTACGGTAATGATATAGTTTCCTTTTGGTAGATCTATTAAAGAAAGTGAGGCAGCCTTAGCCGGTTTGGCTCAGTGGATAGAGCGTTGGCCTGCGGACTGAAGGATCACAGGTTCAATTCCGGTCAAGAGCACATGCCCAGGTTGCAGGCTCGATTCCCGATGGGGGACATTCAGGAGGCAACTGGTCAATGATTCTCTCTCATCACTGATGTTCTATCTCTCTCTGCCTCTCCCTTCCTCTCTCTGAAATCAATAAAAATATTTTTTTTTAAAAAGGAAGTGAGGCAATTTAATTTTTAATGAGTAGTCTAATTAAATGTATTTTTCCAAATTTACATTTTGAAAAAATTTCAAGTCTGCAGAAAAGTTGAAGTAGTACAATGAATGCGTGTAAACTCTTCACCTAGCTTTGCCAATTGTTCACACTTTTGCCTCCTATCTTCACAAATGTATCGATCTGTATCTATTCATACACATACTTTGGTCATGCTTGTTGTTGAACCACCGGAAAGCAAGCGGCAGCAGTATGACACTTCACCATTCAATACTTCCAAAGGCATTTCCTAACTCACAAGAACATATTCATAGGTAACCAAAATGCCATCATCATACAAAGAACATTAACATTAATGCTTTAATTTCCCCTAAGATCTGGTCCAAATTCAAATGTACCTAATTATCCCCCAATTTCTGGTACAGAATCCAACCAAGGTTCACGCATGACATTTGGTTGTTATGCCTTTTTAGTAGAATATTCTGAAAGAAAATAATACAGACATTATATGAAACTGACAAAAATTGTGAGGGAGGCACACTTTTGTTTGAAAAACACCAAACTAACCAAAGGTTTGAAGGAAGTGGGGGGAGGGGGAGATAATAATTAAAAAGAAAAAAAGTGTCTGCTAGTAAACTCATATTTATAGCACACAAAGTATGAAGGAAAACATTTAAGACCTATTTTTCATAGTGCCTTGAAAGAGGATGGAGTAAGTCAAAGATCACTGTCAGGCCATATAGATACATGCCAAAGCATGTGTCAGTGTTTAAAATAACTAGCCCATCTCTTATATTAAATAGACACTGTATTAAGGTGCTTAAATGCATTTTCTCATGAAATCCTAATAGCCCCATGAAGAATATTTTATTATTCCTATTTTACAGATGAGATGATTGAGACTCGAGTATTTTAAATGAGTCTTTGTTTTCTTTTCATTAGAACTTTTTCAAGAATGTATTCATACATTTCTTGTATGTCTAAAAAAATAAATTTCAAAAGAACCAAAAGTATAAATCTCTTCTTTGCTAAAACATGTTTAGCCCTGGCCGGTTTGTCTCAGTGGATAGAGCATCAGCCTTCGGCCCAAAGGGTCCTGGGTTCGGTTCCAGTCAAGGGCATGTACCTTGGTTGCAGGCTCCTCCCCAGCCCAGGCCCTGGTCAGGGCTCCTGCAGGAGGCAACCAATCGATGCGTTTCTCTCACATCGATGTTTCTCTCTGTCTTTCCCTCTCTCTTCCATTCTCTCTAAAAAATCAATGGAAAAACCATCCTTGGGTGAGGATTAACAAAAACAAACAAAGAAAAATAAATAAAGGTGATTAAATGTTTTAAAAAATGTTTACAAATATCTGTATGCTATTTATTTACAATTAGAGGCCTGGTGCACGAAATTCATGCACTCAGTTGGGGGGGAAGGGGGGGTCCCTCAGCCCGGCCTGCACCCTAGCTCAATCTGGGAGCCCTTGGGGGATGTCTGACTGCCGTGGAGGCGAGAGAGGCTCCCACCACCACTGCTGCACTCGCCAGCCATGAGCCCAGCTCAGGGCTTCTGGCTGAGTGGTGCTCCCCCTGAGGGAGCGCACTGACCACCAAGGGGCAGCTCCTGCGTTGAGCATCTGCCCCTTGGTGGTCAGTGCATGTCATAGCCACCAGTCATTCTGCCATTCGGTTGATTTACATATTAGCCTTTTATTATTTTACTAGAGGCTCAGTGCACAAATTCGTGCACAAATGGGGTCCAGCTGGCCCGGCTCTAATCAGGGTGGATCAGGGCTAGGCCTGTTGGAAAGAGGAAACAACGGGAGGTTGGCCAGCCAGCCTGCTGCAATCAGGGCCCAATCAGGGCAGGCCAGCTGGGGGGAGAGGCCAAGGGCGATTGGCCGGCAGGCCGTGCCCCCGAATGGAGTGTGGGGGTGGGGGGCTGATTGGGGCAGAGCTGGCTGGAGGGAGGGGCTGCAGGTCAACTGGAGTGGTGGGAGCCCATCAGGGTGGAGCGGCCAGGGGGAGGGTCCACAGGCAGTTGGCCGGCCGGCCCTGACACTGATCAGGGTGGGGGGCCGATCTGGAGTGGGGCCAGGTGGGAGGAGAAGCTGCAAGAGGTTGGCTGGCCGGCCCCGCCCCCTATTGGGGTTGGGGGGGTGTGATCAGGGGCAGGGCTGGCCAGGGGGAAGGGCTGGGGGGGGGGGGGGCGGGTGGCCAGACACTCTTCTCTTGATTAGGGTGGGAGACTCCGATCAGGGTGGGGCCAGCTGGGGGGAGGGGACGAGGGAAGTTGGCCAGCTGCCCCCACTCCTCCCCCCATCAGGCCGGTTCACTGGCACAGTGGGCATCATAGCAACCAGTCATTCCGGTCATTCCGGTCACTGGCTTTTTATATATATGTATATTATATAGGATTGCTTTAAAGGGGCTTGGGAGCCCCTAACCAGTTTGGCTCAATGGATAGAGCGTTGCCTGTGAACTGAAGGGTCCCAGGTTCAATTCCAGTCAAGGGCACATGTCCAGGTTGTGGGCTTGATCCCTAGTAGGAGGCAAGCAGGAGACAGCCGATCAATGATTCTCATCATTGATGTTTCTCTCTCTTTCTCCCCCTTCCTCTTTGCAATCAATAAAAAATATAGTTAAATAAATAAATAAAGAGGCTTGGGAGAATACATACAAATCTCTAATTTAACTGTCTTTGGAAAGCTGTTTTAGGGGACGAACATGCAGGGCTATTGAGAACAACTTATGCTTTTCACTTTATATGTTTAAATTTTTGACATTATGTATGTATGATATAACTTCTTAAAAATCAAAAAGTGCAAATTTAAAATTTTAAATGCCCATATTCTTTCAAGCATTCTATGCTGCTACCAGTATGTTTCAAGTACCATAATTCATTCAATATATTTGGTTTTAATTTAATGGTAAAAAATATTTAAATTGTTTTAATAAAAATTCATTTTATTATAATTTGTTACAATAAAAATTTGGGTACACCATGCACTATAACATACTACATCATACTCCTAAAACCCAATCATCTGTCTTATCTTGTTTGCACAAAGTTGTGTTCTGTCTCCCCCTCCTTCCCCTCTCTTTCTTTTCCCTCCTCCCTCCCTCCCTCTCCCTCCCTCCCTCTCTCCCTGCTTCTCTCTCTCTCTCTCTCTCTCTCTCTGGTGCATGCGCGCGCGCGCACACACACACACACACACACACACACACACACACACACACACACTGGTCCCCAATGTGATGAGCATAACAAAAGGATGTCCAACAAGAAATAAGCTTACTAATAAGAATATTTCTTTACTGAATAGACATGCTTGTAAAATGTCGTAGGTGAATTTATTAAGACTGAAGTTTTTAAATATGCTAGGAAAATTTGTTATTCAAAGGAATGTCATTCATTAAATAAATAATACACCATGAACATGTGGGATTCAAACTCAGAAAGTAAAGATGGTTAAATATTAAGAAATCAGTTACTATAATCAACATATTAAAGGTCAAAGGAGAAAAATAATATCTCTATAAATGCTGAAAAGACATTTGATAAAATTAAAATTCTAAACCTGATGAAACTTCTTTACATGATAAATACATAAGCCAGCATCATGTTTAGTAGGGAGATATTAAGGAACTCCCCCCAAATATATCCACTACCACCAGTATTCTTTAACATCATTAAGGAGGTACTAGAACTGATAAAACTCAGACAAGAGAAAGATTTGAGATATATAAATAAGAAAGGAGAAAGTAAAATTTAAATGATCATTACTTACAGATCACAACATTATGTACCTGGAAAACCCAAGATAATAAACTAAGATGTATTATATTAAAAAAAGAAAGATAATTCATTAAGGTGGCTAGGTACAAAATTAATATGTATATAAAAATCAGTAACTTTCCTGTATTAAAAAAAGAGCCAATTAAAAAGTATAATGGAAGATTCCATTTACAAGAGCAATCCAAAAAAAACATACCTGGGAATTAACAGAGAGTTAAAATCCTTCAGTACACATTACCCACAGTCTATACACACCTGTACTCACATACAAAAGATTTTAATGGATGGTAATAGTTATATTACAGAAATATTTATAGATAAAATGAGATAATGTCTGGGATTTGCTTCAAAATAATTCAGTAGTGGCAAGGGCTGGGTGAGTGGAGAGGGATATAACTGAAAGGAGACTGACTGGTCACGAGTAATTATTGCCATACCTGGTAAAGGTGAGCATTGCTCTTGATTTTTACATATGCTTAAAATGTTCCACAATAAAGAAACGTAAGTAAAAAAATAGATTAAAAAGTGGGAAGATAGCCCTAACCGGTTTGGCTCAGTGGATAGAGCGTCGACCTGTGGACTGAAGGGTTCCAGGTTTGATTCCGGTCAAGGGCATGTACCTTGGTTGCAGGCATATCCCCAGTAGGGGGTGTGCAGGAGGCAGCTGATCGATGTTTCTAACTCTATCCCTCTCCCTAACTCTCTGTAAAAAAAAAAAAAAAAAAACAATAAAATATATATATTTTCTTAAAAGTGGAAAGATATACCTGTTATCTAATATATAACTCTCTATTATAAGAATACCATTCTATACACTGAAAACTCCAATCAAATCTTAAGATCTTTTGATTACTAATCAGCTGACTCTACCATCTATGTGGAAAAACAAGCAAGCACAATTAGCCAAAAAGATTCTGAAAAAGAAAACAAGGGAGCATTAGTCTACTAAAAAAAAGGGGGTGGGGAGAAGAGAAATGTTGGTAACAACATGGAAAAGTTAGAACCCTAGTACATTGCTGATAGGAATATAAAATGGTTCAGCCACTGTTGAAGGCAGTTAGGGAGTTCCATAGCCCAGCCTTCATGGTTCAGTGGTTGAGTGCCGACCTATGAACCAGGAGGTCATGGTTGAGCCCCCAATCAGGAAATATGCCTTGGGTTGCGGGCTCAATCCCTAGTGTGGGGCATGCAGGAGGCAGCCGATCAATGATTCTCATCATTGATGTTTCTCAATGATTCCCTCTCATTGATGTTTCTATCTCTCTCTCCTTCTCCCTTCTCTTTGAGATCAATTAAAAAGACATTTTTTTAAAAAGAAAAGAGAAATTTTGAATGGCATTACAAACCAACTGACCTAACAAACATCTATAGATATCTCCACCCAACAACAACAGAATAATCATGGAACACTTTTCAGGACAGACCATATGTTAGGCCATAAAGCAAGCCTCAATAAACGTAAAAAGAATGAAATCATACAAACTTTGTTCTCTGACCACAATGGAGGGAAATTAAATAAATTTAGGAAATTCATAGCCCCCGTGTAAACCTTTGGGCAATACTGATGAGAACGAGGTGGCTGGAGGGATCAGATAACAGAGTAGGAGCCAAAGTCAGACGGGCAGCAGCTTAAGGCATGCCCAAAAGGCAACCCACTCTCTTCCACCTGTGTCAGATTTAACAGAGCAAGGCTCACTGACAAATTAACTTCTATGTCATGAAAGCCAATAGCTAATCAGGTAAAATAAACCCTTTTCTCAACTCTCAGGTTCACAAAATGGTAAGAACTTAGTGAAACACAAGCTGACCTATAGAGCTGGGTAAGACTGTCTAGAAACCCATAGAATTTAGGGGCAAATGATTTCAAGTGATCTATGCATTCCATAAATCCTTGGGAATAGGGATGCTGTACCATTTAGGTCACTTGCCTCTTGCCTTCCTCCCTTCCGCTCTAAAAATCAATGAAAAAAATATCCTCAGGCAAGGCTTAACAATAAATACGTAAATAAATAAATAAATAAATAAATAACTTTACATTCGCCTCAGTCTTAAATCTCATAAAACAGAGCTCTAAGATCATTATCTCAAAAGAATCACAATGCTTCATAACTGCTTGTAATCTGTATTTTGTCCATGAACCATACAGCTGGTTTTCAATGCTTTCTTTAGTCTATGTGTGAACTTTATTTTTATTAATAAAGCTGAATGATTTTTAACGTAAAAAAAAAAAAAAAAGTAAGGGCTAGGAAGCAAGTAGATGACCAAGGCTCTCATACTCTGCCCAAAGAATATAAATTGGTACTACCTTTTGGACCACTTTTTGACAATATGTTCCAAAAGTCTTAGAAAAAGAACTCATGTTTATGCCCCAGTATAACTCCTCTAATAATCTATCCTAGAAGAAATAATTACCCATGCATACCCAATTTTTTGGTAGCAGTATTATTTGTAATAGCTTAATAAAAGAAGTAGAAACATCCTAAATGTGAAACAAAAACATGAGAAATAACCACCAGCCATTTAATGTCACACTTTAAAGAATAATCAAGAATATGGAAAAAAGGCTTACAACAGATGTTATATGTATATAATTATATAGCAAAATTATATAGCTATGATATTCCTCTTCTTATTTTAATATAACAAATACAGGTATACACATGTAGGGGGAAAGCCTGGAAGAAAATACAAACTTCTAACAGTATTTATCCTTAGTGAAATTTGCAGTCATAGTGTATCATACCTGAACCTTTCTGTATTTGTGAAAGTCTGTAGAATGAGCACGTGTTACTCTGAAAACATATTCTTTTACTGACCATTTAAATAATGGAGAAAAAATAAAGCAAAGAAGTGTGGATTTTAGCCATTCATGGACTCTGACTAGAGCAAGTCTCCAATTGGAGAGGAGGTCTTCATTAGAAGGTGATAAGGACATCAATTGACACTTTTCCCTCAAGAGCAGGGTGACCAAGGAGGGGTGCCAGGAGCTGCTGCCCTTCCCTGTGCCCTGGACTCTGCTCAGCTGCCCTTCCTATCAGGGCCCAGGAAAAGCTCACTACTCTCTAACTCAGGGCCATGTGGTGTGGCAAACTATCCCTATGTGGTCTGTGCTATTGTTATCTCCATGCGTCTGTCAGCTGAGCAAACCGAGAGATAGACTATACTTGCCCAGTGAAAAAGTCAGGATTTCAAGCTAAGAATTCCGGCTCCCGACCCAATTCCTCATAAGACTCCTTTACAATGGCCTCTAAGATCTCTTTTAGTAAGAACTAGGCCCTGCCCAATTAACACATCTAGACTGTTTCCTGGACCACATAAGCAGACCCTGTTTGCTCAACTATAAAAGAAGAAAGTTAGCCCCAGGCAGTGATTCCAAACGTTTGCTGCACAATGGCATTACCAGGGATCTTCAAAAACTTCTAATACTTGGCTCCCGCCCCCAACATTCTGATTTAATAGGTGTGAGGGTGATCTGGGAATCGGAACTTTTAAAAGCTCTTCAGGTGATTCAAATGTGCAGCAAAGTCTGGGAAAACTGGCCTGAGTAGTCAAATGACCTGTTGAAGAAGGGGAGAGGCGAGAGGCTCCAGAAAAATACTCACATATATGCCCAGAATTTTGCAGACAAATTAAGAGGTTCCCAAACCCCCTGAAAGGAGTCCTTGGACCTCAATTTAAAATCCCTGAACTTAATGATCTCAACAATTGGCTGCAACTCTAACATGTTATTCTACAGTTAAAAAATTATTACACAACAGTTTTACTAAGTTAACTCATGCCTGGCCAGCATGGCTCAGTGGTTGAGCATCAACCTATGAACCAGATCACCGTTCAATTCCTGGTCAAGGCATATGCCGGGGTTGCAGGCTCAATCCCCAGTGAGGGGCGTGCAGGAGGCAGCAGATCAATGATACTCTCTCATCACTGACGTTTCTATCTCTCTCTCCATCTCCCTTCCTCTCTGAAATCAATAAAAATATTTTTTTAAAAAATAAAATAAAATAATTCATTAGAGACAAGGAATGAATTTGATGACTTTTGGTTTCTATTCTGAAGCACAAACTCCAAATACAGTTCTTCACTGGTTTTCTTCGGGATGTATATGTGGAGGAAAGGGATTAGCAGTGTAACCGTACATCAGCACTATCCAAACTATGTTACCAAATGCAAAAGTTTCCGGACAAGTGAATGGCTATTGTGAGAAAGGGAGAGGAGAGGAGGGCCCATCATTGAATCATCTTGGGAAACTGAGGGTTAAGCAAGTTAAATTTCAGAATTCCTCAGGGATTTTAAATCTCAGAACATTATTGGCACCATTAACATCTTAAATACTGTACATCCTTCTACCTCAAAACATAAGTTAGGAAAAGCCACCTTAAATGAATTTTAACAAGTTTTTTCAGTGACTCCTATTATAAACACTTTTTAGTCACGCAGAGGTCCGGCTTTGTAAGAACCTGTGTGTAACTCTTTTCAATACCTTTTATTTAACAAAAGTTTTTCTTTATGAGGAAAGTAAGAGGCCACGTAGTACAGTGATTAAGTGTACAGACTATGGAACCAAGATGCCTGGGTTTGAATTCTGGCTCTACCACACAAGAGCTATGTCACTTTGGACAAGTCCTTTTACCTCATGTGCCTCAGATCCCTTCTTTGCAAACTAACAGTGAAAAGAAGTACTTCCTCACAGGCAAGTTATCATATTCAGAGCACTTTAAGTAGTGCCTGACTCACAGTAAGCAGTATGTAAATGCAGGCTGTTCTTATTCATTGCTAAAGAAAAGAACATTTCAATCTCTCTGAAAAAGCGATTGAAGGAGGAATCACATAGCTGTGCGTCTTGGCATTTTTCAACTGGTAATTTTAATTACCACTTGAATTTGGTTTATATTTTGTAACTTCTAGAGTGCTCAGTACAGTGCTTTATATGTTACAAAAACTCAATATATCCGTGCTGGTTTCATCCAAATAAATGAGACACCTAGGTGGGGGTGAAGTGGCTGTACTCCAACCCATGTGCCAGGAGTGAAACACCAGCTCCTGGGCCGTGTACTCCTGGGCCAGGTACCTTACCTGGCCTGTCTCTCCACCTGTAAAATTCCATTGATAACAGTACTATCTTTCAGGGTTCATGTAAAATTTTGTGTATATTAAATACTTAGAACATTACTTGGTATATAGGAAGCACTAAGTTAAGACAATACTAATCTCCCTTCTTAGATGTTTTATGTAGAGCTGTTTATTTTGCATATTTACAAGGCACAACTACATATTTTAACCATGTTTTTTGCTTTTGTTGTATATCATTTCACCTGATATGACAAAAGAGGAAATGAGGAACTTAAATGGTCAAAACACAAATCATGGATTTCAGGAGAGTCAAGGCGCTTCTCATAAGATACATGGTGATACTCTATGTCAGATTTAAAAGCGACCTAAAAAGTGGTGGGCTCGATGGTAACAATTTATTTCATTTTGCTCTGAAATCTTTAGAAGCTAGAAAAATACATACAATTTGCACCTGATCAATGTTCTGCAAATTGCCTACAGGCTTGTGTTCATACCCAAACAAGACTTATTGCTAACCAACATGCCACGTTAAATTGAAATCAAGATGTTACACAATTTTCCAATAAAGAGGTGATTTTATAAGTTGGTATAAATGCTTTGTGAGGATGTAATTGTTGGCATCTTGTTATATTTCAGTAGCTGGTGGAAAATGAGATAAGTTGGAAGGTTTACAGAGGGTCAGAGCTCATCAGATGAGATCATCTTTTTTATCAGCTCTAGAAAGCACATTTATAGGCTGATAACTAAACAGTTATTCTTTAACAATTGCAACCGTCAGTATTTCCAAAGCATTCCAACTAACTGCAGCTACTGCAAAAGATTCTACTAAAATACTGTAAAATGAAAGGAAATGGAGGATTCCTAAGGTTAACTGCCTTTGTGAATCTTGATTTGATATTTATTGTTTTCTGAGTGTTTACTAAGACCTGAAAGAATATACATCCACCTGCATTTTTTTGCCCAACTTTATTAAGATACTAGAAGGCCCAGTGCACCGATTCATGCACATTGTAAGGAAATTAATTAGAAGAAATATTTTAGAAGCCAGGGAGGGACCGTGGGAGGTGGGCCAGCTGGGGAGGGATCATGGGAGGGCTCCAGAGCGTATCGGCCCATCTCGCCCAGTCCTGATCAGCTGGACCCAGCACAAGTTAACCTGTGGGTCGGAGTGTCTGCCCCCTGGTGGTCAGTGTGCGTCATAGCGACTGGTCAAACAGTCAATTGAACAGTGGGACACTTAGCATATTAGGCTTTTATTGGATATTTGACATATGACATTGTAAGTATGATATTGTTCTTTTTTAAATAACTATTTTTCAGCCTATCTAAAGTTCTCTAATGAAGATTCACATTTAAATAATAGACATAAAATTCTCTAAGTGTTGCACTAGCCAATTTTGCTCAGTGGATGGAGTGTCAGCCCTCGGACTGAAGGGACTTCTCATAAGTGTGATTCCAATCAAGGGCATGTACCTCAGTTGCAGGCTCAATCCCTGCCACTAGACAGGGCACGTGAGGGAAGCAACCAATTGATCTCTCTAACTCTTCTCTAAAAAAATTAATGGAAAAATCCTCAGATGAGGATTAACAAAACAAAACAAAATTCTCCAAATGTTCCTTAATCTTTAAAATGTCACCAAAGAGCCTATCTTGGTGACATTATATTTTGACTTTTATATTTTCATGCATCTATGGGCATTTTAAATGAAAGATCGTTCTCTACACTTTAAGTGCACTTCTCAGAAAACATTTTGGATATCCAATCTCCAATTGTTAAAAACTCTCAAGCAATTACTGCCAAATCCATTTTTCAGTTCTTCAACTGGTGAGTAAATAAACACGAAATGGAAGCAGAAGGCAGTCCTGCTTCTGCCCCTATGGAAATAATTCAGGATGTACCATCAGAGCTAGAGCTCAGTTCTCTTGACTCCCAGCATTACTCCCATAAACAGATTCATTCCTTTCTAAGCAGACTTAGTGTACACCAAAGCTTCAAAGATCTGCAACCTCCAATGCAAAAAAAAAAGAAAATGATTTAGGTGAGGATACTGAAACCACTGTGTGGCAGGCAAAATATCGCCCCTCTTCCCCCCCACACACACACACATGTCCACTTCCTAATGCCAAGAACCTGTGAATCTGTCACCTTACAGCTGTGATTAAGTTAAGAACTTTGAGACGGGGAGATTATCTTGGATTATGTAAATAGCCCCCATCTAATCACATGAATCATTTAAAAGCTGTCCAGGCCATGGTCAGAGAAAAATCTGACTATGGAAAACTAGACAGATGCAATGTTGCTGTCTTTGAAGATCGAGGAAAGGGGCCATGAACCAAAGAATGCAGGCAGCCTGTAGAAGCTGGAAAAGGTGAGGAAACAGATTCTCTCCTAGAGCCTCCAGAGGAATGCTGCCCTGCAGACACTGTGATTTAAACCCAATGAGCCCCATGTTGGGCTTCAGACCACAGAACTGGAAGACAATAAATTTGCATTGTTTTAGCCACTTGTTTATGGTAATCTGTTTACAACAGTAATAGGAAATATACACACCTCAAAGTATCACTGTAGAGCAAGCATGTCAAACTCAAAGGCTAACACAGGCCAAATAAACAAGGTTTAAGTTTATGTGGGCCGCAAAAAAAAAAAACAAAAGCTTCAATTCAATTTTCATAGAAAGGTAGGTTTATTTCAAAAAGTATAGTATAAAAAAAAAAAGAACAAGAGCAATGATAAAAGTAATGGTTTCTTCCTGACACTTGGCATCTCTTCTCTGCTACTCTCTTTCCTACTTCAAGGGAAATCTTGTTCGCAGTGATTACTTTCAAAACTGACCGAAGGTGAATGTCAGTAATTGTGGATCTGACCGGAGATTTATTTCCTTTCATAATTGTAAATAACTGCTCACACCATTATATTGGCTGGACTGCAAAAATATTCATTGTGGGCCGCATGCGGCCCGTGAGCTGCGAGTTTGACATGCTTGCTGTATAGATTACTTATTAACTACAAAAAGGAAAGAGGTGCCTTTAGTAAGAGATCTGATGAAAAAGCACCACCTTATCCAACTGATGAAAAAGCACCACCAAGAACAAGATAACCTGAAAAGATGTATCCTATATGACAATATCACCCGTGCAGTATTCTTGCCAAATGTTTACCCTGAACCCAATCATGAGGACATAACCAGACAAACACTAATTGTAGAACATTCTACAGGACAATTGGCCTAAATGCTTCAAAAATATGACTGATGAGAAAAGCAAAATAAAGAAGGAAACGGTTTTGTATTAAAGGAGATAGACAACCAAATGCAAGAGGCAACCAAATGCAATGTGTGACCCTTAACTGGATCCTAGATCAATCAAAATTTAAAGTGACATTTTGGAGCCTTTTGGGAAAAATATGGACTATTAGATAACTTTCTAGTTTCACTGTTGAATTTCTTACATGAGATAACAGTATTGTGGTTATATAGAAGAATAATCCTTGATATATAGGAATTATTATAACTTAATATTTGATATCTTAATATCATTATGTTTGCTATATATTTTCAAATAGTTCAGCCACAAATTGAGTATGTGCATGCATGTATGTAAATATATACATATAAAAAACATATACACATATATCCAGGGGAGAGAAGAAATGTGGCAAAATGTTAACAATTGGTGAATCTAGGAGAAAGAAATATAGCACTAATTGTACTACCCTTTCAACTTTCGGAAATATTACAATCTTGTAAATTACAAAGTTGGGAGGGGAATATCTTCCTGGCTCCTTCCATTGTCTGCCTTTCCCAGTCTCCTCACATCCTGCCAGCAGCCTAATTAGATGAAATAGCTTATGTTCCTCAAATAGCCCATACTCTTCTACTAGCAGATACTGTTTTGGGCTGCTTTACTCACATCTCAAAGCTCAAGAGGTAGGGTTGGGTTTTGATATAAGGTAGAAGTTCCTCCATGGTATTAAAATACCAATTTGGGGAACAAGTGGATCAAATATCAAACAGGAATCATCATTTGATGTCCTTAATACTGATTTTTAACTTGGGCATTCTTTGCTTCTCTTACTATTGTTTCTCTTACCCCATATAATGTTTCCTCTGCTTTTTGATCTTCATCATTCCCATTCATGATCTGAGAGGGTCACAAAGCATGGCAGTAAACCGTGGACAAAAAACAGGACCAGTCGCATCAGAAACTATTACGGAAACATTCACGTGCTGCCTCTGGCTCCCAGCCCACATCTCTGAGTATCACAGGCAGCCCAGACCAAGGCTCACCTTCTTCCTGTAGGCCTCATTGCTTTCCATATGGTAGTGTACCGACATCAAAGAAGATGGAAGAAATTATCTAAATTCACCAGGCTGGTCCCATAGAACTGTGGAAGAGTCATTGATATCTCAATTACCTCTTCTGCAATACCTTTTCCCTGCATACTAAGATTCTGCAATGCTAGAAAAAGAGGGGGAGGGGTATACTAAACTAACAGATGGAGGATTAAGAACAAAAGACCTCCCTGACAGGGGAAACAAGAGCTAAAATGTTTGTGTATATACAACGACAATATACCTACAATAATAGTATAGAGGAACAAAAATTGAACCTTTAAATAAAATTCAGTTGCTCTTCTGAAACACCAGTGTAACTGCAGACAGGAAAAGGCCCAGCATGGTTTCTATGTATGCTATGCTGTTTCTAATAGAAAGGACACAATCAAGCCAAAACAAACATCTGTTAACCAGTTAAGTTTGTTAATGAAACAAAATTGCAGCTGGTTTTATCAAAGATCAAAAGTAAAGCAAATTAAAGAAAGGATGTATGAACAAAGCTGGTTTCTAAAAAATAATGGCTAAAGAATTCTAAACCCATTTGTCAAATTAACACAAATCCTTCCTGGATTTTACTTAGACCATTGATTAGTATTTATTTTATAGCCTTGTACAGCCCAGCCTCACAGTTTAAATCTAATTTCACTCACCCCAGAACTTTGTCTATATAGTTCATTTTGCAGAATTTTCAAAATATTACCTTTCATAAAACAAATCCAAAAAGTTATAGCTGACATTAACATCCTGCTAATTAAAAGGTTCACTTGAAAGGAAAAACAATGTACATTTTGCAACTCCTGGAGACTTCTTTGAGAAAGTAGTCCAGTCCCAAGCAGCAGCATAATAATAGTGATTAGCATTTCACAATGTGCACTGCCATACCTCCTTGTCTTAATGTATAAAGTGATTATCATTTCACAGTGTGCACTGCCATACCTCCTTTGTCTTAATGTAAAATGTCATCACCTGAAGACAATGATATAAGAGCACCCACACACAAATAAAAACATATTCCTCGTGGCCTTTCTAACTCAAAATGTCACAAATTACATGGCTGACTCATTTGTTAACTTTAATTTAGTGAGTTAATTGATGTTTACGTACATAGAAACATTAATAGGTTGCAGAGATCAAAGTACCTGAGAAGATGCAGATTCACATTTTAAATACTGGTGTAACTAGAGAACAACTGTTTCCATCAAATCTACTGTAGTTTAATGTACAGGCCAAGAAAATTAAGTTTATAAACAAAACAAAAAGTCATAAATTTTACTACAACCTAAGTTTGCTATTTGCAATGAGAAAACAATCACATTTTTTCATGTATCCCTCGTACATTATTACATGCAAAGTTAAAGCACATAAAAAGAACACACTTTCATTCTAAGAAACATTAAATGTACTATTTATTAAATAAATTTGTAAAGGATAAATTAAATATCTTTGCCACCCAAAATACAATCAGAATAAACTAGCAAATAGCACTTAACTGTTACATAACGTCAAAGCTATAGAGTATAGATTAGCACTGAAAGTATAGCAAATACAGCTGTAGTAATCAGGCATACGGAATACAAGAGTAAATTCCTGAAAATATCCAAAATTAATCAGGAAAACATATCCTTCACATCCTTAATGCTTGGAAGAAAATACCATTAGGAAATCAGAAAATACTGATCTGTATCATTCATGTCAGGGTCACATGTTGTAGAGAAGGCAGCTGTAAGTATCAAAAACAGCTAAGACCTAAAGAATGAAAAAGAATGTTTAACACTCATTTTAAGAGCAAAAAATTCTCTGATATTGTTTCCCCTTTACCTGAAGCCTATTTCATTAGAACTCCAGACAAATCCCATCTTGATATAAAGCTCTAAAGTGGAACAAGCTGCTATGCCCCAGAGTGCAATAGAAAGACCCATTCACTCTCCATTTTATCTTTCACATATCCCAACTAACTAGTTTGAGACAATCCAAGTGCTCTCTCAACAATACCTCAACAACTAGTACTAACTGCTCACAAAAGTTGCCCTCAGATCTCTAATTTTGAAGAACTTCAGAAGATTAATTAACAATATGAACTACAGACTTTTTTCTGCCCTGACCCTGAACAGCAAGTTTTGATTCATCTATTCTTTCACATTATCAAAGGTTTCTGTCTGACTTTTGTCATTCTATAGCTGACTTTCATCCATACCAATTCCAAAATTCAGGTTATGTGGAAGAGCATATTTTGCAATATTCAGAGCTTTATCCAACTTTCAGTTGTATATACTTAGCTAAGCATTTTTTGAGAAATGTGACATCTGCAATACAAAGGAGACAAATTCAAAGGAAAACTAAGAAGGACAACAGAGAGGAGGACATTTGGACTCTACATAATTAGCAGATAAAAAATACACACATTTCTGCCAAAAAAGAGGCAGACTTATCTGAGACTATGAACGATTCCCCTAGGGCTGAGAGACTTCTGGAAACCTGCCCCAGCTAGAACAATGTGGACAAGTGAATGGTGCATCACAAAGGACAGGCGGCTGATAAAGTCCCAGAGAGATGAGGAGGGTCCTCTAGCAAAAATAATGGGATGGGAGATTAGAGGACAGAATGGAGAAAAGTGAAGAAATCGAAAAATAAAGTTCTTTAACTTATGACATTTATACAACACAAGAAACTGATGTATGATGTATATTAATCTTCTGTTTATGTAAATATTTCATACTAATATCACTGCCAAAAACCCTAACAAAATATCTCCCTAAAAGGGGTGTGGGGGACAACTAGAATAAACGGAACAAGCCAAGGCCATACTTCTGATCATGTGTGCTCCTTTTAAAACTCATTTTCTCACTGACAGCATTATTGTTTTATAATTATGTTTGACTATTTTTGTAAGATTCTAATAGTCATTTCATTGCTTTAAAAAAAAAAATCAAAGCACGACCTGATATTAGAAGATCTCCCTTTCCAACCATGTAGCCAGAATGAGGAGTCCCATATATTACGTACTATACTAGAAACACACCAAGATTTGATCCTTAATAAGTTTAGGAAGTTATTCCCAATAAAGTGAAATACCAAGGACTCTATTTAAAATTGAACTAAGCTGATTTTATAAAAATGCTAAAGCCCAAATGTTAAAAGGAATCTTAATGCTACAAAGTCTGTGGTGATAACCGAAGTCTCTCTGAGAATATTTGACTTTCCAAAGTCCTCGTAATCTGACCTAATTGAGCTTTACCACTTTTAATAAGAAACACTAATACTATCCTTTAGGAGTTCCCTCACCAAGTCAAAGATAAAGTGTTATCTTCAGTGGTTTAATTCATTTCCATACCACCTCACCAAAGAGAGCTTTCTTAAATAAATACAAAGAAGTCATGCTAAGAAGCCAGTGTGGTAATATCCAATTTGAATTCTAGACTATCAGAAGATGTGCAATTACATTTCAGAAAGGAAAGGAGCCCTTCTATTTTAACTTGCATTGTACTCTTCCTAGCAGACATGCATAGGAATGATGATGTTAAATCTAATTAGACACAGATTTACTGTTTTCCCATATTGCTAATGTTATAAATAGTATGTGCTTTAAAAACTGTAATAGGTTCGTTACAGCTACCAAACTTAAAATGACAGAAATGTATTTGTTGGGGGAAAATGGCTTCTAAGCAGCTGCAGAACTTGGAAGAGATACTTTTACTGTTAATGAAAGGTCACTACTGTGGACCAATAGACAGCCCAGCAATAAAAAGGTCTGGAGTCAGACTGGCTGTTAGAATCTTGGCTTCACCTCTCACCAGCTCTATGAGTGACCTTGGACAAATTACTTAGGTTTTGAGCCTCAGTTTTTCATCTGTCCAGTAAGGATAAAAACCTATAGCCCTCACAGTTATTGTTATAAGGAGATAATAAATGTATAGCACCTAGAATAATAGTACCAGCATTTAACCCTTAAGAAATTTTAGTTATTATTTTTACTATTTTTTAATTTTATTTTTTTATAGTTAAATGAAACTGCTCAGCAAAAGTAACTAGAATAACAGCTTCTTTGAAAGACATCAGTTGACTAAACTGTAATTGAGATTACTTTCTCTCTGTACAAACAGTTACTATTTATCAGAAATGTCCTCCCACAATACGCAAACTCTACAGACTTCTAGCACAAGAACAGTGATAATCTGACTTTCAAATATATTTTTTAAAGTTCCATATACAAAAACTACAGTACAACCAATACAGATCCAAGTTCAGCAGCTGAAGCAAGAAAAACAATAGCAGTAGTTTCTTTTAGGTAAGAAACTCAAAATATTTTCTACATTCCAAAGCTGTTCACATTGGCTATTTGATATTCTGGATCCCTCTGAGAATCTGATAAAAACTATAGACCCTGCCCTGGCTGGTTTGGCTCAGTGGATAGAGCGTTGGCCTGCAAACTGAAGGGTCCCAGGTTCGATTCCAGTCAAGGGCACATGCCCGGGTTGTGGGTTCAATCCCCTGTGGGGGCTTGCAGGAGGCAGCTGATCGATGATTCTCTCTCATCCCTGATGTTCCTCTCTCTCCCTCTCCCTTCCTCTCTATAATCAATAAAAAATATATTTAAAAAATAAGAATAAATAAAATAAAAATGTATTTTTAAAAAACAAACAACTCTAGACTCCGACCCTAGAAAAACATGTAGATGCACATAACTGTTCTATTTCAGGGAATTACTGGTATACCTTCCCCATACTCATTCATGGACCCAGGTTAAGAATTTCTATTATACTTACTTAGCAAGTTTACATGGCTTTAAACTATTTACCACTAACAATCTCAAAGGGCAATTGTGATGCAGTTTTTATTACATTTTTTAAAGAAATAATGCTATTGTAATATACAACACAAACAATATAATACATTGTGGCCAAAATGACTTGACCTGATTTTCACTTACTTGGGTTTTTTTTTTAAGAACTAGATTATAATTACCGAATACAACAGATCTCCAAATCTCATCAAGCAAAAATTCCAGGACACATTTTCTCAGCTTTCCTTATTATATGATGGTGCCAACTGGACAATTTAAAGATCAGCATCACAAAAAAAGCAGTAACAATTGCATGCTAAGCAATAAATTACTCTGCTCTCAATTCTAGACACTTTCAGACATGAATTTTCCTAGACTAAAAATACTTCAGTACAGATGCTATAAAAAAAAAAAATATGATAAGGTTAGCAAGAAATGGTGGCAAGGTGAAAGAGAAGGAAAGGAATTGTGGAAAATTTGAAGTCATTCTTCTATCACAAGTAAAAATATCCCCTGGATCACAAAATTATTGAAACATTATTAAATTGACTAAAGCTGCCTGAATTAGTCCACATATCTGATCATTATAAACCTTAATATACCTAAGGTAATGAATGTATATATTTTAAAATCAAAGATATTCAAATCCACCAAGAAATGGCTCTATATTCCCTTGAGGAATCTCCTCAAGAGATAAGCTTTTATAAAAATATTTAATGAGAAACAGAAGTGCTTAGTGTGGCTGTGTCAGACACAGGAATTAGGATTTGAGTCATTTGCTGTAATTTTTTTTAAACAAGTGTTATTTAAAAGAAATTTCATAGGTTGACTTCTTCCTTTATGTCCACATTCTCTCACAAAGAACTGAGAATTGGTTACACAAACACAAATACCACCAAAGGGTAAAATAAATGTTGAGGAAAACTAATACAATAAAAATATAGTTAAGATATAAACTCTAGGGTTCATAGTGGTCCATGGAAAGGCAAACCACCTGGTCCTGCCCAGTTTCTAGGGCTGGGTCCCTATCAGCTTAAAGCACTGGGGGAAGTAAGGTCAATCTTAAAGGTTGGCAGTATCCAAAGAGAAAAAATACCCACCAGGAGCACAATGTTTCCTAACAGTTCTATTTCCATCACTTCTAAAAATGTAGTTAACATTTACAGCCACCCTTTCCATCCAATGGCTAAAGTTGTATAAGACGTAAGGTTAACTGATATAAATGCATCCACTTGCCCAAAGGGCAGACAACAAGCCGGGCCTGGATTATTATAGACAATTTGCTATTGCTCTATTTTGATTTATTTTGGGCAGTAATTTCAGTAGCTTTGAAACATAACAAAGAAAAATCCCACTCATTCAAAGAGCAGGAGTATAGCAGTAACTAAGGAGAAATCTGCCATATATGTATAAATACTATAGAAATAACATAAGGCCCAGAGAAACCAAAGAGTATAAGAAACGTTATGAGACAAAATGTTCACTTTCAATCTCTAAGAAGTAGGCAATAATAAATTACTTCAAATTGAAATAGGCAGGACTTAGGTCACATATTAAAACAATTCTAGGAATGCATAGACTATCAGTACTAAAATAATTGGTCTATAAATTCTACTTCTCTGAAAATAATAAGAGGAAAATGTCAATTATGCCTCAATAAAACCAAAACTAAAGATAAATAATAAGTAATAAAAAGAGAAAAATATATAGTGGCCTTTCTTAGATTTAAAAATATATATATATGATCCTGCCTTGAGGAAGGAGGATTAAAGTTATCTATCCTGGTCCCTTCAAGAGCTCACCGGTTAGCAGGTTAACAATTAGAGTTTAAAAAAACAAATCACAGCCCGGCTGTGGTGGCTCAGTGGACTGAGCGACCTCCCATGGACCAAGAGGTCCCGGGTTTGACTCCCAGCAGGGAACATGCCCAAGTTGCAAGCTTGATCCCCAGTAGGGGGCGTGCAGGAGGCAGCAAATCAATGAATCTCTCTCATCATTGATGTTTCTTGATCTTTCTCCCTCTCCCTTCCTCTCTGAAATAAATAAAAACATATTTTTTAAAAAAACACAAATCACAAAATCACCACATTAAATTCTTAATCAGCCCTCAATACACTGTAACACAATACAGAACACTTTATATTGTAAGACAGTATATACATTTTAAAATATAAAAGCCTGCTCTCAGGCAAAACATTCAAACTTGACTCAGAACTTTTGTCCTTATAAAATTTAACTGAAACTATACAAGTTAAATGGGCAGTATTTAGAATGCATTAACATTCTCTCTTCACTTACCTGGTCTTTCTCATGGGGTAGAAGGCTGACAGGTGGAAGCGAGGATGGGAAAGCACTGGGGTATTTGGGAGCCCCTTTGCCATCTGAGCTTCCATAATTGACCCTGTACTGCGGTCCATCTTTCAGTAACCTCCCATTGTTCACTGCGCGTTTGGCCCCCAGCCGCAGCCGCTGCTGAAAGGCTGGGTTGTTGGTGGTGCTTGAGAGATCACTTTGATTTCTGAGATACTTCTCTATGTTCTTCAGGGAGGAGCCATTTGGCTCCTCAAGTCCTTCAATTGCTCTCCTTAAAAGTTTGTTCCAGTCCACATTGCGAAGATCATTACATGTTCCTCTAGACCCCTTGGTTGACTTAGGAAAAGTGCCTGGTTTAACTGCTGAGAAGCGCCCAGGGTTGTCTGGGTCCTTATAGGAGGCAAGGCCTTTGTTGGTGACTTTGAGAACAGAGCCATCCTGAACACTGAGCTCCAGCTGTTCAGAGACTGTCTTCTTATCCAACCCATGGGAAGTACTGACTGCATGGCAGATTCTCTCTTCAGATGGCCTTTGCTTTTGCTTTTTTATTTTCTGTATAGCTTCAAGAATCCACTCTGTATAAAGTGGGTTTGCAAGTTTTACCATGGTTGACAAATGACTTCTTCAATACAAAAGTTACCCATAGAGGTTCTCCTTGTATTTAACAGAACTTGCACATTTAAGTCATTTACAATTCAACAAACGGGCAGAGTACTCCAGAACATATTAAGCAACATCTTACAAACATCCATCCTTAAGAGATTAAAAAGAGACCAACAGGCAATGTTGATAGATGTCTTATTTAACCAACAGGAGAGACTGCATTCAGGTGAAGAACATCTTTAAGTAGGAAATCAAGACCTTAAAGGAGAAAAAGGGGGGAAGGCTCTTAATAAAGAACTTCTAAAAATAAAAGACTCTTTAGTATTACTTTTTCCAATGCAAAATGATCCCAAAAGTAATAATAGGAAAGTATTATATAACAAAGTCTCAGTGACTATATTTTCCAACCAGAAATTGGGTCTCAGTCTGAGAAATAATTTTTTTTAGGATTTTTCACTTATTATTTAATGAGGTCACTTATGGGGCATTTAAGAGATCACATCTAAATTATATATTTAATGGATAACCTTTACTGAAAGTAATAAAAATACATGAAAGTATTCAACATCAAAGAATAAATCTATGATACAAAAAATCTGATGGTAGTACATTAAACTTACTTTAAGAAATCTTAAACTTAAAAAAAAGCAATAATCCTGATTCTGCTATTTCAGCTAGATGTTATAATTATCAAGCCTCACACATAAGAAAATTTCGCCCAGCTGGTGTAGCTCAGTAGTGGAATGTCAGCCCATAAACCAGGAGGTCACAGTTCGATTCCTGGACAGGGCATATGCCTGGGTTGCAGGCTCGGTCCCCAGTAGGGGACGTACAGGAGGCAGCCAATCAATGATTCTCTCTCATCATTGATGTTTCTAGCTCTCTATCTCTCTCCCTTCCTCTCTCTAAAGTCAATAAAATAAAACACATAATAAACACAATAGCAAACCCTTTATCTTTTAAATAATGTAGCATTCTAAGTATCTTACTACCCAGTTAACTCATGAAACTGTTCAATAAAAGGAAGGATCATACAAATCTGACTGCAGGGAGACAGTAGTATGTATTGCTCTCTGAGATCCTCTTGGTGTATAAAAATCATTCTGGACCTCTAATCTGGTATTAAGTACCCCTGCAAAGATCTCCTGGCCTAGGAATTGGGTCAAATCTGGGCTCTATCTTACTTCTGCACTGATAGTATCCACATCTTAACTCTTCCTATAGTTTAAAGTGTAAGACTGTGCTCACATATAACTTCATTTCATCTCCGGGTAAACTGAGGTTCAGGGAAAGATGGAGCTCACTCAAGATAATAGTCAATAATAGACTTAAGGCTCAAATGCCATATTCTAATATCTAAGTCCAGCACTACATTCACCTGAGCCATAACTGCCTGCTCTAGCTAGTTCTGCCTCTGCAATTAGGCCAATGGTATGAGTGCCAGCTACACCAATGTCTAGCAGCGAAACCCTGAGAAAGTGACTTAAGTTGCAGTCACTTTATCTTTAAGGCAATAATAATATATCCCTCACAGAATTTTTGAGAAAATTAAGTGAACACATTACTTATTATTCAATATACAGTCATCACTTCCACCAAATGTGATGTCTACACACTGAAAAATGTCTCATAAAATTAAAGTTTTAATGTACCTAAAGGAGATTTAGTGTACTTAAAAAAAAAAAAAAGGAAATTAATGTTTTCCTCAAAACTTTAGCCAAATATCCTGGAAAATACAACATTTGCTCTCAAAGATTCTGTTGCTGAAAACAGTTGGGCCATTGACCTATAATTCATCAGCTTGAAAGAGATACTTGAAAAAAGACTGTCCTCGCCCTGGCCAGTTTGGCTAAGTGGTTGGAGCATCAGCCCAAGAACCTAAGGGTTGTAGGTTCGATTCCTGGTCAAGGGCACGTACCTAGGATGCAGGTTCAATCCCCTGCCCAGTTGGGCCATATGAGAGGCAAGCAATCAATGTGTCGCTCTCACATCAATGTTTCTCTCTCCTCCCATTCCTCCCTCCCTTCCACTCTCTCTTAAAATCAGTAGGAAAAAAATACCTTCAGGTGAAGAGTTTAAAAAAGAAAAAGGACTGTCCTCTTTGCAATCAGTAAACTGTGTGTTCACTCCATTTTCCCCCCCTCAGATTCAGAAACTTGGAGCTGAAGGAACCTTAGAGGCCATCCAGTCCAACTTCTCCTTATCCAGTAAAAGGTCCCTTGTTTAATATCCTAACATGTGGGCCATAAATCTCAAAATACTTCCAGTAATAGAGATTTGTCACTTTTTTCAAAAAATATATTTTTATTGATTTCAGAGAGGAAGGGAGAAGGAGCGAGAGATAGAATCATCATGATATGAGAGAATCATTGATAGGCTGCTTCCTGCACACCCCCTACTGGGGATTGGGGATTGAGCCTGCAACCCGGGCATGTGCCCTTGGCTGGAATCAAACCTGGGACCCTTCAGTCCGCAGGTGGACACTCTATCCACTGAGCCAAACCATCTAGGCTGAGAATTTGTCACTTTTTGAGTAAGCTCACTCCACTGAACAGATCTAATTACAATATATTTCTTATTCAAAGGAGACAAAATCTGCCTCCCCATAATTTCTACCAACTCGTCCTAGTTTCCCTGGAACAATCTCAAGAAATTCTTATTAATTCTTTAATAAGACAGGCCTTCCAATATTTGAACACTGAAAACCACTACAATCAAACCCCATTCTACCTCCAGCCCCACTTTAGACCACTCATATCCCAGTGCCTGAACACCTCCACATATCGCATGATTTCCAAACACTTCTTTCTTTACTGCTCACTACTGGCAGTCTGGGCGTTGTCCAATTATAAATGCAATTCAAGGTTACGTGAACTCTTTTAGCAGCCCTGCCACTCACTGGCTATGCTAACCATGCAGTCCAACTAAAAACCCCAAATCTTCTTTCGAAAATTCTGTGAAGCTGAATCTCCATCCCCTTTTTTGTGGAAAATTAAATGCTGAGATTTAAATTTTACTACAGTTCAAGTTAATTTTGTTGGTTTGAGGCTATCTTCCAACCTATTAAAGACTGCTTTGCTTGATTCTGTCATCTATGTCATCTGCAAACCTAATAAGCATGTTCCTCTGTGTCATTATATAAATCACTGACAAAAATGTTAAGACTTGTAACATGGTGTGTTTAAGAATGAAGTCATAGTGGAACCATTTTCACGACAGAACACAAGAATCATTCTGGATTAGAAAGTTTAGAACAGGAAGCTGACCTTTCCAAAGTAAAATGGTTGGGGGCAAAATTTCATTAGGAGACAGTTTACTGTGTCCAAGTAATTATTTAGTCTTTCATCATTTATTCAAGATGAATCAACGAATTTAATTTGACTCTACAAAATACAAATGCAGGAAGAGAGACCGCAGAAAAGTATCCAAGACTGCAAAGTTTTCAGGTATCTTGACTGCACAAGCAGATGAACATACATTTTTAAAACAAAACGTATTTCATAGCTAATAAATACCCTACATATACCTTCATGACAAGCTGTTGCCACAATCCTTACCCACAATCAAAAGCATCATTCATATCTATTACCAACACATTTCAGTAAAACTGACATTTTATATCTTAAAAATATAATAAGGGAAAATACCAGAATTGGAACTCCAAATGTTTTAATAGTCCATGACAAAAAAAGAAGATTGTCCAGATCTTCAGGCAAATCTGCCAAAAGAAAAAAAGTAAATGTTAATTTGGGCATGAGGACAGCCCTTAAATTCAGCAACCAGCTAAGACTCTCTATGCTAGTCAATACACACAGCTGCAGTGAGTTTACTAATTAGCACACAACCTTTGGTGATGTATTAACTCTTTCACATCACTAACGAGTATTTAAGAAAGGGGATTTGGGACAGGAAAGAAGTCCCAAAGCAAGTGACTAAAAAGGTAAATTTTGCTCTTCTTTAAAGTCACACCATATCTCCAAATTGTTAAAAATCAGGTATATGATAGAGAATGATCTCATCAAGGAAGGGAAAAAAAATTCTATTCTAACAGCCAGGTAGGTATAACATTTTTTTCCTCTGGGGAAAAAAATAAAAAGAATCAAACATTGTTTAAAAGTCAGTATTAACTTTCCCAGGCAATTTTCACTATTTGTCCCAAAGGTCACCTGGCATCTTGGTACTGATTGGTATCAAGGTCAGTCCTATTAACTGCACCTAAGAGGGATGTACAAGTTTCCGCGATAGTAAGTATGTGTTTACACCGGTCATATTTTAGTACAATATTGATCATTATTACTTCAAAGGCAAAAAATAAATTTAAAACAACACTGTGAATAACTGCATCTTATACAAACAACCAAGCAACCTTAGGTCCCCCTTTTCCCTCCCCCAGCCACAGACACACACCCGGCTCCTCAATTTAATCTCAAAATTAGCTCTCATCTGACACCAACCAACAGAGTTAATTAGGCAGAAGCAGATGTAACTCAGCAGCTCTTTGCTACAAGCAGAATCAGTGTTTTTTTTTAACACACACATAGCTAGGAGAGGAGCAAAATCAGAAGTCTCTTATCTGTAGCCAATTTTTGACTAAACACATGTATATTATCCACTTTGTATATTATCCACTAGAAATTTTTTAATTTTAGGCTGGTTTGTTTGATTCAACTGGCCCCTCTGTAAATTGGTATACCCTAAGAGAATAGATTGAAAATCAATTTAAGTCTAAGCAGTATCTAACTAGAAAGACAAATCCATAGCAAAGAAAATGCATAATTCATTCAAAAGCCAAATAGAAATGCTTTTTTTCCTCCTGATCTGGAATTACCCATACCACTTCTCTTTTTCAGAGCACTAGGATTTGTTTTATATGCACTATCAGTGCAACCCTAAAAAATCATAACTCTCTTTTCATTTTTTTTCTATAAAAACTTGAAAGTTGGACTTTTGATAGTAGGCTATCAAAAAGGACTGAGTCATTTCAAACTAATTTTGGAGACTCAAGCTATATCAAATTAAATTATTCTCCTTTCTGAGGTTTTGAATCTCTTTATTTTTAACTACAAAATAATATCAGTAAATTATATGGTTGTATCATACAATCATAATAAAACACTTCACATCACTCATTCCAAACTATTGTAAACAGATCTAGAGAAATGCTTAGTCCAACACTGAGTTTTTGGCTTCATTAGTATCATATAAATATCAGCACTGTTCAGAAATATTCATGTCAGCATAAGAGGAGTCAAAATACCCTGGATCATAAATATGTGATGCTTCCTCCAAGCTTTGCTAAAGCTGTGTGTTGTTTCAAAAATCAACATCATAACACTGGAGTCATGAGATTATAGATGAGCCAAAAACAGTGGTAGAAAAAAATAAAGATTAATAATAGAGTTTACTCTTTTGTCATTTTAAGTTTTACTTGCTAAGTTATTTTTAGCTCTCACTTTTATATGCTCCTGGAATTTTTCATGGCCAATTATGTAACTGAACAAGGATCCACAAATCTTAACAGTATCTTCTGAAACGGAACATAACACTGCTTAAGGAAAGGGACATTAACTTCTTTTCAAAATAAGAAAAGAGCTGTTCAAAATAAGTGTCCTCGGTTAACAAATATCTGCTGTCTGACAACATCCAACATCATCCATATGGTGATATTTGTTAACTTTCAAGTCCTGGAGGCATCTATGTTCCCTAAAGTTACTGCTTGAGGCCCAAAACATAGGAATTGGGAGGTAAGATTATAAATACTAATTAAAGAACAATCAACAAATACTTAATGGAGGTGGTGTTCTATGGTAAGTGCTATGGGTTAAGAAGCAATAAAGCACTCTTTGGTGGTGCCTCAAAAAGTTAAACATGAAATTACCATATGGTCCCACAATTACATTTCTAGGTATATACCCCAAAGAAAGTAAAATAGGTACTCAAATAGAAAACATCTACAAATTCCTGACAGCACTAGTCACGATAGCCAAAAATCCAAAACAGCTCAATGTCCACCAACCAAAAAATGGATCAACAAAATGTGGCATCTATTCCTACACTGGAATATTATTCAGTCAAAAAAAGCAATGAAAGCCCTGGCTGGTGTGGCTCAGTTGGTTGAAGCGTCATCCCATACAGCAGAAGGTGGCAGGTTCTATTCCTAGTCAGGACACATACCCAGGTGGTGGGACTGATCCCCAGTCGGAGTGCGTGGGAGAGGCAACCAATCCATGTTTCTCTTTCTCTCTCTTCCCCCCAACCCCACTCCCTTCTCTCTGAGGTCAATTTTAAAAAAGGAATGAGGTACTAATGCATGTTACAATGTACAATGTGGATGAACCTCAAAAACATCTTGTGGCCCTGGTCAGTATAACTTGGTTGGTTAAGTGTTGTCCCATGCATGAAAGGGTTGCCAGTTCCATTCCTGGTCAGGACACATACCCAGGCTGTTGGTTCGATCCTGGTTAGGGCAAGTGCAGGAGGCAACCAGTTGATGTTTTTCAATCACCTTAATGTCTGCCCCCCTGCTTCCTCTCTCTCTAATATATGACACCTCCAGAATAAATAAATCCATTGACAGAACATGAATTGTGGGGCCTGTGGAGGGGCGGGGTATTTTGGATTGATGAAAACGTTTTGCAACTAGAGGTGGTGGTCACATAACACTGTGAATATACTAAATGTCACTGAAATGTTCACTTTAAACTTGTTAGTTTTATGTTATATGAATTTTGCCTCAATAGATTATTTTTTGAAAGAAACAAAGCACTAAACTATAATAATACCAACCATTTTTTGACAAGTACTATGGGCTAGGCACTTTACAGATTATCTGTAAACCTTAAAACAACCCTGTACAGTAGCAAAAGAAAAACTGAGACCTGATCTGGTCAAGACCTCAGACCACTAAATCAAGGATTTTAATTCAGATGCTAAAACCAAAACGTTTCCCCTCCCTCCACTGGTTTTCAAACTGGGCTCCCTGGATCTCTTGTAAAAAAAAGTGCCTTGAATATCACCTGCCCTTTGTGGGTTAAACACTAGGGCCACCACCCCTTGCACCAAAAAAAGGACCTCCACCTTAACTGCTCCATATATAAGATTCACTTAAAAGAAAGGTTTCCCCTGATTACAGAAGAAAAAAAGTCTGGAAAAAACTGTGACTATACCTTGCGCAGCGTGGATAGGTAGAACCACCCTTGGATGGATGGGTCTTAACTGGACCTTGAAGAACTTGGACCACTGCCTGGTCTCTTCACCCAAATTCAAATCCTTAGAAGCCATACTCTTCTTTGTCTAACAGGAAACTTTTTGCTTTCTTACTATTTTGGCATTCATTTTCTATTTTGCATTATGCTTATTTGTGTGCTGACCTCTTCTCCCTTACTAGATTATAACATTCGTAAGAACAGGATTCAGTTGGGCCTGTGTGGCTCAGTGGTTGAGCTTCGCAAGCCATGAACCAGGAGCCCAAGGTTCAATTCCCGGTCAGAGCCTATACCTGAGTTACAGGCTCAACCCCTAGTAGGGGGCATGCAGGAGGCAGCTGATCAATGATTCTCTGTCTTATCATTGGTTTTTCTAACCCTCCCTCTGAAATCAATCAAAAAGATTTAAAAAAAATAATAAGAACAGGATTCTGCTTGGCTGATGTGCTCAAATGGTTAAAGCGTTGGCTTGCACACCAACGGGTCTCAGGTTTGAAATCCATCAAGGGTACATACCTGGATTGCAGGTTCTTCCCAGCCCTGACTGGGACACATGCAGGAGACAACCAATCAATGTGTCTCTCTGACATTGCTGTTTCTCTCTCCCACCTTTCCCTCCCTCCACGCACTCTAAAAATCAATGGAAAAAATATCCTCTGGTAAGGATTAACAACACACTAACAGGATTCATGGATTTCCCAAAACCACAGCTTGAACATAAGAGGGGTTCAATTCCTATCTGTTAAATGAATGAATGCATCAGTGAATGAATGAAGGTAATCTAGAAAGCACAGAAGCTGAGAATGAGCTGTCAGACAAAGCGACACCAAGTTCATGTGCATGGCTAGAGAGGATATGTGTTAAAGAGGAATAAGAAATAAAGTTGGCTGTGACAAAAGCAAGGCTGAGACATGTGAACATGACAGATGAAGTAATAGGAAGCCACTGCAGGAACAGTGACCCTATAAGAACAGTGGTCAGCAAACTGCGGTTTGCCGCTCTGTTGACTAATGAGTTTGCCGACCACTGGGTTAGGGGCTTAATCACAAGGAACAACAACAGCCTGTAATTATTGGAATCAAGAGTCTAGGTCAGTGGTCAGCAAACTCATTAGTCAACAGAGCGGCAAACAGTGGCTCGCGAGCTGCAGTTTGCCGACCACTGCTATAAGAGATAGCGGAGCCCTAGCTGGTTTGGCTCAGTGGATAGAGCGTCGGCCTGCGGACTCAGGGGCCCCAGGTTTGATTCCAGTCAAGGACATTTACCTTGGTTGCGGGCACATCCCCAGTGGGGGGTGTGCAGGAGGCAGCTCATCAATGTTTCTCTCTCATGGATGTTTCTGACTCACTATCCCTCTCCCTTCCTCTCTGTGGAGAATAAATAAAATATATTAAAAGGAAAGAAAAAAAGAAAGAGATAGTGGAGCCCTAGCCAGTTTGGTTCAGTGGATAGAGCGTCGGCCTGAAGTCCCAAGTTCGATTCAAGTCAAGGGCACATACCTTAGTTGCAGGCTCCTCCCCAGCCTGGGCCCTGGTTGGGATGCATTCAGAAGGCCACTAATTGATATGTTTCTCTCACATTGATATTTCTCTCTGTCTTTCCCTTTCTTTTACACTCTCTCTAAAAGATCACACATACACTCGAACTCCTGCACACACACACTGTTAAATGTTTGAATCACTCTGGGAATAGTATCCATCCAGTATAGGTTAGAGGGAAGGATGACTGAAGGGACAAACAAAAGCAACCAGTATTTCATTTCTCCAGACATCAATCTGGTTCAACTTACATTTATATATCTAACTAAGAAGCAAGCCCAGAGTAAGTATTCAATACATGTTAGTTTAATTGAATATTTAATTCCCCATCTTTTTAGAATACTACTAAATTCTTTTTCACTACTCATTAACACAAAAAGATTTTAATTCTTAAGCTAATAATGTTTTCCAAGGATTTCTAAGAGGCTAAATCACCATGAAAATTATCTTTTCAACTAATATTATATTAATTAGAAGTTTAATTTTTCATGTCATGCTCTCCTAGTTGACAATATCCTTGTTATGTCATTAAACTATAATTGTGTAAATCTGCTTCAACAAACAATAACTGAACCATCAATAAATTATTATGGCTTCCATAATCCCTTGCAAAGATTAGTTTCAACATCATCATCATCAATTAGTAGAGACATGTCCCAAATCTCCTGCTGAAGCCATGAATTAGGTTTGCCCAGTCACCCCTGCATTTAAGTGCTCAATAGTTTCAGTCTCTAAACTTTAATCACACTGCAAAGAACCTCGTAGGAAATCTGATCCCTTGTAAAACAGGATTTTAAAGACAAGATGCAAAGTCACTTGAAGTCATCGGGCCTTTGGAACCAAAATACACTGATTAGTAATGATGTATATAACTAAGCACTTTCACTTAAGAAATAATCAACTAAATTCAGAGTGTCTTTTTCTTGGCCTTTAAAAATTTTCTATTCAACTCTAGATTTCTTCCTGATTACAAATTAGCTTCAGTGTATTTTAATGACAAGAAAAAAATCTGACATCTAAATTTGTAAAAGATAATCTTGAAAACACAGACCACTTGACTTTATCACTTTATGTCTTCAAACAGGATAACCAGTATAGCCTGGAAACAAATAGGGTTCCCCTCTAAGAATCTCAAGAAAATTAAAGATCTATTTTTTTTTAATGAATACTTGTACATACAGATCTTTGCATACAATTTCAAGGAATTTCAGACCTCTATTGCCCACCCAAGGACCCCTTAAAGTCCACTGTCTACTCTAACTTTACCTATTCTAAATTTTATTTTTTATACACAGAAGTCAATAATTTTATCCAGTTTCATAATAATTGTCTCTATATGCTTTAGTTAGGATAATGTTAAAAGTAATGTTATTCTCATCATTTTGAGATATTTTCAAACAGGCTGCTGAATTCTTATTCAATAAGATGTGCTATAATGGGATGTATCTAGAGAGTTCAGGAATCAAGTCGTCACTTTGCTAGCTACCTAAGCCAGTGGTCGGCAAACTCATTAGTCAACAGAGCAGCAAACCGCGGCTCGTGAGCCGCAGTTTGCCAACCACTGACCTAAGCTATGGGATACTGGACATGTTACTTAATCAGTCTAAGTCTCAAGTTTTCTCATCTCTTTTTTATAGACCTGTAAAGAGGAATACTTGAGATAACAAATATGAAAGAACCAAGGATAGTGACAGACACATAGCAGGAACACACTAAAATGCTAGCTTATAAAAGGAAAAAGGGCAATACAGTCAGTCAGCTGGAGACCTGTAAAATCTAATCTGGCTGAACTTGTCTATATGACCACTTTCTCCTAAGAGACAGGAGAAGTCAGCACCTGGTTCTTAGTTATAGTTGCAGAGAAGTAAAAAGTCAAGACAGAGAGGAGAATAAAAACAGATTTATAAAGGTGAGGATGGGATCAAGAAGATTGAATTTTACTTATAATTACACATCTTTTAAGGTCGATAAAGCTGTTAGAAGATAATACTATATAGAATATCTACTTGACCTAAGGGTAGGAAAAGCGTCTTAAAACAAGACACAAAAAGCACTAATCATAAAGAAAAGACCAATAAATTTGACTCCATAAAAATTAAGAACTTTGGTTTATTTAAATACACCATAAAGAGAATGAAAAGGCAAACCACAGAATGGAAGAAAGCATTTTGCAACATAAACACGAAAAGACTTTGATTCCAGAGTAAAGAATTAAAAAAAAAAAAATAGGGAACAGATTTGAACACGAATCTTATAAATGAAGAAATCCACATAGCCAACAAAAAGCTGTTCAACCTGATTAATATCAGGTAAATGCAAAGTTTACCAGATTGGCTAATTTGAAAAGCTAACAAGACAGAGTTGGAGAGGCAATGAGAACTTTCATATACCTGAGGAAGGAGTGTAACCTGATATAACACTTTGGAAAAGAGTTTGACTGGCACCTAGTCAAGTTGAAGACAAGCATAACCCCATGACTAGGAAGACTGTACAACTCATCATCCAAATCCAGATATTTTTGAGAAATAAGAGTGTTATACTGATTACAGTGGGACAACAGACATAAGGCATGATAAATGGTCACCTATGAAACAAGCAATTCCATTCCTAGGTGTACACCTTAGAGAAACATGTACACATGTGCACCAGATGATGGGTAGGAGAACACTCATAGCAGCTTTGTTCACAATTTCCCCAGACCAGAAACAACTTAAACATCTTGCAAGGTAGAAAGGATAATACAAAAGTTGTGGAGGATTGTGGGAGTCCTATACATAAAGGTGCTTTGGAAATGCGAATTAAAACATCATAGGAAAGAGCTCTAGACAGTTTGGCTCAGTGGATAGAGCGTCAGCCTGGAGACCAAAGGGCCCCAGGCTGGATTCCGGTGAAGGGAACGTACCTCAGTTGCAGGCTCCTCCTTGGCCTGGACCCTGATCAATGCTCATGCAGAAGGCAATCAATCGATGTGTCTCTCTCACATCGATATTTCTCTCTTTCCCTCTCTCTTCCACTCTCTCTAAAAATAAATGGAAAAATATCCTCAGGTGAGGATTAAAAAATAAAATAAAATAATTTTTTAAAAGCATTCTAGGGAAGAAATAGCCCTTCATCACACTTCTCCCATCCATGTATCATTTCCTATTCTGCAAGCAAAGAAATGATCACTACAGCTCACACATCCCTACTTTCATAAGACAATTTCATTTTCTCTCACTTTGTACAAATACAGGCACCTATGTACAGAAAAACTGAAGGTATTTTGCAGGGAACTAAGACTAAAAAGTCGCCTGTTAGGAATCCTGGCATTTAACAAAACCAGATCAGTTAGTAAAATTAAATCTTCTAACTGGTATATGAAAGTTTCTGAAGTACATTAAAATTATCAAACTTCCTCAACTACCTTCCAATACTCACCCTATTTTGCTTTCCTTCATGTTATGCATTATATCTGACAGTTCTCACCTTATCTTCACAAGAGCGCATGAGAGAAACATTTGGTATAACGGCAATGACACAACATCCATGCTACTCAGAGGCCTGGGTATGGCTAGTAGGCAAAATTTGTCATTACCACCAGCCAGTCATTCCCCTAAGTTCCTCTTTTAATGTTAAAACTTCCTTCTGCTTCTATTTTTTTCTTTTTTTTTAACCATCACTTTGCCTCCCCAACTTTCAACCCTAAGTAGATCTCAGGTAAGAATCTTATCCTTTACTGAAACATGCAATCTTTCCTTCTCAAGAACATAAAAGGATTGTCCCAATCCATTTTGATACATGTGTGAAGAATTTATGAATAGCAAAATAATAGAGTGTTTTATTTCAGGGCTATCCCAGAAAATCTAGGGTACACAAGTAAAACCGGTAGAATGTACTTTACTCATAGTCATATCAAAAACAAACAAACCACACACACACACACACACACCATTTTTTTGAGAACCACAGAACTCTATCCCACCATAACTAATTCCCATATGCTATACTTCCATCTCCTGTCCATATGAAAGTGTTCATATACTCTTTACCTTAAATTTTCTGGTACCTCCACCCCAAACGTATTTGGGTCACTGGTTTCTTTAGCATATCCCAACACCCTCTCCCAACTGCAGGGTTTAAACTCCTTCATAGAGAGTTTGTAGCCCCTCTTCTGCCTTGTCCCTAGTCTCCTACAACTCCTTGCACTCTGCCCATAGCAGTCTTCCTGAGACAGACACCGTGTTCCCCTTCTGCCCCACATTCAAATCCAGCCTATCAAACAACCGTGTCTCCCAAGCCAACACCTTTCTTTGCCCCATCCTAACTCCTTAGGCAGCCCACCAAATCACATACTCCCAGACCTAGTCCCAGCCCACCCATCTTTCTTCACACCTGTCTCTTTCCACCCTCCTGTACCCCCCATGAGATTTTCTGCCATAGGTGTAATTTACAAGTTCTAAGTAGCCTCCCTTCACATTTATGTCAGCTCTGCCATCTTACCATCTTTCTGAGACTCTCCCAAGCATATCCATACCATCCTTCCATGTTTAATGCTTCATATACCCCTAAGTTAACCTTCCTATTCATTCCCATACTTCCTTCCCACAACTGTACCTGCTCTTCACATTCCCCCCATACTTCCCCCAATCCAACATCTACTCTGCACTTTCTCGACTCTACTCCACATCCACCACACCTAAACCCACTCTGGCCCCAGATAAGTGCAATCTCACCCTCCTGCAGCATTTCACCCATCTGCAGCATTTCACCTGCCCTCACATACCCCTCGGTCCCCCTTCACATCTCCAATATTGCATCTCTTCCTACTCTCTCTTCTGCACCAGTTTGCACACCTCATTTCCCCTCCCATGCACGCCCTCACCAGTCCTCCACAGACACCAACGCCCCCCACTATTCCGGTCCTGCCAAGTCCCGCCCACTCTGAAAACCCCTCCAAGCCCCCGCCTCCCGACCACCCGAGCCCCACCCACTCCTATTTGTCCCGCCCCCTGCACCTTCTAGTCCCGCCCCTTGCCCTGGAGGCCCCGCTGAGGGGCGGGGTCTGTCCTTCCTCCCGTTTCCCCGCCCCCTACCATCACGCTCAGGGGCAGCCCGACCCCAAGCGGCCCCGCGGTGACCCTCGCGCAGAGGCCTGTGGGAGGGGCATAACAAGCCCCCTATCCCCCTTCCGCCCCCCTCCCGCTCAGTCTCCACCCCCTGGGAACGCGCAGAGTGGGTGACAGACCTGGCCGCGCGCCACCGCCACCGCGCCTGCCTTGGGCGCTGGCGCTGCCTGAGAAAGAAGCCGCGGCTGCCGCCTGGAGGAGGTGCCGTCGCCGCCGCCACCGTTGCCGCCGCCGCCAGGGGTAGGAGCTAAGCCGCCGCCATTTTGTGTCCCCCTGTTGTTGTCGTTGACATGAATCCGACATGACACTGATTACAGCCCAATGGAGTCTCATTAAACCCGAGCCGCGGCCCCGCCCCAGCGCTGCTCCATTGGACAAGACCGCAGACACTTAGGGCCACTCGTTGGCCTACAGATCTGTCCGTCACCCACACACTAACCACGCTGCAGCCCATTGGGGCAGGTTTCTGCCGGTCATCTTGGCTCCACATAAACACACCCCTCGACCCAGCATCCCCCCTCCGGCACCACCCCAGGGGAGGGTTCACTGCCAGTACCAATCGACAGACCTCTGGGCCCGCCTCTTCTGAGCACTTATTGGTCCAGCCCTTTTCTCTCTCCCAGACGCCGCGCCACCTCTACTTCCACCTACCCGCCCCCTCTACCTCTAGAAATGGATTGGGTCTACTCGCAGGAAAGGCGCTTGGCCTTATTGGCTGCACGCAACGCCAATCAGAGGGCCTTTTTCCCTCTCCCCTCCCCCACTCAACCCCAAACCCCCAGCCCCGCAGCTAAAGTTTGTGTGAGAGCTGATCGCTGGCGGCGGCCGCAGGATTTAGGGGTGGGCGCGGGCGGGCGCGCGCGGGCGGGCACGCGAAGTTAAAATTCGAGGTTCTCAATCGTCAACTCCCGCGGTGGAGCGCGCGGACGGGCGCGCCGCCTGGAGCGTTCCATCCCGCCCCCTCCTCCACCCTACCCCGTCCCGTCCCGGGCGACTACTCGCCCGCCCCCTGGCTCGCATCCTTACCCCCCACACACCCCCTAACCTGCAAGTCCCAGGCCGAGTGCAGGCAGAACGATGTCACTGCAGCCTCCGTCCCATCCCATGCCGAGGGGGAGCAAGCAAGCACCTACCCGCCGGGCGTGCACCCCCCGGCTCCACACTCGCCCGTGTCTGCAAGCACGTGTACCGTTCGCCGCTGCCTCCAGCCACCCGGGTCCCCGACTAACCTCGCCTGCAGCCGGGCCAATCGTTTGCTGCTCTTTGTTGCTGCAGCCTGGGTCTCCCCGCTGCCTTCCTCAGCCTCCGCCTCGTCCTTTGCCAGCCGCCCGGGTCCGCAGCGCCGCGCTCCCCCCGCCCGGGACCCACCGCCGCCGCCTCCTTCTCCTCCTCCGCCTCCTCCTCCTCGGCTCCGGGCTGCAGCTCACAGAGCCCGAGGCAGCGCCGCCCAGCCCCGCTCCCCCCGCGCCGCCAGCTAGCCCGCCCGGCCCGGCCGGGGGCGCAGCCTGGACCCCGCCCGCCCCAGTCCCCGCCCCGGGGGTACCTGCCTCCGCCCTGGGGGGCTCCGCTCGCCGCCCTCGGGGGAGGGCAGGGATGTCGGTGTCCGCGGGAGGATGGGGACGCCTGGCCCGTTTGGGGCGGGGAGTGTGCACGGCTGGACTGGGACGGAGAGGTGCGGTCCTCGCCAATCCGCCCCCCTCCCGCTGCTGTGGGCCCCAAACTTCGTCCTCCGCCTAGGCCTTGGGCACCCTCGGGCGGTCGAGACAGTTTTGGGGTGGGGGATGCTTCGGGAGCTGTGTCTACCCTGATCAGGAGGAAGAGGGAGCAGTGACATTCAGCGACTGCGGACAGGGCACGGCAGCGGCATCCTTGGGTGGGAGTAGGGATGTCAGAGGAGGGCTGGAGAGGGAAACTGCCCCTCAAGATGCTCTCTCCCGGCCTGCGGGGAGCAGGAGAGCTGAGCTACGTTCCGAGTGCTTTCTAGGGCGGTGTATGCAGGATGGCAGGGGTGCTGGGAGGGGGGGGGGGTACCGCGGGGGGCCCTTCCCCCCTCTCCTGTAGCCAGCGCTCGAAGGAAAGCTGATGGCGAAGTTCGGTTTTCCAGACTTCCCCTGGGCCCCCCGAGTTCCTGAGGCCCACAGGAGGGAGGCTGGGGGCTCCTCTGGCCGCCCAGGCAGGGCCACTCTGACTCTGCCCACATGCCTCCCAGCGCCCTCCGGACTCTGAAGACTTCTTACCCAGAGATGGGTGGGATGCTGGCAGGGGAGACTTAAGAAAACAGGAAAAGTAGACTCGAAAAATGGCTCTTAGAGTTTTGAGTATGAAGTTTCCCTTCCCAGGCGCCATTTCTTTGAGAGGAGGAGGAGAAGGATGGCTTTGTAAAAGAACCAAGTTTCAGGCATGGTGGCCTGTGTGGAAAACCACCTGTTGACCCAAGTCCGTCCCTGGAGTCAAGGACATCTTGAGCCTTGGCAGGGTGATGCAAGGTGCCAGGGAGAGGGGGCCCAAGGCTTCCTGCCCTGGTTGACATCTTGAATCCTGATGCCACTGCCCCTGCAACCCTAGCATCTTCCGTTCCCCATTAGAAACCACTGTACAAACTAGGTAGGTACTTTGTTAGGGCCAATTATCTCAGACCAACAAAACAAGCAGCACAGCTGGGTCCTCGGGTCCTCGGGTCTTCAGGTCCTCGGATGCAGACCACAATACACACTTCACTTTTTAAAGATGGTCTGCTCCTTTGGGGTGTGAGCTGCCCCTACTTTGCTTCTTGGCAGCAAGGTGAGAAAGGAGCTAGGACAAAGGGCACAGAGTTGGATGAAAGGATAGAGTGGTAATAGTACACTGAAAACTGTCACTGGTTCCATTATAAACCCCTTTTATAGGTGTTTTATTACTTGGTTGTTAGTTTTTAAAACACAAACCTCTTCAGATTAAATCTTGGCATTCACAGGCTCAGTTCAGGGAAACAAAACACAGGGAAAGATCCCCCTCCCGCCATGGGCTTGGCTACTTTTGAGTTACATTACTGATAAAACAAACAAACAGCAGGTTGGGTTTCCTCAGAGTCTCTCTCTACTACCTCTTTTATTTAGTATCTTCAGTAGCTGGCTCAAGGTGAATTTTTACAAGCCATTAGTTCATAATTCATTCTAGTTCATTTAGATATTTCAAAGAGAAGGACATTTATAAGATGTGCTTTTTTTATAATGCAGGTGCTGGAATTTTTATTTTCCAAGAAGTTACTAAGTAAACTTAAGAATCCTGGCAGACACTTTAGCCTTTATGTTCTTCCCTCCCCCACTCCTGAGGTCTGCCCAGATGCACTTTATTTTGTAACTTATGTTTGAGTCACCCAGACAGCATTTTATCTCAAGCAATGAAAATAAGCCATGCCTTAATTAAAAACAAGTTTCAAAACCTCAAATCTGTACACTCAAACTAAAGCATGCTAAAGAAGCAACAAAGACAATAAAAATGAAAAAGTCCACATTTAAGATGTCTTCAACCAATGAATTGTGGGAGATTTATGAGCATCTAATACTTGTTATCACTAATGAGTTAGCCACATGGATTTCCAGTGCATGAAGAAGTGAAGAGACACCTTGGAGAGAAATGGGACTCGTTTGCCTGAACTTGTGCTCTGTAACCTCGGGACCTAGCCAACACAAAAGACAGATATCTTTATCTAATATCTGGATGTGTTTTCTGAGATTCTTTTCTCAATAAATGAAGTTCTCTAATGGGCATGGCAAGGAAAGGGAGTTTGTTGCTTTCCCATTGATACTGCCCTCTAAGGTTACTTGTCCTTTGAGAAATCCTGGCTCTTCAGATAGTGGGACTGGAAAAGATAACAGAGACACAGCCAGAGATACTTAATGCTTACTCCTAAACCTCTCTCTTATCTGTGGTATCTCAAGTCCTCTGCTGAGCCAAACAGCTCAATTAAGAAGTTAACCTAGAAATAACTTGAATTGAAAACCAAGCATCATGCATAATTTGCAAGCTGTCTGTGCTTAAGGATTATGAATTCAGGGACTCATCTGACCAGTCCTGCTCCCTCCCCCAAAACATCTGCCAATGTCCACCACTGGCCAGAACTACTAACAACTACAGTTATACTGCTTGGTGTGGTTCACAGATCTCTGGCATCAGAATGATCTGAGAATGAGTGCTTAAAACAGTTTCTTTGGCCTAATCCCAGAGATTCTGATTCAGTAGGTCTGGAGTGGGCTCCCAAATCGACATTTTTTAGTCCATGATTTTACTTGAAACTTATTGTCACTGAATTTGAGAAGCACTGGGCTTGGCTGAATCCTCTTCTTCTACAACTGGAAAGGAATGTTTCTTCTGTAAGTGTTTTAGCCAGAAGGTTTTAGTCCCTGGCACTGGGATGATTCCATGGTCTGACCTATTTGTCCTTAGTCCTGAGTAAGGATAAAAAAGAATGCAGCCTGACGGGCGTGGCTCAGTGGTTGAGTGCTGCTGACCTGTGAACCAGAGTAGTTTTAGGAGCTGAAGGAACCTGGAGGGTTTAATCTTTTGGGTTTTTTCCCTTGCTATGAAACAAGTCAAGAACAGCCTGATAAGAGGTATCACATCCACAGATGTGCTAACAAGTCCTTCTGAAGAATAATTTCAGTAAGGAGGCAACAAATAGGGGCCCTGAAGTGATTTGTTCAAGCCTCAGTCCATGATATGTTATGTACAATGAGTCACTTAAGAAACATCCGTCTACACCTCCCTCACCTCCCTACACTCCCTCCGCCCCCTTTCCAACTGCCACATGGAATCCTCTCTCTTCATTGACTGGAAACAAGGTTACAGTGTTTGGTTGCATCGGTCAATGGCAGAGAAGGTGGAGATTATCAGCCAAACTATTTGTTTTATTTTTTTAATATATTTTTATTAATTTCAGAGAGGAAGAGGGAGAGAGAGAAACATCAATGATGAGAGAGAATCATTGATCGGCTGCCTCCTGCATGCCCCCTACTGGGGACCAAGCCCGCAACCCCAGCATATGCCCTTGACCGGAATTGAACCTGGGACCCTTCAGTCTACAGGTTCTCTATCCACTGAGCCAAACCAGCAAGGGCCAAACCATTCATTTTAAATAGGGTAGCAAATCCAAGCTTTGTGTATGGACAGCCAGTATTATCTTAAATGCAGATATTCTGCACCTACACCCCACTTGTGCTTTCCTGCTGAAAAACCTTTAATGTCTTTTAAATGCAAACTCCTCAGTCTACCTATAAGGTTGTGTACATCTGTACCCAACCAGTATCTCATCTCTAGCTTCTGCCAGCCCACCACACTCCTCCATGCCGGGCACACACTGTTCCCACAGCAGCCCTGCCTGCCCTTTTTACCTTATCTGATGAAGACTTGGAAGAAGGATTCCTCCAAATCCTTGCCTGTCTGCTGCCTTCTCTGTGAAGTTTCCCTGGTCTTTGCAGGGAGCCCACAGGATTTAGGCATATCTTTACTCCACCATGGCATTTGTTAATATTTGTTGAATAACAGAATAAATAAAAGCACTTACCACACTGTATTGTCACATTTTGCCTGTCTGTTTTCCTAATTAGCTTTTCTACTGCATAGACCAGCTTGTTCATCTGTGTAACTGTCCTAGTGCCTGACACATAGAAGCTATTTAATAAAGGAACACCATCCCTACCAGGCCACACATTAAAATCACCAAAGGAGCCCTAGCTGGTTTGGCTCAGTGGACAGAGCATCGGACTGCAGACTGAAGGGTTCCAGGTTTGATTCTGGTCAAGGGCACATGCCCAGGTTGCTGTCTCTATCTCCAATGGGGGGTGTGCAGGAGACAGCTGATCAATGATTCTCATCATTGATGTTTCTATCTCTCTCTCCCTCTCCCTTCCTCTCTGAAATCAATAAAAATATTTTTAAAGTAATTTAAAAAATAAAATCACCAAAGGAAGTTTTGAACCATCATAGCACTTAATTCCCACCTGAAGCCACTTAAATAAGAATATCTGGGAGCAGGGCCCATTCATCAGTATTTTTTAAAGTACCCTGTGCAGAATGGAGAAGCCATTGATTTATATAAATCAAGAGGATACCTAGCATCAAGTGAAAAATTCTGAACAAAGGAAGGTAGTAAAAGATCATAAAACTAGCAAAAATATTGCTGAGAGATCAGAGTTCTTAGAGATCTTTTTGTTTTGAGACTCAAAGGTGTGGTGGCCTTTCACTAATTGTCATAAGAGAGTATTAAGAGTCAGTTTTTAGCCCTGGCCGGTTTGGCTCAGTGGACAGAGCATCGGCCTGCGGACTCAAGGGTCCCAGGTTCGATTCCAGTCAGGGGCATGTACCTTGGTTGCGGGCACATACCCAGTGGGGAGTGTGCAGGAGGCAGCTGGTCGATGTTTCTCTCTCATCGATGTTTCTGACTCTCTGTCCCTCTCCCTTCCTCTCTGTAAAAAAATCAGTAGAATATGTTAAAAAAAAAAAAAAGTCAGTTTTTAGCACCAGGCTATCCCAAAGAAAACTTGAACTACCCCAATATTTAATTTAGTGATTCACAGTCAAATTTGGGAGAAACTGACAGAAATGTCAACTTCAAATTTTGATGATAAGGGCATTTTAAAAAAGAACTAACTGCCACCCACTATCTGAATTATTTCAAGAAGAAAGGACATTTTAACTCCCAAAATAGTAAAAATATACTCTCTGCATAAAGGATAGCCCCTCCCACAAAAGGAAAGTGGGAGACTTTATATCAACTTGTACATTGTCTTCCCCCCTCTTTTTTTCAATTTTAACACAGCCAGTGAAACTTTAAGTCTGGCTACCTGATGAGAGTACATTTAGGAAACACTGGACTATTTTATACTTTTCCAGGATTAAGGAAATGTAGATTATGTTCCATCTAACCACTAAGAATTTCTCCAATATTCCCTCAGGTGCTCAACTAAGCAAAGATGGCTTTCTCTTATTTTATCTTCACTACAGAAAGATAATACATAGCTAAGAAGGTCAGTGGCAAATAAATATTGAAGAGAGCCCAAATTAAAAGTAGGACACCAGCAGCCCGGCCTGTGTGGCTAAGATGTTTGATTCCGGGTCAGAGCACATGCCCAGGTTGCAGGCTCGATCCCAAGTAGGGGGTGTGCAGGAGGCAGCTGATCAATGAGTCTCTCTCATCATTGATGTTTCTATCCCTCTCTTCCTTTCTCTGAAATCAATAAAAGCATATTAAACGAAAACCTCTAACATGGTGATGCCTTAAAAAAAAAAAAAAGTAGGACATCAGATTTTCATACATCTCTATTACCAATTAATGTGTATCCTTGGGCAAGTCACAGAGTGGCATTGTCTCAAAACTTGGATTTTCTATGACACAGTAAGCCCACATAGGCAGCTAGGTCCTAAGAGCCTAACACAGCCTGATACATAGTAGATGCTCAGTAAATATTTGTTAAATCGATGAAGAGATTAAATCCAGGGAGTTATTTTACATCATCCATAATGTCTTAGACAAGCTCCAAATCCTACAGTTTATTTAAATAGTAAACTACAAATCTCTCTGTGGTTCCCAAAAAATCATCATTCTTGTATATAAATAGTAGTTAAAGAATTGATGAAAAAGAGAAACTTCTAAATAAACTTATTTTCCCTAACGCATTCTTTATTATATTTGTCATAGGAAGTGTGGATAATAAAGAAAAAGGAGGAAAGGAGAAAAATTAGCTGTAGGTCCTGACACTGAAAGGTAATATTTGGCACCTTTTTTTGTTTTTTGTTTTTTTTTAATCTTCATCAACTTTGTTTTTTAACCTCACTCAATATGTCTGTTGTGACTGAAGGTTGAGATAAAACTTTTAGTTAAGGAAGCTAGAATATTAAATAACACTAGAACTTAGAAGATTTGCATTTTTCATAATTATTCCATTTCTGAAAACTTTTCAACAGAATTGCAAAAAGAGGGCCTCAATTAATTTTTCCACCTATAAGATGCTCAATGCCATCAACATCCCATCACTCAAATTAACAAGTCTAAAACAACCCAAAGAAGGCCAAAGGACCAGCCTGGTGAGCCATTGTACCAGCTTGATATCTCTCCTGGTATTAGTAAGTAAAGATGGCTGGTGGGAGAACATGGTTGAGCTTGATCATAACAACCTTGTCCAAAAACTTCTTAGGGTTGGAATTAGGTTTGGTTCATTTTTATATTCTTCAAACTGCCTTGAATGTGGTAGCAATAAATGATGTTGAGTAAAATAAAAGGTCAACTATCTACTTATCTAAAGCCTATCTTTTAAAATTCATAAGTTAGACTGTAAACCTCATAGCTTAAAGGTTTCTTATATAGTGTCTTATACATCATAGGCATTCATGAAATATGATGAAAGCATAATAAATACATTTCCTAACCACTGTAACATAGTACTTCTTGTTATCCATTCTAAAACTACTTTTCTAAACTATGTATGCTTGTTGGGGAGTGTCTTTAAAACATTTAACATTTTAGCATTTGACCATAAATGGGTGTCTTTTATTTATTATATACATTTGTTATTTTTTCCTACTGTGTATATATGTATATACATACACTTGTAACCACTCCCATCTGTTTTTCTATGTAAGATCAAGAGTACCATACTTTTTTTTTTTAATATATTTTATTGATTTTTTACAGAGAGGAATGGAGAGGGATAGAGAGTTAGAAACATCGATGGGAGAGAAACATCCATCAGCTGCCTCCTGCACACCCCCTACTGGGGATGTGCCTGCAACCAAGGTACATGCCCTTGACCAGAATCGAACCTGGGACCCTTCAGTCTGCAGGCCGATGCTCTATCCACTGAGCCAAACCGGTCAGGGCAAGAGTACCATACTTTTTTGAGGAGCTCCTCTCTCCTCCCTCAACTGTTTTAGCTGCCCATTTGGAGTTTGTGGCCTATTAATTTGCTCCATGTGCCTCACTTCAGTGGCTGATGTGACTTGGCATATATACTAGCTGGTACTGAGGTGTTCTGTTTTCTTTCTTTTTTTATATCATTATTTATTATATATGTTTTTATTGATTTTAGAAAGAGAGGAAGGGAGAGGGAGAGAGAAACATCAATATGAGAGAGAAACATCGATCCATTGCCTCAAGCCCTTACCTCTACCAAGTATCAAACCCACAACCTAGGCATGTGCCCTGATCAGGAATCGAACTTGTGACCTTTCAGTGCACGGGACAATGCTCCAACCGAGCCACCGCAGCCAGGGCTGTTTTCTTTCAATTGCAATGCTACACATTAAGTGATAACCTTTAGTAAATAGTCTATAGCCCTGGCTGACTAACTCAATTGGTTAGAGCATTGTCCCATACACCAAGGTTATGGTTCAAATCCCAGTCAGGGCACATACAAGAATCAACCAATGAATGCATAAATAAATGGAACAATAAATTGATGTTTCTCTCTCTGTGTCTCTCTCAAATCAATGAATCAATAATTTTTTTAAAGTCTATAATGGCTCCTAGACTTTGTTTCCTGAACCATAATTGATAACCTAAAATAACAGCTCCAAGTTCAGTTTATTGTAGTATCTCAGTCTGTGGCAGGAAGATTAGTGTCCACCTCTCCTACATTTCATAGCCTTCCTCTCAATAGAACCATGTGGCTAGTTTCGGCCAACAGACAATGATCAGAAATAGTATGTCATAATTGTGATTTAAGGAAGTAAAAAAACAGGGTGGTCCTTCTCCATCCCTTGCTTTTCCAAAGCATCTCAGAAGCCATGTGTTCCAGATGAGGAACTACAGTTGGCAGAGCCACTATCAGACTGGACCCCTGAGTGACTGAATGGAGCAGACTCCTCCCACCTGCCACTTGCTTTGACATACAATAGAAGAAATAACTTCTGTCCTGTTAAGCCAAAGAGATGTTGAAATTTGTCAACTACAGTAGATAGTAGTGTTGCATAATCTAAATTAATATATTTCCTAAATGCTTTTTTAAATCTCAGTGACTGTCATTGAGGTAAAAGCACTTCCCTCCCCACTAACCCTTTTTCCAGGCTCCCTAGCTGACCGCCGGTTGGCCAAGGCTGCCATAGATCTATCAGATATAGCATGTTATGTTGGAACTTTCCCTATAGTACCTTAGTAAAACTGTTGATGGGATGGAGAGAATTAAAAGTGAATCAGTTTCTCCATGTGAATAAAAGTTGTGAAAGCCTGGGGCAACAGTGTCATTCTCAGGCTAGAATCTACTGTCCTTTGCCCTGAAAGGGGAGAAAAACAAGTCAGAATCACCTTAGTACTTCATCATGACTTCATTGGCTTCCAAATAATTAACTTTCTCATCTCTCTTGTAATTGCTACAAGAATATTATATTTTGGAATAAATGGGTGATTCTTGGAAATACGGCTGCTTCTTAAAAGAAAGAAATTCTGGCCCAGCTGGTATGGCTCAGTGGTTGAGCATTGACCTATGAACCAGGAGGTCACAGTTTGATTCTGGTCAGGGTACATGGCCGGGTTTTGGGCTCGATCCCTAGTGTGAAATGTGCAGGAAGCAGCCGATCAACGATTCTCTCTCATCATTGGTGTTTCTATCTCTCCTTCCTCGCTAAAATCAATAAACACATGTTTAAAGAAGGAAGGTAGGAAGGGAAGGAGGGAAGGAGGGAGGAATTCTGCCCCGTCCATTCAGTGTACTCTGCGGCTCCTCAACCTCATCTTGGAGCTCTAAGAAATGACAAATGACCTAGGAGCTGATCTGCAAGGTGGCTAGAAGTGTTTTATTCTTGTCCATCAAAAGACTAGAGGACTCATGTTGTGCGTGTTGTGTAATTCTGTGGCTCCACTCAAAACCTCTAAGAATAAATAGTGTGGGAAGTCAGGATGCTGGAGTGGACTGAGGGAGCATGTTTGCTGAACATGGCTTTGGAGTGCTGGTGTAGCAGCATTATTAATAATAGCTTCCACTTATGTAGTACTTACAATGCCAAGTGATTTCCCTTAATTGGCTCATTTGATTCTTACAAAAATCCTTCTACTAGTAAAGGCTGTTATTATCCCCCATTTTTCCGACAAGGAAACTGGGGCCCTGAAGTGTTGGGCCATTGGCCCAACAGGTCAGAATTTCCACCCAACTTCATCATTACCCTTTATCTGCCCCTCAATAAGATCTGAACTCGAAGCCCAGGCCTAAAGCCACTGCTCATTAACTGTGGCCCCCTGGGGCTGTTCATGGGTCCAATCCTACCATCCTCACCCTTGCTCAGATGGTGTCTATGGGCCAGAAGCAACCCCAAAGCGCCCAAGACCTCACTCTGGCACCCTGGCCCAGGGGAGGTGCCACCACCCAAGACCGGAAAGCAGGAAGGCAGCCCAGGGAGGGCGAAGCAACCTCCGAGGTAGTGACAGACTTGGAGACGACTGAGGCCACCCCCTTCGAGGCTGCGAGGACATGGGAATAACCACTATTTGGCTTGCTAAGCCTCTCACTTAATTGCTACAAGAATATTTTCTAGAGATAGGGATGGAAGGAGAACATGATAGCTCCCCCAGGCAGCTGTGGAGCAGGGCAAGCCTGGCACCCCAGCGTCCTCCCTCCCTCCCCCACTCCCACCCCCACCCCCGCCAGCCCTCACCATCCCCTGCCACCCGGCTATGCTCTGCGCCTTTGTCATTCCGCATCCCACGGTGCCAGCTAAGTCACTCAGCTGTCACAATCAGGCCTGGAGCTGCAGGGTACAAAATAACTCCGAGGAGACCTCCGCAGGCCGGGGCGGGGGCGGAAGGCCCGGAGGGTTCTGCTCGCAAAGGAACACCAGCTGCATCTTGCAAGTAGCTAAATTAGCCGGGCTGTTCTGCTTTTAATTTTTGTGAATTCAAGAATAGGTCGTGGACTCTTGGCAGTGTGTGAATGAGACCCTTTCTGAAACCATTCACCTTGCTGAAGGGCCGCTGCCGGCGTACGGAACTGGCAGTGAGCAGCAGCCTCTGACAGCGGCCTCCTGCTCACCCTCCCCCCGCCAGGTTCTCCGGGGCTTGCCTCCCGGAACCCTGGCCTCGGGCTGCTCAGGCTGCCAACCAGTGGGCCCGTGTAGCCTTGGCGCTCTGGAGTCGTGAGTCGGGAGCCTGCTGCCTCCTCTTGTCCGGGCTTGACACCCGCGGCCTGAGAGGAAGAAAGCCATAATCGGGCAGAAGAACCTGGAAATGACAGGCTTGCTCCCAGGAGCTCGGCGGGGCACTGAAAATGTGCCTGTCTCTGGCTGCCCCAGCCAGCCGCCTGATGTCTCCAACCCAGCAGAAGGAAAGGGCCACTCCAATGAGGAGGGCCCAGACATTTGTTCTCTAGCACAGAGCAATACACCTTCCTGTTGGTTGTGTTTAGGCATCACACCCAACGCCTTGCTGCCACTTTTTCTCAGTCTAAATGAGCCTGATTTCTCCCTCGCAGTCCCCCTGGACTTCCCGCCTAAGGCCAAGGACACACCAGCCAGAACAACCCATTTGGTTGCCTGGGCTGCTGCTTTTGTCCACATGAGCCAGTGACTTTACTGAGACTAGATAAGAATTGACATTTAAAAAAATTTTTTTAAATTGATTCCAGAGAGGGAGTAAGGGAGAGAGAGAGAAAGACATCGATGTGAGAGACATATATCAATTGGTTACCTCTCATACGTGCCCCAAACTGGAACCATGTGCCCTGATGAGGAATCGAAATCGCAACCTTTCGGTGTATGGGTCCACGCTCCAACCAACTGAGCCACCAGCCAGGGTGACATGTTACATTTTTAAGAAAGTTTTTTAATTTGTATATTTGTTTGTTTTCTTTAAAAGAAAGTTTTATATATTTAAAAATATATACAGCCCATGATGAACACTTAACAAAAGAAGAAAAGTACAAAACAGCTAATAAACATATGAAAAATGTTCAGATTCACTAGTTATGGGCAGGTCGTAAATTGCTATAGTTTCCCTTCCAAAGAAGGAAGATGAAAATATGGAATTCCCCCAGAGTGGTCAAGTTTGGCACTTTTGTGGGGGAGGAGTGTAAACTGATGAGGTTTCTGGCAAGTGTCGATGTAAGAAACGCCTAAACCTGTAAAGAATTTTTATAAGTTTATTTGAGGCAAACTGATGACATATTTTGCGGAGCAAGATCTTAAATGCTCCAGCAAATAACAGTTTTGCAGTTTCTTTCCTGCATTTGAGATTAAGGAGGGACTGTGAGGAAGATTACGTGAAGGTGGGGAAAGCAAGGCAGGGATTGGATCACAGAACGGTAGATTCAAGCTTTAGAAGAAAAGGGCTGAGAGGGTGACCAGGTAATAAAGGAGGTGTCTAAAAGGGGACATTTTTCAAAGGTGTGTTAATTAGATATACAGAAACAACGTACAGGGCTTGCCTAGAGCAAAGATAAACCTCTTACTAAAAAGTTATATGCTTGCCCTGGCTCCTGTGGCTCCGTGCACCTAGAGCTGAGGGGTTTGGTTCCCGTTCAGGGCACATACCGGGCTGCAGATTCAATCCCTGGTCAGGGTGCCTGCAGAGGCAACCGATCAATGTTTCTCTGTCTCTGCCTCTCTCTCTCAACTCTCTCCCTCCCTTGCTTTCTCTCTTTAAAAAAAAGAAAAAAGGTATATGCTTGGGCATGACCGCCCACCATGACCTGCCCAGTTAGGAATTTATGATCAGATCACCCTGTGAGGTTGCTCTCCATAGACCTCCTTTTTTCATACACAAAAGTAATTTGACAAGAGCCTTAAAAATACCCCATGCAGATGAGTGGGCTCTAAAACAGGGACTCAGGAGCCAAGTAGATGTGAGTTCTGACCCCCACCATCCCAGCTGTGTGCCCCACTCCCACGTACGAGAATGGGGGTCTTTCTCCCACCTCACAGACCTGTTGTGAGGATGAAGAGAAAAAGTACTAGTAGTCTGCTTAACAAATGGTGAGAGTTGCTGCAGTGATTGTTACCATAGTCTCTTGACCTAGCAATGTGGACTGTCACAAGGAAATCATCTGATTTATGGACAAAGATTCATGCACAAAAGATCTCTATCTAACATTACTTCTAATCTTAAAAACAGGGAAACAACAAAGCCAGCATCAGAGGGAACGTTAAGAAAATTATTGTACTGCCACATGTTTTTATAGTATTTAAACCCAGTTGATAGCATACAACATGCACTGTTCTGTACCTTGCTCTTTTCGCTTAACAGTATGCCATTTTGCAAGTGCTCAGTGTGTCTGCAGGATCAGTGGCCAGCATTGGGATTGTTGGGTCAAAGGATATGCATTTTAAATATCTACAGCTAAGGCCAGCTTGTCCCATAGGGACATTATTCCAATGCAAACTCCTCCTAGAGATATCTCAGGAGCGTCTGTTTCCCCAGCTCTCCATAACAGTGCTATCAACCTTTTGTTCTTGGCCAACTTGAAGTGGTATCCATTGAAATTTCATTTTGCATTTCTCTTATTAGGTGGGTGAGCACCTTTTCATATGTTTAAGAGCCATTTGTGTTTCCTTTTCACTGAATTGTCTGCTCAAGTCCCTCTGGCCTCTGTTTCTATTGTGTGGTAGGGTTTTTTGTTTTGTTTGCATTGATTTAGCCTTTCAGTTGATACACATGCAAATTTTCCCCCCTCCAGTTTACTACTCATCTTTTAACTTTTTTGGTGGTTTTGCCATTCAACTTAAAAAACAAAAACAAACATATTGTCTAGTTTCTAGGCAACTGCTCTTCGTGTGTTGTGACACACTAGTTATATTGCTCTCTGAGATCCTTGAAGGCAGGGACCTTGACTTGACTATCTAGTGCACTACTTGAACCCCCAGGAAGCACCCAATAGTTCAGTGACTGTAGTTCCACCCTGCAAGTGAGTGCCAAAAACCTGTGGCCTAGTAGGTAAATGTGCATAGTAAACAAGGGAAAAACATTTTCGAGTTCTGTCAACTTCTGCCACAGTCATGTTCAACTGTGACAAAAATGTAGTGAATTTCAAGATATTATCCAAGCCTCAGAAGTCAGTAGTCTCAACATTCAAGGGCATGTCAGGGTCAAGAAAACCACCTCCATCCAGCCTCCCACCCGCCAAGCCCCCATCCAGCCCCACGTCTGACACACCCTCTCGGCCCCTCATAAACTCACTGTGCTCTGGTTCCCCATTCAGCAGGCTGATGGGCAAACTCCCATCCACAGGATGAGGGCAGCTTCAGAAGATCCTCAACTTGTCTTCTCAGGAACCTAAAAGGAAAAGTTTCTTTCTAACAGCAAGGTATAGGGTGGCTCAGATTGTGTCATGCAAATGATCAACTCTAATGGATGGAAACTTCAGAGCATTCCTGGCCTCACCAGGAAGAGGCAAGAAAATTCAAATTTAGCCGAAACCGGTTTGGCTCAGTGGATAGAGCGTCGGCCTGTGGACTGAAGGGTCCTGGGTTTGATTCTGGTCAGGGGCATGTACCTGGGTTGCGGGCACATCCCCAGTAGGGGGTGTGCTGGAGGCAGCTGATCGATGTTTCTCTCTCATTGATGTTTCTAACTCTTTATCCCTCTTCCTTCCTCTCTGTAAAAAAATCAATAAAATATATTTTAAAAAAGAAAATTCAAATTTAAAAAAGGAAAAAGAAGAGAGTATAGAACAACTTCCAGCCTTTAGCAAGATAGCTAGGCCAGTATAGCTATTGTTATCAGGATCTCATATATTGCTTGCTGTTCAGGGGCAAAATTGGGCAGTAATATGAAGTTAAACCTTGCCCTATAGCTGATTTCATTTTGGAGCTTAGTCATTGGTAAATCTTTCCTAAGAGCCACATTCCATGAGCAAGGGAAGTCGATATGACATTAGGAGGCCTGTGTTCAGCATCCAATACTGCTCTACTTTTCCCAGAAAGCATGATGAGCCACTCAGGACAATGACTCCAACCACACTAGACATCAGAGATATTGTGGATGAAAAAAGGGCCACATATTAACCCTGACAAGCTCAGTGGCCATACAGACCAAAGTAACCACAAAGGGTGGTCTGAAAGTAAAAATTCCCAACTAAAAGCAGGTCATGGTGAGTAGTCACGCCCTTGACCTGCACCTTCCTTGACAAAGGTAAACCTTTACCTTTGAAATTGTCTATTGTCTTTATGCATATAATAAGATAACATACCTTTGAAATCAGAGTAACTTTCATTTCCAGACCCCTTAAAGGCACCACCACCATCATCAGAACAGGAGACTGTAAATGTTAACTATCTTATAGCCACCTATGTAAAGGAAGTATGTTTTACCCAATCTCAGCTATTTCCCCCCACTTTGCTTTATTCCACCTTCCTAGTCTACTGTCAATGAACTTCATGTAACACCCACCCCCCTCCTCTCTTACATTTCCTCCTTTGATTATAAGGTATAAGATAAATTGCAAAACTGCCATTCTCCAGAGCATTTTCTCAATCTGTTGAGATTTTGCTTCCCACAGTTGTCAGTTTGGTTCAAATAAACTCATTAGGTTTTTTTCTAGGCTGGATGTTCTTTCGTCGACAGTCTATATTTTTACATATCTTCAAGGCTTTTTTTATTTCTGACTTTTTATGTTGAAAAACATCAAATTTACAGAAAAATGGCAAAAACAATTTGCTTGTGGTGTTATGGCAGAAATAAGGTCAGAGGGCAGCGAGAAACCATACGCACCGGGAGGTTCAGTAAAGGACTGTTTCTTCCAGTACTGCCATCAGTAAGGGAGAGCAGCAGGTCATCCACAAAAATCTGCTCTGCCACCCCCCATAAGCCAGCTGCTTATATAGGGTAGGACAAAGATTACACAGGGAAATTGGATTATAGGCATGGGGAAGTAGGAGGCTGTGGTAGGACTCCATTGTTTGGACAACCAGGGTGCTAATCTTTCCATGAGAAAGGACCGCATTCCAAGGTTGACTCCCAGGGATGAGGTTGACTCCCAGGGATGAGGTTGACTTCCAGGGCCTGGGTGCGTACAACTCCAGCCAGGTCAGAATGTCCTTTCTTTAATCAACACAAGGCAATCATGGCCAACAGAGCATGATGGATACTTCCCACAACCATAGCCAGTTCCCAATATTCCTTTCTTGCCCCTAACAGTGGGATTTTGCGTGTGTGTGTGTTGTTGTTGTTTTGCTATATTTGGTTTAATATAGTATACAATATATACTATTATCTTTTTAAAAAAATCCTCACCTGAGGATATTTTGTGTGTTTTTTTTAAAAATTGATTTTAGAAAGAGAGATAAATTTCAACCAATCGCCTTCTGTGATTGAACCCATAACCTGGGTATGTGTACGGACCGTAATTAAACCCATGACCTTTTGGTTCACTGAATGACACTCCAACAAACTAAGCTACACTGGCCAGGCCTATTACCATTTAAAAAAAAAATTCTTTATTGTTGAAAGTATTACATAAGTCTCCTTTTCCCCCCATTGACCTCTCCCCGCCTGCCCCCACCCCCCAACACATTCCCTCACCCCTCTACTGTCTGTGTCCATTGGTCATGCTCATATGCATGGATACAAGTCCTTTGGTTGATCTCTTAACCACCCTCCCCTCCCCTCACCTTTCCTGCCTTCCCTCTGAGGTTTGACGGTCTGTTGTATGCTTCTATGTCTCTGGATCTATTTTTATTCATCAGTTTATGTTCGTTATTATATTCCACAAATGAGTGAGGTCATGTAATATTTATCTTTCTCCAATTGGCTTATTTTGCTTAGCATAATGCTCTCCAGGTCCATCCATGCTATTACAAATGGTAAGCGTTATTTTTTTTTTTTTTACAGTAGTGTAGTATTCCATTGTGTAGATGCACCACGGTTTTTTTAATCCACTCATCTGCTGATGGGCACTTAGGCTGTTTCCAGCATATTGTAAATTAGTCTGCTAGGAGCATAAGGGTGCATATATTCTTTCTGATTGGTGTTTCTTATTTTTTGGGGTATATTCCTACAAATGGGATTACTGGGTCAAATGGGATTCCATTTTTAATTTTTTAAGGAAACTCCATACTGTTTTCCACAGTGGCTGCACCACTCTGCATTCCCACCAGCAGTGTTTGAGGTTCCTTTTTCTCCACATCCTCGCCAGCACTTGTCATTTGTTGATTTGTTGATGATAGCCATTCTGACAGGTGTGAGATGGTACCTCATTGTCATTTTGATTTGCATCTCTCGAATGATTAGTGACTTTGAGCATTTTTTCATATGTCTCTTGGCCTTTTGTATGTTGGCTTTCGAAAAGTGTCTATTTAGGTCCTTTGGCCATTTTTTATTGGGTTATTCATCTTCCTTTTGTATGAGTTCCCTATAAATTTGGAGATTAAACCCTTGCTGGATGTAACATTGGCAAATATGTTCTCCCATGCAGTGGGCTCTCTGGTTGTTTTGTTGATGGTTTCTTTTGCTGTGCAGAAGCTTTTTATTTTGATGTAGTCCCATTTATTCATCTTCTTCTTAGTTTCCATTGTCCTAGGAGCTGTATCAGTAAAGATATTGCTACGACATATGTCTGATATTTTGCTGCCTATGGACTCTTCTATCTGTCCAATTTTCCCAACACCTTTTATTGAAGAGACCGTCTTGACTCCATTGTATGCTTGCCTATTACCTTTTTAATGAACTATTTGGGATCAAATTGTAGACTTTTACCCCCAAATATTTCCATTTTTACTGCTAACATTAAAGACATCCTCTTAAAAAATAATTTAAAAATTATCAAATTCAGAAAATTTAATATTATTAAATGAGTGTTATCTAATTTGTAGTTCATATGCAAATCTCACTAATTACCTCAATAAATCCCTTTATAAACTTTCTTTCCCAGACTAGGATCTAACCATTAAGTTGTTTTGTCTTTTTAATTTCCTTTCATCTGATAGAGTTCCTCAATCTTTTTTTTTTTTTGTAAGAGAACATTTGGTAAATCGCAGGGATAGAATAAGCAATTCCTAGAAGAAATGGGTTTAGGAAACAAGTTATAGGTAAAGGAAGGGCCCTTGGAGCTTGGGAGTAAAGAAGCTAATGGTAATCCGCCTAGGGGCAGGGGGTGGGGGAGGGAAAGAGAAAGGCTGGGGTGCTTCTGGGAGGTAGAGCGCTCTGGGTCCTCTGTCCTAAGGCTTTTAAGGGTGGAGACTTTAGGGGAGGTCCCAGGGGGAAGATTCAGCAGTTTTCTAGGTGTGTCCTTTCAGGGTCTTGGTCTCCACTGATTGATTGGTCAGTGCCAGGGCAGAGGGTCATTATTTTCAATGCAACTGGTCCAGAGGGCAGCCATGGCCTCACTGGTCTGGTTTTGTTGCTTTTCTGGGCCTGCAGCTGAAACACATCTGAGGCCTAGATGTTATCTCTAGGTAGGAAAGGTCAGGAGGTCCAAACTGCATCACCAGCGATATTGCTAGGGGAGGATAGGTCATCCTGGAGCGAGGTCCCATCCTATAGTTGTCTGTTGCGAGGCTCCTGAGGCTTTCCACCCTGGTGACCTTCTGTACCTGGCCCATCCTCTTTGCTCTGCTCATGTCTGTCTAACTGCCTAGCACATCCCCCCTCAAGAATCCTGGCTCTGAATTCCTGCAGAGAAAAGGGGTACAGGTCTCTTCCGTAGCTATTTCCTACTAAAGAGGGGTGATGTTTTTCTTCAGAGCCAAGAGATCCTTGCTCTCTGTCTGAGGGCTGATGAGGCCCGGGCAAAGAAGGAGGTGGCAATGGTGTCTAGAGATGGTATGGATTAGTACAAGTAGCATTTGTAGCCAGTGATGAAACAATCTGAGTTACAGGAAGAACAATCTGGGTCGAGGCACTGCAATGGGTGTTAGACCCGGGGGGTCAGTTTGGACCTGGATTCAGCACTTTCGGTACTTGAGTTCTGGCTAGGAAAGAATTCAGAGCCAAGACCCAAACTGTAATTCATAGAAGAAATGGGCTTAGGAAACAAACTAGAGAGGTAAAGGAAGGGCCCTTGGAGCTTGAGAATGAGGAAGCTCATGATAAGGCGCCTGAGGGGAGATAGTGGGGGAAGAGAAAGGGAAGGGAAAGGTGGAGGCAGAGGGATAGGGCTCTGGGCCCTCCCTCATCCTGGCCTTTATGACTTGATGTTTTTAAAGATTACAGGCCAGTTGTTTTGTAGAATTTCTTTAGGTTTGTCTGATGTTTCCTCATGATTAGATTCAGATTACGCATTTTTGTTAAAAGTACTTTTAATTGCTCAGGATTCTTGTATATTATAACTAAATGATCAAATGAATCACATTTTGAAACAGATTTTTTTTTCCATTGGTTCACATTCTTTTGCAGCTACTTTCTAATACTATCTCCTTTGGTAATCTTTAAACATGGTAAAATAATTTTTTGCATTTAGTGTTTATTCTTTTGAACACAAATCAGGGAGTCTCTGTTGCTAGTCCAGGTCTGTTCTTTTGATTCCGTTTATAATATTTGGATATTAACAGTTTATTTTAAAATAAAAATGTGTTTTTCCCCAGACCAAGTCTCTCTTGTTCACCTCTGTATCTCTGTTTCTAGCAACACTACCTGGTAAAATCCTCAGGAAACCTTCGGGAAACAGAGGTTGACTCAATGAATGGATCTAGTGGCTAACATAATTTAAAAAATAGTGTGTGGGGGGTCAGGGAGTTGGTGGGTGTCCAGATGCATGAAGATCGACCATATGAGCCCTAGCTGGTTTGGCTCAGTGGATAGAGCATTGGACTGCAAACTAAAAGGTCCCAGGTTCTATTCCGGTCAGGGGCACATGCCCGCGTTGTGGGCTCGATCCCCAGTGGGGGACTTGCAGGAGGCAGCCAATTAATGATTCTCTCTCATCATGGATGTTTCTATCTCTCCCTCTCCCTTCCTTTCTGAAATCAATAAAAAAAAATCAATAAAATATATATATTTAAGTATTTTTATTGATAAAATAGAAACATCCATGATGAGAGAGAATCATTAATTGGCTGCCTCCTGCAAGTCCCCCACTGGGGATCGAGCCCACAACCCGGGCATGTGCCCCTGACTGGAATAGAACCTGGGACCTTTTACTAGTAGTTTGCAGGCCGATGCTCTATCCACTGAGCAAAACCGGCTAGGGCAAAAATATATTTTTAAAAAAATCAACCATGTTACACTGGCCAGTGTTGCTCAGTGGTTAGAGCATCAGCATGTGCACCAAAGGGTCATGGGTTAAATTCCCGGTCAAAGGCATGTACCTGGGTTGCAGGTTTATAACTGACTCTGGTCAGGGTGTGTGCCAGGAGGCAACCAATCAATATCTCTCTCTCTCTAACATCAATGTTTCTCTCTCTCTCAGGTATAGAAGGAGTACATTCTTTGTATTCTCTACTTTTGTATATATTATTTCATAATAATATGTAAAAACAAAAAATACGAAGTATAATAAAACCTAGGACATGTAGGGGAAGAGCAAGCACAGTCTGTATGTCAATTGTGAGAGGATAGAATTCTTTGGAGTTCTTTAAACATCTAAGTATACGTTGTAGTAGGTAGAGAATGAGGCTTTCTATTGACTTTTTAAAAGTATGAAAACTGATTTTTAGAAAGATTGCTTTGTATAATTAGGGTTGGTAGAGAGAAGTAGAATGTGGATCCCAAAAAGATTCATTTGATATGAACCTCAAGCAGGAATTTATCTGCTGAGAAGGACTCACCAAATTTTATACATAAGAGCCTCGTGGCCATTTGCGGGAAGGGGCCCCTCCCATACTCTGTATACCAGGAAGAACCTCAGACTGAACTCTGCTTCCTGCACTGTGTCCTGCTGGTTTATGCAGTCTGACTCAACCACTATAGGGAAGTCCTGGTTTTGTCTTTTGACTAATGGACTGAAACATGCACTGTCCAATCAGAACTACGCAAATTATATCCTTGTTTGCATCTATACTGACCAATCAGAACTGCACAATTTAGACCAGTTTGGAAACCTATTCATATGAAACCAGCCAAAATGGAAACTCTAAAAGGTGACCTTGTCTTTGTCTTGGCCAAACACACTTTCGGCTTCTGTCCAAGCTTATGTCTGCTTGGTTTACAAACTGTTCCTTGCTCCAGTGCCTTTTGGGTTTGTTAACAGAGGTGAGACTAACTGGAAATCCTCCTCCTAAGGTCAATAGCAATTAGGTAGAGGTGGGAGGAGGTCTCATGCAAGTTGTGGTAACTGCTGGGTAGTGGGGAGGTGAGAGATGAGTCCCGGATAACATTTGGTCCTTCTTCAGAGGACCTGGGAGGCCGGTGTAGCCACTCACAGCCCCAGACAGAGATCAAGATTCCTGAGCAGAGATCAAGATTTCTGAGTGGTGCCACATTCCAGTGGTTTCCCCCTCAGACTTCTGTGGTTGCCTTTTCGCTGGCTTTTGCCTAGCCAAGTAGGCTTGGACAATGACTTCTACCTCTTTTACCGCTATTCCTCCCAACACCATTTTCCAATTCTTGTAGGAATCTCTATTTGGCCATAGGAGTTAGCAGGAGGATTTTTAATTTACCAGTATCTTCCACTTATTCATCCAGTATCTTCAAGTACCTACAACAAGCCCAGGCATTGTTTGAGTGCACACAATAATTAATAGAATAGACAGATGACTGGTTTCCTAAAGTCTATATACAGTTCATTCTTCCACTATCATATAAATAGCTATGTTTTTTTGTTTCCTCCTTTAAACATATATTTTCATTGTGGCAGAATACATATAACAAAATTTATCCTCCTAACCATTTTTAAGTGTACAGTTTTGTGGAAATAATTACATTTGTATCTTGTGAGACTGAAACTATACCTATGAAATAATAACTTCCTATTCTACCCCTTTCCCAGCCCCTGGCAGCCACTATTCATCCTGTCTCTAAATTTGATTACCCTAGGTATCCTACCTAATAAAAGAGTAATATGCAAATTAACCACCATTCTGCTACATCCACAAGCCACGCCCACCAGCTGATCAGGAGCAAGTATGCAAATTAACCCAACCAAGATGGCTGCAGCCATGAAGTGAGCAGGAGGCTTGGGTTTCTCAGGCAATGGAGGAAGCCAAGCTTTCCACACACCCTGGCAGGCCCAGGCCTCCACTCAAGGCAACAAAGTTTCAATCATAGAAGATACATAAATCCCAACAGAAATGGCTGTGGCCAACGAGCAAGCAGGAGGCTTGGCTTCGCTCAAGGCTACAAAGTTTCAATTGTAGAAGATAAATAAATCCCAGGTACCAGGGCCTCTGCTTGGGTCACCAGGGGGTGTGGCCGGCCTGCAAACCACCACAGGCCCCTCACCCAGGCCACCCCACACCCCAAGGGAACCCCCACCCTGATCCGGGACACCCTTCAGGGAAAACCAGCTAGCCCCCACCAGTGCACCAGGCCTCTATCCTATCTAATCCTGTCTAATAAAAGAATAATATGCAAATTGACCATCACTCTAACACACAAGATGGCTGCCCCCATGTGGTCAAAGGTGGCTGCCCCCATGTGGACACAAGATGACCTCCACAAGATGGCCAGCAGGGGAGGGCAGTTGGGAGGGACCAGGTCTGCAAGGGAGGGCAGTTGTGGGTGATCAGGCCACCAGGGGAGGGCAGTTGGGAGGGACCAGGCCTGCAAGGGAGGGCAGTTGGGGGATCAAGCCTGCAGGGGAGGGCAGTTAGGGGTGACCAGGCCGGCAGAGGAGGGAAGTTGGGGGTGACCAGGCCTGCAGGGAAGGGCAGTTGGGGACCCAGGCCTGCAGGGGAGAGCAGTTGGGGGGGACCAGGCCTGCAGGGGAGGGCAGTTAGGGGCAAACAGGCTGGCAGGGGAGCAGTTAGGCATCAATCAGGCTGGCAGGGGAGTGGTTACGGGTGATCAGGCTGGCAGGCAGGCAGCAGGCAAGCAATTGGGAGCCAGCAATCCTGGATTGTGAGAGGTATGTCCGACTGCCCTTTTAGGCCCAATCCTACAGTAGGATCGGGCAGTCAGACATCCCTTGAGGGATCCCAGATTGGAGAGGGTGTAGGCTGGGTTGAGGGACACCCCCCCTTCCCGGTGCACAAATTTCGTGCACGGGGCCTCTAGTCTAATTTAAGTGGAATCATACAGTATTTGTCTTTTTGTGCCTGGCTTATTTCACTTAGCATATTGTCCAAGATTCATCCATGTTGTAACATGTGTCAGAATTTCCTTCCTTTTTAAGGCTGAGTTAATATTCCACTGTATGTATAGTTGACCTTTGAGCAACACAGGTTTGAACTGAATGGATCCATTGATATGTGGATTTTTTTCAATAAATATATACAGTACTATAGATGTATTTTCTCTTCCTTATGATTTTCTTTTCAAAGATTTTTAAAATTGATTTTGAGAGAGAGAGGAAGGGAGAGGGAGAGAAACATTGATGTGGAAGCAAAACATGGATTGGCTGCCTCCTGCACGCCCCCTACCAGGGATTGAACCCACAACTCAGGTATGTGTCCTGACTGGGAATGGAACCTTTTGGTGCATGGGATGATGCCCAACCAACTGAGCCACACCGGCCAGGGCATGGTTTTCTTAATAACATTTTCTTCTCTAGCTTACTTTATTGTAAGTATATAGTACATATTGCATATAACAAAATCATTTATGTTATCAATAAGGCTTCCAGTCAACAGTAGGCTATTAGTAAAATTTTAGGGGAATTAAAAGTTATATGCAGATTTTCAACTGTGCCTGTGTGTGGGGGTCAGTGTAGTTCAAGGGTCAACTGTATGTACCATATTTTCTTGGGTTGCTTCCACCTTTTGGCTCTTGTATAATGCTGCTATGAACATGGGTGTACAAATATTCTTTGAATTCCTTCTTTCAAGTCTTTGGGTACATACCCAGAAATGGGGTTGCTGGATCATAAGGTAATTTTATTTTTAATATTTTGAGGAACTGCCATACTGTTTTTCTTTCTTTCTTTTTTAAACATGTATAAAGTTTTGTTTTTTAAAAAACATATTTTATTGATTTTTTTTTACAGAGAGGAAGGAAGAGGGATAGAGAGTTAGAAACATCGATGAGAAACATTGATCAGCCGCCTCCTGCACACTTCTGCATGTGCCCACAACCAAGGTACATGCGCTTGAGCGGAATCGAAAATGGGACCCTTGAGTCCATAGGCTAACGCTCTATCCACTGAGCCAAACCAGTCAGGGCTGCCATACTGTTTTTCATACTGACTGCACTATTTTACTTTTAGCAATAGCGTACCACAATGGTTCCAATTTCTCCACATCCTTGACAACACGTTGCTTGTTGTTTTGTTTTTATAGTAACCATCTTAATGGGTGTGAAGTGGTTGGATGGGTTTTAAAATATAAAATTTACATACAGTTAACATTGCTCAAGGATACATGATTTTCAATTTAAAGGGCTCTTTGCCCCATACTGAACCACTGCATCAGAGGCAGAAGCTTCGGGAAAGACCAGCAGTTGAATTACTTTTTTCCATGTATCTAGTCCCAGGATAGTGAATGCAGCACACTTGGAGGGCTCAGCTGCCTCCATAGGGCTGCTCCTTAGATCAGTTTCCCCATCTATAAAATGAGACTAATAATAGTATCTACCTCATAGGGCTGTTAGAAGATTAAATGAGTTAATTACTATGAAGCACTTAGAACAGGGCCTAACAGATTGTAAGCTCTGTATAAGAACCTGTTAAGTGAAATAATAAAAAATGTCTTCCAGTTTTGTGGCTTTGTTGGAAATGATAATGAAATGTAAGAATTGTGTATTACACTGAAAGAAACATTAATTTATCAAACCTTCACTGAAAGCCTGTTGGTCCAGGATTGTTCTACACACTGGGAGAGAACAAGGAGACTAACCTGGGGCTGGAGCTCCCTAGTGAGAACCGATTCTGAAGTTCAAGTTTCAGCTCCCCCAGAATTAAAAACATAGCTCCTCAGCTCACACAGACCCTGTCACAGGACCACATGCCGGGCACTGTCCTGGGCATTCTGTATGCCATTTCTAATCCTACAACAACCTTGTAAAGTAGAGATTATTAATACCAGTTTACGGAGGATGAAATTGAGGCACTGAGGAATTAAAGACTTGCCAAGGAGGGGAGCATGGCAGGAAATGAGTCCAGGAGGGAGGCTGGCCGGCTCACCCAGAGCTGAGACCTTCAGAGTTAATGAACAGCCTCCATTTAGAGTCCTACCACATGCCAGGCCTGGCAAAGCCTTTGTACTTGGGACTCACCATGGACCTCACCACTCCTGGGGGGATGGAGTGCGGGGGGAGAAAGGAGGAGGACTCTTCCAGGGAGGGACTTCCATCAAAGAGGAACCAGAGGCAGACTGCAACTAAATCATCACCTAGCAAACGTGGGTTTATTCGCAAGCGGGAAAGCACCTGGAAGGGTGATTAAATGCTACCTAGTAGTTTAAAAGGCGAACTCTTGCATCAAAATCACCTGAGTTTTGTATCAAAATGCAGATTCTTGGCCCCACCCCAGTCCCATTAGTCCCATTAAATGAATATCTGTTTAGGATTTGGAAGTTTTAGTAAAGCTTTCTCTGGAACCTGGAAATAAGGACAATACACATGCCTACAGGAGTTAAACCATGAAATCAGCATTAAAGAATTTAAAAATATTAAAGAATACAGGCAAGATATGCCACCATTAAAGGGACAGATCAGTCTTCCCCTTTCCTCTTAACACTAACCAAACTGATTGTATTAGCAAATATAAAAGAAGAATGAATAGAAGAAAATATTATGACCTTGGCATGGAGGAGCATTTTTTTAAATAAGACGCAAAAAGCACAAGCCTTAAAAGGATTCCAATATTCAACTATATAAAAATTTAAAACTCCTGTACAATAAAAGATGCCCTTTTTAAAAGTGAAGACAAGCCATAGAAGGGGAGAAGATATTTGTATTATATATAATCAACAACAGATCAGTATCTAGAATAAAGTATAAAGAACTCCTAAAAATTAATTTAAAATAAGAACTGTCTCCATTGGATAATGATCAAAGGACATGAATAAGCAATTAGAAGAAAAACCCAAACCACAAATAAACATATGAAAAGGTGTTCAACCTTACCAGGAATGGGGAAATGCACATTAAAACCACAAAGAGAGCCCTTGGCCAGGTAGCTCAGTTGGTTCCATCCCTGGTCAGGGCACATACAAGAATCAACCAATGAATGCATGAATAGGTGGAACAACAAAAATTGATGTTCTATCTCTCTCTCCCCTCCACTCCTCTCTCTCTCTCTAAAATTAATTAAAAAATTTAAAACCACAGAGAAACGTTTCAAGGACTGGTGAGGCTGTGCAGCAAATGAAACTTCTCAGTATAAATGGAACATACTCTTTGCAGAGTAATTTGGCCATAGCTAATAACATTTAAGAGGAAAATACCTCACAATCCAGTAATTCCCCTCCTAGAAAAATTCTCCCACATGTGCTCCAAGGGACAAATACAAGAATGTCCACTGCAGCATTGTGTATAATAAATATGAAGGCCTCTTAAATGTCCACTAGTAGGAGAGTAAATAAATAAATGTGTGGTCATACAATAGAACACTATGCCAAAGTTTAAAAATGAAGCAGAGTTACATGTATCAACATTTAAAAATTAAGTAAGTCTTCAATGGCTCCCATTTCATTTCAATAAAGACGAAGTCCTTACAATGGACTCTAAGTTCCTCCATTATTGGCATCCTCCATCCCACCTGTTATTTTTTCTGACATTACCTGGAGTGCTCTCTGTGGCTCTCTCCTTTGCCTTCGTTAAGTCTAGGCTCAGCCCTAGCCACTTTTTCTCAGTGATTAGAGTGTTGGCCTGTGGACCAAAGGGTCGAGGATTCTATTCCCCATCAAGGGCCTGTAAGTCAGTTGCAGGTTTCCCAGCCCCTTTTGGGGTGTGTGCAGGAGGCAACCAAGTGATGTTTCTCTTTCTCTCCTCCTCCTCCTCCTCCTCCTCCATTTTTTCCTTCTCCCCCTCCCCCCCCCTCCTCCCGTCCTCCTTCCCTTCCAATCTCTCTAGAAATCAATGGAAAAAATATCCTCAGGTCCTAACTGGTTTGGCTCAGTGGATAGAGCGTCGGCCTGTGGACTGAAGGGTTCCAGGTTCGATTCCGGTCAAGGGCATGTACCTTGGTTGTGGGCACATCCCCAGTGGGCAGTGTGCAGCAGGGAGCTGATCGATGTTTCTCTCTCATCAATGTTTTTAACTCTCTATCCCTCTTACTTCCTCTCTAAAAAATCAATAAAAAAATATCCTCAGGTGAGGATTAAAAAAATCCTATATAATAAAAGGCTAATATGCAAATAGACCGAATGGTGGAACAACAGGAACAATGAAACAATCGGTCGCTATGACATGTGCTGACCACCAGGGGGCATGTGTGGAACATGGCGGGCATTGGCTGTGATGGGATGGAGGAGCAGGTGAACAGGGATGCCAGACCAAGGTGGGATGCTGGTTGTTGTCATTGGGGCAAGCCTCTGATGGTTACTGAAAATTCTTTGCTCCTGCATGCTGCGGTCTTGCCCGGTGCTTGTACCTACTGCTGGCACCAGCCCCCTCACACCCACTGCCAGCACTGGCCCTGCTCGCACACACAGCCAGCGCTGGAGCCACCGCTCGCACCTGCTGTTGGCTCCTGGCACCGGTCTCGAATGCTTGGTGCCATCAGCAGGTATGAGTGGTGGCTGCTGGCCCAAATCGTCCCTGAGGGCTTTTCCATCTCCCCCTGCTCCTGAGGGGTGATTGGGGCAGCAGCCACTGCTCACACCCACTGACAGAGCCAGCTCCGCTCACACCTGCTGCTGGCGCTGACCCCAATTGCTCTATGCTGTTGACAGGTGCAAGTGGGGCCAGTGCCGTCAGTACGTGGGAGCGGTGGTGGCAGGAGCAGGGCTGCTGGCAGACAGGGGACCAGGGGCCGCAGCAGGAGGGGCCAGGCAGGGGCGTAGAGGATGGGCCGAGACCCACCCCTGTGCCCACTGCAGCCTCGTGGCCCACAGTTCCCTTCAAGGTGCATGAATTCGTGCACTGGGCCCTTAGTAATAATAATAAAAGTCTAGGCTCAGGTATCACCTTCAATATGAGGCCCTCCTCAACTACTCAGTTTACAAATTACAATTATAAGTGCCTCTCCCCTTGATGCTCCTGAGCCCAGCTACCCTGCTCTGCTTTTCTCTCTAGCATGATCTCCCTTCAAACATACGATATAATTCACATATATTTAATGTTTACTGTCTTTCCCTGCTAGAATATAAGTCTCATGAGGGCAGAGATTTTGTGAGCTTTGTTTACTAATATATCCCAAACACCAAGAATAAGTAAACATGGCCAAATCTCAAAATCACATTAAACAATAAAATCATGATGCAGAAGGACACTTATGGGATGATATCATCTATAAAGTTTTTTTCTTAATCCTCATGTGAAGATATTTTTCCATTGCTTTTCAGAGAGAGAGGAGGCGGGGGGGGAGAGAAACATTGATATGAGAAAGACACATGGTGACTGGGGGAAGGGAGTGAACCCACAACCCAGGTATGCGCTTGACCAGGAATTAAACTATGACATTTTGGTGCATGGGCTGATTCTCTAACCACTGAACACACTGGCCAGGCATCTATAAAGTTTTAAGACATGTAAAACAATGCTATATATTGTTTATATATACAAACATATATAGTAAAATTATAACAACTAAAAGAGATAAATTTAGGACAGTAATTACATCTGATTTGGGGATGAAGGGATGATTGCAATTGTTTCGTAATGTTTTGTTTTTAAAAATTGATCTGAAACAAATGACAAAATCTTGAGACTTGAAGACGTGAGACATGATATTAATTCGATTATTTTCTGTTCTTTTAAAAAAATTTTAATAAATCTTTATTGTTCAGATTATCACAATTGTTCCTCTTTTTCCGCTCACAGCTCCCCTCCACCCAGTTCCCACCCCACCCTCTGCCCTTACCTCCCCCCGACTGTCCTCATCCATAGGTGTACGATTTTTGTCCAGTCTCTTCCTGCACCCCCAACACCCCTTTTCCCCCAAGAATTGTCAGTCCACTCCCTTTCTATGCCCCTGATTCTATTTTATTCACCAGTTTATTCTGTTCATCACATTTTTTTATTCACTTGATTTTTAGATTCACTTGTTGATAGATATGTATTTGTTGTTCATAATTTTTATCTTTACCTTTTCTTCTTCTTCCTCTTCTTAAAGAATACCTTTCAGCATTTCATATAATACTGGTTTGGTGGTGATGAACTCCTTTAGCTTTTTCTTATCTGTGAAGCTCTTTATCTGCCCTTCAGTTCTGAATGATAGCTTTGCTGGGTAGAGTAATCTTGGTTGTAGGTTCTTGCTCTTCATCACTTTGAATATTTCTTGCCACTCCCGTCTGGCCTGCATAGTTTCTGTTGAGAAATCAGCTGACAAATGTATGGGTGCTCCCTTGTAGGTAAATTAACTGTTTTTCTCTTGCTGCTTTTAATATTTGTTCTTTGTCTTTTGCTCTTGACATTTTAATTATGATGTGTCTTGGTGTGATCCTCTTTGGATTCCTTTTGTTTGGGGTTCTGTGCGCTTCCTGGACTTGTAAGTCTATTTCTTTCACCAGGTGGGGGAAGTTTTCAGTCATTATTTTTTCAAATAGGTTTTCAGTATCTTGCTCTCTCTCTTCTTCTGGCACCTAGTTCGCTTGAAGTTGTCCCAGAGGCTACTTACACTATCTTCATATTTTTGGATTCTTTTTCTTTTTGCTTTTCCAGTTGAGTGATTTTTGCTTCTTTGTATTTTAATTCTTTGACTTGATTCTTGCAATCCTCTAGTCTGCTGTTAGATTTCTGTATAATATTTTTTATTTCAACCAGTGTATGCTTAATTTCTAGTTGGTCCTTTTTCATATCCTTGAGGGTCTCACTAAATTTATTGGCCTTTTCTAGAAAATTCTTGAAAAACCTTATAACTGTGGTTTTGCACTCTATATCCAGTCATTTGCTTTCCTCCGTTTCTTTCATTTGTGATCTCTTTTTTTGTCTCTGCATTTTCGCTGCTTCCCTGAGTTGATAGAGTGGCTTTGTGTGCTAGGTGTCCTATAGGGCCCAGTGGCTCAGCCTCCCCAGTTACCTGAAGTGGACACTCTTGGTGCACCCCTTTGTGGACTGTGTGCACAGTGTTATTGTAGTTAAGCCTTGATTGTTGTTGGTATCGCTGGGAGGAATTGACCTCCAGGCCAACTGGCTGTGAGGATCAGCTGTGTCTACACTGGGAGAACTTCTGTGCTGGAGACACCCTTATGAGACAAGACTTGCAAAAGCCTCTGTGCTCAGCTTGGATGGGGCAGAGTCTCAGGGCGGAGCAGACAGCATTGGTTTCCCATCAGCCCTGCCCTAATAGGCCCCTGTGTCTCAGTGTCCCGTGGTAATTGCTGCAAGCACCTCTGAGAGAAAACTGCCCTCAAGTTCCGCCCACTGCCAGACAGTCCAGTTTCTCCCAGAATGAGTCTGGGTCCCCAGAGTCTCACCCAGAACTGGAGTTCAGAGCAGTTGGGAGCTTTGTCTCCCTCCCGCTTGAGAAAGCCAGCTGTGTACTCAGTTGCCTGCCCTTTCCTTGCGCGTGCCTTGGTACCTCTGCCTTCCACAGTTTCTCTGAGTCTCAGTGAGCTTTTCTCTTTCCTGACAGTCCAGTTTCACCCTGTATGAGTCTGGGTCCCCAGAGTCTCACCCAGAACTGGAGTTCTGCGCAGTCAGGAGCTTTTTTCTCCCTCCCGCTTGAGAAAGCCAGCCGCGCACTCAGTTGCCAGTCCTTTCCGCACACACGTCTCAGTACCTCTGCCTCCTGCAGCTCCTCTGAGTCTCAGTGTGCTTTTCTCTGTCCTTCTAGTTATAGAATTTCCACTCAGTCAGCCTTCCTGTGGTTCTGGATGATGTCTGTTTTGTCTTTTAGTTGTAGTTTTGAAATTGTGCGAGGCAGCAGTTTAGGTGTTTACCTATGCTGCCATCTTGGTTTCTCCACCTTATTTTCTGTTCTTTGTGTAGCCTTGAAATATTTTGTAACATCAAAAGAAAGAAAGAAATGAACCCAAAAAAGTTAGGTTGGCTACGCTGAGCTATACACAGATGAGTGCTGGAGAGTAGCTGTCCCAGCAGGAAACCATTGCCATTCCTGTAGCTAAGACCCTCCTTTTCTGAAAGGGAGACATCAGCTACTAAATATGGAGCCACTAAAGGCCACTGAGAGCTGTGGGGGATGTGGAGTGATTGGCATTCCTATACAGGCTGAGAAACTGGCTGTCAGTATTATTCAACCTGAACAGAGCGTGTCCTGCAATGCAGCAGTTCCACGTTCAGGGACAGAACTAACAGAAATACATATGAAAGTCCTCAAAAGCCATGGACAAGAATATTCATAGCAGCATTATTCGTAATAGCTCCAAACTGGAAATAACCCAAATGTCCATCAAGAGAAGAACAGATACATACACTGCAGTGTATTCATGTTGGAGTACTATATGGCAGTGAAAATGAATTAACTACAGCTCCACTCAACATCACAGATAAATGCTGAACCAAAAAAGCCAGACACTAAAAAAATTACTGCCTGATTTCATTTAAATACATTTAAAACCCAGTAAACTAAGTCTGTGTTAGAAGCCATGAATGTGTTTGGTTGGGGTGGAGGGAGAAGGTAGTCATTGGGAGGGGTCATGGTGGGGAGCTTCTTGGAAGCAGGAGTGTTGGATTCCCAAGGTTATGTTTGCTTTGTGACAATTCATTGAGATACATTTTACATTTATATGTATGTTCCATGAGTTTAACAGGGATGATGTTAATCTTGGTCTTGTTCCAACTTTAGTTTATACTCTGTCAAGGAGAATCCTGTATATATGTCATATGTCACTTTAAAAATTTTCAGTAGTATATCTGACTTATATAACGAACTTCCCTTGTTCCTGTTCCACCAACCAACTCTCCAAATAGGATTAAGTTTCTTAAGGGAGAGCCATATTGTTTGGGCATTTTTTTCTTTGCATAGTATTCATTCATTAATTCAACAACTATTCATTGACTGTCTTTCCTATGTTGAGCCCTCTGCTTCGTGCAGGACACAAAATAATGAGCAAAATCAGACATGGTACTGGCATTTATGGGCTTACAGACTTATTCTATAGGCACTGCTAATGAAACACTCACCTAAAAGACACTGTTTTGTACACTAAATACATTAATTGGCTTTAGGCTATAATGAAGAATGCTATTATAAGTTCATATGTGAGTTTTTTACATGAATGTATGTTCTTATTTCTTTTGATATCTGCCTAGGAGTGGCTGTGTTATATGGTAACCGTTTTCTAAAGTGTCTTGTGTCATTTACATTCCCATCAACTATGTACAAGAGTTCCAATATCTCCACATTCTTCTTTTTAAAAAAATCTTCATCTGGGGATATGTTTATTGATTTGAGAGAGAGAAGAAGAGAGAAAGAGGGAGAAAAAGAAACATTGATTGGTCGCTTCCTGTATGCTCTCTGACTGGGGATTGAATCCACAGCCTTTTTGGAGTACGGGACAACACTCAACCAACTGAGCTACCTGGCTGGCTCCACGTTCTTGCCAACATTTGTTATTAACATTTGTTATTATCTGCCTTTTTTATTATAGCCATCCTAGTAAGTACAAAGTGGTATCTCACTGTGGTTTTGATTCACATTTCCATGATGGCTAATATGTTTATTTGCCATTTATATATCTTCTTTGGAGAAATGTCTATTTAGATACTTTGCTCATTTTTTTTTACTTTAAAAAAAATATATATTTTATTGATTTCAGAGAGGAAGGGAGAGGGAGAGATATAGAAACATCAATGATGAGAGAGAATCATGGATTGGCTGCCTCCTTCACACCTCCTACTGGGGATTGAGTCCACAACCTGGGCATGTGCCCTTGGCTGGCATTGAGCCCAGGACCCTTCAGTCCTCAGGCTGACTCTCTACCCACTGAGCCAAACCGGCCAGGGCTACTTTGCTCATTTTTCATTAGGTTATTTATATTTTCACTAAGTCAACAGTATTTTGTAGTTTTTAATGTATTGAATAAAAGTGTAAGTTGTAAATTTAATTGTTTTCTGAAGTTCATTTTTGGATCAGTCAATGCCAGTGTATAGAAATACAATTGATTTTAATATCTTTTAAAAAAAAAATTTTTTTTTAACTTCAACAATGATCAACTCATAGATATCTTTTAAAAAAAATATATATATATATATTTATTTCAGAGAGGAAGGAAGAGGGAGAGAGAGAGATAGAAACATCCACGATGAGCGAGAATCATGGATCAGCTGCCTCCTGCAAGTCCTCTACTGGGGATCAAGCCCACCACCTGGGCATATGCCCTTGACCAGAATTGAACCTGGGACCTTTCAGTTCGCAGGCCAATGCTCTATCTATTGAGCCAAACCGGCTAGGGCTGATTTTAGTATCTTGATCTTGTATCCTGAAACTTTGTTGAACTTGTTTATTAGTTCTAATTGTGTTTTGAGAAATTCCATAGGATTTTCAATATATAAGATCATGTCATCTGTGAAAAACTAGTTTTACTTCTTCCTTTCCAAATCTGAATGCCTCCTATTTCTTTTATTGCTTAATTATCCTGGCTAAAACCTCCAGTACAGTGTTGCATGCAAGTGGCAAGAACGTACATCTTTGTCTTATTCCTGATGTAAGAGGGAAAGCTTTCAGTCTTTTACTACCAAGCATGATGTTAGCTCTGACATCCTCATAGGTGCTCTTTGTCAGGCTGAGGAAGTTCCTAGTTTGGTGAGTATTTGTATCATGAAAGGATGGCAGATGTTGTCAAATGCTTTTTCTGCATCTATTGAGATCATTACTTGCTTTTTGTCCTTTAGTCTATAAATATGTTGTAAAACCAACATTAGATTCCTAGCAAAACCCTACTTACTTGTGGAGTATAATCCTTTGGATATGCCACTAAATTTGATTTACTAGTATTTTGTGGAAGATTTTTGCATTTGTTTTTAAGGGATATTTTGGCCTGTAGTTACCTTTATGTCTGGTTTCGGTAGAGGATAAATCTCATAGAATGAGTTGGGAAGTAATCCCTCCTCTTCTGTTTTTTGGAAGAGCTTGGGAAGGATTGGTAGAATTCACCAGTGAAACCATTTGGTCTTGGGCTTTTCTTTGTTAGAAGGTTTTTGATGACTGATTATGTCTCTTTATTTGTTATGACTATTCAGATTTTCTATTTCTTCTTGAATCAGATTCAGTAATTTATTCTTCCTAGCAATTTGTTGATTTTATCTAGGTTGCCTGATTTGTTGGTATGCAGCTGTTTACAAAACACTCTTGTTTGTGCAATTAATAATGATATTCTATCTTTCATTCCTGATTTTAATAATTTTAGTATCATTTCTTTTTTTCTAGGTTGGTCTAGCTAAATGTTTGTCAACTTTGTTGATTTATTTTCAAAAAACCAACTATTGGGTTGTTAATTTTCTCTACTATTTTTCTATTCTTTATTTTATTTATTTCTGCTCTAATTTTTATTTTCTTCTGCTTGCTTACAGTTTGCTCTTTTCTCATTTCTTTTTTTTCAAGATGGATTTTTCAAAAAAATTGAGGCATATTTGTTTCAGGTATGCAATCTGATTTGATATTTCCATTAGTAACAAAATAACCACCACAGTAAGTCTAGTTAACATACGTTACCATCCATAGGAACAGAATTATTTTTTCTTGTGAACAGAACGTTTAAGATTTACTTACCATGGCATACAGTTCCTGTCTCTTTAGTGGTTTGTTTCCCCTGCTAATGTGTAGCTCCTCAAGGGCAAGGCCATGTCTCGTTTGCTTTTAGATACCAGGGCCTTGGACATTTGCTGAAAGTCAAAGGAAGGAAGGAAGGAATGTCCCACTCTGGGACAGAAAGAAGTGCCCAGCAGGCCCGGGACACCTTCCCTGCTCAGTGTTCCCCTAACCACACAATGAGGTATCAGGATCATTATTATTTTACCATTACCTGAGGGCAGGCTGTGCTATTATTTATTAAAAGTTTTATTTACATGAACTTGCTGTTTTACTGAAACGTGGTCAAAGGGTGATTTTATATCACTATCATAAGTAGGAAAACCAGTATCATTTGTCTTTTATTCATTAACATATACATATCAATGTCCCAAATTTAAAAAAGATTCCTTTGCATATCCCCTAAAGTGATCTTGGGTACCATACTTTGGGAAACTACTTTTTTATTTTGTTAATCCTTATCTGAGGTTATTGATTTTTAGAGAGAGTGGAAGGGAGAGAGGGAAGAAGGATGGAAGGGAGGTGGGGGGAGAGAGAGAAAGAGAGAGAAACATCTATGTGAGAGAGACACATCGCTTGTTTTCTTCCTGCACACACCCCGACTGGTGCTGTGGATCAAACCTGCAACCTTTGGTGCTCGGGCTGATAGTCTAACCACTGAGAACACCAGCCAGAGCAGGAAACTACTTTTCATTCAGCACTTTCCCCACATAATACCCAGGTCATTTACTTGACATGTGGGAATTTCTAATTTTCCCCTGTCCCTTCCCTTCCAAAGGACACAGCTGAGGTCCTCTGGAAGGCAATTGAGGAAGCAATGATTTCTTTGCTTTCACTTACTTTGAATTTACTTAGGATCATCTAAGGATGGTCCAGCAGGGCCCATCAGGCTTTGATGCCAGGTGTGCACACTGCTGCCCATGGGCTTGGTCCTTGATTGTTCTTGTTTTATTGCCTTCCTTTGGTGCCCACCTTGGCAGAGGCCCGCATGACCTGCCTCTGAGCACAGGCATTAGAGTTTTATGATTTGTTAATCTGATTATCCAGAAAGATCAGGAGAAGGTCCAGGCAGATACTTAGACCCACCAGGAAAAAGAAACGTGTCGTTCATTATTCCATACCATGCTGTTGTTTTCAGTTAGCCCAGGATTCATGTTTTATGTGATGGAACATAAAGTGCCTCTAAACATGCTAGGAGAATTTTCTTTCTTATAAAATATCCTTCATAATTGTCTCATAGCTGCTGATTTGTGATTTCCATCATAAACAAGTTTGCTGAGAGGTTTCCTAACTCTGCTTTAGTTCCATAAAGCGCCTTTTTGGCAGGTAGATGGTTGAATTGGATGCAAATCCGCTCTCTAAATTAAGTGAAAACTTGTTAAAGCACTTTATTTAGATCGAGGAGGGATTTCGGTCTGTTTTTGGAGAGGGTACAGACACTTTTTGGTCCTGCCACTTCGCACAGCTATAGAAAGCTGTTTTACAAGAAGAAACTGGAGAGTTTGCCTTCGTTCACATGGGGAGGGAAGTATTGCTGAAACTGGAAGGCCCCTCTCCTGGGATGCTGAGAACTGCAAGTGACAGAGCTGGGCGCCCACTGTCCTGTGCTCTGTGAGGCGCGTGAGGCCCCCGAGCTCCTGCCTGGCTCGGCCCTGCTCCCTGGCTGTGGGCACCACAGCTCAGCTCTGGCATGAAGTAGCCATGAGTGTCAGCATCCTTGGTCCTCGCCTCCTGCAATTTGGTTAGAAGAACTGTAAAGGTCCTTTTGAGAGGGATAGGTCCTCTGGCTCATCTGTGTGGCTCGTTATGTTGCCATTGTCCTAAACCAGTGGTCGGCAAACTCATTAGTCAACAGAGCCAAATATCAACAGTACGATTGAAATGTCTTTTGAGAGCCAAATTTTTTAAACTTAAACTTCTTCTAACGCCACTTCTTCAAAATAGACTCGCCCAGGCCGTGGTATTTGTGGAAGAGCCACACTCAAGGGGCCAAAGAGCTGCACGTGGCTCGCGAGCCGCAGTTTGCCGACCACTGGCCTAAACTGACAGGTGATGGCAAATAAGTCACAGTCACACATTTGAAATATAAAGTCCACAAGTCCCATCCAGAAGAGCTTTTCTTTTCAGGCTGCAGTGCAGTCCAGGACGAGGTGGGTTTTGCCTCCCTGGGGAGGTCCCCTCGAGTGGGTGTGAAGAGGAAGGTGCCTCTTGACACCTTCTGTTTCAGTTTGTCCTTTTGAGTATTTCTGTTCCTCGGCGACAGCAGCTCAACGACCACACAAAGGACACAGAGGCTCTGCTTTCGGTCTGAGTCATCCCCCTGTGCGCTCATTTCCGAGTCCACACAGAATGATTCCCATGAAGAAGTTGCTCTCGCTTGCTAACACACCGGTGATTCCGCTTCTCAACTCAGCTGCCCACATGCTGTGCTGGAGAGGCTGTGCTTTTGTCATTCGGTTTCACCTGCTTCCTGGAAAGCCAGTCTCACAATGTCATCTTGTCCAGGTGGCTTGTCCATGTCTCCCTGCTTCAAACTCCCACAGCACTTGTGCATTTCTTCTAGAACCTTCCTTCGCTCTGTGATGTGAGAGGTAGGTGTGGCCTGTGGTCTGGTGCATCTTGAAAACAGGACCTTTGACATTTGATGATCTGTATCTTCCCCTCCCCCACCCCGCCCAAACTCCCCAGCAAGGTCGAGCACATTATTTATTAAATTAAAGCAAACGGAATCTACCTTTGCTCCCTTATTGTCTATATTTCCCCCATTTGAACGCTTAGCTTCATCCTTCATTAGTTTCTGGATATACCATCTCGTTCTATTCATCCAATGCTTCAATTGTTGAACAAACATTTAGGGTGTGCCTTCCAAGTACCAGGCACTGGACTGAGAGGTCACAGTCAATAAAACACTGTCCCAGGTGCCCTGAAGACCATGGTCCAAGGGGAGGGCAGGGAAGAGAGAAGGGCAGGCCTCCAGGTGGGCTGCGGGTGGGGTCTAGGGAAGTCAGGGGCTTTCCAGGGCTGTGATGTCCAAGCTGAAACCCCTGACGTTTGCTCATATGTATTCCCTCTGCCTGGATGTGCCCCCTTCAACCCTTGAGACCAACTCCCCGTGCTCCCTCCAAGCCTTTTCCTTGGAGGCGGTCTTCTCTCTTAGCTCTCAAGATGGCCACCCTCCTGGCCCTCACACCTGGCCCTCACATTTTCCAGCATCCAGCAGCATTGGCAAGGTTTTATCCTTGACCTTCTCCTTGCCCTTCATGGTTTGGCTCTCACCTTGATGCCAATGACTTTTCAATGTGTCTCTAAGCCCCATCTTTTCACCTGAGGTACATTGCTACCTGCCTGCTGGATCCAGCCTTCTATAGACATTCCACTCTTTCCTCAAAATTTGTCACATGCAAAACAGAACGGGTTTTTTCCTTCTGAGTTCCCACTCCTGAGACATTGAGGTGGTCATGGCCATCTTCCAGCACCCATCGGAGCTTGGCTGTCACTTGCTTTTGTCTTTTCCCATCACATGAGACAAAGTTTACTCTGGTCCTGTTCTCTCCCGTCTAGAGATGTTCTTTTGTGACAAGCAGAACCACATTATTTTATTATTTGCCTCTATTCACAGACAATTGTTTCTATCCTGCTACCTCAAGAAGTAGCCCTGGCTTACTTCTCACAAAAACCACAAGGGGGTGCTGTGGTTGAGCTCTGATGGGCTGGCTGGGTTGGTTTGTGGTCAGTTGCCTGAATAATAGTCAACCCTGATAATTTAGGGTGGTCATCCCTACTATTCACCCAATACTTCCAGCTCTCTGCCTTTCCAGGACATGGAGACTTGCATTTCTTGCCCCCTTGTGGTTGGGTGAGGCCACATAACTCGTTCTAGCTCATGAGTCCTGAGTGGAAGTACTATGCTTGGGCTGAAGCATTTAATTGCAAGTGCTAGGCCCTTCGGAGAGCTCTTTCCCTTTGTCACGGTGATGGCAATGTTTCCTCAACCTGTGTCCCAGAATGAGGAGACGTGGAGCGGTGGCCACAGGCACTCTGGACAGACACAGCTGGAGTGAGAAATAAGCTTTTCTTAACAGTTATAAACCATTAAGGTTTGGGTTGTTTGCACCGTATCTTATCCCGACTAGCACCTTACTAGTGTGAAGTGAAGTCATATTATCACCTTTTGTATTTCAAATCTGCATTGGGTCCTTAGAAGTAATTAGCTGATATATCTATTTCCATGAACTTTGTAGATAAAATTCACCAAAACTATAGGTTTCCCTTTAAACATTGGTTGAAATGTATGCACATTGATACTGCATTATTTTACACAAACCTAACTTTTGTGAAGTCAGAGCAGGTTCCAGCTAATAGTAAATGGATTAGGCAGGGACCACACTTACCCTTGAGTTCACCTCACATCACAGCTGCTTCTGTCGTCACCACCCACTCCATCCATCCACTCAGGTCTGACTCTGTGTCACAGGACCCGGCATATGGCTGCCTGGAGCACCTTTGATTCCACAGGCACTCCCTTTGAAAAGTCAAGAATGGTGTTTCTCCTGGTGTCCAACTCTCTGATCTTTCTCATCCCTGTTTCAGCCTGCCACCAGAGTTTCAGGTTAGAGGAGCCCCCAGAGGTCTTGCACACACACCTCTGAAACCCAGGATGGAGAAAGGAAGCCAGTGGGACCAGCTAGACGTGCAGAGGACAGACACCTGGGTTCCAGCCAATGACAGTAGTTACAGACCCTGCACTAGACCAGGCCTCATTCCCTCAGCCTCTAACGCTGCTCCCTCTGCCAGGAGGTGGGTGGCTGACTCCCCACCATCAGTTCTCTATTCTAAGGCAGTCCTCCCAGCAAGGTCGACCATGTCCTTTACATTTAAAATTGCAACCAGCTCCTCTCACCTTCTTTAACACTCTGTCTCCCTTGCCGCATGTCTTGCCTCCATAGCACTTCGCTCCTTGTAACATCTGTAGCATTTACTCAGTTATTGTGTTTATTGTTTTTCTTTCCATTAGAACATGAGCTCCACAAAAAGAGGGAATGTGGTTCCTTTTTGTGTCAGTCTTGTGTCCCACATAAACAGTGCCTGGCACGAAAAGAGACTTAGTAAGTATTTATTGAATGAATGACTAGGGTGCGGCCAGGCTTCTGTGGTTTGACAGGTTCCCAAGTGATTCCAAGCAGAGCCTGGTGGAGAGCCACTGCCCCAGAGTCCCGGGGTCACTGGTGGGGTGTGTAGATCTTTCTGTTTGGACCTAAGTGACCCAGTGTGTTCTGGTTTACTCCTGTCAGGCACAGCATCCCCACCGCCGTGACAGAGCAAGGAAATGGGGTTGGTTCCGGTGTGAGCCCATGGCGGCTGCTTCTCTAAGTGCTCATATTCTAAATGGACACATGCTGAAAAACAAATCATGGTGATACAGAATAATTTTTAGGGTCTATTAAATTTGGGATAGGAGTGGAGGACACTTTTTTCCCCCTCAAATTACATTTTTGGAGTGGAGGTCTCCCTGGCTCTCTGTGGCCACCAGGAGAGCATCTGGATGCCTACGGTCTTGTTCTGACCATTGGAGTGGCCACAGGGAGACTCAGTGCCATGACATCATTTGTTCTTTGCTAGAGAGGAAACATAGTTGGCAAGCACACTACTCGTAAATGTTTTAAAACAGTATTTTTATTTAAAGAGTATCATTTGTTCCCCTGGCTGGTGTGGCTCGGTTGGTTGAGCATTGTCCTATGCACCAAGAGGTCACCAGTTCAATTCCTGGTTGGGGCACATGCCAAGGTTGTGGGCTTGATCCCTAGTAGGGGGCATGCAGGAGGCTGCTGATGAATGCTTCTCTTTCACATCATTGTTTCTCTCTCTCTCCCCCTTCCTCTCTAAAGTCAATTAAAAAATAATAAAGAGTACCATTTGTTCATAATTTTTTTTGTCTAATTTGTGTTAGTCTTGTGTATTTTTATCAGCCTTTTGTTTGCTATATTATTTTCCTTTAATTTTTTAAAATCAGTAATTATTTTTAGAACAATTTTTGGTTTACACTAAATTGAGCAGAGAGCTCCCATATATGTCCACCCAACAGTTTCCCCTGTTATTAACAGCTTGCATCATTGTGGCACATTTATTAAAACTGATAAACCAGTATTGATATGTTATTATTAACTAAAGTCCATAATTTATATTAGGGTCACTCTTTGTATTGTATAATTTCTGTGAGTTTTGAAAAATGCATAATGTCATATATCTACCAGTACAGTATTTTACAGAATAATTTCACCTCTTAAAAATCCATCATACTCCCCCTATTCATCTCTCTCTCCTTCCCTCAAACTCCTGGCAACCACTCATCTTTTTACTCTACAGTTTGCCTCTTCCAGAATGTCTCTTAGTTGGAATCATATGGTATACAAGGGGCCCAGTGCACGAATTTGTGCACCTTGAAAGGAACTGTGCGCTGTGAGGCTGCAGTGGGCACAAGGGTGGGTCTTGGCACATCCTCCACACCCCCATCTGGCCCCTCCCACCACGGCCCCCTGTCCCCTGCCTGCTGGCAGCCCCTCTCCTGCCGCTGCCACTCACACCGCTGACAGTGCAGAGCAATTGGCACCAGCAGCAGGTGCAAGTGGGGCCAGCACTGTCAGCAGGTGCGAGTGGCAGCTGCTGCCCCAATCGCCCCTCAGGAACAGGGGGAGGTGGAAAAGCCCTCAGGGGTGATCGGGACTGGCAGCTGCTGCTCACACCCGCTGCTGGCGCCTAGCGATCAGGGCCAATGCCGGGCACCAGCAGTGGGTGTGAGCGGTGGCTCTGGTGCCAGCAGTGGGTGCGAGTGGGGCCAGCGCCAACAGCAGGTGCGAGAGCTGGGCGGAACCACGGCACACGGGAGGAAAGAATTTTCAGTAACCACTAGAGGCTCACCCTGATGACAGCAACCAGCATCCCACCTTGGTCTGGTGCCCCCGCTCACCTGGTCCACCATCCTGCCGCGGCTGACGCCTACCATGTTCCACGTGCGCACCCTGGTGGTCAGTGCACGTCATAGTAACCGGTTGTTTGGTTGTTCTGCCATTCAGTCTATTGGCATATTAAGCTTTTATATATGTAGATAGCCTTCTCCAACTGACTTCTTTTACTACACACTATGCATTTAAGGTTCCTTTATGTATTTTCTTTTTTTTTTTTTAAATAAATCTTTATTGTTCAGATTATTACAGGTGTTCCTCTTTTTTTCCCCCCATAGCTCCCCTCCACCTGATTCCCCACCCCACCCCATGCCCTTACCCCCCGCCACTGTCTTCATCCATAGGAGTAAGATTTTTGTCCAATCTCTTCCCGCACCCCTCACACCTGCTTCCCCTGAGAATCGTCAGTCCACTCCCTTTCTATGTCCCTGATTCTATTATATTCACCAGTCCATTCTGTTCTTCAGATTTTGCATTCACTTGATTTTTAGATTCACTTGTTGGTAGGTATGTATTTGATGTCATTTTGTTGTTCATAATTTTTATCTTTACCTTTTTCTTCTTCTTCTTCTTCTTCTTCTCCTTCTTCTTCCTCTTCTTCTTCTTCTTCTTCTTCTTCTTCTTCTTCTTCTTCTTCTTCTTCTTCTTCTTCTTCTTCTTCAAGAATACCATTCAGCATTTCATGTAATCCTGGTTTGGTGGTGATGAACTCCTTTAGCTTTTTCTTGTCTGTGAAGCTCTTTATCTGATCTTCAACTCTGAATGATAGCTTTGCTGGGTAGAGTAATCTTGGTTGTAGGTTCTTGCTGTTCATCACTTTGAATATTTCTTGCCACTCCCTTCTGGCCTGCATAGTTTCTGTTGAGAAATCAGCTGACAGTCATATGGGTACTCCCTTGTAGGTAATTAACTGTTTTTCTCTTGCTGCTTTTAATATTCTCTCTTTGTCTTTTGCCCTTGGCATTTTAATTATGATGTGTCTTGGTGTGGTCCTCTTTGGATTCCTCTTGTATGGGGTTCTGTGCACTTCCTGAACTTGTAAGTCTATTTCTTTCACCAGGTAGGGAAAGTTTTCTGTCATTATTTCTTCTAATAGGTTTTCAATATTTTGCTCTCTCCCTTCTTCTGGCACCCCAAAAATTCGGATGTTGGTTCGCTTAAAGTTGTCCCAGAGGCTCCTTACACTATCTTCATATTTTTGGATTCTTTTTTCTTTTTGTTTTTCTGGTTGGATGTTTTTTGTTTCCACATATTTCAGATCTTTGGTTTGATTCTTGGGGTACGTTGATCTACAGTTGAGTTTCTGTATATTCTTTATTTCAGACAGTGTATGCTTCATTTCTGACTGATCCTTTTCCATTTTTTTGGCATTCTCATTAAGCTCCTTAAAGGTCTCATCAAGTTTCTCAGCGGTTTTAAGAAGATTCTTGAGTAACCTTATACATGTGGTTCTGAACTCTATGTCATCCAGTAGTTTGCTTTCCTCTGTTTCTTTCATTTGTGACATGTTTCTTTGTCTCCACATTTTGGCTGCTTCCCTGTGTTGATGGAGTACCTTTGTGTGGTAGGTGATCTATAGGGGGCAGTAACTCAGCCTCCTCAATTACATGAGGTGGATGCTCTTGGTACACCCCTTTGTGGGCTGAGTGCAAAGTCTTGGTGTAGTTAAGCCTTAATTGCTGTTGGTACACTGGGAGGAATTGACCTCCAGGCCAATTAGCTCTGAGCACTCGCTGTGTCTATAATGGAAGAACTGCTGCGCTGAAGACACGCTTACGGGGCAGGACTTGTTTCAGTGGGGCTTTGGTGCTCACTGAGTCTGCCTCTTGAATGTGTCACTTATGGATGTGAGGAGTTAGAATCTGGTGTCTCACACTGACCACTAGGTACACTGGCTTCTGGATCTCCAATGGGGTGCAGGTCAGCTACTGTCTGAGGCCACCCAGCAGGGGCTACAGTGAGAGCTACAGTTTTCTCCTCTTTGCTTGGGGTTTGGACGTTTTGGAGCTGTCTGACCCAGGCTGCAAGTTTGCTAGGTTAAGCTGCAATAGGGCAGGGCTTTCTTATGCAAAAGCCGCTTCTTGGAGCTTGGGTGTGTTTGTAGGTTGTGCAGGGCAGGGTCTCAGGGTGTCACTAGGCTAGGGCGTGGCAAACAGCAATGGCTGCTAGTTAGCCAGCTCTGCATCCCTGTCGGCAGCCCCGTGCCCCAGTGCAGTAAACAATTATTCCTGTGCGCAGCTCTGCAAGCAAGCCACCCTCACTGGCAGACAGTCCAGCTTCTCCCCGTAGGAGTTTGGGTCCCCCGCATCTCCCCAGAAACTGTATTTCAGAGTAATCGGGGGCTTGTCTCCCTTTGGGTTGAAAAAAGCAATGCCCGCTGCCAGCCCGGATCATGCGCCTCCGTACCTCAGCTTTTCAGCGCTCGTGCACATCTCAATGCTCTTTTCTCTTTCTTTCTAGTTGTAGAACTTCCACTCAGCCAGCTTTCCCGTGGTTCTGGGTGATAGACATTTTGTCTTTTAGTTGTATTTTTGAAATTGTTGCGGGAGGCAGCAGTTTAGGCGTTTACCTATGCCGCCATCTTGGATTCCCCTTTATGTATTTTCATGGCTTGATAGATCATTTCTTTTTATCCTTGGATAAAATTCCATTGTATGGGTTATGACAATTTGTTTATCCATTCATCTTTTGAAGGACATCTTGGTGACTTCTAGTATACAGCAATTGTGACTAAAGCTGTTATAAACATTCATATGCAGGTTTCTGTGTGGACGTAAGTGTTCAAGTAAATTGGGCACATACCTTGGGGCCCCATGTGCATGGATAGTTAGATTATGTTCCGCTTTGTAAGAAACTGACAAACTGTATTCCAAAGTGGCTGTACCATTTGCATTCCCACCAGCAATGATCAGAGTTCTTGTTGCTCCACATCCTTGCTAGCATTTGGTATTTTTCATTTTTTGGATTTGAACCATTCTAATAGGTGTGTAGTTGTTTCATTTGCAATTCCCAAATGTTTAATATAGGGCATCTTTTAATATGCTTGTTGTCATTTGCATTACCTCTTTGGTGAAGGTCTGTTCAGATCTTTTGCCCATTTTTAAACTGGGTTTTTGTTTTCTTATTGTTGTGTTTTAAGAGCTCTTTGTATATTCTGGATATAATTCCTTTATCAGGTATGTGTTTTTCAATGTTTTAAAATATAACAGCTTTATTGAGATATAATTCACCCTTTAATTTTACTTATTTTTAATATATTTTTAGTGATTTCAGAGAGGAAAGGAGAGGGAGAGGGAGATAGAAACATCAATGATGAGAGAGTATCATCGATTGTCTGCCTCCCACATGCCCCACACTGGGGATTGAGCCCACAACTCAGGCATATGCCCTGACCGGAATGGAACCATGACCTCCTGGTTCATAGGTCGACACTCAACCACTGAACCATGGTGCCCAGGCCAACTCACCCTTTTAAAGTGTATAAATCAATGATGTTTAGTATATTTAGAGTTGTGCAAATGTAACCACAATCAACTTGAGAACATTTTCATCACCTCGAAAAGAAACCCATGGCTATTAGCAGTCACTCCCCATTTCCTCCAACCCCTCCGCTCTAGCAGTAACTAATTCCCTTTCTGTTTCTATATATTTGTCTATTCTGGACAACGCACCTAAGTGGAGTCATATAATATGTGATCTTTTGTGACTGGCTTCTTTCATTTAGCATAAATTTTTAAGGTTCATCCGTGTTGTAGCTTTTATCAGTACTTTATTTCTTTTAATGGCCAAATAATATCCCATTGTAGGGGTGCACTATATTTTGTTTATTCACTCACCAGTTGGTGACCATTGGGGTTGTTTCCACTTTTTGGCTGTTTTGAACAGTGTGGCTGTGGACATTTGTGTACAGTTTTTGTGTGGACATCTGATTTATTTTATTTCTCTTGGTTATATAACTAAGAGTGCAATTATTGGGTCATACATGGTAACTATGTTTAACTTTAAAATATATATATGTGTATATATATATATATATATATATATTTTTTTTTTTTTTTTTACTGATTTCAGACAGGAAGGGAGAGGGAGAGAGAGATAGAAACATCAATGAGAGAGAGTCATTGATCGGCTGCCTCTTGCCTGCCCCACACTGGGGATCAAGTCTGCAACCCAGGCATGTGTCATGACCAAGAATCAAACTGTGACCTCCTGGTTCACAGGTCAACGCTCAACCACTGAGCTATGCTGACTGGGCAACACACAGACTCGTAATGAAGGAGCTAATGTTACATTTGAAAGAGGCAGAAGAGAGCTTCTTCAGCTAAGGCTCTGGCTCCATTTTCCTTTGGGACCACATGACCAGTGTATCTCAGAAGGCAAGAGCTGACGGTGGTCATGGCCAATTCTTCCCATCTTTCCAGACTCATCTCTTCCATTCCACATCAGTTTCTTTCATTTTATATTGCACTCAGAATGGAACAGAATCTCCAAAAAAGTCCTTTCAGGTCTAGTCTGACCCACTTTATGAAGCTTGAATCTTTCCCACAGGATCCTAGATAAATTGCTGCCCCCTCTCTCTTTAGATACCTCTGAGTAAGAGAAACTCACTACTTTCTAAATAGTAAGATCAATTAGTAGATGGTTTGGTAATAATAATGACAACAACAACCACCACTTTTTTTGGAGCCCTTATATTGTGGTTAGAGATATCAGCTCCTTTGAATTCTTACAGCAACCATCTGAGATAGTTATTATTAATCTACTTTAGAGAAGCACAGAGAAGTTATTTGTTTGGTCACATACTGTTAATTTAACTGTGTGGATCTAGGTTTAAACCAGGTCCATCGGACTCCAAAGCCTGTGTTTCTAATTACCATATCCTTTCCAAATATGCTCTTGTGGTAGAGAAACAGATTTGGTTCCCTTCTCCTCTCTGGACACACAGGAGGACCAGGTTTCTAGCACCTTTGTGATTACATAAGATTACATTACGATTTCCAGCCAATTGTCTGTGAGTGGAACTTCTAGGCTGAGGCATTTAAGAGCAAGTGTGAGTTCCCCATTCTCTTTTTCCCCTGTTGCAGCAACCCTGGAAGTAATGGTTGGAGATGGTGAGCTATAAGATGAAAGGTGCCTGGATCCCTAAGTCACAGCATAGCATATAGCTGCTCTGGCCCACATTTAACTTTGCATGAGCAAGGTACAAACTTTTATGTGTCAAGCCTCTGCGAGTCCAACGTTGGTTTATTCTCTTAGTGTAGACTATCACACCCTGAGTATTAAAGCCGGATATTATAATTGCCTTCATTTATTTTCCTCGTGATTGGAGTTCTGCCACATAATCTCAGGTCCCAACGCTTGCCATGTCATTGTTTTTAAAAAAATATGTATTTTTATTGATGTCAGAGAGGAAAGGAGAGGGAGGGAGAGAGGGAGGGAGGGAGGGAGGGAAAGAGAAAGAGAGAGAGAGAGAGAGAGAGAGAGAGAGAGAGAGAGAGAGAGAGAGACCAATTGATAGGCTGCCTCCTGCACAACCCACGCTGGGGATAGAGCCCACAACCCAGGCATGTGCCCTGACCAGAAATTGAACCATAACATCCTGGTTCATGGGTCCACGCTCAACCACTGAGCCATGCCAGCCAGGCCGGCCATGTTGTTTTAGACGTTATTGTCTTCTCTTGTTATCTCACATCATTGATTAGTAATGATCTCCTTAGCAGGTAAGAGGTTATGTTTTCCATTTCTTCTTTATCCTAGCCGCTCTAGGCACAAAACTAGTGCTGAAACAATGCTAGTTAACTGTTGAATCTATATTACTCAGAAAAAACTATTTGCATTTATGCTGGTTTCATTGAAGGCTCTATTCTAAGTCTAGAAAACTTTCACAATTATTTTAAAGGACTTTTAAAATAACAATTTGTCTCATTTACAGATTCAGTTAAATACCCTCAACCATTTTAAATGTAATATATGCTATTTCCTTTTCAAAGTACTTCAATTGTCTGACAAACCCTTCCAAGTACTCAAATAATTTTTATAAATCTAATAAATTAAACATATAGATGTGGTGAAACTAATTTCTCCTATATAACCACAACACAGCCACTAAAGCCAGGAGGTTAACACTGATTCGTCTGTCCTCTGCCACTGCTAGATGCTCCCACCTGGTTTCCTGAGAGCCTATGGTCACAACATTTTTGTCAAGCAATCAACACAATACATACCTGGTTTTATATGCATTTCTGTTTAAAGCACCTTATTTAACAGGTATTGTTGATTCACTAACACTGACCTCACAGCCAGCAGCACTACACCCCATGCCTCGGTGAAGCTCATCCCATACACATGTTTTCTCTGTAAGGCACGTCGCAGCCTTGTTCCACTTAGAACAGCAGACAGCACTTCAGGACTACACTTGGAGCCATTTCATGGCAAAATCATAAACAAAAAGGACAGAAAGGTGAAAAATGTCACTAAATAGACCAAGAACAGGACACCTATTTACAGTATGAGAGCTGGAACAAGGGAGCAGAGCATTGCCTTGCTCAGCCTCAGCAGGAAGGTGCACTTGGGGGACTCAGATTTGTTTGTTGCTCAGTGCCTGTCTGTGAGTGACTGCAAGGTGTCATGAGTATTGATTTTGGGGTTCCTAACAAATTTTAGTTAGCAGAAGGATTTGCAAATGTGGAATCCACAAATGATAAGGACTGAATCTACGGCTCTGCCTCACGTAATGGCTTTTGAATGGACAGGGATAGAAAGGGAAGGGAAGAGAGAGGAGGTGCTCGACTGCACATTCGAAACTGAGGTCACAGTGGATGGATCTTGAGAGTATCATGCTAAGTGAAATAAATCAGACATGAAAAGACAAGATTATGATTTCACTCATATGTAGGGTATAAAACAGAAAGCAACAAATGAACAGACAAAACAAACAAACTCATTGACACAGACAACAGTGTGGTGGTTACCAGAGGGGAAGGGGGTAGAAGGAGGATGAAAAGAGTGAAGGGGGTCAAATATATGGTGACAGAAGGAGACGAGACTTTGGGTGGTGCGACACAGTGCAATATACAGATGATGTATTATGGGATTGCACACCTGAAGCTTACATAATGTTATTAACCAATGTTACCCCAATACATTTAATTTAAAAAAACTGAAGTCACAATGTTAAATTTTAAATCATACCACATTAGAAAGATACTTAACCATTAATGAATTATTAGATTATCTCACACAATTTTTGGAGTTATCTTCTCATATAATTTTTAAAGTTGCCTCATTGACTTACTCAAGGTTGCAAATCTACCAGAGGAGTGGGCTGCCTAGGATTCTTGATGGTGACCTTGCCAGGATTTGGGGCCAGAGCCATTCACACAGGCTCACAAGAGCCGGCTCTGCAATCTCTTCCCAATCCAACATTCTGGGCCTCATAGTAGTAATTTGAAATTGGCTTGGTGGGTGTATTTACACCAAGGAAATCTGCAAATGCTACAAGTCAGGGCTTTTTGAATTGGTTGTTAAACCTTAACCAGCACACCAACGCCATGACCACTATTTATAATTGCTATCCCAGTGACTTCATCACCCAAAAAGGGAATGTTTACATAGCCAGAGACCCTTCTAACCTCTACTCACAGAAGTATTCAATCCTTATATCACTTGTTTGCATTCTGTATTTCTTTAGCTCTTAAGATATACTGTATAACTGCAACTCTAAAGACTTAACTTTGATGGATTTCTACATTCTTTTACCTTCTTAGCACCAGGCATCTCTTATAACCATGGAAATAAAATCTGAGGCTAGGCCCTCTTTCTCAGCTTTGTCCAGTTCGGTCGTGACCTTCAAGATTGTTTAATGTTTCACCCTTCTTCCCTCTCGACCTCCAACCCACTGCACATCTCTCTGCAGCATCCAGCCCAGAATTCTCATGCTGTAAACTTTGCTCATTTCTTCTTTCTTGTTTAGGGTCCAGATGAAGGCTCCTTTTGCAGACAATTCCTCTAGCCTCACAGCTTGGGGCACAGCCACCCCTCCCCCCTACCTGCAGGTCTCCAGGCTGGTGAGCCATCAGAGTCAGTTCCCTTAACACCTGGCACCAGCATGTGGACAAAGAACTCATGCTGTTGTGCTGATCCTGGTGACTCAGGCTGTAAAACTGCAGGCCAAGTTGTTAAACTCAGATTCAGGTAGACAGTCAAAGAGGGCCAAGGCTGCCCTGCATCTGAGTTTTGGCAGACAGAGAAGTTTCCCCATCTGTGGGAGCCGTGGTGTGGCCTTTCCCTCCAGGAGGCAATGCCGGTATAATTTATTGGGCCATAATTGTTGAAAGGAACAGTCCTCCAGGCCATTCCGTCAGGCCAAAAATGTTTCTTTATTGAGCATTCTCAGTGTTCTCAGCCCTGTGCTATGTGGGGTTTGTGTGTGTGTGTGTGTGTGTGTGTGTGTGTGTGTGTGTGTGTGTGTGTGTTGAGAGGAGAGTCACAAAAAACCAAGACCCAGGCCCTATTTCATAGCTTACCAGTCAAGCAACAATAGAAAGCAGAATCTGCTAAATAAGTAGAAGGAGAAAATGCTAAAGAATTTCAAAGGAAGAACTTCTCATTGTGGCCTTGAATTTCACAACAGTTTGAAGTATGAATGGGATTTAGTCAGTGAAAAGCAAGATGAGGGCACCTCACCTGGGATGAGAGCTCAAAAGGGCCTAGGGCAGATCCAGGGAAGTTGTAGGTATGGAATTCCTCAAATGCAGGGTCTTGGGGAGGTTCTTCTGAGAGAAGAGCTGAAGATGTGGGCAGAGGCCTCATAGGAGAGGACCTTGAATGATGGGCAAGGGAATCTGAAATCCATCTGTAAGAAACAGGAACCTCATGCGAAGTTTTGAAGGGGAGAGTGGTATGATCTGGTTTGTATCACTGAAGGCACATTGGACTTTTCCTTCTCACCATAGGAGTATTTTCTCTAAGAGTTTATCAATGTGTCTAAGTTGCCAGGCTGAGGGTCACAAGCGAAGAAAGAAGGTTGGGTGTGCTCCCAAGATCATCTCTTATGTGCTTGCTGGGTGCTCACTGGGCTGTTCTGGAAACAGTTACCATCTGCAGTAGATGTCAGAGATAATGATGTGATTCATAATCCTATATATAATAAAGAGTTAATATGCTAAGTAGACCGAGTAGCAGAAGGACCAGAGATGAGAACGACCATGGCCCCTCGCCCCGGCTGGCCCCACCCCCTAATGGGGACCCCCGCCCTGATCCAGGGCCCCTATCAGGGCAAGCTGGCCGGCCCCCACCCATGCACTGGGCCTTATCCTATATACTAAAAGGGTGATATGCAAATTGTCCCTAATGGCAGAACAACCAGAATGACCACTGGACCAGTCACTATGAGGCACACTGACCACCTCTCAGTCCCTTTCCCTGGCCAGCAGACTCCAATCGCCTGATGGCAAATGGGGAACTGGGGTGAGTGGCTACAGGGGGCGGGGCCAGGGAGCAGGCAGAACAGCCGACCTCTCGGTCCCTTTCCCCCCTGGCCGTCAGGCTCCGATTGCCTGATGGCGAATGGGGAACCAAGGGTGGGCGGTGGCGGGGGGCAGGGCTGACTGCAGGCAGCCAGGGAAGATGGCCCTGATCACAGGCCAGGACTAGGGACCATACCTGTGCATTAATTTTGTGTGCCAGGCCTCTAGTCCTATATAATAAAGAACTAATATGCCAAGTAGACCAAATAGCAGAACGACCATCTGGACGACCTTCCAGACGAAGCCGGGACTGCAAGGACCAGCCGGGGCTGTGAGGGGCTGCGAGGGCTGAGCCCCTTGCATGGATTTCATGCATTGGGCTTCTAGTAATAATAATCACAAAAGTATCAAGTATAGGTAAAATTTACTGAGTATGTGCTAGACCTGGAGCTAAGCACTCTATATGTATGACTTTGTAAAATACATCAATTCTATGGAAATAGATACTATTATTATCCCCATTTTATGAATGAGAAAACTAAAGCACGGAGAAGTGAAGGTCACACAACCATGAAGTAGCAGGGGGAAGATGAGAGCCCAGCACCGGGACTCCAGAGCTTTGTCCTTTTTCACTGTACATACCCCTTCTGAGACGGGGCGCTTCCTCTATGGAGCAGGTCCCGGAGGCTGGGTGTCATTGGTAGGTGGTTGGAGGGCTACATCCAGAGGGCGCTGGAGAATGAATTCAGAAAGCCTTATGGAGCTGTTTCTCGGTGTCTAGTGTAAGTCACAGGCTATGACATTTTGGTCCCATATTTTTTGTCCTGCGTGCTGTTAAAGAAAACATAAAGTCAATGTTTAAAAGCAGGTGGTTTTTTAAAAAAATTCTGAATTCTAGATTCCCTTTCAGAAGCTAGATATCTGTCAATAATGCGTTTGCATTGCTTCTGAGCAACAGGCAGCTGGAGTAAGTGGCAGCTGCCCCCACGCCAGAGGGCTTTTGCTCTCCTGTTCACAGACCCTCATCACTCACTCAAAGTGTGCACTTACATCCGGCCCCATTGATCCATTCATGTTACCTATTGGTCTCTAGAGGTATATGATTCTGAGACCCTGTTGACAGATGCTTCCCCTAACAATCACGGGTGAAGTGAAAGTGAGAGGAATAGCAAGAAAATGAATAACCTCAAGATCCAGAAAGATCTAGTCAACAGATATGCAATTAGTAAAAGTTGAATAGAGACAAATGTAAAGTCTTGTAATTGTTCATTAAATTAATTGAGGACACAGAGATATGTCTTAAAAGTAATAAACACTCTCCCACACAAGTTTTATTTGATGAAAACCTCAATATAAATCAACAGTATGAGGTGACTGTCAAAAAAGCTGTGACTTTAGGCTATATTAATACAAGTCTATAGCAACCATTTTGCTTCCTTGGCAGGCATGGAGCCATTTAGATATTTATAACATCATTTGCAGGCCATACAAAATTATCAACTTAAAAATTAGCCTGTTATATTTGATCAAACATTTAATGTGTGGCAGGGCCAGACCAAAGGATTCCATGGGCCTTATACAGCCTGCTGGCCAGACGTTCCCCACCTCTGGATTAGAGGTGTACTGCACAGCCTCCAGGAAGAGTGTGGATTAATTTTCAGGGTAGAGTCTGAGGCAGGACAGACACCAGCACAGTGTAAGGAAGCTGCCCAGAGCTGCCCTAGACAGGAGGTACTAGTCTGTGTTCCCCAGAAGCAGGATGACCCTTGGCAAAAAAGGTGGAGGGGTAGATGGGAACAATCAGAGGGTGATTGGTCTTAAAGAACCTCAGGTCCATGTTGACCCCCCCACCCCACAGTTCCAGGATTCCATGTACTAGAAATCTCTTTGGAGAAAGGGAAAGGAGTATTAACCTCTGTGTGTTTCCTGTGTGAGAGCTACACACACGGCACTAGTTGGGAGCGAGCACTGGCTACCTGTGAAAGCCTCTGGTGACGCTAGCTCTGAAAGCTGGGGACTCTGTCCTAGTCTCACCCTCTGAGGGCCCCTGTGTGCTCCAGACGTGAGTTGGTGGGTTGGGCTGAAGATGGCATTTTGCCCCACCTCCTAGGTTTGTGGCATTGCCAACTTTTCCGTGGAGGCATGGCACCCATTCAGGAGAAGCACAGGCTCTGAGGAATTACCTGACAGCCAGTATATACAAACAACTTGCAATTATGGGGGTCTCTGTGAGGTCTCAAACCAAGTCTTGAGGCCTGCTCCTTGACCACACTTAGTAACTGCTAGGTGAGCAGTGGGTCAGGAGTATCTGGTGCACCTGATCGCAGCACACTCTGTGTGTGTGTGTGTGTGTGTGTGTGTGTGTGTGTGTGTGTGTGTGTGAGAGAGAGAGAGAGAGAGAGAGAGAGAGAGAGAGAGAGAGAGAAATGCTCTGTGGTGGAAAAGAATATGGACTCTGGAGTTAGCCAGCCTGCATTCAAATGCTGATCCAGGCTACTAACGTGCAGACTGAGGATAATCACACAACATACAAGACAATATGCAATGTATTTGTACTTAGTAAATGATCAACAGAAAAGAACCTAAGACTTAGTTTTTTTACAATTATTTTTAAGACCAGACAATTATTTTTTATCCTGCTGTGGCTTTTGCCTGTGAAATTGCTTGGATTCAGCCACTTTGACCCTTTAAAAAAACACATGTTGAGGAGACTGGATGGAGAGATTGGAAGATATGAGCTCCCATTATGGGCAGGCTCTACCTCCATTCACACGGAGAAATCAGCAGCAATTTTAGGAAGAAGCCCCTTATTCACCTTTGAATCCACTATCTCCTGTAAGAGGCTCCTCAGAAGCGCCACCTGTGGGTCCTCACACATGCCAAGCAGGCCCCACCGTAGGTCTTTTTGCTTGTTTCTTCCACCTGAAACTCTCTTGCCTCAGATGTGCCCAATTCAGCCTCTCTCTTCATTAGAATATTGCCTTGTTAGAGGAAGCTTCCCGGAGCAGCCCGACCAGGACCGCCTCTTTCCCTCGTCCTGACTTATCTTCCTTGCTGAACACCACCTGACACACCATGTAATTACCATCTTTCCTGCCTCATTGAGAGCAGGGCTTGGGGGTAAGTAGGCCTCTTTCCCAGGGCCTGGGATCGGCTGGCATATGGTAAGTCTCAATGGACACTTCTGGGTTGTGTGGTTACAATGGCTTTCTGGCTTCCCAAAAAACTATGTCCCAAACTATCCTGAGTAACTCGGAATAATGGGTTTGCAGCCAAATGGCTGTTCCCTGCGAGAGAACGCTGCCCTCCTGGCCTAGGGATGGCTGTTCTGTGTTCAGCTTCTCTACCTTTTGCCCTTCTCCTGCTGCTAAGGTTAAACAATAACAGCAAGAGACTGAGAACAGGAGCTGGGCCTTCAGGAGAACAAGACATTTACTCACATAAAGGCGAAGTGGGACAAAGCACCCCACTTCTACTGCACCGTGCAGAGTAATCCCTGGAAATAGGGAGCACTTACCTGTCCCAGATTTCAATGGCCCAATTGTCTGGCACGCAGAGCCGTTAAGGCTGTTTACAGATGGGCTTTCACACTCAAGCCAGGACAGCGCAGCTGGAGGGAAGCCTTTTACCATGTCTCCTCTATGCTCAGTCATGGCATTTTATTCTCGTGTAAGATCATGTTTGCTCCTTTGGCCCTTAAAGGGCTGATCCTGTTGAAGCAATTAGTCACCAGCGGTTCACGTGCTGTCGAAACCTGTCTTTCAAAGCTGCGTTTGGCATTAGCAAGAAACTCCGACTGGCTTGGAGGGCTTTGTGTTGGCATTTGGCCTCGTTGGGCAGGGGGAGCTTTTGAGCTGACAATTCACAGTATCTTCTGGTGGAAAGTGGTCAGATGGATATGGCTGCGGGTCTTCAATGAGAGAACATTTTTGGATTGCCATGAATATAATTATGCTTTGCATGACATTGATTTAAAAACTCCAACTGATAAAAGTAAACAACTCACAGGGTGGGGGGTTGAGGAGGATATAGAACATGGAGACTCCGGTAAGGTAACGCAGCAATTAGCTACATGCTGTTCTGCACTTGTCTTGCATAACGTGCGGCACATGCAGCGCTTGTCCTTGTCACCAGAGCTGCCACAGCTGCCTCTGGCCTCAGAGAGCCAACTGAGGCTCTCCCCTGGGAATCCCTTTCCCTCGGGGGGCGGGTGGTGGTGGTGGTGGTGGAAATGTGCAAGTGTGTGTTTGGTGACTCCTCGCGTAGTCATTGCCCATTTACTGGACTAAAAAACTGGCTGAGGCCCAGGTGAGAGACGAGCAGAGAGCATGGCCTTTTATTAAGGACCTGCGAGCATGTTATAAATTACATCTGGAACAGCATGCACCCCCATGTCCATCTCTGTGCTGCAGAGCCTGTCCCATTCAGTGAGACAGTGGGTCCTCCAATGGTGGTGTCTATGAGTCCTTCCTGGGCCTAGCAGGTGCCTGGCATGGGTGCTCAGTGATGACTGTTGAATAGAATTAAATGATTATAAAATTGGACTTTAGAAATGGAGGGTCTTCAAAGATTGGCTAGGCCAGTGGTCGGCAAACTGTGGCTTGCGAGCCGCGGTGCTACTCTGTTGACTAATGAGTTTGCCGACCACTGCTCTAGGACCTAAGCCTGGGGTGTTCCTGGTGGACTGAACACCAGAACCTCCACAGTGCCCTTGGGAAAGTACGACTACACCATCCAACCACAATGAAACATTTGCCGAGGGCAAAGACTTTGAGCCTGCGCAGTCTTAGCACACACTAGTACTCGGTGCTCAGAAAGTATTCTTTGAATGACTGGAATAGGAGGGTGCTTTAAGGTGGACCATGTAGAATCAGTGGCTAACGAACAAAATAGATCTAGAGACATTGACGTATGCAACAGACTGATGTATTTCAGAAGGAAAAGGGAAGCAGGAAGAGATTAATCAAAGAATTTATATGCATATATGCACAGCCCATGGACAGACAATAGTATGGAGAAGGCCTGGTGGGGTGGGAGCAGTATGGGGGGGGTCATTGGGGGGATAAAAGGGGACATCTGTGATACTTTCAACAATGAAGATACATTTAAAAAAATATAGCATAAAGAACAACAAACACTTTATCAGAATATTTACATCTAAATGAGTCTTTTTTTGTTATTTCTTTTTTTAAAAAATAAATCTTTATTCAGATTATTACAATTGTTTCTCCTTCTCCCCCTCCCCCCATAGCTCCCCTCCACCCGGTTCCCACCCCACCTTCTGCCCTTACCTCCCCCCCACTGTCCTCATCCATAGGTGTACGATTTTTGTCCAGTCTCTTCCTGCACCCCCCATACCCCTTTTCCGCTGAGAATGATCAGTCCACTCCCTTTCTATGCCCCTGATTCTATTATATTCACCAGTTTATTCTGTTCCTCAGGTTTTTAATTCACTTGATTTTTAGGTTCACTTGTTGATAGATATGTATTTGTTGTTCATAATTTTTATTTTTACTTTTTTCTTCTTCCTCTTCTTAAAGAATACCTTTCAGCATTTCATATAATACTGGTTTGGTGGTGATGAACTCCTTTAGCTTTTTCTTATCTGTGAAGCTCTTTACTTGACCTTCCATTCTGAATGATAGCTTTGCTGGGTAATCTTGGTTGTAGGTTCTTGCTATTCATCACTTTGTAGATTTCTTGCCACTCGCGTCTGGCCTGCATAGTTTCTGTTGAGAAATCAGCTGACAATCGTATGGGGGCTCCCTTGTAGGTAATTAACGGTTTTTCTCTTGCTGCTTTTAATATTCTCTCTTTGTCTTTTGCTCTTGGCATTTTAATTATGGTGTGTCTTGGTGTGGTCCTCTTTGGATTTCTTTTGTTTGGGGTTCTGTGCACTTCCTGGACTTGTAAGTCTATTTCTTTCACCAGGTGGGGGAAGTTTTCAGTCATTATTTCTTCAAATAGGTTTTCAGTATCTTGCTCTCTCTCTTTTTCTGGCACCCCCATAATTCTGACGTTGGTAATGCTTGACGTTGTCCCAGAGGCTTCTTACACTATCTTCAACTTTTTGGATTTTTTTTTCTTTTTGCTTTTTCGGTTGAGTGTTTTTTGCTTCTTTGTATTTCAGTTCTTTGACTTGAGCCTTGCATTCCTCTAGTCTGTTGTTGGGTCTCTGTATAATATTTTTTATTTAAGCCAGTGTATGTTTAATTTCTAGTTGGTCCTTTTTCATATCTTTGAGGGTCTCGTTATATTTATCGGCCTTTTCTAGGATATTCTTGAAAAGCCTTATAACCATGGTTTTGAATTCTATATCCAGTTGTTTGTTTTCCTCCATTTCTTTCGTTTGTGATCTGTTTCTTTGTCTCTGTATTTTCACTGCTTCCCTGAGTTGGTAGAGTAGCTTTGTGTGCTAGGTTTCCTATATGGCCCAGTGGGTCAGCTTCCCCAGTTAACCTGAAGTGGACACTCTTGGTGCACCCCTTTGTGGACTGTGTGTACAGCCTTGTTGTAGTTAAGTCTTGATTGTTGTTGGTATCGCTGTGAGGAATTGATCTCCAGGCCAGTTGGCTGTGAGGATGAGCTGTGTCTACGCTGGGAGAAGTTCAGTGCTGGAGACAGCCTTATAGGATTAGACTTGCCAAAATGCAAAAGCCTCTGTGCTCAGCTTGGATAGGGGAGCAGACAGTCTTGGCTTCCGTCAGCCCCTCCCTTGCACGCATGCCTCCAGACCTCTGCCTTCCGCAGCTCCCTAGTTTCTGCCTGATAGTCCAGATTCCCCCCATAAGAGCGTGGGTCCCCAGGGGCTCGCCTGGAACTGGGGTTCAGTGCAGTCAGAACTAGGGTTCAGTGCAGTCAGGAGCTTACGACTCCCTTCTGCTAGGAAAAGCCTGTGGCAACCTCCACAGTCTTTGTGCGCACTCGCACGTGTGCCTCCAGATCCCTGCCCGCCGGGGCTCCCCTGGGTCTCCCCTGGGTCTCTGAGTCTCTGAGTGCCTTTCTCTCTACCTGACAGTCCAGACTCCCCCGGTATTAGCCTGGGTCCACGGGGTTTCTCCCGGAACTGGGGTGCAGTGCAGTTGGGGGCTTCCTTCCCCCTCCCGCCAGAGAAAGTCAGCCAGGCTCTCAGCCGACCTTCCTCTCTGCACGCGTGTCTCCACACCTCAACCCTTTGCCATTCCTCCAATTCTCTGTGAGCTTTCCTCTTTCCTTCTAGTTGTTAGAATTTCCACTCAGCCAGCTTTCCTGTGGTTCTGGATGGTGTCCGTTCTATCTTTTAGTTGTAGTTTTGAAATTGTTATGCAAGGCAGCAGTCTAGGTGCTTACCTATGCCGCCATCTTGGTTTCTCTCTAAATGAGTCTTATCTTTCAGATAATTCACCTTTGAGGCTATATACATTTATTTCAGTATTCTGCTTTGTTCAAGATACTTTTAAAAGCTCTCTTTTGGCATTTCCTCCTGAATTCTTCAATTAAGTTATATAAAACCAAGGTTTCATTACTTTATAGTCACATCTATTTTACCTAAACCTCTCAGTCAAAGTCCTCATTATATTCATCATATTTTCTTTATTTAAAGATGCTAATTAAATGTCTTTTGTATGCCAGCATCACTGACTTTAAGATTTAGAATCCAATCATGCTACAAAAAAGAATAGCGAATGTTCATTGAATGCCAGGCACTATTTATAAGCACTTCATATAAAATGATTTATTAATCCCCACAACAACTTTGCATGGCAGGTGTGGAAACTGAGGTATAGAGAGGTTAAAGAGATTGTCCTATGACATAAAGCTGGGAAGAGGTGGGTTATTGAGCATCCTAATACCAGTGTTTTGAACTCTGTATCTGGTTGATTGCTTGTCTCCATTTTGTTTAGTTCTTTTTCTGGAGTTTTGTTCTTTTTCTTTTCTTTTTTTCATTTGGGACATATTTTTTTGTCTTCTCATTTTGGCTGCTTCCCTGTGTTTGTTTCTATGCATTAATTAGGTAGAACTGCTACAGCGCCCAGTCTTGTTAGAGTGGCCTTGTGTAGTACGTGTCCTGTGGGACCCAGTGGTGCAGTCTTCCTGGTCACCTGAGCCAGGTGCTCCAGGTGTGTCCCTTGTATAGGTTGTGTGCCCTCCTGTTGTAGTTGAGCCTTGATTGCTGTTGGCACATCGATGGGAGGGATTGACATTCGGGCTGATTGGTTGAGAGGACTGGCTGAGACTGCAGAGGAAGAGCTGTTGTGCAGGGGTTGACCCCACAGAGCAGGATTTGCTTTAGTGGGACTCTGGTGCCTCCGAGTCCACCCGTTGAGTGTGTTGTGGAAGTGGTTGGGTGATGCTCGGGTGTGGTCAGAAGCTGGCTACTGCATATGTTGGTTCTGGGGCCTCTTGGAATGAACTCTGGTGCAGGCCAAGGTCAGCCACTTGGTATGAACCACAAAGTGATCCATAGATGGTTGCCACTTGTGCCATTTGCAAGGAAAAGCCACTGGAAATGGCTTGGTTGGGATGGAATCTCAGGAACCACTGGGGTGGGGTGAACAGTGTTAACCAGGTTGATGGAGACTCAGATATGGCGCTTGCCTGTGCTGGGTGGGGGACAGACTCAACAGGAAACAATGGCTTCTGCCTGATAGAAAGCTGCCCCTCTAGCCCTCACCCTGAAGCCAGACAATTCAGCTCCTTCCTGTTTGTCCCTGGTGCCTTTCTAGCTGCTGCCCCAGCTCTGAAGCTCTGGCTGGAGCTCTGAGGAGCAAGTCCAGGTATGTCCATGTGGGACCCTTGAAGAGGAATGCCGGGACTCCAGCAGCCCTCCATCTCACTCAGCCACAGTCTCCACTGGTTTTCACAGCCAGGAGTGCTGGGGACTTCACTTCCCAGCACTGGAACCCTGGGCCGGGGAGCCTGGGTGTGGGGCTGGGAACCCTGGGTCTTCAAGGGGCACTCTGCAGCTGAGGTATCCTTCCCATTTTTAACTTCCACCCAAGGGTGTGGGACCAGCCTGTTCAGCGTCTCTGCCCCTCCTGCCAGTCTCCACGTGGCTGCTTCTTTCTGTCCTTAGATATAGGACTTGTGTTCAGCTGGACTTCAGGCGGTTCTCAATGGGGTTGTCCTGTTGTTTAGTTGTAATTTTGATGTGGTTGTGGGAGGAGTTGAGCACCGTTGTTACCTACGCTGCCACCTTGACCTTCATGTTTTGTTTTGTTTTTAATCCAAGGATGTTTACCTTAAAAAACAAAAAACTACAATGTGTTTTATTTTAGAAATATGTTCTTTTATTTTTCCAGCCTTATTGAAGTAGAAGTGACAATTAAAATTGTCTATATTTAAGGTGTACAACCTGATGACTTATTATAAATATGCATTGTGAAATAATCACCACAATCAAGGTAATTAACATGCCCATCACTTCACATATTTATCTTTTTCTTTTTGTGGTGAAAACATGTATGATCTACTTTCTTAGTACATTTTAAATATATAAAATAGTATTGTTATCTGTAGTTACATTGTTGCACATGTATTTACCTTTTATGTACCTTGGTAAAATTTTGCTCTTTCCTTCATGTGGATCTTCATACATTTGTAAAGGTTTATTCCTGGGGAATATATATACTTGTACACACACACATTCATATTTTTATATATTTAAATAAAATTGCTATAATTGCTACTTGAATGGGATCTTTTTCTCCTCATTTATTTTCAAATGGAATATTGACAGTGAATATTCATTTAGTTATCCAGCATGTACTTATTTACTGTGTGCTAGGATCAGGACTGTGTAAGTGTACAAAACAGGCACAGTCTGTATAGAGTATTAATAAATTCTAAAATATTGGACATTCTTGCATTTCTGGGCCAAGCCCTGTTTGGTAATGGAATATTATTATTTTAATATATTGTACTGATAGGTTAGATTTGGTTCTATTCTATTTACGACGGTTGTTTACAAACTGCATACAAATAGCTTGAGCGAAACTAGTTTGGCCTGGCACATGTGCACATGTGTGTTTATGTTAGCTTTGTAAAATAAATTGGAAACCTTGCCATTTTTTTCTATAGTTTGTATAGCATTGGAATTAAGTGTTTTATTCTTATTCCTTGACAATCACATTAAATCATAAGTTCAAGCTAGAACTGAGAAAAGGCCCTAGGTTTCCTGGACTTCAGACCTTTGAAAGAATTTATGGAAATGGAACAGAATGGAGATTTACACAACAATAAGCCAGATGACAAGGAATGAATTTCTTTTTTTGGGTCCTATTTTCTCTCAGGGGAAATAGCAGAGGTGTATGTTCACTTTGAAAGGCCTGGCTTTTTTTCTAGGGAGCACACCTTCATCCTACACCTGTTCTGTGCTCTTGGCCAGTATAAGATGGGACTAATGCTTTGGGGCAGGGGTGACTGAGTGGCTTTGGATGAGGTGAGTAGAAAACTCCAGTGGACATGAAGCAGGGGCAACAGCAGCATAGTTGCTGTTCCTTTCTCATAGGACCTCCTGACATCCAACAAAAATAAGAGTCAGTGTCTCCCACTTGTCTTCTTCCTCTGCTTCTTTCTGAATTTGTACAATGGAAGCTAAGTCTATCAAGCCAGTTCCATGCCTGCTGCACAGTCCAACGTCAGGGCTGACCTGTGAGTCCAAAGCCCTGGTTCTGTGATATAATCCTCCTCATAATGTTTTTGTTTATATTCCTTAATGTGTCTTCTAATTTTTCTAAAACAAATATATTTTTATTGATTTCAGAGAGGAAGGGAGAGGGAGAAAGAGAGAGAAACATCAATGATGAGAGAGAATCATCAATTGGCTGCCTCCTGCACACCCCCTACTAGGGATCAAGCCTGCAACCCAGGCATGTGACCTGACCAGGAATTGAACAGGTGACCTCTTGGTTCCTGAGTCGACACTCAACCACTGAGCCACACCTGGCTGGGCCCAATTTTTAAATTTAAACACCCTTCCCCTTATCTTTCCCGACTAAACACCTTCAAGCACAAACGGCTCTTAAAATTCTTTCCAATAGTCTTTGTATTAATTTTCATTTTTTTCCTCTTTAAAAACTTTTTTCTTTTTTAAAAAAAATTATTTTATTGCTTAAAGTATTACAAAGAGTAGTACATATGTCTCCTTTTTGTCCCCATTGACCTTCCCCTGGCCTCCCCTACTCCCCAGTATCTTGCATCCATTGGTTATGCTTATATGCATGCATACAAGTCCTTTGGTTGATCTCTTACCTCCCCTCCCCAACCCTTCCCAGCCTTCCTGCTGTAATTTTTAAAAGTCTTTTTTTTTTATAATAAAACTTTATTCAGATTATTACAATTGTTTCTCCTTCCCCCCCCCATAGCTCCCCTCCACCCAGTTCCCACCCCACCCTCTGCCCTTACCTCCCCCCACTGTCCTCATCCATAGGTGTACAATTTTTATCCAGTCTCTTCCTGCATCCCTCCATACCCTTTTCCCGCTGAGAATGATCAGTCCACTCCCTTTCTATGCCCCTGATTCTATTATATTCACCAGTTTATTCTGTTCCTCAGGTTTTTAATTCACTTGATTTTTAGGTTCACTTGTTGATAGATATGTATTTGTTGTTCATAATTTTTATTTTTACTTTTTTCTTCTTCCTCTTCTTAAAGAATACCTTTCAGCATTTCATATAATACTGGTTTGGTGGTGATGAACTCCTTTAGCTTTTTCTTATCTGTGAAGCTCTTTACTTGACCTTCCATTCTGAATGATAGCTTTGCTGGGTAATCTTGGTTGTAGGTTCTTGCTATTCATCACTTTGTAGATTTCTTGCCACTCGCGTCTGGCCTGCATAGTTTCTGTTGAGAAATCAGCTGACAATCGTATGGGGGCTCCCTTGTAGGTAATTAACGGTTTTTCTCTTGCTGCTTTTAATATTCTCTCTTTGTCTTTTGCTCTTGGCATTTTAATTATGGTGTGTCTTGGTGTGGTCCTCTTTGGATTTCTTTTGTTTGGGGTTCTGTGCACTTCCTGGACTTGTAAGTCTATTTCTTTCACCAGGTGGGGGAAGTTTTCAGTCATTATTTCTTCAAATAGGTTTTCAGTATCTTGCTCTCTCTCTTTTTCTGGCACCCCCATAATTCTGACGTTGGTAATGCTTGACGTTGTCCCAGAGGCTTCTTACACTATCTTCAACTTTTTGGATTTTTTTTTCTTTTTGCTTTTTCGGTTGAGTGTTTTTTGCTTCTTTGTATTTCAGTTCTTTGACTTGAGCCTTGCATTCCTCTAGTCTGTTGTTGGGTCTCTGTATAATATTTTTTATTTAAGCCAGTGTATGTTTAATTTCTAGTTGGTCCTTTTTCATATCTTCGAGGGTCTCGTTATATTTATCGGCCTTTTCTAGGATATTCTTGAAAAGCCTTATAACCATGGTTTTGAATTCTATATCCAGTTGTTTGTTTTCCTCCATTTCTTTCGTTTGTGATCTGTTTCTTTGTCTCTGTATTTTCACTGCTTCCCTGAGTTGGTAGAGTAGCTTTGTGTGCTAGGTTTCCTATATGGCCCAGTGGGTCAGCTTCCCCAGTTAACCTGAAGTGGACACTCTTGGTGCACCCCTTTGTGGACTGTGTGTACAGCCTTGTTGTAGTTAAGTCTTGATTGTTGTTGGTATCACTGGGAGGAATTGATCTCCAGGCCAGTTGGCTGTGAGGATGAACTGTGTCTACGCTGGGAGAAGTTCAGTGCTGGAGACAGCCTTATGGGATTAGACTTGCCAAATTGCAAAAGCCTCTGTGTTCAGCTTGGATGGGGTGTAGTCTCAGGGCGAGCAGACAGTCTTGGCTTCCCGTCAGCCTTGCCCTTGTGCGTGTGCGTGCCTCCAGCTCTCTGCTCCCGAGCTCCCGAGCCTCCACCCGAGAGTCCAGATTCCCCCCGCAAGAACGTGGGTCTCCAGGGGCTCGCCTGAAACTGGGGTTCAGTGCAGTCAGGAGCTTCTGACTCCCTTCTGCTAGGGAAAGCCTGTGGCAACCTCCTCAGTCTTTGTGTGCACTGGTGCGCGTGCCTCCAGAACCCCTCCCCCCGGGGTCTCTGAGTCTCTGAGTGCCTTTCTCTCTACCTGGCAGTCCAGACTCCCCCTTATGAGCCTGGGTCCATGGGGTTTCACCTGGAACTGGGGTTCAGTGCAGTCAGAACTGGGGTTCAGTGCAGTTGGGGGCTTCCTTCCCTCTCCCGCCAGAGAAAGTCAGCCAGGCTCTCAGCCGCCCTTCCTCCAGTTCTCCGTGAGCTTTTCTCTTTCCTTCTAGTTGTAGAATTTCCACTCAGCCAGCTTTCCTGTGGTTCTGGATGGTGTCCGTTCTGTCTTTTAGTTGTAGTTTTGAAATTGTTGTGTAAGGCAGCAGTTTAGGTGCTTACCTTTGCCGCCATCTTTGTTTCTCCCCAATTTTTAAAAATCTTTATTGTTGAAACTATCATAGATGTCTCCCCCACTCCATTTGCCTCCTCCACCTGGTTCCTACCCCACCCCTTCACCACCCTATTGTCTGTGTCCATAGGTAAGATCTGTGATTAATCTGTTCCCACCCTCTTTCCCCGCTTCCCTCTGAGATTCATCAGTCTGTTCCAAGCTTCCATGCCTCTGATTCTATTTTATTCACCAGTTTATTTTGTTCATTAGATTTCTTATTTGTTTTGAATTTTAGATTCAATTGTTGACAGATATGTATTTGTTGCCATTTTATTGTTTATATTTTTTTATTTCTCCTCCTCCTCCCCCTCCTCCTCTTTTTCTCCTTGGCATTTTAATTATGATGTGTCTTGGCATGGCCTCTTTGGGTTCCTCTTGTTTGGGACTCTGTGCTTCCTGGACTTGTAAATGTATTTCTTTCACTAGGTAGGGGAAGTTTTCTGTCATTATTTCTTCAAATAGGTTTTCAATATCTTAATCTCTTTCATCTCCTTCTGGCCCTCCCAAATGGGAATGATGGAACATTTGAAGTTGTCCCAGAGGCTTCTTACACTATCTTCATATTTTTGGATTCTTCTTTCTTTTTGCCCTTCTGGTTGGTTGTTTTGTGCTTCCTCATATTCCAAATCATTGATTTGATTCTCAGAATCCTCTACTCTACTATTGAATCCCTGTAAATTATTTTTTATTTCAATTACTGTATACTTAATATTTGACTGGTCCTTTTTCATGTCTTTGAAATTCTCACTAAGATCCTTGAAAGTTTCATGAAGATCCTTAAGCAACCTTTAAACTCTACATCCAGTAGTTTTCATGCTTCTATTTCTTTCATTTGTGACATGTTTCTTTGTCACTACATTTTGGCTGCTTCCCTGTGTTTGTTTCTATGTATTAGGTAGAGCTATGTCTCCTGGAATTGGTAGAGTGGCCTTGTATAGTAGGTGTCCTGTAGGGCCCAGTGGCCCAGCCTCTCCAGTCACCTGAGCTGGGCGCTCTAGGTGCATCCCTGTGTGGGCTGTGTGCACTGTCTTGAAGTTAGTTGAGCCTTGATTGCTGTTGACGTCTCTGGGAGGAGTTGACCTCCAGGCCAATTGGCTGTGAGGACCATCTGTGACTAACGTGGGAGAGCAGCTGTGCAGGAGGTAAGGCCCAGGTGTAAAGCAAGGCAGGCTGGTGATAGTGCTGGGTCTTGGGTCTTTTATTGATACGTTTGGGACATGCTGTCACCATCTGCAGCTTTTTGAGAGATGTAAACAGGTTGGGTGGAGCTGCAAATTGAATGGGGCAGGGTCTCAGGGAAGCTGCGAGCTCCAGACTGATTGAGACTCAGATCTGGCTGCCAGTCAGTCCTGCAACAGGGGAGATCCCAGCACAGGGACAATGACCCTTGTGAGCACCCCCATCTAGGAGAAAGCCACCCCAAGTTCCTGCCCTGATGCCAGACAGTCCAGTTCCTCCCCATACGTGTGTGGGTCCGCCAGTGCTGGAGCTCGGAATAAGAGGATCTTGTAAGTTTGTGTGCAAGCCTTTAAGAGGAACACCTGGGATTCCAGCAGCCTCCTTGTCACTCAGTCCCAATCCCCGTTGGTTTTAACAGCCCGAAGTTAAGGGGACTTCTCTTCCCAGCTCTAGGAGCCTGGGCTGGGGGTCTGGTGTGGGTCTGGGACCCCTTGCTCTTCTGGGAGGCCTCCGCAGAGACCATCTCCCTTCCAATTAAAAAAGCCGCACGTGGGTGCCGGGCCAGCCTGTTTCCCGCCTCCGCTGTTCCATGCCAGTCTCTGTGCTTTCTTCTTTCCTTCTTTAGTTGTCGGACTTCCATTCAGTCAGCTTTCAGGTGATCCTGGATGATGGTTGTTCTGTATTTTAGTTGTAATTTTGATGAGGCTGTGGGAGGTGGCAAGTATAGGCTTTTACCTATGCCACCATCTTCCAATTCTGAATTGTACATTTTAAATGGGTGAATTGTATGGTGTGTAAATTACATTTTACGAAACTGTTAAAGAATCACTTATCTGTGGAGAAAAGTGAACCATACTACTCTGCTGGTGGGAATGCAGACTGGTGCAGCCACTGTGGAGAACACTATGGCGTTTCCTAAAAAAACACTAAAACTGGAACTCCCATTTGACCCAGTGGTCCCACTTCTAGGAATATATACTAAGAAATCAGAAACACTGATCAGAAAGAATATATGCACCCCTATGTTCAAATCAGCACAATTCACCATAGCTAAGATCTGGAAACAACCCAAGTGCCCATCAGCAGATGAGTGGGGAAAAAAGCTGCGGTACATCTACACAATGCAATACTACACAGCTATAAAAAAGAAAGAACTCTTACCATTTGCAACAGCATGGAGGGTATTATGCTAAGCCAAATAAGCCAGTTAGAGAAAGATAAGTATCACATGATCTCACTCACATGTGAGTGAGATCATGTGATACTTATCTTGTTATTACTTATCTTGTTATTATTGAACAAAATAAACTGATGAACAAAAATAGATCCCGAGACATAGAAGCATGGAGCAGACCGGGGGTGATGGCAAGAAATCAACCAAAGAACTTGTGTGCATATGTGCATAACCTGTGGACACAGACAATAGGGTGGTGAAGGCCTGAGGTTGGGGCGGGCTGGAAAAGGTCAATAGGGGGAAAGGGGGACATTGTAATACTTTCAACAATTAAGATTTTTAAAAAAAAATCACTTGTGTAAACATATATGGGTCTATTTCTGGACATGCTAGTCTGTTCCACTTATCTATCTGTATGTCAGTGCCACATTGTTTTAATTACTGTGGCTTTATAAAGTATGTCTTGAATGTAAACCGTCCATATGGATTTTAGAATCAGCTTATCAGTATTCACCACTGGTGTTTTCACTGGGATCGCATGGCATCTATAGACCCATTTGGGGACAACATATATCTTAACATTGTTGTCTTCTGACCCACAAAGAAGGTATAGCTATTTATCTATTTACATATTTTAAAATTTCAGCAGTGTTTTCTAGTTTCCAGTGTAAAGGACTTTCACATATTTTTTGTCACATTTTATCCCCAAGTATTTAATATTTTAATGCTTTAACAAATGGCATTTTAATTTTAATTTCTAATTTTTACTGTTAGAATATAGAAATACAATTAATTTTTGTATGTTGATCTTATATCCTTCAACCTCGTTAAAGTCACTACAGTCATGTACTACGTAATGACTTTTTGGTCAACAACAGAACATATCTAGGATGGTGGTCCCATAATATTTTAATGAAGCTGAAAAAGTCCTCTTGCCAGGTGATGTCATAGCCCTCCTAATGTCATCACACAAGCGTTCCTCACCTGTTTGTGATGATGCTGGTATAAATGAGCCTACGGCGCTGCCACTCGTATAAAAGTACAGCACCTACAGTTATGTACAGTACATGATACTTGCTAATGATAATAAATGCCTATGTTTCTGATTTATTTACTATACTATACTTTCACCCCCATTCTGGAATATAGAGCTCTTTTTAATTAAAGTATAGTTGACATATAATATTAGTTTCAGGAGTATAATATATGACTTGACATTTATAGACCTTAAAAAGTGGTCACCATGAGAAGTCACCATCTGTTACCATACAGAGTACTGTGATAATATTGACTGTATTCCCTGTGCTATAATTTACATCTCCATTACTTATTTATAAGTTTGTATCTCTTAATCCCCTTCATCTTTTTGGCCATCTTCCTACTGCCCAACCCTCTGGCAATTTCAGTTGGTTTTCTATATCTATGACTCTTGTTTTATTTGTTCATATGTTTAGTTTTATAGATTCCACATATAAGTGAAATTTGTCTTTTTTGGACTTTTTTCACTTCGCATAATAATACCCTCTAAATTTATCCATGTTGTCACAGATGGCAAGCTTTCAGTTTTTTCATGACTGAGTAATATTCCTTTGTGTGTGTGTGTGTGTGTGTGTGTGTGTGTGTGTGTACCACTTCTTTATCCATTCATCTATCAATGGACACTAGGTTGCTTCCATATCATGGCTATTGTAAGTAATACAATGAACATAGAAGTGCATATCTCTTTGCACCTCTATGTTCATTGTGTACATCATGGGGGATGTCTTTGATTTAGTGTTTTGTTTTCTCCAGGTGAGCATCCAGAAGTGGAATTGCTGGGTCTTTCTTTGTCTCTTGTTATAAGTATTGCTATCCCAGCTTTTTCTTTTCACTTCAATTTTCATGGAATATCTTTTTCCATCCATCCATTTACTTTCAATCTGTGTGTATCTTGACCTGAAATGAGTCTCACGTAGGCTTGTTTTTTAAATCCATTCAGCCACCCTATGTCTTTTTTGTTGTTGTTGTTAATCCTCACCTGAGGATATTTTTTCCACTGATATTTTAGACAGAGTGAAAGAGAGGGAGGGAGGGAGCGAGAAAGAGAGAGAGAAACATCAATGTAAGACACATCAATTGGTTGCCTCCTGCATGCACCCTGACTAGGACTGGGGATTGAACCTGCAACCCAGATACATGCCACTGCCCAGGAATCAAACCTGCGAACCTCTGGTGTGCAGGTGGATGCTCTGACCACTTAGCACACTGGGCCACTCTGTCTTTGGAATGGAGCACTTATATACTAGACTTCTTTAAAGGTTGACAGAACTCATGAGTGAAGCCATATAGGTCTGTGGCAACCACTGAACTTTTTACTGTCTCCATAGTTTTTCCTTTTCCAGAATGTTATATATTTAGAATCATACGGTATACAGCCTTTTCAGATTGATTTCTTTCACTAAGTAATATGCATTTAAAGTTCCTTCATGTCTTTTCATGGCTTGATAGCACATTTCTTTTTAGTGCTGAATAATATTCCATTATCTGGATGTACCACAGTTTATTTACCTATTTACCTATGAAGGACATCGTGGTTGTTTTCAAGTTTTGGTAATCCTATATAATAAAAGCCGAATATGCTAAGTGTCTGGTTGACCAGTTGGCCATTCAAGCAATCAAAGTGTAATATGCTAATGACATGCTAAGGCTGCTCAATTGCTCGCTATGACATGCACTGACCACCAGGGGGCAGACAGTAGACCGGTCAGCTAGTCGCTATGATGTGCACTAACTACTAGGGGGCAGACACTCCGACTGGTAGGTTAGCTTGCTGCTGGAGTCCGGCTGATTGGGACTGAGCGAGATGGGCCGGACATGCTCTGGAGCCCTTCCATAGTCCCTCCCCGGCTGGTCAACCTTCCGTGTCTCTCCCCGGCCCCAATCATGCACCGGTGGGGTCCCTTGGTCTGGCCTGTGCCCTCTCACAATCCAAGACCCCTCAGGAGATGTCAGAGAGCCGGGTTTAGCTTGATCCCACAGGCCAGTCTGAGGGACCCCACTGGTGCATGAATTCGTGCACCAGCCCTCTAGCCTTTATAATAAAAGCTTAAGTGACTGTTATAGCAGAACAACTGGAACGATCGGTCACTATGATGTGCACTGACTACCATGGGGGCAGAAGCTCAACGCAGGAGCTGCCCCCTGGTGGTCAGTGCACTCCCACAGGGGGAGCATTACTCAGCCAGAAGTCAGGCTCACGACTGGTGAGTTCAGCTTCCATGGTGTCAGGAGCCTCTCCCGACTCTGCGGCAGCAGGCTGGGTTGAGTGCGAGTGGTTCCTGGCCCCAAATGGGGCTCCTCTCTGGCCGCCTGCCACTCAGTACACTACTACATCCCTCAGGGGATGTTAGACTGCAGGTTTAGGCTTTCGGTCATCCCCCAAGTGGTCCTGGACTGCGAGAGGGGGATTTCATGCACTGGGCCTCTAGTCATGAATAAAGCTGGTATAAACATCTGTATGGATATAAGTTTTCAACACCTTTGTGTAAATAAAAGGAGTGTGATTATTGGATCACACGATAGGAGTATGTTTAGTCTTCTAGGAAAATGCTAAACTGTCTTCCAAAGTGGCTGTACTATTTTGCATTCCCATCAGCAGTAAGAGTTCCTCTTGCTCCACATCCTCACCAGCATTTTATGTTGTAAATTTTGGCTAATGTAACAGGTGTGAAGTTATTGTTTTCATTTGAAATTCTCTAATGACATATAACATTGAGCATACAATTATTTTTTTCAATTGTATAGCTTCTTTGGTGAAGTGTCTGTTCAGGTCTTTGGGCCCTTTCAAAAAATCAAATTGTTTTCTTATTGTCGAGTTTTGAGATATCAGTGTATATTTTTGATGACAATGTTTTATCAGATGTATTTTTTGCAAATATTTTCTCCCAGCCCATGGCTTGTTTTCTGTTGACCAGAAATTGGCTGGTAATCTCATTGAGGAGTCCTTGTAGGTAATGAGTTGCTTCTCTCTTGCTGCTTTCAGATTCTTTGTCTTTTGACAGTTTGATTTAATGTGTTTCAATCTGAATCTCTTTGAGATTATCCTACTTGGGGTTTGTTGATCTTATTGGATGTGTAAATTAATATTTGTCATCAAATGTGGGCCATTCTCAGCAATTATTTACTTACATAATCTTTCTGCTTCTTTCTCTTCTCTCCCTCTGGAATTTCTCTTATGGGTATATTAGTATGCTTGATGGTATCCCATAGCTCTCTTAGGCTCTGTTCATTTGTCTTCATTCTTATTTTTCCTGTTCCTCAGATTAGATAATCTCTATTGATCTATTTTCAGTCTCATATTCTTTCTTCTGCTGGTTCAAATCTGCTGCTGATCCCCTCTAATGAATATTTTCATTTGAGTTAATATAATTTTCAATTCCAGTGTATCTGTTTTTTAAAATATATTTTTTTCTTATTGATATCCTCTATTTGGCGAGACAAAATGCTTTCCCTTAGTTCTTTTTTTAAAAATTGAATTTATTGGGGTGACACTGGTTAACAAAATTATATAGGTTTCAGGTGCATGATTCTACAACACATCATCATCTGCACACTGTATTGTGTGTTCACCATGCCAAGTCAAGTCTCTGTCCATCATCATTTATTCCCCCATATTCCCCTCCACCTCCCAGCCCCCCACTCCAGCAATCACCACACTGTTGTACATGCCCATGAGTTCATTCTCTTTTTTATTTTTCTAGAGTCTCTTAGTTCTTTAGACATGTTTTCAATTAGCTGTTGAACATACTTTAAATGGCTGATTTATAGTCTTTGTCTAGTAAGTCCAATGCCTGGGCTTCCTCATGGACAGTTTTCTAATTGTTGCTCTTTTTTCCTCCAGGTATGGGCTATGCTTTCTTGTTGCTTGCATTCCTTGGACTGTGGGGATGGCATTAGGGTAAGTTAAAGTGTCACAAAGTTCACTAATCTCATTAAGATGCAGCTGTTTCTCTTAAAAAAAAAAATGCTTCCCAAGTTGCTTCAAGCTTTTGATTACTGACAAAAGTTCTGAAAAAGTTGATCCTAACAGATTTTGTCAGTTTTCAGTTGCTTTTTTAGAGGGGCACACTTGGTGTTCCTTGCTTTGTGATTTTCACTAATGTCTTTCCTGTAAATCTTTAAAAGCTGTTTTACTTTATAGTTACAATACGACTCTTCCAATTAGCCACATTTCAAGTTCTCAGTAGCCACAGGGGGTTAGTAGCTACCATATTGGAAAGTGCAAGTATCTCTCAAAAAAAAAAAAAATCCAAGCAGTTATTTAAATGAATATAAATGAGAAATGAAGTCTCTAATCTAATGGCTTTCTTGTACTTTGGCTAGAATTGATCTTCATGGCAAGGTTAAGTACTCTATGAACTAACTGTAGGTATCAAATAATAACCACCACTTCTCAAGCACTTTACTTAATGTCAGGCAACATTTTAAGATTTACATGTATTAGCACTTTTATTTTTTACAACAACCTAATGGGGCAGGTATTCTTATGCTTTAAAAATGCAGAAAGCAAAGTATCCAGAAGTTAAGCAACTGACCCAATGTTTCACAGCTGGTGGGAGATGGAACCTACAGCCTTGGTCTTTCGGGATGATGCTTTAACCAGCTGTGCTACCCGGCCAGGGCCACTGTGCTAGGTCTTTACAAAGGTCTCATTCCAAGTCATTTAATTTATTTACTAATCCTCACCCAAGGATATTTATTCCATTGCTTTTTAAAAGAGAGAGTGGAAGGGAAGGAGGGAAAGAGGGAGAGGCAGAGAGAGAGAGAGAGAGAGACCAGGGCGGGGGATGGATTATGCACCCCAAGTACCCACCCTTAACCGGCAATTGAACCCATGACTCTTTGGTGCCCAGGATGATGCTCTAACCACCTAGCAACACCGGCCAGGGTATGCCAAGTCATTTTTTTAAACTTTTTTTTTTTTTTTTTTTTACTGATTTCAGAGAGGAAGGGAGAGGGAGAGATAGAAACATCAATGATGAAAATCATTGATTGGCTTCCTCCTGCATGCTCCCCACTGGGGATCAAGTGCATAATCCTGGCATGAGCCCTGACTGGTAATCGAACTGTGACCTCCTGGTTCACAGGTGTTCGATCAACAACTGAGCCACAGGGGCCAGGCCCAAGTCATGTTAAAGAGGAGAAACTGAAGCTCAGAGTGGTGGAATCATTTTCCCCACTGAGAGGGTTAGTTCAGGGATTAAAAACTCAAACCTCAAATTCCAGGTCCCCTACACTATAGCTTTTTCTGAGTTGAAAAAGGGTCGAAGTCACAAAGGATAAAAGCTTACACCATACCACATGATCACATTTCGTTTATTTGCATGTAGATTATGTGATTAGAGTTGGGAAATGTAAGGGACCCAGCTGTGGGCCTGGGTACCCTTTTCTCTTGTCCACTTAGGGGGCTGACTTCCAAGAATGGAGAAGGAAGAGTTCAGACAATAGAGCAATAATAGCTGTTGTGGCAGCTAAGATCCTTGGTCACCTGCCCTTCCTAAGTCTGACTCGCTACAAAGAACTAGAGGAGTGTGAAAGGACTTCATTGAGCAAACATTCATTCCGCATCTCCTAAGAGAAGGCATATACCCCAATAAACAATTATGTGATACATTCTTTTTTTCTCCTCATAGAAACGTAGGTTTATTTTGATAGAGACATGCAGAATACAAAGGGCTGAAATAAATGATCATTAACGTAAAATAATAGGACATTTTATTATCTGATACATTCTGATTGTATAAATTACAATGAGGGAATATGCAAGTATTTTGAGAGAGAAAAGGATGGAGCAGCAACAAACTTCCTGGGAAGTTTAGAGAAAACTTTTTAAAGGGCTTTGACTTTGAACTGAATCTTTAAACATGAGTAGTTGTAGAAGGAAAAGTTCTCTAGATGGAGGCATGAACATGGTTTTAAGTTAGGTTTGTTTGGGCCAGAGTGCAGGGTTATAAGGAGTATGGCAGTAGGAAGGCTGTTTGGGAGTGGATGGTTGAGGAACTGAAAGACCAGGGAATTGATTGTGTTTCTACTTTAGCAAGGCATCCCATGCTGAGGGGGACTGCCTAATGAAGGAGAAGAACCGGAGTTGGGGAAATTAGACGTGATGAAGGTCTAAATTATACCCGAGGGGATGAAGAGGCAGGAGAGATTTAAGAGAGAACTGAGAGAATGTGATGACCAATTAGCTGTGTGGGTGAGAAAGGGATAAAGTCAGAAAGAATTATTTCTATTAATGGAGATGAAAGTCGTAGGAGGAATAGACTGGACTGGGGTGTTCGAGAAGGCGAGTTCTGTTCTGACAATCAGTGGGCCTGCGGAATATCCCCAGGGGCTGACCTGGGAGTTCCAAGCCTAAACCTCGGGAGGGAATTAGGGTCAGAAACAGACTTGAGAGTTATCAAGTGAGAGATGAATTCGTGGAAGTCAGATTGGTCACCTAGGAGGAGCATATAGAGAGACAAAGGCTGTGGGTGTAGAGTGTCAATGGAGGAGGACCGAGGAGGTGTTCCCAAACCAAAGAGGCTGCAAAGGAGGCAAGAGGAAGAGAAGTGTCAAAGTCAAGGTAATGAGCCGTTTCATGCTGAGAAAAGATGAGGTCAGGTAATGACTGGAAACTGGTTATTGGATTTGACAATTGAAGTTTTTCCGGGGTCAGTGAGTTCAAGGGCTGGGTTGGGAGACGTCTGGTTGGTGTTTGCAGGGGTGGTTCAGGAATGTTCCAATTTCCAGGTAGATGAGGGGGTGAGGAGAACGTGTCCCATGCTCAGACAGGAGCTTGGAGATGTGGTGGCCCCAAGAAACCCTGCAGCAGCGCAAGGCTGGCTAGTTTTGTGATGGAACTCACGAACAAAGTCACATGTTGAAGTAAATGATATATATGGTTTTGTTATCTACGGTTTTATTTGTGAGATGCTATTAGTCAAGTTTAATAGGTTTTTCTAATTAAGTACTTCATATTTTTCCAACATTGGGAAAATTTCAACCATACAGAAATGTTGAAAAGTATTATATAGCAAACATCCATTTATTGACTACCTTTCTACAATTAACATTTTGCTCTATTTGTCTTATCTACTCATCTTTCCATTCATTTTTTGATGTACTTCACTATAAGTTTTAAGACATAAATACAATTTACCAGTGTGCATATCATTAACTAGAATTCAATTATTTGCTTAGAATTCAATTATGTGTGCGTTAGATTTTAAAAAATCATGCAACTTGAGTGAAATATTCCCCGAGTTTTGACAAATTCATGTATCTGTATAAGCCCTACTGTGGCTGGAACATCACCATCAACTCAGAAAGTCCCATTTCCCTTCTGGTCAGTTTCCACTTCTCCCTTCTCCCACAAAGCCAGCCCTTGTTCTGATTTTTTTCACTGTAGGTTGGTTTTGCCTGTTCTAGAACTTCATATATATGGAATCTTGTGGCCTGATTTTTTCATATCTGGCTTCTTTCTCTCAATAAAATGTTTTTGAGGTAATTTCATCGGTAATTTCTTTCTTTTGCTGAGTATTATTCCATTGTTTTTTTATTTTTTTAAATTTATTGATTTTTTACAGAGAGAAAGGGAGAGGGAGAGAGAGTTAGAAACATCGATGAGAGAGAAACATCAATCAGCTGCCTCCTGCACACCGCACACCGGGGATGTGCCCACAACCAAGGTACATGCCCTTGACTGGAATTGAACCTGGGACCCTTGAGTACGCAGGCTGACGCTCTATCCACTGAGCCAAACCAGTCAGGGCTATTCCATTGTTTGATTACGCCCCAGTTTTAATCTATATTCCTACTGTTAGCTGCACTGTTTCCAGTTTTTGGCAACAATGAAGAGCACTGCTATGAATAGTCTAATACAGGTCTTCAGGGGGCATGTGCTTTCATTTCTTTTGGGTAAATATCAGGAGTGGAATGCCTGGATCAAAGGATAGAAGGCTTAATTTTATAAGAAACTTCCAGGCCTTCTTCCAAAGCTTGTTCCATCTTACACTTCCACTAGCAACATTGCTTCACATCCTCTCCAACATGTGGTGTTGTCACTTACCTTAGTCATTCTGGGACAGTAACATCCCTCTTCTCTGTGACAGATGATGTTGAGTACTTGATCATGTGCTTATTGGCCATTCATATATTTTCCTTTGTAAGGTCAGCTGCTTGTCTTTTCATTATTCAGTTGTAAGAGTTTTTAATACAGTAAGTTCTAACTTAACGTTGTTGATAGGTTTTTGGAAACTGCCACACTAACAATTTTACCAAAGCCTGACTGAGGTAAGTAACAGTTAGGTTCCTAAGGTACACGTCTGTGCATCAGTTAACCTGTGGTAAAATTGGTTAGTGTAGCAGTTTTCAGGAAGCTATCAACGACAGAGAATTTGCTGTACATTCTGGATATCAGCTCTTTAACAGACATGTGTTGTATGTTATCCTGGACGGCAGCTTGTTGTTTTAGAGTTCCATTCATCAATATTTTTTCTTTTATGGTTAGTGTATCAAACTCCTAAGAAACTTTTGCCTATCCCCAAGCTGTGAAAATAGTCTCCTATGCTTTATTCTAGAAGCATAATAGTTTAGCTTTTATGTTATGGCCAGACCCATGTCTAATTTTTCCTCCACCCCCATCCCCCGCAGAGATATCAAGCTGTTATATAGCACTGTCTATTAAAAAGACTTCCTCCTATTAGGTTGCTTTGGTGCCTTTGTAAAATATCAAACTACTTCATATTTAAATTTATTTTACTATTCATACAAACTGTTTTTATTCATACATTCTCTTAACATTCCCTCATAGATCACTGGGGTTGGATATGTTTTCCAGTTGAGAAAACCAAGACTCAGAGCAGTTCAGGAGCATGTCCAAGGGGACACAAAGCCAAGACCTTGAACACAGAACTACTACTGAATCATAAAAGATGTTAACATTTTAAACCTATTTTATCCAGTAGACATATTATTAAATGAACATAATTTTATTTCAACACTGGCAGTATTTTTAGACTATCAGCCAAACACATGCCTCCCTTGCAGGCTTGTGTATGTCCAAAACAATCTTTATATCATGCACCTCTGGTTTGAAAGAGTGAAAAATTACAATGCTTGCTCCCTCAAATGGGGTAAGAATAATAGCTTCTAGCCAAGGTTGTTTGGACTTCTAAAAATAGTGACTATTTGAAAAGCCTAGTTGGTACTTAATCAATAGTCTTGGAGTAAGACAGTGGTCGGCAAACTCATTAGTCAACAGAGCCAAATATCAACGGTACGACGATTGAAATTTCTTCTGAGAGCCTAATTTTTTAAACTTAAACTTCTTCTAACGCCACTTCTTCAAAATAGACTCCCAGGCCGTGGTATTTTGTGGAAGAGCCACACTCAAGGGGCCAAAGAGCCGCATGTGGCTCGCAAGCTGCAGTTTGCCGACCACGGGGGTAAGATATTTTCTCTTAAAAAAAAATAAAAATAAAAGTAGGAAAAGGTTTATCAGTGTCCCTCCTAGTTATCTAAGAAAAATATATTCTGTAGTAGTTTTAATTTGATTAAGATAACCTCGCACGCGAACTAATTTTTTTTTTTTTTAAATCCTCACCCCAGGATATTTTTTCATTGATTTTTGGAGAGAAAGAGAAATATCAATGTGAGAAAAACACATCGATTGGTTGCCTCCTGCCTGAGCCCCGACCAGGGCCTGGGCCAGGGAGGAGCCTGCAACTGAGGTATGTGCCTTTGATGGGAATCAAACCCTGGACCCTTTGGTCCCTAAGCCGACACTCTATCCACTGAGCCAAACCAGCTAAGGCTTGAACTCATTTTTTCATGAGACAAAGTTAGAGGACTCACACATCCTGATTTCAACACTGGTCAAAGCTACAATAATCAGGATGGTCTGGACTAGCCTAAAGTAGACATGTAGATCAGTGGGATAGAACCAAGAGTCCAGAAGCAAAATTGTACATTTATGGTGAATTCATTTTTGACAATGGTGCCAAGACAATTCAATAGTGGAGAAAATAATCTTTACAATAGAATGCAGGGACAACTCAACATTCCCATGCAAGATTCTTAATTTATATACATACACAGTAAACTGAAAATGGACCAAAGACTTAAATGTAAGAGCAAAAACACTTAGAAGACAACATAGGATTTTTTTGTGTGACCTTGGATAAGGCAATGATTTCTTAGATATGAAACCATAAGCCCAGTTGACAAAAAAAATAAATTGAACTTCAAACAAATCAAAACATTTGTGCTTCAAAGGATACTATCAAGAGAGTAAAACCACAACCCACAGAATGGAAACAAATATTTGTAAATCATCTAAAATAATAAAAGCATAATATGCTAATTGACCAAATGGCCAAACAGTGGAAGGACTGTCCTGACATCCTTCCGGACGAAGCCGGGGCTGTGAGGGCTGAGGCAGCCGGGGCTGCAAAGGCCTACTCTTGCATAAATTTCCTGCATAGGGCCTCTAGCATATCTAATAAAAGACATATCTACAATATGTAAAGGGTGTTTACAACTCAATAATAAAAGGACAAATCACACAATTAAAAATGGGCAAGGGTCTGAATAGACATTTCTCCAAAGGAAAATATAAATGGCCAAAAAGCACATGAAAAGATGTTCTATGTCATTAGTCATTAGGGAAATGCAAATCAAAACCACAATGAGATATCACTTCACACTCACTAAGATGGCTAGAGTCAAACAGGTACTATCAAGACTGGCAAAGATGGAAAGAAACTGGAACCCTCAAACCTTGCTGGTGAAAATGGAAAAAAGTTTGACAGTTTCTCAAAAATTTAAACATAAGGTTATCATGTAACCCAGCAACTCTACTCTTAGGTATATACCCCCCAAAATTGAAAAAAATTTGTCCGTGAATGTTCATAATAGGCAAAAAGTGTTAATCCAAATCTCCATCAACTGACGAATGAATAAACAAAATATGGTATATACACACAATGGAATATTATTAGGCAAAAAGAAAAAACTGAAATGAAGTACTGATACATGCTACAATATGGATAAACTTTAAAAACATGCTAAGCAAAAGAAGCCAGACAAAAAAGAACACGCATTATATGACTCCACTTTTATGAATTTCCAAAACAGGCAAATGTACACAGGCAGATAGTAGACTAGTAGTTGCCAGGGGGTGGGAATGGGGTGAATTGGGATGTACAGGGTTTCTTTCTTGGGGGATGAAAATGTTCTTGGTTTAGATACAGTGATGGCTGCACAATTTTGTGAATATACTAAAACCACTCATTTGTATCCTTTAAAATGGAAAATTTTATGGTACATGAATTATCTCACTAATACTCCAAAAGGACAAGCAAACATAGGAGTCCTTAAAGTTTACCTAAACATAAAACAAAAACTTGAACCCTGATCTATGATTTAATTCAGTTTTATAAATATTATCTTTTTCTTCTTCAACAATAATCATTAAGATAAAAATAGTAAGTAGTTATTAAACACTTATTAGGCATTGTACCAAGCATTTTATACTTGGTTTTCTCTCTCAAATCACCTCAATAACCTTGTACATTGATGCTATTATCCTATTTTACAGAAAAGAAATTGAAGCTCAAAGACGCTGAGTAATTTTCCCCAAGATCATGGAAAGGTAAGTCTGATTCCTGAGGTTCTATTGTACCATTCCATCTTCCTTAAAACAGTGATGTTTTTGTCTCCAACATTATTATTTTTCAATGTGTTATATTGTTCTTCTATCTCAAGTAACAAATCTGATATCATTTCAGGGTTCATTATTAAATAATGATCTTTCTTTCTTAGTTTGTTGAGCACAGAGCACAGACAGAAAAAATTCCCATATCACAAGCTTTTATTTGTATCAAATTACAGAGTACCATAAGTAAATATAAGATTATGACTTGAATATTATAATTTATAATTTGGCAAGTTACTTAATTATCCAAAGTTTATGATATATTTGATTATACTCTGAAAAGATGATTTGGCATAACTTGGCAAGGTAAATATTTCTGTACCTTATTTGGCTGTTTATTGTGTGTATATGTGGTATATATGTATGAATGCATGTACACACACACACACACACACACACACACACACACACACACATATCCCTAGATTAAATATACTTGTATAAAAAGCTAAAGATTGATGTGTTAGGGTTAATTCCTTTAAAAATATCTATTATATTAAATTGCATCTGCATTCAAAGCAGAAATATAAAAAAACCTGATCAATTTGCTAAATACACATGAATTTACAAAGTAATTGAAAATAAAAGTTTCTATTGAAATGTTATATTCCTGTTTAATTGACATTTAAGTAGCACTATCACACTATGGAAATAAACATCATTTTTGAGTTTGTTGAGAGAATAAAGATTCTACTGAGCATTACTACGCATTCTGAATTAAGATCGACCATTATTATATAGGAAAAGATAGCAGATCACTGTCCCCTGTGTTACGCTGGGAATGCCCAGGAAGCAGTCGGGCAGTGTCTGTACCCCCTGGGCCTGGGTTTCCTGCGCTTCCTCAGTGGAAGTCTGGCTTCTCGGGAAAGGTGCAGCCAGTCCGCCTAATTATGACGCTTGCTGCATAGTGGCCAGCACGGATGCACTCAGTCAGCGGCTTGTCACAGACCAATTGAGACAGGAAACCTGAAACACAGACAAAGGGGAAGACTGTGAGCACCAGGCAACAGCATCAGAAATGTCACTGGGTCAGACCAAAAAAACAGTCTATACACCCACACCCTTCTTCAGCCTGGTAGGCAGGTCTTCCCCCAAACATCATGAGCTGCCCCTGATATTTCTTTTAAAGAGCTCAAGGTGGGACATGACAACTAACTTCCTAAGCCTAAATGTTCACTCTTTCCTTTAGCTTTGAGGTGGCTGTAAGAAATACTGGCCAAATAATATTTTCTTGGGTCTTTATAGCTGAGGTGTTATTAGTTATTTATCCTTCTCCCTGCCTCTCTGGATTTCCTCTGTGCTGTTATTCCTAGCATATTGCTTTGGATAAAATCCCATCATCTGGATGTCTCTCTAAGTACAAATTTGAGAGCTGAAAAGTTAGGAAGGACCCTACATCTCCCTTTCATCCCCAAAGTAAGAGCAAGATAATTTCTATAGTTAAGTACCAGCTGAAACAAAATAAATAGAATAAAGTAGAAAACAGTTTTGAGGACTTCTGCTTATGACCCAGATGAAATGAAAGGAACCAGATTTACCTTTCTCCAGAAAAACTAAGATAAAGACAATGTACATGAAAAAAAGTTTTTCAAATATTGCACATCAGCCACAAACGATCCACGAAAGGACATACAAGGAAGGCCGTAAAACAGCTCCGTTTCATTGCCTGGGGTACCAGGCCAACACAGGGAGAGCCACCAGGCAGAGCTCGACAGTCTCACTGAATTGAGAAGATGGAAGTGGGAGTCCAAATGGGACGTAATTAAATGTCTAGGCAGACTGGTCAGGAAAAAAAGAGACAAGACATAAACCACCAATATTAGGAATAAGAGGTGATATCACTATAGAATCTATACCTATAAGGATAATAAGGAAAATATATTGATTTTGTAGTTAAAGTTTCCCATAAAGAAAATTCCAGGTCCAAATTGTGTCACAAATATTTAAGGAAAAAAAAATAATATCAATGCTATACAAATACTTTAGAAAATGAAAAAGGAGGGAATATATCCAATTCATTCCATAAGCCAGAATTATTCTGATAACATATTCAGAAATGATGCAAATATTCTGAAGAAAATGTTAGCAACTCCAACCTAACAGTATATCTAAAAAGATAATAAATTATGATCAGGTGGAGTTTATCCTCAGAATGCAAGTTTGTTTAACATTCAAAAAAACCAATCAATATAATTTACCACATTAACTACGAAAGCCATAAGATCATCTTAGTGATGCAGAAAAGGCATTTGACAAAACCCAACATCCGCTGCTAATAAAAACTTTCAGCAAACCAGGAATAGAAGGAAATTTCCTCGACCTGATAAAGGGCACTTATGAAAAACTTCCAGTTAATATCATTCTTCAAATTGATGACTCAATGCTTTCCCCTTAGGATGAAGAACAAGGCAAGGATGTTTGCTCTTAAACACTGTGCTTGAGACTCTAGCCAGTGCAACAGGCAAACAAAAGAAATAGATAAAAGGCATCAAGACTGAAAAAGAAGTAAAACCGTCTTTACATGTAGATGGCAAGATTGTCTAGTTCTATGGTTCTCAATAGTAGGCAGTTTTGCCTCCCAGGGGACATAGGGCAATGTTTGGAGACAATTTTGTTTATTATAACTAGGGTGGAAGTGCTACTGGCATTTAGAGTCCAGGGATGCTGCTAAATATCCTATAATGTCAATAATGTCAAGACGAAGGATAAAGAAGATGTGGTACCTATACACAATGGAATGCTACTCAGCCATAAGAAAGGATGGAATAGTGCCATTTACAACAACATTGATGGACCTTGAGAACATTATGCTAAGTGAAATGTCAGAAAAAGTGAAGAACCGTATGATTTCACTTATATGTGGGATATAAAACTGAAACTTGTGAACACAAACAGCAGTGTGGTGGTTGCCAGAGGGATGGGGTCGAGGGGGGAAAAGGGAGTCCTAGTATGGTGACAGGAGAAGATTTGACTTTGGGTGGTTGGCACACAGTGTAATATAAAGAGCTTATAACATAGAACCCACACCCGGGTTCATGTTGACCAATGTCAGGCCAATAAATTTAATTTAAAAATTGGAAAAATCCTATGTAGAAAATCTTATGAAAAAAAGTTCTAGAAAAAAGTTATTAGAATTACTAAGTGAGTTTGGTCAAGTTGCAGGATACAAGATCATTATATACCAGTAAAAACCAACTGAATTTCCATACTAGTAATGTGTGTGTATACAGCAATTGTATATGCTAGCAATGAACAATTAGAAAATGATATTAAAACACTATTTACCATACCATCAAATGTGTGAAAAATCTAGGGATAAATCTAACAAAAGTGGTGTAAGACTTGCACACTGCAAATGACAAAACATGCTGAGAGAAATAAAAGAAATCTAAATAATTAAAGAGATACAGAGTGCTCATAGATCAGAGAATTCAATATTGTTATCAGCTCTGCAGAAATTTTTCTATTGTTTCAAAATGCCAATAAAAATTCCAGCAGGATTTTCTTACAGAAACGGGTAAGTTGATTCTAAAATTTATGTGGAAATGCAAAGGACTTAGACTAGTTAAAATACAAATTTGAAAAAGAAGACTACTTGATTAAAAAACATATAGAACTAAAATAATGGAAACACTATGGTATTGGCACAAAGCTAGATAAATAGATTAGTGAAACTGAACAGAATCCAGATATGGTCAATTGGTTTTTGACAAAGATATCAAAGTAATTCAATGGAGAAAGGACAATCGTTTAAACAAATGGTCTTAGATCAGCCATATGTAAAGAAAACAAAAACTTCAACCCTTACCTCACATCATCTACAAAAGTTAACTTGAAATGGATTACAGATCTAAATGTAAGAACTAAAACTATAAAATTCTGCGAAAAAAACTGGAAAAACATTTTAGTGCTTTTGAATTTGCCAAAGATCTCTTAAGACATAAAAAGTACAAACTTTTATAAAAGGAAATATAATTTAGACTTTGTCAAATTAAATATTTTTATACATCAATAACAAGAAACAACCAACAGTCCTGGCAGGGTAGCTCGGTTGGTTAGTGTTCTGACATGCCCAGGTTATGGGTTTGATCCCCGGTCAGGGCACATATAAATGTATAAATAAGTGGAACAACAAATTGATGTTTTTCTCTCTCTTCCTATAAAAATTAATAAAACAAGAAACAACCCAACAAAGAATGGGCGAAAGTATTGAATAAACTAAAGAAGATAAAAAGATGCCAAATAAGTACATGAGAAGATGTTTGACATCATAGGGATTAGAAAACTGCAAATTAAAACCACAATTAGATACCAGTGCCTATCCACTACAATGGCTAAAATGAAAAAAGACTGACCATTTCAAGCGTTGTCAAGGATGTAGATCAACTGGAACACTAATATACTGATTATTGGAATATAACATGATAAGATACCATGTTAGAGTCTTAAAAAGTTAAACATACATCTATCATATGACCCAGTTATTCTATTACTGGGTATTTAACCCAAGGTAAATGAAAGCATATATCCACACAAATAATTGTAAATAAGTGCTACAGCTTTATTTGTAACTAGAGGCCCAGTGCACGAAATTCATGCATGGGGTGGGGGGTGTCCCTCAGCCCAGCCTGCACCCTCTCCAATCCAGGACTGCTGGCTCCCAACTGCTCACCTGCCTGCCTTCTTGATTGCCCCTAACCGCTTCTGCCTGCCAGCCTGATCACTCCCTAACCACTCCCCTGCCAGCCTGATTGATGCCTAACTGCTCCCCTGCCAGCCTGTTTGCCCCTAAATACCCTCCCCTGCAGGCTGGTCACCCCTAACTGCCCTCCCCTGCAGGCCTAGTTCCCCCCCGCAACTGCCCTTCCCTGCAGGCCCGGTTGCCCCCAACTTCCCTCCTCTGCCGGCCTGGTCACCCCTAACTGCCCTCCCCTGCAGGCTTGATCACCCCCAACTGCCCTCCCCTGCTGGCCTGATTGCCCACAACTGCCCTCCCTTGCAGACCTGGTTCCCCCCAACTGTCCACCCCTGCTGGCCATCTTGTGGCGGCCATCTTGTGTCCACATGGGGGCAGCCATCTTTGACCACATGGGGGAAGCCATCTTGTGTGTTGGAGTGGTGGTCAATTTGCATATTATTCTTTTATTAGATAGGATGAGATAGGATAGAGGCCTGGTGCACGGGTGGGGGCCAGCTGGTTTGTCCTGAAGGGTGTCACGGATCAGGGTAGGGGTTCCCTTGGGGCGTGGGCGGCCTGGGTGAGGGGCCTGTGGTGGTTTGCAGGCCGGCCACACCCCCTGGCGACCCAAGCAGAGACCCTGGTATCTGGGATTTATTTATCTTCTATAATTGAAACTTTGTAGCCTTGAGTGGAGCCAAGCCTCTTGCTCACTCTGTAGCTGCAGCCATTTTTGTTGGGATTTATGTATCTTCTATGATTGAAACATTGTATCCTTAAGCGGAGGCCAAGGCAGGCCAGGGCAGGCGGAAAGCTTCGTTTCCTCCATCTCCGGAAAAACCCAAGCCTCCTGCTCTCTCCGTGGCTGCAGCCATCTTGGTTGGGTTAATTTGCATATTCGCTCCTGATTGGCTTGTGGGTGTGGCTTGTGGGTATAGCGGAGGGATGGTCAATTTGCATATTACTCTTTTATTAGATAGGATAGTCCCAAACTGGAAACAATACAAATGTGAGTAAGAAGGACAGGAGGGCAGGGTCACAAAAGAAGGTGGATATAAAGGCTATGTCCATAGTGACGGGTTCACAGGAGTACACATATGTCAACATTTGTAAAGTTGTACACATTACATATGTGCCGTTTTCTGTATGTTAATTATACTACCATAAAACTATAAAAATAGAAAATGAGTGTTGTAGTTACAAATAAGCTACATCATATTAGGTTGGGTCTGGTGCTCCTTCCCCTCTGGGGGAAACCTGAGCTGCTGTAGCGGTGCTCAGATCCTCAGCAGAACAGATGGTAATGAGAAACTGTTCCTAGCCAGACTTCCAGGATTCCCACCCAGGCCCCAGCATCTGGGGCGTGGGGGCGGATGAAGGTTAACTGAGAAGCTGTGGTACAATGACCTGTAGAGAGCATTATATGAGATTTATGTCCTTTCTCCTCTGCCATGCTGACCACACAGGCTTTCCCCCCCGTTAGATTTGGGAAATGCTTTGTGTCAGATAAAATAAGTATTCCCAACCAAAGGGTAAAATTAACTTAGTAAACGGAGTGATGTGTTATGAAGACATGTGCTTAGAATGTGAAGTCACCCTCTCAAGAGGTTTAGTAAGAGCATTTTATCATTGAGTGGTCAGGTAACAGTCAAAGGTCAATATTCACTTTCAGCCAAACTATGAGGCTAAATGCTCAGCCCACCACAGCGAATGGAGCAGATGCCAAATTCAGAGTCAGATCAGCTTACAATGGAAACACGTCTATTAGGAGCCTTATAAGCAACATCTGTTTTCCTCATTCCTCCTGGTATAATCCTTGTGAGAAAGAGAGACGCTTATGTTGATGAAATAGTTTTGTGAAGCATAAGCACCAGCATCCTCTTAGAGAGCAGCTAGCTGAGGACTGACGTGGAGGACTCTGCAGAGGCATTTGCTTTGACAAGTGGAAACCTGGATGCAGAGAAAAGTTAAGACCTTTGTCCCAACTGAATATCAGTTTTTCAATACCTATTTTTAAAAACCAACTGAGATGAACTACAGATGTTATATCATCAATTATAAGTGGATCTATAGCTGATGTGAATCCAAAAGTTGTGTAAAATGGTTTAAACAAAGGGAGGTTACATTTAAAGACTCATAGAAAACCTTTTATAATATGAATAAACATCCCCTAGATAATTTTTATTGTGTAAAATATAAATAACTTAAAAATTACCATTTAAAGTGTACAAGTCATACCATTAAGTATATTTTTCAGTGTTGTGTAACTATCACCTCTATCCATTCCCAGAACTTTTCTTCACTCCAACAGAAACGCTATACTCATTAAGCAATTACTCTATTCCCCTCTCCTCTGCCCTCTGGTAACTGCTCTTCTACCTTCTAGCTCTATGAGTTTGTCTATTCTAGGGACTGCATATGAGTAGGACCATACCATACTTGTCCTTTTGTGTCTGGCTTATTTCATTTAGCATAATGTTTCCCAGCATAATTTTTTAAGTTTACATTTTTTATTTTTAGCTGGTCTAAAGTGTTAAAAACACTTTATTTGGAAATATTTCAAATTCAGAGAAAAGTTGCAAGAATAAAAATACAAAAAGCACCCACATATCTTTTATCCAGATGTTCTTATTATTAACACATTACTCCTTTTGTGCACATATATTCTCTTTCTACATATTTTTCCCTTAACTATTGAGAGCAGGTTGCATTTATCATGTCTCTTTACCTTTAAAATACGTCAGTGTGTCTTTCCCGAGAGGAAGGTTATTCTCTTATATAACCAGTCATCAGTGTCTGTAACACTGTCATAGTACTGTTATCTCATCTACTGTCCATATGGCAAATGACCAATCATGTCCTTTAGAGCACTTTTTCCTTCCAGGATAGAATCTAGTCTAGGATTGATCATATTTTTAGTCTTCTTTAATCTTGAACATTTCCTCATTCTTTCACTTTTGTGACAGGGACATTTTTGAAGAATATAGTCATCTCCTACTCCTATTTAATAATGATTCGCATTTTGGGTTTGTCTGTTATTTCCTCTTGATTAAATTCAGATTATGCATTCCATTATCAATAAGAAGGCACAGATTCCGAAACTGGAAAAATTATGTTGTGTCCTTTTCAGGACATCATATTTAGAGGCACATTGTGTCCAGCTGCTGTTCACTGGTGATGTTAATTTTGATCACTTGATGATGGAGTTGTCTTATTTCTCCATTCTATAGTTATTTTTTCCCTTGCATATAACCAGCAGTCTGTTGAAAGATACTTTGAGACTATGCAAATATTCTGTTCTTCATCAAAAGCCACCACCCAATCCCAGATTTAATACCCATTCTTGATTCTTAACAGACGCAACTTATTACTGCAGTGATTTTCCAACTCCAGGAAAAAACCTTTCACATTTATCAGCCAGCTCTTGGCTACCTAGTATGTGTAAGAGCTTACCCCTGCTCACATTGATCAGTTTTAATCTCTTATCAAGAAGGAGGCACAAATTCTCTTTTCATCAATGGTGTATAATTCATTACAGTCTTTAATTAATTTGGTGCTCAAAATGTCCCAGTTTTTGCTGGCGGGAGCAAAACCTTTTATAACCCTTCACGCTGGCTCTCGTGTCTTGGACATGCCTTTGCGCTATTTGTGAACACTTCTTACTTTCTGGCACAATGTTATATGTACTCTACCCCAACCCTGGAATCAGCCATTTTCTCCAAAAATACTTGGTTCCTATTAGGGTGGAATGATATTAGAGACCAAGATGTTGGTGGTAGGTGAATGCTTTGGTTCTGGACCCTGTCAGCGAATAGAGCTAGGACGTAGGCATAGACATACTCACAGATACACATACTCACTTATATACATTAAAGTGTACATATGTGTATGTGTATACACAGACCTATTTTAGAAAGTTAGTTGACACCAATACTTCCAATTCCAATCCATTCCCACAGGATCCTTTCTTACCTTCCCCCATTCCATTGTCATTATTATATTTCTTCTACAGTGAGAATTTTAGGTCCCAACAAGTCAACACATTTACTTATTTGCTCAGTTTTAACACACCTAAAACTGCTTCAAAATTGCTTTACCCTAATTCTAAAATAACCAAATCTACTAAAATGAGTTGATTGGGTTTGCTGTTTCCTATGTACTCAACTAGTGTCTTGAGTAAGTTACTTAGATTAATTCTCTTTTCCACCCGACGTTGGGGTGGCTCATTTTACTTAAGGTTGAAAAAATGCTGGGTTTTGGTTTACTTCCAGTTTAAGTACTCCCCTTCTATCCTTGTTAAATTAATTTTTTAAAAAATATGTAGAATATTAACATGTTTCTAAAAGTAAATCTCTACAAAAGATATATTCAGAGAACTGTTACTTCCTTTTACCCTATACCCTCATGCCCCAATTTCACTATTTTCTGGTTTGTTTTCCTGTTTCTTGTCACAAAGGTAAGCAAATATATGTGCATGTTCTTATTTCTTCTTCTTTCTTTACACAGAAGGAGGTAGCACTGTATATATAATTTTTGCACTATGCTTTTCCCCCTTAAAAACATCTCCTGGAGCCTTGAAAGTGAGGCTCGGTGGTTGAGTGTTGACCTATGAACCAATAGGTCATGGTTCAATTCCTGGTCATGGCACATACCTGGGTTGCAGGCTGGATCCCCAGTAGGGGGCATGCAGGAGGCAGCCAATCATTGATTCTCTCTCACCATTGATGTTTCTCTCTCTCTCTCAAATCAATAAAAATATATTTAAAAAATATCTCCTGGAAATCATTGTTTATCAATCACAGAGACCTCCTCCATTCTTTTTGACCTCCATATAGAACCTGATTGTATGAACACACCAGTTTACTCACCCATCTCCTATGTGTGCATGTTCATATAGTTTCCAATGCTTTGCAATTTCAAATAATGCTGCAATGACTAACCTTTTGCCTATGTATTTTTGTGTTGCTGGGTATAAATCTTTGGGGGCACATTTCTACGAGTAGAATTTCTGGGTTGAAGGTTAAATACATAAGTAGTTTTGTTAAATATTGCCAAATTCCATTTCATAGGAGTCAAACCATTTTGTACTCCCACCAATAATGTTTAAGCGTGTCTGCTTCTGTATAACCACACCAACAAAGTGCACTGGCAAGCATTTGAATTTTTGCCAACCTGATGGGTTAGAAATGATACTTCAGTGTAATTTTAATTTGTATTTCTCTTATTATAATGAGTGAGGCCAAACATATTATTTATTTATTTACTTATTTAAAAGGGAAGAAGGTTGTTTTTTTAAAATATATTTTTATTGATTTCAGAGAGAAGGGAGAGGGAGAGATAGAAACATCAATGATGAGAGAGAATCTTTGATTGGCTTCCTCCTGCATGCCTCCTACTGGGGATCAAGCCTGCAATTAGGCATATGCCCTTGAACAGAACTTAACCTGGGACCCGTTAGTCCATGGGCCGGTGGTCTATCTACTGAGCCAAACCAGCTAGGGCTGCACATATTTTCATATGTTTAAAGAACCAATCTCTTTCTGTGAATTGTTTGTTCTACTTATTTTTTAAATAGGAGTTTTGGTCTACGACCCATTTTTAAAAGTTCTTTGCATTTTTGGGATTATTATTCCAAAAAAGTATTTTTTTAGGTAAGAAAGAATAATGACAATGTTAATATATATAAATTTATATATACCAGCAAGTAAATAAATGCGTATTCATACTTCTTTCATTCACTGTGGTGAATTATAAAATGTATGGTTGGCAAACACCATAGGACATAAAGGTGGCTTGCAGGTATATTTTAAAAAAGCTTGCTCTTTTTTAGTAAAGATTTTGGACCAACCAAGAATGCAAGAAGCAAAATCTTAAATAACTGACTTGGCATGTATGCTCAATATGAAAACATTTCTTAGGAGTCCTTTTTGCCATTATCTTATAGTCCTTGTCGGTACATCATCTTAAAAATGAAGGGTAAAATTCTGCATAGATGCCTTTCAACACAGCCAAGAGAACAGGAACAGGAAGTATGAATATGGGAGAACAAGGAACATCAACACAGGTTTCCAAATCTAGAACTCATATGCTGAGGCAGTTGTTGTTGCCTTTAAAAAAATATATTCTTTTATTGATTTCAGAGAGGAAAGGAGTGAGAGTGAGAGAGAAACATCAATGATGAGAGAGAACCATTGACTGGTTGCCTCCTGCATGCCCCACACTGGGGATCAAGCCTGCAACCCAGGCGTGTGCCCTGACCAGGAATTGAACTGTGACCTTCTGGTTCATAGGTTGATGCTCAACCACTGAGTCACGCTAGCCGGGCATGCCTTTCTACTTAGGTTCCTTCTCTCTGTGACCTCTAACTTCCCTCTGATTCTTTTATTGATAGGCTTATCATAGGGCTTCAGACTTTTCCCAACCTAAGACCATGTCAAGGACTTTAGGTCTCTAGTTGATGAGGCATAAAATGGATGAAGTCTTCTCACTGGCACTAAATTTGATTCTTAGGGTTGTGTTGGCTGACTTTGAAACTTGGAATAATTACAGGTCCAGAATTCTTAGAATAAACCTCTGTCCATTAACAATTGGTACAGCTTATTATCTTCTGTTAAGTTCATTTGGATTTTTCTTTTACTGATGTTAAAGAGTGACTAATTTTAGCATAACTAAATCCAGTGTTTGAGATGAGGCCTAAAAACATATATTTAAACCGTGCAGAGAGGCGGAGGAGGAGGTGCTAAACTAGTTTCCACAAACCACATAGAGGTGGAATGGTTAGAGTGGGCATAAGGCAATGGGATTTTCTAACTTAAGTTGCCCATACCGTATAGTACTGTGGAATAAATATAATGTCTAGAATTTTCTTAGTGTTATTTACAGAGAACTGAGAAATATTGTCAGGTATGGAAACCTTAATGGATACACTTAAGAGCTACGGATATTTTAGAAGGAAATGAACAAATCTGTAAGACAATTTTTCCTTTTCCATGTATAGTTACTTAATGGAAAGTTTTCATGGTGGCTGGAACTGAAAACTCTTTAGGCTCCGTTATGTTCATTCAACATTCACAGCAAAAGGATGACAGCTTTTCTGGTTGTCATCAAACAAGACAGCTGTGCCACACTGACTTAAGAACTTGGAAGGATGAAGTTTCAATGATTTACTTTTTTTACAAGTGTTAGCATCTTGCTATTCTCAAATTGTTTTCACAATGATACTGCCATAAGTATACACCAGTGACTAAGTCTTTATTTCTTACATAGTCTCCAAATAACTTTAATATACAGTACACCACAATATATATGTATAAAGTCAAAAATTTTAAAGCATATATGTGTGTGTGTGTGTGTGTGTATTTGCTTTTAAAGTCTCATTTTATGCTAAATGTAAGTCATTATATATTTTGGTAGTACAGCACTTTGTTTACCTGGCAATCTGTACACATGTATATGTGTTGTAAAATGGATTTTAAGTGTGTAATTTAAAGGTCAGAGGAAACTAACACTGTGAAATAGAGCAATATGTCACATCCGAGACCTGAAGCAATGGCAGCTTTCATGGTCATGCACATTACACCTACGATGACCTCCCGGGCCTTCACTAAGAGCCTATTTAGTTTAAGAAAGCAAGGGGAAAAGTCTTTTTCTGATTGCAAAAGAAATACCTAGCATCTGTATCAGAAGTGTTAAAACCAGTAGAATTAAGAAGTAAATAAAACACACAGTCTATTACAAAGAATAATCAATGATATTTAATACAGCATGGGATCCTAAAGAGAGCAATGAGGCTAGACTAAAATAAAAAAAATTCAGAAGTATAAAGGAAGAAGAAAACTTGTCATTATTTTTAGTTAAGAGGATTGTATATAGGAAACTCCAATGAATCTATTCATTGTTGGACTTTGCATGGATTGCATTATTGGAGAATTTGGAAAGATACAAGAGAAATATACAAACTTATTCGCATATATTTTTAATAGACACACTTGTATAACAGCAACATTAAAAGGAAAGTAATTTGAAAAAAGATACAAAAACAACACAGTTATGACAGTCTCTGATGAAGAGGATTATAAAACCTTATTGAAAGACTATCTAAAGGACCTAAATAAATAGAGATATACCAGGTTCTTTGATAAAAAGATTCATTAATGAAATTCAATCAAAATCTCAACAAGGTTTTGGGGAACTTGATAAATTGATTCTAAAATCTGTATAAAAAAGCAAAGGATCAAGAACAGTCTAACACTCCTACTTAAGAAAAACAAGGTAGGAAAGACTTGCCTTACCAGATTCAACACATCATAAAACAACACAGTATAGTATTGGCATGCAGATAAATATATAGATTTAAAAGAAAGAAAAGGAAAAAAAAGAGAGATAGTCCTAAAACATACTTATAAAAATGTGGAAAACTGAGCTACCCCTGAATTAGCTTAGGGAAAGGGCAGTTTACTAGAAAATCGTGTTTCGGCAACTAGTTTTGACTTAAAAAAATAAAATTACCTTATTTCATATTAAAAATAAAATTTCAGATGTATCAAGGAATGATGAGTGGCAAAACCGTAAGACTTTTAGAAGGAAATAAAGAATATACATGTTGAAATATTTTCCCTTAATATGTCATTTGCCTTTTATTTATTTTAAAAATATTTTTATTGATTGCAGAGAGAAGGGGAGAGGGAGAGCGATAGAGAAAAGTCAATGATAAGAGAGTCATTGATCAGCTGCCCCCCACTGTGGATGGAGCCTGCAACCAGGGCATATTGCCCTGACTGGGAATCAAACCATGACCTCCTTGGTTCATAGGTTGATGGACGATATAGTTATTTTTTTAAAAATAAATTTCCAATGAATTTAGACTGAGAAAGGTCTTTAATAGCATAAGTATTAGCCTATATTTTCTTTTTTTTTTTAAATATATTTTATTGATTTTTTACAGAGAGGAAGGGAGAGGGATAGAGAGTTAGAAACATCGATGAGTGAGAAACATCGATCAGCTGCCTCCTGCACATCCCCTACTGGGGATGTGCCCGCAACCGAGGTACATGCCCTTGACCAGAATTGAACCTGGGACTCTTCAGTCTGCAGGCTGACGCTCTATCCACTGAGCCCAACCGGTTAGGGCATAAGTGATGTTTTGTTCCAGTAGTTTCCACTCATGCCTTTAGAGTTCATTAATAATTGTAACCACTTGGGAACAGAGCCTTCCACCAAGTAAAGTCAGTATAAATATCAGTGTAACTACATGAAACTGGTCAGTCTTCTAAAAGATTACTCAAGGTCATAAAGCTCTTCACTACTTTTTCTACTCCCAGGTTTAAGGAAACATAGGCAATATTAGAAGCATCATATTAGAGAGTTTCTGAGGGAGTGTTAGCACGGTCTTCCCCAAGTGAAGGCTTCATCTGTAGAAGCTATATCCCAAATAAATCAGTCTGCATCTGTGGAATGGAAATTCAAGGACCAATGCTTTCCTAGCAGAGATCGCCGGGAGAATTCTTGACAGAATTAAGTAAAAAGGATCAGTGTACTTAGAGTGTCTATTATGTGATATCAATGAAACAAACTTTTTGGTAAAAACATAGGACACAGGTCTAAGCCATAGTACCTATAATGACAAAGCTGGGAAATATAGGGCTCCAACACAAACTGAAGAAACTGGTAGAAGAAAGGTTTTTCCACTTTGGCTTTTTAAAAATTAATAGACTATTTTTGGAGTTTTGGACTTATAGAAAAACTGAATAGGAAGTACAGAGTTCCCATATAGTCTCTCATCCTCCATCCCTGTTTCCTCTATCATTAACATCTTGCATTAGTATGGCACATTTGTTACAATTGATAAGCTAATATTGATTCATTGTTAACTGAAGTCCACTGTTTACATCAGGGTTCACTCTTTGTGTTGTCCATTATATAGGATTTGAAAATTATAGTATAATGATCTGTTATCCACCATTACAATATCATACGGAACAGTTTCCCTCCCCTATACTCCACCTATTCATCCCTCCTGACCTCTCACCCTGAGCCTTTTGACAACCACGGATGGTTGGAATAATATAGCACGTAGCCTTTTCAGATTGGTTTCTTTCACACAGCACTATGTGTGTACTTTCCCATTGTGTCTTTTTTAAATGTATATTTTTATTGATTTCAGAGAGGAAGGGAGAAGGAGAGAGAGATAGAAACATCAATGAGAGAGAATCATTGATTGGCTGCCTCCTGAAGGCCCCCTACTAGGGATCAAGCCCAAAACCCAGGCATGTGCTCTGGCTGGGAATCAAACCGTTCATAGGCTGATGCTCAACCACTGGCCCACATCAGCGGGGCGCCCCTGTGTCTTTTCATGGCTTGATAGCGCATTTCTTTTTCTGGCTGAATAATATTTCACTACATGGATGTACCAGTGTGTTCAATCAGTCACCTACTGAAAGACATCTTGGTCAAATTTTGTCAATTAGGAAAAGCTGCTGTACACATTGTATGGAGGTTTTTATGTGGACGTAAGTTTTCAACTCAGTTGGGTAAGAGTGTTTTCTAAGAAACTGCCAAGCTGTTTTCCGAAGCAGCTGGACATTTTGCATCCCCACCAGCACTGACTGAGAGTTCCTGGTGCTGCGCCTCCTCACCACGTAGGCCACACGTACAAACTCAAGATACTGGTAAAGTGATAAGGACAAAAGAGTAGTTTTCCCATTTAAAAACAATTCTTTTTAAAAAAATTTATCTTTATTGATTTCAGAGAGGAAGGGAGAGAGAATCATCAATTGGCCGCCTCCTGCACGTCCCCTACTGGGGATCGAACCTGCAACCTGGGCATGTGCCCTTGGCCAGAATCGAACCCAGGACCCCTCAGTCCACAGGCCCAGGCTCCATCCATTGGGCCAAACCAGCCAGGGCTAAAATAATTCTTAATATTTACTTAAAAGGAAAACTCCATAAACAAAATGAACTGCTTTTAAAAGTATATGTATGCATTGCCCTGGCCAGTCTGGCTCGGTTGGAGTATTGTCCCAGGCACCAAAGGGTCAAAGGTTTGGTCCCCAGTCAGGGTACATACCCAATAATGGGTTTGATCCCCAGTCAGGGTACATACCCAATAATGGGTTTGATCCCAGTTGGGGCAGGAGGCAATTGATCGATGTTTCTCTCTAGAATCGATGTTTCTCTCTCTTCCCTTCCTCTCTCTAAAATTGATAAAAACATATCCTTGGGTGTGGATTTTAAAAAAAGGCATCATTTCCCCCAAGTCACTTATCTATTCCACTGCTTGGTAAAGTTATTTATTGTATGTTGGTTGTCTTCAGAGAGCTACATGATTCATCTCAGACTCTGTTAGTATTCTCCATGGCTTTGGCTCAGATCCTAGCAGAGTGGGTCCATGATCTAATGAGTCACTGGCATTTCTGATTGCTGTAATACTATGATTTCACCTACTGTCTCTATTCCTTGCCCCATCCCAGATCATTCATTTAAGTTATCAATGTTCTTTATACTTGAGTAATATCAAACTATACACTGTTATAGTGGTGACAAGTTAATTACATAGTTATTAAGTGATAATGTGTGAGTAGTAACATAAGTTATCACATAATTACTTTTGTTCTCAGAGGCATTGCCATGTAATTAAAGCAAGCCGGATATAATATTTTGCAGCAACTAACAGTGCTGAATTAGATATTCCTGCTGTCCTGCTCCTTCTAATAAATTTGCTCTCAGTAATTTCTGGGTCAATTTGGTTTTTCAGTTCTTTGTTCATTTTTCCATCTTTCTTAGATATCTACACATTAGTGACGATTTATGTGCTAAGACTGGCCTGCTATATACGTTTTATACCAACTGTTACCAGCTACATGCTGCCACATGGCACATGAAACAGTCAACTTAAACGCTGCATTTTTTATTACCTGCAGCTACTTTAGGTAAGAAAATAAGATATAAATTAAAAATTTGACTAATCTGAATTTACTAGACTCCTGCCACTACCAGTCCTATACTTGGTTTTTATTATAAGTAGCAAATGAAAAAAAAAACACAAACCTAGAATGCTATCTAAGTACTTTTATTCAATCAACCAACAGCTATTGAATGCCTACCATCACTAGGTATTGTGCTAGATAGACATCAAAGGATTCAAAGATAGATAAAAGATAGTGTTTGACCTTGAGGACTGTATAGTTTTAGAAGAGAAAGTTACATCAGTACTTTAAAAACAGTCCTGGCAGAAGTGTGCAGCATGTACTTACTAGGAAAAACTGTTGGCAGAGATCAAAAAGAGTCTACGACAGTGTTTTAGGAGTATTTCTCAAAGTGTGGTCCCTGAACCAGCAACTCGCTGTCCCATCTCCTAAGCCCAACTCAGACCTAACAAACCAGTAACTTTGAGGACAGGGCCTAGCAACGTGTCTTTTGACAAGCCCTCAGGCATTTCTGATGTATTCTCATGTTTGAAAAACAATGTTCTAGGTCAGTGGTTGGCAAACTGCGGCTCGCAAGTTTGCCGACCACTGACCTAGACTCTCGATTCCAATAATTACAGGCTGTTGTTATTCCTACAGATATGTCATCTGTATATTATATAGAAGATTCTCTCTTTGTTTTTAATTTTTGCCATTTTAATTATGATGTGTCTTGGTGTAGGTCTCTTTGGGTTCCTCTTGTTTGGGACTCTCTGAACCTCTTGAACTTGTATGTCTGTTTCCTTAACTGGGTTAGAAAAGTTTTTGGTCATTATTTCTTCAAATAGGTTCTTGATCCCTGGCTCTTTCTCTTCGCCTTCTAGTATCCCTATGATATGGATATTGTTATGCTTCATGTTGTCCCAAAGTTCCCTTTAACAATCTTCATTTAAAAAAAAAATGTTTTTATTGATTTTAGAGAGAGAACAAAGGACAGGGAGATATAGAAACATCTATGAGAGAGAAACATTGATTGCTGTTCCTGCACACCCTCTACTGGGGATGGAGCCTGTAACTCAGGCATGTGCCCTGACTGGGAATAAACTGGTGACCTCCTGTTGCATGGGATGATGCTCAACCAACTGACCCACACCTGCCCAATCTTTTAAATTCTTTTCTCTCTTTGCTTCTCCAATTGGGTGTTTTTCCTACCTGTCTTCCAAACCACTGACTTGATCTTCTACTTCATCTAACCTACTTTTCATTCCTTCCAGTGTATTTTTGATGTCAGATATGGTATTCTTCATTTCTGACTGGTTCTTTTTCATGGTTTCTATGTCATTTTTCATGCCGATGTAGTTCTCACTATGTTCTAATCATCTTTATAACTATTACTTTGACCTCTATATCTGATAAATTGCTCTTGGCAAACTAAATTTAGAGATCCACTGGATAACTTCAATATATTCTGTGAAATATTGATTGGAGCCTCTGACCTGTTTGCCACTGCTTATTACAGCAGAAACCGATGTTTAAGATTATGATACTGAGAATTAGTTCTCGTATTTTTACTACAGGTAATTACGACAATGGATATTAAATGCTACCTCCTTTCCTAACATGTGTTCTCCCCATATTTGTCTTGATTTTAAGTAGCAGTAAGAAAAAAGGTAGCTGTGATCAGTTGTTTCTCTGTCACTGGATTAGTCACATAATACACGTTAGCATGGATTAATTTTAAATCAAGTGACTTGATACTAAAGTAATGGCCTACCCTGCAATTTCCTGACTCACTTCATTCTTTTTGATAAAATCTTTCAAAAACCACTTTCTTAGATATACTGACTAGAATGGTTTTTATTTAATGGTAGGGAGCATATTTGTTTGCCACTGGTAATGTGATTTATTTATTTATTCATTCATATGACTGACATTTACTCAGTAGCTACCCTATGCCAGGCACCATGTTGGGTTCTGGGGATACACTGGTGATTAAGACACATACTACTGTCTTGAAGCTTATATTTTAACTAGAGACCAGGTGCACATATTTGTGCACGGGTGGGTCTGGCTGGCCCGCCCTGATGGGGGCCGATCAGGCTGGTGGGTGGGAGGGACCATGGGTGGTTGGCCAGTCAGCTTTGCCTCCAATCAGGGGGGTGGGGACAGGCCAGCCCCACCCCCGACTGGGGTGGTGGGGGCCAATTGGGGGCCGCAGGGAGGGTGGCCACAGTGTACGTCATAGTGACCGGTTGTTCTGATTGATTGGCTTTTATATATATAGATTGGGGAGATAAAACACATAATAAATTAGTAATTAATATAATAAGATAATTCCAGAGAGTATTAAGTGCTATTAAGGAAAAAGACTATATGTAGCAATAGAGAATAACAGTGAAAGGATCCATGTTATTTAGGATGATTAGAGAAGAGGTGACTTTTAAGTTGAGACTAGGAGAAAGAGATAGCCATGTGAAGAGTAGAGGGAGAACATTCTAGGCAAAGGGAACTCTGTGTGTAAAAGTATCTAAGGCCTGAAAGAAGATCAGTATAGCCAGAGGACCCAAGCAAAGGTGAGAGTGGCATGAAATGCACTTGAAGGGATAGAAGGTCATATAGATCCTCTTAGGCCACAATCGGAGTTTAGATTTTTACTCTAAGTGCAACTATAAGCCACTGAAAGGTTGTACGTGGGGGCGGGGTTGAGATAATTAAATTTCTTCCTAAAATGATTATTTTGACTACAGTGTAGAAATGAAATAGTTCAAGGGAGAGTGAAGTATGGAGATCAGTTAGGAAGCTACTGTAGTAAGTAGAAAACAGGCCTGAGCAAAAGTCCTGGTAAGAAGGTGGATGAATGTGAGATAAGATATGAGCATATCCTTAAAATGAAGTCAAAAGAACTCACTGAAGATTGAACAGAGGGAAAGGAAGCCATCAAGAATGACTCGTAGGTTTCTAGCTTGAGATATAGAGTGTTTGATGTTCTGTGTATTGTGTCATGCTGTAGGGAACATTTAAAAAGGGCATAGACATGGCATGAAAACATACATATTTATAGAGCCCAGCCATCAATTACCCTTTTGAAAAATAATTACTTCACCTCCAGTATTGCTCAGGAGTCAGTAGATGTGTTTTGTCCTATAAATCAACCTTTACTACTAATAGGACCCAGGGAGGGCATCTGACCCAAGAGCAAACAACTTAAGGTTCTTCCAGTACCCTGCTTATCAATTAAGCTAGTCTAGTATTCTCTTCCAGGAGTCAGAACGGAAAGCAAAGACCAGGAAGCTGATTGTGAAGTAGGAAGAAGCAGACATGCAATGCACCTGAGTAACATTAATGTGTAAGTATTGGAGTGAAAATCCATGAATGTCTGCTATTAGGGTCTCTAGAACTGATTCCAATCTAGAATTACCACCTGTCTCCACTCTCAGTGAAAACTTGTTTAGTTTGGCTGTTGTTTGAGATCACTTTTATAATAGTTAATACTTAATGAATCTTTACTATGAAACATTTCATTTAACTTTCATAATAACCCAAATGAGGTAGGTACTCATTTCCCTCATTTTTACTTAAAAAAATGTTTTTATTGATTTCAGAGAGAGGAAGGGAGAGAGAGAGTGGGATAGAAACATCAATGATGAGGGAGAATCTTGATTGGCTGCCTCCTGCATGCCCCCTACTGGGGATTGAGTCCACAACCTGGGCATGTGCCCTGACTGGGAATTGAGTTATGACTTTCTGGTTCATGAATCGACGACCAACTAGAGCCACATGGGCTAGGCATCCTCATTTTTATAGGTGAGGAAACTGAGGCTTAGAGATGTTAAGTAAATTGTTCATAGTCCCACAACTAGTTAATGATAGTACCAGGACTCAAACCCATGACTTTTGATCCACTGTCTCCCTTAAAGCTTTGTGCTTCCTTAAAAACAAAAAATCCTTATAAGCTAGATGAAATGGGTTTCTGTTCCTTTTGACCAAAGGAGTCAGATGAAAAGTCCCTTAAAGCCAAAGCATGGCTGCCCTACTATATCTTACCCTGCCTTCCATGTCAACAGATCCTTCACATATTTGTCATTCTTAAGAAAATTTAATAGAACAAAATAAATTAGTGTATTGTGTGGATTTTGAAATGTGCATATAAAAATAGCAAGATATCTATATCTATATATACAAAAGCCTAAGTGACCGTTCAAGTGCTTGACTGGTAGCTATGACGTGCACTGACCACCAGGGGGCAGACACTCGATGCACAGGCATGGAAACATGGAACAGAGGGAAGGGGGGATGGTGGGAAGAGATTAACCAAAGATCTTATATGCATATGGGCCCAGTGCACGGATTCATGCACCAGTGGGTCCCTTGGCCTGGCCTGTGGGGATTGGGCCAAAACCAGCCTGGTGCATGGATTTGTGCACCGGTGGGGTTCCTCGGCTTGGCCTGCAGGGATTGGGCTGAAACTGGCTCTCTGACATCCTCCAAGGGGTCCATTGTGGGAGGGCGCAGGCCAAGCCAAGGGACCCCACCGGTGCACGAATCTGTGCACCGGGCCTCTAGTATTATAGTAATATACCCATATCCTTTCTTTTACCACTGTCTTTGAATACTTTAATATAGAATAAATATCCAAATACTACTGTGAAAAAATTTCCTCCTTTACTTGCTGAAAAATTAAAAGAAAGAGCTCTGGTGGTGCCCTCTTATGTAAAACCAAGTTTTACAACCTGCTTGGCTTACATGGCATTTGAAAGGCAAAGAAAACCCTCCACTGTCTTTCACTGTCCTTTTTTACAGAGTCTGTTACTCATAGGCTGTAGAACTGGTCATCCCTTCGATATCATTATTTTTGTCAGTCATTGAGGCAGGCTGGAGCAGTAGTGCAAGAAGGCAAAAGAAGTTTACTGTAAGGCACTGAATAAATGATTGTTTACAAGGTTATATCCTTGATTTTAGTCCTAGATTTACTTAACAACTTTGAGAAGATATGAGAAGACTAATTTTAAATATAATGGTCAAACTTATTTTTAATAAATTTTCAGTTTTGCGTTCTTCATCATGGGCGAGTGATTTTATTTTCAAACATGACGTTTTTCTAGCCATATGCAAGAGGGCAGATATTGTTTATTTGAATACCTTTTGTCAAGTTCATTAGCGAAGTCAGTTTCTGTAGAAGGTGAGCAACTCACCTTGTCTGACCTTATCTTTTGCACAGATGTGCATCCACTTTTATCTTTACTATGATGGCTAATTTATAGCAGGATAGAATATTTTAGATTCTTCTCTAATGAAGGAAGGTATTTAGAAACAAAGGTGGTAGTGACACTTTTATGTGTTTGGATCATGTTGTATTACAAAAATATTTAAGTTTAATAAAGATGCTAACCAGCCCTGGCTGGGTGCTCAGCTAATTAGAGTGTCATCCGATACACCAAAGGTTTTGAGTTAGATTCCGGTCTGAGCACATACCTAGAGGTTGTGGGTTTGATCCCCTGCTGGGGCATGTTTTGGAGGCAACTGATTGATGTTTCTCTCTCTCTCTCAAAATTTATAAAAACACATCCTCAAGTGAGAATTAAAAAAGAAAAAATATGTTTACCAGATTTTTTTCTACAAAGATGTGTTTTAAATATTTTATAATTGCTTTACTATGTCCCTAAAATTGATTTTTCAGAAAAATCATGTACTGCTGCTGGTATGAGTACAAGATCACTGTCTCTTTATATTGTGTTTTAGTGTTAGCCTAATTACTGGAGTGAGAAAATCTGAAAAACCTTTACCCATAAATTCATATATTTAACAAGTCACAACCTTGAAACCTTGCTCTACCTGAAAGCACCATTAAAAGTGCTTGACTATTATTACTAGAGGAAATTTTTAATAAAAGCTAATTAAGCTACAAAAGTCCCAAGTAGTTAACTGATTTTAGGGGCTAAATTTCTGGTACTTCTAATTATCCCTGATGGCTTTAGTTAGTGTTTCACAACCATGACAGATGACAGTGAAACACTGCAGCGAAATTCATCCACCCTGACACTGCTAACCACCGGCTTCTCCCTCGCCAAGTAAAATCAATACTCTGTTTGAGTAAACACGTTTACAGCTTTATTAGGATGTCTTGCTTGTTCTGTAACAGCTACTTGAAGCTGTGGTAACAAATCGACTCAACTCAGTTAAACCTAGAGAGCTGGGTAAGAGGCCCATCGATAAGGTTGTTATAAAAATAAACTGCAGGAGATCAGAAAGCTGGAGCAAACAGTCTGGTAAATGTCAATATTTTCTCTTACAGAGAATGACAAAAAACAGTGAGATCATGTGCAAAGCCTTTTTTCCTCTTAAAAATGTTTTTTGTTTCACTGGATAAAACATTTCTTGTTTTTGTGCATAATTCTTCTGAATGAAATTTTTGCTTCCTAATTCCCATGTGCATCTGGAACAGGAAGCTGGTGTAAATACTTGCTATGTTTCCTTCATTTCAGATGCTTTTCCTTCATATTTAGAGGCTTATGTTGGTCTTCACTGCTTTATAAAATGATCTTATTCAAGTTATCTGGAATGCTTGTGGTGGTTCAATCTTACCTGCTTTTATTCATGAAACAAAACATTTTCATCTACAATGGGAGGTCATTTCAATGCAGTGTTCACTCTTGCTATAATATCTGTGAGACCTGATGTTGTATCTTCCAAATTCGCCTTCCATACTTAAGCATTTTACAAGAGCAAACAGTGTTAGCTTCAGACAGGCTGCACAACCTCCTGACTAGGGTAGTACATAAAAATACCTGCTACCTATTAGGAGCAAACCTCCATGGTGTCTATAGCTCTACCAAATAAGAACTCATATACCCTCTTTTAGATGTTCACAGGTTGCTCAAAGAAGTAACATCTGGCAGGAAATTCCCACTTCAATTTGGCTAGCTTAGACTACCCAGATGTGACAAAGTAATGGTCTCCCCCACTCCTCCTGCTGAAAAGTTCTCAGATGTAAACTTGTTTTTCACCTTCTATGTAGTCTAGTTAGTAAAACTTTGTTTTGTTTCATATTGACTACCAACAAGTCATGAATTTCAAGTAACAACTCAAAACCCATATGTTAAACAACACAGATTTTTCTGGAAAAAGGAAATCAACAAACATTAAACTCTGAGATAACTTAAAAAGCTACTGTGCCTGCCAGGGTAAGGTCTGACCTAGCAGGCATTTGCATAATGGAAACCAAAGCCTAAGTGGTGTCAGATGGTGCAGTGACTGACATGGACAGGAAGTCAATTCAGAGCAAAGGTTCCTCTGCAGTAATAGCTCAGCCCAACACACCTCCCACACAAAATGAGCAACTGAGCCATACGGTATAATGTATAGCAAGTGCTCAGTGCGATGAGTATGAGGATAACTTATTTCCTCTTTCTGGGGTTGAAAATGGAAACCTGTCAAATGCTATTAACTTGGCATTGCATTTGAATTAAAAAAAAATCAAAGAATCTTTTACTAGTAAATGCCCCTAATTCAGGAAAGAGCTCTTGAAGAGTATCACTAAGCATGGTTTTACTCATAGAGTTAAGGTACCCTTCTACCCCAACTCCTTTCAAAATACTGCTTTAAAGATCGTTCCTCCTCATGGAACAAAAATGTACAAGATCAGGTTAGCATTCTAATTTTAAACCTAATGTGTGATCTCTTGATGTGGTTCCCAAAATAAAATTTTAGCATATGCTTCTGTTTATTGTTAAAGCAAACATCTTGGATACCCACATGTCAAGAAAAACTACATCAAAGGCTTCTATCCATTTGGGATATTGACTCTTGACCTACATAATTCCAAGAGGCCTATATAAAAGACTGCTTAACTGACAACCTTCATTTGGGTTATGAACATGTGTAATTACTGGCTCATGAATTAATGAGCCGGGAGATCTGGCTTCTACTAAGGAATATTTGCCATTGACTCTCTTTCTTTGGGCCTTGCTTTCCTCATCCATCAAATGGGGGCTTTGTAACAGAGCATGGTTTCATACCTAACATTAACCCATTCTAGGAGTTGCTTCATGAACCACCAAGTAAATTGTGGATACGGCCAAATGGGAATCTGTTTAATCTCATTTCATGCTGATTCAGATAAGACTTCATTTGAACATAGTTTCATTACTGAAAACATGAAAACCTGAAAATATAATCCTTAAAAATACTTTCAGCACTAACATTTTAAGCAATATGTTAAAGACCCATTGATACAAAGTCATAGCTGCTGGATAAAGGAGATGATAGTATGCTTATTTATGTGAGCTTATTTATGTCCTAATTCATTAGCAAGATAACAAATTTTGTTAATATTTACCTTAATTCAAAAACCTGTATTTTATCAACTGACAACTCCTGACAGCAGGGTGGTTCTAAAATTTGGAGAGCATTTGATGACAGAAACTGATTTTAATTTGTCATCTATTTCATGGGCTGGAAATAAAATATACACATCTTAACTCTATAAATTGTCAATGATAGCTGGATAATTAAAGACAAAATAAATTAAGAGCCTGTGTTTATGCCTCAGATTTGGGAATTCAGATATCTGAAGTGAGAATAGCTATGAATTTAGAAATAGTGTTGCTAATTTTCATTTGTCTTATTTAGACCTCTGTTGATAGTAAACAGCCTTACAACATCAGGAGTTACATCTCATACAAATATTTATATAGTTTTGGGAATTATTTCTAATGACTATTTATCATGGCTAAGACTCTGCTAGGTCCCAAGGTTGGCTAGGCTATGCATCAGCATTACCAACATGTGATTTTATTTTTTGATATCATGAATTACAAAGCCAATAAAGATATACTGTAACAAGTTTAAACATCACTTAGATAAGATTAAACTTGAATACATTTAGCTTTATGAAAACTTACTATATTGCTACCTATGTTCATTTTGCTATTAATGATTGATTAAATTTGTTATGTCAGAGATTGGTACCAGTCTACAGACTAGTGTTTAAAAAACCACTTTGGCTATTTCAATATACTAATGGAATGCAGTATAACAAAATGATTAGGGGTAAGAACGCTTGGGTCAAACTTTGAGTTTGAATCCTGGCTTTCACTGTGACCTTGGGCAAATTACTTGATCTTCAAACCTCGGAGACCAGAGGAACTGTCCAGTTGGGCCTAGGCCCAGATGCCAATCCCAGATTTGTGAAGCGAAATAAAGAGTTGTTGTTTTAGATTAAGTTTTTGGGGTTCTGATATGCAGCAAAAGCTAACCGATAACATGTTGTATGAATCACACAGATATGGTAGGTAAAACGGACTCAATCCATGTAATAGCAACTGGGATCACTATTGGATTCCAATTAGTTCCATTTGACTTAAAATTTTCTAGGCCAGAAAACTGATACACACATATTTTGTCATGTCTAAGAAAGTTAACTTCAGAAATTTTGCTTATGACATTTCCGCTGGCCCTCTGGAAATAAATAAAATTTTATAAATATCAATATTGTTTTCTTAGAATGAACTTTCTCAATTATATACAAATATAGGAACATAAGGTTCATATTTGAGCTTTGGGGCCTGATAACCTACTATCTCCATCTTATCCAAATCTCCAGGAGATAAAGTCCTTTGAATTTCATTACCTGTTTATAACTGCATCTAGATGGAGGCCACCCAGGGTACTAGATCTTTGAGAGAACATTTCATGCTTGTGAGATATTCCAGACTTCACCCTAAAATCATCCTGTATTCCAGGTGAACCAATGTTATTTCTCTTTTCTGTCATGGCTTGGGAATAACTATGCCTCTTTTAACTAATATGGGCTTAAGTACTCTTAGGCAGGGTTCTTGAAATGTGGTTCTCATCCAACGTCAGCTTATCTAAGTCTCTGAATGTATTACACTAGAGTATCACGTCATAAAGTGTCCTATGATTGTGCAAGGTGTGGACCTCTATTTCCTTCCCCCTGCATGAAGTTGAGCTACTGTCTGTGGTAGATTTCATATTCCCCATGGCCAATCCAATTCTGTACTTCATTTGCTGGTTTTAAGGAAAAGCGCTGCTTAAGAAATAAAACAGCAAGAAGTCCTGCTAGCGTTAGAAGATGAAAGGCCGTTGTTGCTCTGGGTGGGGCAGGCGTGTGCAGACCTAATCTCAGTTATCAGCAAGCAAGTTCTCTGCACACAGGGGGTCGTACCAAGGTTTTGGTTTTTTAAGCCAAGGAGTGTGAGAAAGGATGTAGTTAATACTCAGCAAGTAATTTTCTAGTCTTCTGAGTCTAACAGCAAAGGCAGAAAAAAAATCATAAGAATTCCGCACCACTTCTTTGAATAGCACAATGAAGCAGCAATTACAAAGAATGGGAAAATAAGCTAAAAGTGTTTGGGAACAAACAAACAAAGTGAGAATAGGAAATAAGAAGATAATTTAAAGAATCTCTATGGCTGTCAGAAGTATAGGCAGGTGCTATATAATAGCATCCCTGTTCTGGAAACTTAATCTTTTTCTTTTTTAACCAAAATTATTTTCTGAACATTAATTAGAAAGTGAAATTAGTGCTCCCTTTTATTAGATGGGAAATCAAATAATTACTTACATTGTGATTGCTAAGTGGCTTTAAGAATCATCTGCATATTGTAGGTAATATCTTTAGGGTAGTATACTTTCTCTGCTAAAGTCATGAGAAATTTAAAAATAAAAAATATTAGAGGCAGCACAGTTACCTTACCATCCTTCAAAATACTAAACTGTTCTAAGCTATGTAGGGCTCTTAACTACATTTAATGAAGCTTAAAAAACCCCCACATATTTCTACTGATTTCAGAGAGGAAGGGAGAGGAGAGAGAGAAACATCATTGATGAGAGAGAATCATTGATCGGCTGCCTGCTGCATGCCTGGTACTGGGGATCGAGCCTGCAATCTGGCCATGTGCCCTGACCAGGATTCAAACCGTGACCTCCTGGTTCATAGGTTGATGCTCAACCATTGAGCAATACTAGCAGGGCTAATGAAGCTTTTTTAATCCTAAGAATGTTGGTCCTTAGGTAAGGTCTCTAGTCATTTGTCTGAGAGTTATATATCTACGTGCCTGCCAAACACATACTCGTTTGTAGTCTAAAGATGATTTGTAAGTCTCTAGACCATATTCCTACAACTGCCATAAAATATTTGACTAAATCATATTAGATTAACATAGGCTCATATTGACAGCCTACTGGAAATATATTGTTAGGGCTCCTTTCATGGTACTTATTATGATTTTCCCCCTCAGTTTCCTTTACTGGGAAGACACAGGGGAAGAGATTTCATCAGGAACAATGACAGTGCCTATCATAAAGTGTTCTCAGTGTTTCCATTTGTTACTATGGTAGTGACAAAGAGGGTTCCAAATGAAAGGGCAGACCCGCTGTGACTAAGCAGAGCAGGACAACAGGAAGAAGTTTCCTCCTGACCTGGGAAATTAGGAAATCATACTTGGAGATTATAGAATTGTCTCCATTTCCAAGGGTACCATCATAGCACTTGGGCTGTTGAGGGAGAATGTGAAAAAGGTAGTTCCATGAGGGCTGGCTAGTGACAAATAAAGGGCAAATGTGACCAAGTGCTTAAGAACCTAAACAGAACAAGGAGGTATGCTTGTAGAGGCTGAGGGATTTGTCACTGTCACTAAACCCTTGAGATGGAACTATGAATTTAACTTAATATACATTTGAGGTATTCATTTTTAAATTATACATGAAAACATGATATAGCCATATATATTTTATTTTTTTAAATTTCTTTATTAAGGTATTACATATGTGTCCTTATTCTCCCATTACCCCCCCACCTCCCATTCATGCCCCCAGCCCCCTGTTGTCTGTGTCCATTGATTAGGCTTACATGCATGCATATAAGTCCTTTCATTGATCTCTCCTCCTTACCACCCCCCCCACCCCCCCACACACACACCTTCCCTGAGGTTTGATGTTCTGATTAATGTTTCTCAGTCTCTGGATCTATTTTTGTTCATCAGTTTATGTTGTTCATTATATTCCACAAATAAGTGAGATCATATGATATTTATCTTTCTCTGCCTGGCTTATTTCACTTAGCATAATGCTCTCCATCTCCATCCATGTTGTTGCAAATGGTAAGAACTCCTTTTTTTTTTTTTTTTAACAGGTGTTCCTCTTTTATTTTTCCCCATAGCTCCCCTCCACCTGATTCCCCACCCCACCCCATGCCCTTACCCCCCGCCACTGTCTTCATCCATAGGAGTAAGATTTTTGTCCAATCTCTTCCCGCACCCCTCCCACCTGCTTCCCCTGAGAATCGTCAGTCCACTCCCTTTCTATGTCCCTGATTCTATTATATTCACCAGTCCATTCTGTTCTTCAGATTTTTTGTTCACCTGATTTTTAGATTCACTTGTTGGTAGGTATGTATTTGATGTCATTTTGTTGTTCATAATTTTTATATTTACCTTTTTCTTCTTCTTCCTCTTCTTAAAGGATACCCTTCAGCATTTCGTGTAATCCTGGTTTGGTGGTGATGAACTCCTTTAGCTTTTTCTTGTCTGTGAAGCTCTTTATCTGCCCTTCGACTCTGAATGATAGCTTTGCTGGGTAGAGTAATCTTGGTTGTAGGTTCTTGCTGTACATCACTTTGAATATTTCTTGCCACTCCCTTCTGGCCTGCATAGTTTCTGTTGAGAAATCAGCTGACAGTCGTATGGGTACTCCCTTGTAGGTAATTAACTGTTTTTCTCTTGCTGCTTTTAATATTCTCTCTTTGTCTTTTGCCCTTGGCATTTTAATTATGATGTGTCTTGGTGTGGTACTCTTTGGGTTCCTCTTGTATGGGGTTCTGTGTGCTTCCTGAACTTGTAAGTCTATTTCTTTCACCAGGTAGGGAAAGTTTTCTGTCATTATTTCTTCTAATAGGTTTTCAATATTTTGCTGTCTCCCTTCTTCTGGCACCCCAAAAATTCGGATGTTGGTTCGCTTGAAGTTGTCCCAGAGGCTCCTTACACTATCTTCATATTTTTTGATTCTTTTTTCTTTTTGTTTTTCTGGTTGGATGTTTTTTGTTTCCACATATTTCAGATCTTTGGTTTGATTCTTGGGGTACGTTGATCTACAGTTGAGTTTCTGTATATTCTTTATTTCAGACAGTGTATGCTTCATTTCTGACTGATCCTTTTCCATTTTTTTGGCATTCTCATTAAGCTCCTTGAAGGTCTCATCAAGTTTCTCAGCGGTTTTAAGAAGATTCTTGAGTAACCTTATAAATGTGGTTCTGAACTCTATGTCATCCAGTAGTTTGCTTTCCTCCGTTTCTTTCATTTGTGACATGTTTCTTTGTTTCCGCATTTTGGCTGCTTCCCTGTGTTGATGGAGTGGCTTTGTGTGGTAGGTGACCTATAGGGGGCAGTAGCTCAGCCTCCCCAATCACCTGATGTGGATGCTCTTGGTACACCCCTTTGTGGGCTGAGTGCAAAGTCTTGGTGTAGTTAAGCCTGAATTGCTGTTAGTACGCTGGGAGGAATTGACCTCCAGGCCAATTAGCTGTGAGCACTCCCTGTGTCTATAATGGAAGAACTGCTGCGCTGAAGACACGCTTATGGGGCAGGACTTGTTTCAGTGGGGCTTTGGTGCTCACTGAGTCTGCCTCTTGAATGTGTCACTTATGGATGTGAGGAGTTGAAATCTGGTGTCTCACACTGACCACTAGATACACTGGCTTCTGGATCTCCAATGGGGTGCAGGTCAGCTACTGTCTGAGGCCACTCAGCAGGAGCTACAGTGAGAGCTGCAGTTTTCTCCTCTTTGCTTGGGGTTTGGAGGTTTTGGAGCTGTCTGACCCAGGCTGCAAGTTTTCTAGGTTAAGCTGCGATAGGGCAGGCTTTTCTTATGCTAACTCGGCTGCTTGGAGCTTGGGTGGGTTTGTAGGTTGTGTGGGGCGGGGTCTCAGGGCGTCACTAGGTTAGGGCGTGGGAAACAGCAATGGCTGCTAGTTAGCCGGCTCTGTGTCCCCGACGGCGACGGCGTCCTGGAGTCCCGTGCCCCAGTGCCGTAAACAATTATTCCTGTGCGCAGCTCTGCAAGCAAGCCACTCTCACTGGCAGACAGTCCAGCTTCTCCCTGTAGGAGTTTGGGTCCCCCGCGTCTCCCCAGAGACTGGATTTCAGAGTAATCGGGGGCTTGTCTCCGTTCGGGTTGAAAAAAGCAACGCACCCAGTCGCCCACCACCAGCCTGGATCACGCACCTCCGTACCTCAGCTTTTCAGCGCTCGTGCACATCTCAATGCTCTTTTCTCTTTCCTTCTAGTTGTAGAACTTCCACTCAGCCAGCTTTCCCGTGGTTCTGGGTGATAGACGTTTTGTCTTTTAGTTGCAGTATAAATTGTTGTGGGAGGCAGCAGTTTAGGTGTTTACCTACGCCGCCATCTTGGATTCCTTCAAGAACTCCTTTTTTACCACAGTGTAGTATTCCATTGTGTAGATGTACCACAGTTTTTTAATCCACTCATCTGCTGATGGGAATTTAGGATGTTTCCAAATCTTAGCTATGGTGAATTGTGCTATGAACTAGGGGTGCATATATCCTTTCTGATTCATGTTTCTAGTTTCTTGGGATATATTCCTAGAAGTGGGATCACTGGGCCATATGGGAGTTCCATTTTTAGATTTTTGAGAAAACTCCATACTTTTCTGCACAGTGGCTGCACCAGTCTGCATTCCCATCAGCAGTGCACAAAGGTTCCTTTTTCTCCACATCGTGGCCAGCACTTGTCATTTGTTGATTTGTTGATAATAGCCATTCTGACAGGTGTGAGATGGTACCACATTGTTGTTTTGATTTACATCTCTCTGATCATTAGTGACTTTGAGCATGTTTTCATATGTCTCTTGGCCTTCCTTCTATCTTCTTTCAAAAAGTGTCTATTTAGATCAGTTGCCCATTTTTTGATTGGGTTATCTTCTTTTTTTAAGCTGCATGAGTTCCCTGTAAATGTTGATATCCCTTATTGTTGATATCATTGGCAAATATGTTCTTCCATGCAGTGGGCTTTCTTGTTGTTTTATTGATGGTCTCCTTTGCTGTGCAAAAGCTTTTTATTTTAATGTAGTCCCATTTGTTAATTTTCTCTTTAGTTTCCAATGCCCTAGGAGCAGTATCAATGAAGAAATTGCTTCGGAATATGTCAGAGATTTTTCTGGCTGTGGATTCCTCTATTATTTTTATGGTGTCTCATTGTATGTTTAAGTCCTTGATCCATTTTGAGTTTATTTTTGTGTATGGTGTAAGTTGGTGGTCTAGTTTCATTTTTTTGCATATATCTGTCCAATTTTCCCAACACCATTTATTGAAGAGACTGTCTTGACTCCATTGTATGTTCATGCCTCCTTTGTCGAATATTAATTGGGCATAGTGATTTGGGTCGATTTCTGGGTTCTCTATTCTATTCCATTGATCTGTATGTCTGTTCTTGTGCCAGTACCAGGCAGTATTGAGAACAGTGACTTTGTAATACAGCTTGAAATCCGGTATTGAGATCCCACCTACTTTGTTCTTCTTTTGCAGGATTGCTGTGGCTATTAGGGGTCTTTTTTTTTATTCCAGATGAATTTTTGGAGTGTTCATTCTAGGTCTGTGAAATATGCTATTAGTATTTTAATGGGGAGTGCATTGAATCTATAGATTGCTTTGGGTAGTATGGACATTTTAATGATGTTGATTCTTCCAATCCATGAACATGGTATGTTCTTCCATCTGTTTATATCTTCCTCTATCTCTTTTTTCAGTGTCCTGTAGTTTTCCATGTATAGCTCTTTTACCTCCTTAGTTAAGTTTATTCCTAGGTATCTTAATTTTTTTGGTGCGATGGTAAATGGGATTGCTTTTTTAGTCTCTCTTTCTATAAGTTCACTATTGGTGTATAGAAATGCCATAGATTTCTTGACATTAATTTTGTATCCTTGCCGAATTCATTTATTAAGTCTATTAGTTTTTTGATGGAGTCTTTCGGGTTTTTTATATACAATATCATGCCATCTGCAAATAAGGACAGCTTTACTTCTTATTTTCCAATTTGGATGCCTTTTAGTTCTTCTTCTTGTCTAATTGCAATGGCCAATACTTCCAGTACTATGTCAAACAGGAGTGGTGAGAGTGGGCATCCCTGTCTTGTTCCTGTTCTTAGGGGAAATGGTTTTAGTTTTTGCCCACTGAGTATGATGTTAGCTGTGGGTTTATTATATATATCTTTTATTATATTGAGGTATGATCCTTCTATTCTCACCTTGTTGGGAGTTTTTATCAAGATGGGGTGTTGAATTTTGTCAAATGCATTTTCTGCATCAATTGATATGACTATGTGATTTTTATTTCTCAATTTGTTTATGTGATGTATCACGTTTATTGATTTGCGGATATTGTACCATCCTTGCATTCCTGGGATAAATCCTACTTGATCATGGTGTATGATCTTTCTGATGTAGTGCTGGATCCAATTTGCTAGAATTTTGTTGAGGATTTTGGCATCTATGTTCATGAGGAATATTGGCCTGTAATTCTCTTTCATTGTGTTGTCTTTATCTGGTTTTGGTATTAGGGTGATGCTGGCTTCATAGAAGGAGCTTGGAAGTGTTCCTTCCTCTTGAATTTTTTGGAATAGTCTGAGGAGAATAGGTTTTAGTTCTTCCTTGAATGTTTGGTAAAACTCCGCTATGAAGCCGTCTGGCCCTGGGCTTTTGTTTGCTGGAAGCTTTTTGATGACTGCTTCAATTTCTTCCATAGTTATTGGCCTATTGAGATGTTTAGATTCTTCCTGATTGAGTTTTGGAAGGTTATATTTTTCTAGGAATATGTCCATTTCCTCCAGGTTGTCCAGTTTGTTGGAATAGAGTTGTTCATAGTATTTTTAAACAATCCTTTGTATTTCAGTGGGGTCTGTTGTTATTTCACCTCTTTCATTTCTGATTTTGTTTATTTGGGTCCTCTCTGTTTCTTGGTGAGCCTAGCTAGAGGTTCATCAATCTTGTTTATCCTTTCAAAGAACCAGCTCTTGGTTTTGTTGATCTTTTGTATTTTTTTTTGGTCTCAATGTCATTTATCTCCACTCTGATCTTTATTATTTCCTTCCTTCTGCTTACACTGGGCTTTTCTTGTTGCTCTCGTTCTAACTCTTTGAGTTGTAGGGTTAGGTAATTTATTACCATTGTTTCTTGGTTTTTTTGCAGTAGGCTTGTAGAGCTATGAACTTCCCTCTCAAGACTGCTTTTGCTGTGTCCCATAGATTTTGGATTGTTGTGTTTTCATTGTCATTTGTTGCCATGATGTTTTTTTATTTCTTCCTTGATCTCTCTGGTAACCCAGTCATTGTTTAATAGCATGGTGTTTAGTCTCCATGTGTTTGATTTTTTTGGATTGTTTTTATTGTAGTTGATTTCCAGTTTTATGCCACTGTGATCTGAGAAGATGCTTGATATGATTTATATCTTCTTGAATTTGAAGAGACTTTGCCTGTGACCCAACATATAGTCTATCTTTGAAAATGACCCATGTGCACTTGAGAAGAATGTATATTCTGTGGCTTTGGGGTGAAATGTTCTGAAGATGTCAATTAATTCCATCTGGTCTAGTGAGTCATTTAGGATTGATGTTTCTTTGCTGATATTTTGTTTAGCGGATTTGTCCAATGGTGATAGTGGCGTATTAAAGTCTCCTACTATGATTGCTGTCAATCTCTCCAGGAGTTTTTTTTTATGTATTTGGGTGCTCCTGTGTTGGGTGCGTATATGTTTATCAGAGTTATTTCTTTTTATTGGATTACTCCCTTTAGTATTATGAAGTGGCCTTCCTTATCTCTTGTTATGTCCTTCACTTTGAGATCTAATTTGTCAGATATAAGTATTGCTACTCCAGCTTTTTTTTCATTTCTATTCGCCTGAAAAACCTTTTTCCATCCATTCACCCTCAGTCTGTGTGCGTTTTTCCTGAGGTGGGTTTCTTGTAGACAGCAGATATATGGGTTGTGTTTTCTTATCCAATCTGTTACCCTATGTCTTTTGATTGGGGCATTTAATCCATTTACATTTAAAGTTGTTATTGATAGGTACTTATTTGTCACCATTTTTATTCTTTCCCCCTGTGATCCTTCTTCGCTTCCTATTTTTTTTTTTTTTTTTACAGCAGACCCTTTAGCATTTCTTGCATTGCTGGTTTGGTGATAATAAATTCCCTTAGTCCTTTTTTGTCTCTGAAGCTCCTGATCTCACCTTCAATTTTGATTGATAGCCTTGCTGGGTACAGTATTCTTGGATTCAGACCCTTCCTTTAATGACTTTGTATATTTCATTCCATTCCCTTCTGGCCTGATGAGTTTCTGTTGAGAAATCAGTTGCTAGTCTGATGGGGGTTCCTTTGTAGGTAACTTTCTGTCTCTCTCTGGCCACTTTTAAGATTCTTACTTTGTCGTTGGTGTTTGCCAATTTAATTGTAATGTGCCTTTTCATCAGTGTTTTGGGGTTCATTTTGCTTAGAACTCTGTGAGCTTCTTGGATTTGTGTGGGTTTTTTCTTCCCTATATCTGGGAAGTTTTCTGTCGTTTCTTCAAAGTTTTTGTATTCCTTGCTCAGTTTCCTCTTCTTCTGGAACCCCTATTATGCGGATGTTGTTTTGTTTCGTGTTGTCCCAAAGTTCCCTTAGGCTCTCCTGCTTTTTAATTTTTTTTTTCCTAGAAGCTGCTCTACTTGGGTATTTTTTCCTACCTTGTCTTCTAGCTCACTGATGTGGTGCTCTGCTTCTTCTATGTCTACTCTTGATGCTTTCTATTGAGTTCTTTACAGCAGCAATGTCATTTTTCATTTCTTCTTGGTTCTTCTTCATTTCCTCTTGGTTCTTACTCATATTATCGAATTTGTCTTCCATTCTTTTCAGCCACCTTATGATCATTTCTCTGAATTCTTTCTCTGACAGGTTGTTTGCCACCATTTCGTTTACTTCCTTTTCTGGTAATGCCTGCTTTTCTTTCATATGCGGGCTGTTTCTTTGTGTCCTCATGGTCTTTCTTCTCTGGGTGTCTAGTTATGTAGTTCTCTCTCTCCTGTGTTGATTTAAAGGCACAAAATACAACACAACCAGGTACAACACACAAGGCATTGAACAGAAATGTATTCATGATATTAATAACCCCAAATAAAGGTGACCACCGGAGAAAGGCAAATTAGGGGATAGGAGAGAAAGAAGAAGAGAAAAAAAAGAAAAGAAAAGAAAGGAGTGCCAAAATGAAATTTGGAAAAGGAAAAAAAAAAGTAAGAAAGAAAAGAAAGGATGAGAATAAGAAAGAAAAGGGGAACAAACTATATAAATGGGGAGAAAACTCCAATAGAACAGCCACTAATCCCAGCAACAAGTACCTGGAGATGAATACAAACTACAAACAACAACTAATATCAAGTGAGGTGAGGAAAAACAGAAAGAAAAAACAAACTAAAACAAAGAAAATAAAACAAAAAAAAGAATAAGCAAACCAATCTCACAAACAAGCATAAAAAATTGATATAATCAACATTCAAGCAAACAACAAAAGGATAGAGAGAAAAACAATTTTTTGGATAGTGAAGACAGTGGAGAGGTGTGTATGAACTCGGAGCAGGAGATTGGAAATTAGATATATAAGTAGGGTGAAATTTTGACGGGGTAAAAAAAAAAAGAATAGGGAAAATCTAAAGCAGGAGAAGGGTAAGAGAAACAGGACAACAAAAGGGGAAAAATTAGGAAGAGAGTGATGGCATAAAGGTAGACTTGAGATAGAGTAGAATGATGCTAAAGGAACGATGAAAATAGAATGTAAAACACTAATCTCAAAGTCAAATAAAGAGAAAATAAAATGACACTTTTTTAAAAAAAGGTAAAATAGTAGTAGTAATAATACTGATTGAAAATAAAAATGTAGTAATTATTAAAAGGTAAAATCAAGTGAGGAAAAAATAAAAAAATTAGTTTCTTAAAAGATGGAAATAAAAAGTGCAGTAGTGAGGGTCATTCACTTCCTCTATTGTTCTGTTTGGAATGCCTGTTTCCTGGTCAGGACAGTATTGCAGTTCCCTGTCTTCCACTGCTCCTCAGTGTTGTAAGCCAGTCCTGATTTTTAAGCAGGCAGTGTGTCTTACTTTCTTGTATTCCTTTATTTGTGATTACACAAGAGTCAATTTGTGATTCAACCCCTTCGTGGCAATGTTTCTGGATTGACCTCCGGGTCTATAGGTCCTCTCTAGCCTGTGCTTAGATCCTGCTTTCCCTGTGGCATTCAATACCGGTTTGTGGGAGTGGGCTGCCCCAGAGCTGGTTCTCCGACGGTCACTCCCCGCTCTGATCCCCAGGTTCCAGAAAAACAACTTTCCCCTGCAGTCTCCTAGGGTGTCCCCAACTGGGTGATCCCATGCATTGGGCTCAGCAATCAGAAGCAAGGATTTAAAGAGGAGAAAGCGCAAGTGTGCAAACTCTGGGGCTGCACACAAGTCTGCAGAGTCCTTCCTCCCCCACTCCCGTGCCCCCCCCCCCCCCCCAGTGTCCAAGCAGCTGGCACACTTTTAAAATTTTTAGGCTGTCCTTCTGCATCAGATCAAAATGGGTTGCTTTTTAGAGATCCCCTCTGTTAGCAGCTCTGAGGACCCCCTTCCACATTCATGGATCACGCCAGCCTCAACAGCCATGGATTTTTCTAGGCGCAGACTTCCCCCAGTCCTCCAGCTCCTGCAGTGCATGCGTTTCTCTGTCCTGCTGGGACCAGAGACCTCACCTTATCCCAGGCGAAATCTGACCTTTCCGTGGTGGTGTGTAGAGCTCCTCTGAATCCGCGTGTTTGCGCCAAATGGGGACTGGTGCTCTGGGGTTCGCAGCTGTTCGGTGGGTGCTGCAGTTGTAGATTTTCAGGCTTCAGATAATATCCACTTTCCCCTTCAAGATGGCGCGGTCTCTGTGTCCGAGCCAGTGGCTCCAGGAGGGAACCCAGCAGCAGTGGGGGCTGCTCGGTCAGGGGAGCCCCGTCCAGCAGTCCCCCACCTTCTCCTGGAGTATAGCTGTCCCTTAACTCACCAACAGACACTCCCTGTGCGACCCTCAGCTGTTCTTTCTATCTTCTCCGGGACAAGGCTCGGGACACGCCTGTCTATTCTGCCACCATTTTTTTTTCCCCTAGCCATATATATTTTATGTGGCTAATAGAAACACATGGTACTCTGGAACTGAGATATGTAATTAGTGCAAGGTAGGTGAGGGGATGCTTTATCCAAAAACTTAAATTTGGGACTAATATATAGTTATGCAAAGTCACAAAAGACAGAAACACTCTTAAGCCAGTAAAAATTGAAAGTAATAGGAGGCATATATTAACTATCTAAAGATAGAATGTGTCACTCAGAAAGGAGATCTATCTATCTATATAAAAGGTTAATATGCAGTGTCCCCTCAGGAGTTCAACCAGTTCGATTGCTCACTATGACGTGTGCTGACCACCAGGGGGCAGCATGAAACATGGCGGGCGATCGGCGGCAGCGGGTTGCTGAGGAAGTGAGGGAAGGCGGAGGCAGGGAACCTGATTAGCCCCGATTGCTGGCCAGGCCTAGGGACCCTACCTGTGCATGAATTTCGTGCACCGGACCTCTAGTATATTAATAATCAGGCAACAAAACAAAAAAGAACTACACAGTAAATATAAAAGTTGTAATTGCCTCTCCATTCATCTACAAGGTAGAGGAGTATGCTTCCACAGCTGGATTATTTCAAATCCTAGCAGAAAGGAGTTCCTTGGTATAGAGATGGGAGTAGGGGTTTTTAGCCAATAGATTTTTCTGAATTTTAAACTAACAATACCTCCTTTATTGTAAGATGGATGCATTGGCCTGGTGCTACTAAATAGTTGATTCATATAACTTCCTGTATTCAGATTCCATGCTGACCAAGCAAGTTTATGATCTGGCTTTCTGGATCTCGGTAGTGCAATCAATTCTATTGCTTAGCAAAAGCTCCTGGTTCAAACTCACCAGGGACTAGAGTCCTTTGATTCCCTACTCTTTCTTCTCTCTTTCTTTTTTGCAACAATCTTACCCTACAGTCCTGAGAATCCCATCAGAAAACAAAAGCTCCTGTTCAATAAATGAAGTCATCTATTCAGATGAGAGGAAGTTTATCTGGGACAAAACCAGCTTTTGTTGGTAGGGCTGGTCTGTGGTTCTCAGTCCTAATGAGATTTCCCTAACAGTTCAGAGAAGCAGTACAGTGCAGTGAGTAAGAGCCCTGCCTCTGGAGCCAGAAAGCCTGGTTTGAATCCTGGTTCTGCTACTTTCAAGCTATGAGACTTTAGGCAAGTTACCTAAACCCTGTATGTCTCAGTTTTCTCATCAATAAAATGAGCTGCCAGGAGCTTTTATGAACATTATATGAGTTAATATAGGTAAAGTGCTTAAGGTATCAATTGGCTCATAGATGCTATATAAATTTATCTATTGCTATTACTATACAGTTTGACTTACATAGAATGTGCTGAACATGTTGACGTAAGTATTCCATTCCTAAAATGACAGCATATTCATCTCATTGCATGACTCAGTCTTCCAAGATCTCATTATCATGGGAACTGATCAGAATTAAAGTGAGAAAGATGGCTCCCTAATTGAGGTACCTGCAGTAGAGTCCTGCCTGGTTCCAGCCTGCTGCCGTCTTTGTCTATACTGATTTCAACCATGTGCATTGAAGTCCAGTGTTCGGATCCAGGGTATGATGAAAGTGAATAGAGTGAGGAAGCTGTCATGTCTTTAAAAAGGAGTTAGCACACTATAGACTGAAGGCCAAATCCAGCCTGTGGCCTGTTTTTGTACAGCTAAGGAAGGTTTTTACATTTGACTTCTCTCTCCTTCAAAAAGCCTCTGTTCTTCCCTAATCCTGGAAGCACTACAGGTAACCAGGGGTCTGGAAGGGAATCTGGTGTTGCAGAGCCAGGTAGCCTAGGGCCCCAGAGCCCCAGGGTCAGAGGCAGTGGCTAATTAGGTTACCATCATATGTCCTTCTAAATATAAAAATATAGAACACTTAAAGCTTTAAATATTTTACTTAAAAAGGCTACATGGAGACAAGTTTAAAAGTTTCTGTACTAAGATTCCTGTTTTAAGCATTTTCTAACCAGGAAATCAATAGTGTTTCCTTAATGTGTTACAGAAGTTGGCCCAATTCTGGATGAGCTATTTTTAGCCTACATGGAGTTAGAGCTCTGAAGCAGTATGGAATAGAAAAATATAGCTGCAAAATACTCTAATCAATAATGAAGCCTTTCAGAGCAAAGAAAAGAGCATGGGGCATGCTACCAGTCTAATGGTTAAAAGCTCATTTAAGACTAAGCATGAATAGTTTTAAAGAAGAAAATATGAAAAATTTATGGTGCTACAAAAGACCATATATATATATATGTATTCTGAACAATGTTAAGTTAAAACCATCACACAATCTTAAATGTTTACTATGATTCAAATTATTTTCCAAGAAAAGAAGGACAGTGGTCAGCTCCATTTGCCTTTTTTTCCCCTTGTCATGCTTGATGGTATGAGAAGTAAACAGAGATCAGAAGGGACTCTGGTGGGTTATCATTCTAGAATCTACAGCCTTACGCACACCATAACCTACCTTAGTGGTTGGCAAACTCATTAGTCAACAGAGCGGCAAACTGCGGCGAGCCGCAGTTTGCCGACCACTGACCTAGCTCAACTACACTTAATTTGAAGGAGTTTAGATGTATCAAAAGAACCTTTGAACCAGATTTTAGATCAATCTAAGTATAATGAAGCCAAGAATCTCCTAATTATCTTGTTCTTGTTTTTGAGTACTCATTTCAAAAATAATATGGTCCTTATAAGTGGTCCCATTTCTTGCTAAGCCTGAACCAGACAAAAATTTAACTCTTCCTAATAAAATAAACATCCAACTATTGTGTTAGAAACACGTTAACCAAATAATATAATCCTTAGTTATTAGCAGCATACTGTTTAATATTTATCACAATTAGTTTTAAAGAACAACAATGTGTTAACATTTAAGCCCAAAGGGCTATGAATACACTACATACTGTACTTGATGCAGCTTGTTTGTGCAATATTCTGACAGACACAATTAATCTTGTGAAAATGACTAGGGGATAGCACAATAGTAAATTATCTTTAAGTCAAAAATACATATTTTCCCTGTAGTAAAATGCCTTTTTAATACTTACAATGATAGAAGCATATGGAAAGAACATTAGGAGTTAATTATTTAAAAGTAGAAATTAAAAGCTATTAAATTCATAAATCTTGGCTATCTGGTAGAGTCAAGGGTTAAGGAAATGTTTAACTTATAAATATAAAATAAATGAGTCGGTACCTCCAACAAATGCATCTCCGGCTCCATTGGTATCAATAATTTCTTCCTGGTCCTGATCCAAGACAGCAAAAGCAATGACTTCACTTTCTGCAATTAGAGCCAGAGAAAGGCAGACTGACTCCTCTTTGTAATACTCAATATAAAAACTCACCCATTAGAGCTGAAGCTCCTTCATCATTCATCTTTCAAAGAGACATGAGATCCAGGCTGTATGTGAGCACTCGGGAACCAAGGTACAAAGGCATCTGTAAGCAAGGCTTTTTGGGTAATTTTTAGCATACAGATGGATTTTTGTCAGAGTTATACCTAGGTGGTTCATTTTTGGGGGAATGACTGTACATGGTAACAGTACCTTTATGGACAGTGCAAACACCTGAACAGAAACGATAAGCTAAAGGAAGTATTTATAAGGACCAGATCATGGATCTCTAATAAAGCTTCAGGCTTGACTGCATTCTGTGAAGTGAAATCCTAGATACAGTAAAGGGCTACACATTTAAAAAAAGAAATAATGATTTCTCTTGGGTGTTTCTCTACAGAAAATCACAATGGCACAATAAAAATATAACTATTATTCTATTATAATACTTCATATCAAGGTCAAGGATTACTGATTTTTTTTTTTTTTTTGGCTTATTACAATAACCTAACTTGGTTACGCTTTAGTAAGGAGTCACTATTTCCTTTAAACTATATGTCAACTAGCAAAAGGGAAAGCTGCCACTGAATGTATGGGCAGAACAACTCAATGGGTTCCCTCTCTCTCTTTTTAATCCTCACCCAAGGATATGTTTATTGGTTTTAGAGAGAGAGAGGGAGAGATAAACATTGATATGAGAGAAATATCAATCGGTTGCCTCCTGTTTGTGCCCTGACTGGGGATCAAACCTGCACCATGGGTATGTACCCTGACCAAAATCGAACCCACAACCGTTTTGGTGCATAGGACGATGAGCCAACCAACTGAGCCGCCAGGACACAATGGGCTCTTGTCTCACAGTAGTCTGGACCAGGGCTTGATTGTTTTGACTACAGAGGAACCTAATACAGTACTTTAAACTTGGCACATGACAATGGAATGAAGCTATTTGTGATGAAATCTGGCCCAGAGGACATCTGCAAAAGATTGCATGGTGCTCTTTATTGGGGGCTGGACCTTCTGAAATCACAAATTTGCATCCCTTATGGAGACAATGTAGTCACAGACTTGTAAACTTCAGACTCACCTAAGATCAAGAGAGAAGGGAAAAGGAGATCTTGAGAACCTTAAGGTCTTAATAAAGAACTTAAAATCTCAAACACACACACACACACACACACACACACACACACACACACCATGTTCTTTCTGTCTGCCTTCTGGTACCTGCAGCTAAAAAATAGTTTCAACAACAGATAAGCAGAGATTTGAAAATGCAAAAACCTCCTCTTGCAAAGACTGATAGTCAAGAAGGGCTCATTCACTTAGTGATCCCTTTTGACCACATGGCTGTAGGTGCTAAGAAGACTCCAACCAGAAGCACCTACTTAAACTCTGAGTAACTAACTTCCCACACACTGTAACATCAGCACCTACATGGCAGTTAACAAGATTTTGATTAATTGGAAGTTAAGGCATAGTTACCTAGAATTAAAATTTCTAGGGAGCATGCAGGATATACTATTACACGGGGAGAAAAGAAGATGTAAGCAGACTTTATTGGAAATAATTAGGAAAGGGCTGCAATCTGATTTAGGAAAAGGTCTGTACCATAAATACTTATAAAAAAATCTGGTTTTATTACTTCCAAGTACAAGTCATACTATAAAGGGAATTAACAACTATAAACTAAGAACAAACAAGCACTAAATAAGTAAAACAAGCTAAGTTAATAACACCATTACCATTTATAATAGGGTTGTATTACATAATAATATAACATGTCTATAAAACATTTTAGGTAATATAAGAATTAATTACTGGATTGCAGATTTGAAAATAATTATATATAAATGGTAAGCCACAATTAGATATAATTCCTCGAGTTGTTTGTTTGAAAAAGTTATTGCTTTATCCTTACTTCTGAATAGAACCTAATTCACAAAAGAGATTATTTTGAACTTTGTTCTTTAGAATCATGACTTCTTGGTCTTAACCACTGAAAATTCTAAATGAGTGCAGTTTTACTACATGTTTTTCCTGGATGTATGTGAAGGTCCTTGACATGCTTTATCTTCACAGACCATAAGAAGTTCAATTTCCTGAAACGTAAGGTAGAATTATTTTCTTCCTTTATTAATACAAGTTAATATAATAATGTCAAGAATATAAAAGAGATATCCTAAATTAGTATAGACACAGTCCAGTCTCTATTATTCTGTATCTAGAGAGCTATATTATTAGAACTACTTTCAAAATAATGACCATGAACATTTGCAAGACCCTAAAATGTGTTCTAAATAATTAAAAAAGGATTAAACAATGTTCAATAATATACTTTAAAAAATATATTTCTATTGATTTCAAAGAGGAAGAGAGAGGGAAAGAGAGATAGAAACATCAATGATGAGAGAGAATCATTGACTGGCTGCCTCCTACACGCCCCACACTGGGGATCAAGCCCACAAAGTGGGCATATGCCCCGACCGCAAATCGAATCGTGACCTCCTGGTTCATAGGTTGATACTCAACCACTGAGCCATGCCAGCCGGGCAAATGTTCAATAATACTTAAGTTCAATTATATTTTTGGTACATTCTGATTTTTTTGAAATGTGATGAGTGGGTTTACAGGGCTATTGAAAAAGAACCTCACACAATTAACTAAATAATATTCATGAGCATGACCTATTCTATAGCCTTCTAGACAATTTACTATGTAAGCATATGAAGTACCTCACTAAATCTTAAAGACACACTGATAGGAATGGGCATTAGTCAGTCAATGAGGCCCAGGCCTCTTATTAGGACTTAGTTTCTTAGGTATTAAATGGGCCTGGAATAGCTGTGGGACCAAGTAGCAAAATTATCTTTTTGTCCTAATTATAGAAAAATGACAGTTCTGATGAAGTACTTCTACTTAAGAGATTAGGGTAAGTCAGAGCCATTGTTTTCCAATTCTAACCAAACTTTTTTGTAAAGTGAGAAGAAAAAGGTTTGGGCATAATGAATCATGAGCTTCCCCAATCAGATAGGAAACAATTAACAATTCAGATTTGTTTGATGTCATTTATTAGATAAGACCCTCACGGTTCAAATGATATTTAGCATATTTAAAATACAAAATAGTAGAATTCAAGTATTTTCCAGACAGTTTATACAAATAATTTACTTTTCACTTGAATATGACATAAACTCCACTTCTAATGGCTTAAGAGGCCAGACTGGCTAGAATCAAAACAACCTCACACATCTGTAATGCTATGCCAATTACAGTAGAGATGCTTAGTTCATACAAATGACAATATCCAAATAAAAATAAAATAAAAAATTCAGTTGCTCAGTGCCAAAGAGCTAGATTGAATGTTTCTGTAGCCTTATCCCTCCTAAGTTAACTATATATTTTAGCACTGTGGACACACCACCTCATGATAATTAATATCCTTAGGGAATTTAGTTCAGGGTATTTTAAAATGCTTTGTGTTGTTATTGTTTTGTTGATGTCACCTCTAAATTGTAGGGAAGATATAATTGAAGAGGATACATAGCAGGATGAGAGGCTGGTAGGCAGGTGTTTTTAACCTTAAGGTAGACTGCAGTCACCACCTTTGCCACTGCCACCAGGCATGGAAAAGACAGAAAAATTATGGCAAAAATTTCACCAGAACCTGAAAACCATGACTGGGTAAAAACCAGAACTCTTAAGATTTTTTAAAGAGGCTCCTGCATCTTGGCCATTCCTTATACTGAGGTAATTTCCAGAATACTAATGTTTTTGTTTGCTTGTTTTCTATTATCCTTTTATTTGGAGATCATTATAAACTATCAGAAAAGTGTTGAGAAAAATACATAGAACTACTCCATAATGTTTATCTAAATTTACCAGTTTTTAGCAATTCCCCACATTTTTTATCGTTCCTCCAATATATATGTATATATTATTATTTATTCTTTCAAGCCATTTGAGTATAAGTTGCACTTATTATACACTTGATTTCTTAATAATTCAGTGTGTATTTCCTAAGAATAAGGATATTCTTTTAGATAACCATGATATGGTTGCTAAATTTAAAAAATTAACTATTGTTATTTTATCTAATCTATACTCCATATTCCAATTTTGTTAATTGTCTTTTATATAAAAACCAGAGGCCCGGTGCACAGATTCGTGCACTGGTGGGGTCCCTCGGCCTGGCCTGTGGGGATCACCCTGAAACCAGCTCTCTGACATCCCCGAAAGGGTCGTGGATTGCGAGAGGGTGGTTCCTGGTGATGCATCTGGAATCAGGCTCCCACCTCGCTGGTTCTGGGGTGTGTCACCTGAGAACTGCAACTGCCAAGTCACCGCAGCTCAGCAGTTCCTGCATTGAGCGTCTGCCCCCTGGTGGTCAGTGTGTGTCATAGCTATGGGTCAGACGGTGATGGTCGCTTAGGCTTTTACATATATAGATTTTTAAAACCTGTACGGGATCCAGCCTAGAATCAAATATTATTTTTAGTTGTGCTAGTTGGTTTTTAATTTAACCTTGTAAATATATAATGTATATAGTTCAAAAATATGAATATATAAAAAGGTATGGTATAAAAAACTCCCTCTCAGCTCTTGTCTCCCATTCACCCAGTTTCTAGTCCTACTACTTTCCAATTAGGTTATCACTGTTATTGCTTTCCTGTATCTCCTTTCAGGATTTCTCTATGTATATACAAGCAAATCATTCTTATTGTTCTCCTTAAAAAAAAAAATAAAAGTATCATAATATGCAGGTTGTATTGGAGCATGTTTTATCATTTGGAGATCTATGTTGGTAAACAGAGAATGCCCTCATTATTTATTGCTGCATTCCTTTATTGATGGCCTTTTAGGTTGTTTTCAATCTTCTGTTATCACAATGTTGCAAAGTACTAATGCTTTTATTTTAAATAGACCCTAAATTTAATTATTTTACTTAATAGCCAAGTCAATAATATAATTCCTACTTTATATAGGGAACCGACACAAGGAAACCAAGTTGTTATACAAACAGCATGAAATATGCCAGTGTCAAAGGAGAGGGAAAAAATGAGAGTCCAGGAAATGCTTTGCTTTTCACTAGGATACACATACCAGGATGTGAGCAAAGACACCCTGCTCAGACTGGCCTAATAAACAGGGGAGTTAAACAAATGACAAATCTGCTAATAATAGAGATTTATAGAACAATTCTAATTAACAAGGACTGTTGGGAATGAAGAGCTCTGGGTTAATTTAATTTTTTGGTTAACTAAAGAAATAGCAGAAAGTCTTTTTAGTTGGAAATCTTTGTAAATGTATTAATATAATCATATACCATGACATCCCTGCTTTAATTAGTTTAGTTTATTGAATGGAATGAAATTTTTCTTTGATAATAGAGAATCCTACAGCACAGTTTATGTCATTATTCTGAACATCAGTTCTTATTGTAGTTCCAAAGGCATAAGTGCTTTCATGAAAGGCAGGATAAATGGAACGGTGGCAAGTACACTGGATTAGGACTCAAAAGACTCATGGTTTTAGTCTGCTTTTGGCTCAGCTACTTATTTAACAAACACTTAAGAGCTTATCGTGTGTCAAGCACTCTATTGGAGACTTGGGATACAGGTATGAATAGGACAAAAAAACCCCAAAAAACAAAACAAAACACCTGTTCTCATGGGACCTACATTCTAGTGAGGAAAGACAATGTACAAGTAAGAAAAAACTGAACAAGATAATTTGAGATAATAATAAATGCCACAATAAAAATGAAACAGGATGATATGGTGAAGTATGACATAGGGAAAGAGTTAATAATTTAGATGGGTGTTACTTCCTCACTGAAGAGGTGATGTTTGAATTGAGACTGCCATAGCAAGGACAGCCGTGTGAAGATCCAGGGCTAGAATACCAAGTGCAGAGGCCCTGGGCTAGCAACAAGCTTGGGGTGCTTAGCCTGTTTAAGGTTAAGAAGGCCTAGAGTATAGTGAATGTGAGGAGATCAATGTGTATGGGGGCGAGGGGGGAGGGAATGAGGGATGGGGAGGTAGGTTTTGAAAGAATTTCATTCCAAGTAAAATGTGAAACCATTGGAAGGTTTTTTATTTGTTTTTAAATATATTTTTTATTGATTTCAGAGAGGAAGGGAGAGGAGAGAGAGATAGAAACATCAGTGATGAGAGACAATCATTGATTGGCTGCCTCCTGCACACCCCCTACTGGGGATTGAGCCCCCAACCTGGGCATGTGCCCTCAACGGGGAATCAAACCCGGGACCCTTCAGTCCATAGGCTGATGCTCTATCCACTTAGCCATACCAGCCAGAGCACCATTGGAAGGTGTTAACCAAGGAGTGATACAATCCCATCTTTAATTTAAAAAGCTTATTCTGGAAGTCTTATAGAAAATGGACTGAGTGGAAGGATGGGGAGTGGAGTGAATGATGCTACTTACTGGGAGATCTTGTGTAAGTCACACTCTAACTTAAACTCAGTTTTACTACTTAGAAAATGAGCATTACACTTTAGCTATTTTCTGTGACTTTTATTTGGATAAAGTATTAACAACATTATGAAAGCACTCTGTCAAACATAAAGCCCTATAAAATTTATAAGGTGTTTTTAAGAGCTTATTTTCTTCAATCAGGCAATGATAATAATATTATTAAATACTTGCCATGAGCTCTTTATAGTCTGTTAGATCCTTTGGGGAATATACAGGAGAAATATGAAGACTTGATCCTTCTCTGTGAACTTAGAATCTAGCTGGAAAAAGAAATCTAGCATGTGTGAAAGAATTTGTGAAGTCTCACACAAGGTAAAACTCCTTATAGTTGCAACAGGAGTTCAAAGAAGGAAAAGAACAATGTGAATTTAATTAACTGAAAATAGTTCCATGGAGAAAACTGACCTTAAGCCAGGTATTGAAGCGGTGGCTAGTGAAGAGGCTAGGAAATGAAAGGTACGTATATCCCAGGAGGCACGGAAAAAGAGGAAAGTTTATATGTCAGGTAAGGCAAGAAATAATACAATTTGTGTGGGTCCAGCCATCTCTAGGTAGACTTTGAAAGCCAGACAAAAGTTTGGATTTGATATGTCATGCGATGAGATGTAACTATAATTTTTTTAGTAAAATTCAAATGCTTACTGTGCCCCCAGGTGTTGCACCAAGTGTTTTATGTACTTTATCTCATGCATTCTCACTGCAATCCCATGAATTAGGTATTATTGACCTGGTTTTATGAATGAAGACATCGAAGCTCACAGAGGTTGTCAATTGCCCAGCGCCCCGTGGCAAAGTAGGACTTTGGAACAAAAAGAATGAGAAAAGAAATACAACGTGATCCAAAGCTGCCATTCCAGCAATGTTGGAATTTCCAGCTACTGGTTTTCTTAAAAAAGGTGATCATGAAAAAAACAGATTTTGATTAAGCAGTATATAGCAGTTAACTGACATTTAAATTCCCTCCCCAAGCCCTGTACTCATAACTGAATTTGACTAAACTGAGTAGATAAATGCTCCACAGAGAGCAGAGGCAGTATAACATTGTTGTTAAGAGTATGGACTAGACTGCTTCGGTTCATATTCCCAATTACTAGTCAATTCCCATTTACTTGCTCGTAACCAAGTTAAACCCTCTGTGCCTTAATTTTCTTATGTGTAAAACAGGGACAATAACAGTAATTATCTCACAGGGTTTTTTGTGAGCATTAAATCAGTTAATGCACTTAAAGCACCTAGAGCAAAATTGGCACAGAGTAAGCATTTAATGAATACATGTACATGAGTATTATTAACCTCAAAATGAAACTTTTGGGAACAGGAATTCATGTCTCACTTAAAACTGCTGCTTCTGAAGGTATGGTTTTGACCTTGAGCACTATTCTCATTTGCAATAATGTCTTTTAGTTTGTTCATGTTTTCTTCTAATTTTCCACAAATGTTTCAAGTAAATGCCAGTTAAAATCTTCAGTGCTGAATGTACACAGGTAAGAGAATGAGTGTTTGCTTTGAATATGAAAATATTTTTCATAGAAAAGTGACCAAGAAAACAATGATAGATGGCATTACTGCACTAAAACCTTATTTCCCCTTTGTTTGGTATATATTTATTCTTTAAGAGACTTCTGATATCTTTAATAGTTTCACTAAATGAAGCATATCACTTTAATCTTATACAAAGCAGTTCATTTCAACCTGTTCTCTGTTTCTTTCTATGCATTTGCTGCATTCTCATGTCTATAAAAACTGGTTTCCTCTGCTGGCTTAGCACATAGGTCACTGGCCATCCATGGACTATCTAACCCTGTGTAGTGCCTATCTTTGATCCAATTGGTTATGCCAGGAAAAGAGGCAGGGCTCATGGCACAAAACATGGCTACTTAGGTAAGAGGGGCTACGCGAAAGGCAATTGCCTGATGATCTCTACCACCCAGCACTATGCCTGGCTCGTTACAGGTGCTCAGTAAATATTTACTGAGTGAATAGAGTGGTTTTCATGCACACAAACCTAATTATGGTATTCCCTTGGATGGTTCTCTATTGAAGTTTTAATTCCAGGGCATGAATCCAGCCTACTGTTCAAACCTCATCTTTTGCCATTTCCTGACCTATAACTGTTCTCTTGTCATACTAATAATTTTTCAAGGCTTTTTATGCCTGTGTACATACCAAGTTTACTGCTCAAATTGTCTTTCACTATTAAGTTACCAAATCCCAGGTAAGTCTTGTCTTCTTGGATGTAGTTCCTGACCTCTTGGGGTTCTGTTAGAAGCATAATTGCTTAGTTCCTCTTCTATGCCATCATTTATAACCTTCACATACCTCTATGAAAATACTTACCATACTTATAATTATGTGCAAGGATTTTCTCTACTAAAGAACAAGCTCTTTGAGGGTAGGAATCATGACTTAATTTTATTCCCATCTCTTAGCTCTGTACCTACTACATAGTAGGTGCTCAATAAACATTTATTATTACTGAATGATTATTCCTATTGGATTTTAAGTTCCTTATGACTGATATCTGTTTCATCTAGCAGAGTATAACTCACTATATATTTTCAAAATAATCTTGAATAACTGTTGTATAACTATAATACTTCTCTAGGTTAGTTTAGTAAACCAAAGTAAACTAAATATTCTAATTGTCAATAATCCCACGTTTTTAAAAAAACTTTTTATTTGGGTTTCATTGGTTTGCAAAACCATACAGTTTTCAAATGTACAACTCAATAAAACCTCATCTGCACACTGTACCATGTGCCCATTGCCCTAAGCGTGGTCGGCAAACTGCGGCTCACGAGTCGCGGTTTGCCGCTCTGTTGACTAATGAGCTTGCCGACCACTGGTCTAGGTCCTAGACTCTCGATTCCAATAATTACAGGCTGTTGTTGTTCCTTGTAATTAAGCCCCTATCCCAGTGGTCGGCAAACTCATTAGTCAACAGAGCCGCAGTTTGCTGACCACTGCCCTAAGCAAAGTCTCTGTCCCCACTTCTCTCCTCCACCTTACCCCCTAACCCCCCTTTTCCTCTGGTTATCACCACACTGTTGTCTCTGTTTCTGTATTATGTATATACGTTTTTTGGTTAATTTCTCCATCCTCTTCCATTCAGCTTTTTAGAGTTATTAGGATTAAATCTAGTTTATAAATGTTTGTATGAAAGGAAATCATACAACTGCTTGAAAATCAGAGGGTAGTGTGCTGTTTCCTCACCAGTAAATAAATTCAATCTTGCACAAATTACCCTAAAAAAAACCTTTCCAGATCTAACGCTACTGAAGACATCCAGTAGAAATAATGAAAATATGATTTGATTTTTGCCTTCAAGCAGGCTGCTTTCTATCATTCAGAAATGAAGACACTTTTATGACTCAATGAACCTACGTTCAGATCCTGCTTTCTGATATGGGGACTTTGAGTAAATACTCGGACTGGACCAAACAAAGGCAATCAAATGGGTTTACTAGTAGTGACAAAGGTGGGTTCATCTCATGAGGACACCATATTTAAGTGCAACTAATATTTATAGGTGTATGATCCTTCCTTATAAAGAGACTAGGGGGTCTTAGGACTGGAAGAATTGAAAGAGGCATTTATTAGATAATGTGGACCAATGCATCATGATTATAGAAACAACTGAGACCAAAGATAAATAGCTTTCTTGACATTTTTATGATTTAGTCCTAATCGTTGCAGTAGTAGGATACTAGACATTATTGGTATTCTAAGTGTACCCCTTCTTAAAATCATGTATTTCCTTCTGAGTATAGCAGTAAAGATTTTCAAAATAGATATACAAAGATGCTTTTGTTATTAAAGAAGAAACTGTTGCCACCACTACATCTAATTGTAGACTTTCAGTAAGATTTCTGTTTGAATTGTTGATGGTGACAGTGGCAAACATTTACGACGCTTACAGAGGAAAAGTTGTATTAACTACCAGGGGGATCAATGTCTTCTTTTTTTTCTTTACAGATTAGAAAAAACTTTTAGAGCAAGAAAGCACTGCTGAAATATCACTGATGTTTAGTAGTTTGGAGGGATGATAATGCCTCAAGGTAATGTCATAGTTTTATACGAAAGGAAAAAGATTTTTTAAGCATTCTATACTGTACAATAAAATTAAATTTCCCCAAAGTATAGAGTTAATTTCAATGGGTGCCCTGACAAACACAGATAAAAGTTGTGAGTACTAATTATTGTCCAAGAAACTACATTGGATTCACAAATCACTTGTCTACTTGGAGTACAGTGATAAAATCCAGTAAGTAACCATTTTATCCATTTAAACAGAACACTTTTCTTTAGTCATTTGCTAATCTCTTTTGCACTTATAAGTAGATGAAAATGTGTAAATGTATGGTTAATTACCTGTTTAAAAACACTTCTCAAGTACAATATTTTACATTGCTTTTAAGGCTATTCCTCCTCCTCATTCTATATGAATAGAAGTTGCAGCATTAAGTTTTTACAAAGTTGCAGGAATAATTTAAAGATCATACTCAGGCCTATCCAGAGATTAAGAAGAATGGCACAATATTATAAAGAAATGATAAAGACTTGTCTCAGAGCAGGCCATCTTTGTTATCCAATATTGTGCCAATTACTGCTAATTCCTCTCAGAATTGGTCCTACTAATGATTCCTAAGTGGTGCTTGCATTTCTCTCCCCAAAGTAGCATTTTAAATAATTCTCAAACCCCCAACCTCAGAAAGAATAGCTTATTAGGGGTCAAGTCTTACACTTTGTCAGTTATGTTGAACTACTAATAGTTCTTCCACCAAACAATACAAGAATCTGAATCTTTGTTTATGAGACCAGAAGAAGATGGGAGATAACTCAATTTAGGATAGCTTCAGAGGATACATTCAAGTCTATGTAGATGGCACCTGCTAGATTTGGCCTATTCACAGACCACAATACTATTTATACTTCCTCAGATGACCAGAGGCAATATACAAACTGATCAGGCCACTGAAACCAGTGCAGCAAGGTTGGTGCCATTAATTGTACGGTATGTGAAGTTTTGACAATGGCTACATCTGGACAGAAGAAATTTGTGCTGTGCTGTTTAATTATTTGAAAACACAAAGTAATGAAAAAAAAAGAAGAAAAGTCTATATTTTTAATGTACTACAAACTGTGCTAATTACCCCCATTAAAATCTATTTTAAAAACGTCATTTCAGATAATATAACTAAATGTTCTATGTGAGTATTAGCAATTACTTTTTATTTTACCATAGTGGCTGCTAATATGCAAAGACAGCCCCCCCCACCCCCCCAATCTGGTTAGCTCATTCCTAAAGCCTAGATTTTGAGCATTTGAGGGTTAGGTTCACATTTTCTGACATTAATAGCAATACACTAAATACTTGGAGGGTGAAGACAACATACTGGACCACATAGGTGCCTTCTAATCCTTACATCAGGTGTCTTGGTTATAAAGGCCTGGAGACAGAAACATCTTTCACGCCTTCAGGGAAAGTGATGAGCACAAACTTTCACTTTCTTTAGGGCATTATGTGGCTGGGAAATATGAAAATGTGAACATTTTATCTAGCATATTCCAAGGCTAGGAAGTCTTGGACTAAACATCAGATAACTCATATTTTCTTGATTATACATTTACATAGTGGGAAGGGATGGGGATAATTACTGAAATCTAGCAGAAAGCCCATTATGTTAGGCACTTAATAAATACTTGGTGACTGTCAGTAGAATTTAAAAGACTCCTAAGCTAGCACTCAAGTATATTTTCTGGTAAACTATTTTTTACATGCTATTTTAACAAAATAGAAGTTCTGTATTCCTTAGCGGTTACCCTGAGGATTACAATTAACATTCTAAGTCTATAAAAATCTAGTTTGAATTGATACCAACTTAGCTTAATAGAATTCGAAAACTCTGCTCCCACAGCTCCTTCTCTCTTTTGTTGTTGTTACAAATTACATCTTAATACATGTGCGCCCATTAACATATACTTATAATTATTCCCTAATGTATTTGTCTTTTAAATCATGTCTGACAAAAAGAGCAATTCCAAACAAAAAATACATTAATACTGGCTATTACATTTACCTATGTAGTTACCTTTACTGGAGTTCTTTATCTCTTCAAATGGTTTTGAGTTACTGTCTAGTGTCCTTTCATTTCAGCCTGAATGATTCCCGTGAGCATTTCTCAGAGGGCAGGTCCATTTACTTGCAATGAATTCCTTTAGCCTTTGTTTAGCTGGAAATGTCTTAATTTCTCCTTCATTTCTGATGGGCAGTTTTGTCAGAGGTAGAACTTCTGTATTCCTAGGCCCATTTTTTTTATCCAGTGGAGAATTATAATTACCAAAAACTAACTCATGAAGTAGATTCTCCACAATTCACAATGCATTTTTATTTATTGAAGATATAAGAAGGAAAAATTATAGTGTGGCCACAGATCAGTGTTGAACTCAAAACAGAAAAGCTTTTAAGAAGTTGGTTGTTGCCCTAACCCAGTGGTCAGCAAACTCATTAGTCAACAGAGCGGCAAACCGCGGCTTGCAAGCCGCATGTGGCTTGTGAGCTGCAGTTTGCCAACCACTGCCCTAACCAGTTTGGCTCAGTGGAAAGAGCTTCGGCCTGTGGACTGAAGGGTCCCAGGTTCCATTCTGGTCAAGGGCATGTACCTTGGTTGTGGGCACATCCCCAGTAGGGAGTGTGCAGGAGGCAGCTGATCAATGTTTCTCTCTCATCAATGTTTCTAACTCTCTATCCCTCTCCCTTCTCCTCTGTAAAAAATCAATAAAATATATTTAAAAAAAAGAAGTTGGTTGTTGATTGTACTTTGATATTTAAATACACAAACCTATGATCCTTTAAGGCTCACCTAATTAGCATCAAATGAGTTTACTTAATTTCAGCTGTAAATTAAATGCATAATGTTTGCCTCATCTCAAAATAATTACATGTGCACTGTAATGTGAATTATGGAACATTAATTTGTAGTTTATCGATTACTCCCTAAACAGAGACTGAGACTCATTAGGACAAAGTTATTATCATAGCAGTTTTGATAAATAGCTTCTAGAAAAGGTTCCTGAATAATGTTTGGAAATAAATTCTTTAATGGAAATGTGTACACAGATCAGAATTGGTACTGCCCATTTATCGCAAAGCCCTAGGTAGCCTAGAAAAATGTGCTCCCTGAGATTCAGGTGAGAGGCATATATATATATGCTTATACCTCATTCTGCACAGAGCTAGGAATTTTTCAAGTTTTAAGTAGAGGCTATAATTACTTCTTTAAAAAAAAAGGGTCTTTAGCATAATGAATAATTACAGGTCAAACTCGTACCTCTAACAAACAAGTTCTTAGCGTCCCTCAGATAGAGGAAATGATAGGTTGACTAGCATGTTAAAGTTTCTATGTTCATTATACCCAAGAATCACTAAACAGGGAGCAAAACTCTCTATCTTCCTCTATTATGTGAATAGTTTGCTATAGCAGCTTTTTTTCTTCCTTATATTTTAAAAATCTGACAAAAGGAAGATAAATAATCCAATCAAAAAATGGGCAACAGACCTAAACAGACACTTTTCATAAGAGGACATACAGAAAGCCAAGAGACATATAAAAACATGCTCAAAGTCACTAATCACCTGAGAATGCCAATCAAAACGACAATGCAGTACCATCTCACACCTGTCAGAATGGCTATCATCAACAAATCAACAAACCACAAGTGCTGGCGAGGATGCGGAGAAAAAGGAACCCTCGTGCACTGCTGGTGGGAATGCAGGCTGGTGCAGCCACTGTGGAGAACAGTATAGAGTTTCCTCAAAAACTAAAAATGGAACTGCCATTTGACCCAGTAATACCACTTCTAGGAATATATCCCAAGAAACTAGAAACACCAATCAGAAAGGATATATGCACCCCTATGTTCATAGCAGCACAATTCACCATAGCTAAGATTTGGAAACAGCTTAAGTGCCCATCAGCAGATGAGTGAATTAGAAAACTGGTATATTTACACAATGGAATACTATGGTGCTGTAAAAAAAGAAGGAATTCTTACCATTTGCAATAGCATGGATGGAACTGGAGAGCATTATGCTAAGTGAAAGATAAATACCATGTGATCTCACTCATTTGTGGAATATAAAGAACATTATAAATTAATGAACAAAAATACAGAGGCAAAGAAGCATCAAACAGACTGTCAAATTACAGCAGGAAGGCAAGGGAGGGTTCAGGGGGGTGGGGGTAAGAGATCCACTGACGGACTTGTATGCATGCATATAAGCATAACCAATGGACACAAGACACTGGGGGGGAGGGGGCATGTACCAGGGGCGGGTAGGGGAGGCCGGGGGGAGGTCAATGGGGGAAAAAGGAGACATATGTACTACTATTTGTAATACTTTAAACAATAAAATAAAAATAACAAAAATCTGAGAAGGTAAGAAAATTTGCTGCTAGAAAATCCATGGAGAATTATTAAAAGCATAAATACAGGGGGGTGGGAATGGCTGGGAGAGGTCAATGGGGGAAAAAGGAGACATGTAATACTTTAAACAATAAAGAATTTAAATTAAAAAAGAAAAAGGAAGAACTGGCAAAAAAAAAAAGCGTAAATACAGAGTAATCATGGGGGAAAATATTGTAACTCTAGAGGTTTTTTTGTTTTTGTTTTTTTTGGAAATGACTATGTTGATCAATTGGGAAGCAGCAGCCCAGTTCAATTTAGTACCTTTAATTTTTTGTTTGGCGGGGGGGGGGGGGGGGGGGGGGGCAGGAAACTTAACCACCAATAAAAATGTTTCAAATGTAATGTCATGAATAGGCCTTACATTTTCCTTACATATAAAACGGATTTCAGTCAAATATATGTTTCATGTTTAAAAGAGAGGAACTTTGTAGATCAGCCCATTTCCTACTGTTTTTAAATCACCCATTGTTTTTCACATTTCCGTTTTCCTGCTCTGTTGTGAAGCAATTCCCACTGACCACACCTCTATCTCTTACTGAGCTTATGTTATTCCCCTTCATTTTTCTTGGATATTTTGCACTGTGTGCCGAAACAAACTTTCTGCTGCCACAGAGACCAAAGAATGAGCTTGGCTGTGTACTGTAAATGCTAACGTAGGTGGGAGCAGCAGCGCTGTTAGGCTTCAAGAGCAACAGAGGTAAAAGCTGAGCAGACATGTCAAGCTTCTCCTCTGCATTTGGAATTTCTGACTTTGGCCACCATAGCTTTCCCCCTCCTCAGTATACTTACAGTTTTCTGCCATTTTCTCCCTTTAAATATAGACCGAGGGGGAAGATCTCAGCATAGTAATCCTGTTTTAATTTAGCCCAATTTTGGCCTAAAGCAAACATGTAATTACTCATGATTGATTATAAAGAACATAACTGACTCTCATGTTCAGTGGGTCTATGTTTGACTCTAACTAATGGCTTCCTCTCATTTTTCACTGCCTTTCAATCTTTTCTCTGTTATCTTAATTCCCAGTGACTAAGGAATCATAAACTGCCATTCTCCTACTACACAAAGTATCTGAATTATGCAACTTACATTTCAGGGGACTTAATATGATTAGTTTTGCATCATGTGTTCAAATTCAGATTAAATTCAGACCTCTGTAATAAATGACAAGATGCATGAGGGCAACCATAATGATATAATTATTGATGAAGTTCCTGTTTATAAACAATGCAAACATTAGGAAATACTATTTTGCAATTAAACGATGAAGAAAGCTGTTTACTGCCTTCCATTCTATCCTCTGTTAATAAGACTGAAGTTGCAGATGTTCCTGTATGCTGCATTGATGTTAAATGGTGCATGATGCTCTAGGTGGTTCCCATAACCTTGCTTTGTCTACTATGAACTGACTCAATTGATATGATAATAGAGAAAAGAGCTGGGCTGAACTGGTACAATTTGCATAGCCTTGAAATTTGCCATTATTGGACAGCCAACTGCTTCTAAAAGTTCTTGTTCGGTTGTGCCCACAACAGTGTATTAGACAAACAATATTTTGAAATTAAACACTCAGGTGGGGGCATCACTTATTAAAGCTTTTGTCCCAGCAAACAAGATATTCATCAATGCATTTCTAAAGCTAACAATAGGGAATTCTGTGATCGTCTCTAGGATCAATTACTATTAGATTTAGTACAAAGAAAGCAGACATCATTCTTGGGATCACAAAACGATAGCACTTGCAGCCTTTTAACACAGGAATTATATTTGGAGAAACATCTTTCTCCCTTTCATAAAACCTATATTTCCATCTCATTATTATAAAATATATTTTAGATTTAGAAATTATAAAGTCTTCAATATTGCTCAATATTATACATTACTCATGAGAAAATTTATCATATGAGACCCTATATAAGAATAGTAGGAATAGCTCTGATGTGTGAAAATAAAATGACACACTAGAGAACCTCAAACACTGAAGAAAATCCCAGTTCATTCCATAAACATTTTAAACAGTAATAGGAGAAAAACACCATACCTATAAGGGAGAATGGAGAATCTCTGAAGTTAGAGATTTAAAAAAATTATTATTGTTTTGAAATATATTTTCATTGATTTCAGAAAGGAAGGGAGAGGGAAGAGAGAGAGAAACATCAACAATGAAAGAGAATCATCCATCAGCTGCCTCTTGCATGCCTGACACGGGATGGAGAGGCAGCCTGGACATGCGCCCTTACAGGGAATTGAACTGTGACCTCCTGTGTCATAGGTCCATGCTCAGCCCCTGAGCCACGCTGGCCGGGTCCAAGTACAGAATTTATGGGCATGTGATGAATGAAAGGATAAGATATCACAAATGTATCTTTAGTGGGTGGATAATTAAAAAATTAGGAGAACTGCAAATAAATGGGAAGAATGTAACTAAAAAAAAACACACCTGTAAAAATCCTAGAAAAGCTAATGCTAATGGAGGTGTAATATAAAACAGGAAACACAATTGGGCTGCCCTGTAATAACTAAGGGTCAATATTAAAGATTTAACTCCCCAAAGAACAAATTCCCATATGACTGGATGAATAAGAGATAGGATAAAGGAATTTAAAAAAAGAACAGATGAAAGAAACTGCATATACACAGAATTAATGTTTTAAAGAAGGGCAACAAGAGCATTTTTAACAAACCCTATTCCTAAGCTTGATTCAGGTTTAAACAAAGTTTGTCTTGATTTTTTGTTTTTAGTTGGTTTAAATCCTAAATTACAATGAGACCTTTCATTCTGAGTATTGTTTCAGTTCAAGAAGATTACAGTATAATAAACTTAAGGAAAATGGAGCCCCTCGTACACTGTATTCACTGGCCCTCCTTACTGGGCTCATCCCTGTGGGAAAACTATAACCTGTTGATAAGGACTGTACTCCCTTTCTGATTAATATCAGGCTTGGCCATGTGACTTGACTTCAGCTAAGGAAATGTGACAGGAAGTGATGCAACAGCTGTAAGAGCTACCGTGTAGTTCTTTCATCCTGTTTTTTCCCCTCTAATACAATGAGCATGCTCCTGATTGGAGCTGCCCTTCAGTGTTGGTCCTACAATGAAGAAAAAATGAAGTAGTGCCTCAGTGAACACAGTGAAGAACAGGAATGTAAGCGAAGAATAAATATTTATTATTGAAAATCATTAAGATTTTGAGGGTTGTTAGGTTTAGCCTAACCTGGTTAATAAATATAAAAAGGGGCAACACTATGATTTTTAATCCTAACAGAATTCAAAATTATGAGATAAAGGCTATAGAATAACTGCTATTTAAATGTGAGAAGGCCTTCAATTTGTTTGAGCCAAAATATGATATTAAATATTCAAGAAGTGCTCTTAAAGAGCCTCTGGATCAATGTGGTACACATGATAAAATGTGCCGATGAGGATGCCCTGGTCATGATTATCCCTGTTCCTTAACAGCTTTATAAGCAACCTAGAAGGACAGAGAAATATTAATATGAGTTTTAAGTACGTTCTAGGGGCTTTTGATAATGGCAGAGTAGGTAATTTAGACCAACCGTCTCATTAAGACCAATCAGAACATCTGGACAAAATGTAGCTTTAAAAAATGTGCTTGAGGCATTTGAGGCCTAACACAAGATTAAAGAATTACCAGGATAGGATATAACAGATGATGAAAACCAGAGGGGTGAGCCTGGTGTTTGATGCTGCTGGGAGGACAACACTGGGAACCTAGAGCCTGTCAAGAAGACAGCCCTGGTAAAACCTCCTCGTCTTAGGCTGGGAACCCAAAAGCTGCACCTAGACTTAAGGGTGAACAGGACATCTATATATAGGCCTAGGCAATGGACTGTAACTTAACTTCCAATCATCTAAATTCCAAAACTCAAATCAAGATGACTAGTCTGGCAGTATTCCTGTGCCTCCCAAAAGCAAACACGATTCATCTTATGCTTCAAGTTATTTTTAGAAGGAATTTTACAAATACAATGTATGCTCACAATAAAAAAAGTAACATAAGCAGGCAAGCAAGAAATTAAAACCAGCAGAAATTATACAACACAAAGTAGCCCAAAGTGGTTCCAGATATTGAACTTATCAAACAGAAACTTTGAAATAACTATGCATACTGATCAACAGTTAAAAATAAAACTGAGAATTACAGTAGAGAACTAAAAACTATAGAAAATGAAAATTGGAATTAAGAGCTCAATAGGTTTAAATGGAAATTAAAAAGAATTCAATGTATAAGTTTAACAAAAACATACAGTTTAGAGAAGATTAGTGAACTGGAAGATAGAAGAAAATATCCACAATGAAGCACAATAAAGATGGAGAAGATGTGAGAATCAAAGATGGCGGCATAGGTAAACACCTAAACTGCTGCCTCCCACAACAATTTCAAAACTAAAACTGAAAGACAAAATGTCTATCACCCAGAACCACGGGAAAGCTGGCTGAGTGGAAGTTCTACAACTAGAAGAAAAGAGAAAAGAGCATTGAGACATGCACAAGAGCTGAAAAGCTGAGGTACGGAGGCGCATGATCCGGGTAGGCTGCGGGCGACTGGGTGCGTTGCTTTTTTCAACCCGAACGGAGACAAGGCCCCAATTACTCTGAAATCCAGTCTCTGGGGAGACGCGGGGGACCCAAACTCCTACGGGGAGAAGCTGGACTGTCTGCCAGTGAGGGTGGCTTGCTTGCAGAGCTGCGCGCAGGAATAATTGTTTACTGCAATGGGGCACGGGACTTGCGGATGCCATTGGGGACGCAGAGCCGGCTAAGTAGCAGCCATTGCTGTTTGCCACGCCCTAACCTAGTGACACCCTGAGGCCCCGCCCTGCACAACCTACAAACCCACCCAAGCTCCAAGCAGCAGCGCTAGCATAAGAAAGGCCTGCCCTGTCGCAGCTTAACCTAGCAAACTTGCAGCCTGGGTCAGACAGCTCCAAAACCTCCAAACCCCAAGCAAAGAGGAGAAAACTGCAGCTCTCACTGTAGCTCCTGCTGAGTGGCCTCAGACAGTAGCTGACCTGCACCCCATTGGAGATCCAGAAGCCAGTGTACCTAGTGGTCAGTGTGAGAAACCAGATTTCAACTCCTCACATCCATAAGTGACACATTCAAGAGGCAGACTCAGCACCAAAGCCCCACTGAAACAAGTCCTGCCCCATAAGCATGTCTTCAGCGCAGCAGTTCTTCCATTATAGACACAGGGAGTGCTCACAGCTAATTGGCCTGGAGGTCAATTCCTCCCAGTGTACCAACGGCAATTAAGGCTTAACTACACCAAGACTTTGCACTCAAAGGGGTACAGCCCACAAAGGGGTGTACCAAGAGCGTCCACATCAGGTGATTGGGGAGGCTGAGCTACTGGCCCCTATAGGTCACCTACCACACAAAGCCACTCCATCAACACAGGGAAGCAGCCAAAATGCAGAAACAAAGAAACATGTCACGAATGAAAGAAACGGAGGAAAGCAAACTACTGGATGAACATAGAGTTCAGAACCACATGTATAAGGTTACTCAAGAATCTTCTAAAAACCGCTGAGAAACTTGATGACACTTCTGAGGAGCTTAGTGAGACCTTCAAGGACCTTAATGAGAATGCCAAAAAAATGGAAAAGGACCAGTCAGAAATGAAGCATACACTGTCTAAAATAAAGAATATACAGAAACTCAATTGTAGATCAACATACCCCAAGAATCAAACCAAAGATCTGAAATATGTGGAAACAAAAAACACCCAACCAGAAAAACAAAAAGAAAAAAGAATCCAAAAATATGAAGGTAGTGTAAGGAGCCTCTGGGACAACTTCAAGCGAACCAACATCCGAATTTTTGGGGTGCCAGAAGAAGGGAGACAGCAAAATATTGAAAACCTATTAGAAGAAATAATGACAGAAAACTTTCCCTACCTGGTGAAAGAAATAGACTTACAAGTTCAGGAAGCGCACAGAACCCCATACAAGAGGAACTCAAAGAGGACCACACCAAGACACATCATAATTAAAATGCCAAGGGCAAAAGACAAAGAGAGAATATTAAAAGCAGCAAGAGAAAAACAGTTAATTACCTACAAGGGAGTACCCATACGACTGTCAGCTGATTTCTCAACAGAAACTATGCAGGCCAGAAGGGAGTGGCAAGAAATATTCAAAGTGATGAACAGCAAGAACCTACAACCAAGATTACTCTACCCAGCAAAGCTATCATTCAGAGTTGAAGGTCAGATAAAGAGCTTCACAGACAAGAAAAAGCTAAAGGAGTTCATCACCACCAAACCAGGATTACACGAAATGCTGAAGGGTATCCTTTAAGAAGAGGAAGAAGAAGAAAAAGGTAAAGATAAAAATTATGAATAACAAAATGACATCAAATACATACCTACCAACAAGTGAATCTAAAAATCAAGTGAATGAAAAATCTGAAGAACAGAATGGACTGGTGAATATAATAGAATCAGGGACATAGAAAGGGAGTGGACTGACGATTCTCAGGGGAAGCAGGTGTGAGGGGTGCGGGAAGAGATTGGACAAAAATCTTACTCCTATGGATGAAGACAGTGGCGGGGGGTAAGGGCCTGGGGTGGGGTGGGGAATCAGGTGGAGGGGAGCTATGGGGAAAAATAAAAGAGGAACACCTGTAATAATCTGAACAATAAAGATTTATTTAAAAAAAAAAAGATGGAGAAGATGTATTTTACATCGTTCCTAAAGTGGGATGAGGACCAATGGACAGAAGTTACAAGAAGGAAAATGAATGTTTTAGAGAAGATTCTTGAATTGAGTTGGGACTGAGATAAAATGATCCCTATCCTTAGGGTTTTATTAGAATTAAGAGTTAACAGGGAGAAAAACTGAAGTGTCTCATGAGAAAAGTTTGGGAAAGTATAGTAAGATCCCACATATGTAATATTATGTAACGTATGCATGCAAGCAATCAGTAGAATGATGTCTGGAAGACAATCACTAAATTGTTATATCTGAGTGGGAGAATTTCAATGGATATTTTATATATGGGAATATGTTGAGGATGCTATAATCATGTGATCACAGAATTGCAACTAAGGATATTACATTCGAGTATGGATTCTCAAACGTTTTGGGCCCCTGTAATACTCTTAAAAGTGAGGATCCCAAATAGCTTTTGTTTATGTGACTTATATTTACCAATATTTACTTTATTAGAAATTAAAACAGAGAACTTAAAAATATTTATTAATAAATCCATTATATTTTAACATATTTTATGAAAAATAATGATATATTCTAAATAAAAATACTAGTGAAGAGTGACATTTACATTTTTAGTGATCACTTTAATGTCTGGTTTAAAAAGACAGCCTGAGTATCATAATTGCTTCAGTATTCAATCTGTTGCTATATCACACATTATAAAGTCTCTGGAAAACTCTTCTGAAATAGAGAATCTAAAAGGCAAATAATGTCTTAGTGTTATTGTGAAATAGTTTTGACTTCACAGAAGAGACACCTTGAAAGTCTTGGAGACTTCCAATAGGTCCACAGTTTGAAAACTGTTGCATTAAAGGGCCCCGTAGCAGTCACCATGCTGGGATGGTTCACATATTCACTCTGGACAAGCTGTAAGTGCAAGAATATGTCAGTTCCGCTATACTCACAGATGTATTTAATGGTATAAGCCAATAAAGAGTTAATGCTCTGCAGCTTAGAAAGTAAAGATACCAGACAGTGCTTAGATGAAAGAAAGCTGGCCAAGAAGAATATTTTAGACCTTTCCAGGCAGATAAAGTGCCACTGTGCTGATCCTTTTATGCAATAATAGTCCCAAATTAATTATCCCAATCTATGATTGCTTTGTTGTTATGGCAAATAAAAGTAAAGTTTGATATAAATGCATTAGACAAACAAACTGAACTAACAAGCAAAATAGAGACAGACTCCTAGAGAGCAGGCAGACAGCTTTGGTAGAGTGGTGGTAGAGGGATTGAGCAAAAAAGAAAATGAATTAATGAATGAATGCACTAGACAAAGTAAAGAAGACCAGCTGAGACCTGACATGGGAGAACTAACAAGGGTCTCCAAAATGAAGCCAGACTGATTTCCACATTAGAATCCTGGTAACTGAAGATCTAGATACAAGCCCAACCCAAGACAGATGGAAATCTGAAGCCTGCCTAGCATGGTAATTAACCCTTTTTGGAGAAACACACACACACACATACACACACACACACACACACACACACACACACACACACACACATATAATGCAGTCCACATACTACCATGATTGGCATAATTTAGCCTATTTTATCAGAAACAAATTAACAAGACACCGACCTTCACTCTTACTAGGTTCAGTTTTGAAGACATAAAAGTCACAACCATTTTCCTCCTTAATTGAAAGGCACAGGGTGTGTCTATTGCAGAGAATTTACTACAATGGTATAGTGGCTGGGGATAAACCCTGACATTAAAATATCCTATATAATAAAGAGCTACTATGCTAATTAGACCGAACAGCGAAACGACGATGCCGGGGCTGCGAGGGCCGGCAGAGGCTGCAAGGACTGGCTGAGACTGCGAGGGGCTGTGAGGGCCAAGCCCCTTGCACAGATTTCCTGCGTTGGGCCTCTAGTAATTTTATATTTGACTAATCTTTTTAAAAAGTCTGAGAGAATGGTCTCTTTTAAATAAGGTTTATATCCTATCCCCCAAAGAATTCTTTGATATTTGTATTACATCAATATCTAGACCAGGGTTTGTCCAACTATGGCCTGTGGGCCAAAGCTAGGTGGCTGCCTATTTTTGTAAATAAAGTTTTATTGGAACACAGCCATGCCCATTTATTTCCATATTGTTACATATGGATGCTTTCACAGTACAGAGGCAGAGTTGAGCAGTTGCGACTGAAATGCACGTCTTGCAAAGCTGAAACTATTTACTATTTGGCCATTTACAGAAAGACTGCTGACTCTTGATCCGGACATACAGTCCATTAGAACTGAAAGATACATTAGAGATTTTCTAGTCAGTCCTTTCATTTTACAGTTGAGTAAAATGAAGCCCAGAGAAGGGAAAAAACAGTACACTGAGCACACAGAAGACAAGTGGAAGCTTCCTAGCACATGGGATTCCCTCTGCTATTTTCTAGCTGCTCATTCCACACCAGGAATGCTCTGCCTCAAGCAAGAGTCCTGCCGAGTCTCTTAAAAGCCACATATGGTCTTGGCACAGAAAGGCTTTCAACACCTGGGCAACCGGGCCGTGTGGGTCCCAGGAGTGCAGCAGCGCCCTTAGCGTCAGCTCTAGCCAACCCCTGAGGAGTGAGATCTGAGCGAGAGCCACTTCCCAGGCCCTGCCTCATTAGTCCTTGCTGCTACCGCTCTAGCTCAGAGAAAATTGATCCTTCCCTCACGCCTGCTGCACCAAGCCAGTCTTAGGGAAAGTGGTTTTGTTCATAGAGGATTTGTTAATTAAGTCATCACTATACTAATGAAACCCCAGAGCGTCAGCTACTAGTAGTCTATACTACTTTAGGGCAGCTAAATTTGTACTCTTAATTAAAAGGAGTATGTTATTTTAAAGTTGATAATTAAAATATATAAGTAAGAGATGGAAAACATAGTATTTATCATTTTATCCCCTAACTCAGTGGTCGGCAAACTCATTAGTCAACAGAGCCAAATATCAAAGTACAACGATTGAAATTTCTTTTGAGAGCCAAATTTTAAAAAATATATATATTATTTATTTATTTATTTATTTATTTATTTTTATTTTATTTTTTACAGAGAGGAAGGGAGAGAGAGAGAGAGTCAGAAACATCGATGAGAGAGAAACATCTATCAGCTGCCTCCTGCACACTCCCTATTGGGGATGTGCCCGCAACCAAGGTACATGGCCTTGACTGGAATCAAACCTGGGACCCCTGAGTCCGCAGGCCAATGCTCTATCCACTGAGCCAAACTGGTCAGGGCTATATTCTGAGTTTTAATACTTATAGAAACATTTTCAAGTTTAAGTACTGAAGTTTCACATAATGAATAAACCCATTATGTAGGTTTATTTTTCATCTAATGTAACACATAAGTATAGTCTCAAATTGCTACATTATTTGTAATGGTAAGTAACATGCTTTACTCATATTATAGTTGCTTTAAATTTTTATTTTTATACATAAACATGACATGAATATCTTCACATGTAGTCCCTCCCATATTTTGATTAGATTAAATTCCATGAAGTGAAATTTATACTAATAAAAGGGTAATATGCTAATTAGACCGGGTTGACTGGATGCCTTCTGGTCATCCTGCCTTCTTTCTGGACAAAGCCATGGTGGCAGGGGCCGAGTCAGAGGCAGTTAGGGGCGATCAGGCTGGCAGGGGAGGGCAGTTAGGGGCGATCAGGCAGGCAGGTGAGTGGTTAGGAGCCAGCGGTCCCAGATTGCAAGAGGGATGTCCAAATGCCAGTTTAAGGCCTGATCCTGCAGGGGGGATCCCGGATTGGAGAGGGTGCAAGCCAGGCTGAGGGATCCACCCCCCCCAGCATGATTTTCATGCACCGGGCCTCTAGTCTATAATAATAAAAGCATAATATGCTAATTAGACTGGACAGCCAAACCTTCTGGACGTCCTTCCAGACAACCTTCCGGACGAAGCCACGGCTGAGCGGGCCGAGCCCCTTGAATGAATTTTGTGCATCGGGCCTCTAGTTAGTATATAAAAGGGTATAAAGACCACCACCTATTTATACTCTAAAATACTATAAGGGCATCTGACTGACCACACCCAAGCATCAAATAGCAATTTTTAAAAAAGATTCTCCTATATCACATATCCCAATATGAATTTTTAAATGAAAGTTCAGATGTCTTCTAATCTTTCTAGGTTCTACCTATAGAATTACTCTTTAATAATTAGAGTTCACACTGGTCTCAACCACAGGCAAGATGCACTGCCATTAATAGTCTGATTTTAAAAGAAAAGTTCACTAATAAAAGCAAAAGTGTACAAAGGCTAAAATAATTTTATTAAAAGCATTTATTATGACCTGGGGCAGTTGAGACATTGATCTTTCTGCATCTCTCACAAGGAAAAATATATTCAAACTAATGTGGTATTGATATTCTAAAAGCTGCTTAAAAGCCAGTTTAATGTCCAGTCCATAGATATCAACTCTTGAGAAAAATAATCATCCAGAATCACAAACACACATACACAAATCTGTATCTTAATAAAGTGTATTACTTTAAAACTATAGTTAAAAACCACTACACTCAATTCATCATAGCTCAGGTAGCCTAGATTACTTCAAGTTGTTGTATATACATTTTTAAATGGCTAACTCTTTAATATGGGTAATAGTGCAGCACTCAAGATATCGTATCTGACTATTTTAAGATTGAATTCATTTTATTGCTAGCTCTATTGAGACATGATTGGCACACAATCACCTGCATGTATTTAAAGTGTACAACTTGATAAGTTTGAATGTGTATACACCCATGAAGCTATCACCACAATCAAGATAATGAAGATATCCACCACTTCTAAAATTTCCTGTGCTTCTTCATAAACTCCCACCTTTCCCTGCCTCCCAGTACTCAGGCAACCGCTCATCTGCATCCACAGTATCAAAGTTTGACTTGGACTTCTAACCAATTACTCTGTGGTGATTCAGGTAACACTGCCTGTATGTAGTGGGCTTTGTCTCCATAAATTGATATGTAATTTTAAAAAACAGAAGGTTACTTTCTAGGAACATTTCTGAACTAGATGCATTGGACCAACAGTAGCTTCAAACATTCTGCTACATGCCAGTCTTCTGTGGAGATTGCTAGCCTTGTCATATATGAACACATGATTACAGACTTCCAGCATTAGCTGATAATTGGTAGTTCTTGAAACAATAGTATTTTAAAACAAATAAAAGAGGAATTAATTTGGTTATTTAGAACCAAATATTTGGAACATTCATTCATAGCAATTATGATTCTTCTTCAGTTATCTTATATGTATCTGAAGATTTTTCTTTTCTTCTGCGTTAAGAAAAAAATTCATTCAGGTGATATTTTGTTCTGTTACAGCTTGTCATTTTGAGAAAACTGTGTCAATGGCCATTCTAGGTTGCTGGCTGACTTTAAGAGCCTATAATAAACTTTTGATATTTAGAATTTCAATGAAACACATTTAATGCTATTCTTCACAAATACACAAAAAGATCTCTGAGGTATTTTATGTGCACTCAGATGAAACATATTTATAGACTATGTAATTATTTTTTATAATTTTAATTTTCAATTATAGTTGATATACAATATAATTCTTAATACTGAGTTTCCATTTTTTTGTATTATTCTAGTCACTTAAATTCAAAATCTTAGGGTTGTATTTGTCTCCTTAATAGTCACTAAATCCTATTAAACTTTCTATTTTATTTTGTTATTATTATTTATTTACATATGTCTCCTTTCTTCCCCGAATGACCTACCCCCGCCCCCCACCGCTTCCCAGGACAAGCCCCCTTTGCCCCAATGTCCATGTACATTGGTTATACTAATATGCATGCATATAAGTCCTTTGGTTGATCTCTAATACCCACCCCCCCTCCGCCTTCTCTCTGAGGTTGGAGGGTCTGATCAGTGTTTCTTAGTCTCTGTATCTATTTTTGTTCATCAGTTTATGCTGTTCATTATATCCTACATATGAGTGAGATCATGTGGTATTTATCTTTCTCCGAATGGCTTATTTTGCTTAGCATAATGGTTACCAGGTTCATCCATGCTGTTGCAAATGGTCAAAGTTCCTTCCTTTTTATAACAGTGTAGTATTCCATTGTGTAGATGTAGCACAGTTTTTTAATCCACTCATCTGCAGATGGGCACTTAGGTTGTTTCTAAATCTTAGCTATTATAAATCTAGTAGTTTTTTGATAGAATCTTTAGGGTTTTCTATGTCATCTGCGAATAATGAGAGTTTACTTTTTCCTTCCCAATTTGGATGCCTTTTATTTTTTCTTCTTGTCTGATCGCTATGGCTAGCACTTCCAGTACTATGTCAAACAGGAGTGGTGAAAGTGGGCATCCCTGTCTTGTTCCTGTTCTTAGGGGAAATGGTTTTAGTTTTTGTTGAGGTATGATCCTTCTATTCCCACTTTGCTGAGAGTTTTTATCAGGAAAGGGTGTTGGATTTTGTCAAATGCCTTTTCTGCATCAAATGATATGTTATTTTTGTCTCTCAATTTTTTTATGTGATGTATCACGTTTATTGATTTGCAGATACTTTACCATCCTTGAATCCCCAGAATAATTCCCACTTGGTCATGGTATATGATCTTTCTAATGCAATGCTAGATCCTGTTTGCTAGAATTCTGTTGAGGATTTTAGCATCTATGTTCATCAGGGAGGGAGACTGGGCGGTAATTCTCTTTCTTTATGGTGTCTTTATCTGGTTTTGGAAGTAGGGTAATGCCAGAAAGAGCTTAGAAGTGTGCCTTCCTCTAGAATTTTTGTGGAGTAGTCTAAGGAGGATAGATTTTAGTTCTTATTTGAATGTTTGGTAGAACTCCCCTGTAAAACCATCTGGACCAGGGCTTTTGTTTGCTGGAAGATTTTTGATTACTGCTTCAATTTCATTGGTAGTTATCAGCCTACTCAGGCTTTTTGATTCTTCCTGATTGAGTTTTGGAAGCTTGTATATTTCTAAGAATATGTCCATTTCATCTAGGTTGTCCATTTTGTTGGAAGAGAGTTGTTCATAGTATTTTTTCATAATCGTTTGTATTTCTGTGGGATCGGTTGTTACTTCACCTCTTTCATTTCTGATTTTGAGTTCTTTCTCTTTGTTTCTTGGTGAACCTGACTAGAGGTTCATCAATCTTGTTTATGCTTTCAAAGAACCAGCTCTTGGTTTTGTTGATCTTTTGTATTGTTTTTTTGGTCTCCATGTTATTTATTTCTGTTCTGGTCTTTATTATTTCCTTCCTTCTGCTTACTCTGGGCTTTTCTTGTTGCTCTCTTTCTAATTCTTTAAGTTGTAGGGTTAGATACTTTATTACCTTTTTTTTTTTTTTTTTTTTTTTTGAGGTAGGCCTGTAGAGCTATGAACTTCCCTCTCAAGACTGCTTTCATTGTGTCCCATAGATTTTGGATTGTTGTGTTTTCACTGTCATTTGTTCCCAGGGATGTTTTTTATTTCTTCTTTGATCTCTTTGGTAACACAATCATTATTTAATAGCATGCTATTTATCCTCCAAGTGTTTGATTTTTTCCCATTGTTTTTATTGTAGTTGATTTCTAATTTTAAGCCATTGTGATCTGAGAAGATGCTTGATATGATTTATATCTTCTTGAATTTGAAGAGACTTTGCCTGTGTCCTATTATGTGGTCTGTCTTTGAAAATGTCCCATGTGCACTCGAGAAGAATGTATATTCTGTAGCTTTGGGGTGAAATGTTCTCAAGATGTCAATTAATTCCATCTGATCTAGTGAGTCATTTAGGACTGATGTTTCTTTGCTGATATTTTGTTTAGAGGATTTATCCAGTGGTGTCAATGGGGTTTTAAAGCCCCTTACTATGACTGTATTGCTATCTATCTCTCCCTTGATATCTTCCTGAAGTCTTTTTAATGTATTTGGGTGCTCCTGTATTGGGTGCATATATGTTTACTGAGTTATATCCTCTTGTTGAATTGCTCCCTTTAGTATTATGAAGTGGCCTTCCTTATCTCTTGTTATGGCCTTCACTTTGGGGTCTATTTTGTCAGATATAAGTATTGCTATCCCTAAACTTTCTTTCATGATGCCTTTTATCTTTAGTGATCCTTCTGTATTTTTCTCGCTTCTTGTATGTACGCTTAGCTTGCACTTGTTGACATACTAAACTATGTCCCCCAAAGCACGATACTCCACCTTTCTTGTGTATGCCTTTGCACATGCTATTTCTTCTGCTTAGAATGTTCTTCTTGCTTTGCAGATTTCAAATACCCACATAATGTTAAATTTTGTATAAAGCACTTCTTAGAATCCTCAATACAATTAGTCACTCCCTCTTCTTGGGTCTTTAACATCTTAAACTTTCATCTATTATAGCTCTTTTCACAACAAACTATGACTATTTCTTTACATCTGTATTTCATATATTGTGAGTTCCTTGAATATAGAAACTACCTGTATACTGTACCTTACCCAGTGCCTGGAAATAATAGGTCCTGGATCCCTACACATGAAATAAGTAATTAATTACCTTCTTTTTCATCAGCTTTTTACCATTTTAATTAAAATCCCCATTGGTGCATCTAAATTGTTGCTACCAACACCTGTACCCAGAACATCTTATCTCAGCATCTGCCTCACCTGTTTTTGTTTTTTTTTCCAGTCTCTGCTGGCTCTGCTTTCCTGACTTACCTATTTAACCAAATCACTATGCCTCCTTCCTAGACCATTAATCTAATTCACTATAACCTAATTTATCACAGCTTTGGCTTGTGAACTATAGAAACTGTATAAGAGGTCAATATCAAGAAACTTTTTGGTTGGCATAACTCAGCTGGAGCAAAATTATCATCCCAAAAGTACCTATTTAATATTTCTATTTGTTGTTAGGTAAAATTCAGAATAATTTGAAGGAAAAAGCTAGCTATGCTTTGAAGCTGAATTAAGATCACCAAACACATACTGACACATACATGAAAAGCTGACTTACAAACAGATCCCAGACTAAATGTCAGTACTGTCAATGGTGACAAATGCCTCTATGCTTTGTAGATAAGCTTACAAGTAGCATGCTGGGTTGGGTTCTTCCTATCACATGTCAAAGAAACCTAATGATCCTCATTATGATCTACTGTTTATGCTGACATACCAACAAGTAGGTTTCTAAAAACTTATGGTAGCCAACTGTTCAGTAAGGTTTTATCATATATATATATGAATTTCTCCTTTTCCAAAACTGGCCTTTGTTCTTTGTACGTATAAAACACCCAATAAAAGAAACCTGAATAGATATCTTTAATAATGTAACATAAAGATAGAAATTGATAAACCTGAGGGCATTTCAAAAGAAAGCTTTTTTGACTATTCTTTGTAGCTACTCTCAAAGTAGCTAGAGCCAAGGCTCTAAAAAGCTTAAATCTATATGGATTTACCATGAGGGCTTAAGGTCTAAATGCTTTAACAGATCCCAGAATAGCTGATTGCAAAACTACTATTTAATTTGATCTTAACAAATAGCACTGTTGATCTTTCCTAGTAATCATGCTAAAATCTCTAATTTATAGTAGAAATAAAATGTAAGTCCTAGTGCAGACTCAGAAAGTCAAGGCTATGGTTTACTTTCTAGGACTCATGGGCATAGTCATATTAACCAGCAGTTTAGACAGAAATATAAACATTACTAGGAATCCAAATAATCATTCCAGGAAACTAGACCCATTGCTCCTCATCCATACTTCTTTAAGACCTAGATATTGTTTAAATATCTACAGGGAATAAGATTATTTACAAATAGTTCCTTTAGTAAAATGTGTCTCAGAAGGAACAGTATTCTATAAAAAATTCAATAATAATGATTTATGTGAATTTTTTCACAAAAAATCCACTTTGAAACACAAAATAATCACATTATAGATAATTAAATGTAGACTCTTTAATGAAGACATATTACTATTGCTCTAAATTTTAGGTTACTCTACCATTCTGTTCTTAAACCCTAAACCAAGAATAACTCCTAGAAATGGAGACATTTCTCTAACGTTATTTGCTGCTTCTATGTGGATTTTAAAATGGGATGGATATAGTTTATTTTAACACTATTTTAAACTTCCATTTCTAACTTCCAGTATTACCCAGTAAACTTCCAGAATTTCTATGATTTTATTAACAGCTATAGTATTTCTCAATTTAGTATTCACTGCAAATTTTGTTAACAGGTTACTAATCTTTTCCCTAAATTTAAGTTTGGGGGGCGGGGGCGGACGGGCGGGGAAAGGCTTACTAAGAGCCAGTCCAGCAGCAATTCTTTTAGAAAACACTTTAGTAGAAACTTTCTCCATGGCTGAATTCATTAGCCTTCTGCATTTAGTCTTTGTTTATCATCTTTAAACCCAGTCAATCTTTCTTAAATTTTTCTAAGGCATTTTCTTTTTTTTTTTTTCTTACATATATTTTATTGATTTTTTTACAGAGAGGAAGGGTGAGGGATAGAGAGTTAGAAACATTGATCAGCTGCCTCCTGCACACCCCCTACTGGGGATGTACCCGCAACCAAGGTACATGCCCATGACTGGAATCGAACCCAGGACCTTTCAGTCTGCAGTCCGATGCTCTATCCACTGAGCCAAACCGGTCAGGGCATTTTTCTAAGGCATTTTCCCTATTTCTTTACCACATTTTATATATAGCTTTTTGTCTATAATTTTTTCTAACCTTATCCAATTTGTTTCACTCTAATGCTATGGGGTTGTTCATTGCTAATATTTTTTAGAGGGGTTATTGCTTTAATTCTTTGGGATTTAATTTTAAAAAAGATCTCCATCTTTAGTATTTGTTGATCCCTCTGAAACGAAGCTTTATATACAGCTAGAAGTGTAGTTCCTTTCTTTTATGGCATTATGATAAACTGACCACAAAATGTTTTGCAGCCCCAATGTTCTCTTCCTTCTCTTTATGGTACTTTAAACACTTAATCATGTACTGCCCAGCACAGACTAACACAACTTACCATTTCATGCTTACCCACACCTCTCTCCTGATATTTGACATTCTCTGTGATAGATCATACCATTTAAGGCCTCTTTACCTTTTGATCTTATTCCATTAACTTACATTCCTTTGTAATCTTAACTTGCCAAAACTGTAGTATTCTTCAAAGCCTAGCTCAAACATCACTTTCCTTGTGAAACTTTCCCCAACTTCTTGTTCCCTCTGTTCTCCTATAAAAATTAGTTCATAAAAGTTGTATACCACCTCTCATATTGTATTAGTGGATTATATCTCTCCTACATTTCAAGAAAAGGAGTTTTTATCTTATTTCTCTTTATAACCACAATTCCTGATACATGGCACTCAATAAAACCATACTGATTTGAATTCATTTGTACTGTTAACGGACTGTTTTATTTATCAGTGTCTTGCTTTCCAACTTGTCCTGCTTGAGAGTAGAGATTCTAAGACTTCTTCAAATTCAATATTACCTGGCATATTCTTAGAATGTGATCAAGAATCCTTGAGATGGAAGAACTGTTAGAAATAACAGTCCAAAACCTCAACCAATGCAAGAATACATGTTACCAAATATGCTTGTTTAAATATGTATAATGATTAGCATGACCATATAGATTGGTTTGCCCAGGAGAATCCTAGTGTAATTAATGCACCCCTTTCACTCTCAAAAGTATTTGGATTTTGATAAAAAGTTTTATGATCATCCTAATAACAAAAAAAATTGCTTACTTCCTCACAAGTACCAGACAGCTCAACAGCCTAATTATTACATCCTTTGAATTTTATTCACAAAACATTTTTTTAAAATTTCCCTTTTGTTATAGATGGGGAAGGAGTAAAGTTCTAGAACTAAATGAAGTAATTATGAGTATAGGAAAAATTTATTAAGATAATAGATTGCATAGATGGCAAAGGGCACAATTATTAAGCCAGAAAAGTTCTAAACATATTAAAATAGGTTAACAGAAGCTGAGAAAAGCTGGATAAAGTTTATGGGCCAAGATTAAACAAAGGGGTGGGTTGGGAGAATCCTTAGGAATGCTGACTTCTACTGGGCTAATTAAAAAATCAATGAATCAAAAATGCTGTGAGCTTTTAAAGAAGTTTAATGAGGATAAACCAACTTGGGTAAGGTTTAAAAGGAATAAGGCAAAGCAGGTATGTCCTCACTTAAGTATAGATTTTAATATTCAAAAGTGCAACCCTTTATTCCTTTTAACCAAGGAAATTTTTGCTGTTTAGTTATCTGAACCAGACTTTTCTGCTACACTTGCAAACATTTTATCCGAGCTGAAAAATTGCATGCAGTATTTCAGCCAAAATAAAATGTTGCCAGCAAATTGTAATGCTCTGAAAAGAAAATTTTGGAGTCCTGATTAAATTTCAGAAGAAATACTCATTACATACAAACAATAATGATTCTGAAAAACATTTGGTAATATATCACTTAGGTAAATATCCATTTGTATTATATTTTCTTTTTAAATTTTTCCCCAATTACAGTTTACATTAAATACTATTTTGCATTAGTTTTAGGTATACAGCATAGTGGTTAGACAGTCATATACTCTACAGAGTAACCTCCTCAATATTTCAAGTTCCCACCTGGCACTGTATCTGGTTATAACAATAGCAGAGGCCCGGTGCATGGACTCGGGCACTGGTGGGGTCCCTCAGCATGGCCTGTGGGGATTGGGCCAAAACAGACAGTCCAACATCCCCTGAGGGATATAGTAGTGCATGAAGCGGCAGTAGGCCAGGGAGGAGCCTGAGCCTGAGCCTGAGCCCGGGCCAGGCGCCACGCTGCTGCGTCTGCTGCTGCTGTGACTGCCGCTTGGGAGGCTAGCTGCTGCTCTGCTGCGGTTTCTGTGCACCTGTCCTAGGGTGATACCACGGTGCCCATGACCGAGAAGCAGCTGTGGGCTTGCACCCAGTCAGTCCTGATGCCGGCCCCGATCCCAGTCCAGGTCCTGATGGGGGGAAGGAAGGGCACGCAGGGAGAGTGTCTGTGGGAAAGGCTCGTGCCACCACAGCTGTGCTCGCCAGCTGTGAGACCGGTGTCTGGGGCCCGTCAGTCAGCTGAATGGTACTCCTGCTGTGGGAGCACACTGACCACCAAGGGGGTAGCTCCTGTGTTAAGTGCCTGTGCTCTGGTGGTCAGTGTGCATCATAGTGACTGGTCAACTGGTCGCTTAGGCTTTTATATACATAGACTAGAGACCTGATGCACGGATTCGTGCATGGGGGGTGGGGGTGGGGGGCTCAGCCTGGCCTGCGCTCTCTCACAATCCGGGACCCCTTGGGGTATGTAGCAGTGGGCCAAGTGGCAGGTGGCTAGGGAGGATCCCAAGCTGGTGCTGTGCTGCTCATGCTCATCCCGGCCTGCTGTGCCTGCCACCGCTGCTCGGTAGCGCTGCCGCAGAGTTGGGAAAGGTTCCTGCCGCTGCAGCTGCATTTGCTAGCCGTGAGCCCAGCTTCTGGCTGAGCGGTGCTTCCCCTGTGGGAGCGCACTGATCACCAGGGGGCAGCTCCTGCATTAAGTGTTTGCCCCCTGGTGGTCAGTCCCCTGGCGGTTAGTGCGCGTCATAGCGACTAGTCAACCAGTCATTCCAGTAATAAAGGTCGCTTAGGCATATATATATTTGACTATATTCCCTATGTTGTACTTTATATCCCTGTGACTACTAATTTGTACTACTTAATCCCTTCATGTTTTTCACTCAGCTTCCTAACCCCCTCCCCTCTGGCCACCATCAGTCTCTTCTCTGTATCTATGAGTTTGTTCTATTTAGTTTGTTTGCTTATGTTGCTCTTTAGATTCCACATATAAGTGAAATCATATGGTATTTGTCTTTCTCTGATTTATTTCACTTAGAATAATAGCTCTATCCATACTGTTGCAAGTAATAAGATTTCATTCTTTTTTTTTTTTTATGGTCGAGTAATATTCCCTTGTGTGTGTATACACACACAAGGGAATATTACATCATTACTATATAATATATTATACAGTTTGACACACACACACACACACACACACACACACACACACACACACACACACAAGTATATCAGCACTTTTTTATGCACTCATCTAGTGATGAACACTTGGGTTGCTTCCATATCTTGGCTTTTGTAGATAATACTGCAATGAACATCTGTTCTTTTGTTTTAGTATTACGGGTTTCTTCAGATATATGCCCAGAAGTGGAATCGCTGGGTCATAAGTCAGTTCCGTTTTTAATTTTTTGAGGTAACTCCATACTGTTTTCCACAGTGGCTGCACCAATCTGCATTCCCACCAACTGTACATGAGGGTTCCCTTTACTCCACATCCTTGCCAATACTTGTTGATTTATTGATGATAGCCACTTAAATCTTACATTTTAAGTCTTTAATCCATTTAGAATTTATTCTTGTATATGGTGTAGGAAGGTGGTCTAGTTTCATTTTTTGCATGTATCTGTCCAACTGTTCCAAAACCATATATTGAAGAGACTGTCTTTACATCAATGTATGTTCATGTCTCTTTTGTCAAATATTAATTGCTTATATAGGCATGGGTTTAATACTGGGTTCTTGATTCTGTTCTGTTGATCTATATGTCTGTTTTTATTCCAGAACCATGCTGTTTTTATTACTATGGTCTTGTAGTGTAATTTGATATCAGGTAGCATGATTCCTCTAACTTTGTTCTCCTTTCTCAAGACTGTTGTTGCTATTCAGTTTTTTTAGTGGTTCCATATACATTTTTGAAATATTTGTTCTAGTTCTGTGAAATATGTCTTTGGTATCTTGATAGGAATTATGTTGAATCTATAGATTGCTTTGTGTAGTATGAACATTTTAACAATGCTAATTCTTCCTATCCTTCTTTTTATTTGTGTCTTCTTCAATTTCTTTCTTCAGTGTCTTATAATTTTTTGAGTACTTTTACATTCTCAGTTAAATTTATTTCTAGGTATTTTAGTTTTTTAATGTAGTAATTGTAAATGGGATTGTTTTCTTGGATTCCCTTTCTGATAAATCACTTTTTGTATATAAAAATTCAATCGATTCCTGAATGTTTACTTCTATCCTCCTACTTTACTGAAATCATTGACCAGTTCTAGTAGTTTTTTTGGTGGAATCTCTAGGATTCTTTATATAGTGTCATGTAATCTGCACCTAATAACAGTTTGACATCTTCCTTTCCAGTTTGAATGCCATTTACTTCTTCTGGTCTGATTGCTGTGGCTAGGGCTTCCAGTACTATGTTGAATAAGAGTGGTGAAAGTGGACATCCTTTAGTTCTGATCTTAAGGGAAATGCTTTTTGTTTTTCCCTGTCAAGTATGATGTTAGCTGTGGGTTTGTCATATGTGGCCCTTACTATGTTGCGGTTTGTTCCCTCTATTCCCACTTTGTTGAGAGAGTTCTTTTTAAAAATCATAAATGGTGCTGGATTTTGTCATATGGTTTTTCTGCATCTATTGATACAATTATATGATTTTCAGCTTTCATTTTGTTTATGTGGTGTTTTTACATTAATTGACCTGCAGATATTGCACCAATCTTGCACCCCCAGAATAAATCCAACTTGGTCATGGTGTATGATCTCTGTAATGTATTGCTGGATCTGGTTTGCCAATATTTTGTTGAGGATTTTAGTATCTGTGTTCATCAGGGATATTGGCCTATAATTTTCTTTCTCTGTAGTGTCTTGTATTTTCAATTTTTAATTGATTTTTAGAGCGAGAGGGAGAGGAATAGAGAGACAAAAACAGCGATAAGAGAGAAACATCATTGATTGGCTGTCTCCTGCATGCACTAGGGATCAAGCCTGCAGCCTAGGCTTGTGCCCTGAATGGAATCAAACCATGATCTCTTGGTTCCCTGATCGATGCTCAACCATTGAGTCACAAGGGCTGGGTTTTTTGTAGTGTCTTTATCTGGTTTTGGAATTAGGATAATGTTGGCCTCGTGAAATGAGCTTGGGAGTCTTCCCTCCTCTTGAAATTTTTGGAATAGTATGAGAAAGATAGGTGTTAGTTCTTTGAATGTTTGGTAAAATTCACCCATGCAGCCATGTGGTCTAGGACTTTTGTTTGTTGGGAGCTTTTTTGATTACTGCTTCAATTTCGTTGGTTAAAATCTGTCCAGATTTCCTGTTTCTTCTTGATTCAGTCTTGGAAGACTGTATGTTTTAGGAATTTTTCCATTTCTTCAAGACTGTCCAAATTGCTGGCAAAACTTATTTGTAATATTTTCTTATAATCGTTTGTATTTCTGTGGTGTCAGTTGTACTTCTCCCCTTTAACTTCTGATTTTATTTATTTGGGTCCTCTTTTTTTTTTTATGAGTGTGGTAATGGTTTAACAATCTTCTTTATTGTTTCAAAAACCAGCTTTTGATTTTATTGATATTTTATATTTTTAAATTATATTTTATTTATTTTCTCTCTAATCTTTATTATTTCCTTCCTCCTACTCACTTGGGTTTTGTATGTTTTTCTTTTTCTAGTTCCTATAGATGTAAAGTAAGAATATTTATTAGAGATTTTTCTTGTTTCTTGGAGTAGGCCTGTGTTGCCATGAATTTCCCTCTTAGGACTGCTTTTAGGTTGTGGTGTTCTCATTTTCATTTGTCTCAAGGTATCAGTTGATTTCTTCCTTGATCTCATTGTTCAGTAACATTATATAGTCTCCATGTGCTTTTCAGTTTGTTTTTCTTGATGCTTGATATGAATTTAATCTTCTTAAATTTATTGAGACTTCTTTTGTGGTCTAACATGTGATCTATCCTGGAAAATTTTTCATGTGCACTTGAAAAGACTGTATATTCTGCTGCTTTTGGATGAAATGCTCTGAAGATATCAATTAAATCCAGCTAACCTAGTGTGTCATTTTAAGTCAGTTTCTTTGTTGATTTTCTGTCTGGAAGATCCATTGATGTCCATGGGGTTTTAAATCCCCTACTATGACTCTATCAGTCTCTACCTTTATCCATATTTGCTTTACATATTTAAGTGCTCCTATGTTGGGTACATAAATGTTTACAAGGGTAATGTCCTCTTGATGGACTGATCCCTTTATGACTGTGCAGTGTCCTTCTCTGTCTTAGAGTCTATTTTGTCTGATAAAAGTAGTGCTACCCCAGCTTGTTTTTGTTCCAATTTGCGTGAAATATCTTTTCCATCCCTTTACTTTCAGTCTGTGTGTCTTTCAATTTCAAGTGGGTCTCCTGTAAGCAGCATATGTATGGGTCTTATTTTCTTATCCATTCAGCCACTGTATGCCTTTTGATTTGATCATTCAATCCATTTACATTTAAAGTAATTATTGATATGTAGGTAATTATAGACATTATATTATTCATATTTTTAAAACCTTTTTTCTTCTTTTTAAGAAGTTCCTTGTAATTTCTTGTAATACTGGTTTGGTGGTGATGAATCCTTTCCTTTTCTTGTCTGGGATGCTCTTTTATCTTTCATTCAATTCTCCATGATACCTTTGCTGAGTAAAGTTATCTTGTGGTAGTTATCTGGGCAAGACGGCCCTGATGACCCCGATCGCCAACCAGGCTGAGGGACGCCACCTGTGCACGAATTCGTGCACCAGGCCTCTAGTTTGAATCATAAAATTCTTCATTGTGGGTGGCTGTCTTGTGCATTATCAGTTGTGTAGTGGCATCTCTGGCTTTTGTCCACTAGAAACCAGTGGAATTCCCCCACGTCTACCCAGTTGTGACAACCAAAAGTGAGGGGGAAAATTGCTCCTTACAACGTTGAGAACTACTGTTGTAAGTAAATAAGGCTGCATGGTATAGAACAAATCAGACTGGGATTCAAGAAGTTGGGTTCTAACTCAGAAGTTTCTCTCTAACTTTGGGTTATTGGAGAAATTATGTAACCCAGAAGTTCTCAAATTAGGATATAAAGGATAGTATTTCTAAATCAGCTATATATAATATAATAAAGAGATGAGCCCACTTAACTTTCTTGGGCCACATATTTTTTATTTTATAATAAATAACAATTTTAATTTAGGTAATAATGCCATAGCTTGTAACAAACCAATCTACACCATAAACTAGAAAATCTGCAAAATAAAAAATATTTTAAAAATTATTTGAAGATATGAGAGAGCTGTCAAGGTAGCTAAGACTTGATGGGACAAGATCCCTGAGAGAAAAGAAAATCTTAGAGTTAGGCTGACATTGTAAAAGTTTTCCCCTCAGGGCATTTTTGTGAATTCTTGGTGCTGGGTGAAAGGTTGAGGATTTAGAGTAGACAATGGGGACTTACTAAGAGGCAGAGAAGCCATCAGAACTTTTGGCAATTTCCAGAGACAAAAATTGGAATTTGGAGCTGCCAAGGCAGTCAGAATTGAGATGTCATGATCCTGAAGTTCTAACACACTAGAATAAACTTGATACTCGGCGGTTTTTTCCTTTGAGCTGTTTGCCAGATTTATAAGGTAGCAGGATAAGAGGATAAACATAAAACAGAAGACCCCTAAAAGGCAGAGTAGTATTTTTGGCAATTCGATGGTACTAAACAGAACCCATCAAAGAGTAGGGATCCTAAACCATACACTAGGATTTCAGGAGAGCTAGAGCATAGGCTTGGGGATAAATTAGAAGTAGACTGAGCCTTTCAAAAGTGCAATCCAAGCTTGAGTTGGCTCAGTCTTTATACTAGCTGCCTTCTTTTTAGTTAAAATACGTTTTTATTGATTTTAGAGAGGGGGAAGGAAGAGGGACAGATAGAGAAACATCACTGTGAGAGAAAAAACATCGATTGGCTGCCCCTACTCCCCCCAACATTGGGGATCAAACCTGAACTCAGGCATATGCCCTGACTAGAAATCAAACTGGTGATCTTCTGGTACATGCAATGATGCTCAATCAACTAAGCCACACTGGCCACAATAGCTGCCTTCTACAGGAAGACAATATCACCAGCAGAAACACTGTAATTTATTATGAACAATGTGTAGCATTTAATGAAAAATTATCAGGCAGACCTAGAAACAAGTCCAAAAGAAAAGACAAAAGAAATGGACCCACAGATGACTGAGGCTTTTAATTTTTGGACATGCAATTTATTATTACTGTGTTCAAAGAAAATAAATGACAAGGTAGAGAATTACACTATAGAACTGGGATTAATAAAAAAGAAATAATTTAGAAAATAAAAAATGTGATTACTGAAATAAAAAACTCACAGATGTGTTGAAATGCAGATTGGACAAAGTAGAAAGAAAGGAGTTGTCAACTAACTGGTAGGTGAGTACAAAATATACAAGCTGAAAGGATGAAAAGTACAAGAAAGAGTATAAAAGATATTTGGGACACAAAATAAAAAGGCATAAAACGTGTAATTGGTACCTCAATTGGAAAGAGAGCATGCAGTATCTAAAGATATTAACAGCTGAGAAGTTTCTAAAACTGGCAAGATCATCAACCGTAAATTTGAGAAGTAAATAAGGCAGTAAATAAAATTAACCCTAGCAGGATAAATACAAGAAAAACAAGAACCAAATACAGAGTGAAAGTCAAAGAAAAATTCTCAAAACCAGCCAGAGAAAATGAAAATAATATATTCAAAAGAGCAAAAATAAGACTAACAGTGGACTTCTTAATAAAAATAAGAGAATCCAAAAGATAATGAAAGATCATCTTTAAGAATATAGCTCTCAATGTAGAGTTCTATACTCACTGAAAGGCAAAATAAAGACATTTTTAAACAAACAAAAACCAAGAGAATTCCCACATTACATGTAATACTGAAGGAAGTTACTTAGGCAGAAGAAAAATTATAAATGATAGCCATTTCAACTGTGCTTGTATTCAGTGAGCTTTATTGTGCTACTTAGTGTAGTAAAAAAAAAAAAAGTAAAGGATTGGGAAAGAAGCAACCAAACTGCCATTGTTCACAGATATTATTATATACACAGAAAATCCAAAAGACATATTATACAAGATGGTCTACATTTTGATTATGGTGGTTGTTCATTGTTATTTAGTAAAATATATGTGAATTTTACTATATGTAATCTATATTCAGTATCAGAATTAAAGATCCTTTCAGAAATAAATGCTAACATTTGCCTAGTGTAAGCTGTCTTCCATTTTGCTTTCTAGCAACATGAAAGGTGGGAGTTGAAAGAAGTCTCATTTCTTGACAGGCCTGAGATTACTAAACCATACAAACCATGGCCCACAGATATTTTGTTAGGAATATGACAGTCCTGTGTATGTTGCTATAAATTATTTTCGACCACTTGGAATGAAATAACTTTGTCTTTTGCAGTTATAACAATCTAAAAATGGAATAGGAGCTAATAACTTAGTTGTTTATATTCATAGTTAAGAAATCTATATTCTTTAAAATCTCAGCTGGTAAGAACTTTTTTCTATGAATGCCATACATGGACATTCTGAAAGATTGCTATTTAATGTGTTCTATCTATACCATCACCAGCCTATGCCAACAAGATCATCATTTAAAGCTGGTTTGGCTATAGTAGAGAAAACATTTTCAAAATGATTTATAATAATAGTTTGTAGCAGTAGGAATTGTGATGATGTGCTGACATTATTCTTCCAGCTGCTGAGGTTGTTTTCCTTTAGAGCTGGCATTTCCCTATTCCACTTTCTGTGCTACCAGAATTGCAAATCACAACTGACCTTACCTTACAGAGCACTGAGTGTTTTCAAAGAACATGAAAACTTAACTAGCAAATGGGATGGCAAGTTTCTTTAAGGACATAATAACATGAAGACAAGTAACTTCACTTACTTATAATGAAATCACTAACGGCACTGTGAGGTGATTATCTTACATTATAAGCTCCTCCAGGGCAGGAGACTATGTCAATAATATGTAGATTACTTGTCATTGGGGAATGGGTCCTTGGTACTTGGTGATCGACTGAGAAAGAGAAGCATTCACCAAGGCCTGACTTCTTTTTTTAAAAAAATAAGTTGTTTTTTTTTTAAATAAATCTTTATTGTTCAGATTATTACAGGTGTTCCTCTTTTTTTTCCCCATAGCTCCCCTCCACCTGATTCCCCACCCCACCCCACCCCATAAAAAAATAAGTCTTTATTGTTGAAAGTATATATATGCCCCCCCCCATTAACTCCCTCCAGCAAGGCCTGACTTATTGAAGTAATAGATGCTTAGCTGCTAAAATGTTCTGTTTCCATCATACCACAGGATCTCAGAAGTTGAGGCAACATTATCAGATCACCTAATGCAATGGTTTTTCAAAGTGACAGATGAAGGATAGGCAGCATTGCTAAATCACGTAAGTGAGCTTTCTCAACAAATAAACAATCCTACACTCCACTCCCCTTCCCCTAGACTCCATCTCTCCCCACCTCCTTTCTCATACCTCTTTCTTGAGGATGTGTATTCAAATACTCCTCACACGGACATATCAGGTTGAGGGGAAGGTATTTTTAAGAAGGCAGGACTGTATTTATCAAGAGCCCACTATGTGATTCTGATATGGTAGCACCAAGTCTTCCAGTTGAAAACCTCTGACCTAATCTTTTTTTCTCCCTTTGAGCAATATTACAACTCAAACAACCTAGAAAGAATTCTGAAAGTATTTAGAAAAGCCTATAATTTATTCTTCAGTGGACCCATTTCATGGTTACATATAGGCCACTGTATGAAATGCATTATTTTCAATTTAGAATAAAAGTTTTTCCCAATTTTTAGTGATATATTTAGTACAGGAACTTGGAGAAATTTATACTTTCTACAAAGTATATGTACACATGTGTAAATATTCATTTTTTCAGTACAATCCTTAATATAGTAAGATGTTAATATACAAAGACCTCATTAGTACTTGCTGTCTGGTAGGTAATGAAAATCTGTAGTCTTAATTTTTCTAAAATTTATAGATACAGAAATGATTTCCTTGACCTGACTTCCACCACACCTAACAAGTTCATTCAATGTTTATTAAAGGATAAAAATGAACAGAATCATCTTTTCTTTCCTGTCTTTCATTCCCAACTTCTTACTCTTATTACTTTCAGTGGCCCCTTCACCTCCCCCTCCCCCCACCCCCTTTCCCAAAACTTGGAACTGAATTAGCCTGTGAGCAATGAAACGACTGATAGATGACAAAACCACTGGGCTGGATGGATACCCAACTGTAATAGAGGTGGCCAAAAAAATACTAGATTCAAGGCAACTCAGAGTAGAGGAATTAAAAAAATTACCTTTATAAAGTAATAGAAAGTGGTTTATAACCACCATATTGCAAAAGGAGAAAAGTCTCTAGAATTAAATACCAAGGAACCTGATTTTGTTATATTATTGCTAAATGCCACAAACTTAGCAGTGATCATTTAAAAATAGTCTACAGTGTGAAGTTTAAGGAACAATGACTCGTAATTAGTGTTATAATAAGTGTGTTAGCCATTCTGGAATGTCATTTATGGTAAATTAAAGAACTACTGTCCCTCCCCATCTTCCATTGGTATTTTAATGCTAGGAGGTGGGAAAAGCTGATCCATATTCAAGAGGAAAGGAAGAAAAACAATAACAAATTGGCATCTCTTCTGTGGATTGCCCCACAGGCCAAGCATTTTTATGTTCTTAATCATTATTAAATGACTTAACATGACACCCAGAGCCTGGCAAATGATTGCATCCTGACATGAGAACGAATTACAAATGAAATGAAAGATCAAGCCGTATTAGAGGATTGCCTCTGGGAAATGAAAATCTTTAATTCTCTTTTATTATTGACATTTATTTGGCTGCCATGAATAACAACATAGCAAAGAGATTCAACTATGCTTGTGCACTGAATAGCTTATCCCAGGGCTCAAAACTGCATTAACATTTATCATGTTTGCTTTTGTAGCTGACACCACTGAACAGATTCTCTATCCATCTTGTATTTATCATGCATTGCAGATATAGTACACCCTCTAATTTAAGTTCATTTTCATATAGTAGAAGCAGCAAAGATTACCAGTGTCTGTCCTCAAATAAATTCCTGCTGGTAAGCATTCCTAAGAGGGTTTAATATATTTAATAAGAAACAAATTGAGTTGACAAATTCAGTCACAGGAAAAGGATGCTAATTTTAAAGGTTTCAATTTTTGGAAATTTGTGCTAATTCACAAGACACTTGTACAATATGTATCTCTGGAATAAAGCCTTAAAATAAATGTCTCTATAAAGAGCAACCAAATAGCATTTTATGACTCTGAAGGCAGTATGACAATTCTTATGAGGTAAGAAAGTCGGTATGCTTTTCACTTTTCCAAACGGTGTTCACTGCTAAGACAGGAATAAACCACATACTATAAAAAGACAGCAATTCAGTTATTATCATGCAAGGGATATCTTTTCATGACTTATTTATTTTCTCTCTTGTACAAATTAACAACATGGCTTTTCCTGTCACAACAATGAAAGATTATACTGTATGTGATGTCTCTGCTCACATGATCCTCTTTGACTAGATTGCTCTCCTTTCTTAAATACTTCCTAAAATTCAAGGCTTAGAAAGGATATCAATGTATCTGGGGAAAATAAATCACTTAATACTATGTATCTGATTTTTGATTGAAAAATTAATTTTCTGTCCTTCTGTATTTTATACTTTTAATTATGAAAAATTTTAAGTGTATATACAAGTAGATGTAATTGCACAATGACCACCCCCATATATCCACCATCCATCTTTTGCAATTATTAACTCATGGCAAATCTCACTTCATCTATAACTTCACTTCATTATTTACTATGTACTGCATTATTTTGAAATAAATATCTGAATCTTACTTTTAACAATTCTAAAATAAGAAAGTTGAAATGAATTAATTCTAGGGTCCCTACTCCCCCAGATTTGAAAATAATTTATTCTTCTATCTCTTCAGGGATATTTATTTAGTTCAACAAAAATTTACTTCATAGCCATTATAAAATCTTTACTGAGGCTTTATTGATTTCCTTCTCTGAGTCAATAAAAGCGCATATAATTTTTACCAATAATTAACAAGTGTAATTACAGTTTCTTGTATTCATATATTGATGTGTATTAATTTTATTTCTGAGTTAGATCTTTAGGACTCATATCTTAAGTTTTAGTGTTCAGTTAGAGTACTGAATAAACACAAAAGTAATAACTGCTTCTGTTTATAATAATTATTAATTAACTGATTGATTTTAATCTTAATGGTTCAGGCAAAATGGAAAGGTCTGTATTTTGGCTTTAATAGTAGGTAGCATCATATTGACAATATTAATCATTTTTTTAATTGTTTAAGCTACCACAACTCTTTTTAAAAAATATATACTTTTATTGATTTCAGAGAGGAAGGGGGAAGGAGAGAGATATAGAAACATCCGTGATGACAGAGAATCATTGATCGGCTGCCTTCTTCATGCTCCCTACTGGGGATCGAGCCCACAATCTGGGCATGTGCCCTTGACCAAAATCGAACCTGGGACCCTTCAGTCCACAAGCTGATGCTCTATCCACTGAGCCAAACCAGCTAGGGCAATATTAATCATTTTATTTGATAAAATGTTTGTTGACTAGATAAAAATTCCTATTTTATTTCTATGAAAATAGATGGCTGTGTAAAAACAGAAGTGAAGTTTTCTTTAAGTTTAAAGCTGATGAAGTAACTTATATCTGGGTTATAGTTGTTCATAGTTGGATACATTTATGTTATTGTAACACAGGTATTTGGTAATTAAAATGTATGTTTTTCAGGAAAGACATTTCTAGATTGACAATATCTCCAAAATATTGCAGTAAAAAAACCAAGGTAGATTTACTCAACTGATTTTTCTTAAATTATTTTCTTGAAAATAGTTTCTACTGAGATAGAAGGTACATATATATTTATTAAAATTATAAAAAAAATATACAAGGTACATTTTCACAGAAATAGAACAAAAATCCTAAATTTCATATGGAACCACAAAAGACCAAGAACAGCCAAAGCAACCTTGACAAAGAAGAACAAGGCTGGAGGCATCACACTTCTTGATTTCAAACTATATTACAAAGATACAAAGTAATCAAAACAGTATGATACTAGTATAAAAACAGAGACACACAGGTCAATGGAAGAGAATAGAAAGCCCAGAAATAAACCTGGATATATGTGATCAATTAATTTATGACAAAGGAACCATGAACATACAATGAGGAAACAATAATCTCTTCAATAAATGGTTTGGAAAATTGGACAGCCGCAAGCAAAAGAATGAAAGTGCACCATTAACTTTCAACATACACAAAAATCACCTCAAAAGATTATAAAGACTTGAAAGTAAGACCTGAAATCATTAAACTCTTAGAAGAAAAGGGGATAAGTTCCTTGACACTGGTTTGGTGACAATTTTTTGCATTTGACATCAAAAGCAAAGTCCGCAAAAGCAAAATAAACAAGTGGGACTACATCAAACTAAAATCACAATCAAACAAACAAGCAAACAAAGAATACTTCTACACAACAAAAGAAACTATGAACAAAATGAAAAAGCAACCTATGGAATGGAGAAAATATTTGCAAATCACTTATCTGGTAAGGAGCTAATATCCAATATATATACCTTATAGAACTGAACAAAAAAAACAAACATAAAACCAAACAAAAAAAATCAGACAAGAACAATCTGAAAGATCTGAGTATTTTCCCATAAAAGACATACATAAACATGGCCAACAGGTATTATGAAAAGGTGCTCAACATCATTAATCATCAGGGAAATGTAAATCAAAACCAAAATGAGATCACCTCACACCTGCTAGAATGGCTATTATCAAAAAGACTATAAATATGTGTTGGCAAGGACATACATGAAGAAAAAGGAACCCTTGTGCACTGTTGATGGAAATGTAAATTGGTGTAGCAACTATGAAAAACAGTGTGGAGTTTCCTCAAAAAATTAAAAATAGAACTACCATATGATCCAGCAATTACACTTCTGGGCATTTATTTGAAGAAAATGAAAACACTAACTCAGAATGATATCTGTACCCTCGTGTTCATTGCAGCATTTTTTACAATAGCCAAGACATAGAAGCAACCTAAGTGGTCCGTTTGATGGATGTATACTTATATACATTTATACATTAAAATAGCATTCCGCCATAAAAAAGAAGGCAATCCTTCCATTTGCAATGATATGGATGAACCTTGAAGGCATTATGCTAAGTGAAATCAGTCAGACAGAGAAAGACAAATAAGGTATGATCTCACTTGCATGTGGAATCTAAAAACACCCGAACTCATAGATACAGAGAACATATAGATGATTGCCAGAAGTGTGTGTGTGTGTGTAAGCAAAATGAGTTAAGGTGGTAAAAACAACGTACGGTGTTTTGAATTAAATATAATAGAAAGACTGTAAATTTTGTTATAAATGATTAAGCTCCATAATACTGGTTTTCTCACACAGTTTGCATGTTTTGAATTAATTATGTTAGAAAGGATATAGACTTTTGTTATGAATGATTAATCTCCATAATGATGGTTTTCTCACAGTTTGCACATGTACCTGTAGCCATTATAGTGTCATCACTTCCTTGGGTGAAAATCACAACTCGCTGCCTCTTCGAGTTCACCTTTGGCAGAGCTTGGGTCTTTCTGGCTATCTCTTTAATATCTTCAGTCTGTTAATCGAAAGGAGAAAAAATTTCTCATAACCAGTACAATAAGACAAAGCTTTCTTAGTAGATTAAGGATTTAGACACTCATGTTTAAAATGAGATACTTAAACATCTATTATGAGTTATCATTTAAAATTTTAACCACATACAAAAGTAAACATCTACACTAATAAAAGAGTAAGATGCAAATTGATCATACATTTGCAACACCCACCAGCCAATGAGGAGTATGCAAATTAACACAACAAAGATGGAGGGTTAATTTGCATATGCAGGTGCCAAGTGGCCAGGGGCAGGGCCGTTCCATCCCAGCCGCTCCGGGCCTCTGGGCAGTGTGGGAAGGCGGAAAGGTGGCTCCGGCTGGAGCGAAGGTGGTGTTGGCAGCCAGGGGAAGGAAGGCCCATTCTTGCATGAATCTTCGTGCATCGGGCCTCTACTAAAAGTATAATAACCTCCAAGGAGCACACCATCAAATTTAAACATTTAACATTTATTCATTTATACTTTTATCTACCTGCCTTTCATAATATTCTGAAGCAAATTCCAGAGATTATATGTCATCTGTAAATGTTTTAGTATGTATCTCTGAAAGATAACTTAAACATAACCACATAATTATTATCATAGCCTAACATATAAAAACCCTGGGTTGTAACGACAAGTAACGACCAAGGCTTGACCAACCAGAAGTCAGTCCTGCAGTGTGTACTGTATGGTGTGCTGACTGCTTTCGCTGCAGGTGCAGTGCCCCAGCACTGACTGCTGAGGGGGCTGCGAATCAGGGCCAGAGAGAGAGAGAGAGAGAGGCCTGAAGAGAGAAGCAGGGACTGATCCTCTTCGGCAGCTTTTGTTCAGCACTTGCCTCTCTCTTTCTCTCCCAGTCTGGCCAGCAGCTGCACCTCCATTTCTTTCCAGGCCTCCACTAGGGCTGCTGATCAGCCCTGCCTTTCTGATCAGGCCCCATTGATAGGCCCAGAGACGCTGACTGGTATAGAAACTGACCAATCAGAACCAAATCTGGGTGAAGTGTGAGGAACCAAAGGCTTCCTAGGAGGCAGAGCTTTTGACACTGACTGGCATAGAAACAGATCAATCAGAACCTAACTGGCTGGCAGAGGAGGGCAGTTGGGGGCAAGATCAGGCCTGCAGGGGAGGGCCGTTGGGGGTGTGATCAGGCTGGCAGGGAGGGCAGTTAGGGGTAAACAGGTAGGCAGGCAGAGGGGTTAGGGGCAATCAGGCAGGCAGGCAGGCAGGTGAGCCAGTGGTCCCCCAGATTATGAGAGGGATGTCCAACTGCCAGTATCCCCCAAGGGGTCCCTGATTAGAGAGGGTGCAGGTTGGGCTGAGGGAACCCACCTCGGTGCATGAATGTCATGTACCGGGCCACTTGTTTAAAAAATAACACTAATCCCTTAATATCAGCAAATATCCACTTAATTTTCAAATTTCCAATAAAAATTTGTAGAGGAGAATCCAAGATGGTGGCGTAGGTAAACACCTAAACTGCTGCCTCGCACAACAATTTCAAAACTTACAACTAAAAGACAAAACGTCTATCACCCAGAACCACGGGAAAGCTGGCTGAGTGGAAGTTCTACAACTAGAAGGAAAGAGAAGAGCATTGAGACGTGCACAAGCGCTGAAAAGCTGAGGTACGGAGGTGCGGGATCTGGGCTGGCGTCAGGCGTTGCTTTTTTCAACCCAAAGGGAGACAAGCTCCCGATTACTCTGAAATACAGTTTCTGGGGAGATGCAGGGGACCCAAACTCCTACGGGGAGAAGCTGGACTGTCTGCTACTGGGTCGGAAAGTGAGGGGGGCCTGCTTGCAGAGCTGCGTGCAAGAATAATTGTTTACTGCGCTGGGGCACGGGACCCAGTCAGAGACATAGAGCCTGCTAACTAGCAGCCATCGCTGTTTGCCACGCCCTAGCCTAGTGATGCTCTGAGACCCCGCCCCACACAACCTACAAACCCACCCAAGCTCCAAGCAGCAGCGTTAGCATAAGAAAGGCCTGCCCTATCGCAGCTTAACCTAGCAAACTTGCAGCCTGGGTCAGACAGCTCCAAAACCTCTAAACCCCAAGCAAAGAGGAGAAAACTGTAGCTTTCGCTGTAGCTCCTGCTGGGTGGACTCAGACAATAGCAGACCTGCACCCCACTGGAGATCCAGAAGCCAGTATACCTAGTGGTCAGTGTGACCAGATTTCAACTCCTCACATCCATAAGTGACACATTCAAGAGGCAGACTCAGCGAGCACCAAAGCCCCACTGAAACAAGTCCTGCACCATAAGCGTGTCTCCAGCACAGCAGTTCTTATAGACACAGCGAGTCCTCACAGCCGACTGGCCTGGAGGTCAATTCCTCCCGGTGTACCAACAGCAATTAAGGCTTAACTACACCAAGACTTTGCACTCAGCCCACAAAGGGGTGTACGAAGAGCGTCCACATCAGGTGATTGGGGAGGCTGAGCTACTGCCCCCTATAGGTCACTTACCACACAAAGCCACTCCATCAACACAGGGAAGCAGCCAAAATGCGGAAACAAAGAAACATGTCATGAATGAAAGAAACGGAGGAAAGCAAACTACTGGACGACATAGAGTTCAGAACCACATTTATAAGGTTACTCAAGAATCTTCTAAAAACCGCCAAGAAACTTGATGACACTTCTGAGGAGCTTAGTGAAACCTTCAAGGACCTTAATGAGAATGCCAAAAAAATGGAAAAGGACCAGTCAGAAATGAAGCATACACTGTCTAAAATAAAGAATATACAGAAACTCAACTGTAGATCAACGTACCCCAAGAATCAAACCAAAGATCTGAAATATGAGGAAACAAAAAACACCCAACCAGCAAAACAAAAAGAAAAAAGAATCCAAAAATATGAAGATAGTGTAAGGAGCCTCTGGGACAACTTTAAGCGTACCAACATCCGAATTTTTGGGGTGCCAGAAGAAGAGAGAGAGCAAAATACTGAAAACCTATTAGAAGAAATAATGACAGAAAACTTTCCCTACCTGGTGAAAGAAATAGACTTACAAGTTCAGGAAGCGCACAGAACCCCATACAAGAGGAATCCAAAGAGGACCACACCAAGACACATCATAATTAAAATGCCAAGGGCAAAAGACAAAGAGAGACTCTTGAAAGCAGCAAGAGAAAAACGGTTAGTTACCTACAAGGGAGTACCCATACGACTGTCTGCTGATTTCTCAACAGAAACTATGCAGGCCAGAAGGGAGTGGCAAGAAATATTCAAAGTGATGAACAGCAAGAACCTACAACCAAGATTACTCTACCCAGCAAAGCTATCATTCAGAGTTGAAGGTCATATAAAGAGCTTCACAGACAAGAAAAAGCTAAAGGAGTTCATCACCACCAAACCAGGATTACATGAAATGCTGAAGGGTATTCTTTAAGAAGAGAAAGAAGAAGAAAAAGGTAAAGATAAAAATTATGAACAACAAAATGACATCAAATACATACCTACCAACAAGTCAACCTAAAAATCAAGTAAATAAAAAATCTGAAGAACAGAATGGACTGGTGAATATAATAGAATCAGGGACATAGAAAGGGAGTGGACTGACAATTCTCAGGGGGAAGCGGGTGTGAGGGGTGCAGGAAGAGCTTGGACAAAAATCTTACTCCTAGGGATGAAGACAGTGGCGGGGGGTAAGGGCATGCGGTAGAGTGGGGTGGGGAATCAGGTGGAGGGGAGCTATAGGGGGAAAACAAAAAGAGGAACACCTGTAATCTGAACAATAAAGATTTATTTAAAAAAATTTGTAGAAAGAATATTAAACTATTTTAGGGGTGTACAGCGCATGATTATGCTGACTATGGAGATAATACAGTTACTATAATGCCAAAGTTTTCTAAGAATTAAAACGAGAGAGAGGTGCTAACCGTTTCCTACAGACTTGAATTTCTTTAAAAAAGATAAAGTTAAAAAAATTACAAATTAATTCTAGAAACCCTGATGCTATTTTTCGTATCACACAGGCCATGCATGAAGTTTTATATCTTTTTTTGTGTGTGTTAATCTTCACCTGAGGATATTTTTTCCATTGATTTTTTTTAGATGGAGTGGAAGGGAAGGATTGGGGGGGAGGAGGGGAGAGAGAGAGACAGGAGAGAGATTGGGACTGGGGCGAGATCAACCTGCAACCCAAGTATATGTCCTTGACTGGGAATCAAACCCACGACCCTTGGTAGGCTGACGCTCTACCACTGAGCCACACTGCCAGAGGAAGTTTTATATCTTAAATGTTCTTGACCTAAAATCTAACTCTTAAGCTATAGGTAGGGTTTTTAGAATCATGCTTTAAACAACTTCAGATAATTTCAAAATCCATGTCTAAATTCAGTGAGCCTCTAAAACAGCCCATGGTTTGCGTTTGTTGGTTTGTACTCCCATCACTGTACAAAGTTTCAGTTATGGAGAGAGAAACACAACCAGTGGGAAAAGATATTTGCTTGACATAAGGAAATTAATGAGTATATACAGGATGGAAACATTTAGGTAAGCAAGGCAGACAAGTCATAATGGTTACAAACAATATCAGAAACCATGACATTTTTAAAGGTATGACAGTCTTTAGTAAAACAGCTGTATGCTGTTTGTTCACTAAGTACTTAAGAAATTCCAGATGATATATGAAGTTAGGCTTCTACTATACCTAACATGATAATACCAGAGGACGGCTTTTTCTGAAAAGAAGAGCCACTTGAGGTATAACAATGCTGCTGGCCTTTCAAACATGCTGACTATTTCACTTCTGGTTGCTTATTTTAGAACAGAACTAAGCTTGAACTCAGATAAGATGAGAAAAGAAATTCCCTCAGTTTTGGGGAAAGACTATTATAAATGACTAGTAACAGCTGAAAGGACAAAAAAATGCCATATAACAATGTCTTCGCTCTCTCAAATAAATGTATACATTTAATTAAAATGACTCATATATATTCTCCCAATCACCTTGCCACACATATATTTTACTACTATAGGTTTTTTGCTTATGATTGAATACAGTTCATATTTAATAAAGATAAGAGGCAAACTCCAGGAATAGATTCACTTTATCATCTTTGGAGCAGCATCTTATGCATGTCTGGATGTTTTTTATATAGAGGTCTTTCTTCAAGGTGGTGTAAGGAATAAATTAAGAATGAGATTCTACAATTGTCTTCTACCCAACCCTGTAGGAAAAAAAAAATTTTATGGAGCTTTGTTAACTTAAAGAAACCTTTTATTTATTTATTATTTTTAAATTGAATTTATTGGTTAATAAAATTGTATAGGTTTCAGATATATACTTCTACAATACATCATGTGTGTACTGTATGGTGTGCTTACCACCCCAAGTCGAGTCTCCTTCCATTATCATTTATCCCCCTTTACCCTCTTCCACCTCCTCCCCGCCTTCCCTCTGGCAGTCACCATACTGTTGTTTGTGTCCATGAGTTTTAAAGAAACCTTTCTTATGTCTCAAATTAAATCCTATAAAACTGGCAATTCGAGATTGAAGTAAACTTTCCAAATATAAAACATAAATCTTTACAGATGGTTACACTTTATTTCTACCCACATGCACAGTTCATACAAAACCCCGTTGTTGCTCTGGGATACCTGGCAGTGAGCACCAAAACTAAACTTCTCACTCGGCCTTGAGGAGCCATTGCTTTGCCCTCAGGAGTTACTCCCAATCTAGTATAAAAACTTTTCTTAAAACCTTAATTTTGTCTTTCCAAAGCTATATATTTCTAATTTTGCTATCACAGACAGAAGATTATTTTCCCTTATATGTGGGCTAGCATATCTTAACAGAATGATGAAATTACAAGGGATTTAGAGTATGACACACCTGGATTTGTGCACCTTGAGCAGGTAAATAAACCCCTCTGAGGCTCCATCTTCTCATGTACATACTAAGAAAATATTTATGGTAGAATATGTTGGGAGAGAAGTATGCTATAATTGGTGGGTAAAAATTTGGAGACAATAAGGGTATTTGCATAGTCTCATAATATCTCCCCTTAAGATATTTATTCATTACAAAAGGAAAAATGTTACAGTGAAAGAAACTGACAGACATAAGTTTACCCTGGTGATCAAATTTAGCAATGCGAAAATTAGGGGGCAATAGGATATTTGCATAATCCCAAAATATTGCCCTCAAGATATTTATTAACTACAATGGGATAATAGTACTTTACAGAGGATACACTGCAAACACCACCTTAACACAGTGATCTAAGTGAATATCACCAACAATAAAAGATAGGGACATCATGTGCATCCCTGATACAATCACTGAGAAGGGCCCATCACTTCTGTGATATTTCTGGAAAACATTCATAACATCTACTTAATTATGTAAAAATGTCAGACAACCCAAATTGGGGGACTTTCTACAAAATGAGTGACAAGTATTCTTCACAAGTATCAAAATCATGAACAAGGAAAGACTTAGAAATTGTCACAGAAAAAAGGAGAATAAGGAGACATGACAATTAATGCAATGTGCAATTCTGGATTAGATTCTGGAACAGAAAAAGGAAATTTAGAGGAAAAATTGGTGAAATCAGAATAAAGACTGAAATTTGGTTATTGGTATTATACCAATGTTAATTTTCTGGATTTGATCACTATGCCTTGGTTATATAAGATATTAAGATTAGGGGAAGCTGAATAAAAGGTATCTGGGAACTACTATTTTTGTAATTTTTCTAAGCCTAAAATTATTTCAAAATAAAAAGTTAAAAATAGCCCTAACCAGTTTGGCTCAGTGGATAGAGCATCAGCCTGTGTACTGAAAGGTCTCAGGTTTGATTCCGGTCAAGGGCATGTACCTTGGTTGCGGGCATATCCCCAGTGGGGCTATGCAGAAGGTGTTTCTCTCTCATTGATATTTCTAGCTCTCTTATCCCTCTCCCTTCCTCTCTGTAAAAAGTCAATAAAATATATATTTTTTACAAAGTTAAAAATAACTGTTGTGAGGATGAAAGAGGATAAGGTGAAAGAGGTTAATGCAACATTTAGCACATGCTAAGTACTTAAATATTAATTTCTTTCTTCTAATAATAATCATTTTAATACTCTCCCAAACTGTCACATCCTGAGGTTGCCCTCCAAATCTCCAAAAAGGGCTTTAAGATTTTGAGTAGTGAGAATTCAATTATGTTCTCTAATAAGGAAGGGAAAAAAGGAAAGGGGGGAGGAGAGGTAGAGGAAAGCTCAGACAATTTAACTATGAGCCATGGGTATAGTTCCAAGAGCGCCTATTAAATCTTACCTTCTCCAGGCAGTGGTATTACTGTACCCTCATTTTACAGATGTTGGAACCAAGAGCCATGTTTATAGCGCTAAAGTACTCATTAAATTTCAACTACTTTGGGCAGTAGATACTATTACTACAGATGAAGAAACTGAGCCACAGAGAGGTTAAGTAATTTCCTAAGGACATACTGACACTAAGTGGTGAAGCTAGGTTGAGTATTTACAAAGTGAGACTCCAGGGATTACACTCCTAATCACTACTCCAAGCTGTCCACAGATTAAACTACTTCTATGAATTTAAGCAATGTGCTTTCTATTATCACAAAACTATATAGCATGTTCATCTTAAATCATTTTTCTGCCACATTCACAAATTATTGCTGAGCTTGTATTTAAGTTTGGTATTTTTTTCTTAGTTATTCTGGCTTGTATTTTACCCTAGTAAATTTTCTTTTTTTATTAGTTTGCAAATAACTCTTTTATTTTCCTTTTATCTTTTTATTGTTGAAACAGATGTCCCCATTCCTACCATCCTTTTGCCTACCTCCACCCAGCCTCCATCTCCACTTCCCTTTGGCCATCACCACACTGTCGTCTGTGTCTTTGGGTTATGCATACACTGTATGTTCTTTGGCTAATCTCTTCACCTTCTTCATCAGTTCCCTCTACTACCCTCCCCTTTTGAATTTCAAGATATTTCTTATTTTCCAAGGTCATTTGGAAATCTAATTTCCTCTTCTAAATCATTAGAATGTGAGAAAGATGTATAGTTTATATGGTAGAGCTGACCTCTGGTTCCAAAACCATTATGTATTAACCATGTCACCTTATATAATTCATGTAGCTATTTTGTATCTGTTAAATTGATATGGCAATACATGCCCCACCTACCTTCAAAGGTGTGTGTGAATGTTAAGTGTATTAATGAAATGTTGGAAAAGGTTTTATACACTATGAAGCATTTTTTAAAAATATTTTTTTATTGATTTCAGGGAGGGAGAGGAAGAGGGAGAGAAAGAGAGAAACATCAATGATGAGAGGGAATCATTGATTGGCTGCCTCCTGCATGCCCCCTACTAGGGATTGAGCCCACAACCCAGGTATGTGCCCTTGATCGGAATTGAACCCAGAACCCTTCAGTCCGCAGGCCGATGCTCTATTCACTGAGCCAAACTAGCTAGGGCTGAAGCATTTTATAAATGTTAATCCATTGTACGCCAAAAGTGTCTGTATATGCAAGCTGAGGACCTTCCCCACATGCCATACGCTTCCAGAAAAAAGAAAATGTTTTCCCTAAGTGGCAGCCCAACTTAAAAAAAAATTTTGTGAGAATTTTAAGCTGAAAATATTCAAGAACACCTGAATTGTGAGTAATATATTTATTTTTATAATATTCATTGCAAATGGATTTTTAAAATTAAATTCGAAATATCGTGGCGTGTGGGGATGGTTTCTGTTTTGGCCGAGTGGCAGTTAACTGGTTAAATTGTGCTCCCATCTTCACTAGTGATTATGTTAACAGTTTAAACTTAGCATTGCCTAGCTGGTATGGCTCAGTGGTTGAGCATCAACCTATGAACCAGGAGATCACGGTTCGATTCCTGGTCAGGGCATATGTCCAGGTTGCGAGCTACATCCCCAATGTGGGGCATGCAGGAGGCAGCCAAACAATGATTCTCTCTCATCATTAACTTTTCTATCTTTATGTCCCTCTCGCTTCCTCTCTGAAATCAATAAAAACATATTTTAAAAATTTAGCATTGTCTTCCAAGTGAAAGAATATACTACCTTCATTCTATTTTTAACAAGCTGGTAATGCAAATATTAAAAAATACTATCACGATCTACCTATTCCTGCAGAATGCCAATTGTGGTGCCCCCTCAGATTGCCTCACTTAACCATGTCATATTCTGTTTTGTTTTCCAAAGAGAAACTCCTATAATAAGTATGGTGTTCACGTGATCGCCACTCTCCAGTCTATCTCAGACTCCCTTCCTTCTCACTCACTCTGTTCAGTGACACTGACCTTCTGTCAGTTCCTGGAATGCAAAAGTACATTCTGCTCTTTCTTGTTTGAGAATTTTTATACTCTTCCCTCTGTTTGAAATTTGTTTCCCTGTTTGTTTTGCTTTTTTATGTCATGGCTAGATAATTGTATTTTTCAAGTTTTACTTTCTCTGAGAGCTATTCTATGACCATCTCATTCAAAATAGAAACCCCTCCCACGTTCTCCTTCACAAACACTCTCTGGTAATTTCTATCTTGTCCTTCAGGGTTTATCAAAGTGTTAGGCATGTATCCAGTGCTCAGTAAATATTTGATGAATAAGTAAATGATTAATTAAGAAGAATTAGAAGATCATCGTATCTCTTTCCCTTAATCTGTTTTCAAACTGTCCTCTTATAGGATTCAGTCACCTAGGAAAGCAGCACTATTCTCTTTAGCCTGCAGCGCTTTGACTTAGTGTCTTACTTCCAGATACTCTGGGTGATATTCACTGTGTTCTTTATATTTGTGAGGAACACAGGAACCTGAGAAAAATCTTGAAGAATTCTTTGAGAATCAAGGCCGCCTGAATACTTTGTGTGGACTTATCTATCTAGCACTGATCCATGGAACTCTCTGTGATGTTATACATGGTTTATATTTACACTGTCCAATATGGTAGTCTCACTCAATATGTGTGCAGTGAGACTAAGGAACTGAATTTTAAATTTTACTTAATTTAATTTAAATAGCCACAGGTGGCTAGCAGATGCTGTATTGGATAGCACAGTTCAATACTTTTCTCTCCCAGTGGTATAAGACGACCGTCACTACTGGTCAGAGAAAGCCTGCAAGTATGGCTGGGATCCTCCAGGTAGAGTCAGGGACTGTGGGGAAAGTTGGAAAAGGGAAAATAATTGCTTTGTTTCCTTAACAATCAGAAGTATTATATCTTAGACATAGAAAACAAGGAAATTAAAATTTGTTGCCTAGAGTAAAAATAAATAAGTGATCCAGTAGAGAAGGTATGAATTCTGTTTATCATTTGACACATATATTCTGTTGTACAGAGAATGAAAATACAAAAAACATTTGTATTTAGGTTTTGGAGATTTTTTTTCACTTTATTTAATTTAAATCCCAATTTCCAATACAGCTTTTAAAAGGCTTCATAATGAAATGTGCTTTTAAGTACCTTATTTTTATGTAGGTTCTAAAAATACAAACCTTTAATCAGTTTTGCTCAAGATAAGGTAGATTTAAAAACACATTGCAGTCTGAACTGATTTTTCAGAATAATAAAAGCCTCATGAAACTTTTTACCTCAAGAATTGTCATTTTAAATTCTTAGCAGGTCTGTCATTTGAATCAGGACTGTGCAATTTTCTATCACATGTATATATTCCCCTCTCTTCTGCTTTGTGCTCTTTCCAGCTTCAGTTTTTTATCTCCTTCTCCAGTGCCCTCCTCAGCTGGCTCTTCTTACTGAAAAATGCCCGACTCATTTTAAAGATTTTTTTTTTAAAGAAAGATTATCTAAAATTTGTAGAGAAGCTAACCAGAATACCATAAACAATGCCGCCGAGGATACTTCCTGATGAATAAACACTGGTTATTTTTAGAGGCATTTGGATTGGTCAGTTGGCAGACAGATCACCACCAGTGGCAATACTCAGTGGAACTGATTAGGATTTATACTAGAAAATGAGGGTAGGCAGCAGAGCTGGTGGGAAGAAAAAAATGGTCACCTTTCCTTTCTTTTTAATCTTTTCAGTTATCTCCTCTCATTCATGCCCCAAATTTAGAGGTAAAATTTAAGCTGGGAGTGATAAAATGAAGACTTTGTCTAGTGTGTCACACGACTTCTGAGAGCACTGACATACTCCCATAGACATTAAACTGTTAAGATAAAGTTATTTTTGTTTGACTCTAAAAATACCAAGTTTTAAAACTATGTTTTCATATTACTTAAAAAAAATAATAATGGCATTTAAAAATCATTGAATTTCTCTAGATAGCATCCAATACGTGTATTATATTTTATTGACAATGCTTATTTGAGGTTTTTCTACTCATGGCTCTCCTATATTCTGCAAAGCTTATAATATTTTAGAGAAGCCATGAAGGGACACATCAGGACTGGTGCTTTAACATATCACTGTCAACATCACCAACAGAGTGGTTTTACTATGTCAGATGTAATAAGGTATATTATTATAACCATCAGCACTTGGTTTATATGTTGTAAACAATTATGGCACATTTATGGCAATGAAGATTATAGAATCAAAGTAAAAACTAATGGAAAGGTTAATGTGGTGCTGGTTAGTAGAAAATAGTTTGCTGCTAGGATTAAATTTAAAATAGACATATTCAAAGCATATAGTTCAAGGGGGCAATAAAAGTATGAATTAGTTAGTCTTAATAAACTACTTAAAAAATTATTATCTAGGTACTGAAGAATAGCAATCATTTGTTATGTAACACTAGAGGCCTGGTGCATGAAAATTCATGTACTGGAGGGGGTGTCCCTCAGCCCGGCCTGCCCCCTCTCACGGCCCGGGAGCCCTCAGGGGAAGGCGACGCCCCCATCACACCTCTGCCGCTGCTACTGCTGGCAGTGCAAACCTCGGCTGGCCCTCGTTACCTGAGCCTTGGGCCGGCCCTGGGCAGTTGGGCGGCTGGGGGGCTGAGGGGACTGGGGGACTCCGGAGGCAGATGCGCGGGGCGGGCCCAGCCGTGCCACACCTGCTGCCCCAGCGGGGCTGAGGGGACTGGGCACCGCCATACTTGTGAGGGTGTGACAGTCAATTAGCATATCCCCTCTTTATTAGATAGCATGTTATCTTTGTAAGCATCTACAAAATCGTTTATTTTCTAGAATCAAAATACATTTTTTTATGCTAGTACAGAAAATAAGATACAAATTTATGTTCCACAAGCTTGCATAGGTGGAGAATTTTGATGCAACAAGAGAATTAATATTAATTACTATTAAAATTTAACATCAGTGAAACTTTAAAACATGACTGAAAACACTGACTTATATTCTCATGATTAAAACATTTGACTTTTAAATTGAATATTCCCTGATTATATTTAGTATTTTATATAAATTGCCAGTTTGGAGAATTACAAAGCAAAACTTCAATGAGATAAATAAATACTTGGAAATCATTATTCTTTCTTCTACATGTGACTCAACCCCTATATTTGTGAGAATACATATAGTACTACAAAAAAAGCAAATTCACAATAAACTATTGGAGTTCCCAACAATCAGGTATCATAAGGTGAAGTTTCCTACTCTGATATAGTTTTTTCACAGAATCTTGAGAATAGACTACTGATACCACATGCTCACTGTCTTCCTCCAAGAAGAGAAAGCATGGTGGTTGCCAAGTCCTATGATATGGACAACATGCTCATGTATTACTTTGTTGCTCAATAATGAATCTGCCTTTAGTACAAATAACAGTTTCTTCATAAATTCACACACCTTTCTCTAAAGAGTTCAAAGTGAACTTACTAATACAGCTAGTCAACACTTACAGCTTCTTTAGATGGTAACAATACTGAGTATGTAAATAAAGAGTTTCTATATTCCAACTCCAGTTCGATTAGATTTTTGAAAATTACACTACTGTGCAACATTTCAAGCTGAGGTACAGAACACAGCATTCTATATAGTTCTGGCTCAATAAATACGATAACCATAAAACTCATAAAGTCAGTTAATTCTGTCAATTAACCTGGGCTCAGTGTTTTCTAACAATCGATTAGAAAATGGATAGTCTATAGATAAAAACCTGGTCTTGTCTGTTATCTTAATTTTGCCAACAAAAAACACATGGAATTTTGAACCTTGACACAATAATACTTATGTCAGGATAACAGAATTGGGACTTGAAAATTAAAGACAATTATCGATACTTAGTTTCAAAAAAATGTATATGTGTTTTAAAGCTATCCCCAGTGCGCCGCCCCCCCCCCCCCACCCCAAAACAAAGATAGAAGGAGAAAAAAGATTCAAACAGGAAGTTTATATGAGCAGGATTGAAATTAATCAGTTTCTAACAACTGTTAAGTACAATCTTTTGGAAATTAATTTGCATAATGATCATCTACATGGGGTAGGGCTGAAATTATTTAAACGACATTATATTTCACTATTTAGTCTTGCTCCACCACTACTTTAGCAGTGAATCCTTATGAAATGTAATGCAGCTAATGAGGTAGCTTTTTAACTGAACAAACTGACAGGCCCCATATCTGCAGAGGCAGCTTGAAACCGTGCCCAACCTCTTGGCTTCCCAAGAGGCTTTTCAAAATTCAATAAATAACATCTGTAGGCAATGTTGGGTGCAGACCTAGCAGAGTGCGTCATAACACTGTGCTGGCAGAACAAAGAAACCATGACGACTGCCAAGTTTCCATGGCAACTGCTGAGAGGCTCTGAGAGTATAATAGCACATCAATCACTGTCCAAAAGAACTTCATTATCAGCTAGAAAAAACCTTTAGGATCTGTTTAGTGTGCAATTGTGGGTTAACTCACCTCAAAGCCTTGCTCTCTAGCAAAAGTGGCAGCTTCCTAAAATAAAAAAAAAAAAGAACAGTTAATTATAAAGTGCGAGGTAATGAAGAAATAATCCATTTTGAAACTCATTCACAGTCTTCTTTTTACACAATTATCTCAATATACCCACATAGTTCAATTTTTATTCTTACACCAAAAAACATTTCTTTTTCACTTGGCATAAAAAAAAAAAAAAAAAGGGCAACATTATGTCAACACACTTCACAAGTTGGAATAAAGAAGATATAGTGAATGTTTTTACTGTAGCTGTCACAGTGAGTTCAGGTGTTTTGACCCCAACAAAGAAAGACAATTATTTGAAACCTCTGGAACACGCCTGGTGCTTATGTTTTTAATTAAAACAATATCTTTCAGAAAGCTCTTCTGTAGAGAAGAATGTCTGCTAGTAAATGTATCAATTAAGAGAAATCACCATTTTGCAATCTCTAATGAAATTTATTCAGGCAAGGGAATAGGAGAACCAGTTCAATGATATACCAAGAAAACAAATAGACAAATCCATAAGTAGGACATTTTACAGGACAAGTAGCTTGGTCTCTTTAATAAGTCAATTTCATGATAAAGTGAGGGGGGGGGGGGGAATGACCAAGAATACTATTTCAAAATGGATTATTTCTTCATTACCTCACACTTTAGAATAAACCAGGTATAAAAGACATTTTGGGGACAACTGGAGAAATTTAAATATTTTAAGAATTAGGTAACATTAAGAATTATCAATTTTGGTAAGAAAAATATCCTTAATTTTTAGCAGTTAGTCCTGAAGTATTTAGGGATAAAATGGCATGATGCATATAATTTACTTTAGAATTCTTAAAAATATTAAAGTGAAGCAAAATGGTAACATATTAATTATTATATCTAGATACATTAAGTATTTCTATTTTTTTGACTGTTTGAAAATTACAAGAAACAGTCCAAATAAACCCCTATTTTACTTTGATGTAAGATGACAGGATAGCAAAAGTTGAACATTAAAAATATATAATTAAAATACACAATGTTTTTCTAGAATCAAACATCTTTAGGGTACAATCTGATGAACATTAATATACACCCTAATGCTGTTGCAACAGGGTATCAAATGACAAAAAACACATGTATGCAACCAAATCCTCTCCCTTTCTCTCCTCCGCTTTGTGCATGTATTTTAATGTTAGGACTAGTACAGAAAATGGAGGCAATATCACTCTTCAACTCTACTTCCCTCTTGAAAATGAAAAAAACTGCAGACAACTGTCAAGAGCCTCTACATCTTAACTTACATTCCTCCAAAATTATCTCTGCCAAGAGATATTAATAGAAGGATGGGATTTGAGTCCAAGTAGTGAGCAGATCCAACTCAACTGAAACGACGCTGCACCAAACCATGTAAGGCAGAAAGTACAGTCAAAGTCTCCAGCACAGATTTGGGTCCTATCTACATGTTAAGGAAAACACTGGGAAAAAGTATGTATGCACGGATGGTCCCATATACTAATAAAATATAAGTTTAGAGAACCATTTTGAGGGTTTAAAAAGGTTGAAATGGACGATTAAAGGTGAACACCAAAGTTGATAGGAAGTGACAAGCTGAAAGTACAACTCCTCAGGCTGTTCACTGGAGAAGCATAGGGTGATCGACTTAGCCTCAGTAATGTACGTAGATGATAGAATTTTGTAGACAACATAGTCAATAATATTTGCTAACCTAGATGTCAAGGGAAAGAATAAGGTTAAAAAGATATCAATGTAGTATTTTTCCAAGTTGTCCAATCCAAGAATTAACCAAGCTAATACTTTTTTTTTTTTAAATCCTCATTTGAGCATACTTTCCCATTGCTTTTCAGGGACAGAGGGAGGGAAACATCAAATGTGAAAGAGAGATATCTACTGGTTCCTCCCGTATGTGTCCCAACTGGGGGTGGGGAGCGAACCACAACCCAGGTACATGCCCTTACTGGGAATCGAACCCACGGCCATTCGGTGAGCAGGCTAAGCACTGAGCCACACCGGCCAGAGCACCAAGCTAACTCTTATATGAAACGATAACTGAGCCCTAGCTGGGTAGCTCAGTTGGTTCGAGTGTCATCCCAATGTGCTAAGGTTGTAGGTTCCACCCCTCCATCCCCAGTCAGGGCATATACTAGAATCAACCAATGAATTCATGGATAAGTGGAACAACAAATAGATGTCTCTCTCTCTCTAAATGCAATGAATAAATAAAAATTTAGAAAAAGATATCTGAAAAGCTCTGATAGAAATACTTATTTATATACAACTTTCAGAGGCATGAAAGAACCCCAAAGGCCTATAAGAAAAAATTAATATGAAGAATCTGTATGACTAAAATCGCACTAAGACACAAAAACTTAAAGTTCACATATGGTAGTTAAGTTGCTCTTTTAAAGTCCAAATTTACTCATATAAACCTAAGAAGCAATTAACTGTGATCTGTTATGGTATAGTAGAACTAATTGCAAGACACACATATAAATGTCAGATCACTATTCTTTAAGGGAACCAGGCACTAGGACACTTTCCCATCTGTAAACTATTCCAAGTGCCAACATATTTCTGACTGAGGAAGGACATGCTGAAGAAAAGTCAACTCAACTTTCTATCTTAACGTCCCCCTCACACAGATTTGCAGAACTGTGCCCTATCACTGAAAAGCTAAAGTACTTGTTCTATGACTTAAAAATATCTTATCTCCTGACTTCCTCTCACCTTCCTTTGATATTGGACGGGTGCCCCAGTCACTCCATTAGAGAAAGCAGATGGCTCACCTCACCCCCAACTTTCCCACCACAGCTAACCTCTATCTGAAGGTGTTTGCAGATACATTGATGGACCATTTATTATTTTCCTCTCAGCAAAACAAATAACACAAGATAGGGAACAGTTTGCCCCAGTAAGAATTTTAAGCAGAATTTTAGTGTTCAGATTCACTGCATGGAGGGACAGAAAGAAAAGGCATTAGGTCAGAAAGTAGGGAAGAAAGGGGCATGGAAGAGTAAGTGGGCAGAAGAGGGAGAAGCGGGAGAGGAGTAAGGCCCATTCCAAATATCAAGAGTAATTCCAAGTGAACTGATCACACTAAATTGAAAAGGACTTTGTAGTGTGCCTTTGCAGTAAGAGTGAGAAAAGAAAACAAGCAAGTCCCCATCTGTGCGGCCCCAGGGCGCCACGTACTGAGTTTCGCAAACCTAATGAAGCAGTCAGGTTAAAATCCAACCACAGAGGGGATGTGTCCTGTGGAGAACAGCGAAGGTTAGAATAGAGAAGCAGGGCGGTTCCTAATGCAGGTGATTATCCATGTGATAATCATTATATTTACAGGCTTTCCATTCTAGATCTGACATCAGAAATCACAAAGGAGGAGGGATTAAGGAAATAAACAACCGACACAGAGGCTTTTCTGCTCCCCTGAGAGGGTAGCACTTTCATTCATGCATGACAAGCAACAAAAGCAAAATCAAACAGGCCAGGAAAGAGTATTTCTGAGAAGGCTGCATTTCACATTAACGCTTCTTTCCATTTTGATAACTTTCACTATTATTCAGCTTCTCAGACAGGTTACATTTTCAGAATCAGTTCCCATTGTTGTCCATGCTATAATACAGTACCATTTTTGGTTTACAATGAATGATACTCACATCATATGTCTTTTACAACAACAAAGTCATTTTTTCCTTCCTGGAATTGAATGTTGTGAATAAAATGACATATAATTAAAGTCTTAGACACTCATCTACACCATGCTATTTAGGATTTGCAGTAGGCTTGCTGCTTCACTGACCAGACTAAAAGGGTTCCAGTGAAACAACAACCAAATACAGTTTTTTGAGTGGAGGTTTAAAAAAAATCCTAAAATTCATGGTTAATGGAAACTATGGAATACTTAAATTAAGAGTGATTTAAAGGGATTAGCAAGCCACTATTAAATAGCATAATCCTCAGATTATGCAGGAAAGAAAGGAGAAACTCAAGTGCTTGTTTGTGTGTATGTATGAAAGACAACTATCTCCTTTATAGTAGTCCCTCCTTGTCCATGCTGTAGCTTTTTGTAGTTTCAGTTACATATGGTCCGAAAATATTAAATGGAAAATTCCAGAACAATGCATTCATTTTAAACTGAGTGATGTTGAGTAGCATGACGCTATCTTGCACTGTCCTGCTCCATCTCGCCCAGACTTGAATCATCTCTTTGCCCAGCTTATCCACAGTGTACACCCTACCTGACCATTAGTTACTTAGTAGCCTTCTTTTTTTTTTTCAATCCTCACCCGAGGGTATGTTTATTGATTGACTGATTTTTTTTTTTAGAGAGAGAGGAAGAGAGAGAGAGAAACACCAATCAGCTGCTTCCTGTATTCACCCCTGCCAGGACTGAAGCCCCAACCTAGGTATGTGCTCTGACCGGGAAATTGAACCTGCAACTTTTTTTTTTTTGGTGTACCAGATGACACTCCAGCCAACTGAGCCACCCAGCTGGGGCTTGATAGCTTTCTCGGTTATCAGATCGACTGCCTCATTATCATGGTACTTATATTCAAGTTACCCTTATTTTACTTAATAATGTTACATTCATACAACTTTCATTATAGTAATATTATTATAACTGTTCTATTTTATTATTAGTTCTTGTTAATCGCTTACTGTGACCAGTTTATAAATTAATCACAGTATGTATATATAGGGAAAAACAGTGTATTACTGTATATATATAAACATAGTATACACTGAGTGGCCAGATTATTATGATCTCTGAACGCATAATAATCTGGCCACTCAGTGTATATGTACATAGTATACTAGTGTAAGTACATAAACAGTATACATGTACATAGTATATATGTATGCTATATATATTTGGGGGGAGAGAGAGAGAGAGAGAGAGAGGGAGAGAAACACCTGTTTGGTATTATCCATGGTTTCAGGCATCAACTGGGGGTCTTGGAACATATTCCCCTCAGATAAGGGGGAGCTATTGCATTTGATTGAAAACTATTTTCTCTGTATTTTGTCTGACTATATCCAAGTTTTAATATATAAAGCATAATTATTTGTAATCAATATTAAACTATAATATCCATATTCTTATTTCAATTCCAATTATTGGTTACTAGTTATTTTTTAAAAATATGTTTTTATTGATTTCAGAGAGAGGGAGAGATAGAAACATTGATGAGGGAGAAACATAGATTGGCTGCCTCCTGCATGCCCCCTACTGGGGGTTGAGGCCCTATCCCAGGCTTGTGCTCTGACCAGGAATTGAACTGGAGACCTCCTGGTGCATGGGATGATGCTCAACCAATTGAGCCACACTGGCCAGGGCATCACTCTACTTTTTAATCTTAGACATCAGGAGTCCTGAGAATTAGGCTAAAACTTCATGGACTGAAATAAAAAGGGAAAAAGGTCTCACTTAGGACCAAAGAAAGGTAACTTCTATCTGCAGAAAGCAACCTATTCATCCAAAATAAACTACTTTTTCTCGAACGCAAGAAGAAACAGAAAATTCACTGGGAGTCCCCATGGTCCTCACTCAAGTCATACAAGTCCAGAACTTTGGGAAAACCCAATGGAGAACGGAGCCACCAAAACAGTGCTGCTGTTTTACTTTGTTCATCTCTCCTCCTAACATGTTTTTTTTTTTTTTTAAATATATTTTATTGATTTCTTACAGAGAGGAAGGAAGAGGGATAGAGAGCTAGAAACATCGATGAGAGAGAAATATCGATCAACTGCCTCCTGCACACCTCCTACTGGGGATGTACACGCAACCAAGGTACATGCCCTTGACCGGAATCGAACCTGGGACCCCTTAGTCTGCAGGCCAACGCTCTATCCACTAAGCCAAAGTGGTTCTGGATCTCCTCCTAACAAGTTTTTAACCCCCTAAATATAGTTTTGTCCAACAGATACTATTATCTTAGAGGTATACCTCTGCTACAGCTGCAGACCTTATAATGGTATTAGGCTTTGAATGAATAATTTCAAAGAATTTGAATCAACACTATAAATCCTAAATGGCATGGTGTATATGAGAGTTTAAGAAAGAATGTTATCTGTCTCTCTCCATATAAATCTATGTGTAAAAGTATCTCTGTAATAAAGTTTATATGTTTGTACACACATTGAGATGTATAATGTTCTTTTTGAATGGCTTTAAGTGCAAGATAGTACTGGTCAGGAGGTAGTTACAGGCAGGTGGAAAGAGTACAGAATGGTTTAGAATCAGAAGATCTACAATAAAGACTATAATGATTTTACAATTCATCTGTTAGGAAATCTTGAGCAAATCACTCATGATACCAGTTTATCAATGAAATCAAGGCCAACAATACCTATTTCATTGTATTGTTGCTAGGAATAATTAAAATATTTAATGTGAAATTGTAAAATCATTATGCCTACTGAATTCAAGTTCTTGGTAAGATCTCTGGGTAAACAAATGAGTTCCAGAGCATCCAGAGTACATTCAATCGTTTGTCCTATTTGTAGATCATAGGCATAGTAGGCAGCCTACAAATTAGCTCCCGGTGACCCCTGACTACTGTATTCAGGTCCTTGTACAATTCCCTCGCCTTGAGTGTAGGCTGGACCTAGTGACTTGCTTCTAACAAATATATGGTAAAAGTGATAGAATGTCTTGTTCAACCATCCTCTTGCTCACATACTCTCTCAGCTCACTCTAAGGGAAATAAGCTGTCATGTTGTGAGTACCCCTCTGGAGAGGCCATGGCTAACAACAGCGAAAATATAGCTTTGTGAGTGAGTTTGGATGTGAAACCTCTCCCAGCAACAATACTACTACAGCCCTGGCTGAGCTCGTGGTTACAACCTTATGAGAGACTCCGAGTCAGAGGCACCAAGCTAAGCTGTGTCTGGATTTGCTATCCACATTTTATATATGAGGAGCCTAAGTAACATGGCCAAATTCAGGTATTTTTCTCATCCAGATGTTAATTCTTAAAAAAAACAACACTTAATAAAAATTAAATCAAAGCAAGCATGGTCAGCAGATCAATCACAGGATGAGCAAAATATGAAAAAATTATTTAGATATATGTTATCTAAAGGGTTTTGGATAAACGGTTTTGGATAACCATTTCATCAATACACATAAACTGGGATATGTTATCTTTTGCATGACATTCCTTTGTTGGCATCAAGTTTAGTTTCAATTTACAATGTGTTTCGTTATGCCAAAGCAATGGTTACCTTACTGAGATTAGAATAAGATATTTGAGTAGTGTTAGAATCCCTGGGTGAGAAATATATTATTGAGTCAAAATCTAATACCATTATAAGGTCTGCAACAGCTGTCGCTGTGATATACCTCTAAGTCATGCTGATATTTAATCATAAAGAACTACCTGCTATTTATTTCTTTTCATACAATATATCATAGAAGACATGTTGCTTAAACCTCTAAATATGTCCTCATGCTGTCCTTCAGACTACGAATTACCTTTTCTTTATGCTATCTACAAAATTATGTATATACTTTCTCAGGAGACTATTAGTATTATACTATTTTTAATATTGTACTATTTTGATCAGAAAAAGTTTTAACTTGTAAATAAAGACTACTTTTAAAAATAAATTTCATTCACAAAAATATCTGTACTAGCTTTTCCAAGGAATATAACATACAGGGTTTTGGAGATTTTCAACCTGTGCTGTGACATTTATTACCATATGCTTCCCGTCTGCAGAACGCTGAATAGAAATATTATTTAGCATTTATTGAGTGCCAAAAAAATCTGTGGGGCAATGTATAAGCTATAAAGACACTCATGGACCGTATCCAATAGGTTTACTATAACAATAAGATAGACAGTATATAAATTACACCTCAATAAACGTGACTGGAAAAAAACATTAGCAGCCAAAACACAAGCCAAAAAAATTGGTTTAGTTTAGAATATACTTAACCCTTTCATAAAAGTGATTTATTAGCTGATGTGTCTATCCTCACAAGAAGAGTTGTTCATTCCCACCTTGAACCATATTTAATGGTAGTTACAGAAGAAAAACAAAGTTAGGATAAGTACTTTATCAAAATTTGATTGATTAGCTATTTGGGCTAACTTCTAGAACAACCCAAGTTTCTCAGTTACTGATGAAAGAGAAGAGAGATGACAGCATAAGAACATTCTCAGGGTAGCAGGGCTCTTATTAGATATTTTATTTCGATTTATAATGAAATAATGTGCTTGGCACACATGAGGCACTCAACAAATGTCAATTATTTTCTTTAACTCATTTGATTTTAATGATCATAAAAATCCCATAAAATAGGTACTTTTCTAATTTCACAGATGAAAATCTAAAGGTTCAGAGAAATTAAAGTATGTCCAAGACCACAGAGCAAGTAATTATTATAGCTAGTATTTGAAACTGAGGTTTTTTTTAATGGTCTGTGCTGGTCAGCTATTGATGAACTCTTTCAGCTTTTATATGTCTAAAAAAAGTCTTTATATCATTTTCAGTTTTGAAAGGTATTTTTTTCTGGGTATAGAATCATAGGTTGACAGTTTTTTTTTCTTTCAGTGCTCTACCTTGCATTGTTTTAGATGAGAAAACTGCTTCATTCTTTTCTTTGTTTCTATATATAATGTGTCTTAAAAAAACTGCTTTAAAGATTTTTTTCTTTATCACTGATTTTATACAATTTGATGATGTTCCTTGATACAGTTTTTTTCTTGTTTCTTCTGCTTGTGTTCATTGAGCATCTGAATTTTTGGGTTTATAGATTTTATCAAATTTTCAACAGTTGCAGCTGATATCAACTTTTAAATATTTTTCTGTTCTCCCTCCCCCATCACTAAACTCCAAATATGTGTATTAGGCCACTTGAAGCTGTCCTATTGTTTGCTGGTTTTTCCCCTCAATATTTAATTTTGAATAGCTTTTACTGCTATCTTGTCAAGATCACTTACTACTATTTTTTCTCCGTCAGTGTCTAATCTCATCCAGCACATTTTTGATCTCTAGAAGTTGAAGGGTTTTTGTTTGTTTGTTTTTCATATCTTTCCTTAACTGGCTTATGCATTTACTTTCTTGAAATTCAGAATCTGTTTAGAAATGCTAATCCTTGTCAAATAATTCTAACACCTGTGTCATTTATATTTCTATTGATTGTTTTTTTTTCTCATATGGTTGTATTTACTGACTCCTTGCATGCCTGATAACTTTTGACTGGATGCTAGACTTTATAAATCTTACGTTTTTGGGTACTAGATTTTAAAAAATTTCCTTTTTTGTATTTCTTATATTTTTGAGGTTTATTCTGAAATCCAGTTAGGTTACCTGAAAGTTTGATTCTTTCCAGGCTATTTTTAAGCTTTGTTGGGTGAGATGAGAGCCTACCTTAATCGAGAGCTATTCTGGTACCCCTACTGATATAGTATCTTTTTGAGTATTAAATAAAATGTCCCATTTATTAGAGGTTTCTCCACTCTAGTTATTGGGGATACAAACTATTATCAGTCTTGTGTGAGTTTGGGAGATGTCCTGCCTGCTTCTTTCTTGTGGTTTTAACCTTGGCCTTCAATAGTTTCCTCACAGACATGTGCTGATCAGTATTCAGCTGAAGAGTCTAGGGAATCCTCTGTAGGTTATCTAGTGTGTGTGCTCTGTCTCTTCTCTGGTACTCTCTCTTGCAAAATATAGCCATCTTGGCCTTCTTTATTTTTTAAAAAAATAATTCTTTATTGGACCTCCTTCATTTTTTAAACTTTGAATCCCTACAATTTTCATAGTATTCTGCTTAAACAGGGTGTCCAGTCTGCAGTGCAGGAAGGGGGAATCCTAAACCCAGTGGTCCAACTGAATCTGTTTACCTTCGCTCAGGGATCATTGTCCTGTGCTACCTATTTCTAATGTCAGAAATCGCTATTTTATATATTTTGTCTGGTTTTACACTGTTTAAGGAAGTAGGATAAATCTGGACCATCTTACTTCATTACTTCTAGCAGAAGTTCAGCATGAATCCGCCTTAAAGTAGAGATCCAAAAGTAGCCTGGCACATTTAACAAATCTCTATTGCTTAAAAAAGCTTAACAGGCCAAAAACAAGAAATATTGACAATTTATCTTAAGCATCCTATACACTGCTTTTTATTTCTTATTGTATAAAGGATATAGTTCCTTTATTCATAGCTGCCGCACTAAATCATAAACATTCTACTTTACCAGGGATCTATATTTGAAACTCTCTAAAGAATAACTCTACTCAGTTCCAAACCCTCTTTTACTGTACAAATCCTATATTATTGACATTTTCTTGTCTTTTGTCTTACCAACTAGAAAACTCTAGATAGCTAATAAAATCTTACTTTTTTTTCTTTTGGGTCCTTATTTTCACCAACAGAAAGCTCTACTACAATATGATCAATTCATTATGCCTAGGGTCAGCAGCTGCAGGACAAATTCAGCTCACTGCCTGGTTTTATAAATAAAGTTCTACTGGGACACAGCAAGGCTCATTCATTTACATGTTGCCTATGTTGAGCTGGACAGTTCAACAGAGATCATACTACTGGAGTTTCACAGAGAAAGTTTAAAACTAATGGAAGGATGTCAACTTCTGTGTTATGCTATTAGTAGAATGCTCACAAGTTTCAAAACAAACTTTTTTTCCTTTTGTATGGAGTTACCAATGAAGAACTAAAGATGCTATGGAGAGCAGGCTCCCTCCAACCTGCTAGTCTTAAGATAAGTAAAATGTGTACATTTGATGGGTCATACTTCCTTCATTTACTGGCAAAAAACCCCCACCCAAAAACAAACAAAAAAAAAACCCCACCCAAATAATTTATATTAATAAAAGACACGATAAGGAACTAATTCGTATTAGTTTAGATAGATGTTTATGTGAGACAATGAGAACAGCATTACTGATCAGTGCCAAACATAAGATAAAAAGAGGGAAGGGAAGACTTCAGTTAGGGGAGAGAGATCAGCATTCTTGTTAAGTGCCTTTTTAATAATTCCTTTCTCAGTTCAAATGTGCAGCAATATCCGTTATATTTTTGATATTTCATGTGTAGTGCTTCCCAATTTGTTAGGGTATGCTAATCACTGACACTATAAATCCTATTTTCCGGGGCCACTCTCATGGCCCTAACTTATTCTAGTTCTGGAAGTTTTGCAAAATTAACTCTTAAAAAATAAGGTAAAAAAAAAAAAAAGAAAACAATATGTAAAATACAAAAATGGACAAACATACGGTACAGTTGTTGCTTTAAAAAAAGCTGCTGTGAGCAAAGTGGCACGGGTAATAAAGTGTGAAATATGGCAGAATAATACAGATGCTAAAAAGAAAGCAATAGTTTCTAGCTGTTTTGACTCTAACTTCAGAACCTATCACAAAAGCTCCCCTATTTCTTGAGTCTCTGGTTCTTTTGAGGTAGAAGAGGAAATATAATTGGAAATCCCAGTAACATTTATAGTCCAAAATATTGCTGAATAAAATTGGAAAAGGAACTTATAGGTCTACATTGTGATTTATTAATATAACAAAATATAGTAAAAACAGAAGCATCTAGTCTCCTACCTCTAGTGTGAGAAAAGGGTGTTTTCTCCCAGGTCAGAATTTTAGACTATGGATTTACATATAACACATCTCACCCACACATCACCAGTAACCAGTATTATTTTCTTCCTTCTTGCCAGTTGACTCACATAATTATGAACAGAGAGTGTTGTAATGCTGCTGATTTAGAAACAAGTCCAATACAATTAAAATTTCACAATATCCATCAGAAAGGAAGTAGTAAGAACAGCTATGGAAGTCACAATCAACACAGGTTCTTAAGAAACAAACAAAAACAATGAAACTACAAAGAAATTAAAAAAAAAAATCTAATGACCATGAAAAAGAAATCAGCCAAATGTACAAGTCAGACTATTGAAAAAAACAATCACAGAGAATGACAGAAAACACCCAACAGAGCATGTAGCAGGTAGGCACTCAATAAATGTTAAACTGAAAGCATGATTCACCTCCCCTTGCTGCATGAAAGAGAGATAAATTTGAAAAAATACTGAACTTCTGAAAAGTTCATACTGCATTTGATAATGGAGCCAATCACCTCCAAGAAATGTCTATCTTTCTATCTCTTAAACCTCTTGTTAGAATCTAAGATAACACATTATCCAGTCAGTCCTAATGCTTGCTTTTAGGTGTTTTGTAGTCTTCACGACAAAAGATAAGTTTGGTTATCAACATTTTGGGAAGTGAAGGTAATGAAGCACAGAGGGAGTAATCAATACTGGCATTTTTATTGTACTGAACATTATAAAGTGATTGGGCTAACAAATGGGACTTTGTTAACAACAAGTTTGACTTACTGTACATAGTATCACAAGTTAGCTTATACTTAAATCCAAATCAGAAATTATTATTTCATTGGTTACCAATCTCAGCCTTTCTTCTTGACCTTTTTAAATAGGATTTGATCTCTTTTAGGAGAGAAGGATTTCTGCATAGTGTTAAATTTAAAAATAATTTTTTTAAAATATAAATATGAGTTTTCATTTCCTTCTATTCTTTTAGAGGTTCAATTTTAATCCCTCTCCCAATTTCTTTGCATTGCCAATCATTCTCCATTTCCTGAGTAAATATTTTTCCTCCTTCAGTTCTTTGGTCAATTTTACTAACTCCTGCACAGCAAGCTCTCTCATTTGGAACTTCCAATTCCAACAGATAATTTAATAAGTGAGAAATTAGACTTTATTGATGTTCCAGAGTTCAAATATTTCCACCTTCCTAGAAACTCTCCTCCCTACTTTTCAATTGCTATCTTCTTTCCCTTTCTTTTTCACCTTCCTGCTGTTTATCTTCCTGTTTGTTAAGTACCCTAAACATAGTGTTTCCCTAGAAATTCAGTTATCAACTTTCCAATCTTTTCCCTTTATGCTTTTTGAGGTAATTTCCTTTACTCCTTTCATTTGATGTCATCATCAAGATATTTGGCTTCACTTCCAGAGTCGCTTTGACACTTTCTTTCTTTCTTTTTTTAATGCAGTAGACAGCTTCCAAGTTCTGCCAAGCACATTTTATAAGCAGAAGGCCTATATAACATTGATAGCCTTATTTCCATTCTTACCAACACAAACCTAGGTCAGTCCTGTACTACCTGTTGCCTTGATTACTGCTCTAGTCTCTTAACCAGTCTCTGGTACCAGCCGCACTCAGCTTGAACGCAGCCTTGTACATGACCATTAGATTCATCTTCCTAAATATCAACTCTGATTAGCCTCTGCTCAAAAAGCTAATTACTGCTTCCTGATAAAAGTTCCAGTTCCATAGCCTGACTTTCAAAGGTCCACCACAATGTACCCCTACTTTTCCTTTGTAGCCTGATCTTTTATTATTTCCTTACTAGAGGCCCGGTGCATGGATGTGTGCACCCGTGGGGTCCTTTGGGCTGGCCTGTGGGGATTGGGCTAAAACTGACTCTCCAACATCCTCTGAGGGGTCCCGGATGGCAAGAGGATGGTTCTCGGGTGATGCACCCTGGAATTGGGCTCCCTTCTCTCTGGTTCTGGGTGTGTCACCCAAGAAGCGCAGCTGCCAAGTTGCCGCAGCTCAGTAGCTCCTGTGCTGAGTGTCTGCCCCCTGCTGATCAGTGTGCGTCATAACTACTGGTCGGATGGTCCGACGGTTGCTTAGGCTTTTTTTGTTTTAAATATGTTTTTACTGGTTTCAGAGAGGAATGGAGAGGGAGAGAGAGATGGAAACATCAATGATGAGAGAGAATCGTTGATTGGCTGCCCCCTGCATGCCACACACTGGGGATCAAGCCTGCAACCCAGGCATGTGCTCTGACCAGAATCGAACCCATGACCTCTTGGTTCATAGGTTGATGCTCCACTACTGAGCCACATCAGCTGGGCTAGGCTTTAATAGTTATAGATACATGTATGAGATACCACTCCAGTTAGAATATTCACTATTCTGTGAACATGCCCCAGGGTTTTTGCCTTCCTGCTGCCTTGCACATGGGAGGCACTAAATGAATTACAGTATCTCTCAACTTCCCTTGTCAAAATCCTGCCAGTCCCTCCAGGGTTTGTTCAGCCGCCTTCTGCTTAACGAAAGCCTTCTTGAATTGTTCATGATCCCTCCTTTCCCTGTCTCCAGAAGTGGCCTTCTGCATTGCAGAAGAGTTTTGCTCAATTTGTAAAGGTTTCTCTTATCACAATTATGAACAGGTAGTTACGTGTATAGACAGCTTAGCCCTACTACTAGATGATAAATTCTTAGTGTAGAAACACTTTTTTTTCACATTGTATCCTCAAAGCATCTAACATATTTCGCTGCACAGAAGATGATAAATCCTGGTTGATCTACCAAATGATAAGGACAAAACACTCTCATTAAGCAAAGAAGAAATACCGCTGCATTAGATTAACAATGATTTGATTTCTTGTGGTTCATACTTTATTTTTGGGATTAGAGTCAACTAACTTAGTGCTCTACTATGCTATTTCTTACAATGCATTATAATTTATTTGCCTGGTCTACTTTCTCCCCAAGATTCCGAGTTTCTTGAGAACTAAGTTTTCTATCATATCTAGAAGTGTGTCTCACAATAGTATGAATTAAATACATGTTCTTATGCATTCGTTAAAATAATTAACTGAAAAGAATTTTATTTAAAAAGGTAAAAGACCTTTATACATATGTGTATTGAGGTTTTTCAAGAATGAGATCTAACATTTGGCTAAAAACTTAGTACGCTGCTGGCCTGGTGTATTCTGTGAGAATATTTATGCTGTGGGAAGTTACCATAAAGAATTTTGGCATTTGTCTCATTTCCAAGTATCACACAAATAATCATGGAAATCATTTTCCTGGAAGAACATTTTACTCCAAATTTTAAAATTATATTTTCAAAGATATATATACAGTCCAGACATGACTGGCAAACTGGATACCAAACAATAGAATATACAAGGGTAAGTGCCAAAAGATTTACAATAGAAGTAGCAAGAATAGCAAAAACAAACAAAAAATAACAAATACCATAAACAACACCCTACATACCAATTAAATAACAAGCTAAACAGGAAATCGACTCTGAGGATTTGGTAAGTTATCAACAAAGAGCAATTTTATGACATACTACTATTTTACTTTGCTGACATGCAAGATAATTAGAAAATTTACTGCATGTGGGATAGACACATAAGTCTAAATGAGCTTGTAACCAGTAATAACCAGTATAGTCCTTTCACAAATTTAAAATAACTTCTTTTTTGCCTCTAGTAAATAAATGCTAATTTATACTCAACGTACTCTACGTGCATTTTCTCACTGGCCGTACACAACACTGTAGACACCATCACATGGGTAACTCAAGATCCGCTGCTAAATTTTCTTATTTAAAAAAAAGATTATATACAATAGGTTAATCTCATGTGTTAAGTGTAACCAGGACACGACCTGAGTTATCTCAGGAACCCCATGGAAATAGAAGTCAGGAGCAGTTGTAACACTTCTGAGAAGCTTGTTGTAAAAGGAATGAGTTACATCTCTAATTAACATGCACTGCACCTCACAAACAAGAAAAGCCACTTGATTAGTCAGAGTAGAGACGGTTTAGACACAATGGGGGCATGAGATGCGCTCACCAACCCAGTAGAACCCAGTAGCAGGGCAGAAGGCAAGGAGCCTGGATGCAGGAGTGGGTTGCTGTAGGGGAGTGTACTATGCTTCCCATCTCCACTTCCAAACAAAGTAACTCACTATAATGTTACCATGGTTAACAACCTTCATCTGGAGAACCAACACTTCACATTGGTTTTGTTATTGAGATTTATCAGTTATCAGTAACTTCTCTTTGCTCTGCTACCTTCACATTATCCCCAGCTAATCAATAGGTGATAGTAATCTACTTTTTTTCTGATAGGTTGGCAAAGAAAGTCAAGAGTCTCAAGAAAGTAGTGGTATATCCTGGAGAAGAAAATGATATAGAATACACATATAAGACAATGCCAATAGTCTCAAGTCTATCTAAAGTTTTTCAGGTATACCCTAAACTACTGAGTGTTATCAGGCACAACATCTGAAAACACAACTGCCACAGGAAATGGCATAATTTTCTGTGTAATTGTTTAAAAAATATGCACTCTCATTAGTATCGCCAGAGCAAAATATAAGCATTTTGTACTCTGTAGGTACTGCCTAAATTGTGTAGTCACTGTGATAATATTAGTCAGATACGATTGAGTACTGGATAGGCATGCCAGTTGTAGGATTTCTCTTGGTTGTGATGATCTGGGCAGATTTTTGAAAATCTATTAAAGGAAGTAGCAATAGTTGTCTTCTATCTTTTTCAAGAATTTTAACAACCAATGAACATATTAGATACAATCTATTTCCACAGTTATATGGCACTCTGCTTGACTCATCTGATTAATCAAAAAATAAGAATTAAATGAAAACAAAAATTAAAGTCAGGGTACAGGATGTTGCAATTGAAAGTAAAAAAAAAAAAAAACGACAAAAATATTTTATAGTGGAAGTGGAATTTGTTATACATCGAAAAAGATAGGTAAAATTTTAGGTGAAGGTATACATAAAGAAGGACACAGAGGTATGGAAAATGGGAAGTGTGTCCTGAGAACAACTGGTCCAATTTGACTGGATCCTAAGGTTTATATCTTATGCAGAGGAGTGAAAATCACCAAGATTTGAAAGGTAGATTTAGTCTGGCAGAAGGTAGGAGACTGATTTTAACTCATTTAACTAGAAGGGGTGAGAGATATTAAGGTTTTTTTGAGCAAGGAAGCATCATAACCAGGATACGTTTTAGAAATATTAATTTCTAAATTAATATGCAGACTGGATTTAAAAAGGAAGACAGGTGAAGATTCTTAGATAGCTGATCAGAAACAGGTGCTAAAATATTTTAATTCAAAGAACAAAGTACTATACAAATGATAAGTTCTAAGATAGAACAAACTTTAGGCAAACAATCAGCTTGCTTTCCATGTTCCATAAACTAATAAAATAAAAAGAAGGAGTCCTGGACTTGGAATCAAGAAACTCGGATTTCAGTTTTAGTGTGATTTTGGGCAAGACACAAACCCTCTCAGATTCCTAACTCGAAAATGAGAGGCTTATTTCACTTTCATAAGTCTCTCTACTCTAAAATTCAGTGTCCATAAAAAAAGATTTTTTTGGAAGGACCATAACAACCACAGACAGCCTATTAGGGAGGGCTCCTTAAGAAAAAAATGCAAAGATTATGTAAAGAAATGACTGGCCTAAAATCAGTGAGTAGATTTAAATATATTATTTTCTGCTGCTTGTATGTTTCTGTAAAAGGTAAAGTAACGTTTTAGAAGACAGGAAAAGATTCATTCCTTCTTTCTAGAAGCCAAAATTCAAGAAACCTTTTGCCTTATTCATGGATACTTAAAACAAACCCTTGCCAAGAAAAACAAATTGTAAAATATGGAGGTTGGAAAATGTGAATCATCACTGGTATTAAAACCCACTTTTAATAAATATGTTGCAGTTTCAAACTACTGCTGAATCCCATTAGGTTTAAACATAAATTCAATAAAAACTTATGATTTTATAAATGGTATTTAAATGTATTCAGAAGTAGAAACAAGAACCATCTGATAGAGAAGTGATTGTGGTTAAAATGAAAAGGAGAAAATAAAGACAGAAGGAGGCCAGGAGGTGAAAGAGAGGAAGGATATAGAACGAGGCTGAAAGTGAAGGTACTGCAGTAATGATTCTATGGCTAAGGCTAGGAGACAAATGCTTATGAATGTATCTTTTGTATTATGCATTTTCTTACTCGATGGATTCTGAGTTAATAGTACAATAAAAGATAAGGCACCTATCATTTAAAAGGCAGAAATTATTTCAGCAGAACTTTGTGCCAAGTTCTTAAGGAATTTTAGAACATATGGAAATATGCACCACATGACTTAAAATAACAAATTGGCCTTTATTTCACATCCAACTTGGATTTTACTTAACTGTCTTCTAAAATTTTTATTCCATCTAAATTTTAATCATATTCATTAATCTGAAAAACAGAATTGTAAGTAGGGTCTAATTACATTGTTCTTGCTAAAACAAGTTTTATGCTTTTTCTTGATAATATACTTGTTTAAAAATTGCCAGTATTGTAGGCAGGAATCATGAATTGTTAAAATCTTTAAATATCTCATTTAGTTGTTAGGTAACAGTTATGCCAACATTGTTTCATCAACTCAACAAGCACATGTTAAGGACACAGTAATATTTCTGGAGCACTGTGGTTAGGCTGAATTCTAAGACCCATGATTTGACTTTCTAGGCTCTAACTCTCCCATGCTTACTTTCACCCAACCTTCTGGCTCCCAGGGGTTTAAAACCAGATTTAAAAAATAATATGGGGCCTCCCAAGGTTTATATACTTTTTTCTCTCCATGCTACTAATACTTAGCAACTTTCTTAGGATACTTGGGCACAGAATAGGAAGGAAAAGAGTAAAAAGTCAATCTTGAAGCGACAACAGAAAATATGCAACATAGGAAGTTAGACCGAAGCTATGAGCCTTGGCCAAGATTCTCAAGCCACAGGAAGCAGCAGAGCCACTGTGGACATAAAGTCTTGGGAAAAAGAAATTCCCTGAATGTATTATTTTGCATAAGAACCCTGGTGAGGTAAAGAAAAGTACCATAATAATGACATACTTAATTTGCAGAAAAGAGGTTTAAAAGTGTATTTCATCTAATTTAAGGAAAATAAGAGTAAAGTGATTTTTATGGATGGGGCATATATGAAATTAAGGAATAAGGACATAACAAACACACACACAAAAGCCTACTTCCAATACAGAATAATGTACATATGACCAAGTACATGATAAAACAGTATATAAAAGTTGAGAAATATATTCCAAAATGGTGAGAAAATTCAGAGTTTTAAAAAATGTGATTAGGTTAGGAGAAGTTTGTTAAGAGAAAAAGGATTTCTATGTTGGACCTTGAAAGAGCATCCTAGGAAGAAAAAGAGTAAAAAGCATAAAAGCAAAATGTATTACAGGGTGCTAAGAAAATCATAGGATTGTGGCACAAGGGCTATCAGAGAACCGATGAAATACCACTAGTTTTCCTGGGTTTGAGAAGGTTTTCAGGTTTTGAAAATTAAGGGTAGAATATAATACAGATGCTCCTCACCTTACGAAGGGGTAACATCCAGATAAAGCCATCCTTACTTGAAAATATTTAAGTGTTGAAAATGGATTTTGTTTAGGATTTTTGCATTTGTATTCATCTGAGTTTTCGTTTTTTTGTGCTATCCTTATCAGATTTTGGTATCAGGGTAATGTGATCTCATAAAATGTTAGGAAGTATTGCCTCTTCAATTTATTGGAAGAGTTTGAGAAGGAAAGGCATTAAATCTTCTTTGAATGTTTGGGAGGATTCATTAGTGAAGCTATCTGGTCCTGGACTTTTACTTCTGGGTATCTACCCCCAAAACTGAAAACATTTATTTATAAAGGTATTTGTATCTCTATGTTAATTGCAGTATTATTCACAGTGGCCAACACATGGAAACAACTGAAATGTCTTTGGTAGATGATTGAATAAAGAAAATGTGACATACATATGTACAATGGAATAGTACTTAGCTATAAGAAAAGATGAAATACTGCCATTTGTGACAACATGGATGGCTCTTGAGAATATCATGCTAAGCGAAACAAGTCAGATGTAAAAAGTCAAGAACTGTATGATTTCACTCATATGTGGGATATAAAACTGAAAGGAACAAATGAACAAATAAGACAAACAAATAAACAAACACTAATAGACATAGACAGCAAGTATGGTGGTTACCAGAGAGAAAGGGGGGTAGGGAAGGTTGTAAAGGGTAAAGGGGGTCAAATATATGGTGACAGAAAGAGATGTGAGACTTTGGGTGGTGGGCACACAATTCAGTATACAGATGATGCATTATAGAATTGTACACTTGAAACCTATATAAATTTATTACCCAATGTCACTCCATGGAGACATTTTTTTTAAGAAAATACATTTAATACACCTATACTACCGAACATCATAGCTTAGCCTAGCCTACCTTATACATGCTCAGAACACTTACATTTGCCCACAGTTGGGCAAAAATCATCTAACACAATGACTACACTGTAGAGCAAGCATGTCAAACTCTCCACATGTGGCCCACAACGAATATTTTTGCGGCCCAGTCAATTTAACGATATGTAAGAAAACATTAATTTTATCATTGCTCTTGTTCTATTTGATATTATACTTTTCGAAATAAACCTACGTTTCTATGAAAATTGAAGCTTGTGTTTTTTTTGTGGCCCACATAAACTTAAACCTTGTTTATTTGGCCCCTGTTAGCCTTTGAGTGTGACATGCTTGCTGTAGAGTATTGGTTGTTTAGCCTTGTGATCACATGGCTGCCTGTGAGCTGTGACTTGCTGCTGCTGCCCAACACCCCAGGAGAATATCGTACAGCATATCACTAACCCAGGGGAAAAATATCAAAATTCAAAGTATGGTTTCTAGTGAATGCACATTGCTTTTGTACCATCATAAAGTAAAAAAATCATAAGTCAAATCACCATAAGTCGGGGACCATCTGTACAGTGTTTTCTTTTTTCAAGTGGCTTTCCTCTGAATCTTGATGGGCTCATTAAATTTAAATGGTCTTTCTGAGATTCTGGCTTTTGACTCTAAGCAAAGAACTGTTAAAAGTCAAAGATGCAGACAGCAGAGAGATGCTGGGAGAAGTCAATAAGTGAAACAGGTTGTTTTCTAGACATACTGTTAGGAAATTATTATGCTGTTGTAGTGGCTTTCAAGATTTCTTGAAAGCAACCACAGTAAAATATTCACTTCACTTTGCAACTTGCCACATACAGATATATGTATACATGCATTTATATAAATAAATGTACATTCTTATATCTTTCATACTTATTTAATTCAAACTTGCTAATTTCCCCCTTAAAGTGAAACTATGAAACCATTTACAAAATAACATGGCCCTTTGAAATTAGACTTAAGAAGTTCCTTGAGGGCATTTTATAGTGACTAGAACATACTAAGTGCTCAATATAGTAAACTATCCTTTCTCTTAGCAAGAACCTACTATGTGCCATGGACTGTGTTAGATACTGGTAATATAGAAAAGACTAAGAAGGATCTTACTGAAACTTGGTGATGTGGATAAAGAAGGAACCTCTGAGACAATGATCTTAAGTTGAGACTTAATGAATAAGAGTTAGCTGGGTGAATAATATAAATAATAGGGTAAATATAGGTCAAGACAGAAGAAAGACCACGTGCGAAGAGCCTAAGTGGGCAGGAAAGAGTTCAATGGTTTTTAAGATGGAAAATAGGACAGTATGGCTAAAGAACAGTTGGATCCTGAATTGTGTTCTAAGGGAAAAAACAAAATAAAACGAATACCTACAACATAACAACAACAACAAAAAAGGTATTTCTTAAATGTAAAAGCATACCCAGAAATCAAATTTAATTTTGCCTTGACCTGGTTCACAAAGACAGTTTCAAAGTTAGAGAGCATAAAATATAATGCAAGTGTACTTGACACAAAGAACTCTGACTTAATTTCTTGCCAAAGCAGGCATTTATTGAAAACACATGCACTATACTAAAAAGGATCCTAAAATTTTATGTGCCACATTTGATAAGGGGTCTAATTTATATTCTGGCATGTAGCTGAAAGCTTGAATTAGTGATGCAACAACATAATAAGGGCCTCATTTTCTCTATTCTTTTATAGATATGCCATATTCACTTGGTCACTGGCAATTCCAAACTGATGCACTAATTTCAAACAGAGGTTAAAGGTCAGGAACAAGGAAAATAAGGTTATCTATAAACAAAACAAACAAACAAAAAACAAATACTAATCAGTGAAAGGGTATTTGCACCCATTCCAATATACTCAAGTCCCGAATCCATCCCCAAATCAGAATCTTTTGTTACTTTTCTGTGTGATCCAGTTAACATAGTTCTGTACGAAGTGTCCTTCTGACATATATTTTTAAAAGTCCACATTTCTTTAAAAGTGCCAGATCTGCCTTCTTTATTCAAAAAGCACTTATTAAGCATCTACTATGTGTCAGGCGGGGGACCATAAAGAAACAAAATATGTATAATATCCTTACACTCCCCACAATTAAGGATAGTGTTTCCCTCTCTCACTTACCTACTAGACAATTTTGCTCACCATTGTATCAAGAGAAGTGCTTGGCACACAGCAGGCATTTAAATAATGAAAGTTTTTAGGGAACGTTACTGGAGAGAAGGTTGTGCAAATTCTCAAGAGCACCAACTATAAATAATTAAGCACAAAAACCTCACAACCAAATTTCACTTAAATCTAACCCTACCCCATACCAGAGGGTAAACTCTAGGGATCCATTATGAAAAAATTACAAGGTAAAGTTGGGAGGCAAGGCAATGGAGGAATAGTAAAACTATATCACTAATCCTTATGAGACCTCTTAGAACATATTTTGAACCCCCCAAGGAGGACAAAATTCATTCTCATAAAGCCAGCTCTTCAAAGTTCATTAAATATCCAGATTTTTAGTTTTATATTTTAAGTATTTTTTTTGGATATAGAAACGTTTCTACATAGTCGGATCTCTCATATATAATAGCATTATAAAGTGGCAACTAGTTTAATTGAATTAAAAATGGAGTACTTTTAGCTTTCTACCTACTTTCTTAGATTAAACTTATAGGGCCTCAGGTGAAAGACTAAGTCAATAAAAATGCATTCCTAATTGAGGATTTTCCTTTTACTATATAAAACACAAACAAAAATAAACTTCACAACCTTCTGGGCTTCAGATTTTGGACCTATAAAATGAAGGAACAGATTCAGATGGCCTCTTAAGGAAACCCTTCTCATTCTAAACTCTATTTTATGACCAGTGACAAACCTTATTTTCTTATTTAGAGTGACTAGGTTACTGGAATATGATTCTATTAGCTGAAAATGGTTTGTGGGGTTACCTCTTGTAGGGGAAAGTATTTTTTGTGTGAATTAGTTAAGAATTACTGTTTAAATTATTTCTAAATGGTTATGATGTTTGTTTTTAGTTTTTCAATTTACATTCAATATTATTCTGCATCAGTTTCAGATGTATAGCCTAGTGCTTAGACAACCAAATATTTTATAGAGTGGTCCCCCAATATTTCAAGTACCCACCTTACCCCATACATTGTTATTATATTACTGACTATATTCCATGTGCTGTAATTTATATCTCTGTGACTATTCTGTAACTATCAATTTGTACTTCTTAATCCCTTCACCTTTTTCACCCTCGGTCCCTCAATCCTTTGTGATGGCTTTTTTTTTTTTTAAATGTCAACTTGGCTATTTATCCAGAAAAATTTGTTAGATAAACCTTGTCCAGATAAATCCAATGTAAACTGAAAATATTGTAAGTAAAAAATGCACTAATAAACATGACATCACAGCTTAGCCTACATTAAACATGTTCAGAACACTTACATTAGCCTATAGCTGGGGAAATCATCTAACAAAACGACTATACTGTGGACTATTGGTTGTTTACCCTAGCGATTGTGTGGATGAACTATCTTCCCCAGTTATTCAATCAGTACTAACCTAGTTGCTGCAGCGATGGAAATTTGCAGATGTAATTAGAGTCTCTGACAGGTTGAGTCTAAAGTAATCAAAAGGGATATTATCCAGGGTGGGCCCGATTTAATTAGGTGAGCCCTTGAAAAGAGAGCTCAGGCTTTCTCTGAGCTGAGACACTCTACAGCTTATACCCATAGTATTTCAGCCTGCTCATGATCATCTCTTCCAGACTGAACTATATAAGCCAATTCCTTGGTTTTGCTTCTCTGTTTAACTTTATATGATGTTATATAAGTTATAAACAGTGAACATCTTAAAACATGTTAACTGTTTCCATCAATTTCAATGAAATGAGTGGGTGTGAGGAGTAGGTACATGTGTATTAGGCAGATAAAGTCTATATTCAGATGAAACTCTGCGGTATTCAAAGGTTACCTTTGATGCCCTATCCCCACATTCATACTGTTCACCTTCTCCCTTGACCTCAGACTCCATGTCTTTGCACTCTCTTTCCTTCCCTATCCAAAACTGAGGCAAGGAAAGGATCTGGAGCTTATTCACACTTGTGTATTAATATTTGACAACATTTAGTATGCTAAAATTTCCAGAAGGTGATTCTACTTTAATAAGCTTCAACAAAAAGAAATAACTAGCAAACACAGTGGAATAAATAACACAGTAAGTATATTCTGGCAGACAAATTCACAAACTCTCAGGTGACCATTTATTCTGCCTACTTGTAAACTGGTCACATTCAGTTTTTTAAATAAATGATGTCTTCATTTAACACTCTAGAAATGATTACAGCTAAAGCTTCCCTACCAGTAACATTTCCTTAGCAGATGATACTGCTACAGAAGCGACTGACACTTTCTGGTTCTGTTTTGCTTTGGTTTTGGGAGGGAGTCTTTATACATCATTAGGTAACTATCATTTATTTTATTTTTCAATTGTTCATGTACTCATGCCATGTACACTGAGTGGCCTGATTATTATGATCACCCCATCGGTACTTTGTTGGGCCATCTTTTGCTTTCAATACTGTGGCGATTCTTCTTGGCATTGACTCCACGAGATGTTGAAAGGTGATGTGAGAAATCTGACACCATGCCTGATGGATAGCACTGTCCAGTTCTGTGAGATTTGATGGTTGTGGAACCAGCTGCCTGATGGCTCTTTTAACTTCGTCTCACAAATGCTCAATTAGATTGACATCTGGGGATTGTGGGGGCCACCTAAGCAAGGTAAAGTCTCCCTCACGTTCTTGGAACCACTCCTGCACAATACGAGCACCGTGGCATGGCGCATTGTCTTGTTAGAAGAAGCCATCTCCATTGGGATACGCCATCAACATGATAGGATGAACTTGATCAGCAACGATACTTAGCTATGTTGTGCTGTTCAGACGTTGTTGCACACGAAATAAAGGGCCCAAATCATGCCAGGAAAACATGCCCCAAACTATAACACTGCCCCCACCAGCCTGAAGGGCTGTACTCATGCATGTGGGGTGCACGCTTTCATGCTGTTTCCGCGAAATTCTCACTCTGCCATCTGCATGATGCAACTGGCAACATGATTCATTGGACCACATGACTTTTTTCCAGTGCTCAACTGTTCAATCCTTGTGTTCCTGTGCGAATTGGAGACGTTTTATCTTGGTAACTGCAGAGAGCAAAGGTGTTCAAACAGGCCTTTGGCTTCCATATCCCATACAATGCAGTGTACGGCTAATTTGCTTACAAATGTCAGGTGGCCATAATAATCTGGCCACTCAGTGTATTCCAAGCTAGATCTCAAGCTCTTTGAAGATAGACTTATAATTTGTACCTTTAAAAAATACACCACCATTCTAGCACTTTTCTCTTTTTCTTGTAAGAGCTTAGCAATAAAACAAGTACCCAATGAGTAGCTGTTGATTTGATAATTTGTAGAATAGTATATACAGGGTGTTCCCCCAAATGTATACACACTTTAACAGTTGATAGCTCAATTTTGAAAATGAAACATATTTTAATAAACACTGCCTTTATAATTATTCAAAGTGTATGTATACATTTTTGGGGGACACCATAATGAGGAAAATTGTGATTTGGCTTTTATCTAAAGGAATTTTTTCTGTTCTAGATGAAATTCTAGTAACTACGTTTTTCATAACAATACCATAATTTAGAAAGATATCCACATATATATATCCCACAAAATCAAAGTAAACATAAAGATACATAAAAGACTAAATTAAATTTCAAAAAAGGACAAATTTCTTGTTTGTTACATGTAGCTTTTTACTTTACATGTTGCCTTTACTTTATGGCAATATTCAAACTAGTAACTGCTAACCATTCTGGAGAATTTGGTCTGATACCATTGTTGCAAATATTATTACATTCGTAGATTGAACATGCAGTTGACCCATCATGTAGCAGATGGTATATTCTGGAAGTGGCTTGGGTGGGCCTGAAAACTGAGTGGAGCTAGGTCTCAGAGAATCACCAGGGCAGGGCTGCAATGTTAGCCAGGTTGATAGAGATTCAGATATGGTGTTTGCCTGTTGCTCTGTGGAGTGAGGGCTCAGCAATGGCCTTTGAGCTGGCAGAGAAAGCTGTACCCAACCATCACCCTGAAGCCAGACAATTCAGTTCCTCTCATATATCCAAGATATAAAAGCAACCTATGTGTCCAGCAATAAATGAATGGATAATGAAGATATGGTGTACATACATATAAATATATAATGAAATACTACTTGGTCATAAAGAATGAAATCTTGCCAATGGTGACATGAATAGTTCTAGAAGGTATTGTACTGAGTGAAGTAAGTCAGACAGAGAAAGACAAATATGACATGATTTCACTTATATGTGGAATCTAAAGAACAAATTAAATAAACAAGCAAAAATAGAAACAGACTCATAGATTCAGAGAACATTTTGACAATTGCCAGATGGGAAGGGGTTTGGGGGACTCGGTGAACAAGGTGAAGGGATTAAGAAGCAAAAATTGGTAGTTACAAAATAATCATAGGGAATCCTATCTAATAAAAGAGTAATATGCAAATTGACCATCACTCCAACACACAAGATGGCTGCCCCCATGTGGACACAAGATGGCCAGCAGGGGAGGGCAGTTGTGGGCAATCAAGCCTGCAGGAGAGGGCAGTTAGGGGTGACCAGGCCTGTAGGCGAGGGCAGTTAGGGGTGACCAGGCCTGCAGGGGAGGGCAGTTGGGGGGGACCAGGCCTGCAGGGGAGAGCAGTTGGGGGGGGACCAGGCCTGCAGGGGAGAGCAGTTGGGGGGGGACCAGGCCTGCAGGGGAGGGCAGTTAGGGGCAAACAGGCTGGCAGGGGAGCAGTTAGGGGCAATCAGGCTGGCAGGCAGAAGCAGTTAGGGGCAATCAGGAAGGCAGGCAGGCCAGCAGTTGGGAGCCAGCAGTCCCAGATTGTGAGAGGGATCCCAGATTGGAGAGGGTGCAGGCTGGGCTGAGGGACACCTCCCCCCCCACCCCCGCCATACATGAATTTTGTGCACCGGGCCTCTAGTGTAGTCAATAAAAATATAATAATTATGTACGGTCCCAGATGGGTACTGGACTTATCAGGCGATCACTTCATAAGGTATATAATCATTGAGTTGTAAACCTGAAACTAATATAATATTGTATGTCAATTGTAATTGAAAAACAAAAACAATTTTTAAAAACTCAGGGTTTTATTTCCCTATAAACAAAAAAACAAATAAAAAATCCCATAAGACATGGTAGGAAAAAATCAGAACCACACCCTCTCCAAAAAAAACGGACAAAAAATTAAGGAGAAAAACAGAAAATAAAAGTACAAATGGTTTGTAAACATGAAAATATGTGAACTTCCACAATAAATCTAGAAATGCAAATTAAAACAATGAGATATTTAAAATTTATCAATTCGGCAAAGAATAAAAACATTTGCATTGGCAATAAGACTTCATAGAAATGCCTGGGAGAGCAACTGGCAAAAGGTATCAAAACTTAAAATATTCATATCCTAAGAATCAGCAGCTCTACTTCTAGAGATTGAGTTTATAGAAAATGTACACAGAAGTACATAGACATATATTGACTATAGCACTATTTATCACAACAACAACAAAAAAGAAAACACAATAGCCTTCAGTAGGAAAATGAACTATGGTATAAATATACAATAACACAACTATTATAAAACACTAGAGGCTTGGTGCACAAAATTTGTGCCCTGGGGGGGGGGGGGCGGTGCCCTCAGCCCAGCCTGCATCCTCTCCAATCTGGGACCCCTCAAGGGATGTCCTACTGCCGGCAGTTGGACATCCCTCTCACAATCCGGGACTGCTGGCTCCCATCCACTTGCCTGCCTGCCTGTGTGATTGCCCCTAACTGCTTCTGCCTGCCAGTCTGGTCACCCCCACCTGTCCTCCCCTGCAGGCCTGGTCACCCCCAATTGTCCTCCCCTGCAGGCCTGGTTGCGCCTAATTTCCCTCCCCTGCTGACCCAGTCAACCCCAACTGCCCTCCCCTGCAGGCCTGGTCCCCCAACTGCCTTCCCCTGCTGGCCTGGTTGCCCCTAACTGCCCTCCCCTGACAGCCTGGTCGCCCCTAACTGCCCTCCCCTGACAGCCTGGTCGTCCCTAACGGCCCTCCCCAGCTGACCTGATTGCCCACAACTACCCTCCTCTGCCAGACATCTTGTGGTGGCCATCTTTGAACACATGGGGCGGCCATCTTGTGTAAGGGCTTGAGGGTCAATTTGCATATTTACCTCTTTATTATATGGGATAAGGAAAATGAATCTGTACTAACAGGAAAAGTGATCTAAATATTTTGTTAGGTAAAATGCTGCAAAATAGAATTATAATATGACCTTATTAACATTTATATTTTAAATACCTTTTACAATAAAAAAAGAATCTAGAAGGACATATAAGTGACAATCTCACTGTGAGATGTGGTGGGATTATGGAAAAACTAGAGGCCCAGTACATGAAAATCATGCACTTGTGGGGGAGGGTCCTTTAGCCCGGCCTGTGCCCTCTTGCAGTCCAGAAGCCCTCGGGGATGTCAGACTGATGGTTTAGGCCCGCTCCCCAAGCTGGGAGCAGGCCTAAGCTGGCAATTGGACATCTTGAGCACTGCCTGGCTCAGGGCTTGTGGCTGAGCAGAGGTCCCCCTGTGGGAGCACACTGACCACCAGGGGGCAGCTCTTGCATTGAGCATCTGCCGCCTGGTGGTCAGTACGCGTCATAGCGACCGGTCATTCCACTGTTCGGTCGATTTGCATATTACATTTTTATTATATAGGAATTTTTTCCTGTATTATCTGTTTTTGTAATGTCCAATTTTTAAGCAATGTCCAAGAAAAAAAAATTAGGTTTAAGTACAAGATAGAAATAGCATCTCTAGTCATTTGTTCTACTTTGTAATACTATAGTATGTGATTTTCAAATTATAAAGGGCATGAAAAGGCAAACACAAATATTGTAAGTCAACATGTAAGCCCATGAGTAGTAGCCAGTCAAATATCTACCTATCTATCTATACTTATTTAATGTCTTAAACTTACTAATTTGTATTTGAAGACCTATGCTTCACCTCTTATAAACTTGAATCAAGAATAGAAGGTAATGAGGAAATAAAGCACAGGGTTCCTCCACTATCTATAGCAGGGGTGGGAAATCATTTGGTCTGATCCTGTCAGCCAAAGCAACTGCAGTCAGGACTCAAAATTCAATAAATCCAGGAGTTTTTTTCATAGCAACATAAATTTATATTAAGTGAATTATGTTAAGAAAATGTTGGTATAAATATCTAAATGGCCCTTGGCAGAAAAAAGGTTCCCACTCCTGTTCTGTAGCATAGCTATTTCTATGCTACAGTTAATATTTAGATATTTTAATCTGTAGCTCCAGTGATAATAGGTGTAGTGTAGCTGGCAGCTGAAAATGAAGTTTATTTTTCTTATTGTATACATGCTAGTAGTTACAGAGTAGCACCATTTTCTAATATGTCATAGCACTTGGACTGACTGAGCTCCTATTTTATTTCTTGTGGTCTCACAGTTTACGACATACTCTAAAGAATGCAAGATGAAGCAGAAGTAGGGACCCGACAGCACCAGTCACAGAAATTTGAAGTCCTTTTCTATAGATACACTGCTGTGTAACCTACACTTAAATCTTACGGAGCAATAATGGTTCTAAAAGGAACTAATAGCATCCCTCCAGCTGTGCCTGGAATCCTCTCTATTCAAATTCTAAAGCAGACTCCTATATATTTTTAAGTTGATATGCAGAAGAAGACAGTAGGAGAAAAACTAAGATTGGTTAAGAATCAGTCGATAAGACCGAGAAAATGTTCTAATGAGTGCTATGTATGCCCTCCTGCCAAATCTCCTGAGTGGTACTGATTTTCCAATAGAAGATATCTGGTTAAATATACAATAGCAGAGTCCCTGCTGGTCAAAGCTAGTGAAGCTGTTCTTTTAGCTCAGTGGCTAAGAATGCACACAATATAGTACATGAGAGGCTGGGGACTTGAAATATACTCCTGCCAATTGTTTTTTACTTTGAAGATTTTCTAAATCAATGATTAGCTATCTGCACTGAGAAGGGTATGGAATAGCCTCAAGATGTATATGCAGTCCTTATGTAAAAAATAAGCACAGCTCATATGGCATCTTGCTGTTCTCTATTTTAGAACTAGCACAGGAACCATGTGATGTGTTCATTGCTATGGTAACTACATTTCAGTAGTGAAGAGGAGAGCAAATGGGCATGTAAAACATGTATAGTTGTCACTATGTAATTCCTGTCCTGGAGCTGCAAAAACTTAAATTTCCTTGTTGTGTGGACTTATTAGAATAAAATTCTATGCCTTCTATGTTTTTAAAAATGAGGTTAATAAATCTTCACTCCCCATAATGCCTTCCCCATTCAAGATAACAAATGAATATTGTCTTTCATCTCAGTTACTTCATAGAGCAGAGATTTTCAACCTGTGTGCCGCAAGAATTTTTAAAGCATGCAATACCTATTTAATCAGGGGCACTGACCTCTTTTCCCTTAGATTGTCAAATAAGAAAAATGACAACAGTCAACACAACAATTGCTCTCCACTGTCAATTGTACCTATTTTTTGTCAGATCAGCAAAAATAATATATATATATATATTCTGGTAAGTTGCAGAATTTTAGCAACTAGTTTGTGTGTGCCATGAGAAAAAAAATGGTTGAAAATAACTTTCATAGAAAATAATAATAATCTATATATACTAGAGGCCCCATGCACAAAGATTTGTGCAAGAATGGGCCTTCCCCTGGCAGCTGGCACTGCCTTCACTCTGGCCTGGAGCCGCCTTTCTGCCTTTCTATGTTGCCCAGAGGCCCAGAGTGGCTGGGGCAGTGTGGCACGCATGCATCGTTGCCATGGAGACAACGCAAGCGTCCTGCCCCCAGCCTCTTGGCGCCTGTGTATGCAAATTAACATGCCAGCTTTGTTGGGTTAATTTGCATACTCACTCCTGATTGGCTAGTGGGCATCGCAAAGGTACAGTCAATTTGCAACTTTCTCTTTTATTAGTGTAGATAAAAGCCTAAGCGTTATGACTGGACGGTAGCTATGACACACACTGACAACCGGCAGTGTGCTCAATGCAGGACCTGCCCCCTGGTAGTCAGTACACTCCCACAGCCAATCTCCCGCAGCCAGCAAACTTCTTGCTGTCCCCCCCACCCCTCGACCAGCCTGATCTGACCACCCCGATTGCTGGCCAGGCTGAGAGACCCCACCTGTGCACAAATTCGTGCACCAGGCCTCTAGTTATTATATATCTAGGCTTCTAAAAAAGTATATGAAGTTCTTATGTGATATAAGGATGATTGGAGTCTCTGCTTTGGTCAACAGGAAAATGATCTTCCTATATTCCCTAGGGGTTTAAGTCTGCTATTAGGATGAACTCAGGCGTATTTTTAGGTTGATTTAGGGGGAGAAATTTCTGATTTGGCACCAGAGTTATTTCAGCTTTTGAGGTGCTTTCTGACCAGAGCAACTGAGAAACAAGATCTCCCAAGACTTGATTGTCCTTAATTACTTTTAGATCAGACTCTGATGGTCCTATCTATGTATATAAAAGCCTAAGTGACTGAACAAGTAAACAACCAGTCACTAAGATGCATACTGGCTACCAGGGGGCAGACACTCAATAGAGGAATTGCTCCCTGGTGGTCAGTGCGCTCCCAGAGCCAACCTCCTGTGGTCCCTACCCTGGCTGGCCAGCCTAATTGGCCCTGATGAGGACTGGGCAAGATGGCCCTGATTGCTGGCTAGGCCAAGGGACCCCACCCATGCATGAATTCGTGCACTGGGCCTCTAGTATTTTAATACTAGATTATTGTATATTACATTTTAAACTTTCTATATGATGCCATTTAAGAATAGAAATCCTAACACGTTTCTCTGACAATTCTTTCCTTACCCAACTCCTTTGGATCCCTGATTCTAACTTAGATACAGCTACTAGGATCTGAGACCAATGACTTAAAAAAAAGTTAATGAGTTGAGAGAATTAAAATTATAAAGGAGAAGCCCCTAAAATAATTTTTAAAAGTTTAAATCTATACCAAATTTCATATTATCTTAAGCCTACAGTCACATTAATAAAATGGCCTACCACAATGACTATAACACTTACATTTATGTATAAAATAAGCTACATCTGCATGTATTCAAAATTATGTTTTATATAATAAATACTTTGGCGTTCTTTTATAATGAACTATATTCTGTGGGAAAGAAAACACTGCTTCACTACACTATATAGTAATATCAGAATGGACTAATAAAATAAAAATTAAGGTAATTACTTATAGTTAATGACAATGTTCTAAGTTTTACCATCCTATATAATAAAAGACTAATATGCAAATCAATCGAAGGGCAGAATGACCAGTCTCTATGATGTGCAATGACCACCAGAGGGCAGACGCTCAACAAAGGAGCTGCCCCCTGGTGGTCAGTGCGCTCCCACAGAGGGAGCACTGCTCAGCCAGAAACCCTGAGCTAGGCTCACGGTTGGTGGGAGTGGGCCTAAGCCAGCAGTCAGATATCCCCTGAGGGCTCCCGGACTGTGAGAGGGCACAGGCCGGGCTGACATGCCCCCTCCCCGAGTGCATGAATTTCATGCACCAGGCCTCTAGTCTAATAAAAGGGTAATATGCTAATTAGACAGGATGTCTTCTGGACATCCTTCCTGACAAAGCTAGGTCGGAAGCTGCCCATGGTCCCAGGTGCCTGTGGCCGGCCTGGGGGAAACCGGCCCAGGTCCCAGGTGCCTGCAGGCGGCCAGAGGGAGGAAAGACCGGGTCCTGGGTGTCTGCTGATGGCCAGAGGAGGAAAGCCTGGGTCCCGGAGGAAAGCTGGTGCTGACAGCCCAGGTTCCAGGTGCCAGAGGGAAGTTGGTGCCGGCAGCTGGGGGAAGGAAGGCCCATTCTTGCACGAATCTTCATGCATTGGGTCTCTAGTATCGTATAACTTGCTATTACCTTTGACCTGGAAAGATTTTTTTATTGTAATAACTAATTTAGAAAATACAGTATCATTTTATTGGAACTTGAAGGAAAGTTACATGTTAAATAGAGCAGGTTATATTTATAATCAATATATTTTATACATACATTGTATAAAATATATTGATTATAAATCTGGAAAGAAAATAAATTTGTTTACAAAAGACTAATTCATACTTTGTGCAATTTTAGGAATAGGAATATTTTCTTCAAATTTACTGGTTCAGTGGCACCATATGGAGCATGCTGATCTTCAGACACCAAGAATGTCTCCAAGATACATTTCATTATAGTGTGCTAAAACTTTTACCTTGCAGCTGTCATTGTTAATGATAGAATTCATACTCTATTCTAAGAATGCAAATCATATTGTTTACTATGCTTGTAGAAATAGAAGAGATTTCAACAGTACCTATATTTCTGAGTCATAATTTAAACTCTGTCAAGTGTTCCATAAATGTGAAGCCATTGATGATTTTGCTGATTTATTTACTGCTATAGGTGGGGTCAAAGGATGAAGAAAAGGGCAAAGAAAAACAGACTAAAAAAAATCAACAACAGATTATATAACAACTAGAGGCCCGTTTTATGAAGATTCATGCAAGAATGGGACTTCCTTCCCCTGGCTGCCAGCAGCACCTTGGCTCTGGCCAGAGCCGCCTTTCCGCCTTCCCACGCTGCCAGAGGGCTGGAGTGGCTGGGTGGTGTGGAACACCTGCGTCGTCACCATGGCGATGATGCAAGTGTCCTGCCCCGCCCCCAGCCGCTCAGCGCCTGAGTATGCAAATTAACCCTCCATCTTTGTTGGGTTAATTTGCATACTCATTCCTGATTGGCTGGTGGGCGTCACAAAGGTACGGTCAATTAGCATTTTACTCTTTTATTAGGTAGATGTGAATTAATAAACTTTAGTTACATACAGCAATACTGAACGAAAAGGGCAAAACTCAGGGTAACTACATATCGAATTATAGCATACCTACAAAGTTAAAAAAAAGAGCAAACAGTATATTGTATGAAAATAGATATATATATACTGAGTGGCCAGATTATTATGATCTTTGAACGCATAATAATCTGGCCACTCAGTGTGTGTGTATATATATATACATACACACACACATATGTGTGTGTACATATATATGTGTAGATATATATATTAGAGGCCCGGTGCATGAATTCGTGCATGGGTGGGGTCCGGCCAGCCTGGCAGGGAGAGGGAACATGGGCGGTTGGCTGGCCTGCCTGCTGGTCGAACTCCTGGTTGAGGGGACAATTTGCATATTATCCTTTTATTATATAGGATATACACTTAGTTGCCAGATTATTATGCATTCAGAGATCATAATAATCTGGCCACTCAGTGTATGTACATATGCAAGAAATACATACACACATACATATATATATATATACACATACACATATACATAATACAAAGGAATAAAAATACAAAAGTCAGAATAGGTATTGGCTCTGCAGAGCTTTAAATACTCAAATAGGAGGGAAGCAGAAGCATCTGCTTTGTAACATATATGTGCTACAAACATATTTTGAAACATGTTAAATATTTCATAAACAAAGAAAAAACAAAAGGACAAAAGGAAAGAAAAAGAGAGAGTACATCAATGTATCATTACCCTTCCATGGGCTGAACAACACAGTTCCCATTTTACTACAAGAAAGAGTAAGAGAATAGAGTATAAGAGGCTACAAAGGGAAATCACCTTTGTTTTAATCACCTTTTATTCAGGAGTCACCCTTTTCAATAGAGGATGTTTAATTATTTTGTTTAGAAAATATTTTCACAATTTTTATGCCATATATAAACATGTAAAATCACATTAAGTAAAACTCCGTTTTCTCACTTTATCAAAAACAGAGAAGCAGGATTTATTTTTCTTTTAAAAAATGATCATGCATAACTTATTTGTTATAGAAAAAATATGCACCATATTTCCTTCCATGAATCTTCCCTGCTGAACGTCTCATCATTTTTAACTCACTTTGTACCTTGCCTTTTCATTTGCCTAATGATATCATTTGATGAAAAAAAATCTTAATTTTAACAAGTCTAATTTATTTTTCTTTATTGCTAGCATTTTGTGTCCTTGATATTTTTTGCCTAACAAAAACATGATGATATTTTCCTAGGAGTTCTTTTAAAAGTTTTATTTTTTCACATTGTATATTTATATACAAGCCATATAGAATAGATCTTTGAATGGTGTAAGGTAGGTATCAAGGTTAATTTTTTTCCATATAAACGTTCAACTGACCCCAGCACTACCCTTTCTCTCTATTTGCCAGTGGCACTTTTGTTGTAAGTTAGGTGACTATACATGGGTTGACTTCTGAACTTTATTCTTTGTCTGATTAGCTTATCCTTAAGTCACTCCCAGAGTCTTAACTACCCTTGTTATATAATTATACAAGACTGTTGTGATATATTAAAAAGTTCACTTATATATAGATGATGAACTACGATTCAAATGGACATTAATAAGCAAAATGGTATAAATATAAATACTAATATTGGTCAGCCTATACTATTTAACTATCTATATATATAAAAGGCTAATATTCTAAGTGTCTGAACGTCTGACTGGTCGCTATGATGCACACTGACCACTAGGGGGCAGATGCTCAACGCAGGAGCTGCCGTGACATGCACTGGCCATTTACAGAGAAACAGCACAGCAGACCTGGACAGGACCCTTCACCAACCCGGAGCAACAGCTCACCAAATCGCAGCTGATGTTGCCAAGACCCCATGGCGCAAAATGCAGTCCACAGTCCGGCCCAGTCTGGAAATGGTGGCTGTGGGCACCGGGTAATGATGTCACGTAGCAACGCCTGGCTTCCTCTCCCTAGTGACAGGCCATTTAACAATAAATGGCACTATGGACCTGGTGCCCACAAAATAACACTCAGCTTCCCCCAAGTGGGACACAGGCCCTGCCACCACCCCGGAGCAACAGCCCACCGAATAGCAGCTGACGCTGCCGAGACCCCATGGTGCAAAATGCGGTCCACGGCCCAGCCCAGCCTGGAATGGTGGCTGTGGGCACTGGGTAATGATGTCACATAGCAACACCTGGCTCCCTTTCCCTAGCAACAGGCCATCCTATATAATAAAAGCCTAATATGCAAATCAACTGACTGGTGGAACGACCGGTTGCTATGACATGCAATGACCCATCCAGGGGCAGACAACACAGGAGCTACTCCAAGCCTGCAGGCTGGAGGCCAGCCAAGGTGAGTGCCAACAGGGGCCCCCCAATTGCCCTGCTGATCACCCTGCAGAGGGAGGTGACTAGTGGTGGTGGCGGGGTCGGCGAGTGGGCAGTGCCAGTCCATCCAAGGCAGATGCCAGCAGGGCCTCCCTCCCTGATCGCCCTGCCAGTTGCCCCACAGGCTGGCCCTGATCACCAGCCAGGCCTAGGGATCTTTCCCATGCATGAATTTCATGCCTCAGGCCTCTAGTTTTAACCGACACCGTGGACCTGGCACTGACAAAGCAACCCTTGGCTTCCCCCAAGTGGGAAATAGGCCCTGCCACCACCCTGAAGCGACAGCCCACCAAATCGCAGCCAACACTGCCAAGACCCCATGGCGCAAAATTCAGCCCATAGCCCAGCCCAGCCCAGAAACGGTGGCTGTGGGCACTAGGTAATGACATCATGTAGCAATCCCGGCTTTCTCTCCCTAGCGACTAGCCTCCTGGGAGTTTCTTCAGGCAGGAACACAACTTGCTTTATAGCCAGGTGCAAACATTTAACACTCTAACCAAATGTCTGTGAAACGTTTTCCCATGTCTCATCTCATTTGATCCTCACACAAGTCCTGGAGTAGGTAAATAGGAGACTTGGTGGAATCCTATTTTCTTTTCATTAGCCTGAAAACCAAGATTTAGAAAGCTTAGAAACTTGACCTGACTGAAAAGAAGTAAGAAATGGTGGACCTTGAAAATGACTTCAGGTTTTCTCACTGCACAGAATATAGTCAAACACTGCTGCAGTTAAATATTTAACCCTTTGTTCTCCCTGCATGATCTACAATAATACTCTGCTTTGTGTTGACATTTACTGCTGTGATGCTGATAATGACCTGAAAGAGAAGTTGGGGTGCTTCACTGGGCTGGAAAAAATTAAGCTAAATCAGAAAGCACGTCTAATTAAGCAAGTTTATTGTATATCTATAAAAGGCTAAGTTGACTCGTGCATGCATGATACATATAAAGCTCTCGCTGGTGCCAATTGCACATGTGTGTTTCAATCTGTCATTGTTGATCGTGAATTTGGTTGACACTTCTATTATAGACAAAGGGCGAATAGCAATATTAAAGTATTTCTTCTAATTAATTTCCTTTCAATATTCACGAATTTGTGCACTGGGCCACTAGTCAAGAAATAAATTCTTTAAGAACTGATTGCTGGACTATCCTGATTCTCTACTACCTATTACACCAAGTCAACCCACATTTAATATGCCCCTATTCAAATCTAATACACACAAGGTAGCTATGAAAGCACAGATCTAGTAATGTTACCACTACTGCTCAAAAACCTCTAGTATCTCCAATATCTTGTTGCTGCAAGGTGACAACACCAGGGGGAAGAGCAATTATGAAACTATTGCAATAAACCAGGCAAGTAGCAATAGCATCATGAACTAGAAGGAAGGCAGCGAGGTGTTAAGTAGTAGTCAGATTTTCAATAATTGAGGCCAGATTCAAAAGGCACTCTTGACTGAAGTTAATATGTGACAATGGTTATCAATGCTCGCTGACTGCAAATCACTGGACATTTACCCTTGACCTAAAAGAGCCACTCAAGGTCTATAAACTAAGAATAACAACTACACATCATAAACTTCTTCAAGATGCTCAAAGAATCCAGAAACAGTCTCTTAAATGTACATGGCATTTTTACAGCTATCAAAAGCTCCATTATAATTTCAATGAGTCAACATATAAATTATTTATACCTATTATATCCATGAAACTACAGGGGAGAAAAGTAAATCTAAACACTCTACCCCAATCTCTCCTTTCTCAAACAATATATAATCTATTACATAAACGAAATCACCCACATCCTATATAATAAAAGGCTAATATGCAAATTATCCCTTTGACCAGGAGTTCGACCGGAGTTTGACCAGGGGGCAGGGCCAGCCGGCAACTACCTGAGACCCCTCCCACCAGCTGCTCTGCCCCCAATCGGTCCCCCACCCTGACTGGGGGTGGGGCCGGCCCCACCCTTGTTTGGCCCCCACCACTATCAGGGGTGGGGCTGGCTTGCCAACCACCTATAGCCCCTCCCCTGAGTGGCCCCATCCCTGATCAGGCCAACCCCCGACTAGGGGCGGGGCCAGCCTACCAACTGCCCGTGGCCCCTCCCCTAGGACAGCCCCACCCACGACTGCCCCCTCCTGATCAGGGGCAGGGCTGGCTGGCCAACCTCCCATGTCCCCTCCCCTTGGCTGGCCAAGCCCAATCGTGGCGGGCCGGCTGGACCCCATCCATGCATAAATTAGTGCACCAGGACTCTAGTGAAAAATAAAAACCAATGCTGTATAAGAAACAAGTTTCTATAAACACAGGGGAAAATTGGTGAATGAATGAAGACTTCATAAAAGAAATTGGATCTATTCCTTAAGACACAACATAACCCCATCCTCATGTAGTCTGGTTTTGAAGATTATACCTTCACTAGAGGCCTGGTGCACGAAATTTGTGCATGGAGGGGGGCCCTCAACCTGGCCTGCACCCTCTCACAATTCGGGACCTCTTGGGGGATGTCCGCAGGGATTGAGCCTAAACTGGCAGTCGGACATCCTTCTTGTAATCCGGGACCACTGGTTCCTAACTGCTCGCCTGCCTGCCTGCCTGCCTGCCTGATCACCCCTAACTGCTCACCTGCCTGCCTGATCACCCCTGCCTTGGCCCCCACTGTGGTGGCTTCATCCAGAAGGACATCTAGAAGGTCATTCGGCTGTCTGGTATAATTAGTATATTATGCTTTTATTTTTATAGATTTTATATGATTTCAGGACAAAGTACTTTCCCTTTATAATATTCACCTTTTTGTTATGATAAATTAATGACTGTCTTAATTAAATAATGTCTGTCACTAGACACTAAAATTCGTGAAGGTAGGGGCCATGTCTGCTCTTTTTCACTAAAGTATCCTCAACATCTGACACATAGACACAATGAATTATTATGAAATAAATGAATAAAGGAAGGCAGAAAGTCCAAATCTTTTACCAAGTTTTCCAGGCTCACGGAAATTTGATATTTATCTACTTAGCTGTAACAGGTAACATTTGTTCCAAAAGACTTGGTTTTATTCATAGTGCAAATTCATTTATTTAGAAAATTACTGAGTGTCTACATATGTAGTAATAAGGCACTGTTTAAGGTGTTGGGGACATAGCAGCAAATAAGACACAAAGTCTTTATCCTTATGGTGCATACTCACACAAACTAGATTCATTCTTGCTTCAGTGGCATAATCAAGCCATTCCTTCTGTGTAAGACATCATTTTTACTCGCTTCTATCACCTCTCCTATGTTATCCTGAACACTCAATTTGGTAGGATTGCCAGATAAAATACAAGATGGCCATTTAGAAGAATTTCGGATATGCAATGAATGATTTTTAGTGTACGAATACTACATGTCCCATCTGAAATTCAAATTTAAATGGATATCCTGTATTTCTATTTGTTAAAATTGTCAATCTTATTATCTGGTAACTAGAGGCCTGGTGCACAAAATTTGTGCATGGGGGGGGGGTGTCCCTCAGCCCAGCCTGCACCCTCTCCAATCTGGGATCCCTCTCACAATCCAGGATTGCTGCTCACCTGATTGCCTTCCTGATTGTCCCTAACCGCTTTTTCCTGCCAGCCTGATCACCCCCTAACCACTCCCCTGCCAGCCTGATTGATGCCTAACTGCTCCCCTGCCAGCCCATTTGCCCCTGTCTCCCCCTGCAGGCCTGATCACCCCTAACTGCCCTCCCCTGCAGGCCTGGTCACCTTTAACTGCTCTCCCCTGCAGGCCTGGGTCCCCCCAACTGCCCTTCCCTGCTGGCCTGATCACCCACAACTGCCCTCCCCTGCAGGTCTGATCGCCCACAACTGCCCTCCCTTGCAGGCCTGGTTCCTCCCAACTGCCCTCCCCTGCTGGCCATCTTTGGTGGCCATCTTGTGTCCACATGGGGGCAGCCATCTTTGACCACATGGGGGCAGCCATCTTGTGTGTTGGAGTGACGGTCAATCTGCATATTACTCTTTTATTAGATAGGATAGAGGCCTGGTGCATGGGTGGGGGCCAGCTAGTTTGCCCTGAAGGGTGTCCCGGGTCAGGGTGGGGGTTTCCTTGGGGTGTGGGGTGGCTTGGGCGAGGGGCCTGTGGTGGTTTGCAGGCCAGTCACGCTTCCCCCGCCCCGCCCCCCCGCCGCCCCCTCCCTCCCAACCCAAGTGGAGGCCCAGGGATCTGCAATTTATTTATCTTCTACAATTGAAACTTTGTAGCCTGGAGTGGAGCCAAGCCTTCTGCTTGCTCTGAGGTGGCAGCCATTTCTTTTGGGATTTATGTATCTTCTATAATTGAAACTTTGTAGCCTTAAGCCGAGGCCAAAGCAGGCCAGGGCTGCAGAAGCTTGCCTTCTTCCATCACCGTGGGCAACCCTAGCCCCCTGCTCTCTCCAGCTCCATGGCTGCCGCCATTTCTGTTGGGCTTTATTTATCTTCTATAATTGAAACTTTGTAGCATTGAGTGGAGGCCTGGGCCAGCAAGGGCAGGCGGAAAGCTTGGCTTCCTCCATTGCCAGGGAAACCCAAGTCTCCCTCCTGCTCTCTGTGGCTGCAGTCATCTTGGTTGGGTTTATTTGCATAGTCCCTCCTGATTGGCTGTTGGGCGTGGCTAGTGGGTGTAGCAGAGGTATGGTCAATTCGCATATTACTCTTTTATTAGATAGGATTTTCCCCTTTCCAAATTTCCATTCTAATTATATTCAGAATTAGAGATCAAAATTAATTATTGTCTTCAGTAAAATTAAAATTTTTTTCTTGATTGATTTTTTTTTGAGAGAGAGAGAAAGGTAAGGAGGAAGGGAGGGAGGGAGAGAGAGAAATATTGATTTGTTTTCCACTTATTTATGCATTCATTGGTTAATTCTTGTACTTGCCTTGACCTGCTCCTTATTGAATCTGCAACCTTGGCATATGGGGATGAAGCTCTAACCAACTGAGCTACCTGGTCAGAGCTATCTTCAGCAGGATTTTTGTTGCTCCATGTTGTAAGCACTTAGCCAATACATGGTATATGGATTAAGAAATTCAAATTAAAATGAAGATTTATTTACAAAGATGTTTTGCCCAACTGCAATTGTAATATTGGAAAAATTAGAAAGTAAAAATGTTCAACAATAGAATAATAGTGAAAATTAATGATGTTGTATAGCCACCCAAAATGATAATTGGAAGACCAATTAATGACACTGGAAAATGCTAATAGTGAGTGGGGGAAAAGGATATAAAATTATAATAATGGAAATAATTTCAATTAGTTAAAACTTTATATATATAGAACAGTTAGCTATATTCTTAAAAAATGCCATTGTCACGAAAGAGAAAGACCAAGGAACTGTTGCAGATGAAAGGAAACCAGAGCTATGACAAGTAAAGGCAATGTATGATCCTGGATGGGACCTTGGAGTGGGAAAACAAAAAAGGTACGAAGACATTCTTTTTTTTTTTTTTTAAGAGTTTTTTTTTTAATGCTTTTTTATGGAGAGAGAGAGAGAGAGAGAGAAACATTGATTGGCTGCCTCCTGCTTGCCTCCCACTGGGATTGGAGCTCACAAGCCAGGTGCAACCCAGGCATGTGCCCAGATCAGGAATTGAACTGGTGACCTCTCGGTGGATGGGGCGATGCTCAACCAACTAAGCCACACTGTCCAAGAATAGAAAGGGCATTCTTGAGAGAACTAGTGCAGGAAACCAATCATTGTCTCACTAATTGAAAAGATGTGGACAAGGAACCGGATGGCTGGTCAACCTTGTAGCTCCGAAAGGTCAGAGCCAACCACTCCCTATCTAATTGAGACAATGGTAGCTGAAGCAACTTCCCCACCAAATAATCATGTAAATCCTTACTGATAAGATAATCTGCCTGTTACTGGAATTGCCTGCCTAAGGGCAATGGGTAAATCCCAAACCTGAATAAAAGGGATGGCAAGGCCAAAACAAAGCATAGTCCTCCCACTAGAGTTGGGCTTCCCCCTGATCCCCATTTCCCAAATTAATATTTTTCTAGTCTCTTTTCATTTGTGTGCGGCCTTCTCCAAAACCCAAACCCTGAACTGGAACCCTGAACCATGCGGGATGTGAAAGGGGTTCCCACAAACTAGAAAAACTTGAATATATACTATGGTTAGGTATATATGGGAGGGAGGGAGAAAGAGAAGGAGGGAAGGGGAGGAGAGAGGGGGGGGAGAGAGGGGGAGGGAGGGAGGGAGAGAGAGAGAGAGAGAGAGAGAGATCTCAAAGCATAGGGAAGAAATTTAATTGTACTGTTCTTATGACTCTTCTCTAAATTGGAAATCATTTCAAAATAAAGAATTCAAACTATGTATAGAAAATAACACTGGGAGAAAACAAAATACTTTTTTTTTGTTTTTAGTTAATGTTGGATGATATAACAAATGCTGATTTAATGTTTTCTTTGATGTTTATTTTTCATTTTCTACACTAAGCATGCATTATTATTACTATAGCTGCACAAATTTTTATATCACTTAGACTGTACTTTGAAGTACATAATCCACAACTCATTAATTTGTCAAATAATCTATTTTGATATCCCATATTTATAGAGATCTTATAAACCTCCAAGATAAATTATTTTTAACATTTTATTAAATAATCGTTATAAATTAGAACAGTGATTTTCAACTGGTGTGCCTCAAAAATTTTAAAACATGCAATAACTATTTAGTGAGGGGCAATGACTTCTTTCCCCTAAAATGTCAAATAAAAAAATGACAACAAACACAAAGCTGTCTGGTGTGAATGCCTAGTCTTGAACCATAAATTATATTTAAAAAGTTGCACCTTACTGGCCACATCGCATAATAAGATTGTCTCTGATTGGTTAATTCTTGGTAACAGAAATTTTTATATATAAGAATAGGCTCCTGATTTAAAAAGTAACTTTGGAACAAGAAGGAATAGATAATTACTACTATGTTGTTTTATTCCTGTTTTTCTTTTTTCTCTTAATCAATCAAAATTATACCTATTTTTTTGTCAGTCTGACAAAAATATAACACATTTTTTGGTGTGCCACAGGATTTTAGTAATTAGTTTATATGTGCCATGAGATAAAAAAAATGCTTAAAACTCACTGAATTAGAAGACTAAATACATTTTCAATTACTTTCCTAAGATTTAGAGGTACCATAGGTAAGTAATCAAATCAGTTTGTCCATCTACCCTTCTACTTTTCTACCTTTTTATTGAAGACATTCTATTATCTTATAATATAGGTAATTTTTAAAGGCTTTAACTTGAAATTGATCTAGTTCTGAGCAATCTTTCTCACATTACCTACTACACAGAAAGTTATAGGGAATTTGATAATGAAATCAGTGACAACTTAGGGGTATTTACCTGATTGTTAAAAGAAAAACGGAAAAGAAATGAAAATCCTAAGCTTAGGTCATACTAGTATATATCTAAGTGAGAGTACCTAAAGAAACAGAGGTGAGAATATTTCTAGAAAAAGCCTTCCCATGCACCTTCTGCACAGTAAATTAACACATTAAAATCACATTTTTAAACACAACCCAGTCTCATAATTCTTCCACTTCCATTTGTTATTTAAAAATTAGCACCAAGTACCGTTTAGTTTTGATAACATTGCTTGGTAGGTTTCCATCTTGTTTACCCATTTTGTAGCTGTCTAAATGTCCCCAACAATAAGAAAAAGTTTTGCTAATTTTGTGGTATTCCTTGTTTACATTTCTGGGTCCCACATAAGAAATATAAACACTGACGTCAGCATAAAAAAGGTGAAGTTAATTATGAAGTAGATGGAGTTCTGAATTCAGAGTAACCCTCCTAGAAGAGGTAGGAACTGAAGAGGTCATTTCTGAATTAATACTATGCTGAGAGAAAGAGAATGTATATTTCCTCATGTTATAAGGAATTAATTTTCTAAAAACTATCAATCCAAGTTGGCTTGATGCTATAATAAAATTCTATTTATCAAATTAAAAATTATATCTTAATTTGAATAAATAACTAAGATTATTATCCACTCTATTAACCAATGTCTCCATGTTTAATAATTTTGTTCAGGTCAATTACTGAAATAATACATTGCTTCAATATTAATTATTCATTATAGCTCAAAAGGAATAGTAGTTTTACAATAAAACAAAAATAACGAGAACACCATATATATTTGGCCTTGAAAATAATGCAAATTCTACGAGCAGTCATATTTCGAAATGAACATTAGAATACCCTTGCAAGAATAAGGGATTAAAAATAAATTTTTATCAGCTCTTGAATATAGAAAAAGGTAACAGATTTAAGTCTTCTATTTCTTAGGTAGCAAAATTTGATAATAGGGAGCTCAAGTCCCTTAGTCTTCCTTCTCTATACTATGTATTGAAGCCAGAGAGGAAGAGGGCTGACAAAATGCTTTTGGTAGAAACCAAAGTCCCTGGGTTTGTTAAATTAGTACAAGGTCCCACAAAATTGAGGCCCTTAAAGTTATTCACATTAGCTGGGATACCTAGTCTGGATCTGAACTCCATATGTGCAAACACATTAGAGATTCCTATTTTGGAAAAAATTGAGAGGAAACAGACTGTGATAAGTAACTGACTATATAAAAGCAATGTTAACATTCTTAGCAATTTTAGAATACCTAGTGCAGAGCACTGTGCCTGACAACATATATGTACTATAAATAAATTGTCAAATTAAAGGACATTAAATCTCTAAGACAGTACCTTAAACTAAAATGAAAAAGCTAAAATAAACTTTCAGTTCTATTCTTTTAAAAAACTATCACCCAATAATTTTGTTTTTATATTGACTAGTTTACCAAAGCACACAATTTGGATATCATGAAATTGTGAAGAACATTTATTCTTTTATACTTATATCTGTGCTCAAGATCATATAGATTCTATTTTACTTGCTTTGCATTATAACAGAGAGAAAAGTAAATGAAAATTGGAGCAATCGTATCACTGCCTTGTTTTTATATAGCTTTTGTGTTTCTGAAATCATATTCACATATTTTACTTAATACTAACAAACCAGAGTATGCCTATTACCACTTTTCAGATGAGAAAATTTAGGGCTAGACAAGTTAAATGGACTTGTCATTGCCACACAGCCTAATTGGCTAACAGATCAGAGGTCCCATGACTTTAATAACCATATCATACTAAAGAGTACTATGTCTAGTATACAGACAAAGCATTAATATGCATCTGTACTATTAACTCTTAAGAGGCTGAGTGGAAATGATAAAAATTTGGAAATCTATTGTCCATAGTTGAAACCAGGACCAATGTAGATGAATAAGTCCCAGATGCCATACTTCATGATATTCTCCTAACTCAGAAAAGGTGATAACTGGAAATAACTTAAATGTCCATATTCAAGAGTGACTGAATAAACTATATTACATTCACAAATGTGGTACAATGCAGATATAAAAAAATGAGGAAGATTTCTATGAGTTTTTATGGAATGATTTCCAACTTAAGAAGAAAAAAAAAAACCTAAGGTGCAAAGAGAACCTATAATGCTACAGTTCATGTTACAAAGAAGGGGATAAAGATATACAGTTTGCACCTAATTTGTGCTAACAAAAATAAAGGAATGTGAGCCAGAGACAGCTCTTCCTCACAGAGAATTCCAATTAATAAACACAGAAGAAATGATGGAAATAGAAAAATCATCATTTGGCAAATACCACATTAATTACTGGAGGCAAGAATCATCAATAGATGCTAAAAGTATCGGTAAAAATATAATGAAAGAACAAAATTATTACATTCCCTTGTATTTCCCCACAGGATACCTATTAAATTACAAAGGAAAAGATAGTACCTTTAAAGTGCATGAACTGGGTCAACATCTCAACCCAGTGATCAAAGTTAATAATATCACCAGTAAACTGAAATCTTGATATATGAAGAAAGACACAACAGCTTTTATAAGTATTCCTGCCAACACAACATTAATTATGAGGAAATATCAGTCAATTCTACATTGAAGGACATTCTACAAAATAACTGGCTAGTACTCTTCAAAAGTGTCTACTCATAAAAGACACAGAAAAACTGAGGAATTGTTCAGTTATTATTATAGATTATAGAATCATCAAAGCTAAGAAATTACTTATTGATAAATACTATTAGCTAATCTACAGAATCTATATAGATTTTGCCAATTTTCCTCCTAATGTCAAAGGTGAAAAACAAAGAAAAAAATTGAGCTGAGTCAAAAACCAGATTTTCTAAATATAGACCAATGCTCCTTCCAGTATCATAAAAATGTACAGGTTTTAGTCAAATTCATAAAATAATTTCAATATTAAGAACATTTTAAGGGCATTAAAGAACTTGAAATATTAACTCATTACTTTTATATCATATCAGACTAGACAAATTACACTAAAATAGTCACAGATTTGTAGCACAGTAACTGAAACAATCAAATAAATAAAAAAAATTAATTGAAATACTGAATAATGTAAAAAGGCATTATTGCATAACAAAGGATTATCTCCCTAGCAATTTAAACCATTTCAAATTACAGGGCTTTTTAGCAATCATGGCTGGTAATTTGGGGATGATTTAAAAACCTTTCATCTTTAGAGAGGTAATGTGGTTGGTAAGGGGAGGGAAATGAAGGGAGTAAGAGAGAAAGGGTATGTTGGTGAGGATCAGAAGAGAAAAGAGGAAAAGAGAGTTAAGTAGAAAGTAAGGGAGATGCAAAGCATATAGTTAAATAGCCTTTGGCTTTTTAAGAATCCTTCCCACAGCACATCTTTACAATATTGCACTGACTTTACAAGCTTCCCTTGTGCTACAGTGAATTAGTCTCTCTCTCTCTCTCTCTCTCTCTCTCCTCTCTCTCTCTCTCTCTTTCTCTCTCTCTCTCTCTGTCTGATAAGTAAAGTATATCAGAAAGATCCTAAGGAGAAAGTTGAATCCAGGAGGTAAGCAGCAATCTGATGATGCCATCGACCTGTCTTAACTGAAATTTCGTTATCCTCAGCTTTTAATATAAATATGCCAGAATTTTATAAGAGTGCCATAGTTTTTATTTTTATTTCTTTGGAGGGGTTATGTATCATCTCTGAAAAGATTCTGGTCTATCTTACAGACTTCTCTTATTGCTTATAGCAAAGAAAGAGAAAATGGAAAGGACTACTATATGAACAGTATCAGGAAGGTGATATCCATTTTTCAATGAAAGAAACAAGGCACTTAAAAAAAAAAAGGAATTACCATTTTAGACAGAGCCCTATCCCCCACATTTACGTTGGGAACATCTTGATACTGTTATCAGTAGGGAACTCTCCTCGCCACCACTGTTGCTGGTGGGAGTGGGCTTCTTGCGATGTCCCGAGAAAAAAAGAATTTTCTGACACTTGCATGGGAGGATGAGTTATTGTAGAAAGCTTTATTTCTATGGAATTAAATCCCTGAGTTCCCAAGGTCCCATTTCCCTCTGTCCCACCATGGAGGAAGTGTAGCTGTGATTTCAAAAGGACTAGAATTAAAGTTATTGCCCAGAGTTTTTGCTCCATGTTGGGGCACAGAACAACCCAGGATCAGGATAGTTTAGTTTGTGTTCCCAGTCTTAGTACATCAGTCCATTGTGGGTGGGGTCCACAAGGCAGCTTGCATTGGCCCACTCCCTCTGGACAATGATCTCTGTTCCAAAGTTTGACTGACAGGCAACTTCCGTTACCCCAACTTCACTGCCCAAGCACCCACCTCCCCTTTGTTCAGTCCCTTCCCCAGTAATCTGCAGGGAATGGAGCTGAGGAGTGTGGAATTGCAGCTTCCTTTTGAAGCTGCCCAAATGACCATGCTTATAATGTCTGGCCTCCTCTTTTGCCCCTTTCCTATTATTAATAATGAGAGGCCCAGTGCACAAAATTTGTGCAAGGGGGAAAGGGGGTCCCTTGGCCCAGCCTGCACCCTCTCACAGTCCAGGACCCTCGCTCCTTACCGCCCACCTGCTTGCTGCTCCTTACTGCTCAGCTCACTGCTCCTTAGTGCTGCCATGGAGACAGGAGAGACTCTCGCCACTGCCACTGGGCTCACCAGCTGTGAGCTCAGCTTCTGGCTGACCAGCGTTCCCCCTGTGGGAGTGCACTAACCACCAGGGGGCAGCTCCTGCGTTGAGCGTCTGCCCCCTAGAGATCAATAAGCATCATAGTGACCAGTAGTTCTGGTCGTTCCACCATACTGGTCGCTTAGGTTTTTATTATATAGATTATTAACTAATTACAATGGCATCAATACAGTGAGAGAAAAAAAAACCATCTCTTCTAGCAGAATATGAATCTAGTGACAGATCCTAGCTCTCTGAAAATGTTTGGAAATCATGTATCTCAAGGAATTAGGTTTGACAAAAGGATGCAAAAATTCAAAGAATTTCTCTGAGGATAAAATATGCATAGACTTGAGAAAAAAGTGTTTCCAAAAATTAAATATAATAACCTACAAAGAATAGAAACTCTCCTAACTAAAGAGAGAATATCTGAATTGAAGATATATGTATGTACAGCCACTTATCCATATTGGGCACATATAATTTAAAGATTTACACAGATTTTCATACTGAAATAGCAAATGATTTCCATTACACAGATGTACAGAAACTGACAAACTACTTCAGATAAGAGTTTATCAATGGTTATTTATAATTAGAAAAATTATTGCTATTTTAAAATTATTAATTTTTATACTGTCTTTTAAAAAATAATCAATGGCTATTAGAAAGATTAAAATGAATTTAACAGTATACTAGTAAACCACAAATGTCAATTAAGTCTCTCCCCTCCCAGAAAAGCATGTAAAAGAAGAAAAAGCTAATCTATCCTATGTGGTTTTGTAAAAAGATGATTAGGGACCAGCCAGTGTGGCTCAGTGGTTGAGTGCCAACCAGGAGGTCATGGTTCGATTCCCAGTCAGGGCACATGCCCAGGTGTGGGCTCCATCCCCAGTAGGGGGCATGCAGGAGGCAGCCAATCAATGATTCTCTTTCATCACTTATGTTTCTCTCTCTCTCTCCCTTCTTCTCTGAAATCAATAAAAATATGTTAAAAAAAAAAAAAGATGATTAGGGTTTACATATAAGGAGATAGAGCCATTATTCAGGTTTAGAAAACATGGATTCAAATACCTAAAGTCAATTTTATGTTTCTTTCAAAATGTCCTGATGTTTCAAGTAGCATTCCTGTTTTTGACTGTACATCACTGTCCCCAACAATAGCAAAAATGACCACAACAACCAACTGCAGAATTTGTTCATTGTTTTGTAATTCATTCATTGGTAAAATAAATTTTTTCAAATAGTTAAAACATCACTCAGGAAGGAAGCAGGAATTTCAATATTCCTGGAATGTACTAGAGATTTTTAACATACTGAATCATCTGTAGGGTCAATAGGTTTAAAACTGATTTCCCTGCAAGAAGATGTACAAAGTGGGAATATTGCCAGCAAAATGACCAATGAAACAGAACAACATATAATCTTTATAAATAGAAATCATTTGTGAGATTTAAAATACTAGGTCCATGAGGGAGAGTTTTATCTAAAACGTATCATTCTGAATCTGTATGAAATAATTAAACTGAATTCTTCTACCTAATTTTCAAGCAGTATTTTATTATTTAAATTATCTTAAAGTGCATTGTACTGGTGATGTGACGTTTCACTGTGGAATTAAGTGGTAACTTTAGACAAAGCAGTTATTATCATGAGATAATTGACCTTATTTGAGAGTTAAGCATCCTGAAGCAAAGTTGAGTGTACTTAATCCTGGCAGGTTAATTATCTAGCGATTATGGAAACTTGAAATGTATTACTCTTAAGAATCATTTGCAAGATGATGCTATTCAAAAAACTTAATTTAATAAAAATGAAAAACAAGAAGAATAACCAAGTTCTTTAGTCATGTATTGCCAGGTAATGACTACAAAGCTGCTTGCATTAGCAGGCATCAATAGATATAATTACCTGCATGTATAATGTCCTTTATTAAGCTGATTACATGTGGCTAAATGAAGTGTTGTAAACGTTGAAGATGTCAAAAACAAATTAAAAATAAAATGTAACACCTAAATAATTTATACACTACTTTGAAAACAACCTTAACAAGCCAAGCAATAAATTCAGATGTGCAATTTAAAAGTACAAAATGCAATGTAACAGGTTACCAAGAATTTTTAATTGGGGCAACATATAAGTATGTTTCTATGCATTTCTACATTTCAGTTAAAAGTAAATCCTGGCCAGTGTGGCTTAGTGGTAGAGCGTTGGCCAGTGCACCAAAGGGTCGCAAGTTTAATTCCTTGTCCAGGTTATGTACCTGGGTTGCAGGTTCCATCCCTTGCCCCAGTGGCGCACACGCATGAAGCAACTATTTTTGTGTCTCTCACATCAATGTTTCTTTCTCTCTCACTCCCCCTCCTTCCCTTTCACTCTCTCTAAAAATCTATGGAAAATATATCCTCGAGTGAGGGTTAACAACAACAACAAAAGTAAACCACACAGATCAAAATCACAGTGAGATGCCACTTCACTCCCATTAGGATAGCCATTATAAGGAAAAGGAAAATAACAGTGTTAGCAAGGATGGAAGAAATTGGAACTCTCCTTCATTGCTAGTAGAAATGTAAAATGGTGAAGCTGCTGTGGAAAACAATTTGGTGGTTGCTCAAAAAGTTAATCATAGAATTATTATCATATGTTCCAGTGATTCTAAGATAGTATAGGAACTTTAAACTGAGAATGGAAAAATACCAGGTGGCCAGAAAGCCAACTTAAGACCAGGTGGCCAGAAGATGTCAAAACCACTGTTCCACATGCATAGATGATCAAGGTTTGGCCACTTTACGACCTTACTGGAGCGGTAATAAGCAACACCAACATTTTGCCCCCATAGCTTAGGCAAAATATTTGCCAAGCAACCTGACAGAAGGAAGAAGTGACCCTACCTTGACATGGAAGATTCCTCACCTGAACCCTTCACAAGCCCACATTTTGTGCAAGCCTTCCTTTTTGCTCAAGCCCACCCTTTCACGAGAGCTCGCTGTGTCCCCAGCATAGAAAGGCAGCCAGGCAGAGCCAGCCCTAGAGCCAGTTCAGAGGATCTTCCTTTCCTCTGTGCTGTCTCCCGTGTGCTCCAGCATAAGTTTAATAAAATCTGCCTCGAAACTTCTCCATTTCTATCTTGGGGAACCCAAGAACTCCAATGCTGTTAACAATTCCACTTGTAAGTATATACCCCAAAGTCCTGAAGGCAGGGACTCAAACAATACTTGCACATCAGTGTTCACAGCAGCATTATTCACAAAAGCCAAAAAGTGGAAACAAACTGAGTATTTATCAACAGATGAATGGATAAACAGTGACATTCTAGACATATGCTATAATATGGATGAATCTTGAAAACATTAAGTGAAATAAGCCAGACACAGACAACTATTGTATGATACTACTTATATGAGGTACCGACAATAGGCAAATTTATAGAGACAGACAATAAAATAGTGGTAATCAGGAACACCGTGAGGGTGGGGAATGGGAAATTATTGCTGAACTAGAGGCCTGGTGCATGAAATTCGTGCAAGGCTAGGGTCCCTAGGCTTGGCCGGCAATCAGGGCCGTTCGGGGCCTTCCTTCCCCTGTCTACCAGCTGTCAGCTGGTCCCTTCCTTTGTTCTGCACCGTCCTCTGGTGGTCAGCGCTCGTCATAGCAAGCGGTCGAACTCCTGAGGGGACAATTTGCATATTAGCCTTTTATTATATAGGAGTAGAGGCTTGATACACGAAATTTGTGCAAGGGGCTTGGCCCTCGCAGCCGTAGTGGCTTGCCTTGGCCCAAGGCAACTGCAGTGGGTGCCTCAGCCCTCGCAGCCCTGGCTTCATCTGGAAGGACATTGGGTCTAATTAGCATATTACGCTTTTATTATTATAGATATATACAGAGCTTCTGTTTGGGATGATGAAAAGATTCTGGAAATGGATAATGGTGATGGTTGTAAAACATTGTAAGTATGGTTAATGCCACTGAATTGTACACTTAAGAGTGGTAAATTTTATGTCATGTATTTTTTTTACCAGAATTAAAAAAAGAAAAAAGTAAATCACATCATTTAATAATTTGTTTTTATCACACTAATGCAGGAATGATATTCCTGTGGAAATGATATTCTATTTTGTCTTAGGATGTGCCCCACCAAATATTTTCCAATATTCTTTAGAAAAGAATATCCTTTACCCTGGGTAAATCAGTGAAAAAAAAAAAAATAGTGGGAGTGAGAGATGGGAAAAATCTAGCTTGAAAGGCACTACAGTTGAGTCTCTAACACTAACAATGAAAAAAATATCTAAAATTAATATGTTAGGCCATACATTATTTTAGGCTTCAGAACAAGGACTTTGTTGATTTATAATAAAGTTGGTTAGTTTTACTGAATAATGCAATAGGTGAGAAAATGAATTTTTGTTTTTAATCATTTTTAAACTATAAGAAAAAATTTGAAAGATCATCTAGTATTTTTACACAAATCCCTCACTTTACATATGAGGAAACTGAAGGAACAGTAACAGGCTAATAAATCAGCAAACTGATTAAATTAAGGGAAAATGTCTAAACATGTATTAATATATAAAGATATATCATCTGCTAATATTTAAAGCAAGTTCAAGACTTTTAGTGTGTGTCTTTCTTGTAGAACCAAATCCACAATTCATAGTTTATGAATTCTAGTTTCAGTAGAATAAATACTTAAAGACATGAAGCCCTCCATAAGTGTAGACAGTTATAGCTTTTTTCTTCCTTTAATCTTTTATACTTTTTATACTCACATCTAATTCAAGAGCAACTTAAAAAAAAGCAATATGAATTTATTGAGTTTTGTTCCCAAACTTAATTCTCTAAACTAATTTTCATTCTATTTGCACTCACATTTTATCAGATTACATAACACTTAAATAATTACATAAGGAAGACGGATTGCATAAAAAGGCTTAGAAACAAATAAATTGACTCTTGATAAACAATTTTGTAGGAAGAAAAATAAGGTGGTATATACCAGAGAATAACCTAGTAGCAACGAGTTTTCCTTCACTCCCTTGGCCCCTGTTATATTTATCAAGCAAATGGGGACTGCATGTTATCTAAGCAAGTTAGTTAAGTGGAATTTAATTAAGAGAGGAGTCAACACTCCTATAGCACTACCAACACCACCTAACAAAGACTGAGTACTTTCTCCGAGTAAAACTGAACCTTTACATGCCTTAGAAAACCAGCCACAGAATTGCTGTGCAGATTACATAACAGTTTTGTGGACACCCTTTATAACTTTAGAAAGTTGGTACTTCTTCATTCTATATTGGTTCTTTGAAAGTTTTTATTAGAACTACTCTAGATTAATTTTTCCTATTTTAAACCTATATAAATGTAATCACACAGTATATATACTTTAAAAATAGCTTTTATGTGATGTAATTGACATATAATATCAGCCCAAATTACAAGTATATAATTAGATAAGCCTTTACAAAATTTATATTTTTATTGACTTCAAAGAAGAAGGGAGAGGGAGAGAGAGACAGAAACATCAATGGTGAGAATCATCGATTGGCTGCCTCCTGCATGCCCCCTACTGGGGATTGAGCCTGCAACCCGGGCATGTGCCTTGACATGGAATCAAACCATGACCTCGACTTTCAACCACTAAGCCATGCTGGCCGGGCTAATTAGATTAAGTTATGACACATGTATAAAGTCCTGAAACCATACCACAATCAAGGTAAGGAAAGCATCCATTACTTTCAAAGTATGGCATTTATTATGATGGTATCAAAAATAATATTTTTAAATTTCAATTTGAGTGTTTGTTGCTAATATATAGAAAAATAATTGGTTTTTGTATATTTTTCTTGTATCCCACAACCTTGCTGAAATCACTTCTAGTTCTAATAGCTTTTTGTAGATTTCATAGGATTTTTTTACAGATTATCATGGTGTTTGATAAATTTTTACTTCTTTCCTAAACTGGATGTTTTTCAGACCTTAATAGCACTGTACAATGCTGAAGAAAAGAAAGTGAACATCCTTGCTTTGTTCCTGATCTTAGAGGAAATTATTCAGTCTTCCATCATTCAGTAAAATGTTAGCTGTACAATTTTTGTGGATGTTTTTTATAGGGTTAAACAAGTTCTTTTCTATTCCTAGTATTCTGAGGGCTTTTATTACCCTGAATAGATATTGGATTTTGTTAGATATTTTTTCTGTGTCTATTAAGCTGAGCATGTTTTTTCTTTTTTAGTTTTACTAAGAAGAATTATAATAATTGGTTTTTAAATGTTTAACCAACCCTGAATTTCTAGTCATGATGAATTATTCTTTTTATATATTGTTGGGCTTGATTTGCTAAAACTATCTTAAGAATTTCTGCATCTGTATTTATGAGGGATATAGGTCAGTAGTTTGTTTTTTTGTGTGTGCATGTTTGTTAATCCTCACCCAAGGATATTTTTTCCATTGATTTTTATAGCGTGGAAGGGAGGGGAGGGGAGGGGAGGGGAGAGAGAGAGAGACATTGATTAGATTGATTAGTTGACTCCTGCATGGCCCCTACTGGGGCTGAGAATTGAACCTGCAAAACAGGTATGTACCCTTGACCCTGGGAACCATGGGCTGATGCTCTAACCAGTGGTCGGCAAACTCATTAGTCAACAGAGCCAAATATCAACAGTACACGATTGAAATTTCTTTTGAGAGCCAAATTTTTTAAACTTAAACTTCTTCGAACGCCACTTCTTCAAAATAGACTCGCCCAGGCTGTGGTATTTTGTGGAAGAGCCACACTAAAGGGGCCAAAGAGCCACATGTGGCTCACAAGCCGCAGTTTGCCGACCACGGCTCTAACCACTGATCAATACCTGCTAAGGTAGTTCTCTTTTAATTCTTTGTTTTGGGCAGTGTTTTTTCCTCTTCAATTTTGTGGGATAACTCATATAGAACAGGTGTTATTTCTTCCTTAAATAAGTGGTAGAATTCAACATTGAAGTAACCTGGCCCTTGAGTTTTCTTTGTGGGAAAGGTTTTAACTAAAAATTCAATTTTTTGATAGATAATCCAAATAGCCCTATTTCTATTTCTTTGTGAGTGCGCTTTGGTACTTTATGTCTTTCAAGGAATCTGTCCATAACATAAGGGCTGTCAATTATATAAGAAAAATATTGTTAGGCGAGACTACGTAGCTTCTACTTTAGACCAGTTGTCGGCAAACTGCGGCTCAAGAGCCACATGCGGCTCTTTGGCCCCTTGAGTGTGGCTCTTCCACAAAATACCACAGCCTGAGTGAGTCTATTTTGAAGAAGTGGCCTTAGAAGAAGTTTAATTTTAAAAAATTTGCTTTCCAAAGAAATTTTAATCGTTGTACTGTTGATATTTGGCTCTGTTGACTAATGAGTTTGCTGACCACTGCTCTAGACTAATTTTGCCTCAAGTTTTCTGAGTACTAGTACTTTGTCTGTGGTCCCATTTTGAGGTTATCCACTCTGGCAAAACAAGAATGGTTACAGGACCTATGTGCACTCTGAGGATTATTCCCTCTTATCTTTTCAGGTGGTTCTTTTCCCAATCTTCATCAGTGTCCTCTCAAATACATGCTGATAAGTAATCAGCTGATGATTTGGGCAGGACTCTGCAGATCTGTGCGCGCGCGCTTTCACTCTCTCTTTCTCTGCAGCTGTTTCCTACCTGGTACTCTAATTTCCAAACTCTGGCTGTTTAGCTGTTAGATTTCTTACACTGCCAGTTATGTCCTCAATTCCAAAGAGGTATCCAAGAAGGTTCCCCTCTATGTGGTATGGCCTGGAAATTCGCTCTAAGCAGGTAAGATAGGGTAATCATAGTGCTCACCTCATTTATTTCTTGTCTCACATTACCTGTCCTTCATTACCTGTAAAGAGAGAGCCTTGGTGGACAAGGCATTTTTAAAAATATTAAGGTTATTAGAAGAGTTTTAAAGCATCATTACTAATGTATGACCCTCTAAAAAAAGGAAGATAGCAACAGGTAGAAAATAAGCCACCCTCGCCAGTGTGGCTCAGTGGGCAGAGCATCAGCCCATGCACCAAAGGGTTGCAGGTTCGATTCACGTCAAGGGCACATACCTGGGTTGCAGGTTTGATCCTTGGTCCTGGTTGGGGTGAATGTGGGAGGCAACCAAATGATGTTTCTCTCCCCCCCTCCGCCCCCCCATCTCTCTCACTTTCACTCTCTCTCTAAAAAAAATCCTTGGGTGAGGATTAAAATAAGAGAAAATAAAAGCCAACTGTATTTAGTTTTAGCTAAATATTGATATTTTGAAAATTTATACGAAGCACAATGGATTTGATTTTTTGGGGGGCGCGGATTGGGGAGAGGTGAGAAAGACTAAACAATCCTATATATGTAATCCCTGATAAATATACTTTACACTTCATTGCATTTTAGAAATAAAATGTTCCTTTTCCCCCAGGAGAACTGAGGATAGTTCATTATTACTAAAGTATTCAAGGAGAAGAATGATTAGAGATTAGGTTAAAGCTCACAATACTACACTTGCTTTTTATAATAAAATATAGTAACATTTTTATTTATCCTTATTAAATTTCATCACTCTACAGATATTTCCAGTCTATTAAAAATTTTAAGTCTCATTTTGACATTTAACCTACCTGATATTTGTTAACGTGGTACATTATTTGCATTCTCTGAATCTGCACTATCTGTAAATACAACTTTATCCAAATGAAAGCTCCGGGTAAACCTTGAGGCATATTACTAAAAATCTATTTATCAGCAGGCTTCCTGAAACTGGTTCAACAAAATACCAAATATATCTAATTGCCCTATATCCAATATTTATTATTCTATAATCCATATTATGACAGATTGTCTCAAATATATTATACACCCACTATTTATTGGTCTGCCAAAATAAGCACTATGTATCTGTTGAAATGAATTCATATGAATACTAATCACATCAAAAAATTAAACATACATGACTTGTAGCCATGTAGCAGCTTATAATTTTATCACTTTCTCTTCTGGGTAGGGAAAAATGAGTTCTAACATATCTATACTAAGTTCCAGTCAAACTTTAACTTTTCTGGTTTGTAGAATCAATCTTTTTTTTTTAATGTGGTTATATATATATATATATATACATATATATATATATATGTATATATATATATGTATAATTTTACCACTTTAAGTATTAAATTCAGTACATAAAGTACATTTACAGTGTTGTGCAACCATCACTACTATCCATTTCCAGAACTTTTGTCATCCTCTTTTCCCCAGTGCCTAGAAACTATTATTCTACTGTTTGTATGAATTTGACTATTCTAGGTACCACTTATAAGTAGAATCGCCACAGGAAAATCCAATAGTTGTTTATGGCTTATTTCACTTAATGTTTTCAAGGTTTATTCATGCTGTAACATGTATTATAATTACATTCCTTTTTAAGGCTAAATAATATATTCCATTGTATGTACAGTGACTCTTGACAACATGGGAGTTAGGGGCACCAGACATCCATGCAGTTGAAAATAAAATCTTTGTGTAACTTCTGACTTCCCCAAAACTTAACTACTAATAGCCTATTGTTGACCAGGATAACATAAACAGTTGATTAACACATATTTTGTACATTATGTTTTATATACTGCATTCTTACAATCAATGAAGCTAGAGAAAAGAAAATGCTATTAAGAAAATCATAAGGAAGACAAAATACATTTGCAGCACTATTCATATTTATTGAAAAAAAACCTGAATATAAGTGGACCTGCACAGTTCAAACCCATGTTGTTCAAGAACCAACTGTATATACCAAATTTTGTTTATTCCTCTAATGAGGAACAACATCTGGACTGTCTCTAACTTTTGGCTATTGTGAATAATGCTGCCATAAACATTGGTGTGTAAGTATGTGAACCCCTGCTTTCAGGTATTTGGAATATAAAGTATTTGATCATTTTTGAATTGGGTTGATCGTTTTCTTGTTAAGACATATATTCTGGATATTAATTCCTTATCAGATGTATTATTTACAAGTCTTTCCTTCCATTCCATGGATTGTCTTTTTCACTTTCTTGAAAGTGTCCTCTGCCCAGCTGGTGTGGCTCAGTGGTTAAGCATTATCACCTATGAATTAAGAGGTCATGGTCAGGACAAATGCCTGGGTTGTGGGCTCAATCCTCAGCAGGGTGCATGCAGGAGGCAGCCGATGAATGATTCTTTTTCATCATTGATATTTTTCTCTTTTTCTCTCCCTCTCCCTTCCCTTCTGAAATAAATAAAAATATATAGACATAAAAAGAAAAGTGTCCTCTAATGTACAAACATTTTAATTTTGATGAAGCCCAATTACTTTTTCTGTTGTTGCCTGTGCATTTGGAGTAATTTTTTTTTAAAAGTGAAGACCATTTTTATATCATCAGCATTTTCTGCAAACCTAATCATTTAGGGCTTCTATTCTTTTCTATTCTCGTATATCTCTGTCAAACTTTTAGCATTGTTTCCTGGTTCTAGAAATGCTTTCTATCTTTTCTTTTTAAACCTATGTTTAATAAATGGAAGCTCTTATTAAAGTTTTATTTGTGCTCTGTAATGTTTTCTTAAGGCTCCTCCCATTTTCTTCCTAATTAAGGTCATTTGAGATTATAAAGTCAGAGTTGAATTTTTGATGGTTTTCAATCCTCTCAAGTTGTCTTTACATCTGAAGTCTGATTCTTTGGAATCATATTTATCTTTTTAAAAGGTTTTTTACAAGTTTGTCTTCTTAAAGTCTAGAGCATCTATTTAAGTATTGCCAGTCTGATCTTTTCTGACTATAAAGAACTCAGAGCATGCCCTACCTGGTCTGGCTCAGTGGAGATAGCGTCAACCTGCAGACCAAAGGGTCCCAGGTTCAATTCCAGTCAAGGGCACATGCCTGAGGTTGCCAGCTCGATCCCCAATAGGGGGCGTTCAGGAGGCAGCCAATCAATGATTCTTTCTCATCATTGATGTTTCTCTCTCTTCCTCTCCCTTTCTCTCTGAAATCAATGAAATAAAATAGAACTCAGAGCATCAATTTCTCCCCAAATTCTCAGACTACCATATTGATGACCAATTCTTTCATGTTATTTAAAGGGCTAGAGTAGCGCTTTTCCTAGTTACTTCCTGTACCCTTCAGAAAATAAAACTGGCAATAAGGAAAATCTAAAAGATAGATTTTAGTCAAATGAGACTTCTAGCAGATACCTGGGAATTCAAGGCTTTTACCACTACTTCTTGCCATTATGTTACTTTGTAAATCATCAACAATGTAGCGTTTCCTTTGACTTGTTAGTGCTTTTAAAGATATTCATACCATATTCTTACTAGAAATCACCCAGGTTGATTTCATAAATTATTCCCAGGTTAAATTTGATGTTATTCTAGGAAGACAACACAGTTATCTCATTTAGATACAAAGTCAGTGAATACAACCAAACTATGTTAGAACCATGGAATTAGAATCAGAATAGACTTCTGGTATAATTAATAGAACACGTTTACTTTACATATGAAGACCCCAAGATTCATGAAATTTAAGTAATACTGCCCAGGTCACATGAAGATACACTAAGGTTCTCTTTTTTCCCTATTTCTTGGATTTTTATTTCTTTATTGATTAAGGTATTACATATTTGTCCTTATCTCCCCATTACCTTCCCAACGCCCCCCCCCCCTACTCATGCCCCTACCCCCCTGCTATATTTCTTGGATTTTTAAAGTATACAGGTTAGACAGAAGCTCTAAATCTAAATGAGCAAAAAATATACATATATTATTTTCCACTTATTTAGAATTAAAGTATATTCTTGGTAAAAAGAAAAGGCTGCAAAAGTTCAAATACAAATCCATTCATTACCATCAAAAATAACATACAAATATTAGCAAAAATGATACTAATAATAAAGAGATTTAATACAAATTATAACATACAAACATTTATTCATAATTTATTAAGTTAGATTCACACTTTGAAGAGCCACTTAACTTCATGAGACATTTATTTTAAACTAGATGTCTCTTACCTTAATCCATGAAAATTTCAGAGGAAAACATTATTTTACTGGTCAGAAAACAAATTAGTTTATGTCAAGGGCTCAGGATGGGGAGAAGGGTTGACTAAAAGGGGTAGTGATGAAAGTAGTTTTTATCTTGACTATGGTCATGGTTACAAGTCAGGTTTATGTGCATTTGCTAAAGCTCACAGAAATATATGGTAAAAAGAGTGAATTTTACTATATGTAAATTATAAACTTCAATAACCTACCCTTTTAAAAACAATTTTTTTACTATTAAAAAATTAACATATACTGAAAGAAATACTGGAAATACTGAATTAGTGTAACAAAATTAGGCAGTTCTATTGTATAATTTTCAAATATATGTATGTAAATGTTTTGTTTTTTCTTTATATAATTTCTAAACTTATACACAAACCAGAAACCAAAAACACAGGCACTTAAAAAAAGAAAAAAGAGTAACTCACTGTCTCATTTCCAAAAAGTATGTCAACATAAGGCATAACTTTCATCAATGATTCCTTGTAGAACTGACTAATAAATGGTGCAGACAGGTTCAAAGTGAAAATTCTGTTGTCCGCAGAAGCATGCTGAGCCACTTTTAACACCGACTCTGGTGAAACGGTAAGAAAAAAGCCCTGGGTAAAGAAAAAAAGAAGGAAAAATTAGAAATGCAATCTCCCGAGTCACTTTCAGTGAGAATTAAAAAAAACCTATACAAAATACAATATATAATACATACTTTAAAATACTATCTAATAAAAGAGCAATATGCAAATTAACCACCACTCCCCTACACCCACCAGCCACGCCCACCAGCCAATCAGGAGTGAGTATGCAAATTAATCCCAACCAAGATGGCTGCCGCCACAGAGTGAACAGGAGGGAGGCTTGGGTTTCCCCAGTGAAGGAGGAAGCCAAGCTTTCCACACACCCTGGCAAGCCTGGGCCTCCACTCAAGGCTACAAAGTTTCAATTATGGAAGATAAATTAATCCCAACAAAAATGGCGGAGCGGGCACAGAGCTGGAGAGAGCAGGAGGCTAGGGTTGCCCCCAGCGATGGAGGAAGCCAAGCTTCTGCAGCCCTGGCCTGTCTTGGCCTCCACTTAAGGCTACAAAGTTTCAATTATAGAAGATTTATAAACCCCAACAGAAATGGCTGCCGCCAGGGAGTGAGCATGAGGCTTGGCTCCGCTCCAGGCTACAAAGTTTCAATTGTAGAAGATAAATGAATCCCAGATACCAGGGCCTCCACTTGGGTCGCTGTGGGGTGTGGCCAGCCTGCAAACCACCACAGGCCCCTCGCCCAGACTGGCCCATGCCCCAAGAGAACCCCCACCCTGATCCGGGACACCCTTCAGGGCAAACCAGCTGGCCCCCACCCATGCACCAGGCCTCTATCCTATCTAATAAAAGAGTAATATGCAGATTGATCATCACTCCAACACACAAGATGGCTGCCCCCATGTGGTCAAAGATCCTGCACCCACGTGGACACAAGATGGCCACCACAAGATGGCCTGCAAGGGAGGGCAGTTGTGGGTGATCAGGCCAGCAGGGGAGGGCAGTTGGGAGGGACCAGGCCTGCAGGGGAGGGCAGTTGGGGGTGACCAGGCTGGCAGAGGAGGGAAGTTAGGGGTGACCAGGCCTGCAGTAGAGGGCAGTTAGGGGTGACCAGGCCTGCAGGGGAGGGCAGTTAGGGGCAAACAGGCTGGTAGGGGAGTGGTTAGGGGGTGATCAGGCTGGCAGGCAGAAGCAGATAGGGGCAATCAAGAAGATAGGCAGGCGAGCAGTTGGGAGCCAGCAGTCCTGGATTGTGAGAGGGATGTCCGACTGCCTGTTTAGGCCTGATCCCGGTGGGTCTAAATGGGCAGTTGGACATCTCTCGAGGGGTCCCAGATTGCAGAGGGTGCAGGCTGGGCTGAGGGACTCCCCTGCACCCCCCATGCACAAATTTCGTGCACTGGGCCTCTAGTTCTAATATATAAAAAGCCAGGGGCTGCCATGAACGAAACAATTGGACAGACAACCACCCCCAAGGTTGTGTGGGGAGGCCAGGCCGGCAGGGGGGTTAGTGAGGGACGACCAAACGACTGAACAGCAGGCTGCGTGGGTGACCAGGCCAGCAGGGGGGTTAGGAGGACAACTAAACAACTGAACAGCAGGCTGCGTGGGGTGACCAGGCCGGCAGGGGAGCATTTGGGGGTGACCAGGCCAGTGGGGGGGAGCAGTTGGGGGGGAACCAGGCCAGCCGGCACTGGGGGCAACTGGGGTGACAAGGCCAGTGTGGGGGGGCAGTTGGGGGTGACCAGGCTGGCAGTTTGGGGCAACCAGGTCAGCAGGGGGGGGGGCAGTGAGGGGCAACCAGGCCAGCAGATGGGGACAGTTGGGGGCGACCAAGCTGGCAGGGGGGGGGCAGGTGGGGATGACCAGGCCGGCAGGAGGGGCAGTAAGGGGCAACCAGGCTGGCCTGGTGTTAAGAGACCTCCTAATATATATGAGAAAGTTGGACTCAGGAGAAAGGCTCTGGAAGAAGGTGACAGTAAAAGCGGGTTGTAATTACCAAGGAAGAGAATGGAGAAAAAGAAGAGGACCAAGGATAGAATGAAGAACAAAAATTAGGGGATAGAAGAAAGAAAGTAGTAAAGGAGAGAACAAGAGGACAGTAAAGGGAGAAAAAAGGAGACAAATGAGGACAGTAAAAGTGATGAAAGAGAAATCGAACAAGGGAAACTTCTAGAAGGGAGTTAAAGATACGCAATGCTATTAAGGGGTACAGAAAGAAAGGACTTAGCAAAAGCCACAGGATTTGATGGTTAGGAGAATGTACTTATGCTATGAAGGAAAAAAGAGATACTTGTTAAAGAAGGAATGAGAAAGTAAAGAGTAAGGATTATAAATTATGTTGGGAGATTTATCGGTGAATAATATAAAATCACCTGAAATTTACTGAATTCTTGTGTTCCAAATACTATACTAAAATCTTTATGTATATTAACTCAGTTGTTATCATTTTTTCCTTACATCAAATCCACAAGGTAGATACTATTACTATTCTCATTTTATGAATAAAGAAGGCAAGATAGGAAAGTTAAGAAATGTCCCTCAGGTCATAGTTTATATGTGATGGAGCTTAGTTGGATTCAAATGACTGCGAAGATAATGCTCCTAGTTTGAACAGACAATAGAGAAGAAAAGAGCAGAAATATATTTTCAGTGGGGTTAGGGTGGGAGAGTTGTTTTTATAAAATAAACAAAATAAAGTTCAAGCATTTTTGCTCTTCAATGAAAAGGGCCTAGTGGAGAAAAAGAATGAAGAAGCAAGAGAGGGAGAATAATCAGAGCTAGAAACCAGAGGAAGTGAGGGCAATGGGAAACAGAAGGGGAGAAGAGCAGCTTACAAATTGAAGAGTAACCTAGAAAATGTAAAGGAAACTTATTTTAAAAATTACCAACAAAGCTTTGAAATATTCATACAACTAGGGGCCTAAGCTCTTCTCTCATGCCAACTTTAGAAAGTAATAAAAAGGGAAAAAAAGATGTTTCCTTTTTTGTATTTTATTTATTTTTAAAATCTTTATTTTTGAAAGTATTACATTACTCCTTTTGCCCCCATTAACCTCTTCCAGTCTGCTCCCGTCCCCCTTCTCCCAGGCCCTCACCACCCCATTGTCTGTGTCCACAGATTACACATATATGCATACAAGTTCATTGGTTGATCTCTTCCCACCCACCCTCCCCTGCCTTCCCTCTGAGGTTCAACAGTCTGTTCATGTTTCTAATGTCTCTGGATCTATTTCTGATCATCAGTTTATTTGGTTCAATAGATTCCACATATGAGTGAGATCATATGATATTTATCTCTCTGACTGGCTTATTTGCTCAGCATAATACTCTTCAGGGCAATCCATGCTGTTGCAAATGGTAAGAGTTCTTTTTTATTGCCATGTAGTATTCCATTGTGTAAATGTACCATAGTTTTTTATCCACTCATCTGCTGCTGGGCATTTAAGTTATTTCCAAGTCTTAGCTACCGTAAATTGCACTGCTATGAATATAGGGGTGTATACATACTTTCTGATGAGTGTTTCAGGTTTCTTAGGATATATTCCTAGAAATGAGATCACTGGATCCAATGGGAGTTCCATTTTTAATTTTTTGAGGAAACTCCATACTGTTTTCCACACTGGATGCATCAGTCTGCATTCCCACCAGCAGTGTACTAGGGTTCCCTTTTCTCCACAATATCTCCAACACTTGTCATTTGTTGATTTGTTGATGAAAGCCATTCTGACAGGTATGAGGTGATATCTCATTGTCATTTTGATCTGCATCTCTCAGATAATTAGTGAATTTGAGCATTTTTTCATGTCTCTTGGCTTCTGTATGTTCACTTTGGAGAAGTATCAATTTAGGTCCTTTGCTCATTTTTTAAATTGGATTGTCTTCCTTTTGCTAAGTTGTATGTGTTCCCTATATTTTTTGGAGATTAACCCCTTATTGGATCAATCATTGGCAAATATGTTCTCCCATACAGTGGGCTCTCTTGTCATTTTGTTGATGTGTTGTTGTTTTTTTGTGGGGTTTTTTTTGGCAGTGCAGAGGCTTTTTATTTTAATGCAGTCTCATTTGTTTATATTCGCCTTAGTTTCCATTGTCCTAGGAGAAGTATCAGTAAACATGTTGACATGACAGATGTCTGAGATTTTTCTTCTAGGACTTATATGGTTTCACATCTCATGTTGTCTTTTTTCCATTTTGAGTTTATTCTTGTGAATGGTGTAAGTTGGTGTACCTGTCCAATTTTCCCAACACCATTTATTGAAGAGACTGTCTCTGCTCCAATGTATGTTCTTGCCTCCTTTGTCAAATATTAATTGAGCAGAGTGACTTGAGTTGATTTCAGGGTTCTCTGTTCTGTTCCATTGATCTATATGCATGTTCTTGTGCCAGTACCAGGTTGTTTTGAGCACAGTGGCTTTGCAGTATAACTTGGTATCTGGTATTGTGATTCCTACAACTTTGTTTTTCTTTCTCAAGATTGCTGGAGCTATTGGGGGTCTTTTTAAAAAAATTCTATATACATTTTTGGAGTGTTTGTTCTAGGTCTGTGAACTATGCCATTGGTATTTTAATAGGGATTGCATTTAATCTGTAGATTGCTTTGGGTAATATGGACATTTTAATGATGTTGATTCTATCAATCCATGAACATGGCACATTCTTCTACTTGTTTATATTGTCCTCTATCTCTTTTTTCAACATAATGTAGTTTTCAGAGTACAGGTCTTTTCCCTCCTTGGTTAAGTTTATTCCTAGGTATCTTAATTTTTTTGTTGCATTGGAAAATGGGATTTTTTAAAAAAAATGTTTCTCTTTCTTTAGAGTACACTATTGGTGTATAAAAAGGCTATGGACTTTTGGGTGTTAATTTTGTATCCTGCTACATTTACAAATTCATTTATTAAAACTACTAGTTTTGTTTTCTTTATAGAATCTTTAGGGTTTTCTATGTCATCTGAGAATAATGAGAGTTTACTTCTTCCTTTCCAATTTAGATGCCTTTTACTTCTTCTTCTTCTTGTCTGATTGCTATAGCCAGGACTTCCAGAACTATGTTGAACAAGAGTGGTGAAAGAGGGTATCTCTGAATTATTCCTGTTCTTAGTGGAAATGGTTTTAGTTTTTGTCCATTGAGTGTGATGTTGGCTATAGGTTTGTTATATATGGCCTTTATTATGTTGAGATTTGATCCCTCTATTCCCACTTTGCTGAGAATTTTTATCAAAAAAGTGTGTTGGATTTTGTCAAATGCTTTTTTCTGCATTGATATGATCATGTGATTTTTTTCTTACAATCTATTTATGTGCTGTATCACATTTATTGATTTGTAAATATTGCATCCCTAGAATAAATCCTACTTGGTCATGATGTTTGATCTTTTTAATGTATTGCTGGATCTGATTTGCTCAAATTTTGTTGAGGAATTTAGCATCTATGTTCATCGGGGATACTGGCTGTAGATCTCTTACTTTGTCATGTCTTTATCTGGTTTTGGAATTAGGGTAATGCTGGTCTCGTAGAAAGAGTTTGAAAGTGTTCCTTCCTCTTAAATTTTTTGCAATAATTTGAGGAGAATATTCAAGTTCTTCTTTGAAAATTTGGTAAAACTCACCTGTGAATTCGTCTATACCAGGGCTTTTGTTTGCTGAAAGTTTTTTTTTTTTTTTATTCCTTCTTCAATTTCAACAGTAGTTATCAGCCTATTCAGGTTTTCTAATTCTTCCTGATTGAGTTTTGAAAGGTTGTATTTTTCTAGTAATATGGGTATATTCCTAAAAAGATGTTTTTCTATTACTTCCAATTTTAAAATTGAATATTAAATGAATACTAAAAATTAATTTTGTTACAGGAATCATGTGTACTGGGATTTATCAATGAAGGGTGTATTGCCCTTATAAATGCTGAGATATTATTATAATGGTCTTTTATTATTTTAGAGTATTGCTATTAAAGTTCTAATAAAATATTTTCCTATCACAATAACATAACATTTTATTATCATTAAAAAATACCAATCCATTAATTCTTACCAATAACTAATTGTTCTAAAAGATAACAAGTCTTGGTCTTAGGTAACATTATATTTCAAGTGTTTTCCTCTTACTTTTAAACCATCTACCATGTCATTTGCAAACTATGAGCACCCAAACTGTTTGCATCGCTATTTCTGTCACTTGGAGAATTAAAAGGAACAGTTTATATAGCATCTTGTCTCCATAGTAATATGTATGTACTTGCTTTTTAGTCTTTCATTTAATGAGGAGAGTTTAAAGTCTCCCTCCCCCCATCTCTTCCCAAACTATTCCAGCATGAAATAAAAACCTCCCAGAGCTAGCTCTTTGCCAGCTGTGGATTAACCACAGACAGCCATAGAATGGTCTACATAAATAGTAACCTGGTCAAATAATTAGGCTTCTCACCAACTTCAGACTGAAAATTTGATCTGTGCTAAAATACATCTGATTGTAATTTACGGTACAGAACAGTATGCCCCTGGAGTCTAAATTTGGCCTCATTCCAAATGTGTGCATGTTGTGTGTATTTTACTTTAAAATGCAACACAAGATTATTGTGATGTGGGTAGTATAACTTCCATTTCGTAAATTTTATAAAGAATATACAAAAACTATAAGATTTTAAATGAGGCAAATTCACAATTTAAATTAATTCCATTTTGAATGGTCTCTTGTTTTTCTTTAAGTAAATATTTAGTATTTAAACAATTTTGGATTTGTGCTCTGTTAGAGTGCAAAGACTTAAAACTGATGCCAACCATAATTTTTCTTCCCAGATTTATATCCTTTGCTAAGCCACATGTTCCAAACTATAGTATCACTGAAAATAAAAACAGCACCATTATAAAATTTTCCCCCCAAGTGTCAGATTTGCAATAAAAATAGGTCAATAGTTTATATGGCTATAGTTTAGAAAAATACTCTATATAATCAAGAAAATCTTGGGATTTTTAAAGTTAGGGATTTCAGTCTACAAGTTAACCTTGCTACTCTTTGTTCCTATGAGCAACTAAAAGCAGAGTGAATTCTAGCACTTAGAGGTTGAATAATGTTAATCAAAATTGAGAATGAAGCGATACAATTTTACCCATTGAAATAGAAAACAAAACAAAAAGGCAAGAGTAGGAGGGATGGAGAAAGACTAAGGCAGAGGCAAAGAACCATTTTAGCAGAGCTAGACTAATGCTTAGAAATCTCAAATACATAGAATTGTTATTCAACCACTCTAAGGATTTATCAGGGAGAATGGAAGAAATCAAGCTGTTTAATATACTAAAAGAATAGGAGAGGGATAATGAAATCTTCACCATTGTTTACCTTAATTCTGTGTGATCATTTAGGGTTCAATTTAGTTGTCCTTAACAGCACAAACTCTTTTTTACTATTTCCATTAACAATTATCTGAGGAATAGATGTGTATGTGTGTGTACATAAACACCTATGTAAATTTCAGATATTTATCAGCTTGGAAGCATAAGAATATAAATTCAAAAACGAAATAAAGCTAGTAGAGTAACCATGCCTTAAAAGATGATCAATTGTGAATACACAGTGATATGGGGGGGGGGGGGGGAGTCTTTTGTTTAGAAAAATACTCTAATCAGAATAAAACAGGACAGAAATAGATAATTATTTTGAAACACTCAGACCAGTGGATTTTAACCTATTTGGGTCTATTTAGACACACATATGCATAAAATTTTACATGCAGTGGCAGTAGGAGTGGGTCAGTAATCCCTTAAGGCTCATCTATAAATAATGGGCAAGCATTGGATTTGACTGAAGGTTAAGAACTTGTAATTTGGTTTCTTTCCTTGAGAATACAGAACCACATAAATTCAGTTTGATTAAAGAGTTTCCTTTTTCTTTTTTAAAAACAAAGACAATCTGTAATAAAACAGAAGTAAGTATCAAATTTCTGGAGTGGGAATGACTTTCAAGCCTAGGGAGGGACGATTATCTAAAGATTTACTAAACAAAAACTAAAACCTTCAGTGGGTTGTCTTCCAGTCCCAAGTGGGAGTGGGGGGAGCAAACAAAAAACAGGAAAAATGACTACAGAAAATATACCAAAGGGTTAAGATCTTTAGCCTATAAAGAACTTTAAAAGTAGATTAAAAATTAAACAAATATTAGGACACCAATAGATAAACCAAAAAACATGAAAAAGTATTTCATTAAAAGAGAAAGGGAAATACACAAATAAATAGACAAATATTCCTCTCTAGCATTTTGAGAAACAACATGGTAGTACTCAATGGTGAAGAAAGGTTTGTGAACTTAATAATTTAATACTACTGGTGGGAGTGCAACTGACATTGCTTTTTCAGGAAATAATTTGAAAATACACATGAGAAACCATAAACAAATTCTGAGAATCTGTCTACCTTAAGGAAATAATCCAAAATATGGAAAACATACATTCATGACTGTATCAACATACTATTTATTTCACTGAAAATCTGGGAACAATATAAGTATTCAATGATAGAAGAATAAATAGTCAAGTAAGGACTGGCATATAAACCTACTCTAAATCTAACTACTGATCATTTAAAATGTGGCTAGTGCTGAAGACCTGAACTTCAAATTTTATTTAACTCTACTTTAAATATAAGGAACAACATGTAGCTAGCTAATGAAGCACATACAATGTGGCTAGTATGATTGTGAAATGGAATTTAATTTATTTAAATTTAAAAATGGAAGCAATGCAAAATATTTTTCTTGTTAAACATAATTTTATTTTTCAGTAGGACATTTCATTTTTTGATCATTGTCAATTTAGTGAGTGAACTGTGTTATAAATGTAAGACAGACACAATTTCAAAGACTTAGTATGATTTAAAAAATGTTAAAAATATAATAATTTTATGATACTTGTTGAAATGAGAAATATTTCAGATATAGTAAGTTAAATAAAATATACTATTAACATTATTAATTTTACCAGTTTCTTTTTACTTTTTTTTTAGGCTACTAGCAAATTTGTAATTGTATACATGGCTTCTACTATATTTCCATTGGTTGCTCAAGAGAATATTTTGAAGATATTAAAAGTGTTGGTTATTAAAACTAAGTTGCAGACTAGAAAATACTTATGCTACACAATGTTAAATGAAACCTAAGATATATAAATAGTATGTACAACATATGGTTATAAAATACATCAAATCAATAGGAAAAAAATTAGAAGAGAATGCACCAAAAATAAAAATGGTTAAATTTGAGTTTAAAAATTATGGATAATTTAAATATTTTCTATTTTTCAAATTTTAGTAATGTGTTTCAATTATTCTTATTGCTTAAAGGTAAAACTATTTGGTTCACTTAAAGAAATCTCTACACAAATAAGAGATATGCATAAACAGTGAGAAGTGCAGATAAACTAATGGGAGTAAGTCTACATTCTTCAAGTAGATAGATGGCTGAAAAAGGAACAAACTAAATATGAGATTATTTACTTTGGTAAACACAAATTACTTTCATAGAAGCGCAAGTGAAAATAAAGAAGAATGTGTGGTAGCAAAAAAAATATTTTGACAACCAGAGAGCCCCACCAAACCTAGACTACCACTGATGAGGGAGTGCTGCAAGTACCCGATGCTGAGTCTCAAGATGTACCACTGTTGTGTGTTGGGAAGAACATAATTAGTCTGTTTTCCATGCCATAATGAAGACGCTATAGCAACACCACTCAGAGAATGAGGTTGAGAAAATTAAAAAATTAGAAGTCAAAAATAATAAGTACACTACCACATAGCATGTTATTCTTCCTCTTAATGGGTCTACATGTTTCGTAAATCTCCCAGAGAATGTAAAATGTATTTTTTTTCAGGAGTGGGAATAAAATATGAATTATGACAAAACATAGTTTTTATTTGCTTGTAAGGAAAATACTGACTTTGACAACCATTTAGATAATGTATAAGTCATTTACAATTACAATGTTATATGATATGTACTACTTCATTTCAATGACAGCAATAGAATCACAAGAATAAAACCAGAAAAATATACTAGTGATGCTATAACGCTTGTGTCACCACTGATGGAATGTAATGCATCAATGGAATAGAATAATTCACTTAGATAGTCCTTCCTGCCTATGTGGCTGCTTTTGGAAGCATCGATAATATCACTCATTTCACCTATATTTTAATCTTTTTAAGGACTGAAATACTTGCAATCTTAACTATACCATGAATGTAGAAGTCAGCTTTTCTCCCATCTGAAATAACCCCCTTAAAGCATGTAATAAGAAGCAGCAAGACAAAGTGGAAAGAAGGTGGAACACATAGGAGCACATTTATCACAGCTTTGCTGAAAGTGAAAGGGAGTGTGAGGTATCCTTGAAGTCCATTTCTAGGGGAAAAGATAAGGAAAGTGTGGTGAATGTGCATTATTCTAGAGATTAAAAGCAATAAATTAGAAATATATACATTAGATTGGACAACCTACATAGTGGATATTATTAACAAGATACATTTTTCAAGGATATAGGACTCATTATCAAACACAGGTGCATACCCATGGTGGGGAGAGAAATGGTATCAGAGATCAAGAATGATATGAAGCCCTGGCTGGTTTGGCACAGTGGATAGAGCGTCGGCCTGTGGACTGAAGGGTCCCGGGTTTGATTCCAGTCAAGGGCACATGCCCGGGTTGCGGGCTTGATCCCTAGAGGGAGGGCATTCGGGAGGCAGCCAATCGGTGAGTCTCTCTCATCATAGGTGTTTCTCTCTTTCTCCCTCTCTTTTCCTCTCTAAAAAAAAAGAATGATATGAAAATAACAAAAGAGGAGCAATGTCTAAGACAAATTATAATAATATGAAAAGATTTGAGAAGGATTCACTTAATTCTCAGCACCAAAGAGTTTAAACAAACAAGTACACTTATTTTTAAGTTTTGCCAACCTGACTACTTAATAACTACGTGATTTTGGGCTACTTAACTTCTCTAGGCCTCACTGTTCTCATCTGAAGAATGGGGCCAATAATACCTATTCAAGATCGTTATAAGAAATTAATGAGTGCTTAATGCAATGCCTGGCATATTATATAAACTCTGTACATATTAAAATTTTATATTTCTTTCTGTAATAATATCAAGAGCATTAGAAAGTTTTATTTATTTATTTTTCATGAATGGTGAGTTTTATGTTACAGCTGTTAGTTACAATGCTGAACTGAAGTATGTTCTTTAACTTCAATATACAGTTTGGTATTTCCTTTGAAATACAAATACATAAAACAAAATCCATCATTCCCTTTACAAAAGCTCTCCCTGCCTCCTCTCTCTCTCCTTGATTTAATCATCCTATATCCTGCTGACAGATTAATCACCCTAATCACTCTTCTTTTCCTAGTAAATTAAATCCAAATGCCTCACACCCTAGCATTCAAAGCTCTCCACAATATTCCAACTTACACAGTAAACCAGCTGTAACCTCTATTACTCCACAGCATATCTCCTTGCTTCAATCATATAGAATGATTTGCTTCTCCCAACATAAATCTTCTGAGTCTTTATGTTGTTCTGTGTATCTGAAATATCCACTACTTTTACTTGTTGGAATTTTACCTCCATCAAGGCCCATTTAAAATCTAACTTCCATCCCACAAAGACTTACTGCATTTCCACCAACAGATGTACTCATTCGAAACTACATAATATGTAACATTATGCCATGAATAATCACAAGTATTTATTTCATTTTATTTAATAATATAAGCAACTTACATTTGTCTTAAGTCCCTAACTTGATTGTAACTTTCAGGACAAGACTCCTTATTTTAATGTTTGCTATAGTACAAAGCACAGTCTACAGTGTACCAATAATTTTTAAAAATCTAATTAAATTTGTATTCAGACTCTAGATATATTCCTATGTAACTAAAATGCTATTAAAACAATAGGACTGCTGCATTTTCACATGCTAAAGGAAGAGTATATTCATGTTAGAGTTGGACAACTCTCTAGTTCATAGGATCTGAAACTTTCTCAGTTCACAGCACACTTAGTGTACAAATAATTTATTATGGTGCTCTAAGAAATACCGAAAAGTTCTATTTTTTGTCAGGTCCAAGCAATTTAGTAAGTACTATAACCTTAACAATTTAATACATAAAAAAAAAATACACATAAATTAAAAAAATTATTTCATTAAAAAATAACCACAATATTTAATAATGGGATGTGCTAACAGGCATTGCACAAATCTTCAAGCTTTGGATTTGAATTAAATAGTGCAACCCTGTTTCCTGTTCCAATCTGCTTTACAGGAGCCTTGTGGTGTTTTGTGTTTTTTTAAATTGATTAAATTTTTAGAAAGGGAGAGAGACATCGATTTGTTGTTCTACTTTATTTATGCATTTATTGGTTATTTTCTTTTTTTAAATCTTCATATTGATTGATTCTTGTATGTGCCCCGACAGTGGATCAAACCCACAACCTTGGCATATAGGGATGATGATCTAACTAACTAAGCTGCCCAGCTAGGGCCTTATCTTTCTTTTCTTTCTTCCCTCCCTTCTCTTCCCTTCCAACCTCATTCCCCTCCCCTCCCTTCCCCCCCTTCTCTCCTTTCTTTCTCTCCTTTCTTTCTCTCCTTCCTTCCTTCCTTCCTTCCTTCCTTCCTTCCTTCCTTCCTTCCTTCCTTCCTTCCTTCCTTCCTTCCTTCCTTCCTTCCTTCCTTCCTTCCTCTCTCTTTTTCTCTTTCTTTCTAAATCACAGCAACCATTCCCAAAGATAGGACATTATCCCAAAGGAATGTATTGCAATTTAATGTTGAAATGATGCATTACTCTGAGATAAAATATTCTATAGCACTCTTCTGAGTTTGGCATAGTACCCTGGGTGTCTCAGTGCACAGTTTGGGAACTGTGGATCTAGTTGAAGAAAATACCTTGATAAGCATTTTTATTTGATAAAGCTAAAGCCCTTCTTGGCTTCTTTTATTTAAAAAATAGAAGTAATTTACCCTGTATGAGAAAGTGGAAGTAAATCTGAGTATGAGAGTAGCAACTTGGAGAGCAGAGGGGAGAAATTTCATAAAGAGATGGGCCCTGAGAGAAACCAAGATGGCGGCATAGGTAAGCACCTAAACCGCTGCCTCGCACAACAATTTCAAAACTACAACTAAAAGACAGAACGGACACCATCCAGAACCTCAGGAAAGCTGGCTGAGTGGAAATTCTACAACTAGAAGGAAAGAGAAAAGCTCATGGAGAATCGGAGGTACGGCAAAGGGTCTTTGTGCACGTAAGGAGGAAGGGTGGCTGAGAGCCTGGCTGACTTTCTCTGGCGGGAGGGGGAAGGAAGCCCCCGACTGCACTGACCCCCAGTTCCGGGTGAAACCCCGTGGACCCAGGCTCATACAGGGGGAGTCTGGACTGTCAGGTAGAGAGAAAGGCACTAAGAGACTTGGACACCTGGGGGAGACTGGGGGAGCCCCGGTGGGCAGGGGTCTGGAGGCGTGCGTGCAAGTGTGCACAAAGACTGTGGAGGTTGCCACAGGCTTTCCCTAGCAGAAGGGAGTCGGAAGCTCCTGACCGCACCAAGCCCCAGTTCCAGGTGAGCCCCTGGGGACCCAACGCTCTTGTGGGGGGGAATCTGGACTCGTGGGTGGAGGCTCGGGAGCCGGGGAAGGCAGAGGTCTGGAGGCGCCTGCACGCACAAGGGCAGGGCTGACGGGAAGCCAAGACTGTCTGCTCCGCCCTGAGACTCCACCTCATCCAAGCTGAGCACAGAGGCTTTTGCAATTTGGCAAGTCTAATCCTATAAGGCTGTCTCCAGCACCGAACTTCTCCCAGTGTAGACACAGCTGATCCTCACAGCAAACTGGCCTGGAGGTCAATTCCTCCCAGTGATACCAATAATCAAGACTTAACTACAACAAGGCTGTACATACAGTCCACAAAGGGGTGCACCAAGAGTATCCACCTCAGGTTAACTGGGGAGGCCGACCCACTGGCCCATATAGGACACCTAGCACACAAAGCTACCCTACCAACTCAGGGAAGCAGTGAAAATACAGAGACAAAGAAACAGATCACAAATGAAAGAAATGGAGGAAAATAAATGACTGAATATAGAATTCAAAACCACGGCTATAAGGCTTTTCAAGAATATCCTAGAAAAGGCCAATAAATATAATGAGACCCTTGAAGATATGAAAAAGGACCAACTAGAAATTAAACATACACTGACTGAAATAAAAATTATTATACAGAGACCCAACAACAGACTAGTGAAACGCAAGAATCAAGTCAAAGATTTGAAATACAGAGAAGCAAAAAACACTCAACCGAAAAAGGAAAAAGAAAAAAAAATCCAAAAAGTTGAAGATAGTGTAAGAAGCCTCTGGGACAACTTCAAGTGTACCAACATCAGAATTATGGGGGTGCCAGAAGAAGAGAGAGAGCAAGATACTGAAAACCTATTTGAAGAAATAATGACTGAAATAACTTCCCCCACCTGGTGAAAGAAATAGACTTACAAGTCCAGGAAGCACACAGAACCCCAAACAAAAGAAATCCAAAGAGGACCACACCAAGACACATCATAATTAAAATGCCAAGAGCAAAAGATAAAGAGAGAATATTAAAAGCAGCAAGAGAAAAAACAGTTAATTACCTACAAGGGAGTACCCACATGATTGTCAGCTGATTTCTCAACAGAAACTATGCAGGCCAGATGGGAGTGGCAAGAAATTTTCAAAGTGATGAATAGCAAGAACCTACAACCAAGGTTACTCTACCCAGCAAAGCTATCATTCAGAATTGAAGGGCAGATAAAGAGCTTCACAAATAAGAAAAAGCAAAAGGAGTTCATCACCACCAAACCAGTATTATATGAAATGCTGAAAGGTATTTTTTAAGAAGAGGAAGAAGAAAAAGGTAAAGATAAAAATTATGAACAACAAATACATATCTATCAACAAGTGAACCTAAAAATCAAGTGAATTAAAAACCTGAGGAACAGAATAATCTGGTGAATATAATAGAATCAGGGGCATAGAAAGGGAGTGGACTGATAATTCTCAGGGGGAAAGGGGTGTGGGGCGGGTGTAGGAAGAGACTGGACAAAAATTGTACACCTATGGATGAGGACAGTGTGGGGGAGGTAAGGGCAGAAGGTGGGGTGGGGAGCTATGGGGGAAAAAAGGAGAAACAATTGTAATAGTCTGAATAAAGATTTATTTTAAAAATAATAATAATAAATAAAAATAAATAAATAAATACAAGAGATGGGCCCTGACCAGATGATGGCAGCCGAGTGCCCTAACAACTTTAGTAATGCTATACCTAGCAATCAATTTTCATTTGTTTCCGATCCTATGTAGTGTTATAATCCCTCTTTAGTAACTCAAACTTTCCATAAAAACGAGCTTTTTACGTCCCAAATATGTTTAAGTAATTTTAATTTTTCTCTTCAATGAAGTTTGAATCTAAGAACTACTATCTTTATCTCCAAATCCAATGTCTAATGTCCTATCAATTTTAACTCTATAGTAACTTACAACTCTGCCACTTTGCTATTAATACATCATTAGTATTAATTTCCCATCGTTACTTTGTAAACACTATTGAAACAATTTCCTGTTTTGGCAAAGCTCCTCTACTCAAAAACATTAAATGTCTCATTTCCTAAACAATCCATCTAAAGATCCTGACATGGCATTAAAAACCCTCTAAATCTGACAGTAATTGATCTTTCCTATATTACCTCTGATGAGTCGTGACCTTCATGAAACTTACTCTAACTACACAGGGCTTCTAGCTACCCTACTTGTACATACAGATCTTCTATCTGACTATATCCTTTCCTTTGCTGGTGATATTTATTCCTCTAGAATCTGTTCTTCACCTTCCACTTAGTCAACAAGAGCAAGGGCTGGCAAATGTTTTCTGTTAAAGGCCTGGAAGCAAATATTTTAGGTATGTGGGACATACGATCTATACTGCAACTACTCAACTCTGCTTTTATAGCACTTGAAGCAGCTATAGAATCAGCTTGGTTGTATCCCATTAAAGCTTTATTCACAAGAAAAGGCAGTGAGCCAAATATGGCCACTGGACATACTTTGCTGAGCTCTGAATTGAAAGTACAGAAGAAGGTACACACTGCTAAGTGGAAATGAAAACAACCACTCAGACAAAAAGAATGTTGGAGAGAATATTAACAGAAAATCCAATGTAAGATGGTACGGAAAGTTAGCTTCCTCTTAATAATAAAGAGCGTGGAGAAATGGAAAGTTAATGTGGGTTTAGACTCAGAGAAGGAAACTATGTAATTACTTTCCTAATGTCTTCTCTTGAAATGACACATCTATTTTCTGTGACTAGCACTAAATCAACACAAGTCCCTTACATTTAGTATAACAACCTATTTCCAGAGGGGACTATATATTTTTGTTTTAATTGTTGCTGCTCTCCATCTCCACCCCTCAATCCCATTCAATACTTCTTCCTAGATGCCTCTGAAGACAACTATTGAAACAGATTCTCTAGCTTCCATGAGCAGGGCAGGATCATTTATTTAACTTTTATACCCTGAGTGTTCTTGTCTGTTGGAAGAAACAAAAGATTGTCAAATGTGCTAAGCAATTTTCTTGAAGACAATTTTTAAAATTTTAATTGGAGTAGCATATCTCCCTAAAATATTAAAAATTAGAGCCCTGGTGCATGAAATTTGTGCATGGAGGGTGTGTCTGTCAGCCCACCCTGCACCCTCTCCAATCTGAGATCCCTCTCACAATCCAGGACTGCTGGCTCCCAACTGCTTGCCTGCCTCCCTTCCTGATTGCCCCTAACAACTCCCCTGCCTGATAGATGCCTAATTGCTCTCCTGACAGCCTGTTTGCCCCTAACTGCCTTCCCCTGCAGGCCTGGTACCCCCCAAGTGCTCTCCCTTGCAGGCCTGGGTCCCAGCCCCCCCCCCCCCAACTGCCCTTCCCTGCAGGCCCAGTCACCCCCAACTTCCCTCCTCTGATGGTCTGGTCACCCCTAACTGCCCTCCCCTGCAGGCTTGATCACCCCCAACTGCCCTCCCTTGCAGGCCTGGTCCCTCCCAACTGCCCTCCCCTACTGGCCTGATCACCCACAACTGCCCTCCCTTGCAGGCCATCTTGTGGTGGCCATCTTGTGTCCATATGGGGCAGTCATCTTGAGTATTGGAGTGATGGTCAATCTGCATATTACTCTTTTATTAGATAGGATAGAGGCCTGGTGCATAGGTGGGGGCCAGCTGGTTTGCCCTGAAGGGTGTCCCGGATCAGGGTGGGGGTTCCCTTGGGACTTGAGACAGCCTGAGTGAGGGGCCTGTGGTGGTTTGCAGGCTGGCCATGCTCCCCCGTGACCCAAGCGGAGGCCCTGGTATCTGGGATTTATTTATCTTCTATAATTGAAACTTTGTAGCCTGGAGTGGAGCCAAGCCTCCTGCTTGCTCCATGGCCACAGCCATTTCTGTTGGGATTTATTTATCTTCCATAATTGAAACTTTGTAGCCTTGAGTGGATGCCAGGGCCGGCCAGGGTGTGCAGGGAGCTTGGCTTCCTCCATTGCTGGGGAAACCCAAGCCTCCTGCTCGCTCTGTGGCCGCAGCCATCTTGGTTGGGTTAATTTGCATCATCTCTCCTGAATGGCTGGTGGGTGTAGCGGAGTTATGGTTAATTTGCATATTACTTTTTTATTAGCTAGGATTGCATGTGACAGTTTAAAAATGACTGGATTAGAAATTCAGATATTCAAATTCTGATCTAGATTTTAGACAAACTACTTTGAAACGTGAATGATATATTTAATCTTGATGAGCTTCAGTTTCTTCATTTATGAAAAATAGACAGGAGCTCAACTGGTGTGACTCAGTGGTTAAGCATCCATCCATGAACCAAGCAGTCACCAGTTCGATTCCCAGTTAGGGCACATGCCTGGACTGTCGGCTTGATCGCCAGCAGGGGATGTGCAGGCAGCAACCAATTGATGCTTCTATCTCTATCCTTCTCCCCTTCCTCTCTCTAAAAGAAAAATAGATAGGCGATTGGGTGGATGATCTTGAGAGACCCTTTCATCTCAAAAATTCTAGAATCCAGTTAGCTTTTAAATTAACTGATTTTTAAAAATTGAGATGAAAGTCCCATAATGTAGAATTAACCATTTTAAAGTGAAAACATGTCATTTAACACATTCACATACTGAGCAACTATTACTTCTATCTTGTTTCAAAACATTTTCACCACCCCAAAAAGAAAACACATACCCATTAAAAAGTTACTCCACATTACTCACAGCCCCAGGCAACCACCAATCTCTTTTCTGTTTCTATAGATTTACCTATTTTGGATATTTCACATTATTGGAATGATACATTGTGTGATCTTTTATGTGTGGCTTCTTTTACTTAGCATAAATTTTTGAAGTTCATTCACCTTGTAACATGTGGCATATTCTTTTTTATGATCAAATAATATCCCATTGCATGGATATATCATAATGTTTTTATCCATCTATCTGGTTATGGGCATTTGGCTTACTTTCAAACTTGATTTTTTTTTTGCGTAATATTTATGAAAACAATAAATAACATAAACATGTATGTATCAAAAGTTTACTTTAAAATAGATTTGAAGGAATATTCTGAGGAGGGAATCCCTTTCATCAAGAAATTAATAAATCTTAGTGAGCCAGAAATGCAACTAACTACACCTTCTGATACATATAACTAACTCAATGAGGTTTTAGTAAAAACTTTAAAAATACAAAATTCTATCTAACATAAAAAAGTTTATGAAATACATAGGTCAGGCTCTGAAACAAAGTAATAGGGAACACAAGTGCTCTTTAAGAACCTACATGGAGATGGTTGTTCTTTTTTGCCATAGTTATCTTGAAGTGATTGTAAATAGTTAACTAATGGAATGCAAAAAAGTGACTTCTTCCCACTACTGCTGGACACAGTTGTTTTAAATCTGAGTTCAAGAATGACAAAAATGCAACTATTTTTCTGAGTAATTGTTATGGCTTTCTGAAGTTTGCATTGTTTATTTTAATGAAAGTATATATACTAATAAAAGGGTAATATGCTAATTAGACTGGATAGACTGGACATCCTTCCGGAGAAAGCCAGGGCTGCGAGGGCTGAGGCAAGCCACCATGGCTGGGAGGGCCCATCGCAGAGCTCCGCCCCGGTAGGAAGGGCCTCCCTCTGCTCTGCAATTGGTCGCAGAGCCCTGGCAGGGTGGGCAGGGCCTCCCTCTGTGCAGCATGGATCACAGAGCTGGGCAGGGTGGGTAGAGCCTCCCTCTGTGCCGGCTGCCATCAATCCCAGAGCCCCAGTGTGGTGGGCAGGGCCTCCCTCTGCGGGACATCGATCTGGGGGCTCCCAGACTGTGAAGGCCAGGCTGAGTGACTCCCCAAGTGCACGAATTTCGTGCACTGGTCCTCTAGTCTATAATAAAGAAAGTGCAATATGCTAATTAGATTGGATGTCCTTCCTGACAACCTTCCAGATGAAGCAGGGCTGCAAAGAAAGCCTGGGTCCCGGGTGCCTGCTGGCAGCTGGAGGGAAGCCTGGGTCCTGGGTGCCTGAGGGAAGCTGGTGCTGGCAGCTGGGGGAAGGAAGGCCAACTCCTGCACGAATTTCGTGCATCAGGCCTCTATCACTTTATAAATGGAAAATGACTGAACTGAAAGCTTTGCTTTAACATTTTAGGAGGTCACTGTTTCGTATTGTGATAAAAATCCAAATTTCAAACCATTTTCTGTGTCATAGAAAAGAGCTAAACTGTCAGTAAACGCATTTATATTGACCTTGACATTTTCTTCCTAGGTGCTGCCAGCACATCAAAAGGAAAGGAATGCTTATACACTTGACTAATTTCTTTATTGCTGAAGACAACCCTGCTTGTTGCTGGATTAGCATCTATCTGCTCACAACAATAGCATAAGGAGTCAAAAAGATATAGATACCTCTTGACAACAGATATGAAACCTTTACGACATTGGAAGCTTTGTATGTTAATGACATTTTTCAGATATCATATATAACTTAGACATTAATTATCTTCTGAATATGAAGTTATAATTTATATAATTTTAAAATAAGAAAACTGACCAAACTGCATTGTTAACATTGTATTGAGCTATAGTTTTAAAAGTGTAATTTCTGAATCAGCACCTACAATATCCCTGGGAACTTGCTAAAAATGAAAGTTTTTGGTCCCATCCCAAACTATGGAATCAGACATTGTGAGTGGGACACAGCAATCTGTGTTTTCACAACCCTTCCAGATGATTGTGATGCATGTTAAAATATGAAAACTACTGATCTAGAATAATGAAATATCCATTCATTATGCTTACAACTTTTATTCAACATAGGGAAATTCAAAATCTTTATGAAGACGGCAAAGGAAGGGGGGCACTACAAAACATAAAACTTTGCTGCCTGAGTTTGACATGCTTGAGTAGAATTAGTTTCCCCGCAACCATGGCATTGGCCTGCACACAGCCATTCTGCTATTATTGGTTTCTACACTGGGTTTCCAAGTTATTTCCCATGATAACAGGGTACTGCCGTTAAACATGTGACCCATTAGCACATTTTGCAGATGAAGAAATTAAAGCCCGGAGAGGTTGCTCTACTTGCCCAAGGTCATACAACTAATGCTTTGAGGAGTTTGAGGAGGCACTAGAATTCCAGCTCACCGACTTGTACATCTGCTTATTTGTTTATACACACCCTGCAATGTTCCCCAATTAATGAGACAAACAAAAAAAGAAAGAAAGAAAGAAAAGATCACAAAGAATATAACTCATAATAATAGGTTGTTTTGGGAACAAAGAAACATAGTACAGGGGTCTTGAATTAGCTCTGAATTTGTTCTAACTTTTTTGATAGCCAAAGCAAAAAGGAAGACATCCAGTTATCTGGCTTTCATTCTTGAAGAGATGAAAAATACCACTTTCATATAAGAAACATTTGGTTCTAAAATATACTTCTCATATGGTGCTTAAAATATTGAACACTGATTGATATAGACTATGCTGTCCTCAATAACTTCTCAATAGCAAGTTCAATCTATTTACTGTTTATATATTGTAGCATTCTTTAATGAAAAACTAATACACTGATATCAAACCAACTCAGTAAAAGTAATGCAGGTGGGATAAAGTCCAACTAAGTAGCTCTGTGATGGCCAAGCCTAATGTAAAGAGGTAGAGAAAATGATAGACTGTATGTTCCTCAAATGATCCTCTATCAGTATAATTCTGTAAAGTAGGGTAAGAAAAGTTGAATAGGAGACAATTTGAGGTTGTACTTTCTATAAGAGTCTTTTCACTTGGTACATATGTTCCATAATCTCATGCCACCCATTTATAATAATAAGAGTAATATGATAATTAGACCAGACGTCTTCCAGATGTCCTTCCTGACGAAGCCAGGGACAGAGGGAAGCCAGCTGGGTCCCGGGTGCCTGCGGGCGGCCAGGGAAGGGAAGCCTGAGTCCCGGGTGCCGGAGGGAAGAAGGTGCTGGCAGCCGGGGGAAGGAAGGCCTACTCTTGCACAAATTTTCGGGCCTCTAGTCTTATTATAAAGGTTTTCTAATTAATAAATTTATTTATCATGAAAATCTGATTAGTGGTAAAACTTTTCTGATATACGTGAGGTAAACACTAACACAAGGGGATGTATAGTACTGTTCCATAAAACAATTTGCTCAAACAACATTTATTTAAAGAGGTCTTAATCAACTATTCTAGGTAGTACTACAACCTCCTCACCCATGTCATTTTTATCTGGCTTTATATATTTATTTTTAAACATGGCATTCATCATTATCTAATACTATATTATTCATTCATTTACTTACTTATTCTTTCTCTCTACTACTAGAATGTAATATCTATAAGGGCAAGAACATCTATTTGGTTTATTATTGTATCCCTAGAATAATGCCTGGCATAAAACAAGAAAGTATTTTAAATATTTTTTGAATGAAGGAGTCTTGTTAGAGTGGAGAGAGAAGTAGAAGAAGGGATGATGTATAAAGTTAAAACAAATTAATTTGAAGAATGCCAGGTTGCTGAAGCAATGGTTGGCACCTAAGTCCTGTCTTCCTCCAAAACAATACAGAACAAGGATGGAAAAATAAATCTATAAAAATACCCCGCCCTTAGCACAATCTGGAGACAAAAAGAATGTCCAACCTCCAAAATAACTAAAAAGAAAAATCAGCAAATTGTATTGCAAAATCTCTTATATTCATGCCCCACCACCACTCCATCATATAGCAAAGGTAGTTTTGAGAAAAACTGTTGGAAAAAGAGAAGGAAGCTGATAACGGGATCTAACTAAGGTCAATCTAAAACCACTGTCATATAGATGCTATCCATCCTAAATATGAAAACATTAAATAGGTATCCAGGTAGATCAGCAGAAGAACCTAAATGTATACAAATTTGAAGTGGCACACTTTGAAATGCATACTTCCTAAGGGAGAAAAAAAGGCAAAAAAAAAGTCCTTTTGGCAATTGAATCATGAAGAGGAAAATAATCAAAAGGGGAAAATTTTAGGGTGCTGAAAGAACACAAAATTGGAGAATTCACATCCATATTCCCACCCCCCCGGAAACAAATCCACTAAATCATCTGCACTTTGACATAATAATGGAAGAGGGAACTGTTACACTAGGAATCATTTACAGCACCATAGAATGAACACAAACACACACACACACACACACACACACGCACACACACCCTGAACAAGAGAAAGCTTAATGGAAGTTGGAAAATGCCAGAAACTAAGATCAATATGTCAATTGGAGAAAACACCCAGGAAAATCAACCATGAAGCAAAATAAAAATAAGACAGCACCAAAAATAGAATTAAATATACTCAAGCAAGCATCTTAAGATAGGACAACCCACCATGAATCTGAAATTCAAAAACTAAAACCAGGTAAACAAAACAACGAAGAGACCTGACTGAACTCAGGAAAAAAAAGAAAAGGCAAAGATAAAATCATACCACCGAGAATAAATTACAGGGTACCCAAGGAAGAATAAACTCAAATGAAAATGCAATATGAGACACTAAAGAAAGGTAGGAAACTAAAAGACAATGAAAAGAAAGTAGTAAGGAAGCAAAAAGAGCCAGAAAAAAATAACATAAATAGAAGACAGGGAAAGTAGCAAAAAATTATATTTTTTTTAGATCCTAAAAGAATAATAAAAGGAAACAAATAATACTGAAAGCGGAGAATCCAAGATGGCGGCGTAGGTAAACACCTAAACTGCTGCCTCGCACAACAATTTCAAAACTACAACTAAAAGACAAAACGTCTATCACCCAGAACCACGGGAAAGCTGGCTGAGTGGAAGTTCTACAACTAGAAGGAAAGAGAAAAAGAGCATTGAGACGTGCACGAGCGCTGAAAAGCTGAGGTACGGAGGCGCGGGATCCGGGCTGGCGGCAGGCATTGCTTTTTTCAACCCGAAGTGAGACAAGTCCCCGATTACTCTGAAATCCAGTCTCTGGGGAGACATGGGGGACCCAAACTCCTACGGGGAGAAGCTAGACTGTCTGCCAGTGAGGGTGGCTTGCTTGCAGAGCTGCGCGCAGGAATAATTGTTTACTGCACTGGGGCACGGGACTCGCGGATGCCATCCGGGACACAGAGCCGGCTAACTAGCAGCCATTGCTGTTTGCCACGCCCTAGCCTAGTGACACCAAGACCCCGCCCTGCACAACCTACAAACCCACCCAAGCTCCAAGCAGTGGATTTAGCATAAGAAAGGCCTGCCCTATCGCAGCTTAACCTAGCAAACTTGCAGCCCGGGTCAGACAGCTCCAAAACCTCCAAACCCCAAGCAAAGAGGAGAAAACTGTAGCTCTCACTGTAGCTCCTGTCGGGTGGCCTCAGACAGTAGCTGACCTGAACCCCATTGGAGATCCAGAAGCCAGTGTACCTAGTGGTCAGTGTGAGACACCAGATTTCAACTCCTCACATCCATAAGTGACACATTGAAGAGGCAGACTCAGTGAGCACCAAAGCCCCACTGAAACAAGTACAGCCCCATAAGCGTGTCTTCAGTGCAGCAGTTCTTCCATTATAGACACAGCGAGTGCTCACAGCTAATTGGCCTGGAAGTCAATTCCTCCCAGCGTACCAACAGCAATTAAGGCTTAACTACACCAAGACTTTGCACTCAGCCCACAAAGGGGTGTACCAAGAGCATCCACCTGTGATTGAGGAGGCTGAGCTACCGCCCCCTATAGATCACCTACCACACAAAGCTACTCCATCAACACAGGGAAGCAGCCAAAATGTGGAGACAAAGAAACATGTCACGAATGAAAGAAACGGAGGAAAGCAAACTACTGGATGACATAGAGTTCAGAACCACATTTATAAGGTTACTCAAGAATCTTCTTAAAACCGCTGAGAAACTTGATGAGACCTTTAAGGATATTAATGAGAATGCCAAAAAAATGGAAAAGGATCAGTTAGAAATGAAGCATACACTGTCTGAAATAAAGAATATACAGAAACTCAACTGTAGATCAATGTACCCCAAGAATCAAACCAAAGATCTGAAATATGTGGAAACAAAAAACATCCAACCAGAAAAACAAAAAGAAAAAAGAATCCAAAAATATGAAGATAGTGTAAGGAGCCTCTGGGACAACTTTAAGCGAACCAACATCCGAATTTTTGGGGTGCCAGAAGAAGGGAGAGAGCAAAATATTGAAAACCTATTAGAAGAAATAATGACTGAAAACTTCCCCCACCTGGTGAAAGAAATAGACTTACAAATCCAGGAAGCACACAGAACCCCATACAAGAGGAATCCAAAGAGGACCACACCAAGACCATCATAATTAAAATGCCAAGGGCAAAAGACAAAGAGAGAATATTAAAAGCAGCAAGAGAAAAACAGTTAATTACCTACAAGGGAGTACCCATACGACTGTCAGCTGATTTCTCAACAGAAATTATGCAGGCCAGAAGGCAGTGGCAAGAAATATTCAAAGTGATGAACAGCAAGAACCTACAACCAAGGTTACTCTACCCAGCAAAGCTATCATTCAGAGTTGAAGGTCAGATAAAGAGCTTCACAGACAAGAAAAAGCTAAAGGAGTTCATCACCACCAAACCAGGATTACATGAAATGCTGAAGGGTATTCTTTAAGAAAAGGAAGAAGAAGAAAAAGGTAAAGATAAAAATTATGAACAACAAAATGACATCAAATACATACCTACCAACAAGTGAATCTAAAAATCAAGTGAATAAAAAATCTAAAGAGCAGAATGGACTGGTGAATATAATAGAATCAGGGACATAGAAAGGGAGTGGACTGACGATTCTCAGGGGAAGCAGGTGTGAGGGGTGCGGGAAGAGATTGGACAAAAATCTTACTCCTATGGATGAAGACAGTGGTGGGGGGTAAGGGCATGGGGTGGGGAATCAGGTGGAGGGGAGCTATGGGGGGGGGAGGAAGAGGAACACCTGTAATAATCTGAACAATAAAGATTTATTTTAAAAAATAAAAAAAATAAAAATAATAATATTGAAAATTAGAGGCCCCTTGCATGACATTCGTGCACTGAGGGTGGGGGCGGGGCTCAGGGTGCGGGTGGCGATGGGGAGGGTGTCCCTCAGCCTGACCTGCACCCTCTCGCAGTCCGGACCCCTTGGGGGATGTGTACCTGCCAGTTTAGGCCTGCTCCCGCCACCTGCTGCTCGCCAGCTGTGAGCCCAGCTTCTGGCTGAGTGGTGCAGCTCCTGTGGGAGCGCACTGACCACCAGGGGGCAGTTCCTGCATTGAGCGTCTGCCCCCTGGTGGTCAGTGTGCGTCATAGAAACCAGTCATTCCACTGTTGGGTCGATTTGCATATTAGGATTAATTATATAGGATTATAATATCAGAAATTTTTTTTTAAAAAAAGAAAGAACTGAATTTAGACATCCAAGAAAATTAACGTACAATGGCAAGCTAGAAATATATTGGAGAAAACCGGATAGATTTCAAGAAAAAAGATAATATTCTCCAGACATCCAGGTACAACAATCAAATAACTTATAAAGGTAAAATAATTAGACTGGTGTCAGAATTTTCAAAAACACCCTACAAAGCAATGTAGCACTGGAGCAGAAAAAATTTTAAAAACTCAATGAAGGAAAGAATCACTCAAGGATTTTTATATCTAGCCAAGTTGTCCTTTAAAAACAGTTTTCAACACAAAGAATTTAGGAAATTTTGTACCCACCAGTCTTTCTGAGGAATCTATTAGAGGAGGAGTTTTAAAATGATAAACATTTAAAAATATCTACATGTACATCAGAGTAAAATAAGTATAAAAATGAAAAAAGTATAAATTTTATTTGGTGATCAAAATAGAAATAATGTAACTAAAAAAGGGAAAAAAAGGAAAGAGAGAAAAAGAAATAGAAAAAACTCATGGGTTGTTATATAAATAATAGATGAGAGTTAAAAGATACCAACCAATACAGATAACCAGATACTAAAAGATTAAATAACAGAATCTTAGAAAAGAACATTAAAAAAGGTGTAAGTATAAAGGTAAACACTAATACAAAAATAAAAAACTTCCCCAATAAACACACAAAAACATTTACTTATAATTTAAAAACAAAATTCTATTTTACATAGGTGACCTAGACAAATTAACTGATAATAAACATTAAAAAACCCATTTCTCACCGTGGCCAGTAGCTCAGTTGGATAGAGCATCATCCCAGAATGACAAGTTGCAGGATCCCCAGTCAGGGCACATATAAGAATCAACTAATGAATGCATAAATAAATGGAACACCACATGCCCAACGAGCAAGAAATATCACGGTTTCTGGCAAATAATAGGTGATTAATAAATGTATATAGAAATGGGATGGATTTTAATTTTTGGCCAAATGTTAATAGCAAGCTATTGTTTTACTCGAGATGCTGCTAAATGTAATGCCATACTTTTGTTCTCACCAAATAGAATATCACCTATCTAAAAACATAGAATACTATTGATTCTTAAAATCTTAGTTAAATAGGTTAGATTATTTAAAAGTCAAAGATTAAGAAAAACGTAATTTATTACAGCTATTCTTCTTGAGAGGTTTTAATGAGAGATAATGGAAAGATATGGTATTTGTTTTAAGATAACATTTGGTGATGCCAGAATATAGATATTTTTGCACATATGCTTCTCAAAAATTATCTCAAAACAACGAAGAGAATGAGAAATTAAAGCAAACTTATTTATAAATAAAACCAGAAGATATTGACAATTGTGGATTATATAGTGCTAGAGGCCTGTTGCAGGAAGATTCCTGCAAGAATAGGGCTTCCTGCAGCAATCTCCCCTGCCCCACTTGCTTCCCTCTCTTCTCTGTCACTCCACCTGCTTTTCTCCCTTCTCTGCCGCCCCGCCTGCTTCCCTCCCATCTCCGCTGCCCTGCTTGCTTCTCCGCAGCTTCGCTCACTTCTGCAGTGCTTGGCTTCCTTCTACGCTGTCTTCAGTATTTGCTCAGTGCCTGGATATGCAAATTAACCTCCATCTTGGTTGGGTTAATTTGAATACTAGCTCCTAATTGGCTGGTGGGTGTGGCTTGTGGGTATAGCGAAGGTATGGTCAATTTGCATGTTTCTCTTTTATTAGATAGGATGTAATGTCAGAAAGTACATGGAGAACTGGTAACTAGATCAGCAGAGTGAAAAGGCTGAAGTATAAATGCCTACAGAAGGATATTCCAACAAGGAACAATCTGATTCATCCAAAGAACCCTGGGAAGTTCAGAAAATGGTAAAACCAGGTATAAGTATGGGTGAAAATTAGGGAAGATGATGAAGAGTTGAACTTTCAGAGTCCATTCACAACTAGATAGCCATACAAATAACCTTCCCCTTACCTCCGCAGGATAATGGAGAGAAGGTAGGCTAGGAAAGAACTGGAAAGGGTTCAAACTCAGGGACACCAAGCCTAAAGGAGGATAGGGTTCAAAATCAAGTGCTAGATTGAAAATAGGCTGAGGTACTTATGTGAAAATATAACCATTTTCCTTACTAGCACTCAGGCTTAAGTTCACCCAAGCAGAAAATTGGAGGGTCCAATCTTCTCAGGAGAAGCTAAATAGCCCTGCAGAAAAACATATAAATTACTTCCACTATAATAAAAAAGTTGTCTTTTATTCAAATACAATAAGAATATCTTGAGTATAGTCTAATCAGGTATTTAATGCAGCACTCCAAATATAAATGGACAACCAGCATTATCAGATATATGAGAAGAGTATCTAACAAAAAATGAAAAAGTAGTTTATAAGGCTACTCAATGAACTTAGTGAGAACCTCAACATCATATAAAAGGACAGTCAGAAATGGAAGATGCACTAACTGAAATGAAGAATAATTTACAGGGTATGGACAGTAGAGTAGATAAAGGTGAGAATCAAATCAGTGATTTAGAATATAAGGAAGCAAAAAACACCCAATTAGAACAGCAAAAAGAAAAATAACCCAAAGTATAAGGGACAACTTCAAACATACCAACATTAGCATCATGGGAGTACAGGAAGGAGAAGAGAGAGAGTAAAATATTGAACACCTATTTGAAAAATGACAGAAAACTTCCTTAACTTGGTAAAGAAAATAGGAATTACAAGTCCAGGAAGCAAAGAGTATCCCAAACAAGATGAACCCAAAGAGGCTCATACCAAGACACGTGATAATTAAAAAGCAAACTTTAAAGACAAAGAGAGTCTTAAAAGCAGGAGAGAAAAAAAAGGCAGTTAGTTACCTACAAGGGAGCTCCCATAAGACTGTCAGCTGACTTCTCAACAGAAACTCTGGCAAGAAATATTCAAAATGATGAAAAAGCAAGGACCTATAACCAAAATTACTCTATCCAGCAAACCTATCATTTAGAATTGAAGGACAGATAAAGAGCTTCCCAGACAAGAAAAAGCTCAAGTTCATCATCACCAAATCAGTATTATATGGATTTGTGCACTGGTGGGGTCCATTGGCCTGGCCTGCAGGGATTGGGCCGAAACTGGCTCTCCAACATTCCCTGAGGGGTTCTGGAACTGCGAGGGGGCAGTTCTCGGGTGACGCACTCCAGAATCGAGCTCCCTCCTCTCTTCTGCCAATATTATGTCACTTTCTCTCTGTATCTGTCTCACTTCTTTCATCTCACTTTACCCTCAGTTTGGCAGTAAGTGACAACTTGTGGGTATTTACTTGGAAAATGCAATTATTCAGCAAACAGGATTTACTTAGCCTGGAATCTAGTTGGCCTAGGAAAGGACCCTGCTCAATGCCAGGCTACTGCCCAGGCCATTCCGCCCAGGCAGAGCCCTGTGGTGGAGGGAACCTCCTTCTTCCCACCTGAGCTGCTCCTTTGCCTCCTTCCCTCCCCAGTGATTGTCTGCTGGTGGTACTGTCCACCCGAAGGGAGAGAAGCTGAGGACAGTTTCCCAGCAGAAAGTGGTAGCAGGGAAATTAAGTGGATGGGCTGGTGAGAGTGTCAGACATCAGGGCTGCAGCCTGTAGGTCCTGCATGTCTCATCATTTAGCTAATCAAGTTGACAAGTTTCTGTAAGGGCCAGGGAGCCAATGGGTTAGAGGTCCAGTGCATGGATACTTGGCCTGGCCTTTGGGGATCGAGACAAAACTGGCTTTCTGACATCCCCTGAGGGGTCCCGGATTGTGAGAGGATGGTTCTTGGTGACATACCCCAGAATCGAGCTCCCTCCTCTCTGGTTCTGGGTGTGTCATCCGAGAACTGGAGCTGCCAAGTCACCACAGCTTGGCAGCACCTGCATTGAGCATCTACCCCCTGGTGGTCATTGCGCATCATAGCTACCAGTCAGATGGTTGCTTAGGCTTTTATATATAAAGACTAGAGGCCCGGTGCATGAAATTCGTGTACAGGGGGCGGGGGTCCCCTCAGCCCAGCCTGTACCCTCTCCAATCCAGGACCCTTCGGGGCTATCTGACTGCTGGTTTAGGCCCAATCCCCAGGATCAGGCCTGAGCTGACAGTCTGACATCCCTCTCACAATCCAGAACCACTGGCTCCTAACTGCTCACCTGCCTGCCAGCCTGATCACCCCTAACTACCTCTGCCTGCCGGCCTGGTCACCCCACACAGCCTGCTGTTCAGTTGTATGGTCGACCCTCACTAACCCCCCTGCTGGCCTGTTTGTCCCATGCAGCCTGCTGTTCAGTCATTTGGTCGTCCCTCACTAATCCACCTGCCGGCCTGGTCACCCCACGCAGCCTGCTGTTCGGTTGTCCGTCAGGTTGTTTCGGTCATGACGGCCCCTGGCTTTTAATATGTTAGGATGTTAAAGGGTCTCCTTTGAGAAGAAAAAGAGCCCTAGCTGGTTTGTTTCAGTGGATAGAGCGTTGGCCTGCAGACTGAAGGGTCCTGGGTTCTATTCAGGTCAAGGGCACATGCTTGGGTTTCAGGCTCAATCCCCAGTAGGGGGCATGCAGGAGGCAGCTGATCGATGATTCTTTCTCATCACTGATGTTTCTATCTCTCTCTCCTTTTCCCTCCCTTTCTGAAAAAAAAAAAATACTTTTGGGGGAAAAAGAAGAAAAAAAGATAAAAAATATGAACAATAAAATGGTAATAAGTACATATCACTAAACAATTGAATCTAAAAACACAACAAGCAAGAAGAACAAGAAGAAACTCCTAGAAACAGAGAACATTTTTTTCTTCCTTTTTTAGACAGAGAAGAAGGGAAAGACCGAGAGGGAGAGAAAGAGAGAAACATCAATGTGAGAGGAAACATCGATTGGTTGCCTCCCATACACATCCTGACTAAGGGTTGAACCTCAAACCTAGATATGTGCCCTGACTTGGAATTGGACCTGAAACCCTCTAGTGTATGGGATGACACTCCAACCAATGGAGCCACTTGGCCAGGGCCAGAGAACATTTTGATGGTTGCCAGATGTGAGCAGGGTTGGGGTTGGGTGGGTGAAAAAGGTGAAGGGACTAAGAAGTACAAATGGGTAGTTATCTATAGATAAGTCATGGGGATGTAAAGTACAGCATAGGGAACACAGTTAATAATAATCTAATAACAATGTGTGGTGTCAGATGGGTGAGAGATTTACTGGGATGATCATTTAGTAAGTTATATAATGTCTAATCACAGGGGTATACACCTGAAACTAATACTGTATGCCAACTGTAATTGAAAAATAAAAAATGATTTAAAAAATAAAAAAATGAATGCTAAAGATTTTAGGGCTAAAATAATTTTAATTAGATAAAAGCTTTTCATATTAAAAAAATCTAATAAGTGCTACTATATTTTTGTTATTTTTCTAGCTAACATTCCTTCCTAAATTGAGGCATCAATCTACATAAGAGCAAAATACTTAATAGCAAATATTATCTTTAGCATGCACAATAATTAGGTTCTAATCACTCAGTTTAATTAATATGAAAGGACTTGCTAGAAAATATTTATAGCTAATCCTTTTCTATACTTATCTATATTATTTTAAAGAATATTAATGATTTTGAGGGCTTTTAATTTTTCATAATGCTATGATAATCAATGTTTACAAAACCACTTTCCCAAAACAAGACACTAGGGCTCATCGAAAAACACACAAACTGGTCATGGTAGGAAGCCATTCTGAAATAGGAATTCCACATAAGTAAAAAAAGATCCAATGGCAACCATGAGAAAAGATGCAATTTCATAGGTTTACTATAAAATATTAGTATATCCAGATCTGTGAAACATGAATTTGAATTGAGAATTGTTCCTGTGACACATAATAACAAGGGCATAGCATGTGCTAGCAAATTAAATTTGTATTTCTAATTGTCATCAAAATTATTTCATGTAACAGATAAAGAAATTAAGAACTGCAATGGTTAAATAGCTGCCTTCAGGCCTTCAGACAAATAGCTAGTAAGGACACGACTGACTTGGGACCTAAATTTGGATCTGACCTCAAAGCAATAATCCACAGCACTCTGTCTCTGATTAAAGAATTTACATATACGTATGATAAAACTTTAAACATTTATTGAAAACAGCACATGTTTAAAACCTATATCGTTAACTGAAAACACTAATCAAAATGGCAGAACATATCTGTTGGTGATTTTGGATTTTCTATTCTCTTTCATACTTACCATCACACCAATACCGTATCTTTATAACTTTATATTATACAAGCAATTAACTTCTTCCATCTCGTTTGTCTTTAAAAGGGTCTTGGATACTAATTATCCCTTGAATTTCCAAAAACATTTAAGGATCAGTTTGTCGATCTATCCACAAACACACCCCACTTGTGAGGGGATTTTTACTAGAATTACACTGAATCTACAGACCAGTTTGAGAACTGAACGATCAAATCTGTATAGTATTGATTGAGTCTACAGATTCACAGACATTAAAAATAATATACTTTCGTTTCTTTAAAATTTCTTAAAGTTCTCTCAATCTGTTTATAATTTTCTGGATAGAGGCCTTGTGCATGATTCATGAGACAAAGTTCTAGATATCAGAAACAATTAATGTCCAAAAATAACAAAACTTTCTGGGTTTTACAGAATTCTTATCTTCAACTTCAAGAAACAATGCAATAGTGTTTTCCAAAGTACATAAGAGGTGTTAATCCTAATCTTGAAATTGTTAAAACTTTAAAATAGTCCTTTCCTTCATACTATTTGGGTCCTGCTCAAGAAATCATTTCTGACCCTTAAAGTCATACAGACATTCATCAACGTTACCTTCTGTAAGCTCCGTTATTTTAACTTAAATATTTAGATCTATAATCCACTTGAAATTGTTTTTTTTTAAATGGATGTACTAGTATAATTTAAAACAATAATTTATTTTTTCATTCTGAAAAAAATCATTATCCCAACACCATTTATTTATTTATTTTTAAAACATATTTTTATTGATTTCAGAAAGAAAGGAGAGGGATAAAGAGACAGAAACATCAATGATGAGAGGGAATCATTGATCGTCAGCCTCCTGCACGCTCCCTACTGGGGATCGAGCCCGCAACCTGGGCATGTGCCCTGACTGGGAATTGAACCCATGGCTCCTGGTTCATAGGTTGATGCTCAACCACTGAGCCATGCCGGCTGGGCCCAACACCATTTATTGAATAATCAACCATTTTCTCAATGCAACTCTTTCATAAATCAAGATATTTTAGATGAAGGGTCTTTCTCCTCTCTATCCTATTCCAATGGTCTACCACTGTGCTAATAATACACTGTCCAAATTATAATACTGTAAGATGTTTCGATATATGGTAGGTATGTCCCACGCCCCTTTTTGTGCTTCTTCAGGAATATCTTGATTATTCTTGGCTTTTTACTGTTCCATGAAAACATGGCAAAGTTTGCCAAAATCTGATTTGCATTTTAACTGGAATGACATTGACTCTATGGCTCATTGTAGGGAGAACTGGCATTTTTAGTGACATTAAAATTTTCACTTTATAAATACGGTGTAAGACCAATATTTTTGATGTTAGACTTAAAATTTTCGTAATAAAAAATAAGCATATTCCCTTAATAGCTTTAAAAGACTAAAAATTATGGCAAAATTTTCCTACATGTCATCAAGGCTTAATGAAAAGAAAATGTAATATTAAGTACTTGATGAATAGTTGTAATAAAACACATTTTTCTTTCTATTTGTACTCTAGTGACTTCAGATCATTAAATAAACTAGTATGTGTGTATAAGAAAAATTTTTGCTAGTATAAAACACATCCCTAAACGCTTTCTTGTTTGAACCTCCTGTAAAATAGCTGGCTTAGAAAAACACACCTTATTCAAACAGAAGAAATAAAAAAAGAATCAGCTTAACATCTATAGTTGCACCAAAGAAAAAAATAAACTGTCAAAATAAATGACACATGAAAGACATTTAACAGAAATATAAAGCATATAAAACTTATAACTAAATACATAGACAAATTTCAAGAAGCAAAGATTCCCTATTACTCAGAGATACAAAAGCATGGAGAAGATATGATTAAAGATATTAACAGAAGATAAAATATAAAATACCGGGGTTCAAAGGAAAAATGCAAACTAAAAATAAAGCCACCATAGAGCTCAGGATTGGGTAAAATAAGCAAAATAATTGGGGAAATAATGAAAGCTGCAAAATAAATTAGTAGAATAACGAGAAACACAGGGTTTTGGGGGCAGTGAAAATACTCTGTATGATACTATAATGTTACATATTTGATCAAAACCATAGAATGTAACACCAAAAGTCAATCCTAATATAAACTATTGAATTTTGGTTATTATGATTTGTCAATGTAGGTTCATCAATTGTAACCAATGAACCACTCTGGTGGGGGATTTTCATAATGGGGAAAGCTATAAATGTGTGGGGCAGGGAGTAAATAGGAATCTCTGTAGCTTCCTCTCAATTTTGTTGTGAACCTAAAACTGCTTTAAAAATAAAAAATCAAGTAAGTCCAGAATTTACAAAAAATTTTTTAAAAATGTCAATCTAAGTAACATCATGATGTTCTTAAGTTAGTTATAAAATAGATTAGAAAAATGGTTTAAAATGTAATTGAAGATAACAGCATTTACATTCAACTAAAAAGAACCTTTTTGTTTTTTGCATTCTTCAGCTCAACATCAAAAATAGTCCAAAGATGTCCCTAAAGGGTGGCCTCAAGTACAGGAATGGCAATTAGTCATTTAAGGCACAGCTTTTGTCTTGAGGCGAAGGTGAGACAAGGCTCTGTGTTAAGTGTCATAACTGTACCTCTAACTACTTTCCTACCACTAGCTACAACACCACCTTCTCCCTCTCCCCCATCAGAATCATTGACCACTTGGGACCCTTGAGTAGAAACTGTACTGAATGGAAAAGGGCAGTCGAGAAGAGAAGTATAGTTGTACTTTAACGGTGTAATAATATATAAAAATTTAAGAGGAGGAAATTGCCTATACAGTGTAGTAAGAAATAATGAGAAAATGTGGTATAAAGGAAAAAAGATGGGGTACCTGAATTTGAGAACTGGCTGTCACTTACTGAGATATGTCACCAATATCTAGTTCCATAAAGATGTTATATTAAATGTAAATGAATTGAGATTGCAAACTCAGTAACTTTATATAAATTGTGCATCTAGGGCAATACAAGATCAGTTAATGTTTAACATATAGTTTTAAACAAAAATGTAAAATGAAAATTAATATTGTCCTTATGAAATAAATATTTGTCATGAATGATTCAAGTAGAGAAAAACATAAAATAGAAAAAGTAGCCCATAATCCCACTTCCTAGAGATAACAATTAAGTTTTACTACTAATTCTCAATTAACATAAAAATAGATTGAATATATTATTACTGTAATATAAAATTATCTGGGTAATTTCCATGAAAATTTTTTTATTACATTGCAGCATTAAATATAATGTGAAGTTTTTTACCTCATTCTTTTGGATTCTAAGTATTAATGACTAGAAATCTGGACTGTAAAATCAAAGATACAAGGAAATTCTTGGAGATCTAAATAATCCATAACTTCATGTTAACACTTGTGATTTTATATACTAGAGGCCCGGTGCACGAAATTCGTACATGGGGGGAGAGGGGTCCCTCAGCCCAGCCTGCACCTTCTCCAATCTGGGACCCCTCAAGGGATGTCCGACTGCCCGTTTAGACCTGGTGGGATCAGGTCTAAATGGGCAGTCGGACATCCCTCTCACAATGCAGGAGTGCTGGCTCCCAACTGCTTGCCTGCCTGCCTTCCTGATTGCCCCTAACCGCTTCTGCCTGCCAGCCTGATCACCCCCTAACCACTCCCCTGCCAGCCTGATTGATGCCTTACTGCTCCCCTGCCAGCCTGATTGCCCCTAACTGCCCTCCCCTGCAGGCCTGGTTCCCCCCAACTGCTCTCCCCTGCAGGCCTGGGTCCCCCCAACTTCCCTCCTCTGCCGGCCTGGTCACCCACAACTGCCCTCCCTTGCAGACCTGGTCCCTCCCAACTGCCCTCCCCTACAGGCTTGATCGTCCCCAACTGCCCTCCCTTGCAGGCCTCGTCCCTCCCAACTGCCCTCCCCTGCTGGCCTGATCACCCACAACTGCTCTCCCTTGCAGACCTGGTCCCTCCCAACTGCCCTCCCCTGCTGGCCATCTGGTTGCAGCCATCTTTGACCACATGGGGGAAGCCATCTTGTGTGTTGGAGTGATGTTCAATTTGCATATTACTCTTTTACTAGATAAGATTATTACTATACTAGAGGTCTGGTGCACAAAATTTGTGTACGGGTAGGGTCCATAGGCCTGGCCAGCAATCAGGTCCGATCAGGACCCTCCAGCTGCCGGTGGGGCCTCCCTTCCCCGGCTACAAGCGATCGGTCTCCCAGTCGAGCTCCCCCCAGGGACAATTTGCATATTAGGCTTTTTTATATATAGATTCCCAATGCTGTGCTTTACATACCCATGAGTATTCTGGATCAACCAATTTGTACTTCTTAATCACTTCACCTTTTTATACTCATTTCCCCAAACCTCCTCCCATCTGGCAACCATCAAAATGTTCTCTGTATCTATGACTGTTTCTGTTCTGCTTGTTCATTTATCTTGTTTTTTAGATTCAATTGTTGATAACTATGTATGTATTGCCATTTTATTGTTCATATTTTTTATCTTTTTCTTCTTCTTCTTCTTAAAGAAGACCCTTTAACATTTCATAAAATTCTGATTTGGTGGTGATGAACTCCTTTAGCTTTTTCTTATCTGGGAAGCTCTTTTCCTGTCCTTTGATTCTAAATGATAGCTTTTCTGGATAGAGTAATCTTGGTTGTAGGTCCTTGCTTTTTCATCACTTTGAATATTTCTTACCAATCCTTTCTACCTGTAAAGTTTCTGTTGAGAAGTCAGCTGACAATCTTATGGGAGCTCCCTTTATAGGTAAATTTTTCTCTGCTGCTTTTAAGATTCTCTCTTTGGCCGAAACCAGTTTGGCTCAGTGGATAGAGCGTCAGCCTGTGGACTGAAAGGTCCCAGGTTCGATTCAGGTCAAGGGCATGTACCTGGATTGCAGGCACATCCCCAGTAGGGGGCGTGCAGGAGGCAGCTGATCTATGTTTCTCTCTCATTGATGTTTCTAACTCTCTCTCTCTCCTTTCCTCTCTGTAAAAAAAAATCAATAAAATATATTAAAAGAAAAAGTTTTTCTCTTTGTCTTCAACCTTTTGTATTTTAATTATGCTGTGTCTTGGTGTGGGCCCCTATGAATTCTCTTGTTTGGAACTATGTTTTACCTTGAATGAAATAAAAAGCTTTGTATAGAGGGGAAATGCAACAAAACATTGTAGTAGGGTTATTCTGGCTGCTATGTGAACAAGGAAATCAATTTGGAGACCACTGCAATTATTCAGGTGAGAGATATGGTGGCTTGGACTGGGTTATTGGCAACGGAAGCACTGTAAAGCAATCAGATTCTGAACATAGTTTGCAGGTAGATATAATAGAATTTGCTGTTGGATTGGAAGTAAGGTTTGAGAGAAAGAAATGAGTCAAGGATGGAACTTCCACTAACTGAGATGGGGAAAACGGGGAGAATCTGGTCTAGTTTTATATAAATTATGGGTAGTGTTAGTCTCATAGCCCAGTATCCTATGGCTAATATAGTCTTTCGTCCATAGTGAGTAGGTGGTAGGTATGATTGCCTTAATTTAATATTTCTTTTTGTCTGAGCTTAATTTAGATTTAGGCGTTAATAAACTTCTATGTTTATAATGAATGGATTTCTTTTTAAGTTCACTGATTTCATTATGTTTTATGGATTACAAAGCACATTAATGGAAATACAACTTGAAGTTCTTATTAGCATTACAAAAAAATAAGCATATATAATGTTTTTTTGTCTCACTAACATATTTGTGCACCATCCCCCTACTTGGCAAACTTGTTTGAAAGTATAGTATTACACGTTATGTCATGGGTATACCGGAGCACATGTGTTCAATACAGTTCATAAATGGAAGCAGCTGGTTTCCTGTGCCTTTATGAGATGGTAAGAACACAACTGAGATCTTCAGACTTCAGAATATACTGGATTCAGTTTCTATCTTGTTTAATCATGCTGTGATTTCAATTAGTACAAATGTGTGACAAGCTACCTTAGTGGCTTAAAATTTTATTTTAATAGTTGAAATGCTAAACCTGGTTAATGTTCTTTCCTCCTGCCCTGTCCCAACTCACCCATCCTACCTCTTAAAAAAGAACATTGCACCTTTGGTCTCAATTTTATACTTGATTCTGAAAAGGCCTTGCCAAAGGGAAAAAAGTTATCATCTCAAAGGGAAAAGCTGAATTCATACACAGGAACTGCAGGATTACTTTGGCGTTTTACTAGTCCCCTGTAACACTCGCAAGTCCCATAAATACCTAATGGAAAAACAGCAGAAAATGAGATCTGCAGCAGCCTTTTGAGATCGAATTTATGTTGCTGAACAGTTTTTTGAGGCTCAATGTAAAGGTCAAAAGCTAGTGAATAGATTAAAGTTGCTGATTTTTGCAAACTTAAGGCCACATTTAAAGGTTTCACTTTCTATATTAGGAAAATTTCAAGATAAATGGCTTTGCTTCATTAGCTGAAATGTCATGTCTTTATTTTATATCTGTTACATGAGGCATTTAGTAATTTAGTAGTATTTACATGCACTAAGTAAAATCCTCAATCTAATTTAATAATTCTAGATAAAGAAACTAATTTATGAATTTAAGATCTTCCCAATAACCACAGGTGTTAACATGAAGTTATGGATTATTTAGATCTCCAGGAATCCCCTTGTATCTTTGATTTTACAGTCCAGATTGCTAGTCATTAATACTTAGAATCCAAAAGAATGAGATAAAAACTTTGCTTATTATATTTAACTAGAGGCCCAGTGAACAATTGAAATCGCACAAGGAAGCACCCTGCCTCCCACCATGCAAGGAGGCACCCCGCGGGCAGCCAGGACCCGTGCATGACCCATGCAGCGCTGGCCACCATGGGAATCAGGCCGGACTTGCGCCGGCCTGCCTGCGTCTGCTCTGGGGCTGCCCAAGCCAGGGCCCCCCTATCTCTGTCTCCGTCTCTGCTCCCGGCCTCACCTGCACACACAACCTCCTCCTGTCCAGTTGTGACCTGTTACAGAGTTCTGGTCTAATTTGCATAGTGCCTTTTTTTTATATAGATGCTGCATTATAAGAAATAAATATATGTGGTTGAATTAATGTGTATGTATATATTTTTAATTACTAATTTTAGGTATTTTTGGAAAATATAAACAGAAAGGATATAAATCATTGTTTTCCCTTTTATAAGTATACTAGTGGCCCAGTGCATGAAATTTGTACACTCTGGGGAGTCTCCCAGCCTGGCCTGTGACCTGTCACAGTGCAGGAGCCCTGTGGTCTCTTGCCCAAAAGAGGTAGGCCCCGCCCACCCATCCGGGGCTCCTGGATGGATTGCCCCAAAGATGTAGGCCAGAGCCGGGGTCCCACCTCTATGCTGTGCAGAGGCCTCTGCCAGGCCAGATGGAGGCCTCAGGACCCTTGGCGCAGGCACGTGGAGGCCTCTGCCAGGCCCCACCCCCAGACCAGGCTGCATGGAGGCCTGCGGACCCTGGCAGAGCCGTGCAGAGGCCTCCACTGGGCCCCAGGACTCCTGATCACAGATTGTGACGGTGTGATGCAAGTCCCCAACAGTGCAAGTTCCCACCCACCCGTGCCTGCTGTGCACGCAGCTTGCTGATCTGTCATTATGCATGAGGGCACCCCGACCATTTGCACATTACCCTTTTATTAGTATAGATGTTATTGATTTAGCCACATAATTAGTCACTTCTTTTGAAATAAGTATTTTATCTATTAAACTATTTCAATGAAAGTAAATGACCTCAAAGAAAGGACAGCGGCATCTGGTAGCATTAAAATAAAATTCATGGATGCTTTTACTTGTCCCTTTACTTTCTGAATAATCTTCTCGCACTGTGCTGCTGTTGGAGCTCTATCAAAGGAACTGAATTAGTAGGGTATTTAAGACTTAGTGCAGTGAAAAACAATGAACTGCCATTTCTAGACACCTCTATCTTGAGTTAATCCTATCTAATAAGAATAATATGCAAATTAACCATCACTCCGCTATACCCACAAGCCATGCCCGCTAGCCAATCAGGAGTGAGTATGCAAATTAACCCCAACCAAGCTGGCTGCCGCCATGGACAGAGCAGGAAGGAGGCTTAGGTTTCCCTGGCGATGGAGGAAGCCAAGCTTTCTGCACACCCTGGCTGGCCCAGGCCTCCACTTAAGGCTACAAAGTTTCAATTATAGAAGATAAATAAATCCCAGATACCGGGGCCTCCGCTTGGGTTGCCAGGGGGCATGGCCAGCCTGCAAACCACCACGGGCCACTTGCCCAGGCTACCCCACACCCCAAGGGAACCCCTACCCTGATCCGGAACACCCTTCAGGGCAAACCAGCTGGCCCCCACCCATGCACCAGGCCTCTATCCTATCTAATAAAAGAGTAATATGCAGATTGACCATCACTCCAACACACAAGATGGCTGCCCCATGTGGTCAAAGATCCTGCCCCCAGGTGGACACAAGATGGCTACCACAAGATGGCCAGCAGGGGAGGGCAGTTGGGAGGAAACAGGCCTGCAAGGGAGGGCAGTTGTGGGGGATCAGGCCTGCAAGGGAGGGCAGTTGTGGGAAATCAGGCCAGCAGGATAGGTCAGTTGGGAGGGACCAGGCCTGCAAGGGAGGGCAGTTAGGGGTGACTACCTGGATCGGGCCTAAACGGGCAGTTGGACATCCCATGAGGGGTCCCAGATTGGAGAGGGTGCAGGCTGGGTTGAGGGACGCCCCCCCCCCCCCCGCCCATGCACGAATTTCATGCACCAGGCCTCTAATATTCTAATAACTATGCATGGTGTCATATGGGTGTGAGATACATCCAGATGATATTTAGTAAATTATTTAATGTCTAATCACTGGGGTGTACACTTGAAGGTAATATAATAATATATGCCAACTGTAATTGAACATTAAAAGAATGATTAAAAAAAGAAAAAATAGTATTCACAATGACCTGTAAAGTCTTACGTAATATGCCCCTCAGCTCTTTCTCACTATAACCATATCTCCTACAACTTTTCCCAATGTTCACTCCATTCTAGCCCTATCAGCCTCCGTGTTTCTTAAATATGCTATGCTGCCAGCCTAACCTTTATACTTACTATCTATTCCATGTATTTAGATTGTTTTACTCCTTAATCTCTGGCTCCTTTAACTTCTTCAAATTTTACTTAAAATGTTACCTAATGATCCTATTTGAAAGTGTAACCCCTCTTTTCAGGCCCCAGCTTTCCTTATCTCCTTTTCTGTTTTATTTTTCTCCACACTTATTATCTAGTATATTGTATCTTTTATTTAAAGTCTTTATCCACTAAAATGTAAGCTCCTTGGAGATAGCAATTTTTAAAATTTTGTTGGTCACCACTATATTTTCAGTGCCTAGAAATGTACCAGGCACACATTAAACCTTTAATAGGAATGAATTAAGCATATAAGACATTTAAATATAAGTACTTATTTAAAGGTAAGTTATCTTTTGAACTTCTGCTTCTGTATCTCTTCATAAAAATGATTAAAAGTTCAAGAAATAGTCTTTCAATGTATGATGGGTATGAATATACAGTAAAACTCTTTTAATAATATTCCCTAAACTGTTTGTAGATTATTATTTTACAGATGTACATTCACATACTGTTCTTTTGAAGATGAAAATTTCCCAAAACTACAACACGAAGGATACAGGACGAGTGTTATGTATAAAATATAGTTTATGTATATTCCTGAAATTTTTCTTAAGTCATTGTTCATTAGTAAAAATACTTTACATATATAATTTTGGAAGCATCCAAGTAACACATGTGTACAAGAATCTTCGGGTGTCTACATGAATACTCCAGTTCAGATTAATCATAACAGCAATAGTCCTTTTAAGTTTAGCAAACATCCTTTAGGAAGTTTTGCTTATGATTTTTCTCTTAAAATACATTTAGGATCGATACAGTTTGTTCTCAAATAACAATGTAATTTCTTTCCAAGAACATTTCATTGAGTTTTATTAGTATTTTATTTATACTTTGCTTAATTCCTTAAGGATTAAAGTGGTTTAGAAGGATGTAAAAAGGACTATTTCAGGATTAAAAGTTAGTGGTAAAGAAGAAAACAGAGTAAACCTTAAATGTATGCTATAAACTGCACAACAGAGATTTGCTTTCAGGCTTCTAATAACCATGGCAGGGGGGAAGAGGTGGAGGAAGGAAAAATATACTGATACAACTGAAAACCTACAAAAGACTAGCAAATATGGGTAAACAGTAGAGATTCTTTGTTTAAAAATAAACGAAGACAAAATGATCACATTAGATATAAATTTCTGAAGACTTTTTATTCAAATTTTTTTATGTTTATTTGATGAATTTTGAGTCATCACTGTATTAGAATTAAAAAAGACAGCTTTGAGACTATCTCAAATCTTTAAATCCATTAAAATATGCATATACTAATAAAAACTTGTTTTTATCCTAAATTTTATGTGGGAATCATCTTTCTTTTATGTGTATCTCTAAGCCTAAAGTTAATCAGTTTTAGTCTCCTGTTCTCATTTAAAGGCTATTAAAATTTTTTTGTTTTATTTTGTTAATCCTCAGCTTAGGAAATTTTTCCCCTTATTTTAGAGAGAGTGGAAGGGAGAGAGGGAGAGAGAAAGGGATAGAGATAGAGAGAAACATCAATGTGAGAGAGACACATCGATTGGTTGTCTCTCACACTCACCCAGGCCAGTAATCAAACCTTCATACCTGGGCCAGGAATCAAACCTTCAACTTAGGTATGTTCCCTTAACTAGGAATGGAACCCATCACCCTTTGGTGCATGGACCGATGCTCTAACCACTTAGTCACACCGGTCAGGGCTTAGAAATAATTTTTCAGAAAGAATAATTCTTATCATTTCAGAAGGGCAACCACTATTTCATAAGCTGTAGAAACCCACTAAATATTTCACATTGAATGCTAGATGGTTGACTAGACACATTCATTACCCAAGATCATAGCAAATTTGAATCATACTATAAAAGTTACATCTATGAATGGCAAGAAACTATCTTGTTCATTCATTCTGAACTGTATGACTCAAGAATGACTAAACTATAACGCGCTCCTTGGGGCCAAAATACAAAATGATTTGGATTTTTGAATTTAGATATGAAATATATATCACTTACTGAATTATTTTCAGAAAATTTGGTAGTGTTAAGAGAAAATGTGATCTCTCTACACTTTTCCAAAACTTTATTTTCCTAAACTCTATAGATCTATAGAATTTTAGAAAAGCTCTTCATATGTACTATTAAAAAAGTTTTATTTTTCCTGAGAGAACCATAATAAAAGAGATTTTTCTTAATAATGCTGTATAACTTCTAAATTTTCCAAATTGTCAAAAACATTTTTCATGTTTCCAACAAGAGGTTAATAATTTAGACAGACTTTCCCTTGGCTGGGTGGCACAGTTGGTTGGATGTCATCCTGTGCAGCAAAAGGTTATGGGTTCAATTCCCAGTCAGGCACATACCTAGGTTTTGGGTCCCACCCCCAATCAGGGCACATACGGGAGGCAGCCGATGGATGTTTCTCTCTCACATCAATGTTTCTCTCTCTCTTCTCGCCCTTCCTCTCTCTCTTGCTTTTAATAATATATTTTTAAAAATTTTCAACTGGAATTCAGGTACATTACAGTTTCAGGTACGAAGGCCTTCCTCTCTTTTTAAAAATCAACTTAAAAAACATATCGTTGGGTGAGGATTAAAAGAAAATCTAGACAGACTTTATCTAATTTAGGAAATATATTAATGACATCATAATACAATCCTAAGAAATATTTTAAATTTGTTGATGCTTAGGACTTGGAGTTTGAGTATAAAAATACAATAAACAAATAAAAAAGACACATTACAGAGAGATTAGTCTGTTTTCAAAACCTGTAATATATTTGTATAAGATTTAAAACAGACATATCCTTTTAAAGTCAAGAACTTTCAAATGCAACAGTTAATCCACATAATAATTCAACAACCAAGATAGGTTTAAAGTTCTAACAGATACCATATGCAACCTGTAATAAGCCTGAGTGAAGCTATTTCAAGTAACAGAATAATTTCATTTTCCATTCTAAGTACCCATTTATTTTTAGTTAACAGGCTATGACATAGCATAAGAAAATGCTGTAATTATTGTACAATAAAACCCTAGTAAAGATAACATATTTTATTATTAGTGAGGAAGCTAAGATTTGGGGAGAACTATTACAGAAACATTTCTATGTTTACTACAGAAGATAATGCACACTGAAGTTACTATTAATTATAAAGAGTAATGAAGATTAGTAACTTCAAATAGCTAAGAAAGTAGATGAAACGGCAGTAGAGTTATATTTAGCTTAGACAATGTATGAGTCCCAAATCATCATTCATTATATTGGATACGTAAAGCTCTACAACAGCCATAAAGGGAATACATGTTTGCAAGGATTTATGCTACTGCAATGGGAATTACAAAAGAAAAAAAAAAAAAGTAGTGACATAGGGAAGACTCTGAAATGTATATGAAATATTCGTCATTTTAAATAGGAAGGAAACTATTACATGAAGTGCAAATAGTATTGTCAGGAATTCTTTCCTTCCCAAAATAAAAAATCAAAGTCTCTGTTCTGACAATAATAATAGAGGGCTACATAAACCATTCAGACTAAGACAGTGAAAAAATTTTTTAAATGAAATCAATGTGCAGATAAAATCAGATGTTAGCTGAGTAAAGTATATTTATTGTGGTGGTGTTTTTTTTTCTAACAGTTTTTGAAACAAAGGAACAAGTGTCTGGCAGCTGAACCGAGAGAAATTGGGAAGTTAAATGGCATTGTTAAAAGGAAATATAATTTTCTATTTCTGGTTTCTCAAGTTTATATTTGGTTTACTCTAAGGACTTACTCTAAGTATTCCTTACTTTAATCACAGAACATGCTCTGTAAATTTAAAGACAGAAAATTGGCAGCCCCATCAGTAGTATTTCAATATTACAATAGTGTCTTTTATTAGAAACTCACTACTCCTAATTCATTCATCTGCTAGACAGAACTTCCTGGCTAACAGTCCATTGTGATGACATAATTTCTGACAAAGGCATTCTCAGCAAAATGGAAACTACCAGAACTAATCACTACAGTTTTATTTTAAGTATTTTTAAAAGCTGTTCGTAATTCTTAGAATAAAAGGATTAAAAGAACATCCACATCACATCGTGTCACCCTGAAGGGACAATTGTACAGAGGGAAAGGCACAAACAAAAAACCTTGCAGATTTCATGTGTGCCTTATTTTAGTAGTGAAAATGTTTGACTTTTGACTGCAAAGAGCTGATCTTTTTGTACTAGTGTTTTCCAAACTGTGTTCAGTTCTTTCCGATATAAAAAGAATTCCTGTGAAAAAGTTTTGTCCCACAGTAAAAAAAAATCTGTTAAATTCCCTAGCCTTACATTTTCCAGACAATTTGGATATGAAACTCTTTTCCTGTGGAACATAATTTGGGAAAAATTGCTTTATAAAACATGTTAAGGTGGAGTATATATGTGTATGTTTAAAGAGAAAAAAAAAAACCCTTTCACAGATATTCCTGTGGTATATCTGGCCCTTTTAATTCCCACATTAAGTCTTAACTGATCAAAAGAACTCTGCAGTTAGGGAAGAACCACTAGGTGGTCTGAGGGCTCCACATAAAGGTAAGGTAGATGAGTATTTCTGAAAGCAGTATGGAAAAGATAGCTATTTATTTTTGTTTGTTTGGGGGGAGGCTGAGACAAATGGGGGCTGGTAAGACAGGTATATACACCAAACTGGATCTGCTTCACTTTAGTAGGAATATAAGACAATAATAAAATGTCCAAAGCCTAACTGAATGATAACACAACTTTTCTTTGGAACAGGTCTCAGAGTATCCATTCCTGAATGACAGAAAAGAGCAGTCACTTCAAAACTGGGATGTGGTGGCGGTGGAAATACAAGGGGTCTGAGGATAAATCAAGTTAAAATGTATTGGTCATCCATTTTAAAGAACCATGGGACTTTTGAATTAAACTGTTTTCAGATAAAACTTTAATAATTACTTTGCACAATTTTACATCCGAGACGTGACATATCCCTGATATTTTTTAAGCTAGTTTGAAAGGCAGGGGCTTAGGACAATCAAAAGAATAACAATAAATAGTTTTAAAGAAAATAAAACAATGCTCTAGGCCAATGTTTCAAATATCAGTCTGTCATTCAACAAATAATTACTGATCACACATTATATGCTAACCACTGTTTTTAGGCCACAAAACATTCCCCCTCCTCTAAACATCAAGCATGCTATATTCTCTGTTTCATCGGCCTGGAACAGTGGTATTTCAGATATATACTAGTACATGATTTATCCCTGAAATAATTTCTGTCTCTGTCAAAGTATTTTCCTTAAAGAGACCTTCCAAGAGTACCCTATTTAAAAGAGAGTACCCCCAATCCCTGCCAGTCAAGCTCTTACCTATGTCCCTGGTTTATTCTATAAAGTGCTTACTGCCACCTGAATAAATGAACTATATATATATAACTAGAGGCCCGATGCATGAAATTTGTACAATAGGCTTTCCTTCCCCCGGCTGCCGGCACCAGCTTCTCTCTGGCACCCAGGACCTGGGCTTCCCTTGCAGAGGGAGGCCCTGCCAACCCTCCGCAGCCTGCTGGTCGGTGGCCTGGGCCTCCCTCTGTGGGGCAATCATGGGGTGATGGCTGGGCCCCCGAACAATTGCGCTGCACTTGCCTTGGCTGGCCTGGCACCGGTGGGTGTCATAGCATGGTTCCAGATGGTTGGCTGGATGGTCATTCCACTGTTCAGCTGTTCGGTCGATTTGCATATTACGCTTTTATTATATAGGATTGTTTATTATGCTCTCCCCATTCCCCTGCCTCTCTAGGATGACAGTTTCCTGAAAACAAGGATTTCTGTTCCTGTGGTATATCTGGCATCTAGCATATAGTATGGACTCATTTAATATTTGTTGTTGAAACTGTAAATGCCACATGGATTTAGGATACAGAATATTTTAAATGGAACTGACTAAATCAGGAAGTGATGATTGAGACAAGATCTGGTAGAACTGTAGTGATAACCAGGGAAAGAAAGGTAGAAATATGAAAGTGTTGATCCAGCAGAGAATAAAAACCTGAAAGTCCCATGTGATTGGAGCACAAAGAACACCATATAAAGACAGGTAAGAGAGGTAAGTAGAAACTAGATAAGAAAAGGCCTTTTTTTGGACTTAAAAAAGATTTTTAAATTAAATTCTCTTTTAAAGATTCGCTTAGAGGAAGAGGCAGAGAATAGTTTTGTGCATCTCAGAGCCAGTCATTGCAATGCACAAGAATAAAAATCTCTCAGAAATATTCATTTAATTTAGATGAAGCAATATTTTTCAAAAAGAAAGTTAAATATTTCCTATGTTACATGAATAAAAGTCACTTACCAATCACAAAAATCAAACCTGGAGCTTCTGATCATATCATTTGAATTAATCATTTTACTTCTTGTATAAATAAGAATGTGTCAACTTTCTAAGGCAGTTATTTTCAAACTTTTTCATCTCATGGCACACAAAGTAATTAGTAAAATTCTGTGATACACCAAAACGTAAAATTTTTTGCTAATTTTACAAAAAAATAGGTGTAATTTTGATTTATTCACACTGAATGGCTATTGTTGTATTGGCTGTTGTCATTTTTTAATTTGAAAATTCAAGGGGAAAAAGGTCAGTGTCCCTGACTAAATAGTCAGGTACTACATGTGTTAAAAATTCTTGTGGCACACCAGTTGAAAATCGCTGTCCTAAGGTGTTCCTAAACAGCCACGGAACAGGCAGGTGCTATTTACTCAATATAACTCAATCATAAATGCAAGAGTTAACTACCTTTTCAAAATTCTGAGGTTGCATTGTACATAGTTCTAGTCCAAAGAGCTATAAAGAATTGTCTCTATAAAGAACCAAATAAACTACTTGTTAAATGTGTTATTTCTTTTATGTATATTTTTTATTGGGATTCAGCTTCTCTCTGACATTTCTTTGACTTAATTTTGGAATAAACATATATAAAATTTAACATAGAGTCTGTCAAATAATGAAAATATCTCCTTAGCAAACATTTGATGAATGTTTCTTATGGGCTATAGACTTTGTTAACAACTTACATATATTATCTGGTTTTATTCTTACAAGATAGGTATTGTCATCCCCATTTTGCCAATGAAGAAAGTGAAGTTAGAATTTAACTTGCTTAAGATCATACAGCTAATAAGCAATAAAACTTGGATTTATATCCTGATAGTTCAATTCCAAGACATTTCCTCTTAACTAATGTGATATATTCTTGCCTTTACATAGCATGAAGTTAAGTTCCTAATAAACACTTATCATTTTCACAAATATTTAAAAATAAAAACTATAAAACATCAAGACTTTCTATAAATGAATGACATTTCATAAACTTATTGCCAATGTTTTAAATTGTTTTCCAGTTACCACAAATGTACTCTACTGATGGTTTTTCTTCAATAATTAAGTACACAATAATTAAGTACACTAATGCAACAAATTGAATCAAGTACTGTAATAGAAACTATGCCATTGATAAACACCAGGCAAACAACTCAAATACACAATTTTAAAATGGGGAAAGAATAGAGAAATGGTACCATTGATTCCCAATATATATAAATGAAGCCAAAATTTTTTTATCTAATTAATGCTATAGCATTTCTAAGACTTAGAAGGTCTTTACTTAACATTCGTATTTCTGATACGCTAAAGAAAGATCCATTCACTGGAAAAACTAAAAAACAAACAAACAAAAATATGGACATATGCTCGGTATGAGAAAATTTAAAGATATTAATAAAGCTCCCATTTAGAAAGAGTTCTGCTTCATTAAAAATCAAAAGTCTAATATATGTGTGTATGTTAAGTTTTATAGCAATTACTAATTTTTAGATTCAATTCCTGTCCTTGTTCTCTAAATTCATTATGGCTTCTCTTATGAATATCCATAAGCTTAAAACAAACAGTATTATAAAAACAAACCCCAAAATTTCATTAGTCCTTTAAAAACTGTGTTAATTAAAATATTAAGTTATTACAATGGACACAGACAACAGGGTGGTGGGGTCATGAATGGGAGGTGGGGGGTAATGGGGGAAAAAGGACACATATGTAATATCTTAATCAATAAAGAAATTAAAAAATATATTAAGTTATTAAATTACAAGTTTGTAAGTTGTTATTTTTTATGAAATTAATCAATGAAATGGTTGGTTCGATCCTTTTTTCTAGGATTTCATAGGTTGGGGACAGAAGAGAAATGAGAAGGAAAGGAAACAACCATAAAATGATTTAGTAATGTTTAAAAGCAAAATTACTGAAAGACCACTAATAACTGCAAGTGAAATGCCACATAAATGCTTTTAATTGCCTTAAATTTGTGAAAAACTACCCAGGAGATCAACAAATTCACATCAATGAACTGCATTATACTAATAAGAGACTCCTGGCCTGTAGCCAGAGAGAACAAACAAACTAAACCATTCTCACATGGTTGTAAATTATCCAAAAGGAAGAGAAAGAGACAGAGTCAAAGTAACATGTTTGCACAGTAGGAAAAAGATAAAATATTGATCTGTCCAATCTGAGGTAATTAGAGCCATAGTCAGAGATGGGATGCATGTTCTTAGTCCTATAGAATTGTATCTTAAATGTTGAACAAATTAGCTATTTGCTTGTTAGATGCTTTTGTTTAAAAAAATTTCAATGAAATATCTGAATGGTACCAGGTGTTTATACTTTTAAAATGTAATAACTTTTTGACCCTTTAAGAAATCATCTCAATTTGTGTGATTTGCAGATTTATAAGATTGCTTAAATTTTATTTAAACATATCTGTATTATAATGAGACTAATCACTTGTCCATATGGTAGTACAATTAACCAAAGTAAAATAATTGCAAAATGAGGACAATTTGAAAATTAGTACATCTTATTAAGTATCTATTCTATGCACATCTCTAAAATTCGAGGCTTATAAGTGTCTTCTAATTTTTATTTATCATAAAACCTAGACACTTCCTTTTTAAAAAAAATATATTTTTATTGATTTCAGAGAGAAAGGGAGAGGGAGAGAAAGACAGAAACATCAATGATGAGAGAGAATCATTGATCGGCTGCCTCCTGCACGCCCTATACTGAGGTTCGAGCCCACAACCCGGTCATGTGCCCTGACCAGGTATTGAACTGTGACCTCCTCATTCATAGGTCAACACTCAACTACTGAGCCATGTCGGCTGGGCTAGACACTTCCTTCTTTATGAGGACATTACCACTATCATTTTTGAAAATTTCAGAAGTTATAGTAACCTTAAAAATTGGATAAAGTTCTTCATAATCTATGGCAAGAAGCAAACCAGAACTTTGTTATTACTTGTTCAAAATGAATTTTTTATTTAACAGCTATTCAATTATAACCACTAAAGGTGTAGTGTATTGCAGTTAAAATCAAATGTACATATTAAAACTGTAGCCAGTCATAACATAAACTAGAATTAACATAAAAATGTCCTCTCAGAATCAACTTGCCACAAGAGACTGTTCTAGAAAACATCTGAATAGAATTATTATTACTGTTCTGTAAAAATATTAAACTCTCATTTATAAATTTCCTGATATATATCCAAAGGACTGTGTTTTCATATCTATTTATAAATTCATGGTTTTATAATGTTGAAATAAAAATAAAGTTTGTGTGTCTAACTTCATTTCTTCCCACCACTTTTATATGTGTTGATCAATTATGAATGGACTTAAAAGATTCTGTAAGAAATACCAAATCATTAACAATTCTGAAGAAGGCAGCACCACAAAGCTTTTATATCATAAATTCAGTACTTTAGAAGCTGTTGATAAGTAGAATGAATACCTATTTTCACATTCTAGCTAATGACATGTTCCAAATGCAGATAATTATAGGTTAATTTGAAAATTTTAAATTTGTCTAAAATATCTTTCATGTTTTCCTGTCAACAAGTCTATTAGTTGAAATTTACTAAAATAATGATTATTTGTTCAAGGTAAGATATCTTTCTTTTAATCATGCCTGATTATATGTTGCTTAATTTTTGTGTGACACATCACATCTACACTGAGCAATTAGTTATAACTGGCTTACCATGAACAAACAAAACAGGCATTAAAATGATTAATCAGTATATTGGTTCTGATCAAGTTCTTACAAGCTCCTTTTCAGAAAGTACCAAAGACTGGAAAAAGTAAGTGAACAGTCATTAATATAATCATTATTTTCACCATTGAGTTAAATTACTATTCCTTTAAAAACAATGTGGTGTTTCCCCTTTCCATCTTTCTGACATTTTATTTCTTTTTTAAGGACAGTTCTGTTCTATAATTTACTTCTTTGTAAAGAAAGAAAGAAAGAAAAGAACTACATCCATTTGTGCCAAATTCTTAATCCCAGATAAGCTTTGACAGATGGAATAAAATACTCAAATAGTCAATGTACTAGCTTTGCTATTATATTAGCTCTTCCACCCCCACATACCCTTTTCACTTAATTGCTGGAAAAAGTAAATCCCACCTGATGAAAATGAACTGAAAATCTGGATGTCACCTCAGAAAAATAGGTTTAATTTCAAAATGTTTAGTCCCATTTCAAGGACAACAATTATATTTCAGCTTAACATTTTTCTCTGTATCTATAATCCTATATAATAAAACCCTAATATGTAAATAGACTAAACAGTGGAACGACCGGTCACTATGATGTACACTGACCACCAGGGGGCAGACATTCAATGCAGGAGCTGCCCCCTGGTGTCAGTATGCTCCCACAGGGGAAGTACTGCTTAACCAGAAGCCGGGCTCACGGCTGGCAAGCGCAGCGGCAGTGGTGGGAGCCTCTCCCACCTCCACGGCAGCACTAAGGACCCCTCAGGGGATGTCCGCTGAGGGGTCCTGGACTGTGAGAGGGCGCAGGCTGGACTGAGGGGAACCCCCCCCCACCCTCCCAGTGCACGAATGTTGTGCACCGGGCCCTCTAGTCACATGATAAAAGCTACCAGTACTCCCCAAGAAAAAATTCAGAAAAATGTTCCACTGGAACACTGCTTTTATTGTCTCTTTGAGAAAATGTAGAAAAGTAAATACACTGCTTTGCATAATAAACAATAAAGCAATGCTTATTTTTCTAGTAATAAAATCACAAAAAGCCATCAGAGTAAGGTATTCTTTGCTTCCTTCTACCCCCCCCCCCCCACAAAGAAATCTCTTCATGTCATCAATTGACTAGATATTTTAAAAAAAAACAGGACAAATTAAAAAGAAAATCATAAACTAGAACTACTATTTTACTTTTTTTCAAAAAATCCCAGGAAAAATTAATTTTACTAAAAGAAGAAGCAGCACAGCCAAAATTCTTACAAGTTTTGGAAAGCTCATAAAAGAGAAAGGACATCCAATTGTTCCTTTGACATTCTTCTAATATTTAGAAGTGGAAACAATGGGAAATAAAGCAATTTCTATGTATTAACAGACCACTAACCTACAAATGAGATAGAAAGATAAAAAATGTCACAGTTAGTTAATCTTTAAACCCTTTATCTAATAAACTTTTAATCCCCCAAATATTTGTACTCTAGGATAAAATGGTAGCAATTTTCTTTTATATTCAGTTTCTTTGCCTTGTTCTACAGAAAAACTGTAAAGATGTCTTGTTCACTGAAGGGACACTAACCAGCCCTCTCTGGTGTTACTAAGTGGTTAGAGTGCTGGCCTGTGCACCAAAGAAGGGTCGAAGGTTTCATTCCAGGTCAAGGACATGTACCTGGGCTACAGGTTTGATCACATGCTCCAGAGGGGCATGTGTGGGAGGCAACCAATCGATGTGTCTCTTTCACATTGATATTTCTCTTTCTCTATCTCCCCCCCCCTCTTCCTTCTACTCTTTTTTAAAAAAATTAGTGAAAAAATATATTCTGGGGTGAGGATTTACTAGTAAAAAAAGGGGGGGGAGGGAGAAAAAAAAAAGGTACCAAATCTGAAAAATTTTATAATCCTTTAATACAAAATAACTAAACATAAATTTGAAATACATAAAAGCAAGAATACCGAAAAAATCATTTACTATTCCTTGTTCAATTACATGATATAGTTCAAATATTTTGGTTTTTCTTAGTCTCAAAAGAGATGATCAGATCTGGAAACATATGATGGGTCACACTATAACACAGATAGGTTTTAAATTTTGTTTTTGTTCATTAATCACTTAAACAACAAGTGGTTGTTAAACACTTATTTTTTCCAGGTGCTGTGCCAGGCCACGGGATGCAAGGATAAATAATACAGTAATACCTTTTAGAAAGCTCACAGTCTAGTAGTCTTCATATTATTATTTTTTTATCCTCTTAGTCACCATACACATCCATGCCTCAATCTATGCTTAATCATACACTGGAACAGATCACTCCATTTCTGTCAATCTAAATCATATTTATAATTCAAGTTCTACATCTTCTATCAATCCTTACAATAATTTCAGGCAGTGTTTGAACTCTAAGATATTAAGATTTGAAAAAATAACTTGACAAACCTCTATTTCCTTTCAGTTCTTAGCAGGATACTAGGCACATAAAAGATTCTTAAAAAAATTAAAAGTTAAAAATTTCAACACATGTAAAAATAAAAAACAAATACTTCAAAGTTGCTATCTATTTCTTTCACAAAAATTTATCCTCTGTGATAATGTTTTGACATGAAAACTTGGCTAGGCTAACAGACTCGTTACTCGATCAAGCACTAATTTAGATGTTACTAATTTAGATGCTGCTCTGAAGATATTTTCAAGAAGTAGGTAAAGGTCCCAATCAGTTGACATCCAGTAAGGAAGTATTCTGGACTAGAGGTCCAGTGCATGACACTCGTGCACTTGGGGGAGAGGGGGTGTGTCAGTCTAGCCTGCAACCTCTTGCAGTCCAGGACCCCTTGGGGGTTGTCCGCCTGCTGGCTTAGGCCCACTCCCCCCCCATCCCGGGAACAGGCTAAAGTTAGCAGTCAGACATCCCTCTCGCAGTCCAGGGCTCTGGCAGTCTGGGACCCCTCGATCCTTACCACCCGCTTGCAGCAGAGGCGGGAGAGGCTCCTGCCAGCACTGCTGTGCTTGCCAGCCATGAGCCCGGCTTCTAGCTGAGTGGCTCTTCCCCTGTGGGAGTGCACTGACCACCAGGGGGCAGCTCCTGCGTTGAATGTCTGCCCCTGTTGGTCAGTGCATGTCATAGCAACTGGTCATTCATATTAGGGTTTTATTATCCCATAAAATAAAGAGGTGATATGCAAATTGACCAGCACACCCTCACACAAGATGGCCACCCCCATGTGGTCACAAGATGGCTGGCAGGGGAGGGCAGTTGTGGGTGATCAGGCCAGCAGGGGAGGGCAGTTAGGGGTGTCCAGGCCAGCAGGGGAGGACAGTTGGGGGTGACCGGGCCTGCAGGGGAGGGAGGGCAGTTGGGGACAACCAGGCCGGCAGGGGAGGGCAGTTGGGGGCAACCGGGCCTGCAGGGGTGGGCAATTGGGGGTGACCCAGCTGGCAGGGGAGGGCAGTTGGGTGCTATCAGGCTGGCAGGGGAGCAGTTAGGTATCAATCAGGCTGGCAGGCAGAAGTGGTTAGGGGCAATCAGGCAGTCAGGCAGGCGAATGAATGGGAGCCAGCAGTCCCGGATTGTGAGAGGGATGCCAGATTGGAGAGGGTGCAGCCTGGGCTGAGGGAACCCTCCCCCCACCCCCACCCCACCCCCAGTGCATGTGCACCAATTTTGTACACCAGGCCTCTATTATAGGATAATTGGGGAGGGCCAAACTGAATCAGTTGGACAGCCTTAAAACCATAGCCCAGGGTTCCCTGACCAAATAAATTCTATCTGTGGGAGATAGCTTTGGCCCATGCCTGTGGAGTTCGAGCCTGCTGGTGAGCTCCCCTTTCTGGTTTCATGCCCTCTGGTTTTTGGACTGCTTAGCCATTTTCCACAATGATTTAGGCCAATTCCTTGAAATCTCAATCTCTCTCTTAAACTCTTTCTTAATATCTCTCTCTGTTTCTATCTATCTCACTTATTGGTCTGCTTTTTCTGGTGGAACCTATAATTATTCTAATCATATAATTATTATACCAATACATTTTCAGAGAATGTGTGCCCCTGCTTTATAATTGGAAAACTGGACATTTTATCAATTATGGAAGTTAGTATATATTAATGTATGTGAGTATATAAAGTAAGGTGTATACACAAGTTTGAATTGGGGTGAATGTGATAACAGGTATAAACTTGAGTAGGGATTTTAACAACTCTTGGCTTAAACTTCAGCTTTCAATTAAAGTGGCCTAGATATAGAGAAAAACTGAAAAGGAGTTCTAAACAGTCTGTCAACATACAGTATACTTCTTTGTGAACAGAGCACTCACTAGGCAATGGGGAGTATCACAAGGAAAAAGAGGACATGGTTTTATGCAAAGTTGCTAATGTCCGGAGGCAAGGCAAGAGGCTGAGAAAATATATAGAGGAGGTGGTGACATGTAATATTTATCATATGCCAGACATTACATATATGTTGCTCATTTAGCCTCATAACACGATGAAGTAAACATTATTATTTCTATTTCCAGAGAGGAAAAATGAGGCATAGAGTTGTCCAAGGTCACAAAGCTAACAGGTAACAGAATCAGAATTTGAACACAAACTTATCTAACTCTAAAGCCCCAACTTTCGTTTTTTGCACTATCAATTCATAGAAGAAAATGATTCCTTAAAAGTACAGTGAGTCATTTACTGAACACATATCATGTATTAGAAAATTGTATTAAGGTCTATGTTAGACCACTTTATATTTACACTAGAGGCCTGGTGCACGAAATTCGTGCACGGGGGTTGTGTCCCTCAGCCCAGCCTGCACTCTCTCCAATCTGGGATTCCTCGAGGGATGTCCGATCCCGCTAGGATCGGGCCTAAACGGGCAGTCGGACATCCTTCTCACAATCCAGAACTGCTGGCTCCCAAATGCTCGCCTGCCTGCCTTCCTGATTGCCCCTAACCACTTCTGCCTGCCAGCCTGATCACCCCCTAACCACTCCCCTGCCAGCCTGATTAATGCCTACCTGCTCCCCTGCCAGCCTGTTTGCCCCTAACTGCCCTCTCCTGCAGACTTGATCACCCCCAATTGCCCTCTCTTGCAGGCCTGGTCCCTTCCAACTGCCCTCCCCTGCTGGCCTGATTGCCCACAACTGCCCTCCCTTGCAGGCCTGGTCCCTCCCAATTGCCCTCCCCTGCTGCCCAACTTGTGGCGGCCATCTTGTGTCCACATGGGGGCAGGATCTTTGACCACATAGGGACAGCCATCTTGTGTGTTGGAGTGATGGTCAATTTGCATATTACTCTTTTATTAGATAGGACAGAGGCCTGGTGCATGGGTTGGGGCTGGCTGGTTTGCCTGAAGGGTGTCCTGGATCAGGGTGGGGGTTCCCTTGGGGCGTGGGGCAGGCTGGGTGAGGGGCCTGTGGTGTTTTTGCAGGCCGGCCATCCCCCCGGCAACCCAAGTGGAGGCCCTGGTATCTGGGATTTATTTATCTTCTATAATTGAAACTTTGTAGCCTTGAGTAGAGGCCTGGGGCAGCCAGGGTGTGCGGAAAGCTTGGCTTCCTCTATTGCCAGGGAAACCCAAGCCTCCTGTTCTCTCTGTGGCTGCAGCCATCTTGGTTGGATTAATTTGCATGCTCGCTCCTGATTGGCTGGTGGGCGTGGTGGTTAATTTGCATATTTTCCTTTTATTAGATAGGATTTGCTATGTGTTAGACCACTAAATTAAGCACATTCATTCATTCTTCAGTAGTCACTGGAGTTTATGTTCACTAATTCCAGAGAGAGGGGGAAGGAAAGAGGGAGAAAAAGAAACATCAATGTGAGAGAGAAACATTGTTTCCTGTACGTACCCTGACTGGGGATCAAACCCACCACCTAGGCATGTGCCTGACTGGTAATAAAACCCATAACCAACTGAGCCACATGTCCAGGGCTATTTAATTTTTTTAAAAGATATATTTTTATTGATTTCAGAGAGAAAGGGAGAGGGAGAGAGAGATAGAAACATTAATGATGAGAGAGAATCATTGATTGGCTGCCTCCTGCATGCTCCCCACTGGGAATCGAGCCTGCAACCTGGGCATATGCCCTGACTGGGAATCAAACCGGTGACCTCTTGGTTCCTGAGTTGAAGCTCAGCCGCTGAGCCACACCCGGCTGGCCTATTTAATTTTTTTATTGACTTTTTATAACCCTTCAAGGTAAGTATTATCATTAATTCCCATTTTACAGATGAGGGAACTAAGGCTGGCAATTGACAAAGTAATAGGATATTAGTCAAAGCTTAAGAATCACCTTAATTTAGCACTCTGCTATCTGGAGTAGTTTGTAGACAATCTACCTTCTTCTGAAGGGATGTTTAAGTAAATATACAAATAGAATAGATGCTAATTTAATAGTCAGCATGAACATAATAAAGATTGTTTGATAGAAATTATTACTGGAAGGATAGAAGATTTGATTTCAGGAAAGCATTAGAAAACAAAAACCCAAAGTTTCCTCAGTGAAAATTAATAAGTGAGGACATGAGATGCTTTCATATATACTTTGGCTTACAAAATCAATATATAAATTAGAGCAAATGTAGTTAATGAAACAAATTTACAATCGTCTATTCTTTCCACCATACACAACCCCTGCCAAGTTCAAGTGATTAGAATGAATAAGGAGATTATCAGTCTTGAATCAGTATATAAGAAAAAGTTTAAGCCCTTTCAAGTACATAACATCTATTTTAGCATTCACCTGACAAAATCTACTCTCAAATTTACTGGATTTTTGGCTAACCTACTATTTAAATGTAATTAGAAAAATGTTTCAGCTGTATGCTTCAATTAATTCAAAATTGCTACTGAAGTAACAAATACAAAACACTATACATATTCATTTACGTATTTACATTTAAATCACCCTTTTTATAAAAAAAGGCAGAAGTAAAAAAAAAGGTAGAAGTTTCAAAAATGATAAAAGTTCAATGAGTGAATTGCAATTCCTTAGAGAGAGGAGAGCAGTTATAACTCTTTCATTTATACTTGACATTTTCCATTACCCTTTCTTAGAATTCGCAGTAAACAATTACTTGCACTCACTTTATGATTTAGGTAAGGCTCAACAGCCACTTCCTCTAAATAAGGAACCAAGGTTAAGAGAGGTTAAATGCTTCAGAGCAGATCAGACGTGGAACTAGCTATATAACTGTGGGGTTCTCAGGAAATGATTTACTCTTTCCTTCAAGCAGGTGTAAACATACGAAGACACATGATATTATAGACATTCCAAGTAGCTTCTTTACATTTCAACCACTTTCTTTTACTCAAAGGCATCTAAAAAGTATAGTATAAACATAGATAAATATATAAAAATGGTATGAAAAGATGTTATAAGCAAATATAATTATTAATACTATCAGTAGCACTTTATTTTTTATTTTATTAAATAAAAATTATATAATTGCCATTTAGTTGTAATTTGGAAAACTCTTCATCTGAGGAATGAATAATAAAATGTAAGGTGTTAATAAAGAAATTATAGATACATTAATGATATTTATACTTGTTATTAGCTTATTAATTACTAATCACTCAAGATGTGGTAAGCTAAGGGCAGCTGATTTTAACAAAAGGTCTTTTAACAGAGGTTGTGCACAACATTCTTAAGGTTCATGTCAGAATAGGGAGAAAACATTTTTTGGAAAAATTTATGGGTAGATGTGTAAAAACTAAATGTTCATCTAATGAATTAATTCTTTAGGAGAATATTGAACAAACTATTTACAACCCATTGTTTGCATTTATTTTTCTAAATTTGTGATTGTAAGATTTAAAAAATAAATTCTACTAGTATGTTTAATCTCAATGTCTTCTTATACTTCTTTTCAAACCTGTATCTTTACCCTTCTTTATGTGCCACTATAATCAGATGTTGTGAAACTATTATACTGTCACAAGAAATGGATTTTGTGATTTCTGGTGGGAAATAAACCAGTCAGACAAATGAACCATTACAAGAAAAAAATCATATTTTTATGAAAAGTAATGGATCTAGATATTAATGACCATCACCCCTGAACTCACTGCTGAATGCTGAAGAAAAAGGATCTCCCCCTTAATTCTCTATTTAAAAGGAATGGCTTCTTTTAGAGAAAAAACCTTCGTTTTTTCATATTATAAATCGTATGTTTATACTACAGTCATAGGAGAGCTGTTGCAAGATGGAGAAGCTGCCTAAGAGTATATTTCCTCCATCCCTTGCTACTTATTTTAATAAACACTTCAAAATACTCCAGAAAGTGAGAACCATTTCTTTTTTAACAGGGAATACTAGAGAATAACTTAAAGATTTTACTTTTTAGAGGTTCATATCAGCTGTATGATCGGGATCAAACAGAAGATGAACAAGTCTACTAACTCCCAAGCATGTGATTATCACAAAACAGACAAATATGCCCATTAAAAGTGCAAAACCTCAGGCCAGAATTTATCCTCAGGAAAGAGACCTTGCTTCCTCCTCTTTCATTAAAGGTCCACTACCTAATTAATGCTTCAATTTGGCTACATGAAGTGTTAAGCATTTATAGAATATTGTAGGAAATTAAACAGCATTTGTACATAGGGCTAATTTCTGTGGGGAGATATGTCTTAAGCTCCAAATAACTAAATTACAAATAAACTTTGGGCATATTGCTCATTTTGTTCACACTGGATGCACTGGCAAAGGACTGATGAAGATCCAAAAAGATGATCACATTAATAGGTAGTAAGTTGCAGATACCTGAATGGAGAGGCAAGGGATAGGTGATCTATAACGTTCTGATACAGATCCTTCCTCATTGGATTACCGTTTGAGTTTCATCCTAAATACTGTAATGTATTTAACCAATAGGGACTACAGTGGAATGCATAAACTAACAAAACCAGTTTGATGAAAATAATAAATAAAACAGCAATAATAATACTTTCACATTACATACATTTCTTCAAAGTGTTCCTCTATAAATTTATGACTTTAATATTACAAATAAATATATCAACTTCTTGAATGCTTTGTTCTTACGTGTACAAAGTAGTCTATAAAGTCTAAAAGTTCTATAACACCATCTGTCTTTTTAAATAATAGCTTTATTGAGATCTAATTCACATGCTTTACAATGCACACATTTAAGGTGCACAAGTCAGTGGTTTTTAGTACTGTATATTCAGAGATGTGCAATCAACACCATCATCAATATCATAACACTTTCCTAACTCCCCAAAGAAACCTTGTACCCATCAGTTCCCCTTCGCCCCCACAAAATAAAGAAAATTTCAGCCTTAGGTAACTACCACTGTAACTTCTGTTTCTGTGTATTAATTATTCTGGACTTTTCACATAAATGATATTAGACAATATGCCACCCTTTGTAAATGGTTTCATTTTGTTTAGCATAATGTTTTTGAGGTTTATCCATGTTGTGACATGTGTCAGTACTCCATCGTCTTTATTGCTGAATACCATTCCATTGTATTGATATAATAAGCTTTATTTATCCATTTATCAGTTGGTAGATATTTGAGTTGTTTCTACATTTTTGCTATTATGAATAATGCTGTTATGAACATTCATGTACAAATTTTTGTACAGACTCAGGCTTTCATTTCTTTATATACCCAGGAGTGAAACTGCTGGGTCATATGGTAATTGTGCTCAGCCTTTTGAGTAGCTGCTAACATTCCCATCAGCATGCATGCGGGTTCTACTTTATCCACACATCCTTGTCAATACTTGTTATCTGTCTTTTGATTATAGCCATCCTAGTGAGTGTGAAGTTGAATTTCATTGTGTTTTGATTTGCATTTCTCTGATGGTTAATGATGTTGAACATTTTTTCAAGTGCTTATTAACACCTCTGTTTTATGTATATGTGTATGTAAGCATTTTCAGAAAGTGGATATAAGGTTGTGAGTTTTAAAGCTATAAGATTAACTGTGATGAAATTACAATTAACTTGTTAACTTTGACATCTTAGCTGAGGAAAACCTCACAGTGCTAAGCACTTATCACTCTAATTTATATTGCAATAGATCTTATTCTTCTAGAAGATTGGCATTTCAATAAAGACAGCACCCATGTTTTCTTTAGATTTGTACCTGTCAAATTAATGAATAGGAACACACATTAGGCATGCTAAATGAATGATAAATTAATAAATTTAACATCTGATATCATATTACCTCCACAAATCTCCCTCTCAGATAGAATGGACAGATTGTATTCAATCCCCTTTTGAAAAATGATGATCATATACAACTATGCTTTGAATTAGTAAAACCATTACAAAACTCCAGGTTTCCATAATTCTAAATTTAGTAATCAGTATGCCTTTGCTTAGGCCAGATATTTTTCAAGTTCAGATGATCTAAGTTTTAAAATATCTATAATAATGCAATGTCTTTGCTTTGGTATATGAACATGAATAGGTAGTTCAATTATTTTAAAAAAAGTGAACATAAAACTAGATATCATATCATTAGGATATGGTAAAGCTTAATTTTCTCATTAATTGTGAAATATGTGATTAATGAAGTCTTTATTTCTCTTAAATATAAGAAGCAAAACTGGAGAATGAATGTATACTGGATGAACCCATAATGAGGGCTCGAGTTCCAGTTGCAAATCTATCTCTTGAGTTAGGTGACATTAGCAAATTATTTAACCTCTTTGAGCTTTAGTTTCCGCTTTTTTCAACATGACTGGATAACAAAATTTAACTCAAAGGCCTACTGATGGGACTAAATATGCAATGTATTAGCATGCAGTAAGCATGTATTAAAATGTTATTACTCAAGGAAACATTGTTAACACATTGGGGACCAGTAGTTTAATTGCTAGCTTTACCTAGTGGCCAGATAAATGATTGGCCACAAGCCTAAGAACAGAAAGCATGAGAATTCTCGTGATCCATCCACAATGTGTAGGTCCAATGTGGATCAATTTTCAAATAAAAAAATTCTTTAACCTATACCAAGCTACTAGGATTAATCTCAATGTCTTAGCTTGGTGGGGAACTAGATGACACAGATGGGAAAAAGATTTCGTATCTTTTGAATTATGTTATCTATCTATCTATCTATCTATCTATCTATCTATCTATCTATCTACCTACCTACCTACCTACCTACCTACCTACCTACCTACCTACCTACCTACCATCCTAACATGCAAATAGACCAGACGGTGGAACAACCTAACAAGCGAACAAATGAATAACCAAACAACCGGTCACTGTGATATGCACTGACCACCAGGGGGCGTGCATGGAACATGGTAGACGTCAGCAGCAGGTGGCAGAGTGTGGAACATGGCAGGAATAGGCCGTGGTGGGATGGTGGAGCAGGTTAGCGGGGGCACCAGACCAAGGCACCGCGCCAGTAGCTGTCATCGGTGTGAGCCTCTGGCTGTTACTGAAAATTCTGTGTTCCTGCATGCCACGGTCGCACCCAGCGCTTGCACCTGCTGCCGGCCCTGATCACTCAGTGCTGTCAGTGGGTGTGAGCAGCAGCTGCCAGCCCCAATCACCCCTGAGGGCTTTTCCACCTCCCCCTGTTTCTGAGGGGCAATCGGGCAGCAGCTGCCACTTGTACCCACTGCTGGCGCCGGCCCCAATCACTCTGCATTGTCAGCATGTGTGATCAGCAGTAGCAGAAGTGGGGCTGCCAGCAGATGGGACAGGGGGCTGTGGCAGGAGGGGCCGGGTGGGGGCGCGGAGGATAGGCTGAGACCTGCCCCATGCCAACTGCAGCCTTGCGACCCACAGTTCCTTTCAAGGTGCACAAATTCGTGCACTGTGCCCCTAGTTTGTACATATTATTATATTCAAAATAAGCCTACAAAAAAGCCCAAATAACTTTGATATTTGACTATTAAAAGAAATATATTGTTATGAGAAAATTATTTCTATAAGTGAGCAGAAGAGTTTATATGACCTAATAACATGAAGTAATAACAAAAATATATGCTTACATGAAAGCAAATGTGTTATTATTTTAATTTCGGACATTAATTGGAACATTAAACAAACAAAAAATGGTTTAACATTAGTGATTTAATTTTATGTGATGTCCCTAGTATGTTTATTTGACTTATTGTCTATCACACATTTTATATACATGAAACCATTATTTACTGACTTAAGTAAACATTTTCAATATGAAGGTGAATTTTTTTTTGGAAGCCAAGACAGATTATAATCCATTAATATATCTTTCAACAAAAAGAATGAAATCTTCCATTGGTTAGGCTGATAAACTCTTTCGTGTCAAAACTAAGCCTCTTTATCATGATAACCCAGAATAATGGTCGGCTGCTCTAGGCATTTTATCTACTTTACAGATGAAAAATCAGCTCTACTTTCATGGAATTAGATTAATGCCATAACAAGAAATACTTCTGGGGCTGAACTTGCTTCATGCCTTCAAAGCTGCCTGTAAATTTAAAGTACTTCCTGAACTCAAAAGATAAGACAGGAGAAGTAAAAAGGAAAAACAGTACAGTGACCCCTATACTGAAGGAAAATATTGCTTCCTGAAAAAGCTGTTGAAAGCTACTTGGTAAGGGCATTATGCTCTAGAAAGCCTACGGCAAGTCTGTTTTAGTTGAACATGGGGATTTTGTTCATTTATCAGACAGTTACTATAAATCTGTTCTTTCTATAATCCCTTTTGATACACTTTCTTTAAGTCATTTTGGTAAAAGCTAAAGTAATAACTTTCCTAGCTTTTAGTACACACAAATTGCTCATTATTTTACATATAACATTTTATAAAGGATTACAGTTTAACACATTTGGAAAAATGCTGACCCCAAGGTCTAGAATTAAATTTTGGTTCAGAATGTGTACCAAGGCAGCAAATCCAGTTTACATCCAATTGTGTAGTCAGACCTAACCCTTTCCCCTCAATTTTTTAAATGAGGCAATATTTGGAATATATAAAAGTTTTTCAAAAGGTGATCATAATATGAAATGACAATTTTTATACAGGAGACACATAATGAGGGGAAAAAGAAAGCACGCTGGCTATAGATATGCATTTGAACATGTTCATGTGAAATTGAAGATAAAGCCAATAAAATATAACCATTATATGATCTAAAAGAGAAAGGAGAAATGAGGAAATAGGCCCATTAAGAACACAACAAAGAAAATCAAGGGAAATACAAAATCTATCAATTTATATATACCTGGCCATTTACAGTGTGATCAGCACTGTGGAATATACAAAAAAGAAGTAGATTCTACAGATGCATAACTGAGCATTCATTAAATAGTAGACACTATGCTAATTACTAGAGATAATATGGTTTTAAGATAGGCAAGGACTTTCTCAAATAGCTAGCATTCTAGCAGAAATTAGAAAAGATAATTACCATTTGAGGTAACTCAATAAAGGCAACAAGCATGATTATATGACAGCTTGGGAGTAGGCTAGCTCATGGAAAAGCAAGAGAAGCAATTTTAGATAGGTGACCAGAAAGTTGTACTTGAAGTTTGGACTTTATTATAGGAGCAATTGGCAGTTTTGCAAGGGATTTAAACACCAAAGTACTGTATGCGGACTTGCATTTTAAAGGTCACTCCTGAGAGGAGGGTCAAGATGGCAGCGTATATAAATGCCATACTCACCTCCTCCCACAATCACCTCAAAATTATAACTAAACTACAGAATAACTAGCATTCAGAACCACCTGTAATCTGGCTGAATGGAAATCCTACAACTAGAGAATTAAAGAAGCAAGCACATTCAAACTGGTAGGAGGGGTGAAGACTCAGGGTGGGCTGTTCCGACACCCACATGTGCCATTTTGTAACTGGAAGGGATATCTTGGTTGCAGAGGTCCCCCATGAGAAGCAAGGGGTCACAGCCCCACACCAGACCCCTCAGCCCATCAAGAGAAGTCCCCATAAATTTGGGCTGTAAAAACCAGTGGGGATAGTGGCTGAGTGACAAGGAGGCTGTTGGGAGTCCCAGGCAGTTCCTCTTATAGGGCCCATGCATAGACTGACACAGACACATTCCCTTTCAAGCACTGGGACAGCAGCTTGAGAGGATCCAGGGACATGCAGGGAGGAACTGAATTATCTAGCATCAGGGCAAGAACGCGGGGAAGCTGTCTCCCAGGCAAAAGTGCTGGCCGAGATCATTGTTCCTTTGCTGAGACCTTCCCAAAGAGCCCACAGGTAGGCACCATATCTGAGTCTCCATCAACCTGGTCCACACAATTCATCTGGCCTGGTGATTCCCTGAGGCCCCACCCCACCCCACCCCAGCCCACCTGATTTTCAGCCCCACCCAAGCTGTTTCCAGTTGTTTTTCCATATGAATGGCCTGTCCTGGCTCAGGCTCCAGACTTTCCTAAAATCTCTCAAAAAAGCAATATCTGGCCGCAGCATGCCCCACTCGATAAATGGCTCTAGGCCTGGTAGCAGCAGCAGCTTGCTGTGGTTAACAGCTGGGCCTCTCCTGGGCACCACCAAACCCAACACAAATAGCTGCCATCTATAAATTGCTCTGTAGGGAAGCCGCAGAGCTAGTGCACCTGGCAGTCAGCTTCAGACCACGCACGTTTACAACCTGACCACTGCCACACTCAAGGGGCATACTTGGTGAGCACCAAAGTCCCACTGAAGCAAGTCCTGCTCCATAGGGGCATCTCCTGGATAGCATCTCTTCCACTGTAGTCTGGTCTTCACAGCCGATTGGCCTGGAAGAATCAATCTCTCCCAGTGATGGCAACAGCAATCAAGGCTCAACTACAATAGGACAATAAACACAGCCCACACAGGGGGCACACCTAGAGTGTCCAGTTCAGGAGATTGGGTTGGCTGAACCTCTGGACCCTACAGAATGGCCTACTACACAAGGCCATTCTACCAATTCCAGGAGATATAGCAGCTCTACCTAATACGGAGAAACAAAGACAGGGAAGAAGCCAAAGTGCAGAGATAAAGAAACATGTCTCAAATGAAAGAACAGAAGAAATCTTCAGAAAAATAATGAAATGATATGGAAGCAAGCAAACTACCAAATACAGAGCTCAAAACAATGGTTATAAAGATGTTCAAGGAACTTAACGAGAACTTCAAGAAACTTCGTGAAAACTTCAAGGAACATAATGAGAACTTCGAGGAACTTAGTGAGAACATCAACATAAAAAAGAACCAGTCAGGAATGAAGAATACATTAACTGAAATGAAGAATAACTTACAGAGAATCAAAAGTACATGATACTGACAATCAAATTAGGGATTTGTAATATGAGGAAGCAAAAAATACCCAATCAAAACAGCAAGAAGAAAAATAAGACCAAAAAAAATATGAAGACAGTGAAAGGAGCCTCTGGGACAACTTCAAGAGTACCAACATTCCCATCATGATGGTGCCAGAAGAAGAGAGGGAGCAAGAAATTGAAAACCTATTTGAAAAAATAATGATAGAAAGTTTCCCATACCTGGTGAAAGAAATAGACATACAAGTTCAGGAAGCACAAAGAATCCCAAACAAAATGAACCCACAGAGGACCACACCAAGACATATCATAATTAAAATGCCAAATGTTAAAGACAGAGAAAATAATAAAAGCAGCAAGAGAAAAGCAATTAGTTACCTACAAGGGAGTGCCCATATCACTGTCAGCTGATTTTTCAACAGAAACTTTGCAGGCCAGTCGGAAGTGGCAAAAAATATTCAAAGTGACAACAACCAAGATTACTCTACCCAGCAAAATTATCATTTAGAATTGAAGGCCAGATGAAGAGCTTCCCAGACAAGAAAAAGCTAAAGGAGTTCAACACTACCAAACCAGTATTACATGAAATATTAAAGGGCCTTCTTTAAGAAGAAGAAGAAAAAAGATAAAAATATAGACAATAAAATGACAATAAATACTATCTAACAACAATTTAATCTAAAAATCAAAATAAACAAAGAAGGAATCTAATGAACAAAATAAACTGATGAATAAAATAGAACCAGAGGCACTGAAACATGGAACAGGCTGATGAATTTCATAGGAAACTGGGGAGGGGGGAACCCTAAGAGATTAAGCAAAGAAGTTATATGCATCTATGTATTACCCATGGACACAGACAATAGGAAGGTGAAGGCCAGGGATGGGGCGGGATCTGGGTAGAAGGGGGTGAAAAGGGGACATGTGTAATATGCTCAACAATAAATATCTTTTAAAAATAAAATAAAAAGAGCACCCCAGCCCTAGCTGGTGTGTCTCAATGGTTAGAGTGTCAGCCTGCACACCAGAGGGTCATGTGTTCAATTCCCAGTCAAGGACACATATCTGAGTTGCAGGTCCAATCCTCGCCCCCAGTTGGGGCATGTGTGGGAGGAAACTAATCAATGTGTCTCTGTCACAGTGATGTTTCTCTTCCAATCTTTCTCTCTCCTCTTTCTTTCTCCCTATCCCCTTACCCGTTCACTCTCTCTCAAATGGAAAAAATATCCTCACTCCTCAGGTGAGAATTAAAGAAAAAAAAAAAAAAAAAGGTCACTATGATTATTCTGGTGAGAATGGCTTGGAAAGAGTTAAAAAGTAAAAGTAAGGAGACAAGTTATTGCAGTAGGCCAGGAGTAAAATAATAATGTCTTAACATAAGCCCTTGACAAGTGTGACTTAGTTGGTTGGAGCATTGTCCTGTGCACTAAAGGGTCATGGATTTGATTCCTGGTCATGGCATATAACCAGTTTGCAGGTTTGATCCCTGGTCTGGGTGCATGCAGGAAGGAACAGATCAATGTTTCTCTCTCACATCAATGTTTCTCTCTCTTCCTCTCTTTCTCTAAATTATATGGAAATATAGCCATGGTGAGGATTAAAATAATAATCTATATGTATAAAAGCCTAAACGACCGAATGACCGGTTGCTATGACACGCACTGACCACCAGGGGACAGACACCCAATGCAGGAGCTGCCCCCTGGTGGCCAGTGCGCTCCCACAGCGGGTGCACCACTCAGCTGACTGATGGGCGCCAGACGCTGAGTTCATGGCTGGCAAGTGCAGCTGCAGCAGCGCGAGCCTCTCCTGCCTCCGCGGCAGCACTACCAAGCAGTGGCAGCAGGCAGAGTGGAGCGAGCACAGGCTCCTCCCTGGTTGCCTGCCACTTTGTTTGTTTGTTTATTTTAAAATATATTTTATTGATTTTTTTGAGAGAGGAAGGAAGAGGGATAGAGAGCTAGAAACATCGATCAGCTGCCTCCTGCACACCCCCTACTGGGCATGTGCCCGCAACCAAGGTACATGCCCTTGAACAGAATCGAACCCGGGACCCTTCAGTCCGCAGGCCGATGCTCTAGCCACTGAGCCAAACCAGTTTTGGCTGCCTGCCACTTTGCCCACTACTACATCCCTCAGGGGATGTCAGACTGCCGGTTTCAGCTGATCCGAGGGGTCTTGGATTGCAAGAGGCCAGGCTGAGGGACCCCATCAGTGCACAAATCCGTGCACCGGGCCTTCTAGTAATAATAATAATAATCTTAAGTAGAATTGTAATTGATTATAAACGAAGAATAAATGGATTCCAGATATACTGTAAAACTAGAGACTTCCTGAAGGAAAAGGAATAATCAAGGATGACTCCCAGAATCTGGCCAGAGATTCCAGAGCCAAACACTACAGTGATGCCATATACACACGTGTTAGACATGAGGGAGAAATAGGATTGACAATGTACATCAAGACATCTGTGTGCATATAATCAAGTAACCAGTTGAACATTACATTTGAAGATCAGAAAAGATGTGTACTCTAAAAAGTACATTTGGAAATCATCACCCTATGAATGATTTTTATAGCCACGACTATGGCTAAGATCAACTATGACAATAATGAATGAATAAATGATAAAATTCAGAATGTATCAAACTTTTAAATTTATTGGCCCATATTTCTTCCTAGAATTATTTACTGAGTAAACATCCTTTTCATTTCTAATAATGCTAGTATGTCTTTTCTTTTTTTACTTGATGAATCTTAGAAGCACTTTGTTTGCTTATCTTTTTAAAAAGCAAGGTTTTAAATTTAAATCTCTCATTTTCTATTTCATTAGTTTCTGTACTTATAGTTATCATTTCTCTTCTTTCATTTGATTCTTAGTGGATGCTTTAAGATTTTCTATATTCAAAATTTTAACTGCAAATATAGTGTTTTGGTCTACTTAGGCTGCTATAACAAAAAACCACAGACTAGGTTATTTGTAAACAACAAGAATTTATTTCTCACAGTCTGGAGACTGGGAAGACCAAGATCCAGTGTTTGGTGAGGGCCCACTTCTGGTTTCATAGATGCCCATCTTCCCCTGTGTCCTTATGTTGTAGAAGGGGCAAGGAATCTCTTTGGAGCCTCTTTTTTATGAGCACTGATCCCACTTGTGAGAGTTCTACTCTCAAGACCCAATCACCTACCAAAGGTCCCTACTCCAAATACCAAAACATTAAGGATTAGATTTCATCATATGAATTTGTAGGGACACAGTCTATAATAGCAGATAGACTTTTACTTAGATAGCAGTTTTACTTCTTCCTTTCTAATCTATATGCCTTTTATTTTTCTTGGTTAATTTCTATGGTTAGAACCTCTAGTACAATGTACAATAGAAATTGCTTAGCTCTATATCCAAAATATTTTCTTTCATGTTTTCCCTAAAAATTTATAGTATGCACTTTACATTTAATTCTGGATCCCTTTTGATTTGATTTTTGTATGAGGTATGGGGTTTAAGTCAGAGTTCACTTTTTGCTCATGGATGTCCAATTCCTGAAGCAACATTTTGAAAATGGTATCCTTCCTCCACTGTATTGTTTTGTACCTCTTATACAAATCAGTTGAACATATTTGCATAAGTTAGTAAACAATATTTTAAACTATAACTTTTAGTTAATTTCTCATTGGCTGGCCTAAGGTGTAGATTCACATAAACTTAATTCCAGTAAAATATGTAAATGTTATTCCAATATAGCTCTATTGCCTCCTTCCTCTTGTTCTATTACTATACATATTGAATCTATACGTATGTTACAAACCCACCAATACATTTTTATATGTACTATATTAACTAATTTTATGTCTTTTAGCGAATAGAGAGCAAATATATATTTACTGAATTTGTTATATTAACCTTCTTATTTAACACTAGAGGCCTGGTGCACGAAATTCGTGCACTTTGGGGGGGTTCCCCCTCAGCCTGGCCTGTGCCCTCTCATAGTCTGGGAGCCCTTGGGGATGTACTTCTTGTAAGGCAGATCTGTTAACAACAGAATATCTTGGATTTGTTTGTCTAGGAAAGTATTTCACCTTCAATTTTGAGATATTTCTGTTAGACAGAAGATTATTTGTTCATTTTTTTTTTCTTTCAGCACTTTAAATGTGTCATCCCAATGCTTTCTGATCCCCATTGATTCTGATGAGAAATCAGCAAAAAATCTTATTGGTGCTCCCTATTATGTAATGACTTTTTATTCCTCCTGCTTTCACGATGTCCTATTTATTTGTCTTTCTACATTTTGACTTTATATGTTTTTGCATTTATCCTAGTTAGCATTCTGTGAGATTATGAAATGTGTAGATTCTTGTTTTTCATTACTTTGGGAAGTTTTCAACCATTATTTCTTCAAATATCTTTTCTGTATTTTCAGACATGATAATTATAGTACAGAACAAGGCATCAAAGTATTTAGATTTTCTTAACTATGTGATCAGGAATAAGATGCTTCATTTTTTTTAATCTCATTCCCTTACATGGATTAATTCTACTTCACCTAGCTCAGTGGATTCCTATGAGGACCAAATTACATGCTATCTAGTAAAAACGAGACACAAAATATTAAGCAAAACTTTCCCCCCAAGGATAAAGCCTTTATCTATATGCCTTTGATCTCATTCCTTCCATTAGTTATCATTTTTCATACGGCATCATCAGACTCTTCTGTTCTATCATATATTCTTCAGCCAGTATATAAACTTGAATTTCTTATGTTTTTAAACAAACCTTCTCACTCACCCAACACTCTTATTAATATTATTGATTTCAGAGAGGGAGAGAGAGAGAAACATCAATGATGAGGGAGAATCATTGATCGGCTGCTGCCTGCACGCCCCACACTGGGGATCGAGCCTGCAACCAGGGCATATGCCCTGGCTGGGAATTAAACCATGACCTCCTGATTCATAGGCTGACACTCAACCACTGAGCCATGCCAGTCAGGCCCAACATTCTTTAACTCTATGTAATCTGCCTACTATCACCATCTCTTTGGTATAGATCTTCAAGTCTCTGACATGAAGGACAAGTTGTTGTTTTTTTTTAACACAGTTCAACATAGACTCCATATACAGTACTATTTTTCCAAGACTTGTTTATAAATTGTACCACAAGAAACTCACCACAGGTGTTTCCCAACATTTGAAATTGTCTGTTCCTTGTTCAATGAGGAAGCAATGTCAACTTGATAAAAAGTTTCTAAATACTTAATCTAGATTCCAGTTGTAAGTCATTGAAGACTGGGATCAAATGTTTCCCAGACCACATTCTGCTGTAGTGCTTTGGTGTTTTAACTGTCACAGGTGATATATCCAAGCCTATTAGCTGGTTCATTCAGTGATGAATTATTACCTTTCCGAACCATCCTCCATCTCCTGTCTTGATTTTCATTTCTTTCTCCACCACTTAGGAAGCATTCCCCAAATGCTGCTTTTGGAATTCTTTTTATGTTCTTTCTCCTCAGTAATCTTAATACTCTAGAAGCTTTACCAAACCCATCATATGCTGACTTCCAAATCTGTACCTTTAGCTCTGACTCACTTCCCAAGAACTATAATTGCATTTTAGATTACCTATGGGTATCTCAGTTGCATTTCTATTTCAACATGTCCTAAATCAAACTCATTGTGTATCTAGACAGTAATTTCTTCCCCTGGAAATGAAGTTGATTTTCTCAAGTCATCCAAGATGGTAACCTCTAACTTGTTTTCGTCTGCCACACACGTTCCTTTCCGAAGACTCTTATATTCCTCTCCTGATTTCTTACTGGTTTCTTGGTTAAGGTTCTCTTACCTTGACCTAGACTAAATTAACACTTTCCTAATTAATGTCCCTGTAACTAATCTCTCTCACTCCAGGCCAGAACAGTTTTGATCATATTACTTTTCTATCTACTCAAAAACTGTCAATAATACTACATTGCTTTAGCACTCCATTACATAGTATCCATTTCAAATTTTACCGCTAACTTATACTAATCAATTTTGACAAGTCAACAGTTACCTAAACATGCCTAGCAACTGTAAACATCAATAAAGTTATTGAATGTCTAACTGAAAAGATTAAGATATTTTGATTCAAAATAATTTTAAAAATAAAGTCACTCCCTATACTGTTTATATGATTACTAGAGGCCTGGTGCACAAAATTTGTGCACTGGGGGCGGGGGGATGGGGAAGGGTCCCTCAGCCCAGCCTGCCCCCTCTCACAGTCCGGGAGCCCCCAGGGGATAAGCTACTGACAGCTTAGGCCCGCTCCCCTAACCCTCAGTCTGGCCTCCCTCTTCGGGAGGCGACTAGGCTGATCAGGGGAAGGCACCACTCCCATCACCCCACTGTTGCTGCCACTGCCGGCCGCCACAGCTGCCAAGGTGTTTTCATCAACATGGACTCCAGTCCCTTCACCACGAAAAAATGTCTGTGACTGCTCTGGGCCTGCTCAAGTGTGCCACGGCAGCTCGGGCATGCCCCCTATCTGTGTCCCCGCCCACCAGCTCCTGCCTGCACATGCCTCCCTCAAAAGCGGCCTCTGCCTCTGAGGCAGTGTGATGTTAGTGCTGGGCAGGCCTGCATGTGCCTCCGCTGGGGGCGTAAGTCCCTGCCCCCATCCCCGTCCCCACCCACCAGCTCCTGTGCACGTGCAGCCTGTTGACCGGTCGTGACTGGGACACCGTTAGGACCAATTAGCATATTACCTCTTTATATATATAGATGCTTTTATATTACTACTTTTCTTTTACAAACACCATTCCATAACCAATGCTATTTTCACATGTCTAATAATATTGCTGCTGGTTTTACTGTTGGATGAACTACATTCTAACCTCCTGCTGTTACTGAGAAATGCATTTAAGCAAGTCACATGGTTTTTCTCATGTCAACAAATGATGGCTCAATTAGGCAGATAAGTATCTACAGCCCTCAGCAGAATTTTTCAGTCCATTCTCAGCAGTTTAGAAAAGCACTTTGGTTAGCATTAGAGCTAAGGAAAGGAACACTTGTAATTCTTTAAGCATTTAATTAAATTTTTAAATTCAAGGCTGGCTATTGAATGTTTCCAAACACAAACAGTGTGGAAGTAGACTTTCATCATGAATGAGCACTCTAAAATCTGATGTGTATGTAAATTTCTTAATGAAATGAGATTATGACATTTCTGATGCACTGTTTGCAGTAATAAACTCTTACAAATGATCCATTTTGCTAATTTTCTCATCAGCAGAATAAATCTATGTCAGGCTGCTAATTAATGGGCAGAGTTTGCTTGCATTGAACCAAAGGAGTTCCAACTGAAAGATACATGGAGCTATTGCTGAGTCACCTTTTAGAAAGGAAATGTCAGGAATGCTGAGTATAAAAGAGAAACAGGGCCCTGGCTCAGTCAGAGCATCGTCCCACTATGTCAAGGTTGCAGGTTTAATTCCTGGACAGAGTACATACAAGAAACAAGCAATGAATGCATAAACAAGTGGGACAACAAATTGATATTTCTCTCTCCCCCTGCCTCCCTCTTTCTCTCTCCCTCCCTCCATCTCTAAAAAAATCAATTTAAAAAGAGAGTCAACCAGCTGAAAAGGTCCCAGAGTAGTCAAATGCCTAAATATTTAGAACCCAATTTATTTACTCTTTTCTTCTAAAAATGTTACCTAGATTTTTCACATCCAACATCATGCATTGTACAGACTATTGTAACAAGCCTCCTAATTGTTCTCCCTTGCTCAAGACTATGTTCAATACAGCAGCTACAATGATTTTAAAATATAATGAATATGCTGCTCCTTTACCCAAACTCTTCAATGCCTATCTCACTTTGGGGGGAAAGATTTTTAAACCTACATGTCTTATAGATCTGACTCACAGCCTCCTTTCAGAGCTCAACTCCTGTTCTCCTTGCTGTGTCACAAATACTCCAGGCATATTCCCACCACAAGGCCACTGCACTTGGTCCCTCTGCTTGAAATTGTTTTCCCTAAATAGCTCCATGGCTTTTCCCCTTAGCTCCTTCACACCTCTTCTCAATGTCACCTTACCAGAAAGTCATTCCTTATTCTGTTTATTGAGAGATGGCAGCATGTGATGGGTAAAGCTTAGAAGCAGCTCAGAAAAAATGAAAATAAATAAACAAATGTTCAAAGCAACTTACTTGTAGCCTCAAATTAAAAAACAACATACATGTACTTCGACAAGTGAATAATTAAACAAATTGTGGCACAACCATACCGTGGAATACCTTTTATTAATAAAAAGAATGGGCTATTGATACATGCACCAATCTGGATGACTCTCCAGAGGTTTATGCTGAGTGGAAACAGCCAGTCTCAAAGACGACAATAGTGTATGATTATATATATATACAACATTCTTGAAATGACAAAAGTACATAAATGGAGGACATATTAGTGGTTACCAGGGATGAAGCAGGAGCACTGGGGCAGAAGGGAAGTGATGTGGCCATAAAGGTGCTATGGGCTGAATGTTTGTGTGTCTCCCACCCAAATCCATTGGTTGAAGCCCTAATCCCCAATGTGATGTTTTTGGAGGGGTGGGTGGCTATGAAGTTAATTAGGTCATGAAGGTGGAGCCCTCATGAAGGGGCTTAATGCCCTTACATGAAAATACAAGAGAGATGATCCTTTCTCTCCACGATGTAATATGACAGCCAGAAAGTGGCCACCTGCACGCAAGGAAGAGGATAGTCATCAGAACTCAAGCATGCTGTCAGCCTGATCAGCCTCCGGAATAAGAAATGGATTTCTACTGTTTAAGTCACCCAGTCTAGGGTATTGTTATAGTTGCTGAACTAAGACAGTGAGGGATTCTTGAGATGGATATGTTTGGTATTTGGATTATATTAATGCCAGTATAATGGTGGTGATATTGTACTATGGTTTTGTAAGAGGTTACCTTTGGGGGAAACTACATAAATGGTAAATGAGATTTCTCTGCATTATTTCTTACCGCTGCACGTGAATCTTCAATTATCTCAAACTAAATTTTAATTAAATTTTTAAAAAAGGCTTGGACACAGGAGCCAACCTGATGGTTTCAAATTCTGGACTGGCCACTTATTAATTATGAGACTTTAATGAACACCTCTGGGCTCTGTTTCTTCATCTATGAAATGGAGGTAATAATAGGACCCATGCTCATAAGATTATTTGAGGTAAATTAATTAACATATGAAAACTTTAGAATGGTATGTTATATAGAGTGACACATGTTATCTATTATTAGTAATAATTTCTCAGAGAATATTGCCATTATATTGTCTATTATAACATATGACCCTTATTCACAGCTATATACTGAATGCCTAAAACACTATCTGGCACGTGATAAGCTCTTAATATTTGTTGAATGAACAAATGAATGCCCCTAAAAGATGTATTTGCTTTCAGTGTACTAATAAAGTCACTCTTATAAATCTCCAAGTTTGAGAACACCACTAATCAAACTTTCTTTTTGTATTTGTATAAATGATTATGGTTGACCACCAAAATTTTTCTCTGTATTAGTGAGTTCTCCTTATCCTCTTTTTTCTTCCTGTCTCATGAAACCTTTTTTGGCTTAAAACCTGTTAATATTCCATTCAAAGTGATTAGAAAAGCCGATGGATATATTTTTAATCTCTCCTTCCCTACTTCTACTACACATATGAATTGTAGTAATAATGTGACTTGTGTAAAGATTTTGCAGGTATCTTCAAATAATTCTTTTACATGCATATAAAAATTGTTCAGAATTAACTGAAAGAATTAAGATCCGTTGTTGCAAGTTATAACTATATATTAACTATACATTTAAAAACTACATATAATTGTTAACTGAATGTATATTAACTATGTGTAATGTGTAAACTACGTATTAAACTGCTATCTTGTGTTATATCTCAAGGTGACTCTAAGATAATTTAATGCTGTAAGAACCATAAAGGCAACATAATAAGACATTTCACAATGAATACAAAATCATTTTCCTAACTGAATATTTTGAATTACAGTCACTTAGACTGAGTCCACTTTAAGATGGTTTTCTACTCATTTTTTCCTTTACAACTAAAGGACAATTTATGTAAATTTTTAATAAGAAATAATTTCAAATGTACAAAAAGCCCCCCAAATAAAAATAGTACAGGTAACATCCATATATAGACATCCTTTACACAGATTTTCCTGTTAAGGTTTTCGACTCATGTGCTTTATTATTTGTGTTTGCTAGTACTGTCTTGCTCTATGTATGTGTGTATTTTTCTACTATTTCCCTGTGATTAGGTTGAAATTATACATTCTGAGTCAGAATACTTCATAGATAGTGCTGTGTCCTTCTCAGAAAGCTCATCAGGAAGCACAAATGGCCCTCTGACCTTCAATGATGAGGAGAATTTTGGTCACCAGGTCAGGTGTTGCCTAACGTCTCCACTGCATTACTGCTGTATCTCTTCTCTACAACCAATGAACGTCCTATGGGGAGACTATGCAAATATCCCGTTCCTCATCAACGTGTCTTCTTAGATGTTGTATCCACTGATGATTTTTGCCAGACCTACTCTTTACCCTAGTAGCTGCAAAATAATGTTTTTCTTTGTTTTTATAACTTTTGCATTTGCCAATCAACCTTTGGCATTCTACTGTAAGCCAGATATCTTATCTCTCCCGCCCATCTATTATTGGTATAGTCTCAGAAAGTTCTCTTTTCCCTAATGGTCTATAATTCATTGTTGTATTTAATTATTTCAAAGCTTAAACTGTTCCAGATTTGGCTAGTGGGAAACCCCTCAAGTGAGCTCCCATATAGTTATGATAAACCGCCTGTTATTGCTTTGAGTACTTCATTTGTGACATTACAAGATGTCCATCTTGTTTCTACTTGGCCCTACATCTGGAGCCAGTCAGTTCAATGAGGAATTCTGGTTCCTTTTACTGGGTATTGTAGGTTGAATACTGTTCCTCAAAAAGGTATGTTTAAGGCTTACGCCCTGGTATCCGTGAATGTAGGCTTATTTGGAATTGAGGTTTTTGCAGATGTATTCAAGATGAGATCACACTGGATTAGGGTGGGCCCTAGTCCAATTATTGGTGGTCTTATAAGGAGAAATTTTGGCTCAGACACAGAGGGAGAATGTCATATGACAATGGAAGCAGATTTAAGAGTTATACTGCCATAAGCCAAGAAAGACAAAGGATTACAGGCAACACAAGTTAGGAGAGAGGCATGGAACAGACTCTCCCTCGGCCCCTCCAAGAATTAACCAACCTTGCCAACACCTTCATTTTTAACTTCTGGACTCCTGAACTATGCTGGAATTTATTTTAAGTTTATGGTTATTTGTCATGGTACCCCTAGTAAACTAACAGAGGGGAAATAGTACTAGCTGTGTCATTACTATTTGAGTGACTGCTTCTTTGCTCATTTGGCAACAGAGCTAAAATATATATGCATTAATATTCACATATACTGAAACACATAAACATATATATATTTACACAGATACCTCTAACCCAATCCATCCCCACAGTGTTTTATCCTGTCTTCTCCCATTCTATATTTATATATCCTTTTTTTCACAGTGAGAAAAAGGGTTCCTAACAATATCAACACACTAGTCATTTGTTCAATATAGTTTCAGAATTAGTTTTCTCATTCCACTAAAATAAATAAACCAATTAAAAGGCTTCAGAATTTGTTTGTAACACTTTCTTCCTCCCCAACTCTGGCCCAAAGAGTATAGTCCAACAATGTGTTGGACTATAAATTACTTGGATTAGTCTTCCCTTTTCCCTTCACTTTTTATTTTCAGAGTAATTGTAGTATTTTATTTTTTACTTTTGACAATAAAGTTCATTTGTTTCAGTCTGCTTACAGTTTTAAGTCCCCTATCCTACTAATACTGTTTTTATTTAACCCTTTGAATAAGTAGGATATTAACATGCTATCAAAATTCAAAACAGTATCCCAAAAAATATATTCTGAGAAGTGTCATGTCCTCTCGTATCTCATCCATCCCACATTCTTTTCTAACCTGTGTAGATTACTGATTTCATTGTTTTCCACTTTATCCTTCCTGCATAGCTGTTTTCTTTTTCCTTGTAATTGCATAAAGGTAGCATTATATATGCTCCTTTGTGCTTTCTTTTTTTAATATTATCTCCTAGAAATCACTCCAGATCTGTTTCTTCAACAAAACTCCTATGTCTGGTTATTTGTATAATTTCTAATACTTTGCAATTATTAATAATGCTACAATAAAAATATTAGCAAAATTATTTTTATATGCCATAAGAACTGGATTCCTGGATAAACTATAATTCCGATCTGTGCAGATTTTTACCTTTACTCTCATGTATATTTAGGTGGGGGTATTATGGAGGATATTTAATTACTTGAGCAAACATTAAATATTAAGAAACAAAAACTGTATTATGAAATAGTAAGAGTATGATACAAATTATAAGAATACTTGAGACACACATATGCAAAAAATGAGGATTTTAATATTCTTCTCTGTACCTTTTTATATTTCTCAAGTTTAATGTAATTATCATATATTATGTTTACAATAAAATATAAAATAAAATTATGTGTATTTGTAAACCATAAGGAGGGATTATATTTCCGGCAGTGAAACTAACTTGGACACCATGATACTGTCCTTTTGCTGAAAACGACAAATGATGAGTTAAAAAGAAAACAAAATAATCTTTTTGTTTGTTTTAAAATCTATTATTGGGTTGACACAGAATACTCAGATGGTTAAAACAAGGTAAAAATGGAAATACGGGGAGGGAGGCATACACTCACGTGTCTTTCAGAGGCTAGGCCAACCCTATGAATTGAGCCTCAGTTTTCACAGCCATGTACAGAGCAGACGGTGTGCTAGAGCTGATTTGTGAAAAGCCAACTATACACATCTTTTCCCAAATTAACGTTCAGTGACTTCATGTTGGTAGCCCAAAATCAGCCACAATATGAAACTGGAAAATATTACAAGTCGGGACATTTTTTTCCCCCTTCTCTTGAGAGTCAGTTTTAAAGTATTTAACAGCACATCACTGAACCCAAGGTTGAGAGAAACCCTGGGTATACTGAAGATAGGGAGTCTAATTGGAGATCTCCACATAAAACTGGGATTTTGGAGAACTGCATACTTAGGGTAAGAGTGGAATAGAATTATGCTGGAGAAAGAATTAGCAAGAAAATTTTCCGGTTTCAAACTTGATGCTGGTGGAAGTAGAAATATCTTCCCTGAAAAGTTAACCACAAGCCCATCCTCATGAAAGTTTATGGACCTGGAACTCAGCTACCTATGCAGGTCACAAAGCTTTAAGTTTAAATTTTATTTCACTGTGTTCCTAGGTTGACTGTATCCCCAGGCTTTTGGCAGACTCAAATGTAAATCCTGTCTTTGGAAATCCATCATAGCCTCAGAAATTACAAGAAATAATGAAAATGAGCTCACACACAAAAATAAGGCAGCTGGAGTAAGAGCTAGCAAAAACAAGAGACATCAAAATCTGAACTGCAAAAGTCTTAAATACTCGATGAGGCACAAAACAGAAAATAAGTTTAACATAGTTAAAGAAATAAAAGGGTTGTAAATAAGAGTTTATCAAAATTATGAAATAGGATTTGAGAGCAAAAAAAAAAATGAAAGCTAAAGTAATAGATATTAAAACTCAATAGGCAGAGAAAATATTAGACACTGCTAAACACACAACTAGAAGCATCAGAAGGTAGAGCTGAAGAAATTATCCAGAATATAGCAAAAAAGACAAAGGTAGGATAACTATGTAATAGGTGAAGAGATGTGGTAGAATGATTAGGGATACATTTGTGGTAAAGCTATAAAGAAAAGCACAGAATAACCATAAAATTAAAGTAAATGGTTGCCTTTGGGGTAGAGAGAGACATGGAATCACAGGGGCACACAGGCATTCAAAGATATTGCTAATGTTCTGTTTTTTAATATGGGTGGTAGGTACACAGGTCTTTTATTTTTAAATAAAATTATTATTTGGGAATACTTCTGGAATTACAGAAAGAAAGAAAAAAAAAACTCCAAACATAATGATTAGAGTTTCCATATACCCCTCCCCAGTTTGCCCTAATTTTAACATTTTATGTTAGCACAGTACATATATCCAAGCTAAGAAAGCAATCTTGGTGCATTGCTATTCACTGAAGTCCAGACTTAATTCAGATTTCATCTATTTTTATACCAATGTCCTTTTTTGTTCTGGATCCAACCCAGGAAACCACTTTGCATTTAGTAGCCATGTCTTCCTAGTCTCTTCCTGTCAGCGACCAGGTCTTAGTCTTTCCTTGCTTTTCTTGACCTGGGCACAGTTCTGAGGAATACTTGTTAGCTAGAATGTCCATTAGTTTCGATTTGTCTGATGTTTTCCTTATAATTAGATTGAGTCTATTGATTTGGGTAAAGAACACAAGATATTCCATGCTCATGTTGTGTTTTTCTTGCCCCAGCCATATAATCAGACATTTCTCCAAGGAACCCTGGGTCTTTTTACTGGAGAATGGTATTTACAAATGCAGATCTAAGTTCTGGGTGTGTTTGTATCTACTGGGGTATCTCTGCTTCTAAGCCTTCTTAGTGGACAGACACAGAAAATAGGTGTATGGCTACTAATCCATGTATTAGTAGATATATCTGTAGTTATTTCTGCATCTACCCATTTATACATATTAAACTAAAGATAAGTTTATATTATCTCCAAATGTAATCCAGTACCTACCACAGGGTATATTTTATGTATTTTTAATTTTCCAGTGATTTTTTTAGAGAGAGAGTGGAAGGGAGAGTGAGAGAGAGAAACACTGATGTGAGAGAAACATGTCAATTGGTTGCCTCCCACACATGACCTGACCAGGGCTGGGGATTGAGCCTGCAACCAAAGTACGTGCCCCTGACTGGAATCGAACCCGGGACCCTTTAGTCCTCAGGCTGACTCCTGAGCCAAACCAGCCAGGACAGGGTTTATTCTAGCCCCTCCCTGCCCCCCGCCCCCCGCCCCCCGCCTTGTTTGTCTTGTAACATCCCTCTCTGAAAGCACTTATTTTTAGCATTTAAAAAGATTCTCCAAGGAAGGAACCTGCAAGCTTTGCTCACAAAATTGTTTAGATTGAATTTTTAATGGTTTACTAAAGAAGTATTAAAAAACAAAAACTACATTGTTGTCACAATAAACTACAAAACTATCTTTACATGCTATATCAACTATGTGATTAATAGCTAAGCTATGTTAGCTGCCCAGTATCATAGATCTAAAGCATTTAATTTCAGAAGGGTAGCTCCTCAAATTGATTGACAGATAAGAGAAGAATAACATACTTCAGGTTGCTTATTTGCACTTTCTCTTAAAAACAACAGAACAGGTTTGGAAGTTTTCATTTTATTTACATTTAAATAGTGTGTTAAGTCTGTACAGATTTCACATACAATTTGAGAATCATGTCCCCAAAGGCAGTGTCATCTGGGAAAGCGGTTAATTTAACTATATAGGTCTAAGCAGCAAAATTACTTGGTGGAAGTATTACCAGCAGTTAAGGACTTTTAGTTTAGCTTTCTCCCCCTGGTGGTAGTGTCTGCATTGATAACATTTTTAAAACTACTAGGATAGTATCTTAATGTTTATGGCTGCTTCAGTCAATTATAGGTAGGCAATTCTGGGATAGAAGTAGATTTAAATGAAATAGAAGCAGATCTCAAAACTCTTCTAAAAGAAACACTTGTCTCCTTTAGTTCCTCTTTTTTTTGTCTAAAATGCAATTATAACCATTACATCATTGTAAATTACATGCTGGGGTTATCTCAGTAGGTATCTGCCAAATGTAAAACTTACAGAAGGTCTTCAATGTAATAATGATGTTTTATCATTTTAATTACAAACTCTTTTAAAAACTCCCTAAAGTGTACCAATTGGGGTGGTCTAAATTAACAGTATCTTTGTAGCCCACGGGTAGTAAAAATAAATTGAACTACCAAATTTCATCATACTTATAGCAGCTGTCTTCCTGCCTCTAGGAAGCTAAGTATTTAACAAAGCAGACAGCTTGGCATTGGCATCTGATTAGCAGTGTGTGCGTATTGTCAGATAGAATGTGCTTAGCTCTTTTGTTCCGAGGTTTGATTAGAAATCTGGAGAGCAATGCATTATGTAACTTTATTCTTAAGTCTTCTGAAAGGGTAAATAAACTGTGATGCTCCCTCTGGTATTGTGCAGGAAAGCTGAATCAATGCTTTTTTGGTAAATATGCTTTATCAAACCCTAGAAAATCAAATAAAATAATATTTTCTTGAAAAATCACATTGAAGATTGATTAAACTGGCAAATTTTAAAATAATTTTAGTTTAATATTTTATATATTAAAAATATTTTTACAAACAGGGTGCTTTGAGTCATACTGAGTCCTGTAATTAAAATACTGTAGGTGCGGAGGAAGAATGGTCACTCTAAAGCATCTTACAATAAGATTCTATTTCTAAAAATATCAAGTCTAAATGAAGATTCAGGAAAAATTTTTTAATGCATATGAACATCTTATTGGAAAAAATAACACTGTCTTATAAGAATAATACTGTTTTGATGCAGGTGCCCAAACATTAAACTATTAAAAGGGTGACTCTAATTACCTTCTCCCCACAAATTTCTTTGAAAATTTATTACAAATGATTGTGCTTATTGGCAAAGTTCAAAATCAGTAGAGTCCATGCAAACAATCTACTTCAAAAAGAAGTACATTCTTTTACTCTCAAATCCATCGAGGTAATCAGACTGGATGTTTTATTCAACAGGGCTGAAGAAAATTGTTCTACAATAGGTTAATTCAAAATGGCAGCATAGAAAATGCATCTGTCAGTGGGGATCAAATTACAGGGCAAGCTCCTCTCAATGCTTAGAAAAACAAGTCTGCAGTTCTACAGATTATGTGCCTGTGTGTGTTTAAAGGGGTGGGAAAGGAGCTAAATATCTGAGCTAACCTCCAATTAAAGTCAATCATAAAAACAGCCAATTTAATGAGTGCGGATTTCTTTGGGTAATTATAACACCAACCACTTTTTTCTCTTTTAAATCTGTAATTCTGCCTTCTTGTTATTGCTTGCTTTGTCATTAATCGCCTCAGGACCTTGATTTCCTAGCAACAGACTGCCACCAAACATTTGGCTCCTGTTCAACATTTTCTTTGTGAAAAATGGCACTGCTGTTGCTGCCTGGGCGCTGCAGCTAGACTAGCTGTGTAAGTGCTCTAATAATGTATTCCACTGAAAGAAAAAATCACATGATATGGGGTGCAATGACTGAGCTCAGTTAATTACTGAGCTGGGAAGTTTATCTACAATCTAAAAGCTGTGTTGAGGGGAAAGAGGATATAAGGATTAAAAAGGTGCTCCTTCCATTATCAATAATTTGCAGGTGAGAATTTACATAGAAATATTTTATTCTTGAGTTGACAGGTTTCTGTTTAAGTTTATTTAGGAAAGGGTACAAAAGGCCAATGTCCTTCAAATATTGCTTGACAAATTCATTCTCTACAAAATACCCCAAACGCACAAAAGAATCACAGAACATTTAGCTGCAATTTTAAAAAGCAAATTAACCTATGTATCTGTCAGCTCTTTCTTTTCTACTTAAGGCAAAAATCATGTGCATATGTAAACATTCTATGAGATGCAGAATGAGGTTTTCATTCACAACACTAGACATGAGGAAAACAGAATTCAAAATAATCTGTTGCGATGTACTGTATGTTTAAATAACTATTTTATAATCCATAAGGTACTTATTATTTCTAAAATGATTCCATTGAGATTGAAAAAAAATCAGACTTCATAATTGGAAACTTAGTGATAAAGTAGATATTTTGCCACTTTTTAGTTGGTAGATTTATCAAGATTCTCCATGCCTTAGAAATACTACCATTCCCAGTAATGATAGTTATGGAAATTAACATGGCATGTCAGATACGGTTCATTGATACCTTACTTTAGTTCTCAGGAATATGGCTTTTTAAGACTAGCATGTTTCAGGATTGCTGTCAGGATATGATAATTTAATATACCCAAGAGTACAGTAAGTATTATGGAAGCATCTGTGAAACTAATAAATCAGTGGACATGCCGATTCTTACTAATGTCTACATATTGTATAAAAAACTTCCCACAAAGTGTAGCCCCAATTCAGCTCATCTTAAGAAGTGAAAATGCTACAGTCTACCTGAACACATCACAATGACCACCTTGACAAACTGAAATAAAAATGACATTAGGAGATATTTATAAAGGAGCACTAAGCATTAAAAGATTATTGGTTATGTTCAAGTAGTTAAAATACACAGATATTTTTAGAAGAGATCAAATGAATTAAAGATATTCAGATCATTTTTATAGAATTCTGCTATTGTTGGCACTAAACCACATCATTTCACTATTGCGTCTGATTCCCCACTTTAATACATTTTTACAAAAACCAATTCTTGGTTGATATAAGAAAGCAAGTGTACATTAACAACCATAAGAGTTTTAAAAATCCAGCATGGATTTTCAAAAATTCCACAATATCTAATATGGAATTATAACTGGAATTATACATCCATTCGATTCACTCTTTACTACATGACAGGTTTTTTCTTTTTCTTTTTTTAAACTTCTGGAGTTTGCCTATTGATTTTTAAAAAAAATATGTATTTTATTGATTTTTTACAGAGAGGAAGAGGGATAGAGAGTTAGAAACATCGATGAGAGAGAAACATCTATCAGCTGCCTCCTGCACACCCCCTGCTGGGGTGACCTTCATGGCATATAGACATCACAATAAGCTGTTATAAAAAGATTAAGTCCAATTTTACTTATTTACAAGGATAGGGACAACAGAACATATGGGTTACAACATATTAAACTGTAGAGATTCTATGTGTACAGTAAAATGTTGGAAAACAGATACACTTCTGCAGATACTAGAATGTTTATGTCCAGTTTATATACAATTTCAAAGATATGACAACTAGAATGTAAAAATGTACATTGCTGTCAAAATATTTATAAATTATCCCTCTCTTAATCATGTTTATTAAAGAGATTTAGTAAACATTTCATTTTCCCAAGCAACTGCTGTATGGTCTGAAATATATAAATAACGTAAATGAAGTGGAAACATTTCAGTAGATGGTTTGTTAATTCATTTTGGGCTCTGTATAAGGGCCTACTGTCTTAACAACAAAGTGCCATACATATGTTTATTTTCTTAGAATTCTAAGGCAATTAGCACATAGTGTGGTTTCCAACTTCACATAAAATTCCAAGGCTTCATTATAATGCCACAAATCTAAAACACAAAAACTTCCAATCTTTATCTTTAAAGCTCAAAGCTTCTTTAACTAATGCTATCTTACTCCTACTAAGTAAAAAGATTATGCTGCTTAACTAAAAATAACCTTACTTTAATATTCCATATATTTCTCCTGTTTTAGTAGAGAGCTTTACTTTAGATAGCTGCCAAAAAATAAGACTTAAGAAAAATTACAGTAATATAGGAATTGCTCAACTTGAAGAAAATATTTATCTATAAAAATCACAGAGTATTAGTATCACTAAAAAATGATAGTGTTAGAATTTAACCTGCAGGGGGGGGAAAAAGAAACAATTCTAGGCAAATTAGAAATGAATACAAATAGAATTTCTATAATCACACTCTCATTTAAAGAAATTTTTAGCAGCAAAGATTGTTACTGTAAAGGAAGAAGTAAGAACGATGCTCATTTGTGTAACTAACTGAACATTAATAACATATGGATAATTTTTAAAGTTAAAAATTGAACTCTAACGCTAATATTTAAGAAGAAACATAATTAACAGCCTTTTTCTTCTATCTCTCTATATTATATCCGAGTTAAAGAAAGATGTCTTTCTCACATAGTTTTGGGCTTTACTTAAAGGGGTGTTAAATTGGCACACAAAATTCTAAACCCAGGCATGATCAAGACTTGTGTACAGTAAGTGTCAGGAATTATATACAAACATGAAATTCTACAGATATATAGAAAAAAAATCATATATTTCTTCTCATTTTATTTTTTTAATTTATAAATGTAATATAATAGTTAAGGTCACCTGCAAGGACTTTTTCATATGAAGTCTTACCAATTCACAGGTAATCCTTAAATGAAGCAGTTAAGAACAGGATGGTCAAAAATTTGAGCCAAAAATACCAGGAAAAAGTCAAATGGTGATCAATGATTTGACCAATATAATGGGAATTCCAATACACAAGAGTTCAAAAATTAGCTTTAGAACAGGGATAAAATGGAAAGTCAGAAGAAGTTCAACCATCCTATCTCCTCCTTATCTAATAATCTCAGAATATTATAAAGATTAAGAAATTCCAAAAATTGCTTTAAATTCCATCTAAATGTTTTATAAAGAACTGCAACATCTTAAATCAATTGTCATTTGTAAAATAGCTTATATTTTAAAAATCCATCACTTTCCTTACTCTGACAAAGTATCTATACTTTGGTATATATAAAAGGCTAAGTGACTGGCCGACCAGCTGACCGATTGGTAGGTATGACATGCACTGACCACCGGGGGAAGACACTCAACACAGGAGCTGCCTAGCGACAGCAACTTTGCAGTGTGTCCTCTCCCACTCTGGGCCCCCTCGGGGGATGTTGGAGAGCCGGATTTGGCCTGATCCCTGGTGGCCAGGCCGAGGGACTCCACCTGCCGTAGGGACCCTGCTCACTCCACAGACGCCCTTTGAGCCACAGCACCACCCCAGGTGCAGGCGGGTGGGGAGGGACCACAGGAGGTTAGCTCCAGGGTATGTCCAGCCCATCTCACCCAGTCTGGCCCCGCTGGCCACCTTCTAATTAATTTCCTTTGAATGTGCAGGAATCCATGCACCAGGCCACTAGTATTCATTATAGTAGCACAACTTTAAAGGATGAGATAGCAAGGGCTTTTTCTATGGTCTAATACGGTTTAAGGCAATGAGGTTAATTAATTGTCCATCTACACTAATAAAAGAGTAAGATGCAAATTGACCATATCTTCGCAATGCCCATCAGCCAATCAGGAGTGAGTAAACAAAGATGGGGCTTAATTTGAATACACAGGAGCCAACACAGGTGTTCCGCACCACCACAGCCGCTCCAGGCCTCTGGGCAGCGTGGGAAGGCAGAAAGGCGGCTCCGGGCCGGAGCGAAGGCAGTGCTGGAGCAAAGGCAGTGCTGGCAGCCAGGGGAAGGAAGGCCCATTCTTGCATGAATCTTCGTGCATCGGTCCTCTAGTATGTTAATAAGATTCGTTCAACTGAAAAAAAAATTTGTTTGGGAGGGACAAAAGTAAATCTCAAATATATATAGAAAACCAAGATGGAGGCATAGGTAAACACCTAAACTGCTGCCTCGCACAACAATTTCAAAACTACAACTAAAAAACAAAACAGACATCATCCAGAACCACAGGAATGCTGGCTGAGTGGAAATTCTACAACTAGAAGGAAAGAGAAAAGCACACTGAGACTCAGAGGAGCTGCAGGAGGCAGAGGTACTGAGGCGCGCATGCGGAGAGGACTGGCAACTGAGTGCGCAGCTGGCTTTCTCAAGCGGGAGGGAGACAAAGCTCCCGACTGCGCTGAACTCCAGTTCTGGGCGAGACTCTGGGGACCCAGACTCATTCAGGGAGAAACTGGACTGTCTGGGAGCGGGCAAAACTTGAGGGTGGCTTTCTCGCAGAGGTGCTTGCAGCGATTACCATGGGACACTGAGACACAGGGCCTATTAGGGCAGGGCTGACGGGAAACCAAGGCTGTCTGCTCTGCCCTGAGACTCCGCCCCATCCAAGCTCAGCACAGAGGCTTTTACAAGTCTTGTCTCATAAGAGTGTCGCCAGCACAAAAGTTCTCCCAGCGTAGACACAGCTGATCCACACAGTCAATTGGCCTGGAGGTCAATTCCTCCCAGTGATACCAACAACAATCAATACTTAACTACAACAAGACTGTGCACACAGCCCACAAAGGGGTGCACCAAGAGTGTCCCCCTCAGGTAACCGGGAGGCTGACCCCCTGGGTACTATAGGACATCTAACACACAAAGCCACCCTACCAACTCAGGGAAGCAGCGAAAATGCGGAGACAAAGAAACAGATCACATACGAAAGAAATGGAGGAAAGCAAACGACTGGATATAGAGTTCAAAACCACGGTTATAAGGTTTTTCAAGAATTTTCTAGAAAAGGCCAATAAATTTCACGAGAACCTTGAGGATATGAAAAAGGACCAACTAAAAATTAAGCATACACTGGCTGAAATAAAAAATATTATACAGAGATCTAACAGCAGACTAGAGGATCGCAAGAATCAAGTCAAAGATTTGAAATACAGAGAAGCAAAAAACACTCAACCGGGAAAGCAAAAAGAAAAAAGAATCTAAAAATATGAAGATAGTGTAAGAAGTCTCTGGGACAACTTCAAGTGTACCAACATCAGAATTATGGGGGTGCCAGAAGAAGAGCGAGAGCAAGATGCTGAAAACCTATTTGAAAAAATAATGACCGAAAACTTCCCCCAACTGGTGAAAGAAATAGACTTCAAGTCCAGGAAGTGCACAGAACCCCAAACAAAAGGAATCCAAAGAGGATCACACCAAGACACGTCATAATTAAAATGCCAAGGGCAAAAGACAAAGAGAGAATATTAAAAGCAGCAAGAGAAAAACAGTTAATTACCTACAAGGGAGTACCCATACGACTGTCAGCTGATTTCTCAACAGAAACTATGCAGGCCAGAAGGGAGTGGCAAGAAATATTCAAAGTGATGAACAGCAAGAACCTACAACCAAGATTACTCTACCCAGCAAAGCTATCATTCAGAATGGAAGGTCAGATAAAGAGCTTCACAAATAAGAAAAAGCTAAAGGAGTTCATCACTGCCAAACCAGTATTATATGAAATGCTGAAAGGTATTCTTTAAGAAGAGGAAGAAGAAGAAAATAGTAAAGATAAAAATTATGAACAAATACATATCTATTAACAAGTGAAAACTTAATAAAGTTTTATGTAAGCATATATTTTTTCCTTTTTTAGATATAATTTTAGTAATTTCAGAGAGGAAAGGAGAGGGAGAGAGATAGAAACATCAATGATGAGACAGAATAATTGATTGACTGCCTCCGGTATGCCTCCTACTGGGGGTTGAGCCTACAAAAAGGGCATGTGCCCTGACCAGGAAATCAAACTGTGACCGCCTGGTTCATAGGTAAATGCTCAATCATTGAGTCACACTGGCCAGGTGCATATCTTAATCCTCACCTGAGGATATGTTTATTGATTTTAGAGGGAGAGGGTGGTGGAGAGAGAGGGACAGTGGGAGAAAGGGAGGGAGAGGGAATGAGAGACAGAGGGGGGAGAGAGGGGGAGACAGGGGGGAGAGAGGGGGAGGGGGGGGAGAGGGGGAGAGGGAGAGAGAGAGAGAGAGAGAGAGAGAGAGAGAGAGAGAGAGAGAGAGAGAGAGAGAGAAACGTCCATCAGTTGCCTCCCGTACCTAGCCTGACTGGGATTGAGCCCACAGCCTAGGTATGTGCCCTGACTGGGAATCTAACCAGCAACCTTTTTGATGTACAGGATGATGCTCCAAAAAAGTGAGCAACCCAGCTGGGCTGTTGCATATCTTTTTGTAAATATTGTAAATGGTAAACAAATAGCAATTGTATATTTCATGATACAATTTGTTATTCAACATTTTTCTTTTTAACATGTAAAATTTCAAATATATGATTTCTTAGATTAGATTTCTTAAGTTTATCATGTCACTTCATTTTAAGGACTTTAGTTATTGCTTTCAGATTACTGATAAAGATATTGTAACTGAGTCTAAGTAACAGTTTTAATAAAAATTATTATTCATGGTGTCAATAAGAATTTTAGTAGAAAACCCAACCAGAGCAGAGTAAGAGACAGAAAACCCAATTAATTATTACTGATTACTAATTGTCTTTTATAAACAAACACTCTTTTTCCAAGTATGAACTCTATTCCTTTCCTCTAAAGTTTTATACTTCTCCAAATTATATTTCCTGCACCTGCCTGTAATCCTACCTTTCATGATCCCAGAGGCAAACATTAGTAACACTTGAAAACCATACCCTCACAAAAACTATATTCCCCAAAATGGTAAGATTCTAGGCTGAGGAGAGATAAAACCAAGAAGGAGTTACAAAATAAATACAGACAGAGAAAAAGAAGATCTATAATAAACCATGAGAACTGAAAAAAATCACAGAAAGAAGGAAACAAGCATAGGTGCCAAAAGAAAATTCAAACTCCAAGTCCCATAGTCTCAGATAATTATTGACAAACTATAATTCACTATTCTTTCATTTATAGTCAAAAGAAAGCTGGGATGGCTATATTAATACCTGTGTTTCACACAGAGTACATTTTGGACAAAATCTATTACCAGGAATAAATAAATGGTAATGGGCCAAACAATCAATCCTATACCTTTAATGCACTTAATAACAGAGTTTCAAAATACAAGAAGTCTGAGAGAACTGTGAAAGGAATATCCAAATTTCTAATGCATAGGAGGAAGAAAATAACACACTTTAAAGAAAAAAGCAAAGAGGAAGTAGGAAGTATTACAAGCTGAATGAAAATGAAATGTCAAAATTTGTGGGAGGCAGCCAAATCAATGCTTAGAGAAAAATTTATGTAGCACTAGAAATATATAGTAAAAATGAAAAGTCTCAAATAAAGGAATTTTATTTTACCTTTTTATTGAATTCACTGGGGTGACATTGGTTAATAAAATTATAAAGGTTTCAGGTGTGTAGTAATTAATTTTTCAATGAATAAGGACACCCATGCAGCTCACTTAGTTTATGCAAAATAAGTCACAAGGTACTGAAAGCTTTTGTTAAGCCTATTTCTTAAATATATGATTAATCCCAAAGTTTAAAATTCTTCCTATAATAAGCCTAAACTTGCAAGCTAATTTGTGCTTTACAGTGTAGTTGAAACTTGTAAGGAAACTTTTTCTCATAAGAAAGAATTATTAGAAATAATGCATAGATTTCTATGCAAAATTCTACTATTGATATTATGGTATATATTTTTCCACCCTTTTACTTAAAACCTACTAATATGTTTAGTTTAGTATGTATTTATTTTTAAGATGTATTTTACTATAACTTATTTGTGTGTTTGTGTGCATGTCTTGTAGGCAACATATTGTTGGATCTTATTTTGTACAATGTAACAATGTCAACCTTTTAGTTGGGATGTCAGAATGACTGTCATTAATAAATCAACAAAGAGCAAGTGTGTGGAGAAAAGGGAATCCTCATGCACTCTTTGTGGGAATGCAGATTGGTGTAGCCACTGTGAAAAGCAGTATAGAGTTACCTCAAAAATTAAATAGGGAACTGCTTTATTACCTAGCAATTACACTTCTTGAAATATATCCAAAGAAACCTAAAACACTAATTTGAAAGAATATATGCACCCTTAAGTTCATTGCAGTTATTTATAATAGCCAAGATTTGGAAGCAGCCCAAGTGCCCATCAGTAGATGAGTGGATAAAAAAGCTGTGGTGCATTTACACAATGAAAACTACTCAGTGGTAAAAATGGAGACCTTACCTTTTTCAATAAAATTCAGTTAGCAATGGGTGGGGGAAACAAAGGAAGAGGAAGATTAAAAGAGGAGCAAATGAAATCCAAAATAAGCAGAAAAAAGGAATAATAAAGAAAATCAACCTGGACTTAGATTTCCCATAAAACATGCTAGAATAAAGCAATGTCTACAGAATATGGTTTCACAAAATATTACACCCAAACATGTCATCTATATATATAAAAGGCTAAGTGTCCATCTATCTGACTGGTAGCTATGATGCGCACTGACCACCGTGGGGCAGAAACTCAATGCAGGAGCTGCCACGATGCCCACCGGCCATTTAAAAATAAACAGCACCACAGACCTGGTGCCAACAAACCAACATTCAGCTTCCCCCAAATGGGACACAGGCCCTGCCACCACCCCAGAACAACACCCCACCAAATCACAGCCAATGCTGCCAAGACCTCATGGTGCAAAATGTGGCCCAGAGCCAGCCCGGCCCGTAAAAGGTTGCTGTGGGCACCGGGTAATGACAACACGTAGCAACACCCGGCGGCTTCCTCTCCCTAGCCATGACTAGCCTCCTTGTAGTTTCTTCAGCCAGGAAACCGACTTGCTTTATGGCCAGGTGCAAACATTTTACACTTTAATCAAATGTCTGTGAAGCATTTTCCGTGCCTCATCTCATTTGATCTTCACAGAAGTCCTGGAGTAGGTAGATAGGAGACTCGGTAGAATCCTATATTCTTTTCATTAGTTGGAAAACGGAGATTTAGAAAGCTTAGAAACTTGACCCGACTGAAAAGAAGGAAGAAATGGTGGAACTTGAAAATGACTTTAGGTTTTTTCACTGTGCAGAATATAGTCAAACACTGCTACAGTTAAATATTTTACCCTTGATCTATAATTATGATCTGCTTCATGTTGATATTTACTGCTGTGTTGTGGACAATTACCTGCAAGAGAAGTGAAGTTGGGGTCCTTCACTGGGCTGGAAAAAGTTTAGCTACATCAGAAAGCAGGTCTAATTAAGCAAGTTTAATATATACATATATATATATATATATATATATATATATATATATATATATATATGGCTAAGTTGACTTGCGCATGCACGATACATATAAAGCTCTCATTGGTGCCAACTGCACACGTATGTTTCAATCATGAATTTAGTTGACATTTCTATTATAGGGAAAGGGTGAATAGAGATATTAAAATATTTCTTCTAATTAATTCCCTTTCAATGTGCACGAATCCGTGCACCAGGACACTAGTTCATATATAAAAGCAACAAAAAGTAAATAAAAACTCAAGAACACAGGACCTCTGAGTCCTTCCTTGGGGTAAAACTGATGATAAAACGTAGCTAATTGAGGGTAATAAAAATAAACAATAAAGAAATGGGGGTAATTAGTTGGAAAGCATTTAACTCATTTAAATGTAGAATTGAGGCTGTAAGAATTATGGTTATAGAAAAGAATGCAAATGTTTAAAAACTGAAAATGCAAAGATAAAATTATAACTATTTCAAATCAAAACGCAGGCTGAAACACAGTGCTAATATTTTTGTTTGTTTAAGAATTTTATTGTTTCTTAGAGAGAAAGGGAGAAGGAGAGAGAGAAACATGAAACATCGAGGTGAGAATGAAACATCAATCAGCTACCTCCTGCACACCCCCTACCAGGGATTAAGCCCAGTACCTGGGCACATGCCCTGACTGAGAATCAAACTGGCAACTTTCAGTGCACAACTAACTGAGCCACACCAACCAGGGCTAATTTTATTTTTCATAGCACATAAATATTGCCTTAACAAGGATATATAAAGTTTAGAAAAATTAATGTCTCTAATTTCCTATCTTGTTCAAAAAACTTTCCTAAATATCATAGTCTTAGGGGGCTATTGTAAGAAAATTTGCTGGAAGAGAAGAAATACATATATGCCAATCTGCTGCTAAGGTGAAGAGAATCTTGAGATTTATATTTTCAAAAATGTAATTAGCTATCACATAACCAGTAATCCTTAATCACCAACTAAAAAGAAATTTGGTTTAAACATGAAAGAAACTGAGTTTACATGCCATAAATAGGGTAGTTGATGCCAACCCTTTATTTTAAACCAAAGGAGAATGTTGAATGGACCATATTCCATTTCAGTTTTGTTTTTTTAAATCAGGCAAGTTTTTGATGTGAACTCTGCATTTTAACTTCACTACATCATGTGACAAAGAAAATGATTAAGGTTTTGAATTGTCTTAGTGCTCACTACTAATTTTTGGAATACTGGGAAGAAGAATTGCTGAATAAGTAGATCTGGTTTATCCTCTATAAATAAAACCCTAATATGCAAATCGACCGAATGACGGAACAACCGGTTGCTATGATGCACAATGACCACCAGGGGGAAGATGCTCAACACAGGAGCTGCCCCCTGGTGGTCAGTGTGCTCCCACAAGGGGAGCGCCACTCAGCCAGAAGCTGGGCTCAGGGCTGGTGAGCTCAGCAGCAGTGGCGGAGCCTTTCCCGCCTCCACTGCAGGTGGGCTTTAAGGAGTGAGGGGTCCTGGATTGCAAGGGCCCCGGAATGCAAGAGGGATGTCTGACTGCCGGCAGGCGGACATCCCCTGAAGGCTTTTAGACTGAGAGAAGGCGCAGGCCTGGCTGAGGAACCTTCCCCCCACGAGTGCATGAATTTCGTTTTATATAATGCAGACAGATGTCTTAACTTTGGAAACTTGTTGAATAGACATATTGAGTTGCTTCATTAGATCAAGAACTTTTTGTAATTAAAGGGCTCCCAGAACTTCAACTTGTTAAAACCTCAGGAGTTTAAAATGATGACGTGAGAAGACTGCTGATTCTATGGAACCTGAAAGTAGGAAGGAGTCCATCTGATTTGATTAAGTATAGCTAGTAGTATAACTACTCAACCTAAAATTTCGTTTTGAAAATATGCTAAGAAAAGACTAGACTGGATACTCTGTGCTCAATGGGAATTAAAAGATTTAAAAGAAGTGGAGAATGTCTATATGGAAATAACATTACATTTCAGAAGATATTTCACAAATTTTAATAAATAAAAATTATGCTCTTAGTTGTTAACAAGTATTTATTGAACGTCCACCAATAGTAACAGCATCATCCCAGGTACCCAATATGTGTATTTTCAGAAGTATTTTAAAATAGACAAACTCTGAGAAATTTATAGATTTACCCGGCAATGTAAAAGAGCATTCTTTTTATGTAATTGTTGAAATAGATGCTAAAGGCTAACAGCTATTATCAGAGATATCAACCGGAATCCATTCTGATATTTGTTTCTGGCTAATATACTACACATGTTTCAAGAATAATTCTATTTTCTTCATTAACTTGTCCAAGACTAATCACTTCATACTTTATACAAAATAGCACTTGTATAAATAGTTAACACTCTTATAAAAATTCCATTCACCCAAAGTTGGCTAGATGCATTATAGTACCTAATTGTTGAAACTATGAGTTGTTTGCAAGTTGGGTCCATGCTGCGATAAAAATTCTCCATTCACTCAAACTTGGCTATATGGCTTACATGTGCATAACTGTTAAAACATGAGTTGTTTCCAAGTTAGTTCATGATCTGGGGTCCAATTACTATATATTTAAATAGAGACAATTGTAACTATCAGTTAAAAATACTTTTTTCATCATAAATATTGTCATATATCATAGTCAATATAAATAACATAATTAATGTCAAAATTTAAATCATGTGCTCTTTGAAAATCAGACTTTCAAATGTAAGACGGTTTGAAATACTTAATATCCCTAAAAAGCTTCACTACAAAAATATGCTGCCAAGACATTAATAACAACAAAAAAGAGAACATTTTACAAAATAAAATAAAATAGAAGATGATCAAGAGAGAAAATTTTTTAGTTTTGAAATGTTTTTCTCATACAGTGGCAGAAGAGGTAAGATGTCTTTCCTCTATATAATCCTCTCAATGTAAGCATTTATTTGACATTTATAAAGGGGTAGGGTTTGCTATACAGAGGAATCAATAACAATCTTGTAAAGCCTACAGCAGTGTACATAAACATGCTGTAGGAGACATTAACACTAGACTGAAAGAAATAATTATATTTTCAATAAGCACGTTCTAATTAGATAATCAATTTTTTACACGTGTTACCAGCAGTATCACAGATCAGATAGTGAGTGGCAGAAGTTGTTATATCAAAATCATATATTATATGCTTATGAGGTACTTTTAATTTTTCAAAGGTATCTACTTATTTTTGGGCAGCCACATTTAACTCAGATTATATAAAAACAAGATATTCGTGGGGTGATTAATTCAGGAGGATTTTTATACCAGTCTTATCTTAGAAATAAATTCTTAACCAATTACTTTCATGTCAGAAGACTTAATAATTCAAATTACATGCTGCCCTTATTCCCAGATTCAAGAGATTTGTCACAATCAATGTTTCTGAAATATTAAATTAAAAGGTATCATGGTAATTACTATGGAATAAATAGCAATTAGGTTTTTTTAGGTAAATAAGTTCAAACTGTTTGCAATGAATATTTAGAATACTAATATTTCCCCATACAATGCATGGCATTATTCAGAAGTAGCCTAAAAATATAAAATGTAAATTCACAAAATTACCTCAAAAGACCTTAAGAAACAGATTTTATAGGAATTTGATACTTAGTTAAGAAATATCTATGTATAATGTATCCCAAAAGAGGTAGACTTGAAGGTAAATAATACAAATTATGTTACCATAGAATGATCATATTACTATTCTGCATGTTTAATAGTGAACATATGCTTTGAGATGGGTAATTTGCAGGATAAGCAAAAGAGAATTATTTAAAAATTTACATCAGCTAACAACTATAACTTATAGTGTAAACATATACCAGAAATTTGAATTAGATAAGTACTTACTGCTATATAATAAACTCTTGCCTTTTCTACTAACATCCAGTTTTTCTCCATATCAAGATGTTTTTCTTTTTTATAACAATTGGCAGCAGCAAGATTAGCTACAAGGGACCTAAAACAACAAAAAGCAAGTAAGTTTTTTTGCCCCAGATATATAGTTTATTCTTTTTATTGCAAACTTGTCATATGCTTTTATACAGTTAATTAACAATAATTTTTGCAAATTTTGTTTTATATTTTAATTCTTCAAAACTGCTGTATATTGATTTTAATAAATGTAAATAAAATTAATTTTGTTTTGAGAACTCTTGAGACTTCTGTCTTGCCTGTGAGATAAACAGAGATATTAATCCTTGTTCTAAATATCACCTGGTATTTTGAGAAACTGGCATTTACCTTTCTTTTTTTTATTTAAATGCTAAGATTATCTACTTTCTACATTTTAATAGTTCAAAATGCAGTTATGAAATAAAGCTATAATGCCATTATGCATAAAAATATTCAAATAAAAACTTCTATATATTTCTTCTTTAACCTAATGCTTTAAAAGCCAAGTATGGGATTAATTTATATGTATTTTGTACATTTTATATGTACAAAATACATATAAAGACTATGTTTACTATGCGAAATTAATTTGCCAAGCATTAAATGTTAAGGAATGGAAAAAATTTAAATTAGTTTCTACAGTTGAAACATCCCTGCCCTGGTCCAGTTTTGCAGTAGAAAAATCTAAGCAGGATACTACATTTAAAATCTTGTTACAAGTGCCTCATAGAGCTTTTTATTATTGCTCAACAATTAAACTTAATAAGTATTTACATTATATATCTATACTAATAAAAGGGTAATACGCTAGTTATACTGGGTCAACTGGACATCTTCCGGACATCCAACTTCCTTCTGGACAAAGCCATATGGCGGGGGCCAAGGCAGAGGCCGTTAGGGGCGATCAGGCTGGCAGGGGAGCAAGCAGTTAGGGGCTATCAGGCTGGCAGGGGAGGTCAGTTGGGGGCAATCAGGCCAGCAGGGAAGCAAGCAGTTAGGGGTGAGATCAGGCCGGCAAGGGGGAGCAAGCAGTTAGGGGTAAGATCAGGCTGGTGGGGGAGCAAGCAGTTAGGGGTGAGATCAGGTCGGCAAGGGGGAACAAGTAGTTAGAGGTGAGATAGGCCAGCGGTGGGGAGCAAGCAGTTAGGGGTGCAAGCAGTTAGGGGTGTGATTAGGCCAGTGCAGGGGAGCAAGCAGTTAGAGGGTGATAAGGCCGGCAGGAGAGAGCATTTAGGGGGTGATCAGGCTGGCAGGGGAGGGCAGTTGGGGGCAATCAGGCTGGCAGGCAGAGGCGGTTAGGGGCGATCAGGCAGGCAAGCGGTTAGGAACCAGCGATCCCGGATTGTGAGAGGGATAACCAACTACCAGTTTAGGCCTGATCCTAGGGGGACATCCCCCGAGGGGTCCTGGATTGGAGGGTGCAGGCTGGGCTGAGGGCCCCACCCTCATGCACGAATTTTGTGCACTGGACCTCTAGTGAATTAATAAAAATATTTTTCCTCCTCAGAATTTAGAAAATAACTTGACAGTTTTTCACTTTTTTATTTATGAATTTATAAACGTGTGTGTGTGTATTTAATAGACTTCAAAAAGGAAGGGTGAGGAAGAGAGAGACAGAAACATCATGATGAGAGAGAATCATTGATCAGCTGCTTCCTGCAACTCCCTACTGGGGATAGAGCCCGAAACCCGGGCATGTGCCCTGACAGGGAATCAAACTGTGACCTCCTGGTTCATAGGCTGATGCTCAACCAATGAGTCACACCAGCCCAGCAGTTTTCCAGTTCTGTAATCAATAGTAGTTATGGTACAAAAATCCTCACAATTAAAATATCATCTCATTACTTAAGTCTATGGTAATATGATTGGTTTCTCTTGTTAAGGAAAAAGTAAATCAATTCTCTTCCAAAACATATTTCTGTTCATATGCCAATTGACTACTGAGGATATTTCTGTTTATGTTCAATGAGATGAATGAATATAAGAGTAATATGCATCAATATATTTATATGCAAATAACTATATTACAAAATCAGAATAATTAGTCCTGATTTATACAGAATATTTAATTAATCATTACTTTAGCAAAATTTTGACACAAATGGTTACTAAATAAACGCAAACACTTGTGGTATCAGTTACTAAATTCTATTTTGATAATAAAACTACTCTTTGATAGGAAACTACACGGTTTCCCCAAAAGAAAAATACAAGTATTCTTACTATCCAAATGTGTTTGGTTCAGCATTTGGAGAATGAGAACCTGGATTAAGAAACTATTGCATTATCTAAACTCTTTGATTCCTGAGTTTTGGATAGTGGTACTAAGAATTACCACCCTTATCTAAAACAATTTATCCAAATATGTTAGGTTCCACAATTTGGATAATGAATTAAGCAGGGTTTCCCCTCAGTTTCAAATTTCCAAAATTATTTACACAATACTGAGCATCATAACCATAATATTAGTATATAAATTAAGCTGTTAACATCTGGAAAACCTAATATTATCATACTGCTCTTTAGCATACAAAAATAATTTATCAAGTTTTCTCTAGCTTGAGTGGTATCAGAGGCAAAACTTGACCCATTTCTGTCTAATGGGAAAACTTTGCACCTGCATATTAATGTTGGTTTTAGAAAAACTAAAAAGAGGAAAGGTTTAAATAAGTATATTTCAAATATGTTTGAATAATAGTGGTTTATTCATAAGTTAAAATCATAACTTTTTTATACATAAAAAGTGAAGTTGTAAGAAATGTTTGGAAGATTTTGGCACTCTATTTTTGAAAGTTATATTTTAGTTATTTAATGATAACTGCCAAAATAGTGTCAGATTCTTAACATATATTTTCTGGAGGTCAAAGAGTGAGCAAAAATAAAAGGAACTAAGGAAGGGGACTTAAACAAGGGGAAGAGAGAGAAGAGAAGAAATAAAGGAAGAAAAAGAGGCGAAGAAAAAGAGGCAAATAAATAAGGTGGGAAAGGAAGGGAGACAAGAAATGGAAGAGAGCAGATTACATACTTCTAGCTATAAGCAGCGTAAAATATCCAATGAATCACTATTTAAAAAAAGATCAGCTTTGGTGATTCTAAGAATATAACAGTTAGAAAAGTTATTTTATTTTTCACTTGAAAAGGAGAAAAAAAGCCCATGCTGATGAGTAATATGGTAACAATACTGTTAGCAATGTATGAAGGTACAGAAAGAAAACCTCCATGTAGTTGCAAAAGGCACAAATACAACCAATGCATGGGAGGCCTTGAAGGATATATTCAAAGTTCATTTAAAGAAGAATTTTTAATAAGTAAAATTGTACAGAAATGCAAAGGGTTGTTTCTTGAGTGGTACATTACCCATGACTAAAGTTGTTTAATATGGATGAATGACTATTTGCCAAAAATGCTTTCGGTGGTTCTCAACCTTTCTAATGCCGCGGCCCTTTAATACAGTTCCTCATGTTGTGGTGACCCCAACCATAAAATCATTTTCGTTGCTACTTCATAACTGTAATTTTGCTACTGTTAATGAATCGTAATGTAAATATCTGCTAGCTAGCAGGGTCGCCTAAGACCATCGGAAAACACAGATATTTACATTACGATTCATTAACAGTAGCAAAATTACAGTTATGAAGTAGCAACGAAACTAATTTTATGGTCGGGGGTCACCACAACATGAGGAACTGTATTAAAGGGTTGCGGCATTAGAAAGGTTGAGAACCACTGCTTTAGATGATCTAATTCATATGACACTGGATATAACATAGCATTGTACATGTTAGAAATACACGTGAATGTGTACATGTAAGTATGTAGTCCAATATTCCAAACTCAGGATATGGTAAAAAGAACATTTCTTTCTAATCCCAGTTTAGCAAAAAGCTAGCTATAAAACAATGAATAAAATGTTTTCCTTCTCTGATCCTAATTATAAGAAATAGATACTAGATTAGATAATCTCAAAAACTTCATTCCACTCTACCACATGAAGACAACAGCAGGATCAACAAGGGCAATTTTTTAAAAAAAGAAAAAATGATATAAGGAAGAGTTTATTAAACATTAAAAGCAATTATAAATGTGAGATCTAAATTCCAAAATTAGATTGGAATTCAGATTTTACCAGTATTGAAATAGCCAATTAGTATAAGCTTCCCTGAGAATTACACTGACCTATTGCCACCAGTGATGCATGCAGCACAAGTTCCTGTTGGCTGCTCATTCTGCTCATAGTAATGAGCATCCACATGCGCTTCGGCAGCTTTTCTCTTCAGGATCTCCCCAAATTTATCTGTCCCAATGCATCCAAAAAATGTTGCTGCTTTGTGTGGCTTCTGAATCATCCACTGAAAAACAGGAACATAAATAAGTTTAATGTGTCAGACAATGGGACACCATAGTTCAGTATTCTGTTGTAGATAGTGGCATAAAAGAGATACTTTATTAGAAACTGTGGCTGTTATGAATGGAATTTCAATCCTGTACTACCATTTATGACAACAATTTAATATAACAATCACAAAAAATCTTATTATACTACTTCTGGGGAGAGAAATAGAGCACAGTGGTTAAGAACTCAGAATCTAAAGTCATAAAAATCTTAGGGCAATGCTGGCTTGATACAGAAAAATAATAGTGATTCCCAATAGAAGTAGTATAGCCATATCATTAAAAGCCCACCATCTATATTGAGATAGTCTCGATTCAAATCTTGCCTCTGCCACTTACTAGCTGTATGAGTAAGAATGTCACTTAGGCATTTCTATGCCTCTTTTCCTCATCTGTAAATTTAATATATATATATATATAAATACATCTCATAAGGTTGTTGAGAATTAATACTTTAAACCAAACATACAAAAGGTACAAATATAGCAGCCAAGAATGTGTCTTGTTCTACACATTACTTTTGTTCATGTAGAAAGTCTAAATACTCTGGCTATTTTTGATATCAGCATATTTAGAACACTGACAAAATGTGAGACCTTTACTCTTGATCAGTGATTTCTATTCAAAAGTTAGTCAATTTAAATTCTTCAAATATAATGTTGGTAATACAACCTATGATCTTGGGAGCATGTTTTAAGAATTAGAAATAACAAGAAATGTACTTTAGATCAGTAAACGATGCCTATTATTATAGCTGGGTCACTTTTATCCAGAGAATGAAAGGGCTCTCATTATACTGTAACTACTAATGAATAAGAAAACCAATGAATAAGAAAATGACAGCTATAATTGATGACTTTAAATAAATACATGAATATAGTTGAATTCAATTTTAAAGGCAATAGTAAAGGCAGAATACCACCAGGAAACACTCAGGAGGGAAATTAAATATAAGCGAAGGGAGATCAGAAAAGGCATCCAAAGATGGGTGACATTATCAACTAGTCTCTGAAGGATGGGTGTAACTTTCAAAAGTGTCTGTGAACTGGAAGTAGAGGCACAGCACAGAGCACGTGCCTCCTTTCCTGTCGGGAATTTTATCATGGTGTTCCTAAGGTAAAATAAATTCTATTTAGTAAGCAATTAGTTCCAAACAACCTAGTTTTTATTTCCTAATAATTGAGAGCCTCTTGAGCACCGTAAAATTCTCAGAACTTGGAATCAGACTGGTCAGCACCACTCTCATTTGCTGTGTCACAATGATTTTTGTATAGTACTTGTTTTGTTGTTTTTTTAATCACAGAAACTACCCAAACCCCAGTTTTCCAAAGTATCTGATACCACCAAAAGGAAAGTAGCAGTGCAATGTTAAAACAGAAATATCTGGAGTTAGTGGTTCAAATGTTGAACCTAATAGATGTCACCTGTTTCTCTAGAAATTTTGAAATGATCTGCAGATTCAGTGTGGATTTGCTAAAGCACCTAAGGGGTCTTAAGCACACAGTTGAGGAATAAAAGAGTATAATGTTAACCAAAAACAATGAAAGGAAAAATGAAGGACCATTAGGAATATAATGACAGAGCACAATGTTGGGGGGGGTGGGGTACAGACTAATGTGAAAAGTAGATCTAGGCCAGATCATTAAGCGCCACTTTAAGAAATTAGGCAGCATTCTGTATGTAGAAGGGCACAAATGAGGGTTTTGAGTAAAGGAGTCAGATGATGAGAGATGAGACCTCATTAAGAAAGCAGGAAGAGGCCTGGCTGGTTTGGCTCAGTGGACAGAGCGTCAGCCTGCAGACTAACGGGTCCAGGGTTCAATTCCAGGCAAGGGCACATGTCTGAGTTGCAGGCTCGTTTCCCAGTAGTGGGCATGGAGGAAGCAACCAATCAATGATTCTCTCTAATCATTGTTTCTATCTCTCCATCTCCCTTCCTCTCTGAAATCAATAAGAATATATTAGGAAGGAAGGAAGAGAAAGAAATACCTGAAATTAAATGGAGGCTAAATAAATATCATATTAAGCTTCACATCAAGAGTCTTTAACCACATGTGGAAAGACTTCTAATAATATTAACTTCACCTTCCAGATGAATTTCCTCTTTGTCACCTAAATGCAATATTTAGAACAATATAATTGACAATGATGCTCAAGAGATAGTCAGTTCTAAAAGCAATGCTATATACTTTAATTCAGTTCATAATAGAATGCTGAAGAATGGTACCTAGATCCTAAAATAATAGCAAGATAAGCCAAACGTAAGAAATTTTATATCAGAAATCCAATGAGGCGTTTCAGAAAAACTAGAGCACAACTAAAAGAGATTAAATGTCAAAACTAGGTAATAACAGCAACAAACAGATTGCAAAGGGTGGTGAGGAAATTGTAAGTGAAGTAGTTGGTTAGGAAAATAGCATCTATCACACAGCTTAAAGGATTGGTTCTTTCAGAGGTTTGCTGTGCTCCCAAGTGAGACAGGGTGAAACACAAAGATTTTTATAAATATTATTAAGAATCCATTCTCCCTCAATAACTAGTATGCTATGCTCCTTTCCTGCCAAAACTGTTCCATTTCCCCTGTTGGCAAACATACTATTAATAAAAATTGGTTCCCACAATTCCTACTATTATACCAACAATGGTTCTTTTGTTATTTTTATTGTTAAATACCTGTTCACATCTAGTTTTCAGAAGAGATTTTGGAAAACTTTGGTCAGTAGGGCGGAAAAAAGATAAACTTTAGACTAGGACACATATAGTTCATATAGTCCTGTGATGGTAAATTACATACTCCATTAGAGATTATATTTCTTGTAGAATTATTGTAAGAATTAAATAAGACAATGTATGCAAAGTTTCTGTTAAAGATGATGATGATATTATCAGGGCACTAAAATATAAAGTACGTTGTAGTCACAGGGGTCCTCAGACTACGGCCCGCGGGCCACATGCGGCCCGCCGAGGACATTTATCCGGCCCACCGGGTGCCGCTGCCTGTCCTGCTTAGCAGCCGACTCGTCCCAGTCCCGCAGTGCGCATAGGAATTTGTTCATAGTTTTGTTTTTTTTTTTAACTATAGTCTGGCCCTCCAATGGTCTGAGGGACAGTGAACTGGCCCCCTGTTTAAAAAGTTTGAGGATCCCTGCTAGTGTAACTTCATTAAACTCATTGCATAAATATTTTCTGATCATCTACCATTTGTTGAACATTATTGTAGTAAAAAATAAATAGAGCAGCATTTCTCTATCTCTTTTGTAAGCTTCTTTTCTCCTCCTGATCCCTTAGTGTTCTATAGGCCTGGAGGCAAGGAATACCTGCTCTTCTCACCCTACACAATTTTTCTGGATCTGATCTAATCTACTCCCAGGGTGTGTGACATATATATCAGCACATGAGAGTAGCACATAAATTTTGGGGAGTGGCCAAAGAAATTTCCTAAGGAATATATGGGAAACTGTGGCCATGCTGAAACTTGTAGAAAGTAAGGGACCTGGTAGATCTTGTGTGAGATAGTTAATTTTCAGGGAAAAAAGGATGACAAAGAGGCTCTGAAACAAAAAAAGAGGCTATTGGAATTAGAGAACTGAAAGTAAATTCAGTATTCCAAACAGGATTTTGGTACCTTATAAACGCAATGAATGAGTGAAGAATAAGAAAAGTGTCAAAATGCTATAATCTCTTCCTTAAATCTGTATTCTAAAAATATAGTATTTTCCAAAACATACAATAAATGCTTACTGAATATATTTCACATGGAGCTATTAATAATATAACCACTGACCCAAGTTAAAGGTCTAGCATAGAACCTGGCATAAATTTGGCACAGAATATATTTTAACTATTGTTATAATTGCCACTAATGCAATTATTATGTAGGTAACAATATTGTTAATTCTAAGGCAAATTGTTAAATACTTAGAATACTAAGGAGTTTGAATTTTATCTTTTAAGAAGATTTGGAGCCTGCCTGAGACCCATGGGCCACGATCAGGTCAAGGCATGTGTGGGCGGAAGCAGGGGAATCCATGAATTCCCTGGGATTATAAAGAAATTCTGATGTACTTTTCCAAGCATAGGATTCATAGATTTCACCAGATTCCTAAAAGAAACTAAGGCACCCACACCAAAGGGGGAAAGGTATATATAGGGAGAACACGAATATAGCCAGGGAGGAAACTTTTTTCCTTTTAAGCAGAAGATTAACAGGTTATATAGGATTGCACCAAATTAACCAATAAAACCATTTAAACCAAAAGTATTTATCTAAATTAAAAAATGCTCTGTAAGTTACGTTTTTTAAAGTGCAACAACTTTTATTATCTGAAATTGTTACGCAATTAGCTTCTTAGCTATCTACAATAAGTAGCCTAGATATATTTCCAAAGGTCTCCAAAACTAGGTGATAAAAATTAGCATAGCACCCAAATATTCTTTAGGATTTTATTCAATCCAACTTTCACCAGAAGCCTTTAAACAACATGGTTTCTGTCAAAAATACATTCTTCTTCTATGCTCTCCCAAGATTTAAAAAAAATCATGCCTACTTTAACTTTTAGTTTCTTGCTATGCACAAAAAAAAGTCTCTCTTTTAGGTTCTAATACAAGGAGTTTTCTTAAGGAGAAATCTGATCTTATTTTTTAAAGAAAACAACTTTCTAGAAAATGTTTTCAGAAATAGAGTTCAATATATACCATTTTCACATTATTTGAAATAGTTAAATTGCCTTACAAAGTGAAATGCTGTAATATATATAGAAATACACTAATGGGGATCAGGGCACACTATTCCAATTATAACACAATGGCCAAAAAAAAAATATATATATATATATATATATATATATATATGAATAACTGAGGAAATGCAGAAGCAGAAAGGTATTCTGACCTCCCCTTTCCTTCTCCCTTGAAGCAGCTCATAAAATCCTTGTGTGGGAAGTGCCCCCCCCCACACACACACATACCTAGAGGAAGAGAATATCTTCATCCCACAGACAAAGGGATATGAGAAGAATCCTAACAAAAGTTCACCCAGTTTTATTCTATGTGCCTCATACTCTGACCTATCATGTTCCTACAAGACTTCCCACTCTTCATCAAACCTGGCATAAAAATACTCAAGTCAAACTGTTTCTTTGAGTCTGCATTTCTTTATGAAGGTTCCTGTGTTGCATAAAACTTACATTAAATAAATGTGTATGCTTTGTCAGTTTAATTTTCACACCCAACCAGAGATATTAAGAGGGCCCAGGAAAACTTGCCTTTCCTACACCCTCAAGCAACTTCAACTTAAAGGAGATGGTAGCAATGGCTGCTCTTTTTTAGAGGACATATTATTAATCCATATATTTATCACATTTCAAAACCACTTCTAAAATTATTTTACCATTTTTCCATTATACTCCAGACATTTCCCCCTGACAACTAGAGAAAAAAATTGTGCTAAAACTAAATATAAATAAAAGGTTCAGCAAAGTAACACTATAATTAGCAGAAGATGTGTTACAAACAACAATATAATTAGGAGCTAAATTAGCAAGTACTTACTATAATTTGGGTATTATGCTAGTCCTTTACTTACTATGTTATCCCAGTTAATCTGGACTACCAAACACGAGATAAATACTCACTATTCCAATGGCACAGGTGAGCAAAGTAAGGCAGTAGCAGAGCTCAACTCTGTATGGTTTTATAAAGTAAATTCTCAATCATGCCAGACAGGAGGAAAGAAAGGGAAGTAAAGAAAATCATATTGGGAGGAGTATCATCAAATATCAGACATATAGCCAGCTTGGAAAAGAATAACTGTGTGGTCATGTATTAGTAAGTTTGTTTCTCTAGCTATCATTGTCCTTAATTGTAAAAGTCAAAAAATTATGATGATTTTCTAAGAGATCCATCAATTCAAAAGCTATAAAAAAAAGAAAAAAAACACAACCAAACAGAATATAGGAGAAACCAAGATGGCGGCGTAGGTAAACACCTAAACGGCTGCCTCCCACAACAATTTCAAAACTACAACTAAAAGACAAAACGTCTATCACCCAGAACCACGGGAAAGCTGGCTGAGTGGAAGTTCTACAACTAGAAGGAAAGAGAAAAGAGCATTGAGACGAGCACAAGCGCTGAAAAGCTGAGGTACGGAGGCGTGGGATCCGGGCTGGCGGCAGGCGACTAGGTGCACTGCTTTTTTCAACCTGAAGGGAGACAAGCTCCCGATTACTCTGAACTCCAGTTTCTGGGGAGACGCTATAGACCCAAACTACTAGGGGAGAAGCTGAAGTGTACCCACCAATCATTGTTTACTGCGCTGGGGTGCGAGATGCAGGGACTTGGAAATGCAGAAATGCAGAGACGGCTGACTGGCAGCCAATGCTGTTTGCCATGCCCTAGCCTAGTGACTCCCTGAGACCCCGCCCTGCACAGTCTACAACCCACCCAAGCTGCATGCAGCCGCTTTTGCATATAAATAGCCTGCCCTATCATAGCTTAACCTAACCAACTGCAACTGGGTCAGACAGCTCCAAAACCTCCAAACCCCAAGCAAAGAGGAGAAAACTGTAGTTCTCACTGTAGCTCCTGCTGAGTGGCCTCAGACAGTAGTTGACCTGCACCCCACGGAGATCCAGAAGCCAGTGTACCTAGTGGTCAGTGTGAGATGACACCAGATTTCAACTACTCACATCTGAAAGTGACACATTCAAGAGGCAGACTCAATGAGCACCAAAGCCCCACTGAAACAAGTCCTGCCCCATAAGCGTGTCTCCAGTACAGCAGTTCCTTCATTATAGACACAGTGGGTCCTCACAGCCAATTGGCCTGGAGGTCAATTCCTCCCAGTGATACCAACAACAATCAATACTTAACTACAACAAGGCTGTACACACAGCCCACAAAGGGGTGCACCAACAGCGTCCACCTCAGGTAACTGGGGAGGCTGAGCCACTGGGGCCTATAGGACACCTAGAACACAAAGCCACCCTACCAACTCAGGGAAGCAGCAAAAATGCAGCAACAAAGAAACAGATCACAAACGAAAGAAATGGAGGAAAACAAATGACTAGATATAGAGTTCAAAACCATGGTTACAAGGTTTTTCAAGAATTTCCTGGAAAAGGCCGATAAATTTAACGAGACCCTTGAGGATATGAAAAAGGACCAACTAAAAATTAAGCATACACTGGCTGAAATAAAAAATATTATACAGAGATCTAACAGCAGACTAGAAGATCGCAAGAATCCAGTCAAAAATTTGAAATACAAAGAAGCAAAAAACACTCAACCGGGAAAGCAAAAAGAATCTAAAAATATGAAGATAGTGTAAGAAGCCTCTGGGACAACTTCAAGTGTACCAACATCAGAATTATGGGGGTGCCAGAAGAAGAGAGAGAGCAAGATACTGAAAACCTATTTGAAGAAATAATGACTGAAAACTTCCCCCACCTGGTGAAAGAAATAGACTTACAAGTCCAGGAAGCGCACAGAATCCCAAACAAAAGGAATTCAAAGAGGATCACACCAAGATACATCATAATTAAAATGCCAAGAGCAAAAGACAAAGAGAGAATATTAAAAGCAGCAAGAGAAAAACAATTAGTTACCTATAAGGGAGCACCCATATGACTGTCAGCTGATTTCTCAACAGAAACTATGCAGGCCAGATGGGAGTGGCAAGAAATATTCAAAGTGATGAATAGTAAGAAACTACAACCAAGATTCCTGTACCCAGCAAAGTTATCATTCAAAATGGAAGGTCAGATAAAGAGCTTCACAGATAAGAAAAAGCTAAAGGACTTCATCACCGCCAAACCAGTATTATATGAAATGCTGAAAGGTATTCTTTAAGAAGAGGAAGAAGAAGAAAAAGGTAAAGATAAAAATTATGAACAACAAATACATATCTATCAACAAGTGAATCTAAAAATCAAGTGAATTAAAAATCTGATGAACAGAATAAACTGGTGAATATAATAGAATCAGGGGCATAGAAAGGGAGTGGGCTGATAATTCTCAGGGGGAAAGAGGTATGGGGGGTACGGGAAGAGAGTGGACAAAAATTATACACCTATGGATAAGGACAGTGTGGGGGAGGTAAGGGCAGAGGGTGGGGTGGGAACCGGGTGGAGGGGAGCTGTGGGGGGAAAAAGGAGAAACAATTGTAATAATCTGAACAATAAAGATTTATTAAATTTAAAAAATGGGGAAAAAAACAGAATATAAAATAAGAAAATAATCACCATATAAGTTATTGTGGCCAAATAAAACTGGGATAGAGAGGTGAAGATAGTAAGAAAGTGGGTCTTCAGAAGTAAGAATGTCACTCAGATGCATTTGCCCAGAAATTCTACAAAAGATACAAAGAAGTATGCCATTAAATACAAAAGAACAAGAGAAAATTTGAGGAATAAAATCCTTCTCCTTAACTGTTTTTAGCATATGTGTTATAAAAAGCAAAATCCCTTAAAGACAGTAAACATCTACCCATAGACACATATTAGAAACAACATCAAAAATATAAGGCAAAGTTCAAGTCAAAGTTTATTGACAATGATAAACTATGACAGCATCTATTAAATTAGCCCTTCCTTCAAGGTGTATGTGATCAAAGCAGCAAAGATATTTTCACTCAGTCACATAACAAGCTATTTGTTGAGATTGAAACATCTGGTCAATATCTCCTAACACTGCAATTTCATGCACAGTTAGCATTAGGGCACATTTCTTCTCCTCTTCTTACAGGGCCCATAAGAGTGGCACATACGGCTGATCATTTCATTGAAAAAAGGATTCAATTCAAGGCATTATATACAATCGTCTGTGCTTTATGATGTTTTAAGTCTACCTGCCATCATTTTCCATCATCATTGCTCACTGCTGTTCTTTTCTACTATAAAAGCCTGCAAATATGACAGAGCACTTAAAGCTTAACAGCCTTCCTCCACTGGAGTTAGAAAGCATTTAGGGCAAAGGAATCTATAAAATGGCAGGTCATTTTCTATTGTCAAAAACTCACAATATATTAAACTATTTACCATTTTATTTACCATTTAAGCAAAGATCTAGTACAGAGTAGAAAAGTAATGTTTACTGTCAAATCAAACACTTAACTTTCTATATGACAGATCTATGAAAAGTATATTCTTTTGGTATAATTTTAGTTAAAATAAATGACTTGAAAAATATATAATAGAAACATTTAAAAAATAATTTTAACAGAGGTTTTCAGAATTCTTTAATTTGACAAAAACAATTTTATACTAAGAGAATAGGGATGTTACAAAATATTATAATCTGATGAAAAATTTCCACTTAAAATCCACGCATCAGTTGTCATGGTAACAGGACCCTTTCTTAAACACTTACTGTGGTAAACCTTAACCCACAACATATATTTCTCTTTTTCCCCCTTTCTTCCTTTAGGGTAATAGCTTTAAGGGAAAAACAGAGTGTGGGTAAGGGACATCTTTAAAGCTACTGTTTCACATTTCTTTGACACATTACCATGACAGGTAGTATAACTATATGAATATAGGTTATCTTCTAAAAATAAGAATTTACCTAGATGTTAATAGCTGAATGAATTTCAATGAGGAAATATTCTTCTGGTGATAAAGAATCACTTATGGCCATCTTACAATAAGCAATATGCAATGACTGATTAAGGAAGAAGAATATAAAAATAGTAAGATTTAACTGAAATCTAAGTAAGATGTAATGTCCAACTCTGCTACTCTAGCAGATAATGTAAATATCTTTTTGTTCATTAATTTATTTTTGTTCATTAGTTTTTGTCCAGTCAATCCAATAATAAATGTATTTAATGAATAGGTCTATGGACCAGAAATCATGCTAGCACTGAAACACAGTCTTGAACAAGTCACTCATGGTCTCTATCTAATGGAGATTCCACACAAAACAAAATGCAAAGCAAACAAAACAGAAACATGAAACATAGAAATAAAATAATTGTAAGAAGCACAATGAAGAAAAAAACAAATGGCTGAGGACAATGGGGAGTGAAAAGGGGCAAGGACAGAGTCTACTTTGAATAGGCCTAAGGATATTTAACAGACAAAAATACACAAATGAGCTAATGACGCAAAGAACGAGCTTGGGGTTGGAGAAAAAAAGAAAGAAGAGCCAAGTACAAAGATTCTGAGAGGATTGGCATATTTAAAAAATGTGAAAATTAGTGTGGCTAGAGCATGGTGAGGAAGATGGAGAGTAAGTTTGGGAAAATATGCTGGTCCCAGATTATGCATACCTTGTTGGTATGGTAAACAGAATAGCTTTCATTCAGGGTGCAATAGGATGCCACTGAAGGGTTTTAAACAAGAAAGTGAAATCATTGAATTTAAATAAGGATCACTTTTATTATTGTACACAAAGTTATATGTTTATACTGTATATTAAAGAAGCAATAAGGAGATATGTTGGCAAAGTATTATTCACCCCACACACATCCAGCCCTTTAAAAAAGCTATTAGCTCTGAAGGGTAATAAAATGTACCACCCAAAAGGTGCCTCTTGCGCATGTAGATTAGTTTAAGCAGAAGGCCATCAAGACCCAGACAAATCAAGAAAAACTTTTACCTATCCCTACCACCACCTACAAGAATTTAGATAGGGGGCCTGACTCAGGAAGAGAACTATTATCAGAGTTAGCTTTTATCTGAATGACCTATCTGTATGGCTGGGCAAATATCTAATTACCAAACACTTGACCTTCTTATTGTCCTGTGAATTATCCACCTTCCCTTTAAGTCCCAGACCCCTATCCCATTCCTTAGCTCAGGATGGCACATAAGCCTCAACTGCCTGACTTGCCTTTGGGTCTCATATTTTTATAGGGCTCCTCTACAGATGGAATTAAAATTTTGTTTTTCTTCTGTTAATCTAGCTTGTGTTATTCTTATTTTAATTTTTTGACCATTTAATTATTAGACCAAAGAACCTAGAAGAGTAGAAGAAGAAAAATTTTTCTTGTCCAGTAGCTCTATCCTAAAATTATTTTCAGATTTTAACCTTCTTTTTTGCATCCACTTTTCATTAATTCCACTACTAACACCCATTCAACTTATCAAGACCTCTTGCCTGGATTGTTGAAATCATTTCCTAATCTCCTTACTTCCATCCTTGGCATTTTCCTTTACACTGTAAGTCAGTGAGCTTATCATCCCTTTACTCAAAACCCTCAATGCTCTCCACATCACTCAGTAAAAAAGCAAAAATCCTTATGAGGTCTATGAAGCCCTACAGAAACAAGACACTCTTCTTTACCTCCTATTGCCTCTCTCACCTCATTTCCTGCTGTTCTTGTATTCTGCTCTAAGCAGACTTAACTCCTTGCAAATTTTGAACATGCCAAGCCTGTGCTCTGTTAGGAAATGCTGACATCTCTACTATATTAGACTTCCCCTTATACCCTGTGGCTCTTCCTTCATCTTGAAAGTCTTTACTTAAATCTTATTTTTTCAACAAAACTGTTCCACACACCCTATGTAATATTGTATAATGCTCCTTTTGTTCCAACATTCCCAATACCACTACGTTTCACACCCTTTCTTTAACACCTTCTAATTTGTTTACATACTACATTCATTATATTTCTCCCTCCCACTAAAATATGAGCTCCATGAAAGCAGGGATTTTCATGTTTTACTCATCAACGCATCCCCAGCACTTGACCTCCTAAAGTAGATAACAGAATGTATTTAATGAATTGTATCTTAATAACATATCAATACATCCCCAAAGTGAGATCAATAGATACCAAAAATTTATTTTGGTGATTATTCATCATATTCCTAAAACATACTTGCTTGTTGTAAAACGAGAATAAAATCAGAACACAAGAATAAAATAATACTTCAATAAATATCAGTTATTAATAATATTGAAAGATTCATGTTATCACTGCCATTATTAAACAGTGCATGACCAGTATAATTAATTATACAATTATATAAAGCACTAAAAATATTAAAAAGGCGAAAACATAATGTCACAGTCTACAAAAGAAATGGGAATTTTAAAAACAAACGTACTTATTTTCTGCATATTATGGGAAATAACTCATTTACCCTTCCTTTCACAGATGAAGAAATTGATGCAAAGAAAGGGTAAATGAGCAACCAGGACTTAAATCTAGACAGTCTACAAACAAAGCCCAAGGTTGAACCACTCTTCTGTAACAGTCACTGGAGGGAATACTGTAAAAAATTAATAGAAATAATTGTTAGGTAATATGTTCAGTTACTAAAATAAACATTCTCATATACCAATAATAACTTAATAGACAAAAAATATGGAGATGTAATGTACAACATGATGATTGCATATATGAAAGTTGTTGAGAATAAATGCTAAGAGTTTTCATTATAAAGAAAAACTGTTTCTTCTTTGTTAATCCTCAGGTGAGAATATTTTTTCCATTGATTTTCAGAGCGAGTGGAGTGGAGGGGAGGTGGCAAGACAGAGAAACATTGATGTGAGAGAGACACATAGATTGGATGCCTCCTTCTCGTGCCCCAACCAGGACATGGGATTGAGCCTGCAACCAAGGTCCATACGTGTCCTTGAACAGAATCGAACCTGTGACTTTTCAGTTCACAGGTCAACCAACACTCCAACCACTGAGCCAAACCAGCTAGGGCACAAGGAAAAACTTTTTTTTCCTATTTCATTTATTGTATCTATATGAGATGACAGATGTTAAGTAAACTTATTGTGATAACCATATATACACTGCCTTACACTAAACATCTGAATATATATTTACACACACACATATATATATATGTTAAAGCCTTACACTGTATACCTGAAACTCATATAGTGATATATGTCAATTATATCACAATAAAACTGAAAAAAATAATTTAAGGAGAAAGTCTATATACAATAGCAGCAAGAAGAAACCACACTTGAAACCAATGATGAATCTTAGCATTGCTAAAATTGTAAAAACTAGATGTGGTTCCTGCCTAAAGAAACAAAAGCTTCATCTAACCAAACCTCTAGCTCTATAAGCAAATATTAAATATGAAGCAAATGATCAAATCTAGACAATGAGGTAGTCTATAGCACAAATAACCTAGTTTCTCTTTTTAGAAATAGTCAATGATACTTTAAAAAGGGGGAAGCAGGATAACTACTGAGTAAAAAATATAAGGCATAAACGCAAAGTTTGAATTCTTGTTTAGATCTTGATTCAAATAAATCTATCACAAGTGGATATTTTTAAAAAATTATGAAAATTTAAATATGAATTGAATATTAAATAACATTAAAAAATTAATATAAAGGTAATAGTATGGCAGTGGGATTTTTTTAAAGTGTCAACTCCTGAAGAGTTAATTCAAAGGATTTATAGATGAAATGACAAGATATCTGGGATTTCCCTCATAAGAGAAAGCAATAAAACAAGTTTGGCAAAATGCTGATAATTATTTAAGCTAGATCATTAGTACATGGAGTTCATTATACTATTCTACTTCTATGTAGATTTGAAATTTTCTACAATAAAAAATTTAAATACACACACATAAACAAAGTGGAGAACTAAAATCTTGATGTAAGACAAAAAGAAGACAAACATTTACCCTAAAAAATTATTATGAAAATATTATTTCTCAATGAACCTATAAACTCCAATGTGATATTCTGAAAACATCAATATGATCTTTAAACCCGAGAGGATAATAGGAAAATAACATTCTGAAGAAGATGAAGAATAATGATGGGGGAGAGTGAAGGATTTACTAGCAGGTATTATGAAATCAACAGAAGTAGAGTTCAAATACAGACCCAAGGATCAATGACAATACAGTATAGAATACAGATGACACTTCATTGAGATGACAAAAGAGGGAGTTATTGAATAGAGTGTACTGGGGTAAGTATATAGCCATTGAGGGGAGTATTCCTTCCCCCTCATACTTTAACCAAAAATGTAAAAATAAACCACTCAGAAAGGTAGAAAATTCAGCTTTTCATTTTAATAACTTTAAAACAGATTTCCTAACCATGACATGAATGCCAAATAATATAAAGGAAGTAATGATAGTTGTAACTAGATATAAACTTAAGATCACTCACTATACAGGAAAAAGAAATAGAGCATGTGGCAAGGGGTTGGGTCAGTATCCTTAATGGATGAAGCACTCTCAAAAATCTGAAGAAAAAGGTGGACAAGGTTGTCACAATGATGCTGATGCTTCATAGAGTGAAGTCCATAGATATAGGCAATCAAACATAAACTCCTTTAATGTAAGTAAAGAATACAAGAATTTAAAATACTGAGAGGGCTGTCCCTATTAAAGAAAATCAGCAGCACTTTGCGAATACAAGAGCAATCTTTAATGGCTTTCAAATCTGTATTAAGAAAGCTGTTGTTGATGCTATTTACTGTTCACAATGAGGATGGCATAAGGTCTTTCAAAAAGTTCCCTCTGTCATTCTCTTCGTACTGCTGAGGTGCTTATGCCATTCTAGCCTCTCCTAATTGACTCTAGTAAGAGACTTTAGCTTTGAGCTTGCCTATCCACAAAGTGTAAATAACTGGTAACAACTATATCAAAGTCCTGAGTGCTAGTTTGTGAGGCCAGGTGACTCAAAGGACAATTTCCTAGGCAAATATTTATCTGATGGGCCCATACTTAGCCCACCTGTATCTAGTCTTACAATGAAATAACAGCAATGGACAATAAACATTTATTTTTTGCACAGTAACATAAAATAATTACACAGTAGCATCAGATAATTAAAATGTATAGAATTATTTTAGGAAAAAAGGATTTACATTCAGAGTGTTCAAGGTTAATCTTATCAATGGCTCAATTTACAATGTCATCAAAATAAAATGTTACTCGGTACCCACCATAAAATTATACACTTGTTAATCCAACACAATTCTATTAAGTTCTTAACATCTAAAGTACTCTGTGAGGGATACAATCTTGAATAAGACCTTGAGGAGTTCACAGTATAGTGTAGAAGACAGCATAGAAACAATTCAAATTCAATGAGCATTATAATAGAGATAAATACAAAATATTCTGAGAGCATCAAGAAGTTTGGGGAGTTATGAAAAAGTCAAAGAGAAAAATGACAAATAGGCTAGTTCTTGAAGGTTAAATATTTTACCAGGCTGAGAACAAGAAAAATAAAAATTATACACAGATAAATATGCATTGCAAAAACAGAGGGATACTAGGTCCCTGGCTTACTCAGGGAAATCAGTAAAACATGCAGTCCATAATAGCATATTTTATGAAGGAGCAGCAATCCATATACTGAAAATCAGGCTGGGATCAGAGAGTTACATGATAAAATGTATTTTACAAAGATAATTCTGGCACAAATGTTCAGAAAACAAACCAACTGGTGAGAGAAAGTTAGCCACGGTTCTAAGATGTCTCTGTGGGTCTTTATCAGATTTTGTTTTCCCTTTTTAAGGATATTTATATAACAAACATTCTTAGTTAAAAATACTGGCTTTATCTCATTGTAAAGGTTAGGCAGGTTTCCAATAAACCACCTTTAAAGATTGAGGTTTTCTAAGTTCAGGATGCATCAGCTGTGATGCAAACTCTGTGAGCACAGCTTCCGCCTGCAACAACTTCCATGTTGCTCTTGAGTGATGGCGATGCAAACAGAATCATTGGGAATGTGAAACTCATGCTGCCTGCTGTGCTTGAGTAAAAAAATTCCTTTGTCTCCGACGCAGTACATTCTTGTCTTCTATCAACACCTATAAAACTGTGGCAGACTAGTTTGTTAGTTTGCAAGTGGGGTAAAATCCAACACACTTCATACTTATTGAAAAACACTTCTTAAAAAAGAAGAGGACCAGGACAGAACACAGGAAGACCAATTACAAGGCCATGTGGTATTGCAGAAAAAGAGAAAAGGATCTCAACCTTAAGAATTTTGAGGAAAGGAGGAAATATGCAAGAAAAAAATTTTTAAGGCAAAAAGGACAAGAGATGGGACTACCTAGGTGAGGCAAAGTGTAGGTTAGTCTGAGTATGATGTAATTGGATGAGTAATGGATATGTCATTAAGAGAGAAAGATAATTTAAGAACATAGAAGCAAGCACAATGTAAAAAGCCAGAGAACAGTGAGTTGAGTTTGAACATATGGAATTTTGAGGATAAATCTTTAGAGATATCTACTGAAACACTGGAAATATAAGTTCGTAGTTCCAGAAAGAGGTCATGAATAGAGAAAAAGCATTGATCTATTCTCACAGAAAGGTCTGCAGACCCCTGGAAGGACCTGAGAACTTCTCAGAGGATCCACAAAGTCAAGTTAATTTTCACAATAATATTAAGATGTCATTAGCATTTTTCACTATGTTGACATTTGCTTTCAAATTAAAAAGATACCAACTTAAGAATTTTTTAAGCAGCAAAAATCATTGATTTTTATTAAATATTAACACTTAACATACATGTCTTTTAAATACTCTGTGTAGGGAAATGGGAAGTATGAATGAAATACAATGGTTTCCTGAGGGAAAGTACTTGTGCATTTGAGTTTTTATATGAACTAACTGCTTTTTTATTAAAAACTATTTTTATTTAAAAAAATGACAGACAAATGACAATTATTCATACTTGTGTATTTGGCAGACATTTTATTGAAAATGAAAAAGTAAGCCTGTCACTTACAAAGATAACTGTCAGGACTTATTGCTAATAATAAAATTTGAGCTTTCAAATGAAAATTATAATTGTGTAAAACTCTTATCCACCATGATGAGATCCCCAATACATAAAAGATTATCTTCGAGATTAGTGGTGATATAAAATTTTACATTTGCAAGATCTGCATAAATTAATGAATAAAAAGTTTGCAAAATGACCAATGTATAATAGTAAAATTCACATATGGGTTAAAGATCCACTCAAAGAATTAAACTAATCAGTGTATATATATTTTATAACATAACAGCTTTGTTGAGATACAATTCACATACCATACATTTCACATTTAAAGTCTACAATTCAATGGCATTTAATCACCACATCAATTTTAGAACATTTTCAACACTACAAAAAGAACTCCTCATCACTTAGCCATCATACCCCCAAACCCTTATTGCCACAAGCCCTAAGCAACCACTAATGTATTTTCTGCAGCTATAAATATGCATATTCAGGACATTTCACAGAGATGGAATCATAAAATATGTGGACTTTCGTGAAAGGTTTCTTTCACTTTGCATAATGTTTTCAAGGTTCATCCATATTGTGGCATGAATCAGTACTTCATTTCTTTTTATTGCCAATATTCTATCATATAAATACTCTACATTTGTTTATCCATTCAGCAGTTGATAGACATTTGGGTTGTTTCCACTTTTTTGCTATTATGAACAATACTGCTATGAACATTCATGTACAAGTTTTTTATGTAAACATATGTTTTCATTTCTCTTGGGCTATATGCCTAGAATTGCTGGGTCATATGGTAAATCATTACTCATCATATCCTTTGTCTACTTTTTCAGTTGAGTTTTCATTTCCTTCTTAATGATGTCAAGTCTGTTTATATACTAGGGATATTAACTCTGATATATCTTGCAGATATTTTCTTCCATTTCATCTTTTATGATGTCTTTCACTCACTTTTTTTGCAGTGTTATGTAATTTAATCTTTAAAACTTATGAGATTAGAAACAAAAATGAGAAATTGACAGAGAAAGATAAGCCAGTGAAGGGTACAGAGAAAGGATGACTCAGAGTTAACAAAACAAACAAACAAAAACCCAAACAAACAAAGAAAAAGTGCTATTTGTCCTGAAAGCTAATGGAGAAGGTTTCAAAATTGAGGGAGTAATAGACAAATGAAACAACCGTAATTGGACCAATTAGGACCCAGATTTTTAAATGGCCATTGGATCTGACAATTATTTTATTAATGTCTTTTGCAAAAAAAAAAAAAAAAATGTTTTCAAAGAGAAATAAGGATGAGGTCTCACGTGGCAGTTAGTGAATAAAGAATAACTTGGAGGTACAGCACTGGTAATAATGAATATAGTCTACTCTGTCCAGACATCTAACAGTGAAGGGAAGGTGGGGAATGACAACAAATTTGAAGTTCTAGAGAAAAGAGAAAATGGAATGGAGTTAAAAAGGCAAAATTACATAAACCTGTTTCAAGTCAATGAGGAGAGAAGTTAAGTACTTGATATCCAAAATTTCCTTTATATTTACAGAGAAGAATATGAGGTCACTTGCTAAGATTAGGGTAAAGTAGTACAAGAGACTGTGAAAAATTTGAACAAATACAAAGGAAAATGAGAATTGGTATAGAAACTGAAAATATTGTAGATGCAGACATGATAAGTCCCTTACAATGCCCAGAAAATATTCCTTGCATATAGACGAACTCAATAAATATGTATAAAATCTAATAAATGTTTGATAATAAAAATATAAATGCTAGAAAAAAATTAGTTTTCATATAAGCTTTAAGTATGTTTTATGTAAACCAGTATACTAATAAGATAGTTACTTTGTGACGTGATTTCCCAAAGATAACATATAATTCCATTTAGTCAATTTCTATAGTCAAATAATTTCCAAAATAAAAGCAAAAGTAAAAAGTATTAAAATTGATAAATGATAAAACTTGTGTTTAAATAGCGTTAGCATGAAGACTTTACTAAATGCTTCTAAATGCACTCTGAAAATGATTTTTTAATTAACAAACTAACACTTGGGGGAAACTGGATGGGTATTATATGGGAATTCTGTACTATCTTTGAAACTTTTCTATAAATCTAAAATTATTCCAAATAAAAAGTTATTTTTTAACTTTATTTTTATGGTTGACACTATTACAGATGTCCCAATCCCCACTTTGCCCCCTCCATCCAGCCTACCTCCTTGACCCCACATCTCTCTGGCCATCACCACACTGTTGTCTGTCTTTGGCTAATCCCAAATAAAAAGTTTATTTTTAAAAAATAACAATGAGCTAATAGTTTTATATTTTTTTAAATTTTTATTTTGAAATAAGTTTATACATATACAAAAGTTGGAGAAATACTACAGAAAATTTCCATATATCTTTCAAACAGCTTCCCCTAATGTTAACAACTAGAGGCCCGGTGCACGAAATTTGTGCACAGGGGAGGAGGGTCCCCTCAGCCCAGCCTGCATCCTCTCCAATCTGGGACCCCAGGATCGGGCCTAAACCGGCAGTCGGACATCCCTCTCACAATCTTGGACCACTGGCTCCTAACTGCTCCCTGCCTGCCTACTTGATTGCCCCTAACTGCCCCCCCTGCCAGCCTGGTCACCTCCAACTGCCCCCCTGCTGGCCTGGTTGCCCCCAATTTCCCTCCTGCCAGTCTGGTCACTCCTCAATGACCCCCTCTGCCGGCCTGGTCATCCCTCACTGGCCCCCCTGCCAGCCTGGTCACATCCAACTGCCACCCTGCTGGCCTGGTTGCCCGACGCAGCCTGCTGTTCAGTCGTTTGGTTGCCCTTCACTAACCCCCCTGCTGGTCTGGTCGCCCCACACAGCCTGTTCAGTAGTCTGTTCGATTGTTTCGTTTGGGATGGTCACTTAGGCTTTTATATACACTGAGTGTCCAGATTATTATGATCTCTAAACACACAATAATCTGGCCACTCAGTGTATATCCTATATAATAAAAGGCTAATATGCAAATTGTCCCCTCGACCAGGAGTTCGACCAGCAGGCGGGCCGGCCAACCACCCATGTCCCCTCCCCCTGGCCAGGCTGGCCTGACCCCACCCATGCACGAATTCATGCACCAAGCCATACACACACACACACACACACACACACACACACACACACACACACACACTGAGTGGCCAGATTATTATGTGTTCAGAGATCATAATAATCTGACCACTCAGTGTATATAGATAATACAATTATCAGAATCATGAAATTGCTTTTATATTTTGAAGTTTTGTCCCTCATATCAGGAAATTCTTGTTTCATAAGGTAGTATTTTTACTGCAAAATTTCTTTGACATAGTTTATTGCTATTTATCTTGTTGACAAATAAAAGGACACATTTCCATAAACAAGCAGTGTAAAATATAGTATTTTCACCTATCAATTATATTTTTCAACTTTTTAAAATATATTTCTATTTTGTAAATGGGTAACCTCCAAATAGATGGATAACAAATTATTATTTCAAAAGACTTATATCAATCTTCAAAAGAATTTCTAGAAAGAAAACCTACCACTTCTAAAAATATTACAGGAAGAGCTAAGTGAGGGCTTGAAGACCAGGAATTTGTAACAGGATGCATCCATATAATATTATGATTTTCACCTAACAGTCTCAATATCCAAGGTATAAGAGTGGTGGATGGTTAGTTAGACTGATCTAGAATTGGTGGCATTGTGAAATGAAAGGACACAAAATTGAGAGAAAATTTTAAGTGCAGTCAAATTCAATTAGTACAGAGAAACGGCAAAACGGGCAGTAGTAAAGGTTAGAGGTACAAGGACTAAGAATTTTATGAAATACAGGAACTGAAATAATGAGAAAAGTCAGGGAAAGATTACAAAGGATAAGAGGAGAATATCAGGTTTCTAGATTTCATTTCTAAAACTATAAGGTATGATTATGTACACATCACAGAGTATGGTTGAAAAGGAAGTTCAACAAACCGAAGCTAGGATGATGACCAAGTTACGACAATGACAGATCACTACTAGTTAAATTATTCCTTACTTTCCAGTTGAGAAATACTTGCTAGATACCTATACAAGTCACAATAAAAGTTACTTTAACATCTTTATACTATAAAAATATTTTAAAAATTATAACAAAGATGAAAAGAGGTATATTATACTGTGCTTTAATTTTATCCGTTTACAATATTTCAATAATAAGCATAATGTTACCATTTGTTCTTCATAAATGTTATATATCAGATTGAGGAGGTTCCCCTCTGTTGCTAGGTTACAAAGCAATTCATAAGAAGTGGATGTTGTGCTCAAAGTCACTAATCATCCAAGAGATGCAAATCAAAATGACAATGAGGTACCATCTCACACCTGTCAGAATGGCTATCATCAACAAATCAACAAATGACATGTGCTGGCAAGGATGTGGAGAAAAAGGAACCCTTGTGCACTGCTGGTGGCAATGCAGACTGGTGCAGCGACTAGGGAGAACAATATGGAGTTTCCTCAAAAAACTAAAAATGGAACTCCCATTTGACCCAGTGATTCCACTTCTAGGAATATATCCCAAGAAACTAGAAACACCAGTTGGAAAAGATATATGCACCCCCATGTTCATAGCAGCACAATTCACCATAGCTAAGACTTGGAAATAGCCTAAGTGCCCATCAGCAGATGAGTGGATTAAAAAACAGGTACATCTACAAAATGAAATACTACGCTGTTATAAAAAGGAACTCCTACCATTCGCAACAGCATGGATGGACCTGGAGAGCATTATGCTAAGCCAGTGGTCGGCAAACTCATTAGTCAACAGAGCCAAATATCAACAGTACAACGATTGAAATTTCTTTTGAGAGCCGAAAACCGACTTCTGCGCATGGGCCACGAAGTTTCAATCGCACGTGCCCGCATGTGGTATTTTGTGGAAGAGCCACACTCAAGAGGCCAAAGAGCTGCATGTGGCTCATGAGCCGTAGTTTGCCGACCACTGTGTTAAGCGAAATAAGTCAGTCAGGGAAAGATAAATATCACATGATCTCACTCATTTGTGGAATATAATGAACAACATAAACTGATGAACAAAAACAGATCCAGAGACAAAGAAGCATCAATCAGACTGTCAAACTTCAGAGGGAAGGCAGGGGAGGGTGGGGGGACAGGAGGAGAAATCAAACAAAGGACTTGTATGCATGCATACCGTATAAGCATAACCAATGGACACAGACACAGGGGGGTGAGGGTACAAACTGGGAGTGTGTGTGTGTGTGTGGGGGGGGAATGGGGAGTTAAGGACACATATGTAATACCTTATTTAATAAAGAATTTTTAAAAAAGAAGTGGATGTTGGATTGTGTCAAATGCCTTTTCTGTATCTATAGAAATGATCATGTGGTTTTGAGATGGGAGAGTAAATCCAGTATTTGTTATTCCATCTTGTTAGAAAGAGGGAACCTCAAATTCCTTTAGTTTTGAATAATCCTATCTAATAAAAGAGTAATATGCAAATTGACCATCACTCCAAGACACAAGATGGCCGCCACAAGATGGCTGGCAGGGAAGGGCAGTTGTGGGCAGTTTGGGATGACCAGGTCATCAGAGGAGGGCAGTTGGGAGAGACCAGGCCAGCAAGGGAGGGCAGTAGGGGGACCCAGGCCTGGAGGGGAGGGCAGTTGGGGGGGACCAGGCCAACAGTGGAGGGCAGTTGGAGGGAACCAGGCCTGCAGGGGAGGGCAGTTGGGGGAGGTGGGGACTAGGCCTACAGGGGAGGGCAGTTGGGGGAGACCAGACCTGCAGGGGAGGGCAGTTGTGGGGGGGGGGGGACTAGGCCTGCAGGGGAAGGCAGTTGTGGGTGATCAGGCCAGCCAGGAGGGCACTTAGGGGTGACTGGGCCAGCCGAGGAGGGCAGTTGGGGGAGATCAGGCCAGCAGGGGAGGGCAGTTTGGGGACTAGGCCTACAGGGGAGGGCAGTTAGGGGCCATCGTGCTGGCCTGGGGGCAGTTAGGCGTCAATCAGGCTGGCAGTGGAGTGGTTAGGGGGTGATCAGGCTGGCAGGCAGAAGTGGTTAGGGCAATCAGGCAGAGGCAGGCAAGTGGTTGGGAGCCAGCAGTTCTGGATTGTGAGAGGGATGTCCGACCGCCCATTTAGGCCCGATCCTAAACGGGCGGTCGGACATCCCTCAAGGGTCCCAGATTGGAGAGGGTTCAGGCTGGGATGAGGGACACCCTCCCACCCCCATGCATGAATTTCGTGCACCGGGCCTCTGTAAAAAATATAATTTGATTCAATGAATACAGTCAAGTATGCAAATATACAGCTCATATTTATAAGAAAAAGACCTGCTTCTAACTTTTCATCTATTATGAATTAATAGACCCTTAGATAAAATGGCTTACCTCAGTCTAAATAGTATCAATATCAAATAGATGTTATATTCTAATATACTGTATGATGAGCAATAACAACATTTCAGACAGAACTGTGATGTAGACCAGTGAATTCTGGCAGAGCTAGAAAGTGTAAATATGAATAACACTTAAATCAACAGCATCTATCACGGTTACGTTAGAAGCATCTGGTGTGATATTAAGCGATAAAAGATGCATAGCCTATTTTAATGTCAGTATATGTTTACAAAAATATAAATTAAGAAATATTAAGTTTAAATAGAAAAGACTTCAAAAGGTCAACTGAATTGGTTTCTCTGGCTCTCACCAATTACAGCTGATTCTCGTTATTATGGTATTTGTGTTGCACAAAGTTGCTGTGAACATTGAATTTGTGAACACTGAACCACTGCTCCTAAGAAAAATACAGGGTTAAGTTCCTGTAATGCTTTGATTAAATTTTTGTCAATCAATCAATATCAATTCATAACTTTGTTTTATGTGTGTTGCTCCATACAGGAGCACTAGACAGCATTTCAACACTATGCTTGAGGACCACAACAGGCACAAAATGTAGAAATATATGGTACTAAATACCACCAAAAGGACACTTGCTTATAGTATGAGAGCTGAAACAAGAAGGCAGAGTGTTGCCTTGTTTGACCTCAGGTGGTAATCTGCACATCAGGCAACTCAAACTTTTTTGCTGCTCTTCGTATGTCTGTGAATAATTGCAAAAAATGCTCTGAGTACCGATTTTGGATTTACAAGGGTAGGTGACCTTGCAAATACAGAACCAACAAATAATGAGGATCAATTGTATATGTAGTGGGGTTCCCTGAGGCCTTTATCAACATTTTTAATCAATGGTTCTTTATTATTTTTTAAGTTTTGAATTCTTTTGAGATAATGTACCCTCCCTCCATTCCAACTGATAATTCATGAACCACAGTTTAAAAATGCCAGCTTTAGAGTTTCTAGGCAAAGACTTTTTAAAGTATTCTTTGATAACCATTTTAGATTTCAACTGCTGCTTAACTCTTCATATTTACAGATAGTAATTGCTGTACCTATCATTAGCTTACATTTTCTGAACGCATAGCCTAGTACAACAATTGGGGTTTACCAATTAGAATTTATAGAATATACAATGTAATAGATAGGATAAAATGCATATGCAGTTTCATATAATCCAGAGCAAATTTTTTTTTGCCTTTCTTGCAGAATTACTATTTTTTTAAAAAAATATACGGAACATAAGCAGAAAAACAATATATATATATATGTATATTTGTATACATATATATCTACATATACACACACACAGAGAGAGAGACAGACAGACAGAGAGACAGAGAGAGAGCGCTCTACTTGCCTCTTAAAATGCTCCAATTTTGGTATATGAACACATAATTTATAATAGCACATTGATTTTTTTTTTTAAATCCTCACTCGAGGACATTTTTCTATTAATTTTTAGAGTGAGTGGAAGACAGAGGGAAAGACAGAGAGAAATATCAATGTGAGAGAAACATATCGATTGGTTGCCTCCCACACACACCCCGACCAGGGCCGGGGAGGAGCCTGCAACTGAGGCACATGCCCTTGACTGGATTTGAACCTGGGATCCCTCAGTCGCAGGCTGACGCTCTATCCACTGAGCCAAACTGGCTAGGGCCATAGCACATTGATTTATATCACCCTTAAGTTTTGTCTGGTTCTCTACATTTGAAATATCTAAAAATGTTTATTGCTATCTGGTATCCCTTTAGTCTCAAAGAAAAAGTTTGTCAGAAATACTTTCATATCTAATTTACAACTGACACATTAACCCAGTAAATGTTTGTGAAATTCTAGCAAGCAATATTTTTTAAGGAAAGAAAAAAGTAAACAACAGAGAAAACAAATACCAGCAATTACTTCAGCATTAACTAATGACAGCTAGTTAATCAATTAAGAAAATTTCAACTTTTTTTTTGTAATTGTATATTGGAGTATGAAGAACTAAGTGGAAATGTTCTAAATTAAATATTTCATAAAGTACTGTATAGTTTAGTACAAAGATTTAAAAAATGACATTGCTTTTTAACTATAGAGTCCAGAGTTGCTGATAATATTCACGTAATTATAAGTAATGAGACTAATAAAAGAGAACTTCAAAAGTCAAAATGTGGCTCTGCTTCAATAACCATTAAATCAAGCAAAATCCTGGATCCGATCATTTAAAATATATTTCTGGGTTAAAAACAGAAAGACTAATAACCAAATAAAAAAATGGTTAAATAAGTTGAAATGACATTTCATCAAAGAAAATATACAAATGACCAAGCATTTAAAAAGACGTTCAATATCATTATTCAGTAGGGAAATACAAATCAAAAGTACAATGAAATAGTACTTTAGACCTAGCAAGTAGGCCATATTAAGGAAAAAAAGGAAGGAAAGAGTTGGCAAGGATGAGCAAAAATTTTAACCCTCCTACATTGCTGGGTAAAACGTAAATGAGTGTAGTCACTGTGGAAACCAGTTTGGGGCTCCTTGTAAAGTTAAATGTAGATTTGCCAATGACCCAGCAATTAAACTCCCAGGGATATACAGAAACAAATAAAAACCAGGCATTCTAAAGGCAGAAACAGTTTTTTACCATTTATAAAGGAATTGTGCAGAGGCATCATAAAGATGCAATTTCTCCAGGAAAAAAAATTCGCACGGATACTGGAATATTTCTATGAGAGTTAATGAGGCTATGCATGTGATTCCATTGAGGGCAGCATAGGATTTGTTCTAGTAATAAGGAGGTAAAAATTACTATCTTGCCTCTGGCTGGAACTTATTCCAAATGCTCAAGAGAATGATGAGTTCACTTCTTCCTATTCCTGTATGAAACTTCTGGTCAACACTAACATTCAGTAGAGAAGCTAACCAAAGATAAAGGTTTAGTTGCTTTTGTTACAATTTATACCCCAATTTGTAGAATACATATTTTAAGTTTGTTTTCTAAAGGGGTGTTTTCTTTAAAAAAGAATTCGTTCTTACAGAAGGATTTAAAGCATTTATTTTTGTTAATCCTCACCTGAGGATATATTTTTTAAAATCATATAAACAAAGGAAAGGAGGGAAGGAGAGGATAAGGGAAAGAGGAAGAGAGGGAAAGAAACATCAATGTGAAAGAGACATCAATTGGTTGCCTCCAGCACATGCCTGACAGGGCAGGGATAGGGATCAAACCTGCAACGCAGGTATATGCCCTTGCCCAGGAATGGAACCCATTTGACCTTTTGGGGCAAATACTCTAACCACTGGCAGGGGCTTAAAGCATTTTTTAAAGCTTTATTTTTGTTCTATGGCTTTTTTACCCCTTTGTAGTTCAGAAAAACATTTTTTTAAGTCCCCACAGAACTCTATGCACACAATCAAATAAAGTGAACATTTCAAAACCAAAGTTTCTCTTTTTTACATTATGAAACACTTCAACTTTGCATTTAAATTATTTTAGCATTGTCTTCCCACTTTTAAGAGTTTTTATTAGAGAAAATATATAAGAAACAACTCAAAAGTCAGACTGATTAGAATCTGGAAATCAGTGAAAATTTAGACTAGCTTGTATTAATTGCAAGCTAATTAATCAATTACATTGGATGAGGCCCACCTCATAAATTATAATTACACTGTATTATAATTGTAAAACACTTATCAATGTCACTAATGGCATGCAATGGCAATAAACAATATAAAATTTTAACCTCAGAGAAAAACCTAATTATTTAAAGTTAATGCTTATTTAATACTTATTTCCCCATGCCAGAAAATAACCTTATAAAATGTAACTACTACATCCATTATTAAATTAAAATCAAGTATTCATAGAACTAGAAATCACTGTTTTTACTTGTTTTCATAATATGTACCATGGCATAAAAATAAGGGAAGTAAACATGAACTTTTGACTCATTAGGTAACAAAATTTTGAATGCAATAAAACTTAAGCGTATTCAACTGATTTTTTCAAAGATCTTACTAAACACAAGTTAGATTTTACATAATGAGTACATGAGTTTTATGGAATAATACATTGATCCCATGCAAATAGGATAATAGGACAAATTTCACATTTTTACATGAAAAGTTCTAATTATACATAAAAGACATTTATGTATGTCTTGAGGAGACACATTTTAGAGTAAAAGTTACAAATAGATTGAAAGTAAAAGAGTGGAAAAGATATATCATGCAAATAACCTCAAGTGAGCTAAAGAAGCTATATTAATATTTAAATAGACACAAAAAACAAATTAGATAAGTTAGATGAAATGGAAAAAAAAATTCCTAGAATGACACAAACTACTGCGGACACAAGAATAAATAGGTAATCTGAATGGATCTGTTCAACAAGAGAAGATTGGATTAGTACTCAAAAACCTACCCATAAAGAAAAGCCCAGACCCAGGTGGTTTCACCACTGCATTCTAACAAACATTTAAAGAAAAATTCTCCACAAACCCTTCCCAAAAGTAGAAAAAGAAACACATTCCAACCCATTTAATGAGGTCAGTATTACTATATTAAAACCAGACACAGAAATCACAAGACAACTCTAGACCAATATCTCTTATAAATATTATGTGAAAATCCTCAATAAAATACTAACAAAAACTAATCTAGCAACATATAAAAAGAATAAGTACCATGACTTGTGAGATTTATCCCAGTAATACAAGGATGGTTTAAATCTCATAATCAATAAATTTAATATATTATATCAATTGAATAGAACAAAATCACAACAGATGCAGAAAAAGCATACGGCCAAGACTAACATAGTTTCAAATTAAAACAGTCAATAAACTAGGAACAGAAGGGAACTTCCTCAATCTGATAAAAGACATCTATGAAAAAAACCATAGTAAACATGATAGTGAATAATTGGATGCTTTTGCCCTCAGATGAAAAACAAGACAAGGGTGTCTGCTCTTATCATTTCTTTTCAACATTATACTAGAGATGTTAGTTAAGGCAATTAAGCAATAAAAAAAAATCGTTCAAATTGGGGGGAAAATAAGTAAAATCACCTCTATCTGAAGATGACCTGTTTTATATATAGAAAATCCTAAATAATCCACTGAAAAACATTACATCTAAATGAGTTTAGAGAGGCTACAACATACAAAATAAATATTTTAAAAATCAACTGTATCTCTCTTTACACACACTATGAACAATCCAAAAGTAAAATTTAGAAAATTTTTAATTTACAATAACCTCAAAAAGAAAAAATAATTGGGAATATATTTTTAACATGAAAAAACATATATTCTGAAAACTATAAGACATTATTGCAAAATTTAAAGATGTAAATCAATGAAAAATATATTTCACGTTTATAGATCATTAGACCTAACACTGTTAACATGGACAATACTACCTATATTAATCTGTATCAGAATCCAAGCTGTATTCTTTGTAGAAATTAACAAGCTGATTCTAAAACTCAGAAGAAATTTCAAGAGATCCAGAATGGGCATGGCTTAGAGGGTATATGTCTAGTGAATAGAATTAGTCTTAATAATTTTTAAGAAACTAGTGGCCCGGTGCACAAAATTTGTGCACGGGGCAGGTGTTCCTCAGCCCGGCCTGCACCCTCTCTAATCTGGGACCCCTCGAAGGATGTCCAACTGCCAGTTTACAGGGATCGGGCCTAAACCAGCAGTCAGACATCCCTCTCACAATCCAGGACTGCTGGCTCCAGCTGCTCACCTACCTGCCTGCCTGCCTGCCTGATTGCCCCTAACCACTCTGCGTGCTGGCCTGCTTGCCCCCAACTGCCCCCCGCCTCTGGCCTGCTCGCCCCCAAATGTCCCCCTGCCAGCCTGCTCACCCCCAACTGCCCCCCCCTGCTAGTCTGCTTACCCCCAATGGCCCTGCCCCCCACCAGCCTGATCACCCACAACTGCCATCCCATCCTGGCCTGATCACCCGCTCCCACCCCCCCTCCCCCACTCCCTGGGCAACCCAAGCTCCCAACCCCTCCTTTTTTTCTTTTTTTTTTCAGAGCCTCCTTGCGTGGGGGCCAGGGCAGGCTGGAAGCAAGTATCTGGGATTTATTTATCTTCTATAATTGAAACTTTGTAGCCTTGCACGGAGGCCAGGGCCGGCCAGAACCTTGGCTTCCTCCATCGCTGGGAACAACCCAAGCCTCCTCCTCACTCCAGCTCCCTGGCCACCGCCATTTTTGTTGGGATTTATTTATCTTCTATAATTGAAACCTTGTAGCCTTAAGTGGAGGCCAGGGCCGGCCAGGGCAGGCAGGAAGCTTGGCTTCTTCCATCGCTGGGTTGCCCAAGCCTCCTGCTCTCTCCAGCTCTGTGGCCACCACCATCTTGGTTGGGTTAATTTGCATACTAGCTCCTGATTGGCTTGTGGGCATAGCAGAGATACGGTCAATTTGCATGTTTCTCAATTATTAGTGTAGATATTTCTTAGGGAAGTAATTTGTGGAAGTTTCTTTTACAAAATATTTGAAAGACAAGGTTCTATATGTCATACTATTCCTGGTATAATTATATTTTGTAATTGTACAGTAATTAAATATTCGTTAAATAAACTGCTCCTGTATAAACTTGCCAGCCATTTTATTTTTTCAAAATTACTTCTTTAAAATGGGTACTACACAGCAAGTTATACATATGATTAGAACAGTAAGAAAGTGCATGGTTTGGAAAACTATTCTCCCACAAATAGCAACTATTCCTCAGTTTTCACCTACTGTTTGCCAATTTTATATATATTCTTACTGAATTTCTATTTCTATTTCTTGACTACTCTGATCCTATGATCTATCTGTGTATTCAGATAGTATATGTATATGCTGAAACTATATATCCTAGATTTTCTAGAACAATCCAGAATTCTATTCATTTTATCAAAGCAAATGGTATATATGCCCTCCTTTTCATAAAAGATCTATTTGTTTACAGTTTGGGATAGTAACATTCAGACTTCCCAAAATACATCATTTGAAACCTGGTTTAGAAAATATTTTAAAAATGAAAAGTCTCTAGGTACAAAAATGAAAACTGTCACACTATTCAAACTATAGAAAAGGATATGGAAATATAGAGAAACAACTGAGATTTTCTCATATTATATAAATGATACAAAATGCAGATAGATGATGAAACACTGAAAACATTTTCTTAGATTTTTAGCCAGTATTCTGTACCTTCCTTCCCCTCACACCCACCAAAAACACTACTTTTCTGGTCAATAGAGTTGAGTCCTGAGTTGAATCTTAAAATTATACAAAATGCATATAAATCAATATGTATTTTAAAATTAAACTAAAGATAATTTATAATAATAGAATACACTAATACCAGCTCAAATAGTTTAAATTCCCTCATATGTAAGAGAAAAATGGCCCTTTAAAATGGAAAGGAATTTCATCAACTGATTTAAAAATAACAGTGAAATAAAAAGCAGAAGAGACAAAACTACTCTTGCCCTCTGGCTTCCTTCAATATAGAAGATATATTATAAATGAAAGGAGTAGGCCAGCATTGATATAGTAAAGAAAACTCCACTTTAATAAATCATTTTTTCAGGAAAAGGAGAAGTCTGCAAAAATCTGTGGAAGTGATTTATCTTCAGGTGAATAAAATGAACAGCAATTGATCTTGTACCTAGGGAGTGATTCCTCTTCTACCAGTTACAAATACATCATTGTTAAATATCACTAGAATAGGTTGGGTGGTCTCATGTTTTGAATAATTTATTGTACATTTAAGATCTAGGATGTATTTTGAAGTTTTATATACCAAATGCCACTGCTTCAGTTGCGTTATTAACTTGCCCATTATTTGTTCACTTTGTACATCTATAAACGGAATCCAACTCTATATAGCAGCAGATCAGAGTTGCACCAAAACCCAGATTTGGGGAAAAGAGGTGTGTCAGAGGTAAGAAAGTGACTTTTAAGCTGAGACATAGAAAATGAGTACTAGTTGGTCAAATGAAGGAGAAGGAAATTATAGGCAGAAGAGATTGTTTATGCCAATGAAATGGATGACCACCAAAAATATCAATTTATGGAACAGAATTCTGAAGAAATCAGGAGTGTCCTCTAATTTAGTCTACAAAGTTGATCATTTTAAAAATAGAATTATTTTATTTATATTTGTAATCCTGGAATTGTGTGAAGAGGGGAAATTGTTTACAAATTTATTTTCATGCAATTAGTTTTTTAAAGTCCTTGCTTGTTATTAAAAAAAAAAATCATGCTCAGGCTGGTGTTTCTCAGTGGTTAGAGCATTGACCCGTTTAGAGCAATCATAAAGCTGCTATATTTGTGTAGCAGTTTTTTGCAGGAACTTAAGTATTAATTTCTCTGTAATAAACATTCAGAAATATGATTGCTGAGTCATATAAAAATGTATGTTATGAGAAAAGCCAAATTATTTTTCAGAGTGGCTGTGTCATTTTTACATTCCCACCAGCAATGTATGAGAAATCGAGTCATACCACATTCTCACCAGCACTTGCTATTGTCAGCATTTTCAAATTTTAGCTGTTCAAATACATGTGCAGTGTTTTCTCATGATTTTAATTTGCACCTCTCTTATGGCTAAAGATACTGAAAGTGGCTTATAGGTTTATATGCCATATTATATATCCTCTTTTATCATTTAACATTTTAAAACACATTATCTAAAGAAGGAATATCCAATAATATTTCTAAGTGTGCAGTTAGTAAGCTCATCTTGGTAATTAAATAGCATGACAAAGCAGTAAATATACAAAAAGTTAATGAAGCTTTATGAATAAAAAGTAGAGATAAGCATAAGTATAGAAAATATAATCTGATTTATTTAGAAAATACAGCTGGAATAATTTTTTATTAAACTTATTGGTTAAGATTATATAGGTTTCAAGTGTACATTTGATTAAAGTTACTTATGATAATCCAAGAAAGGCACTTAAAAGTCATAGAGCATCAGATGTTGTCAGTGCCCCTCCCATATCCTGTGGGCCTAACCATTTCTCCCCTTGCTCCAGATTACTTCCATCAGCTAGTATCGTTTTTAAAAATAAATCTTTATTGTTGAAAATATTACATATGTCTCTTTTTTCCCCATTGCCCTCTCCCACCCTCTTTCCCCCAAGCCTTCAACCACCCTAGTGTTTGTGTCTATGGGTTATGCATATACACATATGAGTTAATTGGTTGATCTCGTCCCCCTCTTCACTCTCCCCTGCCTTCCCTCTGAGGTTTGACAGTCTGGTTCAATGTGTGTATGTCTCTAGACCAACAGCTAGTATCTTTCTCTCTAAGCCTGAGGGCTTTTTCCTCTGAACTGCTGAAACTTGCTATGTCAACCTGAGCACTGAACTGCAATCCACAACCAATAACAGGAAATAAATTCACACTTATGCTGAGTTAATCCTGAGACTAATTTGATACTAATTCTTCTCAAAATTTTCCCAGAAGATTAATTAGGCTCCAGTAACTTATCATAGTAGTAATTTAACTTTTATTAGCTGCACTGTCTTCACTGAATCACCTCCTGCCACCTTTGCCTGTGTTACCTACATCTCCGAAATAGGCTTTTGTTCTAAAATCCTTGTCCTAGGTTCTCCTGTGAAGACCTAAATAATTTAAACCACCTACCACAACAGAGTAAGTCTCATTAAAATAAAAATATTTAAAAGAAAAATGTAGTGACAATATGATGTATAAGCTTTCCTTTTCCCACCTACTTACTTTTTCTACATATTAGTTACTATTTCAAAACTCAACTGTAAATAGAGCACGTTCCTCCATATTGATTCATAATTTCTAACATGTACATTACATCAAAATTCAATTGTGAAAATGTATAGATGTCTATGATTATAAATGTAAACATTTTTCAACCTGTGAAATGTAACAATTTCACTTTCAGATTCAATTTAACATGATTATAAAGACTACAAAGAAACAAACACATCAAGGGTTACTATACAGCTGCAATAATCAGGACAGCATGATATTGGGGAAACAACAAACATACAAATCAATGGAACAGAATACAGAGTACAGAAATACAACCATATAATTGATTTTTGAAAAAAGTACAAAGGCAAATAAAGCAATTTAAGGCTTCAGGAAAGAGAACTAGCTAGAATAATTGGATATGCAAAGACAAAGTGGGACGGGAGACCTTATTGCATACCTCACCCTACATATACAAAAATTAACTCAAAATGTAAAAAGTAAAACAATAAATCTCTAGAAAAAATACAGTATAAAATCTTTCTGACCTTAGATTAGGCAAAGAGTTTTGGGGTATCACCTAAAAGCATAATCAATAAAAACAAACATAAATTTTTAAGAACTTCTGCTCACTGAAAGATACTGTTAAGAAAATGAAAAGATAAGGAAAGAACAGACTAGGGAAATATTTACAAATCAGCCGAAACCGGTTTGGCTCAGTGGATAGAGCGTCGGCCTGCGGACTGAAGGGTCCCGGGTTTGATTCTGGTCAAGGGCATGTACCATGGTTGCGGGCACATCCCCAGTAGGGGGCGTGCAGGAGGCAGCTGATCGATGTTTCTCTCTCATCAATGTTTCTAACTCTCTATCCCTCTTCCTTCCTCTCTGTAAAAAATCAATAAAATATATTTTTTATAAAAGAAAATATTTACAAATCACGGGTCTGATAAAATACTTGTATTCAGAATATATAAAGAATTCTCAAAACTCAATAATATGAAAATTAACAACTCAATTTTTTCAAAGCAAATATCTGAACAAACAATTCTCCAAAGAAGCACTACAAATAGCAAAACAAATAACCCCAAATCACCCAACACTCAACATAATTAGGAAAGTGTAAATTAAAATAATGAGATACAACTCTACCCCTATTGTAATGGATAAATAACAAAATCTGATAATACCAAGTGTTGATGAGAATGTAGAACTACTAAAACTCTCACTAACTGCTGGTGGAAATGTAAAATGGCACGGCCACTTTGGCAAACAGTAGGGCAGTTTCTTGTGAAGTTAAATACTCACTGACCATATGACCTATCAATCCCTATCCTAGTGAAATAAAAATGTATTTTAATACAAAAACTTACACAAAAACATTTATAGCAGCTTTATTCATAACAGCCTAAACTGGATATTCCAAATATTCCTCCACTGTTGATGGATATACACAGCCACATCACATCAATATGATAAAATACTACTCAGCCATGAAATGAACAAACTACTGACTGATACACAACAGAAAGGATGAATCTCATATGCATTTATGGCAACTAAAAAAAGGCCAGATTAAAAAGCTATACACTGGCTCTGGTCAGGTTGCTCAGCTAGTTGTAGCATCATCCATACACCAAAAAGGTTGCAGGTTCAATTCTCAATCGGGCACATTCATTCCCTCTTCTCTCTCTCTCTCTCTCTCTCTCTCTCTCTCTCTCTCTCTCTCTTCCTCTCTTCTCTCTCCACCCCCCCCCCTCCATCTGAAATCTATATTTTAAAAACACAAGCCAAAATGACAGTAACAGTCAACACTCAACTGTGGCAGTATAAGAAAGAGGCTAAAGTAGAAAAAGTGACAGCTCCCCAAAGTTCCATTTTCCCTCAAGGACCCACACAATATTCAAAGATCAGGCGGATCAGCACAGATGTAGGGGTTATTTCACCACCAAGGAAGCCCCGAACAAAAAATTTTGCCGTTTTTTGACCCTGGATTCAGAGGAAGATAGAAGGGACAGAGCTACAATGGAAAACTACTGAGTACTAACTCACAGGAGAGAAAGATGTTTTCAAAGTTCCCCCTCACGTCCCCAACAAGGTCTTGACATCTGAAAAGACCTCAATGAAAGCCCCAGATAAAAAAGCCTTCAAATGAAGGTGCTTAGGCTAGGAATATACATGTGTTTAGTAAAAGCATGACTGGTCAGGGGGGCTGAGTCCTTGACTGCAACTCCCTTTAGAGACTGAAATGCCTTGGCTTTGCACCAAGTCTGGTGTAGGGAAGACACCTTTCCCACATAAAGCCCACCCAGTAAACCTTTGGACCTAAAAAAAAATTTTTTTTAAAAATCACACACAGATTTTTGGCCAGGTGCTAGATTCCTCATTGTGAACCACAAGAAAAGACAAAATAATAAAGACAGAAAACTAGAACATATGGAATTTGATATTACTCTGTTTAAAAACTAACAAAAAAGTCTGTTACTAATTCATGGATGAAGACAGAAGACACGAGACTCCTGGGTCAAAGAGTTTATTACTCATGGCAAGGCACAAGAACATACGCATATTTGTAGCAGTTCCCTTTGCCCCATGTCCTATGGAGTGAGATGATACGGTTCACTTAGATGCTATGTATGTACTGGCTTTATACGGGCAGGTGAGGAACATCAAACTTGAGTTCCCAACATGCCTGGTTGGGAGCTCAATCCTCGGTGGGGGGCATGCAGGAGGCAGCCAATCAATGGATCTCTCTCATCATTGATGTTTCTATCTATTTCCCCCTCTCTCCCTTCCTCTCCGAAATCAATTGTTAAAAAGGAAAAAGAAAAGGTATTTAGGACCTTGTGTTATCATCCCCAATGGCCCTTTCTGCCTATGTCTACTAGTAGTTTCAGTTGCCAATCACTTAACAATGTTTCCAGCATTCATTTAATGTTAACTAATTATACTTTAAGATATACTTAAACCAGGACTCACAGTTTCTATATACCATTTTGTTTGTGAGGTTTTTCTTTTTACAACTTTTGAGAAAGAAAACACTAAATTTGTAAAACATAATAAATAAAAATTACTATAGTTTACTGTTGCCTTTCAGCTTTCTAAATTAAGATAACAAAAAATACAATAAAAATTGGCAAGCTTCCCTTCGCCCTCCCTAATACCAGTATTAAATGACAAACAGAATAAATTTTCAAAATCATGAAATTGCCGTTGTTCGGGTTTCTCCCATTGACCAGTGATGTAAACATTCATTTTAGTTAAGAAGGTTTTTAATAGAATGGAACATCTGTTTTATGTTACATGGGAGACAGCAAAATTCTTCCTCTCTGACCGGATTATGAATGCTCACGCCTTCCATGGGGTTACTCTTCATTCCCATCCCCACACTAGCTCTCTAAAGTGCAACATATCCCCTGATGTAATACATTCCCTGCTAACTTTACAACACTGTATACACTATAACTTTAATGTGACATGCTGGTATTTCTTTTTAAACCACAAATGCATTTCTTATTCTCAATCACAAATTTAAATTTCCTGTATACTCCCAGCCTGCCAGGCATTTTACTTTTAAAACAGCTGAATAAAAATAGATGATTTCAATTTTTTATGTGTCATCTCATTTTTTATAGACCTTTCCCCAATTCTTAGAATGAAAGTGAAAAGGTATTTGTCTATATGCTTTTACTATTAAATAAACTTAAGCTTTAAGAAACATTGTGAACTGCTTCTACTTCTTAAGAGCGATATAAATAGGTGCATGACACACATAAAATTATTTAATGTCTGTATTCTTCTAATGCCCAACTCTAGAATTATTTTAACAAGAATATATTTTTGTCTTTAAAAGTCCTCAAAACTTGACATATATTCCTCATTCTGTTTCTAAGATTCACACCAAGATTTATCTGATTAAAATGAAGATAAAATATGCCAAATGGAGGGATTTCTATTACCTTCAGTTTTTCTTGTGCAATATTTTATTCATTATGAGAAGATTCTGACAAAATTGAGAAAAACCACATCACTACTGTTGATTCTCAATTAGTTCTTCAGTTCATTTCCCTTGCCTAACTCTAAGAAAACTACATATGGTTTAAACCACTAGTATTTTTTACTTTCTGCCAATACACAAACCATGCTTTTTTGTGTGTGCTGAAAACATTCCCATGGATAATTATAATAGTCTCCAAAGAGACCAGATGGCAATAAACTCTAAAACAGATCTGGAAACTAACCATAAATTTACCTTTTCATAGTCTCCCCATCATAATACAGCTCTTTGTGCTATGCCATTAAAAAAAATTGGTGACAGAAGCAACATGAGTATACATTGTACTTAAATAAAAAGATATATAATCATGTTAGGAGGTCCTTTCATAACTACACATACCCCTCATCTTATTTGTTATCAATAATTTTTAATAGAGCATCAGCTTGATAGACTATTGCATTACTAATCACATGTACAGGGATTTTTACATTAGCAAAATTACTATCAAAGTAAAACAAAAAATATGACCCAGCTAACAGCAACAAATGATTTGAAGTTAAAGAGATCAAAATGTAAGTTAACATTATACAGAATTGCTAAGATTTCTATTTTGTTATTCTTCTGGGAAACAATTAAATTATGCTGGCCTTGCTGTTTCCATTGAAGTAAAATGACTTGTATAATAATTTATCACTCTATTTAAGAGTATCAAATTGTGAACAAAAACGAAGAGTGGCTTTTATTTATTTATTTTTTAATTTAATAAATCTTTATTGTTCAGATTGTTCCTCTTCCCCCCCCCCATAGATCCCCTCCACCCGGTTTCCACCCCACCCTCTGCCCTTACCCTCCCCACACTGTCCTCATCCATAGGTGTAAGCTTTTTGTCCAGTTTCTTCCTGCACCCCCCATACCCATTTCCCCCTGAGAACTGTCAGTCCACTCCCTTTCTATGCCCCTGATTTTATTATATTCACAGTTTATTCTGTTCATCAGATTTTTAATTCACTTGATTTTTGGATTCACTTGTTGATAGACATGTATTTGTTGTTCATAATTTTTATCTTTACCTTTTTCTTCTTCTTCCTCTTTTTAAAGAATACCTTTCAGCATTTCATTAATACTGGTTTGGCGGTGATGAACTCCTTTAGCTTTTTCTTATCTGTGAAGCTCTTTATTTGCCCTTCCATTCTGAATGATAGCTTTGCTGGGTAGAGTAATCTTGGTTGTAGGTTCTTGCTTTTCATCACTTTGAATATTTCTTGTCACTCCCATCTGGCCTGCATAGTTTCTGTTGAGAAATCAGCTGACAATCGTATGGGTGCTCCCTTGTAGGTAATTAACTGTTTTACTCTTGCTGCTTTTAATATTCTTTGTCTTTTGCTCTTGGCATTTTAATTATGATGTGTCTTTGTGTGGTCCTCTTTGGATTCCTTTTGTTTGGGCTTCTGTACGCTTCCTAGGCTTGTAAGTCTATTTCTTTCACCAGGTGGGGGAAGTTTTCGGTCATTATTTCTTCAAATAGGTTTTCAGTATCTTGCTCTCTCTCTTCTTCTGGCACCCCCATAATTCTGATGTTGGTACGCTTGAGGTTGTCCCAGAGGCTCCTTATACTATCTTCAAATTTTTGCATTCTTTTTTCTTTTTGCTTTTCCAGCTGAGTGTTTTCTGCTTCTTTATATTTCAACTCTTTGACTTGATTCTTGTGGTCCTCTAATCTGCTGTTAGGTCTTTGTATAATATTTTTTATTTCAGTCAGTGTATGTTTAATTTCTAGTTGGTCCTTTTTCATATCCTCGAGGGTCTCGTGAAATTTATCGGCCTTTTCTAGGAAATTCTTGAAAAACCTTATAACCGTGGTTTTGAACTCTATATCCAGTCATTTGTTTTCCTCCATTTCTTTCATTTGTGATCTGTTTCTTTGTCACCGCATTTTTGCTGCTTCCCTGAGTTGGTAGAGTAGCTTTGTGTGGTAGGTGTCCTATAGGGCCCAGTGGCTCAGCCTCCCCAGTTACCTGAGGTGGACACTTTTGGTGCACCCCTTTGTGGACTGTGTGCTCAGCCTTAGAGTTAAGTCTTGATTGTTGTTGGTATCACTGGGAGGAATTGACCTCCAGGACAACTGGCTGTGAGGATCAGCTGTGTCTACGCTGAGAACACTGCTGTGCTGGAGACACTCTTATGAGGTAAGACTTGCAAAATTGCAAAAGCCTCTGTGCTCAGCTTGGATGGGGCGGAGTTTCAGGGTGGAGCAGACAGCCTTGGTTTCCCGTCAGCCCTGCCCTATGAGGCCCCTGGGTCTCAGTGTCCCTCAGTAATCGCTGCAAGCACCTCTGAGAGAAAACCGCCCTTGAGTTTCGCCCGCTGCCAGACAGTCCAGTTTCTCCCCGAATGAGTCGGGGTTCCCAGAAACTTGCCCGGAACTGCAGTTCAATGCACTCGGGAGCTTCCGTCTCCCTCCTGCTTTAGAAAGCCAGCTGCGCACTCAGCCTCCCGTGCATTCAGCAGTCAGTCCTCTCTGTGCGTGTGCCTTCAGACCTCTGCCTTCTGTCGCTCCTGAGTCTCAGTGTGCTTTCCTTTTCCTGACAGTCCACATTCCCCCCTAATGAGTCTGGTTTCCCAGCATCTCATCCAGGACTGGAGTTCAGTGCAGTCGGGACTTTCCTTCTCCCTCCCACTTTAGAAAGCCAGCCGTGCACTCAGCCACCCATGCACACAGCCGCCATTCCTCTCTGCATGCAAGCCTCAGTACCTCAGCCTTTTGTAGCTCCTCTGAGTCTCAATGTGCTTTCCTCTTTTCTTCTAGTTGTAGAATTTCCACTCAGCCAGCTTTCCTGTGGTTCTGGATGGTGTCCGTTTTGTCTTTTAGTTGTAATTTTGATATTGTTGTGCGAGGCAGCAGTTTAGGTGTTTGCCTATGCCGCCATCTTGGTTTCTCTCAAGAGTGGCTTTTCAATCTAGAAGCATGACTCTTATATGTTTAAAACACATTGTGGTATATAAAATTAAAGTTTAGGCATTTTCCTGCATCTGTGTAAAGCCCAAGTAAGCCAAAAAGTAGCTTATTTTTGTACTTTTCAACTTAAACTACAATATTAATATGTTACATTAGCTGTATTTTCTGTATTCATTGAAATGTTGTGATCTATGTTTCTGGTACTATTATTATTATGATAGCTCAAAACAATGAATATATAAAATTACACGGCAATGAGAGAATAGAGAAAGACAACAGAAAAATAAAAACAAGAGGAAGATAAAGTTGAAACAGAAAATATAAATGTGGGTAGAAGGCAGAGATTACAGAAAACAGGAATAAAAACTATTATTTATCCAAAAGGTATTTTATTTTTTTTAATGTAAATGAGGTTTATAGTTAGTCTATTAATTTAAGTGCCTCAATATTTTAATTTAAAATCCAGCTAATTTATGGTTTCTTTGTTTATAACAGTTTTCACTTCGTTCTATTGAGATTTTACACAACAGAATCAACAAAGATAGTGTTAATTTATTTCCAAATTTTATCAATAAAATATGATGCTGGCATTGGAGAAATAGGTTCTATCATGTTAAAAGAAGCATATATCTATATTATCATGAATGGATTTTTTTCATCTCCAGTGAAGATTCTATTTCTCTCTTGTTTTACTGGTAGGTAACCAAAATAATATTGAACCATCCTTGCATTTTCAGAATTAACTGTACTTTCCAACTCTGTCAATAATTATTATTAAAGTGGTACTAGATTCTAATTCCAAATATTTTATCTGGGACTTTTACAATAGTCCTGAATAGTATTATTCTATACTTTTCCTTTTTGTTTTATGATTCCTTATATATATTTTTTCTTTCTGCTATCCTTGATGGGTTATGGTATGAATGTGAGACCACATTGAAAAAAAAAAAAAAAAGCTTTTATTCTTCTATGCTGCTGAATGATTTAGAGTTATCTGTTCCTCAAAGTTTGGCATAGTTTCCCAGTGCAGTCATCTAGGACTATTATTCTTGTGGAGAGGAAGCCCTTTGATAAGATGCTCTATTTCTTGTATGAGCACTATCCCATTCAGATCTTCTATCTCTTTTTAGTTAATTTGGCAATTTACTTCAATTGGAAAATAGTTCACTTAATCCCAGTAATTCTATTTCATCCAGAGAAATGTAAATGTAAACTTTAAATGAGATATTATTTCTTACATGTCATATTGATAAAGGACATTGAATATCTAAATTACTGAGAATATATTAAAGCAACTGCATTTATTTAGTTCTGGTGGAAATAAAAATTAGTAAAATGTTTATGTGAACAAATTTGGCAACTTCTATAAAAATTTGCCATGCCTGTGCTCCTTGAGCCAGCAATTCTATTTCTAATAATAAATTATAAAGATATATTTACACAGAAAATAACATGTATATTTAAAATAACCACTGAAACAACTTTGTAAGTCATCTAAATGTCCAAAAATAGGGGACTCATTAAACAAATAATATTGTCATAGAATGGACTATTATAACCATGAAAAAGAATTAGCCAGATCAATTCTGTATTGATATGGAACAATCTCCATGATATAATATTAACAAAAAGAAATACAAGATATAAAACTGTGCGTAAAGTATAACATATGTATACACAAAACATATATTAATGCCCACACACACACACATACACACACACACACACACACGCACATAGTTGTAAAGGGATAGAGTATCTTTGAAAGCATGCACAAGAAATTCATTTCAGGAATCACATCTAATAAAATGAACTTGGTAAATCAGAAAAAATATATGCACCCCTATGTTCACAGCCAAATTATTTATAATAGCCAAGTTCTAGAAACACCGCAAGTACCCATCAATAGATGAGTGAATAAAAAAACTGTGGTATATTTATACCATATGCGCTGTAAAAAAGAACTCTGGCCCTTTGCAACAACATGGATGAACCTGGAGATTATTATACTAAGCAAAATAAACCCGTCAGAGAAAGACAAATAAATACCATATGATTTCACTAATATGAGGAATCTAATAAACTGATGAACAAAATAGTATCAGAGGCATGGATATATGGAAGAGACTGACAAATATCAGAGGGAAAGCAGGTAAGAGGGACTGGATAAAGGAAGGTGAAGGAATGGGCTAAAGAATATATATGCATAGTGCATGGACACAGATAATAGTGTGGTGAGGGCCAGGGGTGGAGATGGTGGGAAGGGGGCTGGGTGGAGTTGGGCAAAGGGGAAAAAAATGAGGGACATCTGCAACAGTGTCAACAATAAAAAATTTAAATTAAAAAAAGAAACTGGGTAAGTGGAATATAGGCACAGGAAAAAAAATCCCAACTTTTCACTATACACTCTCTGGTATGTTGAAAATTCTGGACTTAGTGCATATTGATTATCTGTTGCTGCCAAACATAGTGACTTAAAACAAGAACCATAATCTGGCAGGTTTTATGGGCCAGGTTAGGTTTCAGTGAGTAAGTTGGCCAGGGCTCCAATCATCTGAAGATTTGATTGAAGCTGGCTCCTTCACATGGCTAGCATTGTTGGAGCTGGGATGGTGGGAAGCTTTAGTTCTTCCACACGTGGGACTCTCCCTTGGTTGACTGTCCTTATGACATAGCAGTAGACATTCCCATTATGGGTGTTCCAAAGAAAACTGTGGAAGCAACAATGCCTTTTATGATCTAGCCTCAGAAACAGCACACTATCATTGCCACATATTCTAATTGTTAGAAGCAAGTCACTAAGTTTGACCCATTTTCAGGAGCAGGAAAATTAGACTCCATCTTTTAAATGAAGAAATTGTTAAAGAACTTGTGGAACTTTAACTAAAATGTGTGTGTTACATTTTGAAAAATAAAAATATTTTTATAATATTAAATCAAAAGGTTCACTTAATTCTGTGGTAGACATACTTTAATCTTTAATCAAAAGGATGATGAAGAGTACTGGGAAATTTGACAATGAAATGACAACACAAGATGGCCATATGCTGACATCTAAAATCCAACCATAATACTGTGCTTCTGAGAAGTCACAGTAGGCAGAGCAGCAATTTCATAAATATACAACTAAAAATAACTTCAGAAGTGTCTGGGAATCCAAATACAGGACTATTTTAAAACTGGAATTGGCCAGTGTGATTTATCAATGTGTGTCACCTACTTCATATAAAAATTTCATTAAAATACTAAGAAATTAAATCACATAATTTTTAATGATAATTATCACACTGAAATCCAATAACAGCATCATAACACTTTTATGTGCCAGCCAGCACTTTACCTACTAGTGCATACTATTCATATCTTTATATTACATTTTACCCTCACACTCCCACAAGTACAGTGTACAAATGAGCAAACTGATGCACAGGAAAACGAAACAAAGTTCCCCAAAGTCATATATTCTAAAATATATGGTTCCCAGACCTGAGCACCACACTCAGGTGCTCAAAAAATATACTATCCTTAGTCCATTTTTTTTTTATTTGAAATACTATTTTTACATTATTTTCCCTAAGACTGTGTTTTGGTGGATCTGTAAAACTACATAATGCAAACTGAATTTACTTTAAAAAAGCACACACAAAAAAACACAACAAAATGTTTCCTCCCCCAAACACATAAAGTTCTATGTTGATAATATCCATTTATGATTAAAACACTCAATAAAATAGGTATAGAATGAAAGTACCTCAACATAATAAAGGTCATATATGACAAACCCTCAACTAATATCATACTCAATGGTGAAAAACTGAAAGCTTTTCTTTTAAAATCAGGAATAAGACAAGGATGTCCATTCTCACCACTCTTACTCAACATACTAGTAGTACTAGGAGTCATAGCTAGAGCAATCAGGCAAGAGAAAGAAATAAAAAGGCATCCAAATTGGGAATGAAGTAAAATTGTCACCTTTTGCAGGTGACATGATTTTTTATATAGAAAAACTATTAGAAACAATAAAGAAATACAGTAAAGTTGCAGGATACAAAATCAACAAAGAAAAAATCCACTGCATTTCCATCCCACAATTTCATATATACCAGCAATGAAATTTCAGAAAAAGAAATGAAAAAATTCCTTTTGCAATTGGGACAAAAAGAATAAAATATTTAGGAATAAACAAAGGAAAAAAACCAATAAAATAATGAACAAACACTTCCCCCAAGAAGGTCAACAGATATATGAAAATATGCTCAACTTCACTAGCAATTAGGAAAATGCAAATCACAGCTACAATGAGATATCACTTCACACCTGTTAGAATGGCTATTATCAACAAGACAAATAATAGCCAGTGTTGGAGAGGTTGTGGAAAAAAGGAAATCTCATTCAAGGTGGGAATGTAAACTGGTATAGCCACCATGGAAAACAGTATGGTGGGTCCTCCAAAAAATTAAGAATAGAGTTACCATATGACCCAGGAATCCCTCTTCTAGGTATTTACCCGAAAAATTTAAAAACATTTATTTGTGAAGATATATGTACCCCCACCCATGTTCATTGCAGCATTATTCACAGTGACCAAGACATGGAAACTACCAAAGTGTCCTTTGATAAATGATTAAAGAAGATGTGGTACATATATACAATGGAATACTACTCAGCTTTAAGAAAAGATGAAATAATACCATTTGGGATATGGATGGACCTGCAGAAAATTGTGCTAAGCAAAATAAGTCAGAAAAAGCTAAGAACCATATGATTTCATTCATATGTGAGATATAAAACTGAAACTCATAGACACAGACAACAGTGTGGTAGTTACCAGAGAGAAGAATGTGGAAGGTAGTAAAAGGGGCCAAATATATGGTGATGGAAGATGATCTGACTTTGGGTGGTGGGCACACAATGCAATATACAGAACATGTATTTAAAAATGTACACCTGAAACCTATATAATCTTATTAATCAATGTCACCCCAATAAATTTAAATAAATAAAAATAAAATTCTAGAACTATGTAAATATGCACATTTACTCAAACACTACTGGAAGAAAACAAAAATGAGATTATTGTCATTTTCCCCTTTATTTTTCAATTTTCTAATGTGTTTTATTTAACAATTAAAATAATTCAAAAATTTAAGGAGTCCTACTGATTCCAATGTGATGGTAAAGTGTAAATCTGCCACCGCTTCTTATATATCAGGTTTAATTAAGTGTCAGAGTCCAAGAGCAAAGTTTGCTTCTCTGCCTACTACACAGTCTCTCCAAAAGTATAAGCTCTGTCAAATCAGAAGCCTGGAACACTGTCCCAAATCCTGTGCATTACTTGTAGCCAGTGCTGCTATAAAATTAAGATTCATCCCTTAGGGACCTAAAGGAAATGGTTAAGAATTGATAGTAACTGCTTTTAAAAATCTGCACACTGGCTATATTATTAGTGACTATTATCTTTCATATTTAGTAAAATTTTCCTCAGGGTAGGATTGCATCCATAAGCTTTGAGAAGGGAAAATGACCCATTTAAAATAATTTAAAGAAGTACTAGTCTCTACACTTAAAGTTTTAAAAATTTTTATTATTTAAGGCACATGACACATTTATATAAATGCTTCACAAAGATATTACTTTATGGTTACCCAATATATTTAAATATCTAGAATTTCTCAAATATTAGTTTCCTATACTAATTATGTTAATCTACCTGATGAACATTTCATTTGATTTAATTTGAGAGAATTTTTAATTTGACAAATGTTACATATAACTTAAACCCCTGGTTATCAATAATTATGAATAAATACTATTGTTACAGACTGGAAAGCAATCTGATTTATTTAAGGAAATATATTATTGTAAGTGTTCATATTTACAGCAATGGTATGCCATCTTCATACACTTAACACCTCAACACCAATTCTTTTTATTTCAGAGAGGAAGGGAGAGGGAGAGAGATAGAAACATCAATGAAGATAAAGAATCATCGATCAGCTGCCTCCTACATGGCCCCCACTAGAGATCGAGCCCACAACCTGGGCATGTGCCCTGACTGGGAATCGAACTGTCACCTCCTGATTCATAGGTCGATGCTCAACCACTGAGACACGCCAGCTGGGCTCAACACCAATTCTTAATATAAGTTGTGGAAATACCAGGATTAGAATAATTCTTCCCTATTTTTGGAGCATATACCTTCAATCAAAAGCCTGTATTAAAATTCCCTATCTATTGATGGGTACTTGGGTTGCTTCCATATCTTAACTATTTTAAATAACACTGCAATGAACATAAGATGCATTACATTCTTTCAAATTAGTGTTTGGGTTCTTTCAGATACATACTCAGAAGTAGAATTGCTGGGTTATAAGGCAGTTCATTTTTAATTTCTTCAGGAACCTCCATACTGTTTTCCACAGTGTCTGTACCAATCTGCACTACCAGCAACAGTGCATGAGAGTTCCCTTTTCTCTGCATCCTTGCCAACACTTGTTTGTTGATTTATTGATGATAGCCATTCTGATAGGTGTGAGGTGTTATCTCATTGTTGTGTGAATTTGTATTTCTCTGATGATTAGTGTGACATTGAGCATCTTTTAATATGTCTACTGACCATTTGTATGCCCTCTTTGGAGAAATGTGTATTTAGATCCTTTGCCCATTTTTTAATTGGATTGTTTTGTGTGTTTTTTGTGGTTTTTTTTTTTTTTTGGTATTGAGTCATATGAGTTCATTACACATTTTGGATATTAACCCCGTATCAGGGGTACCATTGACGATTATGTTCTCCCATTCAGTGAGTTGTCTTTTCATTTTGTTCAGTTTCCTTTGCTGTGAAAAACCTTTTTAGTTTAATGTAGCTCCATTTATTTATTTTTTCTTTTGTTTCCCTTGCCCGGGGAAATAAATCAGAAAACATAAATGTTTGAGATTTTACTGCCTATGTGTTCTTCTAGGAGTTTTATGGTATCAAGCCAAATACCTTTGCTTTAAATGAGACAAAAATGTACTTTATTTAGAAAGATGGCAGTTAGTAAAGTAATAGGAAAATGATTACTTTTTATTACTGAATGGAAAAGTCCTAAAAATCCATATAGCTTCAGTATTTTGGGCGATGACATGGAAAATAAATAATTTATTCCAATGATGACCAGCTTATATTACAGTTAAAAAGAAGGCTAAGAACACTTGAAATATTTGACCCAATGCCCAGAACATATACAAAAATGACAAAATTTTAAGAAATGCAGAACATTAGAAAAATCAGTGAATCAATTCACAGGAAGCATGCAGACAAATGAACTTATATAACTTAAAACAGTATAGGAATATCACATGTAGCTGGTCATTAGCTTCCAGAAAATAAGCATAAATCTCCAAGGAGCCAAAAGGTATCTAATCATCAAGGAAAACTGCTGTCCCTAAGCACATGAAAGAGCTGGTTTACTCAGAACTGTATTTTAAGTGATAAATACTTTATTCTCTATGACAACATTCAATTCTTCCCAAATCAAAGCAAACTGTGAGAAGTAGAGAGAGTATGTGAAACACAACTCAAATTTTCTAACATATAGACAAGTCAAACCTGAAGTCCTTTAAAAAAGAGAAAAATATCCAGTAAGAAGATCATAAGTTTCCCATTAGAACACTTATGTTCTAATTCTGCTTTGCTTACATTCATTGGCATTGTTGTCTATCTTATTTAATCAGAATCCTCAACATTGAAAAGGAGACCACATCATCCTGTCCGCCTCATAGGTTGTTGTGAAGATCCAGTGACTACAGTAGACAGTAGTATAAAATAAGGATTGCAATGAGGCAGCAAAACAAAACAAAACAAACAAAAAGTAGGCCAGGTTTAAGAAAATCAATAGTAAAAACAAAGAAGAAAAAGAAAGCCAATAGTTCCAGTGTGGGAAAAGAAAACAATATGCCACACTAACCTTAATGCAGTAACCAACTTCTTAGAAATATACACTAAATAATTATGGAGTAGGCAGCTCCAAACTCTTTCCACGGAAACATAAAACAAAACAAAAAAACAACAACCATCAAGCAGACCACATATGTATTATGGAAACCCAGAAGGAAAAGAGAAAAAGGAGCAGAAAAACGTATTTGAAGATAACGTGGCCAATAACTTCCCAAATTTCATGAAATACATGAATCTACACATCCAAGCAGCTGAATGAATTCCAAGGAAAATAAACTCAAAGAGATCCATAGCAATTCTTGACTAAAGCATCAAAAGACAAAGAAAGAATCTTAAAAACAGAAAGACAGAAGCGACTTGTCCTATATAAAAGGCCCTCAGTGAGATTTAAGGCTGGTTTCTCAGTAGAACCATGGAGGTCAGCAGGCAGTGAAATGACATATTTATAGTGCTAAAAAGAAAAGAACTGTCAGCCATGAATTCTATACCTGGCAAAACTTTATGAATTAGAGAATAATTATAAATGTGTTAACGGGCATACAATAAAGATGTAATCCTATATAATAAAAGGCTAATATGCAAATTGTCCCCTCGTGAGTTCCACCGGGAGACGGATCGCTCACTGTGACGTGCACTGACCACCAGGGGGGGCCGCACAGAGCATGGCGGGCGACCAGCAGCGGTGGCAGGATGCTGAGGGAGCAAGGGAAGGAGGAGACAGGAGGCGGGGAACCTGATCGGCCCTGATCGCTGGCCAGGCCTCGAGACCCTATCCATGGTCAAATTTCATGCACCAGGCCTCTAGTATTTAAATAGATACTTTGCCATGCACTGATTTGTGCCCCCCCAAAAGTCCTGTTGAAATACTAACACCCAGAATTTCAGAATGCAACTGTTTTTATAGAGAAAGCCTCCAAAGAAGTAACTAAGTTAAAATAAGGCCCTTTTGGTGGGTTCTAATCTAGTAAGACTGCTATACTTATCTATACTAATAAAAAGGTAATATGCTAATTAGACCGGATGTCTTCTGGAAGTCCTTCTGGACAAAGCCTTGGTGGTGGGGGCCAAGGCAGAGGCAGTTAGGGGCCATCAGGCCAGCAGAGGAGAGTGGTTAGGGGTGATCAGGAAGGCAGGCAGAGGCAGTTGGAGGTAATCAGGCAGGCAGGTAGAGTGGTTAGGGACAATCAGGCAGGCAGGCAGAGTGGTTAGGGGTGATCAGGCACGCAGGCAGAGTGGTTAGGGGTAATCAGGCAGGCAGGCAGAGTGGTTAGGGACAATCAGGCAGGCAGGCAGGCAGGTGAGCAGTTAGGAGCCAGCGATACCAGATTGTGAGAGAGATATCTGATATGTCTGACTGCTGGTTGGACATCCCCCAAGGGGTCCCGGATTGGAGAGGATGCAGGCCGGGCTGAGGGCACCCCCTCCCGTGTATGAATTTTGTGCACCAGGCCTCTAGTTAATAGATAAGTACACACAGAGCAACACCAAGGGTCTGCATAGGAAAAAACAATGTGAAGAAGTAGCAAGGGGAGAGGACTTAGCAAAGAACCAAAGCTGTTGACACCTTGATCTTGGGCTTCTAGCCTCCAGAACTGTAAGAAAACAAATTCCTCTTGCTTAAGGAATTTGTCTGTGGTACTATTGTGACAGCCCAATCAAACCAATACATACTTATTTGAAATTATATATTACTAGAGGCCCGGTGCATGAATTTGTGCATGGGTGGGGTCCCTTGGCCTGGCTGGTGATCGGGGATGATAGGGGCTGTCTCACCTAGTCCCAATCGGGGCCTATAAGGGCCAGCTGGGGAGAGGGATGTGGGAGGTTGGCTATGGGAGCACACTGACCACCCAGAGGCAGCTCCTGCATTGAGAGTCTGTCCCCTGATGGTCAGTGCATCATCATAGCAACTGGTCGTAACTGTCGCTTAGGCTTTTATATATATAGATTCTGTATTATTAATTTTTCAGTTACATAAATGCTATTATTTGAACAAAACAATAGAAATAGTTGATAGTGGCAATTATTAATAATGAAAAGTAGAACTAATAAATATGAGAAAATATAACCATTGTTTTAATGTTTCTTTTGTTACAATACATACAGCAACTTATTTGAACTTTTCTTAACTCTTTACTGGATATTTAAATTTTATAGGCCATATGTGCATTCTTATCTTAACATATATAAATGTAAGATTTTTGAAAAGAAGAGTATGTATAATTGGATTAAACAGATATTACCAATGTTTAGTAAAAAATAACTTTTTCTTTTCATCCCTTCAAATAATATTTTTATTCTTTGTGTTTCTTTTCCAGTACTATTTCTCTGAACTATTACCATTAGGACTAAACCCATTAGGACATCCTTCTTTTATGTGTGGTAAAACAATATAGTTAAATGTACATTTCACTTTTACTTACAGTTCTGCTTTTATCAAGTCTACATTCTTGCTGTTACTCCAAATGTGATGACATCAAGCTAAGTATTGTTCCAACCAAAGCATTTAAGCATAGACTACTTAGGATTTTACTTACTAGCAACAGCTGGTATCCTATATATAGTAAAGAGGGAATATGCTAATTGACCATCACTCTGTCACAAAGATGGCTGCACCCACAGCTGAGGCCAAGTTCCCATAAGGAACCTTAACAAGCAATCAGCAGGGACCTGAGGCTACCACTCCCCTGGCCGTGGGGCTTGACAGGGGACCTCAGGCGCACCCCCCACTCAGCAGGGCTTGACAGGGGACCTCAGGCTGTGCTCCCCGCCCTGGCACCATGCCAGGGGACCTGAGGCCATGCCCCCCGCCTGGTGGGGTTTGATGGGGGACCTCAAGGTGAGCTTCCCGTCCTGGTGCTGGGCTAGGGGACCTCAGGCTGTGCCCCCCACCAGGTGGAGAATGACAGGGGACTTCAGGCCGTGCCCCCCACCCTGGCAACAGGCCGGGGGACCTCAGACCGCACCCCCCACCCAGTGGGGCTTGACGGGAAACCTCAGGCCGTGCCCCCCGCCCCAGCACCGGGCGAGGGGACCTGAGGCTGCACCCCCCTGCCTGGCTGGGCTTGACAGGGGACCTCAGGCCGTGCTCCCCAACCAGCAGGGCTTGACAGGGGACCTCAGACTGTGCCCTCCACCCAGCGGGGCTTGAAAGGGAACCTCGGGCCATGCCCCCCACCCAGCGGGGCTTGACAGGGGACCTCAGACTGTGCCCTCCACCGAGCGGGGCTTGACAGGGAACCTCAGGCCATGCCCCCCACCCAGCGGGGCCTGTCAGGGGAACCTCAAGTTGCACCCCCAGTGCTGGGTGTGGGGCACTCAGGCCGCACTCCCCACCCAGCGGGGCTTGACGGGGGACCTCAGGCTGCACCCCCCTACCGGTGGGGCTTGATGGGGGACCTGAGGCTGCGCCCCACCCCCCTGTCTGACAGGGCTTGATGGGGGACCTCAGGCCATGCCCCCCACCCAGAGAATCTTGATGGAGGACCTCAAGGCACGCCCCCCTCAGGCCACACCCCCCATCCTGGTGCCGGGCCAGGGGACCTGAGGCTACTCTCCGTGCTGGGCAGGGCTTGACAAGGGTGGGACTGGCCAAGTCTAGATTTAGCCCAATGGGGGTGGGGGGAGGGGGCTGGGTCTGGGTCTCACACGATTTTGAGGCGCATGTGGGTCGGCAGGGACTTGACTCTGGGTCCCGTGGTGTGCCCCAGACTCTGACAGGGGGAAGGTTTTCATATACATTTTACTAATTTTCTTTCATCTCTGACACTTCTATTATAGAGAAAGGGCAAGTAGCAATATTAAATTATTTCCTCTAAGTAATCCCCTTTTAATGTGCACGAATTTCGTGCACTGGGCCACTAGTTTAGATCTATAAGAATCAGTTTCTAGCTCTACAAAATAACCATCTAACTTGAATCTAAATGCTTGTTTTGGTATATAATTTTTTATCAATCATGTTTATAGATTTTGTTTATAGATTCATTATATATGCTATCTGTCTCTAAAATAAACATCATTTCAAAACACTCCAAAGCACCTTAGTAATTTCAACTTGTGCTGTCAAAATTGGATTCCAAATAAGTTACAATTTTAGTAAAGAAATTGAGAAAGTCTTATTTAACTTGCCTGCCCTTTTGTGATGATCTTTCCCCCCACTTAAGTTATAAAGCAATCATATTACACACAAAAATGAGTCATTTGTTTGTTGTATGTATGTCATCAACACTTTAGAAGAAATGGCATACAAATTTGTTTGTAATCTTTTTCTCCATTTTTATCTTTTATATATTACTGAATGAGACAGACATTCTTCTTGTCTCATATTTAAAAAATATTTTACTGCCGACATCTTTTCTAAGTCCAGCAACAATTATAGCCATCGTTTAGGCACATGCCCAAGAAGGCTATCTCCCTCCATATCTTTAAAGTAAAAAATCACATTAAGTACATCTATACATTTTGGTAAAATTGAAAAGTGACCAAAACATTCACTAGGAAAGCATCAATATCACAGGTAAGCAGATCACACCCCCTTTCCCCACTGTGGTATACAGGGTGTGCAGGATATTTAGCAGATAATAGCTTTTTATTTCATTAAGAAGTTTACACTGAATGGAATTTGCCAAAATTTAAATTTGTGCTCTGTCAAATATGCAGATGAAAAAAGTCTAGAATTATATTTGGATGTGATACCTACAATATTTTATTTTATGTTGCCTGTGGTTTCATTAAAATCTTAAAGGACACGATTAAACAAAACATCTACAAGCTAATGGGAACAGTTTCTTGCTGACATGATTTGCCACATAACTTAATATATCAAAGTATGATTGTTGGTAAGATCTGAAAGAATTGGCTCTGCATTGTAAAAAGTGTTGACCTTTACTTTCCATTTTACTTTCAGTTCATATTTCATAAAAATGATGACTTTTTCAAATAATGTTCCCTTTCAATGTCTCTGCATATTTTTCCATAGCTACCATGTAAGTTATTGTTAAACTACTGAACAAGGAGAAACCTATCTAATCCTGTTGTGTTATGGGGGAATTACCTGGAAGCACTGTTAGCCTCCGTGTACATAAGCAAGCAAGCTATCCTAGAGGTCACAGAACAGAAAGGGCCTACCAACCAAATTAAGTTATGAAATCACAGATTTATCAACTTAAAACACAGCAAGAAACCAAGGAAAGAGCTGGGTAAGTTAATACTTTAGTGTGTAATCAAGTACTATAAGGACCATGTTACCTGAATGTTCAAATGTCCTGCCTCTTCTCCACCTCATCAACTTTTCCTGATAATGATGGTGTGGTTAGGAAAATAGGGTCACAATATGAGGAAGGGGGCACATAACTAGTGCTTAGGAACAAAGCAGTGTACTCGCTTTCTGGGAGAGATTCAAAAGCAAGGATGTTAAAGCTTGGGAAATAGCAAGCTGAATAGCCATAGTTTTAATTTCCTTTCCTGGGTACAGGGCACGTGGGGCCAGAATTAGAACATACTGTCACTAATGAGTGATCTATTTGAAGGTGATATAACTGTCAGCCCAGTGGTACATGATCATGATATGGTCTTTCCATTCTATTCTATTCTATGAATAATAATCCTGTTTGTTACAACACAGTTTTTCTTTATGCTATTTTTAGCAGTCTTAAAGGTTACAAACTTACTTGCTATTAACATTTAACACATCTTGTCAAGTTTGCCTGTTTCCCAAACTAGCTGCTTATTTATTATCTATACTTATAATATCCTGTGAGTTTTGCCTAATTCTTATAAGCTACCCATTTACTATCTATGAATTTCAACCATCCTGTTTGTTTTTCTTATCTTTCTATAAGAATTTAATATTTTCAAAATACATATTACAGAAAACACATATTACACATGGTATATAGCAACAAAATTTGTAGAATTAAATGATATATGAAAACTTGAATGATGACTGAATTCTTATCTTCTTATGGATCTTATTCTATTTAGATCTACAGTTCATAGACACTCAAGTAGTATATTTCTATTGCACTAATATTTTTGCCCAATATTTGCTTCTTCAATAATCTAGAGTAATAGAGAAAATGGAAAGCTGTAATCCAGTTGTTTTCTGAGGTGAAGGATAATTCAAATAAATAAGAAAAGAAGACAATGACCTCAAAACATCCAATCAAACATACTAACATTAACAAAACCCAGCACCATCCCTGATGGGCTGTCCCTGTCAGCTCCTTTGTATTGTATTTGCCTAGACTTTTTAGACACCTTTAAGCCAATTTCAATGTCCTCATTCATTCACCACTTTAGATACAACCAGGGCTATTTTAGGATTGTTACCTCTAAGGCTCTAAATACTTTTTTCAGATTTTACTCAAAATTTAGACAGGACAGCTTAGGTTACCAGTTATTACCTAACACAATCACTAAAACATAGCAGATGTTCAATGTACGATGCACAATCTGCTTTAAGTACAAGGGAATCAGTTCTTCCTATTAATGACTGCCAATGAAAATCTGAGAAATTCTCCTTCTAAAAGAATATTTTTCAAACTGTGTGGTTATTCTAGTCATAAATTACAATTTGGCAATTATGAAGTTGGCTCATCAATCAGATGGAAAGAAAAAGTACTCTCAAAATATTAGAAGGACTGAAAAGCTAAACAAGATGTTCAATTGAGGGCTAGATTGAAATAAATATTTTTAAGTGGATGACAGCCACAAACCTGGTGGCTGTACTGCCCATGAATGGGTAAATGTAGTTTTGTTAAAGTAAAGAAAACTCAGAAAACACGGTGACCTTCAACCTTAGTGGTTTCCAAACTTCTTTTAAAAGGTACTGTAATTTTTTTTAACGTTCATTATCTCATTAATCCTTACAACATCCATCTGAGGTAAGCTTTTAACCCCATATTTATATATGAAAAGGCCCCAAAAAGTTGACTAAATTGATCAGCCAGTAAAGTGGACAAAGATTGAACTTAAACCCAGTTCTAATGGACTCTCATGATCCCAAGATCAAGTCCATACTCTCGTTATGTTGCCTCGCTGATTGCTAAATAAGCAAATGAAATCTATAAATGCATCAGGCTGATATCATTCCCTGCTGAAGCTTTTCTAGAATCTATTTTTTATTTTTAATTGTGCTAAAACAGACATAACACAAAATTTACCTCTTTAATCATGTTTAATTATACGAGTACAGTGGCAATAAGTATAATCACATTGTTTACAACCATCACTACTATCCATTTCTAGAACTCTTTTCATCTTGTAAAACTGAAACTCTACCCATTAGGCAGTAACTCTGCATTTTCCCTTCCTGCCACCCCCTGGTAACCACCATTCTACTTTCCAGCTCTATGAATTTGACTACTCTAAGTACTTCATGACTAGCTTATTTCACTTAGCATTAATGCCTTCAAGAGTCTTACAGGTCTGTAGTATGTCAGGATTTTTTTCCTTTCTAAGGCTGAATAATATTCCATTGTGTCTACATATACATACATATATGGGTATATGTACACATACACACACGCATTTTGTTTATTCATTCATCCAGTGAAGGACACTTTGGATGATTGTGAATAATGCTTCTTTTAATTCTTTTGAGTAACCTGTCTTAGTCTGCTCAGGCTGCCATAACAAAATATCATAACCTGGATACTTAAAGCAATAGAAGATTTATTTCTAACCGTTCTGGAGGTTGAGAAATCCAAGATCAAGGTGTAGTTGGTTCAGATCCTAGTGAGAACACTCTATCCTCATGTGGCAGAAAGGAAGGGAGGAAAAGGGGGAGAGGGAGAGACACAAAGAGAGAGCAAGCTTTGTCGTGTCTCTTCTTATAAGGGGACCGTCATAATCTCATTTAGCCATAATAACCTCTCAAAGGCCCATCTCCAAATACCATCATATTGGATGTTAGGGCTTCAATATGTGGACACAAAATTCAGTCCATAACATACTCAGAAGTGGAATCACTGGAACAGACAATAATTCTATTTGTAATTGTCTGAGAAATGCCCACACTGTTTTCCATAGTGGCTACACAATTTTACATTCCCACAAACAGTATACAGGTCCCCAATTTCTCTACATCCTTGCCAACACTTGGTATTTTATGTTTATGTGATAGAAACGATCCCAATGGGTAGGTGGTGGGCAGTAAAACTTTTAAAAGCTAATATACAAAACAGAAAAAAAAGGAGAACCTCTCTGCCTTTAAAGCCAAAAAAATCTAGAACAAATCTAACATTACCCTTGCCTCCTTATGACAATCTCTGAAAGGTTCCACTAAAACTTTGAGGAGCAAAAATCTTAGGAAACAGACTGATAAACCAGTCTTATAGTGGAAAGTGGGGTTCAAGTTGGGTAGAGAAACACTGCTATCCAGGGTATCTCTGTTTTCCTAGTTCAAATGTAAAACTTCCTAAAATCTAGGACACGAGATAAAAATCCTACTGAAAAAATGGGAATTATTGTGATTCAACTAAACATCACATTGGAGGTGTACCTAGGAAGATACACAGTTTTGCCTTCAAGTTTCCAGAAACTAAATAAATCACATATATATCATGTGACTACTGATATATTTTTATTCTGGTTCTTATAAATTTGTTTGTTTGTCTTCTAGGGATAAAGAGGGTTGCTCCTACAGCAATATATTATACTTAAGAGTTTATAATTTTCTCTCCCCACCCTAACACCCCCTTCCCCAAATACATTTTCACTACAATAAAAGCTTCAACAGTGTGGCCAAGTAGGTTATTAGCTTTTGCATCACCAACATCTAACAGACTACCTGGCACACAGGAGAAATTTAGTAAGTGACAAGGAATAAAGGGAGAAAAAGGAAAAACAAAAAGGAACATTTCTTGTACATATTGGCTGAGCTGATCTGAACTGAATTGCTCTCCCTATGATATGAAAGAAAGACTGCTAGTCTGGCAATTAGGTCAACTACAAAAATATCACTAATAAGGTAAAAATATTGGATGAGCCACTCAAAACTTTGAATTCCATTCATTTCCTTGCTAAAGATAGGAATAAATAAAGCATAACTAGAGTACATTGTTACAATGAACATGAAGTATTATAAAAATTGTAAAATAATAACAGTTGGACAATGATTATTTTATTAATGAGAACAATATCAGCCAGAAATCCAATGAGGGCGTGATATTAATTATGTAAGTAATAAACTTTGGGATAGGAGGAATCCAAGATGGCGGCATAGGTAAACACCTAAACTGCTGCCTCCCACAACAATTTAAACTGCAACTAAAAGACAAAACGTCTATCACCCAGAACCACGGGAAAGCTGGCTGAGTGGAAGTTCTACAACTAGAAGGAAAGAGAAAAGAGCATTGAGACGTGCACGAGCGCTGAAAAGCTGAGGTACGGAGGCGCGTGATCCGGGCTGGTGGCGGGTGACTGGGTGCGTTGCTTTTTTCAACCTGAATGGAGACAAGCCCCCGATTACTCTGAAATCCAGTCTCTGGGGAGACGCGGGGGACCCAAACTCCTACGGGGAGAAGCTGGACTGTCTGCCAGTGAGAGTGGCTTGCTTGCAGAGCTGCGCGCAGGAATAATTGTTTACGGCACTGGGGCACAGGACTCCAAGACTCGGTCGGGGACACAGAGCCGGCTTACTAGCAGCCATTGCTGTTTGCCACGCCCTAACCTAGTGACTCCCTGAGACCCCGCCCCACACAACCTACAAACCCACCCAAGCTCCAAGCAGCTAAATTAGCATAAGAAAGCCTGCCCTATCACAGCTTAACCTAGAAAACTTGCAGCCCGGGTCAGACAGCTCCAAAACCTCCAAACCCCAAGCAAAGAGGAGAAAACTGCAGCTCTCACTGTAGCTCCTGCTGAGTGGCCTCAGACAGTAGCTGACCCGCACCCCACGGAGATCCAGAAGCCAGTGTACCTAGTGGTCAGTGTGAGACACCAGATTTCAACTCCTCACATCCATAAGTGACACATTCAAGAGGCAGACTCAGTGAGCACCAAAGCCCCACTGAAACAAGACCTGCCCCATAAGCGTGTCTTCAGCGCAGCACTTCTTCCATTATAAACACAGGGAGTGCTCACAGCTAATTGGCCTGGAGGTCAATTCCTCCCAGCGTACCAACAGCAATTCAGGCTTAACTACACCAAGACTTTGCACTCAGCCCACAAAGGGGTGTACCAAGAGCATCCACATCAGGTGATTGGGGAGGCTGAGCTACTGCCCCCTATAGGTCACCTACCACACAAAGCCACTCCATCAACACAGGGAAGCAGCCAAAATGCAGAAACAAAGAAACATGTCACCAATGAAAGAAACGGAGGAAAGCAAACTACTGGATGACATAGAGTTCAGAATCACATTTATAAGGTTACTCAAGAATCTTCTAAAAACCGCCGAGAAACTTGATGACACTTCTGAGGAGCTTAGTGAGACCTTCAAGGACCTTAATGAGAATGCCAAAAAAATGGAAAAGGATCAGTCAGAGATGAAGCATACACTGTCTGAAATAAACAATATACAGAAACTCAACTGTAGATCAACATACCCCAAGAATCAAACCAAAGATCTGAAATATGTGGAAACAAAAAACATCCAACCAGAAAAACAAAAAGAAAAAAGAATCCAAAAATATGAAGATAATGTAAGGAGCCTCTGGGACAACTTTAAGCGAAACAACATCCGAATTTTTGGGGTGCCAGAAGAAGGGAGAGAGCAAAATATTGAAAACCTATTAGAAGAAATAATGACAGAAAACTTTCCCTACCTGGTGAAAGAAATAGACTTACAAGTTCAGGAAGCGCACAAAACCCCATACAAGAGGAACCCAAAGAGGACCACACCAAGACACATCATAATTAAAATGCCAAGGGCAAAAGACAAAGAGAGAATATTAAAAGCAGCAAGAGAAAAACAGTTAATTACCTACAAGGGAGTACCCATACGACTGTCAGCTGATTTCTCAACAGAAACTATGCAGGCCAGAAGGGAGTGGCAAGAAATATTCAAAGTGATGAACAGTAAGAACCTACAACCAAGATTACTCTACCCAGCAAAGCTATCATTCAGAGTTGAAGGTCAGATAAAGAGCTTCACAGACAAGAAAAAGCTAAAGGAGTTCATCGCCACCAAACCAGGATTACATGAAATGCTGAAGGGTATTCCTTAAGAAGAAGAAGAAGAAGAAGAAAAAGGTAAAGATAAAAATTATGAACAACAAAATGACATCAAATACATACCTACCAACAAGTGAATCTAAAAATCAAGTGAATAAAAAATCTGAAGAACAGAATGGACTGGTGAATATAATAGAATCAGGGACATAGAAAGGGAGTGGACTGACGATTCTCAGGGGAAGCAAGTGTGAGGGGTGCGGGAAGAGATTGGACAAAAATCTTACTCCTATGGATGAAGACAGTGGCAGGGGGTAAGGGCATGGGGTGGGGTGGGGAATCAGGTGGAGGGGAGCTATGGGGGAAAAAAAAGTGGAACACCTGTAATATTCTGAACAATAAAGATTTAATTAAGAAAAAAAAAAAAACTTTGGAAAGATAGAGATTGATGAAAATGCTCAAAGAAGGAGAGAATTTATTAGTGGACAGCTAACAGTCTCCCAGATCTAGAAAGAGAAACAACTGAAGAGATAGTAGAATGTGTTTTGATAGACTGAGGCTTTAAAAAAGGTATCTGTTATGGACAGAATTGAGTCCCCACCCTGAAATTCATAGGTGGAAGCCATAAACCAGTGACTTCTTTAGAGATAGGGCCTTTCAGGCAATAATTAAGTTAAATGAGGTCCTAGGGGTAGGGCCCTTATCCAATAGGACTGGTGTCTACATAAGAGGAAGAAACACAAGAGATGTCTGTCTCCATGTGGGCACAGAAGAAAAACACAGTAAGAAGGCAGCCATCTACAAGGCAGGAAGGAGACCTCTCCAAAAACTAGCCCTGATGGACCTTTGGTCTTGGACTTAAACCTCTAGAACTATTAAGAGTATAAATTTCTCCTTTATGCCATCCAGTCCATGGTATTTCATTACAGCAGCCTGAGCGAACTAACACATTATCCGTTTTCTGTTAACCTGTGCTAACTAAGTAAAATGTCCTTTCTAAGCACTATATGAAATGCAGAAGCCATAAAGTTTCATTATATTAAAAAAACTAAACACTTCAGCACAGTAAAAGCCACTAGAAGAGTTAAAAGTACAAATAATACTTTCAATTTATAGGATAAAAAGCTATCAAATGAGGAATTTCTACAAACCAGTAACATGAACATTTAAAAAATAATAGTCAAAGAATTTGACAGTTAAGAAAGAAAAAGTGTAAATAAACAATAAACACATTAAAGATGTGAAAACTTACCAATAACCAAAGAAATACCAATTAAAATAACTTTTGTTGATTAGCTGGAAAATGACTGCTAAAATCCTAATTCAGAACTAACTGAACTATTCTATAGCAACAAAATATAGATTGGAACAATTATGCAATGACCAAAAGTCTAGAATAATTTTGAATCCATTTCTTTAAAACTTTAAAAAGAATTAACCAACCTGAGCCACTTTAATTGAATTCTGGGTAGAACCACCAGCATGATATTCGACTTTGAATTTTTTTACAAGTTCATTAAACCTGAAAGGAAACCACAGTAGAAAAAGTAAGTTAGCATATGTCAGTTGTCACAATGCGAATTTCTGATTAGAAGCGCATTAAATTGCAATTAGTGGAATTTTTAAATTATATAATTATGATGCATAAATAAATTAAAATATTGTATAAAAAACTTTGCTACTACCCAAACTTAAGAAATTATATAAATGTACAACTATAAGAATTTAAAATATATAGGCTTTCCATTATTAAACTAAAGTTCGAAATAAAAATTCATAATTATAAGCAATGCATATTTTCTTACATTAAGTGTTGCTCTCTAAACTCCTTATAAATGTATATTCTAATAAGTTTGAAAAGTTTTAGATATCATGAGGACTAAGGATTTGTAATTTAAAGAATCAGGAAACCACATTGGATTGTATGATTATAGGCAAGTTGCTTGGTGACAATTTCTGTATCTGACAAATAAAGGCACAGAGAGATGATTTAAGCTTTGATACCTCATTATTTTGGAATCTGACAAAAGCTAACTTCTCTTCAGGAAAATACACACATAGTCAATATACATGTAACTCTTCATACAAGATGATCCATGTACACCCCTCTTATTACACACCCTCAGCCAGGGGACTTTGGACACTGATTGGAATAAGGGTCACATTAGATGGCATTTACTAAAGTGGATCACAAGTCATTATGACCTACTACATGTCTCTAGGATGTGAGCAGAATATTCAAGGAAGATTTCAGTCTTGAAAATATTTTCAAAACTTAAAGTATAGTAGGTCCTGCTATTCAAGTGAAACAAACTTTAAAATATATGTATATAAAACAAGATAAATTCAAAGATGGTTAGGTTTGGGGTAGAGAAAATGGAGTTATAGCCAGTCCCATATTCCAGTTGCCTTGGGATTCCATCTGTAAAACCTGAGATGCCAATGAACACAATTAGCAAACCTGCTCAGAACTTTGACAGCAATATTTATCTACCACTAATAGTACTAATGTAATAACAATAGAAAAGCAAAGTACATAGGACACAGATACATATAGGTGGATGGTTTGGGTAATCACAGGAAGTTCTCCTCTAATTACTTTATTAACTAGGTAACAGCAAAGAGTAACATTAGAGATTGGAGGAGAAAGGGGGAGAATGGACAAAGTAAACAGAGAGTGATCAATTGCTAGGTTCATTTGAGGTCCTTCCACTTTGAAAAGCTAATTCCTCTGAAGTTTTTGGATCACATTTGTAGTGGGTTGAATGGTGGTCTCCAAAAAGATATGTATCTCCAGAACCTGTGGATGTAACCTCATTTAGAAAAAGAGTCTTACAGATATAATTAAGAATCTTGAGATAAGATCCTCCCTCTCTTACCTTGGGTGGGCCCTAAATCCAATGACAAATCTTCTTAGACAGAAGAGAAGACACAGAGGAGAAGGGAAAGTGGAGATGGAGGCAGAGATAGAGTGATGTGGTCCTAAACCAAGTAGCCAACACCCACCAAAGGCTAGAAGAAGCAAGAAAGGATTCTCTGCTGGGAGACCAGCTCCTCTGCTGAAACAGGTCAGTAGCTCACTGATTGGGATGTAATTTGCATTCAAAATGTGGTACTATTAGTGAGAAGGAATCTATTGCTAAACCCCATTGATTATTTCTCCTCTCAGAGGAAAAAAAAATTCTCCTGAACGGCATATTCTCCCATTTCTTACAGAAAATTGAGCTCCATTATAATCTTACTAGAGGCCCGGTGCACAAAATTTGTGCACAGGGTCGGGGGGGGCGGTCCACTCAACCCAGCCTGGACCCTCTCCAATCTGGGGCATCCCTCTCACAATCCAGGACCGCTGGCTCCTAACTGCTCACCTGCCTGCCTGCTGGATCGCCCCTAACTGCCCCCTCTGCCAGCCTGATCATCCCTAACTGCCTCTGCCTGCCAGCCTGGTCATCCCTAACTACCCCCCTGCCGGCCTGGTCACCCCCAACTGCCTCCCTCTGCTGGCTTGGTCATCCTTCACTGCCCCTCCATGCTGGCCTGGTCGCCCCATGCAGCCTGCTGGTCAGTCATTTGGTCGTCTGTTGCTAAGCCCCCTGCCAGCCTGGCCGCTCCATGCAGCCTGCTGTTCGATTGTTACTGTGAGGGCATCATGACCAATTTGCATATTGCCTTTTATTAGTATAGATGGTAACACTGTCATAAATGCAGTCCACCACTGACCAAACATCACTATGCAGTGTGTGTGTGTGTGTGTGTGTGTGTGTGTGTGTGTGTGTGTGTATATATATATATATATATATATATATATATATATATATGCCTAAGCTACTAGTCGACCGGCTGACTGGTAGCTATGATGCACACCGACCACCAGGGGGCAGACACTCAACGCAGAAACAGAAACCACAGGCATGGAAACATGGAACAGACTGATGAATCTCAGAGGGAAAGAGGGCGGGGGGAGAGGGGGAAAAGATTAAACAAATATCTTGTATGCATACTAGAGGCATGGTGCACAGATTCGTGCACCGGTGGGATCCCTCAGCCTGGCCTGTGGGGATCAGGCCAAAACTGGCTTCCCGACACCTCCAAGGGGTCCCGAATTGCAAGAGGATGCAGGCCAGGCAGAGGGACCCCACTGGTACATGAATCCCTGTACTGGGCCTCCAGTGTATTTATAAAATGAACACATATGTAACCACCACCTATAGATAGATGGACCATTTTTTACTTTGACTCTGAATCTGTATGTCTACCACTGCACAAACTCCATTTTGTCTTATTATTATTGCTTTAAGTCTCAATAAAAGGAGAAGTGCCTTCACCTTGCTCTTCATAAGTGCTATGACTATTTTTGGTTCTTTTGTATCTCCACACAAATTAAACATCAATTTCTAAAAAAATTTTGTACAGGATTGCATTAGTTACACACACACACACACACACACACACACACACACACACAAGTGATATCTTTCCAATATTGAATTGTCCAATCCATGATCACAGTATATTTAATTAGCTATTTAATATCTCAAATAAGTTTTGTAGTCTTGCCATAAATCCTGTATATCTTTCATTACGAGAGTTACTGCTACATATTTCCTATGTTTTAATACTACTGTTTTAATACTGTTTAAACATAATTTTTATTTATTGCTGGTATTTAGAAATATAATTATTTATATCAAAATTTTATTTAGCCAAGTTCGTAACACCTCTAATTCTAATGTTTTATCTCTTTTTACAGTGTAGACATAATTATTATTTGTGGATAATTACCATTTTTCCCCCTTTTCTTGCCTTAGTGCAGAGATAAGGACCTGCAATCTTAATTGCATAGAGAAAAAAATAGTGACCTGATAAATCCTGATGAATGGCCTGGTAGGTCCATTTCCCAAAACTGAAAGTTTTCAAAGAAAGTGTTTAATTTTCAGTATGATTAATTTTCACTGTGTTAGTATTGCTTTAACTAAAGACTTCAATTTTTTAAATGTCATAGACCTGTATCTATTGATAGGTATTTTCCATATATTTCAATTTAGAAATCTTAAGTTATGAAAATATTTACACAATGCAATGCAACAAAATTATAATATACATATGTATATTGCAAACAAAATTACCTAGTATACACATGTACCAAAAAGAACCAGGAAGATTACAACCAAGGTGTTAACAGTGGTTAGTTCCAAATTAAAAGCAATTATGAATCTTATATAAATTTATTGATTGTCTATGTAATAAGCACATAAACTGTTTTATAATAAAAACATTTTTAAGTATACTTCATTTTATAATGGAAGAACACAGCAACTTTCCATACAATTATTTAAAAAGAACAATACATATAGAACAAAGTCAAACAAAACACACAATCCAGAAAAGTAAGTGATTCTGAATGAAACAGGCAAGGAAAGTTTAACATCTGGAACTGGAATTTGACAGATAAGGAGGAAAAATTATTCAGGAGGGTAAATAAAAAAAGACATGAAATATTCATAGAAACAGGTTAAACAGCCTAAAATGTAGGTCAAAATAAAAGTAGTAAAAACTGACAAAGAAAAGGTAGGTTAGTTTCTCTGCCAGGCTAATAAATTTAGACATTATTCAGTAGACAACTAGGAATTATTAAAATCTGTTTACTACTAGTGTGAAAGGCAGCTGGTTTGTTTGTTTTTAAATGATGATAGTACTATTTGGAGGACACGGTGGAATAAAGAAAGGAAATATGTCAATTAACTATTGTAAACCTGAAATTAATATAACAAACATAATATTGTATACCAACTATACTTATATAAAAAATTAAAAATAATAATAAAAAAGAGATAGATAACCTGACTAGAATAGTTCATACCAAAGATCAGATACTGAGCTAACAGCTGGAGAAAACTGATCAAGCTAAGGAATTATTTCTGATGTTAAAGACATAGCATGTGATAAATAACTGCAAATGAAAGATATGGAAGAGGAATGACAATTCTGAGGTTTGTAGTTCGGATGGCTAGTTGGATGGTGTTTGAAAAGGAGATACAGGATAGAAGAAAAATCATACGCAACAAAGAAAAATCCTAAATGGTTGAATGACAAACCAAAAACATTTCCAGCCCTATCTGGTTTGGCTCAGTGGATAGAGCACTGGCCTACAGACTGAAGGGTCTTGGGTTCGATTCCAATCAAGGGCACATGCCCGGATTGCAGGCTCAATCCCTATGCAGGAGGTAGCCAATCCATGGTTCTGTTATCATAGATGTTTCTCTCTCTCCCTCTCTAAAATAAAATTTTTTTAAAAATTATTTTTAAAAAAACACCAAAAAAAAAATTCTGCTTAAGGAATTTATTGCAATAAGGCAAGATTTGTTCCCTTTAATTTTCTACAATTCGATCATGTGCTTATTTCAATTTATAGTGAAAGCATTTTTATTAAGGGTAGCTTTTAAATAAAAGTGAATATCACTGGGGTTTAACTCAGAATTTCTTGCGGACTGTTGGTGGGAATGCAGATTGGTGCAGTATAGAGTTTACCTCAAGAAATTAAAAATAGAACTATCTTATGACCCAGTGATTCTGCTTCTGGGAGTTTACCCAAACAAATACTAATTTGAAAGAATATATGTGCCCCTATGCTCATTGCAGCATTATTTACAATAGCCATGGTTTGGAAGCAGCTCAAGTGTCCATCAGTAGAAAAGTGGATAAAAAAGTGGTGCTACATTTGCATAATGGGATACTACTGAGTGGTAAAAAAGAAGGAAATCTTACCCTTTGCAACTGCACGGATAGATCTGCATTATGCTAAGTGAAATAAGCCAGTCAGAGAAAGACAAGCACCATATGATTTCACTCATATGTGGAATCTAATGAACAAAATGAACTAACAAGCAAAATAGAGACAGACTCATAGAAGCAAGCAGGCTGGTACAGATGTCCAGGGTGGGAATAGGGGGAATTCAGTGCAGAGGTAGAAGGGTTGAGTAAAAAAATTTAAAAATGAGAGAAAAAAACTCATGGACACAGTCAAGTGTGGTAATTGCCTGGGGGAGGGACATGGGGGGAAGCAGAAGAAGGAATAGGGGAGATAAATGGTGATGGAAGGAGACCTGACTTGTGGTGAACACACAATACAGTGTACAGATGTGTTATGGAATTGTGCACCTGAAACGTGTATAACATTGTTAACCAGTGTCACCCAATAAATTCAATAAAAAGAAAAAAAGTATTTGTTGGAAGATGCTAATATAACCATGTATAGTTACCATACCTTAGAAAAATAATCACAGGACTCTTAGTTCCACTGACTGAGATCCACACAAGGATCTGAATGAAAAAGTAAGTCTTACTCCCATCATCTGGGGCCAAGTATGGTTTAATTCAATTTGTAAGATTTAAAGGTTTTTAAATCTAGAGCATTTTGAATTCCTATCTTCATTTGGTTTTTGGTTAAATAATTTATTCCAAAATACCTTTTTAAACCTTACATGAATTACCCATAAATCAGCAAGACAAATGGCAAAGTTATATAAATGTGAAGAACTGACAAGTCTGACATCCTATGATATACATTCTGAATAGTCATAGTGATTCTAGTAATTAAGGATACTAAAGCACTGTTCATAATTTCTGACTTACACATAATTGATCAACTATTTTTAAAATAGACTTATTGTTATAGAAATACTTTTTACTATAATTATTAACTTTGAGAAAGTTATACTACCCAGAATATTATCAAAGAACTCTCAAAATAAAAAATTGGGCAAAATTAATAGTAACAAAGAAAAGATACAGATGACAAATAAGTATAGATTTTTAACATCATTACTAATTAGGGAAATCCCAATTAAAACCATAAGGAGATATATCCATTAGAATGACTTAAAAAACTGACAATACTAAGTACTGAAAAGGATGCTCATAAAATAAAAATGAAAAATGGTATAGCCTCTTTAGAAAATAATTTGGCAATTTCTTTAAAAATTAAACATGTAGTTATCAGACAACTCAGGCACATGACAGGTTATAAAAGCCTTATTTATAATCACCAAACACTTCAAACAACCCACATATACCTCAATTAGTGAATGGGTAAACAAACTGTAGTACATTCATACAAGGAATACTATTAAGCAATGAAAAGAAACAATGAATACATTCAAGAACATGACTGAATCACAGAAATACTAGGTTATGTTAAAGAACGCCAGGCATAAAAGGGCTACATAAAATATGACCCCATTCATTTGACATTCTGGGTAAGGTAACCTATAGGGATAGAAATCAGAGTAGTGATTGCCAGCAGCTGAGGGTAGAGAAGAACCTGACTATAAAGAAATGTGAACCCTAACTGGTTTGGCTGAATGGATACAGCATCGGCCTGCGGACTGAAGGGTTCCAGGTTTGATTCTGGTCAAGGGCATGTGTCTTGGTTGCGGGCACAACAGGAGGCAGCTGAAGTTTCTCTCTCCTCGATGTTTCTAACTATCCCTCTCCCTTCCTCTCTGCAAAAAATCAATAAAATATATTTTTTAAAAAAAAGAAATGCGAATTTGAGGGGCAATGGTAATATTCTATTTTGGTGTTGGTTACACAAACTGTATACACTTGAGCAAACTCATAAAATTTTACACATAAAAAAATAAATTTCATGCCATATAGATTATACCTCAATATATCTAATTTATTAAATACATACACATACACACACACACACACACACACACACACACACACACTATCTAGGTAACCAATTAAGGAAGTTGCAAAAAACTCCCTCTTCCTCTCCACATTTATGTATATACATATGTACATCTCTACCTACACAGAAAGATATAAATATGGACACACAGAGACATACATAAACCACATTTGAAACTAAAAATAATCCTAAAAATAAAAACAATTATCCCAATTTTCTAAGTAAAGACACAAATTTTGAATTTGAGTGACTCATTTTTAAACTTTGGATTTTGAAATTAGTTTTGAAGTATGTAAAGGCTACAAGAATAAGAGAACACCTGTACATTTTTTGTCAAGATTCACCAATTTTTGCAGGTTTTTCCTTTCTCTATAAATACATAAATATTTAGTTATTCCAAATCATTTTGGGATATGTTGCATATATAACAAACTTTTATTTGTAATACTTCTGTGAAAATTTTCTCAGAAGATAAAGTTCATGTCTATGAAATCATTTGATTTGGGGGTTACTATTGATATGTCCAATTAATCCAACACAATCCAAAGCTATTGTCTTACCTCATTTCTTGTCACCTCCTTTTCCATTATGTATCTCTCTTCTAGTGAGATCCCTTGCTCTTAAGTACAGGACAAACAAAGCTCAGGGCTCCTACTGGACAAGCTCCTTACAGGGCAAAAAACAGGGCTAAATAGAATAGACTGGGGACAACATATTGAAAAGAGGGCTTGCCTGATCCTGCTCTATGTCCAAAACACAAGTCTGGGACCTGTGTGTTAGACTTTTTCTTTTCAGGAGTGATTGTGTCTGATCTTGAACTACACTCTCCATATGTCCCTTCTTTTTCACAGTCTCTTAAGTCTTCCATTCACCTCTACTCTCCTAAGGTACAGACATACAGAAGCAGTAAGAGTTCTACTGGAATATGATATTTCTTCCTCTACTTATAAGAAATTTGAATTCTTACTATATTCTGTCTCCTAGCAATTTTAATGGTACAGGTTATATGTGATTATATTTGTGTCCCTTGTTTCAAGAATGTTTTCCAAGCCCAGTTTAAGTGAATTTAGATGAGTTTCTCTTTAGCAAGTGGCAGACTTGGTACATATTAAAAAAGATCCAGCCAATAATCAAGAAAATGTTAAAAACATATACAATAAATATAAGAACATTTAGAATTAAAATGTATGGCCTGAAGCTAAACAAATTACTTTTTAATAAAAGAGAGTTGTTGATTAATCATTTTTAAGATGCATTCTAAAAGGGAGAAAGATAAGAAAAAGATAAGAACATAAAGAACAGGGAGAGAGAAAATTAAAGAACAGAAATAGCTTTTTAAAGTATAATGGTAATTTTTCTAGTTGTCTGATATTAAGTAAATACTAGTTGCAATGAGAAAGATTTTATTATTATACTCTGTAACTTAGCATCAATAATTCTAATATCAAAAAATCCTTATAAATGAGATATAAGAAAAAATATGAACAGGAAAATGTATGTAAAACCACCCTTTACAATTTCTAGTTTATTTTTAGGGCAATTGCTTCCCACTTTCACATTAACTAAAAATCTTTCTTCTTCCAGTCTTGGGGAGAAAATTAGAGTTCAACATATATCAGTAGATAAAGAATATCTCATATTGCGCTAACATCACCACAGCACAGAAACAAACATCAACAATTTTGAACATTTCATAAAGGAAGATATATGAGGGATAAGACATAAGTAAAATTTTTAGAGTAAAACTAAAAAAAAAAAAAAAAAAAAAAATTAACTCCCTTAAGAACGCATTCATAACTGCCAAGTCGTGTTTTTGATGAAGTTCTTTCCTGAACTTATCTAAACAAATAATAAATGAAAAAACATCAGTTAATTCTAAACAGGTTATACTTATTAAGACCAAATGCTAATATAATAACACGGGGGTGCGGTGGGGCATCCATAGGCAAATTGTAAGATTCAAAGCTTTGAAATCTTTTACCACAAATGTTTAGTGAAGTAAAAAAAAAAAAAAAAAATCACTTAAATGTCAGTTTGATAAAAGCCAAAAGAACATTTCCCACATGTGTTTACATTTAAGCATATTTTTAAAAGATGGAAAAAGTAACAGTCATTCAAAACTGAGGTTAAGCTATTAGTTCATAAGGGTTGTAATTTAAAGGTATTTCTCCAACCTCTAACTTCATTTTCTTTGATAAGAAAGCAGTTTTAAGCATGTGTTCCTTAGATAACTCTTTATTCAATTCTAAAATGACTAAAAGGTTTAAGTATTCCCATTTATAACACTGAAGATGAACAAAGTTTTTGCATGAGACAAAAATACTGTTGACAAGCACTTTGTATATAAGTATCTATATATATTAAAGCCTATGCAACAGTTACAACAGAACGACCAAAATGACCAGTCACTATGATGCACACTGACCACCAGGGGGCAGATGCTCAATGCAGGAGTTGCCTGGGTGGTCAGTGCGCTCCCACAGCCAATTTCCCATGGCTGGCCAACCTCCCGCAGCCGCTCTCCCCACATGTCCCCTCCCCATTGGCCTCAATTGCCGGCCAGGACAAGGAACCCAACTCGTGCACGAATTCGTGCACTGGGCCTCTAGTAGATTATTAAAGTAAAATGAATTATACCTAAACTGAGATGCATGATATGTGCATTAGGTTTCTACCCATTATAAAAACACACAACAAAATTTTATTAAACCAACTTACAACTTTCATTAAATAAAAATATTGTTTACATATATATTTAAACATACAAGAAAAAGCCATATGTAAGGAGAAGAGAAATAATGCAGGACAGGGCTTTTCAAAAGGAGCTATGTAGTCTTCTGGTTAACCTAACATGCCACCTGTATGTCCACAGTCAGTTCCAAAACTTAAGTTATACCTCCTTCCTTCTATATTGGTTTGATTGCAGCTGTTATTTCTATCACAGAATCCATGGTTTGTAATGGGGCCTTAGTTCCTTTGATCACAGAAAAATTCTAGAAACATATGCTAACAGATATGCAGAAAATATATTCAAGCAACAATTATTTTTCCTCTACCAAACTTAAAAAAAAATCACTATCAGACACAGTCAAACTTTTAAATATCTTCTCAAAACATAACATATGGAATTTCTGATCCTGAGTAGCATATAGAGGGACACAGCCAGAATTCCTGCTGACAAGAACTAGAAAAGTCATATACATTATAATCATTAAAGGTATGAAAGAGCTGTGGAAGCAACAAGGACCAAATGAATATATTCCCAGGGAGGTGAGAACTGTTCAGAGGGAAGGCCAGAACTGGCAAATGTTAGTTTGACCTGTCCAAATTTATAGTCAGTAACATGGGGTTAGAGAGACAAAATTTGACATATCAGGGATTGCAGACATTTGAAATATGGTTTGCCCAATAAACACATTTGTTCAATTCTGAAAGTGGATAGAAAGCTAAGAAGGTTAACCAAAATCACCTGAAATGCAGAAAGTTCTCCCAGTCAGGCAGTGCTTATTACAAAAGAAAGACCAGGAGAAAAGGAACTAAAAACATAACAGGCAAGCAATGAAAGCCCTAGGAGAAGTGGAGATCGAAAATGAAAGATACATGGACACTTTACCCTTAGGCACTGAGAGAGGACATATATCTATACAGATTACATCTAGAAGCTGAAAATTCAGATTTTGGTCTTAGCAGAACACTAGAATGGGGGTGGAGACCAAGGTTTAAAAAAAAAATAAAAAAGTAGGGATTTCAGCCATTACAAAGTACTAAAGTGATAAAATTGGAAACTGAGGGCCGATGCTAACCAAAGGTCAGTCTTCCACTTGAGGTATTTGCCAAATTTTGAAGGTGGACAGGGCAGGAAGATAAAGAACTAAGCTGTAAACTCTTGGAGCAGTACTGGTGCCCTTGTTTTGGTTTCAGAGCTGATGAAATCAAGACATGATGATCTCAAAAGTCCTAGAGGGTCAAGTTCTAGAAACGAACATTAGGAAGTCTATCAAAACTGAAAATCAAATTTGACCTACCTTAATCTTTGATTACTTGCCTCATAAACAAAAGAGTGAACATTCTAGTAGAAGATAAAATCTGAAGAATCTACAGTTCTTATATAAACAGCGTCTGGCAAGCAAAACAACTGATAGTTATGCAAAGAGGCAAAATAATTAGACAAAAGGCGGGGGGACAAAAATTGTTTCAGAAATGATTCAGACATTGGAAATGAAGGGATCTCAAAATAATTATAAGTAATATTTTTAAGGAAACAAAGGAAAGGATTCATCAACTAGATAAAAGAATGAAGAATTTCAACAGAGTTGAAATTATAATAAAAAGAATAAAATAAATACCTAGAATGGAATAATTTAATATGAGTTTAAGAATTCACTGAATAAGTTTAAATTTAGACTATTCTCTCTGTATCTTCCCACTACTTAGCCAGACATGGGTTCAGTCATGGAAATCTGTGGCAGAACTGGGAAAATAAAGTGCCATTTCTCTGGCTAGAGGACTAAAAAGGAGAACTCTGGGAACCACAAAGTACTAGGACTCTTGAAATATCTGGGGGAAAAAAAGAGAAAAAATCAGCAAAGAAATAGAAGATACAGAGAAGACCAAATAAAAATAGAATGAATGAAATTTTAAAACTCACTAGATAGACTCAGCAGAAAAATGGAGAAGACAGAATTAAGACTCAGTATACCTGAAGACGGATCAATAAAAATGTTTCAGTATGAACAACACAGGCAAAACTGATTTTCAAAAAATGAACAAAGACTTAGACATTTATGGAATAACTATAGAAGATCTAACATTTATGGCATCATAGTACCAGAAGAAGAGAAAAGAAAATGAAGTGCAAAAATGTTTTGAAGAAAGTATGTTTTCATACCTCCCAAGTTTGATTAAACACACTTCTATAGGCTTAAGAAGATCAGAAACCCCAAATAAAATAAGCCCAAAGAAATCCATGCCCAGACCCATGAGAAGAACCCAAAGAGTGGAAGGGTGGAATATCAACATGTAAGAGGAAAAGGTTCTAGCAGAAAGAAAGGAAAACACCCACCTACAAAAAAAGGGAGAACCAGGAGAAAATGAGACTTCAGGAAGGATGGAAGGAATATCCAGCATCGCCAAATTCCTTACTAAGGACACATAAGACAAATTTGATAATAATATGATCAAAATATTATTTCATATTATAAGCCAACAGAGTAGAAAGCATTTCTTAATGGTGATATGACAGACCTGACTAATTTCATGTTCATCAAATTGTTTGGTCTGACATGGGACAAGTAATTTAAATTATCTGAGATTAGGTTTTCTGAGTTTTTGTTTCCTAAGGTATCCTTAGTTTTTCTCAAATATCTTTAAAAAAATTTGACATCGGTTGGGATTTTGCCTATGTCCCAGATACCTACTAAACACTAGGTAAAAAAACAAAGGCAAAAGAACTAAAAAAAAATAAGAACATAGAATATAGTTGTTAGAAACTTAGCTATAAGATATAAATTTTAGATTAACACTTAGATATGATGTTACATGATAAAAAACAAAAACAAAATCAAATTGTTTCTTAACAACTGAGATCAGATGAGGTGCTCCTAAATGCTTCCCTTACAATAGGCTCAAGATAAGGAAAAAGGATGTGAGTGTGTGTGCGTGCGTGCGTGCGTGCGTGCGTGTGTGTGTGTGTGTGTGTGTGTGTGTGTAGCACACTATTTCACTTTCATTTAATAACTGATCTTTCACTTAATACAATACCACTCTGTTATGAGGATTATGCCAGTGCTTTGAAGACAATAAGCACTCAAATGTTACCAACTATTTTTATAATTGTAGAGGAATAACTTAGTTGCTGATTTTGCAGAGAATATTCGATTCAGCTATCCTCTTATGAAAAACCAAATGGCTGACACCTTTAAAATTTTATGTTCAAACTTCCCAACATTTAGGAAAATACTTGGTGCAAAACACTCTCAATCTCTACTTTAATAAGTTATGAATAAAATCCATAGCCTAACCCATTAAGCAATTAATCAAATGTTACAGCTATAAAAACACCTTATAAAAGCAAGGATTTTGAAAATTCGTCACTATAAAAGTTTTATCTTATGTATGTCTTTGAAGCAGAAGACATTGAAATCAATATGAAAAGTGTTTAGATACTGCAGAGATGTTTTCTTTCATCTTCTGAATACTACCAACAGAGATTACACTAAAGAAAACCACAAGTGTGCTGAAGTTTAAAACATCTGGGAAATATCTTAAGATATTCATTTTTAAAGAGCTCCATGTTAAAGAACAGCCTGAAGGGTAGATGATAAATCTGCTCTACAAGTAGGTGTGTTTTTAATCCCATTGAATATAAACAGACTTTTAAAAAAAGAAACTATAATTCAGGACAAAAGCGCCAAGAGACAAAAATTCTCTATAAAAGGAAACTTCAAAAATAAACACTAGGCCCCTGGCCGGTTGGTTAGTGGTTAGAGCGTCAGCCCGAGGACTGTATGGGTCCCGGGTTCAATTAAGGTCAAGGACATGCACCTCATTTGCATGCTTGATCCCCAACCCTGATCCGGACAGGTCCAGGAGGCAACTAGTTAATGTCTCTCCCTTACATAGATGTTTGTCTCTCTCTGTCTCTCCCCCTCCCTTCCACTCTTTCTAAAAATTAATTTGGAGAAAATATGCCCGAGTGAGGATTAACAAAAACAAACAAACAAAACAAAACAAAACAACTCTGGAATGCAGCAAAAGTAGTAATAAGAGGGAAGTTTATATCATTACGGACCTATCTCAAGAAACAAGAGAAATCTCAAGTAAATAACCTAACATTGCATTGTAAAGAACTAGACAAAGCACAAAAGCAGCCCCAAGTCAGCAAAATAAAATAAAATAAAATAAACACTAGGGCTCAATTATAAAAACATAGGACTTAATTATAAAATAATGAGACTACAATGACTTTAGAGATATTAGTAACCAGATAACAATTGTCAATAATCCTTTGTATTGCTTAACTGAAGAATATTGGGTGATGGCTTCAGATTACAAACACACTTTTATGAAAGATGTTTCCCCAGCTTTAAATTCTTAAGAGACAATAATAAACTCTCAGAAAGCTCTTGTAAGAAATAAATGACTTAATTTATATATTTTTTTAAAAAACTGAAAATGTATCTTTTGCAGTTAATATTAATGCAAAAGTTTGTTTCAAAATACACAATATAGATGATATCAAGAAATGACACGAGATCCTAAAGCTCATATTTCCCATAGAATTTAAAATAAAACTGTCAATGATGTTTATTAATTTGAAGAAATTGTTTGTGTGGGTTTTTTGGTTGATCCTCACTTTTTTGCGAAGGGGGTATTGATTTCTTAAGAGACATTTTTTTCCATTGATTTCTTAGAGGGGAGGGGGGAGCGGGAGGGGGAGGAAGAGAGAGAGAGAGAGAGACATCAATCATTTGCCTCCTGCATGTGCCCCGACTGGGGTCAGGGATCGAACCTGCGACTCAGGTATGTGCCCTTGACTGGGAATGGAACCCACCATCCTTTAGTCTTGGCTCTAACCACCGAACCAAGCCAGCCAGGGCTCATATTGTTTTTAAAATAGCCACCAACACTGCACTCAGTACAATGTAGAATATAAATTCTTTTCAGTACATACCAAATTTCAAAAGTAAAAAACTTTGAGCAAACAAACCATCATCAGTCAATTTGGAAACAAACAAACAAACAAAAAAAAGCAAAGCCCTGAATTTCAAGGTTATTCAACTACTACAGCAGACGTTTCTTATAGGCTATCCCTACAGGATATATTATACTGATACATAATTTATAGGTCAATCTTTCCCCAAACATTCAAATATTTAAATTATATTATGTAGATAATAAGCTTTTCTAAATTTTAAAATTTTTAGTATCTTATAAATGCAAGAACATATCTAAGACATATATGCATAGCCCATGTTTAGGGAGGGCATGGGGTGAGGCAGAGGCTGGAGGGAAGGGGGCGGAGATGAAGGACATCTGTAATACTGTCAACAATTTAAAAAAGACAATAAAACCAATGTATAACTGGTTTTTAATTAGACATACTATTATTTTTTTTTCAAGAGGGGGTTCAGAAACCTTTCTCTATAAAAGGTCAGGTAATAAACATTTTAGGTTTGAGAGTTAAAAACAAACAAACAACCTCAAGGATAATACAGTGTTTAGATAGTTATAAAACAAGAGAGAAAACAAATTTCAAAAAAACTGATGAAATTAAAATATAACTGAGTAATTTGTGTGTGTGTGTGTGTGTGTGTGTGTGTTTTGTAATTCAGGTCTGTTAATAAGAAGGTAATTCTTTGGGGGTTAATAACATTTCATTTAATTGGTGTTCAAAGTTACTGTTCGCTATCATCAAAAATTATTACAAATGTTCACCTGTTAACATTGATTTGTAATAAGATTTTACAAGTTTCAACTTTGAAAATGTCTTTTCACACAGATAGGTTCTGCCAAATACTGATATCAATCCACATGCATATGATTTTAATTAAGCATATTCATCACTTAGAAGACATTTATAGAATTCTACAATAGTAGTCTCTTGATATTTGCCTTTTAGTATGTCACTACATTGTAGATTAATCAGTTCCAACACAAGGTTAGGTGGAGGCTCCTCAACAGCACTGGTTAGAGGATTTTGAAATTAAGTTTCCTTTGCACTTCCATGAGGGTCTGAAAAATACTGCTGGGACTGTAGTTTCAGCCTGGAATATATATCTGTTACAAATGTACGTGGGAATGGAGACAGCACTTCTTGTTTTAACTTCTGACAGAATGAGACATATATAAAGTAGTTTGATATTACTTGTGATTCAAACTACATTTAGTTGGTGTCAAATGACTAGCATAGTGTAAGTTTCACATATAACTGCTGTTTTTCCTCCCAATTAGGAAACACTATTAATTATATCATTAAGAAACAATATAAAGACAGGAATAAAAGGTAATTTTCAAAGTCATTCAATGTTCAAAGAGTTGTTACTGGAGCTTTTTTTTTTTTTTTTGTCTAGGAAAATTTGAACCTTAACTATGAGCTCAAAAAATTGTGATAATCAAACTGATAAGTGATAGAGCAAGCCAAATAGCTCAAATTTCTGATAAAAACTTATGGAACTATCTCTTCATGAGATCAAATGAAGCTCACGGTTTATATTACCAGTTGAATAACAAGTAACAGATACAAATATTTCCTATAATTTTTATTGTAATAATACAATAATCATAGGCTTAAAATGTACATTTTCACAAACTTAGTAAATGTGTCCAATTAACTTTTTGTCCCACACATATTTTTACCATCATCAGTTATAACACATCTTAATTACATCTTAACTTCAGACTACATATGTTAAAATAGTGTTACCTAAACTTCTTTGAAAATAATGTTGTCTGCAGTTTTTCTACAAACTTTTCATGGAGACTAATTTTTCAGTTACTTGAAAGTTGGCATTACCTCTTTGAATAAATGAAAACTGAGCAGCATCAGCAAATATCTGTGGATTCATCAAGAGCCAAGGAAAATCACTCAAAGTCAGTATCTTCGTTAATTGACTACTGCTATTGCTAGCAATGGTCTCGATTCTTAAAAGCTAATAGTCTTAAACAAATTCATTGTCTGAACACATTTCTTCAGTCACCACAATATAACTCACCACTGGTAAAAGGCTATCTTTGGGCTAACAAATGGGCCACCCCAAACCTCACTGTGGGTGCAGCCTCATTTTCACTTTATTTGTGCTTGAGAAAAGACTTCTGCTGTGATGAGATAGTATATTTTAAATTTTCTAATTTTTATGAGAGTTGCTGTTTGTGAATTTGGAATACTACAAGTGCTTAGCTTGGTAATGGCAATTATTGTATTCTTTTAATAGAGCATAATAAGCCAAATGTTTTAACATCTAACGTAATAAAATAATCCACAGTCCACTCTCTCTTAAAACTATGAGATTCAAAGTCCCCTTTTCTGTTTTGACATAATGGGTAGAGATTAGTAATAAAATCTAAAGTCTTTCCCTGACTGGTTTTGCTCAGTGGACAGAGCATCAGCCTGAGGACTGAAAGGTCCCAGGTTCGATTCCGGTCAAGGGCATGTACCTTGGTTGCGGGCACATTCCCAGTAGGAGGTGTGCAGGAGGCAGCTGATCAATGTTTCTCTCTCATCGATGTTTCTAACTCTCTATCCCTCTCTCTTCCTCTCTGTAAAAATCAATAAAATATATTTTAAAAAACAATCTGAAGTCTTATGGCACAGCGATACATGCAACACTTGAAACATTATTGAATTACAACTGCATCACTGAGATGTGTAGTGTGCCACGCGAAAGTGTGAATGAAGCAATTACTCAACACTGCCATAGTGGGAAAGCAGCCATAGATAATACATAGTTAACAGGCACGAGTGTCTTCTAATAAACTTTAATTACAAACAATGAAGTTAAAGTTTAGTATAACTTACATGTCATGGAATAATATTTTTCTTTTTTTACCAATTATTAAAAAATATTAAAACCATTCTTAGCTTATGCACTATACAAAAACAAGTGATGGGGAAGGTCTGACCTACAGACTATAGTTTGTTAACCTCTGCTTAAAAAAAGTTACATATTCATGTGAGCTCATGTCACTCTTCTGTAACATGTAAATAAAATAATGATTGTACCTATCTATCATAGGGGACTATGAAAAAGATTATCAAAGGTAGTATGTCAACAGATTTTGAAACTATAAAACAAATGCGTGTGAACTAATTCTATTTTACATTCATAAAATATTTATTGTACAACATTCAGTGTATACTATGACAGGCAGTATAGAGCATATAATGTGCATAGAGCATGGTCCATATCTTCTATTTTTTGAGTTTGCAATATAAGTGAGAAAATACAGAAGAAATGCTGAATAGCCTATGTTAAACACCAGAAGTCAATACAATCCCATAAACATGATGAAACACAGTTTCATAAACATTATAGTTAGGCACTTCAGAAATTCACTATGCATATACAAAACATAAACATTTCCCCCACAAACTATTTTAATAAAATATGTATTTCAACAACCAATCCTTCCTAAAGCTTATTCCATAACAATCATGTGGCTTCATAGTTTTCATTGTATAGCTATAACCTGATCTCCAGAATAAACATTTATGTTTTGCCTCTTTTTTTTGTTTGTTTTTACAGGTAATATGAAAACAGACATCCTTACCCATACATACAATTCATAAATCAAAGGCATTTACAATTTTGATTTAAATAATACAAACTGCTCCTTAAAAGAGACTGTGGCAATTTTTACCTCCCCATATTATGAAAGTACCTATTCTCTATAACCTCTTCAATATAATATATAGAAATTACCATAATGTTTATTTTGAATTCCTCTTATGAGAGAGAATAAACATCCTTTCATATGTTCAAGTGCCATTATTATTAACTTTTCTATCCATCATCAGTTCATAGACATTGCTCATTATTAATATGTAATCACTGCTCTTACTGATTTCTAGAAGCTGTTTATATATAAGAAAGTAGGACTTGGAGAAAAAAGTAAAGATAAAAATTATGAACAACAAATACATATCTATAAACAAGTGAATCTAAAAATCAAGTGAATTAAAAATCTGAGGAACAGAATAAACTGGTGAATATAATAGAATCAGAGGCATAGAATGGGAGTGGACTGACAATTCTCAGGGGGAAAGGGATGTGGGGGGTACGGGAAGAAACTGGACAAAAATCGTACACCTATGGGTGAGGATAGTGGGGGGGGGAGGAGGCAAGGGCAGAGGGTGGTGTGGGAACTGGGTGGAGGGGAGCTGTGGGGGGGGGGGGAAAGAGAAACAATTGTAATAATCTGAATAAAGATTTACTATATTTTTTTTAAAAAGAAAGAAAGTAGGACTTGGATTCTGATGTAATTGGCAATTATTTTTATCAATTTGTAAATTGGATTCTGACTATATGCAAACTTTCTTGCCATGTATCAAAAATTTATTTTATATGGTCTAGCATCCATTGCAAGAATGTAAGAAAAAAAAAACCACCTGCAAATTAAACCGAAAGAAAATAGGAAGAAGAAAATAACAAAGAGAAGAGGTGAATATGTAGAAATAGAAAATAAGCATATTAGCCATGGCTGGTTTGGCTCAGTGGATAGAACATTGGTCTGTGGACTAGAGTCCTGGGTTCAATTCTGGTCAAGGGCACATGCCTGGGTTTCGGGCTCAATCCTCAGTGGGGGGTATGCAGGAGGCAGCCGATCAATGATTTTCTCTCATCACTGATGTTTCTCTTTCCCCTTCCCTTCCTCTCTCTGAAATTAATAAAAAATATATTTAAAAAAGAAAGAAGGAAAAGAAAATAAGCATGTTCCACAGTGGAACAACAAAGCCAAACTTGGTTCTTTGAAAAGGCTATAAAACTGATGAACCCTTACAAAAAAGGAATAAATAACCATTAGCAGAAATACAAGAGTACATCTCCATAGATTCATACATCTTAAAAGATAACAAAAAATATTATAAACAAGGATATGCAGATATATTTTAACATTTAGACAAAATGTACCAATACTTATAAATACAAATCGTACCAAAGCTGATAAAGGAATAAGTGGAAAAAATCCTTTTTATTTGTAATATTCACCTGAGGATATCCTTAGAGGGAGGGCGGGAAAGAGAGAGGGAGGGAGGGAGGGAGATGAGGAGAAAGAGAAGGAGAGAAAAAGGGGAGAGGGAGAGAGAAACATCAATTGGTTGCTTTCCCTATGCTTCCTGACCAGGAATCAAACCCACAACCCAGGGATGGACCCTGACCAGAATAGAACCAACACCTTTGGGTACACAGGACAACACTAAACCAACTGAGCCACTCTGGCCAGGTCTTTTAACTATTTTTAATGAAATATTTTCACAAAGAAACCTCCAGATCTAGATAGCATTATTAGTGAATTCTATCAAACATTTAAGAAGGAAATAACACCAACCATAGACAAAATTATCCAAAGAGTAAAAAAAGATAGGAGCGGCAAAAAGAGTATCCACATTAAAATGAACATCTACTCATAAAATATACCATTAAGAGAGTGAAAAGGGAATTCTGTGTCAGAGAAGGCATTTACCAATCAAAATGGATCACAGCTTGAATATATACAGAATTATAATAAATTGATCAAAAATTAAGTACCCAATTGAAAAATGGGAAAAAAAGAATTTTTAAACATGCAATTAAAAAATATATATATCCAGCTGGTTTGTTCAGTGGTTAGAGCACTGGCCTGGGGACCAAAGGGCCATAGGTTTGATTCCTGGTCAAGCACTTATACTTCAGTTGCAGGCTCAATCCCTAGCCTGGATCTCTCTCACACTAATGTTTCTCTCTCTCCCTCTCCCTCTCCCTCTCCCTCTCCCTCTCCCTCTCCCTCTCCCTCTCCCTCTCCCTCTCCCTCCCACACTTTCTCTAAAAAAAAAAAAAAAAATCAGTGGAACTGAATACAACCAGTGGAACAACTGAAATTCTCAGCCCTGCTGATGGGAATACAAAACTTTGGGAAATTTTTTGACAGTATCTAATAAAGTTTAAGACAAGCATACCCAATAACCCAGTATTTCCATTCCTACCTATAACTCCAACAGAAGTGTGTACACATAATCACCAAAAGACACATGCAAGAATGTTCAATACTATGATTATTTGTAATAAAGCTAAACTAGAAACAACTCAAATATCCATCAACAGTAGAATATAAAAGTGAATTGAGACAGATCTATACCATGGAATAGGACACAGAAAAAAAGAACAAAGCACTACTACATGCAATAATGTGGATAAGTAACACAAACAAAGATGAGCCAGAGAACCAGAGACAAAAAATATACACTTATGATTTCATTTATTTAAAGTTCAAAAACTGCAAAGCTAATCACTGGTGTTGTAAGTCAAGACTGTAGATACCTTTTGGGAAGAAGGGGGCCCAAGGGTACTTCTGGGCTGTTGGCCAAGTTCTATTTCTAGAACTGGATGGTGGTTAAACAAGTATGTTTACTTTGAGGTAATTCTTTCAGCTGTACACTTATGATTTGCATACTTTTCTATGGTTATACTTCAATTCATAAAAAGTTAATAAAAGAAGAATGAATGTTGAATTTTGTAAATGCATTTTTAGCATCTACGAAAATAATCATATAAAATTTATCAAAAAAATCTATCAATATGGTACATTAGTCTGGGTCCAAACAGAAAATTAAAACCACACAGCAAGTTAAATGGGAGAAATTTAACATATAAGAATTATTAACTGTGATAAAAGAATATCTGTAAGATATAAGAAAGCTCCATATGGTTTTCTAGGGCTGACTAAAGAGTACCCCAGGAAGGAAAAACTTATGAAAGATCGGACCTCATTTGAGAAGGTGTGGTTCAGCTCCAGATAGGAGAGTTCATTAGTTTAGCTAGTCTTGGGTTGCTAAGCAAACTATAGAAACCCTCTGGGAAGCAGTTGTGGGGAGCATGCTAAATCATATTAATAGATTCCCTAATTCTAAACTATATTTTCATTTTGGAATAAACCCCACTTGTACTCGTTTCTTGATATATGGTTGTATTCTGTTTATACTGCTGTTGATTTATCACTTGTGACTCTTTGTACAAAGAAAAGTATAAAAAATATATTGGCTCTATCATCTATAACTTCCCACCAAGTAAAAGTTCTTGTTTCTAATTATTTTTCACTTGATACTTTTTGAGATTTACAATAATACAATCATTCCATCTGCAAATATTTCCTTTCTTTACCATATCTATACCTTACTTATTTTTATCAGTCATAATCAACTTGTTTCTTTAAAAAGTCACCCTGCCTGCTGTGCTAAGAATATAACATAGGGCCCTGGCTTGAGTCGCTTGGTTAGTTGAAGTGATGTCCCATACACAGAAGTGCCTCGGGTTCAATTCCTGGTCAGAGCACATATCAGGACTGCGGGTTCCATCCCCGGTTGGGGCGCATATGGGAGGCAACTCATATCTCTCTCTCTCTCTCTCTGTCTCTGTCTCTCTCTGCCTGTCTTCCTCCGGATGGGCCCTGAAGAGAGCGGGACTGCAGCAGGATGGTAGAGCAGGTGAGCGGGCGGCACCAGGTCAAGGCGGGTACGAGCGGGAGCCCAATCACCCCGCCATTCACATCTGAGGGAGCCGGGTTGTGGGGGCCCAGCCCCAATCAATCACCCCGCAGGCGGGATAGAGGTGAGGAGGCAGTGCCAGGCCAAGGCGGGGTGCCAGGCGGGGCTGCGAGGCTGGGGGTGCAAGCTGGGGCCCGATCTCCTCAGGCCACCCCAAGGGACCCCACCTCTGCACGAATTCGTGCACCAGATCTCTAGTATTCTACATGATCTTTGAAAATGAATAAAACTAATAAAGGGCTGGTGTCTTGGAATAGCAGGGAACACAAAGCTCACAATAGTTCTAGATAGGTAGGTCAATAGATAGGTAGATGACAGATAGGTAGGTAGGTAATAAATAAATTTGAGAAAAGGAAAAAATTCCACAGTTCATGGTGTTAATGATATAGTCTTCTGTGCCCAAGACCTGACAAGTTTACTTCAAATAGACATCTTGCATCAAAAATTTGAACTCTTAAGACTTCAAAATTTCCCATTTTTTCAGTATGATATACTTTTCTTTATTTCATGTTAGTGCATCTCATTTCTGCAAGTAAGGAGGAAAATATTGTGTAGATGAGAAAATTAAAGTTTGTAATCACTGTGACATATTATAATATTAAAAAATAGCCAAAATTAGAATTGGAATCTCCCACATACTTTGCCAACTCTCAAATAATTTCTACCTTTTTTTGTTTTGTTTTTGTTTTTTTGAAACAAGGACAAAGATAACAAATAATTAACTGAGAAATAAAAATATTAGGTTTCCTGGACTGCAGCCTTTCCTCTTAGACTGATATTAGGTCAGGCTGCCTTCCTGTTCTTATCCATTGGTGCAAGGGCAGGATGTTGCTGACCCCCATAAACAGGTCCCTTCACCCTAACACAAACATTAGGGTTTCACACATACTGCAGTATGTGTGAAATAGAGAACATCCCAATGTATCCTCTATGCTCTTTCTCCTACCCTTCCCACCTTCTTCTCCATCCACAGTCCCTACTACAGTGGCCAACTGGTTTCCCCCACACCCTTCCACAAGCATTGGATCCTTTCTAACTTTGGTCAGTCCAAGTTAGAAAGGTAAGTTTTTCAGGGTAATAAAAGAAGTTGCTACACAAGTCACAATTCATTTTTCCTAATAAAAATAATTCCCACTGCTGTTTTCATACCTCACTGGTCAGGAGTACAAGTAGAAATAGAAGAGAATAATACATGGGTCTCAATTTTATTGATGAGGATATTACACTGTGCAAGTTCTTAGAAGTTAAAGGGAAGAGTTACCGGCAGCAGGTCAGTAAATATTATTATTTACAACTAGAGGCCCACTGCACAAAATTCATGCACGGGGGGTGGCAGGGGGTGTCCCTCAGCCCAGCCTGCACCCTCTCCAATCTGGGACCCCTCGAGGGATGTCCGACTGCCCCGTGGGATTGGGCCTAAACTGGGAGTCGGACATCCCTCTCACAATCCAGGACTGCTGGCTCCCAATTGCTTGCTTGCCTGCTTTCCTGATTGCCCCTAACCACTTCTGCCTGCCAGCCTGAACACCTCCTAACCACTCCCCTGCCAGCCTGATTGATGTCTAACTGCTCCCCTGCCAGCCTGTTTGCCCCCAACTTCCCTCCTCTGCCGACGTGGTCACCCCTACCTGCCCTCCCCTGCAGGCTTGATCACCCCCAAGTGCCCTCCTTTGCCGACCTGGTCCCTCCCAACTGCCCTCCCCTGCTGGCCTGATCACCCACAACTGCCCTCCCTTGCAGGCCTGGTTCCTCCCAACTGCCCTCCCCTGCTGGCCATCTTGTGGTGGCCATCTTGTGTCCACATGGGGTCAGGATCTTTGACCAAATGGGGGCAGCCATCTTGTGTGTTGGAGTGATGGTCAATCTGCATATTACTCTTTTATTAGATAGGATAGAGGCCTGGTGCATGGGTGGGGGTTGGCTGGTTTGCCCTGAAGGGTGTCCCGGATCAGGGTGGGGGTTCCCTTGGGGCGTGGGGTGGCCTGGGCAAGGGGCCTGTGGTGGTTTGCAGGCCAGCCACACCCCCCGGGGACCCAAGCTGAGGCCCTGGTATCTGGGATTTATTTATCTTCTACAATTGAAACTTTGTAGCCTGGAGCGAAGCCAAGCCTTCTGCTCGCTCCATGGTGGCAGCCATTTCTGTTGGGATTTATGTATCTTCTATAATTGAAACTTTGTAGCCTTAAGCAGAGGCCTGGGCCAGCCAGGGCAGGCGGAAAGCTTGGCTTCCCCCATTGCCAGGGAAACCCAAGCCTCCCCCCTGCTCTCTCTGTGGCTGCAGCCATCTTGGTTGGGTTAATTTGCATACTAGCTCCTGATTGGCTGGTGGGTGTGGCTGGTGTGTATAGCAGAGCGATGGTTAATTTGCATATTACTCTTTTATTATATAGGATAGTAATGATGACATCATATAGAATGTGAATGGATGCTCAAGCTCAGTACGAATTAAGCAGTGGGTAAAGATTTTCTCCCTTCTAAATCATATAGGTTAACCCTATATGATTAGATCTGAGAGGAACGGAAGAGAGTTGCTTCTGTTGTATAGCTTCTCACAGTCCCCATTTGAGGTCAACAGATCCTTCACTGTGGAGCAAAACATTTCTAATATTGTAAAGCTTTCATACTAAATTATATACTCAGTAACAAAGAAAATCATAAAATTTAGCACATTATCGAAATCCCAATGACTTTTTTTTGCAGAAATAGAAAAATGCATCTTAAAATTCATATGGAATTTCAAGGGACCCCAAATAGCCAAAACAAACTTAAAAAAAAAAAAAAAAGAACAAAGCTGAGGACTTATACTTCCTGATTTCAAAACTTACTACAAAGCTACGATAGTCAAAACAGTATGCATTGGCATAAAGACAGACTTACAGGAAGAAGGCAGAAATGAATCCTCACATGAATACTCAAAAGATTTTTGACAATAATGCCAAAACCATTCAATAGGAAAAAGACAGTCTTTTCAACATATGGTGCTGAAAAAAATAGATTATCTACATACAGAAGTATGAAGTTAGAACCATCTAACACCATATACAAAAATTAATTCAAAATGGACAAAGACCTAAATTTAAGAGCTAAAATTATAAAACTCTTCAAAGAAACCATAAGCCAAAAAAAAAAAACAGCTTCAACACATTGGACTTGGCAATGATTTCTTGGATATGATACCAAAAGTACAGGCAACAAAAACAAAATAGATAAACTGGACTTTATAAAACTTAAAAACCTTTGTTCATCAAAAGAGAATATCAAGAGAGTGAAAAGGCAACCCATAGAATGGGAGAAAATACATATTTAAAAATTATATGCCCCATAAGGCATTAATATCCATTATATAGAGAGAACTACTAAAATACAACAATAACAAAAAACCAAACAGCCTGATTCAAAAATGGGCAAAGGACTTGAATAAACAGTTCTACAAAGCACATATACAAATGGCCAATAAGCACAAGATGTTCAACATCACTAATCATTAGGAAAATGTAAATGAAAATTACAATGACATACTACCTCACACCCACGGCATTAGGATTGCTGAGAACCAATTCCAGCATATAATAATTACAAGAGTTCCGTCAAAAGGTTGATGGGACTTGGGGAGCTCAACAGGGTTGAGTCACATGTAGTTTACCTGTTAGAAATGGCTAAGGCACTACCCCCAAACCTGAATGGGATTGTTAACTGCCAGACAGCTCGGGGCATTTTATTGCCTCCTGTTGGCCAAACACCTGAACAGCTGTAGGCTATTCCCCCAAACTGACAATCTCTGTAAACCCTTTGATACCTTATACCCTTTGAAGTGTGTATTTCCACCTTGCCTGGGGACAAATTGTGTTTAATAAAAGCAGGGGTCCTTGGTCAAGGAAGAGTCTTCTAGCTCCTTCAGCTGAAGCTCCTCTGACCCCCAATGCCTTTCAAAAATATCTTTCGTCCTTGTACTCCTTCTTGAATCTACGTGCAGCCCCTTTTTCCAGGATGATGAACCCTTTGTATGGCTGGGAAAAGAACCCCGGAAAGGATGGCTACTATAAAACACACACACACACACACACACACACACACACACACACACACACACACACACACACACACACACACACACACACACCCAGGAAATACTTACCTGGCAGGGGAGATAACACAATAAAAAATAAAAATCAATAACGAGTGATGACAAAGCTATGGTAAAATTGAAACTTTTGTGTATGGTTGATTGGAATATAAAATGGTACAGCCACTGTGAAAACAGTATAGCAGTTCCTCAAAAAAATAAAAAATAGAATTACCATATGATGTAGCAATTCCACTTTGTGGTATATACTCTAAAGAATTGAAATAAGGGTCTAAAAGAGATATTTGCACATCCATGTTCACAGCAGCATTACTGATAATTGCTAAAATGTGGAAGCAACTGAAGTGTTCATAGATGGATGAATGCATATGCAAAATGTGGTATATACATACAATGGAATATTATTCAGCTTTAAAAAGAAGGTAATTCTGAAATATGTTACATCAATGGATGAACCTTGAGGATATTATTCTAATTAATAAGCCAGTCACAAAAGTAAAACAAATACTATAATTTTACTTCTGTGAGATACATAGAGTAGTCAAAATCATAGATTTTTTTTAAAAAGTAGTTGTGGTGGTTCCATGGGCTGAAGAAAAGGGGGGAAGAAGAGCTACTGTTTAATGGGTATAGAGATTCAGTTTTACATGATGAAAAGAGTTATGAGATGGATCAGCACTACTAGTATCTATTATTTATTATCACTGAACTATACACTTAAAAATGGTTAAGATGGGGGAGTTCTCTTCTAGTTACTAGAGGGGAGTCTGCTCAGTTCATGAAATAAAGCCAATTAGGTCTTCAATTTTTTAAAAATATTTTTATTATTGATTTCAGAGAGGAAGGGAGAGGGTGATAGAAACATCAATGATCAGAGAGCATCACTGCACGCCCCACACTGGGGATCAAGCCCGCAACATGGACGTGTGCTGGACTGGGAATTGAACCGTGACCTCCTGGTTCATAGGTCAGCACTCAACCACTGAGCCACATAAGTGGGCCAAATTTTTTTTAAGTGGTCAAGATGGGAAATTTTATATTATGTGTATTTTACCACAAATATTGGAGAAAAAAATTAAGCAGATGTAATATTGATTTCTTTAAAATCAATACTTTGATACTCACAATACTTATCCCTGTTACTGACAATTATCATTAAGACTTGACCACTTTTCTATAATTGTATGTAAAAGAATTTCATAGAGCTTACCCTGGCTTCCCACTTGTCTATAACTCATAACAATTGACAGAATGCTTTAATAGAAAATGCTTTCTTTTTGTTACATCTGACATCAGTATTATTATTTGCTTTTATCAGCTGAAGATAATAATAAGCACAATGCTTCCATATCCTCTAGCATATATTTTACATATGGGCAATAAAATGTACTACGAAACATTTTCCATTTTAAGTTTATTTGGCAGAAAATCTCCCACAGCATTTAACTTACTATTTGCTACACTCTTCCTAAAAGCAAGATGCAGCCCATTTTCTCCAGATGACTCATTAACTAAAGGCACAGTAGAATGAAGTGTTCCAACTTGAAATACCAACAGCTAAATATAACCTCTTCTACAATATTAGAAAATTCAGTGCCTCTCTTAGTCTATAAGAGCAATCTTAAAGTGTCACCTTAACAAAACACATTTAGCACATTCAGTGATCAGCAAGTAAAAAAAACCTGGAACAATGTAAAGTGTTTTTTTAAAGCATTCAGCAAAAATGAGGAAAACTTTGTAAATCACATAGAAGTAGTTTTTTCTCATTCTCTAGGTAAAACACTAATCTCTTTCATATATGCATTTAATACCTTAAAATACAAATACTGGTCACAAATATTAAAATTTATCTATTAGTACCTTGTGTAAAATGTAAAGTTGTTCTCAGCCATTAAACAGATGAGAATCAAGTCACAGTTGTTATATTTGAGATTATTCTTATGAGGAAAAACAAGGAAATACATAGTAAATTTTATAAAAATATTAAACCAAACTATTTTTTCTGGATATTTATTATGCATAAAGTAAAATAAAAACATCTAAAATTACTAGTTAATCAACAGTACTAATAGTTTTTCAAATGAGCAAGAAGGAAAGCTAGCACAAGACCATCACAGGCACAGTAAGTCAAAGTAAAGAAAGGAAAAGTATAAAAATGCAGTCTGACGAACTGAAGATAACTCTCAAAGACAAACAAAGGAAAGGACTGAAGAAAGAAAACCTGACAGCTTTTGAATCTTTTGATTATAGTCATCCCTAAGGCCCAACTGTACCCATACTTGTATGTGTGTGTTAGTGCAGTTTAGAGACTTGAGTTACTAAATTCCTTTTTCAGTCTGAGCGGTGCTATTTAGGTTTCCTGTCACATGTAACCAAGAATCCTGAGTGTAAAAATATTTTAAGGAAGTGTATACTTACCAATTGTGTATCTATCTACAGAAATGCATTAATTTTCAGGTGTACTATGACATAATATAGTCTATCTTCTTGCCTTTTTCCACAAAGGAGCATATTCTTTCCTTTATTTTCAGGAGAGAGGAGGCTTTTAAAAGTCATCAAAATAAGATTTACTATAGACCACTTCAGAACCAACTTTTTTGAAAGGCACCAATTTAAGTAAACTGATAGCAACTTTCCTGAAGTACTCATCTCTTTTAAAAATGTAGTACCTTTTTAAAAATATTTTTCTTTATTTCAGAGAGAGGAAGGGAGAGGAAGATAGAGATAGAAACATCAATGATGAGAGAGAATCATCCATCGGCTGCCTCTTGCACGCCCCTTACTGGGGATCGAACCTGCAACCTGGGCATGTGCCACTGAGCCACACCGGCCAGGCTATAGGGCCATTTTTAACAGAAAAATTAGTTGGAAGTGAATCAGAAATGATAACAGGAGTATTCTATTCATAATGGAATTATTGGGTGATCTTTGTATTTTTTCATTTTATTTTAATGTATTGTCTCATCAATCAATAAGAATGCTACTTTTTAAATAAGTGTACATTTTAAATGATTTTAACCATCATGGTTCAAAAGACATGTTTACTTAAGCTTAATCTTCATACACTTTTGAGAGGTGAAATATTTAGTTCAATTCAACAAATATCTACAATATACAAAGCAAGAACCATAAGAAAAATGATATGCAGTTTACGGAAGCATCCATAAGAAAGACTTCAGTGAATGTATGTTTGTTTACATAGATTGTATGTGTGTGTGTGGGCGCATGAGTGAGTGAGAGAGAGAGAGAGGTGTTTGAATTGCAATAAATTGGCTTAATCCAGGCTTTATGCTACAACATTATCATGGTTCAATTCAACAAACCAGTGCATGTTTGCTTCACTCTGATATTTTCATTTACAACCTACTGACAATTTTCAAAATACCCACCCTCCCCTAAATCAGTTGCAATACATGCTTATAAAACATATCTTACTTTTCATATAAATAACCTATTCAATAATTTAAGGCAAAATAACTTCCATGGATTTTTAAAAAGAAATGTTACCCATTTTATATCCTATTTTCTACTATATTAAACACAGGGTATCTCCCAAAAATGTATACCCACTTTGAATGGTTATAAAATATAAAATCAGTGATTAACACACAGTTCATTTTTAAAATTTAAAAGAATCTCCAGAAATGAATAATTTTTTTGTCAATGCCGGTTTTCAAACTGATGACTGTTTTGGTTCAGCACTGCAGATAACATGAAGCAACAGAATCACAAACAGCAAGAATCATTTCGTTCAGTATTTGTGCACCCTCAATTCATCTACTGTTGCCGGTTTTGTGCCATAAACTTTATCTTTTATGTATCTCCATAAGAGAAAGTCTAGTGGCATTTTAGGATAAATTTTCTTTGTGCAAAGCTTAGTCTGGCTTCACCCATTATTTCAAATCAGTTAAACCTGAAAAGTAGTGAAAATTAAGTGAGTATCAGCTATTCAAGTGTGCATACATTTTTGGGGGAACCTACAGTTATCAAGGTTTCACCACCAAGGCATATAAAGACACCTTTACCTACCTCTAGTACAGCTCAACTTCAATACACTATTTTTTTAAAATATATTTTATTGATTTTTTTCACAGAGAGGAAGGGAGAAGGATAGAGAGTTAGAAACATCGATGAGAGAGAAACATCGATCAGGTGCCTCCTGCACAACCCCTATTGGGGATGTGCCTGCAACCAAGGTACATGCCCTTGACCGGAATCGAACCTGGGACCCTTGAGTCCATAGGTCGATGCTCTATCCACTGAGCCAAACCGGTTCGGGCACTACACTATTTTAATAGTTTATAAATTTAGGAAAAATTTAAAAAAACTTTCAGGTGAATGAATCTATAGTAAAGTTTTAAAAGTTCATTTCTATATATCGTGGTCACTTTTTTTTTTTTTAAGCCACAATACAGATTTATAGGATCTCTAGTAAAAGTTTGTTTTTAGTGCTGGAGAATATAAAAACTGGAAGTTCAGAAGCTGTTTAAACTAAAAGGTTCAACTAGATGGGTAAGTTCTAGAGCTTCTACTGTACCTCCTCTCAGGACCCAGAATGTAAGTGGGCCCTTAGCCATTCAATTAAGGCTTGATAAATTAAAGTCTCAATGCCCACAGCTGGTCAAGATGTTTAAACAACACATTTCAATAAAAATCTGGGAGAAAATTTAAGAAGCAGCTTAGGTAGATTTATTCAGAGCCTATTAAGGCCTTAATGATGTCCTACATTATGTACTATATCATTATTAACATATTTTATCTCAGATTGATACATCCACTCTCCCCAGGTGAGTAACCTGAAAAATTATTTCTCTCATCCACTTTTTACACCACTAAGTCCAGTTGATTCCACATCCCAATGGCCTTGAATTCCACTTCTTTCCCCTTCAATTTCATTGCCACATTTCAGGGCCTCATTTCTTATTTGGGCTAACAGGTCATTTACAAAATGGCTTTACTCTATTCCATCAACTACACCATCTAATGATTAGATTCTAATCAATGAGCTCTCCTACTGAAAATCATTTCTATCACCTACTTAAAAAAAATCTAAACTTCTTAACAGCATATACATGTATGTAATACAACCTAGTTTAATGCCTTTATATCTACTAAAATAACTCTCAATGCCCCGACTCACACACTATGTGCTTCAGTAATATTTTGGTGTTCCCATAAAATTCTCACATCTCTGCACATCTTTTGCAAAGACTGTCCACAAGTATAACCATGCTGCACACAAGCTTCCTACATGTGTATAACTTCATAGTTTGTCTTTAAATATTCAGTTTAAGGTATCATCTTCTGTGAAGCCTATCTTAACTGTCAATCTTTTAATCTCAAACTAAGATATCTCTCATCTATGCTCTCAGAGGTGCCTTTTCAAGTATTTTTCATAGCACATCACATTAAATTACTAGCTGTGTGACTACTCAGAATTCTCTGGGACTCATTTTACTCATCTGTACAGGGACTAACGGTATCCACACTGAAGAACTAATATAAGGACAATTACAGGAAGCACTTAGCACTTAATAAAAGTTCCAGTAAATGATAGATGTACTGCGCCATTAATATTTTTCTCAAAGGCAAATACCTTAGCATACATCTTCCTTACTCTACGGCAAAAAATAAGTGACTATACATTTGTCAAGTGAACGAATGCACACTTCAGAAAGATGACTCCTATAGCACTATAAGGGATGGAACTGAGGAAGTCCTGCAATAGACCCTTTAGGACTTTAGAAAGAAGGAAAAGAATCATTTGGGGTGTTTTCAAAACCAAAGACATGCTACACAGAGACCCTGAAGATCTACCACATCAAGTGAGAAATACTACTGAAGGGAACTGCTCTTACATAATGGGGAGGGGGGGAAGGGGGAGGGGGGGGCAGATGAGGATCCAATCCCTCTAGTGTGGTTGGGACAGAAAAAGGTGGAGAATCACTGGAGAAATGGAGCCAGATTAAGAGAGGGCTGTAGTACTTAATGCAAAAGATGATGATTCAGGCAACAAACATGAAAGCAAAGAGGGATGAGACTGGAGAGCCATTTCAAATGGTAATAAGAGCTGCAGAAGGTTTATGAAGGTTTAAGGAGCAGGATCAAAGATGGCTGAAAATGTCTAGTATGACAAAGTTAACTGTGATAAAAAATCATGAAGCAAGGCACACAATTAAACTGACCCAGATTTAGAAAATTGGCAGGGTCAAAAAAAGAGAGAAACTGAAGGTAATGGTAAAATGTAGTTGAAATATCTGACCATGCCACTCAGGCTGGATAAAGAAAGTACTGTGAAAAGAGGAAGGAGCTAAACAGGAAGCTGATACAGATTTTTTCTTTAAAGTAGTTCTGGGCAGGAGCTAGGTTCAGAATATGAGAAGAGGATTGCTCAAGCAGAATGGAGAAAAAGTAGTTAAATAGAGGAGTTTAAGGACATTTGAAAACTGGTGCTGGAAATGTGATCTACAGGAGAACTAAGAAGATAGAAAATAGAATATTTGTAAAACAGGTACCAAAGCTTTCAAAGAATGCGAAGAGGTTTAAAAGGGTGACATTCCAAAAGCTTTCCAACAACCTTTTCTTCAGCATGATCTAGTATTCACTTTATGGAGTAAGTTAATTAAAGCTTGCTTTTGCTTCCTCTAAATTTACTGTAAGAACAAGGCTTACCTAGCTATTATCTGATATTTTGTTTCAATAGATAATTCTCAAATATAATGGCTGGAAGAGTACATTCTACACCAGGTGATTTTTATATATTGTAAAACAAAAATAACAGCAAAATAATCTGATTTTACACTAAACAATGTAAATTTTATATAATCATATACTAGAAGATACCAATGAACAATTATTCATTCTTTAGGTTCTAGTAAGAGAGTGACAAAGTAAAACAAGAAGAAAGCTTATGTATATATTTGACACAACTGTGAACACTTCTGTAAAAATACATGTTTTCTGGGAAACTTTATCTGTTCTCATAACCATACTGTATCAATGACTGTTCTTATTACTATATAAAGCTTTAAAAATAACAAAACAGTTTCTTATTAAGGTGATTAAATGCAACAAAGGAATAAATCTTACAACCTTTTTTAAAAGCTTGAGGGAATTATTATAGTTGATGGCTATTCATAATATTTTAGTACATTTTAAATGATCCAACTACAGTGTCTTTTCATAAGTACATTGGTATCACCATGCAATTTTAATCCATATGCTTAAACCTCTTTCACAGTTTACAGAACAAAGCAGTTTTGATTCACAAACAATGCCCTGCAGTCAAATACGCTCATGAGGTATTAATTTACAACTTCATCTGTGATCAGTTAAACTGCATGTGAAATCTTAAACATCCTTAAAAAGCTCACCACAAATAGTTCAGTAAGAGATTTTTTGGTTAACATTACTTTAACAAAAAACATGTAAGATTAAATTCTATTGTAAAATAAAACCAAATGCCCTTTGCTTTTAAGGATAAACCACTAACAAAACAACCTTTTAAACTGTCACCTTTGCATCTAGAATATTAATTAAAAATGTAACACCATATCAAAAACATATGCTTCAAAAGCTTTGGCAAGACAGGCCACAGATTTTTTAAAAAATCAATTTCATGAAGAAAATGTACAGATTTCAACAAATAAGCTGTTTCTTTAATCAGTCCTAGGAGCCAGATTTATCAAAATGTCAGTTCAACCTGAATTATACCAAAACAAAAAATTAAAATTACCAGTTTAACTAAACAACTAAAATGTCAGATCCACACAAGTCATGGTCAAAGACAATAAGAACAACAACAAAAAAAAGATATAAATTTCCAATTCAGCTGATTTTAGTGAAAAACAAGAATCACTTCTCAAAAACCTGCAGTTTTGAGCTTTAATATTTATGAAATTTGCGCCTTGGATGTTTATTTACTTAGGATTTTTTTTAGCTAGCTGCAAGTAATGGTTATGTTGATTGGTTTTCTATGACAAAGGAGTTATTATGTCACGTAACAAAACATCCAGAGCTACAGCAGCTTGAGGATTAGTTAATTTATGACTCAACATCACCAGGGGCCTAACTTCTTTCCAGGTTTTCCCTGTGCCATCCTTATTGTGATGACATTTGTTCCTTAACAGTTTAAAATACCTGCAATATAGTTTCACTTTATCTAATGTCCTAAGATTAGAAGACAGATTGCCAAACTTCTCAGTGTTATTGGACACATATTACTAAATCAATCACTGGCAAAGGGAATTAAGTATTCAAGATTGGCTTAAATTCAGCCTATGAAGGTGAAGAAGAATCCAGCTTCTCATAAAGCACATGGGTGATTGGAAAAAAAAAAAAGTATAATATTAGCATAACCAATAGGCACAGACACTGGGGTGGTGGGGGCTTGCCCTGGGTGGGGATGAGGGAGGTCAATTGGGGGAAAAGGAGACATATGTAAAATTTTAAACAATAAAAAAAAAAAAAGTATAAAGTCAACTGTATCAAAAGTGAAGCATCAAATCAACACAATTTTCATGCATTGCATATAAAAATACACAAGTCATAAATTTCTTTACATGCTTCAAATGAACATTATATGTACCAATGTGGCAAACTCTTTTTGTAACCCTTAATATCTCAATTCTGATCAACTGAATATCTCACTAGAAAATATAATTATAGAATGCAATAATTTACCATCTAAATAAAGATATACAAATAATATAAAAGCAATAATTCAAACTATGTCTCAGACTTTCAGTAAAAACCAAGGGATTGAATACATGCATGAACTTCTGATTCCTCTTGTATCCTACTAAAACTACTATCAAAGAAAAAAATAACAGAAAAAATAAAGAAAATAAGAGTGACAAAAATTTGGATACTGGAAAGCAGAGTGAGGAGTAATGATTAGCTCAACAGACTCAAGAAAGTTAAATGCTAAACAGAGGTGGAGAATGGTAGAACAAAGTTGGGAAGCAACTAATTATATTCACAAAGACACCATACTGGTTGGTATTAGGAATCTCTAGGACTGAGAGTAAAAGTAAGGCATAAAAGTTTATTTAAGCAGCAGTTAGAAATGAGGGACATGTACTGGTATAATATTGTTTACAATAAAAATCTGTATTTTTTAAAAAGCAGCAGCTAGACTTGCAGACCCTGCCCTGTAGTCTAAGCAAGGGCAAACATTCCTCATTCTCATCCAGGCAAAAGACCAAAGGTCTATTTTCTAGAGAAAATAAAAAGAGAGTTGGAAAAACATATTGAAAACATAAAGATTAACTGAAAGTTGACACATTAAACTTTGAGACCTTCAATTTTCTTCTTTTTGGCTCCAAAATCCAGAAAGTTGGAAAAGAAACCTAACTATATAATTGATCTAGCCTAAGAAACAATGTAATGATATCAACATGGAATACTGCTACAAAAAGAGCAGTAAGATCATTTAATAGTGACACAAACAGCTGACAACTCCTACCCAAGCAATTACTGTTTTTCAATTTCCCATTCTTAAAAATAAGCAGAGGCAAATACTGCCAGACATTTAAAGAAAATCTCTACTATGAAAGAGACCAAAAACCCCCAAAATTTAAAATGACAACTTGGAGGAGAGTAAGACACGTATCAGGAAAACAGTTTGAGAAAAAAATATCTTATTATTTTTATCCTCAGAAACATGAAAGAAGATACTATATCCACGTGACAAGAAAGAATGCTACTAAAAAGAGTATCAGAATAAAAATGAACCCTTTAAAATTATAAATATGACAGTAGAAATAAAACTTTTTTTTAAAAAAAGTATAAAAGTAGAAGAGAAAAAAATCTAAGATGAACCAATCTAAGATGTCCAATATCTAAATAATTGGAGTTCCCCTCCAAAAAGGAGAGTAAAGAAAAGAAGAAAAAATCAAATACACGATTTAAGAAAAGTTCTCAGAACTGAAGGACACGAACCATATCAAAAGAATTCCCCAACAATGTGTACAACAAAATGGATCAGAAGAGACTCATCCAAAGACATTACCAGGATGAAGAGACTAAAAGTTTTTGTAGAAAAAAACAAATGGCCCTAACCGGTTTGGCTCAGTGGATAGAGCATCAGCCTCCGGACTGAAGGGTCCCAGGTTCGATTTAGGTCAAGGGCATGTACCTTGGTTGCAGGCACATTCCCGGTGGGGAGTGTGCAGGAGGCAGCTGATGGATGTTTCTCTCTCATCGATGTTTCTAACTTTCTATCCCTCTCCCTTCCTCTCTGTAGAATCAATAAAATATATTTTTAAAAAAAGAAAAAAACAAATGTTTAAAACAACAGATCAAGAATCAGAATGGCACCAGATTTCACCACAGCAACATTGAAAGCTAGAAGACAATGGAGCATTGCCTTGAAAATACAAAGGCAATTTTGACAAAAAACAAAAATGAAACACACTACTGAGACTTAGAATAGCTTTGCACCCAAAATGTCTGCTTGAAGTAAGCTGGTTTTACGACAGCCAGTACCCCAAGAGAGGAATAAGATCATTCAAATCTGAGCAACTCTAAATATTTCAATTCTATAGAGAGAACAAGGAAAATGAAGTCATGGTTTAATTCAAAATGCTCCCAATTCTCAGTTTGAAACTTGTGACTAAAACTTCTCATGTTCATGAAACACTTTCTTCCTCCTATTGGAAACCATGCAAATATTAAGGAAATTAAAATAGCACTTAATTTTCAGTAAAATTAGGAGACAAATATACTAAGCAGACATTGCAAATTAATAAGGAAAAGATGGAACAACTGTAAATGTAGATTGTAAGCTCTGTCATGAGTAGTTGCCATGCAGTAGGAAGAGCAAGTAAAAATGTGGCAAGAGGACACAGTGGAAATTCACTAAAAAGAATCTATAAAAACACATTTTTGAAGGTGAGAGGTATAAATGAATAACCAGTTATAAAAAATATTGTGGAATCTATATCCCATACTGTGTATGAGGATAAATTATAAATGGATCAAATATTTAACATTAAAAAGCTGAATTTTGATATCTTTAAAGAAATAATAAATTCTATTATATAACAATAAAAAAAGAAATTACAAAAAAACATCAAAATTACACTCTTGTAAAAATGTTTACAACTCGAGAGAATCCAAGATGGCGGCATAGGTAAACACCTAAACTGCTGCCTCCCACAACAATTTAAACTGCAACTAAAAGACAAAACGTCTATCACCCAGAACCACGGGAAAGCTGGCTGAGTGGAAGTTCTACAACTAGAAGGAAAGAGAAAAGAGCATTGAGACGTGCACGAGCGCTGAAAAGCTGAGGTACGGAGGCGCGTGATCCGGGCTGGCTGCGGGCGACTGGGTGCGTTGCTTTTTTCAACCCGAATGGAGGCAAGCCCCCGATTACTCTGAAATCCAGTCTCTGGGGAGACACGGGGGACCCAAACTCCTACGGGGAGAAGCTGGACTGTCTGCCAGTGAGGGTGGCTTGCTTGCAGAGCAGCACGCAGGAATAACTGTTTAATGCACTGGGGCACGGGACTCGCGGATGCCGTTGGGGACACAGAGCCGGCTAACTAGCAGCCATTGCTGTTTGCCACGCCCTAACCTAGTGACACCCTGAGGCCCCGCCCTGCACAACCTACAAACCCACCCAAGCTCCAAGCAGCGGAGTTAGCATAAGAAAGCCCTGCCCTATTGCAGCTTAACCTAGCAAACTTGCAGCCTGGGTCAGACAGCTCCAAAACCTCCAAACCCCAAGTAAAGAGGAGAAAACTGCAGCTCTCACTGTAGCTCCTGCTGAGTGGCCTCAGACAGTAGCTGACCTGCACCCCATTGGAGATCCAGAAGCCAGTGTACCTAGTGGTCAGTGTGAGACACCAGATTTCAACTCCTCACATCCATAAGTGACACATTCAAGAGGCAGACTCAGTGAGCACCAAAGCCCCACTGAAACAAGTCTTGCCCCATAAGCGTGTCTTCAGCGCAGCAGTTCTTCCATTATAGACACAGGGAGTGCTCACAGCTAATTGGCCTGGAGGTCAATTCCTCCCAGCGTACCAGCAGCAATTAAAGCTTAACTACACCAAGACTTTGCACTCAGCCCACAAAGGGGTGTACCAAGAGCATCCACATCAGCTGATTGGGGAGGCTGAGCTACTGCCCCCTATAGGTCACCTACCACACAAAGCCACTCCATCAACACAGGGAAGCAGCCAAAATGCAGAAACAAAGAAACATGTCACGAATGAAAGAAACGGAGGAAAGCAAACTACTGGATGACATGGAGTTCAAAACCACATGTATAAGGTTACTCAAGAATCTTCTTAAAACCACTGAGAAACTTGATGAGACCTTCAAGGATCTTAATGAGAATGCCAAAAAAATGGAAAAGGATCAGTCAGAAATGAAGCATACACTGTCTGAAATAAAGAATATACAGAAACTCAACTGTAGATCAACGTACCCCAAGAATCAAACCAAAGATCTGAAATATGTGGAAACAAAAAACATCCAACCAGAAAAACAAAAAGAAAAAAGAATCCAAAAATATGAAGATAGTGTAAGGAGCCTCTGGGACACCTTTTTTTTTTTTTTTTAATAAATCTTTATTGTTCAGATTATTACAGGTGTTCCTCTATTTTTTCCCCCATAGCTCCCCTCCACCTGATTCCCCACCCCACTCCATGCCCTTACCCCCGCCACTGTCTTCATCCATAGGAGTAAGATTTTTGTCCAAGCTCTTCCCGCACCCCTCACACCTGCTTCCCCTGAGAATCGTCAGTTCACTCCCTTTCTATGTCCCTGATTCTATTATATTCACCAGTCCATTCTGTTCTTCAGATTTTTTATTCACTTGATTTTTAGATTCACTTGTTGGTAGGTATGTATTTGATGTCATTTTGTTGTTCATAATTTTTATCTTTACATTTTTCTTCTTCTTCCTCTCCTTAAAGAATACCCTTCAGCATTTCATGTAATCCTGGTTTGGTGGTGATGAACTCCTTTAGCTTTTTCTTGTCTGTGAAGCTCTTTATCTGACCTTCAACTCTGAATGATAGCTTTGCTGGGTAGAGTAATCTTGGTTGTAGGTTCTTACTGTTCATCACTTTGAATATTTCTTGCCACTCCCTTCTGGCCTGCATAGTTTCTGTTGAGAAATCAGCTGACAGTCGTATGGGTACTCCCTTGTAGGTAATTAACTGTTTTTCTCTTGCTGCTTTTAATATTCTCTCTTTGTCTTTTGCCCTTGGCATTTTAATTATGATGTGTCTTGGTGTGGTCCTCTTTGGATTCCTCTTGTATGGGGTTCTGTGCGCTTCCTGGACTTGTACATCTATTTCTTTCACCAGGCAGGGAAAGTTTTCTGTCATTATTTCTTCTAATAGGTTTTCAATATTTTGCTCTCTCCCTTCTTCTGGCACCCCAAAAATTCGGATGTTGGTTCGCTTAAAGTTGTCCCAGAGGCTCCTTACACTATCTTCATATTTTTGGATTCTTTTTTCTTTTTGTTTTTCTGGTTGGATGTTTTTTGTTTCCACATATTTCAGATCTTTGGTTTGATTCTTGGGGTACATTGATCTACAGTTGAGTTTCTGTATATTCTTTATTTCAGACAGTGTATGCTTCATTTCTGACTGATCCTTTTCCATTTTTTTGGCATTCTCATTAAGCTCCTTGAAGGTCTCATCAAGTTTCTCAGCAGTTTTAAGAAGATTCTTGAGTAAGCTTATAAATGTGGTTCTGAACTCTATGTCATCCAGTAGTTTGCTTTCCTCCGTTTCTTTCATTCGTGACATGTTTCTTTGTCTCCTCATTTTGGCTGCTTCCCTGTGTTGATGGAGTAGCTTTGTGTGGTAGGTGACCTATAGGGGGCAGTAGCTCAGCCTCCCCAATCACCAGATGTGGACACTCTTGGTACACCCCTTTGTGGGCTGAGTGCAAAGACTTGGTGCAGTTAAAGCCTTAATTGCTGTTGGTATACTGGGAGAAATTGACCTCCAGGCCAATTAGCTGTGAGCACTCACTGTGTCTATAATGGAAGAACTGCTGCGCTGAAGACACACTTAGGGGCAGGACTTGTTTCAGTGGGGCTTTGGTGCTCATTGAGTCTGCCTTTGAATGTGTCACTTATGGATGTGAGGAGTTGAAATCTGGTGTCTCACTCTGACCACTAGGTACACTGGCTTCTGGATCTCCAATGGGGTGCAGGTCAGCTACTGTCTGAGGCCATCCAGCAGGAGCTACAGTGAGAGCTACAGTTTTCTCCTCTTTGCTTGGGGTTTGGAGGTTTTGGAGCTGTCTGACCCAGGCTGCAAGTTTGCTAGGTTAAGCTGCGATAGGGCGGGGCTTTCTTCTGCTAACGCTGCTGCTTGGAGCTTGGATGGGTTTGTAGGTTGTGCAGGGCGGGGTCTCAGGGTGTCACTAGGCTAGGGCGTGGCAAACAGCAATGGCTGCTAGTTAGCCGGCTCTGTGTCCCCAAGGGCGTCCTGGAGTCCCGTGCCCCAGTGCCGTAAACAATTATTCCTGCGCGCAGCTCTGCAAGTAAGCCCCCCTCACTGGCAGACAGTCCAGCTTCTCCCCGTAGGAGTTTGGGTCCCCCGCGTCTCCCCAGAAACTGGATTTCAGAGTAATCGGTGGCTTGTCTCCCTTTGGGTTGAAAAAAGCAACACCCACCGCCAGCCCGGATCACGTGCCTCCGTACCTCAGCTTTTCAGCGCTCGTGCACGTCTCGATGCTCTTTTCTCTTTCCTTCTAGTTGTAGAACTTCCACTCAGCCAGCTTTCCCGTGGTTCTGGGTTATAAGACGTTTTGTCTTTTAGTTGAATTTTTGAAATTGTTGCGCGAGGCAGCAGTTTAGGTGTTTACCTATGCCGCCATCTTGGATTCTCCCCTCTGGGACAACTTTAAGCGAACCAACATCCGAATTTTTGGGGTGCCAGAAGAAGGGAGAGAGCAAAATATTGAAAACCTATTAGAAGAAATAATGACAGAAAACTGTCCCTACCTGGTGAAAGAAATAGACATACAAGTTCAGGAAGCGCACAGAACCCCATACAAGAGGAATCCAAAGAGGACCACACCAAGACACATCATAATTAAAATGCCAAGGGCAAAAGACAAAGAGAATAATAAAAGCAGCAAGAGAAAAACAGTTAGTTACCTACAAGGGAGTACCCATACGACTGTCAGCTGATTTCTCAGCCAAAACTATGCAGGCCAGAAGGGAGTGGCAAGAAATATTCAAAGTGATGAACAGTAAGAACCTACAACCAAGATTACTCTACCCAGCAAAGCTATCATTCAGAGTTGAAGGTCAGATAAAGAGCTTCACAGACAAGAAAAAGCTAAAGGAGTTCATCACCACCAAACCAGGATTACATGAAATGCTGAAGGGTATTCTTTAAGGAGAGGAAGAAGAAGAAAAATGTAAAGATAAAAATTATGAACAACAAAATGACATCAAATACATACCTACCAACAAGTGAATCTAAAAATCAAGTGAATAAAAAATCTGAAGAACAGAATGGACTGGTGAATATAATAGAATCAGGGACATAGAAAGGGAGTGAACTGACGATTCTCAGGGGAAGCAGGTGTGAGGGGTGCGGGAAGAGCTTGGACAAAAATCTTACTCCTATGGATGAAGACAGTGGCGGGGGTAAGGGCATGGAGTGGGGTGGGGAATCAGGTGGAGGGGAGCTATGGGGGAAAAAATAGAGGAACACCTGTAATAATCTGAACAATAAAGATTTATTAAAAAAAAAAAAAAAAAAGGTGTCCCAGAGGCTCCTTACACTATCTTCATATTTTTGGATTCTTTTTTCTTTTTGTTTTTCTGGTTGGATGTTTTTTGTTTCCACATATTTCAGATCTTTGGTTTGATTCTTGGGGTACATTGATCTACAGTTGAGTTTCTGTATATTCTTTATTTCAGACAGTGTATGCTTCATTTCTGACTGATCCTTTTCCATTTTTTTGGCATTCTCATTAAGCTCCTTGAAGGTCTCATCAAGTTTCTCAGCAGTTTTAAGAAGATTCTTGAGTAAGCTTATAAATGTGGTTCTGAACTCTATGTCATCCAGTAGTTTGCTTTCCTCCGTTTCTTTCATTCGTGACATGTTTCTTTGTCTCCTCATTTTGGCTGCTTCCCTGTGTTGATGGAGTAGCTTTGTGTGGTAGGTGACCTATAGGGGGCAGTAGCTCAGCCTCCCCAATCACCAGATGTGGACACTCTTGGTACACCCCTTTGTGGGCTGAGTGCAAAGACTTGGTGCAGTTAAAGCCTTAATTGCTGTTGGTATACTGGGAGAAATTGACCTCCAGGCCAATTAGCTGTGAGCACTCACTGTGTCTATAATGGAAGAACTGCTGCGCTGAAGACACACTTAGGGGCAGGACTTGTTTCAGTGGGGCTTTGGTGCTCATTGAGTCTGCCTTTGAATGTGTCACTTATGGATGTGAGGAGTTGAAATCTGGTGTCTCACTCTGACCACTAGGTACACTGGCTTCTGGATCTCCAATGGGGTGCAGGTCAGCTACTGTCTGAGGCCATCCAGCAGGAGCTACAGTGAGAGCTACAGTTTTCTCCTCTTTGCTTGGGGTTTGGAGGTTTTGGAGCTGTCTGACCCAGGCTGCAAGTTTGCTAGGTTAAGCTGCGATAGGGCGGGGCTTTCTTCTGCTAACGCTGCTGCTTGGAGCTTGGATGGGTTTGTAGGTTGTGCAGGGCGGGGTCTCAGGGTGTCACTAGGCTAGGGCGTGGCAAACAGCAATGGCTGCTAGTTAGCCGGCTCTGTGTCCCCAAGGGCGTCCTGGAGTCCCGTGCCCCAGTGCCGTAAACAATTATTCCTGCGCGCAGCTCTGCAAGTAAGCCCCCCTCACTGGCAGACAGTCCAGCTTCTCCCCGTAGGAGTTTGGGTCCCCCGCGTCTCCCCAGAAACTGGATTTCAGAGTAATCGGTGGCTTGTCTCCCTTTGGGTTGAAAAAAGCAACACCCACCGCCAGCCCGGATCACGTGCCTCCGTACCTCAGCTTTTCAGCGCTCGTGCACGTCTCGATGCTCTTTTCTCTTTCCTTCTAGTTGTAGAACTTCCACTCAGCCAGCTTTCCCGTGGTTCTGGGTTATAAGACGTTTTGTCTTTTAGTTGAATTTTTGAAATTGTTGCGCGAGGCAGCAGTTTAGGTGTTTACCTATGCCGCCATCTTGGATTCTCCCCTCTGGGACAACTTTAAGCGAACCAACATCCGAATTTTTGGGGTGCCAGAAGAAGGGAGAGAGCAAAATATTGAAAACCTATTAGAAGAAATAATGACAGAAAACTGTCCCTACCTGGTGAAAGAAATAGACATACAAGTTCAGGAAGCGCACAGAACCCCATACAAGAGGAATCCAAAGAGGACCACACCAAGACACATCATAATTAAAATGCCAAGGGCAAAAGACAAAGAGAATAATAAAAGCAGCAAGAGAAAAACAGTTAGTTACCTACAAGGGAGTACCCATACGACTGTCAGCTGATTTCTCAGCCAAAACTATGCAGGCCAGAAGGGAGTGGCAAGAAATATTCAAAGTGATGAACAGCAAGAACCTACAACCAAGATTACTCTACCCAGCAAAGCTATCATTCAGAGTTGAAGGTCAGATAAAGAGCTTCACAGACAAGAAAAAGCTAAAGGAGTTCATCACCACCAAACCAGGATTACACGAAATGCTGAAGGGTATCCTTTAAGAAGAGGAGAGGAAGAAAAAGGTAAAGATAAAAATTATGAACAACAAAATGACATCAAATACATACCTACCAACAAGTGAATCTAAAAATCAAGTGAATAAAAAATCTGAAGAACAGAATGGACTGGTGAATATAATAGAATCAGGGACATAGAAAGGGAGTGGACTGACGATTCTCAGGGGAAGCAGGTGTGAGGGGTGCGGGAAGAGCTTGGACAAAAATCTTACTCCTATGGATGAAGACAGTGGTGGGGGGTAGGGGCATGGGGTGGGGTGGGGAATCAGGTGGAGGGGATCTATGGGGAAAAATAAAAGAGGAACACCTGTAATAATCTGAACAATAAAGATTTATTTAAAAATTTAAAAAAATGTTTACAACTCATATATAAAAGGGCATATGTTCCTAAAGTACAAAAAGCTTCCCCAAAATCACTAAAAACAACATCATTCTGCCCAAAAAAGGAAGTATGATACAGAAGACTAAGATAGGAAGGGACATTTCATAGAAAGAGAAAAAGTAAATTTTTTTAGTTTTCTTTATTCAAATGATTCGTACTTTTTTTAAAAAGCAAATGCTCTCTCTCTTTTTTATTTTTATTTTATATTTATTTCAGAGAGGAAGGGGGAGACAGAGAGAGAGAGAGAGAGACATCAATGATGAGAGAGAATCATTGGTCAGCTGCCTCCTGCACACCCCACACTGGGGATCAAGCCCACAACCCGGGCATGTGACCTGACAGGGAATTTAACCGTGATCTCCTTGTTCATAGATCGACGTTCAACCACTGAGGAATGCTGGCCAGGCAAGCAAATGTTTTTAAGAGAACCTCAACTTCATTTATTAAAAAAATAATATATATATACAAATTAGAGGTAGGCCGAAACATTATTATTTAGTGATCAAACTGGCAAAACACACACACACACACACACACACTCACAAGTTTAACAACTTTATTGATGAGGCTGTGGGTAAAAGACCCTCTTTTTTTTTTTTTTTTTTAAGCAAGAAAGGAGAACAAAAGAGAAAAGTAGAACAATTTAAATCACAATTATTCTAAAAGAGAAAGATTTTAAGATTGATTAAAAATCCCAGCAATGGTTATTATAAAAGATATATCAAAAGCATAAATACATCTAATGTTCTAAAGTGAGAAGAGGAAAAGGGCATACTTGTCAAATGTTAATGAAAAGAAAGAAGTAATTATTATCAGACTGGAGGCCCGGTGGACGAAATTCATGCATGGGGGGTGGGGGGGGGGGCCCTCAGCCCAGCCAGCACCCTCTCCAATCTGGGATCCCTCTCACAATCCAGGACTGCTGGCTCCCAACTGTTCGCCTGCCTGCCTGCCTGATTGCCCCTAACAGCCTTTGCCTGCCAGCCTGATCACCCCCGAACCACTCCCCTTCCAGCCCAATAGCCCCTAACTGTCCTCCCCTGCAAGCCCCGTCACCCCTAACTGCCCTTCCCTGCAGGCCTGGGTCTCCCCAAACTGTCCTCCCCTGCAGGCCCGGTCACCCCTAACTGCCCTCCCCTGCAGGCCCGGTCACCCCTAACTGCCCTCCCCTGCAGGCCTGGTTCTCTCCAACTGCCCTCCCCTACAGGCCTGGTCTCTCCCAACTGCCATCCCCTGCTGGCCTGATCGCCCACAACTGCCCTCCTCTGCCAGCCATCTTGTGTCCACATGGGGTGGCCATCTTTGACCACATGGGGGTGGCCATCTTGTGTGTTGGAGTGATGGTTAATTTGCATATTACCTCTTTATTATCTACACTAATAAAAGAGAAATATGCAAATTGACCATCACTCCGCTATACCCACCAGCCAGAGTATACAAATTAACCCAACAAAAATGCGGTTAATTTGTATACGCAGACTCAGAGCGAAGACTGAAGACAGCATAGAAGGAAGCCAAACGCTGCAGAAGGGAGCAAAGCTGCGGAGAAGCAGGTGGGGCAACAGAGACGGGAGGGAAGCAGGCGGGGTGGCAGCGGGCTTCGCTCCCTTCTCTGCTTCACTCCAGCCGCAGGAAGCCCTTTTCTTGCAGGAACAGGCCCAAGGAAGCCCTATTCTTTAGGAACCTTCCTGCAACGGGCCTCTCGTATAGGATAAACTTTAAAATAAGATATCAAATAAGCCCTAGCTGGTTTGGCTCGGTGGATAGAGTGTTGGCCTATGGACTGAAGGGACCCGGGTTCAATTCCAGTCAAGGGCACATGCCTGGGTTGCTGGCTCAATCCCCAGTTGGGGGGGGGGGAGGGGGAGTGTGCTGGAGTCAGTTGATCAATAATTCTCCCTCATTATTGATGTTTCTATCTCTCCCTCTCCCTTCCTCTCTGAAATCAATAAAAATCTGTTTTAAAATAAAAAGCTATTAAATAAGATAAAAAATTCACTATATAAGGATATGTCAGTATACATAGTAATTTAAAAAGTATGTTGTGCACCTAATAAAATAATCTCAAAAATATTAAGCAAAAATAAATAAATCTGAAAGAGAAACTGACAAATCTAGCATCACAACTAGCATACAAGCAAACAAAAAAAGTATACTCAAGAAATCATTAACAAGCCAGATCTTGTGTGAATCATATGACATATGGAAAATATGGGCTTCTTCATCCAATAATTAGAGAATGTATATTCTTATCAAGTACATATAAAAATGTTACAAAAATAGCTATATACTGGTACATAATTTCAAATTTTTCTAAGTGCAGGTATCATCTGGAATTTGTTCTCTAGTCACACTGTGCAATTAAATTTACAAAAAAAAAAAAGATAACTCTTTAAAAACCCATATTTCAAATTTTAAAACAATTTCCAAATAATTAATGGCTCAAAAAGAAATCTAAAGTAAAATTTTAAATACTTAGAAATGAATGATAATTAAAACGCAACCTATCATACTCTTGATGTTATAACACAAAAGGTGTTTTAAGAAAATGTAGAGTCTTTCATTGCAAATATTAGAAAAGAAAAACAAAGCTATAAATGAGTGAGCTAAGTGTTTATATTAAGATATCAGAAAAGGAACAATATAGAAACCCAAAGAAGTAAAAGGAAGGAAATAAGAGCAAAACTATAAAACAGAAAGCAAAGGTACAACAGAGATCTGTTTAAAACACACTCATGTAACCAAAAGCAAGCACACAGGGACCACGCCCTACAACTCCAACTGAATTCAGCCAACAACTTGAATGAGAGTAGGAGCATTCATCCTTAGGACACACCCCCTCCCCCCACAGAGGAATGCAGTCCTACCAATGTTTTGATTTTAGTTTCAGGAATCCTAAAGCAGAGAACCAGCTGAGTGAGACACACTGTACCGACTTATGACCAGCAGAACTATGAGATAATAAATTTTAGTTTTAAGCTCCAAATTTGTGGCAATTTGTTCAGCAGCAACAGAAAACTAACCTTGCTTGGCAGGTTAAGTGCTGTTCCTGAGCCTTTACTATTCCACAGTCGTATCAGCCACCTTGCTACCATAGAGTCCAGTTTTATAAACGCATCTTCAACCATCAGCCCCTATCTACAGTAAGTAGTCACTATTGAGACTCCTCTATGATGCTGCTGCTCCCCTCGCTATCGCATTTCCTCATCACATTAATGATAAACAGTGTCTTATACAGTAGATCCATTCTAACTTGCTCACTTCTCTGAGCCTTTGATCCCTTGCTCCACTATCTGCCATACAGCTTTTAACATCTCTACTCATTTAATACGAGCCATCACTTTTTTCTAAGTTTCCAAGCAAGAGCTATTGCAGCAGTAAATTAGTACCAGCTCCAGGGGCCTTTGTCACGGTGTTAACTGCTGTGTCACTGGAGAGAGAATGCTTCCAAATCAATAGAGCTTTGACTTGGATATTGATCAAAATCAGTGAAATCACTTATCACTGAAACAGGTTGGGGCACAAGATCAGCCCCTATGGAAGAAAGGGGGGTAAGCAGGATTGCAAAGCAGGAAGGCAAATTATGATACAGGCCTCACAAAGCCTCAGGCAACCCGGAAGGGATCGCTGGAGGCACACTACTTGTCCGAGTTTGTGTCAGGTATGAACAAAATGGCTGGGCCATTATACCTCCATCTTGATGGACTGCAAGATGAGAGCTGCCTGGGAAGGGTGGGACCTTAGGCAAGGAAACTCTACATAGCAGAGGCCAAGCTTGAAGTTGCTGATAGCTGAAAGCTTTCTGATTACCTTCCTCCCCACAGCTGGGCTGTAATTCTTCCTTCAAGGAGGATCTGGGCTGCATAACTTCATAACTACCACACTTTCACTTACAGACCTGTTTCATCCATTCTAAAGTCCTCTCCTCTCTTGTACTTTCTACTTCTTCTAATTATACCACTGTGCTTGCTTAAGGCAAAAGCCCAATCATTTGTAGCAGAGAGGATCAACACTGTGAAGACCTCACAAGGGTACAATACAGACTGTGGGCAGACTAAAGTTGGACATGGGTAGAAGTCCCACTCAGAGTAACAGGAAGCCCTACTAACCTCAGTTTAGTTGTAAACTGCTGGCTAATGCTGTATAAAATAAGTCATTACATAGGAATAATTAACAAAATGATCGAACTGCAAATCTCTGTAAGTAGTAGACTTTTCTACCAAACTCAACTGGAATTAAATACAGCAAGGAGCAGTAAAATATCACTATTTGAGGGCTATAACATTAAGCACTTATAATACTATCTTTTTAATTATAATCAGGATTATAAAATGAGGCATATTTTTTTGTGATTTCATCATACACTATTTAAATATAACATTCCTTCATACAACAATATTTAAAGTCCTAGTGTGTGCCAGCCACTTCCTAGGAGCTGGATACAGAAGTTCTGGCCTTCAAGGAGCTATCAGTCCAGTTAGAGTACGCAGATAAACAAGGGCACAGAGTCAATGCAGATGCAGATCAGTAAGTGCTCTGAGAAGTGTCATTTGAACTGAGAATGGAAAGAAGTCCAAAAGAACTATTAAGAACATTCCAGAAAGAGAAAACAACATATGCAAAGGTCCCAAGGTAGGTATGAGCAGCACAATGCCATGGAAGCACTGTGCGCAAGAATGCTCTTACATGAGGTAAGAATTATACTCAAAGTGTCAATGTCAGAATCAATCATCTTTCCTCCTATTTAATCTGCTGTTTACTGTTAGAAAATTATGTAAATGCTGATAAGCAAACACTTTGCCAGTAACTAATGCTACTTCATAACATTTGTTCCACTCCCCTTACATCATAAAAAGATTATATCTGCATTTTTCATAGAAACTGAAGAAACAGAAAAGAGAAATGGAAAACATTTGCACATCCAAGGAAAATTACTTTATATGTAACATCCAGAAGTGCAAAAGATATTAGCAATACTTCCCAGTTAAAAAAATATCTATACATATTTTGACTGAGTCACATTAAAGACAGTAAACAAATAATCTACACATCATAGCATAAGTATATTCTGAATAATTAAGGCTTCCCTGCATGTTAAATTTCAGCAAATAATTTAACATCAATGGATTTGCAGTGTAGTTGGTTTCTACTACAAAAAAAATGGTGTTTTTTTTGCTGGACTTATAAAGAGAACTTTAAGCTAATAAGACAATACCAACTGTCTTAGTTATAACAAATAATTATAATTCTGGTAAACACTATTAGAAAGAAAAACAAATGATATATTTAAAACAAAATTGCCTTAGGGAAACAAACAAAAAATAAATACAACAGACTACATGAAACTAAAATATTTTTGCACATTAATAAAATGAAAAGACAGTTCACTGAATGGGAGAAGATATTCACCAATGATACCTCCAATGAGGGGTTAATATCCTTAATTTTTAAAGAAATCATATAATTCAACATCCAAAAAACCCACAATCCAATTAAAAAATGGGCAAGGGACCTCAATAGAAACTTCTCCAAACAGGACATACAGATGGCCAATAGACATAAAAAGATGCTCAACATCACTAATCATCAGAGAAATGCAAATTAAAACCACAATGGGATATCACCTCAGACCCGTCAGAACTGTTTCCATCAATAAATCCTCAAACAAGTATTGGCAAGGATGTAGAAAAAAGGGAACCCTCATGCACTGTTGGTGAGAATGTAAATAGATTGGTGCAGCCACTATGGAACTGCCTTATGACCCAGAATTCCACTTCTGAGAATTTATCTGAAGAAACCTAAAACACTAATTCAAGAGGATATATGGACCCCTATGTTTACTGCAGCATAATTTATAATAGCCAAGATATGGAAGCAACTCAAGTGCCCATCAATAGACAAGTGAATAAAAAAGTTGTGGCGCCCTAACCGGTTTGGCTCAGTGGATAGAGTGTCAGCCTGCGGACTGAAGGGGCCTGGGTTCAATTCCGGTCAAGGGCATATACCGTGGTTGCGGGCACATCCCCAGTGGGGGGTGTGCAGGAGGCAGCTGATCAATGTTTCTCTCTCATCCATGTTTCTAACTCTCTATCCCTCTCCCTTCCTCTCTGTAAAAAATCAATAAAATACATTTAAAAAAAAAAAAAAGCTGTGGCACATATAGACAATGGAATATTAGCCCCCCCCAAAAAAAGAATGACACCTTACCATTTGCAACAGCATGGGTAGACCTAGAGGGTATTGTGCTAAGTAAAATAAGTCAGTCAGAGAAAGACAAATATCATATGATTTCACATATATGTTAATCTAAAGAAAAATAAACAAACAAAACAGAGACAGACTTAGATACAGAGCACAGACTAATGGTTGCCAGAGGGGAAGGGGGTTAGGGGACTAGGTTAGAAACGTAAAGGAACTGAGAAGTACAGATTGGTAGTTACAGAATAGTCATGGGGATATAAAGTACAGCAGAGGAAATATAATCAATAATATTAGTATTGTAATTATAATCTACACTAATAAAAGAGAAACATGCAAATTGACCGTACCTCCGCTATGCCCACAAGCCAAGGCCACCAGCCAATCAGGAGAGAGTATGCAAATTAACCCAACCAAGATGGCTGCAGCCACGGAGTGAGCAGGAGGCTTGGGTTTCCCCGGCAATGGAGGAAGCCAAGCTTCAAGCCCGCTCTAGCTGGCCCTGGCCTCCGCTCCAGGCTACAAAATTTTAATTATAGAAGATAAATAAATCCCAACAAAAATGACGGCAGCCATGGAGCTGGAGAGAGCAGGATGGTTGGGATGCCCCCAGCGATGCAAGAAGCCAAGCTTCCTGGCCAGCCCTGGCCTTCTCTCAAGGCTACAAAGATTCAATTATAGAAGATATATAAATCCCAGATACCAGGGCCTCCACTTGGGTCACTGGGGGGCATGGCCAGTCTGCAAACCACCACAGACCCCTCACCCAGGCCACCCCATGCCCCAAGGGAACCCCCACCCTGATCCAGGACAACCTTCAGGGCAAACCAGCCGGTCGCAACCCGTGCACCAGGCCTCTATCCTATCTAATAAAAAAGTAATATACAAATTGACCGTCACTCCAACATACAAGATGGCTGCCCCCATGTGGTCAAAGATGGCTGCCCCCATGTGGACACAAGATGACCGCCACAAGATGGCCAGCAGGGAAGGGCAGTTGGGAGGGACCAGGCCTGCAAGCGAGGGCAGTTGGGGGCGATCAAGCCTGCAGGGGAGGGCAGTTAGGGGTGACCAGGCTGGCAGAGGAGGGAAGTTGGGAGCGACTGGGCCTGTAGGGAAGGGCAGCTGGGGGGTACCAGGCCTGCAGGGGAGGGCAGTTGTGGGTGGGGGGGGGGGCCAGGCCTGCAGGGGAGGGCAGTTAGGAGTGACCAAGCCTGCAGGGGAGGGCAGTTAGGGGCAATCAGGCTGGCAGGGGAGCAGTTAGATATCAATCAGGCTGGCAAGGGAGTGGTTAGGGGGTGATCAGGCTGGCAGGCAGAAGCGGGTAGGGGCAATCAGACAGGCAGACAGGCAGACAGGCGAGCAGTTGGGAGCCAATAGTCCTGGATTGTGAAAGGGACATCTGACTGCCCATCCTACTGGGATCGGGCCTAAACTGGCAGTCGGATATCCCTTGAGGGGTCCCAGATTGGAAAGGGTGCAGGCTGGGCTGAGGGACACACACCCCCCCCATGCACAAATTTCGTGCACTGGGCCTCTAGTATTTAATAAAATTATTATAAAACAAAAAATTGCCTTAAAATATACCTAAATAAAAATTAAAAACCAGTAATTGTTTTAATATCTAAGCATGAAAACATAAAAGGCTAAAGTGCTTTATCCATAATGTTAAAACTAAAATTTCCAACATTCAAAATGAAAATTAATCAAGGTCTGTCCTATCTCCATGCCTCACCTGAACTGCTAATTTGAAGGTATCAAAAACCTCTACAACTTGATGGTGGGATAAATATGGTATACTAAGAAAAATTATCAGTACAAAAGCCACTATTTATAAGTTGGTTACATCCCATTTGTTCCTTAATCTAATGTGACTAGTCCCTATATACATAGTCCTATTGAATAGAAGATTACATTGCTATTCTCTATTCTTAACTTGCTGGTACATGTACTCCATCGGATATTCTTTCTCCAAATGTTTTCATTTTGTCTACATTAAAAATTGGTCATGAGAGATCATTTTCTCTTCTTGATGATGTCTGCACAAGTCATAAGAAACTTTTTAGCAGCTTTGTTATCCATCCTGCCACTTTCTTGGGAATTATGTGAATTTAAAGGACCTTAACCCTGCAGAACTATCTATGACTGTGAGAAGTTTGATCAACAGTGCTTACACATTGATTTAGACTTCAAAGTCTCTAACTCTTGGTCTTTTAACATAAGGTGAACAGACATCTGATATTGATGCTCAGATTCTGCTATAAATTCAAAAGACTTTCTACCAATGTCTCTTAATGATTACGTTCAATTGTGTAGACTAGCAGTCCTCAAAGCATGATCTATCACAAGGGTCCTTAAAATTCCTTCAGGGAATGCACAGGTTAAACTATGTGCCTTTTACAATGTTATTCTTGCATAACTGTACAGCGAAGTTTTCCAGAGGTTATATAACATGTGATGACATCACTCTGGTGACTAATGGAATGGATGCTTGTATATTTCTGTTTTGTTTTGAGCATTTTTTTATGGTAATAGATCTGGGATATAAACATATGTGTTTTCAGAGATTAACTAAATTTGTCCTTGGTACTTCTACTGTGCTCTTACTAGCTATACATGCTATAATATACGCATGTGTGTGAGGGCATACTGCATTTGTATAGTTTAATCAGAACAATATAATGCAACAGGTTGAATGCAGAAGCAGATGAGACTCCAACTGCCTTCTATCAAGTCAGCTATTAAAGAGATTTGCAAAAAGGTAAAACAATACCACTCTTTTTACTATATTTTTTGGTTTGGTAAATACAGTTATTTTTTTACTTATGCTAACATATATTTATTGCAATTATCTTTTAATGTGTTAACAAATATTTTCAAATGTCTCCATTTTAATTTTTTATATGGTAAATATACATAGGTGTAATCCACTAAGCAATGGCTCTCTGAGGCAGAGGCACAATACATATGTTCAATCACTGGTTTTGTCTTCAAAATAATTCCTGTTGCTGCATATTAATTTTTTACCATTTTGAATTTTTTTTAAATTGCTCTACTTTTAATCACGATCAGATTAATACATTTCTCCTTATCAGCATTTCATATTCTTAATGCTTTTACACCTACATAATACAATATTCTGAAAAATAAATTGCAGTAAGTAAATAGACTGCAATTAAAATACAAACAAAGCAAACATAGTACAGAATAATGAATACAACAACCAACAATAAAATGATGGGCCAAATCAGTTTACAACATCCTTTGGCATGATGGAGATTTATTTTTGTTTATAAAATTTTATAGAGTGAAAAAATGATTAAAAACAATAAAAACTTGTTATATTTTACACTTATATTTATCAATTTTGAATAAAAGATACCAATATAACATAGCTTGTAGCTAGCCATATCTACGCATGCCTTAAGTCATATAATGATGTACTAAACCACTATGCTATTTTATAAGGAAAATAATTAATTCCATTACTATCAAGTTCCATGTGATTTGCTAGCTATTGGAAATGTGGGTTACCAACTAGCTACTGTTCAAATAGTTTAATAGTCATTATAGAGGTTCTTTGCTAGAGATTACACTCAACTAAATGGATTTAAAAGCCTTATAGTTGGTGAAAAATTATGATAAATACAAGCAATATTTTTTAATAAAGATGAATGGTAATTGGAAAATTAATGTTACATTTAAAATACATTTCTGAATATTGTACACAGCAATGAAGCACTTTAATTAAAAAACAAGTTTAGACCATACTTAATCATTCATCTTTCTTTCTTGCTGCCAACTTCTTTCTATTCCTCAAACACATGAAGCCGTTTTTTATTATTTCCTTTAAACAATAAAACCACTTATCATAATTTCACTATATTTATTTCTGTCTTTAAATATAATTTATAATTTGTAGCATAGATTAATTATAAAAACTTTGCATGCGCTAAACCCGCACATTCAGTACAAGTGAAAAAATCCAGGTACATCATGGATAGGACAGTATTTATCAACTGTCATTTTAAGCAATTAATCAATAAATTAAATTAATAATTTAAAAATTATAAAGCTATCACATTTGTCATATTCAGAGATTATAAACTAAAAGGACATGCAGCAAGTTTGATAAAATGCAAAAGTGTCTTGCTAATACCCATGCTTAGAGGCAAGCTAATGTTTCTGGAATCCTATATAATAAAGAGGTAATATGCAAATTGACCATCACACCCTCACACAAGATGGCCACCACAAGCTGGCCAGCAGGGGAGGGCAGTTGGGGGCAACCAGACCGGCAGGGGAGGGCAGTTGGGAGAGACTGGGCCTGCAGGGGAGGGAGGGCAGTTGGGGGTGACCGGGCCTGCAGGGGAGGGCAGTTAGGGGAGACCGGGCCTGCAGGGGAGGGCAGTTGGGCGTGACCAGGCCTGCAGGGGAGGGCAGTTGGGGGCGACCAGGCCAGCAGGGGAGGGCAGTTGGGAGTGACAAGGCTGGCAGGGGAGGGTAGTTGGGGGTGACCAGGCCAGCAGGGGAGGGCAGTTGGGGGCGATCGGGCCAGCAGGGGAGGGCAGTTGGGAGCAATCGGGCTGGCAGGGGAGCAGTTAGGCATCATTCTGGCTGGCAGGGGAGTGGTTGGGGGCGATCAGGCAGGCAGGCAGGCAGGCAGGCAAGCAGTTGGGAGCCAGCAGTCCCGGATTGTGAGAGGGATGTCCCAGATTAGAGAGGGTGCAGGCTGGGCTGAGGTACAAGAGCCCCCTCCCCCCCGCCACCACCCAGTGCACAAATTTTGTGCACCAGGCCTCTAGTATCTAATATATGTCAGGCACTATACTAGGTATTTGACATATATTATCTTATTTTGTTATCATAATACTATATCAATAGGTGTCATGCTCCCACTTTTGCCAATGAGAAAATGAATTCTGAGAAGCTACACAACCAATAACTAGCAGAGATGAAAGTAAAAACAAATTTTAGTGATATAAAATCAAAGAAATCTAAACAGTGTTAAGACAACTTTCTTAAAGAAAAGACTGTCAATTTACAACCATTCTTTATTTCCATAATGAATTTGCTTTTGGGGAACTATCCCTCCAAAACTCTTAACCCATAAATTTCCAACAGTGCTAACTCTATCTCCAATTACAGGGATAGGGTATACGGTATAGTCCAAGCCAAGCCAAACAGACGTAATATATGATCTAATATCACAACTTTTCTTTGAGCCGCTAGAACAGATGCAAAAAAGTGAGAAGGATATAAGCCTATAGCTGCTGACAGCTACCCTACCTCCAGGAGAGGAGAACCTATTTGCAAAAGGAGCCAATACTAAGAGAAACTGGATTAAGACTTGAAAAGAGTCCAAATAACATTTGAGCCACTGGATCAAGCATCACCTGAAATCAGCCATACCATGACCTTTCCTTTTTTTTTAATCCTCACCTAAAGATATTTTTTCCATTAATTTTTTAGAGAGAGACAAACGGGGGAAGAGGAGGAGGAGGAGGAGGAGGGAGGGAGAGAGATAAAACATCAACATGAGAGAGACACGTCCACTGATTGCCTCCCTCACATGCCCCAATAAGGGCCAGAGATGAACCTGAAACTGAGGTACATGCCCTTGGCTAGGAATCAAACCCATAACCCTACGGGCCGCGGCCAGTGCTCTAACCATTAAACAACAAAGGTCAGGGCCACACCATGATCTTTTCAATTACATGAGCCAATAATATCCATTTTGCTTAAGTTAGTTTGAGTTGGGGATTTCTGTCACCTATTCAATGCACCCATCAGTAAAATTTCAACAGCCTTAATCATCTCCAAAAATCAAATCATGTACTTAATTATTCTCAATCTGGAATCTAAAAAAAAAAAAAAAATTAACAGGAATCAAGGAACTATTTTCAGTATTTCAGAAAGTTTAATGGAGTTATTCATTGATATAGGATAAGGCCACTATAGCTTATTAAAATGTGTATCTTCTGACTGCATCATTTAACATGAAAACTTCAGTTATCTTGTTTTAATATGGTTTCTAAATACATTTTATATATATTTTCTCATTTTTAAATCAGTAACACAGTTAGTTTTAAAACATTTTGGTTGACAAACTGCTTTAAAACAGGAATTTGTTCAAAAGTTGATGAAGAGAAAATATCAAGAACTATAATATTATTTTGAAATATACTCAATTAAATAACCCAACCCTTTCTTACTTTAATACACAAGCAATTCCTAACCAATCCTTTAATTTATGCCTGCCTTTCTATCTTTCTACCCTAAGGCTTCTCAGCCTGCAGATATCAAATAAGCAGTCTAGGCTAATGGCACCACCTAGTGTTCTAAGCTGGTCACTACCTGACACACTGTCTTCCATTTCATTTTAAAGCTGAATGAACACACAGGCTAGTTTTCCATTGTTCTGTCTAATAATTCTTCCAAAATTCATTTCCTTATTATTCATATGTACATACATATTGCCCTACATCTGCTCTCATCCCTCTCTCAACCACCATCCAGTTACTTTAGGAACACCTATGCTCTTGATTTTTGCCAGATACCTAGTGCTTTATGTAGCAAGCACTTTGTGTTACTACTATGGATGGGTACTATGAGTAGCCCACTCACAAGCCCCAAATCACAGATCACTGGGCAGGCAGTGCAATTCCAATATCCACTTGCTTAATTACTACTCATACAAGAATTACTACTAATAATTCTTCTTTTCATACAATGGCCAAACCACAAAACCAATTTATAAAATTGGTAGTGATTCAGCTGTATCTCAGAAGAAAACAAAAGCCATTAAAGTGAACATTAGATTTAAAAGTTTTAGTCTCAATCCACCTCTTGAAAGTGTCTGACTTTCAAAAGTTATCATCCTTTTTTTTCCACTCTTCAAAAATTAAGCCAAGATTTCCTCAAATACCATCACAGGGAAAAAAAAAAAAAGGCTCTTGTTCACTTCTGCTTGGTATACTAATATCATTCTCTAGTATGTTTCATTATGAATTACATTCCTCTAGCTTATCATCAGTTAAGTTAATTTGGGGGGAGGACTTAGACCTAACTACCATTGCTTTTTATTTTATTTTAAAGAAACTGGTATATGATGAAACATTGGTATAGGGCTAAACAGACCAATAGAACCATTAAAGCCCAGAAATAGACCCACAGATATACAGAAAACTCAATATACAACAGTGAACTGTTCAAAACAATGCAGGCTATCTGTATGCAAAGAAATTAAATCTCAAATTCTACCTCACAGCATACACAAATGTTATATTCAATTGAGTGAAAGAGCTCATATAGGAAACTCTTTGACCCTAGGGTAGGAAGGAATTTCTTAAACAATGCATTAAGACCATAAAGCACAAACAAAAAGATTGATAAATTGGATTCCTTCAAATTTTTAAAAATGTGTATAAAACAAAAGACACTACAAATTAAATATAAGTCACACAGAGGACACAGATATATGCAACAAATACAATCAAAGAATTAGTATCCATAAAGTGTAACTTCTATAAATTAGTAGTTTTAACTATTCCAATAAAAAAAATGAGCAACAATACTTAGACACAATCATAAAAGAGGAGCCTTTAAGCAAATCTTCAACAATAATAAAAGCGTAATATACTAATTGGACAACCTTTCGGAAGAAGCCAGGGCTGCAGGGAAGCCCAGGTCCCAGGTGCCTGCCAGTGGCCAGAAGGAAGCCCGTGTCCCAGGTGCCAAAGGGAAGCCGGTGCTGGCAGCCAGGGAAGGAAGGCCTACTCTTGCACGAATTTCATGCATTAGGCCTCTAGTAAACATATAAAAAAATACACTAAACTTCAGACATTTTTAAAGTGCAAGTTAAAACCACAATGATACGTTTCACATCAATTAAAACAGAAATAAGTTAAAATTTCTATTGATACCAATTCTTAGCAAGACAATTGAGAAAGGAAATGCTCAGATATTGCTGGCAAAAACAATTCCGCAATAAGTGTAAGATGTGCATGACCAACAATTCCACACACAGGCACAAATCCCAGGCAGCATTGTCCTAAAAAGCTTTCTAGAATAATAAAAAGATTCTGTATCTACAATACCCAATACGTTAGCCACTAGTTGCATGTGGTTAGTGCAAGCATGGAACTGAATTAATTTCATTATTTTTAATTAATTTAAATTTAAATACCCACATGTGGCTAGTAGCTAGTGTGTTGAACAGAACAGCCCTAGAGTATCTTTCACATAGGCATAAACAGATAACTATAAGAACTTCAATTGTGTAGTGTTTCTAATAATGAAAAACTTACAAGAATAAATTGTGACATATCCATACAGTGCTATTCAGTAGAGAATTTGTTTACATACACAAAAAATAAGTTAGCACATATAAATCTCAAAAAATTTAACACTACACCAAAAAAAGCAACATGGACACAGTAAAACAGCATTTACATAATGTTTCAGAACATACAAATCAATTCTTCATATTGATTATGGATATTTATATGTGTACTTATTTGTATGTGTAAATATTTCATAAGGAAAATATAAAAACAAGAAAATCCATGCTACAAACTGTAAAACACAACTACTTGAAAGTTTGAGAGTTCCTTTTATTATTTAATTTCCCCCCGTCTCATTCAGTTTACTAATATCCATCACTAAACAGAATGAAATCAAATTTGTGAAGGCCTAAATTACCCAACTGTATTTCCACGATAAAGCATAGCTGGTCACTAAAAATGTATTCTACTTCCTAGTGAAAGCAGTAAAAAGGAAAAGTTTCTCTTTTTCTTATGACTTTTTGACTTCTTATTCAATTCCCCTGTGAAGTATTTGGGGAAATCAAGTATTTCAGCATGAAGAAAAGCAAAACAAAAAACTTTATGCTATATAAGAATTTCCCTTGGAATAATTCATGGATTCCTGAACCAGGCCATTTAGCCATGAGGTCAATTATAACATATGTTTTAAATAACATTTAATCTTCTTTGCTACATGTTTATGTTTTGCGACAATTGAAGAACTCATAAGAATGGCGTATTAGGTCTTTCTGCCAAGACATTCTGCTCTCTCCTACTTTTAAAAATCAAAAGCTAATAAATGTGTTTATAAAAATAGAAACAAATATCACATTCCATTTTTTTAAAAGCCTGTCTCTGACTCAAGAAAGTTTTTCTGAGTCAATCCTTCTAGTGTTGAGAAGCACAAAATACATGGTTTATCAACTAGACTCCTACCAATCTGTGGGACTATAAATTCCATGAGAGCAAGTATAGTGTCACTACTGTATCCACAAAGACTAACACAGTATGAATGAATACATGAATAATGAATGAATGAAACTACCTATTTATCATCAGTATCAAATGCATTCCATGTTGGTTTGTTATCCTTCATGACTTGGTAAGAGAAAATAATATAAAAACTGAAAACAAACGTTCTCGAAAAAGCAATTCTAATTTGATGTTGGAGTGTCACACCAGAATCTGAAGTTCATGTAGTAGAATCTAAAAGCTTCTCCCTCCCCCTGCCTTACGCACCCAATCCCCATCTCTCTGAGAAAACAATAATAAGGTGAAAGTCAAAACCTGATTTTGAGGTTAAAATCTCATGTCTTATGGCAAGGTTTTCTCTCAGTGCTCCATTTGGTTGGTGCACTTATGCATGAGAACAATCCTTCTGTCTGAAAAGGACAAAGCCAGGAGAAAGGCTTGAAGTGAATGGTTCAGGCCAGACATTCTCCCGAAAGGAACAGAGATCCTTTCCCAGAGATCCTTGACCCTTGTATTGATTCTCATGCTGCCTCTCCCCATTAGAACACTAAGATTGTAAAGACCAATATCAGAGTAAGAATGTAGGAGAAAATAACCAAAAAGTTCTGTCTGTACAATGAGTACAAAAGGGGCCATTTCAAAATATATGAATACAAATGGCCAATACAAGCATACCTTGGAGATGTAAGGGATACCTTGGAGATGTAAGGGTTCAGTTGGAGACCACTGCAGTAAAGGAGTCACACAAATTTTTTGGTTTCCCACTGCATGTAAAAGTTATGTTTATACTATACTGTAGTCTATTAAGTATGCAATAGCATTATATCTAAAATATATACTTTATTGGTAAATGTTAACCATCATCTGAGCCTTCAGCGAGTCATAATCCTTTTGCTGGTGGAGGGTCTTGCCTCACTGTTGATATCTGCTGACTGATCAGGGTAGTAGTTTCTGAAGGTTGAGGTGGCAATTTCTTAAAATAAGACAACAATGAAGTTTGCTGCACCAAATAATTCCTTTCATGAATTTCACGAGTTGCTGTTTTGATAGTATTTACCCACAGCAGAAGTTCTTTCAAAATTGGAGTCAATTCCCTCAAACCTGGCTGCTGCTTTATCAACTACATATATGTAAGATAATGAACCTAATTACTATGGCTTTAAACTCGGGGGAGTTAGCAATTTATGTGTAGAACATTCTGGCCTGTAGTTACCACCCACAAGGGTATCGAGAGAACTAAAGACGTTACTTCTTTACTCAGCTTTGTTGCTGAGATATTCTTCTCCTTACTTGCTTCTTTGTTGGTCAGTTTGTTTTTTATTCTTTTTTTTATTTTTAGCATAATACTTAATGGTATTTTCTTTTCCTTGAATACCTTTTAAAGGAGTTATGAGGTATATTTAGTATTTTAATGAGTTATTTTTAGTGTAATTTAGTGTTGTAGGTAGACAATGTTATTGGGAAGCATTTTTTTCATTTACTCACATGAGTTATCATCAACTGTTATAGTAGATTACCATAAATAGTGTAATTACTTGAAAAATCTTGGTTAAAAGGTTAATAATCAATTTTCTCCTCTTAAAGGATCCTTATCAGCAATAAGGCTGTTTCACTTTCATCTTTCATGTGCTCACTGGAGTAGCATTTTTAATTTCCTTCAAGAACTTTTACATTATATTCACAACTTGACTATATGGTTCAGGAAGCCTAGCTTTTGGCCTATCTCAGCTTTCGACATGCCTTCCTCAATAAGCATAATCACTTCTAGAGTTTTATTTAAAGTGAGAGACGTGACTTTTCCTTTAACACTTAGATGCCATTTTTAACTAGCCTAATTTTTACTGTTGTATCTCAGGGAGGGAGGCCAGAGGAGAGGGTCTAGAAGCAGAGCAAATGGCCAGTTGGTGGAGCAGTCAGATACATTTATTGATTGTTTTCTGTCATATATGGGTGTAGTTTGTAATACTCCAAAGCAATTACAACAGCTATATCAAAGATCTAATGGCAGATCACCATAACAAATGCAATAATAATGGAAAAGTCTGAAATATTGCAAGAATTACCAAATGTAACACAGAGATAAAGTTGAGAAAATGCTATTGGCAAAATGCTGCTGAAAGACTTGCTCAACACAGGGTTGTTACAAACCTTCAATTTGTAAAAAAAAAGCAACAAAGTGAAGTGCAATCAAATGTTCTCAACCTCAGCAATAATCAGGGGAAAGTATATTAGAACTGCTAAATGTCACATTTCTACTTATCACATTGGTAACTTAATGTAAGTAAACACTATTATACCCTATCGGAAGTAACTAATACAACTTTTATGAAAGATAATTTAGCATCTATCAAAAATTAGAATTTGGCCATAACCGGTTTGGCTCAGAGGATAAGAGCATCAGCCTGCAGACTGAAGGGTCCCAGGTTCGATTCCAGTCAAGGGCATGTACCTTGATTGCGGGCACATCCCCAGTGGGGAGTATGCAGGAGGCAGCTGATTGATGTTTCTTTCTCATCAATGTTTTTAACTATCCTTCTCCCTTCCCCTCTGTAAAAAATCAATAAAATATATTTTAAAAAATTAAAATATGTATTCCTTTTCATTCTGGCATCATTTTATAAAAGTATATGTAAAAAATGGTAAAAGTGAGTAGTTTTGGTACTGAAAAACAAGAAAAATTCAAAGTGTTCATTATTATGAAATTGGTTAATAAAAATAATTCCCAGTTTTAGAGAGAAAGACAGAGAAAATTATAGAGAGAAGATTACCAAAACTGTACACTCCAGATTATAAGTGCCAATAACATGCTCAGCACAATGAAAATAAAAGCCATACTAAGAAAAACCACATAAAGATAACTCAGAATACCAGGAGCAAAGAGAAGATCCTTTCTAAGAGTTTCCAAAGAAAAAAATAGGTCACATAAAAAAATTCAAAATTAGCACATCAGTCTTCTCATGGGCATCACTGGCTACTAATGAAGTAAACACGTCAAATTTTTGAGGAAAAAATATTTTCAACTTACAGTTCCACACCTAGTTGAGATACCAATCTAAAGTGTAGGTAAAATAAAGACATTTTAGACTTTTAGGTATTCAAAGTTTATTTCCCACCCATTCTTTTTCAGGAATCTCTGGAGGATATGTTTCAGAAAAACAAGGGAAAAAACTAAGAAGGAAAAAAAAAGAAAGCAAATTATCCAACAAAAGAGCAATAAAGAGAAGTCACAGGATCAGAGCTATGGAGAGTTCAAACCAAACAAAAAACTCTGACTGAGACAGAATAGAGGGTTGAGGGAGAGAAGTTTCCAGGAAAAAAATATTAATTAAGCTTTTGGACCTATATTTAAGGACTTGAAAAAAATTAATGAACAGTACCTGAAAGATCCATTCAAACAGAGGGGGAAATTAGCAATTTAGCACATAAGAAAGTAAGCAAATGAATAAGCAATGCATTAATAATATGGGAGGGAGGACACAGAATTTTAAAAAATGAATGTAATTAATGCATTTTTATTCAATACTTAAATGGTCATTATATGTAAATATTGAGTATAGATTGTTTATAGATTTAACCAAAATTATTATATAACTTTTCAAAACTCAAGAGGTACACAGATATGAGTCCAAAATTACCATGAAAAGATCAACAGATACATCTAAAGTTGTTTAATCAAAAAAACTGAATAAGCATATTATTTACAAATAAGGTAGTATCAGAAGGAAAAAGCCAATAGTATTGAAAGTAGTTGCTTCTAGAGAACTGAGGAGAGGGCAGGGAACACAGGTAATAAAACATAAAACATATGTTTCCCTTTATTATTTGAAAAAAACAAAATAACCAATTTTGGAACTAAAACAGTAATCAAAACTAGGAAGGGTGAAGAAAAGGTAATGTGAAATGAAGATTCATCTAATTATAGAACACTAGAGGCCAATGCACGAAATTCGTGCAAGAGTAGGCCTTCCTTCCCCCTATTGCTGGCACCGGCTTCCCTCTGGCACCCGGGACCCGGGCTTCCCTCACAGCCCTGGCTTCATCAGGAAGGTCATCCGGAAGGATGTCTGGTCTAATTAGCATATTACGCTTTTATTATCAGATAGAAAAGCAGAAATATCAAAAAATGACAATCCTACGCTACTAGAAATAACCACAGTAAGCATTCAAATCAGAATTAGTTAAACATGAGTACCTGCCCTGGCTGGTTTGGCTCAGTGGATGTGGATGGAGTGCCACCCTGCGGACTGAAGGGTCAGGTTCGATTCTGGTAAGGACACATGCCCAGGTTGCAGGCTCGATCCCCAGTGCAGGAGGCAGCCAATAGATAATTCTCTCTCATCGTTGATGTATCTATCTTTCTTTCCCTCTCCCTTTCTCTCTGAAAGCAATAAAAAAATATATTTTTTTTAAAAGTGAGCACCTTTAGGGGAGTGGCAAAGGGAAATAAACGTGGGGCAGGATTTCTCTTGCTTTAGGGGAGTGGCAAAGGGAAATAAACGTGGGGCAGGATTTCTCTCTAAGTCCATCTGTTCTATTTGATTTCTAACCATGTGCATAGATTACCTTTGAGTTTTTAAAAAGGGTCCCTGAGATATAATGGATCACAGGTCCAGGGGTACCGTGAAACTTACTAAAAATAACTCTCTCACAAAAGGGTAAAATGTATTTAACAGTCTTCACAACATAGAAAAACCCCATCTAGAATATTATAAAGAAATACAAAAAAATGCTAAATTATTCAGAAGCAAGTTGGGCAGTATTCCCAATAATATAACCATATGGATTAAAAGAGAATAATAAAATTTAATCTAAATCATTTAATTCAAAGTTGGGAAAAACTGTAACATTGAGTTCATAATTCAAAATTCTTAATTTTCAGGAACACTTAAGTCACCACACCAACAAGAATAAAATCGTAACAAAAGATCACTTTACTAAAAATTTTCAATTTAATTATATGTAATAATCTGTATCTTTAACATAATTCTGGGGAAATGCACTTGAACATGTGCTTACATGTTCAAAACAAATTACTACTAAATATTTAATGTGGGCCATGACAAGGAAAAGGTTGAAAAGCAATGAATTTAGGTATGTCCTTATAGTATTGTTAAACAACCATGCTATAGAAAATTATTTTGATTTTAACATTAATAAAGGTAAATATTTAAGAAAAAGGTAGAATATGATACTGTTATGTTTACATATAAAGATACTAGAGGCCCGATGTATGAAATTTGTGCAAGAGTACGCCTTCCTTCCCCTGGCTGCCGGCAGGCACCGGGTATCAGGCTTCCCTCACAGCCCCATCTTTGTCTGAAAGGAGGCCCGGAAGGACGTCTGGTCTAATTAGCATATTATGCTTTTATTATTATAGATTACTAAAATCACCATCTCAGCCTACAGCACTCAACAATGCACATAAATGGCAGATGTATCCCTTCATTTTTAAAGAGATGAAACTCTTAGTTTACCAGAGTTGATATGTAAATTACTTGACATTATGATCCTTCACTTTTTCCCCAGCTAAATAACACGCTTCAAATTTTGATTATTTCTAAATCTGTTATATTAAGTCTGAAACCCATTAATGATGTACTATACCTTGCTTAAGTGGAATTAAATTAGTGCATAATTGATTAGTGTATAATTGAAGCAGTTGTAGATTTACCAACTTTAATTAGAATAGCTTATTACAGATACTAGAGAAGCAAGTTAATCAAAACCTTATATTAAGAACAATGATGCAATATTATGAATTAGAAAGGGCCATATGCTAATACCAAGTACTTTGAAAGTAAATCATTTTAGTCTAGATCCTTTAAGAGGAGAAAATTGATTATTAACCTTTTAACCAAGATTTTTCAAGTAATTACACTATTTATGGTAATCTACTATAACAGTTGATGATAACTCATGTGAGTAAATGAAAAAAATGCTTCCCAATAACATTGTCTACCTACAACACTAAATTACACTAAAAATAACTCATTAAAATACTAAATATACCTCATAACTCCTTTAAAAGGTATTCAAGGAAAAGAAAATACCATTAAGTATTATGCTAAAAATAAAAAAAAGAATAAAAAACAAACTGACCAACAAAGAAGCAAGTAAGGAGAAGAATATCTCAGCAACAAAGCTGAGTAAAGAAGTAACGTCTTTAGTTCTCTCGATACCCTTGTGGGTGGTAACTACAGGCCAGAATGTTCTACACATAAATTGCTAACTCCCCCGAGTTTAAAGCCATAGTAATTAGGTTCATTATCTTACATGCTAATGATACATAGAAAATAAGTTTGCAGTGAATAATTCATATACTACCAGCTCTCACTGTGATACTCATTGCTAATAGTTTATTTACAATAAAAGTTACACTGCATTTTTTTCTATAGTTTAAATTTATTACCTAAATAAATAGAGATTACGTAGTGTGGAAATCTAATTCACTATAAGTAAATGATAATAATCTTAAGCATATATTGGTTTGTATATTTGTAGTATGATTTTTATTCATCCATAATTAACTATGATTATAAAATAGCATAAGAATGTCTTGTCGTAAAATTAAAGTACTTATATTGATATAGATAATTATTCTAATGGTATTGGATAATGATATTGGATACTTATTGATACCAATAAATTATGAATAGCTACAGTAACTCATATTTTCAGATAAGTATTAATATCACCACACTACTTATTTTAAAATGTACATGTAGTTATTTTGGAACTTTGGCTATCAAAGTACAAATGAACCGCATAGGTTTCATATTATGTAAATACTTAAAGAAAATGCCACATATAAGATTAAATTCAGTGACCTATAAAATTGAAGTTGTCTTCAATTTTTACCCAATTTTGTAATGGATTAATGTCACACTAGCTGTATTTATGTTAACAAATTAAAGAAAGGATAATTTTAATCTCTTTCAAAATGACTTTCCTATACTTGCAATAACTCATTTCATAATGCATATATGGTATGAAAACTTTACTATGTACATGATTTATTGTGGTTTCAGTATCTCTAAATTAGGTAATGTTTTTCTATAAATTTTTATATTTGTACAACAATTCCTTCTAAAATCATTTTATTTCTAAGCTAAAACTGTTTTGAGAATCCAAGATGGTGGCGTAGGTAAACACCTAAACTGCTGCCTCGCACAACAATTTCAAAACTGCAACTAAAAGACAAAATGTCTAACACCCAGAACCACGGGAAAGCTGGCTGAGTGGAAGTTCTACAACTAGAAGGAAAGAGAAAAGAGCATTGAGACGTGCACGAGCGCTGAAAAGCTGAGGTACGGAGGCGCGGGATCTGGGCTGATGGCAGGCGTTGCTTTTTTCAACCCAAAGGGGAGACAAGCTCCCGATTACTCTGAAATACAGTTTCTGGGGAGATGCGGGGGACCCAAACTGCTACGGGGAGAAGCTGGATTGTCTGCTACCGGGTCGGAAAGTGAGGGGAGCCTGCTTGCAGAGCTGCGGGCAAGAATAATTGTTTACTGCGCTGGGTCACGGGAGGCAGTGGGAGACACAGAGCCAGCTAACTAGCAGCCATCGCTGTTTGCCACGCCCTAGCCTAGTGACGCCCTGAGACCCCGCCCCAAACAACCTACAAACCCACCCAAGCTCCAAGCAGCAGCGTTAGCATAAGAAAGGCCTGCCCTATCGCAGGTTAACCTAACAAACTTGCAGCCCGGATCAGACAGCTCCAAAACCTCCAAACCCCAAGCAAAGAGGAGAAAACTGTAGCTCTCGCTGTAGCTCCTGCTGGGTGGCCTCAGACAGTAGCTGACCTGCACCCCATTGGAGATCCAGAAGCCAGTATATCTAGTGGTCAGTGTGAGAAACCAGATTTCAACTCCTCACAGCCATAAGTGACACATTCAAGAGGCAGACTCAGTGAGCACCAAAGCCCCACTGAAACAAGTCCTGCACCATAAGCGTGTCTCCAGCACAGCAGTTCTTATAGACACAGCGAGTCCTCACAGCCGATTGGCCTGGAGGTCAATTCCTCCCAGCGAACCAATAGCAATTAAGGCTTAACTACACCAAGACTTTGCACTCAGCCCACAAAGGGGTGTACCAAGAGCGTCCACATCAGGTGATTGGGGAGGCTGAGCTACTGCCCCCTATAGGTCACCTACCACACAAAGCCACTCCATCAACACAGGGAAGCAGCCAAAATGCGGAAACAAAGAAACATGTCACGAGAATGAAAGAAACGGAGGAAAGCAAACTACTGGACGACATAGAGTTCAGAACCACATTTATAAGGTTACTCAAGAATCTTCTAAAAACCGCTGAGAAACTTGATGACACTTCTGAGGAGCTTAGTGAGACCTTCAAGGACCTTAATGAGAATGCCAAAAAAATGGAAAAGGACCAGTCAGAAATGAAGCATACACTGTCTAAAATAAAGAATATACAGAAACTCAATTGTGGATCAACGTACCCCAAGAATCAAACCAAAGATCTGAAATATGTGGAAACAAAAAACATCCAACCAGAAAAACAAAAAGAAAAAAGAATCCAAAAATATGAAGATAGGGTAAGGAGCCTCTGGGACAACTTCAAGTGTACCAACATCCGAATTTTTGGGGTGCCAGAGGAAGAGAGAGAGCAAAATACTGAAAATCTATTAGAAGAAATAATGACAGAAAACTTTCCCTACCTGGTGAAAGAAATAGACTTACAAGTTCAGGAAGTGCACAGAACCCCAAACAAAAGGAATCCAAAGAGGACCACACCAAGACACATCATAATTAAAATGCCAAGGGCAAAAGACAAAGAGAGAATATTAAAAGCAGCAAGAGAAAAACGGTTCGCTACCTACAAGGGAGTACCCATACGACTGTCAGCTGAGCTCTCGGCAGAAACTATGCAGGCCAGAAGGGAGTGGCAAGAAATATTCAAAGTGATGAACAGCAAGAACCTACAACCAAGATTACTCTACCCAGCAAAGCTATCATTCAGAGTTGAAGGTCAGATAAAGAGCTTCACAGACAAGAAAAAGCTAAAAGAGTTCATCACCACCAAACCAGGATTACATGAAATGCTGAAGGGTATTCTTTAAGAAGAGGAAGAAGAAAAAGGTAAAGATAAAAATTATGAACAATAAAATGACATCAAATACATACCTACCAACAAGTGAATCTAAAAATCTAGTAAATAAAAAATCTGAAGAACAGAATGGACTGGTGAATATAATATAATCAGGGACATAGAAAGGGAGTGGACTGACAATTCTCAGGGGAAAGTGGGTGTGAGTGGTGAGGGAAGAGATTGGACAAAAATCTTACTCCTATGGATGAAGACAGTGGCGGGGGGTAAGGGCATGGGGTAGGGTGGGGTGGGGAATCAGGTGGAGGGGAGCTATAGGGGGAAAACAAAAAGAGGAACACCTGTAATCTGAACAATAAAGATTTATTTTTTTAAAAAAATAAAACTGTTTTGATATGCTGGTTGCATCAATGAATGCAGGTCAGGTAAAGTCCCAGTAAACTGCAAAATCTCAGTGGCTTAAAATAGTAAGATCTTTTCTCACTTATGCTAGACTAGAGGCCCGGTGCACGAAATTCATGCACAGGGATGGTGGGATGTCCCTCAGCCCAGCCTGTACCGTCTTCAATCTGGGACATCCCTCTCACAATCCAGGACTGCTGGCTCCCAACTGCTTGCCTGCCTGCCTGCCTTCTTGATTGCCCTAACAGCTTCTGCCTGACAGCCTGATAACCCCCTAACCACTCCCCTGCCAGCCTGATTGATGCCTAACTGCTTCCCTGCCAGCCTGTTTGCCCCTAACTGCCCTTTCCTGCAGGCCTGGTTCTCCCTCCCACCCCTAACTGCCCTTCCCTGCAGGCCCGGTCGCCCCCAACTTCCCTCCTCTGCTGGCCTGGTCAACCCTAACTGCCCTCCCCTGCAGGCTTGATGACCCTCAACTGCCCTCCCTTGCAGGCCTGGTCCTTCCCAACTGCCCTCCCCTGCTGGCCATCTTGTGGCGGCCATCTTGTGTCCACATGGGGGCAGCCATCTTGTATGTTGGAGTGATGGTCAATCTGCATATTACTCTTTTATTAAATAGGATAGAGGCATGGTGCATGGGTTGGCTGGTTTGCCCTGAAGGGTGTCCTGTATCAGGGTGGGGGTTCCCTTGGGGTGTGGGGCAGTGTGGGCAAGGGGCCTGTGGTGGTTTGCAGGCCGGCCACGCCCCCCGGCGACCCAGTCGGAGGCCCTGGTATCTGGGATTTATTTATCTTGTATAATTGAAACTTTGTAGCCTTGAGCAGAGCCAAGCCTCCTGCTTGCTCCGTGGCAGCAGCCATTTTTGTTGGGATTTATTTATCTTCTATAATTGAAGCTTTGTAGCCTTGAGTGGAGGCCTAGGCCTGCCAGGGTGTGTGGCAAGCTTGGCTTCCTCCACTGCCAGGGAAACCCAAGCCTCCTGCTGTCTCGGTGGCCACAGCCATCATGGTTGGGGTTAATTTGCATACTAGCTCCTGATTGGCTGGTGGGAGTGTCTTGTGGTATAGCAAAGTGATGGTTAATTTGCATATTACTCTTTTATTAGATAGGATGTTCATGGGTCATCCAAAGGCTCTTCTCCATATCTTTTCATTTCAGTACCCAAAAATCATCATCTCAACTTCTGCAGTCATCAAAGCAGATGGAAAGACAGCCCTGGACAATCTTTGCACTGGAAATAAAACGCTCCAGCCCAGGAAACCAGATTTTATTTCTGCCCAATTATCTGAGAAAGTTAAACCTTGAAAAAGTTTAAATCTTTAAAATTTTCAAAAACACACTAAGCTGTACTTGTGAAATCAATACAAAATAATATTTAGAGTAAAGTGTAATTGAAAATGAAAAAAAATTCAAAAACTATTATTTTCTCCAAGACTTTAACTTCTTCACTAAGTAGGTTATAAAGAAAGGTTAGATGATATTCATTAAGTTCTCTGAAGACAAGTAACATTCCAAATTTCTTTTCCTATTAATTCACTACCATATCAAAATAATCAGCTCATGCCAAATCTGCCCAAAGTATAGCTAGGATAATATCAAAACTGCAAAGTGGAATGCATCATGCTTAAAATCCTCTAATCTCCTTAGTATACCCTCTATGAAATGATCCCATGCCCGATTTTCTGTCATTTCAGAATACTCAATACAACTTACAAAATGCTCCAGGGAGACAAAACTAATAAACAAACTGCACTCAGGCTTCCGTGCCTTTTTCATGTCCACGTCAGAATGCTTTTTCTGCCACTTCCACTTGATGAAATCTTACTCTTCCTTCATCATCTGCTTAAGTCCATCTCCACTATGATGCTTTTTGCTGACCCAAAGAATTTTTTACTCCCTCAAAACTGCTTCCACATCTCCACTGTGACTATTTATTAGCTGCCCATTATATTATGAGTTCTGAAAAGCAGAAGCTGTCTTACTTACTTCTGAAATCCAAGCACCAGACATTCAGTGGCAAATAAACAAATGTCTAGAAAAATAAAGTGCCAAATGAAGGGTGTTAAAATAAAGTAGTATGCTTGGCCAGTGTGGCTCAGTGGTTGAGTGTCGGCCTATGAACCAGGAGGTAACAGTTCAATTCCTGGTCAGGGCACATGCCTGGGTTGTGAGCTCAATCCCCAGTGTGGGCTGTGCAGGAGGCAGCCGATCAATGATTTTCTCTTATCATTGATGTTTCTATTTCTCTCTCCCTCTCCTTTCCTCTCTGAAATCAATAAAAATATATTTTAAAATAAAATAAAGAAGTATCCTATATAATAAAGAGGGAATATGCAAATTGACCATCACTCCATCACAAAAATTGCTTCACCCACAGCTGAGGCCAAGTTCCCATAATGAGCCTTAACGAGCAATCAGCAGGGACCTGAGGCTATGCCCTCCCCCGCCCCTGTGAGGCTTGACAGGGAACCTCAGGCCACGCCCCCTGCCCTGGCATCAGGTTGGGGACCTGAGGCCACGCCCCCCCACCCAGCGGGGCTTGACGGGGGACCTCAAGGTGCACCCCCAGTGCTGGGTCAGGGAAACTCAGGCCACGCCCCCACCCAGCGGGGCTTGACGGGGTACCTGAGGCTGTGCCCCCTTCCCGGTGCTGGGCCAGGGGACCTGAGCCTATGTCCCCTACCTGGCAGGGCTTGACAAGGGTGGGACTGGCCAGGTCTGGATCTAGCCCAATGGGGTGGGAGGGTGCGGGGTCTGGGTCTCACACGATTTTGAGGTGCATGTGGGTGGGCGGGGACTTAACTCTGGGTCCCATGGTGTGCCCCAGACTCTGATGGGAGGAAGGTTTTCATATACATTTTACTAATTTTCATCTCTGACACTTCTATTATAGAGAAAGGGCAAATAGCAATATTAAATTATTTCCTCTAATTAATCCCCTCTTAATGTGCACAAATTTCGTGCACTGGGTCACTAGTATTTTGATAAAGGAAAAATAACTTGTCCTGACAGTTTATGAAGATAGAATTTCAAAAGTGTGGAGTTTCGGTCAAGATGGCAGCATAGGTAAATGCAGCACTTGCTGCCTCCCACAACCACATCAAAGTTACAACTGAAATATAAAACCACCATATTTCAGAATCACCTGAACTCTAGCTAAAGAAAGTCCTACAACTAGGGAATTAAAAATGAAGCACATTGAGACTGCTAGGAGGGGAGGAGTCACAGCGCAGAATCATGGAAAAAGTTGGTCCTATACCCATGTGTGGCAGTTTTAAAATCAGGAGGGATATCTTGGCTGTGTTTCCCTGAAGAGCAAGAGGTACCAGCTCCATATCAGGCTCCCCAGGGTTCCATAGCTTCTGGCTATAAAAACCAGTGAAGATTGTGGCTGAGTATCATGGAGGCAACCAGAGACCCAGGCAATTCCTCTTTAAGGACCTGCACATTGACTCATTCCCTCTGAGCTCCAGTGCTGGGGCAGCAGCTTGAAAGGAACCTGGGACATTCTGGGAGGAACTGACCTGTCTGGCATCAGGGCAAGAGCTGGAGGGGCTTTCTCCCAGACAGAAGTGCTGGCAGACGCCACTGTTCCTTTGCTGAGCCCTCCCCGCCACAGAGTCAACCTGGATCACACTTTTCACCCCACCCTACCTGTAGGCTCAACCAACCCATTTCCAGTGGCTTTTCCATACAACTAGTCTCTCTTGCTTCATGCTTCAACCTTTCCTAAAAGCTCTCAAATAAGCAGCAGCTGGACTCAGTGTGCCTGTACCTCTCAATAAGAATCCCCAGGCCCGGTTCTAGTGGCAGCCCAACTTGGTTCACAGTTTGGCCTCTCCTGGGCACCTCTACGCCCAACACAAAAAGCAGCCATCTGCAGATTGCTTTGTAGCTTATGCTGGGTGGCTTTGGGCACAACACCGTGAGTGACTGACTTTGCAACTCCCAGGAGGCTCCAGAGCCAGTGCACCTGGTGGTCAGCTTCAACCATGGCAGATTACAACCGCACCACACTCAAGGGGCAAAGTTCGTGAGCACCAAAGCTCCATCAGTTCTTCCACTGTAGTCACTGCTGATCCTCCTAATCCAGTGGTCGGCAAACTCATTAGTCAACAGAGCCAAATATCAACAGTACGATTGAAATTTCTTTTGAGAGCCAAATTTCAATTTCTTAAACTTCTTCTAACGCCACTTCTTCAAAACAGACTCGCCCAGGCTATGGTATTTTGTGGAAGAGCCACACTCAAGGGGGCAAAGAGCTGCATGTGGCTCGCAAGCCACAATTTGCCAACCACGGTCCTAATCCATTGGCCTGGGGGTCAATCCCTCCCAGTCACTCCAATAACAATCAAGGCTCAACTACAATAAGGCAGTGCACACAGCTCACACAGGGGCACACCTGGAGCACCCAGCTCAAGTGACTGAGGAGGCTGAGCCACTGGGCCCTACTGGACACCTACTACACAAGGCCAGTCTGCCAAGTCCTGGAAACATACCAATCTATCTAATACATAGAAACAAACACAGGGAAGCTGCCAAAATGCAGAGACAAAGAAACATGTCACAAAAGAAAGAACAGGAGAAATCTCCAGAAAAAGAACTGAATGAAATGCAAGCAAGGAAACTACCAGCTACAGAGTTCAAAACAATGGTCATAAGGATGCTCAAGGAACTTACCAAGTACTTCAAGGAACTTAGTGAGAACATAAAAACGGGCCAGTCAGAAATAAAGGATACACTAACTGAAATAAAGAATAATTTACAGGAAATCAACAATAGCATAGAGCAGTGGTCGGCAAACTCATTAGTCAACAGAGCGGCAAACCACGGCTCACGAGCCGCAGTTTGCCAATCACTGGCATAGAGGATGCTGAGAATTGAATCAGCAATTTGGAATATGAGGAAGCAAAAAACACCCAATCAAAAGGAAAAAAATAAATAAATCCAAACATGAAGATAGTGTAAGGAGCCTCTGGGACAATGTCAAGCGTACCAACATTTGTACAATGGGGATGCCAGAACAGGAAGAAAGGAAACAAGAAATTGAAAACCTACTTGAAAAATTAATGACAGCAAACTTCTTACCTGGTGAAAGGAATAGACATACAAGTCCAGGAACATAGAGAATCCCAAACAAAAGGAACCCAAAGAGGCCCACACCAAGACACATCATAATGAAAATGCCAAAGGTTAAAGACAAAGAGAGAATCTTTAAAATCAGCAAAAGAAAAGCAGTTATTAACTACAAGGGAGCACCCAATGACTGTCAGCTGATTTCACAACAGAAACTTTACAGGTCAGAAGAGAATGGCAAGAAATATTCAAAGTGATGAAAAGTAAGGGCCTACAACCAAGATTATTCTACCCAGCAAAGCTATTATTTAGAATTGAAGGTCAGATAAAGAGCTCCCCAGAAAAGAAAAAGCTAAAGGAGTTCACCTCCACCAAACCAGTATTACATGAAATGTTAAAGAGCGTTCTTGAAGAAGAAGGAAAAAGAGGAGAGAGAAAAGAAGAGGAAGAGGAGGATGAGAAAAAAGATAAAAAAATATGCACAATAAAATGGCACTCAATACATATAAAAATTCAAAATAAATGAACAAGCAGAACAGAAACAGACTCATAGATACAGAGAACATTTCAACGGTTGCCAGATGGGAGGGAGCTTGGCAGGATGGATGAAAAATGAGAAGGGATTTAGAAATGCAAATTAGTCATAGCCCATGGACACAGATAATAAACAGACAAAGGCCTGGGATGGAGTGGGAGAGGGGAATAAAGGGAGGAAAATGGGGAATATCTGTAATAAAATAAATATTTTTTAAAAGTTTGCTCAAAGGACCTAAATAGGCACTTCTCCAAAATGGACATACAGAAGGCCAAAGGCATATGAAAAAGTGCTTGAAGTCACTGATCATCCAAGAGATACAAATAAAAACTACAATGAGATATCACCTCACACCTATTAGAAAGGCTATCAGCAACAAATCAACAAACGACAAGTGTTGGTGAGGATGTGGAGAAACGGGAACTTCCGTGCACTGCTGGTGGGAATGCAGACTGTGGAAAACAGTTTGGAGTTTCCTCAAAGAACTAAAAATGGATCTACCATTTGACCCAGTGATTCCACTTCTAGGAATAGATCCCAAGAACTCAGAAATACCCACCAGAAAGAATATATGCACCCCTATGTTCATAGCAGCGTAATTTACAATAGCTAAGATTTGGAAACAGCCTAAGTGTTTCCAAACAGCAGATGAATGGATTAAAAAACTGTGGTACATCTACACAATGGAATACTACGCTGCAGTAAAAAAGAAAGAATTCTTACCATTTGCAACAGCATGGATGGAACTGAAGAGCATTATGCTAAGTGAAATAAGCCAGTCAAGAGAAAAGTAAATATCACATGATCTCACTTATTTATGGAATATAATGAACAACATAAACTGATGAACAAAAACAGATCCAGAGACAGAGAAGCATCCATCAGACCATCAAACCTCTGAGGGAAGGTGTGTGTGTAGGGGGGCGGGGAGGTCAGGGGGAGGGATCAACCAAAGGATTTGTATGCATGCATGTAAGCCTAACCAATGTTCACAGACACCAGGGGAGTGAGGGCATGAGCGGGGGTGTGGGGGCGCAATGGGGGGGATAAGGACACATATGTAATACCTTAATCAATAAAGAAAGAAAATTATAAAAAACAACAACTGTGGTACATCTATGCAATGGTATACTACACATCTATAAAAAAGAACTCTTACCATTTGCAACAGCATGGATAGATCTAGAAAGCATTATGCTAAGCGAAATAAGCCAGAGAAAGATAAGTATCACATGACCTCATGCATATGTGAACTCTAATTAACAACACAAATTGATGAAGAAAAATAGACCCAGAGACATAGAAGCATCAAACAGACTGTCAAACCTCAGAGGGAAGGCAGGGGAGGATGGAGGGAGGGGGGGGGGGGTGGAAACCAACCAATTAATTCATATGCATATATGCATAATCCATAGACATAGACAGTGGATGGTGAAGGCTTAGGGGGGAGGGAGAAGGGAAAGGGCAATGGGGGGAAAAAGGGGGAAATACATAATACTTTTAACAATAAAGATTTTTTTTTTTAAGTAAACTATTACAATATTTTTTTTTCCTCCACTGACTTCTCTCTGCCACTCCCGAAATATTAGGGGGACCACTCTGTAAAGTATATGACTGTCTAACCACTATGTGTGTACCTGAAACTAATACAGAATAATACTGAATGTGAACTAAAATGGGGGGGAAAAAGATGGAAAATTGTATATGTTTTTCATCATAATAAAAATAAAAAAGAGAAGCACACACAAAAAAAAGTAAGTTTGCTCAATGAGTTACTTTTAGTATCTAAATGCTAGAGTCAGTTTGTTGGTGGCAATTGTAATAAACTTATTTATATGACATTCAATTCATTCCGACTTCATCCATTCTCCAGACTTTTATTTATTCCAGTAAGATTTACTGAATGCCTGGAGCTGTGAGAGGTACTAGGGATGACATTAGGGAAATATTAGTGGAGATGTTGTCATCAATATACATACCAGACAAACATAAGTTGTTCAATATTTTGCCCACAGATGTCTTATCTAATTTTTTGATAGTTCACTTTTACCATCACTATAATAGAAGGGTTAATACTATACATTGTAATTTTATACTAGCATAATTCATTGTAGTTACAAAATGTTTGAAACAACTATTATCCATTGGGCCTAAAAGTGTCAACTGTTTCGCTTTTTAAAAAATCTTCTTCTGAAGTACATTACAGAATAACATTTTTCAAGTTCACAACAATTTAACATTAAAGAAAAGCAAATTGATATTAAATAAATTTATCTTTTTTAAATGAGAAAGTAAAAAAATAAAGAGGCATATTCAAATTCAGTTGCTGGATCTGTTAGGGTAAATACTGAAAATACTACGCAAAAATTTAATAAAAATTATAAACCCCAAGTATTTGTAGTGGCATTCTGTTTTTGTGTGTGTTTTTAATTCACTGGGGTGACATTGGTTAACCAAAATACATAGGTTTCAGTTATACAATTCTACAATACATTATCTGCATATTATATTGTGTTTTACCACCTTACCACCCTAAGTCAAGTCTCATGCCATCACCATTTATCTCTCCTTTACTCTCTTCTACCTCCCCCATTCTCGCTTCCCTCTGCCACTCACCAAACTGTTGTCTCTGTCCATGAGTCTTTTTTTGCTTAATTTGTTCACCAATCTCACCCAGCCTCTAACCCCTATCCTTCTGACAGCTGTCAGTCTGTTCTCTGTATTCATGAGTCTATCTCCACTTTGTTAGTTCATTTTGTTCATTAGATTCCATATATGGTGGAAATCGTATGGTACTTGACTTTCTCTAACTGGCTTATTTCACTTAGCATAATACTCTCCATGTCCATCCATGCTGTTGCAAAAGGTAAGCTTTCCTTTTCTTTTATGGCTGAGTAGTATTCCACTGTAAAAATGAACCACAGCTTTTTAACCCACTCATCTAACAATGGGCACTTGGGCTGCTTCCAAAATTTGGCTACTCTTGGTAAGTAACTCTGCAACAAACATAGGGATGCAAACTCAAAATAGTGTTTAGATATATTCTCAGATTTGGAATTGTTGGGTCATAAGGCAGTTCCATTTAAAAATTTTTGAGGTAACTCCATACTACAACAGTGTAGTGGTATTTTGAAAATGAAAGATTAAAACCTTCAAAAGTAAAAAGATTTGGAAAACCACCATGCTCTCCATTCCTAAAAATATTTTCAGAGCAAGAAAAAAGACAAGGTTAGCTCAATTCTTAGTCATTCTTTTTTTTTTAATTTTTATTGAATTTATTGGGTTGACATTGGTTAATAAGTTTATATAGTATTCAGGTGTACAATTCTATAATACATCATCTGTACACTGTATTGTGTTCACCACCCCAAGTCAAGTCTCCTTCCACTATTATTTGTCCTTCTTACCCGTTTCTACCTCCCCCTGCCCCTCTGGTAATCACCACAGTTGTCTGTGACTTATGAGTGGTGTTTTTTGTTTGTTTTTTTCTTTAAATCCTTGTTATCATTTAGTTGCCTTACTCATGGCAAATGAAAATGACTCACATAGACACTGAACATTTTCTTTGAGCATTGTGGAGACAGAGAATTTATTTTCTTGAGAATATTTTTTAAAATAAAAGCACTAATAAATTAAAAGCTATATCTTTCAGTGATGATACACTATTACTAGTATGTAAAATCTATACTCTTGCAGAAGAGCAATAAAGTATTTCTCAGTTTTAGTCAGGCATAAATTTCATGACCCAACTTGATAGAAATTATTTCCATTTATGTCAGATACATGTGGGAAGACCACTTAAGATTCTTGTATTTTAGAAACTTTAACCTCTCATAGAACTGGTTTAAATACACTTATATAATTATAAAGTGCATTTATAAGCAATAATTAAACTAAAAATTTTACAGGTATTATAAATGATGGAGCAGCAAATATGACTGGAAAAGAGCAGAATTATTCTGAAAAATTAGAAGACTACTAAAACAAAGAGTTGGTTAGAATCAATTTTTTATATAATAAAACTTTAGCACAGAAATTCCACCAACTCCCAGGGGTAAAATGCAATAAAAGCTGCTGATGTAATGAAAGAACCCTCAGTGAACAGTCGACTTTCTAAAATATTTTGTTCAGAGATTGGAGCTAACACTACCCACAAAAAAATACAATATTAAAGTGCATTTACTGTTTGTTGAGTAAGAAAATACTAGACAGGATAGTATGAAATGTGAGAATAAGATATCCTTTTTTTAAAATCCTCACCCGGGCATATGTTTTTATTGGTTTGAAAGAGAGAGGAAGAAGGAGACAGAGAGAAACATCAATCAGTTGCCTCTTATACACACCCTGACCAGGGATCAAACCCAAACCCCTTCTGGTGTATGAGACAAGGCTCCAACCAACTGAGCCACCCTGCTGGGCAAGATATTCTTCTTTATTCAAGTGAATCAAAATCTACCCGGCAAATACTGTTCAAACTGGGGGACACAATAGACATATTTAATTGATTATTTCAATACTTTTAAAGAAATAAATGTGAAACTACAGAGAACAAATAATGTTATATTTTAATGTGTCAGACACACCCAATGATGCCAAAAAACATTAATGTTATCCTATCTAATAAAGAGGGAGTATACTAATTGACCCTCATGCCATCACAAAGATGGCGGCCCCCACAGCCAATAAGGAGGGAATATACTAATTGACTGCCGCACCCTCAAAGATGGGGGCACCCATAGCCACAAGATGGTAGTGACCAGTCTCCTCAGCCTCGCCGGGGCAGCAGGTGCTCCACGCACCTGCCTCCAGAGTCCCCCAGTCCCCTCAGTCCCTTCAGCCCTCCAGGGCCAGCCCAAGGCACAGCCAAGCCTTGGATGTTGGCTGCCCAGCCGCCCAGGGCCAGCCCGAGGCACAGGCAAGCCTTAAATGGCAGCTTCCCAGCTGCCCAGGGCCGGCCCAAGGCACAGGCAAACCTTGGATGGTGGCTGCCCAGCTGCCCACGGCCACCCAAGGCTCAGGTAACCAGGGCCAGCTGAGGCTTGCATCGCCTTCCCCTGATGGGGGGCATCGCCTTCCCCTGATCACTGGGTCGCCTCCCACCCTTGAGGGCCCCTGGACTGTGAAAGGGGGCAGGACAGGCTGAGAGAACCCCCCCTCCAGTGCATGAATTTTCATGCACTGGGCCTCTAGTACTAAATAAAATTTAAAAGTAAACACCCTAGTTACTAGAAAATAACTAGTAACTTAAGCTTACTGAAAAGAACATTATTAATGAAAACAGTTTTTAATTAAATGAGATATGTTGTAAATCTTACTTCTCTGTATAAAATATTACATGATTAATTTCTGAAATCTGAAATATTAAAGAAAAACATTTGGTAGAAGATCCATTTTTTTAACCTTGAATCCATGATTACAGTAAAACTGATGGACAAACAGATTAAAATTTTTTAGATTAGGACCAGAAAGAAATTTCTAATGCTAAATTTAAAGAACATATTACCATTGGCAACTAGTATGAACAAGGATTTCAACATTGATTTCATTAAAAACATAGGAAAACAATAGGCTAACAGTGTATCAAATATTTATGATGCATTCTACTTGTATGCAGTGAATTGAAATGAATTTATGAATAGTAAGAATATCCATCATAAAAATGTCTAATATTGTATGTCTTTCAAAAACAAAATATTCTAAACATTCATTTTTATTTTCATTTTGGAGACTTTTAAATCATACTTGCCATTAACTTTGTTATATATGTATTTTATGAAGACTATGTAAGACTCAGCACTATTCCATAAAATGTTAGTTTCAGTTTTAGGGATATATATATATATATATATATATATATATATATATATATTGCAATGTAAAATGTATTTATTGCTATGAGATGGTGTTGACAGTATTTTAATAATACTACCCTAAGTAAGCATTTGCATATGTATAACAGGAGGCACATGTGAGAATGTTCGTAATCACAAAACACCTGAAAATGGCGTAAATGTCCAACAACTGAATAGAAAAATAAAGTGATGTATACTCATGCAATGGAATGAAGGTTACTCAACAATGAAAATTAATTAACTACAACTACACATATCAAGAAGCATAAATCATAGAAAATATACAACTTTATACAGGTTAAAAGCAAGCAAAAGTGAATAATACATTTATGGTAAAACTATACAGACAAAAGTTTAATATTTGGGGGGAGGGACCTATATTCAGGAGAATGGTTACCTCTGTAGGGGATTTGGGAAGATGAGATCCAGAAAGAGCATACAGGAATCTGAAAGGTCTGTATCTTACATAGATTCCTTTATTTCCTTTAGCATACTATATGATTATCTTACTGCTGTTTGTTTAAATTCACTCACAATTCTCTGATTATATTCATCATAATTATCATTACTTTGCTCCTAGTCTATTCAGAAAGCATCCTTTTCCTCAGCTGCCTCCACCCTTCCCTCAGAGAAGCCAGTATTTGATGCCTACCAAACCTTCAATTTTACAAGCTGCTTCTTCACTCACTGTAAACTCTGTAAGGTCAGGCACTGGGTCTGTTTTATAGACTGCTCCAAGGACAGGACCTACTGCAAGACCTAACATGTTTTGAATTAACAGTCACTATAAATGACCCTGAAAAAGGGAAGCCAGCATAGAGAAAACAGATATTGGATTCCTAATGCCTGCAAAGCTGTTACACAACCTGGACTATCTACTTCCAAACTTCTACATGGAAAGAAAATAAAGTTTTGCCCTTGCTGGTTTGGCTCAGTGGATAGAGCGTTGGCCTGCGGACTAAAGGATCCCGGGTTCGATTCTGGTCAAGGGCACATGCCCAGGTTGCCAAACTCAATCCCCAGTAGGGGGAGTGCAGGAGGCAGCCAATCAATGATTCTCTCTCATCATTGATATTTCTCTCTCTCTATCTTTTCCCTTCAATAAAAAAAAATATAAAATAAAAATAAAGTTCTATCTTATTTATGTCACTGTTATTTTGGACTTTCTAGTGTATGCAAATTCAATTCCAACATGTAAATGGGTAACTAACATTTCCTGATAATATAACACTGCAACACCATAGAAGGGCAAAAAATTAAATGATCCATCTCTTATGAATGAAGCTGAACATCTATCATCTCAAATATGAGTTATCTGTTCATGTTTTTGTTTTTGTTTTTAGCACTGCAAACTACCATGTCCTAGATTGTGTTCAATAATTCAGCACTTAATTTTAAAACCTGTCTTTCTGGGGGTATTCCCTTCAAAACCCAACTAGTGTACTACAATTCAATTCTGGCTCTAACAACCAGGAGTTAGCACAGACCCACAAGCATGACTCTGTAACATCAGACACCACCCACACTTCTAACTGACGGCCTACAAATATGGGAGTTTCCATTACCCGTCTCAGGTTCAATAAGTCACTACAATGTCTAACATAACTCAGGGAAATGCTATACTTACGGTTTTATTATGAAGTATAAAACTCAAGAACAGCCAAATGAAGAGATCATGTGAGGTCTGAACATAGAACTTCCATGCTCTCTGCTTGTGGAATCAGAGCAAGACACATTCCTGCTGAGCTTCAGTGTCCAGAATTTTTATTGGGGTTTCATTACAATGATTGACAGAACTCTAATCTCCAAGCCTATTTCCCAGAAGTTGAGCGGGCTCCAAATTGCAACCCTCTAATCACATAATTTGGTCTTCTTGGGTGACCAACCCCTCCTGAAGCTATCAAGGGTTACCCCTTTAGCATAATGATACTCATGGCACCTGTGATCCAAACAGTTCATAAATAACAAAGACACTTCCATCACTTGGGAAACTCTGTATAAGGAACCCAGGACAGAAACCAGTCTAATTTCCTTATATACAACAGGGGGTGATTCTATCTGTTCTTCATTGGCTGACACTTCTTCCCCCTTATCAAATCTTTCCCATTCAAATTTCTGAAGAACATTAATGAAGGAACTAGAGTCAAGACTACTACAGCCATGTAACAGAAATAATCTGATAAAAGTGTTAAGGGAAGATATTATCACTTAACCCTCTATACTGCTAAAACCCTCCAATTCCTCCTATTCATTTCAAACTTTTTATTTCTACCTTCTTCTACCATAACATGAAACATGGTACATGCTTCACTATCATTTGACTTATCTATTTCAATACTTAAACAAAAAGAAATCATAGCATTTGTTCCCTATGAGGAATTGATCCAGGTTTTGTGAGCCAGAATCTTTTACAATTTAGGGAACTCTCCTTCAGGAATGGAATACAAAATTAGGTATGAAGCAAATATTTATTTAGAATGTGAAAATAAATAACTATTACAAGCTTTATCAACTGCTTGACCAACCTCAATAATGCTCTTATATTTCTGGCTGCATACTTTTGATGCCTCCTTATAATAATTTTGTAATATTAAGAGAATATAAATATAATTCTATGGTTCTGCTAATGTGTTTGATCAATTATTATTATTAATAGTTTAGAAAAGTTTATATGAGTTTTACAACTTATTACTGATAAGATCATGTACATTCTTAGGAATGTTGTCACATTTAGGAAAACCATATCAAGTTTCTTTAATATATGAGCTTCATCTATATATCACAAAATCACTGACACAGTGAACAGTAGGCTTATTCTTAGAATTCATATCTATGCCAGAATGACTAGTCATAACTGTGGTAGGCAGTTATGCAGGCATAAAAAGAGCAAGGACGATGGGCCAGGTACACAAGGTCACAGTACATTAAATTTGATGCCCCTCTCTGGTGCCTAGCAATGGGCAAAACTGGGACCTCACCCATAACATGATCTTTTCTCCCACAGCATATCACTGGTCATGCAGTTTGGACCCTCTCCTGACCTTTTACCCCCTAGCATGTTGCTAGTCATGTGGGTTAGACCCCCTTAGATAGGGAACAAATAAGGAGGGCAGAGAACAGCCCTTAAGCATTAAGTCCCCAAGACAATAATGTTCTGACCCACAACAAATACATCTAGGCTTCAATCATATTTCAGCTCCAGGCCCAGAAAAGCAGCAAAACCAGACAAGTGACACCACAGCTGATATCAGAACCAGTTGTATTGACTAATGACCACCTGCTCTGATGCTGATCAATCAATGGAGACCATTACCCTGAAAAGACACACCTGAAAAGCTATGAATATTCTCTTAATATCCTCTCCTGGGACCTGCCCTAAAATCCCCACACTTAAAAGCCCTTAGGGCAGAGGATTCAGCTCAATGCTCTCCTAGGAGCACACCTGCAACTTTCCCCACCCTGTTCCCCCAGGCATGTTTTCCTTTTCTCTCTTTCTCTTAAGCTCCCAGGGCTTCTTTTGCCTCTGCAACTTGTTTCCTAAGCCCATTCCTTCTACAGCTCATTTCTTCTACTTCTGTGACTATCTAAATAAAGTTGCTCTTTTGTTTGAGACTTGCCTCTGAATTCTTTCTTAGAACTCAAGTACTAAGTACTAAGGTTGCTGAACCAAGGTCGGGTCTGACTCCACAGGTCTAACATCTGGTGCCATTTCCGCCACCAAAAATAACTATACATAGAAACAACTACCAGCCACATATTCCATCTAAATGTATCCCTTACTAAACTTGCCCTTAACCAGATTCCAAAATGCCTCCCGTCACTCCAATGTCACCCAACATGAGGGTTTGATAGAAAGTCAAAGTGAAAAGGAACAACAGTTTTAATTGGTTAAAATATCTAACTTTTGTAAATTTTACAAAACAAAAACAAAGAGAGACACAAAACACAGCTATAACTGTGTAAACACATTGCTTGAGATCCTCCCAGGGTCTTGGAAGAGTCTTTGTAAGTGAGGAACCTTGAAACTTAATTTAACGGACTACAAAGTAAAGCTATCTCTATTTCCTACCTTAACTTAAAAAAACTGTCAATATAACCAGACTTATTTCCTCAATGACACTTTGCTAGTTTAAAATATAGCATCTATTTTCTAGAACATGATCATCTCTAGCTCCTAACCCAATTACATAGATACATTGACACTAGAATTGAGTAATTTAGGATTGGTTAATTTGGCAGCTCAACATGATAATTAGATCCATTCTTGCCATCTTCTTACTCTGCCATACAGTATTTTATTTTATAGTCTGCTAGCCCTTATATGGCTACAAAATAGCACCCATTAAAACAGATAACATCCAGAAATAGAAAAATTAAAAACAACCCTTTCCTAGAAGTCCCTCATTAAATCTCCCCACATGTCTCATTGGCCAGATACAAGCCATATGCCCATGTTGTAACTAATTACTAGTACAAAAAATTGAACCATGATTGGCTTAGACCAATGGTCGGCAAACTCATTAGTCAACAGAGCGGCAAACCACGGCTCGCCAACCACTGGCCTAAACTGATCAGGATTTACACAAGCCACGTGGTAGAGGGGTAATCACACACACACACACACACACACTCACAAAGGATCTGCAACAAGGATAATAGCAGTAATGAATGGCTGCTGGGGGAGTAAGCTTTTGGGAGAGGGAGTGTAAGCTTTTTACTAAGTAAACTGGATAGTTAAGCTTGACATTAATTTAATTAACTCACGACATACATTTAGAGACATTATAAGACAGTGCAAATGATGTCTTTAGATCTATTACAGCTCTCATGTTCTTTAAGACAGGCACAGAGCATAGTAGTGAAGAGCCTGGGTTTTAAAATCACGTTGACCTCGATTTGAATTTGCATCCTGCTACTTTTTTGCTGTAAAATCTTGGATCAGATACCCTTTCTTTTGAAAATCTGGATAGTAATCATATTTAACTCATGCTATTATGAGAATTAAATAAGATGATGACACAAAATGCTTCATAAGAAGTACTACATAAAATTTAACTCACTCAATAAATCTTAATATTATTATTCGATAATAGCCATAATCATTATGGTTTTGGCACCACTAATTTAGAATTTGTGATAACTAAAACATTTCAAAACCAGAAAAATTGACTCCACCTCCCATATTTTAAAAATAATGAGCTGAGAATTTAAGAGATTTAATGACACACATAACTGCTATCTGTCCTAATTCTTCTTTCCTCCACTTACAACATAAATATCTCCAACATTCCTTTAGATTTACCCCTTCAAACTCAACATCACAAAACCAAATTCATTACTTCCCCCAATAATGTTACTTTTCCTTTCAAAGTTAATAGCATCACCATTTATATATACAGATTCCAAAGAAAAATCTTCAAAATCTTCCTGGATTTTGTATGTACTCTCTCATTACTGATCAGTCATTAAATCCTGTCAATTTGCCCTCGCCTGGTTGTAGGTTCGATCCCAGTCAGGGTGCTCACAGGAGGCAACCAATCAATGTTTCTCTCACATCTCTCAAATCAATAAATATATCCTCTAGTGAGGATTTTTAAAATCCTCTGAATTATATTTTGAATCTCCTGTATTCTATAGTCACTACTTCTTTATTATAAGAGATCCTCATTAATTTATTGATATCTTTTATGAAGAGTTTTCAAACTAAAATACCCACCTCCAGCCTCAACTTCTCTCCACTTAATCCTGTATTCTATCAAATATCTTTGTAAAATGCAGACTATGTTTGCCTGCTTAAAAATGTTCCACAGGTCCCAAGGACCTCCTATATAAAAACCCAATAACTTCAGCCTAGTATATAAGACCTCTGACAACTTGGCTCCAACCTATAAATGTTGCTTCTTCTCTTACCTCTCCTGCTATGACATGTGTAGTATTTTAACCAAACCATATAATACCTCATCATTCTCCAAATACACCTTATTCACTCATGCTTCTCTGTGTTCAGGAAGATCTCTCTTTTGGGGGCACAGAAGTAACTCCTCCTTTGTTCATGTTCATTACTCTGTTCCCAAATAATTTTTCACATCCTTCAAGGGCAAGCTTAAATATCAGCTCTTTGAGATAGTTTCTTACATCCCTCAGCTAGAGGAATTTACTGCTCTTGTAGGATTTTATAGGTAATTCTATCATAGCAGTTATCACACTGTATGACAGTTAGCTATTATTGCCGGCCTGTAATCCTGGAGAGACTGAATTTTTTCAGGGCAGGGTATGTCTTACAAATCTCTACATTTCTGCCCTAGGTGGTTTGGCTCAGTAGATATAGCATCAGCCCACAGACTGAAGGGTCCTGAGTTCGATTCCAGTCAAGATCATGTACCTCGGTTGCAGGTTCCCCAGCCCTGATAGGAGTGTGTGCAGGAGGCAACCAATCAATGTGTGCCTTTCACATCAATGTTTCTCTCTGTCTCTCCCTCTCCCTTCCACTCTCTCTGAAAAAAAAAAAAAAAAATATATATATATATATATATACACACACACACACACACACACACACACACTCGGGTGAGGATCAACAAAAAGTAATAAAAACAAATAAAAGAAAATCCACTTTCAAAAAAAAAAAACCCCTCTATATTTCTGGTGTAGTATATACAATAAACATTTAATTTTAAGCATTAACTGGATGAATAGTGACAAAATCAGAACTCAAGTTATTAGACTCCAAGTTCTAAGCTTTTTACTCTACATTTTACTAGAAATACGTATTGAATAAGAAATTTAATCCTCAAATCTGTCTTTGCCATTAGACCGTAAACTCTATGAGTGAAAGGAAATTACTGTCTGCCACTCTGAGCCCAATGCCTACAGTAGGGCCTTACAGAGTAGAATATTAATAAATATTCTAGTCAAATGAATAAATACCTAAATTAATTTCTAACTAAAACATCAGCATACTTGAAGAATGGGGCAATCAGTTAATTGTGTCTAATAATTGGTTAACCAGGAAGCCCTTTCATTCAGTTCTCTGGTTGAATTACTACATACAGCAATCTTATTTACACTGTGTATCTGATGGCAAAAGTCGATAGTGCCAGGAATCTTATTTTGAAAAGAAGTATGATCTATGTATTAATCATATCTATTGCTTCAACTTGGCTAATTTCCTACTTAAACCCTTAAGTGATTTAACTTAACTCCTATGCCATGCCTTCAATAAACATCTGATGAACAAATAAAACTCTGTGTGTGTGTGTATGTGTGTGTACACACAATAAGACATTATAGGAGCTCAAATTATTTTGAAAGTATTAAGAATATAAGTGATATATAGATACATGCATAGACACAGAAAAAACACCCACTAGCAAATGAAAATAAATCCAAGTATTTTGCTATAAGCCATTTACTTCTAATAATAATAAGAACATGTATTTCCCTCTCACATGCCAAGAAACAAGAATTTAAAATATTAGGCTAGATCCTCCCCTCCTCTTCTCTGCAAATACTGTTAAAAATATCATCTATTCAACGTACAACTTCAAAAGATACCTTCCTTACTGATGTGTATCATCCCCTTCTCTTCAAAGTTCTACTACCAATCTATTATCACTTCAAATGGCTTGCAGGAAAAGGAACAAACAAAACACACACTCCTTCTTGGAGAATCAACTATACTACTCATGGCAAGTCCGCAGATCCATAAAGTCTTCAGGTTTACTGACTACTTGATATAAAAGTGAAATATCCCTGCTAAACCATTGCCCTTTAAAAATACAGCCTTATCATTAAAACAAGTTATTTTCAACAAGTATACCTAGACATATAATAATAGAAAAAATCTTAAAGGTCATCTAGCCTAATTAACCATATCTCCTTGATTCATTTCCTAACATTCCCACCAAGTAATCTAATATACACTTTAACACTTCTTGAGAAAAGGAACTCATACCTCCAAAACAAGCTGATTCTATATTTTTTCTTTACTACTAGAAAGTTTTCCTTTATTGAGCTAAAATTATTTAGTCTTTGTCATCCACCTACTCGTCTTCTATCCTTGACGGTTCACAATCAATCAATAAATCTACTTTTATTCCCATATGAAGGAAGCCCTTCAAGTGAAGAGGGCTATCATATATATCCTGATTCTCTTTGTTCAAGTCAAAACTATCTGGATTTTCAATGCCTCTCCATGACATGGTTTTAAATTCCTTCAATAATTATAAAAAAGAAGGAATGTTTTAGCATCCACCCTACCAAGCATGAGTTTCAACGTGAGAATGCATATCCACCAAAAGAGTAATATGGAACTATTACCCTCTTAATTTTTGAAACCTAAGAATAGAATACCCTTTTCTTCTATGAGCAGACTGCCATAATTGTCCAGGAAAGCTTGTAACCAATATTTTATTGTTGATGAGGGAGGGAAAAAAGGTGGAGAAGACAGTAAAAAAAAAGGTCCCTAAAATATAAGATGCCCTCAGGCTACACTATTCATGTATCAATTTTCTTTTCCTGCTAGAAAGTGCTTACTTTATTGCAAGGTTATTCTAGACATTTTGTGTGTGTGCTTTTTAAAAAGAAAAACACCACATTTTTGTAGCTGAAAAATCAGGTCAATATTCTCAATGTACTCAAATACGTCATACAGCTAAAATATGAAACTAAAAGACAGTTTAAGGAGCTTGGAGTTGGTACTAGGGTAGAGAATATCTAAAAAGTGTAACACTAGTAAAATAAATCAAAGCAGTCAGAAGTCAGTGCTGTAAGTATCAGCTAAACCAAAAACTGGCTGAATGTACTTTACTAACCCACCTAACCTCTCTAGGCCTCAGAATACCCTCATCTGTTAAATGAAGATAAAGAATTAGGATTAGAAGTTCTCAAATGCTTTGATCTCAGGACCTCCTTACACTTAAAAAAGTGCTGAATACTTCAAAGAGCTTTTATATCTATCCCTGGTTGCCATATTAGAAATTAAAACATAGTATTTTAAATGTTTATTATTTTTAAATAATGGAACCATTAAATGTCAACATAAATTACATTTTAGAAAAATAACTGTATTTCCAAACTAAAAAAATAATTAGTGATAAGAGTCATATTGTTTTATAATTTTTGCAAATCTCTTTAATGTCTAGCTTAATAGAAGATAGCTAGATTATCGTATGCTTAAGTAGTCAAACAATGTCACATATCATATAACCTATGAAAACCACATACATTCGGGAGAGAATGAAAAGAAGGGCGAACAATGTCTAAGTATCAATTTAAAATAGCTCTGACCTCTCAGACCCCCTGAAAACATCACAAACCCACCCCTCGGCCCTCCACCAGAGGCCCTGACCTACACTGAGTGCTGCTGGACTAGACCATCTCTAATTCTCAATATCCACATGAAACCACACAAATGATAAGATATTTTTAATGTTAAAAAAACTGAAAATAGACTTATCTTCACCAGGAATAATGCTCCACTATTACGATTCTAAGAGATTTCAGTGAGATGGTCTTTTTTAAACCAACTATAAAAAGCCATTTCAGAAAGAAGCATAAGACAAAAACAATGCAGTTACTCTTTGTTACTATGAAAATTCCTACAAGGAGAAAAGGCTAAGTAATTTCCTTTGTATTATAACACTAGTAACAACACTTTGCATGACAAAAATTAGTCTTTTATGTACAAATACATACAGATCATCTACTAAATGTAAAGTACTATGCTAAGTGCAAAGTGGGAAGAACTTTTTACTCTCGCAGAAGAGACCTGATATATACTACAAAACTATAATACGAAGTTTAAAAAAAAAGACAAATACCATGAAATGAGTTAGAGTAAAGCAGTAAGATCACTCATAATCTAAAGGTATCATGAGGATAATGTTAATATGATTATGATTAAAATACTCATTTACAAAGTCTAGTAGGAACACAAGAAAATCTATTCTCTATATATTTACCTATAAAGATATGTTTCATTAACTGAATTCAAAGTAATACACGTACCTTTCCAGAGGAAAAATTCAAATGTAAGGAATATATTCAAGTTTAAGCTCTGATTTTGCACATAGCAATAATATCATTGTTGGCAGAATAAATAGTGACTGGCAAATAATTTTAACTATCTAAATACCTTTGTTCTTCAATCTCATACTCAGTCACAACTGACAAACAGAGTGATAATAAGATCAGAAAACTACATTAAAATCTTAGAAACTCTGACTAACCTTTCATACTTCATTGAAAAAGTATTTATATTTCATTAGCTAGACATTTTATATAATGGATGGTCATTCAACTGCAGTATCTAAATGAATTTTTTCTCCTTTATTTTGGAAATATTCAAGAACACATAAAACAATCCAACTGTTTCCCTGTAATTAGTAAATAACACTATCTCCGAGAATAATGTTAGCATTGTTTATTTAAAAATCTAAAGAAAACAAACATAGATTTTGGTACTACACACCTCCTTTTATTACATTTTTCATGCATAGTAAGCTAAGATAGTTAATAGGCTTTGTATTATGTCAACCTTAAAAAAGATATCTGTTTAATATTTGTAAACTAAAAAGAAGGTTCTCTGCCATATTAACTCTAGTAATATTCCTTTTAAGGTAAATATCTTTATTAAGATAAACATACAGTACTGAATATAAGTTTACATTTGAATATTTCTTTCCACTGAGCTCCTTCACCCCCCTAAATATTATGCCTCCAAAAATATAAGGAGATCTTTCATATGCTTTTTAAAAACTACATTCATTTAGCCTCCTTATTTTCCGACAAAACAGGTGAAACAGCACCATCTGGTGGGAATCACCTTAGTTATAAAATAATATTCTACATTTACCCTACTAGTACTTCTTTGAAAAACTGCATAATAATAGGGAATTATTATAAAGTAGAATAAATGAATAATGAAAACTATCTTGATTAGCAATCAAGTGTATACTTGAAAACTGAACCAAAGTTGCAGGCATTGTTTTGTTTTTTTATTACAGTGATGTAAACCATTTTTGTAATGCCATTAAGGATAAAATCTCCTCAGTACTTTAACTTTGTGGTCTTAGCTTTAAAAAAGTGTGAATTTTTAATACAAAAATAACATTTTTTATATACTACATCCAATGAAGAGGATGAGATGTGAACATAATCTTCACAAAAGATAGTATCTGTTATTCATGTTTATATTAGAGCTGATTTTGCTTCAAATAGTTTTGTCTAAATCATCAACCATAATTAGCAAGATTGATCTCAAGGTTTATTAACAATAAAAACTTTCTGAATCCTAATAGTGTGTTTGATAATGATAAAAACATAACTTGGGCCATAATTTTATGAGCTAAATAAACATGTAACAAATGAAACGGAGCATAAGCTGAAGACGAAATCAGAAATAAGGAGCAGTTATTTATTTTTAACAGATTCTTAAAGGTGAAATGAAGAAGAAGAGCAGGATCAAAATACTGAAGCCAACAAAAAGTATATTTTTATGCCCTTTTTTCTAAAATTATAATTAAAATTATATTTTTCCAATAACTACTGGTTAAACACATACTATGTTACACTATACAATGGAAAACAAGCAAAACATACAAAGATATAAACCCATTTTCTCTGTAGCTTACAATGTAGCTATCATATTTCCCAGTTAAAGCAATTATGAAAATGCATATATAATTTTAGAACATACTTTTTATAGATCACAAATTTCAAGCAGAACAACAAAAGTCCCCTCATTTATAATAGAAGACAGTAAAATTAAGTTCTCAAGTTGATCAACAAATATAACGGTCTACTAAGTACCAGGAATACAAATGACAGTTTCTATCCCTAAAAATGTTTAACCATTTTTAAATATCTGTGAGATTTCCTATAGAAAAAACAATAAGTTTAGACTATGCTAATGCCTGAGGGTATAATTAGAATGAACAAGGAAAACAAATAAGAAAGATGCAAAAGTTAGTAACAGTTAAAAGCAATATGGAAGTACTGAAGAGCGGCTAAAAATTACCCATTTTCCAGGAATATTTTAAATTAGACACTACTATAATCTTTAAGGAATTGCTGTATTAATACTATTATTTTCTAGGTCTCACATATTAACAAAAAAGCTCTGCAAATAAATGAAAAAGCATAAACATATACAAATATTATGAAAATTATATTTAGAAACTTCTTCATGTGCAAGACGAATTTAATTTTTTTGGTTTGGCTATTATAGTATGATTCAAAGATAACTAAATTAGAATATTTTAATTATACACTTACCTACAAATATTAAACATACTAAGTAGTAGAATTAACATTTCATCTTACTTTTTCCAGAGATTACTCAATTCTACTTTTATTCTTTCTTCAAGGTGAATTGGACCCATAATCATCTCTTTCATCCATTGCTAATCTATACCTTTTTGCATAGGAGATAATATTTTCATTTTATGAAGAGCTAATGCTACCGTTATTGAGTGACTGAGTAAAATAATTCCAAACAAGTAACTGATTAATAATTTATAACAGTCTAGAATAAAATTCCCCCAACTATTGAAGACTTTAAACCAAAACACAACAATACAGCCAATGCATTGTTTAAAATGGAGATACATTCTGAGAAACGTGCCATTGAGCAATTTCATCATTGTGCAAACATCACAGAGTGTATATTCACAAACCCAGATGGTATACCCAGTACACACCCAGGCTATATGGCACAGCCTATTGCTCCTAGGCTACAAACCTGTGCAGCATGTTACTATACTGAATACTATAGGCAGTTATAACAGTGGTAAGTATATCTAAACATATCTAAACATAAAAAAGTACAGTAAACATATGGTATAAAAGACAAGAAATGGTACGCCTATACAGGGCACTTTCTGGTACCATGAATGGAGCTTGCAGCACTGGAAGTTGCTCTGGATGAATCAGTGAGTGGTGAGGGAATTTAGGACATTACCGTACACCACCACAAACACACTTAGGCTACACTAAATTTATAAAAAAATATTTTTCTTTCTTTAATAAGTTAACCTTACGTTACTATATCTTTTTTACTTTATAAACTAAGTTCTTTTAAATGTTTCAACTCTTCTGTAAAACATTTAGATTAAAACACAAATTCATTATAGAGCTATACAAAATAATATCTTTATTTGTATCCTTATTCTATAACATCTTGTCTATTTTTATAATTATAATTAATTATATTACTAATTATACAATTATTAATTATGATTCATATTTACAGTAACTATAATTAATAATTTTATTAACTATAATTGATTATATAATTCTTTATTTTTTACTTTTTAACCCAGTTGCAAGTTCGATTCTGCTCAAGGGCACATGCCCAGGTTGCAGGCTCGATCCCCAGGAGGGGGCATGCAAAAGGAAATCCATCAATGATTCTCTTTCATCATTGATGTTTCTCTCTCTCTAAAATCAATAAAAATATATTTTATAAAAATAAGACAGCCCAGCTGGGTGTGGCTCAGTGGTTGAGCATCAACTTATGAATGAGAAAGTCATAGTTCAATTCCCGGTTAGGGCTCATGTGTGTTGGGGGCTTGATCCCCAGTTGGAGGCATGCAGGAGGCAGCCAATCAATGATTCTCTCTCATCACTGATGTTTCTCTCACTTTCTCTCCCTTCCTTCTGAAATTAATAAAAATAATAAATAATAATAAATCAATAAAAAATTATAAATAAATAATAATAAATCAATAAAAACTAAGACACACACATTAGCCTAGGCAAGTGGTCAGCAAACTGCGGCTCGCGAGCCGCGGTTTGCCACTCTGTTGACTAATGAGTTTGCCGACCACTGGGATAGGGGCTTAATCACAAGGAACAACAACAGCCTGTAATTATTGGAATGGAGAGTCTAGGTCAGTGCGAGCCGCAGTTTGCCGACCACTGGCCTAGGCCAACACATATCATCGATATCACTCTTCCACCTCCACATCTTGTCCCACTGGAAAATCTTCAGGGGCAATAACATGCATGGAGCTCTTCTATGATAACAATGCCTTCTTCTGGAACACCTCCTGAAGGACCTGCCAGGCTCTTCTTGAAGAGGTGTCACTCTTTTCAGAAACATGTCCATGGTGGTTTGATTTGTTTCTTTTGGGTGGAGGGTTAATTTATTTTTATTGTTGAAAGTATTACAGATATCTCCCACTTTCCCCCCTCTACCCAATTCCTACCCCATCCCAGGCCTTCTACTATACTATTATCTGTGTCTCTGTTTCTTTTTTCATCATAGATTTGTTTATATCAGATAATGTGCCGTGAGCATATCTCTATTAATAAAAACCTTTCAGTGTTGGGATCCATACTTCAAACTTTTTAAGCAGCTTCTTCAAATATATAAGAACCTCTACTAAACCCTTCACTGTGATTTTTTTTTAGGGTTATTCTTCTTTTTCTTCTCCTGTTTCCTTTCCTCTTGCCTCTTCTTCAGCTATGCACTCCTATTCCAACAACTCATTATCTAGTTTCTCAAGATAATGAGCCACCTCTAGGAGGTACCCAATGTCATCCTCACCAACGCCCAGGCTAAAGTTGTTTGCCATCTCAACCAAAGCCTTGTTGATTTCTGCAACCGCTCATCCTTGGCAAATATCTTGAAGTCAGGGACAAACCTCTTAAATGTCTTCTTCTGGATGCCATTCATACGCTGCTTGGTGACATCATCCCAAACCCAAGCAAGGTTCTGTATACAGTCACAGATGTTGTAATCATTCAAGAATTGAATTCAGTTTCTTTTCAATTGCAGCAATAGCCTGGGCCAGTGGTGGGCAAACTGCGACTCACAAGCTGCAGTTTGCCACTCTGTTGACTAATGAGTTTGCCAACCACTGCCTTAGGGAAAAACACTTAAAAAACATTTTAATAATGTACTAATGTCTTTAACCTGAAGTCAAAACTTCTGGGTAAGGGTAATGCCTTAGCAGTGGTCGGCAAACTCATTAGTCAACAGAGTGGCAAACCACAGTTCATGAGCCGCAGTTTGCCGACCACTGGCCTGGGCAAAGGTCCCCCTCAGGTAATAGGCCTTAAAAGCTGCTATAACGCCTGATCCATTGTTTGGATTGAAGAGGTGGTGTCTGATACTGGGATGAAGATAACCATGAAAAGGAGGATGTCTGGGAGCATTATCAACAATAAGCAAAATCTTGAAAGGCATCTTATTAACCTAACATCAGTACTTCTCCATTTCACTGACCTAACAACTCAAGAGGACATTTTGAAAGAGGAACTGAGTCATCCATAACTTCTTATTGCTCCTGTAGTAGACTGGCAGTGTGTGCTTACTGATATGCTTATCTACAGTTTCCAAAAATTCTTCAGCTGCCTTCACATCAGCACTCACAGACACACCACTCACCTTCACATACAATAATAATTACATAATCAAGAGATGCAGTAAACACAATATGTGTAACACACATACTGTTTTACAACAGACTTTTTTATAAGTAAAAAGAATATACTATAAAATAATGAAAAAAGTATAGTCTAGTAAATATACTATAAACCAGTAACATAGTTGTTTACTATCTTATCAAGTATTACATACTGTGCATAGTTGTATGTGCTATACCTTTATTTTTTTTTTTAATATTTTTATTGACTTCAGAGAGGGAGCGGGAAAGAGATAGAAACATCAATGATGAGAGAGAATCATTGGTCAGCTGCCTCCGGCATGAGACTGCAACTTGGGCATGTGCCCTTGTCTGGAATTAAACCTGGGACCCTTCAATCCACAGGCCGATGCTCTATCCATTGAGCCAACCTGTCTAGGGCAATGTGTGCTATACCTTCATAAGACTGGCAACACCGAGGGTTGTTTTTAGCACCAGCATCACCACAAACACATGAATAATGTGTTGTGCTACCATGTTAAGATGGCTGCAATGTTACCAGGTGATAGAAACTTTTCAGCTCCATTATAATGTTACTAGTGACCCAGTGCACGGATTTGTGCACATTGAAAGGAAATTAGAAGGTGGCTAGTGGGGTGGGACTGGGTGAGACGGGCCAGACATGCCCTGGATCCAACTCCCTCAGTCCCTCCCCAGTCGGCCACACCTGGGGTGGCACTGCAACAGCGTGAGCGGGATCCCTCCAGCAGGTGGGGTCCCTCGGCCTTGCCTGCGAGAGGGCACTCTGCAAAGTTACTGTCATACAGGGTGTGGAATGCAAAAGCAAGTATGCAGTAGACCAGATTTGGAGCCAACAGTGCCCCAGCAACAACATAACCCATGGCCGAAGGTGGAATCCCACAGCCCCATGAGTAATCGGGCTCCCTTCTCTCTGGTTTTGGGGTGCGTCACCCAAGAACTGCCTCTGCCAAATCACTGCAGCTCGACAGCTCTGGTGTTGAGCATCTGCCCCCTGGTGGTCAGTGCGTATCATAGTGACTGGTCAGACAGTGAGAGGGACACTTAGCATGTTAGCCTTTTATATAGATAGATAGATAGATAGATAGATAGATAGATAGATAGATTAGAGATAGAGATAGAGATAGAGATAGAGATGACCATCATCGTGCATGCGGTCCATCATTGATGGAAACTTCGTTATTGTTATGCTGAACACAACTGTATCATAATAATGTTTTCAAGGAGGAAGTAGAAATGTGACCGGCTTCCTCATTGTGATCCCCTAAAAATATGCACCGTCTCCTCTTAAATACCAAAACAGTAACCAAAGCAGCTGTTTATACTGCATACAATTTTTTTGGAATGTATTTTTCAACCTTCCCTGGTTTAGAGACAGTAAAAAAAATTATTTTAAAAAGTGCCCTGCTGTGTTGCTAAGTATAAAAATGAAAGAGGAGCTGAAAATTACATCAAGAAAAAAGGAAGTAATATTTCCCGTGGGGCTACCTAAGTATGTATATCCTCTTTCAAATCTAAAGACAACAAAAATCTTCCATGCTTTAAAAAATATTCATTCAATTTCACACATTTTTATACCTTGGTTACTGTCAGTGAATGAGTTTAAATAAATTTTTTAATTTAAAAATATTTTTAATTTTCTTCAATGTGCACAGTAATAAGGAATAAAGATTACCCCAGAAGATAGTTGTAGGAAGTCTCTCACTCAGGCAGTTTGCAGATATGGCCCTGATCATTGTATTCCCAGGGAAATCTGACAGAACTTACAATGTTTAAAATAAAATAAAATGCTTTATTTTAAACACTGTATTACACTGTTGGTTCCCAAACCAACAGCCATTTCCCTTTTGCAAAGGAACTCCAAATTTTCTTCAGTTATTAGAATAAAAGTCTTTGTGCTTTAGCCCATGGAATGGTGCTTGATTAGAAATCATGATAATTCTATTTTCTTTGCCAGTCCCTGGTTTAGGAATGGGAATATGATGCAAGGGAAGCCAATGATAAATTAAGGAAATACCTGCTGGGGTAATTCTGAGAAAGCACTTCTTGCTCTTAAAAAAGACCCCAAGACTTTTCTGTGAGTCACTAGATATTCTCAACTATTTAAGAACTCTAAGAACAGCAACAGCCATTTGTAACCATGAAAAGTTTCAGCCTAAAAGACAATGGGAATGGGAAGCAGAAAAACATAAAGACCCAGGGTTCCCTGATGATGTTCCTGAAGCACTGAATTAACCAATCAATTAACCAGCCCTCACCTCCATATTTATTGTGCTAAATAAAGGTTTCCATTTATAGACTGTCATTTTGTTTTGGGTGTCTGTAACTCACAAAGGCATCGTAATAGAAGTAGTATATAAATCTCCTGACTTTAGAAAGAACTAGTTCTGAGAGTTTATGCCTTCATCTACTACATATTTTTAAAAAGTAAAAAAATTCTGCTCTGGCCAGTTTGGTTCAGTAGATAGGACATTGGACTGTGGGCCAGAGGGTCCCAGGTTCAATTTTGATCAAGGGCATGTACTTCAGTTGCAGGCTCCTCCCCGGCCCGGGCATGTGCAGGAGGCAACCAATCAATGCGTTTCTCTCACATCAATATTGCTCTCCATATTTTCCTATTTTACTTTCTCTAAACATCAGTAGAAAAAATATCCTCAGGTGAGGATTTAAAAAAAAAATTTAAATGTTAAAAAAAAAATTCTAATTAACCCAAAATTTCTCACAGATCCAGACCCTGATAAGAGGGCAGTCACAGACATTATCCCAAATTTATCACCCACACTAGCAGGCTGCTAGAATTAGAGGTACTTATAAACAATCCACCCAAATGTTGGAGAAAAACGTCTTCTGTTCTCTGCTAAAAAAAAAAAATAAATAACTTAAGTTGGTAATATTTAAGGAATAAAGAAATAGGCATTGAATTATAACGTAGGAGTCTAGCTGATTTTCTTAAAGGAATCTGAAGTGAAAGTTTATTGTATTTATGAAGAGATAACTTAGATATAAAAAAACAAGACTGACCATATGTTTTCACTTATATGTAAAATCTAAAGAACAGTGTAAACAAATGAACTTAACAGAAAGACTCATAGTTAATTTATTTTGAAATTACTTAAAACTTACAAAGATATTGTAAGAATTGTACAAATAACCCCTATATACTCTTCACCTAAATTTACTTAATAGTTAGTATTATAATACAAGTTGACTTATCTCTCTCATTATATACATACTAGAGGCCCAGTGCACGAAATTCATAGTCTGGGAGTCCTCTGGAGGATGTCCGACTGCCAGCCTACAGGGAGCAGGCGCAAGTCAGCAGTCAGACATTCTTAGCACTGCCGCGGAGGCAGGGGAGGCTCCTGCCACCGCCACTGAGCTCGCCAGCCATGAGCGGCACTCCCCCTGTGGGAGCACACTTACCACCAGGGGGCAGCTCCTGTGTTGAGCATCTGCCCCCTGTTGGTCAGTGTGCATAATAGCAACTGATAATTCTGCTGTTCGGTTGATTTGCATGTTGCCTTTTATTATATAGGATACTATTTATTATTACACTTAGTTATTGCTGAACCATTTGAGTATGTTGCAGACATTAACACCACTTACCCCCAAATACCTGAGTGTTATTTCCTAAAAATAAGACCACTTCATGACCATAGTACATTTATCAATTCAGGATATTTAACAGTGCAACAATACTATTACCTAATGTATAAGTCCATATTCAATTTTACCAGCAATGTCCTTCATAATACACCCCTCCCCTCAGGATTACATTTAGCTGTTATTTTCTTTGGTTGCTCTTAATCTTAAAAAAATTCTGTCTTTGTATTTCACAACAATGACTCTTTTAAATAAGAGTACAGGCCAGCTGCTTATTGAATTTGGGTTTTTTCTGATATTTCCCTAAACAATCAGACTCATGCATTATTTTTGTAGGAATACTACACATGAAAGTCTGTCCTTTATCAGAAAGCACATGATGTCAATTTGTATTTGAGAAATTTTAAGTGGCAAACTTGTTTTTATTTTTATAGTTTTGTATTTAAATAAATTTTTAAAATTCATTGTTAATAAGATGAGGCTAATTTTTAACATAAAGAAAACTTTAAATAAATAACAAAGAAAGGATTAACACTGGAAAGCACTACCATCCATGTGACACATAGGTTAAACCAAATTCAAAATGACATGGAATTAAGTAGCCAATAACAATGTAAAGGAAGTCCACTCCAGATTTCTTCCGAGACTAATGGAAGATGAGCTAGTTATCCTGAAAGATTGTGAAAAGGTAAATAATTAAAAGATAAAAACTATAAGAACCCCCAACAAAATACTTATGCATTGACATAAACATTTTACTGATATACGAAAACAATATTACTACTTCAAGAAAATAATATTTGTTTTAAAAATAACAAAGGATGGATATGTTATATTAATAAAACTGGTTCAAACACATTCTTTCAAACAATTCTCATGTATCAAAGCCAACAAATATAAAAAGACTAAGAATCATCCTTATTCTTTGTGTCACCATAATGCATGCCAGTGCTTATGTAAACTTATCATACTTTAACAGAATAACAAATGTTTGGTATTAGCAAAGGATTTAAATATAATTATCCTACAAAATTGTTTAAAAGCTTATTCATGCATGATCCTAGTTCTTGCCTATCCTCATTATTATGTTATGTACATAGTCCCTAGTTTTATGGTTAACAAGAGCTTGCCCATGTTTCCAAACTTCATTTTAGAAGCCTTATCACATTTTCTCTGCCTTCATTCTAGTAGGGAAAACATCTTTGAAGAGCTAATTATATAATATCCTATATAATAAAAGGATAATATGCAAATTGACCGAAAGGCGGAGCAACCAGTTGCTATGACATGCACTAACCACCAGGAGGCAGATGCTCAATGCAGGAGCTGTCCCCTGGTGGTCAATGCGGAGCGCGGCTCAACCAGAAAGCTCTGAGCCGGGCTCACAGCTGGCAAGCACAGCGGCAGTGGCAGGAGCCTCTCCCACCTCTGTGGCAGTGCTAAGGATGTCTGACTGATGGCTCTGCAGAGAGCGGGCCTAAGCTGTCAGTCAGACATCCCCCGAGGGCTCCCAGACTGCAAGAGGGCACAGGCCGGGCTGAGAGACCACCCCCACCACAGTGCACGAATATCGTGCACCAGGCCTTTAGTTTAAATATAAAATAGTTTGAGAAAGAACAGAGATAAAGTAATGGTAAAAGAAGTAACCATCCACACTCCTGCAAAAGGATATTTTTCCCCGAAATTTTCCATCAGGCTTTTTTTCACTTCCTGTGGGCTTACCCAACACAAACTTACACACCTAGAAATCACAAGTCTCCCTGGTATTCCCAAATAAAGCATTAAAGTAGTAGGAATGTTTGAAGAAAGCAGTCTAACTCCATATATGCTATTAAAATTTAGCATATACAAAGTGAAAATTTTTTATAGAGATAACATTTTCATAAGAAAAACACTTGGAAGTGATTAAGACATTAAAGTAAAATTTAAAAGAAAATTTAAAAATCTATTCTAGATAATATTTCAATCAGTTTGCTAAATAACTGAAAAAGTAAGGTTGCAATCTTAATGAAGTTCTACAGAGGAAGCTAGCACCATAAGGAATAAATTTATAATGCAGAACTTCAAGAAAAGACCTAGCCTGCTGGAAATACTGGATTTCTATTTATCAACATGAGCTCAGAGATTTTACCTTGGCCATCAAAAACACAGTATTACCTACAAACTAGGGCACAGTTCTAGTAAACCATATTAAAACTTACAAAATGTAATATCCATATAAATACCTTCAAACACTTTGTGAAGTAGGTATATTTGTTTTAAATAATAGCATTCCTCCAAAAATGTAAAAAATATTCTTTCCAAATTCACTGAACTTAAAGTTAAAAGCAATAAAAAAGGTCTAAAATCAAATCACAGTCTATCCTTTCCTACTATACAAGTTAGAGTCTTTCCAAGCCTCAGTTTTTCTATAAAATGGGAATATATATCTACCTCAAAAGGTTGCTGTGAAAATTAAATTAGAGCATGAAAGTAATTAAAATAATGTTCTTTTCTCTTGTTCTTTAATACATAAGTGTTATTTAATTGCTCAATACTTTCCAAAAAGAAATCAGTAATTATATTCAGTAGAGAAAGTATTTTTAAGAATTAGATTAGTTGCTAATAGATACTAAAATTTTCCCCAAACTCCCAAATCCATATAATCCTCCAAAAGTCTAATTCAATTTTTAAGGGTATATGGACAGTGAATAAAGTTCCAGGAAACACCTAACCCTTCCCACTTTACGACAAAATCAAAGAGGTAGAGAGCAAATAAGACCATTACCCTTTTTTGTTTCTAAAGAATTGTATGCTAGAAACTCAAACTATACCCACATGAATTAGTGAGTTAACTAAAAGAGAAATAGCTAATTAAATAAATCATTTGCTAAATGGATAATAAAATAGCAATGCACTAATGTAAATTCACAATGATATTTGAAAGACATCTTCTCCAAGAGCAGAAGACAGTCCAAGAGGTTTTTATAAACATCATCGTACTCACAAACACCTTATCACAATGAAGCCTTGCATGATTCTTTATAGTTCAAAACGTTTTCATATATATAATTTCATCTAATCTTTCCCTAATGAAATAAAATAGAAGTAGCACCATTTTACAAATAAGGATATTAAATTCAGATTAAGTGATTAAACCATATAGTTTGATACTGTGTTACATTTCCCCGAAATATCCTTCCCTATATGGTTTCAGGTTAGGATTAACCACAGGAGAAAGTTGTATACAATTTGGGAGTTGCAAGTAAAGCAGCTGCCATTTCACTACAAAGGTAATTAATGGTCAAAGGTAGTGAAAGACGAAAAGGGATGGGCAGTTTGTCCTACTTACCCCACTCTACCTCCAGCTCACCTTTCCAACCAGGCCCAGGCCTATCACCAGATGGTCACTGAAAACTCTTACAGGTGGTAACTGCAAAGAGCCAACAACCCACCCACCCCCTTCACAGTTCCTGCAGACATGCCTAGCTGCTTCTTAAAAGCTCCAATTCATGAACCTACACCAAAAGTGGTTAGTGAGTTTTCTCTGATCCTTTTTGGGCCTTTACTTCTCCCACAACTGCAAAAGATTTAATTCCTATAATAAATTCCTTATTTCTTAATACTCATAGCGGAATTAAATCCTAACAGATACATCAAGGTTATAGTCCATGGCAAAACTCATACATAAACTAAGTTTTTTCTCATGCTAAGGACAAGGCACCACAAATTTCTTTAAAGGGTTTTAAGATTTAACACTAATGACAAATATTTTTCATTTGCCTATCATATGAATATAAGACCTAGTTGAATTCTAAAATTATCTCTTTTAATGAGTTCTTGTCCTTTATGACAGGGTAAATACTTTTCTTTTAAACAATAAAATACTGAAGCAAACCTTTCAGAAGATTTATAATCCAGGTATAACCAATTAAAACAACTATGAAATCCTAGAATTTTCAAGTGAGAGGATAGTCAAGAGTTCACCAAAAAGGAGGAACTCTGGTTACTTGAGAACCATTTATGGAATATGTATAAAAGCCTGAAATGAATTCAATTAATGCTACTCTGGAGGCATAGTCTCACTAGCAAAAAAGGTAATTATTATTATACAAAGCTTTAAAAAGATTAATTTTAAAAGCATTATAAAGGCTACCTTACAAAGATCAGACTATATATAAAAATCAATAAAAAAATTTTTCTCATATAAAAGGTATTTGTAGCTTAGGATTAAATTTCCAATGAAAACATCATATATGTACTAGTTAGTAGTCAAACAACTTAGATCAAAAAAGACAGCTGTGTTCTAGGGGAAAAAAGGGTTTTAATGCTGACAAAGATGTAGATGATAAAGATTCTGAATGCTCAAGAAAATGAGAGTAAAAAAGAAAAAAGTATTTAAAAAAATCACTGCATATTTAGGGAATGGATGGTATAACAGTAATAGCACTAAAATGGGAATCAGGAAACTTGAGTTCTGGTCCAACACTTGTCATTAAAATGCAACCTATACAAGTCACTTTATTACTGTGAATTTCACTCAATTTCATTATAAATTACAGATATTAGTTCTAAAGTTCATTTCTAGATTCAAAGTTCTATAACTTAAAAGATATGAAAAAGTGGCCTTTAAGAAAGAGACCACAAAAAATGTTTATGATATTTAGAATACTGTATCTTATTTATTAATATCTATATATATATCTATATATGTAAAAGCCCAGCAACCAAACGGCGGCACAATGAGAATGATCAGTCAACCAGTCACTATTGACATTCACTGACTACCAGGGGGCACTCAATGCAGGAGCTGCCCCTGGTGGCCAGTGCTCTCCCTCAGTGGGAGCACCACTCGGCTGATTGGGAAGGGCAGCGCTCCCACAGCGGGAGCAGCCACTCAAAGGGCAGGTCCACGGCTGCTTGGCTGACTGAGATGAGCGGCATTCCCATAGCAGGCCGATCCCCATAGGACATGCCCCACCAGTGCATGGACCCATGCACTGGACCTCTAGTTGAAAAATAATAACCATTTAACCTTCCTGGTGCTAGGTGTTCTTTATTTCAATTCTGACTTTATGCTTGCCAGATTGTTTTCCCCTTTCTTGAGTAAGCAAATACATTTTACCATGAACAAAATCTATTAGCTTTACAAGCAATCAGACCTTATATTATTCTTATAAAACAATCTTGAGGTTTTCAAAGGCCTACTAAGTAACAAAATTAATAATAATGGATATAAGAGCATACCAGATGTTACTGATTGCTCAAACCAAACTGCTCTTAACATATTCTCAAATACGTCACTTAAATACTTATAAATCTTCCCTGCAAGTTTAAAACTTCAGCATTGTTCTCCAGAAAAATTATAACTCTTTTACACTGAACCAAAGAGCAAGTTCTAACAGTATACTTTCCAATATTCAGGATTCATTCCCCTTGCATAACTCATTTACTTTCTTCCATTTTGTAATAATCATAAATTGACCCAAAAATTTTGAAATGTAATATAATTATGACAAGACAAAATTTTAAACCTTAAAGGGGTAATTCTGAAAAAAATAATGACTTTTTGACATAAAAAAGAGTCATTAAAAACAACTTATTCACCTGGCCAGCGTGGCTCAGCAGTTGAGCATCAACCTATGAACCAGATGTCATGGTTCAAGTCCCAGTTGGGGGACATGCACAGGTTGTGGGCTCAATCCCCAGTGTGGGGCATGAAAGACGCAGCCAATCAATGATTCTCTCTCATATTGATGTTTCTATCTCTCTCCTTCTCCCTTCCTCTCTGAAATAAAAAAATATATTTTTAAAAGAGAATTCATTTAAGATCTGAAGAGAAAATATACCTCATATCTACAATAGCGTACACTGCTTTTAAAAATTCATTATCTTGGCAGCTATCTTGAAAAGTCAAGTAAATAAATGTGAATCTTTTTTAAAGAGGCCTTCCCTATGCCTTATAGTACAGCACACCAAAAAAAAATCCTCAGCTATCAAGTTACTCCAGCCTGTGTTAAGTGGCATGGATACTTCTGAATTTATTTATATTACCTTTGGTATTTGTCCCTAACTCCAGCCAACTTTTAACTTTCCTTATCTTAATCTTTATTTAAGGTAATATACAATTTAGCTATTCATAAAACAAACAGAAGTTTATGGAAACAAAATGGTTCCATAACTGTAGATATGTCCAATAAGAAAACCCCACAATTATAAAATCTTCAATTATGAGACTTTTTAAATGTGAAGCTATATTAAATTGGGGAGTTAGTCTCCATTTATAAATGAAGTCAGTATCTTTTCTTTAAACAGTGCCTAGCACACTGACTGATAACTGGGTAGAAAATATCTATTGAATGCAAAAATGATGTTTCACTATTTTAAATTACTCCACTCAGAGAGAATCTAAGATGGCGGCGTAGGTAAACACCTAAACTGCTGCCTCCCACAACAATTTAAACTACAACTAAAAGACAAAACGTCTATCACCCAGAACCACGGGAAAGCTGGCTGAGTGGAAGTTCTACAACTAGAAGGAAAGAGAAAAGAGCATTGAGACGTGCACGAGCGCTGAAAAGCTGAGGTACGGAGGCGCGTGATCCAGACTGGCGGCAGGCATTGCTTTTTTCAACCCGAAGGGAGACAAGCCCCCGATTACTCTGAAATCCAGTCTCTGGGGAGACGCGGGGGACCCAAACTCCTACGGAGAGAAGCTGGACTGTCTGCCAGTGAGGGTGGCTTGCTTCCAGAGCTGCGCGCAGGAAAAATTGTTTACTGCACTGGGGCACGGGACTCGCGGATGCCGTTGGGGACACAGAGCCGGCTAACTAGCAGCCATTGCTGTTTGCCACGCCCTAACCTAGTGACACCCTGAGGCCCCGCCCTGCACAACCTACAAACCCACCCAAGCTCCAAGCAGCTCAGTTAGCATAAGAAAGGCCTGCCCTATCGCAGGTTAACCTAGCAAACTTGCAGCCTGGGTCAGACAGCTCCAAAACCTCCAAACCCCAAGCAAAGAGGAGAAAACTGCAGCTCTCACTGTAGCTCCTGCTGAGTGGCCTCAGACAGTAGCTGACCCGCACCCCATTGGAGATCCAGAAGCCAGTGTACCTAGTGGTCAGTGTGAGACACCAGATTTCAACTCCTCACAGCCATAAGTGACACATTCAAGAGGCAGACTCAGTGAGCACCAAAGCCCACTGAAACAAGTCCTGCCCCATAAGCGTGTCTTCAGCGCAGCAGTTCTTCCATTATAGACACAGGGAGTACTCACAGCTAATTGGCCTGGAGGTCAATTCCTCCCAGTGTACCAACAGAAATTAAGGCTTAACTACACCAAGACTTTGCACTCAGCCCACAAAGGGGTGTACCAAGAGCATCCACCTCATGTGATTGAGGAGGCTGAGCTACTGCCCCCTATAGATCACCTACCACACAAAGCTACTCCATCAACACAGGGAAGCAGCCAAAATGTGGAGACAAAGAAACATGTCACGAATGAAAGAAACGGAGGAAAGCAAACTACTGGATGACATAGAGTTCAGAACCACATTTATAAGGTTACTCAAGAATCTTCTTAAAACTGCTGAGAAACTTGATGAGACCTTCAAGGAGCTTAATGAGAATGCCAAAAAAATGGAAAAGGATCAGTCAGAAATGAAGCATACACTGTCTGAAATAAAGAATATGCAGAAACTCAACTGTAGATCAACGTACCCCAAGAATCAAACCAAAGATCTGAAATATGTGGAAACAAAAAACATCCAACCAGAAAAACAAAAAGAAAAAAGAATCCAAAAATATGAAGATAGTGTAAGGAGCCTCTGGGACAACTTCAAGCGAACCAACATCCGAATTTTTGGGGTGCCAGAAGAAGGGAGAGAGCAAAATATTGAAAACCTATTAGAAGAAATAATGACAGAAAACTTTCCCTACCTGGTGAAAGAAATAGACTTACAAGTTCAGGAAGCGCACAGAACCCCATACAAGAGGAATCCAAAGAGGACCACACCAAGACACATCATAATTAAAATGCCAAGGGCAAAAGACAAAGAGAGAATATTAAAAGCAGCAAAAGAAAAACAGTTAATTACCTACAAGGGAGTACCCATACGACTGTCAGCTGATTTCTCAACAGAAACTATGCAGGCCAGAAGGGAGTGGAAGAAATATTCAAAGTGATGAACAACAAGAACCTACAACCAAGATTACTCTACCCAGCAAAGCTATCATTCAGAGTTGAAGGTCAGATAAAGAGCTTCACAGACAAGAAAAAGCTAAAGGAGTTCATCACCACCAAACCAGGATTACACGAAATGCTGAAGGGTATCCTTTAAGAAGAGGAAGAAGAAGAAAAAGGTAAAGATAAAAATTATGAATAACAAAATGACATCAAATACATACCTACCAACAAGTGAATCTAAAAATCAAGTGAATGCAAAATCTGAAGAACAGAATGGACTGGTGAATATAATAGAATCAGGGACATAGAAAGGGAGTGGACTGACGATTCTCAGGGGAAGCAGGTGTGAGGGGTGCGGGAAGAGATTGGACAAAAATCTTACTCCTATGAAGACAGTGGCGGGGGGTAAGGGCATGGGGTGGGGTGGGGAATCAGGTGGAGGGGAGCTATGGGGAAAAATAAAAGAGGAACACCTGTAATAATCTGAACAATAAAGATTTAAAATAAATAAATAAATAAATAAATAAATAAATAAATTACTCCACTCAAAAACTAAAACTCTAATAGACTGAGAAAATCTATAGAAGACTAATGAAATTAGTTGATTACTGGACCATGTATAGAGCAAAGTATAAATTACATAGTTTCATATTAATCCCACCACAAATTTAATTGTTTAGCTTTCCCTACTTAAAATCAACCCGCCAGAATCTTCAGTATGTAGAATATTAGAAAACAAGAACCTGAGAAAAACCTTTCTGCTTCAAAAGACAACTGTCACTGTCGCTGCTGTCCAGCCCCGTCCCACCCAGGACGTGAATTATCCCTTGGCCAAATGCATACAAACTGTAGATCTACCCACCCATTAGTCAGTTAGTTAGCTCTCTGGGTTACCAGATCCACTGTCACAGTATCACAACGCTTATGTTCAAGTAAACCTTGAACCACTGTTATGTCACATCAGTCTGCCCCAGACAAATAACAAGTATATTTGTAAAGCAAGGGTGGCTAAGGGTATGTGGAATCTAATCTAAGAATATTTTAAATAAAAACACAATTAGTATTTAGTATATTAAGTATTATCAAGACAATTAAGAGTTATTGTAGTCTTATTGATACACATAGAATTAAGGTACATTTTCAAAAGGCAGTTAATGTGATGGTGTCACTACATTTTTTGCAATATCATGATGAATCAAGACTGTCTTTAACAGATTAGAATTTAGAAGCAATAATGTTTTATGAAAATAAAGCATGGAATTAGTAACTGGAAAATTAAATTTTATTTATACCTACATCTTATGATATTTTAAAAAGCTTAGTCTTGAGCACAAAGAGATCTTGGCTATTTTAACTGTAAGGACACAAATGAGATTATTTATAAGCAGCTCTCATGAAGGGCTAGTGTTGCAGTGCCAGGCATATTCAATTTAAGAGTTTTCTTTAGTGCGTAGGTCAAAAACTACAAGGCAGAAGAGCCAGCAGCCAAAAGAACAAAGATAATCAACTAATGCCAAATCAATTAAGTCACAATACTATCAGGTGTAAGAACCTTGCTATGTAAGTACTAGTTATTAAGAAGGAAGACTTCACCCAGCCAATATAGCACAAAGGTTGAGCATCAGCCTAGGCACCAAGAAGTCACCAGTTTGATTCCTGGTCAGGGCACATGCCTAAGTTTCAGCTCCATACCCAGTAGAGGGAGTGCAAGAGGCGGCCAATCGATGTTTCTCTCTCATAATGTTTCTCTCTCTCTCTCTCTCTCTCTCTCTCTCATCAATTAAAAAAAAATTTTTTTTTAATTGTGGCCCTGGTCAGGTGGCTCAGTTGATTGGAGTATCACCCATACACCAAAAGGTTGCAGGTCTGAGGAGAAACCAGGATGGTAGCACAGATAAACACCTGAACTTGCTGCCTTGCACAACCACTTCAAAACTACAACTAAAAGACAAAACAAACATCATCCAGAACCACAGGAAGGCTGGCTAAGTGGAAATTCTACAACTAGAAGAGAAAAGCACACTGAGACTCAGAGGAGGTGCGGAAGTAAAGGCAGAGTTACGGACGCGCACACAGGGAGGGCTAGCAACTGAGGACGCGGCTGTCTTTTTCAAGTGGGAGGGAGACAAAAGCTCTCCACTGCTCTGAACTCCAGTTCCGGGCGAGACTCTGAGGACCCAGACTCATAAGGGAGAAACTGGACTGTCTGGCAGCCGGCGGAACTTGAGGGCGGATTTCTCTCAGAGGTGCTTGCAGGGATTACAGAGGGACACTGAGACCCAGGGGCCTCTTAGGGCAGGGCTGACTGGAAGCCATTGCTGTTTGCTCCTCCCTGAGACCCCACCCCACCCAAGCTGTGCTCAGAGGCTTTTACACATGAATAGCCTGATCCTTTGAAAAATCTAAAATGACCTAATAAACTGCAGCTGGGTCAGAGAGACCCAGAACATCCAAAAGAAGGACCAAGGCCCCACAGCAGCTTGCAGTGCTTCACAGCTGGGCCTCATCTGGGCACCTCCAAAACCCAAACAAAGAACAGGAATCTGCAGATCTCTCTGTAGCTCCTGCTGGGTGGCCTCAGGCAGAGGCTAAATTAGCACCTCCTTGGAGATCCAAGAGCCAGTGTACCCAGTGGTCAGAGTGGGACCATCCAGATCACAACTCCTCAGATCCATAAGGAACACACTGAGGGGCAGACTCAGTGAGCACCAAAGCCCCACTGAAGCAAGTCTTGCTTCATAAGGGTGTCTCCAGCACAGAAGTTCTCCCATCATAGACACAGCTGATCCTCACAGCCAATTGGCCTGGAGGTCAATTCCTCCCAGTGATACCAACAACAATCAAGACTTAACTACAAGACTGTGCACACAGCCCACAAAGGGGTGCACCAAGAGTGTTCATCTCAACCAAAACTGGTTTGGCTCAGTGGATAGAGCATCAGCCTGTGGACTGAAAGATCCCAGGTTTGATTCCGGTCAAGGGCATTTACCTGGGTTGGGGGCACATCCCCAGTAGGGGGCGTGCAGGAGGCAGCTGATCGATGTTTCTCTCTCATCGATGTTTCTTACTCTGTATCTCTCTCCTTTCCTGTCTGTAAAAAATCAATAAAATATGAAAAAAAAAAAAAAGAAGAGTGTCCACCTCAGGTAACTGGGGAGACTGAGCCACTGGGCCCTATAGGACACCTAACACACAAAGCCACTCTATCAATACAGGGAAGCAGCCAAAATGTGGAGACAAAGAAACAGGTCACAAATGAAAGAAATGGAGGAAAGCAAACGACTGGATATAGAGTTCAAAACCACTGTTATAAGGTTTTTCAAGAACTTTCTAGAAACTGCCAAAAAATTTATTGAGACCCTCGAGGATATGAAAAAGGATCAACTAGTAATTAAGCATACACTGGCTAAAATAAAGAATAATATACAGAGATCAAACAGCAGACTAGAGCAGTGGTCGGCAAACTCATTAGTCAACAGAGCCAAATATCAACAGTACAATGATTGAAATTTCTTTTGAGAGCTGAAAACCGACTTCTGCGCATATGCCACGAAGTTTCAATCGCACTGTATGTGTGCGCCCGCACATGATATTTTGTGGAAGAGCCACACTCAAGGGGCCAAAGAGCCGCTTGTGGCTTGCGAGCTGCAGTTTGCCGACCACTGGACTAGAGGATCACAAGAATCAAGTCAAAGATTTGAAATACAAAGAAGCAAAAAACACCCAACCGGAAAAGCAAAAAGAATTAAAAAATATAAAGATAGTTTAAGGAGCCTCTGGGACAACTTCAAGCATACCAACATCCGAATTATGGGGGTGCCAGAAGAAGAGAGAGAGCAAGATACTGAAAACCTATTTGAAGAAATAATGACAGAAAACTTCTCCCACCTGGTGAAAGAAATAGACTTATAAGTTCAGGAAGCGCACAGAACTGCAAACAAAAGGAATCCAAAGAGGACCACACCAAGGCACATCATAATTAAAATGCCAAGAGCAAAAGACAAAGAGAGAATATTAAAAGCAGCAAGAGAAAAACAGTTAGTTACCTGCAAGGGAGCACCCATACGATTGTCAGCTGATTTCTCCACAGAAACTATGCAGGCCAGAAGGGAGTGGCAAGAAATATTCAAAGTGATGAATAGCAAGAACCTACAACCAAGACTACCCAGCAAAGCTATCATTCAGAATTGAAGATCAGATAAAGAGCTTCACAGATAAGAAAAAGCTAAAGGAGTTCATCACTGCCAAACCAGTATTATATGAAATGCTGAAAGGTATTCTTTAAGAAGAGGAAGAAGAAAAAAGTTAAAGATAAAAATTATGAACAACAAATACATATCTATCAACAAGTGAATCTAAAAATCAAGTGAATAAAAAATCTGATGAACAGAATAAACTGGTGAATATAATAGAATCAGGGGCATAGAAAGGGAGTGGACTGACAATTCTCAGGTGGGGGGAAGGGATGTGGGGGGTTCGGGAAGAGACTGGACAAAAATTACATACCTATGGATTAGGACAGTGGGGGCGGGGGGTAAGGGGTGGGAACTGGGTGGAGGGGATTTATGGAGGGAAAAAAGAGGACCAACCATAATATGATTTATTTAAAAAAAAAAGGTTGCAGTTCCAATTCCTGGTCACGGCCCATACCTAAGTTGCAGGTTCAATCCCTGATCAGGGCACTTATGGGAGGTAAGTGATCCATGTTTCTCTCTCTCTCCCTCTCATTCTAAAATCAATTTAAAAAGAACATATGTCCTCGAATAAGCATTAAAAAAATAATAATAAATAAAATTGTGCTCTTTCAACCTTTAGATGTACATTATATTTGCTTACTTAGTTCACCATTATGACTATAAAGTTGAAAAAATGCATCTTGTAATAGATAAGTATATTAACACTTTAAAATTTAGTGAATTTAGAATTTCTTTCATTAAGTTATTTTTTTCCAGTTATAGAAATTCCATATAAATAATTCTTAAGTTTTATATTTCGTGCCATTCTGAGTAATATAATAAAATCTCATGCTATCCAGCCCCATCCCACCCAGGACGTGAATCATCCCTTGGCCCAATGTATACAAGCTGTAGATCTACCCACCTGTTAGTCACTTACTAGCTCTCTGGGTTAACAGATCCACTGTCACGGTATCATAATGCTTGTGTTCAAGTAAACCTTATAGTAGCCTACTGTTATGTCACAATGCCTACATCATTCACCTCACATCATCTCATCACGTAAGCACTGTATCATCTCACATCATCATCATTAAAAAGGTGAGTATAGCACAATGAGATAGAAAGAAAGAAACCTCATTCACATATCTTTTATTATGTTGTCATAATTAATCTATTTTATTAGTTACTATTTTTAACCTTATTATGTCTAATTTATAAATTAAACTTCACCATAAGAGAGTGTGTGTGTGTGTGTGTGTGCGCGCGCATGCGTGTGTGTATGTATGAAAAAAAATAGTATGTATAGCATTTGATACTATCTGTGATTTCAGGCATCCACTGCAGGTCTAGTAATGTATCCCCCATGGAAAAGGTAGGACTACAGTATTATCAAGTGTGGTCCAATCTGTAGTTAGCCTCCAATTCCTCAAATTCTTAATTCTATAATATTATTTGACGTGAGGTAGTTGCATAACAAGATTATCAAAACTTTCTTACAGCACAATGGGGGAATGGGGGGAGGCAAACAAGCTAGAAAATTGAAACATACAAAATATTTTTAGCTTCCCTCTCAGACAGTCTTATGATACTAAAAAGGTTAAGGTACGGTAAATTTAAAGAACTCCCAAATTAGTAATTTTTAATTAAAAACTTCTCAGTTCCTATGAAGTAGTAATTTTTAAAATACCACTGTAAAACAGAAAAATAGGGATGTAGAAATCCCAGAATCACATACACGGTTATTTTTATCTGAAAGATAGAACCCTAAGAACATTAAATATTTAAAAAGAAACAAAATTTTATTCACATTTCAAACCTTTTAAAGTGCTTTTCCCTATGCTAAATAAGGACTAGGCATTTTTTCATAAGGCAACAAAAGAAAAAAATATATTTCTCTATCATAAGCATGAGGAGGGGAAGTCAATTAAGTAAGAGCCAAAAATTAACAGTTGACAATTTAATATTTTATCTAGGAAAAGAAAATGAAATGACCGATTTCCCAAATATGGAATACAATACTACATATTTTAATGTGCATACAGGAACAATTATTTCCTGTTAACCTTACGTAGTATAAATATCCTAATCTTATGAGGATTAAAATCATGATGTTAATTATATCTTTGTATTTCATATAATTTTAAAAATCAGATTATTTATGTACATCTACTCCATTGACAAGGCAAACTATGTACAATCTCCAGTTTAATGCACTTACAGTTCCTTGTGCTTGTCTTCAGCCAAGATTTGGTCATTTGCTTTAAGAGAATACCTGTACACAAAACAAAAATATAGTGGTCATATAAACATACAAGTATGTTTGACTAACAGACATCTAACTATAAAACCAATAGTTGACACCTATCAAAAAAGTACTATCACACTGTTCCAGATCTCTGTTTTAATCTGTAAAATATAAAAAAATGCCCAAGTTCTTTGCTGTTCAAATAGTCACGTCCACACACACCACAAGAATTGAAGAGATCAACTTGACTAGGCTTTGACAACACAAGATATCTTCACTATTCTTCTGTAATGAATCATCTGTAGTTACTCATCTAGCAGGTCAAATTCAAGAAGCTACTACAATGGTAAGTATTTAGGAGTTCAATAAAAATATGCAGTTATTCGCCCTGGCCAGTGTGGCTCTGTTGGCTGAACATCATCTCATGCACCAAGAGGCTGCTGGTTCAACTCCCTGTCAGGGCACATGGCCAGGATGTGAGCTCAATCCCCTGTGGGGGGTGTGCAGGAGGCAGCTATCAATGTTTCTCTCCCATAGATGTTTCTTTCTCTCTTTCCCTCTTCTTTCCTCTCTCTTTAAAAATTCAGTAGAACATATTTTTAAATATGCAGTTATTCATTCATTAAACACATAGTAACATCTACTGTATGCCAGACTATGTACCAGGTAGTGTGACACAGGAGAAAAAGTTTTGAAGTTCCTGATTGAACCATTTAGTGGCTTAATGACTATAAGCAATTATTTCGCCCCTTTACATCTCAAATTCCTTATCTATAAAATAGAGGCCAATGCACGAAATTTGTGCAAGAGTAGGTCCTCCTTCCCCAGGCTGCCGGCACTGGCTTCCTTCTGGCACGGGGGACCTGGGCTCCCCTCCCATCTCCAGCCACTGGCAGGCACCCAGGACCCGGGCTCCCCTCTAGCCACCAGCAGGCATCTGGGACCCAGGCTTCCCTCGCAGCCCCAGCTTGGTCAGGAAGGTCATCCATAATATGCAGTCTAATTAGCATATTACGCTTTTATTATTATAGACTAGAGGCCTGGTGCACAAAATTCGTGCACAGGGGGAAGAGGGGTCCCTCAGCCCAGCCTGCACCCTCTCCAATCTGGGATCCCTCTAACAATCCAGGACTGCTGGCTCCCAACTGCTCGCCTGCCTGCCTTCCTGATTGTCCCTAACCACTTCTGCCTGCCAGCCTGACCACCCCCTAACCACTCCCCTGCCAGCCTGATTAATGCCTAACTGTTCCCCTGCCAGCCTGTTTGCCCCTAACTGCCCTCTCCTGCAGGCCTGGTCACCCCTAACTGCCCTCCCCTGCAGGCCTGGTACCCCCAAACTACTCTCCCCTGCAGGCCTGGGTCCCCCGAACTGCCCTCCCCTGCTGGCCATCTTGTGTCCACATGGGGGCAGCCATCTTGTGTGTTGGAGTGATGGCCAATTTGCATATTATTCTTTTATTAGATAGGATAGAGGCCTGGTGCATGGGTGGGGGCCATCTGGTTTGCCCTGAAGGGTGTCCCAGATCAGGGTGGGGGTTCCCTTGGGGAGTGGGGCAACCTGGGGGAGGGTCCTGTGTGGTTTGCAGGCCGGCCACACCCCCCAGCAACCCAAGCAGAGGCCCTGGTATCTGGGATTTATTTATCTTCTACAATTGAAACTTTGTAGCCTGGACTGGAGGCCTGGGCCGGCCAGGGTGTGCAGAAAGCTTGGCTTTCTCCATTGCCAGGGGCAACTCAAGCCTCCTGCTCTCTCCAGCTCCATGGCTGCCGCCATTTTTTTGAGATTTATTTATCTCCTATAATTGAAACTTTGTAGCCTTGAGTGGAGGCCTAGGCCAGCCAGGGTGTGCGGAAAGCTTGGCTTCCTCCATTACCAGGGAAACCCAAGCCTCCTGCTCGCTCCATGGCTGCAGCCATCTTGGTTGGGTTAATTTGAATACTCGCTCCTGATTGGCTGGTGGGCATGGCTTGTGGGTGTCACAGAGTGATGGTTAATTTGCATATTATTCTTTTATTAGATAGGATTAGAAGTTGCTATAAATATTAGAACAGGGATCTTTCAAATTACTGGTGAAGGTAACAGAATTTCTAAGGAGCACACTACTAAAATAGGTTAAAGAACAATGGACAGCAATTTCCGGGTGCTGAATTTCTACTTGTATTCCATCCTTTCCTAAAACTAATCTACCTGACAATGGATCAGGGGTCCAAGTGGAGTGACCATGTAGACTCTCCTTTCTTGCCTCCCCTTTCACAGTGCTTTTATCAATTAAATAAAAAAAAAAATCATATCTATCACCCACCCTGAATAGATCTATATTGCACTGTGTAAAAATCTCTGAAGTACTAAGCTAGGAATGATTCTTACTTTGTCCACAAAGCCTTCTTTAATACCACAAACTGACTACAAACTTCCTGTTTTATGCATTGTTTCTATAAAGAATGAAGCCAGAAATTATAAATGGGGAACTGTGATAGTGTGTTCTATTTGCAGACACATAATGGAATGGGGCAGAAGTTGGTTGCAATTTTCATTTAAACAGTTGCTCTTTTTCATCCCATATTCATCACCAGAGAATGAATTACTTTTCAGAAAGAGTCCTATTAAACAACAGTAAGACAGTTTCCAATAAGAAACAAGAAAGACAGTGTCACCTTATTTCTTCCAGGAAACAAACTTAAAAAAAGGCTCCTTGCTCTTCCACTTATTTATTGAGGATTAAATATCAAAAGATGGTTGTTACAGAAACACAAATCAAGCCATTAATTTGAACTGAAAAATGAGGCCAGACCTTTTCTATCATGAAAATAAATCTGATTGGTTTGACAATGAAGAACAATTTTGCCAATAAGACTCCAAGGCCTTAAACTGAATGAATGGCTTTAACTAAAACAAATTTAAGGTACTTGATAAAAACATTTTATCCAAAAAAGAATCCTTTTGACAATGGCATATTGAAATTAACAATATTTAACTTTTACCATCACCTCCTGAACTGTTAAGGTTAGCATACAACTATAAGAAAAAACCAACAGACATAATTACTAGTTATTTAAAAAGCCTTAATAAAGCCAATTTTGGTATACTTCCCTGAACTGCATGTCTCTAATGACTCTAATAAATGACCAAGTCAGGTGGTTTCTAACACTTTGCTTCTAACAAAATTGAAGATGAACTTAATAATCAAATTACCAGCTGATAAATAAAAATAATTTTTATGACAGAGTTCAAATAATTGAGTGATAAAGCTGAAACAAAAATCTATTGCCATCCCAAATTATGTCAACTTTTTTCTCAGCACTTACACCTGTAAATGAAAAAAGGGAAATAAAATGATGCTGAACATTGTCTTATTGCAGCAATGTGTACTATTTATCCACAAAAGGTTAACTAAAAATAAAGATTAGCTTTACCCCTGTCATCAAAAGATGCATTTCCCGTAACTTCATTTTCTTCTCTTTCATAATTACTTAACAACATTTTAATACATTTATGTTGTTTTACTAACTACATGCTAATTATAATTGAATGACTAGGAGATACTTTTTAAATTCAATTTACCTACCTATTTTTAGTGAAGAGACTTGGCAGGGTGATCAATATGCATAAAGGCTTTAATGCATATATTATTATTCTCATAATATACTACATGCAAAATATAATTCCTACATAAAAATGCATTACATAAGGATAAAATCTGGTGAGGAAGAGCATAACATAAATACAAATTTAAACAGAAAAAAATATAAAATTTTAAATGTTAAAGAGCTTTTTTATTTAACACAATACAATATACAGATATTATATCATAGAAATCTACACTCGAAACCTACATGATCCTGTTAACCAATGTCACCCCAATAATTTAAGAAAGGTTTTGTTAAACTTTAAAAAAGCTTATTCATGTATTTTTGGAAATGGATGGTGATAGGTATCACACCACTATTTTATTTAGAGTCCACTAAAAGAGTGATTTGTCGGTTTTATTTAGCATTACAATAAAAAATCATAATTATTAACTTAATGAGAAAGTACTTCTTTATCAAGACATTTCTACATAAGTTAAAAAGTTTGAAACCAGTGGATTTGACGATATCTATATTTCAGCAAAGTGCTTGGTACATATGCAATAGGAATTCGATCAATATTTCTTTCTTTAGCTGGCTAGTGAGAAATAGCAAACATGTCTGGCTTAAAGACCTCACAATTCAGTAAGCAAATCAGAATAAATTAACTGTTTGCAGTGTGATTAAGTGTTCCAAAAAAATGAAGTATATATGGTCCATACAAAAGAGGAAGTAATGTCTCCTTCCTAAAACAGTCAAGAAAAGGACATCTTTTATCTGTTCCCCAACTTTCCCTTCCCCCATAATATCTCCCTTTGTTGTTCCTTCCCCATAAACAGCCTTCCAATTTAAAGTTTCAGGATAAGAAGTTGAAGGGAATAGTGAAAGGAGACTGGACAAAGGGTCCACAGAGGCAAGAAGCAGGCAAGGATAGCCTGACTTTGATCAAATTACCATAAGGAAGATTTAATTCTCCTAATTCACACAGTACATCTCCAAGTCCTCAACAGTGAATTTTCAAGATACATTCCTATAGTATGTCTTCCTCTGATCTGATTTCCCCCTACCCCAAACCAGGTAACCTTCCATCAGATCTCAATTACCTTTATTCTTCTTCATCTTTGCTGGGTTTTTCTCGATTTTCTTTTCTTTATCTCTACCTTGACTCTTGCACACATAGAAATCTAGCTTGTATATAAAATGGCAAGATTTGAAGACAGTACTCAAGACTGTTCTCACTCCTAACACTACAAGTTCAGGTGCTTCCCAAAACCACCCTCAGGTTCAATAATAATTCACTGGAAGGGCTCACAGAACTAACTGAAAGCTATTATACTCATGGTTACAGGTTACAAGGAAAGGATACAAATCAAAATCAGCCAAGGGAAGAGACTCATACAGGGCAGTGTGTGGGATGGTTCCAAATACAAAGCTTCCAGGATGCATTTACTCTCTTGGCATCAACATGGCATACTGCTGATATGTGATAATATGGTATTGCCAACCAAGGAAGCTCACTGCACTTCAGTCAGTGTCCAGAGTTTTTATTGGAGCTTCATTACCTAAGCATGGTTAATCAATTGCTTGCCCAAGTGGTTTAACGAGGTCACCAGGTTGATTGATACCATATGACCCAAAGCCTCACCCTAATTCATATAACTGATGACACTACTGGGTGTAGCCAACCCCTATCCTAAACAAAAAGATACTTCTACATGTATGATATAGATTACCTCCCAGAAGCCCAGAGCAAGATCTTTCTTTGGGCAAGGCCAAATTCTTTATACATGCCTATGTGTATGTTTGTTCTATATTGCTGCCTTAAAGAATAATATTCTAATTTTAAAAATGGAATATTGATTTCGTTTGAAAATCAGAAAAAAAGGCACTATTAGAGAGAGATGATTTATTCTTCCAGGCAACTTAAATACCTTTCCAAAGCTCATACAAATAAGCTCCATATTACAGATGGTTATTTGTAAGGGAATAAAAACTTCATCAAACACCTTTAAAAATGTACACCAGAAATAGTTCACACCTACAATTGAAGGTTATGCTACAAACTAAAACAACCGCTTAAAGTTCATTTTGAAAGTAGGCAGACTATAAATTATAATTACAAATGTAAAGGTAAATATACCATCAGGACCAAAATCCTTACTAATGAAATGGAGCTGTTTTTCATTGAAATATACATTTAAATGTTTAAATGTGGGTTTATAATTACACATAGTTTCCATTTTCATTTAGTATGTCCTATTATGCCAACCTTACTGTTGGTTGGCAGAACACAATATATAGAGCCTTTTGAATCCCTTTACCACTTTAACTTACTCTCTGATCATTCGATGTTTTATATTCATAAACTTCAAAGAGAAAATTAAACTTAGTAGAAAGTAGAAAGGTATACCTCAATTTTCTGTCATATCTTTCCGAGAACGATACAAAGCATACCCTATTTTTAAGTTGGGCTTTGTTTCCTAAACACATGATTAGATAGATGTTCTGCTTTTATATCCATTTCTTTGATTCAAACATGAGCATAGTCCCTAAAAAAAAAAAACAGAGAGAGCCCTAACCGGTTTGGCTCAGTGGCTAGAGCGCCGGCCTGTGGACTCAAGGGTCCCAGGTTCGATTCCAGTCAAAGGCATGTACCTTGGTTGCAGACACATTCCCAGTAGAGGTGTGCAGGAGGCAGCTGATCGATGTTTCTCTCTCATCTGATGTTTCTAACTCTCTATCCCTCTCCCTTCCTCTCTGTAAAAAAAAAATCAATAAAATATATTTTTTAAAAAATAATAATAAATTTATCAATGAACATGTAAGCCTTCAAAGATTAGTTCAAAACTTTCCTTGTATAAAAACTTAAATTTAATTTAAATACATTATTAGCCCTAACCGGTTTGGCTCAGTGGATAGAGTGTCGGCCTGCAGACTGAGGGGTCCTGGGTTCGATTCCGGTCAAGGGCATGTACCTTGATTGCGGGCACATCCCCAGTGGGGAGTGTGCAGGAGGCAGCTGATCGATGTTTCTCTCTCATCGATGTTTCTAACTCTCTATACCTCTCCTTTCCTCTCTGTAAGAAAATCAATAAAATATTTTAAAAAATAAATACGTACATACATACATAATTAAATAAACTAGAGACCTAATGCATGAAATTTGTGCAAGAGTAGGCCTTCCTTCCCCCGGCTGCCGGCACCAGCTTCCCTCTGGCACCTGGGACCCGGGCATCTCTCACAGCTCTGCCTTCCTTGGATATATACTCAGAAGTGAATAGTTCTATTTCTTATTTTTGAGGAACTTCCATACTGTTTCCATAATGTCTGCACCAATTTGCTCTTCTACCAACAGTGCGCAAGGGTCCTCTTTTCTCCATTTCCTCACCAACACTTGTTTGTTGATTTATTTCTACTGGACTCTTATAACCCTTAAGTTATTAATCATATTACATCTGATACTATTAACTACTCTTGTCATACTCACTATACTTCGTGAGACCCTGTCTTAGTTCTGCTAATAGCTCACTATTTCTCCTCCAATTCCTCCCATAGTTCTTCGTCATCTATTCATCTACTGAATTTTCTATCTTCCAGTTCACTTCTCCTTTTACTTCATACCCTTTCTCCAGAAAGGCTCTCTGTTGGTTGCTTTCAATACCAACTATATGATGATGATGATGATGATGGGAATAGCTAACATTATTGAATGGCATTGTGTAAAAGTACAAATATAATGTTTATTTATTGACTATTTCTCCAGCCACAAATTCTCCATCTACCTGAAACATAAATCAAAAATCTAAATATGCCCACCTACATAACACATATTCATCTCATGCATGAACAAAATTGACCTCAACTTCTCTATCTCCTTTAACATGTCCTCCACCCATATTCCCTCAGTTGTAAGTATCACCATCTACTCGGACACTAAAAGCCAAAGTTGGAATATCATCCCTAGTTCCTTTGCTCTCATCATTAAATTAATCATTAAGTCTTATGTTTATAACACTAAAATATTACTGAACTTTCTCCCAACCATTCTATTCTACAGGTCTATCACTACAGCTTCCTTTTATCTATCTCCTCAAATCCACTGACCTATTGCAGACACAGTGATTTATATAAATCTAAATGTGAATCCAACCATGTCATTCCTACTTAAACCTACTGCCCATAACAAGAACATGAGAAACATTCCAACTCCTTAGTAGTCAAATAATATTAGCTAACATATGGCAAATCCATAGATTATCTCATTCATTCCTCATATTATAATATTCCTATTTTAATATTCTTAATATTCCTAATTTACTCAAAAGGAAACTGAGCTTCCACAGATTAAGAAACATAGCCAAGGTCACACAACTGTAAGTGACTTCAGAGAACACTCATAATTAACCTCTATTCTATAATGCCATAGTAATAAAGTGACTTATTTCTATTTTTGTCTCAATTAGATTACTAGATGCTAAAGGCAAGAAATTTACTCAACATTGTATTTCCAGTATTTGGGAACATGCTGATCACAAAGCAGGTGTTCCAAAAAATCTGTATTCAGTTTAAATGAACTGTTAAAAATGAATCCATGTTCCCTAGGTGGTGTGGCTGTTGGTTGGAGCGTTGTCTGTTGCACCAGAAGGTCTCAGGTTTGATTCCTGGTCAGAGTACATACCTAGTTCATGCCCGGTCAGGTTGCATACAGGAGGAGGCAACCGATCGATGCATTTCTCCCTCTCTCTCTCTCTCTCTTCTCCCTCCTTTCCTTCCTCCCTCTCTAAAATCAGTTAAAAAAAAAAATCCATGTTTGAGTAAGCCTTATGAATACCATTTTTCTTAATATTCAAATTTAGGTCTGAATAACAAAAAATGTACAATGACCACCATCTAATTATACCTAGGGCAAAACAAAGACTTCAAAAATGACTCTATGATCATTTACTATCCATAATTTAAGTCTTACTGGAGGAAGCCTCAGAGCAACTCAAGACCAATCATTTAATATGTGAAATAATAAAAGATTCAAAATCAAATATCAGTTTATTTCAAATTGTAAAGACTCTAGTATTCTAAAAGAAATAATCATAATAGCCCACAACCATCTTTCTTTTAATGCAGGTCACAAGTAAGTTAAAGCAAATATTCAAAATTCAGTATTATTTCCAAATACCAGCAAAAAACAAAAAAGTATTATTAACAAATATTGTACTCACAACAGCAACAATTTCATTTTTATAGTATAATACCTAGAATAAACCAATCAAAAATGTATATCTATGAAGAAAACAATAAAATTATACAATAAGACCTAAGCTACCCTGTTTAATCTTGTAATCACTAATCTCATATGACTATTTAAGTTTAAATTACTTAAAATTTTAAAAAATTTAAATTCAATTCATCAGTTGCAAAACCATACTTCAAATGTTCAAAGCTAAATGTGACTACTAGTTAGGTTACCATATTGGACAGTACAATACACATTTCTATCATCACAGAAAGTTCTAGTGTACAGAACTAGAGATGATAGCGTAACCTCAGATTTTGTTTTTACTTTAATTACTTCTATGTGATTTGAATTTTTCTCAAATAAACATTTGTTTTTATAATTTTCGAAGCTAACAAATTTAGCAATAATCACTATAGAAGATATATAAATATTTAAAAAACTAACCATTTTGTTTAATGTACATAGCACCTATGTGTTAATGAAATATATAAAAGAATACCTAAAATAATGAAGGAATATATATACATTTTTAAAACTCATGATAAAAATCTCACTTTTCTAAATTAATCTACAAATGCAGTACAATTCTAAACAAAATTATAGAAAGAATTTTTGTAGAATTTGACAAGCTCATTCTAAAATTTATGTACAAAAAAATAACTAAGAAAACTATTGAAAGTGTAAGAACTTGCCCTATCAAACTTTAAGAATTATTGGAAAGCTTCAGTTATAAAATAACAGGTAAGACATGGAGCTAAAAGTCGAGGAACTGCATACCATCTCACCATCACAACTTACAATTCCTAAAGTAAATGAGAGCGTTATTCACTTGAGAAACCAAACAGAAGGATCTCTGAACTAAAGGATAACAGGCAAAACAGGAGAAGTAGGGAGGGACAGATGAAAATGCCAATTTAATTATGGTACCTCTAGCCCCCTTTTTCTGACCAGCTCTAATGCTAAAACAGCCAGGCTTTATTCTTCAAAATACCTTCAGAAAGTAAACTGGAAGACTTTTCTATAAGGAAATTAAAGACTTAAAGAATAAACTTCCAGACACTAATATCAGGGGTCATCACATACCTACACACACACACACACACACAAAATGGGCTTTTAGTGTAACCACGCCACAGTCAATTCCCATTAGCGAATAAGCCCAACTCATTCATATCAACCTTCCAATGAGATATTGAGAGGTATATGGGGTGGGTGGATGTGTGTTTGAGAAAAAACAACCCACTTTTAATTCATGCAAGAATGTCCTTTGGCACTGTAACAAATTCATCCGTATCTTAAGAGGTTAACAAATAGTCATTATCTCACAGTATCTGATGGCCAAGAATTCAGGAGTGCCTTAACTGAATTTTCTGGCTCATAGTCTCTCATGAGGTTGCTGCAATCATCTTAGGGCTCAACAGAGGATTGAGAATGCACTTCTAAGTTCATTTTCATGGTTATTGGCAAGTCTTGGTTCCTTACTGGCTGCAGGCCAGAGGCCTGTTATCTCCAGCCTCCGGCCTCTCTAAGGAGAACCTGAATGTCCTCAAGACGTGGCAGTTAGCTTCTCCCAGAATGAGTAACACAAAAGAAGGCGATAAAGAGTCAGAGATAGAAACAGAAAGAGCAAGTATACAAACAAGTGAAAAAACACCCACAAGGGAAGACAGTGTTTTACAACCTAATCTCTAAAGTAGCATACCACCACTTCTGCCATTTGTCACTGGTTATACAGATCAGCCTTGGTGTAATGCAGGAGGAGAACACCAGGAGAGGGGTCACTGGGAGCTATCTTGGAGGTTGGCTATCACAGTCTGTCCTATAGCCCCGAAAGACCCCTGCCCCCATTTCTCAGATCCAGAGTACAGCCCTCCCTCATCATACAAGGTATGAACAGCAGCAAGCCTATGGCAAAAATAATGGCATGTCACCTCCAAGATTTGGCTATAAAAATGACTGCAGCTTCTATCTAGAAAAAATTACTCTCTTTCACTCTCTCAGATGACTGGCAATGCAGCAAACAGCTGTCATGTTTTTAGGACACAGAGGAGCCACGGAGATAAAAAACTGAGGACCTTAGTCCAGGAATTATTGAGAAACTGAGGCCAGCCAACAAACAGTATGAGTGAGCTTGGAAGCAAACCCATTAGCCACAGTTGAGCCTTGAAATGATCGCCACCCTGGCCAACAGACTGCAGCAACTTAATTAGAGACCCTAAACCAGAACTACTCAGCTATGCCACACTCAACTTTCTGATCATCAGAAACTGTGAGAGATACTAAATGTTTGTTATTTTAAGCAGCCAAGTTTTGGGGTAATGTGTTACTCAGCAATAGATAATTATTATTACACAGTAAGTGATAACTTTATTAAGGCATTTTTTAAATTTATAAAAGCAATTCAGGATTGTTACAAAAATCTTAAATATTACAAAATGTGTAAATAGAAGTACCCACTCTAGCCACGCCACCCTCTCATGACTGTTAAAGAGTTTAAAACATATCCTCTTAAACTTTATCTTATTCCTATGCAAATAAATGGAATGAACTTTTTTTAAATATATTTTTATTGATTTCAGAGAGGAAGGAGAGGGAGAGAGAGATAGAAACATCAATGATGAGAGAGAATCGTTAATCAGCTGTCTCCTGCATGCCCTCTACTGGAGATCAAGCCCGCAACCTGGGCATGTGCCCTTGACCGGAATTGAACCTGGGATCCTTCAGTCCTCAGGCCGACACTCTATCCACTAAGCCAAACCAGCTAGGTGGAATGAACTTTTTAATGTTTTAGCCTTACATGTGACAAGTCAAAGGTCACCTTAAATATTGGAGGAAAGTCTCCATTGTGAAAAAGAAAGACCACAATAAACAATCAGAAAAAAAGCAATTCACAGAAAAGAGATAAAGCAGGAAACAGAAGAAAAACCTGCAAAAACCAAACAAGAATATCTCTAATTAATATGTCTAGACAGACAAGAAAAAAAAAACTACACTCATAACACAAGAACAAAATGTTACATAATAATTTACTAATAGCAAGGACCAAAAAAAAAAAAAGATATTAAAAGCTTCTACAGAGAAAAAACAAAACAAAAAACTGACGATATACAAAGTGACAAGATGTGTTCCATGCTGGCAGATAATGACACAAGCCTTCAAAGAAAATTCTACACTAACAAAGCAAGGGGGGGGGGGGGGGGGGGGGGGGGGTGTGTGTGTGTGTGTGTGTGTGTGTGTGTGTGTGTGTGTGTGTGTGTGTGTGTGTGTGTGTTGGGGGGCAGGAGGGAATGTGCCATATATACTCATGCACTCTTTTTCTTAGGATGCTACTGAAGGATATTCTACACACACAAACAAGAAACCAGTAAAGAAGGTATGAGACACAGGAAAGAAGAGATCCAAACAGGAGAAAGTCAAAATAAAGTTCCAGGAAGACTGATGTAAGTCTAATAGCACAAACAGTTCAATTCGAGAGCACAAAAACAGAGAACCCTAGAAGGGAGGTCACCTGAGGCAAAGAGGATGCTAGACTTGCTGATTTCGAGGAACAGAGAAAAGGGATGAAGAAGAAAGGCAGTGATAGACTTAAAGAGCAGCTTGAAAATTTGAACCCATATAGAAAATGGTACAAATGAACAGAGGATGCAATAAGTAACTGTAAGGAAAACAAAAATCTATGTAAGTAATCACAATCCACAATTTCATTCACAAGTGATTAATGACTTGTTTTAATGTAATAAGTAATACTAGTGACCCGGTGCACAGATTCGTGCACATTGAAAGGAAATTAATTAGTGGCCAATGAGGTGAGACTGGATGAGATGGCCCACACACACCCTGGAACCAACCTCCCTCAGTCTCTCCCTGGCGTCTGCAGAGTGGGGTCCCTCCGGCAGGTGGGGTCCCTTGGCCTGGCCTGCAGGGATTGGGCCAAAAATGGCTCTCTGACATCCCCTGAGAAGTCCCAGAGTGTGAGAGGGCACTCTGCAAAGTTGCTGTCATACAGGGTGTAGAATGCCAATGCAAGTGTGCAATAAACCAGATTTGGGGCCGACAGTGCCCCAGCAACAACATAACACACAGTCGAAGGTAGAATCATGCAGCCCAACAAGGAATCGGCTCCCTCCTCTCTGGTTTCGGGGTGTGTCACCCAAGAACCGCCACTGCCAAGTCACTGCAGCTCGGCAGCTATGTTGAGCGTCTGCCCCCTGGTGGTCAGTGTGCATCATAGCGACTGGTCAGATGGTCAGACACAGCATATTAGCCTTTTATATATATATATGGGAAAGATGAAGAGGAGGTGGTGGTAGGTGAAAGAGAGCTAAATCTTTAGGTATCAAAATAGGCAGTCAATATATAATATCTAAAATTGACAAGCCAAGAAAAAGCTACATAGAGTACTCAGACTGCCCCTGAGTTTAAGAATGTGAGGTAGATGGTAGACATGGAAAATTAACCTTCAATTCACCTAATCTCACAGCAAACATTCAGGAATGATCAGGGGTTTTTACCAGTTACTAGAACCTGGTCAGTAAGAAGGAAAACCATCAAGACCATATAAAAATCCTCGTAAGAATGGCAAAAGCAAAGTTCTCAGAAGGTCACAGGGAATTATCTCTACCATTACCCAGTTTAGGTGATCTCATCCCATAGGGACTTGAAGATCAAGTGTGTTCATCCACATTAAGTGCTATTTTGTCTTCTCATCTGGAAGTCATCCTAATGGAATCATGTTATTGTATCCTTTCCTTACATTAAAGGAACTCTATCCTTTGCCTCTCCAATCAATCACCTTTATGAAAATCACACCATAGCAATATGTCTAAGTATATTATTTAGAGATAGATGGATACCAGGAAAAAAAACAGCTAATAGAAATTTAAAATGGTTTCTTCTGGAAAAACAGCACTTATGGGGAATGGGATAAATGCAAGGGCAGAGGTAGAAGATGCAGCAAAGGACCAACATTTTTACTTTAAAAACCTTTAGTACTAGTTTACTTTTTAACTAGTACTAGTGTTATATTGATAATTTTCTATCAGAAATGCCAAATACATTTTTTGAAAAAGAATCAAAACAATATTTTATCAGAAGAATTTCGATAGTTAACTCATTCTCATAGTGTAAGATATTAATAAGTATATATTTAATTCATTTTTTATAGAACCTAGCAAACCATTCCTGGATAATTCAGAGTTCAAATGCAAAACAGTTACCTAAACATGGCCTGGAATGTAAGCTAAATATGGTTTATTGAAATAATAGGAAACATTTTCAAGCATATTCTGGAAGAAATGTTAGAAATTTAAGGAAAGTATCTACCTTTTATGAATAGGATGCAAAAGCTTGCTTTCTAATATCCAAGTAATAAATGTAAAAATCATGGCTAAAAGTTAAAAATCTGCCCCCCCCCCAAAAAAAAAAATAGAACTTCAGTTGGCCATTTCAGGATCAGCAGCTAATAAAACAAAGAAACTATTTAAGTGCCCAGTAGTGTTAGCACACAGCTGCCAGATCATAATCATTCTGATCACATATGCATGAACTTTTAAAAACAAACATCCAAAACATAGTGTAGAATGAAAACAAATTACCTAAGACTAAACATAGTATTATCCCATAAACAAAAACATCTATCTCTCTAGGTTACATAAGCTAAGATATGCCTAGAGGCACATCTTATCAAAAGAGTAACACTAGTTACACATCATAATATTTTATCAAAATAGTAACACTAGTTACATAGCATAATATTTCAAATTTTGTACTTTCTCTTTGTATTTTTATAAGGTATTTGATTTTTAATGTTTAATATCCAAATTATATAAAGAACTCATAAAACTCAACACCAAACAACCCAATTAAAATGGACAGAGGACCTGAACAGACATGTCTCCCAAGAAGACATACAAATGGCCAACAGATATAGGAAAAGATGATCAACTTCATTAGCTATTAGGAAAATAAAAACTACAATGAGATACCACCTCACACCTGTTAGAATAGCTATTATCAATAAGGGCAAGTAATAACAAGTATTACAGAAGTTGTGGAGAAAAGGGAACCCTCATTCACTGCTGCTGGGAATGTAAACTGGTACAGCCACTATGGGAAACAGTCTGGTGGTTCCTCAAAAAATTAATAGAGATACTTTATGACCCAGCAACCCCTCTTCTGAATATCTACTGAAAAACACGAAAACAGGGCCCTGGCAAGGTGGCTCAGTTGGTTGGAGCGTCGATCTGTTCACAAAAAGATTGCGGGTTTAAACCTCCGTCGGGGTGCATATGGGAGGCAACCAATCGATGTTTTTCTCTTCCTTCCTCTCTCTCTAAAAATCAATAAAAAACATACCCCTCAGGTGAATTTTAAAACAAAAACTCGAAAACATGTATTCACAAAGATATATGCACACCTAAGTTCATTGCAGCATTACTTATGGAGGCCAAGATGTGGAGACAACCAAAGTATCCTTCAATGAGGCCAAGATGTGGAGACAACCAAAGTATCCTTCAATAGAGGGTTGGATGTAGACAATGTGGTATAGCCTCAGCCGATTCGGCTCAATAAATAGAGCATTTGCCCTCGAATTGAAGGGTCTCAGGTTCGATTCCGGTCAAAAGGGCACATACTTCAGTTGCAGGCTTGATCCCAAGCCCTGCTCATGTGGGAGGCAACCAATGGATGTGTCTTTCTCACATCAATGTTTCTCTCTGTGTGTCTCTCCCCTCCCTTACACTCTCTAAAATCAATGGGAAAATATTCTCAGATGAGGAATAACAAAAAATGAGATAATGGAGTATTACTCAACCACAAGAAAAGACAAAATACTGCATTTGCAACAACATGGATGGACCTTGAGAATATTTTTTCCTCCAGTTTTCAAATTTTATATTTAGGAATTAAAATACAATTTTATAATGTGCAATGTTAGCTCTTTTTGTTAATTTAATAAATCTTTATTGTTCAAGTTATTACAATTATTTCTCCTTTCCCCCCCCATAGCACCCCTCCATCCGGTTCCCACCCCACCCTCTGCCCTTACCTCCCCTCCACTGTCCTCATCCATAGGTGTATGATTTTTGTCCAGTCTCTTCCTGCACCTCCCATACCCCTTTCCCCCTGAGAATTATCAGTCCACTCCCTTTCTATGCCCCTGATCCTATTATATTCACCAGTTTAATTCACTTGATTTTTAGGTTCACTTGTTGATAGATTATGTATTTGTTGTTCATAATTTTTATCTTTACCTTTTTCTTCTTCTTCCTCTTCTTAAAGAATACCTTTCAGCATTTCATATAATACTGGTTTGGTGGTGATGAACTCCTTTAGCTTTTCCTTATCTGTGAAGCTCTTTATCTGACCTTCAATTCTGAATGTTAGCTTTGCTGGGTAGAGTAATCTTGGTTGTAGGTTCTTGCTGTTCATCACTTTGAAGATTTCTTGCCACCCCCTTTTGGCCTGCATAGTTTCTGTGGAGAAATCAGCTGACAATCGTATGGGTGCTCCCTTGCAGGTAACTGTTTTTCTCTTGCTGCTTTTAATATTCTCTTTGTCTTTTGCTCTTGGCATTTTAATTATGATGTGTCTTGGTGTGGTCCTCTTTGGATTCCTTTTGTTTGCAGTTCTGTGCGCTTCCTGGACTTGCAAGTCTATTTCTTTCACCAGGTGGGGGAAGTTTTCTGTCATTATTTCTTCAAATAGGTTTTCAGTATCTTGCTCTCTCTCTTCTTCTGGCACCCCCATAATTCCGGATGTTGGTACGCTTGAAGTTGTCCCAGAGGCTTCTTACACTATTTTCAAATTTTTGGATTTTTTTTTCTTTTTCCTTTTTCGGTTGAGTGTTTTTTGCTTCTCTGTATTTCAAATCTTTGACTTGATTCTTGCGTTTCACTAGTCTGTTGTTGGGTCTCTGTATAATATTTTTTATTTCATTCAGTGTATGTTTAATTTCTAGTTGGTCCTTTTTCATATCTTCAAGGGTCTTGCTAAATTTATCAGCCTTTTCTAGGATATTCTTGAAAAGCCTTATAACCGTGGTTTTGAATTCTATATCCAGTCGTTTGTTTTCTCCATTTCTTTCGTTTGTGATCTGTTTCTTTGTCGCAGCATTTTCGCTGCTTCCCTGAGTTGGTAGGATAGCTTTGTGTGGTAGGTGTCCTATATGGCCCAGTGGGTTGGTCTCCCCAGTTAACCTGATGTGGACACTCTTGGTGCACCCCTTTGTGAACTGTGTGTACAGCCTTGTTGTAGTTAAGTCTTGATTGTTGTTGGTATCACTGGGAGGAATTGACCTCCAGGCCAGTTCGCTGTGAGGGTCAGCTGTGTCTATGCTGGGAGAAGTTCGGTGCTGGAGACAGCCTTATAGGATCAGACTTGCAAAATTGCAAAAGCCTCTGTGCTCAGCTTGGATGGGGCGGAGTCTCAGGGCAGAGCAGGCAGTCTTGGCTTCCTGTCAGCCCTGCCCTTGTGTGCACGCCTCCAGATCGCTGCCTTCCACGGCTCCCCTGAGTTTCCACGTGACAGTCCAGGTTCCCCCCATAAGAGCGTGGGTCCCCAGGGGTTCGCCCAGAACTGGGGTTCAGTGCAGTCAGGAGCTTCCGACTCCCTTCCGCTAGGGACAGCCTGCGGCTACCTCCACATTCAGGCTTCTCTGCAAGCACTCACGCGCACGCACCTCCAGACCCCCGCCTGCCGCGGCTACCCTGGGGTCTCCAAGTCTCCATGTGCCTTTCTCTCTACCTGACAGTCCAGACTCCCCCTGTATGAGCCTGGGTTCACGGGGTTTCGCCCGGAACTGGGGTTCAGTACAGTTGGAACTGGGGTTCAGTGCAGTCGGGGGCTTCCTTCTCCCTCCCGCCAGAGAAAGTCAGCCAGGCACTCAGCCGCCCTTCTCTGCGCGCATGTCTCTGTACCTCAGCCCTTTGCCGCTCCTCTGATTCTCCATGAGCTTTTCTCTTTCCTTCTAGTTTCAGAATTTCCACTCAGCCAGCCTTCCTGTGGTTCTGGATGATGTCCGTTCTGTCTTTTAGATGTAGTTTTGAAATTGTTGTGCAAGGCAGCAGTTTAGGTGCTTACCTATGCCGCCATCTTGGTTTCTCTTGGACCTTGAGAATATTATACTAAGTGAAATCAGTCAGAAAAACTAAGAACCATATGATTTCACTCATATGTGGGATATAAAACAAACTGTGGACACAGCAGTGTGGTGGTTACCAGAGAAAAGGGGCTAGGGAGGTGTGGCATGGGGGGGGGGGTGGGAAGTGGAAAGGGACTAATAAATGGTGATGAAAGATGGTTTGACTTTGGGGTTGTGGGCACATAATGCAATATACAGATGTTGAATCATAGAAATGTACACTTGAAACTTGTATGATCCTATTAACCAAGGTCACCTAAATAAATTTAATAAGTCATATATAATAAAAGCCTAATATGCTAAGTATCTGGTTGTCCATTCAACCAATCAAAGCGTAATATGCTAATGACATGCTAAGGCCACTCAACCACTCGCTATGACATGCACTGACCACCAGGGGGCAGACAGTTGACCAGTCAACCAGTTGCTATGACATGCACTGACTACCAGGGGGCAGTCAACTGGTTGACCAGTCGCTATGACGTGCACTGACCACCAGGGGGCAGATGCTCCAACCAGTAGGTTACCTTGCTGCTGAGGTCTGGCCGATTGGGACTTAGCAACACTGGCCGGACATGCCCTGGAGCCCTCCTGCGGTCCCTCACCAGCTGGCCAACCTCCCACATCCCTCCCTGGCCTTGATTGATTGTGCACCAGTGGGGTCCCTGAGCCTGACCAGCGCTCTCTCGCAATCCGGGACACCTTGGGGGATGTCAGAGAGCCGAGTTCGGCCCTATCCTGCAGGCCAGACCGAGAGATCCTACTGGTGCAGGAATTCATGCACAGGGCCTCTAGTAATTTTAATAAAATAAAATAGTGACCATTAATTAGTTGACTTCTGGAAAAAATATCTCACACGAAGCAAACTTCAAATCCATGAACTCAAGTTCAATTGATTTTCTTTTTTATTTATAAAGCTTTGAGTTAAAACTGACATACAATATACTGTATATATTTAACGTTTTAATACATGTATATACTCATGAAATCATCACATAATCAAGATAAGGAACACACCCCTAAGAGCTCCCAACTGTCCCTTTGTAATCTCTCCTTCCCATCCTCCACCACATCCTTGTCAATGCATGTGAAACCAATTACCTGTTTTATTACTGTGTAGATGAAATTGAATTTCCTATAGTCTCATAAATGGATTCATACATTCTTTTTGTGTGGTTTCTTTTTTTTTTTATTTTGCAATTACAGTTTACATTTAATATTGTTTTAGTTTCAGGTATACAGAATGATGGTTAGACAATCATATCCTTTACAGAATGATGCCCTGATATTTCAAGGACCCATCTGACACCATACATAGTTATTACAATATTAACTATACTAGAGGCCCGATGCATGAAGATTCGTACAAGAATGGGCCTTCCTTCCCCTGGCTGCTGGCACCACCTTTGCTCCAGCCGGAGCTGCCTTTCCGCCTTTGCTCCGGCCCGAAGCCACCTTTCCACCTTCCCTCCTTCCCACGCTGCCCAGAGGCCCGGAGTGGCTGGGGGCGGTGCAGAACGCCTGCATCCTGTCCCTGGCCGCTTGGTACCTGTGTATGCAAATTAACCCATATTTGTTGGGTTAATTTGCATACTCTCTCCTGATTGGCTGATGGGCATCACGATGGTACAGTCAATTTGCCTATTTCTCTTTTATTATTATAGATTTCCTGTGCTATACTTTATATCTCCATGACTATTCAGCAACTACCAATTTGTACTTCTTTATCCCTTTACCTTTTCGTCCAGCACCCCAAATCCCCTCCATGCTGATAACCATCAGTCTGTTCTCATTATCTATGAGGCAGTTTCTGTTTTGTTTGTTCATTTATTTTGTTCTTCACAGTCCATATATAAGTGAAATCATATGGCACTTGTTTTCCTCTGACTTATTTCACATAGTATAATGCTCTCTGGGTCCATCCATGCTGTCACAAACAATAATATTTCATTCCTTTTTATGGCCGAGTGATATTCTATTGTATATATGTAGCACAGCTTTTTTATTCACTCATCCATTGATGGGTGCCTGGGTTGCTTCCATACCTTAGCTAATGTAAATAATGCTGCAATGAACATAGGGGTGCATATAGTCTTTCGAATCAGTGTTTTGGATTTCTTCAGATATATACCCATAAGTTGAATTGCTCTGTCTCATAAGGCAGTTCCATTTTTAATTTCTTGAGGAACCTTCATACTGTTTTTTATAGTGTTTGCACCAATCTACATTATCTCACCACTTGTTTGTTGAATTATTGATAAGAGCCATTCTGACAAGTGCAAGGTTGTGGTTTTAATTTGTATTTCTCTGATGATTAGTGATATTGAGCATCTTCTCATATGTCTACTGGCTATCTCTATGTCATCTTTGGAGAAGTGTCTATCCAGGTCCTGTACCCATTTCTTAATTGGATTGTTTGGGGTTTTTTGGGGTTGAGTTTTGTAAGTTCTTTATAATTTTTAGATATGAACCCCTTATCACATATATCATTGATGAATATGTTCTCCTATTCAGTGTGTTCTTTTAGTTGGTAGTTTTCTTTGCTGTGCAAAAACTATTTATTCTGATATAGTCCCATTTATTATTTCCTTTCCCTTGCCTGAGGAGGTATATCAGAAAAAAATATTGCTATGAAAAATATCTAAGATTTTACTGCCTTTGCTTTCTTCTAGGATTTTTATGGTTTTGAGTCTTACATTTAACTCTTTAATCCATTTTGAGTTTATTCTTGTGCATGGTGTAAGAAGATGGTCTAATTTCATTTCTTATATATACCTGTCCAATTTTTTCAACATTTCTTGAATAGACTATGTTTACCCCATTTTATGTTCTTACCTCCTTTGTCAATTAATTGACCATAAGGCTTATTTCTGGATTCTCTATTCTGTTTTATTAATCTACTAGAGGCCCCGTGGATGGATTCATGCACATTGAAAGGAAATTAATTTGAAGGTGGCCGGTGGGGCAGGACTAAGCGAGATGGGCTGGACACACCTGGATGGTGCGGGGGCTCAAAGGGCATCTGTGGAGTGAGCAGGGGTTCCTCTGGCAGGTGGGGTCCTTCAGCCTGGCCTGCGGCGATTGGGCTGAAATCTTCAGTCTGACATCCCCCAAGGATTCCCAAGTGCAAGAGGGCACTGTGCAAAGTTGCTGTCGCTTAGCATTTCCTGCATTGAGCGTCTGCCCCCTGGAGTTCAGTGTACATCATAACTACCGGTAAGTCTTAGCATTTTATGTATATAGATATGTCTGTTTTTATGTAAGTACCATGCTATTTTGATTCCTATGGCCTTGTAGTATAGTTGGATTTCAGGTAGTGTGATTCCTCCAGCTTTGTTCTTTCTCGGGATTGCTGTGGTTATTTGGGGTCTTTTGTAGTTCCATATAAATTTTTGGAATACTTGTTCTAATTCTGTAAAATACGCCATTGGTATTTTGAGAAGAATTGCATTCAATCTACAGATTGCTTTAGGAAGTATGGACATTCTAATGATGTTAAAATTCTTTCTATCCATGAACACGGTATATGCTTCCACTTATTTGTATCGTCTTCAATTTCTTTCTTCAGTATCTTATAAGTTTCTGAATACGGGTCTTTTATATCCTTGGTTAAATTTATTGCTAGGTTTGTTTTTATTAAACAACTAGGGGCCCAGTGCATGAAGATTCGTGCACGGGGAGGTGGGTCCCTCAGCCCAACCTGCACCCTCTCCAATCTGGGAGCCCTCGGGGAGCCCTCTCCAATCCGGGAGTTTCTGTCTTTGCAATCATATGAGCAAATTGTCTGAGACCCCAACCCAGTTTGGTTTGTTGCTCAGAGAATAATAGAGGCATTTTTTTTCTTTGCTTCATTGGTGGAGATTTCCTGGAAATTTTAGGATATCTTCCCTTTAATTTTTCCTAGACACTCTGATTTTACTTATGTCTCTCACCTTTGCTTTCCCTCCATCCCTCACCACAACAGTAACTTGCTCCAGGCTCACTTTGCTCTAGTGTCTAGAAAATCAGTCTGCCACCAGAACTATGATTCCCAGCATTCCTGGTACTCCCCGCGCACATGGTTTTCCCTTCCTGCTCTGTCTCCTTCCTGTCTCCATCCCACAGCCTCCCGCTCTGCCAAGTCCTCCAAGCCACCAGCTGTCCTTCTCTGCTCTCCGTCTGGTGGCCTGGGGAGCCAAGTTCCTCCAGCTTAGGAGTGAGTATGCAAATTAACCCGACAATTAATCTTTGTCGGGTTAATTTGCATACTCACTCCTAATTGGCTGGTGAGCGTAGCAGACGTACAGTCAATTTACATGTTTCTCTTTTATTATAAAGGACTGTGATAGAATTCTTAGTTTCTCTTTCTGATAGGTTCATTATTGGTATATAAAAGTGCAACCAATTTCTGGGTATTTTGTATTAGAGGCCTGATGCAAAAAGATTCCTGCAAGAATGGGCCTTCCTTCCCCTGGCTGCCAGAACCGCCTTCTCTCTGGCCCGGAGCCACCTTTCCGCTCCAGCCCAGAGCTGCCTTTCCGCTCCAGCTTGGAGCTGACTTTCCGCCTTCCCATGCTGCCCAGAGGACCAGAGCAGCTGGGGTGGTGCAGAATGCCTGCATCATCGCCATGGCAATGATGCAAGCATCCCACCCCATCCCCCGCCGCTCAGTGCCCATGTATGCAAATCAACCCGCCATCTTTGTTGGGTTAATTTGCATACTCATTCCTGATTGGCTGTGGGTGTCACAAAGGTACGGTTAATTTGCAACTTACTCTTTTATTAGTGTAGATTCTGTTACTTTACTGAATTCACTTATCAGTTGAATAAGAGTGGCCATCCTGTCTTGTTCCTCATCTTAAAGGAAATGCTTTTAGTTTTTGCCAATTGAGAATGATGTATGTTCCTTCTATATCCACTATGCTGAGGGTTATTGTTTTTTTTTTTTTAATATATTTTTATTGGTTTTAGAGAGGGAGAGGGAGAGAGAGAGATAGAAACATCAATGATGAAAGAGAATCATTGATCGGCTCCCTCCTGCACGCCCCCCCACTGGGGATTGAGCCCGCAACCCCAGGCATGTGCCCTTGGCCGGAATCGAACCTGGGACCCTTCATTCTATCTGCAGGCCAACATTCTATCCACAGCCAAACTGGCTAGGGCAGTGCTGAGGGTTTTTATCAAAAATGGGTGCTGGATTTTGTCAAATACTTTTTCTATATCTATTGATATGATGTGATTTTTATCCTCCATTTTATGTGATATATCATCTTTACTGATTTACAGATAATGTAACAACCTTGCACCCCCAGAATAAATCCCACTTGATCATGGTGTATGATCTTTTTAATGTATTACTGGATCTGGTTTGTTAGCATTTTGTTTAGGATTTTAGAATTTGTGTTCATCAGGAATATTGGCCTTTAATTTCTTTTTCTTTGTCATATCTTTGTCTGGTTTTGGGATTAAGATAATGCTAGCCTCATAAAATGAGCTTAAGAGTCTTCCCTCCTTTTGAATTTTCTGGAATAGTTTGAGGACAGGAGTTACTTCTTTGAATGTTTGGTAAAATTTGCCTGTGAAGCCATCCAGTCTAAGACTTTTCATTTGTTGTGAGTTTTTTTTATTACTGCTTCAATTTCACTAGTTGTAAGCTGTCTATTCAGATTCTTTTATTCTTCCTAATTCGGTTTTAGAAGATTGTATTGTTGGAGAGTGGGAATTTTTGAGCACTACTGAGGCTGTGGACTATGCCCCAGATAGAGCTGTCAGTGCTGACGCCAGGCCAGGCCTTGAGATACGGTCTCATGGCCCCTTCCCAGCACGTAGGCCTTCTTTCATAGAACACTGTCAGCTTTCTGAAGAACAGGATGACCCTGTGAATAACATGGTCGTCAATGGCATGACTCTGACGTTGCTTGGGAAAAACTGTTTTGTCTTGGGTTACTTGCTCTGCAAGAACAGGATGTGGTTAATGTGCTTAAAAAGTGGTCCTGCACAAAGGGTAGGGGGGCTGCTCTCTGGACTCCCTGCATGGAGAATGGCAGAGCAGTCGCCCGGCCAGCTAATACAGGCTCTTTGCTATTGCATCAGACTCGGCTCCTTGGTAGGTTTTTGGGGATCCTGAACACTAGGCACAACAGTATGTTTCTAGGAATTTATCCTTTTCATTCAGATTGTACAATTTGTTGGCATATAGATGTTTGTTATTTTCTTACAATCCTTTGTATTTCTGTGGTTTCAGTTTTACTGCTCCTCTTTCATTTATGATTTTATTTGGGTCCTCACTCAATTTTTCTTAATGACTCTGGTTAAAGGTTTGCCAATTTTGTTTCTTTTCAAAGAACCAGCTCTTAGTTTCATTGATCTTTTGAATTGTTTCCTTGGACTCTATTTCATTTATTTCTACTCTATTCTGTTATTATTTCCTTCCTTCTACTCACTTTGGAATTTGTTTGTTGTTCTTTTTCTAGTTTCTTTAAAAGTGTAAGGTTAGATTGTTTGAGATTTTTCTTGTTCCTTGAGGTAAGGCCTGTAATGCTATGAATTTCCTCATAAGACTGCTTTCACTATGTCCCAGAGGTTTGCGGTTGTTGTGTTCTCATTTTCATATTTCAAGGTAGCTTTTGATTTCTTCCTTGATCTCGTTGTTATCCCATTCATTATTTAGTAACATGTTAGTCTCCATGTCTTTGTATTTTTCAGTTTTTTCCTTGTGATTGATTTCTAATTTCATACCGTTTTCATCAGAGGAGATGCTTGATTTGATTTCAATCTTCTTAAATTTATTGAGACTTGTTTTGTATCCTAACATGTGGTCTATCCTAGAAAATGTACAATGTGCACTTAAAAAGAATGTATATTCTGCTGTTTTGGGGTGAAATGATCCACTGACATTAATTTAAATTTGGGGAATTTTTTAATTTTGAAAATTGGGAATTAAATCATTAAATAAATCATATATACCTCTTCCTTGCAAAGAATAAAAAAATAAAGTTTAAATGAAAATAGCAATAGGAATGACTAAATGTACCAAATTTTCCCAGGGAAAATTGTGGTCAAGTACTCAATAAATAATGATAGTACACCTGCAAACACGTTTAAATTACCTGAGTTTTTCTCCAATTGAAGGTGTTACACAGTAAATTCAATTCTACAGAGTTTTCATCGGTTTCTCTTTAGATATGTTTCACATAGTACATATGAAGAGTGTAATACTTACTTATCAAGGAAATCCTTATCCACTACAGCAGTGATGTCAAGAAGAGGATTTCCCATTCCAAAGAGAATATTTTCACTAAAAAAACAAAACACAAGCACAAGTTAGAAATAATTCTGAAAGTAAGGTGATGTGTAAAATGCACACAAATATAAATATCTTTACCTCATCATGGAAAATAAACCTAACATATTCGTTTATTAAACCTTTTCTTTTCCTATTACATGTAGAACAACTTAGAGGTAGCACAAATCCATTTAGAAAGCATGATGACTTAAAAATGGGATGAAATAAAATATAAGAAACCAGATCATGTGATTTTTTCCTAATACTCAATAGTCAATGATTCAATTTAATTAATTTTAATGATTTTTTAAAGATCTCTTACAACAAAGTTTTATACTCAATAAACATAATAATTAGCTCAATCTAACTAGTAAGACACCCAACTACTGAAAGTTATTAGAGAGCATGGAGCAAGTCCTGGAGGAGTCAAGGACACGGAAGCTCATGTCCCCATATACCTCCATACCTTGCTGCAATATTATAATTTACAATAAGAAATATATATTGTTAGGTGATTATTGCTCAATCTTTTCAGCAAACCATGTGAAAGGTGATTCAGAGCTTCTTGACTAAAGTATAAAAGGAGAGAATTTATACATTAACTATTGTCCTGCCTTGCAAGAGAGATGCTGTCAAGCTGCAATGGTTCTAAGTTTCTGTAGAACCTATTGCAGCAACAGTGGCTGTCTAAGAGGTGTAAACACTGGAACTTAAAGTAGCACATAAAAGGTGTCTCCATACAGTCAGTTAAGTAAAAACTACTCAATAATTTATCAAAGCAAATGACTTTAAACTACTCATGTAATGTTTTCCTCTCCATCATTGTACATAGTTGACAAACTACTATATATGACTTCCCTGTAATATGACAAATGAACTCTACTAAAAACACTAGTTCTTTAAAATGGTTAGTTACTTAAATGCAAGCACATATAAACTAGAGTCCAGGCCAGTAAATAATAAGGTATGTATTACCCTTCTTAAATGATGAAGGCACTATATAAGTAAGCATTTATTTTTTTCTTGTTTTACTAGATGTGAATAACATGGGGTCAACTGTGACTGATCAATACTGGATTTACTATTTTTGTTGCAAGTCTTAGTAGTATCTTTTTCCTGGAATATATATTAGCATAAAAGATTCTCAATAACTTTTATTTATTTTTTTTTTCAGAGAGGAAGTGTAATTTTTAAAGTCTCATAATTCAGGGCTCCAGCCAACATAAACCTATATTGTATTACTTTTTTGGGCACCTAACAAATTTTGTGCATAAATATTAGAGTAAAAGTCCTGGAGAAAAAAAATTGCTTAGGTATTGATATATTAATGTTGATTGGCCCTCAGAACAATAGAAATGTTTAGTTATACTTACGGTGCTAGAATAAATAATATAATGAGTATCCTTAACTCTTACACTAATCATTCTCTTTTTAAATCCAGAAACCTCAGCTTCTTGTGTGATTCTTCTCTCTCAGCAACAACCATCTTACTAATAACTCCATCTTCTTGGTGGGGACATGAGATGGCCATAAAAGGTTTTGAAAAGTTCTGCATATGCCTTATTATCTAGAATGCCATGTATATGTGCTCAGGACTATGGGCATGATCAAGCCAGAAAAAGCCCTAGTCAATAACTTCTGAGCAGGAGGCCCTGCACAAGCAGGAAATGCAGGCTAAGAAAGAGTTGTAAGCCAGAATCAGTGTTGAAGATACGCCTCAACATGCACAAAGAGTCTCTCAGCAAAGAATGGCAGACAATAATATAGGCAAAAATGTATTCCTCACACACTGCTATTGGAAATGTAAAATGATGCAGTATCAGTTCCTCAAAAAAGGAAGCATAATATTACCATTTGACCCAGTAATTCCAGTCCTAAGCATATATCCAGGAGAAATGAAGACATGTGACAAGACAATAGGATGGTGAAGGTCTAGGGTAGGGGGAGAAAATGGAGGGAGGGCTAGAAGGGGTCAATGGGAGATAAAAGGGGACATATATAATAGTTTCAACGGTAGAGATTTTTTTAAAAAAAGAAAATGGTTGCCCAGTGGAACAGGGAGTGGGATGAATTAAAAAGAGGCAGGAGAGAATTTTCTGGAGAGATGAACATGTTTTGTATGCTAACCTAGGTGGTATCTACACAAAAATTTTTTTCAAAATTTAGTAAACTTGGAATCTGTGATTTCACTACTACACATAAAAAAGAAAAAAAAGAAGAAAAAAAGCCAACAGCATAATTTAAGTGAAAAGACTAGGGACACATTTGTGTTCCTTAGATTATGCAAGGCCATTCTTCCCATTTGTATTCTAGATCCTATGCCTTCTTGCATACTCAATGAAATGATCTCATTCCTCTGTCCAGCATCATCTACTTTTTTGCTTTCTACTGGATCACTCCTTTCAGCATACAAGTATGTTGAAATTCAGCCCCTCTTAACTCTCATATATCTCCAGCTACTATTATCCCTGCTCCTCATTACAGTAAAACATTTCTAAAATACTGTCTATTCTGTTAAATAGCAAGTTCCCCTTAACTAGATAAAATTATTCATTTTAAATTCAATTTTCAGGAGCACAGGTATGGCATAAAAATGACTCACAATTACATAGGAATTTGCAGCTATCAAAAATTTTTATATGTGTTATCACCTTTAAATCTTTATAATAATTCTATTGGTTAGGTATTGCTACGATCTCCATTTAACAGAAATAAAAAGTTCAGAAAAGTTTTATAACCTGCCAAAGGTCAGAAGACAAATAAATGATTCCTAACTTCAAAGCACGTGCTTTCTTATTCAATACTAGTGGCCTGGTGCACAAAATTTGTGCAAAGGGGGGGGGGAGGGTCCCCGCAGCCCAGCCTGCACCCTCTCCAATTGGGGACCCCTTGGGGCATGTCCGACTGTCAGTGTGGGATCGGGCCTAAACCAGTAGTCGGACATCCCTCTTGCAATCTGGGACTGCTGGCTCCTAACTGCTCACCTGCCTGCCTGCCCCTAACTGCCCTCCCCTGCCAGACTGATCTCACCCCCAACTTCTATCCCCTGCTGGCCTGATCTCGCCCCCAACTGCTCTCCCCTGCTGGCCTGATCTCTGCCTCTGCCTGCCTAATCACCCCTAACTTCCCTCCCCTGCCAGCCAGATCTCGCCCCCAACTGCCCTCCCCTGCCGGCCTGATCTTGCCCCCAACTGCCCTCCCCTGATGGCCTGATCTCACCCCCAACTGCTCTCCCCTGCCAGCCTGATCACCCCTAACTGCCTCTGCCTGCCTGTTCACCCCTAACTGCCCTCCCCTGCCGACCTGATCTCATCCCCCAACTGCTCCCCCCTGCCGGCCAATTTGGTTCTGATGGTCAGTTTCTATGCCAGTCAGTGTCTCTGGGCCTATCTCTGGGCCTGATCAGCAGCCCCGCGGAGGACTGGAGGGAAACAGAGGCACGGCTACTGGTGAAGCCTGGAGAGAAAGAGAGAGGCAACGGCTGATCAACAGCTGCCACGGAGGCTGAGGATCAGACCCTGCCTCTCTCTTCGGACCTCTCTCTGGGCTTGATCCACAGCCCCCTTGGCAGTCAGTGCTGGGTTGCCGTGCACTGACTGCAGGACAGACTTTTGGTGTTCGGTGGAGCTTTCGGTTGGTCGCTACGGACCCTGAGTTTTTATATATTAGGATACTACATTTAGACACTCAGAACTCTCTTAATACAATAAAATGACCAATTACATGTATGTATGTGCATATTATATATAAATACATATGTATACATATATACATATATATTTTGTCTTATGGTCCTATTTCAAATAACATTCCAACAACCAAAATCTACTATAACAAAATGAGTATAATATATACTAGTAAATATGTGACTAGATAATTATCCATACAGGACATTATCCAAACAGGACATTTTTAAGAGTAAATGAAGAGTCATTTACAATTATGCCAGGGTAACAGGTATGATTCAGGATCGTCCTGGATAAACTGGGACATATGGTCATCCTATTTATAAGCTAGCTTTGCTATTTGAAAATAAGAATCCATGCTTATGGTTTATTATAGTATTTTTTTTTTTATTAGTGAACACTTCCTCTGATTCCAAGGACCATGCCAGTCTTCATATTTGGGGAGGAGATTAAAGGCTGAAGGTTATCAGGAGAGACCCTATTCTGAATCTGGTCAGATACACTTGGATATTGGTGCTGCTAAAAATTGATCATTAGAATATTAGTAACTGATCACTGAACCGATAAGCTAAATGCCTGAAACCACCAGAGTGTTCCATTAACTAAGCAATGTTATAACTTACAGGATTTGACCAGAGGAAAGAAAAGTCATTCCACAGAATAAAGACCAGATATTGTGCAGTAATGTGACTCATACTAGGAAAATATCTAAATGAATACGGCCATAAAAATGTTAAAATTCAAGAGGAGAAAAATAAAGTGATAAACATACTATTGCTAGTAAAAAATTAAAAAGTCAAGAGTATTTTTTGTTCAGCATTTCAGATAAATAAAAGTTACCTAACAGTCAATTATAATAATCAATTACTTTAGATAAATATTTCTAATGCACGCCACCCCCAACCCAAACACAGTCTGTTCACTGAGTCTGCCATTCACAGGCACAGAAATAATTTTCCATAAGGTAATCAGGTATATAGTTACTAGTACAGGCCTCATGGGGTATTTAGAAAGTATCATCAATGGTTTAAACTCTTCACTACCTAGAAGGGTATTACAATATTTTTTAATAACAATTTAAAACAAATAAGTATGAAGAGGTAAAGAGATATTATTATTAACTAATGTTACAGGAAAGGGTTAACATTCAGTCTAGGCAATCATTTTGATTCTGTTTTATCTTTGACAATTCTACTTAATGTAACAATACTGTGGCCGGGAAGATTTGGAGTTAGAAAACCCTGTATGCTTTTCAAACAAAGATGACCTATTTATAAATATGAGCATTAACAGCTGACAACATTGCAGTTCTGTAAGAGGATTCCTGTTTTAGTTGTTCAAAATACAGTATTTCATAAATAAAACAATTTCATTTTATTTTAAAAGTTCATTTGCCTCACTAAGAAGTCCAATACATAAAAGTTTGGGCAGCAATTGAAATTTTCATTTCTTATAAAAGACACAAGTCCTGAAATGAGTTTGAAAATTCTGTTTTAAAGGCACTAAACAAACAGCTCAACAAAGTAAGGCAGTTTCAATCTTAGCCAAATTTTTGTCTTCATGTGAATGTTCTCCATCTCAGTGGCTTGGCAGATCTTGTTGGATGCACCTCAAAGCCTTGAGTGTTAGGAGAAAAATACCCCAGGACCCCACCCACATCCCACAGAAATTTTCCAATGTAGGCCAACCCACAGAAATGGTTCCAGAATCATCATGTAGGACCCGGTAATGTCGAGTCCCAGAATAGTCTTTGACCAAATCTGACCTGTCTGGGTAGGCCAAAGAATAGGGCTCCTCAGCTCTAGAGCAAACAGACTCCCTGTCTCCCTACCTCATTTTCTGAGTCTTGCCTGGCACAAATTCAAGCTGTAAGCAATGCCCAAAACCAGACTAGACACCGATGTTGTGGGGGGAAGGCAATATTCATAGGGGTGTTTTGAAATAATGTTGCTCAGTGAAAAGTGCATAAAGTAGGAGTCAGAAGAGCTAAGATCTTTTTTTTTAAACCTTTATTGTTGAGAATATTACAGATATTCCCCCGAATTTCCCCATTGCCTCCCTCCACCTGGTTCCCACCCCACCCCAGGCCTTCACCACCCTATTGTCTGTGTCCATTGGTAATACATGTATGCATATAAATTCTTTTCTTTCTAATATATTTTATTGATTTTTTACAGAGAGGAAGAGAGAGGGATAGAGAGTTAGAAACATCGATGAGAGAGAAACATTGATCAGCTGCCTCCTGCACACCTCCTACTGGGGATGTGCCCGCAACCAAGGTACATGCCCTTGACTGGAATCGAACCTGGGACCTTTCAATCCGCAGGCCGGGGCTCTATCCACTGAGCCAAACCGGTCAGGGCACATATAAATTCTTTAGTTAATCTCTTCCTGGTTCCCCTCCCCCTTCCCTCTGAGATTCCATGTTCCATGTTTCTGTGCCTCTGGTTCTATTTTATTCATCAGTTTATTTTGTTCACTAGATTCCTTGTTTATTTATTTTGATTTTTAGATTCAATTGTTGGTAGATATCATGTATTGCCATTTTATTGTTCATATTTTTGATCTTTTATTTCTTCAACATTTCACGTAATAATGTTGGTGGTAGCTTTTCCTAGTCTGGGAAGCTCTTTATCGGACCTTCAATTCTAAATGGCCTAAATTCTATCTTAAGCTCTAACACTGCCTAACTAGGAAATATCAAGGTCCAGTACAAAGAGTAAAATGATTGCTAAAATTCTCTTCTATCCTTTCATTCTACGTTTTCCTGTCTCCTGAATTCAACTCAAGTATCAACTTTCCTACTGGGGCAATTAAAAATGACAAAAGCATCAATTTATCAAATATGTTCTATCATTCCCCAAATTAAGACCAGTGGGAGTCTGATAACAAAGGATAAAAGTTATTATTCAATAATTGGTTTTAAAGACTGTAAATTTGGACTTTTCATTAGTAATGATGAAGTGGAATACAAATAAAAGTTCAAAGAGATAGTATCTCCAGCGAAATTCATTCAAAGATCTAAGTTTAAAAAAATATATATCTTTTGCTTTAAATCATTTTTTAGGAATCCCTAATAGTTGAGTGCTACGCTAGAAAGGGCACTGAACCAGGTGTCTAGAGGGTCGGACCTGCATTGCCACCATGTGCCCACCATCCAGATATCATTGCTGACATGTACACATAAGGAACTGTTAAGACATTGAAACGGGGACTCAGAACTGTTGGACATTGAAATTGGGGCTCAAACATTTTTTGTTATTATATGTTTATTTCTAGTCTGCAGAGGCAAGATTTTTTAAAGGAAAGAAATGGGGGGAAAAATAGATACAGAGCAAAAGAAGCATTGAACAGACTGTCAAACTACAGCAGGAAGGCAGGGGAGGTTGGGGGGGGGGGCTGTAAGAGATCCACCAAAGGACTTGTACGCATGCATATAAGCACAACCAATGGATACAAGACACGGGGGGGGGGGGGGGGGGGAAGGCAGGTGAAGGCATGTACTGGGGGGTAGGGGAGGCGGGGGGGGGGGGCAGGTGAAGGTATGTACTGGGGGGTAGGGGAGGCGGGGGAAGGTCAATGGGGGGGGAAAAAGGAGACATATGTACTACTATTTGTAATACTTCAAACAATTAAGAAAAAGAAAAGAAAATCAGTAAAATGTATATAAAAAAATAAATAAATAAAATAAAACATTCTACCCCCCCCAAAAAAAATCTCTTTTGCTTTAGATAATTTTTTAGGAATTCCTAGTAGTTGAGTGCTACTCTAGAAAGGGCACTGAACCAGATGTCTAGATATCTGGGTTCTAGTTAGATATATGCAATTATTTTGTATAAACGTAAACAAATTTTGGCTTCAGTTTCTTTAATTGTAAAGTCAGGGAATTAGGTAAGTGTCCTTCATGTTTAAAAACTTAAGATTTAAACATTTATTTTCAGATGACACCATTTCTAAGAACTCAAATTGCTTTTAACAAGGAGGCATTTATAAAATGCCTTAAAATTTAAAAGCACTTGCATACCTACTCAAGAGCACTGTGGGATACATATGAATGTCACCATCACTGAGTGTATCATTAAACAAATGTCCAGAGAAGAAGAAAAAGAGAGAAAAAACAGTAATTCAAGAAAAGACTCTCAACCAGAACCCAGGTATGTTGAGCACTGGTCCTCAATGGTTTCCAATTCTATATTCTGTCACATATTTAGCAACAATTATTTTTAAGTGTGATGTAAAAAAGAACACTGAGCATGAAGTTAGATTTTGATAACGTGTGACCTAGTTCACTCTCCCTACCAGTAAAAGCAGGTCGATAATATATATCTTTTGGGCTATTAGACTGGACATAAAATGGGAACATGCCTAACATGGTGTGAAAACTAAGGTATGACATAACTGCATTAAATGCAGTTCTCACTGGGAACTGGCAGGGATTATCAACTCATTCAAAACTGTCACCACATACATAGTTGCTTCAACTTCAGTAACCTCCCTGCCTACTCCTGAACTTACATCATCAAGCTCCTTAGAAGACTAGAGGAGAGAAAAGAGGTACTACAGTTGTCTCTCACAATACTTTATAATTTTTGTCCATAGAAGCAGCTTTTTCAGAAAATGTAAATAATATATTGTTTCTATAAAGGCATCATGAGGAGCACTAGATCATGGATATTTGGATTCAATTCCTAACTCTGCCACTAACTGATTTTGCACACGGCACTCAACTATTCTTGGTCTGTTTCCTCAGTTGTAAAATGTGGCAGCTGTTTTGGATAACATTTAAAAATCTTTAAGTCATGTCACTATAGATCAACACTATGTACAATGCAGACAAACATCTGAAGAAACAGCATAAATGTAACGTTATTAGCAGTTGCCTATCCTTTCATAAGTCAAATAAGGCTGGTATCAACCTTTAAATCAGCCTTTTGAACACAGCCATTAAAACCCTTCAGTAAAAGGTGCAGCCTGTTGCCCCTTGCCAAGCAGCAGACGCTTTATATTTGGGAGTTTCTCCAACTAAGAGTAGCCAGGAAGACAACAGTCAATTAAAATTGAGTCCACATAAGAAATGATTCTTAATACAGAAAGTAACTGACCCACAACCTAATTAAGAGCAGTTTCTGATACTGGGAGTGGCAGTGGAAAGGGGAAATTAATCTGCTTTGACAGCACTTTCTTAATTCATCCTAAAATGCTGTTAGCATTGTAACCTGGACTTATATATACTGTAAAACCTTTCCCCCAGAGTCTCCATGTTTCAGCACCTGAATTTCTCCTCCTGCATAATGAAGTACTCTTTGCCTATGTTAGTCCCGAATTAGGCGATTTAAGAAAGAGAAACTATATCTGAGTTCAGCACAGTTGAATGTTATACCTGAGGGTTAGGTTCTCAAGTCATCTCTTAAATTTGTGTAGTCAAAATAAGCAATGAGAAACTGTTAAATTCAGACAAAAAACTAATTTATTCTCTTCACTTTTGTGCTGGGTCCTCCTTCACTTTCTCTGGGACAGTGAAGGCCAAGGTTTACTTTAAAAGAGGGAGGTCAGAACACTGAGTAAATAACGTAATTTATCTCTTTTTAGAAATAGTTGCATTAGCATAAGTTAAATATTCAGTCAAAGATACATGCAGGCCCATTATCCCATCGCCATTAACAAAGAACCTTCAAAACTCTGGAAGAGCAACTGGGGGAGATGTGTTTATCACTCTCATTGTATTGCCCACTATCTGACAAAATGCATTTCACCTGCAACAAGCAGGTAAACAGATGGTGCCTTCCCCAGAGTACTAATTCCAGAGTACTAATTCCAGTCATAAGCAAACATTTTAGGGACGCACAATTTCATCACTTGGGGGCAATCTACCTGCACTAGAGAAGGGCCAACTTTGCAGGTCTGCTCAAGGCCGTGATGAAGTTCTGTCAGGGGCATGACATGCAGGAATGGACACACAGGAGCACGCCACACTTCCTCGGGGGGAGGGGGGGAGCCACGTTTTTTCATGGAAAAGTCACTACACACACAGGCAAGCCTCAAACCTTGTTATTTGGGCGGGGGTCACGCCAGGGGGCGGCTGTTTACAGATCCTGCCAAGTGCCACCGACCCCCAAAACTTGAGGAAAGCAGAAATGCTCAAATGAAAAGTGCAGAGGACCTTCAACCCGAGGGGGACCAGTAGCGCCGAGAGGCTCGGGACCACCGAGCGAAGGGACGGCAGTCTTCCGGCAGTCGGGGTCCTAACACCCAACAGGGGAGCGGCTCGGGCTGCGCCCTCTCCGTACCTGACGGACGTCATGGCTTCACCTTCCAGCCCCCCGCGCAGCGCCCGCGTCCGATGCTCCGCGTCCGCGCCAGCAGCGGCAGCAGCAGGTACCACAGCAACTGCTCCTGCTCGGGCACTCAGCGACCGCGGCGCGTCCTCACACACCCCTGCGCCGGCCCCCCGCCCGCCGGGCCCTCACGCTGATTGGCCGCGCCCGCAGGGGACGCCCCGCCCCGGGCCCGCGGCCGCAGAGGGGCCAGGCGCCCGGGCTGCCCGGAGCTGCCCGCGCGTCCGGAGCCCGCCCGCCGGCGCTCGGTTGGCACGCGGTCTGGCACGCGGGCGCCGTGGCCATCTTGAGCCCCGGGAACAGCATTCCCCCCACTCCTAGCTAACGGGACGTGAGGTCGGGTGCCCGCCTCAAAAATGGCTGCCCGAAAGGCCACCGGTGTTATCAGTCACATGGCTGCGGTCTACCTAGGCGGGCGCAGGTCGCTTTAGCGGACCTGAGCCGGAGACGCCGTGGGGCCGTCTTCGGGGCTGGATCCACAGCCTGCAGACCCATCTGCAGGGGAAACTAGCAGCCGCCAGAAAGCTCAGCCGGGGAACCCAAGGCCAGGCAGCCGCACCGTAGGTTAAATTCGAACTCGCAGCCTTTGAGTGTCAACTGCTGAGTCTGATGGTCCCCAAACGTTCTTGGACTTAAACAATTAGAACTGCTGTTTTAATACGTATGTAAGTGCCCAGGACTCTAAACTTTGTGATTAGAATCTAGGAGGGTGAGGCCCGGACACTGGTATTTTTAGCAAACGTCTCCTGGTGATCCAGGTACACATAAAGTTTAAAACCTTTTGACCAAACAAACCTACTCAGACCATCCAGCTTGCCACACTTAATTGTCAGATTACCTTACTTTTCTAAATAGTGTGCAGCCCTCTGATGCCATAGAAAAAGCTGAAAACCCCTAACTACTGGCCCTAATCTTACAATTAGTGAGGATAAAGGGTTAAGAAACTGATTCTGAACCACCAATAAAAGACAGGTTAAATTAATTCCAACTGCGGGAAGGACAGGGCGGGGTAGGGGGCAGGTGGTATCTGTAAACGCTTTATTACCTAAATAGCTTTTCTTGATTCCTTCTTTATTCTCCAATAATATTCATATTAACAGACTCCAGCCCCCAATGGCATTCATTCACTGACCATTAGGATGGTGATCAATTCCATAGGTCTGAAATTAGTTACACTAGAAACACAGCTCAACATGTGATATTGAAATGTGCCTTATGTGTAAACAGAACTGAATTTTTAATTCTATTTAATTTTAATTAGTTTACATTTTAAAACCAAATCAATGTAAAATATTTTCCCATTAAACACAATTTGGTTTTTTCACTGGACTACATTTCACTTTTCAACTTGAAAATTTCTCAAATTGAGACAATATAAATATAAAATACATAACATTTTTTCATGACAGTACAAAAATATATGTAATATCTCAATTTTTATTTTGATTACATGTTGATATAATATTTTGCTAATATATAATATTTTGGGTTAAATAAAATATATTACTAAGATTAAACAGTTCCTTTTTACTTTTTTAATGTGGCTACTAGAAAATTTAAAATTATATGCATCTTGCATTATATTTCTACTGTAAAGTGCTATTCTACTGTCTAAATTAGCCTTGCTTTTTTTTTACCTATCATTGCCCCTGTGACCAAATAATTAAGTTCTTAAAATGAAATTAGTAGAGATACCAGTTTATAGATGGTCTGCTAATCATCTAAAATATGAAAAATTCCAAAAGACTTTAAGTTTCTTTCAAAAATGCTTTCTTTTAAGCATTTCTCTCTTTAATTTTGGAAATGCCTACCCAGAATGAAGCCATGGACTATAAATCTTCCATGTTGGGCCCATGAGGAATGGCTGTTAAAAACAGAGCTATATTTGGCTGATGAGACTTTGGCCAAATGTCCACAAACAGAATTAGTCAATTGTTCCTCTGGATTTCCACAGGGTCTGAATCCAAAAAAAAAAAAGGATAGCAATTTGTAGTGGTGGAGACACTGACTAATTCAACAGTTTCCCTCTCCCTCGTGTGGAAAATGTTGATAACCCATGGAACAAAAAGCAAAACCAAGAATAATCCTTAGAAAGGATTTCAAAACTTCAACATACTTTTAATAGGGGATATAGTATGGTGCTTCTCAAACTTTAACATGCATACACATCACATGCGGGATCTTGTTAAAATAAGGGTTTGACGCAGCAGATCTCTGTGGCCAAGATTTTGCAATTCTTTATGTACCCAAGATTTTGCAATTCTTTATGTAACCAGATCTCATCATTTGCTTCTTTTCTGTGGATCCTGCTAAGTAGCAAGGTTGTAAAGATAGCAAGACATGTGGTTTGTAACCACTGCTTGACTTCCTACTAGTTGTATGATCTCAGACTGGTTTCGGAACTTTGTCTTCAGTTTACCCATGCTTTTCAGGGCATTGTGAAGATTAAAACTTAATTCTAATGAAGTGTCTAATAGCGTCCTTGGCACATGGTGTGATTATTTTCTTATTATCACACTAGTTAAAATTACACCTCTGGGAAGCATGACATGAAAGCTAACACGAACTTGGCCCTGTGAAAAATAAAATGCACTTTGCTCATGTCTAACATACTTTATAACTCCCACTTTATATTTTTAACAATAAAGTTTTTGTACCAAAACAGCTGGACTTAAAACTTTATTTTTTAACAAACATACTAAATTCTGTCATTAAGAGAAGACAAGGGCCTGTAATATTCAAATATTTAATCAGATTAAAGCCATATCACATTCAAAGTTTTAAAAAACAACTTTTTTCAACTTGTGTTTTTTTTAATCCTCACCCAAGGAAATGCTTAAAGAGAGGAAGAGATGAGAGAGAGAATCATCCATCTGTTGCCCCTGCACATGCCCCAACCAGGGATCGAACCCAGGTATGTGCCCTGACCCGGAATAGAATCAGCAATCTTTCAGGGCATAGCATGAAGCACAAACAACTGAGCCACTCCTGCTGGCCAAAAAAAACCAACTTATTTTTGTTAAGTGTCACTTAACATTTAACTTTAAACTACAAGTGATTTTTTACATAATCAACACAACTTGCAAAATATTTATTTAAAAATGTATTTCGGTACCAGTTCATTTTGACAGGTACAGGCATAAAAATGTTATTTCAGGAAACAGGCTCATGTGTAATTAATTGCTCTTTCAGAGTCAATCACATATAGACAAAAGTAAAGACTTTTTTTCCAGGTAAAGACAGAAATTCTTTTTATTCACAGCACCTTTGTTATGGAGCTATTATAAAATCTTTCCTCGGTCATGTTCATTTTCTAATCTTTCCCTATCCTCTCTACCAACCAGTCTTTCCCAAAACACACACACACACAAAAACACACAGCTACTGAGCAACTACTATTTAAACTCTTTTGATCAATTTTTTAAGCAATTTATTTCAACCCTATTCTCTATACTTTAGGGAAAAGCAGTCAATTGAAATTTTTATCCATCATTAACTTTTTTACAATTTAAATAGTTGAACCAGGATACGTGTGACCCAAAGAGAATAGTTTGCTCTTGGGAAGATAAGTAAATATTCTATCTACTTTATCTAATTGTGTGGTTAGTCTGCCGCTATAAAAACAAATAGATTGCTAATTTCAACAGTTAAGTGCTCCTAGCCCAGCCAGTGTGGCTCAGGACTGAGCATCAACCTATGAACTAGAAAGTCATGGTTCGATTCCCAGTCAAGACACATGCCTGGGTTGCGGCTCCATCCCAAGTGTAGAGCATGCAGGAGGCAGCAAATCAGTGATTTTTTTTCATCATTGATGTTTCTATCTCTCTCCCCCTCCCTCTCTCTTCCTCTCTGAAATCAATTTAAAAATACTTAAAAAAAAAAAGTTAAGTGCCTCTGGATAGCATAACAAATATGTGGACCCACCATACTAATCTTTTCAACAAATGCTTCAAGGCCCCAAATAATAACAAAGTCCTGTTCAAATACAGCCAATTTGTTGTTAAGGGTGCAATAAAACAGCATCTATAATAATAAAAGGGTAATATGCTAATTAGACCGTATGTCCTTCTGGACGTCCTTCCGGACAACCTTCTGGATGAAGCCAGGGCTGCCAGGGAAGCCTGGGTCCCAGGTGCCAGAGGGAAGCCAATGCCAGAAGCTGGGGGAAGGAAGGCCTACTCTTGCACGAATTTCATGCATCGGGCCTCTAGTTTTCATATATTATTACTGGGAGTTTAAATTAGTGCATTTCTAAAAAGCTTCTCAGCAATATGTCACGAATTCCATTTTAGAAAACTATTATAATAGGCAACTATTAAAATAGAACAATGTGAACAAAGATATGTCAAACAAGTTAATCATTTCAGCATTAATAGTAAAAAATTTATTACCTAAATAACCAAAATTAGAACAATGGTTAAATAAATTACATAAGAATGTTATGGAGCTATTATAAAATCTTTCCATAAACTTTTTAAGAATGTACAAAAATGCTCATGATATGTTAAATGCAAAAAGGCAAAACAAACAAAAGGAATATAGAGAATGGTCTTGACTTTGTTAGAAAAAATACATACCAATCTTTTTCGTGTGCAATTATGGTAAGAAACACACCAAAATGTTATTATTGGTTTCTCCAGAAACGGAAATTATGTCTAATTTTTACTTTATTTATATTGAGCTAGCTTATAAATTTTCCACTATATATTGGCTTTATTAGCATATGTTTTTGTGATTACTATTAAACTTTAATTATTGTTATGAAATGATTTAAAACTACAAAAATTATTCCTGCTCTTTAGTAAAACACTTTTTTAAATCAAAACCTTCAAAACTGTCATTTTAGAGGAATTAGACTTACTTTATAAATGTCTCATCTTTTCATGTTTAAAGATTCTTTAAGACAGGAATAACAAAAATAAAATATCTATTATTTTGTTGGTTAATTTTAAATCTTAACCTGACAAAAGTTAAAAGCATAAATACCACTTTTAGAGTTTCACACAGCCTGTCAGAGGCCAGCTGTCACAACACTGAAAGTGGAATGTCTTCCCTGCGTGGTATTTAAAAATATATCTCATTTCATGTGAATTAAAATACTGATCGAAATAATATTTTAAAACAATCTAAATCATACTCCAAAAAGAGAAATTTCTTGAGATTTATTTCCCTAAAATAAGTAGTATGTTACAGTGTGAATTTCAGGGAATAAGGAGATAGAAATTCTAATCCTGAAACTACCAAAAACATTATGCTCTTTGATCATTGGTCTCCTTATCTGAAACACAGGGAGTTTGTAAAGATGACATCTCAGGTACCTTTCAGTTTTACTGGACAATGAAAGAAGAAAAAAAAAAAGTTCACTCATATCTTAATATAAATTGAGTTGTTTTTAAAGTTGATCAGTTCTAAGGTAATAAAATATATGCAATTTTAGTTAGCTTTCATTATGGGTAAGGTTATTCACAGAAACACTGCTCAATGTATTAACTCTTTTCCCCAAAAGACATTATTAGAGGTCTACTATTTTTACTTCCTTTAATTAGTATCTGTGGATACTTCTGTCACATTTCACTTTAACATAACATTTCAAACAGAATATAATCTTTAAATAGAACCTGACAATTTATTTCCCAGGAGAATTTGAAGAATTTAACATTTGATTGACTGAACTTTATATATAGTAAGAATTCTTGGCAAAACTCTCTCCCAGGAACACCTACACAGTACTTCTTTATTTGCAAATCAAAGACCTACTGAAACTCAAAGACCTCCATCTAAAAGTACAGGATAACAGTGCTTCCCAATTATTCATGCTGCCACGAACGTATTTTTAAATTACAAACTGAATGTCACTATCATTTCACAAAAGGACATTTTGACATAAAAAATGTATGAAGGGCCCTGACCTGTGTGGCTCGCTTGGGTATCGTCATATGCAATGGAAAGGTTGCTGGTTCCATCCCTGGTAGGTAGCGCGTGTGAGGTAAGCAATAGATGTTTCGTTCTCACATGGATGTTTCTCTCTCTCTCTCTCTCTCTCTCCTTCTCCCTCTCCCTTCCCAAAATATTGTTGGTAATCTCATGAAGTATGTTTTCTATACAAAAGCTTTTCTTCTTTTTACTTTCACCATAGGGCTGATCTATGGTACTTCACAAACAAGCTTTTAGGAATCATTCACTCATTTTATCAACAAATATTTAATGAGCATCTGCCCTACTACTGAAGACACTAGATAGATATTCAACAACAATCAAGAACATGTACTGCCTGCCTGGGTGGCTCAGTTGGTTGGAGTGTCTTCCTTCGTACCAAAAGGTTTCAGGATGGATCCCCCTGGTAGGGGTGCATACGGGAGGCAAACAATTGATGTTTCTCTCTCACATCGATGCTTCTTTCTCTCCTTCTTTCTCTTTCTCTCTCTCTCTCACACATCGATGTTTCTCTCCTTTCTCTTTCTCTCTCTCTCTCTTTCTCCCTTCTTCTCTCTAAAAATCAATAAAAACATAACCTCAAGTGAGGATTTAAAAAATAAAAAACAGCCCTAATTGGTTTGGCTCAGTGGATAGAGAGTCGGCCTGCAGACTGAAGGGTCCCAGGTTCGATTCCGGTCAAGGGCATGTACCTTGGTTGTGGGCACATACCCAGTAGGGGGTGTGCAGGAGGCAGCTGACCGATGTTTCTCTCTCATCAATGTTTCTAACTCTCTATGCCTCTCCCTTCCTCTCTGTAAAAAAAATCAATAAAATATATTTTAAAAAATAAAAAATAATAAAATAAAAAACAGCCCAGCTGGTGTGGCTTAGTGGTTGAGTGTCAACCTATGAACTAGGAGGTCTCGGTTCAATTTCCCCTTCAGGACACATGCCCAAGTTGCAGGCTTGACCCCCAGTTAGGGGGGCATGCAGGAGGCAGCTGATCAATAACTCTTTCATCATTGATGTTTCTATCTTTTTCTCCCTCTCTTCCTTTCTGAAATCAATATATATATATATGTACTGCCTTTATAGAACTTACATTTTAGTGAAGCGTTATAAATGAATAATCAAACAAATAAGAACACCAAATGATCATTAGTGCTATGCAGAGAATAAAACCAGCAGATCAAAGTAGAGAAATTCTCCTTTAAATTGGGTAGTCAGGGAAGGCCTCCAGCAATAGAGAACTAAATGACAAGAACCAGGTAGGATAAGGGCATTCCTAAAAGATAGCACTAAAATGATGTGTGAAAAAAGGCAAGGGAGAGAAGAAAGGCGTGTGGTCAGAACAAGAAGCAGATCATCTTACCTTTTATCAGCCTAAGAAATTTTGACTTTATTATAAGCATGACAAGAATCCACCATAATTAAGTTTTAAACAGAGGAATGACATGATTTAATTTTGTTTTAAAAGATCACCCTGGTTATAGTATGAAGAATGGAATACAGGAGCATGAAAGCAGAAAGACTAAATTAGAAGCCTGTTGTAGTAAGACAGATGACAAACACTCCTGTTTGAATCATGAAGATAGTGATGGACATAGAAATAGATGGACATTTGGAGGTAGAATGACCGGATCTACTGATGAAATAGAAATGGGGGACTAAGGAAGGAAAGGAATCAAGAGTAACTCCTAGATTTTGGACTAAATTGGGTAAATGGTGCTGCTATTTACTGCAATAAACGGAGAAGGCAACAGAGAAGCTCAGAACAGACTGGAGTTCGGAGAGAAGTCAGGGATGGAGGTAGACACTGTAAAACAGGTTTTATTTTCTCAGTGTGTGTTTTTTTAACTCTATAGTGTCTGCTGTTTTCTTTTTAATTTTTTTATTTATTGATTGATTTTAGAGAGGAAGGGGGAGAGAGAAACCCTGATTTGTTATTCCACTTATTTATGCATTATTAGTTTATTCTTATATGTGCTCTGAGCAGGGATCGAACCTGCAATCTTAGTTTTTATCAGGATGACCTTCACCTGAGCTACCTGGCTAGGGCATGCCTGCTGTTTTCTGATATATTAAGAATGAGTGTCCAGAACGTATATGCAGTTTCATTTGAACAACACCCTAAGAAGCAAACTATTCTATCTCAGCTGTCAGATGCTAGCAGGTACGAATATAAGTAGAATAAATAGGTAAAATTTACTGAGTGCCTAATATGTGCCAGGCAGCATGCTATATATCTTTCTAGTACTACCCCATTTGAATTTTCAACCCTATCAGGAGATATTTTATTATCATCATTTTATAGATGAAGAAAATGAAGCTCAGAGAGGTTAAATAACTTGTAAAGCCATACATTGCAGAACAGAAATCTAGTCTGGTAGTCTGACTCCAGAACTGCGACTAATTAGCATTATACACAGTGTCACTAGATTAAGTCCAAGATAGCCTGATGTAAGTCTGAGACTTTTATAAATATCCAAATTCCAGAACACCACACTATGCTTCCACCCACTGAGATGTAATGATTTAGTGACAGCTTTCTGATTAGTGGAAGCACCATATGAAATAATTTCAGAAATTGCTTCTTTTATTTCCATATTAGAGGCCCCGTGCATGAAATTTGTGCAGTCTGGGGGTGGGGGGGGGATGGTCCCTCAGCCCAGCCTGAGCCCTCTTACAGTCCAGGAGACCTTGAGGGATGTCCAACTGCGGGCTTAGGCCATCCTTAGCGCTGCTGCAGAGGCGGGAGAGGCTCCCACCACCGCCACTGCACCCAACTCAGGGCTTCTGGCTGAGCGGTGCTCCCCCTGTGGGAACATACTGACCACCAGGGGGCAGTTCCTACATTGAGCATCTGCCCCCTGGTGGTCAGTGTGCCTCATAGCAACCAGTCATTCTGCTGTTCAGTCTATTTGCATATTAGCCTTTTATTATATAGTATAGGATATGCTCATTCACAGATTAAATCTGATCAGCCAATGAATCTGCCATTTTTGCCTTTAATTTAGCTAAGACTCCTATGACCTAGAACCACTTCTTGGACCCCTTTATTTTTTTAAATTTCAACCATTTCATTTCTGTCAAAATCAAAAAAGTGATTGTTTTTTAAAATAAAACACATCTTTTTTACCACTGTGCAAGATAGGAGCACAGAATAAGTACCAAGTAGCTAAATGTACTATCACGCTAAGTAGATTTCCCCCACGCCACAGCCATTCAACTTGTGTGAATCAAATTTAGGCTTCAGTAAAATTACAATTTACCGAGACCTTTCAAGACTCAGAAGTTGAAACCACAGATATTCACAAGAGATTCAACTGTAAAATAAATATATAGATAGATAGATAGATAAAACAAATTATTTATATAGTGTTCGGGCATATCCTTTTTCTAACTCCTAGTACATATCATTTTCTAAATAGAAGTAAAAATAAATATGCTCTCAAATTGAATATAGTTTTATCTGAAAAATGTCCTAAGAAATATTAATTTCTACTTGGTTGTTTTATAAACAATGGGATTTATTTCTAAAAAAGTTTTTATTCAATGTTTTTATTTTGGTTTTTACTCTAAGAGTGTAACAATAGGAACCAACAATCCCATAGTCTGCACTTAGGAGGATCAATCTAGATTTGAAGGTCCCATTTCACTCTACTACATTGGCCCATTTTCTCTCAAAATCTGTGGGACAGGACCAAGATTGGCACTGACTCATCTGCCTAAAGACTGACCTTAAATTAGATACAGAACGAATTAGTGACATATTTAGAGTAGAGCCGCTCCCTATGGAAATAGGGTAGACTGTTTTTCTGCAATGACTAGATATTTAAAACTGAAAGACTAGGATATTTATGTGGTGGAGATGGTAGTGGAGCTGGTATTGATAGTAGTCTCTGTGTTGCTGGGAAACGGGGGGAAAGAAGTGCAAAGAGCCTACCAAAACTGTGGTATTTGAGATAATGTGTCTTTGAAGTATCTTTCCTTAGATAGCACAACAGACATTCCAAATCAAGTAGAATTAGAATTATGGAGTACTGTCTGTGGAGATTACTTTACCCTGTGGTTACTTGATGGGATCATGTAGTCTCTAGTGAAAACAGAAGGATTACTAGCTTTGGGGTGGGTCAAAAAGAAGATTTCCTAATGATTTCATTACATATGTGAGAGAATTAGGCATGAAGACATTAAGGACAAAATTTTTTTATTGCTTCAATGATATGAAAGTTAATTATTGAAAAGTGCAATGTGATGGGACCATCAATATCAGAGTTTGGTATATATTCATACTGCATACACACTGTATGTATGCATGTATGTATGTCCATATATATTATTCCAAAAATTGTTATTTTGGTATAACTAAGCATCTATAACTTAACATAATTTTGCTAGGAGTTGGGATATTTACCTTCACAATGCCTATTTGTAAATTTAAAATATACTTACGTTCTTCATTTCCATTTTACTTTGGGTAAGTTTTAGTATTTATTTTAAAATGCTAGCATTTAAACCTAAGGAATTTCATTCTATGTTCTTATCATTTGTTCACATTTCCTCCTTAAATATTTTGAAAGAAATCTTGACTATCTTCATTCCTAGGCAAAGGAGGGAAACATCTTGGGATAGAGGAACATTTAAGATGAATGTGGTTTATCTAACAAACAGAACATTTGCTGCAAACATAGGCAATGGAGAATTACTCAGCAGCACGGCTGGTCAAACAAACAACCCAACGAAAGCCAGAGGTTAAACTGAGATACTGCTTTAAGTTTTGGGATTCTAAATAGCCACAGTGCATGACAAGATACCTCTTTTTTGCTTATATCTTAAGAGATTGCTGTTAATATTCCAAATATGAGCAGATATTCTGAAATGGGCATTGTTTTTTTAATCCTTGTGGTTCTATCACAGGGAATAACCCTCTTCTGAAAAGCATGTCAGCTAAGGTACAATGCATTGCTAAACATGTGTTTTCTAAGAGTGGATGAATCCTTTTCTTCAACTGAGGTAAATTAGTATGTCACATTATGTATTTTCAGATGTACAATGTAATGATTCAATATTTGCATACTTTGCAAAATGATCACCACAGTAAGTCTATTAACATCTGTCACCATACATAGTTACAAAATTCTTTTTCTTGTGATGAGAACTTTTAACAAAAACTTATAATGTTTTTCTTTTCTTTACTGAAGAGTGGGATGGGAGGTGGGAGCAGGTTTCTTACTCTTTCAGATTTCAACATAAACATAACAGTCTCAGCTTGCCTGTATGTGAAGAGAGCAATTATATCCAAATGTAATCTTGAGACATCATAAGAAGGTAGCTCCTTTTGTATGCCAAATAAGCTTTCTAGGTAGCATTAGGTAGTGAACTTAACACTCCACAGAATACTCCATAGAAATTTTTAAACCTTAAACTCTTAACTTTGAAACCAGAAATAGACATTTTACAGATGATGTGTTATAGAACTGTGCACCTAAATGAAACCTGTATATTTTTGTTAATGCAATTAAAAAACGGACACTTTTCCAATGAGAGAGCAATTATTAAAAGTAATCATCTTTCTCCCTGGCTGGTGTGGCTCAGGGCCATGCACCAAAAGGTTGCAGGTTCGATTACCAGTCAGGGCACATACCTAGATTGTGGGTTTGATCCCCCCACTGGGGGTGCAGGCACGTAAGGGAGGCAACCAATAGACGTTTCCCTCCTGTATCTATGTTTCCTCTCTTCCCCTTCCTTCCCCTCCCCTCCCTTCTCCTTCTCTCATCCTGCCTCTCTCTCTAGAGTTAGTAAAGTATATCCTTGAGTATTGTCAAAAAAGTAATCATCTTTCAAAGACTAATTAAAGAATTAAATGTTTGATATATAATTCAGTCATTTCTTTCAAAATTATTTTGCCATAATTGTGGAATTAAAAATTGGTCACAATTTCTTAGACACAAGAGTCCATGTCTCTGCGCCCCCCCCCCCCCTCCTTGAATCTAGGCTAGCCTATCACTCCTTTGACCAATAAGGTATAGTGGAAGTGATGCTATGCCAGATTTCAGGCTAGCATTTAAGAGTTCGATTTAAGAGTTCGGCCAATTCCTGTTTTGGTATCTTTGCGCCTTGGGCTGCCATATAAGAAGTCCAACTACCAGCAACCACGTGGAGAGGACCTCAAACTACATGGCAAGTTGAGCCAAGCATTCAGCCATCTTCCCCAAAGCACCAGACAAGTGAGTAAAGACAACTTGATCCCTCCAAACCAAACCTGTTGTCAGCTAAATACCTCCAAGTGATCCTAGTCAACATCACATGGAGCAGAAGAATAAACTGGTCAAGCCATGTCTAAATTCCTAGTCCACAAATTATGAACTCTGATAAAATGGTTATTTGAAGCCACTAAATTTTGGGATAGAAAATCAAAATTACTGTGAAAAATACCTTTTCATTGTAATCCAATACTCTATACATTACATAACTGAAACAATGTTTCACAAAGCAATTCTTGCCCTCACCATTTGTAATGCACTGATATTTCCTATTCTATTTTCTTTTTATAAAATACCAGTTGTGCCATATCCAAACTGATTCATGATATAGTTTGGAAAGCATTTTAGTCTATACTGATCACAAGTGCATACATATACCCAGACAGAAAACTTAAAAGGACACAGATGGCCTGATTCCTAACCTAAACCTCTTCTCTTGTACCATGCTAATAGTCCATAGGTAATACAGTTCATAGTAACAAGTTTCTCACAAATTCACATACACACCTCAGAGCTGAGTAAAAAGCTGAAAAGCGGAGATGTCCTGAAATTGAAAGTTATATAGAAATCAGAAATAGCCAGGAGGAATTAAGTCTTTTCCTTTTTACCACTTCCTTTTACCTCCCCCTTTCTGTTCACAAATCTGTAATTCCCTCCCCCTACTTCCTTTTTCCTGTGGTTACCAAGCTTTATAAAAGTAAGGTATTTAAATACAGGTTTCCCTGCTATCCAAAAAGGAGAGTGTTTCTATGAAATCTTTCATAAGCTGAAATGGACTAAAAGGATGAAGCAATTACTTTAGGACACATCTTGCTAAAGGATGTACAAAATAAATCAAGAGAAAGCACAGATGCTCACAGACAGGATTCAAAGCTGTGGTGGCTTGATGCTGAGATGCTAAGAGTAGTTTCTGGGAAGGAGACCTATAAGGCCATTCTCACTGCTCAGAGCACATGCTGCCTCTATAACAGCTCACTGCAAAACAAACTCTGAATGCTATTTTTGTTTTTCACCTTTTTTTGTAAAAGAAATCTTTGGATTTCTTTCAGTTAGCAAAAATCAGACACTAGAGGAGAAACCAAAATGGCGGCATAGGTAAGCACCTAAACCGCTGCCTGGCACAACAATTTCAAAACTACAACTAAAAGACAGAACGGACACCATCCAGAACCACAGGAAAGCTGGGTGAGTGGAAATTCTACAACTAGAAGGAAAGAGAAAAGCTCTCGGAGAATTGGAGGAACGGCACAGGGTTGAGGTATGGCGAAGGGTCTTGGTGCGCACAGAGAGGAAGGGTGGCTGAGAGCCTGGCTGACTTTCTCTGGCAGGAGAGGGAAGGAAGCCCCTGACTGCACTGAACCCCAGTTCCGACTGCACTGAACCCCAGTTCCGGGCGAAACCCCGTGGACCCAGGCTCATACAGGGGGAGTCTGCACTGTCAGGTAGAGAAAAAGGCACTCAGAGACTCGGACACCCTGGGGAGGGGGTCTGGAGGCACGCGCACCAGTGCACACAAAGACTGCGGAGGTTGCCACAGGCTCTCCCTAGCAGAAGGCAGTCAGAAGTTCCTCACTGCACTGAACCCCAGTTCCGACTGCACTGAACCCCAGTTCCAGGCGAGCCCCTGGGGACCCACGTTCTTGCGGGAGGGATCTGGACTCTCAGGCAGAGGCTTGGGAGCCGGGGAAGCCAGAGGTCTGGAGGCGTGCGCACACAAGGGCAGGACTGACAGAAAGCCAAGACTGTCTGCTCCACCCTGAGACTCCGCCCCATCCAAGCTGAGCACAGAGGCTTTTGCAATTTAGCAAGTCTAATCCTATAAGGCTGTCTCCAGCACCAAACTTCTCCCAGCATAGACACAGCTGATCCTCACAGCCAATTGGCCTGGAGGTCAATTCCTCCCAGTGATACCAACAATCAAGACTTAACTACAACAAGGCTGTACACACAGTCCACAAAGGGGTGCACCAAGAGTGTCCACCTCAGGTTAACTGGGAGGCCGAACCACTGGGCCATATAGGAAACCTAGCACACAAAGCTACCCTACCAACTCAGGGAAGCAGTGAAAATGCGGCGACAAAGAAACAGATCACAAATGAAAGAAATGGAGGAAAACAAACGACTGGATATAGAATTCAAAACCACGGTTATAAGGCTTTTCAAGAATATCCTAGAAAAGGCCGATAAATATAACAAGACCCTCAAAGATATGAAAAAGGACCAACTAGAAATTAAACATACACTGACTGAAATAAAAAATATTATACAGAGATCTAACAGCAGACTAGAGGATCACAAGAATCAAGTCAAAGAATTGAAATACAAAGAAGCAAAAGACCCTCAACCAAAAAAGCAAAAAGAAAAAAAAATCCAAAAAGTTGAAGATAGTGTAAGCCGCCTCTGGGACAACTTCAAGCGTACCAACATCAGAATTATGGGGATGCCAGAAGAAGAGAGAGAGCAAGATACTGAAAACCTATTTGAAGAAATAATGACAGAAAACTTCCCCCACCTGGTGAAAGAAATAGACTTACAAGTCCAGGAAGCGCACAGAACCCAAACAAAAGGAATCCAAAGAGGACCACACCAAGACACATCATAATTAAAATGCCAAGAGCAAAAGACAAAGAGAGAATATTAAAAGCAAGAGAAAAACAGTTACCTGCAAGGGAGCACCCATACGATTGCCAGCTGATTTCTCAACAGAAACTATGCAGGCCAGATGGGAATGGCAAGAAATCTTCCAAGTGATGAACAGCAAGAACCTACAACCAAGATTACTCTACCCAGCAAAGCTATCATTCAGAGTTGAAGGTCAAATAAAGAGCTTCACAGATAAGAAAAAGCTAAAGGAGTTCATCACCACCAAACCAGTATATATGAAATGCTGAAAGGTATTCTTTAAGAAGAGGAAGAAGAAAAAAAGTAAAGATAAAAATTATGAACAACAAATACATATCTATCAACAAGTGAACCTAAAAATCAAGTGAATTAAAAACCTGAGGAACAAAATAAACTGGTGAATATAATAGAATCAGAGGCATAGAAAGGGAGTGGGCTGATAATTCTCAGGGGGAAAGTGGTATGGAGGGTGCAGGAAGAGACTGGACAAAAATCGTACACCTATGGATGAGGACAGTGCGGGGGAGGTAAGGGCAGAAGGTGGGGTGGGAACCAGGTGGAGGGGAGCTATGGGGGGAAAAAGGAGAAACAATTGTAATAATCTGAATAAAGATTTATTTTAAAAAATAAAATAAAATAAAAATTAAAAACGACATTAAAGAAAAAAATCAGACACTAATCTGATCTTTCATAAAAGTAAAGTGATACAAAGCAAACTTTTAAAAAAGCAGGGGATAACTATATTAGCTGAATTTAATAAAATGTTGTAGTCCTATTTCTTAAGAGTAGGCTAACTGAATTATTTCATCATTTCTTTAAAAAAAGGTTACTTTAAAAAACTTTAGGCCCTAGCCAGTTTGGCTCAGTGGATAGAGCACTGGCTTGTGGACTCAAGGGTCCCGGGTTCGATTCTGGTCAAGCGCATGTACGTTGGTTGCGGGCACATACCCAATAGGGAGTGTGCAGGAGGTAGCTGATCAATGTTTCTCTCTCATCGATGTTTCTAACTCTCTATCCCTCTCCCTTCCTCTCTGTAAAAAATCAATAAAATATATTAAAAAATAAAAATTAAAAAATAAGACAGATTCAGGTTTGACTCCTATCTCTGTCCCTTAACTGTATAGTTTTGGGCACATTAAACTCCCTGAACAGTAATGGTTATCTCATATAATTATTATAATGCTAAAGTCATAAGGTTCAAGATATTAGTATCAGGAAAAAGTACAAAATCTTCAAAATAAATTAAAGATTATTAGAAATTATCCTCTTAACTGCAACATTTTAACTCTTAAATATAAGCAAAATTGGTTGCCCAAGACTTTTATTTTAATCCTCACCCAAGGATATTTTTCCTTTGATTTTCAGAGAGCGTAGAAGAGAGAGGGAAAGACAGAGAGAAATATCAATGTGAGAGAAACACATGGATTAGTTGCCTCCTGCACGCACCTGAGGAGCCTGTAACCAAGGTACTACCCTTGACTGGAATCAAACCTGGGATCCTTCTGGCCGCAGGCCAACACTCTGTCCACTGAGCCAAGCCAGCTAGGTCGGTTGCCCAAGACTTTTAATTAGAAAACACAATCTGCTCAAAGTTCAAGTTGAATGAATTAACCTATTTGCCAAACATACCATTAAATATATTCCACAAGGAAATATTTATTCTTGGGAGAGAAAACTATATGTGTGTGAATAAAAGAATATGAAAGAAAAAACTCTAAACATGACTACTAAACAGATTTCCAGATTTTCTTTAGTGTGCTTATCTAACATGTACAAAATTCACTTCGACAAGTTCTCAATTTGTATCTTCATAGTGTAATATAAACAGCAAGAAATGTGAGTCAGAGGTCCAGAGTGTGAAATGGGAGCTGTCTACTTAGGGACTCAACCGTCCTGGGTATATTTCCTTTGGTAAAGCTGGCTAGTTAGGATCAATAAGAAAAAGTAATTAAAGTGCTTGACATATTCATTAAATGTTATTCTTATCTATATATATAAAAGCCTAAGCAACTGGACGACTGGACGGTAGCTATGACGCGCACTGACCACCAGGGGGTAGATGCTCAATGCAGGAGCTGCCCCCTGGTGGTAAGTGCACTCCCACAACAGGAGCACTGCTCAGTTGACCAATGGGCGCCAGACACTGTGCTCAGCTTTAGTGGTGTGAGCCTCTCCTACTCCCCCTGCCCACCTCTCCCCCATCTGGACTGGGACCAGGACTGACTGGGCGAAAGCCCGCAGTAGAGTAGCAGCGGCGGCTGCAACGGAGCCAGGATGAGTGGGAGCAGCACGGTTCCTGGGGCTCAGGCTCCTTGCCAGCAGGAGGCTTCATGCGCTATTTTGTGCTGTGCAGGATCCACTCGGACAGCCGCCCGGAGCCCGGTGAGCTGGCGGGGGTAAGGCTGGGCTGCTGCGGCGCAGAGGTCCACTGATCCCCACAGGCCAGGCTGAGGGACCCTACCGTGCACCGGGCCTCTAGTCTTTAATAAAAAAAATAAAACTAACACTTCATTTCTCATTCCAGAGCATAGTACAATGGGAAGTTTTATACACTTGGAATCAAATCTCACCTCAGATATCTAATAGCTTTAAGTAACTGTGTTATCTGACTGATATCACTTAACCTCAATGGCCTTCACACCTCTCAATTGTACAATGTAAATATTAGACTCTGATTTTTAGTATCCAATCAAGCTTTAATTCAATCTAAAGAATCTAAAACATATTCAAAGAGTTTTCAAAAATCACATGAAATTATAAAATCATGAACTACCATTTGAAAACCACATCTGGCTGATATTGAGATTTGCTGTTGTTTTCACACCCCTAACTCCATGATTTGCAGGACACCTCCGCTCTGGGAGGTCCCACCCTACCTGTGAATTTACACTCTTAGCCATCTCCTCCCATCTCTGCTCCTACCCCCACTCCCACCATCATTCACTGTCATTGGAAATACCAAAATAGCTTCTCAAAGGGAACGGCTAGGAGTGAATACTTTACCTTGTTTTATGAGTATAAAGAAGCAACATCTTGGTCAACAAGAAATCATTTAAAAAGCTCTGAATTTGACTAACAAGTCTAACATTTTAGCAGGATATGAACAATTCTCTCAGGAATGTATTTTATTTAAGCTTCACATATATAAATGAGATCAAAGGTCTTAGATATGTGTGTGGGATATGTGGGGTTTTTTTCCATTAATGGAAAAAGGTACTCCTCCTCCCTTATTTGTGCTGATTCTAAAGGAAGAATGCTACACAAACTGGGGAAGAGTATTAAAGGGATCCCTGTATAATGTAGGAGGCTAGGCAAAGGTAACTTCAGATCCCTCCCAATTCTAAGATCTGTGAGCATAAGTCTAGAAATTTATATATTTCTCTACAGAGCATCCTTACGATATTCAAACAAAGGAATGAATACACCCAAAGAAGTCAAACCTACCATGTAGAGAAGAACCTATCCTACCCACCAAAAAAAGACAAATTGTTTTTTCTAAAATACTGTTTTTAATACAATAATTTAGTACTACTTACTGAATTTTATAATGTAACTATGTTTTATTGTAATATTTCAAAACTAAACAGTCCAGTTCTATACATTTGGATAAGCAAGCGCTAAGTAAAACAAACAAGACAAAGTAGAATTTTGTCAGCATACTTTAATATGTATCAACATGCTATCACATGCTAAAATGTAATATAATCAGTTCACACTGAGTGTGTGAAAACAGAAACAGAACTAAGGGTGTAAATCTGCATCACTTCTACAGCTTAACAGCTGTAATCCTCAACAAAACTAAGAACTCAAAATGATAACTAAATCTCAGCTCTGTCCAGGAAAAACAATTTCTGAAAAACTCTATTTTAGGAGGAATCTAAGTCTTTCTCAATCATGGCTATAAAACAAGAAAATGTTCAAATCTCTAATGTGGTCAACTTCAAAGATAAAACATTTGAACTGTTTATTTTTAAAGGAGATAATTTTCTTGTATTTCAATTTGTTGAGTCAAAAATTACATGGTTTTTCAAAGTTCAGCTCTAGGGCTCAGAGGAAAAAAGCACAGTTTATTTTGCTATATCAAACTTAAAGGAATTCAAGAAAACCTAACCCATCTGAATTTTATTCTTTTGCTATATTTTGTTTTCAAGTGACCTCTCTTGGGTGACTCGACAGAAACAAATTTCTTTAAAGATCATTTTGTAGCATTACCCGTTAGTTACATAGTACACTGTGCTACATAGTATACAAAATTAAGACCAGTAATACTAACTTTCAATGCTTTTGGAGTTCTAATTACATATAAATAGCCTCACTAATTAAAAACTTGCTAACTCAGAGGAAAAAGATTCATTATTCTGATGTCACAGAGATCTTTGTAAACTCATTCTTTAAGAAAATTCCCCCACCAAATAAGCAATTCTACTATTATATTTTTATAAAAAAGGAAAAATACTGACCACGGGCCTTCATAAAATATTACTGTTCATATATATTTATCCTGAGGGAACTTTCCCATAGACAAATCAAACCAAGGATCCTTATAACTTTGATTAAATTTAGCTTTAAAACCTAGCTATAGAAATCATCTCTCTGTATATACCCCTCCGAGACCTAGCCTTTCCCCTGGATAATCAGCAACCCCCAAGGTAACAGCAAATAGTGCCCTGGACCAGACCAAGGGTCACAAAGTCTGGATTTCTCTGAAAGGCTAAAGATAACATATTGACCTAAGTTGTTTCGCCTCCAGAGCCCTAACGTGTAATGAACCCCTGGCTATTTTCCCATGAAACCAGACAGGACACTGGAGCAGACCTCAGAACTGTCAAGACCAGAAGAATACCTTACCACTGACCAATTAGCTCCCAGTAGGACCCTGAAACTCCTAATATACCATGTCTTGTGATGTGCCCTATATAGCCTGTAACCTACACAGGGGAGTTTGGGCTTTTCAGCATTAGTCTCCAGTTCTCCTGTGTAGCACCATTCATGATAAAATAGCCAATATTTCTCCACTGCAATTCCTGGTGTTTAGTGTTTGGCTTGCTGGTGCCAGGTGGTTGAACTCTTGCTGTTGGAGAACACAAATGAAAGAAATGGTTATTATAGGCAATGCTCACTATAGTATAAAGTACAAACAGAAAAGAAGCCATTTCACAAGAACAGAAATGTAATCTAGAAGTGTATCTTTTGCCTCTACCGTCCACCAGTACTGGATTTATTTTGCACACACACTCCACATAACAAGAAAAATGAAAGGTCCAAGAACCATGAAGTATTTTCAGATAAGATTCTATCAATACTTATGAATTGATAAGAATTTACAGCTAGGCCCTGGCTGGGTAGCTCAGTTGGTTAGAGCAGCATTCCAGATACACTAAAGTTGCAGGTTTGATACCCAGTCAGAGCACATACAAAAATCAACCAATAAATGCATAAATAAATGGAACAACAAATTGACGTTTCTCCCTTACTCTCTCTAAAACCAATGAATAAAAACTTAAACAAACTTACAGCTAATACATGAAATCTTTTTGCACCAATGAGTACTACAAACAACCTTAAAACATCTTTTTTTTTCCTTTAAAACATCTTTAAAGAGTTAAGAATTCATTCTTGTAACAAAAATTCAGAGCCTGTATGTCGCAATAATTACTTGAGGCGCTAAGAGTTATTCAACTGGTTTCCTGGCTGTAAGCAGCAGTAATTGAGATTAAAAAAAAAACATGCAAATATTGTATGTACCAATAATGCGAAGTATAAAGTACAGTCAGAGAAGAAGCCATTTCCAGACTAGATGATAAGGGAAGTTTTATAGAAAAGATAGGCTTAGGCTGGACCTTGAGGAATGAGGGTTTGAGTGGGAAAATTATTTGTTTTCATAAACATTTCCTATACATGCTATAATGGACTTTTCTCTTGCTGAGGGAATGACACAACCTCCCTCACTCTGTAAAGTCCTGGTGTCAGTGGAGTTGGTGATTAGAGTGCCCCCCTCAACATCTATCCACTCCCCCACATATATAATATCCACTGGCTCACACATATACCAACACCCACACACAGGCCATGCACACACACACAGGATGAGCAATGACAATATATCTAAGTCTGACTGAAATCCCCACCCCTGACACAGTAATTGGTTCAATGGTGGGTATGTGGGACCAGAATATTCTCAAAACTGATACCTGGACATAGAAAGTCTCTTCTATTGTGCTCATGAGAGTTTTGGCCTGGGGTTGAGAAATGCCATCTTCCTTGTTACTTCGGGATGGCCTGTGTGTGAAATAAATCCAATGCCAGAGGGCAATAGAGGCAATATATGTATTTCTAGAATGAGTCATATGTGGCTGGACCTCCTAGTTATGCTAGTAATTGAGTCTCTTAGAGACTCAGAAATGGTTCTACTAGTGATACACCACCTCCGCCTCTAAAAGCAAATAGCCAAACAACCACTTCAATGATAATCCCTAATTTTATAAGTGATTAATAATCACATGGGCTACCTTCATATCTACTATCCTATATATACAAATAACATTGCAAAATAACAGGGCTTACTAGAACCTAAATGTGGCTTGCTGATGTACCTTGAAAAGGTAAGAATTTCTTACATGATAATTGTACATATATTTTCTTATTCTATTCTAGAAAATATGCTGAAATTATAATGCAGGCAATCAATGAAAACAAAAATGTAAATAGAAACTCAGATGTTCTTATGTTGAAAGCTAATTACACTGCTTTCTAGATCAACACATTTTTTTAGAGCAATTGTGGGAAGCTACAAGTACAAAAAGATACAAACAAAAACATCAGAAATAAAACATCTGTGGGCAACAACTTTAAATCTGCCTTGGAAAATATTTAAAATGTATCTCAAACACTATGTGAAACTTCAGTTTATGAGATCACTTCAGTGAAATAAGCCTTCCAAATCTTCAAGTCCAAAAGTTAAAGAGAACTTTTTACCTTAGTCAGTTACCATTATAGAGGAAGATAACCCTAATAACTCAATGACATAACCACTACAGGTACTATGATAAAGTTAGCCAAAAGAGTTCTTTGAAATAAGCATCTATTTAGTATCACAGAACTGTATAATGGGAACTGTAGGAAACATCCAGCAACTGACTCTGATGAAAAATTATTGTTCCTGCATAATAGCAAACTTTTAAAAGCCATTTAAATTTTTAATAAAGGTCCACAATCCTTTTGTTGAATTACTGGGGCAAGATGTGTTTGGGGGCTAGAATTTTATGGGATTCAGAAATTTACTGATTTTAAGAAGGTAATAAACTGCACGTACTGAATTTTTTGTAAACTTCCCAGGTGGGTTTCATGCTGCATGCCATTAACAGACTAATATTTCTATAGCAAAACATATACATTTGTGTCAACTACTACAAAGAGCCTTGTATCAGTTCAAGTTTTGCTACCAAATTAATTCACCTCACACTTTTTTAAAAACTTCCAGTTTTCAGAGCTTTTGGAATTTCAGACGTACAAATGAAAAGGTTACAACCTATAACAAAATCATACTACTTATTTTACAAAGTTCCAGATTTACTTAGTTATCTCAGAGGTACATTTTTTAACTGTGATATTCAGCCACTCAATACTCAGCCAAATTATGTATTCACTGCATATCAAGTTTCTCCAGCTTAAAATCAAGAGTCCTAATATATACATTCAGTGTAGAAAAATTGGATGACACACACACACAAAAAAAGAATAAAGAAAACAAAAATAACCACAATCTTTCCATCTAGAGCAACTACTATTAAATTTCGGGTGTCTAAATTTTCAGATTCTTTTTATAGACATCAATATAATTATGATTGAAATCCCTATAGTTTTAATGTGGATTTTTTGTTTTTATCTTCTTATATACCTAAAATATCCTTCCAACATGAGGGCTTTGTTCTTTCATTACTTTTGAAAAATTCTGTCATCATCTCTTCTGATATGACCTCTCCACCATTCACACTATTTCCTCTTTTTGGAACCCACAGTTAAATTAAGTTGGAGCCTCTCAATTTACATTCACATCTCTTAATTTCTCTTTATTCCTTTGTGCTACATCTGGGTGAATTATTCAGTACTATCTTTCAATTTGCTAACTTTCCCTCCAAATATATTTGGTCTGAAGTTTAATCACCTTACTTTTTTTTTTTTATTTCAGTAACTTTTTTTTCTTATACATCGCCATTTACTTCATATCTACCTATGTTTTATTCATAACATGTTGTTTCTTAATGGCTATTACTTCTTTTATCTTTTTAAAGATATTTAAAATACTTAAAGTTATTTTGAAACTGCTCTAGTAATTCAGTTAGATTTAGAGTGAATTTATCTTCTGGTGTTTGTGTTTATTGTCTAAATAATGGTCTTCCTTATATGTTTGCAAACTCAAACTTTCCCTTCCTTTTTCCTGAAGTAAGCTACCCCACTCCCTCTTCCAGAGCGCGCTATCTCCAAGCTCGGTGCTGTTTTACTAGGTGACAGTGGAGATATTACAGTTCCGAACTCTGAGTCCTCTGGCAGCTCAGCCACTGTGTCACCACCTCAGGTCCACAGCTTTTTAAAGCAACAGCTGGAAGCGGAAGGCTTCAGCCTTCTTTTCATTCAGCCCCAGCCCAGCTCCCAGTTTCATCCAGAATATCTAACTCCAGTTCCCCTGCACAGAGTTATTTCTACCAGCCTCTGCTCCCAGAGTCTAACTGTAAATTTCCTTTCCATTTCAGTCCCTAAAGATATTTACCCTGTTCTTGAGAATATCTACATCTTTTCCTTTTGAGTTTGTAATTGCTGCATTTGGAGCAGAGTGGGGAGCCAAAAGCAGAATAAACAGTACCATAATAATAACAGCTAACAGGAAAGTGGAAAAAGTCTCCTGAAGTATTTTGTATAAAGTCTTACTATGTGCCAATTTTATAATCATTTTCTCATGAAATCCTCTCAACAATCTTTTGAGGGAGGTACTATTATTATATCCCTTTCATAGGTGAGAAAACAGAGGCATGGGGTTAGTAAGCAAGCTTCCTAAACTTACCAGTTAGTAAGAACCAAGAGTCAAACGAGATATCAGATTCCAAAGACACGCTCTAAACCGCTGCTCTTCTGGTTTCCATCCTGACCTAAATGCTCTTTATAATTTTGAGTCTTTTTTTTCCCCTACTTAACTGTGAATAGTTTGCACACAGACAGGATTTTAATTGATGAAAAGGGAAGTAAAGCCATATTCCAGGTAAAAAGGAGCATATCAGCCTCATGTTTTATTTAGCCTAGGCCTAGACCTAAAATCAGAAAAACTTTTTTGTGGTTTTTTTTAATATTCTTATTGATTTCAGAAAAGAAGGGAGAGGGAGAGACAGAAACATCTATGATGAGAATCACTGATTGGCTGCCTCCTGAATGCCCCCTACTGGGGATCAAGCTTGAAACAAGGGCATGTGCCTTGACTGGAGTCCAACCTAGGTCCCTTCAGTCTGCAGGCCGACTGAGCCAAACCAGCCAGGGCAGAAACACATTTTCCAATGTCTCTCTTTTTCCTAGAGGCCTTCCCATTTTCCTTGGGCTCCAAGCACTTCATGCTTGCTTTAGACATCCAGGGCCATCCTTGCAGGCTTTCCTCTGGCTCTTCAGCACCCACCATAACTTAGCATATAATGCCCAGGAAAAAATCCTTTAATGGGATTAAATAAAAGTCCATGGAAGTGAAATGATTAACAAGCAAGAATGTGAGAACAGCTGGATATTTGCAGATTAGAGAATTATAATCTGATTCCTTATTAATATTATCAAAAGTCATGACCTAGATTAATCTTTAATTGTTAATATCAGAGAAAGTTATGATGTGGGCTCCTACGACTGAATCCTCCCTAACATCATCTTCAGAGCTTACAAATATTTGCTATGATGAATAAGTAAAGCTATGCCTGAAAAAGATTAGGCAGAACTTGAGAATGGAAGTAGAGAGACTAGTTAGGAAGCCAATACAAAGTCCAAGCAAGATGAAGTCTAAACTTCAGTTGTGGCAGCAGAAATTGAAAAAGAAAGGCATTTATGAGACGCTAGAGGCCCAGTGCATGAAAATTCATGCACTGGAGGCAGGGGCATCCCTCAGCCCGGCCTGCCCCCTCTCACAGTCCGGGAGCCCTCAGGGACGGCAGGCGACCCGGCAATCAGGGGAAGGCAACACCCCATCACACCTCTGCTGCTGCCACTGCTGGCAGTGCAAGCCTCGGCCAGCCCTGGTTACCTCGGGCGGCCCTGGGTGGCTGGGCAGCCGCTATCCAAGGCTTGCCTGTGCCTGGGGCTGGCCCTGGCAGAGGGGACTGGGGGCAGAGGCAGGCGTGCGGCAGGGCTGAGGGGACTGGGTGGCGCCATCTTGTGCTGTGGGCACCATCATCTTTGAGGGCAGGACAGTCAATTAGCATATTCCCTCCTTATTGGCTGTGGGCGCCACCATCTTTGAGGGTGGAGCAGTCAATTAGCATATTCCCTCCTTATTATATAGGATTATTAGATAGGATTACTGAAGAACACTAACTATTAGAAAAGGAATCAAGTATCTAGGTTCCAAACTTTGGAGAAAGACAGTTAGTGGTGCCATTAACAGATGCAGGAACCATGGATGAAGGTGCAGATATAGAACAGATTTAGTTTGACATATATGACTTTGAAGTGTCAGCAAGACACTCAGAAGGAGATATTCAGCAAATAGTAAAATTGGTCTGAGAGCTAAAGGATATTCACACATGTGAAAGCATCCAGTACAATGTCAGGTCTCCATATACCTTCTGCTACAAGTCAGACCAAATTATCTGTAGTTCCCCAAAGAGCAGCTCTCTCCCATTTCTACCTCCAAACAAACTTTCCTACAAAGCCAGCCACCCTACTTCACACCTGGTTAACTCTTTGTCATCCTTCAGAACCCTCAGGTACCATTTTTCCAAACCCCACTCATTTCCACCAGGAGGATGGAACCTGGGTCTTACCTCTCTATATATAGGTCCCTAATGTTTAGTGCCACGATAAAAATAGCAGTCACTTGAAATACTGATTCAAAGAACAGACTTGGCATGTGCTGAACTAGCCTTGGAAGAAACTGTATCCTCTTAGAGGTGACCGCTAAAGAAGTGAACTTGGATGAGATTTCCAAAGTAGAGAAAAGAAAACTAAGAGGACCTAAATATAGGTAATATTGGTGGAACATCTTCATCTAAAGAGCAATTCCCAAAAATGTTTCTCAACTTCTTTCAGCCCTAAATACCTCAGCTGTAATATGGGGATCATTACTCCTACCTCACAGGTTGCTGGAACAATTATACAAGATAGTATAAAGTACCTCGTATACTGTCTGGCATTCAATTAATGTTCCCATTTGTTCCCCAAACCCAATGTGAAATCATGTTAGAATGCTTATTTCTTTGCAACTTCAGTAGCTGCTACAACCTGAAAAGCAACCCAGCTTAGAAAAATAAAGGCTACACTTGTCAGATGTTCTCCCTAGGGCAAAGTTTTTTTCTATTTCAACACTATTGTCAATTTTGGCTGGATAATTCTTTGTTATAGGGAGCTTTCTGTGTACTACAGGACATTTAACAGCATCCTGGAACTCCACTCACTAGGTGCCAGTAGCACTTCCCATCAAAAATGACTCCATACAGCCCTAACCGGTTTGGCTCAGTGGATAGAGCATTAGCCTGCGGACTAAAGGGTCCTGGGTTCGATTCCAGTCAGGAGCATGTACCTTGGTTGCAGGCACACACACCCCCAGTGGGGGTGTGCCGGGGGCAGCCGATTGATGTTTCTCTCTCATGAATGCTTCTAACTCTCTCTCCCTCTCCCTTCCTCTCTGTAAAAATCAATAAAATATATTTTTTTAAAAATTACTCCATACATTGTCAAATGTCCTCTGGTTGAAAATCCCTATTCCAGAGCTAACTGAAATTTTCACAAAGGCCTAAATCATTTTTCCCTGATCTCTACAAATATATCTCATAAATTTATTTGTTCCCCAATTACTGATCTACACAATAAACTATGCTTAAACTTTATAAATCATTCTTCTTAAAAGTCCACCGAAACTGGTAGCTAGCCCTTGAACTGTCAAACAAGTCATCATAGATAATGCATGCAGCCTAGTCACTCAATGCTTTATCACACTTTGACACTTAAAGCCAAACTAATACAATGAAAGTAGGAGCAGCTGATCCCAAAAGATCTTCATACAAAATTAAGAGATTTGTCCCAATACTCAAGTGTCTAATATTTTAACTTCAAGTCTACAGGTGGCACTAATTAAATAGTGTATAAAATGAGCTTTAGTTGCCAAAGGACTTTTACAAATTTGAAATAGACACTTATGACATAAAAGTATTATATACATTTAAGAATTATTTTGTATCATATGCCCACCTATTTCAACAACATAAAAAGTTATGTTCGCTAACAACAACAAAAAGGAGCAAAAATAATAGAAAAACAAAAACTGAGTTAACAATTTAGGGTTTTCGGATAAATTGCTAAGAATTTGAAGTTACTAAGTATAGCATGGTAACTGAGAGTACAGATTTGGAATCAGACTACTGGGATTAAAATCCCAACCCCATCACTTATTAGATAGATGACTTGATAAATTACTTAACTTCTCTATGCTTGCTTCCTTCTCAGTAAAATGGGAATAATTACAGTTATCTATCTTGTAGTGTTGTTTCGGACTGAATGAGTAAAAATAGGTAAAATGCTGAAACAGTGCCTAGCACAAACATACTTAAGTATTAAACATTGTTTATCATTAGTTTTAATGATGCATAAGCACCTTGGGTGGCTCATAAAAGTAGGTACAGTAGAGTCAAACAACAATAAACTTTCACCCACATGCTCTGGGTTCATATTTCAGTTCCTTAACTATTTCATTTGGCATCAATTTCCTCATCTTTAAAATAGGAAAGCACTTTGAAAATGATGCACATAAGGGAAAATCTACGGGCAGTATGTTTAGTAGGATAGCAGAGAAAAGTTGCCTCTGACTTCCACTTTGGAAAAAGGAAACTTTGTGGAGGAGGTGCCTTTTAAGACAATACTCCAGTAATGGACCACGTAGGGAAAGCACATGCCTTGAACCAAGGTAGGTCTGATTCAAAAGCCCTTGCTTTCTTTACTCCAGAGACTTTCGATCTTTTTTTTCATCTCATGGCATACATAAACTAATTACTAAAATTCTGCAGCACACCAAAAAAAAAAAGTATAAATTTGATTCATTCACATCCAGATGGCTATTGTTGTGTTGGCTGTTGTCATTTTTTAATTTGACAATGTTAGGTGGGGACGAAAGGGGCCACATGCTGACCTGACAAGCACTTCATGCTTGCAGGTCACCCCACCCCCTACCTCTTGCTCTATCCCACCTCCTTAATCTGTCACCAATGAATTTCATGTAACCCACCTATGTCCCTCCTTTGATTGCAATGTCTAAATACAAATGTAACCCACCATTCTCCGGAGCATTATCTCAATTCCTTGAGGTTCTGCTTCCCAGCATATGTCGACAGTTCGGCGCAAATAAACTCACAAAAATTCTTTACAGGTTTCAATTTTTTTTTTTTTTGCCTTAACACAGGGAAAAGAGATCAGAGCCCCTGACTAAATAGTCAGGTATTGCATGTTTTAAATTCTTGCAGCACACCAGTTGAAAATCGCTGCTTTACGCTGTAGTTTGAAAGCTTAAAAAAGAATATCCTGATTTTTTTGAAGTTTCTTTTCTTCATACAAGGTAGGGATTAACCCTTTGAAGGTAGTAGAAAGACCTTAAAGGCATTGGCAGCGATTTGGGCCAGTACGCGACCTTTTTTCAATTACGAAATGATCCGTTCTTTTTGAAGTAAATGATGTTGGAAGAAATGAGATTCGTCTTGTATAATGAGTGTCCCAATAGTTTTAAGTCAATTTGATATGTTTGTTTTTAGTTAGTAAAACCACTACCTTCCAATGAACATTTCAAAATCATCAAGGACTGTGTACACTGCACTTTATACGAAGGAACATTTAACAAACAACTTTTTATAATAAGTAAAAGTTGCAACATCAATCATATGTGAAGCAGGTGTTAGGCCCAGTACTGTCCTCACTGAAGCTAATAAATGCAAAGAAAAAAAAGAAGGAAAACCAGCCTTTCCTATCCGTTCACCTAATTGCCGCTGCGACCCCCAACCCTCACCCCGCAACCAAGCCTCGGAAGCTGGGTCTGGGTCCCTGGACCCAGTCTTATCTGCAAAAGTGCCAGCATCCAGAGTGTGTAAGAACAGGAAAGGAAAGTCTTCCTTTTACGAAAAATCCCCAACAATTCTGGCTTTGCCCCAAGGCAGAGCACTCGCTGGGACTCCTCCACGTTACACCCCGGGAAAGAGGAGGTGGCGGCAGGTGACTCTGCTCTGGTCCGGTTTGGTCCTCCGGACTCTCAGCAGCCCAGCCGGGAGGACTCCCACGTGGCGCCCGCAGCCAGCCCGCAGCCGGCTCGGCCCGCCTGCTGGCGCTCTGATTGGCCAAGGGCGGCTGGAGCCGCTCCCAGACAGGAGGCGACTCCGCCAAACGGGGCGGGCACCCGGAGAGAGGTCGCGGCCATGCGGGCTGCACCCCGAAGAACGGCATCTACACGTTGGCCCCATGCCGGCAGCAAGGCCACTACCCAGTGCCACCACACGTAGGCCCGGGTTTGAGGCCGGCACCGTTACCCTCCACACTACGCAAGGAGCGCTCACCTCAGCGCTCGCGGCCCCTCTACCTTCAGCTTTTTGGGTTTCGGCTCCTCCTCTGCCGCGGCCATCTTCGCGCTCCCACCCCACTTAGGATCCAGCGTGCGCCCCACCCCTTCGGCGGACTAGTGCCTCCCCCGCCCCGTAACACCGCCTCCGTTTTTTACAAACCCCTCCTTCTCGACTCCTCCCAGTTCACGCCTCTCCCACCCGCAATCATTGGCTTTACTCCCTCAGCTCCACCCATTGGCTAATACCGCCCCTCCTCGTGGGGGGACAACCCGCCCTCCCCCTTCAGATTGTATTAGGTTGCGGATGAGCGCCTGAGTCCAGGAGCGCGAAACCCCCTCATTCTTCTGAATTCTCGGGGATCTAAAATATTTGAACCCTAAAACTCAAGAGATCTATTTCCTCTCATTCAACATATTCCCGCTTATTTAACCTTTCCAAATCTGTAGACCAAGTTGGTCTCCTTGAAGTTGTTAGTCAGGCAATCTACTGGGCACTCCAACGGCGGGGTCCTCACGGCCTACTCCGCTGCCTCAATCCCAGTGCCGAGAGGACCCGGCGCCGAATCACTGACGGGCCCAGGTGTCGGGGTGAGTGTGAGGGGCGGGGAGTCTGCGTTCTGGGGACAGGTGGAAAACTGGGGAGTAGGCTGAATATCCTGGGCTGCGGGAGCGTCTCCCGCGCTGTGGACCGGGGCCGCGATCTCTCTCCTGGCCTTCCGAGCTTTCTTGCCAGCCGGGTCGCCCGGAAGGGAGCGGTGCACCTGCAGCCCTGTGTTCTCAGGCTCCAGGCCCGAGAGGTTCAGGCTCATTGGGGTCCCTCTCCGTTCTCTGGTTCGGGAAGAAGGTCTTGTCACTCACAGTGAACTGGAGTACCGACGCCTTGGACCTCAGCCCCAGGCTTCTGCTTAGGAGAACAAAACCCGTGACTGACCTGAGCGCACATCCTGTTCGGATAGAGGGTGGCGTCTGGAGGAGCCTGGTGCGGGCAATACAGTGAGGAGGGGGTTGCAGTTCAGAAGAGAGGTGGTGGGAACCTAAACGGAGGAGGTGGCAAAGGGTATGGAAGAGTGATGGCTAATGTGGCCGGTTGCACTTGGTAGATTTGGCTTGAAGCTGAAGCTGAAACTTATAGCGTGCATGATTAAGAAGGTGGTGCCACGATAAAATCAGGAACCCTCACATGAGGAGGAAGAGGAATTTTGTGGGACTTGGGATATATCGAGTTTGAAACAGTGGTTTAGGTAGAGATGGTAGAAGGATAACAAGAAGAAAGCATGAGAAGTAAGCCGGAAGGAAACGTTCAAGATGAGAACAAAACAGGTGAAGTTTCATAGAATAGGGTAAGAAGTATTTGTTTTGTTTTGGGGAATGTTATCAGTGGCATGAAATGCTGCACGGGTTAAAGGAGTACGTGGGAGTCTGAGACTACGCTGTTGGATTTGATGACTAGGACGTTATTGGGCCGTTTGATAGCGCTGCTTTAATAGAGTCAGTTACTGAGCGGAGACTGCCAGTGTGGCAGCGATCCTTCTTCACTTGGAGCAGGAAGCAAACGCTTACTGAGCTTGGCAAGGTTCCTAAAAAGCTTGAGGTTGGTTTGTTTTTAGGAATACATCCAAATATTCTTTTTTTAGACACCATTTCTTTGACCCAAATGCACCATTATCTTTGGTGCAGAACGCTAGTAACCAATGGATAACATTAAAGATTCAAAATTACAAATGGAAGGATTCGTTCTGGAAAGAAAGGAGGACACTTTCCATTGAAACCATAGGAATAGTGGAGAAATGAGGTGAACGAAGAATTACCAAAACTTAACATATCTTTAGTAGGAAAGCTCTCTTTGCAATAAGATTAGTTTTTCATATTGAATCTTGGGATTTTTACAGTGTTTCTAAGCATTCAACATACAGTGGAGTTCCCTGCAGATTAGATGCTTGTTAGGTGCTCAGTAGTATCTCAATTCATGGGTAGGAAATGGTATTTGTAAAGATGAGGCATCCTCTCTCCATCTACAAATTACCTTCCTTCCTGTTACACAGAGAAAATAAAAGCCATTGTCTTCCTGCAACCAAATGTGTAAACCTTCTTCCCTTTTGTTTAAAGAGGAAAAAAATATCCCTTCTCCTTAGGGAAAACAAATCCTTTCACCTAGTTGATCAATACCATCCTCTCCTACCTTTACAGGGTATTTTTTTTTTTTTTAAGTTACTCTCTCCCCTACGTCATCATCCCCTTCTGCTCATATCTTTTCTTTCCTATTTAAAAATATTCTTCCTTAACTTTATGAACTACACCCATTTATTTTCCTATCTTTTCATTTCCTTCACAACTAGAGTTCTTGAATGTATCTTCTACTCCTTATCTGTGTTTTTCCCACTTCTTGCTACTTATTTCTCATTTCTCAGCCCCCTACAGTATATCTGGTTTCTAGTTTTCCATTAAACTATCACTGAAACTGCTTTTAATAAGATCATCAACGTCCTCTCTCTGTCAAATTACATATTCTCAGTAGGGACAAGAAAAAATCATATTCCTTTTATAAAGCACAGATATACTAACAGTACATAAGGAAATATACAGTATATACTTGTGGTTTTGAAATTTTCTAGGGAAGGGATATGATAGAAGGGAAGTCTGAAAAGGCTCCTTTAGCAGGTAATAATGAAAAGAAAGTTGAGAAACTTAAATCAACACTTTCAGTTCTTGTAGCTTGAACTGTTTGTGCCATTTACAATGTTTAAAACACCATTCTTGTGGAAACACGCTAACACACTATAGTTACTAAAAACCATTACCTTCTCTGCTTTTTTCTTACCCTTTTTCAGCCAAATCTTTTTTTTTTTTTTTTAGAGTATGTTTATTAAAATGGGACAATGAAGCAAGGAGGGTCTTAGGATAGAAGGAGCAACAAGGAGAGAGGCTAGGGGGGCTGCTTTGGCTGTTACGGGAAAGAAGTGAGCCAAGGCGGGACTGATACCAGCTCACAGGAAAGTCAGGTAGGGGGGCCTTGGAGACAGGTTCAGGGGTTAGCCTGGGATGAGGTGCCACTGTCCATTGCTCTCCTGGTTGCAAATCTCATGGGGACCCTTAGAGTTTAGGAGATGAATGCCTGTAGGGGGAAGAAGAAGAAGAGGGAGGAAAAAGTGCTGGCTTACTCCCAAGAGGGAGAGCACATCCAAATATTCTTTTTTTAGACACATTTCCTTGACCCAGCTGCTACTCAAATGTTGGAGTTCCTTCCACAGGCTCTCTTCACTTCACACTCTCTCTTTGTAGTTTTATTCTCCTTATAATTACAATTCCCATTAACAAAAATAATGATTATTAAATCTATTTCCAGCTCGGCTTCTCTTGGGAGCAGGAGACCCATATACCTTTTGCATCTATTTGATTCAAATATAACCAGAATTGAGTCTGATCACACAGAACTAGGGTTAAATGCCTCATTTTCCCTCTCATACTCCCCTCTTCTCCCTCCTCAGTCTTTGCTCAAACCAAAATGTTTCTCTTATCTTTTTATTTTACTCTATCCCTACTGTCAACATTCTAGGTCAGGCCACCACCATAACTCATCTCTCAACTGGTCTCACAATATCCAGTTTCCCTTTTATGCAGTTGCCACAGTGCAGTCTTCCTAAAACTGTAAATGGGATTGTATGAGTTCCCTGCATAAAACCATAAAAATGATTTTACATTGCCCTGAGAACAAAGTGAACCCATCTCTGCATATTTCATCTCACCATTCCCCTCACCTTCTAAAGTTGCTAAATTTTACTGGATTTCTTTATCTTGTGTTCTCTCTCACCATAAAGCCTTGCAAATTTCTTTATATATATATATATTTTAAATAAATCTTAATTGTTCAGATTATTACAGGAGTTCCTCTTTTTTTCCCCCCCATAGCTCCCCTCCACCTGATTCCCCACCCCACCCCATGCCCTTACCCCCCACCACTGTCTTCATAGGTGTAAGATTTTTGTCCAATCTCTTCTCACACTCCTCACACCCCTTTCCCCCTGAGAATTGTCAGTCCACTCCCTTTCTATGTCCCTGATTCTATTATATTCACCAGTCCATTCTGTTCTTCAGATTTTTTATTCACTTGATTTTTAGATTCACTTGTTGGTAGGTATGTATTTGATGTCGTTTTGTTGTTCATAATTTTTATCTTTACCTTTTTCTTCTTCTTTCTCTTCTTAAAGAATAACCTTCAGCATTTCATGTAATACCTGTTTGGTGGTGATAAACTCCTTTAGCTTTTTCTTGTCTGTGAAGCTCTTTATCTGACCTTCAACTCTGAATGATAGCTTTGCTGGGTAGAGTAATCTTGGTTGTAGGTTCTTGCTGTTCATCACTTTGAATATTTCTTGCCACTCCCTTCTGGCCTGCATAGTTTCTGCCGAGAACTCAGCTGACAGTCGTATGGGTGCTCCCTTGTAGGTAATTAACTGTTTTTCTCTTGCTGCTTTTAATATTCTCTCTTTGTCTTTTGCCCTTGGCATTTTAATTATGATGTGTCTTGGTGTGGTCCTCTTTGGATTCCTCTTGTATGGGGTTCTGTGTGCTTCCTGGACTTGTACGTCTATTTCTTTCACCAGGTAGGGAAAGTTTTCTGTCATTATTTCTTCTAATAGGTTTTCAATATTTTGCTCTCTCCCTTCTTCTGGCACCCCAAAAATTCGGATGTTGGTTCGCTTAAAGTTGTCCCAGAGGCTCCTTACACTATCTTCATATTTTTGGATTCTTTTTTCTTTTTGTTTTTCTGGTTGGGTGTTTTTTGTTTCCTCATATTTCAGATCTTTGGTTTGATTCTTGGGGTACGTTGATCTACAGTTGAGTTTCTGTATATTCTTTATTTTAGACAGTGTATGCTTAATTTCTGACTGGTCCTTTTCCATTTTTTTGTCATTCTCATTAAGATCCTTAAAGATCTCACTAAGTTCCTCAGAGGTTTTAGAAGATTCTTGAGTAACCTTATGAAAGTGGTTCTGAACTCTGTGTCGTCCAGTAGTTTGCTTTCCTCCATTTCTTTCATTCGTGACATGTTTCTTTGTCTCCGCATTTTGGCTGCTTCCCTGTGTTGATGGAGTGGCTTTGTGTGGTAGGTGACCTATAGGGGCCAGTAGCTCAGCCTCCCCAATCACCTGAAGTGGACGCTCTTAGTACACCCCTGGGTGAAAAGTCTTGGTGTAGTTAAGCCTTGATTGCTGTTGGTACTCTGGGAGGAATTGACCTCCAGGCCAATTGGCTGTGAGGACCTGCTGTGTCTATAATGGAAGAACTGCTGTGCTGAAGACACGCTTATGGGGCAGGACTTGTTTCAGTGGGGCTTTGGTGCTCACTGAGTCTGCCTCTTGAATGTGTCACTTATGGATGTGAGGAGTTGAAATCTGGTATTTCACACTGACCACTAGGTACACTGGCTTCTGGATCTCCAATGGGGTGCAGGTCAGCTACTGTCTGAGGCCACCCAGCAGGAGCTACAGCAAGAACTACAGTTTTCTCCTCTTTGCTTGGGGTGTGAAGGTTTTGGAGCTGTCTGACCCAGGCTGCGAAGGTTAAGCTGCGATAGGGCAGGCCATTCATATGCTAAAGCCGCTGCGTGGAGCTTGGGTGGGTTTGTAGGTTGTGTGGGGCGGGGTCTCAGGGCGTCACTAGGCTAGGGCATGGCAAACAGCGATGGCTGCCAGTTAGCCAGCTCTGCATCTCCGACCGCATCCCTGCGTCCCATGCCCCAGCGCAGTAAACAATTATTCCTGTGCGCAGCTCTGCAAGCAAGCCACCCTCACTTTCCGACCCGATGTCAGACAGTCCAGCTTCTCCTCGTAGGAGTTTGGGTCCCTTGTGTCTCCCCAGAAACTGGATTTCAGAGTAATCAGGGGCTTGTCTCCCTTCGGGTTGAAAAAAGCAATGCCTGCCACCAGCCTGGATCACGCGCCTCCATACCTCAGCTTTTCAGTGCTTGTGCACGTCTCAATGCTCTTTTCTCTTTCCTTCTAGTTGTAGAACTTCCACTCAGCCATCTTTCCCGTGGTTCTGGGTGATGGACATTTTGTCTGTTAGTTATATTTTTGAAATTGTTGTGCGAGGCAGCAGTTTAGGTGTTTACCTCCACTGCCATCTTGCTCCTTTCAAGCCTTGCAAATTTCTATAAGACACTGTATTTCCCCTGTCATAATTGGATTTACATCTTACTGTATTGAGTTTTTTCCTTCTTTGTTGAACTCTAAACTCAAGTTCAGGGACTGTATTTTGTTCACCCCTGTCTCCCCATTCTTTAATATAGAAAACGTTCAAAACTACTCGTTGAGTGTATAAATGGTCAAAATATTGGCTGAGAATCAGGTGAGTCAGATTCTTCTGGTGTCATTCTCTCACCTTGGCTATGCCTCTTTGCCTTCCATGCCTTTATTCTGTTCTGTACAGAGGGAATACATTTTCTTTTTTCTCTTCCAAGGATATTTTGACTATTGTAATTGCACTACTTATGTATCATCAGGATGAGTATGTTCAACATTTGGTAAAGGGGATTTATGAAGTATTTAATCTGTAGTCAAAGCTCTGATGGAACTGCCTCTGCAGACAGTTACTCAAGTGGCTTTAAAATAACTGGTAGAATTCTGTTTTCTGGCTCAAAGTCACTAAGAACAAAAAGATAGTTGTGGTGGTGGTGGTGTGTGTAGCTTTCCCAGGAGGTTTTTAAAAATAATAAAAGAAATAAGTGTAGCTACTAAAAGAGTAAGTAGCTGAAGAAACAGGCTGCAAGTGATATTTATTTAATTGTTATATACATTAGGCCCTTGGTCATAATATGGATAGAAGAAATAAGCTCTCTTTTCGTATAGTAGAAAGTTAAGATGGGTTTTTAAGCTAAGCACTAATGAAAGCTACGAAGTGTTATGCTTTCATCTCAGCACTAAGGATAACAATAAATCCAGATGGCCAGTTTAACGTACTGTATTCTTCTGAGATCTGAACTACTGCCAATGAAAACAACTTTGATGGAAACTTTTCCTGGAAAGAATTTTTCACCATCTTAAAAAGATGAGTAGGAATCTGGCCTCTAAAAATAAAGAAAACTTCAAAGTCACTTGTTTCAAGAACAGTAGTCTTTTAGGGTGTATTGAAGCAATGGAGTACCACATGTGAACTATTCTCTCTATAAGATAAATGGTTGAAGAAGAGAACATATGTCTGCTCCTTTAAATACAATTTCTGTTCTAAATAATTTATTGGAACACATTTTGGCTTCTAACTATACAAGAAGCATACCCTTCAACTATTTCTCTTAATTATAAGTTCAAAAAGCACATTTGCTGCCCAGTCCAATATGGTAACCACTAACTACATATAATTTAAATTAATTAAAATTAAAACTCCAGTACATCAGTTGCATTAGCCAAATTTTAGGTGTTCAGTAGTCACCTGTGATTATGGTACTGTATTGGACAGCACAGATACAGGACATGTACATCATTGCAGGAAATCCTATTGGATGGTATTTTTTGTTTCTAATAATTACTCTCCAAGAAGCAGATAAGAATAACAGCTCAAGATTCAATTGGATCTGGGTCTGATATTTAAGGTCTGATGTTAGATAATTGACTTAACATTGCTGACACTTTATTGTCATACGAGTAGCCCATCGCACAATATCTTGTGCAGTAGGCCGTCTGCCACTTCCGCCAGAGCCGCGGGAACCACAACGTGCCGCTGGGAGCCGTGCTGCTTCCACTGGAGGGAGGCGGAAGCAAGCCGCGGGCGCCCACGGGAGCCAGGAGGGACCCATGCTGATTCCGCGGGAGGCGGGAGGCGGGAGGCGGGAGGGAGCCGCACTGCTTCCGTGGGAGGGGAGCCCACCATCTCCTCTCCAGGCCCGCTCTTGGCCGCAGAGGCTGCGAGCCGGCCCCCCTGTTCCTGTCCGTGTTCCCTCCGGCTCCAAGGGGCCAGCCCGGGCCTGGGCACAGCGGCTCGCCGGCCCCCCATCTCTGTTTCTGTCTCCGCTCCGGGCCTCACCTGCGCACGCAACCTCCTCCTGTCTGGTCATGACCCATTACGGCGTCCCGGCCTAATTTGCCTATTTCCTCTCTCTATATATATATATATCTGTAAAATGGAGATAACAGCAGTATTTATAGCATTGAGATGTGTTGATTAAATGTGTTAATGTAGGAAAAGTGCCTTAGTGCCTGGCCTACAGTAAGTACTCAATATATTTTAGATATTGTTAGTTCATTTATCCTTAACACTTTGAATGGAGCTGTAAATAAATTTTTCAGAGGATGCCATATTCAACAGCTGACTCACCTGAAGTGCTCAAATCTGGGTCTCTGAGTTTATTACAGTGTTCTGCTTTAAACCACATTGTATTTCAAATGAAGATTTTATTTTAAGAAAAGGTATCATAATACAAATTTAGTTGCAGATCTTATTGCTGAATATCCTCTTTCATTTAGAAAATAAAAAGTGTATCAGCAGAGAATATAGTCGATTGAAGTCAGTAGGTTCTATACAGCAGCTCTATGTATTACAATGGTAATACTTTTACACCCAAATAGAAATAAAAGACTGACTCAAAGCTAACCTACTAAACAAAGCATCTGACTAGATAAAGTAGAAAAATTTAACAGATTTCAGATATTAATCTGGAAAAATTTAGTAGGTCCAAAGTCTGAGGTGTATCGGGTTTTATTGCTGCCAACTCAAGTTGATTGCTTGGCTAAACGGAGATGGCTTTGAACAAAGAAACATTTTATTGTTTCTAAAAAACACGAACCCTAAACTATTAACAGCATTCATAACTTCATTAATACAGTAATTACTAAAATAAATCTTAGTAATTGTATTACTTGATAACTGTTGATCATAGGCCAAATAGTAAGGGGAAATCATCACCAGATAGTCTTTAAATGTCAATTGCTTTCATAAAATAAATGACTTTCTCTAAAAAGAACTGGTCAGGTTGATCTCATTGTTTTCTGTGTTAACAGGTTAAATGAATCCATTTATGAAAAGTCTTCCTGTTCTCTTTGAAATGTATCTTTATGCATAGAAACTATATTCCTAGATTTTAAATTTTTTTTCTTTAGGGTACATTTATCATACAGTACTATAAATTTGAATGAATGGGCCACTAAACTATAAACATCTAATATTGACATTATCCATGTTAAGCAAATGAAAAAGTTAAGGTAATTTAACTTTTTCTCACTGTCCTTCATACTGAAAGGACAATAACCTTTTTATTTGAAATATAACTAACCCTCAGAAAAGTAGGCAACTCATAACATAAAGTCCAATGAATTACCATAAAATGAACGAAACTTGTAACCATCATCTAGATCAAGAAATAAAACATTAACAGCACCTTAGAAAACCACCCCACACCTTTCTCTCTTATTAACCTCCACTTTCCTCCATAAAATAAACCATTTGATATTTCAAAGATTAATTTTACCTGTTCTAGGGTTCATTTAAATAATGTCATCCTTTTGTGTCTGTCATTGTTCATTGTTGTAAGATTTATCCATATTTGTTTGATGTATCAATAGTTTATTTTCATTGCTGTATATTTTATTTTATAATGCACTATAGTTTCATTTTCACTACAGTAAATAAACATTTGAGTTGTTGCAGGTTTTCACTATTATAAGTATGTTTTTGGTGTGCTTTGTACACATTTCTGTTTAATCCAACTGGGAGTGGATTTGTGTGTCATAAGGTATTAAGAATATTTTTTTTCTTTAATTTATTGACTTTTTTTACAGAGAGGAAGGGAAGAGGGATAGAAACATCGATGAGAGAGAAACATCGATCAGCTGCCTCCTACATACCCCCCACCAGGGATGCGCCCGCAACCAAGGCACATGCCCTCTACCAGAACCGAACCTGGGACCCTTCAGTCCGTAGGCTGACGCTCTATCCACTAAGCCAAACCAGTTAGGGCAAGAATATTTTTTAATTGAGATATAATTCACATACCATAACGCTCACCATTTTAAGTGTATCATTTTGTAGTTTGTAATATATTCACAAAGTAGTGTGACCATCGTTTCTACCTATTTCCTGCAGATTTTATCACCTCAAAAAAGAAATGCCAAACCCATAACCAGTTATTCCTCCCCGTCTACCCAGCCCCTGGCAGATACCAATCTACTTTCTATCTCTTATGGATTTGCCTATTCTGGACATTTCATATAAATGAAATCATACAATATGTGGCCTTTTTTGCTTGGCTTCATTTCCTCAGTATAATGTTTTCAAGCGTCATTCATGTTGTAGCACATATTAATACTTCATTCCTTTTCATGGCTGAATAATATTCCATTGTTTGTATATTTATTATTTATCCATTCATTTGATAAACATTTGTATTGTTTCCACTTTATGGCTGTTATGAATAATGCTGCTAGACACATATGTCCACAGAGTTTCCAGTTCTTGTGATACAGACCTAGGAGTAGAATTGCTAAGTCATTTGGTAATTCTATTTTCAACTTTTTAAAGAACTCAACTGTTTTCCACAGCAGCTGTGCACAGTCTGCGTTCTTGTTGACACTTGTTATTGTCTGCCTTTTGATTATATCCATCCTAGTAGACATGAAATGTACTGTAGTTTTGGTTTATATTTTGAAAAGATGTAGAGCATCTTTTCATGTGCTTATTGGCCATTTATGTGTATATCTTCTTTGGTGAAAAATCTTTCAAATTCTTTGCCCATTTTACAGTGGGTTATTTGTCCTTTTACTATTGAGTTGTAAGAGTTCTTTATATATTCTGGATAGTAGTCCCTTGTAAGGTATATGGTTTACAAATGTTTCCTTGTTCTGTGGGATTTTTCCTTTCTTGCCTATGTCCTTTGAAGCACAAAAGTTTTTAATTCTGATATAAGTCCAAGTTATCTGTTTTTTCTTTTGTTGTTTGTGCTTTTGGTGTCATATCTAAAAAATATTGTCTAATCCAGGGTCATGAAGATTTATCCATACTTTTTTTTTTCTAAGTTTTATACCTTTTCCTCTTATATTTAGGTGTTTCATATATTTTGTGTTAATTTTTGTATATTGTGAGATAGAAAGTCCAACTTCATTCTTTGCATATGGAAGTCTAGTTGTCCCAGCATCATTTCTTGAAAAGACTGTTCTCTCCCCCAGTTGAATGGCTTTGGCACTGCTGTCAAAAACCAATTGAGCAGCCCTAACCGGTTTGGCTCAGTGGATAGAGCGTTGGCCTGTGGACTCAAGGGTCCCAGGTTCGATTCTAGTCAAGGGCATGTACCTTGGTTGCGGGCACATCCCCAGTAGGGGGTGTGCAGAGGGCAGCTGATTAATGTTTCTCATTGATGTTTCTAACTCTCTCTCCCTCTCCCTTCCTCTCTGTAAAAAAAATCAATAAAATATTTTTTAAAAACATCAAATGACCATATATTTAAGGGTTAATTTCAGACCTCTCAATTCTATTCCATTGATCTATAGTCCCCACCTTGTCCTGTGCCAGTACCACATAGTACCTTTGTAGTAAGTTTTGAAATCAGGAAGTATGAGTCCTCCAAATTTTTTCTTTTTTAAAAATACATTTTTATTGATTTCAGAAAGGAAGGGAGAGGGAGAGAGAGAAAAAAACATCAGTGATGTGAGGAAATCACTAATTGGCTGCCTCTTGCACACCTCCTACTGGGGATCTAGCCACAACCCAGGAATGTGCCCTTCCCATTTTTTAGGTCTTTTTAATTTCTTTCAACAGTGTTTTATGGTATTCAGTGTACAAGTCTTGCACTTTTATTAAATTTAGCCCTAAGTACTTTGATCTTTTTCACACTCTTATAAATAGAATCTTATCAACTGATAAATGGATAAATAATAAATATACAAACAATGGAATATTATTCAGTCATGAAAAGGAATGAAGTATTAATATGTGCTACAACGTGGATGAAGCTTGAAAACATTAGACTGAGGAAAAGAAGCCAAACAAAAAAGGCTACATATTGTATGAATTCATTTATGTGAAATGTCCAGAATAGGCAATATGTAGCAGCACAGTTGATTTTTTATATTAATCTTGTGTCCTATAACCTTGCTGAATTCATTTATTAGATCTAATAGGGTGTATGTGTGTTGTTAGTTTTACTTCTTCCTTTCCAATTTGGAAGCCTTTTGTTTTCATTTTCTTACCTAATTGCCCTGGGTAGAAAGAACCTCCAGTACAATGTTGATTAGAAGTGGTAAGAGTGAACATCATTGTTTTTGATATTAAGGGGAAAGCTTTTGGTCTTTAACGATTAAATATGGTGTTAGCTATGGAATTTTCATAGATGTTTTTTATCAGGTTGAGGAAGTTTCTTTTATTCCTAGTTTGCTGTGTGTGTGTGTGTGTGTGTGTGTGTGTGTGTGTGTTTATTTATCTTTATTGTTGAAAATATTACAGATGTCCCCTTTGTTTGTGGGGTTTTTTTCCTCCATTGACTCGCTCCACCCCGTACCTGTCCCTCCCAGGCCTTCACCACTATATTGTCTGTGTCCATGGGTTATGCATATAAGTTTCCCGGTTAATCACTCTCCTCCCACTCCCTTTTCTTCCCTCTAAAATTTGTCAGTCTGTTCCATGCTTCTATGTCTCTGGATCTATTTTATTCATCAATTTTGTTCATTAGATTCCATATATGAATGAGATCATGTGATACTTACCTTTCTCTGAGTGGCTTATTTCATTTAGCAAATACTAGTTTGCTATGTGTTTTTAATCATAAAACAGTGTTGGATTTTACCAAATTATTTTCTGTTTCTTGAAATGATTATATTTTTTGTCTTTATTTTATGAATACTGTGTGTTGTGTTGATTTTCATATGTTGAAATCATCTGTGCATTCTTGGAACAAATCGCACTTGGTCAAGGCATATAATATTTTTTTATGGTGTTGGGTTCAGTTGCTGGTATATTGTTTAGAAGTTTTGCTTCCGTGTTCTTAAATAATAATGGTCTGTAGTTTCTTGTATTGCTTTTCTGGGTTTGGTGTCAGGATAATATAAAGATACCTTTGATGTATACTAAATTTAAACTTTTTTCCCCCCAGAAAATGATCCACAGTCTATTTCTCATAAACTGTTCCGGTGACATATTTCTAGAGAAGCACTGGAAGAGTGTTGTGAGCCAATCTGTCTGTGATTATTTCTTTGAAGCTCAAGAGAAAGCTGCTGATGTTGAAAATGTACCACCTGTCATTTCAACACCTCACCACTACCTCATTAGTATCTATAGGGATAAGCTCTTCTTTGTGTCTGTCATACAGACTGAAGTGCCACCTCTCTTTGTAATTGAGTTCCTACATCGAGTTGCTGACACTTTTCAGGTTGGTTATTCATTAGATCTTTGAACTTAAATTTACCCAAGATAGTTAGAGGGGGGACACATTATTATATTTTTTAAATATCCAGCTTTTGTTGTGTTGTCTGTCCTACTGCCCTCTCTCTCTCTCTCTTCAACTAAGCATAAACCCTTTTATGTAGGGTATACAGTAGCACACATGGCTGCTCCATTCACTGTTTTAGGAGAACAGAAAACTCTCATTGGCATGGAAGCCTGATTTTTTATATGTATTATAAATTATGTCATAAAATAGTGCTTTCCACACACAGTTCTCTCAGTGTGTGTGGAAATCTCTCCCAAGATTTTTATTGGTCATGAAATCTAATATTCACATTTTATTTTTTTCTTTTGTTTTACTGAATATGCCAAATACTTTAATCTGTGTGTTTTGGGGTACCTAAATCAGGACAAGGAGAGTTTATAGTTCACATTCTGGTTTAATGCTTCACTGTACTTCCTGGCATAATATGTAAGAGAAATTCAATTCAATCCAGAAATTTAAGAAAATATTATATAGAACTATCAAAGGGTTCCCCGCCCTGTGTTTTACATTCATTGAATTATGCAACTATAAATTTACCCTTCAGAACAAAAAGTATTTAGCAAGCCTTTCTTCACTCCTTCCATGGCATTTTATCAGGACTACTTCGGTGAGTGTTCAGAGGCTGCAATTAAGGATAATGTGGTCATAGTGTATGAGCTCTTGGAAGAAATGTTAGACAATGGATTTCCACTGGCGACGGAATCTAACATTTTAAAAGAACTGATTAAACCACCAACAATTCTCCGTTCTGTCGTCAACTCGATTACAGGTGAGGTGAAAATACACTTTATTAGGAATTGAGCAACTAAAACTTTATAAACAGCTCAATACCATTTCTTATGATCTGGTAGATTCTTAAGATAGTCCAATTTGGCCAGAATTAAAGTTAGTGATGAATTTTAAATGGATGTCTATTTCCTTTCATATTTAAAAATCTATTTTGCTGGGTCTTAAATTATAAAGAACTTGGTTATTACTCTTTTGTTAAGTGTTTTTCTATAAAACCACAATAATATTATTACTATTATTTAATACTAAATAATAAGACTAAATAAATGATCACAGTTAATCCTAAAGAAGCAAATGTCATGATGGATGTTAATGAAACACTGTGGTAATTATTTTGCAATATATACACATAAATCATTATATCATATACCTTAAACATAACATAATGTTGTATGTCAATTATAACTCAATAAAGCCAGAAAAGAATAAAAATAGTATTATAAAACTGGCATATGCTGCTACCCTACAATTATTAAAGTTTAGAAAATGTGAGACTTGCTAATACAGAGTATATACTGTCTCCTCCAGGTCTTTGTTTATACATGCAAGTGCTCCCTTTGGCAGCTCATTTATACATGTAAAAGATGTGTTAAAACAGAAAGACAAGAAATTAAGACTATTTGTGATATCTCATGCATTGTGGGCCTTGTACTTGTGTTATAAATTTCCAATTTTGATTTAATTCTTCAGTAGGGCTAGAAATTAGGTACATTCAGATGACAATATTCTTTTGAAAAAAAATGAAAGTCTTCTAGAAAAAGATTTCTATGAAATGTTATATGCCATTCCAACTCTACTGTCCACCATTGTAAATGACTCTCCAAGTGCACTAAAGTGGAAGCTGAGAGAAACCCTCAGAGGCCTATAAGAAACTGTTCATTCCATAGCTCTTATTCATCCTTTGTACAAGGCTGAATGTCAGGAGAAATTCAAACAAAGATAAGATGGCATGTCTGTGCTCCTTCCTAAAATTTATACTCTGGATAGTAGGGAACTAGGAAAAAAATTAAAATTGAAATACACAAATTACAGTATAAGATTTTTAAAAGCAATTTCATACTTTGCAGGTGATTAGTCATAAGGAAAGGTGGTGTTATTGTTAAGCATGTACTACATTTGAATTGGAAATGTAAATTAACCATATTGTTAACTATTTAAAAGCTCAAGGATATATGTTTAGAACAACCAAATTTATTTTCAAACCTATGTCAGTTTACCAGGAAATTAGCCAGATATTGAACATTAGCCATATTGTAACCAGATGGGTGTGCTGACCTTAAAATGGAAGAAGGCCAGAGTATGTTCTTCATTGTAGTTACTCCACTGAGGCCTGCTTGGCAGCATCTCATAGAATCCAAGCTGAATACCAAAGGACCTAGTTATCACCCTGTATTCTCAGTGGAGACATTTTATCGACAGAAGGTTTTGAAACAACCATCCTCTTTTTTCATCAGTGGCAGCAGGATGAGATTCTGTTGTTAAGCCACTGGAATTAGGTTAGGTTACTGTTAACACACAGGAAGCAAAAGATAAGTAAATGAATTTAACCTGGTTTGGCCGATAGAGGACCACATGGCCTATTTCTGTCTTCTAGAAATTTGATCATGTTGGTATGAATATGTCTCCAACAATTCTAGAAACCATCCACAACTTCAATGAAGAAAAACCCAAACATTAAAGAAGCAGCTAAAATATTCTTTTTTTTTTTTCTGTTAGTAGCTTTTCTGATGACCATTTTATGCATTAGCTTTGCTTTCCCTTTTCCGGTTTCTAGGTAGTAGTAATGTTGGGGACACACTCCCCACTGGGCAACTGTCCAACATCCCATGGCGCCGGGCAGGAGTAAAGTACACAAATAATGAAGCCTATTTTGATGTCGTTGAAGAAATAGATGCAATTATAGATAAATCAGGTAATTGTGTGCATGCGGTCTTATTTGGGAAAAAAACAATTCATCTGACATAAGCTGAAGAGAAAATTGAAATCCCTTGGCAGTGTAGTTTCAGTGGAAAGACTAATGATTTAATTTATTTTGCCCAGAGATTACATATAATTTTCATAACCACTAGTTGAGATCGACCAAATCTTTGTAAATCAGATCTTATGTTGTCTTATATTAAGCCAATTATTACCCTCTACACTGCTCCTCTTGCCATTTATTCATTCTAACATTTGTTGTACTTCTACCATACACCATACTTTCTACTACTATTTTTGATGCAGTATTTCTAATAAAGATCCCAGACAAAACATAGCTCTATTAGATCACAAACATTTTAAACATCTCCAACCCTCACATTTTATACATAAGAAAACTGAAGTTCAGAAGGGTTAAGTATGCTCCTCAGGGTAGCACAGCTAGTTGGTGTGAAACTGAATTATTGTGAACTATAGCCAATATCTTTTCTTTAGTGAGTGCCCTTTTCATTATAAAATCCCATCAAACAGAAAATAGCTGTATTGCAGAATAATGGCTCCTATTTCTTAAAAGTTAACAGCTTAGTCCATTTCATGAGAAACTTGTCTGTTAAAAATATTTTAACTTCTTATCCAGCAGTTTTACAAGTTTGACTATAGAGATATAGACAGGTTTGATTTTCCTTAGAATTATCATATTTCAACCTGTGTTAGGTGTGGGCCATAGCACTCAGTGAAGAAGGTGAATATAATGGATCTCTGTCCACTGACCTGATAATAGATGTGCAAAGGTTCAGTATGTCTGACATCCAGGAGGTATCTCCATTACTTCAATACAGTGATAACTCGTAAAAACGCAAACTCACCTTTTTTCTTTCTTTCTTCAGGATCTACAGTCTTTGCAGAAATTCAGGGGGTCATCGATGCTTGCATTAAGTTATCCGGAATGCCTGACCTTTCCCTTTCTTTCATGGTAGGTTTTTTTTTGGTTGGTTGTTTGTTTTTTGTGTTTGTTTATTTGTTTTTGGGGGGTCATGGTAGATTTTGTTCACCTGTTCTATAGCGCCTTACATGCCTAATACATATTCAGTACTAAATAAAATGATAAATACTGAGACACTCTTGTATCTTAGATGGTAAAAGATTATCTCAGAAATAATCCTAGCACAGCTTACCAAGACACTAGCTTACATGATGAGCATGGCCTTTTTGGAAAGGCTGAGGAGAGGTCTTTGCCTAGGTGTGCTAGAAGTAGCTTAAATGGCTAGCTGGCTTCTGCAATTCTGCAGCGTGAATTTTACTGAATTATTTGTTTTGCTGGTATGAAAGGGCATTAACCTTTTGCATCATTTTAGACTCGGCATGACACACCACTAAGAACAATCAAGAAAACTGAGTTCCAGTTCTGTCTCTGCCACTAACTTGTCCTGACCTTGAGTTCTTTGAACCTCAGTTTTTTCATCTATAAAATGGAAATTAAACTACTTGGATTTTCTACTTCATAGTTAAGATTCAAGTAAAATAATGTATATAAAATATTTGCAAACTTTAGACCAGTGTAAAACTATGCTTATGATGTGGTCATAATAACAAACTCTTACATGACTGCTTTATCTTTAGGGAGAATATTAATTTCTCATAATATCTGAATAGAGTTTCCATGTTCCTTATGCTCTATGAATATGGTGGCTGTGTTCTGTTTTCCTGGCAGAACCCCCGGCTTCTAGATGATGTCAGCTTCCATCCCTGCATCCGGTTCAAGCGTTGGGAATCTGAAAGAGTTTTGTCATTTATTCCTCCAGATGGAAATTTCCGACTCATATCATATCGGGTCAGCTCACAAAAGTATGTTGATCAACCAGATACCGCCATCATATATCAACTAGAGGCCTGGTGCACAAAATTTGTGCACGGGGGGTGAGGAGGGGGGTGTCCCTCAGGCCAGCCTGCACCCTCTCCAATCTTGGAGACTGCTGGCTCCTAACCACTCACCTGCCTGCCTGCCTGATTGCCCCTAACCGCTTCTGCCTGCCAGCCTGATCACCCCCTAACCACTCCCCTGCCAGCCTGATCGACGCCTAACTGCTCCCCTGCTGGCCTGATTGCCCTAACTGCCCTCCCTGCTGGCCTGGTCACCCCTAACTGCCCTCCCCTGCCAGACTGGTCACCCCTAACAGTCCTCCCCTGCAGGCCTGGTTGCCCCCAACTGCCCTCCCCTGCAGACCTGTTCACCCCCAACTGCCCTCCCTTGCATGCCTGGTCCCCCCCAACTGCCTTCCCCTGCAGGCCTGGTTCCCCCACCCCCAACTGCCCTCCCCTGAAGGCCTGATTCCCCCCAACTGCCTTCCCCTGCAGGGTTGGTCCCTCCCAACTGTCCTCCCCTGCAGGCCTGGTCGCCCCCAATGCCCTACTCTGCCAGCCCGGTCACCCCTAACTGCCCTCCCCTATAGGCCTGGTCCCTCCTAAATGCCCTCCCCTGCTGGCCTGATCACCCACAACTGCCCTCCCCTACTAGCCATTTTGTGGCAGTCTTCTTGTGTCCACATGGGGGCGGTCATCTTGTGTGTTGGAGTGATGATCAATTTGCATATTACTCTTATTAGATAGGATATGCTGAATAGAACTGACTTTTCCTTTTCATTTTGATACTGGTTTCTTGAGTTCATTGCTGCTTTAGCCATGGTTCACCAGGAGAACCAAGAAGAATTGGTGAAAATATGTCTAAAATAATCAGTGCACCTTGAATCTAAGAGTAGAGTAGTAGTAAATGGGACTATAGTAAAATATGTACCTGAGAACAAGCATTTGGGACTGTTATAACTTAAGCAAAACCATGAACCTGTGCCGTAATTTTACTATGATCTATACACTTGATGGCTGACAGGAGACAGACCTATCTATAGCTCCCAGGACATTCCCCAACTAACTGGCTCCAAGTCACTCTTCTATGCACTGGGGTTTATCTTCTTTAATTTATTTAAATTTTTTTTTTGTTTTGCACTGGGGCTTAAATGAATGATTTAGTGTTGTGGGTTGTAGCTAGTTTATCCCTTGAAAATATCAGAAGTTATTTTGTTGACATCAGGACAGGACTCAAAAGCAGAAATATTTGAATTGTTTCTTGGCTTTTACCACATACGAACTGCTTTATTAGTTTGCATAATTGTAAATTATCTTTCTGTGGATCTTAATTCATTTCTATAAACTAGGGCTATTTGCCCCAATTGTTTATACTATAATTAACTTCAGATTTCTATCTTGATTTGTATACTTCTCAGAAATTGTATAATTCCTAGTGTAGTGGTACCAGAACAATGTGCTGTACTCACCACACTCCCACCCCCAAAGCAGATGCAGAATCCGCACTTCTAGGGATATAAGGTCTTATAGTGAACTTAGAGGCAGGTTAGGATACTCTGGACTGGGGTTTTGAGGTCATTTCCTGAGCTGTCTCATTCCATTAATTACATGTGTTTGTGCTTTTGTGTCTTTATATTTTTAGTCTAGTGGCAATACCAGTGTATGTGAAACATAGCATCAGCTTTAAGGAGAACAGTTCTTGTGGCAGATTTGATATTACAATTGGACCAAAGCAGAATATGGGAAAAACTATTGAAGGAATCACAGTGACAGTTCACATGCCAAAAGTTGTGCTGAATATGAACCTGACACCAACACAAGGCAGCTATACATTTGATCCAGTTACCAAGGTATAACCACCTCATATCAAGAGTGAGCCTGTTTCTGCAATCTTTATTTTGTGATCTGGGGCAGGGGCTAGAGGGAAGGTTTTCGAGTCTTGATGAAAACTAAAGTTCCTAACAAAACAGAGAGAGCATGCTGTGCTTTTGCCAGTGGCTATGAAGAAAATACTGCATCTGCTGCTCAGTAGAACAGAACAAAGACTCATTCTGTCCCCCTTCAGAGGTGCACACCTTAGCTCATCCATTGATAATCCAGGCACTCATTCTCTAATGAGGAAGAAGATATAAAACTTTTTAAAAAGAGAAAAACATTGCGTGGCTATAAGGAGATATATAGGCTATTGCTACATCGACTGTAGAAATTGATCATTTAGATCTTTCTCTTCCTTTTTCTTTTTTTTTTAACTTAAAAGCATTGTTTTATACTTTTCCACAGGGGGTGTTGGCTAGGAAAGCAGTGTTCTCACCCTACATAAATGTGCCTCTAACAGAGGGTTTCTCTCAGCTTCCTGGTTGGGTAAAAAATGTTAATTTCAACAGCAGAGTCATTGGACAGACTGGTAAATAAAAAGGCATATATTTTTTAAATATGTTTTTATTGATTTCACAGAGAGAGAGAGAAACAAACATCAACCAGCTGCTTCCTGTATACCTGTTCAAGATCAAGCCCACAACCTGAACATGTTCCCTGACCAGGAATTGAACTGGTAACCGGGTGCATGGGGCGACATTCAACCAAGTGAGCCACACGGCCAGGCAAAAAGGCATATTTTTAAATAAAATCATAGAATATTAAAGATCATCTAATCCAGTCCTAAGGATTTGAAGACCCACACAGGCCAGAGAAGTGAAGAGGGGCTTCAGATGCCTGGCCCTTCACAAACCCAGCTTCTCTTTTTCATCTGTTACTGAGCTTCATGCTAAAGATTTTATTTGAACAAAGGGTTCCACACCTAAAAGTTTAAAATACCAGTTTAGGTCAGTCTTCTCATTTTACACAAAAATAAACTTGAGGCTCAGACAGAAACAGTGAATGTGATATAGTAGAAAGAGCACTTGAAAGCAGATAGTCTTAGGTTCAAATCCCAGCCTTGTTGCTATCTAGCTGTGTGACCTTGAGCAATCATTTTACCTCTGAGCCTTCATTTCCTCATTTGTAAAAGGACAAAATCTACATCACAGGCTTCTATAAGATAAAATACAGGTAGTGCTGAGCACAGTGCTATGTCCAAAAGTAAATGTTCAACTAATGTTGGTTCTCTATTGACTCTCCATTTAGACTCACAGAACTAATTGGTGGTGAACTCAGTGAAAGTCCCAGGTCTCGTTTCCAAGACACTGCTTCATTTTGTACAAAAGTTTATGTGTCTTTGAACATTTGCTTTTATTAAAAGGTTCAAATTGTTTGTTTTTCATGTCTTTTTAAGGTACTAACATGGGATGTGGGGAAAATTACTCCACAAAAGCTCCCAAGTCTTAAAGGACTGGTAAATTTACAGTCTGGAGCACCCAAGCCAGAAGAAAATCCAAGTCTCAACATACAGTTCAAGATCCAGCAGCTCGCTATTTCAGGTAAGGATAAATTTGTGTTTAAGGGTAATTGTGTTCTGCTGAGGTCAACTACTAGGAGCTTAGAAGGGTAACACTCCCTCTCTAAAAGAGCAATAACTCCAGTTTGCCTTTCACATTGTTATGGGGCCAACCTCTCAGGGACAGGATTTTAGAGAGCACCTGTTTCACACCGTTTTCCTTTACCCCAACCCTAATTCAACACCAAAGGAGTTACGCATTCAGAAAGTAAACTTAACCTTAAAAGACATTCCTTGCCCAAAAGGGAATGTGAACTAAAATAATACCCCCAGAATGCTGTAATTTGTGTATGGTAGAAGGGATATTATTTCCAAATGGTGGAAGGGACACTAGTTAATGTCAGATTTACTGTGTAGTGCTCACTGATAAAACAAATATTGTATTCCCTACCTATTTTTTTTGACACAGGCTTAAAAGTAAACCGCTTGGACATGTATGGGGAGAAATATAAGCCATTTAAAGGAGTCAAATACGTCACAAAAGCTGGAAAGTTCCAAGTGAGGACATGAGAAGATGCCAAAATCCCTCACGATTTGTTTGTTTTCTAAGTGTCATTATAGTTTATTACTATGAGGTACCAAGTGGGTGGGAATACTTATTCTAGTTAAAGCATTTGTGTGAGCTACATGCTGCTAACAGAGTTGCTTAGTGATCCATGTAGGGTTCTTAAGGAGCTTTAAGCTAAGGTAATTTTTTAATAACTTAGCTTGTTTTGTATCTTTTCACTAAGGAAGATTTTGGGGGTGATTTTCTCCATAGGGGGCACCAGCTGGAGGTTGCACATTGTAACTGTAAAGGCAGAAGGCTACAGTGATAACCTCTCCTAAAACAAGTGAACTGATCTCAGCCAGCAGCTGTCTTAATCTGTAATGTGTTGTGTCAAGTGCGGCCAAATCTCACACCCAATCTTAGCCATCCCAAATCAGCATCTGTCCCAAGAGGAAATTCCCTCCACCCCAAGAAGTTTACAAAAAAAAAAACTGCCTCTTCAAGTGTTTGCCTTATTCAGCTTTTCACTTGTGCCATTAAGCAAGCACTGTAGCAGAAGCCACCTCCACATGCCCTGGCAAGGAGCACTGCTGCTCCACGCTCCATTCTCACCGTACTTGGTATTGTATTTTTTATAAATAAGATTTCTATGTAAAGTGCAGATTTTGATTTACAGAGACCTTGCTGCAGTAAGTACCATCTCAGTTTTGCGCCATTGGTTCAGCTGTTAGCACAGTAAAAATCATTTGTATGAAAGGGGCAAATGCTTTATTAAGGTAATAAAAGGGAACACTATTGCTTTTAGGAAGTTATTGCAAGCACAAGTGTTTGAGATTTTAAATAAATTAAAGTAGTAAAATAAGAATGTAAGTGAACCTTTGCCATCTTCATGTTTTATAAAGCTTATCCAACACCAATTAAACCATAGCCTAAAGGCCTCATGCTGTAGTTCAGCAAGAGGAAAATATGTCTGCCTCACTATGGTCTTTCATCTTTCTTGTTGTTGTTTTTACTTTTTTATTGAATTTATTGAAGTGACATTGGTTAATAAATTTATATAGGTTTCAGGTGTACAATTCTATAATTACATCATATGTATATTGTATATCGTATTGTGTGTTCATCACCCCAAGTCACGTCTCTTTCCATCACCATTTATCCCCTCTAAACCTTCTTCCTTCCCCCACCTCCCTTTCCCTCTGGAAATCACCATACTGTTGTCTGCGTCAATGTGTTGTTTTTAAGGGGTTGAATTTGCTTGTGTCCCTTGTCTTCAAGGGGAACTCCCTTTTCATATTGTGTGTTTCTCAAAGCTATACTCAATAGCTTCCATCCTGAAACTATTGTTGTAATTGTCACTGGAGCACTTACATGTCTCTGCTGTACTGACAAATTACGTAGAAGAACATAGTGAGGCAGAAACAAAATCCTCAGTAACATTGATTAAACCGTGTGGTCATCATGGTTGGCTGCCAGTCTACATTTGTATTCCACTCAACTTCACTGGCTCAGTAGTCCTTGCCCAGTTATTTTGCCTCATTAGACATGAAGAATGGAGAAAGGCTAAAAGTTAAGATACAAGTGCTTGTTCTTCATATGTTCCTCCTTGTCCTTATTTAGGCTATTAGATTTCTTCGTATGACTCCATTCTTTTCATTCTTCTCAACTTATAACTCCCTTTCCTTTATGTTAAAGATAGCCTTGACACTCATCCCATTCTGCTGTCAAGGACTAGTGTTTGGTGCTGGTGCAGGGAGGCCAATATACAGCAGCATTCTTACCTTTGCCTGCCTCGGGCACCCAGCCTACCTTTCATCTAGCAGGAAAAGTCACTTTTTGCAACTCTGAAATTTCTAGAGCAGCCCAGGCTGGTGTTATTCAGCTGGTTAGAGTGTCAGCCCAAGCATCAGAGGGTTGCAGGTTCAACCCCCGTCCTGACCACAGCTCGTGCAGGAGGCAACCAATCAGTGTCTCTCTCCCCACCCCTTCTCCCTCCCTCCCTCCCTTTTACTCTTTCTAATAATCAATGGAAAAAATGTCCTCAGGTGAGGATTAACAACAACAAAAATTTCCCAGGTAGCCATCATCAGCTTGGCAGCTAAAATCAAGAAGTTGCCAAATATTGATTCCCTTTGCTTAATGTTGGCTACTCAGTTCAACTACCTTTTATTTTTAGTGTTTTACAAAGTTCATACTCCAAAGAATAATCAGTTCATTTGCTTTCTTTCTGCCGAATCCCTAATCAGCCATCTGTACCTGGTGTCTTATTTTCTTTCTGTGCTGTCTCCTCTTATATACAAGCAGATTGTATGCCAAGAGTCCCTTGCCTTTAGCAATTTCTGATAAAACTTCCAAATAGACTATATCCTTTTACAATTAAATTATTGTATTTATTGATTTGATTGAACCCAGTAAATCCTTTCTCCAGCTCTGGCTATACTGTCAATAAAAAGATGAAAGCAACAAATTGACTTTTTAGCTTGACTATTGATTGAGCATTTTCAAAGGGGCATGTCCCAGTGTCAGAGCAAGCACAGCCTGATGAGAGTTTGTTCTGTCACACCCTGTGTGAAGGTGGCTACAAAGCACTTCCATTGCTCCTCTCAATCTCAGTGTGTTAACCGTCAGGTATATGTTCTCTACACATCACCCTGATCAAAGCTGTTTCTCCCTACCACATTGTACTAATAACAAAGATTCAGTATTACTTAGTAGTATTAGACCATTTTTCAAGCATAGAATTCTAACTAACCCCAGAATGGGGTTTTCTAAATTGTTATTAAAGGAGTGTATCTTTTTTTTTTTTTTAATATATTTTATTGATTTTTTACAGAGAGGAAGGGAGAGAGAGTTAAAAACATCGATCAGCTGCCTCCTGCACGCCCCCTACTGGGGATGTGCCCGCAACCCAGGTACATGCCCTTGACCGGTATCAAACCTGGGACCTTTCCGTCCACAGGCTGACGCTCTATCCCCTGAGCCAAACCGGTTTCGGCAAAGGAGTGTATCTTAAGAGCAAATGAAGTAGATGCTTATTTTCTGCGTAAGGGAGTCACCATCCTTTTACTCAAAGGAAATTCATGTGATTGGTTTGTTCCTTAAGTGGTACTAGACAAGAGCCTTTGAAAGACATTTGTGGCACTGCCCTCAGGGTATTCTGATTTGAGAAAATGACTAAACTATAATACAGCAGGAAGCCAGCACCAATGAACACAAGATGAACTGCAAAAATGAGACCATGAATACTGTTTTCAGATACTACTGAACTAATTCAGTAGCTTTGGACATTTCCTGCGGACTCAAGCAGGCTAGAATCTGCCTCCCTACTCAGTAACTTTTCTAAGTTGAAGCAACACTAACTTTAGCCTTTTAATGATATTTACCCCTTTCAGACCTAGCAAATCAGGCAAAAGCAGTGATGGCCCAGCTCTACTCCAAGAACCTGCTACTGCTCTTAATCTTCCTCCAGTAGGAGGAATATGCCTCATAGCCTCTGTGGATCCCTGCAAACCCTCTTGTTCTAGCCTAGGCTTGGAATGTGACAGACCTGCACATGTAACAGCTTCAGCTCCTTAGGGGATAGTGATAGCCTCCATGGATAGCTAGAATCGTCTAAAATGAGGCAGACTACTTCAACCAGAGGACGGTCCGCATCACCTGCTGCTTCCTCCTTTTGTTAATCTCTGTCACTTTTGCTCCTTCTAGTATATAATCTGCAAAGGTGTCCTTCATTGCACAGATCTTTGTTAAGTAAACATACTGCTGGTTTCTACTACTTACAGCACATTAGGCTTGAGGATTAGTTCCACTAGCAGTTTTTCAAAACAAAGGAGAAACATGACCTCAAAGTTCTTGCTAAAATATCATTTAAAGCATTATTTATACAAATGCACTTTATTGTTTTAAACAGAACAAAAGAAAAGGCAGAAAATATTTGCATATAACAAATCCTAGCTTATAAATGTAATTTTAGTGGTGATATCTAATCATTCAGGGCTTTTTTTTTTTTTTTTTTAATTTGCTTCACTGTGTCTTGAGCACTGATATTAGAGAAAAGCACATCGGCATAAAGGGTAAACCAGTGTCTCAAAACACTGGAAGAACTGGAAATGTTTTATTTCCTCTAGGTAATCTTTAGTAAAACAAAAGGTGATCTTTGGCATAGATTCATACTTTAAAGTCATTAATATTGCATTTATATCAGGTAAGCAACTATCCAAATATGCTGAGGGCCTCGAAAATAATCTTCATCAGTTAATAGGAAATAGAGGAAGCCTGAGTGTACAGTACCAAGTCTTACACATTCCATGTTGGGATCTACCACGTTGGAGGTGGGAAGGAAGGGCATTCAGGCAAGAGTTCTTCCTCCTCTACTCACCCAGTTCTGACTTTGGGAAGAAATATGCTTTCGTGTGCTGGGGATGCTTAGACTGCAGTGATAAAAGCAAGAGGAAAAACTCTTCTCTCATTTGCTAATAGGAAACTTATGGTGATGATGTAATACTTTACCCATTACTCTCTTGAACAGTAGGACTTGGGAGAGGGAGAGGATGCGAGGGGCTTGAGTAGTTGGTTGAGGAGATAGGAATTACTGAGGACTATTTCCCATTGATTTATCCCCAACAGCGCCAGAATTCCAGTCTGCAAGTACCACTCTCCCTTGGGTAAGAAGTGTCTTCAGACAGGACTGCCTGTCCATTAAACACTCCTGGGGGGCAAGCACCAATTCTTAGGACTGAATTTCAAAAGGATAGACATGATCTTTTCAAAATTATAGAAGAACAAACATGTATCTTTTAAAATCTTGTTTAGGCAGGGTGTGGGTCAAGAATATAAAAGCAAGGATAAGAGACATGATTTGGTTAAAAATTAAATGCAGCATTTCAGCTCAGAGAGAACAATAAGAATTAAGAATGAATGATAAGGCCTCAGCACAGACCTCTGCCGGCAGTGACAAAGCATGAAGCGCCTGGGAGTGGCCCTGCTGGGATGATGGGCAGAGCGACTCCCGGCACCTCTGCCCCTCCAGCAGCAGAGAGCACCAGGACACAGTGTGTTCATGGGGTGGCTACCTTGGCTGGCCATAGCGCGGGGATATGGAACGAGGGGTTTCCCTAGCACAGGAGCACGGAGAAGACAATCGTGATTCTGTGATTTCCTCCCGACAGATTTGATTTTATACTGTGGGAAACTAGAAGGATTAAATTGTGGAGGGGTAGGAAGTGAACCCAGGACCCCTTTACTGAGGCTCCCCCAGAGGCCAGCTTCCCCTACAGCAGTGAGGCTCACTTCTGAAGGGTCCAGGTAGCAGCCAGGGAACACAGGCAGGTCAGCAGCAACATGGAAAGCCCAAAACAAATTTTGGAAGCATAGTGATTCCTTAACTGACTTGCCTGGGCCCTGGGTCTTGGGAGCCTGGCTGGGGGATGGGGAGCAGGGAAAGGAAGCAGACAGGGCATTGTACCCTGGGAACAACGATAGAGCAGGGTGTCTGGCTAGTGTTCACGCTTGGATTCTGAGCTTATGTGAAGTCCATGGGCTAGAACCCAGTCTGCCTATTGGGAGCATGTGCAGGAGTATAACTGCGGATGCAGACACATTTCAGAGTGTCCATGACAAGAGAATAAATGCTTTCTAATGTGAAGAGGCCCCATTCCTTTCTGTTATATCAGGCCAGGATGTGGCTTTCAACGCCCCCAGCAATTCTGGGTGGCTCCTGGAGCTCAGATCATTTTCATACTGTTTAGTAGGGATTTCTGTGCTAACCAGGTTCCATCGGGTGCCTACTGGTACCAGGGAGTCTTTCTAACCCAGCGCAGTGTAAATCCAGCATCCGTTCGAATTTTGATTGAAGCTGCTTCTGCCTCTCGAACAGTCTCCTTCACAGACTGCATGAGGTTCTGGGCATTGTGAACCAGCATCTCCGTCGCCTGCAAGGGAAGAAGACCTCTCCATCACTCAGTGCCTGACGCAGCAGCCCTGACTCCGGACCGGCATAAGCCATTTCCCTGACCTGCTCCTGGCATGCCCCGTACTTGTCACATCACTGGTGGTTTAGCTGGATCACCAAAAAGACTGGCCCATCACTGTGCACTGTACCCTCCAAAGGCCTCTACTGTATACTCCTTCCTGATCCAACAAGCTCCCACCTCCAGCTCTCGCTGTGCCCTCCACCTGAAATGCTCTTCCAGGTCTCCCACGGCTCACCTTCAGCTCCTTCAGACACCACTCGATTGTTACCCTAGTGAGGCTTTCCCTGCTCACCTTACTTATTCTTTTTTTTAATATATTTTATTGATCCTTTACAGAAAGGAAGGGAGAGGGACAGAGAGCCAGAAACATCGATGAGAGAGAAACATCAAACAGCTGCCTCCTGCACATTCCCCACTGGGGACGTGCCCGCAACCAAGGTACATGCCCTTGACCGGAATCGAACCTGGGACCCTTCAGTCCGCAGGCCGATGCTCTATCCACTGAGCCAAACCAGCTAGGGCCTTGCTCACCTTATTTTAAATTACATTCCCAACTCCCAACAGTCCTCATCCTCCAATTCTTTCATTTTTCTCCCTGGAACCCATTATCACTAACTGATGCACTGCACGTTTTACCCAGGTTGTTTTATCTAAAAGTTAAGTTCCATGAGGGCAGAAATTTGTGTCAGTCTTGCTCATGGTTGTACCTCTGTGTTAGGACAGTGCCTGTTACGTAGGAGGTATTTCATAAATATTTAATAAATGAAAAAAAAAATAAATGAACAAACCAACCACCTTACAAATCCATGAAAATCTAGTTAAGTACATCTTCTACATACACAAACTTACAGGACTGGGATCAATCACACTGGTACTCTACCATAGCAAGTCAGAGAACTAATCAATCCATTAGCCGGTAATTTTTTTTTTTTTATTCTTAACTATTTTTGAGCCACAGAACCTGCAATTTAATGAAAAATGCTCACATCTGCAAAATTTGTGCATGCAATCAGAGAGTTCGTGAGCTCTGAGAGGCATAACTAAAATAGGCTACAATTCCTGAAAGTTGATCTTTTCACTTGGTCAACAAAGAGGCTAAGGCCTAGAGCGGGAGGAGACTTGCCAGCCAATCACACAACAGGATAAGCTTGCAATCCTGTGTTTTTCTACCTCACTCAGTTTCTATCTTTCTTTATTGGACTACTTAATAGAACATAGTAGATATTCCCAAGATACATTTTTGTTGGTTATTTAAGTAAGTCTGAAATTCTGAGCCTTATCCTTTCCTGGTTTTTCACCTTCCTTTGCTTGGGGCAGAAGAGGCCACATGAGAGGAAACAGCCCAGTGCCTACACCTGCCTAGAGTACATGGAAGCTAGGGGTAAAGATCCAGTTCCATGGATGGGAGAAGGGAGGGGGGAGAGCTGGGATTAAGGCATGGTAGAGAAAGCAGAATCTTGGCACTGTCTCATCTGACGTTTCCCTAGCCTCGGCTTCTGGTCTAGAGGTCAGAGACAGTCTCCCAAGCTGTCTGTGAGTTCCCCAAGGAGAGGGCTTGTGTCTGTTTTTTAAACCACCCTATTCAGTGCCTAATTCAGTCCCACCTACACATCCAGCGTATGGTGAGCTTGCCTGAGCAGTTCAACAAAATATGTGCTCCTTACCATAAGGAACTGGGGATCTGGCTCACAGGAGAGCCTACTAGAGAGGACATACAGGAAGGAAAAGGCACTCGTCTGAGGGCTTTCTGAAGGACCTAGGACACATTTCCAGGGGACAGGGAAGGAGGACAAATCCAAGAAGTGGTTGCCAAGATACAAACAAGAAGCATGGCTGAAGGGAACCCTCCCGCCATCCTTAATTTCAATCTGTCAAAGAAAAGCACCTCCTCTGAGTTGTCATCCCAGGGTTAGCATGGGTCCCTGACAAGCCTACACTGGGCGTCCTCCCAGAGGTGCTTATCCCCAGGGAGCCAGGAGCAGACATCCTCTCCAGCCAGAAGGTTACAGTGGGGTCAGAGTGGACAGGCACTGGGGGCTCAGGAGAGCCAGGGAGAAAAAGAGTGAGTCCAGTCCTCACCGCAACGGATTCAGACGCTGAACCCTCCTAGGCCTCCATCTCCCACCTATAAAATGACCAAAGCCGCACAGGAGCTTTACTTTACTTTCCAAATTTCTGATGTGTCTCTCCAACACAGAAGCCCTTCAGAGAGAAGTGAAGACTCCACCCCACATACTGAGGACTCAGTGTGCAGGTAAAATCTCTCTAGGGCAGAATTAAATTGCTATGAAGTGACACCGACGCTGCTGGCCAGAGGCCAGAAGCAGCCAGAATGTACCTGCTCAGACTCCTCGTCACTGATGTTGGTCCGGCCCAGCATGGTGGCCTTCACTGTGGACAGGATTTTGAGCTGGGTGCTTATGGTTGGGATGCGCTCACACACCTGAAAACAAATGTTCAGTTAATGTTTTTCTTGCCTGCAAGTTCCCTGAGGACAGAACTTACTCACTTCTGTATTCCCAGTGGCTGGTGTGCAGAAGGCACTCAATAAATTAGCAGCAGGATTCCACCAGCTTCCTTCTAAAGATCAGTATATTCCCTTTGTCCAGAAATGGAAGCGTTGAGATTCTTTCATTTGATTAGGAAATAAACTTCCCTGAATCTGCCTTTCCCAAACACACATGTGTATTTCCCCTTTCTGCTGCATCTTTCCACTCTGAAGTGCCTCCTCCTCCTTCTTCACCCACTCTTCTCTGTCCTGCTTTTCTCCCTCCCGCGTCCCACCACCCCGACGCCAATACACACACACACACTTCTGAGTACCTGTAAGAGGTTGGTTCTAATCCGCTTATCTGTGCATTGCTTGGCAACCTCCTTGGCCAACCGAGTCACCTCATCTGAGGCCTTGGCGATGTCCTTGGCACATTGGATCAATGCCCGCTTGGTACCACTGCCCCCTCTTACCAGCCGAGACATCTCAGCCATCAGCAGAGCCATGCGCTTGGCTGCTGCAATGATGTCATTGCCCTAGAGAGAGGCAAATATACAGGGTGAGCTCAGCCCACCCTCTGGCCACATGAGGGAAGGAAGTAGGAGCACCGAGAGGAGAGAAGGGAGCCTGCTGCTCCAGCAGTCCTCTGGAAGGTGAAAAGAGGATAAAGAGACTGTTCTCAAGGGGCATGGACAGCACAGGAGAGCAAGCCAGGGCACTCACCCTAGCACTCTTGAGAGAGTGGGAGAGAGATCACCTGGCTGAAAAAGGAAGAACTGGGAATTAGTCTGAAAGGGCCCCGTGTGCGTTCCAGGCATAGCACTGAACAAGCACTTCAGCATCTCCAGGTTAATCATGTCAGTGAAATGGGGACGGGACACGAGGTTGGTTAAACAGGCATTCCCTTTCCATTGAGAGAAGCAGTAGAACTGGCCTGAGGGGAAAAATACAGAAGAGCCATTCCAGATGCTGAACTCATCCTCTTCATCCTCGCCCTTATTACCAAGAGCAGCCAAGGGCTGCCTCTGCCAAACCAGAATTTAAAGCCCAGTAACCATTATTGGCCACAATGAAAAAAGATGTATTTTGTGACCTAGACTCTCCTACCCTCCCTCTACTACCTCTGCGCCCGCACGTGGTATTTTGTGGAAGAGCCACACTCAAGGGGCCAAAGAGCCGCATGTGGCTCGCGAGCCGCAGTTTGCCGACCACTGGCCTACGGGAACATATTATTTTAATTTCACATTAAGAAAGGCCAATAATCAATTCTTCCATCCCCTCAGATAGGTGGCTGCAACTAAAGAAAACTTCAGCGAAGAAGATGCCATAGGAAGCATCAGGAAAATAAAATCATGAGTCGAGCTGTAAATGGAACCCCCACTCCAACTAACAGCAGTTTATCTCAGATTTGGCATTTTGGTTCATTAAAACCCTTACGGGTCAATAAAGAAATGTGTAACCAATTTATTTTATGTATCCTCAAAAGGCTCTCTTTTGGCCAATAACAACCAAAAATAACAACTGCATTGTTCAAACTACACGAAAGGCCAGGCCCTACTCATTTTTCCCCTCATGCTTTTCCATCTTATACGATGCAGTGAGGCATACACAAACCAGGCCACGGCAGTGCGCTGTGCCGGACCTCACAGGCACCATGGCGCGGCGGAGCTCTGATGCTAGGGTGTGTAACATCTCAGGCAGTACTTGAGGCCGGAGAACACAGGTATGTGAAGTCGAGAACAAGGTGTTAGACAAGGCTGCCTGGGCCCACCTCTTCCAGTGCAGGCCTGGGGTCATTCTAAGACTTCATGACCTTGTTAGAAGACAGTGCAGTGCCAGGGTTAGTTATTACCCATTATTCTTCAAACCCTTTCTTGCAACATGCCACCTTCAAGGAGAAAAAAAGTGATCACCCCCACACCTCACAGTAGCTTTGGTTCAGTCTCCAAAGCTCTGTTGGAGCCAGTCCTGCAGCCTTGAGCGCTCTCTGTTCCCACTCCAGCCCCTCCACTGAAACCTGGTCAAGCGGTCAACAAGCCCCTTTCCCTGTGGGTTCCCATTAAGGCCAGAGCTGCCACTCAGCCAAGTGCAGGGCAGCAAGCAGCCCTCCCAGGGAGCTGCTGGAATGAAGCTGCTTCTCACCATGACCAGCTCTGCCGAGCCACCAGTGCATCAGTGAGAGGTCAGTGGGTGGGGGAGACATGCAAAGCTCAACCATCAGGCCAGGTGACCTCTTAATGGTCTATAATGGTTCCTGACTCGCAAGTCATTGAGAGGCACATCCATGGCTGCCCAAGGGCTATAAGCTTCCCATAGTGGCCACGAGGTTGGTAAAAAAAAAAAAGGAATCCTTTCAAAAAGTGACCCCAGCTCTCTCTTGCCCTCAGACATAAATGCAAGCCCCTTAACCTGGCATTAGCAGACCTATCAAACTTGTGAAGCCAGTCCTAACAACAAGGTGCAGACAGACAGATGCTGGCCCTGCCCAGACTCACAGGACCCGCACAGATCACGAGTGATGCAATGTGTCAAGGCTGCACATGGCCGGATGCATAGGGAGCAGCCCCAACTGGGGATGCTAACCAGTACCTTACTAGACCACTTGGTAGCTTCCCGATGCAATGACTGAGCCGCGGCCAGAATGGGCTGGTTGACCGGCTGATTGGATGGCATTAACAGCAGCTCAGGTTCATAATCGTCTTCCATGTCAGGGGGGACAGGGAACCCAACAGCATCAGCCGCGTCTGCCTCAGCTACAACACCTATACCTACCTCAGCGGCTGGGGGACCCGGCTTTGTTGATGGCAGGAAGGGTGAGAAACAGGGACAGTGTTAGTAAGAGCAGCAGGACTTGGGGAACTGGCTGCTGCTGGTTTAGTAACCAAAGCTTGCGGAAACAGCATGTTCTACAGGAGCCAGGGGAACCAGGCTCCGCCAGCGGAAGAAGAATCCCTGCCTCCAGCACCAGGCCACGCCCCCTGTTCACATGCGTGAAGGAAGGGACTCACACACTGGCAAAGGGTTTCCAGGGAATTAGTCATACTACGAAAGCAAGTAGCATCCCTTTTTTATACACTTACTAAAGAAATTAAACTTTCCAAGAATAATTCTCAAGTCAGAATATTTTCGAGGAACCAAACAACTAAACAATAGCTCATTGCTTTTAAAAGGAATCCAGAGAGAAAAAGTAAATTCAGTCACACAACTGGCTTTGAGCAGAGTGAAGTGAACACCCTGCTGGCCCGTATGGGTGATACTGTACATCTTCCAGGACACAGGAAGTGACTGGGATCAGCTCTGCAGCTGCTGGATACAAATTAATATTTCCTTCAGGAGGTAAAAGTCCCAGAATTAAAAGTGATACAACAGCCAGACCTGTGTGGCTCAGTGGTTAAGCATCAACCCATGACCAAGAAGTTGCTCGATTCCCAGTCAGGGCACATGCCTGGGTTGTGGGCACCATCTCCAGTAGGGGGCGTGCAGGAGGCAGCTGATCAATGATGTTTCTAGCTCATTGATTTTTCTATCTTTCTATCCCTCTCCCCTCCTCTTTCTCTAAAAAATCAAAACATTTTTTAAAAATATATATATTGGAGGCAATGGACAGCAAGCCAGGAAAGAGGCAAGAAAACAAATACAGTGGTGAGTGAAAAGGACTCATCAAGTTCCCTACTGTCCAGAGACACCTGGTCCAGCCTTCCATCATAGCGGAAACCCACCCTTCAGACCAGCTCTCTCGCTCTCCTCGAGGCCTTCAGAGGCAATGCTCCCACCATCTCACATGCGTCCACTGCTGGCCCTGACTCAGAGAGCTGGTCTTTGGGTACAGCCTATCTCCCTCCTGTTACTAGATAGGCTTCTCACTCACCCCACACTCAATTTACGTATTTCACAGTAAGACATTACATGGATTTGTCAACTGACCCAGGCTGAGCTCAGAGGAGCTCAGAAGCCCGGACAGGGAGAGGATGAATTTACTACCAGGGACAGGGATTCTGAAGGGCCGGGGGAGGAGTCCAAAAGATCCTATGCTAACAATAGGCTGGGGGAAGAAAAGAAATTGCCTCAACCAAGCAGAACCACTTATATGAAAAACAGTGAGCACGGATTCATTGCATCAAACATCTCTCACAAGAGGAAGAAGGAGTCTGTGTGGAGTTTTATGTGAGGTTGCTATCACTCCTAAAGGCCTTATCCTGCACAGGAAACCTGTCTCATAGGTGATGACAAATTTGGAGGATTCGGGGCAAATGTGGACTCAGGTACCATCTAAATCCTGTCACCTAAACTCGGTCTCCATCAACATCCATCCTCATGCCTTAGAGGACAGGCCAGCTCACTGCTCTGGGGCTTAGAGTCCCAAAGTGAACAAAGACAGATAAAGACACACAAACACATACCACCACCCCAAGCACCCATGGTTCAAGCAGCTCCTGACTTCACATAGCTCAAAGTCAGCCATCTCCTGATGCTCCAAACCTGCAGAGACAGCCAGACCTACGGACTTCTGGCCACAAATGGCAAAGCAAAGTACATGTGACAGCCAATGCTGTTTGCCCCCAAGTTTTATCTTTATCTTTACAATTCATGCATACTTTGTGTTCTGTTACACAATGTATCTGGGTTTAATGCAATGTAATTTAAATTCGCTTTAAAAGCTTGGAGTAAAACCAACCTTCATTGTCGTTCCACCCCTTCCCACGTGCACTGACACCCCGTGAGTGGTCCCAGGGGTGTGCACGCCCCAGATGCAGAGATACAATTACAAATAATGCCACCGGCCAGGTCCAACACCAGCAAGGTCATTCCTTCTTAGAACCTGGGCTCAGAGCTAACAGTTCAGAAAAATATAGAGTTAAAAAAACAGCCTGAAAAAAAAAGATCAGCTGCATGTCGACCCTGGGGAACGACATTCAGTACGAGAACTTGAGCCGGCTGAAGGTGTGAAAAGAACAAGGCAAATGGGTGGTGGAATAAAGATCGAGGGTCATATTAGGGAGAGTTAAGAACTGAATTAGGACTATGTTTCACTGCAAGGTTAGAACAATGTTTAGCTCTTATCTAGAAAAGCTACCACTCACTTTTCATCACTTAGGGGGAAAGAGGCCAAAGTTATTCACGGGGCATGACTGCTGTAACATCCACATTTCCACCAACCACATTAATATGTACACTTTCATGTTTGTTGAGCTGGAATTAGCCCGGAGCTGTCTTGAGTTGAGGGGTGAGAGAATTCTGAGAAAGGGACATGGCTCCTAAGACACAATCTACTTGCTTCTATGAAAAAAAAAAAAAAAAACAGGGAAAATGTCAACATTGCATCCAGCTGTAGCAGAGCCCACAGGAGACAGTTTCATGTTTGGAGAGATGATAATTAGCAAGAGCCTCTAAAACATTCCGCAATCCCAGGAAAGAAAAGCAATTTTTAAAAGACACCATATACCCAGGGTGAGGCACCTGACACCCTAATGCACAGAACTGTCTTCTCAGCCACAGGCATCCCCGCTCTCACTTGTGCTGCTGGAAGGAGAAACCGTCAAGCACCAGGAACGTCTCACTAAACCAAGGTGAAGAAGAGGATCACACTATGGCCAACAACAGGAACCAAAACAGAGAGGGGTGACTTTCCAAACAGACTCTCTTCTGGGTGTTGTGCGCTGTTCTTCACCCTTTCTCAACAAGAAAAGCCTCACTACTTACCTTGCTGGACCATTTGCGAGCTTCATCGTGGAGCTGCCTGGCAGCCATCATCATTGGCTGGTTAATCACCTCCCCGGCTTTCTGCTCGGGGAACTCTTCATCCTTCTCCTCTGGTGGTGGGGGCCTGGGCGGCGGGACCTCCCCCTCAGGCAGGGGAGGTTTGGGAGGAGCAAACTCATCTGTCAGCTAAGAAAGAATTACCAGGCTGTAAGCAAAGCCCTAGGAACTACTCCCCCCTAGAATTCTTTCCTTTCCTCTAAAAGCATCCCCAGAAAAGCCACCCACATGCATTCCATATAAGACCACCCACACTGAGCACAGTGACCACCTGCTTCCATCGCAACAGAAGCACATTTTCTTTCTTTTTCCTCCACAAAATCTAGCAGCTACTCTTTTGGACATATCCCAGAGAGGTGTGCACAGCACTATCAGACTAAGGATTCTCAAGGAAGACCTAAGAGCTGGCCCTGACTCTGGTGAGGGGAAGCTGCATAGGCAAGTAACTTCTCCTTGGGTAATGAGGGGCAGCTAGACCAAATGACCTCTTGATTCTAAATGTCATGACTCTACTGACAACATAAGAAGCCATCCCAGCCCGGCCGGTATGGCTCAGTGGTTGAGCGTCGACCTAGGAACCAGGAAATCACAGTTCCATTCCCAGTCAGGGCATATGCCCAGGTCATGGGCTTGATCCCCAGTAAGGGGCGTGCAGGAGGCAGCCGATCAATGATTTTCTCTCATCACTGATGTTTCTATCTCTCTCCCTCTCCCTTTCTCTCTGAAATTAATAAAAAATAAAAAATTTAAAAAGCCATCCCAGAATAGCCATCCCTGGCCTAACCACCCACCAACAGCCCAGCTGGAAGGAATAAATGAAGCACTGGAGGCCAGGGAAGCACGGTTCCCTACCTATGGGCCCAGTGACCCAATTTTGTCCTCAACCAACTTAGGAAATTACATCTTTTACTGACATTAACTATTCAAAAGTAAACCAAATTAATGCCTTGATAAGCTATTCCCAAAGTCAAGCTATTTTCAATACTATCAGAGTAAATGTCTAAAAATAGTCACTATTTCTGATTTTAGAATTTGTATCTACAAGATAATGCCCAGCTAACCTCCTCCTCAACCATTTACCTATAAAAGAATAAATTAATTGTACTTTGGGAGACATCAAAAGATTTTAAATTATAGTTGGGGGGAGGGTCAAACCTTTTTAATAATAAAAGGATTGCATTGCTTTTGTTACTAAAAATGTCAAGTACAGGCAAAAAGAACCTACATAAGATTGTAACCACCTCTGTTTTGCCATTATCAACTGGGAACACCTAAAACCTCACCACAAGCGGTGCGGACTATTTCCCCACCCCACTAACTGGCCCCACAAACTCCTCACTCATCACATCCACACTTACCAAGCCAGCTCCTTGGCTCCCATGACTCCCCCTCACTCCCCACCGCAGCAGGCCAACTCCCAGAGTCCCGCCCACCCGCGCACAGCAGGCAGGAGCACTGGGTTAGGACTCCGCCACAGTTAACAGTGAAAATCAAGTGGAGCCTCTAAGATTCAAGCAAAGGCTAAACAAAGGCTCCTGGTGACTGAGACTCCAGAACACAATCTGCCTTTCTCTTGCTGCACCCCACACCCTGCTGCTCAACCCTCCCATCTCTGAGGTAACTTACTCGGAGCTGCTCAAGGTCTGGCGGAGGAGGTGGGAAGTCAGGCTCCTGGGGTTGGAAGGCTTCTCTGACCTTGGCCACCGCTCCCAGGATCCGATATCCCGAGTCCAGGAAGCTCTTTTGCAGGCCTAAACACAAGACGCCCTCACTCTCAGCTGGGCAGGTCGGTGCCCGGGAGCACTGTCTGTCCAGCAGCAGAACTGGTTTCCATGAACAAAGGCTGGTGTCAAGCTGCCAGTGCGCCCCGCAGGCAGCGACTAAGGGAAGGGAGGTGAGGCAAGGCTGACGCTCTGGGCCTCCCAGCCCTGTAGCGCTCAGGACGCCTTCTTGCCTCTACAACTAACAAGCACTCAGGACACTCCTGGGCGTGAACACTGGGCTCAGCTGATGTTCGTCACTTCTCTTAGGAGATAAGTCTGCCCCACTCAGAAGAGGGGAGATAACAGTGTCCGATTGAGCATACATTCTCAGCAACACTTCTCACCTTTCTCCCTGCTCCTTTGCTGCACTTGGCACTCAGCCGGTTAACCCCTATGTTGAGCTGCTACTACTGTGTCCGTTACCTGGAATTCAGGAATCTACTCAAACTGTTAGAAACTCACTGAGGAAACTGAGTACGTCCATAGTGACATTGGGTTGAGGATGCTAGCAGGATTCGGCCTGGGCTAGGGATAACTACATTCTACTCAGACAAGGATGGAAACATTGGATGCTTGGAACAGAAAGGAATTCAGATGTTTCCAAGCAAAGGAGTGGTAACACCTTTAGTAAGAGTGATGAAAATATGATATAATTCAATGAAAGAAAACCCCGATTTTTTTGGTGTAGAACCAGAAGAACCAAAGGTCAAACAAAGTAAGCCCTCCAGATTTGACAGAAATAGAGAATATTTTACAGAGAAAAAGCACTTAAAGAAAAGCATAAGAGAAATGATGCCAGTTACATAAGCTAAACAGTGGGTAGACTGGTGATCATGTATCTTTTGAGGAATTTCCAAAATAAGGACTAAATGGGGCCAGGCGCTATGTTAGTCAGGCAACATTATCAAGTGCAGAGAAGTTGGTCCAGAGAAACTAGCTAACAAAAAAACTACCAATATTGCAGAAAGTATCCTGTCCAGTATTATTGTAGACAGGGAAGGATTAGTCCAGCATTCTCAAACTAAGAATCTGTAGGTGTTGCATGTGATGGTAGGGGGTTCCCAACCCTCTCAGCACCTGCCAGCTTCCAGCCTCACCTCTCAGCTGAGTGAACCACACCGCACCCTGCTTACCGGGGTCAGAAATGTTTCCAGCCACAGCTTTTGCGTCCATCACCATTGGGGAGATGGTTTTGCTCAGTTCGTCGGAGGCGGCTTTCACAGCCTCCCGGAACTTGGGATCCTCAGAGTTCTCCACCTCCCTCTTCGCCACCAGCAGGATCCTGTTGGCCCGGCGAGCAATGCTGGTTGCCCCAGCGACCAGCATCTGAGGCTGAATGTTGGCCATGGCCACTTTGCACTTGTCCAGGTCTTTTTTAATGGCTTCTTCGGAAGCATCCAACAGAGATTTGGTATCAATGGCTTCGTCCACCAGCCCTGTCAGGAGAACAGAAATGCAATTTAGTTTCTATTTTGAAGAACTGAGACTCCAAAACCCTGTTGTCCAAGTTTCTTATGTGCAAGCACAATACCCAGAATCCTCTCCTTCAGCTCAAAGTCCTTCTTACACAATCCAAAGCTTCCAGGTGAATACCACAGTAAAAAACACGGAGATGTGGCCCAGGAGGCCACCCAGACTCACGGCATTCACACAACAGTGGTCACTGGCCACCTCTTGCCTACCACAGACAAGCAGAACTGCAACGGCTTAGGGAGGAAACAAGGATTGCGTTGGAAACCTTCGCCACATTATCTGTTACTAACATTGTCTCCCTCCCATCTTACTCCCCAGCCATCTGTTGCTTGTTGGCAGCGTGTAGTGGCCCAGCTGAGCCACGGGAGGACTCCAATAACCCTCACAGCCTGCTTCTCGTGTCTGTTACCTCTCTTTAGGCACCTCAGCAGCTCCACTTTCATCTCTGGCTGCTACGGGCCCCGGACCCCGTCACAGCAGGCTCTGCAGGGCGGCCGGGAGCCTACATCCGTCTCTTCCCTCCTCTCCTATCCCTCCCTCCACTGAGTGAAGAAGACTCTGAGGTGCCACTTCCACTGCACAGGCACAGGTCTGTACGTGTTGCTGTCTCCTTTTTTTTTTTTAAACGACGTAGTTGATAAGTTGGAGGAAACTCTGAGACAAGTTGTATTAAATGGTAGCTATTGTGGTTCCTTGAAATGTGAACCCACTGAAAATGACAGGGACACTTACTGTATCCACAAACACCGCCTCCTGGCCTCTGAAACCAAACTCTGGCTCAGACTGAGCAAAGACACTATTCAAAGGGAAGATAGGAGCTGTAACAATAAACATCACACTGGGAGGGCGGCATGAAAATAAAAGGGACTCAAAGAGTCTCTCTTCAGACAAAGTTGCAAGGCTTGAATGAGAAGCCGCCGCTGCACAGCCTTAATCAGGGCCAAGTACACTGTCGAGCACATGACCGTCCCTTCATCCAATTACAGCTGAGAAACACAACCGGTCCTGCTCAGGTTTCTCAGGACTCGCTCCATGGATTAGACAAGGACTCTGCACACAACTCTACCTGTCATTTTTTCAACATTATCGATCCACTGGTTCTTCATGGTCTCAAAATGTTCGTAAGCGGCTTGGTTTCCGGGATTCCTGAGTAGGATGCGAGCAGCGGAGACGACCTGGCAATGACAAAACCACCTTTAAACACCAGAGCACCCTTCCATTCCAATAGGAGCCCGCAGCGAAGCCTTCTCTCTCCCTGCAGGTGGCACTATAAAGCCAAAAATCGGGAGGTCTCTTCAGACTGAACACATTAGGTTTGGTCTCATAAATAGCTCCCCAGGCAAAAGGTTTTCCAGTCACAGCCTGATTTTAAGAAATTTAAAAAGTGACTAAGTAAATGGGTGTTCAGTTGATACCTCAGCATATACACAAAAGTGCTATTAAGCCCTTGGTGTCAAGTCTTCATCTTCAAAAGCACCATTGAAAAAAATACTGCCCAGCCACTGTGGCTCAGTCGTTGAGCATTGACCCATGCACCCAGAGGTCACTGGTTCGATTCTCGGGCAGGGCACATGCCTGGGTTTCTTGCTCAATCCCAAATAAGGGGCATGCAGGAGGCAGCCAATTGATATTGATGTTTCTCTTTCATTGATGTTTCTATCTCCCTCTCTCTTCCTCACTCTCTAAAAATCCATTTAAAAAATTGTTTTAAGTAAATAAATAAAAGCTTTTTTAAAAAAAGAAAAAGATACTAAACACTACACAAAACTCATTAAATGAATATTTACAAAAACTGTCTACAGTTAACAAAGTGCTTTCACAACTATTATCTTACTAAACCCTCGCAACCTTGTGCTAGAGACAGGACAGGTACTTTCTCATTTTATAGTTGCAAAAGCCAAGACTCAGGAAACTTAAGTGACTGGCTCAAGAGCTCCCACGTGGTCACTGATGGCACTGGGGGAAGGGACTAACGTCTACTGAGTATGCGGTAAGTTACAGGCTGCACACTCATCCTCCTAACCCTAGGACAATCCACTAGGAAGGAATTATCTCCATTTTCCAGATGAGGAAACTCAAAGTCACAGAAGATTCCACATCCAGATCTGTCTCCAAAGTCCACAGTCGGTGTCTTAAGTCTAGTTTTCTATTTCTCTTTTTTAGAAATCTTATTCTTATACAGAAAACCTATTATGCTTTATATTCCATATCTCATGGAAGTTTTTAAAGAAAATTAGACTTTTATGGAAGGTTTTTTAAAAGTTGGAGAAGTGTGACTTTTCAAGAGAATGAAACTTGTTAACATGCCATTTGGGCAAAAGTTGAACGAAGAAAAGACATGCTTATTTCCCCATTTCTCCCTATAAGTTCCCACCAAAGCCCACCCAGCTCCTAATGCTTCAGAGACACTCAGCAAGTATCGGCTGAGTAAACGAATGAAAAACTAGTAATGAGTTTTCTATAATTTGCTTAGAAGGAAAAATACACAAACATCACACTACATGATGCTGAACTGGTATTTTTAAGAACACCGATTACCTGTCAAAACTTTAATTTCTGTCCAGTTTGTTTTCTTTTGCTCCCACTCGTCCAGTATACTGTTTACAGCATACTAGCTTTATCTTGGTTATATGATTAAATAGAAAAAAGAAAATAAGTTATGGATACAAATGAGTTTTTTTTAATCCCTCCAAGGCATATGAGAAAAGGCATAAGCTCTAAAATCAAAACAAAGTAAGCTCCCAAGATTATCTGAATATTTCCTTAAGTGTGAATGAGTGTGTGTAGGGAAAGGAGGAGGGGGCCTTTATTAATATTTTCTACTTTCAAAACTAATCTATTATCATTGTAAAAAATTCAAACAATACAAAAACAATTTTGATATTGTGGGTATGTGTTTTCTTCATAACATTTTACAGTAAGTGCTCAAAATGTATGGAAACTGTCCTGTAATTAACCTTCATTACTGAGTATTGTGAGGTGAGACTGAAATGATGGAAAGTGAGCAAAACTCAACCTGGGGCGTGAGTTCCCGGGCTGTCTTCACTGAAGCCTGAATGCCTTCCACCGCTGACTTATTAGCAGTTCCAACAGCAGCTGCCTTCTCGGCCGTGGCACCAAGCCTTCCTGAATGGTTCTCAAAGTTAGCTGCCCTCTCGTCAAACACCTTGAGGAATAAACAAAGACATTAAGAAAATTTATTTAAATAAAACGGGTCTGGCAGCCTAAGAAAGAGTCTCTCTTTAAGTAGAGGCAGCAACTACTCAAGCAAAGACTTCAGAGATGACATCACACCCTAGTGAGCAATACAATAAGTCAACGCCGAGTCCTGGCCTTGCTACATCACACACCTGTGAATTCCGGTTCAACCAGTGCTTACCAAGTACAAACAGAACATTTGGTTGTGTCGTCTGTAATAAGGGGTTCACAGAATGTAAAGATTTAAATAATCCCCGTTCTCAAAAGGCTTATCCTAGTTTGAAGAAGACAGACAAGCCCACTCCAGGCTCCAGGGCAGGTGGCTGGGTATATTAAAAGGCAAGAAGATCCACAGAGTCTTAAACCGAGCTCCAGCGCCTCAGGCCAGCATCCCTCCTAGATCAGTTACCATTAATGTTGTAAAAACTCTGCCCTGACCTCCACAGGAAAAACGATAGCTGGCTCACAATCAGGCCTGACCCAGGGGTAAGGACGCGGACTTTTATTATCCCAAGTGCAAAACAATCTCCCGAATTGTTCTTTCCACTCTCACATTTTTAAAAAAGTCAACTTTTCTTTTGACATAGATATTATGCAAGGTTGCATACTATGAAGGGGATGATTTAACTTAGCTAAAATGACAAAGGATCTTCTGTCATTGGTCAGGTTTACACTGCACAGAGCATGTCAGGAATTGTCTAGCAGAATCGTACTCTTCTTTGCCTTCCCTGGGGTCTACCTGACCACACTTGGAGAGCAGCTCTGGTCTGGCAGGCAATCTACAGGTCTCCTGGTTCACTAGCAGGCTCCAATCTCAATGCCAGCATTCTGAGTTTACCCATTCAAGTCTCTTCCCCATTCTGGCCTCTTGTATGGACGTAACTACCTGGGTTCTTGCCATTTAATACTCAAAATCTCTACCTAAATCTCCGACCTCCTAGTCTCCTTCACCTGGCCTCAGTCCTTGTTTCTTTCCTTGGCTGGTCTCCCACACCCTGGATCTACAGGGCTTCTGCCAATGTTGGTTGATCATCTCGACCCCAGCCCATGTCTGCTGCTCTCTCTGATTAAACTGACTGCTTCCCTTGCTGTTCTTGTCACTCAATCAAAATTTACCCAGCACATACTATGTGCCAAACACTGGAGTAGGTGCTGAAGATACAAAGACAAATAAAACAAAATTTCTGCATCTCAAGTAGCTCACATCCCAGTGGGGTAAAAAAGGCCCATAAGCAGATATTCATAATAGAGTGTGCCATGTGCAATAATAAAGCTAAGCACTGATATCATAGAAGCAAAAGGAAAGGCATTTAGTCTATCCATGAAGTAAAGGATAATGGGATAAAAGATAAATAGGAATTAACTGAAAAAAATAAGAAGATAATTAGGCAGAGAGACAGAAAGAACAAAGACTTGGAAAGAAGAAAGGACAGAGTATTCAGGAAATTATAAGCGATCAGGCATTGCTGGGGCATGGTCTGTGAGGCAGGGGTTGGTAGGAAATAGGTGTATAGATCATAGTGCTCTGGCTTTCTCCTCTGTGAAAGGGAAGGTCCACTGAGGGTTTAAGCAGGAAAATATCAGGGTCAGATCTGTATTTTTATTTTATTGGTGGCCTAGTGACTGATTCAAGGAAGACCAACCAGAGCTGAGCAGTCAGTCATACAGCAGCAGGGGAAAAGGTTCAGAACTAGAACTATGGCAACCTGAGTGGAAAATGGAAAGGATTCAAGAAATACTTGTGAAATCAAACTAGCTTGTCTTCGTGTACTGATGTGGGAAGAGGAAGGGAAGGAAACAGTCAATGGTGACTCACAAATTTCTGAGAGAGAACAGAAGGATAATGTGCTGAGGTACCTAGGAAACATCTAGGTGGAGAGGACCAGCAGGCACAGTAGTTGGATCTACTAGCATAAAACTCAGAGATGCCGAAGTAAAAATAATAATAAATCATCCCAGCCTAAGGGGAACATGAGCTTTATAAACGTCCAGTAACCTAGCCTGGAGAGAAAAAATGGGGCATCATTCACAAATAATAACACAAACCTTCACCCACCAGTTCTGCATTGTCTTGGGTGCCTGACCTAACCCCTTTCCCTTTGCTGGTAATACTAGATGCTAGAACCAAATACTTGCTTTCCTAGATTCCTTTGCATCTAGGGTAGCCATGTGACAGAGTTCTAACCAATAAGACATAAGCAAACTGTATCCTGGAAGATTCCTAGGAAAGCCTTTATTTCATTCATTCATTCAGTCAGTCAGTCAGTCAGTCAGTCATTCCCAACTCCGTGCCATACATTGTTCTAAGAACTGGGAATAAAGTAATAACAAAACACAGTCCCTGCCCATATGGAATTTCATGCTAATGTGAGGAAGACAAACAAAAAATAAGGTAAATATGTCAAATGCTGATAAACACTAAGGAGAAAAGTAGTATATGAAGATTAGGAAATACCCGGGAGTGAGAAGTGGAGTTGCCATCGTCGGAGATGACGCAGAGGAGAGCTGAAAAAAATAAATAATACGTGTAGTTCTCTATGTAGGCAGGTGAGAGAACAAATACAAAGGCCCCAAGGCTACAACATGTAAACGTAAACAAGGAATACTGGGATACAATGCCAGGAGGTCAATGTCAACAGAAGAGCATGAGGCAGAAGAGTGGTACCACCTAAGGTCAGAGTAGAAGGGGGACCAGATGCAGTGGTGTACTGAGGCTCACACGAGCTCACCAGAACCATGTGCCCATCTCTTGCCAACTGTGCTTTCAGTGACTTCCCAGTGCAACAGCCATGATGGGAGTATTTACATCATGGAAACAACAAACATTACAAATCAGGGCTTTTTTCTGGAGAACTAGTCTACCAGCACATCGCTGACTTTACTGTTCTAAGGACTTTGGCCTCATTCTGGGTCAGGGAGGAGTCATCAGAAGGGCTTAAGTAGAAGAATGGCATCAAATGATTTAAAAGGTCGCCCTGATTTCTGTGTTGACCTTAAGAAAGGGGTGGTTGTGAAAGGAGTACTCCCACCCCTCATTTCTTACTGCCTTGAACATGATGACTAAGGTTGCAACAGCAATCTCACACCATGAAGAAAAGACCCAAGAAGACCACAGAGATGCCTGTTTTCATAGTGTCAAGCTGCTGAATCAATACCAATGCTACCTACCTCCATGCCTCTTTTTATGTGATGAAAATAAAAACCCATTTGTTTGCATCTCTGATGGTCGGATTTTCTACTACTTACAACTAAAGACATGTGCTGAAGACATTCTTAACTGATACACTGGGTGACTAAAAGAAGAGATGGCAGGGCCTTCCCTCTTCTATCCTTCCACCCTTCACCCACAGTATCCCAACCTGATGTACAATATAAACACATTTTACCTTTACAAACAAATCATCAAAAAATAAGTGTGTGTGTGTGTGTGTGTGTGTGTGTGCACGCAACAGAAGAAATGGAAGACTTTAGATACTCACCTCTTCCCTATTGGGTGCATCAGGAGGTGCAGTGGCCGCCACAGCCAAAAGCTTGATGGGAGTTGTGGTATCGCTGAAAACATCTGACACCTCCTGAGTCATGGCCTCTTGCATCTGGGCTTTCAGATCCTTAAAAACATTGTTTACAAATTAAAATTTCCAAAAATATCTCAAAAGCACATCTGCCAATGTCTTCACTTCACTGACACACTCATTCATTCATTTAGTCTTTTATTTAATAAACATCTGTTTGGTATCAACTATACTGAGCTAGCATGAAACAGGTATAAGATATGAATCCTGCCCTCTGAACAATTAGTGTGTAGTAGAAGAGGTAAAACTTGGTACACAGTTCCCTAGAGACTATTCTACCCAATCAAGAAATCTTACTTCCTTTGCTGGTGGCCTCTAAGAAATGATACTGAGAATTATGGGGTTGAGCCCAAAGAAGGCCTGGGAGAGAGAATTCCTCATCATTCCCAATGTTGCAGGGGCCTGATAAGGACCGCAGTAACTATAAAGATTGATTTATGGAGGCAGTGTCAAATTTCTAAGCATTTTCTTACATTAAAAGAAAGAAATCAAGAATGGGAATATTTTTATACGTTTTTTTTCCATTGAGTTTCTAGAAATATTTGACAACCAATGCATGTATCCATTTCTAAAGAATAGAAATCTCAGAAGTCATCAAATGCTCTTTTCACACAGTTATCACACTCAGTCCAATCTAAGTTTTCTATATTTACCCAAAGAGTCTCAATCACCCTAGTTTCTCAAGGTGGGTGGCATATACTGGCTGGTGATACTTGAGATAAGTTTAAATGTGATATAAAATAATGTTTTTTATTTTAATAATTATGTGTTTCTTTTAAAGAATATGAGAGAAGTTTGGCTAGTGTTGCTCAGTGGATTGAGTGTTGTCTCATGCACCAAGAGATCATTGGTTCAGATCCCCCTCAGGGAACATGCCCAGGTTGTGGGCTGGATCCCCAATAGTGGGCGTGCAGGAGTCAGCCGAGAGATGTTTCTCTTTCATCGATGTTTTTCTCTCTCTCTCTCTCCACCCTCTTTCTCTCTCTCTAAAATCAATAAAAACATACTTTTTATTAAAAGAATATTAGAGAAAATATAATTAGCTCATCAAGCTCATGATTTCAGGATTATTAGAAAGTTTTCTTTTAAATAAATTTACTTGTTCAAAAAAGGAGTTCATTTGAAGATAAATATTGACTGAGAAGTACAGGTGACACATGGACAAAGCAAAAATCACAAAATAGCTCTCAACTGAGTAAAACAGTGAACACAACTTTAGTTGCTGTCACCCACTGGTGAGCTTTCCAATGAGCAATAATGGTGCCTCAGCTATACCTCATTAGCTACGATTCTGCCACTGCGCAAAGCAACTGGTGAGCTATTTCCTAATAAGCTCTGAATTTCCTTACTTCCTTGGTCACACCCTTTCCACTTTCCCTAGACTAAAGAATTATATATTTTTAAAAATTCTCCTTCCCTAGTTTTTTAGTAAGTAAGCATAAGAAAAGGAATGCTTTGTGTTTCTGAGTTCTACCTTTAAGGAGTCTTGTAGCTGCGATGCCAGCGCTCTTGCCTGAGGACTTTCCCCTTCCCCTCTGGCAGCCAGGTCAGCCAGCTGGGCGGTCAGCTGGTCCACTCGGTCACACTTTGCAAGAAGATCTTGGCGATACGGCCCCATCATGACATTAGCCAGACGATGCCCTTCGGCCACAAGCCCCCGGATGGCAGCCTGACCTGGACCGAGAGAAAAACACTGACTCACAAAGACTGAGAAGGCACCTGCAGTGCCATCTGGTAAGTTGTTTATTTTTTTAACAATAATGTTTAGTGAGTTTTCCCCTCTAAAAACAGAAAATATTGGGGAGATACAGAAAAATATACATAATAGATAAATCACTCATAATCCCATCACTCACAGATTGAGATATTTGAACATTTCCTTCTGGTCTTTTCAATGCATTACGTGTTCCTCTGCACATACACATTTCACATACATTTCTCCTTTACAAAACAGAAGTCACACTATACTTTTATTCCCTGCTTCTTTTCATTTAACATGAGCATTGTCCACATCATTAAATATTCTTCAAAAATCATGATCCAAAATCTATGTAATATTTTATAATACTAACCATACTTAGTTGGCCATTTACTTATTATTTAACATTTACTTTGTTTATATATATTCTTGTATGTAACTCCTTAGAAACATCTCTAATTAAAGTAAATTCCTAGAAGTCCGATTGCTGAGTCAATGGGTATGAACTTCTTTGAAGCTCTTGACACATAATACCAGATTGTCATTCAGGAAGTATGCTATTAACCAATTTATTCTTTCACCAGTAAATTATATATCTGCCTGATTCCCCAATGCTGGGAATCACCAATTTAAAAATTTATCTTTTTATCCAATGAATACAGCAAATGAAGTAAACAGCTCTTTGAGCTTCAGCGGGGCTTGTTGTCATAAAATGACCTAAATTCTTATAAATCCATTCCTAAAATCTCCCAGAAGTGAACATTTTAGGTTATAAATTCCACTAGTGACTATATGATACAGAAGCCCTCCTAACTGAAAATAACCTTGGTAATTAAGTGTCTATTACTATTTTCAAAAATTATATTTAACTGGGTACTTTCTAAGGACTCTTGTAACAGAAATACGATAAAATGGAAGTATACATAGACTGAAAATAATTAGCTCAAAACTGCAATTCCAACCTAAGGACCTTTCTATTTGCCCACAGCAAAATCACTTATTCCCTAATGCTTCTTGATTAAATCACAGACATCTTATCAGCTACATTGGAAATGGAGTTACTGTAGAATGACTCACTCACCAGTGACTGAGAAGCCCTACTGCACTTAATTACAGATGATACAGGATCTCCATCAACAACTTGCCTATTCTCACTGAGCCCAGTCTAAAGATGGTTAAGTGCACTGATGGCCTTACCGACTCCCCGGTCGTCCACTGTGGGATTATCAATCCACCGCTGTGCTTGCTCAATCTTGCCCTCAAGGTGGACCGCTGCTTTGGCGGGTCTGCTATTGGCCACAGTCCTATTGGTTTTGGACTGCAAGTTCTGCAGGGCAGTGGCCACCTGCTTGGCCAGTGCTCGGGCCTCTGGGGAATCTCCTTTCCCCCTGCAGAGAAAAAACAGCCTTTCTGTCCCACACAGACACTATTTACACTGAGATGACGTAATTGCTGATACAAATGCTAATAAGATGTCAAATTGCTAATAATTATGAACTTGGTTTGAAAGAAGAATAGTTTATCTATTTGGCCCTTATATAAGAAATTAATAATCTAAATTCAGATAGTTTTGTTCCAGTTAAGACATTAAATGTAAGTTTGGATCAGTTTAGCTCAATCAAGAACACCCATTGGTAAACTAAACTCAATCAATCATCACTGCGTTAGCTGTCCCTTCAGCCTGTCATCTCTGAAAAACTAGTTCCCTGAGGAACTAGGTGGGCCCAAGTAGCCATATTTGTTGTGTAGTAGTAGCTGAAATAGTAGAACTAGTAGCAGTTATTTTTTAAAAAGCATTAAAAAAAGTTTGCTATAAAACAGTATGCCTTGTTTTGCTGGCAGCAGCCTCATACATCTCATATTTACTACATCTCTTGATTGTATCATTTCCTCTTGTGCTTAATTTAATCTCATGTTATTCTCTATAGTAATATGCTGTACACTCTTGTAGCCTAGGAGCAATAGGCTATACCGAATTACCTATAAAGGCACATTGTATGTAGGTATATGTGTGTATGTGTATGTATATGTACATATATATATGATATGCATGACATATTAATCATCTGTTATATCACCATTACCATTAATTCTCTCCTTATTATTAAGAAACACTAATGAGTGCCTGCTATGTATGTATATGGACTTGTGTTAGGGTCCATATAAGAATAGTGTCTCCAATTTTGAATATTTTAAAATCTAATGAATGTAAACAATGGGCTAATTTTAATGAGCATTAGCCTAACTATATAAACATTATATTTTACAAATGTCAAATTATGCATTTTCCTAACCTAAATAATTCAAAACTTGGGCCTAAAGCAGAGATCCTCAAATGACTGCATTTGATATACAATCAAATTTCAGCTGTTACCTCAATTGATGTCTATCACAACCTCCTGCCTAAAGTGTCTACCCTGCTCCCACCCACTTCCTACTTCATGATCCTAGGCAAGAGTTTGCTTTCTCAGCCAACAGTGCCCCCTTAGTCAGTGTGAGACTTGAGAGAATGCTAAAGCATCTCTCACTGGGAAAGGGTTAGGCACGCTCCCAGGGAAGAGCAGGAAATGCAGCATGAAAAACAGAATCTCACAAGATACTTGACTATGGTTATCCCTGAGGAAGTGGCTGGAGGGCTGACAAAGGAAAGAAGCAACTTATACTTTTGACACTACATCTGTTTTTTTAGCATGTGCTACAGGTTTTATTTTTAAGAGAGTAAAATATCTATTAAAAGGAAAAAAGCAACCCTTCTTCTTATATAATCAAAGTAGGTGCCATTGCCCTGGCTAGGTGGCTCAGTTGCTTGGACATAGTCCGAGGCACCAATTTCCTCATAAACCCGGGAAACAGATATGTCACAAACAGGATATAGCAGAAAAAGTCCTACCTTAGAAATGGAAAATACAGATCTCAAAAAAGGAGTTCTTACCATCCTTAATTAATTTAAAACTGTGTGATCAACAATAAGTCATTAAACTTCAATAGTGTCAATGAAAAAACAGAGTAATATCTAACTTAGTCACGTAACACAGAATCAGTGAGAGCACAGTGAAGAGCATCGTGTATGTGCTTAGGGGAAAAGGAGAGCAATTAAGGGGAAATTTAAACAATTAAATACATACTGTCTTCGTAAGTCTGCTAATTTAGAAGTCAGAGCAGCTATTTCTCCAAGCGAACGTAGAATATCATCTCTCTCTTTAGGATCATCACATAACTCTGCTATTTTTCGAGCTTCAGCCAAAGCCCCCCGAATCTGTTCTTCTCCTTCTGGTCCACCATTTGGATCTGCCAGCCAGTTCTACACACACAGATGTGGGAAAAAAGCACACTGTGACCCACTCAAAAACCACATTACAGCATACTTAAAAAGGCATCAGAAATATTTCACCAGCAATCACAAGGCACACCAGTAATGGTTTTTGAAATGCTGATCATAATTGTTTTACACACATTCTTAGCTCAGGTAAAATCAAATCAACCCCTCATCTTTTAAAAAATAATTTCCCCTTTGCCATTAGAATAAAATATCCTTACAAGCTTTATCTCATCTTTGAATTAGTCACACCTTATTAATTCTTCGGTTTCTCAAACATTTGTGTTTCTCTATGAAATGCAATCTTTTTACAGTACAGTAGTATCCAAAAACTTTAACCCTTAACATTGCTATGACCAAATACAGCTGCAAATTCTGAGAGGAACAGTTTTAATACACTGTAATCTATACCAGGAACTAGGATTTTCTTGATATTCAGAGTGCTTACTATTAACTAATCCAAGTATTCAAAAGTAAGATGTTTATCAAAATATAGATAAATATCAGTCTAAACCTGTGTTAGTAGGAGAGGAGTTATCATTGGTAACTGCTGGAAATTAAATCACTTACAAACATCCATTATCCACCCACAGTAAATGAGAGAGAGGGAGGGAAGGAAGAGGGGAGGGTTAGATAGAGGATATTTACAGTACATTTCTTTCTCTTTTATTTCCCACCCCTCTTAAAAATCGTCACTACTACCTGAGCAGCATCGATCTTCTTGGCAATGCTCTGCTTTGAGTTTGTCATGGCCTCCAGTTTGCGGGCTGCGTTCTCCACTTTGGCTGTGAGCACATCCAGACCCTGAGACACCTGCTGGGCTTTCTGCATGGCCACGGGCGAGGCTCCTTGTCCTCTACTCAAAACAGACAGATGCTGTCATTGCACCCTCTCAGATACTTAACGGCAAAATGTCACTAAAAACATAGGACATGTCATTTCTGCTAACATGCTGGTCTTTTTCCTTTTCTTCAGTAAGTCTGAGACAGCACAAGAAAATACAGAGATAAACAAAACCAGAGATAAACCCAAACCATCTACTTTCTCCTTTGTTTTTTAAAATACACATGAGCTTTTTGGAGCTGTATAACCATTTTAAAGACCAGGCCTGCAGATTTTGATAATAATGACTCTCCTCTTGGTGGGGATTACATAATCAACTCTAAACTTCAGGGGGAAAATGTGCCTGCGATCTTATTGCTATGGAGGGTTTTGTTACCATAGTAATGTGTGCTTTAGAAATAAACAGCGCATTAGATTGTCTTATTTATGGGCAAGCACACATTAAAACTGTTTCCTGAGGCAGCATTCATAGTGTTACTGAGAGCACACCATCCTGGGGCCAAATAGAACTGTGTTCACATCCTGCCTCCCGGTACCTGTGGAACCTTCTTGGTGATGTTTAACCTTCTAGGGCTTCAGTTTTCTAACTTATAAAATGAGGGGTGCCCTGCTTATCAAACAAAGTAGCTTCAAGCAAAAAGATATATTTGAAAATATTCTGGTAATAAAGCAATATACATATATAACTATTAATATTATTGAACTGTCATTTTTATTATAATGAACCTAATGATAATCTTAAGTATCTGCTTTCCACTCCTATGCAATCTATAAATACCAAAAACAGTTAGTACTGAGGGGGAAAAGCACATGGTGATGAGAAACCACTGTTTCCCATCAAATTTCTAAAGAACTAATTTTGCTATTTTGCTAAGAAGTGATATGGTACTACTACCAAAAAAAATTATGTGAGTTGGTAGAAACTTCTTTTCCCTTGGAAGATACTTTTCAAATCATAACAAAGTAAAACTTTCCCTCCTTTTACCAGCTCAGATTTTGTAATCTACCCAGACTGGTAAGCTCAGTGATAGGGTCACACATTTGTCATTTGGTAGAATGGGATGATTCATTGTCCTAACCTCAGTTTCTGATTTTAGGATAAACTCCAAAACATATTTGCTTCCCTTAATAATAGTACGAATCCGCCACTCATTTTTCTATCCTCTTTATAAATTTATCTTTATTTTCCATCTATACCTATGCTTTAAGTATCAACTCAATATTTATTGCAAGGCATATAAAAGGCATTTATACCTTTTACTTGTATTTATACCTGATTTTTCCATTTACATGGCAGAGGAGTGAAAGACTTTTAGGAAATATACTGGTCATGATTTAATTTGCTTTTTTTCTTCAAATCTAGTAATTGATGATGAGGAACCTTTTTGGTATGAGTCCAACTTTGAAAAAGTAAAAATATTTATGGACTATATAGTTTTTTTCATTAAAACTGAAAATGTTAGCCCTAGCCAGTTTGGCTCAGTGGATAGAGCGTCAGCCCATGGACTGAAAGGCCCCAGGTTCGATTCCAGTCAAGGGCATGTACCTCGGTTACAGGCTTGATCGAAGCCTTGGTTGGGGCTCCTGCGGAAGGCAACTAAATGATATGTCTCTTTCACATTGATGTTTCTCTCTCTGTCACTTCCCCTCCCTTCCACTCTCTTTAAAAATCAATGGAAAAATATGCTCAGGTGAGGATTAACAAAAATAAGCAAATAAAAGTTTATTGAGTCCCATGGGGGGAAAGTATATACTTACCACCTAGAAGCCTTAGGTGACTGAATCAGAGAATATCATTGAGGAAACCTACTGAGCTTCAGCCATTAAAATGTTAAATAGTGAGGCATACTTAAGAAAGAATGACAGGGAGATGGCTTTCTAGTCTTTCATCATGAAAGCATATTGTAGGCTCCATAGTGAATTGGGCCCATAACAGATTAATGGTTGATCCCATAGAGAAACTATCTCATTCTCTTGCTCAAATTCATCTTTCTCCGAGCACAAACAACTGTATACTTGAGAATTCCAAGTGAAAACTGTCTACCACACTGTGAAACAACTGCAGACAAAAGAGCCAACAGTGAGAAATCATTAGAGCCAAAATCTCATCAAATGCGCTGGCATTTCTCCGAATGGGGACAGAACTTCTTTTTGTCCTTTCTGTAAAGTTCTTGTCATGCTCATGACAGGGGAGACTGCTCCGCAGCAGGAGAAAAGGCTCACCGAGTTCAATGAGATACAACTTATTCATGCTGTTCCTTCCCCCACCCCCCTTCAAGGTCGCGACTCTTAACTTGAAGCCCCTGGAGCTTCCAGGGCCACACTGGATCAATGAATCTCTGGAAAGTATATGCAATGTTGTTTACATGCACTTTTTAGGTAGAGATTAATGGCTTTCATTGGATTATAAAAATGATGTTGGTCCATAAAAAGGTTAAGAACTGTATTCTTAAGTCTATTATGTTAATATATTTGAGACCGGGTGTAATGGTGTGCAATATGTCAAAGAGTGTTTCTGAGGTCTGAGGCCTGCATATTCCAATTATCTCAAGATATTTCTTGACAGCCTGACCTGTCAAGGTCGAGGTCATGGTTCGATTCCCAGTCAGGGCATATGCCAGGGGGGAGGGATGGGGGGCCCCTGAATACCCAGTGAGGGACATGCATGCTTCTATCTCTCTCTCCATCTCCCTTCCTCTCTGAAATCATTAAAAAAATATTTTTAAAAAAGATATTTCATGGCATTCTTGAAGCAAAATTAAACTTCATCTATACTAGTTTCTCATTTACTTAAACTTTTCCCAATGTCCATACTATAAAATTCCATAAAAATTAGGATCTTTTATAACTTCATTAACTCTATGAATGAGTTCCCCCAAAAAACCTATACATATTATACTGAGTTTTCTTAATAGCAAACTATATATATTTAATTTATAGGAGAAAAAGTTCTAAAAGCCAAGACTTGAGCTGGGTGAAAGAATTAAAAAGCCAAATGAATAATGATGAAACAGAAACTTTAAAGAGCCTAGAAATGACCAAGCTAAAGAAGGAAAAGTTCACGTCACTCTCCAAAGAATTAATAGAGTACAATGGCCATTTTGTTTATTAGCCAAAGACAACACAGTAAAATTAATAGACTTGCTTCTGAATCATTCCGTCAGGAGTGAGGCCCTATCTATGACCGACTACTGCTCTGGTAAGAGCAGAGGAACTGTACCTGGCTCGGAGGTCAGCCACTTGGTCAGTCATCTGCCCTAGCATTTTGCAGGTTCCCAGGATCTCTCTGCGTTCTTTGCCTGCACAGAGTTCACCGACTTTTCCAGCTTCATCTAAGATCTGCCTGATGGCCTGCTCACCAGCATCCCCTAAAATAAAGAGATATTCAATATCTACATTGTTAACACATTAATTATTTAGAGAGGATGCTTTACAAGTCATTTCATTCATGAAGGAGCAGATCTTTCAAATGACAAGATGAACAGAAGACAATACATCTGATAGCTAACAGCCAAGCACTGCCCTTACAACCACAGACACTGCTAAAAAAGATACTTGGAACCATAGCCATCTGGAGGTAATAAGCAGCTTGTGGTTAGAATATGGATGATGAAAATAGGCTCTAACAATTTAATTGTACTCAGCACCTCCAACCTCCATTAGGCTTTTCACATTCATTCAAATGTTTCTCTAAAACTGAATAAATATTAGATGAGAAAATCCATAAAGCCCAGCTCAATAAACTATTTGGGGCTTATCTTTATATAAGCTAACTTTGGTTTCCAATTCTTATTGGCATCATTATTTAATCAGTTTAATTAAGTACTTTGTTGACATAAATATGCCCAAAGGGAATAAGAAGAGAAGAGTTTTTATTCAAAATAATTACCTTTCTGATTCAGGGAAGTGGTGAATCAAGAATTTTGCAAAGAATGCCCAGTTCAGCTCGGTTTATTCCCCATGATAAGAATTGATCAGTCTATGTCCTCCATTCTTCTAAGACCTAGTAACACTTCAATTAGTCAAAACTAATTGAATGGTATATGCCCCTAAATGTTGCAGTAGTTATCTCAGGGTTCTGAGATTCTCAGAAGATTGCTTTCTTTTGTCTGCTTGCTCTTTAGCTTTTTCTTGTATCTACTTGAAAAGTACAACCAGAGGGTTACCTGCGGAGGCATTGGGATCACGGAGCCAACCTTTGGCCTGGTTCAGTTTGGAATCTATGGAGGCCAATGCTCTCTTCATGGCTTCAGTGTCCTTCCGAAGAGAAATACCACAATTATTTCATTTGCAAAAATTGAAATACTACGGTACAAAGTAAGACAGAGAAGTGACAGCATTAACATACACTAGAGGTAAGATAGTCCTACAAAGCCTTAAAAATATTCTCATCACACCATAACGCTTATTTCTGTTAAGATGCAACATCTTGCATGCAGCTCTTCAGTTAATTCTATTGTTTGCTGATCTCCCTAGTGCTAAACTGTGAAAACTGGTAAGATAGCTCAAGCCAAAAGATGCTTAATGTCTTCAGCAGGAACAAGCCCTGTTGTCACATGCCTCAGTATCAGCCTTTCTATTAGGCAACATTCACCTACCGTGGCTCTGCCAAGGCCCTCCCGCTTCAGCTTAGGGGAAGCTTCATTAGCATGTGGTGCCACAAATCACAGTCCTTTTACATCTTGTTTGGAAATGCACACATACTAGGTAATGTTTTACTATATTAAATTAATCTAAAATAATTGGAATTACTGGTTGGAAAATAAATGAAAATGTTAACCAAGCAATTTAGTTTTAATTCCACAAATAAACCACTAAATGTAATGCAAGAAAGAAGCATTTTTCCGGCCTTCCCTGCCGCTCCTCATCCTTAGCTCCCTTACATCCCTGACCTGGAAGAAAGGCAGGATAAAATAAGTGGGTCTCAACGGATATTTACAACACGATTCACAATGACTAACAAAATTAGCATAAGATCTCCCAGGATATAGCATGAGAAGGTGAAACAACAGACCAGTCACTTAAAAATACACATATGTTTCAATAACATTTTTAAAATATAGAAAAATGCATAGGACACTATAACCAATACCCATGTACTCATTCTCACAATTGACAGACTAACCATCTTGCAAGTTTCTTACACTTTAAAAGACAGCCTATCTCTCTTTTGTTCATTCACCAAACCACAGGGTTAACCTCTGAAATTCTCGGCAATACCCCATATCCCTAACTTCAATTTTCAGACCAGCAAACTTGGGTTCTTAAATGTGTTGTACCACCTGTTTTCCACACGGGGGCACCAGGAGCATCTCCCCATCCCCACTTCCAATTCAAACAAGACAGGGCACTAGCACAAATAAGGGCTGGGAGCACTCAAAGGCTTAAAAGGTCAGGAGCCTGATCCCAGCTTTTCCTAAATGCCTATTCATATTATAGGACTCTTGGCTTTGGATTACCTGCTTCCCCCATTGAAACAGTTACAGATTGTTCTCCTGTTGCAACATTGGCTCTAAGAGCAAATTCTCAGCCATAACTACAGAGCAGTGAACTAAATTATTGGAAAAATGAAAATAAATTTGTTTTATTATCAACTTATATGGAATTATGGTAGCTATCTACCAATAAGAGGCAGAGTGGTAAAACGGTCTGTTTCAAAATATCCATTTGTGATTAGTACACATAGACAGGTGGCATTTTTAAAGTGCTTTGCTTCTCAAATGGTTTAAATGCCTGCTCCTCCTCTATCTCGCTCTTTCACCTGTGCAGCAAACCTGCCTTCAAAAGTAAGACAAAGGTCACATTAGCTTAATTCCAAATTAGTGTGGCCCAAATCAATATCTGTTCAAAGAGTATAGCCTTTGGTGTCTAACACAAGTAATAGGACTTTGTCTAGAGACAGATTAAAAAAAAAAAAACAACCCACAAGCTCTTACATAGAAAGTATATGCACACTCTGAAGAAGAGATATTGCATCCACGTAAAAATAATTAATTTAAAATCTACTAATAACCATTTATCCACATATTTTCAGTGAAAATAATATTTATTGCATTTTTAAAATCTAAATTCAAGAGAAAACTATGATCAGAAAAACTTTTTAGTGTCTACCCTAGCATTTAAAGGCTATTAGTTAGGAAATACTTTAACTGAGCAGTTCCTACATGCTAGGTTGCTGGGGGCATTTTTCCCTCATTACTTCACAGAACCTCAAATTTAAATGCAATTTAATTTTACAAATTGAGATACAAGGGCTCTTCAGTCCTAGAAATCCAATTTGATCTCAGGTTGATCAACATCAAATGTCATTATTTTCTATTACATGAAACTCAAGACTTTTTTTCTTTTAACAAAGAGAGTTGCCAAAGAATCCACTAACCTTCTATAATACTCAGCAATCTTTGCCTTGTCGATTTTAACTTTGGTTAATACTGCCCAGGAAATAAGCTCTAGAATCAAATTAATAACTCTCACTAACCTGAAAGACTGCTTTTATTCTCCATTGCCCAAAAATGATTTCAAACACAATGGAAAAAAATTGGACTTACTCTATTATCCTAAAATATCATTGCTTTTTTCCCCCCCTCCCTAATAAAGTGTGAATGGCTACCACACTTCAAGGAAAGACTCTAATTCTCAGGAAGTGAGTAATTTTCTCCTCAGTGGGAGATATGACATCAAGAAGTTAAAGTTAAGCCTAGCAGGTGTGGCTCAGTGATTGAGCATCAACCTATGCACCAGAAGGTCACAGTTCCATTTTCCATCAGGGCACATGCCCGAGTTTAGGGCTTGATCCACAGTAGAAGGCATGCAGGAGGCAGCCAATCAATAATTCTCTCTCATCATTGATGTTTCTATCTCTCTCTCCCTCTCCCTTCCTCTCTGAAATCAATAAAAAAATTTTTTTTAATTAAAATTAAGAGATGCTCATTTCCCCCTAAAAAGAGTCAATGGCAAATTTAGAATGAAGCTGCATTTTTAAAGTGGAGATTTCAATTAGTTACCAAAATTTTTAGTAGCATGAATTTTAGACAATTTATAGATTTAAAACAGTCACTAAAAGAGCTACCTTAAATTCTTTCTAGAATAGGGCAAATTTTAAATAATCATTTTAAACACAATACATTTTAATGCCATATCTATTAAAAACAAAAATGTCTGTGGGAACAAATATTCAAATCTCCCAGAATCTCATTCATATTGCTTTTGAAAGGCAGTGTTTATTGTGGGATTGACAGAATTCTGTCATAAGCAACATAAGTATGTTAACACTGGATGTGATATAAGCAAATTCACTGAACAACTGGGACTGTAAGTCACTATTAAGATATATTTATAGCTCTAGCTGCTTTGGCTCAGTGGATAGAGCGTCGCCCTGCAGACTGAAGGGTTATGGGCTCACTCCCCAGCGGGGGGCGTGTAGGAGGCAGCCAATCAATGATTCTCTCTCATCATTGATGTTTCTATCTCTCTCTCCCTCTCCCTTCCTCTCTGAAATCAATAAAAATATTTTTAAGAAGATACATTTATAAAGGATGGAAATAATCATAACCCTGTGTACCACAAAGCCTTCAGTTAGACCTTGTCATGTAAATCTAAGTATCCAGGATACAATCTGGGTATGACACAGAAGAGAAAAAAACGGCACCTTCATTTGAGTATTGTCTCTGTAAAATCTCAAATTTGGGAAAGAGAAAAGTCTCCACCGATCTCTTCACTGAGTTCTTTGGTTCTTTTTTCTTAAGAGTGTAAATGGCCAGATCTGGTCATGCAGCTTCAGCAACAGCTGGTCCCCTCCCACCACGGTCCCTTTTACTGTAAAACTCTTATGAGTTCATGTTTTAAATGAAAAACCACAGTGCCTTGGCACTCCTCCCACATACCAAGAGGTGGAAGAACAACCTAAAAGAACTCCTTCTTACATACATTCCCAGGAACTGAAACAGTCCTGAAATTTAATGTCAAGTTAGAACTAAGTAATACAGAATAATACTAAGAACCACTGAGCTCCTTTTATAGACAATCAAGAGGAACTGTGGTAGGAAAGTAAGATCCTGCAATCACAGGCTCTTGAAAATTATAAATATGGGACTAAGGATCCCCTCTCTTTCACTGCCCAACCTACTCTCCCTTTTTTCCATGAACACCTCCCCATCCTGCTATTCCTACTCAAAGATGTTCCTGGAAAGAAGAGACTAGGCAGTAGAATAATACCTTACAGACAGCATTAAGCAATGGCAGAAGGCTGTTCAGTCCTGAGACTTCAAGCAAGTTACCCTCACAGGTTTGAGTTCCCCATCGCTAAGACTACTGGTACCTCCCCAGCTCTAAAACCCTTTGCCATCTATGAGCACACAATCAGAAGTACCAGCTAGAAATCACTTGGATCAGAAGGGAAACTTCAATTCCTTTAACATTTTGGGTTTTTCTCCTGTTCACAGAGAGGGGATAAAATATCATAAAAGCCTGTATTAACTACTGATCTCCAACTCCCAGAGATAAATCTTTTGTTTTATAGCTCCTAAAATAAAACACTAGGAGCCTCATAAAAAGCTTACGTGCAGTCTTATTTTTTCAAAAATGAAATAAAAATCAACCCTTAAATCCCAATGGTCTGCAGTAAGGGCAAGTATTAGAAGATTGCATATTCTAACCAAGTTTCCTTCTTTGGAAGAACAGAGTAAACTGTGCAAGACATCTGAGTCATTCAACCACCACCAGCCTAGGCCCTCAGTGGGAGGAGACTCACCACAGGAACTAATTCTGAGTAACAGTATCTAATGACCCAAGGCGTAGCTGCATCTATGTGGGTTCAAAAATTCTTAACAATAAGAAGGTTTTAAAATTTGTTCTCATTTCCTCTTGATTCTCAGCATGCATTAAGATACAAGTAATAACAATACAAAAACATATATATAGATTGCTAAAGGGGTTGAATTAGAATTAACTCATAAATTCTTTTGTTTCATAATGTATTCCCTGGAAAAATGCTAAACTAATTTTTAATGATCACTTATCAGATGGTTATTGATTTAAAGAGGGGAAATTTTTATTCTCAAAATAAAATGAAGTATTTTGCCCTTGCCAATGTGGCTCAGTTGGCTAAGCATCGTCCCATGCACCAAGAGGTCTCCAGTTCAATTCCCAGTCAGGGCACATGCCCAGGTTGCAGGATTGATCCCTAATGGGGGACAATGTATCTCGCTCACTGATGTTTCTCTCGCTCTCCCTCTCCCTTTCTCTCTCTCTAAAGTCAATAAAAACACAATTTTTAAAAATAAAAAAAAACAATAAAATTAAGTATTTAAAGTCTAGGTATTTTTAAGTTTGTAAATCGGCATTTTTAATGTAGGTATGGAGGTAAGATGATCAGCTATTGCATTACCTCTATAAAATCTTAACTTATTCAGCAAGATGTACTTTTACCAAGAATTTTTCCACTTACTTTCTTCCCCCACTTTTCTAGAGGAACCATCACTTTCCAGGAGAAAGCTGCACCAATAGGGAAGCATGAAACAAGTATGGTAAGACAAAGTTAATTCTTTATTGGTAGGGGCGAGAGGAGGTAAAAGATGCCGTATGTATTAAACAGAATGGGAAGCCAGGGGTCACAGACAGACAATAGGTCTGATTAATCCACTGCCTACAGCAGAGCAATGTAAGATGCATAATGCTACTAAAACGGAAACATACCCAAAACCAAGTTACCAACTTCCATTTTCAAGGTAAAATTTCTTTTTCCTAAGTACTCTTGTAACTAATAAAAATGATTACTCTTAGGGGGAAAGAGGAAGTAGGGTGGATGGGAATGGGGTTAGGAGTGAGATTTGTCATATATATCATTTTATAGCATTTTGCTTTTTGAACCAGGTAAATGTATAACAAAGACAAAATGAAATTACAAATAAACATTTATTGCTCATTCTGATGTCATTATGTACTTGGGCTCCTTGAGGCTGAACTAATTTTATTTATTTTCTTTCAGTCTGCTGGTTGTACAGCATCTTACCAGCCTGGTTCCTTCCAGAGCAGCATAAAACTGAGGCAGCTACAAGACTGTACATGGTGGACCTCAGGTCCATTGCCCCTGTATATCCCATCCCCCTAAGTGTCTAATCCTCATCCTGAAACACTCAGCTGACCACTTAATTTTTTTTTTTAAGTAGCTCTCAACACTCGCACAAAATAAAGCTCAGTGACACTTATTTACTAAATGATGGATGGCTCTTCCCCTCTGAAAACAGATAAACATTAAGGCTGCAATTCCTGCTCCTCCTTTTTACTATTTCTCATCTTTTGGAAGAAAGCTGAGAGAATAAGGAAAAAGATTAGGTTATGGGACCGCGAGGTCATGGATAATGATGGCTGATTCAAAGATCAGAGAGCAGAACATGCAGTGAGCCATGGACTGAAGTCAGGAAAAACTTTAGATACACCTTACTCTTCTCCTTTTGATTTTGAAGACGAGGATTATTGTGAAGGACAGATGCTCCATCTAAACTCTCTAGCCTACCCATTTTCATTATGGCTTGACACCATAATGGCACATCTCCAAAAGCAAAATTCCAGAGTCTGCAAAGGAGACTGATGATAGAGATGACATCAGCTGGAAGTTTCCTAAAATCAGGGTCCACAGGTAACGCAGGGGTCACCCAGCTACATGGGGAAACCTGCCCTTCAAATGAAGTCAGTGGGAATGACTACACCAGGACAGTTCTCAAAGAATGAAAGCACTCACTAAAACACAGGCCCTCAGTGTTTTCTTTTGCTTTCCCCGAAGACATTGCTCAAGATGAGCTCAAGTCAGTCTGCCCAGCACAGCCTTGAGTCCCATATTAAATCACAATCTGACGCATATTCGAGCACAGTGTTACACACCGGCACACAGAATAAGGCATGGCACACAGCACAAACACCCTCAGACATGCTTTTTCTCTTTTAAGTGAAAAAAAAGAAAGAAAGAAAACTAGAGGGCAACAAAAAGCTTACCTTCTAAACGTGAGAAAAAAGAATAAAACAAACAAGAAAACAAAAAAGATGCATAAAGAAGTCATAACAGGGAAGTGAAAGCTGTCAAATACGCAAAAACAAAATTAAGTAAAATTAAAATGATTTTACCATACAGATTTAAAATACAGTCTTAGAACTTGTTCAAGAATGTCGTGCCTCTATTAACAAATCCATAACTCAGATAAGCTGACTAGTTTCTTCTGCATATTTAGATCCACTTTCTAGTTTGAGGCCCCAGTTTTGGCCTTACCTCATAGGTGACCTAAGGACAAATAGCCCCACTGAGCACCAAATGGAAGTCATACTACAAAATCCCCTCTTAATGGGCTACCAGCCCGCTAGGTGGCCCTGGAGACTACATCTGGGTCACACATGGGTAAGTTGGGTGCTGGAGACAGTATGTTTCTTGGGTTCCTACAAGGAAAAGTGTAAACCCAAGTATTTCTGTTCCCTCAAAATAGTCACTGGATAGGGAGAAGCAGACTAGAGCAGCAGCCACACAAAACTACTGCTGCTCAGCTCTGGAGGGAACCCACCAGCCCTTTTGGAGTCCAAGAAGAAATTCTAGACTAAATTCTAAAGAGTGAAGGGACCCCTCACACTAACTGACAAATGTGAAAACTAATATTTTAATTAAGCTTTCCTGAGGAAAAATGGAATGACAAAGGCACATACCTACAAATGCCAAGTTTTCTCTGTAGATTTCTCTGGGTCAAAGGTTGGTTTAGGAAAAGTTTTCCATAAAAACCAGTCATAGATTTATTAAGTCTCTTCGTTACCTAACAACAACTGCCCACATAAAAGGCAGGGCTCCCACCCCGGGAAGCACACACCACACCAGAATTCCTCCACCAACCTAATCCCTGGGACTTTAGCCTGAAGGAAAAGCAACATATTTCAGCCTTCAACCAACATTCACCCCACATACCTATTGATTGTTCTATCGAGGAACAAAGGGAATTTATAAAAGCAACAAGTAACCCATGAGACAAAAGGGAAGAAGAAATTACTTTCATAATGTCTATGTAGTCGTATGATACACATAGTTACAAGATAAAATGTGAGACAATCAAACCCCCAGGAGGGGAGAATTTGGCTTTTTGCTCATTTCTCCTCCAATAAAGCTTACCTTGCTGGCCCAGGCATCTTCATCCCAAGAAGTGAGTTGTAATACACGAATGATCTCATTAATTTCAGCACTCATCTTTTCTACAGTATAGTTGCGATTTTTCAAAGCTTCTTCTATCCCTTGGCTTTTTGAGTTTTTAGTTGTTACAAAAATTTTCATAGCTGTAAAAATAAACAAAAGATCAGAAACTAAGGTTGGAATTGAATTTTGCTGTACAACAATATTCACACAAAATGTTCCACACCTTGAACGCATGTTTTGGGCTTCTAAGATCTTACCAAAAAAAGCAGGGGGGAAGAGGGGGAAGAAAACAAACACTGCAAATCTGCCAATAAAGTTCCAATATCGCAACTTTTACTGTAATGAAAACTGAAGGTACAAAACATCAGCACAACATGATCAGGGAACTAATTTAACATGCATATGCTGATGACCTACAATCACAAAATACCCAATATCCTTCTAAATCAGCTGGCATCCCAGCCATAACACTGTCCCTAGCTAACACAAACTTAATGCGACAGATGAAAACAGTTACTTAAAACTGTAACCTGAGAATGCTGCTGCCCCCAATCCTAAAGGGAGTTCCCAAAGTGTTCAATTTATCTTCCAGGATTTCTCTCAACATGTAGCAGAGACTTTCTAACCCCCAACAGCGAAGAAGAAGAAATAATAATAATATGAAGCAGTGGAGAAAAAGAATTTCCTCCCATGAAATAATTAAAATTGTAAAAACAAAGACTAATCAACAATTTATTGAGTTACCCAGCTTAGAAATCCTCTTCCCAACAACCTTTCTGCCACATCAAACCATTATTGGCCTCAAAAACATATTTCCATGGAGATTAGACTCTAATTACAAAGGTTTATTTTCTAGTTCATGTAAGGGCTTTCTGAATTCATACACTTGCATCTCCTTTTTAGCTTCTACTTGAAATGCTAAAGCAGGAAGGCAGTAGCCTGGGTCACAGTGGCATGCCTCATAAAAATTTTTAAATAAAGCTGCTCTCTGAGAGTTTAACTAACCCACAACTTGACTAAGATAACTTACATAACCATGAGGCGCCTGCTACATACTATCTGCTTGACAAGTGCAGCTCCCTGTTGCTAGTTTAGAGAACAGTCCCCATGTTGCATTTCTGGAATCTGCCCAATGGGAAGGTGACCGCGGGTGGCATAGACCACCAGCTCTATAATGTAAAGAAAAGTTAAATTCTTTTGATTAAAAACAAAACAAAAAACCTGTGTTAACCAACAATGAAAAGGCTCTGGGTTTACTTCCTCATCATATACTGTAGTACTCTATAATATCCAACCCATCTCCTAGTTGCTTTATTGTAATACAAATAAAGATGTCAAAATCCAAACATACAAGACTAGAGTTTTTAGAGGAGTTTCCACCTCCCAGAAAAAGAGCTTCAGAAGAACAGAACTAGGCAACAGAAAGGGTAGTTTCAAACAAGGGAAGAAAAGAAGAGCATTGGAGAAGATGAATAATCAGCTGCAGCCTTCAGGTAATACCAATCCATCGGGTCTCATTCTTACCCAAGCAGAAGGACATGCAAATAAGCAGCAAAAGAAAACAAACATCAGAGTCTAGAACATGTTAAATTTTTTCCCCCTAAGATAAAGCATAGGCAGAAAATACCTGAAATGAGAACTGGCAGCAACTCTTTCACGGTGTTCATTGAGTTCACCAGCATCACTCGGTGCTCCTGGTGCGTCAGTTCCTGCTGCCTCTCGTCAATCATCTTGGCCATTTTAGTCATTCCTGGGGCATAAGGAATAAGCAGGGTGAGTAGTGAAACAACCCAGAGTCTGGCTCTCTGAGCCTAAGTCCACTAAGAATTACTATGAAAGCTCACTTATTTAAACAACAGACACTACTGCTGAACGCTAGCATTTATGGTAGAGAATTTTTTAAGACAGTTCTAACTTAATGCAACTTTATGTTTTTCATTAAAATTAACTTATTAAATGTAAAACTAAATGTGACACAATTTTCACATTTGGCATAAATACATTCACAAGTATAAAAAGGTATACTTGTGAATAAATACATATTTGTAAAAAATAAAGTCACCAGTTTGCCTGGCTACCATGCATGCAGGTTTCACACCATGTACTCGTATCTGCCCAATGTGTCCATGTAGGTAAGAATCTCATGTGAGCCTGGTACTAAGAATCTAGTGACTGAAAAACATCTTAAGAATTATAATAATGTGCTTTGTTTTCATCTTTATGTTTTACTGTACTTTCAGATTTGTCCAAAATAAGAATGTACTACTTTTATAATTAGAAATACAAATATTATAAAAATAATATTAGTGATGACAGAGTTTGAAAGCATCTGGTGTTTTGGAATCAGCCTTCTAGCACTTTCTGTTGACTTCTGGTATTATTCGAAGGTGATGTGACTCTAAGCTTTGATTTTTCAAGCTGTTCTCAAGATTTCTTAAATAGTTTTACAGCTTTTTAAGGGGTACCAAAGGAAAATGGGAACGGTGGGGTGGAAAAGATGGGGTAGCCCCTTCTTCATCCAGGGTAGCTCCATTTTTGCCTTTTATATGTTGGGGTTCTGCATAAGATTTCATTTGAAGAAATAAAACCTTTTTCCAGTACTATGAGAAAGTTAAAAGAGGACTAAAGCCATCTCCTGGTGATCTTTTCAATGATGGTTCAGAGAAATTTTTAATTGCCATAAGCTCTCAGAATGACTGCACTGGAACCACATGAAAATACTGCTAGTTAAAAATCATTTAACAGCCCTGGCCAGTGTGGCTCAGTTGGTTAGGTATCGTCTTGCACACCTAAAGGTTGCCAGTTTGATTCCCAGTCAGGACACGTGCCTGGGTTGTGGGCTCAATCTCAGGTAAGTGCAGGAGGCAGCCCATCGATGTTTTGCTCTCACATCAATGTTTCTCTCTCTCCCTCTCCCTCCCCTCTTCCTCTTTCTTACTCTCTCCCTAAAATCAAATTTAAAAATCATTTAACATAAGATGCAAGAATTTTATAAGGTAGTATATGATCTTTAATACTGAAAAGTTAAACATCAGATGTGTCTTGTCATTGGTCTCATTCACACTTGTCATTGGTATTTCATTCACACTCCAAGAACCTTCAAGTTAATGTTATATGTCTAAAACATATAACATTAACTTAACATATCATAAAGCTGGTATCTGTTCATGTATTTTGAATATTCAATTCTCAGATGACTAAACAGTCATTTCAGAATGAGATTTAGCCACAGTAGCTCTTCTCTCCTTCTAGGTCTGATTACATTATGCATTCTTGGGCTAGGGCATGAATCAATAATAGTAGGCGGGCTAATGAGCAAGCTAAGAGGTCATAAAGAGCTTCAGGCCAGCTGGCAGACAGTGAAGGAATGCTGTGTAGTGTGGAATTGAGAGGTTATGGTTCAGGGTGGCCTTAAGCATTACAGCCATAGAAAAGTATTTCCTACATTCTCCAGCAACATCTGCAATGTCTAGTTTAATTCATTAGACAGGGCCAGGATTTGTAGAAAGCAGATTCAGCTTTCAGAGACAATGATATCTACTCAATAGAAGCATAGCATTAGCTCCAACAACAAAGTACAGACACCTAAAAGCCTAATGCATCATTACCTATCTTCTGCAAAAAATAGAGTGGAGTGCCTTTTCCTCTTGATCAAACATGGACAAGCCATAAAAATGTTAATATAAAAACTGGATATGACTAACCTGGTCCAAGGTTCTTTGTATAAGTGACCAAATCTTCCATAGTTTCTACCACCTCTGCCACTGTAAGATATTCCAAAATTCCTTTGCAAACTCTAATAATTTTACGAACCTGGAAATATATTTCACAGTAGTCAACTGAGTGAACAATTAAGTAGAAAACAACAGTAGTTCAGAAGCTATTCAATATTTTCTCATTCTAAACAATCATCAATCCTCCATTACTATCTTTGAGGCTAGTCTTCTGTCTAAAAGAGATCTTCATGGGCCTCAGATTGCCTACCTCAGCCTCATCAAAGGTGAGGAGCAGGTCCGATGTGCCGGAGAGGATGCCCCTCGACCCATCAATTAGATAATCTCGAGCAGGCACTGAGTAAGGGTCTGACTGAAGCATCTGGGATGCCTGGACAAGCTTGGTGCAAGCATTTTCAACCCTGTGGGAATTAATAGGGAGTTAGAATGAAACAGAAGAATATCACATGCAAATAGAAAGAATATCACTGGCAAAATGAAGCAGACGAATATCACATGTAAACACAAAGAATGTAAATGGATATAAATTCACATTTTTTCCACCTAAAAAATAGCCAAGACTATCTTATAATAGAAGTTTTTTGCTTACATATACATTAAGTGCAGCACAATCATTCATTCATTATTCACTATACTAATTTAGCCTTGTTCTTTGATATTTCCTGGCAACAAAAAATGATGAGAAAATGTTTCAGACCTTTTACTTCAGGTTGCTGTATCTCTGTATCTCCTTTGTTTCCTTACTCCTCACCTTTGCACACTGCCATTAAAAGACACTACACCAAGAAGTGAAATCCTTGACAACAGTTTCAGATTTAGCATCTTTAAAAAAATTTTCAAAGCACTATGTTAAGTGAAATTTAATGATCAGAAAAGCAAAGAAATATGAGAAAACACAAAGAAAAATTATGAGGTGATGCATAAATTTCTCATTCATCTAGCTATATGGATTTGTTTGACAAATCCACTGGGCTGTTTGAAAACAGTTCTCAAAAACTATGTTGTTAATTAAAATGTCATTGCCCTAGCTGGTTTGGCTCAGTGGATAGAGCGTCAGCCTGTGGACTGAAGGGTCCCAGGTTCCATTCCAATTAAGAACACATGCGGGAGTTGTGGACTCAATCCCCAGTGGGGGGCATGCAGGAGGCAGCCAATCAATGATTCTCTTTCATTATTGATGCTTCTATCTCTCTCTCCCTCTCTCACCCTCTATGAAATCAATAAAAATATATTTAAAAGATAAAATATCATTGGCATTAATAACTGAAAGTTTTTAATAGCTTAATATTAATATAGCTCAATAATATAGATGATCTGATGAGCCAAATGTAGCATGTTTTTTGGGGGGAGGGACAGGGGTTCATTTAAAAGAAGAACCAAAAATGCATAAACCAACTATTCTACTTGACCTTCATGTACTACTAAAATGTATTCATTCATTCACCCATCCATTCAGAGTTGAAAAGAACCTGATAGATCATCTCTTCTAATCTTATATCCAATAAACCCATTATGTGATCATTTTACAACTTAAAAAAATATGGAACAAATCTCTTAAAATCAAAATATTTAGTCAAAATTATACATCCTTATTTGAAAACAAAGAAAAATGTGACATGCAAATAAAAGGCCACTCACAGGGTTGTCTTGAGGATCAAGTGAAATCATGTAAAATTCCACAAGTATAAAAATAATAAACCAACACATGAATTTCAACTACATAAAAAGCATTGAGCTATGGACTCTATAGGTATGCATATTAAAGATACAAAAAAACACTATTCTAAGTCTCAAGATGCATACTTTACTAAGCTAAGTCACAAATGTTAGAGCCATGAGACAGGACGTAATAAAGATCAGTGAATTGAGATGGCTTTTGAATCACTCTTAAAGAGAACTTGTTGTTTACTGTTCCTCTTTCATTTTTAAATTAAAAATTTTAGTAATTTTAAAATACATAATAGGTATGTTCACATACATAACACAAACACATATATAAAAATAAAAGTGCATACAGTGAAAAATCTTCCCTTCACTATCTAATCTCCTAGGCATTCTAATTCCATCTACTTGCAACCAATATTATGAGCTTTCTCTGTATTCTTCAAAAAAAGATATCTTATGCATATAGAAACAAAAATATAGGCTTTCATCTTTATTACACAAATAGTATCATACTACATAAATTCTCTGCAGTGGGCATGTTCTCATAAAAATACATAAAAAGCCTCCCTATATTCTTTTATACAACTACATAACTAGCCCATAATTTATGAGCCTACTGCAATGAATCACCTTGAATACATATCATTTTTAAGTATATAGATCTGTAGTGGGCAGTCTAGAAATAGAATCACTAAGTCAAAAGTATGGACATTTTAGTTTTGACAAATGCTATATTGCCATCCACAGAAGTTATTAATTTACATTCCTACCACAGTGGATTAGAGTGCCTGTTTCCGCACAGTCTCAATAACGTAGCGCATAATAAAAACAATGTATCTTCATCAATATGCAAGACCAAAATAGAATCTCAATATAATTTTTTTAATTTGAGGTGAAATTCACATAACACATAATTTGTTGTTTTAAAGGATACAAATAAGTGGCATTTAGTGTATTCACAATGTTGAATAACCACCACCTCTCTCTTGTGTCAAAGCTCTTTTATCACCTCAGAAAAACACTCCGTACCCATTAAGTCAGAGATTTTCAACCAATATGCTGCAGCACACTGGTGTTCTATAAGAATTTTTAAAACTTGCAATACCTGACTATTTAGTCATGGGCACTGACCTCTTTTCCCTTAAATTGTCAAATTAAAAAAATGACAACAACCAACACAACTGCCATCTGGTGTGAATGAATCAAAATTATACCTATTTTTTTGTCCAATCAGCAAAAATAAAATATATCTTTTTTGGTGTGCCACAGAGTTTTAGTAATTAATTTATGTGTGCCAAGAGATTAAAAAAAAGAAAGTTGAAAATTGCTGCATTAAGTAATGAAGATAAGAATAACAACAAACTTTTCTTTGGAAATAATGCAAGCCAGAAGACAGTGGAACAAAGTACTCAAAGAAAAAAGAAATCTGTCAAAATCTATACCCAAAGAAAATATATTTCAAAGTGTAATGTGAAATAAAAACTTTTTTAGATATACAAAAGCTAAAAAAATTCATCACTAGAAGACTTGAACTATAAGAAATGTTAAAGAAAAAAAAACCAAGATGGCAGCATAGGTAAACATCTATACTGCTGCCTCGCACAACAATTTCAAAACTACAACTAAAAGACAAAACGGACACCATCCAGAACCACAGGAAAGTTGGCTGAGTGGAAATTCTACAACTGGAAAGAAAGAGAAAAGGACACTGAGACTCAGAGGAGCTGTGGAGGGCAGAGGTACGGAGACGTGGAGACACGCGCAGAAAGGGTGGGCGGCTGAATGCGTGGCTGGCTTTCTCAAATGGGAGGGAGACAAAGGCTCCCCACTGCATTGAACTCCAGATCTGGGTGAGACTCGGGGAACCCAGACTCAAACAGGTTGAAACTGGACTGTCAGGAGGAAGCACACTGAGACTCAGGGGAGCTGTGGAAGGCAGAGGTGCAGAGGCACATGTGCAGAGAGGGCGGGCAGCTGAGTGTGTGGCTGGCTTTCTCATTCGGGAAGGAAACAAAACCTCCCAACTGCACTGTACTCCAGTTCCGGGTGAGACTTTGGGTACCCTGACTCTTTCAGGGAGAAACTGGACTGTCTGGCAGCGGGCAAAACTCGAGGGCAGCTTTCTCTCAGAGGTGCATGCAGCCATTGCCACAGAACGCTGAGACCCAGCGGCCTCTTAGAGCAGGGCTGACAGGAAACCAAGGCTGTCTGCTCCACCCTGAGACTCCGCCCCATCCAAGCTGAGCACAGAAGCTCTCCCAGCCTAGACACAGCTGATCCTCACAGCCAATTGGCCTGGAGGTCAATTCCACCCAGTGATACCAACAACAATCTAGGCTTAACTACAACAAGACTGTGCACACAGCCCATAAAGGGTGCACCAAGAGTGTCCACCTCAGGTAAATGGGGAGGCTGAGCCACTGGGTCCTATAGGACACCTCGCACACAAAGCCACTCTATCAACTCAGGGAAGCAGCTAAAATGCGGAAACAAAGAGGCAGGTCACAAATGAAAGAAATGGAGGAAAGCAAACAATTGGATATAGAGTTCAAAACCATAGTTATAAAGTTTTTCAAAAATTTCTAGAAAAGGCCAATAAATTTAGCGAGACCCCCGAGGATATGAAAAAGGATCAACTAGAAATTAAACATACACTGACTGAAATAAAAAATATTATACAGAGACCTAAAAGGAGACTAGAGGATTGCAAGAATCAAGTCAAAGATTTGAAATACAAAGAAGCAAAAAACACTCAACCAGAAAAGCAAAGAGAAAAAAGAATCCAAAAATTTGAAGATAGTGTAAGGAGCCTCTAGGACAACCTCAAGCATACCAACATCAGAATTATGGGGGTGCCAGAAGAAGAGAGAGAGCAAAATACTGAAAACCTATTTGAAGAAATAATGACAGAAAACTTCCCCCACCTGGTGAAAGAAAGACTTACAAGTCCAGGAAGCACACAGAACACCAAACAAAAGGAATCCAAAGAGGACCACACCAAGACACATCATAATTAAAATGCCAAGAGCAAAAGACAAAGAGAGAATATTAAAAGCAGCAAGAGAAAAACAGTTAATTACCTACAAGGGAACACCCATACGACTGTCAGCTGATTTCTCAACAGAAACTATGCAGGCCAGACGGGAGTGGCAAGAAATATTCAAAGTGATGAAGAGCAAGAACCTACAACCAAGATTACTCTACCCAGCAAAGCTAACATTCAGAATTGAAGGGCAGATAAAGAGCTTCACAGATAAGAAAAAGCTAAAGGAGTTCATCACCACCAAACCAGTATTATATGAAATGCTGAAAGGTATTCTTTAAGAAGAGGAAGAAGAAGAAAAAGGTAAAGATAAAAATTATGAACAACAAATACATATCTATCAACAAGTGAATCTAAAAACCAAGTGAATAAAAAACCTGATGAACAGAATAAACTGGTGAATATAATAGAATCAGGGGCATAGAAAGGGAGTGGACTGACAATTCTTGGGGGGAAAGGGGTGTGGGGAGTGGGTGCAGGAAGAGACTGGACAAAAATCATACACCTATGGATGAGGACAGTGGGGGCGGGTAAGGGCAGAGGGTGGGGTGGGAACCGGGTGAAGGGGAGCTAAGGGGGGGAAAAAGAGGAACAACTATAATAATCTGAACAATAAAGATTCATTTAAAAAAAAAAAAAGAAATGTTAAAGGAAGTCCTTCAGAAAGAAGAAAAAGTATGCCAGATGGAAATTTGGATTTACAGAAAGGGAGAAAAAAAAAGAGCACAAAGTGGAAATTATGTGGGTAAATAGAAAAATACTTTTTTTCCCCTACTCTTTAAATATCTTTAAAAGATAATTGACTGAAGCAAGAGCTTTTTAAAAAATAAAGTTTAAAAAAGTAAATTTGTAAAAATTGTGGTACGTCTACACAATGGAATACTACGCTGCGGTAAAAAAGGAGTTCTTACCATTTGCAACAACATGGATGGAGATGGAGAGCATTATGCTAAGTGAAATAAGCCAGGCATAGAAAGATAAATATCACATGATCTCACTCATTTGTGGAATATAATGAACAACATAAACTGATGAACAAAAATAGATCCAGAGACAGAAAAACATCAATCAGAATGTCAAACCTCAGGGAAGGTAGGGGACAGTGGGAGTAAGGGGGAGAGATCAACCAAAGGACTTATATACATGCATGTAAGCCTAATCAATGGACACAGACAACCGGGGGGTGGGGGCATGAATGGGAGGTGGGGGGTAATGGGGGAATAAGGACACATATGTAATACCTTAATCAATAAAGAAATTTTTTTAAAAAGTAAATTTGGTTTGGCATTCTACTTAGACAATGAGGACTGGCTTTGACAATGATTATGGCAGATGTTTTCCATAAATTAATGAGTGAAATTTAAATGAAAACAATTTTAATACATGTATATAGTATACAATATGGCAAAAAATATATGTCTTGCAACTAAAGTTATGATTTTAAAATGTTTAAATGAAAACTTTAAAATATTCCAGAGAAGCATTTCAAAAGTCCTTTAAGAATAGCCAACCACTCATTAAAGACCACTAGCTGGAGAGCACTTACCTGTTGGTTCAAGGTTTTTATAGCCATTCCCTCTAACTGAAACACCTCTCTCCCCCCTCTTTTACTTGGCTAACCCCTACTTGTTCTTTTAAACTCCACTTTTAAAAGCCTCTTACTTGAGGAAACTATCCTAAATCTATGAGTACCTCTCTTATGTGCTCTCACAAGATATATCATACCCTCTCAGTTTAATTTTCACTATCTCCCACAAGTCTATAAGTTCAGCAGGGCAAGGACCTTGTCTATCTTGTTCGTTAATGTGTTCATAGACTACAATGCCTGACACATAATACGTGCTCAATAAATATTTAAATGAATGAGTGAATTTTCAACAATTACAGGCAATCATGAAATCACCTGCCCATAGAAATTAACTTTAAAAAGTAACAAACTTGATTTTATTTCCAGGTAACAGGAATCTTGATGAAATTATAGCAAATCTAAGCATCATAGAATGCAACTGTTGCACTACACCTATTTGTAAGGATCCAGTTACTGCATAAATGTTTCAAATTTGGGGAAAAACAAAAAATAAGTAGTCATCATAGAGAAAGAAAACAACAAAGAAAGATGAAAGCTTTGCGGGAATTACTTTGATTCTCCTCTAATGGTTCCCTTGTATGGTAAAATGATAGAGCCAAAATAGACAATGCACTATTTTTTTCCTATAATAAGACATCTGATCTGTACATTAAAATTTAATGGCATTCATAAAAGCCAAACAAATCCCACCATGACTAACCAGTAGTCAGAAACAGGAAGATGTCTGTGTTGTCTGTGAAAAATGAGATTTTATATAAACACTAAAGCTGCCTCACTTCTTAAAGTGATATGATACTTTTTAACACAAATCTGAATTTTTTAAATCATTTTAGAGACTGACAGCAGGGCTAAGATCTGTTTCCTAAATAATTATATATCTTGACTATATATTAATAACAGTGATACTTTAAATCCATCAAATAACAGGTTAAGGCTTCCCTCTGCCTTTGAGTTTTCAACCTAAATTAATAGAAAATTCTTATGGTTTAGATCAATGGACCAAAGACAGCCTCATGGGACCCAAAATATGTTCACTCATTTAATCCATTCTTCCAAGAATTACCACATGATATAACTTGATACAATTTAAGAGATGTAAAGATTCCAAATTCAGTTCCATGTGACTTCAATGATCCCTAATCAAAAAACAACCTTATACTGTATTTTTTATTTAAGAAAAATAAGGGGGAAAACAAATACAGAAATGATAAAGATTGATTGCCACAAGTCATTATACTTTAATAGGAGACGGTCAGAAGAAGTAGCCAGGTCTTTTTTTTTTTTTTTTTTAAATATATTTGTACTGATTTCAGAGAGGAAGAGAAACATCAATGATGAGAGAGAATCACTGATCGGCGGCCTCCTGCACGCCCCCTACTGGGGATCGAGCCTGCAACCTGGGAATGTGCCCTTGACCGGAATCAAACCTGGGACCCCTCAGGCCAACGCTCTATCCACTGAGCCAAACCAGATAGGGCTTCTTATTGTTTTTAAAGAGAGGGAGGGAGGAATGGGGAGGGGGGGCGCGGGGGAAGAGAAACATCAATTTTCTGTTCCACCCATTTATGCATTCATTGGTTGATTGTTGTATGTGCCCTGACTGGGGATCCAAATCGTAATGTTGGCCTATTAAGATGATGCTCTAATCAACTGAGCTACCAGGCAAGGGCAGCACCCGCATTTCTAACCAAGCTGGCCCTGGCATAATTATTTGACAGGCATAATTGACTGTAAGGTCTATTCCTGCTCTCTCCATAACCTTGTTGAGACTTCCCTTCCCAACTGGGCAGGGTCTCTCAGAGATCAAGAGAAGCCCAGACCACTTACATGTTTGCAAAGCCCGTCATATTTAAAAATGAAGTGCCAAGCCCAGCTGGTGTTGCTCAATGGTTGAGCATCAACCCATGAACCAGGAGGTCGTGGTTTGATTACCAGTCAGGGCACATGCCCAGGATGTGGGCTCACTCCCCAGTAGGGGGAGTGCAGAAAGCAGCCGATCAATGATTCTCCCTTATCATTGATGTTTCTACAGCTCTTTGCTTTCCCTTCATCTCCCTGAAATCAATAAAAACATATCTTTAAAAAAATGAAGTGCCAAGAAAAGGGTCATAAATATGATGATGTGTATAAGTGTTTACATTTAATCATTTTAATTGCATAATATAAACATCTTCTTTCAAGACACTCTTTTTCTCTATGACTTTATTAAAGTCCAGGCCCTACCTAAATATTATGCCTGAGAGAGGCCAGGGTTTGAGGGGAAGGGCAGGCCTTCAAACCTGCCCTTTATTTAGAATCTATCATCCCATATTTAGAGCCTACCATCAGCCAAAGTTCTGGCAAGTGAAAATGACTCCTGAGGCCCTTCACTAAGTGTTTAAATTGTTAACCTGAGGAATGAGTCCAGTGACACTTCCAGCATCAGCAGCTGCTTTCCAGTTTCCCTCTAACAGGGAGTCCTGCCTCCATGGGAAGTGCTGGAACACAGAGTGCGATCCATTCATTCCGTCCTCAGATCTTATCGTGTTTATACATGGGATAAAGAAATAATAAAAACAATATATGTGAAGATGTCAAAAGACTAGAGAGATATGTAAAAATAAAGTGGGGTTTTTTAATATACTTCCCTTTTGGCACAAATTTTACTTCAAAATAGCAAAAGTAAATTCACCCTGTGGTATCCCAGTACTGGTGTTGCCATTTTGAAAAAGGTCAAGGATCCTCAGTCATTAGTCATCTAGAAACCTGAGCGAAGGCCACAAGCAGTGACAGTCTTTAGGAGGGAGTCAGGAACACAGAGTACAATGACCCACTTCAATCTAGTTCAAGGAGAAAGTGCAAAGCACCAAATCCATGTGTACACTGTGATAACACCAAAACGTGCTGTTCCAACTCCATGTTCCTAGATTTAAGATACTACAGGCCTCATCCACACATAATTTCTTACCCTGTCCTAACTTGGTGATACTATAGGACTCTGCTTTTTCAAACCCAAAGCCAAAATTAAAAACCCCAATGACTCATACTGAAAACAGTCAAAACCCTTTAAGGACAATGCTAGGACATGTCCATCTGAGATCACAAACCTAAAACAAACACAAACAATACAGGCTTACTAAATGCTTTATTTCAGGTGACATTAGAAGATTATGCAGCCAGTGAAACAAAACAAGATTCTCCCAGAGCCAAGAGTTAACTAAAGGTAATTGCATGCTGGGAAGGAGAGAGTTTAAAGTGTCACTGCTGCCCAAAGCTCCTCAAGTCTTAGTAGGCAGCTTATTTGAAAGGTAGAGTATGAGTCACGATCTTTGAATCCTTCAAATCGTTAATGACTAGTCCTAGTCTTTGTTCCTACTTCCTTCACCTCCTGTTAAAATCTGGCATTGTGAAGGAAGAAGGTTCAATCAAGAACTCTGCTACGTACACGTCCATTGGCAACTATAGTCTTCCCTCCACCTCATGCTAGGATTATTACAGCAGAAGCAGAGGAGCGTATAAGCAAGCATGTTTTACAGATGCCAGTACTTTTCAAATGTATGTTGATGCTGTTGTGCTTAATAAAAATAAAAATTTATTTTAAAACATTACAAATTCATTGTATCTTTTGTTCTTAAACATTCTTAATCAACTAATAAAAAAACTCACTATTATTATTATTATTATTAAAGGTCTTTATAAAAATTGCTAAAAAAATTTGACATTCACTGTTCTACAATAGAATGTAATGAATGAGTTAGAGGTGTAAATACCTAAACACAAAATGAAGTGGAATGAGAGAATGTTTTTGCTTACAAAGGATATTTTGCTTATAAAGAAAAACCACATCCAAAAACTAGGATGTGGATTCAAAAAAAAAAAAATCTGGAGATACAAATAAGCTAACATCAATCAATAGTCAGTCGTTATAAAAAAAGAATAATAAACAACAAAATAATTAACACAATTTAGGATCCAGGAAACTCACAAACTTACAACCACTTAATAATATTGCTTTGAAATATGTTTTAAACTGAAAATTACATGAAAACTAACAAATTTACAATTATTATAGATTTCAATATACGTCAATCATAAACTGAGAGTTGAAACAGACAAAATGGTAAGTCTATAAAAGCTTGATCAGTAATATTTATATGTTGACCGAATTGATGTTAAAAGAACCCTATACCCAAAAGCAAAAAAGAATTACTTTCTTTTCAAGCACATATAGAACACTTAATATAATGGACCACTTATTATGTTGCAAAATAATTTCAAAGAGTTGCTCTTATACCAACTATTACCTTTTGACCACAATGCAATTAAATTAGAAGTATAACAATAAAAAGATAGTAAAAAGGGCCAAGAAACCAAGATGGCGGCATAGGTAAACTCCTAAACTGCTGCTTCGCACAGCAATTTCAAAACTACAACTAAAAGACAAAACGGACATTATCCAGAACCACAGGAAAGCTGGCTGAGTGGAAATTCTACAACTAGAAGGAAAGAGAAAAGCACATGGAGACTCAGAGGAGTTGCAAAAGGCTGAGGTACAGAGACATGCGCGAGGAGAGGACTGACTGCTGAGTGTGCCGCTGGCTTTCTCAAGTAGGAGAGAGACAGAAGCTCCCAACTACGCTGAACTCCAGTTCGGGATGAGACTCTGGGAACCTAGACTCTTTGGGAGGAATCTGGACTGTCTGGCAGAGGGCGAAACTCGAGGGCAGCTCTCTCTCAGAGGTGTTTGCAGCGATTACCGAGGCACACTGAGACCCAGAGGCCTCATAGGGAAGGGCTGATGGCTAGCCAAGGCTGTCTGCTCCACCCTGAGACTCCGCCCCATCCATGCTGAGCACAGAGGCTTTTCTAATTTTGCAAGTCTTGTCTCATAAGAGTGTCTCCAACACAGAAGTTCTCCCAGCGTAGACACAGCTGATCCTCACAGCCAATTGGCCTGGAGGTCAATTCCTCCCAGTGATACCAACAACAATTTAGGCTTAACTACAACAAGGCTGTGCACACAGTCCACAAAGGGGTGCACCAAGAGTGTCCACCTCAGGTAACTAGGGAGGCTGAGCCACTGGGCCCTATAGGACACCTAGCACACAAAGCTCCTCTATCAACTCAGAGAAGCAGTAAAAATGCGGAGACAAAGAAACAGGTCACAAATGAAAGAAATGGAGGAAAGCAAAGATTGGATATAGAATTCAAAACCACGATTATAAGGTTTTTCAAGAATTTCCTAGAAAAGGCCGATAAATTTAACGAGACCCTTGAGGATATGAAAAAAGACCAACTAGAAATTAAACATACACCGACTGAAATAAAAAATATTATACAGAAACCTAACAGCAGACTAGAGGACCACAAGAATCAAGTCAAAGATCTGAAATACAAAGAAGCAAAAAACACTCAACCAGAAAAGCAAAGAGAAAAAAGAATCCAAAAATTTGAAGATAGTGTAAGGAGCCTCTAGGACAACCTCAAGCATACCAACATCAGAATTATGGGGGTGCCAGAAGAAGAGAGAGAGCAAAATACTGAAAACCTATTTGAAGAAATAATGACAGAAAACTTCCCCCACCTGGTGAAAGAAAGACTTACAAGTCTAGGAAGCACACAGAACACCAAACAAAAGGAATCCAAAGAGGACCACACCAAGACACATCATAATTAAAATGCCAAGAGCAAAAGACAAAGAGAGAATATTAAAAGCAGCAAGAGAAAAACAGTTAATTACCTACAAGGGAACACCCATACGACTGTCAGCTGATTTCTCAACAGAAACTATGCAGGCCAGACGGGAGTGGCAAGAAATATTCAAAGTGATGAAGAGCAAGAACCTACAACCAAGATTACTCTACCCAGCAAAGCTAACATTCAGAATTGAAGGGCAGATAAAGAGCTTCACAGATAAGAAAAAGCTAAAGGAGTTCATCACCACCAAACCAGTATTATATGAAATGCTGAAAGGTATTCTTTAAGAAGAGGAAGAAGAAGAAAAAGGTAAAGATAAAAATTATGAACAACAAATACATATCTATCAACAAGTGAATCTAAAAACCAAGTGAATAAAAAACCTGATGAACAGAATAAACTGGTGAATATAATAGAATCAGGGGCATAGAAAGGGAGTGGACTGACAATTCTTGGGGGGAAAGGGGTGTGGGGGTGTGGGAAGAGACTGGACAAAAATCGTACACCTATGGATGAGGACGGAGGGGGGGGAAATAAGGGCAGAGGGTGGGGTGGGAACCGGGTGGAGGGGAGCTAGGGGGGGGGGGGAAGAGAAACAATTGTAATAATCTGAACAATAAATATTTATTAAATTTTTAAAAAAGATAGTATAAAGAATTTTGAAATTTTTATAATACACTCCTAAATAATGCATATGGTTAAAGAGGAATTTGCAAGCAAAATTTAAAAAATACTTAGGGCTGAACAACTATTAAATTACTTATAGCTGTTTCCAAACATGTAGGATTCAGAGCAAAATTAAGAACCAAAAATATGTTTTTTAATAATATATATTTTTATTGATTTCAGAGAGGAAGGGAGAGGGAGAGAGAAAGATACAAACATCAATGATGAGAGAGAATCATTGATCAGCTGCCTCCCACATGCCGTCCTACTGGGGACCAAGCCCGCAACTTGGGCATGTGCCCTTGACCGGAAACAAACCTGGGACCCTTCAATCCACAGGCCAATGCTCTATCCACTGAGCCAAACCAGCTAGGGCTAAAATATATTTATTTAAAAACAAGAAAGACTGAACATAAAGCTTGAAATATGGAAGTATCCTATACAATAAAAGGCCAATATGCAAATGACCAAACAGCAGAATGACCAGTCACCATGCTGCGCACTGACTACCAGGGGGCAGATGCTCAATGCAGGAGCTGCCCCCTGGTGGTCAGTGCGCTCCCACAGGGGGTGCGCTGCTCAGCCAGAAGCCGGGCTCATGCTGGCGAGCACAGCGGCTGTGGTGAGAGCCTCTCCCGTCTCCACGGCAGCGCTAAGGATGTCCGACTGATGGCTTAGGCCCACTCCCTGGAGCAGGCCTACGCCGTCAGTTGAACATCCCCTAAGGGCTCCCGGACTGCAAGAGGGTGCAGGCTGGGCTGAGGGATCCCTGCCCCCCCCCCCCCCCGAGCCCAAATTTCTAGTCAAGTAATAATCTTAGTCAAGGCCTCTAGTCAAGTAATAATCTTAAGAAACTAATAAATATGAGAGAAAGATTTAATAAAATAGACCTTTGGTAGAAACTAATGAAACATAAATCTCTAAAAGAGTAATAATAAGAAAAAAGGGGGAGAATCCAAGATGGCGGCGTAGGTAAACACCTAAACTGCTGCCTCGCGCAACAATTACAAAAATTCAACTAAAAGACAAAACGTCTATCACCCAGAACCACGGGAAAGCTGGCTGAGTGGAAGTTCTACAACTAGAAGGAAAGAGAAAGGAGCATCGAGACGTGCACGAGCGCTGAAAAGCTGAGGTACGGAGGCGCGTGATCCGGGCTGGCGGCGGGCGTTGCTTTTTTCAACCCAAAGGGAGACAAGCCCCTGATTACTCTGAAATACAGTTTCTGGGGAGACGCGGGGGACCCAAACTCCTACGGGGAGAAGCTGGACTGTCTGCCAGTGACGGGGGCTTACTTGCAGAGCTGCGCGCAGGAATAATTGTTTACGGCACTGGGGCACGGGACTCCGGGACGCCCTTGGGAACACAGAGCCGGCTAACTAGCAGCCATTGCTGTTTGCCACGCCCTAACCTAGTGACGCCCTGAGGCCCCGCCCTGCACAACCTACAAACGCACCCAAGCTCCAAGCAGCAGCGTTAGCAGAAGAAAGCCCCGCCCTATCGCAGCTTAACCTAGCAAACTTGCAGCCTGGGTCAGACAGCTCCAAAACCTCCAAACCCCAAGCAAAGAGGAGAAAACTGTAGCTCTCACTGTAGCTCCTGCTGGATGGCCTCAGACAGTAGCTGACCTGCACCCCATTGGAGATCCAGAAGCCAGTGTACCTAGTGGTCAGAGTGAGACACCAGATTTCAACTCCTCACATCCATAAGTGACACATTCAAAGGCAGACTCAGTGAGCACCAAAGCCCCACTGAAACAAGTCCTGCCCCTAAGTGTGTCTTCAGCGCAGCAGTTCTTCCATTATAGACACAGTGAGTGCTCACAGCTAATTGGCCTGGAGGTCAATTCCTCCCAGTATACCTACAGTAATTAAGACTTTAACTGCACCAAGTCTTTGCACTCAGTCCACAAAGGGGTGTACCAAGAGTGTCCACATCAGGTGATTGGGGAGGCTGAGCTACTGCCCCCTATAGGTCACCTACCACACAAAGCCACTCCATCAACACAGGGAAGCAGCCAAAATGAGGAGACAAAGAAACATGTCACGAATGAAAGAAACGGAGGAAAGCAAACTACTGGATGACATAGAGTTCAGAACCACATTTATAAGGTTACTCAAGAATCTTCTTAAAACCGCTGAGAAACTTGATGAGACCTTCAAGGAGCTTAATGAGAATGCCAAAAAAATGGAAAAGGATCAGTCAGAAATGAAGCATACACTGTCTGAAATAAAGAATATACAGAAACTCAACTGTAGATCAATGTACCCCAAGAATCAAACCAAAGATCTGAAATATGTGGAAACAAAAAACATCCAACCAGAAAAACAAAAAGAAAAAAGAATCCAAAAATATGAAGATAGTGTAAGGAGCCTCTGGGACAACTTTAAGCGAACCAACATCCGAATTTTTGGGGTGCCAGAAGAAGGGAGAGAGCAAAATATTGAAAACCTATTAGAAGAAATAATGACAGAAAACTTTCCCTGCCTGGTGAAAGAAATAGATGTACAAGTCCAGGAAGTGCACAGAACCCCATACAAGAGGAATCCAAAGAGGACCACACCAAGACACATCATAATTAAAATGCCAAGGGCAAAGGACAAAGAGAGAATATTAAAAGCAGCAAGAGAAAAACAGTTAATTACCTACAAGGGAGTACCCATACGACTGTCAGCTGATTTCTCAACAGAAACTATGCAGGCCAGAAGGGAGTGGCAAGAAATATTCAAAGTGATGAACAGTAAGAATCTACAACCAAGATTACTCTACCCAGCAAAGCTATCATTCAGAGTTGAAGGTCAGATAAAGAGCTTCACAGACAAGAAAAAGCTAAAGGAGTTCATCACCACCAAACCAGGATTACATGAAATGCTGAAGGGTATTCTTTAAGAAGAGGAAGAAGAAGAAAAAGGTAAAGATAAAAATTATGAACAACAAAATGACATCAAATACATACCTACCAACAAGTGAATCTAAAAATCAAGTGAATAAAAAATCTGAAGAACAGAACGGACTGGTGAATATAATAGAATCAGGGACATAGAAAGGGAGTGAACTGATGATTCTCAGAGGAAGCAGGTGTGAGGGGTGCGGGAAGAGCTTGGACAAAAATCTTACTCCTATGGATGAAGACAGTGGCGGGGGGTAAGGGCATAGGGTGGGGTGGGGAATCAGGTGGAGGGGAGCTATGGGGGAAAAAATAGAGGAACACCTGTAATAATCTGAACAATAAAGATTTATTAAAAAAAAAAAAAAAAAGGCAAGAATAAATAACACTGAAACAAAAAGGATAAATAGAATGGATAACTTTCTAGAAAAGTATCAAAGTTGACTCAAAATTCATTTAAAATCTTTATTAGATGATTAAAAGAAACTGAATGAGTAATCAAATTCCTTCCTCCAAAAGACACTAGACCTTGAGAGTTTAGATAGAAGTGTTCCAAACTTATAGGAACAGATAATATTCATCTTATATAAACTGCTTCAAAATACCTTATTTTATGAGGCCAAAATAACCTTGATACCAAAACTGAGTAAGAACAGAACAAAAGAAAATTATAGAGCAAGATCCCTCATGAACAAAGAAGCAAAATCCTTTTAAAAATTAGCATATTGAATTTAGCACTGTAGTTTTATTTTAAATCACAACCCAGTAGGGTTTATCCTAGAAATTCAAAGATCAGAAAAATCTATATTCAGGTAGTAAATCAAGGATGATCTTACAGAGTAAGATTGATAAAAATTGCATGAGCAGCTCAATAGATACAGAAAGAGCAGTATATAAATATAAGCAATTATGGTGTTGTTTTTTTTAAAAAAAAAAGGTCTTACCATAGGAGACAATAAATTTGGGTAAATTTTTCTGAGAAAAGCTTTATAAAGTAACTGAGTTTATATGAAGAAAATGATTGAGAAAAAAAGATTGCAAAGCTAAGGAAGGAATCTAATAATCACACACAAAAAAATTTTTCAGATACTTTAGTACATTATCTTACTCATTTAAGCCTCACAATAACTATCCTATGTAATAACAGGCTAATATGCAAATTGACCAAACTGGTCTCTATGACCACCAGGGGGAAGACGTGCAACACAGGAGCTGCCCCCTGGTGGTCAGTGCACTCCCACAGGGGGAGCACTGCTCAGCCAGAAGCCCAGAAGCTGGGCTGGCGAGCACAGCGGCTGTGGCAGGAGCCTCTCCTGCCTCCACAGCAATGCTAAGGATGACTGACTGACAGCTTAGGCCCTCTCCCTCTGGGGAGTGGGCCTAAGCCATCAGTCAGACATCCCCCAAGGGCTCCCAGATTGCAAAAGGGCGCAGGCTGGGTTGAGGGACACCCCACCCCCTAAGTGCACGAATATCATGCACCAGGCCTCTGGTTAAGAGATCCTCATAATAAAGGGTAAAAAAAAGTCTTAGCAACTGGAATGAACCCCAACCTGGGAGTCAGATAGTTCAGGGTTTGAATCCTACATCTGTCATTTATGTACTGCGTAACTTTTAACAAATTACTAAGCTTCTCTGAGTCTTAGCTTCCTCATCTCCAAGATAAAGTAGATAAGATAACACAATGCCAAATACCGAGCTCATAAAAAGTATTCAAGAAATGGAGCTAATTTTACAAGTTTGGGTTTTGTTTGTTTGTTTGTTGCTTCTACAAAGAAAGAGCAATAAAGATTTTCAATAGACGTGAAATAAATTTAAATCTTGAGAACTTCTTAATTTGGGACTAGACCTATGTCAAGGTAATAATTAAAAGAAATACTTATGGTTTAATTTTAGCGTCTCTTCATTTTTGCAGGATAAGGTTGGGGCAGCAATGACCTCAATCTAGATATATAAAACCCTAATATGCAAATAGACTGAACAGCAAAACAACCAAACAACTGAACAACCTGTCGCTATGATGTGTGCTGACCACCAGGAGACGCGCCACTGAACATGGCGGGCATCAGCAGCAAGCAGCAGAACGCAGAACATGGCGGGCATTGGCCATGGCAGGATGGTGGAGCAGGTGAGCTGGTTGCTGTCACTGGGGTGAGCCTCTGGTGGTTACTGAAAATTCTTTTCTCCCATGCACTGCGGTCCCGCCCGGCGCTTGCACCCACTGCCGACACCGGAGCTACCACTTGCACCTGCTGACAGCCCTGATCACTTAGCACCGTCAGAGGGTGCGAGCAGTGGCTGCCAGCCCCGATTGCCCCTCAGGGCTTCTCCATCTCCTCCTGCTCCTGAGGGGTGATCAGGGCCAGCAGCCACCTCTCACACCCGCTGCCGGCGCCGGAGCCGCCACTTGTACCCACTGCTGGCATTGGCCCCATTTGCACCCACAGCCAGTGCCAGAGCTGCTGCTCACACCTGCTGCTGGCACCGGGCACCAGTCCTGATCCCTGCTCCTGAGGGGTGATTGGGGAAGCAGCCACCGCTCACACCTGCTGACGGAGCTGGCCTCAATCACTCCGCACCATCAGCAAGTGCGAGCAGGGCCTGTGCCGCCAGTGTGTGGGAGCGGTGGCAGCAGGAGCGGGGCTGCCGGCAGACAGGGGACCAGGGGCCACGGCAGGAGGGGCCGGGTTGGCACACGGAGGATGGGCCAAGACCCGCCCCTGTGCCCACTGCAGCCTCATGGCCCATAGTTCCTTTCAAAGTGCACAAATTTGTGCACTGGGCCCCTAGTTCATCTATAAAATAAAACAGTTGGATTAAATAATCTCTATAATCCCTTTTCACTTTAAAATGTTGTGACTTTGGCCTGGATGGTGTGGCTCAGCAGTTGAGCATCGACCTATGGACTAGGAAGTTATGGTTCGATTCCCAGTCAAGGCACATGCCTGGGTTGTGGGCTCAGTCCCCAGTAGGGGTGTGCAGGAGATTCTCTCTCATCATTGATGTTACTATCTCTCTCTCCTTCTCCCTTCCTCTCTGAAATCAATAAAAATATTTTTTTTTTAAAAAAAAAAAGGAAAACCCCATCATTTAAAAAAATAAAATATGACTTTGGGCACCAGCCAGGTAGCTTAGTTGGTCAGAGCATTGTCCTAATATGCCAAGATTGTGGGTTCAATCCCCAGTCAGGGTACATATAAGCAACCAATGAATGCATAAATGAGTGGAACAACAAATCAATGTTTCTCTTGCTCTCTCTCTCTCTCTCTCAAATCAAGAATTTTTTTTAATTTTTAATGTTATGATTTTAACTGCTTTACAGCTTAAGAGTTGCAAGACACTAAAGTACATCACTAAGTATATCTATAATATTCCTTCTTTGGAAATACTTAGGGAGAGTATAAATAGTTATCCTCTAGGTACAAAGTTAGTATTGCCTGCAGAGAGAGGGTGGACTACACAACTTCTTAAAAGGTCAGACTGTGGAAAGAACATGGTCCTGGAAGCTAGGAGACCACGAATAAGAAACATGTCCTGCCACTTACAAGCTGAGCGACTTTGGATGAGTTAAAGTTTGTCGAATCTCAGTTTTCTTATCTGTAAAATGTAACATATTATACCTTTAAGTTGGTGTTCTCAGAATAGCATGCAAAAATAAAAATATATAAATATCTGGCCCACTGATATTTACTCAATAAATGTGAGTTTTCTTGCCCCTTGAGTTCCTTTCTATTTTGTTGTTGTTGCTGTTGTTGACAGTATTACAGATGTTCCCCTCTCCCTCCTCTTTGCCCTCTCCCCTAGGGTCCTTTTAATCATGTGATTTTGATTACTCTGTAGATATAAAGTATTACATATTTAAAATTTTATCCGTTGCCAAAACCAGTTTGGCTCAGTGGATAGAGCGTTGGCCTGCGGACTGAAAGGTCCCAGGTTCGATTACGGTCAAAGGCATGTACCTGGGTTGCGGGCACATCCCCAGTGGGGGGCGTGCAGGAGGCAGCTGATCGATGTTTCTCTCTCATCAATGTTTCTGACTCTCTATCTCTCTCCCTTCCTCTCTGTAAAAAATCAATAAAATATGTTTTAATAAAAAATAAAATAAAATTTTATTCGTTTATTTCTTAATCATGAAGGGTATACAAAGTAAACTAAGGATTAAATTTATGTCAACCTGTTCTGCAGGTTAATAAAATGACTCAGAGCTCATCATACAGAAGACTCAAACTTAACAAATCATTTTTGCTTGACAAAGTCTGTGAAAAACAGTAGTACCCAAGTATGCTTAATGTGGCAAGTTCAAGGTTAACTAAAGTTTTGAGTGCTTCCTCTAGGTCACAAATGCAGCTAGTCAGCTAGCAGATTTGAATGATTTGTCTCACAGAAATTTATTTATCTATGTTAAGAGACAAAGTTCTCTTAAGATAGCCAATGAAAAGAACCACACCAAAAAAACTCATGTTGAACAAGCAAAAACATTAGAATTACACATTAGGCCCAGACAAGCAAAGTACATTGAGGGGTATGATCTAAGAATTAATTCTAAAAAAAGATATTCTGGGCACTTTCACAGAGAAAAGTGTCTAAAAATACAAATTTCATCACAAATTATTTTGAGCATTAAAGATCATAAGCAAAGAAAAAGCTAAATATAAAGACTGGTGCTCTAAAAATGCACTACTAGTTTCAGTTAAAAGAGATCTAAATTAAATATAAACATGTTTTAACCTTTTTCAAGTTTATTTTTTATACATGAATATCAGTCAAGGTAAAAATCAGACAAATATATGCTGTAACTGTGCTTAACTAATAAAGTTTAAGGGTTAAAACAAGGTAATTTCCTAGAAAATACGATTAATGAGAATAATGTAACTTGCCAATAGTACATACTCCTTTTCACAGAGTAGTTTAAGAACACTCTTTTATTCAATAGGCCTACACATTACAATATTTTTCAAAAATAGTCCAAGTGGTGAATCAATCAAATTCTGATGGTTTCAAGCAGACTGTTCAGAGCAGCACTAAGGCACAGTTCTAAATGAAACTGTCATTTGCCTGCCAACATACAAAGAGCATTATGCCCTTTTTGAAAAGTTCGTACCACAAAACTACCTCACAAATGACACCTTTTTATATGTTCAGATACTGAACACTCTTTGATGAGATCCAAGAATTGCCTTCCTATCCATTTCTGCAGAAATAACAAAATTTCACTGTATAATGCAACAGCAATTTTTCCAAGGCAAATAGTCTGCATAAACATTTTTTATCTGTAAGGAATCAATTTGACACAAATCCACACTGACAGAAAATGAATCTGGTTGTTTTGACATACGGCCTCTCCTTCACCATTACCATTTTCACCTTGTCATTCTACTGCTCAATAACTGCAAAGCGCCCTTGGCTGGAGTTGCTCAGTGGTCAGAGTATCGGCCTACACATAGAAGGGTCTTGGGTTCCAGAGCTGGTTAAGAGCACCTACCTGGGTGGCAGGCTCCCTGGTCGAGGCATGTATAAGAGGCAACCAATCAATATATCTCTCTCACATCTGTACATCTGTTTTCTCTCTCTCTCTCCTTCTCTTCCACTCTCTCTAAAAAAACAATGAAAAATATCCTCAGGTGAGGTTTAACAACAACAACAAAGAAACTGCAAAGCTTCTCTGCTGCCCAATTCCAAATCCCTCTGCCTGACTTTCAAGAGCCTTCATCACCTGGCCCAACCTACCGATTTAACCTTAGTTCCTATGCTCCCAACATGGCTATTTCTCCCCTCATAGGCCCCATGACTGGCTCATGCCACTAGGAGTGTTTTCCTTTCTCCCACAACTGTCCCACACAAAACATTTTCCTTTCCCTACATCTATTGTCCCAAGTCCCACTTCCTCCATGAAGCCCCATTCTACAGTTCCTCCCTACAATGATAACACTCTTTATAAAGTTAGTCTAGATTGCAGCTCTTTCATTTGAAGTTCTTAAAGCAATTTTTAGTAATCTCTCTACAGTAGTTTTCCACCTTTGTTCCTCTGTGATACACAGAAGAATAAAACTCACATATGAGACATACCCCCCATGGGTGTACCTGGGATTATGCACAATTTCCAGCTACATTAACTTCTCTCCCACTAAAGAAACCATAATAAAAGCCAGTGGATATATTTTACTTCAGGAAAGGTTAAAAGAAAAAAGAAAAAGAAAGAAAACAACCTCAAAACCAAAAATGAGAGGGATATTATTATAAAAATGACTTTGAATATGCTCAATTTACTTTTCAGAGAAGTAAGGTATTCACAAGCTTTGGCGCTTTATTAGTATCTACACTAATAAAAGAGAAACATGCAAATTGACTGTACCTCCACTACGCCCAAAAGCCATGCCCACCAGCCAATCAGGAGTGAGTATGCAAATTAACCCAACCAAGATGGTGGCAGCCATGGAGCTGGAGTGAGCAGGAGGCTTGGGTTGCCCTGGCGATGGAGGAAGCCAAGCTTTCCACCCACCCTGGCCGGCCCTGTCCTCGCTCAAGACTACAAAGTTTCAATTATAGAAGATAAATAAATCCCAACAAAAATGGCAGTGGCCACAGAGCTGGAGCAAGCAGGACGCTTGGGTTGCCCCAGTGATGGAGGAAGCCAAGCTTCCTGCCTGCCCTGGTCAGCCCTGGCCTCTGCTCAAGGCGATAAAGTTTCAATTATAAAAGATAAATAAATCCCAGATACTTGCTTCCATCCGGCCCTGGCCTCCACTCAAGAAGACACTGGGAAAATAAAAAAAGAGAGAGGAGAAAAAAAGGAGGGGCTGGGAGCTTGGGTTGCCAGGGGGTGATCAGGCCATGATGGGATGGCAGTTGTGGGTAATCAGGCTGGTGGGGGGTGGGGCCATTGGGGATAAGCAGACCAGCAGGGCAGCCAGTTGGGGGTGAGCAGGCCGTCAGTAGGGGTCAGTTGGAGGTGATCAGGACAGCTGGGGGGGGCAGTTTGAAGTGAACGGGCCAGCAGGGGGGGCAGTTGGGGCGAGCAGGCCAGCAGGGGGGCTGTTGGGGGTGAGTAGGCCAGTAGGCAGAGTGTTTAGGGGCAATCAGGCAGGCAGGCAAGCAGGTGAGTGGCTGGAGCCAGCAGTCCCGGATTGTGAGAGGGATGTCCGACTGCCGGTTTAGGCCCAATCCCTGTAAATCGGCAGTAGGATATCCTTCGAGGGGTCCCAGATTGGAGAGGGTGCAAGCCGGGCTGAGGAACACCGCCCCCCCCCCATGCACAAATTTCATGCACTGGGCCACTAGTTAATAAATAACTTGTAATATGTCTTACCAGTGATCATTCATAATACACGGATAAGAACTGCTATTATGTGTAGCACTTAGCATGCTAAACACACAGAAATTAATCAATAAATATTTAATTAACCAGTTAGTGCGTCCAACCCATTAATCAATCAATTGCATGGACATATTACTGCTGTTGCAGGATGATGCTGACAGGTGACAATGGTGCAAAAGGCAAATAGGAAGGAGTACAGTAGCTGAATCTCCTGCTGACCGTCTCTAAAGAAATAAATGACTTTTTATAGGGCGAGTTTAACCAATATTTTAATAGTATAGTATTCCTAGAGTCTGAAGATTGAGGCAACTTCTATGACAATTGCCATGCAACCCTACACCTTTTGAGCAACAGTATGGCTATTAATGCAATCTTGGGTAAGATTAGTAAATTGTAAACTATCTGCCAGTGTAGTCAGGGATCAGACAACTTTTGCTTCCCCAAGAAACCTTCCTGTGACAATGCAAATCTTGCTCTATATTAAAATGGCTCTCACTTTTACAATAAGGATTGTTCAAGCACTGGAAGTCCCTTGTCAATGGTTACAGCTCAACTATAAAATCTTTCCCTGATACGAAACCATTCTCCAACATTCAACCATTCCCTTAATTGCTAGCCACACAAATAGACCATGATTTGATTTTGGGACCCCCAAATCCTAAAAATGTCAAAAACTCTGAAATGTCATATCCTTCCCTAACAAATATCTAAATATATATAAGATTGCTTAGGTATAAATTTATCGATAGATCACAAGTCTTTTGTTTTCTCCAGCCCTAACATCCTAACATTCTAAGAGTAAAGATTGATCTAAGAATAAATGTTTAAAACTTATTTAATTTATTAATATTTTTATTGATTTCAGAGAGGAAGGGAGAGGGAGAGATAGAAACATCAATGATGAAAGATAAGCTGCCTCCTGTATACCCCCTACTGGGGATCAAGCCTGCAACCTGGGCATGTGCCCTTGACCAAAATCAAACCCGGGGCCCTTCAGTTTGCAGCCCTGCGCTCTATGCACTGAGCCAAACCGGCCAGGGCTTATTTTATTCTATAGTGTTGCCAAACCATATACTTAGAAATCCTTGTGAAACTGGATGACAGAGGAAGCTTCACTCAATCATGCCCTAGAAACTTCCAAATATCAACCAAACAGCCCAAAAGAATGTCCTACTCAACAATTCCAAGGATGTTATTAATTGTATCCATCTGTTTTCCCCTCTCTTTACCCTCCCCGGCCCAGTCAAGGCATCTACTGAAGTTATTTTCTGCTTCATTTTGCATTCTAAAGAAAAACAAGAATAGCATTAACAACCATCATGTTTTAAATTGCAGAATATTTATATGCCCCAGACTTTATTTAACAACCAGTCATATTGTTTTTGTACTCTGGAGAGTATAGCATACTAAGTTATGTACTTTAAAATTTTTCAGTTATCATAATGCAATCTTCCCTTCCAATATTTTCCCAAGGAGACCAGGGTTTTCCCCATAAAAATGAAGGAAATCCAGCCATTTGCAACTACATACTAGTAGGAATGATAAAGGTTAAAGTGTCTAAATGGTTTCATCCATTAATGATCTTTCCCCAAACCAATGGTTTCCTTAGAAGTTGTACAATGATGATTTTGTCATTTTTCCCCACACTTATTGGTTAGAATTCCCCTCCATCATTTAGAGCTACTAGGCTATAGTGAAATAAAGTCTGTACAGAAAAGGCAGGGTAGTCACAAATTTTTTTCTTGTGATGGGAACTTCTAAGATCCCTTAGCAACTTTCAAATCTAAAATACAGTATTGTTACCTATAGTCACATTACATTACACCCTCAAGACTCATCTCTCTTGTAACTAGATGTCTTTACCTTCTGATCACCTTTACCCTTTTACCCATTCCCAACCCCGGGTCTCTGGCATCTACCAATCTATTTTCTGTATCTATGGGTTTCGTGTTTGGGTTTGTTTTGTTTTGTTTTGTTTTTTGAAGATTCCACAATGAGTGAGATCATACAGTATGTGTCTCTCTGATTTCACATAAGATAATGTCCTCAAGGCCCACCTACTAGTATGTAGTTGCAAACGGCAGTGTTTCCTTCATTTTTATGGTTGAACAATACTCCAAAATTACATATATATATGTAATTTTTATCCATTCATTCATTGATGGACAGTTAGGTTGTGTCCATGTTTTGGCTACTGTAAATAATGCTGCAATGAACACAGAGGTGCAGATATCTTTTTGAGACAGTGATTTCATTTCCTTTGGATAAATATCCAAAAGTGGAATTGCTGGATTATATGGTAGTTTTATTTTTAATTTTTTGAGGAACCTTTGGAAAAGCAGGATAAATGTTTAATTATTTTCTTTAAATTATCAATTATCATCAAACCAAGATGGCAGCATAAGTAAACACCAGTACTCATCGTCTTCCACAATCACATCAAAATTACAACTAAAATACAGAAAAACCATCATTCAGAACTGCTGAAAGCTGGCTAATTGGAAGTCCTACAACTAGAGAAGTAAAGAAAGCACACTGAAACTGGTTGTATGTGAAGAGGCATGGTACAGGCTGGTCCAACATCCACATGTGCCATTTTTTTAATTGGGAGGGCTATCTCAGCTGCAGAGGTCCCCACCCCCTGTGAGGAGCAAGGGGTCCCAGTCCCACTCCAAATCCCCAGCCCAGGCTCCCAGAGTTGGGAAGAGAAGTACCCATAACTTCGGACTATAAAAACCAGCAGGGATTATGGCTGAGTGATGCAGAGGCTGCTGGAGATTAGGTGTTCCTCTTAAAAGTCCTGTGCACAAACTTACTTGGACTCAATCACTCTGAGCTCCAGCGCTGGGAGGCTTTGGGGGACCCAGGGACATACAGGGAGGAACTAGATTGTCTGGCATCCCAGCAGGAATTCGGGGGTGGCTTTCTCCCAGATGGTGGTCCCTACAGAGGTTAATGTTCAGGTGCTAGGACTTCCCCCATTGCAGATACTGGCAGCCGTATCTGAGTTTCCATCAGCCTGGCTCACACTGTTCACTCTGCTCTGATGATTCCTTGAGACCCCATCCCAACCAAGCTGTTTGCAGCCCCACCCAACCTGTTTGCAGCAGCTTTTCCATATGAATGACCTATCCTGGCTCAGGCTTCAGACTTTGCTAAAATCTCTCAAACAAGCAGCAACTGGCATGAGGGTGCCCAAACTATCAATAAAAGGCCCAAGACCTGGCACTAACACCAGCCTGCCTTGCTTCTCAACTGGGCCTCACCTGGGCACTTCACAAGTCCAATACAAGTAGCAGCCATCTACAAACCTCTCTGTAGCTCCTGCGAGGTGGCCCCAGGCAGTGGCTGACTTTGCACCTCCCAGAAGGCCCCAGAGCCAGTGTACCTGATAGACAGTGTCAGACCATACCAGGTTACAACTCTATACATCCACAAGCAACACACTCAAGGGGCAGACTCAGTGAGCACCAAAACCCCAATGAAGCAAGTCCTGCTCCATAGGGGTGACTCCTGCATAGCTGCTCTTCCACTGTAGTCACAGCTGGTCCTCACAGCCAATTGGCCAGCAGATCAATTCCTCTCAGTGACACCAACAGCAATCAAGTTTCAACTTCAAGACTTACACACAGCCCACACAAGAGCACACCTAGAGTGCCCAGCTCAGGTGACTGGGGAGGCTGAGCCATTGGGCCTTACAGGACACCTACTACACAAGGCCACCCTACCAATTCCAGGAGACATGGCAGCTCTACCTAATATAGAAACCAACAGAGACAAAGAAACATGTCAGAAAAGAAAGAAATGGAAGCAAACAAACTACTGGATACATAATTTAAAACAATAATTATAAGGTTACTCAAGAATCTCAATGAGAGTTTTAAGGGATTCAAAGAGAGCTTCAAGGAACTTAGTGAGACTTTCAAGGATGTTACTGAGAATGTCAAAGACATGAAAAAGAACCAGTCAGAAATTAAGTATACACTATCTAAAATAAAGAATAATTTACAAGGATTCAACAGTAGAGTAGAGGATTCCAAAAATCAAATAAAAAAATCTGGAATATGAAGAAGTAAAAAACACCCAATTAGAAGAGCAAAAAGAAAAATGAATCCAAAAATATGAAGATAGTATAAGGAGCCTCTGGGACAACTTTAAGCGTACCAACATTCACATTATGGGGGTACCACAAGAAGAAAAGAGAGAGCAAGATATCAAAAACTTATTTAAAGAAGTAATGACAGAAAACTTCCCCTACCTGCTGAAAGAAATATACTTACAAGTCCATGAAGCACAGAGAGTCCCAAACAAGAACCCAAAGAGGACCATACCAAGACACATCATAATTAAAATGCCAAGGGCTAAAGTCAAAGAGACTCTTAAAAGCAGCAGCAAGAGAAAAGCTGTTAGTTACATGCAAGGGAGCACCTATACAACTGTCAGCTGATATCTCAATAGAAATGTTGCAGGCCAGAAGGGAGTAGCAAGAAATACTCAAATCATGAATAGCAAGGACCTATTACAACCAACATTACTCTACCCAGCAAAACTATCATTTAGAATGAAAGGTCAGATAAAGAGCTTCACAGACAAGAAAAAGCTAAAGAAGTTCATCACCACTAAACCAAGTATTACATGAAATGTTGAAGGATATTCTTTAAGAAGAGAAAGAAGAAGAAAAAAAATATCAAAAATATGAACACTTTTTATAAGAGCAATAAATACATATCTATCAACAACTGAATCTATAAATCAAAATAAACAAAAAATAAATTTTAAAAATAAAATAAATAAGAAATCTAATGACCAAAATAAACTGGTGAACAAAATAGAATCAGAGGCATGGAAATATGGAACAGACTGACAAATCGCAGAAGGAAGGGAGGAGTGGGGCAGGAAAAGATTAGCCAAAGATCTTACATGCATATATGCATTATCTATGGACACAGACAATAGGGTAGTGAAGTCCTGGGGCTTGGTGGGAACTGGGTGGAGAGGGGCAACGGGGGGAAGGGAGGAGTGGGATATCTATAATAACCTCAATAATAAAGATTTTTTTTTAAATAAAGAAAAAAGAAAATAAATAAATTACCAGTGTAAGGGATTGGTGTCCTAGTTACCATCAAGGTTGATCAATTTGTTTTGCTTTAAAATCACCTAGTTTTTAAAAGATGTTATCACAATTAGGGCACACTCCTTAATTTTTCTAAGTTCTCAAAGAAGCCTATGAGAGTACATTACATATTTCACAGGTATATCTCTGGGAGTGAGCAGAAATGAGTTTACTAAAGAAATTCATTTACTAATCAAATGATATTCAGACTTGAATATCAAGGCTGAAAGAACTTTCTGTGGGATCTTCTAGTTCAACCACCCATCTGACATTAAAATCCCCTGTACACTCTCTCACCATGCTCTACTTTCAGGGAGTGATAGGCAAATGGGTACAAGCTGGTGCTGTGTTTTTAATGCAAGTTTAATTATAATATGTTCACTGACAGCATAGGATTCTTCTTAATATCACTATGCTGATGCAATGACACATAACCAAAGTACACTCACATTGGTTAGAGCTAGAAGAAACATTAGGAGGTCACCAAGGTAAATGCAAGCAAGTAAAAAAGATCTGCCTCCCCTCCACCCCCCCCCCCCCCAAAAAAAGATACTCCCACAAAACAGGTTCTACAAAAAGCAGATGCTTCTGGTACCTTTGACACATGAACATTTTGCAGAATTAACAGAAACATAGTTCTGAAGAAACACCCACTTAAGTAAGTTAGAAATATGAAGACATCCATAATGGTGAAAATTTGCATCTGTTCAATTAAAATAATAGAACATAAGGAGGATAAAAATAAACACATCTCACTTTAAAACTGTGAAGTATAACATATACAGAGAAAAAGTACGTATAATATAATAATTATTTAAAAAAACAACCACCCAACACTGTAAGTCAACACTACAAATCAAAACAATTGAACACTATAAGTCAAAACAACTCAACACTATAAGTCAAAACAGCTAACACTTAGAACATTATTACCATTTTAGAAGCCCCTATGTGCTTCTCCCTGTGTATAACTCTCTTTCTTCTTCCCAGAGGTACCACTGCTCTGACTTTTATGATCATTTTTCCTTACTAATCTTTATCATTTTACCAAACAAATAGACATCGCTAACAAATAAATAAACATGTCAGTTTATTTCTACAATGTTTCTGAACTTTTTAAATAAGTGGAACCTAACTATCTATCTAGCTATCAATAATTCATTCATATCTCTCAATTGTTTTTGAGATTCATTTACTCTTTTATTCTAATTGAGGTGAAATTAATTTAACATAAAATCAATCACTTTAAAGGAAAAAATTCCCATTCCTTTATTACTGATTAATATTCCAATTTGTGACTACACCATGATTGTTTTTATCCATTCAACTATAGATAGACCAAAAGGGTCATCATGAACACTGTCAATATCAATATTTTTATATATGGATCTTAGTGTGCATGGGTTTCTCTAGGGAACATACCTGAGAGTGGAATTTCCTATCTTCTACCAAACTTCTTTCTCAAAGTGTCTGTACCAATTTACATTCCCAAGAGCATTATAGAAGTTCCAATTGCTCCACATCCTCATCAACAACTGATATTATCTGACTTCCTTTTTTGTAACTGAATACTTATTCTCATTGACTCACAGAGGCTCTACTTTTTAAAGAAGTTGTTATGGGCCCTGGCCAGTGTAGCTCAGTTGGTTGGGCACTGTCCTGTACATCAAAAGGTTGCCAGTTCAATTCCCTGTCAGAGTACATGCCTAGGTTGTGGGGCTCGACCCCTAGTAGGGGGCATGCAGGAGGCACCCAATCAATCTCTCACATCAATGTTTCTCTCTCTCTCCCTCTCCCTTCCTCTTTCTCTAAAAATCAATTTTAAATTTTTTGAAAAAGAAATAAAATAATAAAAACTGTTATGCATCAACCTTTACTTTTACTTAGGACTTGACTGCCATTTAGAACAAAGCCATTCACCAAACTCAATATACCGTAAGGAAGAACCTGGGAAGTTTTAACTAATCAAAAGTTAGTATCTCTGCTTTTATGCAGGATAGGCCAAAATGTCTGAAAATTATTTGTAGGAGAATTAGGTGATATGTAAATATAACAAATTTAAAATGCTATTGAAATATAATAATGGTTTTTAAGTTTATTCCCTTATCTCCAAGCAAAGGTGTTCAGTATATAATTCAGGCTTATTATGCATGCTAAGATCAGAATATTTCTGAATCCTTTTCGTTCTGGAAAACAATACTCAGAAGCCATGATTTTATTAAAAATAATTATGTTGCCCTGGCCAAGTAGCTCAGTTAGTTAGAGCATCGTCCTGATATGCCAAGGTTGTGGTTCAATCTCCAATCAGGGCACATACAACAATCAACCAATGAAGACATAAATGAGCATAAATTGAGTGGAACAACAAAAATCTATCTATCTATCCATCTCTCAAATAAAAATAATTAAAAATAAACATCAAATACAGTGGTCTTGAAAAATAATAATAATGTTTAAAATGCCTAACACAAATGAATAAAATCAGCAGTAGGAAACCTAAGTGTTAAAAGATGAAAAATTGAAATTTCAATTTTAAACACAATCTTATATTTAAAAAAAAAAAAAAAGTTGCTCCTTGAACAGTTACTTTTCTTTCCTAGAGGATTATTATTCTTAGCAACAAAAAAATATTTTAATTACTCACTTAATAAATGCTGGTGGCATATCTCTCTTCAAAATCTGATCCTCAGTGGTTTGAACAGTCTCTTTCCCAACCTAGAGAGAAAAAAGAGTCACAATTTAAATATGGATTCTCAGACTTTAAAAACTTTTAGTAAACCATATTTAAAACATATACTTTATAGTAATTAAGTTCAAAGAAATTTTCGGAATATTTTACAATTATCAAGATTTCTCCCATCTATGCTTCCACAACACACTTGGATAACAATCTGAAGTACAAACATAATGCATTAACCCTTCTCTAGAGTAATTACTTAGAAGGCATCATTGACCACAGAGGAAAAAAATTCATTGAAATATATATGTGTGATGTGTGCATGTTTAACTGACAAACTGCTTTGTTTCTAAAAAAGCACACCAAGTACCTGAATCAAAGTGGGTATGTTAATGTGTTTATAGAAAAAAAATTGTTATTGAATTGGGAAAAATATGTGATGGAATTATGACTCTGAAATTAGAAACCAAACATATGAAAATATACAACTTCACTAGTAATCAACATTTTCCCCCTAATTCTCTTTAAGATCAACTTAAAAAGAAAAAATATATAATGCTAAATGCTGCAATGGAATAGTTTTACATCCTACTAGTGGAAAAATAAATTGGTATATTCTCTGTAACAATCATTTGTTAGTGTGTGTTAAGAAACAAAAAATGTCATATCTGGGAGTTTCACTTATGAGAATATACCCTATAAGCAATAATATCAAATATGGTAATAACAATATTCACAAAAGTATTCATTATCATGTTAGTTATGAAAGCTAAAATGTTTTTAAAATAACTTATCCAACAACAAGGAATACTTAAGTAAATTAAGATATATTTTTAGATTGAATACTGTGGGGTTATTAAAACAATGGTTATAAAGGCTAAGCACTATAGGAAAATTTTTGACATTATATTTCATTTAAAAGGAAGGATAAAAAAATAATACACTATGAACAAAACAAACCAAAAAATCCATATGTATAAAGCAAAACAGTGAAAGAGTATAAAACAATATGTTACCAGTGGTTTTATTAATTCTTATGAAATTTTTGAGTGAATTTGTATCTATATTTCCTGTTTTCTAATTTTCTGGAATGTAAATGTAGACTTTTTTTAGTTTAAAAACTAATACCAAGCACTGACTGGTGTGGCTCAGTTGGATGAGTGTCGTTCCATTCACGGGGATGTTGACAGTTCAATTCCCAGGGCATATGCCTGGGGTTGGGCTCAATCCCCAGTGGGGGGCGTGCAGGAGGCAGCTGATCAATGCTTCTTTCTCATCAATTTTTCTCTCCCTCTCCCTTCCTCTCTCTTTCAAATCAATTTTTTAAAAAACATATAAAAATTTAAACTAATATTAAAATGTTATTTGGGGTTTCTTAAATACAAATATTTTCTACCTAATAATTTTAGAATTTATCTGTCATTTTATTAAATCTTCTAAGTGATAAAGGCCAAAAAATTTTAAAATATTGACATATTAAAATATTAAAAGTCACACTAACCAGATTGTGTGTCTGTGCACATGTATTTATTATACCACAAATGATACACATACTTACCTTCTTCAAAATTATTCCTATGTAAGGCTTAGATATCAATTTCCCTTTCACTATATCACATATACTGTAAAGTATTATAGAAGTAAAGTTTAATATAGTGAATGGTGAAATTCACCAATTCTATCAATATAAAACTACCTAAGAGTGTTAAGTCATAAATATAAAACCCACTTTAATGCAGAAATCTGTAAAATTTTCTTAACTCAGAATGGAAAGTATCTCAATCCTACTATTTAACTTTTGATTGAATTTAAAGATGAAAATGGGCAGAGAATCCAAGATGGTGGCGTAGGTAAACACCCAAACTGCTGCCTCGCACAACAATTTCAAAACTTACAACTAAAAGACAAAACGTCTATCGCCCAGAACCACGGGAAAGCTGGCTGAGTGGAAGTTCTACAACTAGAAGGAAAGAGAAAAGAGCATTGAGACATGCACAAGCGCTGAAAAGCTGAGGTACGGAGGCATGTGATCTGGGCTGGCGGCAGGCGTTGCTTTTTTCAACCCAAAGGGAGACAAGCCCCCGATTACTCTGAAATACAGTTTCTGGGGAGACGCGGGGGACCCAAACTCCTATGGGGAGAAGCTGGATTGTCTAACACCGGGTCGGAAAGTGAGGGGGGCCTGCTTGCAGAGCTGTGTGCAAGAATAACTATTTACTGCGCTGGGGCACAGGACGCAGTTGGAGACACAGAGCCGGCTAACTAGCAGCCATCGCTGTTTGCCACGCCCTAGCCTAGTGACGCCCTGAGACCCCGCCCCACAGAACCTACAAACCCACCCAAGCTCCAAGCAGCAGCGTTAGCATAAGAAAGGCCTGCCCTACAGCAGCTTAACCTAGCAAAGTTGTAGCCTGGGTCAGACAGCTCCAAAACCCAAGCAAAGAGGAGAAAACTGTAGCTCTCGCTGTAGCTCCTGCTAGGTGCACTCAGACAATAGCTAACCTGCACCCCATTGGAGATCCAGAAGCCAGTATACCTAGTGGTCAGTGTGAGAAACCAGATTTCAACTCCTCACATCCATAAGTGACACATTCAAGAGGCAGACTCAGCGAGCACCAAAGCCCCACTGAAACAAGTCCTGCACCATAAGCGTGTCTCCAGCACAGCAGTTTTTATAGACACAGCGAGTCCTCACAGCCGATTGGCCTGGAGGTCAATTCCTCCCAGCGTACCAATAGCAATTAAGGCTTAACTACACCAAGACTTTGCACGCAGCCCACAAAGGGGTGTACCAAGAGCATCCACATCAGGTGACTGGGGAGGCTGAGCTACTGCCCCCTATAGGTCACCTACCACACAAAGCCACTCCATCAACACAGGGAAGCAGCCAAAATGCGGAAACAAAGAAACATGTCATGAATGAAAAAAAACGGAGGAAAGCAAACTACTGGACGACATAGAGTTCAGAACCACATTTATAAGGTTACTCAAGAATCTTCTAAAAACCGCCGAGAAACTTGATGACACTTCTGAGGAGCTTAGTGAAATCTTCAAGGACCTTAATGAGAATGCCAAAAAAATGGAAAAGGACCAGTCAGAAATGAAGCATACACTGTCTAAAATAAAGAATATACAGAAACTCAACTGTAGATCAGCGTACCCCAAGAATCAAACCAAAGATCTGAAATATGAGGAAACAAAAAACACCCAACCAGAAAAACAAAAAGAAAAAAGAATCCAAAAATATGAAGATAGTGTAAGGAGCCTCTGGGACAACTTCAAGCGAACCAACATCCGAATTTTTGGGGTGCCAGAAGAAGAGAGAGAGCAAAATACTGAAAACCTATTAGAAGAAATAATGACAGAAAACTCTCCCTACCTGGTGAAAGAAATAGACTTACAAGTTCAGGAAGCGCACAGAACCCCAAACAAAAGGAATCCAAAGAGGACCACACCAAGACACATCATAATTAAAATGCCAAGGGCAAAAGACAAAGAGAGAATCTTGAAAGCAGCAAGAGAAAAATAGTTAGTTACCTACAAGGGAGTACCCATACGACTGTCAGCTGATTTCTCAGCAGAAACTATGCAGGCCAGAAGGGAGTGGCAGGAAATATTCAAAATGATGAACAGCAAGAACCTACAACCAAGTTTACTCTACCCAGCAAAGCTATCATTCAGAGTTGAAGGTCGGATAAAGAGCTTCACAGACAAGAAAAAGCTAAAGGAGTTCATCACCACCAAACCAGGATTACATGAAATGCTGAAGGGTATTCTTTAAGAAGAGGAAGAAGAAGAAAAAGGTAAAGTTAAAAATTATGAACAACAAAATGACAGCAAATACATACCTACCAACAAGTGAATCTAAAAATCAAGTAAATAAAAAATCTGAAGAACAGAATGGACTGGTGAATATAATAGAATCAGGGACACAGAAAGGGAGTGGACTGACAATTCTCAGGGGGAAGCGGGTGTGAGTGGTGCGGGAAGAGGTTGGACAAAAATCTTACTCCTAGGGATGAAGACAGTGGCGGGGGGTAAGGGCATGGGGTAGGGTGGGGTGGGGAATCAGGTGGAGGGGAGCTATAGGGGGAAAACAAAAAGAGGAACACCTGTAATCTGAACAATAAAGATTTATTTTTTAAAAAATAAATAAAAAAAATAAAGATGAAAATGAATAAGAAAAATCCCTAAATGCACAGTAAAGCAGCTAAAGGCAATAACACAATAAACTACTCTCAGAGAATACAAGTCATGCATAAGTTAATAAATACAAGTTTTTCTCTCTCAAGTTAATAGCTCAGAAAGAGCAACACACATTACACTGTGTAAGAGCCAGTGCTTTTGTAGACAATAGACTGTCTGTATACAAATAAAAGCCTTTTAAATGAGCAGCTGGTTCGGTAGAGTTTTTCAGATCAAAACATGACAGAATATTTCCAAATGTATTGTTCACTATATTTCCCGACTAAAATCAACCATTCAAAAAGCTGTGGGCCATTGCTTCTCTGCCTTTTGGCTAAGATCAAGTATAGTAAAAAGCTGTGGGCCATGACATCATGAAGTAAAAGATGATGTTCAGAAACAATCACTAGCTCATACTAATTACAAAGGGCCTAGAAGGAGATTCACATTTAGATACATAGAGAGTCCTTTTATTTTAGACACACACATACACCGAGAGAGGAAGAGAGGGTGGGAGGGGGAGGTAGAGAGAAGGGGAGGGAGAGGGAGAGAAAGGGAGAGAGAGAATGAATTTTTCTTATGTCTTCTTTTTTTTATTAATATATATTTATTGATTTCAGAGAGAGAGATAGTAACATCAATGATGAGAGAGAATCATTGATTGGCTGCCTCCTACACGCTCCTACTGGGGATAGAGCCCGAAATCTGGGCATGTGCCCTTGACCAGAATCGAACCCGAGACCCTTCAGTCTGCAGGCTGACGCTCTATCCACTGAACTAAACCAGATAGGGCCTTCTTATGTCTTCTTTAGAAAATATTCAGTTTTATTAAACATAACATTAGGTACTGGGATAGAAAAGGGAATAAAAATAAGTTTCCTGCCTTCATAAAACCGACATTCTAGTAGGAGTAGACAGCGAGTACAAAAGTAAATAAATACATAAACAAGATCATTCCAGATAATGATAAGGATGATGTGACAGAGTGGAGTAGAGGGAGCCTGCCTTAGAAAGAACGAAGAAGGCTTCTCTGAGGAAGTAACACTGGAGTTGAGACTTTGAAGCTGAGAAGGAACCACACATGCAGAGCTTGAAAAGAACAATCCAGACGCAAAAAAAAGAAAAGAAAGCCCTATAGAAGGAAAGTTTGGGTCTATTCAAGGAACCACAGGAGGCCAGTGAGGAGGAAGGCGTGGTGACGAGGCTGGGTAAGAAGGCAAGGCTAGATCACAAAGAGGCCTTTAGGCCAAGTTCAGGTGTTTGGAATCTTTTCTAAGCACAAGAGGAAGCAGGGGTGCTAAAGGAGAAGTTGGCATGATCTGATTTTTCTTTTCAAATGGTCATTTTCCTTGTTGTATGGACAAGTGATCTTAGCAGGCACAGGGAAGCAGGGTGACCAGTTAGGAGGCTATTGCAATCATCCAGGAGAGAGACGATAGTGACTTAAAACAAGACTTGAAAGTGAAAATGGAGAATTACTTCTTTGGGAAGCAGACAGAATATTAATAGGACTTGTTCTTGGACAGACTGCGGTAAGGGTTGGGGAGCAGACTGAGGGAAAGAAATAAAAAGCTCTTGATAAAACAATCATATAACAGGCAGAACCGTTAAAACAAATATTCTGACCCCAGTAGAGGTAATTACTAAGGAATGAATTTTATTTAATCACTTTTTAAAAAATTATCCTTATTGTTGTCCTGGCCAGTCTGGCTCAGTGGATAGAGCGTCGGCCTGCCGACTGAAGGGTCCCAGGTTCGATTCCAGTCAAGGGCATGTACCTTGGTTGCGGGCACATCCCCAGTAGGAGGTGTGCAAGAGGCAGCTGATCGATGTTTCTCTCTCATCGATGTTTCTAACTCTCTATCCCTCTCCCTTCCTCTCTGTAAAAAATCAATAAAATATATATATTTTTTAAATTATCTTCATTGTTGAAAGTATTACAGATGTCCCCTTTTCTCCCCCATTGATCCCTTCCACCCCGCTCCCCCCTCCCCAGGTCTTCACCACATTATTGTCTGTGTCCATGGGTTATGCATATAAGTTCTTTGGTTTTATCTAATTACTTTATGTCTCTCTTATAAGAGTGATGGTAAGTGAGAAAGAGAAATAGATAATAGAAAGATACTCAAGTGATGGGCACTAAATCTGATTTACTATTCTAAGTTGCATTCATACTTACAGTGAGAGTATCGACAAACACTCTCATTTCAATATACTCAGTCTAGAATAAGTCAGGTACAATGAATGGTCCAGGTTTCAAGGCACAACACATAAAACATGACTATGTAGAATGACTACCACTTTCACTTGGGGAGTTAATTTTTGGCTGTGCTATCCAACAGAACTTTCTGTTGTGATGGAAATGTTCTACTTAAACTGTGCTGCCCAATACAGTAGCCTTTAGCCACACGTAGCTATTGAACACTTGAAATATGGCTAGTGCAACTGTGAAACTGAATTATTACTTTTATTTAATTTTAATTTTTTAAAATTAAACTTCATTCTTTTATGTAGTTTTAAGTTCACAGCAAAATTGAAGGGAAGATACAGAGATTTCCTTACTTTCTGCCCCCATACATCAAAAGCCTCCCACATTAACATCCCCCACCAGAGTGGTATTTGTTACAATTGATGAACCTAATATCGACACAACATAATCAGAAAAGTTTATAGTTAACATTATGGTTCACTGTTGATATTGTATATTCTAGTGTTTGACAAATATATAATGACATGGTATCATACAGAGAACTGCCCTAAGAATCCTGTGCTCTGTCTATTCACCCCTGCCTGTCCCCAAACCCCTGGCAACCCAATGATATTTTTACTGTCTCCATAGTTTTGCATTTTCCAGAATGTCATATAATTGATCATACAGTAGGTAGCCTTTTCAGATTGGCTTCTTTCAATTAGTTTTAATTTAAATTGCCATTTGTGGCTGGAGGCTACCATACTGGACAGCTCAGGTCTATGGGACTTTGTCACCTAAAACTGATCTTCCTGCCTCCAGACCCCTCCTTCTTCGAATGTACTCTTTACACAGCTGCTAGATTATCCTTCATTTTTGCCTTTGCTATGTAGTATCTTCACACACAAAAAAAAGCGGGGGGGGGGGGGGGGGGGGAAAGGTAGGGAAGAGCTGGGCCTGAAAAGGTAAAAGTTGCCAGGTAGAGGAGAGAGAGATCAGACAGCCCAAGCAAAAAGAGGAACACAGAGGCAAAGGCTCAGGTGGTTTAAGCATGTGAATGACCTGACAAGAAAGACAGGCAGGTGTGGCTTCACCAGAGGACAGGGCTGGAAAGAACACCCTGAGTCAGCCTATGAGTGGCTGAATGCCAAGTCAAGGCAGAGAGAATTATATAACTTAACCTGTCCATTTATTCAAAAGTTATCATCCTCTGTCCTAGTTCTTTCCAAATCAGTGTTCACTCGCTGAAATATCAAGTCAAGAAATTCCAAATAAGCCGGCTTCTAAAAATACGCAGAACCAGAAAAGCTTCTCCTTTTTGTGAACGATGGCAAGCCTGTCTAGAAGAGCCAAAGACGAAGCTGCACGCTTCTCAGCCATCAACCTGATCACAGGAAACGCACTGTCCTCCGCTCTCCCCACACCGTCAGAAAGAAATGTTTTTACAGCACCCATCTCTTCCAAATAAAAGGAAAAGAACAATTTTAAAAGGAATTAACTCACAAAATGCTCTTTGTTAGAGAGCAGGAATTTTCATGGCTTGTGGAAGGACATTATTCCTGGAGGTCAGCCTCAGTGTGGGGAAGCATATGATTCCTAAAATAGGCTACAACTCTGCAAATGAGCAGGTCAGTTATAATCTTGACAAATGCTTCTTAAATCTGTTGAGCACCAGGTAATTAAAACACTTGGCTGGTCAAGCGAAATGTTTTTGCTACATACATGTTAAGAGCACATGCATGGGAAATTTGGTGACTTGGTTTCTAGTTCTGGCCAAGCTAATAAATGGCAAGGGGACTGTAAATAAATCATGTAATTAGTCAAACATTTCTTCCACACTATGTGATCTCTTTAGGTGTTGCCTCACTTATCTACTGTGAGTGAGCCAAGTTTTATTTCGCTCTCTGATAAAGGAAATTCACCTTTAAATTTATCTTTTCACCCAGGCCGGTGTGGCTCAGTTGGTTTGAGTGTAGTCCTATACAGGGGCTCAATCCCTGGTCAGGGCACATACATAGGTTTCAGGTTTGATCCCTGATCAGGGCATGTATGGGAGGCAACCAACCAATATTTTCTCTCTTCTCTCTCTCTCTCTCTCAAAATATCCTGGTCTGAGGATTAAATAAATAAATTTATCTTTTCTACCTCATTTACTACCTCAAATTCTTTTGGGGAACAAGACAGATATAAAATTATTAATAAATACAAATTTTAAAAGATGTCCCTTCCTATATATTTTATCTATATGTTTTTTGAATGTGAAATTAACCTGAAGTAGGTGCCTGATTTTTTAACCTTAAAATAAAGCTGATTCACTCTGTGGAGGAAAAAAAGAGGGCCTATATGTTAAAGCGTTAAAAAAACAAACCAACACCAGCCCTGGCCAGTGTGGCTCAGTTGACTGGACGTAGTCCCATGCACAAAAGGTTGCTGATTCGATTCCCCATTAGGGTACATGCCCAGGTTGCCAGCTCCATCCCTGGTGGGGTGTGTGCAGGAGGCAGCTGATAGATGATTCAGCTGTTTCTCTCTCTCTCCCTCTCCTTTCCTCTCTCTCTAAAAATCAATAAAAATATTTTTGAGGAAAACACACACACACACAGAAAAAAAGAATGACATACAGGTCTTATAGTCTAAGTTCTGCGTAAGTTTTCCAGGTCAGCATTTAAAAATAACCCTTGCAAAATAATCTGACTTTATAGTAGATACATTTTATTTTTTCCAAACTTTATTCCATTGCTGAAACTCAAATTTCTTGGTTCTATTAATTATTTCTCTTTTATTTTCTTCTTCAAAGAATTGCCTCTAACTCTTGACGCCCAACCCCATTCAATTCAATAAACGGACAAGTGCCAACTATGTGTCCACTAGGAGGTGGGAAGAGAAAGAGATAAGAAATAAAGCATCCTTAGACATTAAATTGAAATAATGGTAGTGAATAAGAGGCCTGGGGGCATTTTTAGGGGCTTGGCAGAAAGCCCTGTTTCCTTTGAAGAGATCTTACTTTGTTCAGTAGTTAATTTAAATATCTTTTGTTCAATATGTGACTTTAGTTCAAAATTCTATGTGAGAGGCCTTTTGTCTTCTGATGCTATTGATACTCCTTTCATCACAGTCTACTAGATTTGATTCAGTGATGTAAAGAGATTTGGTTTCTTTCCAGCAAAAAAAGCTTGGCTGGTTCAAGTCACAATCCAGACTAAAATTTAGGTTAATATAGATGACTCCCTTAGCTAGACTAAGTGTAAGAAAACAGGAAGACAAGACATAGCAGGGAGGACTTGTGTTACCAATTTGTACATATAAGTGGTAACTATAGAGTGTTATATTAAATAGGTGGCAGGGAGATGGTAATCAACAGAAGTTCTCAATGGACAAGAAGAATCAAATAATGAAAACGTAAGACTAACTTACAGTGAAAGCTATAGGCCAATTGATTGTGACCAAATAAAGAAATGTCATCCATCTGCCTGTACTCAGTTAGGCTCAAATCAATGTTTCTTATGGCATTAAGTATTAGGCTGATCAATCCATTATACTAAACAGCCATTCTGATATGCAGCTGTGTCCAGTAGCATGCCAGGGACATACAAAAACAATGTATATGACCCACCATCAGCAACACTTTTGATGGTTGCCCTGCAGTGATGATGGATTTGTGATCCATCCACTCCCTCACTGGTACCTTTCAAGATGGTACACCAAAGTCAGGTATTTAAAAAGCCACATATCCAGAAAAACTAGGACTCTTAACCTATTCTGATTTCCAACTCATTCACTAATCAAGCACTTATTGAGTACTTTCTATGGTAGCCACTGTGTGCAACACTGTGCGATGGGGATACAAAAACAAGTGAGACTCAGTCCTTGCCCTTCATAGACAAGAAAATGCTTAAACAAATCATGTTACACCACGTGTAACACATGCTTAAGAGAGTTACATGCAAGATTCAGCTCTGGATCAGTGAGATAGGGGAAGTTTCACAGAAGATACTCTAGGAAGGGTAATAAGAGCTCTCCATGCCCAGCTGGCATGACTCAGTGGTTGAGTGTCAACCGGGAGGTCATGATTCAATTCTCAGACAGGGAACATGCCAGAGTTGCAGCTTGATCCCCAGTAGGGGGCGTGCAGGAGACAGCCGATCAATGATTCTCTCTCATCATTGATGTTTCTATCTAACTCTCTCCTTCTCCTTCCTCTCTGAAATCAATTATATATATATATATATATATATATATATATATATATATATATATTTTTTTTTTTTTTAAAGAGCTCTCCAGGGGTGATGGGATTTATGAAAGAACGGAGAGCTTTCTAGGAGTAAGGCAGCATATGTGAAAGCATGGCCAGTTCAGGAAGACAGAACCATGTATCTGGAACACAGGGTTGAAGAGGAGGTAAGGAAAGGAGAGAAAATTGGAGAAGCACTAAGGAGCCACATCAAGGAGGGCCTTGTATGCCAGGGGCTTAAGTGTTATTCTCTAAGCAGTGGGAAATAATTTAATTGTTCTAAGCAAAAGTTATTATTAGGTTTGCATTTCAGTAAGAAAAATACAGCAAGAATAGACCAGAGGGAAGAAAACTAGGAGGACAAGTTTACTTGTTAGTTCATTTATTCAATCAACAAATACAGGGCGGGGCAAAGTAGGTTTATAGTTGTTCATATGGAAAATAATACAATAATTAATAAATAATAATATAAGAATTAACTCCGTGTTTTGAGTACTCACAATTGTAAACCTACTTTTGCCCCGCCCTGTATTTATATAACATATCATGCCAGGTATTATAGGCAGTGATGAAGAAAACACACATGGGCCCTCATTTCAAGGAGCTTAGGGGCAGTGAAAGGTAAACTAAAGATGAACTAAAGTAGCAGTATACATGGGTATGAGGGCAGATGTAAGAGATGCATCTACATGACATTTACTCCATATGGAGGGTGAGGGAGAAATTAAGTATGACTCCCAGGCTTCTGACTCAAATGACTGGTAGTATAGGTAATATAAGAAAGCCAGATCTGAGCATCCTCCTGTGCACTGAAAGATCACAGGTTCCATTCCTAGTCAGGGCACACACCCAGGTTGCAGGTTCAGTCCGAATAAGGGTGTGTGCCAGAGGCAACTGATGTCTCTCACAACAATGTTTCTCTCTCCCTCCCTCCCTCTCTCCCTCCCTCTCCATTCCTCTCTCTCTAAAATCAATAAAAAAAATTAAAAGAAAGCCAGGTCTCAGAGGGAAACTACTAAAGACTTGTGGGATATTTAGATGGAGATAAGTAAATGTTCCTCAGTTTACTTGCCTGGACTAAAGAAATAGATTAGAAAGTAACAAGAAATCAGGTAGTTCTAAAAGCCTTGGACAGGGAATGAAATGGAAACCCAACAACACCAATGGATAAGCAGCTGGTGGAAGAACAAGCTGGTGAGAAGAGCCGAGGAGGAAATGTCTGAGAGAGGGGCAGGAGCAATGGTAGAACTCTTGTTATGAAAGCCAAAGGAACAGGGAGTTTCAAGAAAGTAAAAGAATAGCCAACAATGTCAAAGGCCAGAGAGGTTAATTATTTCTAGTATATCCACAGCAATGCACAACCATCATAATTTTTGAACATTTTCATCACCCCAAAAAGAATCCCATTAGCTGTTACCCTCCCCCCATTTATTCCCAACCCCTCCCCAGCCCCAGGAACCACTCAGCTCCTTTATTTCTCTACAGATTTGATATAAATGTAATCATACAATATGTGATCTTCAGTGACTGGCTTCCTTCATGTTGAAGCATGCATCAGTACATCAGTGGTTTTTATTGTCAAATAATATTGCATTGTATGGTTATACCACATTTTCTTTATCATTCATCAGTGGAATGACATTTGGATTGTTTCCACTTTTTGGCTTTTATGAATATTGCTGCTATGAACATTACCGTACATGTTTTTGTGTGGATATATGTTTTCATTTCTCTCGGGTTTAAATCTAGGGGTAGAATTACTGGATCATATGGTAAATCTGTTTAACAGCTTGAGGAACTGCCAGACTGTTTTCCATAGAGGCTGTAACCATTTAACATTCCCACCAGCAATGCAGGAGGTTTCCAATTTCTCCACATCCTCAACAACACTCGTTCTTTCTTATGTTTTTTGTTACTGTTTTCCATTATAGCCATTCCTGTGCAGTGGTGTCTCACTGTGATTTTGATTTGCACATCACTGAGGGCTAATGTTGAGCATCTTTTCATGTGCTTATTGACCATTTGTATATCTTTTTTGGAGAAATGTCTGTTCAGATCCTTAAACCATGGTTTAATTAGGTTATCTGTCTTTTGCAAATAATTTCTCCTAGTCTGTGAGCTGTCTTTTCACTTTGATGGAGTTTCTCATTTTAATAAAATCCAATTTATCAATTTTTTGTATACATTAATGCATCCCTTAGTGATGAGGATACTTCCGAGAAATGTCTCATAGGCGATTTCATCACATGCGGACACCTATGCCATATGGTATAGCCTATTGCTCTGAGGCTACAAACCTGTACATCATATTACTGTAATGCATATTATAAGCAACTATAACACGATGATATCTGTATATCTAAACATATCTAAACATGGAAATGTACAATAAAAACATAGTATGAAAGATAAAAGCGGCCCTGGCCAGTGTGGCTCAGTTGGTTGGAGCGTTATCCTGTGCACTAAAAGGTTGCCAGTTCAACTCCCAGTCAGGGCCCATACCTAGGTTTCAAGATGGATCCCCAATGGGACGTGAGGAGGCAACTGATTGATGTTTCTCTCATACATGGAGCCCCCCACCCCCCGCCCATAATCAGTAAATTGTATCAGGTGAGGATTAAAAAAATAAGATAAAAAATTGCACACCTACATATAGCACTTACCATGAATGGAGGTTGCAAGACTAGAATCTCTGGGTGGGTCAGGAAGGAGTGGTGAGAGAATGTGAAAGCCTAGGCTCTAGGGCCATGGTCGGCAAACTGCGGCTCACGAGCCACATGCACTGTTTGGCCCCTTGAGTGTGGCTCTTCCACAAAATACCACGGCCTGGGCGAGTCTATTTTGAAGAAGTGGCGTTAGAGGATGTTTAAGTTTAAAAAATTTGGCTCTCAAAAGAAATTTCAATTATTGTACTGTTGATATTTGGCTCTGTTGACTAATGAGTTTGCCGACCACTGCCCTAGGGCATTACTGTGAACGACTGCAGATTTCCCCCTGCCTCCTCCGACAGGGTAGAATGCAACATCAAAGCTGGCAATGTTGCTCCATAAACAGGGATGTGAGCTAGATTGGTTGGACATCTCGGGGAGAAACTGACTGGGTAAGGCGTAGATCACCTTAATTGTGACGGTCAGGAGGCAGTGAAAGGTGGCCTGAGGATCAGTAGGTTAAGACATTCCGATGGAGATAGGAACATAGGGGTTTGCCATGGCAGTGTGGTTTTGGCTGTTGCATGTGGGAACCATGGTTAGGTTGAGGAACTTGATGGTATTTATAAAAAATCAAAAGAGCATTTAACATGGCGAGGGCGTGGAACTGAGAGTTCAATAAACGTATTTTGGGTTCCATTGACCCTGTCTGGAAGAAATAAAGCTTATCTGTGCTTTACATCAAAGACTTCCACAACGTACAGGTACAAATGAGCTCCACACTATCACGGAAAGCTTTTACTAAAGTGGCACTTAATACATGGTAAGGCAGCTCCTGTGGACCTGTGACCTTGTATAGCGTCTGAGATCCTCAACAAAGAATTTACAGCATTATATTCTGAAGACCATCACGCTGATCTGGGACGCTGTAGCGCCTTCTAAAAACGTAGCACAGGGGACAGGCTCCTCTGTCTGAAACAGGTCAGTGGCTGACTGACTGGGATGTCATCTGTCCATGCAAAATTGAGGTGCTGAGTGAGAGGGAATCAATCTATTGCCACACCCCACAGAAAAGAAAATTCCTCCTGAACCACATATCCTTCCATTTCCTACAGGAAATTCAGCTCCATTACAGTCTTGTGGAACCAACATTAAATATAATCTTATGGGTCCATCATTGACCAAAACATCATTATGGGGCACAGGACTGCAATATCTAAGAAGGTTTTGCCTACCCAACACCATGAAGGTTTATTCCTATGTTTCATTCTAAGAATTGAATAGTTTTGACTCTTACATTTAGGTCCATGATCTATTTGGAGTTCATTTTTGCATATGGCATAAGAAAAGGGTTATTTTGTTTAAACAGAAGAAAACCAAGCATGTTGAAAGGCTGAAGGAAAGAAGTTATGAAATTAGACACTAATTATGAAGCAAGGTTCCTGAAAAGGCAGGGACAGAATCTGGAGAGCAGGTAGAGAGACTAACCTTAACCAGGAGAAAGGCCACGTTTTCTCAGAGATAAGAGGGACAGTGAGGAAAATGAGTGGAGACAGGGTTGCATCTATAACTGTAGAGCCTATAAACTATGTCTCTTTCGTAGGAATTTACAAGGCATCCTAGTACTTTTACAGATCTAAGATAACCTGCAGTCAGGAAATCTATTTCATTTTGGTTAATCCACCATTTTCTAAATACATTTGACCCAGAATTCTTAATTTCTTAACAACTATTAACCTATGATGAAATTTGGATTTGTACAACATACGTAGGGAAACAGTGACCTAGGCCAGGAACTGGAAACTTGGCTTTTGTGCAGAATTTAGGCCAAGGGTGGTTTTTGTTTGGTCTGCGTTCCCCCCCCCCGCCCTGCCCCTTCCTTTTTGTTTTAAATAAAAAAATTTCACAGAGATCCAAATTCCTGACATATCTTGAAATAGCAAGAGATTTGGCCACACTAGATCTGCATTCCAACAAGGAAACAATGGGCTGGAACCCAAATGTCCCATAGGGGGAATACAGGTTGGGGCAAAAGTAGATGTACAGTTGTTCATATGGAAAATAACAACTATTATTTATTTAACAATAAATAATAATACCAGAATAAACACTGTCTCAAGTACTCACAACTGTACACCTTCTTTTGCCGCACCTTGCATACTCTCTGCATCACTCCCTACAATCTTCACATCCAGATCTTGTCACTCATTGGTGTCGCTGCCAGTCCCTGTGGGTGTCTGGGTATCATTCCTACACGAGGCCACCCTCTCGATGCTTATACAGAGTGAAAAGTTCCTGAAGCCTCTCTTAAAAAGCCCTTACCCAACTCCTCTCTAAATGTTTTCTCTTATAAAAGTGCTCTTCTTGTGAGAACTATGAGAAAGATTTAGAAGTATTTATGTCAGGAATGACAAAATGGCAGTGCATGGAACAAGTGCCCACATCTACTTTGTTTGACCTGTACAGTATTTTTTTCATTAATTTTTTAATGTTTTTATTTATTTAAGAGAGAGAGGGAGAGATAGAAACATCAATTGGCTACCTCCTGCACGCCCCCACTGGGGACTGAGCCCGCAACCCCGCATGTGCCCTGACCAGGAATCGAACCAGCAACCTCTCAGCACATGAAATGACACTCAACAAACTGAGTGTCATCCCCTCCCCACCAACTGGCCAGGGTTGCACAGTATCTTTTTTTAATGGAAAAATTCACGTTAAAAAGAAATAAAAATTTCCAGATTTTAATGAGTATCAAGATGATCTAATAACATTAGGCCTTGTTTCCACATGACAATAAGCTGGAGATAGTAGCATTTTTCTTTAAGCAGGGCCTGCATTTTTCCATTTTCCACAGTCTCTACCACTCCCCAATGTCCTACAATGGGTCTGAACCACTTATTACCTATTTGGCCCTACAGGTATCTGAGTTTGTGCCACCTGATTTAACAAAAGGATTCGGTCTTAATTAGCACATCACATTAGGCAAGTTCCCAATATCTTGAGTGTCAAGTGAAAATTTACTTATGTGTCAGCTATTTCACTAATAAAAAATAATTTCACATCCCACTCTCCCCTAAACATATTGAAAAAATAACTAGAAGAAAATACAACATGGAAAATAGAATTTCAGATTAGTTTTTTTTCTCTTCTTAATCCTTTTCTGTACTTTCCAGATTCTTGAAAGAAATAAGTACACATTGCCTTCATAATAAGGAAAATATAGATAAAATATATAAAATGTATCAACAATATGCTTGGTAAATAGTCTATAAAGTAATAAGACACCACCAGTGCCTAAAATGCTCAAATTTTGACCAACTGCCAAAGCTTAATTGAAATGTACAACAATGTGAACACAATCAAATGGGTTGAACAGCAGATGAACCATGTCGGTGACAAATTTTAATGTCAAGTAAGCTCATTTGATGCAACATACTTTCCTTAGAACTAGCGTTAAACTGCCTGGGCAGCAGCTGTTTATCCTAATTCAACATGGGATGGAGTGTATCAATTAAGGCTAGATAAATGTTAGCAGAACAGCCTTGCTCACCAGATCCCTGTTTATGAAGATAGTTGGGCAGGCCTCCAATTTGCAAATATTCATTCTCTCCCCCAACTCGGGATTCTTCTGTAGACTTCACAGCCACCTACACTTGTGCTATGAATGGCCACCAACTTAACAACAAAGCAGGTCATCAACACAGGGAGCTGATCTCTACCACCCACTTTCTCCCCAACTCTCCCCATAGAGCACAAGGTATGGCTCCTTCCATTGCACAGAGAATTTCAGAATGAAAAAGAATTTGGCAATCAAATCCCAATTCTTCACTTTGGAAATGAGGCTCAGAGAAGTTATTACTCTAAGAAAGTTGCAGAACTTGCATTTTAATCCAAGCCTCTTGATTCTCCTTCCTGTGTTTTCAGGTACACTTCCTAACTTGCAAGCGATACATTGTTAAATGACAAATAGTCCTACATTTGTGTACAGTATATCAAACCCTAAAGTGATTTCCATTTTGGTTTCAAACATACATAAGAAAATGTTGCATAAAAGAACATAGAGGTCCCCCAATTTTCGTATTTGAGTTCTGCTTCAGAGACAGGTACTCAAGTAATAATTATGGGAAAATAAAAGAACTGTTTTTCACTCAATCTCCATTACGTTTTTTACTTATTTTAGTTATTAAAAGGATTACTTAAAAGGGAACTCAATTTTAGTTCCACTAGTTTCATAATTAAATAACTATTGCATAATCATAAATACTGGTGGAGATAAAAAATTATTGCATGACCAGAATTTAAATTTTATTAAAGCTGGGGACAGTGAGACAGAGGAAGGGCTTAGGATAGAAGAAGCAACAGGAGAGAGCCCAGGCAGTGCTCTGTTTGGCTCTCTAGAAACATTATAGGAAAGAGGTGAGCCACATGGGGCTGTGCTGATTCACTGAGAAGTCACAATCACAGAAGTGAGCCAAGGTGGGGCTGCTGTGAGCTCAGTGAAAAGTCAAAGAATAGGGGTCCTTGGAGATAGGTTCAGGGGGTTAGCACAGGACAAGCTGCCACTGCCTGCTGCTTCCCTGGTTGCAAGTTTTGTGGGGACCCTTAAGTTTAGGAGAAAGAAAGTTCAGCCCTAGCTGATTTGGCTCAGCAGATAGAGCGTCGGCCTAGGGACTGAAGGGTCCTGGGTTCAATTCCCGTCAAGGGCATGTACCTTGGTTGCAGGCACATCCCCAGTAGGGGGCGTGCAGGAGGCAGCTGATGGATGTTTCTATCTCTCTATCCCTCTCCCTTCCACTCTGTAAAAAATCAATAAAATATATTTTAAAAAATAAATAAATAAAGTTCATACCCCCCCAAAAAGGGGAAGAAAGGCATGGGCGTGCTCTAGAGAGAGTGGCCTGAATGTAATCTTTAGTTGATGCTTCAGGTAGAGAATACATTCCTTAGATGTAGGGTCTGAACTACCAGTATTTTTTCCCTAGTGACTAATGCATAAGAAATGCTCAGAAAATAAGTGCCAACTGAAATAAGTAAAATGATAAAGATAATAAAATAGGTTAACATTTAATTCTACCATTTTCATATCTGCCCACATATACTCTTTAAATACTCCATTCTTATTCTTTCTTTTTTTTTGCTGTTAGTATATTTTTATTGATTTCAGAGAGGAAGGGAGAAGGAGAGAGAGAATCACTGATTGGCTGCCTCCTGCATGCTCCCCACTGGGGATGGAGCCTACAACCCAGGCGTGTGCCCTGACCAGGAATCGAACCATGACCTCCTGGTTCATAGGTCGACACTCAACCACTGAGCCACGCCAGCCAGACCATTTTTATTCTTTGTATTCTTGCACAATTAACTCAGAAAGACCTTCATTCTTTCATTTTCATTCTTTCTTTGTACAGCTATGCACGAATCCTTCATAACTCTATTAAGGCGAATAGCTGGGCTCCCACAGGGTTTTTTTAAAAATCATAAATAAAAACATGGAAAAAAAAGAGAGCTAAATATTGCTAAGGGAAATTAGGTCAACTTTTCCACCTGTCCCATCTATCTCATACATGATATAAGGAAATAATGCATGCAAATGTGCTTGACACACCATCTAAGTGTTATCAAGTACCATAAATGTTTAGTCCCTCAAAGTATCCCAAAGGCTCCACCAGCATCAAAACAGTCTCCATCTGCTTCCTCACTGTCCTCTAACCAAGTCTGCTTTTCTCCAAGTATTATCATTCCACAGAATTTAAAATGTTCTCTTTTTTTCTGTTTCTCTGCTTTAATAGCTAGAATTGCAAACATACTTTCTTTTAACAGTCTTAATTCACAATGCGCTGAATTTCAATTAGCATGTAGCTTTTGCCTGGGTATGTAACCACCATTTGTAATATTGACCCTACAGAAAAAAAATAATTCTAAACCAATTCGTAAATGAAATTTAAAAAGCAACCCATTTTTATCTTAGGATAACTGGGACCTAAATCCTGTTCTGGAAGGTAACATGGAGTATTGGGAAAAGAAGTGGGGCTTTGAAATGAATCTCACCTTGCTCTGCTATTACAAACTCTATGTCCTTGGGCAAATAAATTAATCTCTTTGAGACTCAGTTTCCTTACCAGTAAAATGGGAAAAGTACTAGTAAAATCTCTCCCAGAGCTAAAGGATGTAATACATATGTAAATCACCTAAAATTAGGCCAGGAAGATAGCTAAATAACAGTTCCTTTTTTTCCCCTCTGCATTGCTATGCATTGAGTCATTTGTGACTTCCACTTCCTCCTTTAAAAATGTGGTTTGGTCTTTTGTTTGATTTTGAGCACATGCTATATGTCAGGAGCTTTTTATTATCTCATTAAATCCTTGTAACAATCCTAGGAGGTAGGTACCATTACTATCTCATTTTACAGATGAAGAACAGTGGCACAGAGAGATTAACTGATTTGCCTAAATTCACTCACATTGTGGTGTCATCTTCAGCACACAAATATGTTCTAATCCTACACCACTTTGCTGTATCTTTTTTTTAAATGAGGGAGAGGGATTCAATGTCTAAAGGTTTGTTCTAAAATATTGTATGATTCTATAAATCAATGGAACTGCCAGATGGCAAGAAGGAAAAGAAAAAGTTCAAGCTCACAAAAGGCAAATATAAACCACCAGTTTGCAGTCTAACCAACTGATATCCAATAGTTCTGGTTTTCCTTCCCAGAAGCTGGAAGAAGTCCAGTCAGTATCAGATAAGCTCTAGGCTTTAGGCGCTTCAGTTTCTTAACTGTTACTGTTTAGGGATAGTCAACTAAGTCAACCTGGCCACGATGGCAACTAGCTTTTAAAATCCAACAAGGACTGATCAACAATGTAACTTTTCTTTTCTTTTTTTTAATAGGTGTGGTCAAAACTTGAAGTAGTAACCCAACAGCAAAAGTCTCTAAGTGTTGTTACTACTGTTTAGAGCATCCTGCTTACTATTTGGAGGTTATTCAGCATAGTAACTATAATTTGGCTCCAGGCTGTAAGTAGACACTCTAACCCATTAAGTTAGGGCTATAAGCAAAATCAAACACATTTCTTATAAGCAACCAGAAATGGAAATTTAATGTTCTGTAATATTAACCTGTCAAATGATTAAGACTGCCAATTAAATTGCTCATAGATCAGTGGTCAGCAAACTCATTAGTCAACAGAGCCAAATATCAACAATACAACAATTGAAATTTCTTTTGAGAGCCAAATTTTTTTTTTTTATAATATCCTATTAAGAGTTTATTAAGAAATTTTGTTTCACAGGCCACACAGAAATAAAAGGACTATGTACAGGCTTTCAGGAAACAGGCAAGGAGCTGAGGAGGGCCAAGATGAGTCTAGGGCCTTGGTGGGTGCATTCCTGGGGGAGGGGGCCGCATTCCTGGAGGGGGCATGCCCATTGGAGTTCCTCGTCCAGGGGGGATCCCCATTGGGGGACCCATGGGAGGCCTCATACCAGGAGGTGGGCCCATCATGCCTGGAGGGGGTGCCCCTCGGCCCATAGGTGGGGGAGGACCTCCACGGCCCGGTGGGTACTGGGTTGGGGCCCCTGCAATACTAGCTGTGGCAGCAGCTGCAGCAGCTGCAACAGTGGCTCTTGCTTGTGGGGTCATCACCTGCTGGGATGGTCCACCAACCCCACGAACTGGCCCAGCAAGCCCTGCAGGAGCCTGTGGCATGGGAACACCAGCTGGGATTCCTCTGTCAGCAGCCCTGCCAATCCCCGGGCCCCCAGCAGCTCCAGCAAGTGGCACTCGGGCAATGCCCGTATCTTTGGGAGGAGGTCCCTCTACTGTCATTGAGACCAGGTTCTCCCCTCGAAGTAGCACCAGCCCAAGGACTCGCTTCTCTTCTCTTTCAGCTTGTTTTGAGTTCTTTGGCTTGATCTTCCTGAATTCATCACAATCACATAGGATCAAATTCATATGCTTGTCGAAAGCCTTGAAGGTGCCAATGAAGATACGACCATCTTGCAGGATGCACCTCATCCTGTAGTCGATGTGCTGCAGCATCTTGCTGCTCTTGCCCACAGTCATGGTGGCGGTTCTGATGGCGCTGATTCCCACCGGATTCGCCTGCGCCGAGACCTAGCCCTCCTGTAGCCCGCTTCCCGCCGCTACTCGAGAGCCAAATTTTTTAAACTTAAACTTCTTCTCACACCACTTCTTCAAAATAGATTTGCCCAGGCCGTGGTATTTTATGGAAGAGCCACACTCAAGGGGCCAAAGAGCCGCATGTGGCTCGTGAGCCGCGGTTTGCCGACCACTGTCATAGATTAAAAGAAAACCTCTTATTTTATGATACCTATCTATATATATAAAAGCCTAAGCAACTGTTATGACCAAACAACTAGAATGACCAGTCAACCAGTTGCTATAATGTGCACGGATTGCCAGGGGGCAGACGCTCAATGCAGGAGCTGCCCCCTGGTGGTCAGTGCGCTCCCACAGCCAACCTCCCTCAGCCCCTCCCCACCCCAGGCCGGCCCCCCAATAGGCCCCAATCAGGGGGCCCATCGGCCATTCTCCGGGGGTCCCTCCCCTGGCTGGCTGGCCCCCCCCAGATAGGAACCGATTGCTGGCCAGGCAGAGGGACCCCCATCCATGCACGAATTCGTGCACTGGGCCTCTAGTACTAAATAAGACCTGAAAGTTTTGCCTTAGGTTAGGCTTTTCTTAATATTTTTACCTTTCTTTTCAATTACTGCAGAAGCAGTTCAGTGTGATGATTACATATGAACTGAGTGCAGTCTCAATTCCAAACTTGCTGAAAAGTGAAATAAGAGAACCACTGCAGCATAATCAGACCAAAGTGGCAGAGATGTACAGAGAAAAAAAACGCTACCAACCATCCCCAGCACTATCAGTTGTGTATGTGCCTTTTAAAGGCTATATTTCATCACTGCTCTTCATGTAACATAATAAATAAAGTATTAAAGACAATGCTGACAAAGCATCTAAACATTGTAACTACAATCCTTTTATCTTCATTCCTTACTAAATATCAAGTTAAATCCTAATAGTTCATTATAGAACACCACAAGTCTATAGTTCATAAATGGAAACAGTTCCAAACTTAGAGCTTATATGGAAGACATAACAGCACAAAATCCCTGGAGATTGAGAGAGAATGTAGAAGATTTTCATTGTTGAATTTGATTTTAAAGTGTGAATTCCTACCTAAGCAGGCAAGTTTTTATAAGCTTAGTAATTAATAAACATAGTAAAGGCTTAAATAATCACCACACAATTAGGTTATCCTCCTTAGGATAAATCCAAGTTCTCTCCCCAGGGTATACATACTTCATCAATTGCTAGGTAGGTATGGTACAGGTAAACTCCCTATGAATTCTTCTTGTATAGCTGATCACACAAAAAATATTACTCGGTGGTATTGTGTTTTTATTACTCTCTCTCTCTCTTTTAAATAGAAGAGAAGGAAACTACAGATCTTAAAGGCATCTCTTGTATCCTGACATCTTTAGATGAACTCATTCTTTAAATTATGTCCTGAGAATTCTGTGTGGAAGGCTATGTGCCAGTGACACTTCTTCAGGTGACACAAAGATGCCTAGTTAGGAAGTTTACGGCCTGGAACAGATTCAGGGCTACATATAGGACTTTGATGAGTGCCAATAGGGAGGTAAAGCAGCACTAGTGAAGGTTGGTGGACCTTCACTAGTGCTGCTTTGGAGATAAGGGCAGTCTTTAGTATTTGAGCTGAGCCTTAAATCCTGGATAAAATTTCTGATAGGAAAAAGGCATCTTAGAAAAAGGAAATGCAGGATGTGCATAGAAGTAAGGCAGACTAGAGTTCATGAAACATCAAACAGTCTCATTGGGCTGTGTGGGAGGGGCCATATGATGAGGTAGGACCAGCAATGGATTCTGAATTGGGCTTTTCCATTGCCAAAGGAGGAGAATGTCTGAGAATACATTTTCTCATTTTTTAAATGACAGAGTTGGATCAGAACATCTCTGAGGTCTATTTCCAATTTTATAAATGTATGATTCTAAGTCCAGGGTTGGAAACTTTTTCTATAAAGGGGAAAACAGTAAATATTTTAGGCTCTGTGGGCCATACAATCTCTGTCACAACTTCTCAACACTATTGTAGTGTGAAAGCAGTCATAGAAAATATGTAAATGAAAGGGCATGGCTGTGTTCCAATAAATATTTATTTATGCATATTGAAACTTTAATTGTATATCATTTCATGTGTAACAAAATATTATTCCTTTGACTTTTTTCAAACATTTAAAAATGAAAACACTATTCTTAGCTCCTAGGCAGTACAAAATTTGGCTTACAAGGTATAGTCTGCTGATGTCTCCACTCCATGGAGAAATAAGAACAAAAAGAGGATACAATTTGATAGCCCTCAAGAGCTAGGATAAGATAGACAATAAAATCGTACTATAATTATGTATGATAAGTATCATGACAATGGCAATCATATTTACAATAAATAAATGTATCAAAGTAACATACCTTAAATTTATACAATATTACATGTAAAATATATTCAATATATGGAATTTAGATTAATTCAGAAGACAGTGTGAGACAGTACAAGTTTCTGAGCAAGAAAATGTTGAGATCATAGCTGTACTTAAAAGATTTTATTTGGCAGCAGTGAATGGGAGTGAGAGATTAGTAGTTAACTACCAATGAGGGATAGTATTAAAGCCTAATCTAATCTAGTAGCTTTAAGGAAGGAGAAGAAAGAATACATAGAAGGAAAGATCAACAGAACACAACTTATAAAAGACAAAAGGTTTATTTATCTGGCAAACATAATTTTTTAAAAGTCCATTTCCAGACAAGAAGGAGGGACAGGTGATTTTACATCCCCATTTCTCAGTGCCATCAGTACAGTATATGACTACAGTAGACTAATTGAGGAATTTGCCTTTTTATGGAAACTTTAGAACAAACAGCCCAGGTTGGAGCTTCCAGTTCAAAAAGAAGAGTTTTCTGGTATATATGTAGCATTCATTGTTTTGGTTTTAGAGATGCAATAGAAAGGACAGTTTTAGAGATGATGTTTGTTTATTTATTTATGGCTCCTTTTACCCCAGAGAATTTTCAGCAGCCTTTTCAATGAATAATTGGTATACATAGATATATCATTGCCCTCAGGATTTTAAAATAACTCTGACTGTGACTCAGAATTTATATCTATCTTTTCTTGCTCTAACAAAGAGAAAAACTGCAGTGCTGCAAATACAACAGATTCAACATTGCTGTCTCTATCAAGTGCAAGTAACCCTACTTTATGGGAGCACAGCATGCCTTCCAGAACTCAAATTTGGAAGCTGGCTGGGGTCAGAGGAAGGAGGGGTACAAAGAGACATACACACAAGTAGCTCTAATTCATGATAATATCTCTTAAGAAATATAGTCAAGCCTCATGGAAACGCAGCACAGGGAGAGATGAATTGCACCCAAGCAGCCTGGAAAGAGCTTCATTGAGAAGATAACATACGCACTGGGCCCATTTTAACAAGAAAGGACGGGTAATTCCAGGCTATGAGAATAGTGAAAATAATATCAACAAAAGGATGTGGAGAAATACCAGACTTATCTTTTCTACTTCGAAAGTAGTACTTGTTTGGCCGGCCAATGTGGCTCAGTGGTTGAGCATTTACCTAAGAACCAGGAGGTCACAGTTTAATTCCTGGTCAGGGCACATGCCGGGGTTACAGGTTCAATCCCCAGAAAGGGGAGTGCAGCAGGCTACTTTCATCATTGATGTTTCTCTCTCTCTCTCTCTCCCTCTCCCTTCCTCTCTTAAATCAATAAGAATTTTTTTTTTTTTTAAAGTAGTACATGTTCAGGGCGGGGGGGTGGGGAGGAGTGAATTGTGTCAAAGAGAAAAAATTTAACCTGAAATTCCACCACTCAACCCCACTACATTTTAGTTTATGCTCTTTCACATATAGGACAATATAAAATGGGATCATTCTAAACATATCCCCCTACTGGTTTTGCATAACATCTTAACAGCACAGATATCTGTTCATTCCAGCTTGGAATACATAATGTAATGATTAAAAAACACTGACATACCTGAGTTCAAGGACAAGTATAGCCCTTCCTTATAGACCTTCCTTCGAACTCCTGCTTCAACTTGCTACTTTTTTTTTCTGTTTTCTTCCAAGATCTTTATCGGTAGATCCATACTACTAGCCACTGCATTCAATTTTTCTTTCTCCCACATGAAATCAAAAAGGTATGGGTATGACTTGTTTAACATACAACTTCAAGAACATCATTGCTGACATCTTTTAGATTTGATGCGGATTCTAGATTTTCTGTCCTACACGTCAAAGTGAGTTTGTTTGCAGAATTAAAATACTTAAGCAAACTGGAAGAGCTGAAGAAATTACCAAATGGAAAATATAAATTGTTAAGAGACATGAGAGAGAGTGAGAAAGTCCAACATTTTTCTAAGTAGATTTGCAAAGGGAGTGGAAAAAAATGAGGGATGAGTCAAAAATTCAAAGAGATAATGGCTAAGAATTTTCTAGGATTGGAAAAAAAAAAGTCAACTCTCAAAATCAGGGAGCCCAAAAAAATCCCAAGGCAGATAAATAATGTCTTTAAAGCCCCAGGGAGAAAAGTCATAATCTACAGGAAAACAACAATTAGACTGATGGCTGATTTAAATACAGAAACACTGAAACAATATCTTCAAAGTGCTGGAAAAATAATTACCATCAACCTAGATTTATATAGCCAATGAAATTACCAAAAAAGGGGGAAAATGAAGATATGTTCTGACAAATAAAACTTAGTGTGTACCCTCCAACGACCCACTAAAGATACTAGTGAAGAAAGGAAATATACCAAGAAGGAAGGTCATTTCTCTTACATCTCAAAGAAGAAAGAATCAAGACAAAAGTGAAATCTTAAACAAACATATACACTGAGTGGCCAGATTATTATGATCTCTTAATGCATAATAACTCAGTGTGTGTGTGTGTGTGTGTGTGTGTGTGTGTGTGTATATTTTAGAGGTCTGGTGCATGAATTCGTGCATGGGTGGGGTCTGGCCAGCCTGCCCAGGGGGAGGGGACATGGGCAGTTGGCCAGCCTGCCTGCTGGTCGAACTCCTGGTCGAGGGGACAATTTGCATATTAGCCTTTTATTATATAGGATATACACTGAATGGCCAGATTATTATGCATTCAGAGACCATAATAATCTAGCCACTCAGTGTATAAGGGGACAATGAATTAGAAATATTTTACAATCTTTGTATTACTGGGGAGGACAATAAAAATGCTAATTTATTGAAGACTTTGAAGATAAATACGCATGTTAAAAATTTCCAGAAAACCACTGAAAGGCTCACAATAATAGGTATAACTTCCAAACTAGTAGGTACAGTCACCTGACCATTATGTTCAACTCTATTACTCCTATGTAGATAGCACATATGAAAGCTATTCTAGCCCTCCTTCAGGCAAGAGATACTAAGCTCATCCAGGATCTGGCATAGTATGTAGTCATTAAATACTTATTCAATAAATTTGGCTGTTCCAGAATAAGATGAATTCTACTTCACAAATGCATCATACTTCTCAACTCTACCTGAAAGGCTGATTTCATCTTATTATTATTAGTGAGTGGTGTGATAACCCTTCAGTTTTTTGTTATTGTTTTGTTTGTTTGTGAGTGGTTTGTTTTTTTCATTTTTAGAAAATAGAACAATGAGTGGTTGGGGTAAAATCCCAAATCCTAAGTCCCTAATTCTTACTTCTAAATTGGGGGGGGGGGGGGGGGAGGGAGGGTAGAAGGATACACTTTTGTGTCAAACAAAGGCGTTATCAATAAAGAATTAAATGTCTTATTTTGATCATGGGAAACTGGCAACCAAAGGCTCAGGCACCCAAACTGTGAGTGATATTTTCCCTGCAGTTGGTAAAACTGTATATTCCACAACATATGGAATCCTGCTGAAAGCTTTCACTGGCACTTTGCCTTGTTGAATAAAAGTTGGAAGTTATGCTTAGACATTTTTTAAAAATCAACACTGTCTTTTCATTAGACTAACATTTAAAATATGGCTTAAAATCATGGGAAAAAATATTATTATGTCTAACACTGATTGAGCTCTTAACTATGTGTCAGGCATAGTTCTAAACATTTTTATGAACCATTAATCCTCACGATAATAAACTATGAGTCAGATACTATGACTCACTTTGTGTTACAGAGGAGGACCATGAGAAATAGAGATTGAATGATTTCCCCAATGTTACATAACTCGCAGATGTCGATCAGCGTTGGGATTTGAACCCAAGGAATTTAGCTCTACAGTCTTTATTCTTAATCATTACATTCTACTGCTTCCCAAAAGTCTTGTCATGTTTGTAGGCTAATCTACCTTGTATCTATATGTAAAGTCGGGCTTTGTTATTTGATAACTCACACTAGATGCATTTTGCCAAAGTTGGCTATTCCATTTATTTACAAAGGATCAAAATGAATAGAGAATTCCAAATCCACATTATATTTTTATTTGTACTTACATACTGTGCATAATACTGTGTTGAGAAGTATTATTTCAATCTGTACCCTAGGACTCTACCTAGAATTTATTCATTCAGCAAACATGAATTGAATAGTCCTACTGCAGGCAATGCCCTGTGCTAAGCAATGATTTATAGCTACTTTCCTAATGGGCAATTAGATTTCATCAAAATTCATCCACAGCATGATAGATATTTTTCCAAATAAGCACAAATAGTTTTCGGTAGGGAAGCAGCAAATGGTCTTCCCATTTGTTCATTCAACAAATATTCCTGAAGACTCCGCTATGTGCCAAGCATTTGATGGGTGCTGAAAATTCAGGAGCAAACACAGCAGAATCAATATATGTCCCTGGGGCTCTGGTGGGAAGAAAGATGTCAAGTAACAATCATGCAAGTAATTACTAACCAGTGTGATAGGCACAATTAAAACATTTATAGAAAAAATATGTTAGAGCGACCTCTCTTAGTTTTGGAGGTAGAGTCAGGGAGGTGTCCCTAGAAAATTGACATTTAATATGGAAGTAGAGGATTAATAGAAATTATCCAAGTACAGAAGAGTAGTTCAGGCAGAGGAAATAGCATATATGAAGGCCCACAAGAAGCTCTGTGCTTTGGTGGAAATGAAACGCCCTCTTTCCCCACCCCACCCCACCCCACCCCACCCCACCCCCGTGTGCCTGGAGTACCACAAGAAGAGGGCAGCTGAGGCCAATCCTCAGAGGTCTTTTCCTAACTACGGGGACCACCACCTGCTCACTCTGCTGCTCACCCACTCACATTTTCTCCATGGCTCCAAGGAATAAAAACTGTATTTACAGTACTCATACACAACCCTTTAAAATGACTAATTTAGCCCAACTGGTGTGGCTCAGTGATTGAGCGTCGACCTATGAACTAGGAGGTCAAGGTTCAATTCCTGGTCAGGCCACATGCCTGGGTTGCAGGGGGGGTGTGCAGGAGGCAGCCAATCAATGGTTCTCTCTCATCATTGATGTTTCCATCTCTCTCTTTCGCTTCCCTCCTCTCTGAAATCAATAAAAAAAAAATGTTAAAATAAATAAGTAAAAAAATAAAATGAATAATTAGGCCTAACCAGTGTGGCTCAGAGGGTTGGTTGGGTGTCACCCCATGCACCAAAAGGTTGCTGGTTTGATTCCTGATCAGGGCACATGCCCAGGTTGGGGGCTCAATCCCCAGTAGGTGTCATGCAGGAGGCAGCCGATCAAGGTTTTGCTCTCACACGCATTTCTCTCTCTCCCTTCTCCTTTCCTCTCTTTCTTAAAAAAAAAAAAAAAAAAAAAAAAATCTTTAAAAAGTGAAATAAAATGAATAATTTAAATTCTGCAATAACTCCATTGGTGGAGAGGATATCAATAACATAAATTACTATGAGATTATAAATTTCATCTGTAAACAGGGATGAGGACAGAGAGAATTCTGCAGGGATGAGGACAGAGAGAAGGCTGGAAATACAGGCAAGCTAAATAGAGGTCCCTCACTCCTCAACTCCAAGAACAAGTGTGCCATTGCTCTTTCTTCACAGAAAGCTTACTTGTGGGAATAAGTTAAGCTTATTTCTAAAGAAGGAATGACTTTGACTTGGATTGTGGCCAGTTGCAATGAAATTCAGCCACTTTTCCCTTAAAACTAATTCAACTGAAAATCTTATCAGTGGGAAATTCTCTAAGGGCCGAAGACTCTATTTTCTGCAACTTACAATATCTGTAAAACATTTTCAGAGCTAAGATTCACCACCCATCTTCTTCTACCCACCCACACAAACACACACACACACACACACATACATCCCACAGTCATATCAATCCAATAAACTGACTTCTGACAGAAGTAACAAAGAATTTTTTGAAATCTAAAAGTCAAAGTATGTAACCAACACATTTATGAATCTTTGTTTCTCTTTGTGATTACTTAAACATTTGTATATAGTAACATTTGAGGGCAGGAAAAAATAATCACCATGCTTTCCAATGGAGGCAAGATTAGTGAGCTGGCCTCATTGTCATTAAATAGCCTAGATTCGGTGAACTCATTAGTCGACAGAGCCAAATATCAACAATACAACAATTGAAATTTCTTTTGAGAGCCAAATTTTTTAAACTTAAACTTCTTCTAATGCCATTTCTTCAAAATAGACTCGCGCAGGCCGTGATATTTTGTGGAAGAGCCACACTCAAGGGGCCAAAGAGCCGCATGTGGCTGGCGAGCCACAGTTTGCCAACCACTGGCCTAGAATGACTAGCTGGTTAGGCAAGTACCAAAGCACAACACACCTGTGGAAAGGATACCATGAGCACAGTACCAGAAACATCAAGAACAATATAACCCAGTCCTTGCCTTCCAGAAACCAAGTCAGAGGGAGACACTCTAGGGCAGTGGACGGCAAACTGCGGCTCTGTTGACTAATGAGTTTGCCGACCACTGGGATAGGGGTTTAATCACAAGGAACAACAACAGCCTGTAATTATTGGAATCAAGAGTCCTAGGGGAATAGGGAATAAAAGGAAAGAAAAACCACAATCAAGTCAATCATTGCCAAACTGTTGATCCAGTATACAAAAACACAAAATCTATAAAGAATCTTACAAATCAAGGAATGGAAAGAAGGCAATTAATGCCCAACTCCTATGTGTAATTATACAAGTTTCTTTCTTTTATCTATTACTTTATCATACTCTATCCCTTTGTCTGCACATAATGCACATAGTTAAATAGATTTAATCAACTTAAAGAACCAATATCTTTAATAAGTATGTTGAGATTAGAAAGTCTTTCAGGACCTAACCCATTTTGAACTTGTTTCATTCTACACTTAACTAAAACAGCAATTAGCTAAGTAGACCATGGCTCCCTAAACAGCACATGACAGAGAAAGTCTTGGGGTATTGTAACAAATTGAGTTTTCTCACTTTTCTTTGCAATTCTTTTTTTTTTAATATATATTTTTTTATTTCAGAGAGGAAGGGAGAAGAGATAGAATCATCAATGATGAGGGAGAATCATTGATTGGCTGCCTTCTGCACACCCCCTACTGGGGATCCAGCCTGCAACCTAGGCATGTGCCCTTCACCAGAATTGAACCCGGGACCCTTCAGTCCTCAGGCCAATGCCCTATCCACTGAGCCAAACCAGCTAGGGCTTCTTTTCAATTCTTGAGCAGAAACATGAATTAAAGAATTCGGGTTTTGTTTTGTTTTAATTAAATCTTTATTGTTGAAAGTATTTCATATGTCCCCTTTCCCCCCCCCCCACCCCTAATGACCCCTTCCAGCCTGGCCCCGACCTCTGCCCCAGGCCCTCACCACCCTGTTATCTGTGTCCATGGATTATGCATATATGCTTACAAGTTCTTTGGTTGATCTCTTCCCACTCACCCACCCTCCCCTGCCTTCCCTCTGAGATTCCATAGTCTGTTCTATGCTTCTATGTCTCTGAATCTATTTTTGTTCATCAGTTTATTTTGTTCATTAGATTCCACATCTGAGTGAGATCATGTGATACTTGTCTTTCTCTGACTGACTTATTTCACTTAGCATAATACTCTCCAGGTCCCTCCATGCTGTCTCAAAGGGTAAGAGACTCTTCTTTTTTACTGCTGCATAGTATTCCATGGTGTAAATGTACCACAGCTTTTTTATCCACTCACCTACTGATGGGCACTTGGGCTGTCTCCAGATCTTAACTATTATAAATTGTGCTGCTATGAACATAAGGATGCATACATTTTTTTCTGATTGGTGTTTCGGTTTTCTTAGGATATAGTCCTAGAAGTGGGATCACTGGGTCAAATGGCAGTTCCACTTTTAATTTTTTGAGGAAATTCCATACTGTTTTCCACAGTGGCTGCACCAGTCTGCATTCCCACCAGCAGTATATTAGGATTCCCTTTTCTCCGCATCCTCACCAGCACTTGTCATTGTTGATGATAGCCATTCTGACAGGTGTGAGATGGTACCGCATTGTCGTTTTGATTTGCATCACTTAGATGATTAGTGACTTCGAGCATGTTTTCATGTTTCTTGGCCTTCCTTCTGTCTTCTTTCCAAAAGTATCTATTTAGGTCCGTTGCCAATTTTTTTCCTTTGCCTTAGCAGATGTATCTGTAACATATTGCTAAGAAAATGCCTGAGATTTTGCTGCTATGGTTTCTTCTAGGATTTTTATGGTCTTAGCACTTACATTTAAGTCTATCTATTTTGAGTTTATGCTTATGTATGATATAAGTTGGTGGTCTAGTTTCATTTTTTTTTTTTTTGCATGTATCTGTCCAATTTTCCCAACACCATTTATTGAAAAGACTGTCTTGACTCCATTGTATGTTCTTGCCTCCTTTGTCAAATATTAGTTGAGCGTTATGACTTGGGTCGATTTCTGGGGTCTTTGTTCTGTTCCATTTATCTATATTCTTGTGCCAGTACCAGGCTGTTCTGATTACAGTGGCTTTGTAGTATATTTGGTAATGTGATTCCTCCACCTTAGTTCTTTCTCAAGATTGCTGCATCTATTCATGGTCTTTTTGGTTCCATATAAATTTTTGGAGTATTTGTTCTAGGTATGTGAAATATGCTGTTGGTATTGTAATAGGGATTGCATTGAATCTGTAGATTGCTTTGGGTAGTATGGACATTTTAATAATGTTAATTCTATCAATCCATGAACATGGTATATTCTTCCACTTGTTTATATCTTCCTCTTTCTCTTTTTTCAACGTCCTGTAGTTTTCCAAGTATAAGTCTTTTATCTCCTTGGTTACGTTTATTCCTAATTATCTTAATTTTTTGTTGCAATGGTAAATGGGGTTGTTTGTTTAGTTTCTCATTTTGAGAAGTCATTTTTGGTGTATAAAAATGCCATCAATTTCTGAGTGTTAATTTTGTATCCTGCTACATTGCCAAATTCATTTATTAAATCTAGTGGGTTTTTGGTGGAGTCCTTAGTTATTTTCTATGTACAGTATCATGTCATCTGTGAATAATGAGAGTTTTACTTCCTCCTTTCCAATTTGGCTGCCTTTTATTTCTTCTTGTCTGATGGCTGTGGCTAGGACTTCCAGTACTCTGGACCTTCAGCTGCTGTCTGTGAACCCAGCCACCCCTTTTGCATCTCCGCACTTCCTACCAGTCTCCATGCAGTATCCAGTTTCTATTCTTGGTTATCCAATTCTCTCCAGGTAGTCTTCCGTTGATTTTTCACAGTGGTTTTTCTGTATTTTAGTTGTATTTCCAGAGTGGTGAAAGCAGACATCCCTGTCTTGCTTTTATTCTTAGGGGAAATGGTTTTAGTGTTTGCCCATTGAATATGATGTTCACTGTAGGTTTGTCATATATGGCCTTTATCATATTGAGGTATGATCCCTCTATTCCCACTTTGCTGAGTTTTTATAAAAAATGGGTGTTGAATTTTGTCGAATGTTTTTTCTGCACCTATTGATATGATCATGTGGTTTTTGTCTTCAATTTCTTTATGTGATGTATCACGTTTATTGATTTGTGAATATTGTAACAACGTTGCATCCCTGGAATAAATCCCACTTGGTCATGGTATATGATCTTTTTAATATATTACTGGATCTGACCTGCTAATATTTTATTAAGGATTTTAGCATCTATGTTCATCAGGGATATTGGCCTGTAATTCTCTTTCTCTGTAGTGCCCTTATCTGGTTTTGAAATCAGGATAATGCTAGCCTCATAAAAAGAACTTGGAAGTGTTCCTTCCTCTTGGATTTTTTTGGGTTTGAGGAGGATAGGTGTTAGTTCTTCTTTGAATGTTTGGTAAAACTCCCCTGTGAAGCTGTCCAGACCAGGGCTTTTGTTTGCTGGGAGTTTTTTTATTACTGCTTCTATTGCATCAGTTGTTATTGGCCTACTCAGGCTTTCTGATTCTTCCTGATTCAGTTTTGGGAGACTGTATTTTTCTAGGAATTAGTCCATTTCATCCACATTGTTGGTATATAGTTGTTCATAGTATTTTCTTACAATCCTTTGAATGTCTGTGGTGTCAGTTGTTACTTCTCCACTTTCGTTTCTATTTGTTTGGGTTCCCTCTTTTTGTTTCTTGATGAGTCTGGCTAATGGTTCATCAATCTTGTTTATAATTTCAAAGGACCAGCTCTTGGTTTCATTGATGTTTTGTATTTTTTTTTTTTAATCTCTATGTCATTTATTTCTGCTCTTATCTTTATTTCCTTCCTTCTACTTACTCTGGGCTTTTCTTGTTCTCTTTCTAGTTCTTTAAGTTGTAGGGTTAAATAGTTTATTGTTGATTTTTCTTTTTTCTTTTTTTGAGGTAGGCCTGTAGTGCTATAAACTTTTGGGCCTATTAATGATAGTTTGGGCTCACTGATGGCAGCTGCTACATGTTTGAGAGATTTTAGCAAAGTCTGAAGCCTGAGCCAGGACAGGCCATTAACATGGAAAAGCTGCTGCAAGACAATCAGATGCTGTTTCTGACTAGCCCTGTGTACCCTGTTTGGGGCTATCAGCAATCCATATCTTGTGGTTCCCTCTCCTGGGACTGGATGCCTTTGGAAAGTATAAGATGTGGACCAGGCTCGTCTTTTCCTAGCCCTGGGCCCGGGATTAGATCAGGCAAAGACTCAAAGCCTCCAGAGACCCTCTACCTGCAGTCTGATTGTTATCAGTCTTTATTGGCCTCAGGCTATTCTTTCTTTCTTTTCTTTTCTTTTTCCTTTTCTTTTTTTTTTTTTTTTTTTTTTTTTTTACTGATTTCAGAGAGGAAGAAAGAGGGAGAGATAGAAACATCAATGATGAGAGAAAATCAATGATCAGCTGCTTTCTGCACACACCACACTGGGAATCGAGCCTGCAACCTGGGCATGTGCCCTGACTGTGAAATGAACCCTGATCTCCTGGTTCATAGGTCAATGCTCAACCACTGAGCCATGCTGGCTGGGTAGCCTCAGGCTATTGACCACGGGGTGAGGCAAGAGGTCTTCCTACAGGGTTTTCCCCCAGGCCAAAATTGCCTGGATAGCACAGGTTTTGAGATAGAGAAAGATGTCCTCCACAGCATGAGGGAATGACTCAGCACAGGAAACTGGGGAGATTGTCCTCTGAACTCCTACCACAGAGCCTCCAAACTGGGACACTCCTCACACAGCTCCAGTTCACTCTGCCTTCCCTCTGCCAGAGTCCAAGGTAAGTGGCTCCACACAAACTTTTGTGTATTGGCCCTTTAAGAGGGTTCCTGCATGTCTAGCTGTCTCTCACTGGCAGATAGAAATCCTGATGCTTTTCACAGCCAGATGTTATGTGGGCACCTTTCTCAGTTCTGGTGCTCTGGGCTGGGTAGCCCAGCTTGGGATTTAGACCCCAGAGTTCTCAGTTGGGAACCCTTCACAGCTGAGCTATCCCTCTGGACTTACAGCTGCTGTCTGTGTGAGCCCAGCCACCTGTTTTGCATCTCTGCACTTCCTGCCAGTCTCTATGCATCTCACTTTTCATTCTTGGTTATCAGGGTTCTCTCCAGGTAGTCTTCAATTGATCTTTCACAGTGGTTTTTCTGTATTTTAGTTGTATTTCCAGTTTGGTCCTGGGAGAGTGTCAGCGTTACTCCGCCACCATTTTGAGAGGGTCAGGAGGGATTTAATGGTGAACAAGAATAAAAGCTAAGTGCATCTGTATATAGTTAGGTTTGGATTTATATCCAAGGAAACATAGATTGGTTTGGAGAGAAAAAACAAAGAGAGTAAAAGACAAATCAAGTTCAAACACACTGAAAAATACTGAGAAACACTGAGACTGTGACTAAAAATAGATTCTCCAATTTCAACAATGAAAATGTAATAGTTTTGTAACAAGTAAAATCTTATTTTTTGAAGACAATATGAAGGCTTAGCATGACAAAAAGTGATTACTAACAATACACTGTTCAATAAAATACTGTACGTTTGGAGGAATCTTTGAACTCGCTAAATAGACACCATAAGCAAAGCTCACTCTCTCAAGTTAAAAATATTTTTGGTCAAGAAGTTATTATTGAAATTAAATGGTGGCAGACATGTCCAAGAAATATTGCAGAGATCTGATCCCTTTATGAATCTTGTGGAGATGACAACTAGTGGCCAACAGAACAATGTTGGAATGGTGGTAATACAAGAAAACAGTATCAGCATGTTATAAGCCTTGGAAAGAGTTATGAAGAATGGCTGTGTTCACCAGAGAAGCCAACAGCTTCCACATATCCCCTCTCTACATCACCTGTTTTACTAAAATATAAAAATCAGGTCAGATAGATTTTCATAGTGAGCTTTTTTGTTAAACAAACTTTTATAATAGTCAAAATAAAATACTGTATTATTTTAGTATCATTATAGTATTATATGAAAGATAAAACACTATAATGATAAAAATATAAATGAACCAAAATTCTCTACTTACATATTAATCTCAACTTCCTTTCCTAATAAGTAAGTAAATTGTTAAGGAGAAACAGGTAAGACAGCCTCACTCTCCAAAACCATCCCCAATGAAACTGAACAAGTACTACAATGACTGATAAAACAGAGAAGCAGCCACCTAAATTCAAAACTTATATTTTCATATCTATGTGGCCCAATATACCCAAACATATACAGGGTGTCCCCAAAAAAATATATACACACTTTGAATGGTTATAAAGTCAGTGTTTATTAACATACAGTTTGTTTTCAAAATTTAAAAGAATCTACAGAGCAAAATCATTTTTTTATCAATTCCTGTTTTCAAATTGATGACCATTCTGGTCTAGGCACTGCTGATAACTTGAAGCAATGGAATCGCAAACATCAATAATCATTTCATTTGGTGTTTGTGCACCCTCAATTCATTGACTGTTACCAGTTTTGTACCGTAAACTTTATCTTTTATGTTTCCTCATAAAAAATATTTTAAAAGTCTAATGGTACTTTAAAGTAAGTTTTCTTTGTTCAAAGCTTACTCTGGCTTCATCCATTATTTCAAATCAGTTAAACCTGAAAAGGAGTGAAAATTAAGTGAGTTGTTAGCTGTTAAAACGTGTACACATTTTTTGGGACACCCTGTATTGCAAGAATTTTAGAAGGTCTAGAGTACAAGGAAAATGAAAGCCTCCAATGGGAGGTCCTTTCACCAATATACCAACTTCTTCTCTGGGTGTTTCAGAGTCTTATTACAGATTTGAACTGTACTCCTTAAAGCTCACTCTGAAGTATTTCTACTACATAGCACTGAAGGCTTATAAAAGCCTTACATTTATGTTTTCTTCTAGTTTTGTCTATATATAGGGAAGATTTAAGGGCAGACCTTCCTGAAAGCAACATGAACTAATAGAACAAGTCCTTGCTCAGCAAGTCCTCCCATTATTTTAGAGAGAAACCTTGCTAACCTCTGACATTTGCTGATTAAGGACTGCTACTTCTTTCAATACAGATCTAATGCTGGTTTACAGTGTAAAAATAGACCCCACTGTCATGACCATGACATAAGGTTCAAAGGAAAGGCTGGGTCCAGATCAGCCAGAAAGCAAAAAAGCAGCAGATCAACTTCATGCCATGGGGTTCAAGTAAATAAAGGTCTTTTGATGGGGAATTCATGACTCATAGTATGATACTACCCTGTAACCAGCAGGGCTCCAACGGACTACATCAACACCTGGTCTAAATTGTTAAACTGTAAAAAGAGACTCCCAATTTAAAAAGAAGACAAAATCCTAATGACACTTTCAGACAGGAAGCAACATATTCTCATGTTAGAAATTCAGTAAGTGGCCTGCATAGTTGAAATGACTCTGAAACAGAGAACCACAACCCAGAATAGCCTGGACACTTCTGTTATCTCAAACAATGGGCAGTTAGCCATTCATTCCTCCCTCTTAGTATATATTCTACTTGTTTCAGACAAAGCCCATTATAAATTTGATGAGACTGCTCAAATTCAGCTATACCAGATGTTTGAAAGCTGGGGATAGGAAATATTTGTTACACAAAAATTCCTATCACAACATTTTGTACCTAAAAAATAAATACTATTTAGTAAAAAAGAAAAAAAAGTTATATTGCACAGCTATGACCAGCCTGACACTGGAAATGAAGGGGTGAATACAACAGATACGGTCCCTGCCACTGAGGAACCTACCATCTAGTGGAGAAGACAAACGCTGACCATGTTTGATGAATGTCACAAGAGAGTATGCTGAACTGTAGACTGTGGATAATGAGGATATTCCCACCCTACCCCCTTCTTAAACTTGCAGTAAAAGACCAGAAAGTTGTCAGAAGTCTTTTAAAATAACTACCCTCTCAGCTGTGATACATATAAAACATAAGCATCTTATACAAATATAAATGACCAGTAATTTTAAAAGCATATAAAATGACTACTTTTTAAACAAATATACAAGAAATATTAAAATCTAAATAAGTCCCAACCCATAAGAGTATTTGCTTTCATGTTCCCCCTACTCCTGGACTGTAACAGAAGAAGCCAACTTATTATGGTTGATACTTAGGACTTTTGCTCTTTTATTTTGTCCTCTTAGTATTATACCAGTACTACTTATTAGTATAAAATAGCTTTAGGTTCTGGCCAGTGTGGCTCAGTGGTTGAACATGGACCCAGGAAACGATTCGATTCCCAATCAGGGCAGATGCCCAGGTTGCAGGCTCGATCCCCTGTAGTGGGTGTGCAGGAGGCAGTCGATCAAAGTTTCTCTCTCATCAATGTTTTCATCTCTCCATCCCTCTCCTTCCTCTCTCTCTAAGAAATCAATAAAAACATACTTAAAATAAAATAAAACAGATTTAGAAAAGCCCAACTTTCTCCTGTGTAGATATATTAAATATTTAAATCTGGGCTCCATTAAAATTATAAACATAGTTATCTTATCTAATAAAAGAGTAATATGTAAATTGACCATCACTCCAAGACACAAGATGGCTGCCCCCATGTGGACACAAGATGGCCGCCACAAGATGGCCAGCAGGGGAGGGCAGTTGTGGGCAGTTAGGGATGACCAGGCCAGCAGAGGAGGGCAGTTGGGGGAGACCAGGCCAGCAGGCGAGGGCAGTTAGGGGCGATCAGGCTGGCAGGGGAGTGGTTAGGAGGTGATCAGGCTGGCAGGCAGAAGTCGTTAGGGGCAATCAGGCAGAGGCAGGTGAGCGGTTGGGAGCCAGCAGTCCTGGATTGTGAGAGGGATATCCAACCACCCGTTTAGGCACCACCCGTTTAGGCCCGATCCTGGTGGGATCGGGTCTAAATGGGCGGTTGGACATCCCTCAAGGGGTCCCAGATTGGAGAGAGTGCAGGCTGGGCTGAGGGACACACCCCTCGTGCACGAATTTCGTGCACTGGGCCTCTAGTAGAAACATTAAATCTCTAAAACTCTTCTCTTCTATCAATCACATGAATGTTAAGTATTATTGAAACAAAGTTCACATGTGTTCCATTCTTATATCTCTTTTAATCTTGAGACAAAGTTTTTCAAATGAAACTTCATGACTCCCCAAAGGCTCCACAAACCTTCTTTAAATACTATTTAGTTCTAGTAGACTTCAAGCTAAACAGCAATCTATATATAATAGAGGAATATGCTAATTAACTGGACACCGTAACGGGTCGACAGGACAGGAGGAAGTTGCGCGCGCATGTCGGGGACGGGGCAGCAGGGGCCTCTGTGCACAGCCTGCACTGGGGGAGGGCCTGATCAGCAGCGGCCACGGCTGCTTCCAGGACTGGAGAGGGAGGCAGGGCTGGACCAGCAGTGGTCGCGGCTGCTGCAGGGCTCAGAGAGGGAGGCAGGGCCGGACCAGCAGTGGCCATGGCTGCTGCAGGGTCGGGGAGCGAGGCAGGGCCAGACCAGCGACTCGAGGGTGGGCAGCGCCACACGATTTTGAATCGCATGCTGGGCTCCTAATATGCATTATAAAAAGCCTTTATCTGTTTTACAGGCATAAATACTTTTGTGCTGACCTGTACCTACTCTTATTTCTTAATTAAAAAGAAAGACATGCTATGAAATTGAATGTCACTGAAACAGAACCCTACTGGTACCTTCATATCATTCATTTCATATAGGCCCTTCACACAGGCCATGCCAAAACCAGGCTTTAAACAGACACTCTTGCCAGGGCTAAGACAAATGGAAACTCTATCACCAACAGCATTCTTCTTGCTTCTGATTCTAGGTGGGGAAATGCCACTAATAGTTCACAACTTTTTTCTAAGTGAATGTAGAATGGTAGAGTGAAAAAAGCAGTGTCCACAGTAAGAGAAACAGAGTTTGCGTCTAAACTTCATCACTAACTAGCGGGGCCACTATGGGTAGGTTGCATAATTTCTCTGACCTACAGCATCTGTAAAATTAGGACGGGAAAGTATTAAGAAAAAAATTGTTTTATTATCACATTAGAATCACTCTCAAGTGTTTCGAATGGCCTTATTCCATACAACGGAATATTATCCAGCAACAAAAAGGAATGAAGTTCTGTTACATACTACACCATGGATAAACCTAGAAAATGTGATAAGAGAGATAAGTGAGAAACAAAAGGACATATATTTTATGATTCTATTTATATGAAATGTCCAGAATAGGCACATTCTGTGTAGAAACAGAAAGTAGATTGGTGGTTGTCCAGAGGTGGGGGTGGGAGTGGCTGCTAATGGGTATGAGGTTCCTTTTTGAGAGGACAAAACTGTCCTAAAATTAGATTGTACTGATTGTACACTTTAAATGGGCAAATTATATGTTACGTGAATTACATATGTCTTTAAACAATGATCTTGTTCAGGATCCTGAGTTGAAAAAGGAACATGTAAATAAATATTCCCATCCTAATCCCCTCCCTAAGTATGGAGTAAAAGTAATAACTCAGCTGCGATAGATATGCATATAAAGTGACCAGACTACTTTTGTTTAACAAATACACATGAAATTACAAATACAAATGAATCTACCCCAAAAAAGAGTTACCTTAATAATGCCCTAAGTCAAAATTTGGTCTTCAGAGTCTCCATTTGGGTAGTTCTTCCTACTTGTAACACCTTTGCGATCAAAATCTTTAAATGTTCAAATCTCACCTAACTTTAAGACCAATTCGAATGTTACATCTTCCAGGAAGCCTTCCCCCTGCTCTCCCAAAAAGTAATGTCACATTTCTTTGAACTTCCATGGTCCTTCACTTCCTTAGGGCTACCTTGGACTTTCAGTCCAATATTATACTTATTCTGCCCAGTATCAACTTATTGCTTTGACATTAAAAAGGGTCTCAACAAATAACCTATTTAATAAGTGGATAATGATTGCTTAACAATTGAGAATTTCACTTTCACCTGATAAATAATAATTTTGGAAATATCCAAGTCATTTAGACTTAAGAATGGTCCATGAAGTAGCAGGGCTAAGGAATGCCCACTTTGGAAAAAACTTTCATGACCAAAATAAAACAAGATTGATTTGACATATTTATGTATATAATCCATAAGGAATTCCCAAACAGAAGCAGTGAAATAAGGACATAACCTCCCAAGGTAACTGAAAGAAACCTGAATTATATAAATTCCAGAATATTTATTTAAAAATCTGTTTTATTATTTTATAGTGATACCACATTTTTTCCTGAGTTCTATTATCAAGTTCTATTAGTTCCTCTTATTTTATGTTTCTAATATGTATCACTTCTAATTCCTTCTCCATTTTCCCCATCATACTAAAAAATCAGGCCCTCATTTTCTTCATGATCAACCAATTTTTAAAATCTCCTAATTTATCTCCGTTCCCCACAGTTCCTTCTTTCCTTCAACAATATTTATGAAGCCATTGTGTGTTGGGAAGAACTGAGGAGCACATAAAGAAATATCAAATGAGGCCTGTTCTCCAGAAACAATCAAATTGGGATGTTGACACATGAACACAATTCATCACAATACGCAGCAGCACAGATTCAAGGGCCACAAGTGACACTGGTAATTCCAAGCAATGGGTAGGTCCTCTGGCCTCCCCAGAACACAGTCTATATCTCCTTCACACTATTCTCATCCTCTCTCTCCCTCTTTGTTCATCATACTGGATGAGGTCTTCTGTTACACTGCCCATATGTCATGCACTGACCCTCTCCAATTTCTCTCCTACTTGCCTCCTAAGCTAATCAAGACAATCTACTTGGGGTAACCTGGAAGTGACTTACTCACAAGTACCTTTTGTTCATGATTGACTGATTATTTGTCACCACAATTCTCCCCACTTTCTAATTCATATCTACCACCGATCTCAGGTCCTTTATTTTGTATGTATTTGGAAGTATGTAACTACATGTAATTTTTTTTCAGATTAAAACTGGTGGATCTTATCCCTTCATATTTGTCTCACAGTATTTATTACAGTGTTTCCTAACTAAGAGTATATCTCAAACCACCTATGAAGCTTCTTTAAAATACAAAGGTCTTTACCCAACCCCCTGGGAAAGCTCCTCAGTAAGAATGGGTGGGAGATGGACAGACATCTTTATTTCTAAAAAGCCCCATAGGGGATTCTGATGCACATCCCAACCTGAGAACCACTGACTTATTACAACGCTCCCTGTACAGCAGACACTCAATTCTTATTAATTCATGCACTGAACCTCATAAATAACTTCTCTCTAAATAGCCTAACCAGATATCAACCCCTAGACTACACTAGCTCTGTTCCAAGTGCAACATATGGTTTTAAGATTTCATTTCCTGAAGTACTCCTTGGAGGGACACTATTACCTTGTCTCTTTACATTGTCTCCTATTTGTTGAAAAATGGAGGCCTGGAATGTAGCCATGTTAGACAACACCGCATAGGAATGTACTCTGGAGTCTTAGATTAAAATTGGTTATATATAAAAAAAGAACAATGTAGAACTAGACATTCCGAATGAACACATTCTTACTGAATAGAATCTTGCTAAATCTATACAGAAGGCAGATCAGAAAGTTGGTCAACAGTGTCTCCTCCAGGTCTTCCTACTCCCCAGTGTCCTAAACTGCCTGAGACAGTTGAGGGGCCCCTGAACACTGGTGAAGACTTTAGCTGCTCAAGTGCCTCTAGTGCAGTAAAGTGCTCTAATCAGATAAGTAACCGAGCCCCACCTAGACCCGCAGTTGCCTCCCAACCACCCTGACACACTATTTGCAGAGCTCAGTGGGGGAGCAGCATGAACTTTTCCCAGAGCCGGTCAAGTCAAGTCGTTCCTCACAGGCGGCAGCAGACTGACTCACCAGCCAGGGTGGGAAGGAAAAGTGTGATGGGCCCAAGGGGTGTGAGGAGACTGGTCACAGCACCTCCTTTCCTACTTCAGAAGTGGGCTCTGCCTTCTGCAGGAATCACCTGTTATTAATCACAGCTGTGGTCTACAGAACCTGCAGAACCACGCAGCCACCCCCGGGAGAGTTGTGGACTGGGGAGGGGACCCCGGTCCTTCTCTCTGGCAGGGGCCCGCACGTCCCAGACTCCACAGGCCTCTCCCAGCAGCTCCATCTTGCTTCCCGCCAGGGGGAGGGGCCGAGAAGGAGGGCTCGGAGTCTGGAAAGGCCCCAATGGGAGGAAGCCGTTTGACAGCAGGTAAAGCTACGTGGAAATCGCCAAGGGAGGGTAAAAAAATGAAAGGCAGCAGAGTTAAGTGAAAGGGATTAGTTAGTGGTCATGAATTACTACATATAAAGAAATTACACGGTGTCTGAGAATGACAGGGGTGTGAGCCGAAGTAGAATGCCCGGGAAGGGAGGAGGAGACAGAGAGATGAGCAGCCAGTACAAGTGGACAAAAGGGCCCGCGGCAGGGAGCACGGGGGAAGAGTGGTGGGTGAGGCAGGTCTCAGGGTCAGGGGCAGAAGTATTAAAAAGGAGAACGGCGTGGCTCTGGAATCCCAGGAAGGAAAGGAAAGGAATTAGTTAGGGGAGCCCCTCAGCCCATAGGCCAGACAGGGGAGGCCTAAAACGGAGCCGAGAGTACGGCTGTCAACGTGAGGGGCGACAGCCTGCTGAAGGAAAGGGGCCATCTGTCATCCAAATAACTACCATTTATTAAGCACTTAGTATGGTTCATACGCTGTGCTAAGCACTTTATAATACCGCCTCGCTGAATCTTCACAACAAACCCACAAGGTAAGCATTATTATGATTGACCCCATTTTATAGATGAGGAAACTGAGGCCCAGAGAAGCTCAGAGGCATGCTCAAGGTCACAAAGCGAGGGAGTATGAATTCGAACCCATGGCCGTCTGGCTCCAGAGGCCAGGTGCAAAGCCACAGGCTGTGAATGGGCAAAGGGGAGCCTCAAGGCGGACTGGGAACGTCTCCCGCCCGGTTCCGCTCCCCACCCCAGGCCCAGCGCGCTCACCCGGACGAGGTTGCTGACGGCCGCCTGCACGGCGGCCACGGGCGCGGTGAGGTCAGGGATGGCTTTGCCGTCCACCTCGCCTTCCTCGTGCATAATCACCAGGTGCGAGATCTGCTGCGCCACTGGCTCCAGGATGCTCTCAATCGTGCGCGTATGGAACACCGGCATCGCGGCGGTGAGCGGGGCGGCGAACCGCGGGCTACAGAGAACTGGGAACAGCGGGGTGGGGAACCCGCGGACAGACGGACTCTGAGCCGCGACTGGAGTCCGGGCTTCCCTCGGCGTTGCGAGCCCCACGGGCGCCCCGCCCCCCTCGCGTCGTCGCGCCCAATGGCAGCGCCGCTCAGACCTTGGCTGCCACTCCTATTGGTCCCACTTCGAAATGCTCCGCCCCCTGCCCCGCCAACGAGATCCCGCCCAGCCCCACCCCATTCCCAAGGGAGGGGCCTGGGATTGGGCTGCGCCGCGGGGATTGCGACTGGATTCCCAAACCCTAACGCCGGGAGCGCCTTATAAGGGCATGGTGGGAGCGGACGTGCGGCTGGATCGGTGGCCCCGCCCCCGGGCCGCCTCCCGGCCGGGTTCTGCGGAACTCCGCCCATCTGCGGAGTCACCTCAGGGGGCGGGGTCTCACCTCCCGCTGGCTGCTGTGCGCTGAGACCAGGGAGACACCCTCTGTCTCCTCGTCCCCTTCCCAACTTTCCCTTCACAAGAGGCCCTCAAAATACTCACTCCATTTCCTCTTAGTAGTATGTGGAAACGTTTTTAGTAAAACATTCAAAGAACAGAAGTGCATAGAGAAACATGAGCGTCCCATTCATTCACAAACACTCCACCCACTCTCCTCAAAGATACTATACACAGTTTGGTGTGCCTCTTCGTAGAACTTTGTCTATTCGTTTTTCTGTGCATATATATTTTCTAAATAAATGGGATTAAACATTTTCCTAGAACTTGATCTTTTTTCCTCTTAATTAGGAAAAATTCCTGGTTATCTTTCTACCTCATTCTTTTTAAGGGCAGCATGGTATTTCATTGCATGAAATCAAACACTTGCCCAGTAGTCGACATTTAGGTTGGATTCTGTTTTTCACTATTAAAAAATAATTCTGCATGACCATATTGCACTAGCTTCTGTGTTGTACACATGTCGTATTTATCTAGGACAGATACCTAGAAATGAAGTGAAAATGCTAAAGTATGTTCTTTTTACATTTTGATAGATAAATCAAATTATAGATTGCTCTTGCAGCACATAGTGTATAAGACATCTTCTAAATGTCTTCCTCGCCTCAAATTCTCTTTCGCCCGTGCTTTCTCATTCCAAAATAAAACACTTTCACTAATACCTCCAAGCAGAAGATGCTCAATTCAAATGAAAATATTTCTCAAGGGCCCACATATCACAAGAGGCTAATAATCTATGTGTGAATTGTTCTGTGTATTTTCTGAAATTATTTTTATCTGGTAATATATATCCCTTTCTGCTGTGCATGTTGCCAAATCCTGTACTTTTCCTTTCCTAATACTTTCACTTTTTATTAATTTTTTAAGTTTTCAATTACAATTCACATTCAACATCACTCTGTATCAGTTTCAGATGTATACTAAAGCAGCCAGAAAATCATGTATCCTACAGAGTGGTCCCCCCACTGCCCCAAGTGCCCACCTGGCCCCACACATACTAGTATTCATAAGGATGTTATTGACTATATTCACTATGTTATAATCCACACCTCTGTGGCTATTCTATAACTACCAATTTGTACTGCTTAATCCCTTTACCTTTTTCACCCAAACCCAACCCTCCTTTCCTCTGACTATTTTCACTCTTTTATTACTGCTTTCATGTCTCTGTAGGTAACGTATTTCTATACCTCTATTTTAAAATAACATTTATTGAGTACTTTCTAAGTTCTAGGCACTGTATAAACCCTTTGTTTAAGATTACCAACTACTGGCCCTAGCCAGTCTCTCAGTGGTTGGAGTGGCAGCCCTCAGACTAAAAGATCCCCGGGTTGATTCCAGGCAAGGGCACGTGTCTTGGTTGCAGGTTCCCAGGCCCTGGTCAGGGTGCATGCAGGAGGCAACCAATCCATGTGTCTCTCTCACATTGATGTTTCTCTCTATCTCTCCCTTTCCCTTCCACTGTCTCTAAAACTCAATGGAAAAATATCCTTGGGTGATAATTAGCAAAACAAACAAACAAGATTACCAACTACTCAATTTGTGGGCCCAGTACAAAATGAAAATATGGATCGTTTGCTCAAAAAGCAGGAAAACGGTGCTGTTAAAGATACTACAGTATAAACCTTGTTCCTTTCTTTGGTATTCTCTCTCTCAACCTGTCATGGTATTTTTTTATTTGCTATTTAATGTGGCACTTCCTGGGCAGGGGAATACCTTTGTGGTAAATACAGACCCCTTTACAGGAACTTGGGGGACCATGCCTGGCTGCCTGAAAACCTCTCCTGCCAGCTGCTGGACTGACATGAGGTTCCCTGCTAGGGACAAAGAGGCCAAGCCAGGCATCTCCCCTCATCACAGGCCTGCCTCCCAACCCACAACAAATAGGTGACTTCCAAAGGTATTGCAACCTCCACACTGAGACTCCCAATTACTGGAGGGAAGGCAAGAGGCTCGTCCTGGGGCATTGAGAGCTTGGGTTGAGAATGGCCACCTTCTTGCCTCACCCCTAGACACCATGGATAGCACACATGGAACCCTGCCCCAAGACAGAACAGAGGGCAGCAGTGGTCACTAGACAAGGGTGGGGTCAAGAAGCTAGAAGTTGGGGGAGCAAGCAGCTGAAAACCCATCCAAGGGAGGTGATTGGAGACAGGACTAAGCAAAAGATGAGGCTTCAAGCCTTCAGTGCACCTTCATTATCCCATTGGACTTCTAAAATACTCAAAGAAGCCCTAGCTCAGTGGTCGGCAAACTCAGTAGTCAACAGAGCCAAATATCAACAGTACAACGATTCAAATTTCTTTTGAGAGCCAAATTTTTTAAACTTAAACTTCTAACGCCACTTCTTCAAAATAGACTCGTCCAGGCTGTGGTATTTTGTGGAAGAGCCACACTCAAGGGGCCGAAGAGCTGCATGTGGCTTGTGAGCCACAGTTTGCCCACCACTGCCCTAGCTGGTTTGACTCAGTGGATAGAGCATCGGACTGGGGCCTGAAGGGTCCCAGGTTCCATTCCGGTCAAGGGCACATGCCTGGGTTGTGGACTCAATCCCCAGTAGGGGGCGTGCAGAAGGCAGCCAATCAATGATCCTCTCTCATCATTGATGTTTCTATCTCTCTCTCCCTTTCCCTTCCTCTCTGAAATCAATAAAAATGTATTTTGAAAATAAAATAAATAAATAAAATACTCAAAGATAAAATTATAAAGAATCAAAACTGTGACTGCAGAGCATTAGACCCCAATGTGATGCTCTTCTGAGCACAGGGCCCCACGTAACTACACTGACTGCACACCCATGACTTGGCCCTAATGACCTAGCAGGTAACCCAGGTCTGATCATGACTGACATTTAATTACTAAGCAGCTACCTAGGAACTTCCATTTCTTTTGGAGACCCTCACCAAAACTAATAAAAATTTTGTCTAGTCCTAACACGGCTCCCAAGCTTTCTTCTCTGCTCATTATTTCACATGGAGAGATACAACAGTCTCGCCCACTTACCACAGTTTTGCCTCCCGCAGTTTCAGTTACCCAAGGTCAATTGCAGGTCCAAAATATTTTTTTTAATTCCAAAAATAAACAATTCCTGAGTTTTAAATTGTGTGCCATTCTGAGCAGTGTGGAAAAAATCTCTCGATGTTTCACTCTGTCCCACCCAGATGTGAGTCAGCCCTTTGTCTACCGTATCCAAGCTGTATCCTTGCTAACTCCTTTGTCACTTAGTAGCTGTGGAGGTTGTCAGATGGATTGTCACAGTATCACAGTGCTTGAGTTCAACTAATCCTTATTTTACTTGATAACGTCTCATTCACCTCACTTCATCTCATCGTGTGTACATTTCACATCATTACAAGAAGAAGGGTGAGAGGTAATACTTTAAACAATAAAAAAAAAAGGAGGGTGAGTACAATACAGTAAGATATTGTATGTGTGAGAGAGAGAGACCACATTCACATAACTTTATTACAGTACAGGGTAGGACAAAAGTAGCTTTACAGTTATATGTGAAATACAGAGTTTATTTTTGTATCATTACAAGAATTGTATTATTTTTCATACAAACAACTGCGAAACTACTTTTGCACCACCCTGCACATATTGTTATAATTGTTCTATTTTATTATTACTTAGTGTTAATATCTTGTGTAATTTATAAATTAAACTTTATTATTGGTATGTATAAGAAAAACATAGAGGATTCGGTACTATTCATGGTTTCAGGCATTCAGGTGATCTTAGAACACAAGGATAAGGGGGTACTAATGTAGTAACATATGAATGATGGAACTATGTGTGATTTTTTTTTCCTGTAATCCTCACTCTGCCTCCACTTTGCTGATCATATACTTAGGTGCAGTTTAACACGTTCTTGTGTCCTATGTATTTCCTACAAATTGGCAGCAAGATTCAGAGAACTGATCATGCAATAGTCTTTTTAACTGCAACATAGTATTTCTGCCTCTAGTCTTCTAATACGGGCTCCTCCTGACTGGCCATATTAACCTCCTTGAATAACATAATTTCATTTAAGGTTTTTCTGTTACAAAATTGATTAGGGGGGCAGAAAAATGATTCCCAGTTAGGGCCACTGTCTGTGTGGAGTTGGCACGTTCTCCCTGAGACTGTGTGGGTTTTTCCAGGTACTTCACTTTCCTCCCACATCCCAAAAATGTGCAAGTGAGGTGACTTGACAGGTCTAAATTGTCCCGGTCTGAGTGCGCATGTATGTGAGTGTGACCTGCAGTGGGATCTTGTCCTGTCCAGGGTGGGTACCTGCTTTGCACCTGAGCTGCTGGAATAGGTTCTGGCCCCCTGCAACCTAAACTGGAATAAATGGGTTGGAAAATCATTATCTTACTTGTTTTTATTATTCTTTCTTAAATGTATGCAGAACTCACATTTATTTCAATGTTTAATATTAGAGGTGTTTGGGTCTCTATTTAGAAATTTGGAAACAATTCTGTGACCAGAAATATGCCATAGAAGCTTAACTCTACTTTATATCAATTAGCCTACAGTCCAATTGGTTTCATTATAGGTCCTTTTGCATGAAGTCAGTTTCCAAGAACCTATCAATGACGTTAAGTGAGGGCATACTCTACACCATTGCCCACCCAGACCATGTGTTCCCCCCCATCCATATCCATATCCAATTCTTTTTCCCTCTCCCTGCCTCCCCACATGCACCCTCTGAAATCTTCTGTGGCACCCGTTACACATGGTAATGTCAATACCCATCACAGTCTGACCTCTGACCAACCTTACCTTCTCCTTCCCACCCAGACTCACAGGCAGGTGGGTTAAACAGTGCAGAGGAGACGAGCTAGAGTCATCCAGAGCTCAAGCCATAATCCCAACTTGACAACTTGATCGGGCTTGGCCTCTGGCAAGTGGCTTTCTTCTCTCTGCCTGAATTGCTTTCTTTGTAAAAGTGACATATGACCCTCACGGAATTTGTGTAAGGGGAGCTATTATTATTATTATTATTATTGGAGCCGTCACCAACAGACGTGTTTACAGTCTCCAGTGATCCTTGTTGGAGTTTCACTTTGGAGCCTTTGCCTACACTCTTTCACATTGGAGAGCTCTCTCTGCTTGTCTAAGCCTTACCTACTGTGGTAGGTAAAAGTCTGAGACAGCTCTCTAGATTTCTCGGCCCTGGTAGACTCCCCTGGAGTGTGAATGTAATGGATTTTACTTCTGTAGTTAGACGACATTATCAAATTTAAGATGGGAAGAATATCCAGTCAGGCCTGACCTAACCACATTAGGCCTTTTAAAGCAGAGAGTTTTCTCCAGCTGGTCACAGAAGAGGAAGTTACAAATTAGAAGCACAAGAAGGGTTTGACAAGCTGTTGCAAGATTGAAGATGCAGGAGGCTGCCTGTCAAAGGATGCAGGCACCTGAAGGAGCTGAGAGTGACCCCTTGATGGCGGACAGCAGGAAAAATGGACCTCGTTCCCATAGCAACAAGGAACTGACTTCTGCCAACAAGAAGAGGGATCTCAGAAACAGGTTTCCCCCAGAACTCAGTTCATTTTGATTTCAGCCTCGTGATGCTAAGCAGAGAACCCAGCCACACCTTGCAGAATTTCTGACCTACACAATTGTAAAATAATAACTGGGTATGGTGAGGTAATTTAAGCAACAGAAGAATAACCATAGAATGCTAAACTATCTACCTTCTAAACCCACTTCTTCTAGTCATTTATGACTTCTCACCACAAGTCCCAAGCGTGAAATGTTTGTACAAATTCTTTCTCCTTCATAGCACTTATCACAATTGTCCTTCTATTATGCAACCATTTTACATTTCTCTCCTGTGTATGACAGAGACGGCTCGATGTTCCTCAGCATCTGTGCAGGTCTTTCTCCACAGAATTGGAACCTCAGATGTATAGCTGGGCACTTAGCCACGTGGTTTTAGTTTGTCACTTGACAGGTTACAACGCTTGGGTTTTCTCATCTCTAAAAGGAGGATAAGAATGGTTTTTATCTCCTTGAACACAAAGCACTTAGCCCATAATAAGCATTCAGAATATGCTACCAGAGACAGAAAGGACAATTCACAGCCTGCACTAGACTAAGAACCATCATGGAACTAAGTCACAATGAGGCAGTCGAGCCCAAGAGGTCAAGTTCCATAGGCTGGAGGGTAAGAAGGAGTTTATGGGACAGCGGAACTAAATCTGGCCTCAAAGGAAGAATAATATTTGGTTAGGCAGGCAAGACAGCAGACATTCCAGAATGAGTAAGGCCTGGAGGTGGGAGCATGTTCCGGACAGTGATTAAATTAGTCAGACAGAAATAAATATTCATGCAACTCAACGATAAGGGCGAAAAGGTAAATTGCCACAAGATTATAACCTGCAGAGGTTGAAACTGTGTGATTTTTGCTCGTGATGTGGCTAGCTCAACATTTCTCTTTGTCAAGTAATTAGTTTGAAGGACACACTAATAAGAGGGAACATTGTCAGATATGCAAAACTTCAGCATTTCTCGGTCAGAGATAACTGGGGAAGGGTAATGGCAATTATTTTACACAATGCCACGGGACATGGGAAACAGATTCTTTTAAGTCCATAGTAATTCTCTGAGGTAGGTAGAAAAGGAGAAGTACAAACCTCTTTTATTACACAGACGGGGAAATTGAGACATAGTAGCAACTGTCAGTGTGAGTACACTTTGTGGCCGTGGTAGTCCAGAGTAGAGCTGGATATAAAACCTATGTTCTGTATTTAGTTGGGAGGCTGTTTCTCTCCATATTTCTGTGCTCTCGCCCTGATTACTTCTTGCACTGCTATATATTGGTGATGTGTCTAAAAGTTACTTGCACGTTCTCAGTACACTCCAGTGCACCTGAAGCCCAGTGAACTTACAGCTTACGTACGGACTACATTCCCCCAGCTCACCACAAAGGTGCCTCCTCTCTATGTAGGCCCCTGACCAGCCCCTTCCCCACACTGTCCCCACATCAGAACCTCACAGTGGCTCAATCATTTCTTCCTTCCCTTCTCCAAATGCTGCATATACAACACCCCACCTTTCACCCACACCCAAAACCAAAACCACTTCCCCAGCCACTTTGAAAACAAAGTGATTCTTCTCTTCCTCCCCCCCGCCCCCAATTTTATTGAGGTATAATTAACAAGTAAAAATTGTGTGTGTGTGTGTGTGTGTGTGTGTGTGGTGCACAACATGGTGTAGTGGGGTTTTTTTTGTGGGGTTTTTTTAAATCCTCACCCAAGGATATTTTTCCATTGATTTTTAGACAGAGTGGAAGGGAGGGGGAGAGACTGACAGAGAGAAACATTGACTGGTTGCCTCCCACACACACCCCTACTGGGGCTGGGGATCGAGCCTGCAACCTAGGTATGTGATCTTGACCAGAATTGAACCTGCGACCCTTCAGTCCTCAGGCTGATGGTCCAACCACTGAGCCAAAACAGTTAGGGCTACAACATGATTTTTTAAAATTTTTAATATTTATTTATTTTAAATACATTTTTATTGATTTCAGAGAGGAAGGGAGAGGGAGAGATTGAAACATCAATGATCAGAGAATTACTGATCGGCTACCTCCGGCATGCCCCCTACTGGGGATCGAGCCCACAACCCAGGCATGTGCCCTGACCAGGAATCAAACCCTGACCTCCTGATTTATAGGTCGATGCTCAACCACTGAGCCACACCGGCCAGGCTACAACACGATGTTTTTATAACCATATACGTTGTGAAATGATTACCACAGTCAAACTAATTAATATATCCATCACCTCATAGAGTTACTATTTTTTGTGGGTGTGGTGAGAATACTTAAAATCTACTCTTAGAAAATTTCAAGTAGCCAAAACCGGTTTGGCTCAGTGGATAGAGCGTCAGCCTGCGGACTGAAAGGTCCCAGGTTCGATTCCGGTCAAGGGCATGTACCTTGGTTGCGGGCACATCCCCAGTGGGGGGCGTGCAGGAGGCATCTGATCGATGTTTCTAGCTCTCTATCCCTCTCCCTTCCTCTCTATATAAAAAATCAATAAAATATATTTGGAAAAAAAAAGAAAATTTCAAGTATACAAGATATTATTATCCTGCTTAATATGCTAAGTGTCAGGTCATCCAGTCGGTCATTCAACCAATCAAAGCTATGATTTGCTGACCACCACAGGGCAGACGCTCCAACCGGTAGGTTAGCTTGCCAATTGGGACTGAGCGAGATGCGGCCGGACATGCCCTGGAGCCCTCACACAGTCCCTCCCCATCAGGAGCAGCGAGCAAGCGGGTGGTAAGGAACGAGGGGTTCTGGACTAAGAGAGGGATGTCCGCCTGCCGGCTTAAGCCCGATCAGGGGGATGGGGCCTAAGCTGGCAGGCGGATATCCCCCAAGGGGTCCCAGACTACAAGAGGGCACAGGCTGGGCTGAGAGACCTTCTCCCCACCACAGTTCATGAATTTTGTGTACCGGGCCTCTAGTTAACTATAATCACTATGTTGTACAATTAGGTCTCCAGATTTATTCGCATCATAATTGTTTGTACCTGATTGAACTGTATGTCCCCCTTTCTCCCATCACTCCTCCATCCCATTCGCTGGTAACCACCTTCTAGTCTATTTCTATGAGTTAGATTCCACATATAAGAGATATCATGAAGTATTTATCTTCATGTGCCTGGCTTGTTTCACTTAGCATAAGGTCCTCCAGTTCATCCATGTTGTCATAAATGGCAGAATTTTCTTTTTTTTAGAAAAAAAAAAGGCTGAATAATACACCACTATATACACATACCATATTTTCTTTATCCTTCAATGGACACTTAGGTTGTTTCCTTGTCTTGGCTATTGTGAATAATGCTTCAATGAACATGGGAGTCCAGATAGTCCTTCAAGATCTAGATATCATTTCCTTTGGATATATAACCAGAAGTGCGATTGCATTTTCTAAAGAAAAAATCTAAATGGTCAACAGGTACATAAAAAGATGTTCAATATCACTAATCTTCAGGAAAATGCAAGTCAAAACCACATTGAGATACCACTTCACATCTGTTAGGATGGCTAGTATTACAAAGTGGAAAAAAAAAAAAAGGTCTGACCAGTGTGGCTCAGTGGTTGAGCTTCAACCTATTTCAACCTATGAACCAGGAGGTCACGGGTTGCAGGCTGAGCTGTGTGCGGGCTTGGTCCCCATGGAGGTAGCCAATCAATGATTCTCTTTCATCATTGATGTTTCTATCTCTCTCCCTCTTCCTTTCTCTCTGAAATCAATAAAAAATATTTTAAAAACGCAGCCCAGCCAGTGTTGCTCAGTGGTTGAGCATCAACCCATGAACCAGGAGGTCCCCAGTTTGATTCCCAGTCAGGGCACATGCCCAGGTTTTGGGCTTGGTCCCAATAGGGAGCGTGCAAGAGGCAGCCAATCAATGATTCTCACTCATCATTGCTATTTCTATCTCTCTCCGCTTCTCCCTTCCTTTCCCTGAAATCAATAAAAACATTTTTCTTAAAAAAACAACCAGAGAAAACATGGAAGCATGGAACAGAAGCATAGAGGGAAGGCGGGGGAGGGAGTGGGTGGGTGGGAAGTAATCAACCAAGAACCTTGTATGAATATATGCAAGGGCTATAGCCACAGAAAATGGGGTGGTGAGGGTCTGGGGGCAGGGTGAGGAGGGCTAGAAGGGGTTAATGGCGGGAAAGGAGGGCATATGTAATACTTTCAACAATAAAGAATTATTATTTTAAAATAATGAAAAATAAAAAACAGCCATAGAAAAACAAAACTTTATATAGAGAGCAACAAAAATAAGAATAACCTCAGACTTCTCATTATAAACAATGCAAGTCAGAAATTAATAGAGTGATATCTTTAAAATACTGAAAGAAAGGAAAAACTGTCAACTTCAAATTCTATGCCTAATGAAAACATCTTTCAAAAATGAAAGCAAAATGAAGACTTTTTCAGATATAGAAAATTGAAAAAGTTTTCACTAGTAGATGTGCATACAAGGAATGTTAAAGGAAGTCGTTCAGACAAAAGGAAAATTATATCTATACAAAGGAATAAAGAGTACAGTTGGCCCTCCATATTCCTGAGTTCTACCAATTCAACCAACCACGGATTAAAAATATTTTGTGGGGGAATGTTACATTGTTGCTGATATGTGCTGTGTACTATGTAGTTACGCCTACAATGGTTGAGTCTGTACTGAACATGTGCAGATTTTGTTTTCTTGTCACTATTCTCTAAACAGTACAGTATAACAACCATTTATATTGTATTAGGTGTTATAAGTAACATTTACATTATATTAGGCATTATAAGTAATCTAGAGGTTATTTAAAGTATACTGGAGGATTATGTAGCTTATATGCAAATACTACATCATTTTATATAAGGAATTTGAACATTTGAGGATTTAGGTAACCATGGGGGTCCTGGAACGAAACCTTCACAGAAACCAAGAAATGATAAATAATCGTAAATATGTGGGGAAGAATACACAAATAGGAGTTTACTGTGCTCTCATGAAGGTTGGAGATCAACAGTAGGTGACTTTCATTCAGGTGATTAGTCTTCAAGGATTCCAGCTCTTTTCAATCTTCATTCTGCCATACTTGATATTTGGACTTTTCATCCTAATGTTTATTGCCTCAAGGAGGCTTCTTCTTCAAGAGTTTCTATTCATCTATCAGTGAGGGAAAACTTGCCTAGAAGCTCCTCAGGAGACTTCTACTTCAGTCTTTTAGCTGAGTTGGGAGGCTATAAAGTGAGTAGCTTGCTTTTACAACCTCTGAAATGGAAGGAGGAAAGAGAAAGGGTTAGTTAGGAGTGGTGGCTGAGTTAACCTACTAATAGTGTTGCCATAGGATATTAACTAAAGCATATGTCTGGAATTGAGATGAAACCCCAGGGGCAGTTATCTGTCATATTATGTAAGGTCCATTCGTTAATTAAGGCAGGGACTAAAAGCACAAAGACAGGATCCCACAGATAGATTGGAGGGATAAGTCCCCTGCCCCTGCAACCCTATGTGAATCTGAGACCTGTAGTAGCCCAAGATTCTGTTCTTTGTGGCTATTCTTTGTTGACTGCATAACAGATCCAAACAAGCCACCTCAAAATAGAGATACCACTTCACATCTGTTAGCATGGCTATTATTAAAAAGTAAAAAAATAACAATAATACTCTACCTGAGTATTATCATTATCTGCCCTTGAGCCAAAAGATGTTTAGAGCTCTTGGCCCACCCAAGGAGCACTCCTTTTCTTCATCAATACTAAGCAAGCCACAGAAGAGAGCAAATGCATTGTCTACCTTTTTCCCTCTTCCTTTCTATCTCTTTTCTGTTCCCCAGGTCAAGAAGAGTAAATCAATAAGAGAAGCCTAAATCATCGCCTTTGGTCTTATTCCTTTTCTACGTAGACTTTGGTTAAAGCCATCTGCTACTTAGAAAAGTTAAAGAAACTTGATTAGGGCTTTAAAATTAAACCAAAGGGGTATGGAAAGAGAGCAATAACTTCAAATACTGTAAGAAAAAATATAATAAAGAGGCTGTTATCATGTCATTTAGGGCTAAAGAAAAAAAAAATCATCAGCTTAAGCAAGTTGTAGTTATCAGCCCAAGAAACTGAAACACAGTTAAGACCAAAGGTAGAAAAGTCTGTATTGAGCTCTGCCTTTTTTACCTTCTGAGTTCTATGGCATTGAACACTCAACGTGTTTATTCTATTCTTCTGTTAACATACACACCATTTGCTTTGGAGAATTCCTCTCCTACTTCATATGACCTGTAGGGCTCTTAATTATTGTTACCTCTTTTCTGTATTATCTCCCCTCACTATTACCAAAGTGGAATGAATATGACCCAGGATTGACCAATCATAGTATCCCACCTCTTTAATTACAGTCAACCATTCAAGAGTAGGCACATAACCCCAGCAGAGCCAATCAAAATCTTTCCCTGAAGTTGATAGGTGGAGAGAAGAGAGAGAGAGAGAGAGAGAGAGAGAGAGAGAGAGAGAGAGAGAGAGAGAGAGAGAGAGAGAGAGAGATTCTCTATTAGAGTTACTAAACTTGAAAGATGTGAAATTGGAGTTGTTGGAGCCATTTTCCCCAGAGGCCTATCTAGTGTAGGGAAAAAAATGAGGCCAACCCATTGAACAAAGCAGAGTCCAAAGCAAGAGAAGGCAGGAAAATTTGGCCTGTTGTTTGAGCCCCTGAGTCACTTGTGCTTAGAGCCAGAGCCTGCCCTCAACTATCCAAATATAGAATCCAATAAGTTAAGTTAAATTAGGATTCGTCCATCTGCAGTCAGAAGAGCCCTGATTGCTATTCCTTCTCTCTTATCTATATCCCTGGTCTGAGAAAAGGAAAGAAAGACTATACTAAATTATTTGCACCAGCTTAGGAAGAAGATCAAGGCATTAAAATCACTCAAAGAAGCCTGGCCAGTGTGGTTGAGCATCAACCTATGAGCCAGGAGGTCATGGTCGATTCACAGTCAGGGCACATGCCTGGGTTGTGGCTCAATTGCTGGAGGCAGCCAATTAATGATTCTCTCATCACTGATGTCTCTATCTCTCTCCCTTCCTCTCTCTGAAATCAATTTTTTTTTTTTAAATCACCCAAAGAAGAGGGATGTTGTTTCTCCTTTTTCACCACCCCCAAACACACCTTCCAGTATTAGGTACACATTTAGTATTTTTATTTGGAAACTCATTTTGAGAAGAGCATAGTATTGTATTGGGGTATCATGGATAATTATCTATAATAATAAAAGCATAATATGCTAATTAGACTGGACAGCCGAACAACCTTCCAGACATCATTCTGGACGTCTTTCTGGATGAAGCCATGGTGGTGGGGGCCAAGGCAGAGGCAGTTAGGGGTGATCAGCAGGCAGGCGAGTGGTTAGGGGCAATCAGGTAGGCAGGCAGAAGGGTTAGGGGCAATCAAGCAGGCAGGCGAGTAGTTAAGGGCAATCAGGCAGGCAGGCAGGCAGGCAAGCAGTTAGGATATCAGGCAGGCAGGCAGAGGGGTTGGGGTTATCAGGCAGGCAGGCAAGTGGTTAGGGGTGATGAGGCAAGCAGGTGAGCAGTTAGGAGCCAGTGGTCCCGGGTTGCGAGAGGGTGCAGGCTGGGCTGAGGGACCTTCCCGCCTCCAGTGCACAAAATTTGTGCATAGGGCCTCTAGTATTACTATATTTCCCAAGAGAACTCTTGTTTTCTCTCCATTGTGTGACCATTACACATTTTGCTTTATAAAAACAGGTTTTATATTTATTTTGCTACATTTTCTAAAGATTCTTATAATTACCTCTGATATGGTAATGTACATACATTGTCTCATTTGAAACTAAAATCAATAAAGTCTTTCATTCATCTCCATTTTACAGAAGAGGAAACTGCATTTCAAAGAAGTTAGGAAATTTACCCAAAGTTCCTGTAGTAAGTCTTAGACACAGAAATTAAACCCAGCTCTTTCTAGTTCCTTCTCAAGCCTTTCCACTGCTTTCAAAGATGCCCCTGAAATCCAGTTTGCTAAAATCTTTGTTAATGATAATATATGGAGTTTTAAGCAAACTTGCCTGTCCTTTTTGTTACTTAAGAAAATGCTTGGTCAAAATAGTTGAATATACATAAATGTTTGCTGTATATTGCTTACGTTTCTGATACACTGAAAAAAAAACAACCTTTTCTCTTCCTCTTCCTTTTAATTGGGGCCGAGCTTTCTACTGGTACACAGTCAGGGGTGGAGGTAGTCATGTCAGGGGGTTAAGTAAATAAATAAGTACAGATTTCTCACGGTCAGAAAAAGGAGTTATAAATATGGAAACTAGGACGTCTGTATTAGACTCTGGGTCTTGCACAGGAGTTGGAGATATCATTCTCATGGTCTGATTAGACAGACAGACATATTTTGTGTGGTGCGTGCGTGCGTGCGTGTGTGTGTATGTGTGTGTGTTCTAACTGTTCACTGAGAGGATCTAGAAGCAATGGTAGTCCTATAGGAATGAGTAGACTTAGATCTTTGTTTCTAGATATTACTATCCACTAGGAAGACCCAGGGCTCCTTAAAGAAATGGCTGACTCCAGACCGGAAACAGGGGAAATACAAGATGTGTTTGTAGCATTTTATGACACCAGAGAATAAAGAATTCTTCAAAGACTGATGGGGACTTGTCCACAAGACACAGTAAGCAGCCTGAAGGGGCTGGCCAAGTCTGGAACAAAATAAATAAAGTTAATAACAGATTGTAACCCTGTGAATAATAGAGAAATCCTAGGTCCATATTGATATTAATTAATTAATTAGGGGAAAATATAAACTTTATCCTACCCAATAAATCTAGAATTAGAAAACCCTGTTTCATATTAGAAAACCCTGTTTGGTAATCATCAGACTAATGATTTATTCAGGTTAGAATCATTAATGGATGCTAAAACTGGTGAAAGTTTGATGAGAAACATGATATTTACATGATCTCAAATATTCTCGCCACAAAATAATGATTAATTACTTTACAATGGAAAGCCTGGCAGATACCATCTTAACTAAGTGATCAAAGTTACCACCATGTGTCAAACTGACATCTTGTGCTCCTCAGATGATGCCTGGAGACTAGTACAGCATGACTACTGTGATATTCCTGACAAAATGCATAAATTCTAAAGAAACATCAGGCAAAAACCCATTGTTGAGGATAGTTCTCAAAGCCATTTGCTTGGGATCTTCAAAACTGTCAAGGTCATGAAAGATAATTGAGAAACTGTTCCAGACTGAAGAAGACTAAAAAGTGACAACTAAACACCATGTGTACTAGTAATCCTAGACTGACTCCCGGACCTGTAAGGGACATTACTGAGACAACAGGTGAGCTTTGAATTGGGACTGTCGATTAGCTATGTTATTGGATCAATGTTGATTTCCTAATTTTGATTGTTGAACTGTATCCTTACACTGGAGAAATAAATATAAACTGAAATATTAAAGGGTAATGAGGCATCATGTCTACAATTTATTCTCAAATTATTCAGAAATGGTGCATGTAGGATCAAAGTGAAAGGTATATGGAAACTCTGTGTACTATTTTGCAGCTCTTTCTGTAAATTTAAAATTATATCCAAATAAAAGGTTTTAAAATGCAAAACTGTAGCAGTTTCTTCCCTGAAGAGCTCTAAGAACAGACAAGCCTACAAACCCCTGTGGGATTAGGAGATTTAGAGAAAACAAAAATATTCCTTTCCATTATTTGTGGCTACATAATAAACCACTCCAAAGCTCAGTGGCTTCGTTGTGGTTATCATGATTCTGTGCATTGATTGGCCACCGCCAGGCAGTTCTGCTCCATGTGACCATGTGACATCGATGGGGCTGCAGGCCTTTGGGGGCTCCACGAGGCTGGAACATCCAAGATGGTACTCTTCCATGTCTGGGGCCTTGTGAGGATGGCTGGAAGGCTGGGCTCTGGTGAGCTGCTGGAATGGCAGGGCATCTTTCTCCAGTCAGCCTCAGAGGCTCTCCTTTCTACGTGGCCTGTCATTTCTCCATGTGATCTCTCCAGCAAGGCAGCCAGACTTCTTCCATGGCAGTTCAGGACTCTTCTCAAAAAGCACAAAAGCAAAAATTGTCAATTACCTTTTACCCTTGAATAACACACGACTTGGAGTGCCAACCCCCAACACAGTAAAAAATCTGTATGTAACTTTGACTCCCCAAAACTTGACTACAGTATTCTTAATGCTTAGATCTAGAACCTGTCCAATGTCACTTCCACTGTATTCCATTGGCTAAAATGAAGCAAAACAAAACAAAAAAGTAGGGAAATGTTCATTTACCTGCCTGCCTGCCAGACATTTGTTATATTTTAAAATCATATTAAATAAGTTATCTTTAAAAGCCAAATATGAACCAAAGCAAAATAGATTAAAGTTGTGCTATAGATTCTTGTATAAGTTGTCTCTTCCCTCTATCTGATCAATCGGTAACTTTGTGGCTGGTTGTTTCTTGATGTTTTTAAAAATCTGCTTTCTTTTCTCATTATAACTTTGTCATATGTGAGCAGCAAACTACCTATCTTAATTTATGAAGGTGTTCTTGATTATATTTTTATTAATTCTCTAGGTTGAAGTAACAAATGGATTTTTATCACAATGTTCTTCCACTCTCATGAAGTTTCAGGACCTTTATTGAGTTATAATTTAAATACTACAAAATCCATACATCTGAAGTATGCAATTCAATGGTTATTCACATGTTTACAGAGTTGTATGACCATCACCACAATCAATTTTAGAATATTTTCATCACCCCAAAAAGAAACTTCTACCTGTTTTCAGTTACTCCCCATTCTACCACCACCACCCTCAGTCCTAGGCATCCCTAATCTACCTTCTGAATCTATTGGTTTATATATTCTGGACAGCTCAGATAAATGGAATCAAACAATACGAGGTCCTTCGTGACTGGCTTCTTTCAATGAGTGTTCTCATGGTTATCCATGTTGTGTCAATACTTCATTCCTCTCTATTGCTGAGTAATATTCCATTGTGTGAGTATACATTTTATCAATCAGCGGCTCATGGACACTTCAATTATTCCAATTTTTGACTATTACAAATACTTCTGCTATACATATTTATGTACACATTTTTGTATGGACATGTGTATTCATTTTTTGGGTTGATATCTGAGTCTGTGAATATTTTATAATATATTGATTTTATATATTTAATTTATATGACTAATTAATTATACTTACATATTTAATCAATTTTATTTGTTTTGTGATATACCTGGATCCATAAATTTTTTAATGAGAAAGCTAATGGTTATTTTGTGGTTATTAAATTTCATCATTCTAATATGTATGGAACAGAAAATAATAGTTAATTTGGGTGAAGAGGATAAGAGAAGTTGATGGGAAATTTATTCACAGTATAAAGGAACTTGCCCTAGCAGGTTTGGCTCAGCAGATAGAGCGTCAGCCTGTGGACTGAAGAGTCTCAGGTTCAATTCCAGTCAAGGACATGTACCTCAGTTGCAGGCTTGATCCCCCTGGGTCATGTGGGAGGCAACCAATTGATGTGTCTCTCTCATATTGGTGTTTCGCTCCCTCTGTCTTTTCCCATTCCTTCCACTTTCTCTAAAAAATCAATGGAAAAAATGTCCTTTGGTGAGGGTAAGGATTAACAACAAGGAAAAGTGCAAAAGAATGTAAGAGTGTTGACACTGAAGTGTAAATCCTGATTATACCACTTAAAAGATGTGTGACCTGAGGCAAGTTATTTGACCTCTCTGAGCTTCAATTTGCTTATCTGCAAAATGGAGGAAAATGTAATTCTACCTACCCCGTAAGATTATTGTGAGGATTAAATCAGATACCTCTAAACCTAGTGCTGGGCACATCGTAGATATGTATTAATTCTTAGTAATTATTATTAATGATTGATATACTGCTGCATTTTTATATTTTTACTAGAGGCCCGGTGCACAACATTTGTGCACTGGGGGGGTCCCTCAGCCCGGCCTGCGTCCTCTCGCAGTCTGCCGCCACTGCCGCTGTGCTCACCAGCCATGAGCCCGGCTTCTGGCTGAGCAGCACTCCCCCTGTGGGAGCGCACTGACCATCAGGGGGCAGCTCCTGCATTGAGCATCTGCCCCCTGGTGGTCAGTGCATGTCATAGCAACCGGTCATTCTGCCTTTCGGTCAATTTGCATATTAGCCTTTTATTATATAGGATAATGAACATACATTGCTTTTAAAATCTTAAAAACAATTTAAAATGTGTGAAGTCAACCTTAATTTTGTGTGTTTACTACTTTAAATGCATTCTTACATTATAAATTCATGCTTTAAGTTGGAAAATAGAGATTTGACCCTGCTTCCATGGGTGTCTGTGTTTTAGATTAACTGAGGAAATGGAGAATCCTCACTTAATGTCTCAATCGTGTTATAGTTATTCTTTTCCATTTTATAAATCAAGAGAAAATCTCTTGGGCAACAAAATTCATGAAATTGTGGCTCCATTTATACCAAAATTTATCCTGCCCTACCTGGTTTGGCTCAGTGGATAGAGCGTCTGCCTGTGGACTGAAGGGTCTCAGGTTTGATTCTGGTCAAGGGCACATGGCTGAATTGTGGGCTCAATTCTCTCTCATTAATAATGTTTCTGTTTTTCTCTCCCTCTCCCTTCCTCTCTGAAATCAATAAAAAATATTTTTAAAAATTGATCCTAAAACAGATATTAACAATATTAGATTTTTTAGTCTACACAGAGTTACTTTATTATTCCATTGATCATTTGGATCTTTGAAGCAAAACAATTCTAGCTAAAATTTTTGACCTTAGGGCTTTTTGTTTTAATGCAAAAGAACTTTTTTAATCATCTAGCATCTTGCCAAAGATTCTGTTTCATCTCCCTACAACTGATTTGAGCATTCCATTTTAATTCATTGCCTGTAGAATTAGTAATTATGTGATTTCTCTTATGACTCCAATCTTAAATAATGATATCCCTCCAATAAGGCTTGTTCTATTTATAGGGCTTACAGAGAAACTAGATTTTTAATACAAAACAGCAGCAATACTAGAAATTGTTGTTAAAATGTACTCTAGAAGCCATTGCAGGCCTGTTTTCTACCGCTCTCTTCATGTTTCTGGTCAGAACAGGAGTACTGAGGAGTTTGAGAGGTCCTCACCCTGGCTCCTCTGACCCATGCTGGGATCTCCAAGTGGGATACCAGAGCCATTTTCCAGACCTCAGGAGACCTGCAGCCTTTTAACCAACCAACTTATAAGTACCAACAAGGTAACAAGTACTGTACTCAAGGCTATTTTTATGTGTGTATATGTAACAGCTTTATTGATATACTATACAATTCACCCATTTAAAGTTTTCAGTATATTCAATGGTTTTCAGTATATTTAGAGTTGTGCAGCCATCACCACAATCAATGTTAACACATTTTATCACCCCAAATAGAAACCTCATACTCATCAGCAATGCACCCCTCTTCTCCTCAGTCCTATTTCCTGTCTCCATAAACACATCTATTCTGGAGATTTCATTTAAATAGCATCATATAGATATGGCCTTTTGTGTCAGACTTCTTTTATTTAGTATGATGTTCTCAAGGTTCATCCATGTTGTAGCATGTATCAGTACCTCATTCCCTTTTATGGTTGAATAAAATTCCGTTGTACCATATTTGCTTATTCATTCATCAGTTGATGGACATTTGGCTTGCTTCTACTTCTTAGCTATTACAAATAATGCTGCTATGAACATCAGTGTGCAAATTTTTGTGTGAACATAGGTTTTCATTTCTTTTAAGTACTACCTAGAAGTGAAATTACTGGATTACATGTTAACTCTATGTTTAACCTTTTGAGAAATTGCTACACTGTCTTCCAAAGTGACGCCACCATTTTACATCAAGGTTGTCTTAAGATCTTCTTGGTCTGGGGTTAAGTGTTGTTCTGTTTGGGTATGGGCTTGGGGACAGGACTTTGTCAGGTAAGAAACTTCTGTCAAAGATTCTCACTATATTATGATCTGAATTCAGCAATCTAAGAGAGTATGTGTTTTCAACAGTTTTTAAAATTACACGATTAGCCCTGGCTGGGTGGCTCAATTGATTGGAGTATCGTCCCGCACACCAAAAGTTTTCAGGTTCGATTCCTGATTGGGGCACATACCTGGATTTCAGGTTCCATTCCTGGTGGGGACACATATTGAAGCAATTGATTGATGTTTCTCTCTCTTTTTCCCTTCCTCTCTCTCTAAAATCAGTAAAATGCACATGCTCAGGGGAGGACTTTTAAAAATAATATGATTAGCATTCATCTGTCTAGAAAGAAAAGGAATGATCTTATTTATCAAGTTTCTAGAATTCTATAGACTCTTATGGAACACTTGCCTCTTCTCACCCTAAGAGGCTGAGTAAGCTCTGGTGACAGGTGGAGTAAGGCAGATGGTATAAATTAAGGAACATTGTAAAAGAAAATATGCCCCTTTTATCACAAGAAAATTCTTCTTCCTGCTTACAGCATCCTGGTTACAGAAGTAAGAAGTTCATAGGGACTAATAAATTTTTATTGTAGTCACTCATATCTTAGCACAAATTACTTTAATATCACACTTTCCTTTTAACCCCTGGTTAGGACAGTTGTCTCTAACTAAATTGTTCTGATAATGGAGGGGCTAATGAAAGAGGGATGGTAAAGGAGTGATTTTAGAACCCAACAAGGGGAATTTAGAACATACTACCTATGTTATATTTATTAGACCATTTACTCCTAATAATTCCATGAGATTAACATTCTTATTTTAACTTTTATTTTTTTCTTTATTGATTAAGGTATTACATATGTGTCCTTATCACCCCATTACCACCCCCCACCCCCCGCTTATGCCCTCACCCCCCCTGGTGTCTGTGTCCATTGGTTATGCTTATATGCATGCATACAAGTCCTTTGGTTGATCTCTCCCCCTTACCCCCACCCTCCCCTACCTTCCCTCTGAGGTTTGACAGTCTGATAGATGCTTCTCTGTCTCTGGATCTGTTTTTGTTGTTGTTGTTGTGTGTGTTTTTTAAAGGAAAAAGTCTCAAAACAATAAGTAACTTAATGAAGGTCACATAGAGCTGAGATTTTAACTCAAATCTATCTGAATCCAAAGAATCAGGGCCTCCTCATTTTATTCTGAAGAGAGAGCCAATCCGCAGATCCTCGGGGGCTGGGAAGGAGGGAATGTGGAAGGAGAGGTGTGCCAAAGCCAAACTTTGCCTTCTCTACAAATTTTTTGTGTGTCCCTGGTTGCCACAACTGTTTGCTGGCAGCACCCCCTGACCCCCAGTGGTTTCGCTGTGCAGAGGGCTAATGAGTCTGTAAATGCTTGCAGGCTTAGTAGAGCTACTGTGTTTGACTAAGTTAGGACTCCAGCAATGCTGCTGCCTGGGCTACACACACTCCAGCAAAACTTCCTTATTTGGAAAAGTCTTTTCCATCCTATTTGGGCAGAAAGAATACAATCTCACATTTAAGAAAAACAAAGTGCTTTGACCTGCATCAGAAGGAGCACTTGACAAAAACACAAAGAAATGCCCTCCCCAAATTAAATATATTTCAAATACTTTGCTCAAGGGGAAGGTGATATTGTTAGGGGCAGAAATAGAATACTGGGGACTAGCTACAATGATAAGAAATATTAATCCTGCTCTGTTAGCCATGATGGTTCCGTTCTGATTAGAGAAAGCACATTCTCACCTGGCTGGGAGTTGTACGCCCTGGGACATGGGCGTTAACATTGGAATGCAGTCCATCCTCCTTTTCTGAGAACTGCCTATCATTATGGAAAGATTTACAGCCTCCTGGCTGAAAGAATCTAGTCCCGGAGGCACCTGCCCTTTGCAACCCCCAGTCCTAATGCCTGTAATCATTATACCTTGCCTACTTTCCCATTCCTGTAATTCTTACTTTCCCATGTAATCTTTGCCCTTCTACTCAATATAAGCAGCTGGCTTATGGGGAGGGGTAGAGCAGATTTTTGTGGGTGACCTGCTGCTCTCCCATACTGCCGGCAGTTTTGGAATAAACGCTCATATATGACTTAACCCTGTCTCTGCTTCATTGGCTCAAGTAGTGACAGGCAGCCTGAACCCCTTGGTTGTCCGGTTGCAGTAGGGGTGGGGTGGGGAGTGGGGGTGTTCTTCATCGTAGAGTTAAAAGAACATTTGCAAACCTGTTTTCCTTTACCCCAGGAGCTGTGCTAGTTAGCAATAAGCTTTGAATCTCAGTTATATAAAATTTAGCACGCTCTTTACTGGAGTTAAGAAAATGTACCCTTTGAGATTATTTGAGCTACTGAAGCTGGGAGGGACCTGAGTGGCAGGAGAATATACTTTCTCATGTGTGGTTTAGCATTGCTTCTCACACCCTGAGCAGAGGCTATGTTTGAAAAGGCAGAGCCCGGCGGGTGTGGCTCAGTGTTTGAGCATCAACCCATGAACCAAGATTCTGGTCAGGACACTTGCACGGGTTGTGGGGGGTCCTTCCACAGCAGGGGGTGTGCAGGAAGCAGTGGATGGATGCTTCTCTCTCATTGGTGTTTCTATATCTCTCTCCCATTCCCTTCCTCTCTCTAAACTCAATAAACACTTTTTTTTTTTTTTTTAAAGGCATAGCCGCATAGATGTTTGCAGGAAGGGCCAGTGGAGTTAAGTCCTGTCATTCCTGGAAACTCCTGGACAGAGGCTTGCTAGTCTCAATTCTGCCATTAAATTGCTGGTTGAACTGGGCAATTTACTAAACCTCTCTGGGTGGACCTCAGTTTGCTCGTCTCTAAGGAGAGGATGGACTGAATGGGCTTTCCAGAATTAACTTTCTATTTTGTGATTTCCATGATTGTGGAAAGGGTTTGTCTAGGCTAAAGTGTGCAATAGGAACTGTGGGTTTCCCATGCCCCTGTACTCACCCCTCATTTCCTAACTTCCGTGCTGGGACCTTTACTCCGTCCCCCCTTCCTGAGCTGGGGCCTTACTGTTGCTTCCTGGCTCCCTGGAGCCACCTCCCAAAGGGCCAGCTGGCATGAAAGCACCAGAAGCCAGACACCCACCCAGTGCTTCTCAAATCTTATCTGTTCTCCCCTCAGCCACCTGGCCTGGGTGATGGTGGCTAAATCAGCTAAAATAACCCTCAGTAATATTTGCTATCATGTAACCCCTCTCCCACAAATTCCTTATACATAAACAGAATCTACACGCTTCCCCTCAAGAGTCCTGCTATCTGCATTATTCCTTCCTGGGGAAGGAGAGTGTTGATCGAGGAGGGGTCCCCTGTGCCCCACAAGTGACATTAATGTTGGGAGTGCTTTCTCTGAGCAGGCAGACTTGGGGAAGTTGTTTCATCTTGGCAGGAACATTGTAAACGCAAGATGCAGATTTTGTTTCCCTCTGCATTCATCTGAAGCTAATGCCAGTGAACATTATCCTTGTTTAATTACATTCACTACCCAACTGACACAACTTCCCCGGGGAAGAAGCTTATCCGACTCTGACTCATGCTTTACAGCAAGTTGGGTTTGAGGAAATGGATAATAAACGCCCTGCTGGCTTTGGAATTTTAAACAGAAACCCACATGCGGCTGAGTCTCCAGCTTACTCCCAAATATGGGAGAATGTGTGCCCCGGCCGCGGCTGTGACAAAAGGCAAAACCCAAGGAGTGTGCTGAGCGCCAGGCTTGGAGAGCCGAGCCAGCGTCCTCTTAAAGGAAAAAGAACAAGCCCCGGAAAGGAGGGACAGGCCGTCACCCATGAGGACTGTGTCCCTTTTCTAGAGTTATCTCGATGATGTCATGGCGGTGAAGGTCTTATAAAAGGAAAAGGCATCCCCAGCAGCAGGGACTAAAGGGAAGCATCACCAAGGGGCAAGCCTTTAGAGGCCTCCGCGTGGTGTCGCAGACACAGCGTCAGAACAAGAGAGGAAAGGATTCCAGCCTTGGGCTGAGCTGGTCAAGTCACCCTGGACCCAGATGGTGGTGAAACCTCCGGTGGCCAGTGTACCCTAGGATGCCCTGAGAATCAGGGATGTTGCCAGGGTAAAGCTAATTGGGACAACTGCTCTTGTGACCTAGCTGGGGGTGCTGGGGTCCGTATCCCAGATCCTAAAGAAATGGCTCCTCAGCTAGAACCACACACCCCCCACCACCCCCAAAAAAGGCTCGCTGTCCACTTCTCAGCTGCCACTCCATGGCTAAGCCCCTCCCTCCTTCTACCCACATCCCCCTGATGCTCCTTGTCCTCTTACAAACTCTCTTTCCCTTCAGGGCTGGCCTTGTTTTTTCTTTAAAAAAAAAAAATGTTTGTTTTTTTATTTAAAAATATGTGTTCTTTGAAAAAATAAAACAATATAGAAATGTAACAATAACAGCTCCCATTTATGGAGTATTTTCTTCCCATAAGACACTGGGCTAAAAGCATTAAATGTAACTCTTTTTATTCAAACTTGCTAATATCCCTATGGAGTAGGTTTATTTCCATCCGCAGATAAAGATTAAAGTTACAGATATAAAGAGTAAAGTTCATACAGGTAAAGTAACTTGCCTAAACTCACGTAGCTCATATGGGACAAAGCTGAGGTTCGAACCTAAGTGTTTGATCTCAAAGACCCTGTGTTTAAATATAATATATGCTGCCTTAAAAAAGCACAAGAAAGAGAGAAATAGCAACGTCACTTAAAGATGACCCCTGTTACTGTTCTTCCAGACTTCTCCTTACATACTAGTGTGTGGTTTATCATGATTTTAGTAGAATAAAGTCTGGGGTTGGCAGGGCTCCTAGGAAGAGGGAGAATGAGTCATCCAACATCATTTATTCAGGTTTCTCTTGCCCCTGAAAAGGTCTAGCTCAGGGAATCTGCCCTTGGCTGAGTCCTGAGCCCTCTGCTTCTGTCTGAGTTTCCAAGAGGCTTGGGTGTCTTGCTGGGAGCATGTCACGCCAAGCACACAGTAGGCACTCAGTTAACTCTCCCCAGTGGTAGGTATACTGGGGACAGATTCTGCTGTGATCCTGGGCCTCTGTCCAGTGTAGGTATTTAAGGACTGTGGGTTCCTTCCCTTTGCAGCTGGTGCTAGTGTTGGTGTCGGAGTCAAATTAAGAACCAACTGCCCCATGAGAAGTGCAGACGGGTCATCACTCTGAAGAGCGAAATTAATGCGACTCCTGCTGTCCTGCGCCTGCCAGGTAAGCAAGCCCCTGCTGAATTTGTAATCCTGGTCTTTCTCACGACTGCTGATGAGGAGAGAGCTTTGGGGACAGAGACAGTCACGGGCAAGGTTGAATGTCTGTGTCGTGGGAGCCAGGGAAGCAGAGCAGGAGCTGGATTTAAAGGCATTTCTGTAGCTCAGAGGAGCTCCTGTTATCTGGCCCGGCCAGACTGTAAAAAGCTGGAGAATCACCCACAGCCAGTGAAGGGGCGGACTTGGGGGACAGTAACATTTCCCTGCTCGGTCATGAAGCAGAGCCAACAGAGCAAAAGTTTGTCACATCAAGGCAGACCTTGACAGAGGCCAACAGAGACTCAGGAAACCTGTCCTTCCATCTCACCTCCCACCGACCCGCAGTTGCCCTGCCATACACACAGTCACATGCATTCTCTTAAAACAAAAAGGGGGAAAAAGATATTATAAGTGGTAAATTTTTTATTGAACTTATTGGGGTGACATTGGTTAATAAAATTATGTCGGTTTCAGGTGTACAATTCTATTATACACCATCTGTACATTGTATTATGTGTTCTCCACTGCAAATCAAGTCTCCTTCCATCTCCATTTTCCCCCCTATACCCTCTGCCTGCTCCTCCTACCCACCCCCCTTCCCCCGGCGATCACCACACTGTTGTCTGTGTCTGTGAGTTTTTTCCTTTTTTGTTCTTTTTTGTCTAATCCCTCCACCCTCACCCCCTGCACCCAGCCCCCTCTATTCTCTCTATATATTCCTGTCTATATACAAGATGGGGCCAAGTAGGTTTACAGTTGTTTATATGGAAAATAATCTATAATAATAAAAGCATAGTATGCTAATTAGACCAGACAGCTGAATGACCTTCCAGATGTCCTTCTGGATGAAGCCACAGTGGCGGGGGCAGAGGCAGAGGCAGTTAGAAGTGATCAGGCAGGCAGGCAAGTGGTTAGGGGCAATCAGGCAGGCAGGTGAGTGGTTAGGAGCCAGCGGTCCTAGATTGCGAAAAGGTGCAGGCTGGGCTGAGGGACCCCCCCTCCCATGCACGAATTTTGTGCACAGGGCCTCTAGTACAATAGATAATTATACAAGAATAAACTCTGTAAATCTATTTCTGCCCCCACCCTATAATCCTTGGGTTTTTTTTTTCTCCAAGCCCTGTAATGTGCATTATTGCATTTGATGCCCTCAATTTGTGATATAATGAGTGATTATAAATTCCTTAAACCAGGGATTACTAATTTTTTTTAACATTTTGTAGAAGTATAACATATACAGAAAAGTGCACAAATCATAAATATGCAGCTCCATAAATTTTCAAAAGACAAACACCCCCATGTAACCAACACAGAAAAGAAAAAGCAGAACATCACTAACACCCCAGGGACCCCTCTTGATTCCTCCCAGCCACTAATCTCTCAGGGGTAATCCCTATTCATAGGTTAAAAGGATAGATTAATTTTTCCTATTTTTGAATTCGACATAAATGGAATAATAAGTATGTACTCTTTTGAGTCTAGCTTCTTTTCACTATTTTATTGATGATATGCATCCTTATTGTTGTATATAATTATGGGTTATTTACCCCATTGCTGTATATATAACACTCCATTCTGTGAATGCACCATGACTTATTTGTTGGTGGACATTTGAATTGTCTCTGGTTTTTAGCTATTATAAATAGTGCTTCTATGAACATTCTTGCAAATGTCTTTTGGTGGACATAAGTTTTTCTAGAAATGTAATCACTTTGGTAGATATTGCCAAACAGTTTTCCAAAGTGGTTGCACCAATTTACACTCCCGCTAGCAAAGATGCGAGTTCCAATTACTCCATGTCCACACCAACATTTAGTGTTGTCTGCCTTTTTCATTTTAGTCATTCTGGTCGGTGTGTAAGGATGTCCTATTGTGTTTTTCATTTGTATTTTTCTGATGATTAATGAATTGAGTACCTTTTCATATATTTATTAGTTACTTGGATCTTCTAGGAACATTTTAAAGTTTTTTTCACAGTTATTAATGTAATTTATGCTAATTGAAAAATGTTTGGCAAATACAGAAAGGAATCTTGGAAGATTTATACTACGTCCATTTAGCTAAACTGGAACTATGCTTTTCAGAATTCCTTTCCTTGTCTGGTTCTGAGTTAGAGTTGGCAACAAGAAACTTTGCACAAGATTTGGAGGTCAGAAGCAAAACAGTCATATTCATGCTCAGAAGGGCAGTTCAGAGTCAGGTACAGTTGCAACTCACAAACATTGTCTCAGATCTGTTGGCTCACGTTGTTGGCATTAGACATCAATTGGGCATAGTTCCTTCCGTTCCCACCTTCGGGTCTCATCCTTCAGCTTTTAACTTCTGGACCAAATGTGTGTTTACCTACATGACCAAGAACCCAGCTCCCACATCATTGTAGATCACCCACATCATTGAAGTTGGAGGTTTTGGAGAGAGTGAGAGACTGATGCAGGCCCCAGGGCACCCTCGTGGACACCCCATCATTCTTGCATAAGCAGTAGTCACAGAAGCTATCCCTGGCTGGTTTTCTCAGTGCTGAGAGCGTCGGACTGCACACAGAAGAGTGGCAAATTCAATTCCAGTAAGGGCACGTACCTGGGGTGCGGGTTTGATCCCTGCCCCCAGTGGAGGGGGGGGTGTGGGAGGCAACCGGTCAATGTGTCTCTCTCACATCGATGTTTCTCTCTCTCCCCCTTCCTTCCCTCACTTCCACTTTCTCTGAAAAGCAATGGAAAAAAAATATCCTCAGGTGAGGATTAACAAAAAACAAATTCCCTGTAATAAACCTCTTACTCTGTCATTCCTAGTAGTTCTGCTTCTCTGATGAACCCTGATTGATTCAGGCATTAGGAAGAAAACCAAATTCACCTGTAATCCACACCCAGAGAAGACCACTGTCAACATCTCAAAGCATTCTTCCTGCCTGGAATGTTTCAGTTGACAGAATGAGGCCTGGTGAGGTCCAAGATGGCTCAGGACTCAACGAGGTGGTGGCAGAGATGGGCTCTCGGAAGGCTAGTTTCGTCCCTGCTAATCTGATATTGAGTTTACTGAGTCTGAGTCTCTGGGTGACCCTGAGCACAAGCTCAGGCTGTCGGAGCAGGTTTTGAACACATTTCCTGGGCTTTACAGCCACCTGCGTTGACATCTTCCCCATTTTGTTCTGACCAAATTGCACGAGTTCCACCTTTCTGTTCCTCTGCAGAAAAAAACAAAAACCCACAGTCTTTTAAAACTAGTCATGCTGTGTCATCTACCTCCGCAGAACTGACCGGGGAGTGATGGCCACCAGGGGGCCAGAGAGAGCCCGGAGGCCTTCTCCCTGCCAAACATAGCTCCCCAGATGTCAGTTAGAGGCGTAGTCCTTCGATGTAGCATTATTATTAGCTCAAGAATTCTCTTTTAAGATATAAGTGTTCCTGAGAGAGGTGCCGAAGGAGTGACTCCCCAGGTGCAGGGGTAAGTGCTATGGTATCACAAGACGCTTTGGTAGAGAGCAGGCTGGGCCGAGAGGGGCCGGGGAGAGGAGCAGCCACATGCAAACTTCGCTCACTTTGCAGTGTGGCCTAGACCTCCTGGACTCTGACTTTCCGAGACCAGGAGTCAAAGGGCGTTTCTGTTCAAACCTCAGACCTGGGCCCAGTCTCTGCTCCTCACTTGGAGGGTGGATCCATTCGGAGGACAGATTTGCTCCCCTGATAAGAATAGAACCAAAAAAGAAGCAACTGGAGATGGAGTGTAAAAGAGACTAGTGACGATGAGAAAAAACTGGTGACACGCTCTCTCCAGCATGTCAGTTCTGCCTGGCTGGTTTCTTGAAGAGGAACAAGAAACCTTAAGGTTTCTTGCTTCGGTTTCTTCTCTCTTCCAATGGCTCTAGATACTGTTGGCCTTTTTGCTGGTATGCTCCTGTCTCTCCACCGCCCTCAGTAGAGGGGATATTTACCCCACACGTTGGCTGCTGAGCTGGGAACCTCAAACTGGCAGGGAAGCCACAGCTCAAAGCACAGGAGTGCCCAGGGGTAACATTATCCTGCCAGAGCTAAACAAGGAACCGAGTGTTTAGAATAACTTCAAGAAAGTCGTGGGCGTTTCCTCTGTCAGGGTAACAAGAGACCACAGTGAGATAATGGATAGCTATATTCAGGTCACAGATTATCAGCTGCCACTGCTGCTTCCTGTTCAGAATTCTATGAAACTCCTTTCTAGTCACTCGAGTCTTGTGGATTCTGTGAATGTGACCAGCACTTAGTGAGGCGGGGGCGGGAGGCACTGCCTGCAGATCTGACATCACTCGGAGGTGGAGCTGCTCTTCCAGCCGGAGGCTGGAGGGGCCTGTTCCTGGTGGAGTGGGTGGTGGGTGAGGGGCCAACAGTGAGAATAACTTTTACTAAATTCTTAACATTTTTCAGGCTCTTGGACTAAGGTTTTAGTTCACTCTCTCTTTTGACCCTTAAAGTCACCTTACGCCAAAGACAAGTGTCGGAGAGGAAATGGAGAGAGTGGAACCCTTGTGTACTATGCATGGGAATGCAAAATGGTGCAGCCACTCTCAAAAATAGTGTGGTGGTTTTTCAAAAAACTGAAAACAGAATTACTGTACATTCCAGCAATTGAAATCAGGATGTCGAAGAGATATTAGCACTCCTATGTTCAATTGCAGCACTATTCACAACAGTCAAGATGTGGAGACAACCTAAATGTCCATTGAAGGATGAATGGATAAAGATGTGGTATATACATACAATGAAATATTACTCAGCATTTAAAAAGAAGAAAATCCTAGCCTTAACCGGTTTGGCTCAGGGGATAGAGCGTCGGCCTGGGGACTGAAAGGTCCCAGGTTCGATTCCGGTCAAGGGCATGTACCTTGGTTGCAGGCACATCCCCAGTAGGAGGTGTGCAGGAGGCAGCTGATCGATGTTTCTCTCTCATTGATGTTTCTAACTCTCTATCCCTCTCCCTTCCTCTCTGTAAAAAATCAATAAAAAAATATTTTAAAAAAAGAAATTTTTTTTTAAAAAGTAAAAAGAAGAAAATCCTAAAAATATGCAACAACATGGCTGAGCCTTGAGGACATTATGCTAAGTGAAATAAGCCAATCACAGAAAGACAAATCCTATATGACTCTCTATTTATATGAGGTATCTAAAATAAACTCATAGCCCTAGTCAGTTTGGCTCAGTGGATAGAGTGTCGGCCCTATGACAGAAGGATCCCGGGTTCGATTCCAGTCAAGGGCATGTACCTCTGTTGCAAGCTCGATCCCCAGCCTCAGTAGGGGCACAATTGATGTATCTCTCTGACATCAATGTTTCTTTCTGTCTCTGCCCCTCCATACCACTCTGTCTAAAAATCAATGGAAAAAAATATCCTTGGGTGAGGATTAACAAAAAATAAACTCATAGAAGTAGAGAGCAGAACAGTGGTTGCCAGGGACAGGCTGGAGGGGGAAATGGGGAGCTGCTAATCAACAGGTTTAAAGTTTTAATAAGGCAAAAGGAATAAGTTCTAGAGATCTGCTTTGTCCCTCTAGTTATCAATATTGTATTGTACACTTAAAATCTGTTAAGGGCATAGTGTCATGTTAAGTGTTCTTACCACAATAAAATACAGTTTTAATTTAAAAACTACCCATTACCCATGGCTCAGTGGTTGAGCGTCAACCTATGAACAGGAAGTCACGGTTTGATTCCCAGTCAGGGCACGTGCCTGGATTGTGCCTCGATCCCTGGCGTGAGGCATGTAGGAGGCAGCCAGTCAATGACTTTCTCTCATCACTGAGGTTTCTATTTCTCTCTCCCTCTCCCTTCCTCTCTAAAGTCAATAAAAATGTATATTTTGAAAAACCCACCCATGACAGGGGTGCTATTATTTCTGTTCTATAGATAAGCAAGGGGAACAGGAATGTTAAGTAACTTGCCCAGGGGTGTCACAATAAAGAACTGGGTTCTTTATTGAGCTACCACTTATGTACCGTTTATATGTATACACCCAGGTGGCCACCTCCCAGATCCAGGTGAGAACATTTCCATCACTCTCAAAAATCCCCTCCTGCCCTTTCCAGCAAATAGTCACTGCCCTTTGCTCCCAAGGTAACCAACATTCTGACTTCTGTTCTCATAGGTGATCCTTTTTACGTATTATTGAACTTCATACGAATGTAGTCATTCTCTTATATATGGCTTATTTTGCTCAATACAGTGTATCCAGAATTTATCCACATGGTTGTATCAGTTTTTTCTTTCTATTGCAGAATAGTATTCCATTTTATGAAGATACTACCCAACTTATTTATCAATTCTCTTGTTGATAAATATTTCGGGGTTTTTCCAATTTTAGGCCATTTTGAATAATACTGCCCTGGACATTCTTCTTAGATAGAAATATGTTTAACTTTATAAAGTACTGCCAAACAGTTTAGTTGCTCCACATCCTTGTCAACACATGGAATTGTCAGTATTTTCATTTTAGCCATTTGAGTGAGTTTGAGAGTCATCTTTCTGATTCCAAAGCATATATGCAGCATCATAAAGCTCTGGAGGATGTAGGATCCTCCTACATCCATGGATCTCTGTCTGGTGGCCCCAGTACCACGTCCATGCTGGCAGCAAGGATGGAAAGTGGCTCCTCAGGACAGGTGGGTGCCAGGAAATCTACCTCTTCCATCATTTCTGAGGAGTGCTCACCAATGTCAAGATTGAGTGTGCACGTGCCGTTTTCTAGGAAAAGCTACTTGGAGGAAGCTCTCCTGTGGCTTTTGGTACAAGGGTGTGCCAAGAGTGTGGCCAGTGTGGTCTGAGCCTACTGTGAGGATGGCGCTGTTCTTTGCTATCAACTTGAAGGGGTTCAAGCCAGAACATCAGAAGGCTCTTACGGATGGGGCCTGGTCCAGGAAGCACTGTGGCCAGAAGCATAAAAACCCCAGAACTATCTTCCAACTTGGCCTCATCCCCTATTTGGCCTTAGGCAAGTCATTTAACCTTTCTGCGACTCGGTTTCTTCAACTATTAAATGGGGCAACTATGCCCGCACTATATCTGATACAAGTTCTTCAAAGGCTTCTTACTAGTCCCAGGATGTCTGTTTCTCCAGCCCACCTCCTCCCATGTCCCCTGTGCTTCTGCTACACCGACGTTTGTTCCTCCATATTTTTATAAAAGGTGTTTTTACTAGTATACAAGGTATTCTCTTTCTCCGGAATGCCCTTCCTCACTTACTCCAACTGGCAAACTCCTCTCATTCTTCAAGTCTCAGGGTATAAGCAACATCTCCTCTGTGAAGCCTGCCCTGCTCGTCCCTTCGCTCTCCCGCCAGGGGGATGCCTCATAACTTCATGCCTGAACTGAACTGGTGCATACATCCTCTCATATCACAGTGTGTCTTGTGAGTCTTCCCACCAGGCTGTGAGTTCCTTAAGGAAAACTATATTGTGTCAGGCCGATAGCTGTTGCTCAATAAACATTTGTTAAACGAATGAATAAATCTTAAAAGGAAATATGGAAATAGTAAAAAAAAAATAAATTAAGCCTTTATTATTGTCTGATAGTAAAAGAAACATATGCATATTGTAAAATATTCAGGCAATAGCAATAGAGGTTTCCCCTAATCCACCGCACACCCAGGGTTAGCACATCGGCCACTTTCTTTCAGACCTTTTTCCTCCAAAACACTGGCATCAGACTGTTCTGAGTTTGTTTTTTCTTTATTATATCATGAATACTTTGGGAGAATGTTTTTACTATTATTGTTCAATTTTAAGTCAAAAGAACAGATCTCAGACTTGGAAAATAGGTCAGAGGAAGAAACTTGAGGACTGAATTTCCTTCTCCCTTCATCCCTCTGAGAACTCTAAAAAGTAACTTGTTCCTTCACTCTTCATTCATTTTAATTACAAAAGTAACACAATTGAGCACTGTAACAAATTCAGACAATACAGAAATGTGTAAATAAAAAGGCGGCTGTCTCCCATATATGTATGTGTATATGTGTGTATACAGTATTTAAAAAGAAAAAGAAGACCCTACTATGTGTGTTCTGTAACATGCTTTTTGCACTTAACAGCTCATGGATATCTTGCTATATCACTAAATATATATCTACCTCGTTCTTTTTTGATACTTTCAGAGCATTCCATTGAATCATGTACCATAATTTGGAGGTTTTCTAATAATCATTCACTATCTATTTGATAAATACTTATTGAGCACAAATAGTAAAAATCAAACAGAGTGGGGGGCTCTCGATGACAGCTTTGTCACAGGAAACTGTGGGAGCCCAGAGGAGACACACAGACTGAGGGCTGGTACCATGCGACATCACCCACCGCCTGGAGGGTGGAACTGGAAAGCATGAATCTGAAAGCCCAGCTTCCCAGCACTCACCCTCCCTCTCAGGCCTTGCATGTCACTGGGTCGAACAAGGCGGGACCCAGGACCCCCAGAGGGAGCTTCCAGAATGTGAGCTGAATGGAGCAAGCACCATTTGCTTTAGATGAACAAATTGATTTTGCAGAGACAGGAAATTTCTCTCATTCTTTAAGTCCTAAAATAGAAAAAACACTGGGATGCACAGGGATTTGGGGAATTTGGTGAGTGTTGTGAAGTAAATGTAATGTGCATTTTGAATCTGACAATCTCAAAGTGAGCTGCTACACACGTCTCAAACGGGCTTTTATTGAAAATCAAGGGATAACCACAATCAAAGGATGTCACCGAGTAATAGAATGGAGGGAAGAAAGCACCTCTAAGTATTGGTGGTCTCAAAGTCGCAGGAAATAGAACCCTCCTTGCTCTTTCGGGAGACTGTAAATCAGGCAGCCCAGAGGGCCAAGGGCAGCCAGGCCTAGCCTTCTCTCTGGCCTCGCCGCCACATTTTCTCCCCAATACTGGCCCACATGCTCCTCCAACTCAGCAACTGCCTACCTCAGGGCCTCCACACACACCTTCTCTTTGTCTGAAAGCCTCCTTCTCTCCCAGTCATGCCCGCGCGCCCACCTCCCCCACACACACACCCCCCCCTCCCGACTCCCAGTCTTCCTGGCCTATTCCTATTCATTCTTTAAGTCCCAGCCTCATGGAGGTTGCCTCTGAACACTCAGCATAAATTAGGTCCCTCTGTCTACATTCCCCAACAACCCTGTTCTTTTCCTTCAGAGAAATCACCACACTTGCAATGATATATTGATTTGTGTGCTTGTTTAGTGATAATGTCCTCCACTAGGAACTGTGTCTGTTTTGTTCATAGCTGAATTCCCTGGGTCTCATAAATGTCTGACAAAATTCAGTAAATATTTGTTGAATGAATGAATGCTTTTAGAGAGCAAGCTCTATCAAAATGCTAAATGCAATACTGTGTGACTTCGACAACCTACTGAAAGGATCTATCCTACAGAAATAGTATAGCTGCACTAAGATACAGGTTCAAGTGCATTCATGGATGCATCATCTGTTTTAGCAGATGCCCATATTATAATATATAATTCAGTGGAATACTATGTAACCATTCAAGAGAATGACAAATATATACAGTACTGATGTGAAAAATGTCACGGGAGGGATGAATAGGCAGAGCACAAAGGATTTCTAGGGCAGTGAAACTGCTCTGCATGATAAGAAAATGATGGATACATGTTATATATTTTTCAAAACCCATAGAATGTACAACACCAAGAGTGAATCCTAATGTAAACCAAGGACTTGGGCGATAATGATGTGTCAGTATAAGTTCATCAATTGTAACAAACGTACAACTCTGGTGTGGGATGTTGATAGCTGGGGAGGCTGTGAGTGGGGGTAGGGAATATGTGGGACATCTCGGTACCTTCCACTCAATTTTTCTGTGAACTTAAAACTGTTCTCCTAAAAAAGTTTATTTTTTTAAAGTCCTTGAGCCATATATGGAAGATTTCTATTTTTTGTTTATACATTCAGATTTTCTGTATTTGTTATAGTACAAATAAGTATATTAATAACTTTTGTAATTAATAAATACTAAAAATTAAACAGAAAGGAAAACTAAATACTGTCAGTGATACATCGAATCCATACCGTACAGTTGCACGCCTGCACAGTAACAGGCAGACATGCAAACACACTCAGAGCTCTCTGGCCACTGATAGGAGCACCAAGCTTTCCCCTGAGCACCTGCAGGCCCACACAGTTTTGTTGACTGAGGGCCTGGCAGAGGGAGAGGAAAGCCGCTCATCTCCAGGAGTTGGTTTGAACCTGGCGCTGGGAAAGGATGAGCCTAGGACCCAGCAGGGGCTGGAATCTGAGCAAGACATCAGGTATCTTCTGAGCCTGGCACCTGTTCTGCCAGGCAGCCCCAGGAGATTTTCTTCTCATAATTATAACACTTACACATTTTTATGGTGAACTATTCAGACAATACAAACAAGTCTAAAGAAGAGAACCAGCCTGGTCGGTGTGGCTCAGTGGTTGAGCGTCAACCTATGAACCAGGAGGTCACATTCAATTCCTGGTCAGGGCACATACCCACGTTTTGTGCTCGCTCCCCAGTGTGGGGTGTGCAGGAGGCAACTGATCAATAATTCTCTCTCATCACTGATGTTTCTATCTCTCTCTCCCTTCCTCTCTGAAATCAATAAAAATATATTAAATATATCAATAAAAACATAATAACATGTTGGCATAAATTCTTCCAAACTTTAAAATTCACACATATATAACCAAACACGTGTGTACACACACATCTTATATATTATATACTAGAGGCCTGGTGCAAGAAATTCATGCATGGTCGGGTCCCTAGGCCTGGCCGGTGATCAGGACGGATCAGGGTCTTCCAGCTGCTGGCCAGGGCCGTCCTTCATTCTCAGCCACCCCCTGGTGGTCAGTGCACGTCATAGTGAGCAATAGAACTCCTGGTCTCCTGGTCAAACTCCCACAGGGACACTTTTTATGTTAGCCTTTTATATATATAGGTACCTGATTGATATATTGACCTATATTTATTTATTTTTCAATGTACTTGGGCTGGAGCTGACTTTTACTTTCTTTTTTTAACTTTTTATTTTGGAATAATTTAAGAATTACAGAAAAGTTGCAAAGTTAGTACAGAATCCCTGTATAACATTCACCCAGCTTGCCCTAATAGTAACACCTTACATACACCTAAAAATGGTCCGTTTTCCAAAACTAATACATTAACATTAGTACAGTACTATTAATCTAAATACAAACATTATTCAGATTTTACCATCCCGCCCCCCCCCCCCCCGCATGTTTGTCCTTTTTTTGTTCCAGGATACCACATTACATTTAGACAGATAAGTTTTATTTTTAAAAAAATCTTTTTATTGATTTTTAGAGAGAGAGAAATGGAGAGGGATAGAGAGATAGCAACATTAATGAGAGAAAAATATCATCCATCAGCTGCCTCCTGCACAGCCCCTACTAGGAAGTGAGCCTGCAACCCGGGCAGGTGCCCTGACCGGGAATCAGAATCAAACTGGTAACCTCTTGGTTCCTAGGTTGACACTCAACCACTGAGCAACACCAGGCAGGCAGACAAATAAGTTTTCACAAATTTCACCTGCTCCTTAAGTCTCTTCTTTTCTTTCCCCACCATGTATAGTGTCTTCTTTCACTTTTCTACCTCCTGCCTTCAGGTTAAACGTTGCTTCCCTCATGTGCCTTTCCATACACTGCCTCTGGGGCTCACATAGAGATGAAGTCTCCCCAAAGACTGCTTTGGGCAAATAAATCCTGCCCGCTGTGTCCTCCCTGAGCCAAATAAGTTGGATAGATCTCTTCAGTTCATGGTACATCATTTCATTATTGCTAAGTAGGTATCCTCTTTTATTTTTTCCCCATTTGTCCCCCTATCTCTTCATCCTTCTCCCTACCTCATAAGAGGCAATCACTAGAATGTGTTTAATACATGTCCTCAGGTATATAGACATTCCTAAAAGATAAACAGTACTCTTTTGTGGATAGATGTAACTTTAGCCTACATTAATGGTATTATACGGTAGATCTTAGTTTTTCTTCTTACATGACACATGTTTTTAAAATTGTGTGGCTCAGCATATCTGGTGCTTTGCATCTGCCTGCTGCACAGTCCTGCCAAGCACGTGTTCACACATTTCACGTCTTCATTTCTCTGGTGAAGGGCACCTAGGCTGCCTCCACGTATAATCCCCAGACAAACGTGCTTCTTTATCTCCTGCTAGGGACCTGTGTGAGAGTTTCCCCCAGGCAATATACACAGGAGCACTGTCGCTGGCTCTTTGAGAATAGCATATTTAAATTCATGAAATAGAGCCCTGGCTGGGGACCTCAGCTGGTTAGAGCATTGCCCCAATACACCAAAGTTGCAGGTTTGATCCTCGGTCATAGCACATACAAGATCAACCAATGAATGCATAAGTAAGTGGAACAACAAATCAATGTTTCGCTCACTCTCTGCCCCTAAAAATCAAGCAATAAATTTAAAGATAATAAATAAATTCATGCAATGAAACCAGATGGCTTCTGGAATGGATCTACAAGTTTATACTCCAACCAACAAGGTTTCCTTTCTCCCCACATCCCTGCTAACACTTGGTAGGTAATAATCTGACTTGTCTAACTTTTGCCTATGAACTGAGTGCATTAATTTGCGCTGCTCAGAGTACTCAGGGCTTTTCTTCACACACTTGGTGGCCATTCTGATTTCCTTTCTGTTTTCCTAACCTAGCCATTGTTCACTTTTCCACTGGATAGCTGGTCTTCTTTCTTATTGATTTGCAGGCATTTCCTGTACATTCCAGATAGTAACCGTTTGCTAACTTTCGACATTGCGCATGTCTCCTCCCAGTCTGTTTTGGAGAGGGACTACTTTTCTGGGCCTGAACTCACTCTCAGGGAATCAAAGCAATTCACTTGCGATTAAGAAAGAAAGGGAAAAAGTCCTGGCCTTGCCCGGCCAGTGTGGCTCAGTTGATTGAGCATTGTGAGGTTACCTGTTAAATTCTCAGTTAGGGCACATGTTTCTCTCTCCCTCTCCCTTCCTCTCTCCAAAAAAAGAAAAGAAAAGAAAGCAATTCACTTGCTGAGATTCAGCCTCTCATCCTCTGATAAATCTCTTGAGCTTTAGTCATCTCTTCGATCCAAGAACAATTAAAGTATCTCCTTATTTGTGAGCCCATTTGTTAAAAGTAGTTAGCTTGGGTTTATCTGTCTCGCCTGTCCTCCCAAATATCCATCTTGATTCAGACTTTTGGGAGAAGAGCAGGGATTGTGACTGAGACGGGTACATGGGAAAGCTTCGGGGTGGCTGGCACAGATTTATGCCTTAACCTGGGCGATTTTGCCTTAAAATAATCAATCAGCTATCCATTTTGTTTGTATGGGGTTTTCCGTTTTACTTTACAATGAATAGATTAAAATGTATGCCCCTCAGCTACCTTTTCTTTTTCTGCTACTCTTCTGACTGCAAGACCAAAGCTCTTTTTTCAAACAAATCCAGTTTCTCTCCGTCGGTGCAAGCCTGATTGCCAAACACAGGCTGCGCCACAAACGAGCTTTTCCAATGATTACAGATCTGCTTTTCCTCTTTACTGTTGACTGAAAAAAACCAACCGCCCTCCTGTAGTAAGCCATGTCTGTCCTGTGAAATCCACACCCAGGACCAGGACCTGCCAATCACCCAGCCAGGCTGGCCTAGGACAGGACTCGGGGAGGGCATGCTTCAGGAACTCCTCCACCTGCCTCAGGGACCTAGAGGGCTGGCTCTGCCCCAGCTCTCCACAGACCCTGGCAACACACAGAACAAGAGAAAGAGGACAGGATGTTGGGAGGCTGCTACCATCAGCTACTTAAGGACCCCAAACTTCACACAGAAATGTTCTTTTTTTTTTTTTCTTGGTCACTCCTCGCCCGAGGATATTTTTTCCATTGCTTTTCAGAGAAAGTGGGAGGGAAAGAGACAGAGAGAAAAACATCCACGCGAGAGAGACACATCGATTGGTTGCCTCCTGCATGTGCCCCGACTGGGCTGGGATCAAACCTGCAACCCAGGTACATGCCCTTGCCTGGAAATCGAACCCTCAACCCTTCAGTGCACAGGCCAGCACTCTAACCACTGAGCCACTCTGGCCAGGGCAACACACATAAGTGTTCTTAGTCCATATGAAACTAAGCTGCTTTTCCTACGGTTTAAATGTGCAATGGTGAAGGGGGAAAGCAAGCCGTGGAAGCATAAACGGCTTTACTGGTGACAACTAAAACCTGTCTGTCTGATGTGACCTTCGCCAGACCAAAAAGTTCTATTCTCCCAATAACCTGATACCAGCCCCCACCACTGGCCATGGCAGCTGCACCAGGCTGTGGGCTCCCGCGGGTTATTTTTATCCCAAACAGTCACTGGGACCCATTTGGTCACCAATCTGTTCAGAGAAGGGTTTGGGGGCCTGAATGCTGCCATCTACCTCACAGGGATAAAATGCCACATGGACAAGAAGAAGCACTTCTATGAACCGGCTGGGTAAGGCTCCCGCATGCTCCAGGAAGAAGGTTCTTTCATAAGAACTGGATCAGAGAACTCAGTTGTGGACAGGAGGCCCCAGCAAACCTTCCTGTTCCCTCTCTCTGGTTTGGAGAGTTCGTGACCCAAACAGCTGCATAGGAGGATGGCTGCCCTCCTCGGAGAGGCCAGGCCCTTTATGGTCACTGTATGGAGGCAAGAAGCAAAAGAGAAGAAACTGGGTCATTAATCCCCACCCAACAACAGAATATTTTTCTCCCTGGGCTCAGCCATCTTGCCCTTTAGACCTGGACTTGTCTCCCTTCCACAGCACCACTAACAGAACAATTTCTTTTATATATATATATATTTTTTTTTTTTATTGATTTTAGAGAGAAGGGAGAGGGAGAGAGATAGAAACATCAATGATGAGAGAGAATCATTGATTGGCTGCCCCCTGCACGCCCCCTACTGGGAGCTGAGCCTACAACCCAGGCATGTGCCCTTGGCCGGAATCGAACCTGGACCCTTCAGTCCGCAGGCTGATGCTCTATCCACTGAGGCAAACCGGCGAGGCCCAGAACAATTTCTTAAGCCCAAAGCATGACATAGAAGACCTTGAACTTGTCTTCTTGGAGTCCCTTTTGACACCAAGGTCCTCATCCTTGGTCGCCTTTCACCCCCAGCCCAGCAGAGGCCGCTAGAGCGATGCATATGAAACCAGAGTTATTAGGAGTCACGAAAGGACTTCCACAGAGCCCAGCACAGGCCTGATACCATCTTTGAAGCTGTGTCCAAGCACCCAGCTGACACAGGCTCTCTGGGCCTCCTACTTGGAGCTACCTTATCCTTCTTAGAGGTGCAGATAGTCAGGGATATGTTCATTTTATCATTTTAAAAAATATGTTTACTGCTTCTATTGTTAAGGGGCCTGATGTGTTTGTGGTTTTAATGTCAAAACAAAGTTACTAAAACTGTGGTCTACTTCAAATGTCTATACTTAGTAAATTAAAGCTTGTGACACCATACACATACACACATACTGCAACATAATGCAACATAATGGTGCAATTCATAAGCTGTATGAAAATAATAATTTGTAGCCCTCTATTTTCAGTTGGCATGGTCTGGTAATGGGACAATCTGGAGAGGCATACCTTCTGCTGATCCGTGAGTGAGGCTATGGAGTTCTGGGATGGACATATAACCCCAAACATTAAGGTCTGTATTTGAGGCCTTTTGCAAATGGCCCTCCTAGTCCACACTGCCCACTCTCAAACCCTATCTTCCATGGACCAGGTCTCCGTGAAATATTATACTAAGTGCAGAGTGGAGAAGAAGAGGGAGGATTCAAAAGTTACCGCTCCTCCCTTCCAGATCCCAACCTGTCCCCCTCCGTGGAGAAATGCTCCCAAGCTGGCCAGAGGAACGTAGCCGGGTGATGGGAGGGAGGCCCCTCTGCCCCTGGCTGTTCTCTGCACCAGCCTCATCCCCAGAGTCTCCATTCAGTCCATGATTCCCTCCCTGTAGGCCCCAGAGTGTTTTCCTGTGCTCGCGTCATTTTTGTCAAAGCAGGAAGTCTTCCTGGAAATCCTCCAGAAACTCAACATCCTCCTCCTTCCCCAGGAGACACTGGCCTTGGGCGTGCATCCCACCCCGCCCACCCCACCTCAGCTCTGAGCTGGACACTGAGGCCAGAACAAGAGTCTGCCTTCCCAGGGCCTCAGTGTCCTGCCCTCAAGGATGAGCATCACCCCTGGGCCTGTCTCCCTTCCTCAGCACCCCTCACCACAGCAACTCCTTGCAGTAGAAAACAATAGAGGAGAAAAAAACTCGAGAAATGTGAAGAATGCTAAGAAGGAAACAATAAGCCACATTAGCACAGTGCTCTTCTCCTTCGTGGCCTTTTTTACACGTAGGCCTGAAGGCTGAGCATCGTGATTCCCCAACCAGATCTGCTATTTGTGGTCAGTGTTCAGTGCTCTCAACCGCTTCCTCTTTGTTCAACTGTCAAAATCCCCATCTCATCTGCTCATCACGGGAGATGATAAGGCTAATGTGGGTGGCTGGCAAGGACTGTAGGGCGTTCCAACTCTTGGGAAGGCTGCATTATAGACTGCTAGCTCAGGGCGTCCCAGAGAGGTTACAGAATGCTAGTGCTGCTGGGTGCCCCTGGTAAAGGGATTCTGTGGTCGAACATATGTGGGGGATATCAGACACAGGTCCACAATCCTTTACCCACAATGTTGAAGTCTAAAAAGTCCTAAAAACGACGTTTTTGTTTTTGTTTTGTTTTGTTTTTTTCATAAACTCCAGGGAAAAACCTGACCCAAATAGATAGATGTGTAGTTGTTCATTTTCTTTATTTAACCTATTTAGTGTGAATATTCATATGTTTTGCTGCAGAAAATGTATGCTTACAGGGCCAGTCTCAATCTGCTGGGGATGCTATGGAATAAATAGCATATTCACCATATTACCCTATTAAAATTTGAAAAATTACTAGTTCCAAATACATCTGGCAATTTATCCCATCCATAGCACTTCAAGGGCTCTGGAAAGTCTTGTTCTAGAAAAGAAACTAACCTCACAAAGCATTCCCCCAACTTATTTGGCTACAAAACCCATTGTCCCATTTTACATCTATTAACATCTCACAAAAGTTCCATGTGGACACTTGGGGTAACAAGGGATGTTGAAAGAATTTCACTCTAACAGATGTAGAACAAGTTGGCTCTTCTTGAGATCCTAGGCCCTAGGGACAGTTGTTCCTTATTCTCAGGCCTTAGACTGCGGGAAGGACAAAACGCTAGAAGAGGGAAGACTGAGGCAAGACTTCAATGACTCATGAGGGCCCAGGACAGGACATGTTGAAAAACCCAATTAGGAGAGACACAGGTGTCGAGGGTCAAACCAGAGAGCCAGACAAGAACCAGGAGGGGAAGAGTTAAAAATTCAGCTAAAGATTAGAAACCCAGAAGTCTGCAGAATGGAAAGCACTCAGGGATCCAAGTGCTCAACACAATGAATCCTGGAAATTAAGGCAAGCCTTTGCGGCATCCTATGAGCTTTTATATACTTCCTGTAAAGATCTGCACCCATTCTGGAGATTACAGGTTGACAGACAAGTGAGAGCTCCTCACTGGTGTGCTCAGTCAGTGAGCAGACAGCTAACCCTCCAGATGTCCTCTCCTGGCCCAGGCAGAAGGGATACCCAGGGACTTGTGAGAATAGCAGACTCGGGCAATAAGGGTTACCAACATGCTTCTTGGTCTCTGGTCTCTTGATTGCTGGATGTTCTCAATCATTGCAATTATTCATTGACCCAAAATGTTGGGCTCAGGTACCATGTGTCCACAGGACCAGAGCTGGGAGCCCTATGCTGTCAGAACACACTTGTAAGGAGGTGACCATCTTGGCAAGTACCCCATAACCGTCCTGGGCCTGTTAAGTGACAGGGTTATCTCTAGATAACTCCAGGATAATTCATTAACTGTTTGCTCTGAACTCCAAAGGCAGGGAGCAGCAGGAACCAGGGGGGAAAGATGTGCTGAGTCCATCCTGGGCTTTGCTACAGCTGACCCCTGTGTCTTCCAAAACGCTCATGCACACCCCCTGGCTACCTCCCTGTGCCTGCCCTCTTCAGCTGATTCTCTGCCTCAGGATTTCTCAACCACAGCACTATTGACATTTGGAGCCAGATAATTGTTTGCTGTGCGTTGTGAGCTGTTATTTACCCGCTGGATGCCAGTAGCATCCTCCCAATCATGACAACCAAAAGTGCTCCCAGCGCAGCCCATTTTCCCCCCGAGGGACAAAACCACCACTCCCTGTTGGGAACTATTGCTCTATGTGGATGGGGAAGTAGCAGGGCAGACTGAGCAGGTTTGGGAGAGACACCTGCTCTGCCCTGGTCTAGCTGTGTGCCCAGACATCTGTACTATCTCCTGCGTGACCCTTAGCATTTCCCACTGAATTTAACCTCTCTGAGCCTCCATTTCCTCACTCATAAAATAGAGAAAGATGATAGTAAATCTCTCACAGGCTTGATGGAGGATTGAGTGAGGTAATTCATGTAAAAGGATTCTGGTGCTTGGCACAAAAGAGCAATTCCAGTACCTGTGAGTTATTATTAATCCCTGTCCCCCAGGACTCTACACCTTCTTTCAAAGTGACCACTAACTGACCTTAAACTTGCTTGTAAGACACTTAATGACCCGACCATACTTCTCCGACTTTATTTTTCCAACACTCCAACCAAACTCAGCACTCCGAACCTAGCGACTGTTTTCAATGCCAGGGAAGTAGCCAAGTTTTTTATGGCCCCTGCGGTCATTGCACATGTTGTTATGTTCCCTGTGCCTGGAATTTTCTTGCCCTCCCCCAGCTAACTCCCAGTTGCCCTTCACGCCTCAGCTTGGACAGCACCATGTCCAGGAAGGCCTCCCTGAGTAAACCTGTATAATTTTATTAGCCAATGTCATTCCAATGCTTTTTTAAAAAGGACACAGTGTGCTCCATGCCAAGTCTCCGGAACATAGCACAGTGCCTCACATCCAATAGGGACTCCATCGTTTGTCCAGTCAATAGCTAACTTTAGGAACTGCTTTAGCACTAATATGGAAAAGGATTCTTTTTCTCTTCCTTCCCAGGTGACCATGTATTCTTTCCATTTGCATAGTACCTGCAAATGGAACAAAGTTTAAAAGTTATCAAAGGAGGCTCTGGTCAAGTTACTCAGTTGGTTAGAGTGTGTCCCGAATGACCAAGGTTTTGGGTTTGATCCTCAGTCAAGGCCCATACAAGAATCAACCAATGAATACACAATTAAGTGAAACAACAAACTGATGTTTCTCCTCTCTCTCTCTCTCTCTCTCTCTCTCTCTCTCTCTCTCTCTCTCTCTCTCTCTCGTAAAACAAAACAAGCAAAAAATAATAAAATGTTTTTTTAAAGTTATCAAGCCTTCCAAAGATAGACCAACTGTGAATTTTAAAAGGAGCCTTTGTAATTTGGTATCAGGCTTCCAGTCTGGGCAGTCTGCAGAGTGCTCCCCATTGTCCCAATTCCACTTTCCATACTGAAGAATATGGACTCACTGAGGCAGGAAACAAACTTCTGACTCTCCTCAAAGGCAGCAAAGTAGGAGATGGTAGAGAACAGAGGTGACAAGGGGGAAGTCTGGTAGATCCCAGCATGCCTACTATCGCCAAATGTCCTAAATTGTGTGTGCATACACACAAACACACACACACACACACACACACACACACACACACACACACACACAATGAAAGCAGAGGCTGTGGGACACCCTGGAATGCTGTTACCTGCAGAGCCCCTTGAGAAATCTGAGAGAGAGGGAGGGGGTAATGTCCAGCTTCAGGCTTCCTCCTCCCTCCCCAAGCATGCTTAGTCATTTCCCATAGGTTGGGCTTTACCTGTGTGTCTGAGTCACCAACTAGGTGCCAGGGAGTGAGGGGTGCTGCCCAACATGACACATCTGCCTGCCCCAAAAGGAGGTTAGGTAGCCACTGGGGTGCAGAGACCACCAAGCCTGACCCTGGGTGCTAGGAAGCCCTGCTCCTCGGAGGGAGTGGTTAAAGGCCCCACATTCCCAGGCACTTGGTGGGCTCTCATCAAATGTATTTCCCATCTCCTCTCCCTGAGTTGAGGGGAAAGCCCAAGGCCTGAGGAGCACCAATAAGCATTCTGATCCCAAGGCAGACTGAGTTGACCAAACTCAGCCATGCAAAGGGCTTCCCAAAGTTCGCCATCAATGACCAACCCAGCCCTGGGAGAGGCTGGACTCTAGATTGGGGATCTTTTTTTAAAAAAAATTTTTTTATTGATTTCAGAGTGGAAGGGAGAGGGAGAGAGAGATAGAAGCAACAATGATGAGAGAGACTCATTGATCAGCTGTCACCTGCATGTCCCACTCTGGGGATCGAGCTCACAACCCAGGCATGTGCCCTGACTGGGAATTGAACCGTGACCTCCTGGTTCATAGGTCCATGCTCAACCACTGAGCCACACCTGCTGGGCTAGATTGGGGGTCTTGACCTCTGTTTGAGCTTCACTGTCCTTGTAGCAACCATTTCCACTCCTATTAAGCTGTGCTAACCATAGTAGGCTGAATAATGGCCTCTCAAAGATGTTCACATCTTAAACCCTGGAATCTATGAATGTTACCTTACATGGCAAAGGCAACTTTGCAGGTGAGATTAATAAGTGAAATATCTTGAGGTGAGATTATTCTGGATTATCCAGGTGGACCCAATATAATCACAAAGGTACTTTTCTCTCTTAATATATTTTTTAAAATTTATTTCACAGAAAGGAAGGGAGAGCATAGGGATCTGCATGCTGGCTGGACAACTTTTTGATTATGCCTTGTATGGATAAAAAGAGCAGAGTATTCATTCACACAGAGAGCTCTTAGAAGAGGTTTGGCATGTGACTCATGGATCTCTACAGCCATCTCAGCAGAATCCAGAAACAAAGATGGGATCGTCCAGGAAAAAATCTGTGGAGGAGTGAATGCCTGTGGCATGCATGGGAGACCCGCAAGGTTCTGAAAATTTTATAGCAGTAGAAACACTGCCAGCTTGGATTGAAAGGGACAGAGAGAAGGCAAAATGAAAGAAGACTGTCAGACTCCCAACATTCTACAGGCAGGAAGCCGGTGATAAAATTACTCAACTGCAAACAGGAGTTAACCCTTCAAGAAAAAGGAAGAGTGATTCTGAGAGAAAAGGGGCGATCCCAGAGCCTCAGAGGATTATTCCAGTCCTTGAAACCTAAGGAGTTTTCCCAGGTATGTTTTGAAATTTCTAGGGACCAGTGACTTCTTCTTTCCTTCCATTTTCTCCCTTTTTGAGTGAGAATGAGAATATCTAGATCTATTATCCTATGCCTGTCCCTTGGAGCAGCTAACTTGTTTCTTAAGTTTCACAGGTTCACAGATGGAGAGAAAGTGGGCCCAGCTGGCCAGTGTGCCTCAGTTGTTAGATCATTATCCTGTGCACCGAAGGGTCTCGAGTTCCATTCCCGATCAGGGCACATATCCAGGTTGCGGGTTCCATCCTGGTCAGGGCATGTTCAGGAGGGAGCAGATTAATGTTATGCTCTCACATTAATGTTTCTCTCTCTCCCCATTCCTCTCTTTCTAGAATCAATAAAAAATATATCCTCGGTTGAAGATTGTTTTTAAATGAGCCTCAGGATGGATTACATACAATGCCTCACTCATACTTTAGACTATTTGGATGATGAGATTTGGAGCTTTTGAGCTGATGAGATTTAGGTGAAATTTTAGCCCTTGAGTTGATCCCTAATAGGTTGGGATTCGGAGGGATGCTGGAATGGAGTGTATTTTGCATATGAGATAAATGTGAATATTTGGGGGCCAGAGGTTAGGCTGTGGTAGGTTCAATAATGACACCTAAGAATATCCACATCCTAACTCCTGGAATCTGTGAATATGCTAAGCTTACATTGCAAAAGGGACTTTGCAGATGTGATTAAGTTAAGGATCTGGAGATGGGGAAATTAACCTAGATTATCTGGGTGGGGCCAATGTAATCACAATGTATAAGAGGATCCTTATAAGAGGGAAATGGGAGAGTGAGAATGAGAGAAGATGTAATGATAGCAGCAAATGTCGGAGCGATATGGGGTCATGAGCCAAAAGAATGCGGGTAGCCTCTAGGAGCTGGAAAAGGCAATGAAACGGCGGCTCTCCTAGAGCTTCTAGAAAGCACAGCCCTGCTAACCCATTTTGGACTTCCAGAATTGTAAAATAATACATTCGTGTTATTTAAAGTCACTCAGTTTGTGGTAACTTGTTATAGCAGCAGTAGGGAACTAATACACTAACCTGTTCCTACACTAGCTCCACACCACTTAAGCTAACCTATGTTCTCTCCCACCTGGGGCCCCTTCCAGCCTTCTATCGCCTCTGAACTTCCAACTTGACATTTCTAACCAGCCTCCCACACAGGCTTCCACCAATTATTTCCTTGGCACTCCTTCACTTTTTCCTGTTTCCTGACCCTTCCCCGATCGGCATCATCCTTTAACCTGATTGTTCTTAACCCTAGCTACACATTAAAATCACTTGAGTGGAGGTGGGGGGTGATTTGTGAAAAACATTGAAGGCCCAGCCCAGACCAATTTAATCAGACTCTCTGGAGGTGGGGCTCACACACATATGAGGTCATTGTTAAAACTCCTCAGGTGCATCCATCATTAAGAACACCTGCCAATCTGTTGCTCATGGTTTATCAAACGTTCACATGTGTAAGAATCACCCAGAGAACTCGGACTGTAGAGGCCAGGGCCTCAGGTCCAGAGAATCTGGTTCAATACATCTGATCCTCAGATGCTGCTTTTCTAAGAAGCTCCCCAGAGGTTCAGATACAGGTGGCATTTGGAACATGGAGACACATCTCCACAGCCCCGTCTGCTCCCTCCCCAGGAGACTCAAGTAATTGATAAGATGAAATCCTTAGATCAGTGGTCGGCAAACTGCGGTTCTCGAGCCACATGCAGCTCGTGAGCCTCGGTTTGCCACTCTGTTGACTAATGAGTTTGCCGACCACTGCCTTAGAGCAATCATCCTCAACCTAAGGAACTTGCTAAAAATACAGTTTCCCAGACCCCAATCCAGTTTTGTTTAACCAGGTTATGGTTAAGAAGCTCCCCAGGTGGTTCAGGAGTTTACTGAAGTCTGAGAATCAAAGCCTCAGATCAGTGGTTCTCAAACTTGAGTATGTAACAGAATCACTAGAGGGCTTGTTAGAACAGATTGCTGGGCCCCACCTCTAGAGTTTCTGTTTTAATATTCTAGCGTGGGGCCTGATAATTTGCACTTCTAACAAGTGCCAGGTGATACTGAAGTTGCTGATTGGAAAAACATACTTGGAGGATCACCATTTTTGATTGATGTTCTAAACAAAGTATTTATCCCACCCTGTGTCTCTATCCTTTCCCCCCATTCTCTTAGCCATGAAGGAGTCCAGCCAAGGAGAAAAGGCTGAGGTAAGTGTCTGAGGAAATCTTGACTTGAAGGAGCTACAAGAAGGGGCTGTCAGCCCTGGCCCGGGTAGTTCAGTTGGTTAGAGCATCGTCCCAATATGCCAAGGTTTGATCCCTAGTCAGGGCACATACAATAATCAACTGATGAATGCATAAGTGACAAGAACAACAAATTCTCTCTCTCCGCCCCACCCCCGCCCACTTCCTCTTCCTCTCTCTCTAAAATCAATCAATTTAAAAAAAAGAAAAGAAAGAAAGGGGTTGTCAAAGAAGAACTTCTGATAAGCTCACCATTGGGCATCTGGCATAATTTAATAGCCATCTAAGGCCAGGGACAGTGGCCAAATTCCAGTGGAGAAGACAAGTTATCTGATCAATAGCTGTTAGCGTCACATATATATCCAGCCCCAGCAGGATCCACCAGCATTCAAGAGCTTAAAGCTTCCCTGGCTGAGCCGCGCAGCTTCTGGTGGTAAAGGGTGTGCAGGTGTAGTGAGGAATTAGAGAAAACCCGAGGTTGGAGCTGACTCTTGTCACCAAGCTAATTATGGAAAAGCCAAACTGGAGCTATTGTGTCCTGCTTACCAATGGCAGTGACACCAGCTTATACACATGCTCTGGAGAGAGAGCTAAAGAGACTGTTTTTGTTTATAAGAGAAATTAAGGGCCATTTGCAGATCACAGAAAAGGGGGGTGAAGGGATTGGACTCGACACCCCATACCAGAGTTCTTACAAAATTCACTTCATTTTCATATTCTGCTTACAGAACTCGGTTATGTACTAAGTACATATGATCTGCTCAAATGCCGAAGTCACTTGTTAGGTCTAGGAAGCCAGAAGCCAATTAACCAGATCTAGTGTCTGCTGATCCCCTTATAACCCACAGGCCAATCCACTAATTTACTGACAGTATCTAGCAGAACTGGGAGGTTCTGGAGAAATTCCTGGAGTCGGAACCACTGTCACAGGGCTGAATAGACCAGGGGTGTTTTTAAAAAAATCATGAACCCCTGAAGGGATATCATCATTTGGTGATTATGGTGGCAGGGAAGTTCTCCAATTGAATGGACAGAGTCACTGAGGTCGTCAGCAGGTCTGGGTTGCCCTGTAGATACTGATCCCTAAAAGTCCACCAGTAGTAACTCTGGATCCATCAGCTACTGTTGTGGAGCAAACACGAGTGAATGACCACTGGAGTCCAGACCAAATTAAAATTTAGGGAGCCTTTAATAGCCGGCCAGCGACTGCTCTCTCTCCACGCAGGGAATCCAGAGAGCAGCCCCAACCCTTTGTTCGGGACCACTTTTAAGCACATTAACCACATCCTGTTTTTGCAGAGAAAGTAACCCAAGACAAAACAATTTTTCCTAAGCAACGTCAGGATCATGCCATTGATGAGCATGTTATTTACAGGATCATCCAGTTCTTTAGAAAGCTGACAGTGTTCTATGAAAGAAGGCCTATGTGCTGGGAAGGGGCCATGAGACCGTATCTCAAGGCCTGGCCTGATGTCAGCACTGACTACTCTATCTGGGACATAGTCCACAGCCTCTCTGGAATGGTGGTAGTAAGCATGCTCAAAAATTCCCACTCTCCAACACTACCTACTAGATATGGCTTTAGGAAAATCACTTATGGTGAAACTCCTGTAAAATTATGCAGTATCATATCTGTCTGAAGCCAGGAGGCTAAAACAAATGATACTCTCCTTACACCCTCAGCCTGGCACCAAGTTTATCCTGTCTTCATAAAATCTGCCCATATCTGTACCCTCCCCTTCTACCTCACTGCCGGTGCCCAGGTTCAGACATTCTTCAGCTCCTGGCTAACTGTAGTAGTTTCTGAACTGGTATTCCCTGCCCATAGTCTCATCTAGGCCCGAGAATCTTCCTTTAATGAATCTTTTTTAAAAAATATATATTTTATTGATGTTTTACAGAGAGGAAGAAAGAGGGATAGAGGGTCAGAAACATCGATGAGAGAGACACATCTGTCAGCCACCTCCTGCACCCCCCCCCCGGGGATGTGCCCGCAACCAAGGCACATGCCCTTGACCAGAATCGAACCTGGGACCCCTTGAGTCTGCAGACCGACACTCTATCCACTGAGCCAAACCGGTCAGGGCCCTTTAATCAATCTTTCACACTGCTGCCACATGCTCCAAACTTTTGAATGACTCCCCATCACAATAAGGTTTGAAGTCCTTCGTGTGACACTCCAGGTCCTCTAGCCCCTTAGGTTCTAGACTTACCGATCCCACCAGCCTAATCACCTCTTGGCACATGCTGTTTCTTCTGCACGGAATGTACTCTTTGCTCTCCATGACCATCTTGCACACCTTCCTCATAGCAATGTTCTCACCGTAATCACTTAGTTATCTGTCCCCCCACTTGACCTTTAGCCCACTGAAGCTGAGACTTAGGCTTTTATTTCCACACCCAGTACACAGCACAGTGCCAGGCCCATGACCAACTTTCAATGAGTGTTACATGACTGAGTGAAGGATGAATCAATGATAAATTAATATCCTGAGTGCTTTACCAGCCCCCAAACTTCATCAACTTGGAATGAGTGCCCTTCTTTTAGAAGCCTTTAAAAAACATGCAAACCTCCTTGGACTGGTAGCATATTAAAGTTAATGAGTTATTTTAGACCTTAACTAGGTGACCAAGCGGAACAAGGGCACTGAAAAAAAAATGCCCAAGGATGGAGAGGGCAGCAGGGACAAACTTCACCCACATTTCCTTTTAAATGCAAATAATGTCTCATATGTACATGTAGTTTACAAAGAGCGTTCGCACGCTTTATTATGATGCCTCAATTCAGAAAGATAGGTTGGATGAGTGTTATTATTAACTACATATAAAGCTTGGAGATATTTGCAATACCATAGGAAAACACTTGTGACAAAATAGTCAAAGGATAAGGACAGGATACAAAACTATGTAGAGAGTGTGAACACAGCTATGTAAAAAATAGGCAGAGAGGAAACAAATGGAAAGAAATACATCAGAATGCATTCATTCAATAAATATGTACTTGATGCCTGCCTTATTCTAGACACCATCCCAAGACATCAGCTGGGATACAGTGGTGATCAACAACACACTGTCCTTCACTGAGGTTACAATTTGCTGAGGAAAAGCACACACTAATCAAGTAATGATGCAGCAAAGGTAAAACTGCAACAGTGACAAGAGCATCGAAGAGGTAACAGTCTCATACTATAGTGAGACTGTAGACAAAACAGCAGGAACCAGGGCCTGTGGTGGGAGAGGGACTGCCCAGTAAGAGAATAGCTGAGCAGGGCAAGACTGGGAGAGCTTGATGCCAAGGGGAGCTAGAGAAGAAGTAGGGGCCAGACCCTGCCCAAGCTAGCCAGCAAGGACCACAGGGAGTCATTAAGCACATTTGCATTTCCAAAAGATTTTTCATTCAGGTGTAAAGAAAGGGTTGGTGGTACTGAAAGAGACAGAGTGATGAAAGCAATCCATCAGGTTGGTGCCTGAGACAGGGCTAGTTTGGGGCAAGCTGAGTTTGAGGTGCCTTATGTGTGACAACTAAAAGGGGGTGGCAAGTAGACAATGAAAAATAAGAGTCTGAAGTTTAGAGGAAATGTCTGGCTGGAAATAAGCATTTGTTTATTGGTGGTAATTTAAGCCTGGGTGTGAATGAGACTGTGGGAAGAAGTTGAGGGTGAGAAGAGGAGAAGGTTGTCAACAGAGCACAAAAGAGTCCGGAGGCTTTTGCTAGAAAGTCTTAGTGTTTGCAAACCAAAACACACCTAGACAGTGCCCAGAGTGTTCCAAGGAAGAAGGAAAAGCTGAGAGTTATAATAAAAGGTACACTCTTGAGAAGAATCAGTCCTGCATTCTTAGCTCCTAAATTGGTCCAGGATGAAAGTCTTGCAGGTTGTCTGGAAGGCCTAGATAATAAATGTCCTGTGAACTTTGTTTCCCAAGTCCTTCATAAGGTAATCAGGCACTTCAGTCCACCAACAGAGACGGCAGGAGGGTCTGTGGGCAACGCTGTATGCTGACCCATAGGACCCAGATGCGGACTTGGCCCCAGCCTTGGCTGAGCCTGGACCTGGCGAGGTGATGGCCAAGACCTAGAGTGGAAGATCATTTATGTTGGCTCAGCTGAGAGGAATTTGGTCAAATCCTAGACTCCATGCTGGTTGTCCTAACCCAGCAGGGAGACATGTTCCTCTTTCAGGCCAATGCTCCCAACCCATCCCTCGTCCCTGAGAGCAACGCCATTGGTGTGACTGTGGTCCTTGTCTCCTGCACCTCCCATGGGCAAGAGTTCACCTGTGTGGGCTACTACATCAATGAGTACCCTGACCCAGAGTTGGGGGAGAACCCACCCCCAAAGCCAGACTTCTCTCAGCTCCAAAGGAACATCTTGGCCTTGAATCCCTGGGTGACCCATTTCCATATCAACTGGGACAACAACACAGACAGGCTGGAGGCCATAGAGAACCAGGACCTCACCCTAAGCAGCAGCCTCCCCATCAACTGTGTCCTTGTCAAGGGCTGCATCCCTGGCCTCCTTCCGGAGAACTCCATGGGCTGCATCTAACTAGGGGATTCTAGGCCCTACCTGGGCCCAGCTAGGACTACAGGCCAGTCTCCCAACACATCTGGAGGGGGCAGTCAGGCCTCCTGGAGAGTCTTTTGGGGGCCATCTGGAGGACTTGGGCTGTCAACTACATTCAGCTTGTCAAATTTGTCCCTGAAGAAAGATGGGGCCTAGGGTCTCTCCCAGCCTCAGTCCAGAAAGATTATCTCACCTTTATTGCCCAGGCCTATGAAAAGCAGGTACTTTAGTTCTTAATTCTCTCTAACTTGTGTCTTTTCTCTCTTCCACACATAGGCCATTGTGTTACCCTGCTCCCCTATACATAACATTGACCCAGAGCTCTTCCCACAGACCTCCCTGGCCTTGAGGCTTTCCTGGTCAATGGTTCCAGCCCTGTTGGGCCAAAGGCTCTGTCATTTCTTTCCCTTCCCAAACATTTGAGTGGATCTACCCAGCTTTCTGGAGTCACGAGGAATCTGGGTTAGAAGGTAAACTTGGATACAATTTCTTTCCTTTGCCCAGAACAATTTTTAGGTCTTTTCAATTCAGCAGCCCCTGAAAAACTGTTTCCAAAATTGTAATCAGCAAGATGCTGAGGAATGATGGTTGACTCTCCTCTCAGTCACGGCCACCTTCTTGTTACCTCCTTACTGGGTCTGGATTTCCCTGGAGTCTGCCTCTATGGGGAGATGGCATGCTGGAGCAGCTTACCGTGCTCTGTCTGTGTCAGCATCCGGGCCCCACTGCCTCTGGCTGCCTTCATCTGCCCTCTGCTAAGACCTCATGCTCTTACAGGTAATAGAGAGATTGAAGGCATGAGAAACAGTAGGGACCCTGAAAACCTCCTTCCCCTGTCATACTCTGCCATGTTCCCTGTCCCTTCGCTGCTACATGGATGCTGTTGGTGATTACAATTTGTGTATTAATGGTTTTTTATATGAAATTAGAGGCCCGATACACAAAATTCGTGCAAGGGGCTTGGTCCTCACAGCCCCAGCCGGCTCTTGCAGCCCCTCGCAGCCCCAGCTACATCTAGAAGGTCGTCCGGAAGGACATCCGGAAGGTCGTTTGGCTGTTCGGTCTAATTAACATATTAGTTCTTTATTATATAGGATACTAGAGGCCCCTTGCATGAAATTCATGCACAGGTAGGGTCCCTAGGCCTGGAAAGCAATCAGGCCTGATTGGGGCCTTCCAGCTGCCAGCTGGGGCCTTCCTTTGTTCCACGCCGTCCCCTGGTGGTCAGCACATGTCATAGCGAGCAGTCGAACTCCAGGTGGGTCAAACTCCCAAGGGGACAATTTGCATATTAGCTTTTTATTATATAGGATATTTGGTGGGGGGGGGGGGGAGGTAATCAGAGGGTTATCTATAGAAGATAGATATAGATGTACATATAGGTACAGATAGAGATACAGAGACAGATAGAGATAAGAGATAGATAGAGATAGAGATAGAGATAGAGATAGAGATAGAGATAGAAACAGAGATCATCTCCAGGTATAATTGAAGAATTCAAAAGTTTAAGTTTCCAGGCTTGTTGAAGTAAGCATAGAATAATTGCCTCATGCCTCAGCCTACTTGATTTTAGTAATTTAACAGCTTGACTATAGTGACTCCATTTTGTTCTTCACTCTTTCCTCAAAGTATAGGATCAAGTCTTGGGGACTCAATATTTGGAGTCAAGTAGAGGAAGTTGAGACTGCAAAGGAGACCCAAGAAGCCAAAAGTGTTAACAATGACTGTGGAATGCTATGGAAGCATTATACATTTATAGTTCCTTTTACAATTGAGTGGAAATTTTTAAAGAAAAAAAAAAAACCTTTTATGACTCCTGATGTTAATTAACTTTCTAGATTTTGAAATGGTACCTGAGGACAAGAGGTGATATTCTAAATATTTTACCAGCAGGACTTCGGAGCACCAACGTTTTGATGGCAGCTGGAGGAGAGAGGGGTCTCAGAGGTCCCTGCTAGGCCCCTGCCAAGCACTAACTCTGTGATTGCTGGATCCCAAAGAAGAGCAAAGAAGCTGGATGGCAGGGGACAACATGGAGGGGATCTTGGGACAGCTGCTATTTAGTGACTGAGTAGGACTTACTACTGAATACTAGCCGTGCCTAAGGATCCTTACCAGCAATCCCCCCTTTCCCCTCCCGGACACACACACACACTCTCTGCTTGCTCATTTCCCCCAAACTCTTTTATCTACCACAGCAATTTATTCATCATTTCTTGTGAACTCCTTGGGTTTTCACATCTTCATGATCTGCCCTATTCCTAGAATGCCTTTCTTCTTATTTGGCAAATTTCTTGGAATCTTTGAAGACCAAGGTAAAATATCACCTCCTGTGTAAAATCCTCCTTGACTTCCCAAGGCAAAATTATTTGCTTTCCCATCATCATTCCATGCACTTTATATATAATTCCCCCCCCCAAATATGTTTGTATTGATTTTTATTTTTTATATAATATAACCATTTTATTTATTTATTTTAAATATATTTTTATTGATTTCAGAGAGGAAGGAGAGGGAGAGAGAGAAAGAAACATCAATGATGAGAGAGAATCATCATTGATCAGCTGCCTCCTACATCCCCCTACTGGGAACCCCCACAACCCTTGACCGGAATGGAGCCCAGAACCCTTTAGTCTACAGGCTGATGCTCTATCCACTGAGCCAAACCGGCTAGGGCATGTTTGTATTGATTTTAGAGAGAGTGGAAGGGAGAGGGAGAAACATCATCAGCTGCCTCCTGTATGCTCCTACTGGGGATGTCACAGTGCTTGGCTTGGGCACTCTGCAGACAGCTGCCTGGCTCTGCCACTTGCCAGCTGCATTGCCTTGAGCAAGTCATTCAACCTCTCTGTGCCTCTATTTTCTCTATGGTAAGGCCACAACCCGGGAAAGAAGTCAGTGACCTCATGGTGCATGGGACAATGCCCAACCAACTGAGCCACCCCGGCCAAGATGATGCTTTCTTTTCTTTTTTTAAGAGAGAAGAAGGGAGAAAAGGAGAAAGAAACATTGATTTGTTGTTCCACTTACATTAGTTGATTCTTGTATGTGCCCTGACCAAGGATTAAACCCACAATCCTGGTGTATTGGGATGATGTTAGAGGTGACCAACTGAGCTACTCAGTCAAGGATACATACTTTTATTATAACATTTATCACATTGAATTGTGGTCATGGTTCTGTCTCCTTCACAAAGTTGTGAGCTCCTTGAAAACTAGGACTATGTCCCACTCATTTTTGTAGTCCAGCATCTAAGAGTACCTGATATCTAGGTACTTAAACTTTTTTTAAGATTTGTTGAATGAATCTCAAAGGGACTGCAAGGTCAGAAGGAGGCCTAGGTTATCTTTTCTCCCAATGTTCTACTTAAAACTCAGCAACTGTACTGATACATGCTACAACATGGATGAAACTGAAAAACATTATGAGAAGTAAAAGAAGACTCACAAAAGACCACATATTATATGAGTCTATGTGTATGAAATGTCCAGAATAGGAAAACCTATAGAGACAGAAAGTAGATTTGGGGCCAATGAGATTGAGGAGAACAAGAGAATTACTGCTAAGGGGTTTATTTCTTTGTTTTTTGAGATGATGAAAATGTTCTAAAATTGACTGTGGTGAGCGTTGCAGAACTCTGTGAATATGCTAAAATCTTGAGTTGTATACATTAAATGGTTGAGTTTTTTGGTAAGTGTATTATATCTCAATAATACTGTGGGGTTTTTTTATGATTTTTAATTGATTTTTTAGAGAGAGAGGAAGGAGAGGGAGAGAGAGAGAAACATCCATGTGAAAGTGAAATATCAATAGTCTGCCTCCTGCACACCCCCTACTTGGGATTGAGCCCACAACCCCACCATGTACCCTGACCAGGAATTGAACCAGCAATCTTTTGGTGCAGGGGACAACGCCCAACCAACTGAGCCACACCAGCCAGGGCAAATGCTGTTTTGGGGGGAGTTTTTAAATTATTTTATTTTTAAATTTAAAAAATAATACTGTTATTTTAAAAATAGCTCTCACTGTGTCTGATTCAAAGGAAAGGCTCAAATGTTTTCTGCTAGGGAAGAAGGTGGACACACTGGGGATGAGTTTTGAGAGGTGTACGCAGGGATATGGTTGTTGTGGAGGGTTGGTTTGAGAAACGCAGAGTATAAGTGGAAATCAAGTTGAGTCCTGATAATGGAATGGTCTACAGAATATTTCAGAAGGAGGAGTGCTGGTGAAAACGGAAACCACTTCAATGAAATCAGGTTTCAACAAAAAAAGGCTGAGGTTAGCTCGAGAAGGTGGTTTTACTTTGAAACTGGTGGCTCCATGTGGTCTCCTTTAAGAGGAAAGGTCTCTAATCTAGGTAGGGGGTTGAAATCCTGATACACTTACCCTGGACCCCCAGCATCCTTGAAGTAGGGACTCGGAAGGAGGGCCGCTCTCCTTTCCTCAATGGAGCCCTGCTGACAGGTCAGATGTCACAGTGCTCGGCTTGGGCACTCTGCAGACAGCTGCCTGGCTCTGCCACTTGCCAGCTGCATTGCCTTGAGCAAGTCACTCAACCTCTCTGTGCCTCCATTTACTCTACTGTAAAATGGGGCCAATGATAACACCTTCCTTCTATGATTTTTGTGAGGATTAAACCAGATAATATGTGAAGAACTTAATACAGTGTCCAGTGCATGGTAAGCACTGGAAGAAGGCAGTCCCTACACTGAGGGACAGGGTAGTGTCTGGAGCCATGAAACTGCAGAGTCGCTGATGTCTGCCAGCCCTGAGTGACGTCCACAATTCAGGGAAGAGGCAGCAGCTGGCTGGGGGTCGGGGTGGTGGCTGGGAAATGCTCTGAAGAGAGTTAGCAGTGTCATTGCTCAATCCAACCAGTGGAGCTCACACTTCCTGTTTTCAGTGTCTGTGAGCCCTGATGCTAGCTAGAGCTGCTCATGTTGGAACAGGATCTTCTTGGCCCCTGGCGGGGAATGCAGAGGTTGAGCAGCAACTCAGTCTGGGCTGGGCCCTTAGCTTCACAGCACGCCTTTTCTTTCCTAGCAAGTTTCAGCTCACACAAAACACACCGATGCAACCTAGGGTGGTAGAGGGGAGTGGGGTCCATTCAGTTCCACAAGAATTTACGTGGCTTTGTGATAATAGTCACTATTTTTGTGCCTTTACTAGGTGCCAGGGTTATGCTGAGAGATGTATGAACTCATGAATCCTTATAATACTCCCAGGAGGTAGATAGTATTATCTCTTTTAAGATGAGGAAACAGAGGCACAGAGAGGTTAAGATTCTTTCCTAAATCACACAGCTAGTGTTAGAGCCAGAATTCTAGTCCTGGCCACCTGACTCCAAAATCCATGCTCTGAAACCACTACATCATACTGAATAAGACAACATGCTAGATTATGGGGATTAAAGACTGAATGTTTGGGCGCTTTCCTTCCACCTGCAGTGGATGGTCAGTCAGCTTCCTGATCAAGAGGAACAAGCAGACGAACAGCACGAATCCCAATAATCTGAAGGCCCGCAAGTCCTTTCGCTACAACAGTGTGATTCACCGCAAGACAGTGGGTGTGGAGCCTGCGGCCCACAGCAAAGGTGTGGCGGTCGTCATGAAGTGGAGAATCGGGTAGTGAAAGCCGGCCATCTCCTACCTGCGGACCACCATCAACAAGAACGCAGGGCCTGGCACATGATCCACAGGAACAAGCACCGCCCGGATCGGCCCACGGCCGCCATGCACAGGGCCAGCTGCCCCCTGTGCAGCCAGAAGCCCGTGATGGTGAGGAGGAAGCGCCGCCCCACCAAGAGCTCCTGAGCACCCTCCACCCCCAAAGCAATAAAGGTATCAGCCAACTTTTCCAAAAACAAAAACAAAACGCTGAATACTCTGGGTCCCTGCCCTCCCGGGGCCCTAGGGAGCCCAGGAGACCTGGCACCCCATAGCCCACGCAGAAAACTGGCTGTGTGGAGAACACATGCTGGCCACATCTTGAATTCACTGGGCACGTCACATAATTTGGCCAATTGTCCCCAAAAGATACTCACTCAGGGTGCTTATCGGAAACACCTGAGCTTTTCAAACCCACAAAGCCTGGCACCAGCCCTGACCTGCATCACAATCTCTGTGGGTGGAATATAGGCATGTATATTTTTATAAAAGGCTCTCAGGTGACTTGGGTAAGAAACACTGCCAAACCCATTAACATCGCTTGGAAACTCCAGTATTTGGGCATCCAACCCTGTCTCCCAGCCTGCCTTCTATACTCTAGTTCTTTAGAAGCTGATGTTTGGTTCAAAACATATGCTCACCTCCATTAGGATACCCACCAGTGTCAGACTCTGAGCCACCTGGTCGTAAGAATAGCAATGGCAGGTCATGAGCTCCATTAACATGTTGAGAAAACTCAGCACTAGCCCCACACAGATAATGGGCAGTTATGTTTTCTGTTCCCTGAATGCCAACAGACTCGAGCTAAGCTGGGTTTTGGATCAATCATTTTCACTCATACAGGTGTTCTGCTTGGTTGAGGTCAGCCCTGGGGTTGTTGGGGGCAGAGTGAAGAGAATATGGTGAGACTAATACTAAAGAGGACCACCATGCACAATTATACAAGATGTGCACTGCACAAAAGCATCAGGCTAAGGAGGGCATTGGGGTTGATACCCAGGCTGCACACCATTGACCAAACTGTGGGTCCCTGGCTTACAACTCCTTTTGTGCCTATGTGCTGTGGAAGGCCTAACCTGGAACTCTCCTAGCTACTTCCCAACGCCCTATTAACTCCAGAGATGCAACCCCAAAAGAAACTCTGGGGTACATACCACCAAGGTCATTTTCTGCTTTTTATTATACCCAACTCCCTCCCATACCAACACCAGGGAAGAACAAAAGTCTTTAGAAAAAATCACATTTTATTAATCATCTTTATTCAAAATTATAAAAATAGATATAAATAAAAATAGCAGAATTATTAAATATTCAGTGTACAGGAGTGGTCCTCACCCCACTCAGTGAGGATTGGGTGCATTTGGCTGAAAGATCAGAAGGGATAAATGTCCAAGAAAGGGACATTTATGTGGTAGTGAAACTGAAATTTTAATGCTGGTCACGAGCCATGCCCAGAATGATACATTCATAGGCATCATCACATGGGAGACCCAAGAGGCCCCAGGAGTGACAGATGACCTCTCCTGACAGGTCATTCTATGTGGCATCATAGTCCATAAAGTTTAGGGAAATATCTAGACTTATAGTCAGACACAGGAACATCAGCTCTTACTCATTCTGAGTCCTCACAGCCTGAGCACAAGTGTGCAAATATACACATGCATATATAACATTTCCTGATACATTCATGGAATGTCAGAGCCCTACCCTCAAGTTATTAATGTCCCTGCTCCCCAAACCACTGTTCCCACATTGGCCAAGCTCCCTCAAGAGACCTCAGTTCTGTTACACTTCCTAATTGGGAAATGATTCATTTCCCAATAATAGGCCTCATGAATGTCCTCTGTTGGGGGAGCTACCTCTCCTTCCCATGCATAGAAGATGTCATTTTTATCTCCAGAAAAAAACAAACTACTGGTCAGTACCATCCTGGATCAGGACCACCCCTCCATCCTGGCCAGAGGGGATCTGGGCATCCAGCACCCAGTCCTGAATCTGAGGATAAAGCCATTGTTGCTCACCCTGGTGGGCAGCACAAGCAAAACCATCTCTGCAGAGCCTATCTTCCTCAGTCCCTTCCTGATATGTGGCTGGTGCAGATGGAGCTACTGCAAAAATGACGGTCAGCGTGGGAGTGGGTGATGCTCCTCTCCTCCCTTGGCTCCCTGGGAGCCCCCAGAGGGCTAGGCCATTCAGAGGGCTAGGCCATTCTCTTCCCCAGTGTTAGTGCGGATCCAGGACAGGTAGCGTGAGACCCTGGTGTAGACACCCGGCTTGTCCTTCATGGCACATTCACGGCCCCAGCTCACAATCCCAGTCAGAGTCAGGCGGTCTTGGATGGAGCAGACCAGGGGCCCCCCGGAGTCTCCCTGTTAAGCCAAAAACACAAAAAGTGAGCCCTGGAAGAAGTTAGGAAGGGGGCCATCGGATCCTACTACCCAATCATACCCAAGAGAGAAGGGAGAGTTTTCCAAAGCCAAGTCCTTAGTGACTCCCCATTTCCTACCACATCAAGTTCAAAATCCTCTGGTTGGCTTTCAAAGCCCTATTATCTGCCACTATTCCACCTACATTCCCAGACCCCATCTCTCTCCCATCCTGGAATATGCTGTGCTCACTCTCATTTTTGTATCTTGCAGCTGAAATGCTCTCCGGTCTTCCCTCTGCCTCCTCAAATCCCTGGTGAGCCACATTATCTTTACAGCCTCCCCTCCGTGACCATCTAATTGGCACTCAGCTCCCTCTCCTAAACATCTGATCATTTATAATTAACACCACACTCTGAACACTGAGCTATATTATTTTCTATTGTTTCTTCTTAGTCCTCCTCTCTCCTCCCCATCTGAAGCGCCTAGCACAGAGACAGGCTGACAAGTGTTTGGTAAAAAAGTAAGAATTAGTTTAAACCTAAAACTTGAGCTCCTGATTCTGGCTTCTTGCGGCTTTGGCTGGAGAGGCTCAGGAGCCCTGGACAGATTTGGGGATAATGGAGAGAAGTGCTTAGAACTCTCACCTGGCAAGAATCTGTTTTCCACTCTGGGTCAGCAGCACACAGCATTTTGGTGGTGACTTCAGAGCCATAGTAGTGGGGCTGCTGACACTCCCGGTGGGAAATCAGTTCCACAGAAGTCCTTTTCAGCTGCTCTGGATAGAGATAGTCGGCTAGATGGAAGAAACGTGGAGAATTTTACGTTATGATGTGTCTGCCCAGCCCTTCTACTGGGACTCTCTGCCAGGGAGGGGACCAAAAAGTATTCCTACCAGGGAAAGCCCCTATTCTTTTCCCACCCAAATCTGAGTTTTTACCCCAGTTATAGCCCCTCACCCTCCACTTATTTACCTTTATGGTTCATCATTCCCTAAACAATGATACCCACTCCATCTCTGGACCCATCTGCTACCTCACAATGCTCCTTCTCTATCTTCACAGTCCTCCCTTAATCAAGCGGAGCTCACTTCCAGGTGACAACACTCCCCCAGGACCCCTCAGGCAGCCCAAAGGTCACTTACAGGTATTCTCTTTTCCAAAGCCAGTGATCTCACAGCTTGTACCAAAACGAGCATCTCCATACATTGGGGGCAGGCAGATGGTCTGTATGGACCGGGATGGCTGTGCACACTGGCCCGAGTCGGAAATGATCTTCAGCAAGGCTGGGGGAGGGGGAAGAGGTCAGAGGGGAAAGATCACCAGCTGGTCAGGAGGTCTATCCCTAGGTCAGTTAGGGTCAGAGGTCATCCTGGGAGGTGTGCTGGTAGGATGAAACAAGTTTCCCTTGTCCCATGCCTCATGGGCTTTGTTCCAGCCTCTGACAAAGGCATGGGCAGCCAGGGGTCCTGCACACAGCTGTATGAGAGATTTTTTTTCCCTACAAAAAGCCCTGAAATTCAGCCCAATGCTCTGTCAGAGTTCTCTATCCTGGGACAGAGTCTGCCTCCAACAAAGGAAGGGGCATCCCAGCCTAAGCCACTGCCCACAGGGCCACTGCCACCCAGGGAGGGCTACCTGTTTAGAAATTCAGGGACTCTACAGGGGAGCACCCTAACCCTTCCTCACTGCTCCCTTTGTTATGTAAAGTAGGGTCTTCAGGTTCCTTTTCAACCTCAACTTCCCACTTGAGTCTCTTTTTGAACCCCTCCTCTCTGGGTCATCCTCATGATAGCAGATGAGGGTTTTCTACTCACCTATATCATTGTGGTGAGCAAGAGTGTCAGCGCTGTAGTCCTCATGCAAGATGAGCTTTTCCACCTCGAACTTCATCTCCCCCGGTGTATTGGAGTTAAGCTTTGACCGACCCAGGTAGACAATGTAGTCCTGCTTCTTTTGGTAATTACTGTGGGAAAGGAGGTCCTGTCACTTCTGAGCCCTCCCCACCACAAGTGACCTTGGAGCATACTTGTCCCCAAGGCTATGGGCCACATGAAAGGGCTGAGAGGGTAGAACTGAAGTGAAATCTTTTGCCAGGAAGGAGAAGGAGATGTGTTTGGGGTAGGGCAGGAGGGCCAGGGAGAAGAGACAGAGGGACGTACATGAAGCAGTGTGTGGCGCTGACCACCCAGCAAGCACTGATGAGGCTGCCACCGCATACGTAGGTGACAGAACCTCCACGGTGCTTCCTATAGATGGCTGCAAACCAAGGCTGGTTCTCAATGCTGGTGAATTCACCCCCGACAATCTTAAAGCGGGGCCTCAGAGGCTTCTGACCACACTGAAACTCTGCTTTTGCAGGAGGATTTCTTCCTGGAAGAGAAAGAGGGGTGTCTTGGGAAGATAGGTAGGATAAAGTGTCCCTCTCCTCATCCTCTGACCTCCCAGCTTTGGGGGGCCAGCTCCTGTGATGGAATAAGGGGACACATGTCCCCTTTCACCCACTATCATAAACAGGTTGGTGACACTCACTTGAAGAGCAGTCGTTCACCATACACTCTTGGATATGCTGCTTTAGGCCAACCTGCACATAGCACCAGGGCCTTCTCTGGTTGTCTGGGTTCCTGGCAACACAGACGGGAGAGGGGTGTCATTTCAACAGAATGTCTTTCCTGCATCCTCCCCTCCAAGAAAGACTCAACCAGAGGCCTTGCAATTCTCATGTTATGGCCAGCACTCTGGAAGCACCAGGGCGTGTTCACCCAGCAAAGCCCTATGGGCAGTGGCTTAGGCTGGGATGCCCCTTCCTTTGTTGGAGGCAGACTCTGTCCCAGGATAGAGAACTCTGACAGAGCATTGGGCTGAATTTCAGGGCTTCTGTGAGGCCATGGGGAAGGTCCTTGCTGCCCCCCACCTCACCTGCAGTAATTGTGTTTCCCCAGGCCCAGCTGGAGAGCATCAGGTCTGTGGGCATGGTAGGTTTTCAGAAGGACATTGGCAGAGTTCCAGGACAGGCAAGGCCGGCCCATGAAGTCGGTGTTGGCCTTCCCTCGGTAAGAATGACCATTTCCCCGGTAGCAAGTTACCGACGTATCTATGGAAGGATGTGAGGATGAGAGAATATCAGAAAGAGAAGGAGGTTCAGACAGGCATTTTAGAGATCATGCCAGGCCTCAGTGACTTCAGGCTTGGTAGAAAGAGTCTCCTTCGATCCCACTTCACATGTGTGCAGCCACAGCTTACAAGACAATGTGTGTTTACGTGTTTGACTCTGCCCTCCCAATGCTGAGGGAGCAGCTGTCTATCACTAGGTCAGTTACGGTCAGAGGTCATCCTGGGAGGCGTGCTGGTAGGATGCAATGTGTCTATCATATTGCATAGGGATGATGCCCCCCACTCCACCTCCACCTCCTACCCCCTGCCTGCTCTTGCATCCTACTCATCTCTCCCTGCCCCCAAATCTCTTGTGCCCCCTCCTCCCAGATAGAGTAAGGCTCTCCATACCTATCTCACAGTGCTCCCCCTGGAATTTCTTTGGACAGTTGCATCGATGAATGTTGGAGAAGTACTTGTAGGACACACATGTGCCTCCATTCAGACAGCCACAGTTTGCTGAAAATCACAAAGGTGGGGGTGGGTAAGCAAGGAGCATGGGAGGAGGTAAAGGGGGAGCCAGCCCTGCATCAGGGACAGGGAAGGGCTGTCTCCTGAGGCTTCTCCAAGATGTTTGTGCAGCCAAATATTGTGCAAGGGATGGATACTCACATGCACCAGATTCTGCATGAAGATCATGGCTGTCCTGGAAAAGATAGGGGGAGGGGAAAAGGTCACCAAAGGTCCCACGCCCCTGGGGCCTCAGGGTGTGGATAAACTGGCCCCAATCCCCAAACTCATCCTTCCCTACAGCTCCTTCTCTCCTCACCCTGGTCATATCTAACTAGCCCTCAAATGGAAGATCGATCAAAGGTTTCCAGAGAAGAGAAGTGGATTGACTTAAGCAAGCTTCACAGATCAGGTGGCAGCAGGCTGGGGCCGTTCCAAAGGCTTCTTCCTCTACTAGCCTGCAAGTGCGAACTCCCTTGGTTCTCCAGGCCCCCTCGGCCACACCTGTCCTCTTTCCCCGGAGGGTCTGGCCCTGCTCTGGATGGGATGGGGGTGGGGGGGAGGGCAGTTCCCTACCAGCCCCTCCCTTCCCCTGGCGCTGTTCGGGGGGGTCCTGCAAGCCCCCTCCCACCGCCATGAGTCCAAGCAGGGAAGCCGCTTACTTCGCAGTTGCTCACGACCAGAGCACAGAGGAGCAGGCACGCCCGCGGGATTCTCATGGTGGCGAGGCGGGGGCTCCAGACAGCGGCCTGCGCGGGAAGAAGAAGTCAGGGGAGACGCCGAGGAGTGAGAAGCGCGCGGGGCGGGTCACTGCAGCTCAGGGCGGAGCCCTAGGTCACCTGCGAGGCGAGCCCGCGGTCGTCTCTCCTCTCTGGGATTCAGGGGCTCGGCACCGCCGGGACCGGGAGCCGCAGGGGACGCATGGGCACGCGGAGCGGAGACGGCGCGCAGCCGGGCAGCCGGGTTGGGGGAAGGGAAGCCGCAGGAGCGGGGCACGCATCCTCCCAGCGCCGCAGGGGCGGCCTGCACTCACCGGCAGCAGCCGCGGGAGCGGTGAGGACGGGTGGACGGGGTGCTACTCGCCGGGTTCTGGGCTCCGGTCTCCCCGCTGTGAGCTACCCCGCGGCGCGGGCTGTATATTAAGACCCGCCCAGGCGCTGGCCCCGCCCCGCCCCGGCCCGGATCGTCCCGTCCACTCCCTTCCCCTCCCCGCCCCGGGAGCCCGCCGCGACCCGGACCCTGCGCGCTTCCTCGACTGTGACTGAGCGTGAGCAGCAGCGCGGTCCCGGCGGTGGGGACGCACGGGGTCTGAACTGATTGATACAGAGGCACCTAAATCCCGAGGCCTGGGCCCCGCCCAGGGCAGCCCACCCACCCACACACACCCAATTGTGGAGAGGAGGGGCACTGGGGAGCTGCTCCCCTGTGCAGCTCCGATGCCTCCCCCCCAGGTCCCTAGGTCCGCTCTTCTCCAACCTTTCCGCCTGGGCCTCCACCTGCCCGGGAGAGTGCGTGAGAACCCTGGGTCTCATGGCTGTGAAGTCTTTTTCTCAGTGTGCAAGTGCACATGTCACGTCCTCGCTGAAAACACAGACAAAGCCCTTGGTAACAGAGGCTGCTTATGTCGAATGCCGGCTCTCCCCAGAATTATCAACACAGCCCGTGGATGAGCCAAAGCTGAGACCTCGGAGAGGGAGTTTGGCAGTGTATGAGGAAGGGGGAAGGCGAGGTCGGATTTTACTGAGAATTTGCAGTTTGGTCTAAGGGGCATTCTTTGGAAGTGAGGGCTGGTTTGGCGAGGGGTTGAGCAAAAAGGAAAGTGAGGGCTTGATAAGGATTGGATTGGGGTCGTGATACAATATTGTAGGATTGTGAAAACAAAGTCTTAGGGCACAAACTGTTGATGCTTTCTTTCTGTTGAAGCGTTGATGGGTCTTTCAGGAAGTTCCTATAATGAACAATCCATTTATTAATTTTTTTGTTTTAAATGGATTTTTATTGATTTCAGAGAGGAAAGGAGAGATAGAAACATCAATGCTGGGAGAAGCATTGATCAGCTGCCTCCTGCACACCCGCTACAGGGGATGGAGCCCACAACCCAGGCATGTGCCCTCATGGGGAATCAAATCCTGAGCTCCTGGTTAATTGGTGGAAGCTCAACCCTGAGCCACACCGGTGGGACTGAGCAATCCATTTATATGCCTGGGCCAGAGCACAGTTAGTTAATAAAGACAATGGAATAGTAAAGTCTTAGTGATGTAGACAGTGAGCTGCACAGGGGTAGGAAGTTCCGTTTTCACCTGTGAGGAGAGGAACTGGGGAACTGGAGGACAAGAAAGAAAAGATTTCTTTAACACTGTTTAAGTTTTTGAAAAACACATCTTTGTATCAGCCATTCCAAAAAGATAATGACAGATTTTCAAAGGCATGTGTACTTAGTGTTCTACTTCATTACAGGGCATTGTTTCTCATACGATAAAGTAATTGCTTGTCAAATAAGACTGACCTCCAGTAAGACTGACCATGTATGAAAGACTCAGCCTGCTCTTCTTTGCAAAGGCAAAGAGTTTTGTACAGAGGCACATGCACATATCCCTCTGGCATAGTTGAAGGAGCACAGTGGGGACTCTGGGGTTCATTCACCCCTCCCCCCACACACACACACCCCTTTCCCCGAGTATTGGGAACCTGGGCTTGGGGGTCATTTGGATCCTATTCACCAAGACTGTCTGTCCCCCTTGATGGGAGAGGAGAGGTCTGCGTCCCTGTAAACTCAGTAGAGGCCCAAGACCACATTCAAGACTTGGTCTCTCTCCCTGCTACACCTGCAGCATTTTGCTGCCTGGAAAACCTGGACCTTGAGTTTGGCTCCACTTGAGAGGGACAGGTGGAGGAGGGCAGGGACAGTGCCAGACCTCGTTGCTCTGTTCCAGCCAGAGGTCTCAGGATGCCAGCCTCTGCCTGCGGAAAGTGTAAGTTAACCATCCAGCTATAGGGAGGCAGGTGATCCACTGTTCTCCAGAGAGAGTTTTTCTGCACCCACCCGGCTAACCAGCTAAGCTGCCAGCCTCCAGGAGGATGGACTGAGTCAGAGGTCTATACTTCTCAGAGTGGCCTCACTACTTCCTCTAGAAGGCGGTGACATGTTTTGTTTGGATTTAGAATCCATTAATTGTAAATAAACGTGATCAAAATGTAAACATGGATGTGCAGTCTTAGGACTTACCCCGAAACTCAGGTTAGTGATCGGGAAATTCCCAGGAGACTGCCATGATTCACAGAGCTCCCCAGCAGCTCTCATGACTCCAGATTACTTGGCTGGAGGCTGTCATGCTGATTTTCGAGAGCAGGATGATTTCATTTCCTCCCCAACAAAGAGGCTTGGAGACCGTTATGCAGCCAGCATGACACCCCTCTACTCCTTCCTTACCTCTGCGGCCTCCTCACCTGGCTGAACAACGCTGGGGCCTCCAACTCTTCACAAAACTCCCCTTCTACTCTGTGACCTTTGAGCTCTCTGAAATCCCTGTGTCCATCTTTTGGTGCACAGTCTGTGCTAGTCTTTCAATTCCTTAAGGACAGAAACTACATCTTAACTATCTTTGTCTCTCCCTCAGCATTTGTGCATCCTTTGTTCACATAGGTGCTTTCTTATGAATGAATTGGTGAACAAGTGGAAACAGAGAGCTCTGGGCACTTTGGAAGTTTTCCGCCTCTCTCTCTCTCTCTCTCTCTTATCTTTTTTGCCATAAAAAAATAACAATACGACATTGTTTCTGTCCTGTGCTAAAAAGCACTTTGCAACAAATCATTCCTCTTTAAACTCACAATTGCCTTATGATATATTAGGAAACCTTCCCATTTTGCAGATAAAAATGAAGTGGAGTGGAGATATATATAGTTGATGAGTGGCAAAGCCAGCAAGGACCATTAGAACTTGATCCTTGTTCCTATGTTCTATACCTCACTTCCTCCGGAAGGAGGGGTATAAGACAGAATGCCACGAAGAGAGGGCCAGGTGATGAAAAATGTTGCAGCTCATCGGAGCCCTGCTGCCGGCCTTGGAGAGCTCCTTCCAGAAACACTCCTGGGCTCTAACTCCTGGAAAGCACTTGCTGTGTGTAATATGAGTTAGCCTGAGATCCAGGAACTAATGTGGTGGTCTAAGCTATCTCACTTCTATCCAGAGTGAGAGAATAAGGAACTGAATGTGTGTGACTTCATTCTGTTCCTGACTCCCAGAGGAAAGCCACCAGACCCCTGGCTCTGTGTCTCAGGGGTCCAGACCTCCTAAGTCAGATGTGGCAACAGAGACTAACGGAGGGCCCCCTTTCCCGGATCTACTCATAACAGAACAGGCAAATGCCAGGTGTTCCAGGAGGGCCAGGATGTCGGAAATTAGTCCTGAGGCTGTGTCCAGGAAACTGGGTCCCTGAAGGGTTAGTTTCTTTCTTTCTTTTCTTTTTTTTTTTTTTTCTTTCACTCCCCGCCCATACCTCCCACTTCCTCCCTTGAAGGGCTATTGTCTTTCTTTTCTTTTTTCACTCCCCGCCCATACACTCCACTTCCTCCCCTGAAGGGCTGTTTTCTGACCAGCATGACCCAAAGGAAGTTCATATGGAGTCACAGGATGCAATACCAAGAATGTTCCGCGTGGTACTATAGAGAGAATGAATGACCTTACCCTCTTGATCTCAGCTCCCCATCCACAAAACAAGGCAATGCCTGCCTTGCCTGTGTCTTACTTTGCAGATTAAATGAGATCATGCTTGTGTGATGAAAACATTTCTTCATTCCTTTATTCATTCATTCAGTGTTTATCATGGACCTACTATGTGCCAGGCATAGTTCTAGATCCTAGAGAAAGAAGGATGAACTTAATAAGCTGTAATTCCTACCTCGAGTGCCTGCTGCCTCACCTTTCTGACACTATGGCTATACTGACCCAAAAGACCCAGAGCATTCTCTGGAGTCCATCCCAGGATTCCGATTAAGTGGGGATGCTGTGTCCTTAGCAAACAGTTCCCAGCAACTGGCCAGCTGCGTGTGCTGCTCGCCCCCGCAGCCCCAACTCCAACTCCCTGCCTCTCCTCTCCCTTCTCAGTGGCCAGAAGCTCTCCTCTCTCCTCCCTACACTTGGGGCAGACAGACGCCTCTGCAGTTAGGAAGGAGGCACCGAGTGCTGGTCACCTAGCTTCCTGGAGTCTGAGGACTCCTTTTCCCTGAGTATTTCGTTCTAAGAGGAAGATGCTGTTGTCACTGTCAGCAGCACTAAAAGCCACGTCTGGGCCTGTAACATGATAGGGAAGCTGCTAGGCCCCCAGTGGCCTGTGGAAAGAGTGGGGCGGGGAAGCCACATACTTGCCTCCTTACTCATGGAAAGCAGCGAGCCCCAGGGGCTGCACCCTGAGGTTATGCTCTGTCTCAGCCCTCCAGCTTTAGCCTCCGCTCCCTATCCTTCTCTTCCTCACCATCTCTGACCCAATTCCTAGCCAGATCTCTGCATGCATATTTGGAGACTTGCCAAAATTGTATTTATCCCTAACCTAAACCCAGTTACTTCCTAAGTCAGAAACTTGTTACCTTAAAGGAGTGTCAGTCATGGATTTCCAGACTTCTTGAATTTCTGAGTCCCCTCCAGGAACCAAAGCTAGGCCCAGGCCCTGGAACTTTTGCTCCGAGCCCAGGCTACCATGTTGGATGGCAATGGCTGCTAAACTGGAAGCTAGAGGGGGTACCCAAGAACAAAGGGCTAGGATGGGAAACCAGAAACTGGTGGGTTTCCAAAAAGTGCCAAGAAGTCAAGGACATTTAAAGAAATATGTTCGGCCAGGAGCTAGTATTCTGAAAAACTTGTTCATAAGAAAACCAACGTAACATTCATAGCCCATATGATGTATAATTTCATGTGCTCGTGGCTCTCCCACGCTGGATTCTATATGCTACTCTGTCTTTAAAGCACGTGCAGCCCTAGCTGGTTTGGCTCAATGGATAGAGTGTTGGCCTGTGGACTGAAGGGTCCCAGGTTCAATACCCATCAAGGGCACATGCCTGGGTTGCAGGCTCGGTCCCCAGTAAGGTGCATGCAGAAGGCAGCCAATCAATGATTCTCTCTCATCATTGATATTTCTGTCTCTTTCTCACTCTCCCTTCCTGTCTGAAATCAATAAAAATAAAAAATAAAAGAAACAAGTGCAAGCACTTCCCTTCCCATTACACTGAGAGGAAAACAGAGGGCTAATAAAGGGAAGTGAATCATCTGAGTTCATTCACTGAAAATGATGAGATTCAGAATTCACCGGTTTTGAGGAACCTCATGACACATTTCCACCCTCTCTCCTCCTATTCTGAATCCTCACTCCTCCCTTCCTGGTCACTCTCAATCCCCACCCCCAGTCTCTTTGTTCTCCTGCTTCCTACCCACCTGCAGAAGGTGCTTTTTTTTTCTTCAAGGAGTTATTGACAGTAGTGTGATGAGGCAGCCAAGTCCTGGGGAGAGGTCAGTCCCCTTTTGAAGGTACCATAGGACCAAATAGATGGAAGTCTGTGGGTACAAGGAACAAGGACACACCAGGGAGCCCCCTCGATAGGTGTGTATGCAGAGTGAGTGGAAGGAACAGTATGTAAGTAATCTAACCAGGAGGCTCCTGTTGGGAAGTGTGACGGGGACTAAAAAAGAGAATATCTAGCTTGCTTTCCAACTTGGGCCCTGCAAAGAATAGTGGTGAGAAAAAGGACTGCTTTGCCATCAGCAAGGTAGTGACCAGAGAATACACTATCGACATTCGAAAGTGCATGCATGGAGTGGGTTTCAAGAAGCGTACCCAGCCCAGCTGGCATGGCTTAGTGGTTGAGTGTGCAGGAGGCAGTCAATCAATAATTCCCTCTCATCATTGATGTTTCTCTCTCTTCCTCCCCCTTCCTCTCTGAAATCAATTTAAAAAAATTTTTTTTTAAAGCGTACCCAGTTCAAGTCAGACTTTGAGAAAAATGTTCTTCCTTTTGCTTAATATAGCCAGCCACAGTTGTGTCTGCTGGGTCTAGTCAGGGAAGTGATAACTGGGTTTTCTGGTTATGCTTATATGTCTGTGTGGAACCATCAACGTCTAGTCTTCCTTTCTCACAACCATTATTCACTTTTGTTTATATGATGGGGATGCCCTAGGGTTCTTCTGTGGAGAAATAAAAATAGCACCTACTGCCCTAGCCAGTTTGGCCCAGTGGATAGAGTATAGGCCTGCGTACTGAAGGGTCCCAGGTTCGTTTCTGGCCAAGGGCACATGCCTGGGTTGTGGGCTCGATCCCCAGTAAGGGGTGTACGGGAGGCAGCCAATCAATGATTCTCTCTCATCATTGATGTTTCTGTCTCTCTCTCCCTCTTCCTTCCTCTCTGAAATCAATAAAAATATATTTTAAAAAAATAGCACCTACTTATTGAGCATGCATTTTATTGAGCAGGCATTGGGTAACAGTATGCATCCTCTCTCTTAATCCTCACTGAGGGAGATGCAATGTCATCCCCACTTTACGGGGAAGGAAACCGAGATTCTAAGAGGTTATGGTCAAACCCAGGTTTCTGGCTCCACACGCTGTGTGGATAATCACTATGACAGTGTTATCGTTCTACCCCTTCCTGAGGGAAAAAGGACCCTGTCGAGTAGGTGTCAGATTCTGTAATAAGAAACATTCATTAGTGGTATTTTTTCCAGCCTTATCTGATGATAAGAATCACCTGGGTTGAAGGTTTAAAAAATACAGAGTTTCAGGTTACTTCCTCAGAAATCCTGATCCATTGGGTCCAGGATTCTTACCACGAAGTAAGTGTGAGGGAAATCACAGCCAATGCATAGCTAAGGAGTGTTGGTTTATTTTTCCACCTGGGAATGGCCAATGTAATTAGAAACTTTCTCTCTGTTCAGGTGTGTACTCCACCCTGCAGGAGCCTCATGGCTCCATGAAGTGAACATGGAGGTGGAAAAGGGCCAGAGCTGGAAGACCAACTTTTAGGCAGTTTCCCAGACAGGGATGAATCAAGTTGGGGATGCACACCTGAGAGCCTGGTGCCAACCCAGCCGCCCTGAGGCGGCTTTTCTAAAGAACCTCATCTCCAAAAGTTAATTGCTTCAGCACCTTTACACTTGTTCTTTTGTTAGATCCTAGTGATAGTTTCATTTTTAAAATGCCAAGTGGATAGCTAACTGAGGGACTTTTCCATAGAGAGACTGAGTTTGGAGAATCAGATAACGCTCAAAGTCATGGCAATGAATGAGAAATTGGCTTCCTAAGACTTCAGGAAAATTGGTAGAAACTGAGTAGAGGTGAGAACAAAGCAGAACTGAGAATACCCGACCTTACTAGTACTCTTCTATCTGTGGTATTTCCTCACAGTTCCTGTGCTGGCCCCCTTCCAAGCTTCAAGAAAGTCTTCTCAAGCTTCTTATTTGTTCCCTAGTTTCTTCTGTTTCCATCTGAATAGAACTGGATTTCCAGAGCATCATCCCTTTGCAAGGAGGGTGGGAACGACCTCCAACAACAGTGGACCAATCTGCTCGCGGGATGACCACAATTAGCATTTTTAGTCAAGAGAAAGCAACAGTAACATTCTCCCCAGGCGTTGTGTCCGAAGCTGTATTCAGTCTGCCTCATAGCCGTCAGCCTCTTCTATACCTAAAGAAAATTCTATGCCAAGTTCTAAAAGTAAAAGGATTAAGCTCAGTTCAAACTGTTAATTTTATTCAATCAACTAAAAATTACTTTCAAATACCGAAGGCATGTCTATCACTGTGCTGAGCCCTGAGGGCACACAGAAGAACTGACGTGATCCCTGCCCTGAAAAAGTTTAAAATCTGATAAAGAAGACAAAAAGACTATACATAAAACAATTAAAAAGCCATTAAGCTATGGTGATGGAAGGAGACTTGACTTGGGGTGGTGAACACACAATACAATGATGTATTATCGAATTTTATATCTGAAACCTATATAATTTTATTAACCAAAGTCACCAAGGTAAGTTCAATAAAAAAGAAAATAATTAAAAATAACTTTTTTAAAAGCCATTAAGCAAGATGGCTACTTTAGGGGGAAAAAACAACAGAAAGTAAGTTGGAACCCTTGTGTACTGTTGGTGGGAATGTAAAATGATGCAAACCAATATGGAAAACAGGATGGCAGTTCCTAAAAATCAATACTAATAAAAGGGTAATGTGCTAATTAGACCAGGAGACCTTCTGGACAGAGCCATGGTGGTGGGGACAAGGCAGAGGCGGTTAGAGGCAATCAGGCCAGGAGGGGAGGGCAGTTGGGAGTGAGAAGGCAGGTGGGGGGTCAGTTGGGGACAAACTGGCCAGCATGAACAGTGGTTAGTGGCAATCAAGCAGGTAGGTGAGCAGTTAGGAGCCAGCAGTCCCGGATTGCAAGAGGGATGTCCGACTGCTGGTCAGACATCCCCTGAGGAGTCCCAGATTGGAGAGGATTCAGGCCAGGCTGAGAGACACGCTCCCCCTCGTGCACGAATTTCGTGCACTGGGCCACTAGTACATAAATAAATAAATAAACAAACAAACAAATGTAGAACTTTCAAATGACCCAGCAATCCCACTTCTGAGTATATATCCAAAAGAACTGAAGTAGAGTCAAAGAGATATTTGCACACTCATGTCATAGCAGCACTATTCACAATAGCCAAGAGGTGGAAGCAACCCAAGTATCCATTGACAGATAAATGGCTAAGTGAAATGTGGTCTGTACATACAACAGAATATTATTCAGTCTAAAAAGGAAGAAGTCTTGTCACATACTACAACATAGGTGAATCCTGAGGATGTTATGCTCAGTGAACTAAGCCAGTCACAGAAAGACAAATAGTGTATGATGCCACATACAGCTTTAGGTACAGAGGTATCCAAAGTACAGTAGTCCCCCTCTTACCCACAGTTTCCCTTTACGCAGGTTCAGTTATCTGCTGTCAGCCATGGTCCAAAAACATTAAATGGAAAATCCTGAAAACACACACAATTCCTGAGGTTTAAATTATGTGCCATTCTGAGTAGCATGATGAAATCTCAGGCAGTCCCATTTCATCCCACCTGGGTTGGGAATCATCCTTTGTCTAGAGCAGTGGTTCTCAACCTTCCTAATGCCGCAACCTTTTAATACAGTTCCTCATGTTGTGGTGACCCCCAACCATAAAATTATTTTCGTTGCTACTTCATAACTATAATTTTGCTACTGTTAATGAATCGTAATGTAAATATCTGTGTTTTCCGATGGTCTTAGGCGACCCTGCTAGCGGTTCTCAACCTGTGGGCTGCTGCTGTAGAGACTCTAGACCAGTCTGTGTAGGAAGGTTGAGAACCACTGGTCTAGAGTCTCCATGCTGTGTATGCTACCAATCTATTAGTTGCTTAATAGCCCTCTTATCAGATTGATTGTGGAGGTATCACAGTGCTTGTGTTCAAGTAACCCTTATGGTCCAGTCAGTAGCAGCCTAACTTTACATTACAACACCCATATCATTCACCTCATTTTATCTCATCATGTAGACTTTGTATCATCGCACATCATCACATCTCACCATCACAAGGAGAAGAGTGATGTAAGCTATTTTGGGCTTGGGCTGGAGGGGGTGGGGGAATGGTAAAGCCCTGGGGCTGGGTGCATGAGTGGGATAAGAATTGAAATGAGAAGACACCGGGGAAGTGGCAATGCAAAGCATGAGATTAGGATTCCTACAGCTGTCTTTGTTCCTGTTCTTTAGGAGTTTTTGCTTTCCCAAACTCTCAGGGTGACGTTTTGCTTTATGAAGAGCCTTAGAGAGTTCCATTAAAGGGCTATGCCGTGAAACCCATATATGAAGGCCAATAGTCAGTCTCATGGATTAGAATGAGAAGACTGAGGGTAGAGAGTCCCACTGCCCAATCCCAGTGGCACCTGTCAAGTACAAAGGCCATTATCTCTGAGCATGAGCTGAGAGCTTCTTCTTGAGGAAGAGGTGACTGCCCATGGTGAGGGCTGTGGTTTCAGAGTCAGAGAATGGAGCCCCAGTCCCTGTTTGGTTGCTGACTCCATCTGTGAATCTCGGTGAGTCACTTCCCTCTGTCGGCCTCTGTTTTCTCTTATGTGGAATGCAGAAGGACCTTTTTCCACCTGCTTTTGCAGAAGACAGAAGTGGCTGGCTGAAGAAAAAGAAATTTAGCCCTGGCTGATTTGGCTCAGCGGATAGAGCGTCAGCCTGCAGCCTGAAGAGTCCTGGGTTCGATTCCAGTCAAGAGCACATGCCCAGGTTGTAGGCTCGATCCCTGGTAGGAGACATGCAGGAGGTGGCCAATCATTGATTCTCTCTCATCGTTGATGTTTCTGTCTCTCTCTTCCCTCTCCCTTCCTCTCTAAAATCAATAAAAATAAAAAGAAAAAACATATGCTTATTCAAGCAAATGTGTGCATATATTTTTAAATATATTTTTAATGATTTCAGAGAGGAAGGGAGAGGGAAAGAGAGATAGAAACATCAATGATGAGAGGGAATCATTGATTGGCTGCCTCCTGCACATCCCCTACAGGGGATCAAGCCCACAACCCAGCCATGTGCCCTTGACCGGAATCGAACCTGAGACCCTTCAGTCCGCAGGCCGACGCTCTATCCACTGAGCCAAACCAGCTAGGGCTGTGTGCATATATTTTTTTAAAAAAAGAAATTTATATCAGGCACCTTTAAGCAAGGGGTGAGGCCTGAGCTGAAACAAAGCCCAGGATGTCTGAGGACATGGGGGCCAAGTTGACGTACCATGCTCTTGACATCAGAAGTCCATGGAGAAGATGTAAGTATTAAACAAGATAAATAAATGTTGCTCCAGAGAGCCTGGATTCTGGGAATATAAACAGGGAATCCTGACCAAAATTCCAGGTCTCCGAGTTCCCCTCATGGAGTCATGAGGCACATGCAGGGGTGAATCACCACACCCAAAATCTCTACTAGAGACCTAACCCACTGAATATGAGCCTCCCCAGAGGAAGAGGCTAGAGGGGAGCTTGATTCAAATAGTGTGGGGTTGTAGCTAAAATATAAGCAGTTCCCCTGGGTCCTGAGGAGGCCAAGTTTTGCCCAAGGCTCTGGATGCTGTTCTAGTTCTGAGGTCAGTGGAAGGTCAAAGCCATAAAATTGGTCCCTATAGAGTCGGCACAGTTGTCTCTAGTCTGGAAGACTACATGGAAAAGGAGCCCAGCCCTAGCTGATTTGGCTCAGTGGATAGAGCATTGGCCTGCAGACTCAAGGGTCCGGGGTTCGATTCCAGTCAAGGCACATGCCCAGGTTGTGGGCTCGACCCCCAGTAGGGGGAGTGCAGGAGGCAGTGAATTCTCTCTCATCATTGATGTTTCTAACTCTTTCTCCTTCTCCCTTCCTCTCTGAAATCAATAAAAATACATTTTTTAAAAAGAAAGGGGGGGATCAATTGAGGAAAAAGGAGACATATGTAAAACTTTAGACAATAATAATTTTAAAAAGGAGTCCAGAAGATTGTAGAACTAAAGAAATGGAATTTGTATTCCTTCCAGAGTCTGTGTTATTTTTTTTTCCAGTGCTACTGCTGACATCTTTCTTTTTCTTTCTTTTTAGTTTTTTTTATTGTTTAAAGTATTACATATATTAGTACATATATCTCCTTTTTTTTCCCCAGTGACCTTCCCCCGGCCTCCCTTATCCCCTGTCGCATGCCCTCATCCCACCCCTCTCCCCCGCAGTGTCTTGTGTCCATTGGTGTGCTTATATGCATGCATACAAGTCCTTTGGTTGAACTATTTCTCTCCCTCCCCAACACTCCCCAGCCTTCCCTCTGTAATTTGACAGTCTGTTCGGTGCTTTACTGCCTCTGTATCTATCTTTTTATTCATCAGGTTATAATGTTCTTTATTTTCCATAAATGAGTGAGATCATGTGGTATTTTTCTTTCATTGCCTGGCTTATTTCACTTAACATAATGCTCTCCAGGTCCATCCATGCTGCTGCAAATGGTAAGAATCCCTTCTTTTTTGTAGTAGCGTAGTATTCCATTGTGTAGATGTACCATAGTTTTCTAATCCACTCATCTGCTGATGGGCATTTAGGCTGTTTCCAAATCTTAGCTATGCTGAATTGTGCTGCTATGAACATAGGGGTACATATATCCTTTCTGATTGGTGTTTCTAGTTTCTTGGGATATATTCCTAGAAGTGGTATTACTGGATCATATGGGAGTTCCATTTTTAGTTTTTGAGGAAACTCCATACTGTTCTCCACAGTGACTGCACCAGTCTGCATTTCCACCAGCAGTGCACAAGGGTTCCTTTTTCTCCACATCCTTGCCAGCACTTGTTGTTTGTTGATTTGTTGATGATTGCCATTCTGACAGGTGTGAGATGGTACCACATTGTTGTTTTGATTTGCATCTCTAGGATAATTAGTGAATTTGAACATGTTTTCATGTGTCTCTTGGCCTTCCTTCTGTCTTCTTTCGAAAAGATTCTATTTAGGTCCGTTGCCCATTTTTTTATTGGATCATTTATCTTCCTTTTATTAAGTTGTACTAGAGGCCCAGTGCACGAAATTCATGCACGGGTGGGGGGGATGTCCCTCAGCCCAGCCTGCACCCTCTCCAATTTGGGACTCCTAGATGGGATTGGGCCTAAACAGGCAGTCAGACATCCCTCTCATAATCTAGGACTGCTGGTTCCCAACTGCTCGCCTGCCTGCCTTCCTGATTGCCCCTAACTGCTTCTGCCTGCCAGCCTGATCACCCCCTAACCACTCACCTACCAGCCTGATTGATGCCTAACTGCTCCCCTGCCAGCCTGTTTGCCCCTAACTGCCCTCCCCTGCAGGCCTGGTCACCCCTAACTGCCCTCCCCTGCAGGCCTGGTCACCCCCAACTGCCCTTCCCTGCAAGCCCGGTCTCCCCCAACTTCCCTCCTCTGCCAGCCTGATCACCCCCAACTTCCCTCCTCTGCCAGCCTGATCACCCCTAAGTGCCCTCCCTTGCAGGCCTAGTCCCTCCCAACTGCCCTCCCCTGCTGGCCACCTTGTGGTGGCCATCTTGTGTCCACATGGGGGCAGGGTCTTTGACCACATGGGGACAGCCATCTTGTGTGTTGGAGTGATGGTCAATCTGCATATTATTCTTTTATTAGATAGGATAGAGGCCTGGTGCACAGGTGGGGGCCGGCTGGTTTGCCCTGAAGGGTGTCCTGGATCAGGGTGGGGGTTCCCCTGGGGAATGGGGCTGCCTGGGCGAGGGGCCTGTGGTGATTTGCAGGCCGTCCATGCCCCCCCTGGCGACCCAAGTGGAGGCCCTGGTATCTGGGATTTATTTATCTTCTACAATTGAAACTTTGTAGCCTGGACTGGAGGCCTGGGCCGGCCAGGGTGTGCAGAAAGCTTGGCTTCCTCCATCGCTGGGGAAACCCAAGCCTCCCTCCTGCTCTCTCCATGGCCGTAGCCATCTTGGTTGGGTTAATTTGCATACTCGCTCCTGATTGGATTGTGGGCGTGGTTTGTGGGCGTGGCTTTGTGGGCTTGGCAGAGTGATGGTTAATTTGCATGTTACTCTTTTATTAGATAGGATAAGTTGCCTGTAGATGTTGACATTAAACCTACCTCCAGTGGCATTAATCCTTTATCAGTGATAACATTTGCAAATATGTTCTCCCATACAGTGGGCTTTCTTGTTGTTTTTTTGATGATTTCTTTTGCTGTGCAAAAGCTTTTTATTTTGATGTAGCCCCATTTGTTTATTTTCTCTTTAGCTTCCATTGCCCTAGGAGCAATATCTGTGAAGAAATTGCTTTGGCATATGTCTGAGATTTCTCTGCCTGTGGATTCCTCTAGTATTTTTATGGTTTCCTGTCTTATGTTTAAGTCCTGTATCCATTTTGAGTTTATTTTTGTGTATGGTGTAAGTTTGTGGTCTAGCTTCATTTTTTTTTGCATGTATCTGTCCAATTTTCCCAACACCATTTATTGAAGAGACTGTCTTGACTCCATTGTATGTTCATGCCTCCTTTGTCAAATATTAATTGAGCATAGTGGTTTGCGTAGATATCTGGATTCTCTATTCTATGCCATTGGTCTATATGTCTGTTCTTGTGCCAGTACCAGGCTGTTTTGAGAACAGTGGCTTTAAGAACATCTTGAAATCTGGTATTGAGATCCCACCTACTTTGTTCTTCTTTCTCAGGATTGCTGTGGCTATTCAGGGTCTTTTTTTATTCCAGATGAATTTTTGGAGAGTTCTTTCTAGGTCTGTGAAATATGCCGTTGGTATTTTAATGGGGAGTGCATTGAATCTATAGATTACTTTGGGTATTGTGGACATTTTAATGATGTTGATTCTCCCAATCCATGAACACTGTATGTTCTTCCATCTGTTTACGTCTTCCTCTATCTCTTTTTTCAGTGTCCTGTAGTTTTCCGCGTATAGGTCTTTTACCTTCTTAGTTAAGTTTATTACCAGGTATCCTAATTTTTTTGGTGCAGTGGTAAATGGGATTGCTTTTTTAGTCTCTCTTTCTCTAAGTTCTGTTGGTGTATAGAAATGCCATAGATTTCTTGGAGCTGTATTATTTTTTAGTCCAATTCTCCATAAGCAAAAGGAAGAGAAAAGCGGCTCTTCAGAGCGTGAAACAGAGACCAGAGGGTACAGGAGAAAGAAGCATGTTGGCTGCTGATCAGCAATGGTGGCTTCTCTGCCACAGGGAAATGCCAATCCTCAGAGCCGGGACGAGCAGAGCCTGGAAGTCTGGAACACTTGGACTGTGGAACTCTATTCAAAAGGGATCTCACACCCTGGCCTGGGTGGCTCAGTTGGTTGAAGCATCATCCTGTAAACCAAAAGGTCACAGGTTCAATTTCAGGTCAGGGCACATATCTAGGTTGTGGGTTTGAGCCCCTGTCAGGGGTACATGTGGTAGGCAAACAGTCAATATCTCTCTATCTCTCTCCCCCTCCCCCCTCTCTAAAATCAATAAACATATCCTCAGGTGAGGCTTACTCACATACCACTTCACACCCATTAGGATGGCTATTATAAAAAAGAAAAATAAGTATTGGTGAGGGTGAGGAGAAATTGGAACCCTGTGTGTTGCTTGATAATGGGAATGTAAAATGGTACAGCCATTGTGGAAAACAGTTTTGGCAAATCCTCAAAAGTTAAATAGAACTAACATATGATCAAGCAATTCCACTCCTAGATATATACCCAAAACAATTGAAACTGATACTTGTACACCCATATGCATGGCAGCATTTTTCACAATAGCCAAAAGGTGAAGCAACCCAACTGTCCATTGACAGATGAATGGATAAACAAAGTATGGTATATGCATGCAATGGAATATTATTCAGCCTTGAAAAGGAATGAAATTCTGATACATAAGTGGATCATATAAAGATCACTCTAACATACTGTGATCTTTATATGATCCACTTATAGGAGGAACCTACAATAGGCAATTTCATACAGACAGAAAGTAGAATAGAGGTTACCAGGTGTTGAGGGGGAGAGGGGAGGAGGAGGGAAGTTATTTTTTATGAGTACAGAGTTTCTGTTTGGAATGATGAAAACGTTCTGGAAATGAATAGTGGTGATGGTTGCATAGCAGTGTGAATGTACTTAATGCCACTGAAGTGTACACTTAAAATGGTTAAAAAGTGTGCCCTGGAAGATGTGGCTCAGTGGGTTGGAGTGTAGTCCCGTGCACCAAAGGGTTGCAGTTTCAATTCCCAGTCAGGGCTTGTACGGGAGGCAAATGATGTTTCTCTCTCTCTCTCTCTCTCTCTCTCTCTCTCTCTCTCTCTCTCTCCCCTCTAGGATCAGTGAACATATCCCCAGATGAGGAGTAAAAAAAATGTGGTTAAAAAGTAGATTTTATATTATGTCTATTTTAAATTGATTTCAGGGACAGAGAGATGGAAACATCAATGATGAGAGAGAATCATGGACTGGCTACTTCCTGCTCGCCCCCTCCTGGGGATCGAGCCCGCACAGGGTGGGGGGTGAGGGGGCGGCATGTGCCCTGACCGGGAATCGAACCCTGACCTCCTGGTTCATAGATCGACATTCAACCACTGAGCCACGCCGCTGGGCTCTTATTATGTCTATTTTAGCACAATAAAAAAATAAATATTTTTAAATGTTTAAAATGGTAAATGTTATGTTGTATATATTTTACAAAAAACAAAAAACAAACAAACAAAAAAAAACAATTGCCAAAAAAAGGAAAGGGTGTGGGAATCCCTTAACAGCAGGATCTACCAGGCACTGAGAATGAGACTCAGAAACACAGGACATGAGAAGGTGGCTGCAAAGATATTCAAAGTCATGAGCTGCCCTAGCTATCTTTGCTCAGTGGTTAGAGCGTCAGCCTGTAGACTGAAGGGTCCCAGGTTCAATTCTAGTCAAGGGCACATGCCCAGGTTATGGGCTAAATCCCCAGCTGGGGGTGTGGGGGTGTGCAGGAGGTAGCCAATAATGATTCTCTCTCATCATTGATGTTTCTGTCGCTCTCTCCCTCTCCCTTCCTCTCTGAAATCAATAAAATTATATATTTTTTTAAAGTCATGAGCTGAGATGGGGATGGGAACTAGGAGGAGACAAAAAAAACCTATTCACAAAGGAAAAGGATAGTGTGAGAGTCAGAAATGAAAGACAGAAGTTGAGATCAAAAGACAGAGAAATAAATGAGGATTGGCAGGTCTTATTTCTCAAATGAGTCTAAAGTCTGGGTCTTTTCTTTGGCAGGCACATGGGTTTCCATGTTTAATTGCCACAGAGCTTGTGGTGGGTGCTTCTGGGACCTTCATCCCCCTGTAGTGGTCAGCTGGCAGCTGGTTTCCTGTCTCCTTTTAGAGCTAAGAAACGCCACCATGAGTCAGTCCTACCAAGGCTTGACTCATTTTTGACCCAGTTTTGCTAATCAAGCATCATACCCTGGAATTTGGCAATACGGCTCAAAAGGTATGGTGGGAACACAGTTGCAAGACCCATACTCCTAGCTGCTTCCTGTGTCCATGACATTTCTTTGTAAAGGTTCAAGTGAACTGCATTGAAAGTCAGAGAGACTTGGGTTCAAATTCTGGCTTGCCTCTTACAAGTTGTGTGACCTTGGGTAAGTTACTTAATCTCCATAAGCCATGGTTTCCTAATTTGTAAAATGGGGCTACAGAGCTCTGTAGCCTTGGCGAGGGGCGGGGGAGGGGGGGTGGTGTTGATGAGATAATGTATGAAATGACTCTTAGCATTTTTGCTTGTCACAAAGAAATTGCCCAGTAGTTAAGGCCATTATTATTATCACCACTATGATTAGTACCCTGAGATCTTTGATTATATAGGATCACTTTGCCACAAGGGCAATGGAGACCTAAATCTGGAGCTTCAGTAACCCAGGTTCCTATAGTCCTGGATTTAGAGCTGCAAGACCTAAGTCTGATCTGGGCTCCCCAATTTACTTGCTGTGTGACCTTGAGCATTTTTCACATTGAGTCTCAGTTCTCTCATTTGTAAAATGGGTATGACTAGATAGAGTTGTACATGTTAACTAAAATAATATGTATAAAAGATTTATAAATGACAACAAAAGTACAGATGTATAATGCACGTGGATCAGAAGCATGGATGTATCTGGGCCAAGGTTAGAGTCAGGATGGAAATCAAAGTTGGGATTGGCACCAGGGCTGTAAAAACAATTGTGATCAAGATCGGGGTTGGCATTGGGGCCAAAGCAAAGGTTTGGGCTAGGATAGGGAGGGAGTCCTGAGCAGGGTCATGGTAGGGGTTTGGGTGGTGGTTTGGATTTGGGCTAGAAAGCCAGAGATGGTATGCACTGTCTGAGCCCTGAGGGATACAGCAGTCCTGGGCAGTGATTCACAGTGCAATGACTGCACTGTTGGCATAGGCGCTAACCCAGAGGTCTAGCTTTGAGGGAGAGTAGAATGCAAGACTTAACAAATCCTGAGAGACTCGTAGAAGTACAGGCCTTTAAGGAGACTCGTAGAAGTACAGGCCTTTAAGGAGTTTAATTGCAGCAGTTCACCACCTCATTTCCTTCCTCCTTCTCCCCCCAACCTGGTAGGTAGCTAAGCCACATTAAGTATCAGCCTACTGCAGAAACTGGTTTGGCTCAGTGGATAGAGTGTTGGCCTGCAGACTGAGGGGTCCCGGGTTCGATTCCGGTCAAGGGTGTGTACCTGGGTTGTGAGCACATCCCCAGTGGGGGGTGTGCAGGAGGCAGCTGATCGATGTTTCTAACTCTCTATCCCTCTTCCTTCCTCTCTGTAAAAAGTCAATAAAATATATTTTTTAAAAAAGTATCAGCCTACCTCCAGTGGTATCCTGCACAGCACTGTTTCTCACAGCTCTCATAATCCCTCCTCCATCCATCACCCATCATCTGTCATCATCCATTCAACAAAGGTGCATGTTAACAGAAACAGGTTTGAAATCTGGATTTGGCCAACAGACCATTAGTTTATTTGGTATGTGACGTAAATTAAGACTTCACCTGTCTTTCTTTCTTATAGCAATCAACCAGGAAAGGAACACATTTGCTAAAGAAACATGTTTAAGAAAAATTTGCATGAGAAAGTTCTAAAAGTGGAGGAGACTTGTGCCGCATGGAAATGACTACTTGAAACACAGAGACTAAGTGAGCAGCCGAGCCATGATGAATGCTGCTGCTCGAATGGCAGTTCCAACTCATGGTTCACTGCTGAGAGCCTCCGCTTCCTCCTTTGAATCCGGCCTCAGCAGCCACCACTCCCACCAGGGTAAGTCACATTGGGAAGTGTCAGAACCAGGCAAGCCCAGCAGCCACCCACACCAAACTGGTTCTGCAGCAAGAGTGACAAGCCAGGACAGGCTGGAGGGTCTTCAGAATCAGACTCTCCTGGTTCCTAGTCCACAACCCTCCCTGGGGCCATGAGATAGCTTACCCTCCTCTCTCTTCTCTGTACAACCTTAACCCAGCTTGCCTGGCCTCTTGGTGCAAGGAAAGGCCCTAAGAGTGTGGGTGTGAGGAGCTGGCAGGGGGAACCGTGAGCCCCCCTCCCACACCTCTAGACAAGCCAGTTTTCCAGGTAGTCATCCAGCTCAGCCACCCAAAGTGCTGACAGGAGGCACTGTCATCCCGGTGCTGCAGAGAGGAAGACACGCCAGGCCCTGGAGGATGGAGGGCTGCACCTGGCTGGGATGCCCAGACAGGCCCACAGGTGACAGGCAGCACCTTATGCCCAGGCTTTCTCCGGCAGTGTTTGCAGAGCCTGCGCTATTTTAGGTTCCTTTGTCATCACTGCAGGCAAACTGGACTGGAGGAGATTGATTAGAAGGGAAATAACCGGTTTAACAGAGCTGGGCTATTGGGAATTGCTTCCCAGCATTGGCACCATACTTCCAGGCAGAAGGGCCTGATATCAAGGCTTCTGAGGCTCGGGACTGAATTAGGAGCAAGCAACTTGTCAGACCAGAGAGACCAAGAGAAGGAATTTGAGGCTCAGGGGCTCGCGGCTATAATTCCCGTCTCAGGAATAATCATGACAATAATAATACCTTATTATAAATGTGCTTTATAATATCTAAGATATCTTCATAGACATGACCTCATCTGTTCCTTACCGCAGTCCTATCAGGCAAGCAGGTATAACTCACCCCACCTTAAACATAAGGAGTCTGAGATACTCAACTGTAAGTGACTTGCCCAAGGTCACAATCTTAAGTGACAATGGCAGAGCCTGAATCAATTGTAGACAGGGGTTTGGAAACCCAGATTTGCACATCTAGAAGTTTCTGTTGGAAGAGGAGAACTCAGGGAGAGAAGATGAGCCTTGGGCTTCTGCTGGGGCTACCGGAAATGTGGGCTGCAAGGGTCAGTGGCGAGGAATGGCCCCACCCACAGATCCTGCTGGTGGTCTGGAGTGCAACCCAGCGGGCAATTGGGGCAGCTTCATCTCCCCTCTTAGTTAGTGGGTGCAAAGGGTTTTTCTGTCTCCCTCCTACCGCCCCCTGAGTCAGCTCTCTGGCATTGCCCTGGCATGTCCTGGGCCTCACGCCCAGGCAGTGAAGAGGTGCTGGCAGATTGCCCGGGAAATGCTGCTGTCTTAACTCAAGCCAAGTCCCAGTCAAGACCCCTTCCCAGAGGCAACCCAACAACGGCTGCACTGGGGGCTGTGGCTTGCAGGCACAGGTGAGTCTCCCTCCCCCTTCGGGCTTCCTGGCAGAGGTGGCATCGGGCACATGCCTCTACCTCAGGGCTGCAGCCAGGAGGGGTTTCAGGGACCAAAGACATTTTCTAGACTGCCTGAGCCAGGCTCCCACCCCAGAACCCTGCTTGGGTTTCTGGTCACATCCAAATGGCTGAGGAGGGAGCTGCTTTTGGACAGAAAAGAAGAAAAGAGAGCCAAGACTCCAGCCTGAAGCCACCTCAGCTGTTTCTGGGGCTCTGACTCAGAAGCTGCTTCTCAGGAATGTTGAGCACATGGGCCTCGGAGCCTCTTGTCCAGGCACAGTGGAATGAACAGCTGGGGGTGGAGGATGTTCTACCCTCCTCTCTCTTCTCTGAAAATACTTCTCTCAGAGGAACCCACCAGGGTCAGATCCAAGGCTCATCCTGGAAGGCCCTGCTCACTTCCTCCAGGAAGGAAACCTTCCCAGACCACCTCAGCCCCCAGGGATCCACCCAGCAACTACTCTCGATAGCAACCTATTTGCACTTATCACAATACTACATTTCATGGGTGTCTATCTGTTTCTACCCCTCTCTTTAAAAAAAAATATATATATATACATATATATATATATATACACACACACACACACACATACATGCATGTATATATATATGTATATATATATATACATATATATATAGTTGATTTCAGAGAGGAAGGGAGAGGGAGAGAGAAATAGAAACATCAATGATGAGAGAGAATCACTGATCAACTACTTCTTGCACGCATCCGGGCATATGCCCTGACTGGAATCGAGCTGTGACCTCCTGGGTTGACGCTCTACCCCTCTCTCTAGTTATCTTATCTCCTCCACTCTGTTGTAATTTCCTTGGCCTCATGCTGCTGGGTAAAAAAAAGGATGCCTTGAACAGAAGACTTGATAAGTATATTGATCAACTGATAATCTGAGAAAAGGGAGCAAAGAAGAGGAGAAGGCAAAGAGAAACAGTGAGGAAGCCAGCAGCCTGGGCCACACCCCCACGTCTGGGGAATCTGCTTCCCTTCCCAAGCAAAGCTCCCAGACCACTTGGAGAAAGGAGAGCAGAGAAGCTGTGCCGAGGTGGCCTGGCACTTCCTTGCTGCCCCAACCCCAGATGCCCTCAGGTCTGCTGGGAGCCTCTGGGCATCCTTCCATTTCAGAGAGCAGGGGGCTCTGCAGTGATTCTCCAAATGTAGGCAAGGTTCTTTTCTCTGCATCTCACCTTTATTTAATTTCTCTAAAGCAGGTAGGTATCCCATGGGCTAATCCCCAGTGAAATGAGACCCAAGGAGAACTTGGATCAGAAATCATGTCAGCAGCTTACCACACACTACGATAATCTTTTGTTTCATTGCATACTTCCTTAGATCCTAAGAGCTGGGAAGGCAGAAACAAAGTCTGTCTTGTTCACTGAGCTAGTCCCAGAGTTTAACACTCCACGCAGTACACAGCAGGCACTCAGTAGGGTGCTCCGTGCTTGTTTGTTGATTTGGTTAATTGAGGGGCACTGGAACCTGCCAGTACACTCCTGCAGTCTAGCTCTCATCAGCGACGTTTATTCTGGAGCTAATTCATCCCAGGTCCGGGAATCTGGTGATCTATTGGAAGAAACTGAAGCCACGGAGACTGGTGATCTATTGGAAGAAAATGAAGCCTATCAAGGCTGCCTCTGGGGCCTCGGGTTCTAGGGCATTCTTGGGGTTGAAAATGACTCCTGCGGGGAGTCAGCTGAGTAAGCCACGAGCCTGTTGGCTCTGTAAAACCGTACCTACAGCGGCCTCTAGTGGACAAGTGGAATTACTGCCCTTTTGGGGTGGAGTCCAGCTTCCTCACCTCTTTGCCCCAAGGATCTCCAAAATCTCCATCCTTGGGCCCAGGGTCTAGAGCAGGGGTCCTCAAACTTTTTAAACAGGGGGCCAGTTCACTGTCCCTCAGACCGTTGGAGGGCCTGACTATAGTTTAAAAAACTATAAACAAATTCCTATGCGCACTGTGGGCTAGGGCCAAGTTGGCTGCTAAGCAGGACAGGCAGCAGCACCAGGCGGGCCGGATAAATGTCCTCGGCGGGCCGCATGTGTCCCGCGGGCCATAGTTTGAGGACCCCTGGTCTAGAGAGTACAAGATGGCACCACCCGCAAGATAATGGACCTTATAGAACAATAGAGCAGCCACCCAACAGACCAATCCATTAAAAAGCACCCATTATGTACAGTACATAGTATTCTAATGAAATCTATGAGGGGAGGGGAAAGGGAGATACTAGAAGACAAGGGCTCTGCCCTTAAGAAACCTATGATCTAATTGAGGAGGCAAAACTAAATTTTAAAAAAAATCAAACAGCAAGCCTGACAAGAGCTGAGTTCAGTGGATCAGCACAACCTCTCTGTGCCTCAGTTTTCTCATCTGTGAAATGGGGTTTATAAAATTTACCTTGCAGGGTTATATGGAGATTAAAGTAAGATGATGGGGAGAAAATATTCCATTATTGTTGTTGTTATTCAAGCAATCTATGTTCATTATTTAAATATTTAGAAAGCTTGTCTGAGAAAGAGAAAAAATTCACACTAACACTACTATCAGAGATAAGTACTGTTAATCTAACAATGTACATTCTTAAGCATGTTGAGTATGTCTGCAGAAGCAGGGCATTCTGGGAGTGGTACAGAATCACAAGATTGACTAGAATTGCAGAGGATCTAGAAAGTTATACATGAGTGAGCATTCATACTTAATTCTGAAGGAAACAGCATTTCAGCAAAGATGTGACCTACTAAAAATGATATTATTTCCTGAAGATCTCTGCCTACATGTTCACCTTAGCAGAGAGGCCTTCCCTAACCTCTCTATATTACATAGCACCTCCATCCCCTTTTCCTGTTTTAATTTTCTTCATAGCACTTATCACCAACTCACATATTAAATATTTATGTATAGTTTGTCCCTCTCAACAGGAGGGAGCTTCTTGAGGGCAGAGACAGTGCTCTGAAAAGAGTAGGGCACAAAAAATTGTTCAATTAAGAGAGGAGGAGGAAGGAAGGGAAAGGAAATATAAAATGGAGTTGGCAAAGTTAAGAGAGCTATTGCAGTAACTCTGGAGGATAAGGAGGCCTAGTCTAGAATGGTAAGAAGGAAATGGAAAGATGGAATAAATACAAAGACATTTAAAGGAGAAAATATACTGGTATTGGTTTCTAATGATACACAAGATGATAATAATAACAACTACCATTTATTTAGCATCAGTCATTGAGCCATTCACCCATACATATTATCAGTAAATTATTTTAACAGCCCTATAGTAAAAGTTAAGACATCTTTATTTTACCATTGAAGAACATGAAGCTGCCCTAGCTGGTTTGGCTCAGTGGATAGAGCGTTGGCCTGCGGACTGAGGAGTCCCAGGTTCGATTCCAGTCAAGGGCACAGGCCTGGGTAGTGGGCTCAATCCCCAGTAGGGAGCGTGCAGGAGGCAGCCAATCAATGATTCTTTCTCATCATTGATGTTTCTATCTCTCTCTCTCTCCCTTCCTCTCTGAAATATATACATATATATGAAGCTTAGAGTTTAAGTACTTTGCCCAAAGTCACACAACTAGTAAATGGCAGAATTCAAACCCGGTTCTACCCCTAAGTGAGATAAGGAATGAGTCAAAGTTGACTCCCAGATTCTGAACCTAGGTCATCGCCAGGATAATCATGTCACTATTGGAGCAAAAGAAACTGGAGAAGTAAACTAGTCAAGGGTGGTTTGGGGAATAATTATAATAATTAATGTTTATTGGGCCCTTATTGTTTTACTCTTCTTACATGTTAATTATTTGCTTTTTTCTAAAACCCTGTGAGCCCTGGCCAGCGAGGCTCAGTGGGCTGGGCATCATCCCGTGCCCTGGAAGGTTGCTGGTTCAATCCCAGGTCAGAGCACATGCTGGGGGTCGTGGGCTTGATCTCTGGTAGGGTGAATGCAGGGGGCAGCCGGCCAATAAATCTTTTCCCCCCCTTAAGTTTTTAAAATGTTTTTATTGATTTTCAGAGAGAGAGGATGGGAGAGGGATAGAGAGACAGAAACATCAATGAGAGAGAAATATCACTGATGGGCTGCCTCCTACATACCCCTATTGGGGACTGAGCCCGAAGCCGGGCATGGGCCCTGACCAGGAATTGAACTCGGGACTTCTTGATTCATGGGTCGATGCTCAACCACTGAGACACACCAACCAGGCCAGCCCATCTATTTTGATCAATATTTTGCTCTCACATCAATGTTTCTCTCTCTCTTCCTCTCCTTTTCTCTCTGCCTCTCCCTTCCTCTCTCTCTAAAACTAAAATAACAAAAACCTGTGAGATGAGTACTATCGTTATACCTATTTTGCAGATGAGAAAACTGAGGCACAGAGAAGTTATGAAACTTGCAGGCTCCCACAGTTAGAAAGAGGCAGAGCCAGGATTTGGCTCCAGTCTTTTTAACCACTGTGATACTGCTTCTCGATTGGATTCATTTGGGTTTGGGTCATGTTTAATTGGAGGGGACAATAGGACATTCAAGTGGGAATATCCGGTAGGGAATATCTTTATTCAGTCTGGGATCTAAGAGCCTCTGGACCAGCTCTGGAAACCAGGAAGATGGACATTGGTCCTTCCTGAGGTCCACCTGGCCTATAAGCCCACCCACAACTATTTACATCTGGATGGTCCCCAGCTTATGCCCTGTTTTTCCACTGTCCATACCATCCTTTCCCACCCACCCCCTCATCACCCAGTTTCCCTGCCAAGTCCTCTGTATTTCAGGGCCTGATTCACACTCTCCTTTCCACCAGCAATGCCTTACCTGACCGCCACCTCCACTGCCAACATCCCTTCCCTCCTTCCATTTCCTCCACCAAGTCTTTTCTGATTATTCCAACTTATCTGATTGCTCTCCCTTTAAAATTCTCATCATACTTTGCCTTTACCTTCCATGAGTTGAGTACTGTGGGGGAGGAAGATGCTTTCCTCTGCTGATCTAGTAATTAAATTTTTAAAAAGACATTAACAAGAGAAAATTACCAAATTTAATTACAGACATACATTTGGGAACCCCACGTACATGAGTCAGAGACCCCACCCACATACAGGGACAGAAAGTTAAAATGAGGTACACATGGCATTCTGAGCTACGGATGAGGTAAGGTGCCTGGGGACTTCAGAAGGCCATTGCAGTAACGAGAAGTTTGCCCTACCCTATAGCTAGGTCAGGGAAGGTTATCTCTGATCATCTCTTCCTATGGGCAAGTCCCCTACTTCAACTTCTTCTAGGTAGTTAAGGGGCAGGGACAGAAGTTTCTCTTGAGCCTGCAGGGTCTCAGTTGCCTTTAGCTCAGAATGATCCACATGCCACAGAGGCACATCTTGGAGTGACCATTCTGAACCCCTAGGTACCTACTACACGCCAAGCTCATTAGACACGGAGGATACCAGCATGACCATGAACAGACACAGACCCTATCCTCATGGGCAGTGCTTTGAAAAAATGGTGACTGGGACTTTCAGGACGGTCATTAGAAGGATTTGGTCTGATCAATATGCCAGGGGGAGCTCCCATCAGAAAGTGACACCTGAGCAGGGAACTGGAGGCGAGGCCCTGGGGAGGGAGATATGATTCAAGCAGCATGTGTACAAAGATCCAGAGGCTGTCTATGCTACCAATCTTTTGTCTTGTACTGTCATAGCATAGTAAGAAGGTAGGAAATTTCCAGAACAAACGGAATGGGAAAACTAAGACAGGTAGTTAAACAGCAGTTTGCAGCCACCTAGTAAATCCTATCTCCCCTAAACCAAGGATACTTAAGAGTAAATGGTCTGCCTTTCTTCTCACCAACCAGAGGGAAATAGCTTAAATCACCCTACTGAGGGAGACAGGTAGCAGAAATCCAATTAGTGCCATTTGCCAAACACACCCAAGGACAGATAAATTAAGAGCATAAATCTCATTTTAGCACATCAGCAAAAAGTTGATGAATATTCTATTGATCTGCCCCTAAGATCTCCCCTAAATGCCCAGCCTTTAAAACCCCTGAAAATGGCCCAGCCGGTGTGGCTCAGTGGCTGAACAGACCCATGAACCAGGAGGTCAGGGTTCGAGTCCCTGTCAGGGTACATGCCCCGGTTGTGGACTTGATCCCCAGTGACGGGTGTGCTATGACTCTCATTGCTGATGTTGCTAGCTCTCTCTGAAATTAAAACAACAATAACAAACCTGAAAATGGAGGTCCCAGTGCACTCTCCCTCCGGGGAGCATGCCCTTGCTATTCCCTCCCCCTTCTCCTTGCCCCACTGGCACTTATCTCCTAACCTCTAAGGGACTCCATGATATTTTGCCGCCATCAATAAATTATTTCTGCGCTTTGTCTCTTGATTGAAATCTTTCCCTCAAGAGGCCCACTGTCTTGCCGGTAACAGAACCATTGTTTTATCTTCAGGCTTATCTTCTTGCCCCCAGTAAGTAGAGCTCCTTCAAGACAGGGCCTATTTCTGGCCCATCTTTCTCTCTCCTATAGGAGTTAGGGCAGAAGCTTGCCCAGAACAGAGAGATAGTTGTCTCAAGGGACTAAGGGGACACTGGCTGTTTCCACAGAACCCCTCAGCACACCAGCCCCAGAGTCCCCAGACCTCTTGGAAGTCATCCTGAGCCCATCTCCACTCCCCTCCTTGTGTTAGCCGAGGAGCAGCATTGTTCCCTGCTCCAGGCCCAGATTTATGTCCATCCTTAATAAAGGTATCTTCTGGCATTGAGCTGGGGTTTCAGGTCTCATGCCTTAGTGGGCATAGAGGCAGCCTGCCCTTGTGGACTCCCTGTGACCTGTAGAGTTTGGAGGAACACCAAGGTGGTTGTGCAAGGACTATGGGTTTACTAGGGCCTCCAAGTCCTGTTCTCCTACTGCTTCCTGCCTTGCCCACTCTGTTCCTGTCATACCAGCCTTCTTCCCACCCCTTAAATATGCTACGACTATTTTCATCTCAGGCCTTTGCTGCTGTTCCTTCCACCAGGAATGCTTTTGTCCCAGATCTTCACATGACTACCTCCTTGTCATCATTTAGATCTCCCTTGAAAGCCACTTTCTGAGAGCAGCCTGTTTGAGAACTTCAGTTAAAGTAATTCTTTATCTCCTCTCCCCGCCGCCCCCTGGCCCCATCCCATTGCTCTATTTTATTTTCTCTGTAGAATTTAGTCTAAAATGACCTCTTTCTGGGTCTGTTGCCTGCCTACAAGAATGTAAATTCGGAGGGCAGGAGTTTTATAGGATTGTTCTCTTCTGTTTCCTATGTGACTGGAACAAAGGAGGTGCTCAATCAAATGACATGAAGTGAATGAATGAATGAATGAATGAATGAGTCACCTCTAAGTGAGTGCCTGGATTTGGGACTGGGACTAGATTGGGATAAATCCACTTTGGGTGTAAGATTCCAATCTAGATCCCATTGGTGGTTGAAGCATATCTGAATTGAACCTCCACACCATTTACAACAAAGATCCAGAGGATGTCTATGCTACTACTCTCTATTCACTTCCTGTCAATCGGTCATCCCGGCTCTACCACTCGTTAGCTATTTGCCCTTGTTAGCAAGCCACTTCACCTTTCTAAACTTCAATCCCTCTTCTGTAAAATGGGCTGAGGCTCCTACTCTCACAGGGTGATGGTGAGGATTAAAAGGCTTAGCTTATGCAAAGTGCTCAGTGCTGGTGTCTTGAATGTAGCCAGCTCTCCCTAAACTTTAGCTACCATCATGGTGTTAATTATCTTCACCTCGCCTCTATGTCATTCACTCACATTCCTGCTTTCCCTTTGCGCCTTAGCAGCACCCTGTGTGCCTCAGGTCTGCCCACCAGGGGGCCCCACACACTGCTCTTCCTGCCCTGCCCTTTCCTGCTTGCATAGGCAGCCAGCCCCTCGCCTCAGTACCTCTCATTTTCCTCTGATGACAGCTCTGTCACCTCTCCACCAGTGCTCCCTCTTCATCCCAAATATCTTGGCCTCTTGCCCCAATTCTTCATTCATTCCACAAATAGTTACTGAGTACCTACTACGTGCCTGCCAGGTTTCATGCTGGGGGCTGAGGATACAAGAAGAAAAATCAGATACCCTCTGCCTTTAAGAAGTACACAATCTAAAGGGGTTTGGTGGAGAGGTTCAGAGGCAGAGGGAGCCCTGACCTGGGCTTGGGGATGGGAAGGCTGGAACCAGACTGCTCTTGGGCTGGAAAATGGGAGTTCCTCACATTACATACTCATACAAATCACTTGAAAATCTGAAAATGTTAAGATCCACAAGAGACTAATCTTTTCAAACAAATTAATCAGTTCAAACACTTCACACCATATGCTTCAGTCCTCACCCCAAGTATCCTCAGCCTTTCACCCCAATTTCTCATCCCCTATGCTCAACCCTTTAGCCCTTCACCTTAATATCTCAGCTTCTCTTTTAAGAAATACTGCAGTCATTGATTTACTCTGTGGTTCTTAATCCTTTTTTTCAGCTCCTAGACACAGGAGGGATGGGACAACATGGGTTGGTGGGGAGTAGTTCTCACTGGGGATGGGTCATATCAACTCTTCTGTGGTTGTGATTTGATGTGCCTTCTAGGAGAGAGAAGGGCATACCTCACCCCCTCCTAAGTTTGGGAGCTGCTTGTTTAAATTTTTTCATTTGTCTTTCCTTCTCTTATCTTTTTTTTAAATATGTATATTTTTATTGATTTCAGAGAGGAAGGGAGAGGGAGAGAGAGACAGAAACATCAATGATGAGAGAGAATCATTGATAGGCTGCCTCCTGCATGTCCCCCACTGGGGATTGAGCCCACAACCCAGGCATGTGCCCTGACTGGGAATCAAACCATGACCTGGTTCGTAGATCGATGTTCAACCACTGAGCCACGCCAGCCAAGCTCCTTCTCTTTTCTACCCCCATTGTAACATTTTCTCACTAGTTTCAAATGCCTCACCACAAATACTTTTCTCAGAGTCCTTGGAGAGAGGCCATGACCTCATCACCCCTAATTCTCCAAAATTAGTCATAGAATCTTAAAGTTGGAGGGCACCACAGAAGCTACTGGTCCAATGCGTTTCAAACTTCTCTCAGGGGCTTTTTTTTTTTTTTTTTTAAGTCAGGGACTCTCTCCTCCAACAAAATCTTATGTGGAACCCCAATATATGTTGAGCAGCTGCTAGGGCATGGCCATGTAACTCGTAGGGTGCTGTGTACTGTTGATTGAAAAACCCTTCATGGGCACGAAACTGAATTCTCTTCAAATTTATTTTACAACATCCCCTAACAAACAGGTAACTAACTATTCTTTGTTTCCAAGCATGTCAGCCCCCTTGCACGTAAGCACCTCATTTCCCTCATGTTTAAAGATTAAGTACTTTTATTCTCTAAAATTGCATTCCTAAATTAGGGAGGGAAGCTCCTCTCATTCAGGGCAGTCCCAGGGTGTAATTTTCAGAGCCTTCAAAGAGAAAGATGGGGCAGCATGACGGAGGGTCCCACCCAGTGGGCCCTCCAGTGATTATCAGGGCATCTATTTCCTGTGTAATTCCCAGCTCCGGGCTCAGCTCTGCGGTGCGGCCTGAGTGCTGGTGCTGCCCAGGGGACTGGCTGCAACCGGAACAGCACAGCTCCCGGACCCCAGGAGGTTGCCATAGATACTGAGGCGCAGGGAGCTAGTGAACTCGTTATTATTTAAATGTATCTTCCCTCTAATTGCTGTGGGGTAGCTGGAGGTTGTGTGGGTGCTATAGCAATGGGGATCAAGGAGGGTGTGTGTTTGTGTGTAAATTGCCACTGCGGCCACGTCAGAGTCTGAGCTGTTGAGAGAGGGAGGGAGACAGGGAGAAAGAAGGGAGGTAGACCTGGAAAGGAAAAAGGAAAGGATGATTTGAGTTTCCTTCTAATTGTCTCAATTCTAATTTTCCACTTTATTTGGATGTTTCACAAAGAGGCAGTGCCAAGCACATAGTAGGCAGTTGATAAATTTTGTTGAAAGGAGGCTGGGTCTACTTACTCATTACTGTGAGGCATTCCTGAGGCTTCACCCCAATATTTTTCTCATCACTCTTGCTTTTACCCAGAAACTCCATGCGAAGTGCTTTATATGGTTACTCTAAAACACCTACCATAGCTCTCCCCTCTCACAGCGGCACGTGGAGAGGTCAGGGATGCGGCCCTGTTTAGCGGTTCCCCAGGATACCCTAGGCCCTAGGGGACTCCAGGGCAGTCCTGAGTCTGTGCTTCTGCTTGTTCTGACCTCTCTGTCTTTTCACTCCACCTTGTGATAATGAATATAAAGTTTCAGCATCTGGAGGTCAGGAACCAAGTCGCCTTGAGGGCTTGGGAAAAGCACATTGATGATTAACTAACAGGCAGCCCCTGTTTCGGAGTGCACTCTGCCTTTAAGGTGAACAACAGAAACTCATGACTTACTGTCATTCCCATGTCTACAATCTCACTGCCCCACACTGGGACTTGAAACCAGGCTCTCACCCAGGTTCAAGATAGGAAGTGGCCTTACTCCTCAGCGCCTTACTTCCTGTTGCCTGGGGAGGGGTGGGGCATGGTGTTCTGTCACCTCAACCCTTTCCTTCTTGGTCCTTTCTGCCCTCCTCCCAGGCAATCTGTTAAAGTTTCCCTCTCCTGTTTGCTTAATGCTCCCCACCAGGCAGTCTGGGTTTTCCGACTAGCTCCCAGGACTGTTGGGTAAGGACAGGAGCCCTCTTGGGGAGCTTTGCTCCACCCACCCCCTCAGGGAGGTGGCCTAGGAGGCTGGGAGGACTCTCAGCCTCCCAGCTGCCTTCTGCAGGCAAGCCAGCCTGCTGACAGTGGAGGCCTGACTCCCAGTGGGCGTCCTGCTGTAATCAAGACTGAGCTGCAGCAGTTGGCTGAGCTCTGCCTGCCCACTTGGGGCTGTCCCTGACTTGGGGTATAGAGGTCTGGGCAGGTCAGGAACCTGCCCAACCAGTTTCCCCTCTACCTAGACAGTTATGTGCCTAAGTCCCACCATATTCTGACAGCGGGGACAGAGGAAGGGATGGTAGTAGCTGCCTCTGCCAGCGCCCCAGGGAGGTCATTCCACAAATATTTACAGAGGTCTGGGGCTGGGTATACATACAGTGGTGAACAAAAGAGGCAGAGACCCTGCCTACTGGAGCCTACAATTTAGTGGGGAGGCAAATATTAAACAAATAATTACAGCTCACACTGTTCTAATTAAGTACCAGGAACTATTCTAAGTGCTGTATGTGCCTTAGCCCATTTAATGCTCAGATAGCTGTGAGGTAGGTACTATCCTTCCTCCCAGTGTTCAGATAATGTACTTGAAGTTGGGAATGATTGTGTGACTTGCCCTACATCACAGAGCTGGTCAGAAGTCAGTGAGTTGCCCAGAAGTCAAAACCGGGCAGTCTGACCTGAGTTCACTCTTCAGACAACCTTGCTCCAGTTCTCCCAGTAAACATATCATTGCAAAGCGTGATGAGCGCCATAAAATGAAAACACAGGGTGTCCTGAGAGAAAATGGGAATATTTTCTCCTTCCATCCACTTGCTCTTGTAGCCCACATAGCACGGAGCCTTTTCTATTCGTTTGCATTTCATCCCTTTCATTGCTGGCCTGAGAAAGAACGTCTCTCATCTTTCAGGTTGGCGTGCGGTACGGCCGCGTTCCACCTGCATCCTTGGCCCGGCCTGGTCTCCCTGAACAAGCTGTGCCTGACGGCTCTTATCTAATAATGATGCTGACTTACACAAGGCTAGACTGTCAGCTTCCCGAGGGGAGGCTGCCGGGAACGGGTCTGCAAGGCTGGGGAGCGTGCAGTCTGACTCGGACTTTTGACCTTGGCCTTCTCCCACGTCGTTGGGAACTGGGCTGGGGGCTTGGGATCGAATGTGGGGCCCCGCTAGAGAGCTCGGAGGTCCAGATCCCTACACACTCCCAACACACAAACACATTGCGCGCCCTGGCAGGGTCAGCGCGGGGATGAGCCCATCGGCCGCAAACCTTTCCGTTCCCTCCCGGTGGCCGGTGCAGGGACCCCTCCCCTCCGCTCCCAGCGCGCCCAGCCCGTCGCGGGCGGCTCCCAGGCGGGGCGGGACCGGCGGCAGGAGGCCCCTCCCCGGAGGCGGTCCGGGGGCCGGGCGGGGGGCCGGCGGGGCTGGGGGCGGGGCGGCGGGCGGCGCGGGGGTGTCACTCCCTCCTTCGCTCTCCCCGGTAAAGTCTCGCGGTGCTGCCGGGCTCAGCCCCGTCTCCTCCTCTTGCTCCCTCGGCCGGGCGGCGGTGACTGTGCACCGACGTCGGCGCGGGCTGCACCGCCGCGTCCGCCCGCCCGCCAGCATGGCCACCACCGCCACCTGCACCCGCTTCACCGACGACTACCAGCTCTTCGAGGAGCTCGGCAAGTACGGCCGCCCGCCGCCCGCGCGGCCCCCGACCCTGCCCCCGCCGCCCGGGCGCTATGCGGCTCCTCGCCCCGCCCCCCAGCCCTGCACCGGCCGCTGCGGCGCCCCCTTGGCCCGCCCCACCCCCAGCCTTTCCCGCCCGCCGCCTCCGGGGCCCCCTCGCCCCCAGGGCCCTGTCCCGCAGCCCCCTCCGCGCCCTGCAGCAGCTGCCCGGGCTACTGCATCCCGCGCCGCCGCGGGGACTGCAGCCCCCGGACCGCTCCTGGGCGCCCTCCAGCCCCGCCCCTCCCGCACCCTTCAGACGCCCCGCATCCCGAACCCGGCTGCTCCCCGTCCCCTCCCCACCCTGCGCAGGAGCTCACACAGCACCCTGTCCCACGTCCCACGCGCCTGGCACTCAGGACCCTCCCGGCCCTGCAGCTCCAACCCCGCTGCGGTGCCCTGGTGTGGGGGGATGTTTGGTGCCCGGGTCCGCCCCCCGCTGGTGCCGCTTCCAGGATCCCTGCCCCGCTGCGGGGCTGTGCTGCAGTACCCCCGTCCCCTCCCCCCATCCCTGCAGTGGTCCCGGGAGCCGCGCGCGCCACCGCCGCATCCCCCTCCCCTCCGCACTGAGCTGGCCGCTGCAGCAGCCCCGGCCCCCCCACCCCCACCCGCAGCGCCGAGCCGGCCACTGCAGCCCCCGCCCTGCCCGCCCCCCTAGACGTTTCCAAAGCTGGAGAGTGCGAGCTCCCTTTTGGGAGGAGGAGAGTAGAGGAAAATATCACGGGAAGGGGAAGGGGAGCTATTGATGAGACCCACAACTGGATCCCCTCTTCCCGAGCCGAGCCGTCAGGGGAGCCGGGATGCAGTGGGCTGCTGACCGTGGTGGGAGATTTGAGCCTCACTTTCCGCACCTTTCCCGATGGTTGAGGGAGATTTCTCTCTCAGGGGGTTATACCCTCTTTCTAATCTCTCCTTCCCCTGCCTTCAACTCTTCCTGCTGAGAGCAGGGCCAGGGTCTCTGTCCCCTTCCCTGGTTCTCTTGGCTGGACTGCAGGGCTGTCTTGTGATGCAGCAGGTGTGTGTTTTAAGCATGCCCACCAGCTCCTGATGTGCAGCCTGAGGCTGGGGGTGTGGCTTTGCCCAGTGACTAGACGTGGGGGTGGGAGTGGGGTGGTCCTCCACACATCTGTTCAGTGGCATGCAGTGGCCACATCTTCTGCCCCATGTTGGATAGTGCTGGTCACTGTGCTGGTGTGTGTGTGTGGTTTTGACTAAAGGTTGATGGGAGCATCCCTGTCCTCAGACCTGAAGCATGTGTGTGTTACTCTACTGTGCTCCGTGTCCCAGTTCTTTCCCCCTTCTCCCTCCAGGGGTGCTTTCTCTGTGGTCCGCAGGTGTGTGAAGAAAACCTCCACGCAGGAGTATGCAGCAAAAATCATCAATACCAAGAAGTTGTCTGCCCGGGGTGAGTTTTCCCCAGCTTGGCCTCTCCCTGGGGTGTCGCCAAAGATTATGGCTTCCTCTGAAGATGCTCTAGGAGTTGGGGTTGTGCATTTTAGCACTTGGAGAAGAGCTGGGCTTTCAGGGTGGGTGGACGTTGAGGCCCGGGAGGGAGTTGCATGGGAAACCTGAAGTGCTCAGGTAGATGAGTGAAGAGGATGTAAGAGGTAGCTGCATGGAGGAGCAGACCCTGAAGGCTCAAGGAGCTTGGTTTTAAAGAGAGGGGAGACATTGGGAATGTTGGGCAGCATGGAATGGAGAGCTTTTAATTTGGGGCATTTGGAGTTTGTGTGTTTGGGGCAATGGTAGCCACTCCCGGTCTGTCCTCGTCCCTGTGCCCCCATGGTGACTTAGGATGGAAGTGCAGTAAGTGAACAGCTCTGACAAATCAGCCTCCCCCTGCCCACCAGGCGGCAGAACAGACTCCCAAGGGAAGGGAATCTGTAAACATCAGAGGAGGCAGCTACTGGCGAGGGCTTCTGGGAACAAATCCTGCCAGATGAACTTGATTGCTTTTTTGATCAAATTACAAAGTTGGTGGTGCAGCAGCAGATGCAGTCTGTCCTGGGTGGAGAGTGATGCCTCATGGTCTGGAATTCTCAATGGCCTGGTCTGGGTGGGAGCAGCATCGCCTCAGGGTCTGAGGATTAGGAAGGGCCAGGCCTTAGAGCCTGACTTGTGAGATCCTCCTGAGCACCTGACAGTACCTGAAGCCAAGAGGGTCAGGCCCTGGCTTTCACACCTCGAACCTACACTCCCTGAACCTTGTATTGGGTGCTTGCCAAACTCACCTCATCTGATAGGTATAGACTCAGCAGTGTGTGAAGTGCCCTGTGAACAGGTCTGGTGAGTACAGAGGTATGTGGATGGGTTAGGTCATCGAGCGCTGCAGGGTGCAGCAGGGGGACACGTTTTATGAGCTTCAGAGCAGGGAATTAGGGCTGGGCAATGGGATGCCTTAAATACATTAGGAGCCAGGACAGATGCCTGGGAGTAGACAGGGGAAGACTAGGCTATCGCTAGTAACGACCCAGGCATCTCTAGGGTAAGAGATGTAATAGATGTCCCCACGCATTGGAGAAACTATACAATTCCACAGAGAGTATAGTGGGCTTCTGTCATGATGACAGTTGTCCTGGGACCTATTTAGCAGGGTGTCTACCTCCTGGCTGGGAGGGCCTCTCTCTATCCTCACAGGCAGAGCTTGTCTTGCTTTCTCCCAGCCCCCATCTCTTGCTGCTTTTCTACGTTGGCTATAAAGTTGACTTATTTGTTTGTTTTCTTTCTCTCTGGGTACCTTGAATTGGAGGCAGTGGTTACCATAGAGATATGTGGGCAGTCAGATGCACTCCTTCCCTGGGGTACAGGGAGGGGAGGGTACAGCGTGGTGGGCTGTGCTTCTTGGCAGACATCCTCTGGCCAAGGTTGCAGGGTGCGGGCAGAGATGACAGCCTGAGAGTGCTTACCTTCCCGTGTCCACACAGCATAGCCCTGGTGTAGTCTGGTGTCTCCAGTTAATCATGTCATGCTTGGCTTTCCCTCACCTCACCAGTGTCCTCTGACCCAGGGGTGAGGGACGGAAAGATGACTGGGAGCCCAACTCTGGAGTGTGGGGATAGCTGGTGAGGTGACTTTGTAGAGCTGCCTGCCTTTGGCTGTCATTTTCTACTCCCTCCCACCCCACCTGAACTTCCCTGACCTGTGTAATCATGTCTCTTTCCCATCCTCACCTCCTCTCAACCTTGTCCTGTCTTTCCCAACTGATAATCATTCTTTCCCTGCCCAAACTGGGTGAGGTTTGATTTCTCTTCGATTCCCCCCCCCCCCCAAGAAGGAAATTCTTGTGTAAGATCATATGCTTCAGACAGCAACTCCCCCTCTCTTGAGATGGTTATGCCAAGACTGGGGCTCTGTCGTATGGTTTGTGTGCCAGGTTAACTTTGGGACAGAGGCCTTCTCCTGGCTGATAGGCACAGATGCCAACAAGAGGGGTCAGGAATGTGTAAGTGCCAGCGCTGTCTGGAGGTGGGAGAGTGGGAGGGTGTTGTCTTGGAGATGGAGGGAGCAAGCCAGGGGCTGTGCTGTAGGTGTGGGCGTCAGGGATGTGAGCTCCTGGAGAGGGTTGGGCCAGGAGGCCCACTAGACTGGTGCCCATGGGGTTAGGGAGTGAAGGCCGTGGCTTCCTGCAGCCTCTCAGTTTACGCTGTATATTTTATAAAGGTGCAGCAGCTGGGGCTGGGTTTCACTCGTCGCTGTCTGTCTGTCTAGGGCTCCGCAGGTGTTGGATTTCTGTGTTTGGGAATGTGGTGGGTCCACCAGGGTCACTGTAAGGGTCTGAAGGGGCTTGCGGTGTTTGCTGAGTCTCCCTGCCTGTTCTCTTTCTTGTTTGTGATGCTCTGTGCTGCAAACCGAAAGGAAAGAAAGAGGGTATCGAGCTGCTTCTCCTTGGCATTCATGATGAGATGGCCCAGGAGGCACGGGGAGAGATCACCTGGTCTGCTGATGGGTGGATCTGGATGGAATCCTTCTTTTGCCCTGTTGTTTCTTGTCATTGTGGCCTCAGGCCCATGGTGGTGGCTGGGTTGCAAGGTAGGGAGCTCATGTGGCTGTACATTGTCCACTGTCCTTGTGGCCCTGCCTACGTAAAGTCACTGAAAGTCACATAACGTCACTCGTTTGCTTTGGGACAGCAATAGGTGTGGAGTTGGGGCTCTTAAGAGAATGCGTGGTGCCAAGCTGAGCTCTCTGCTAGGCTGAAGGAGGCATTTAAAATAGGCTTGGATGCAGGAGCTGGTGGGCCAGGTGATGGCAACGATAAGTCGTTATTTTAAGATTTAAGAGCACACCCCCCCTCCCAGGAGCCTGAGCCCTTATGTCTTTTTTTATTTTTAAATCTTCATATTCCCTTATCTTTATTCATATGCATATAGATTTTCACCTCGTGGTGCATAACATTTTTATATCCTGCTCTCTTGCTTACATCCAAAACATTGCCCCATATTGCTACAGTTGAAGGGCAAATGGTCCTTCCTTTCTTCTACATAGTTTAGGATTTATTCTTGGAATAATTAACATCTAAGAAACCTCTGTATTTGGACCATTTATCTTCATTCCAATTGCTTTTCCTATGATGGATACTTGGCCTTACTAACAGATGCTACCAGAAGCAATATTTGAAATCTGTTACAGCACTTGCTATATTTATGTATGTATGTATGTATGTATGTATGTATGTAGTGTGGCTCAGTGGATAGAATGTCGGCCCATGGATTGAAGGGTCCTGGGTTCAATTCTAGTCAAGGGCACGTATCTAAGTTGCAGGCTCGATCTCTGGCCCTTGTTAAGGTGCATACGGGAGGCAACCAGTCGATGTCTCTCTCACATCGGTGTTTCTCTCCCCACCCCCCTTCTTTCCTTCCACTCTAATAATCGATGGAAAAATATCCTCCGATGAGGATTAACAAATGTTTCTCTTTAGTCTGTATATCCGATGTGAAGTAATTTCTATTGAAGCTAAATGTAAACCAAAGCTTTCCTCATCCTAGCGACCTGTGAGGTGACAGTAGGGACCATATCTGTTTCTTTACTACGTATGGGCAGGGCCTTGCAAAGTGCCTGATACATACAGAGCGTGTGTTGAATGAATAGATTAAAAGGACTATATAGCTCATCATGGTTACCTTTTGGCTTTGGCTCTCAGGAACCTCATAGCCAAGTTACTGGGACCCTTATACCCTGGTATTGGCTCGGGTTCCCCATTTTTGCTCCATGGAGCCAGCCTGTAGGCCTGATGGAGCTGTTGGGAGAGGACAGATGAGAGCAAAGACCTGTGCTTGGGACATAATGCAGGTTAGGGAGGTAGGAAGACGTTGTAGCTTAGGATTCCCTGTCATTAATGGCCTTCTAGGGCAGTGTGGGAACATCTCAAAGCAGTGACTCAGTTTTAGAGTATATAAAACTTGACAAGGACAGGACAAGTTTTAGAGTATTTTCACCTTGCGTACTGGTGAAAATGCAGGTTCCTGAGCTCCAGCCACAGAGATTCTGCTTCTGGGTGTCTGGGGTGGGGTTCTGGAATCCACATGCAGGTGGTCCCTGAGCCATGCTCTAAGAAATGCCATCTAAAATCAGCGACAGCAGTGACAATGGCTCTTGCCATGCTTTCTGAGATTTATCAGACACATGTTAACCCAGCCTTCTCCAGGTGGCATCTCTGCTGGTATGTGGCCATCTGTGCACAAGGGCTGCTCTGTGATTTGGGGCCTCCTCTGGGCTCCCAGATTGGGGTGTCAGTCCATGTTCAAGGCTATGGCAAGCTGAGTGCCTGGGGTTGTGGTATGTTGGCCATCAGAAGGGCAAAGGCTGTCCCTTTCTGGGTCCAGCTGGCCCTGGGGACTGAAATAGGATCCCCCGGGTGGTGCCAGCTGAGAGTCCCCACCCCCTTAGTGTTGGCCTGAGTAGCCCCCATGACATTTGTGTCCCCTGTGGTATCTCCAAGTGAGACTTTCCTGTTAAGGATCTGGGTGAAGTGAGGGGAGGGTGAAGCAGCAATGGGCGGGGGAGAAGGAAGAGAAATCTAGGCAGCACTGGAATGCTGGGGCTCGGGAACTTGTGAAAGCATTTAAGGAGGTTGTACGCAAAACCATGCTTTCCTCCTAAGGATAAAACAGGCCATTTTTTTTTTTTTGACAGAGACATGGACATCCTGTATATAAGTGACTGAGCTCCCCTGACTCTTCCTCCCAAGTGGATTAGGAAGCAGCCTGGAGGTCCCTTCTCTGTGCCAAGGCTTCTGCTGGGCCAGTTTCGAACAGTCATGCTGTGAGCTATGTGACTTAGCTCATGCAGCACTGGCCTGCCACCTGCCCTCCCATCCACCTCCCCAGAATGACTGGGCACTGGCATCATGGGGTGGGGATGGAGGTTTGAAGGTGGTCCCGTCCCGTAGGCGAAGCCCCTTCTTTCTTCCAGCTGCTTGTTCTGGTCCCTTGTCAGAAGCTGTGCCCAAGCTTTGAGGCTGTGCTGAAACCCTAGAAGCGAGCGGCTGACCCTGTTCTCTGCTGAGGCTGGAGACGGGGAAGGAGAGGAGTGTGTATGATGGGCTCTGCCCCCATCTCTCTATTTGCTGCCCTCTGGGCAGCCCTGGCAGGCCGACAGGGCCTGACCCCATGGGTGCCAAAAGCGTGGTGACAGGAGGAGATGGGCACTTTGCACCTCTTGAGTGCCTCTCAGCGGAGGCCCTTCATCATCTTCCCATAGACAGACGGATCTGCCCCCCCCACCGCCCCCCGGGCCGGTGGGGAAACCAAGGCACAGAAGTATTGTTTGCTGTGAGCCATTAGGTATGCCAATGGTTTTGCCAGTTTTCGGACCCCAGCATACTCAAGTGATGTGGTCTTCACTTCCCCGTGGCTCCTCTTTTTAAAACACAGTTTCTGGGTATTTTGTTCCTGTGATGAATTCTGATATGTCACTTCCACACCTCTCCAGCGAGGCCCAGAGCTCTGAGCCCAGTGGAGCAAATCTCTCCTTTCTGCTGGCTGAGGCCTTGCTCTTCGTTGTTCCCACGTGACCGGGTACAGACCCCTTTATGGTGGGGGGAGTTCCAGCCACTCCCCCCAGCACCATCTCTACTTCCTGGGCCCCAGCAGCTTCCCATCTGCTCCCCTCTTTTCTCCTCCCTTTCCCTTCCCCCTCTGCTTGCTGCTGCCCTGGGAGGAGCTATTTTTAGGGGCTGCTTCCTGGGATGTTTTACTTGGGGCTGGTTACCATGAAGGAAATGTCACCAAAACAGTGGGCAAAGGCTGCCAGCACCCAGAGCCTTGCTGGGGGCATGGAGAACTCAGCGGCTGACCCCGTTCTGGCCCTTGAGAGTGTCCAGAGTGTCCAGAGGCAGAACCTTGCCTTCTTGGGGCTTGCTAGGGACCCCATGGGGATTTTCTCCGTCCAAGCTGGTTTGGGAGACTTTTGCTGTGGGACACTTCTTGGCACCTCTTTCCTTTGCCTCCTTAGGTAAAGCAAAGTGGGGCTCAGGTCTTTGTGTTGCCGCTTAAAACTGCTCGAGTTCGGACTGAAGAGAAGGGAGGATGCCAGTTTAGAGGACAGAGCCTGCTGTTCACGTGGTGCTCACATGGCACATGCCAGCCCTGGCCTCTTGTATTCACAGCCCTCAGCTAGCTCCCGGGTGTGTGGGTGTGAAGGAAATAGAAGCCATGCCCCCTGCTCTTACATGGTGGCCGGACTTTGCTTTTAATTGGAGACTTTGCACCTTTATAGTGAGATTCAAAGAGGAAGGGGTGTGGCATCGCAGTGTCAGGGTGAGGTCAATGGGATTGTGGTTTGGGATTCCTTCCGGTCAGTGCCCAAGGCCAGGGGCTGTTTATAACTAGCTGGAGAGTGGGGATTATGACCCCAAATCCCTACCTTGTTTCTACTTCTCAGAGTAGGTGCTAGGGGGCTAGGAATAAGGGGAGCCAAACCCAGATCGAGCATCTGGAATTAATGGGGCTTTAGAAAGCTGCTCACTATCTTGTGAGGGCCACAGGCACAAACCTTTGAAATTCCCTTTGAAAAGTCAAGGGTGTCATTGAGATTGGATTGAGGAGGGTCTGCACAGTCAGGGTGAGGGCTCTGGGTCCTTTCCCACTTACGGGAGGTTGTGTGTTTAGGTGGCAGCAGAATCTTATTTGACACTAGTGCTGGCATTTGTGGTTTTAGAGAAATGTCACTAAATCAGCGGGCAGGTCCCTGCAGGGCTGGAGAAACAGTGACCAGCCCTCCCGGGCCCCTGATCCTGTGGGGAAAGGAACGTGCACGTGGAATGGGCTTCTCTCCTGGGGTTCTTGGGAAGAGGTGGTTCGAGGGCTCTGCGCTCCCCGTTGCTGCATACTGTCTCCTCAGTGTCTGCTTTCTCTCTTCTGCCTCCCTTGGCACATCTGATCATTCTTTGCTGCCCTTTCTGTGATGGGTGCCTGTCCTTTGTGGAGCCCTGGACCAAGTCTGGGCTCCTTCTGCTGGGGGCAGAAGGCAGGAGAGGCAACGCCTGCAGGGACCCTCTGCCCTAGGTGGGCTGCTGGGTGGGACCTGAAGCTGGTTCCTGATAACAGCTGCTTCTGCTTTCTGCTCCTGTTGCCACCTCTGCCTTTGAGGGGGGAAAACCTTGCAGAGGGCTGTGGTTGGAACTGGGCTGAAGGCCGGCAGGGGTGGGCCTCTCCATGGCAGTAGCACACAGGCAGGCAGGAAGTGGCCCTGTGCAAAAGCGGGAAGTGGCTGTTGTCAAACAGGAAGGGGGGGCTGGGCCGTGGGGAGGGGGCGGGGACAAGCCTGGTGGAAAGGTGGGTGGGAAGGTCAACCTTGGAAGGTAGAGGCTGTCCCCTAGGAGCGGTGAGGTCAGTGGTCACTGGAAGGAGGTGTGTTTCAAGGAAAGAGGCTGCTTTTGTGACAGCAGCTGGTGTGTTACCACCTTGGGTAGTTGAGCCAGAGCCTGGACCTACCGCTGTGGACCAGGACAGTTCAGTGGCCTCGTCCCTTTTGAGGTTGGGGATGCTGTGTTTAGCGGGGACAGTCTTTGGCGTTGGGAAAGATGCTCTACCCACCATACTTGTTCCTGAATCCTGCTGCTGCTGGGGTGGAGCCCTGCCTTTCCCCAGACATGGACCAGCCCTGGAGGGGATTACAGGACAGAAAGTGTGTGGAAAGGGGACAGGAGACAGGAGCTGGAGAGGCTGGGGTGCTGGCCAGTTGTGCGTGGTGGAAGGAGGCAGGGGAGAGTATGGTAGGCAGAAACCGCGGCTCATTGAGCAGAGCTTGATGGCAGGGCGCCACAGCCAGCAAGGCTGGAGTGGCGGAAGAGGAGGGATCCGCGGGCAGCGGTGCTTCCTGGGCTCTGCTCTCTGAAGAGCCCTGTTGCTAACCTTCACCTGCAGACTGTGGACCCAAGGGGTGGAGGAACACCCCTCCCCCAGGACGCTGATGGAGCCTGTCAGAGGGCTAGTTGGTGTGTTGTGTACCTGGTGCCTGTCCAGGCTAAGGGAGAGGAACTCTCTCCGTGTCTCTGGTAATAGCCATGGCCACAACGCCCTGTCTGAGAGGCCTTCCTTTCTTATCACCGGGCCCTTGGGAAGGAGGCTCTGTGTGTGCCCAGCACCGTGCTGAGCACTTACTCCGTTACTTCATTTAATTCACCTCTGTTTTATTTTATTTTTATTTTTGTAATATATTTTTATTGATTTCAGAGAGAAAGGGAGAGGGAGAGATAGAAACATCAGTGATGAGAGAGAATCATTGATCAGCTGCTTCCTATACACCCTCCACTGGGGATCGAGCCCGCAACCTGGGCTTGTGCCCTGACCGGGAATCAAACCATGATCTGGTTCATAGGTTGATGTTCAGCCACTGAGCCACACCGGCCGGGCATCACTTCCATTTTATTATTATTATTTTTGTTGTTATTGTTTTTAGTCCTCACCTGAGGATATTTTTCCATTGCTTTTTTAAAGAGTGGAAAGGAGGGGGAGAGACACAGAGAGAGAAATATCATCGATGTGAGAGAGACCTATTGATTGGTTGCCTCTAGGGCCGGAATGGAGCCTGCAGCCAAGGTATGTGCCCTTGACCAGAATCAAACCCAGGACCCTCAGTCTGCAGGCCGATGCTCTATCCACTGAGCCACACCGGCCAGGGCCGTTACCTCCATTTTAGAAGTGAGGACACTTCCCAAACGAATGTGCCTGGCTCACTGTCTCACCTCCTTTGGTCCTAATCAGATGCCATCTCCTTGCTGAGTCTTTCCCTGACCACCCTCTGCACTCTCCCCTTCCCTCTTTTATTTTCTACATAGCACTTGCCACAACATCGGCCATGCCATCCACTTCTTTTTGTCTCTCCCTCCCTCCGACCCAGCCCCACTAGAGTATCAGCTCCATGAGGGCAGAGGTTTTTGTCTGTTTGGTTCACGGCCGTGTCCCCAACATCTAGAACGGGGCCTGTCACAGAGCAGGCCACAGCGCATATTTTTTGAATGAGTGAATGGGGCTCAGGTGGGTTTAATAACTCGCCTGACATGGCACTGCTGGGACTTGATCTGGGGCTGTTGGACTCCAAACCTGATGAGTTAATGGCAGGATTCCATGGCCAAGGATCAGAGCAAGGACCAAGGCTCAGCCCAGGGTTGAGAGAAGACACAGGCTTCCCCCAGAATGGGGGTTCTGGCTCCTTGGCGTTAGGGTCAAACTAAGTGACTAAGAGGGGTCCTCTGGACCCTGGGCAGCTCCTTCGAGGAGCTGGGAGCGTGAATCTGCCTCTCTGCTCTGCCCACTCTGAGTCATGAGAAAGCCAGAGCGCCCTTATTTTTAGTGCTGTTGCTGTTGTGGGACTGTAACCATTAGCCAGTAAGAGACTTAAGGGAGGAGATAAACATTAATCTTCTGGGCCTTCCCTCAGCTGCCACCTCCGCATAGTAAGATGCTGTTCTGCACCTGCCCAGGCAACCAAGCCCAAGGGCTGGGGGTTGGAGGGTGGTCAGGTGAGTGGTCAGAAAGAGAGCTGGTCTGCAACTTTGGGGTTGGCTAGCTTGGGACCTCCAATCCCAGGTCCAGGGGCACGAGGAAGGTGAGTTAGCTCTGACATTCTCCCAGCCAGATCTGGAAGAAGCAAGCCCCCCTGCACCAGGCAGGGCTATCGCTGTTTCCTTGACGACCTCACCTTCTGAGAGTCCCTGGGACGGAGGGATCCGGGCGATGTGGGAGCATGGGGTTACCTGGGGTTCTCCTGGCTACAGCCTGGTCAGTGTTCATGCCGCACCCGAGGATGGGAAGGAAGGCCTGACCCAGATCTTTGGGCAGCTGGGATGGATTAGCTGGGCAGCAGGAACTAATCTCTGCCTGTCCCTACCTCCTTCTTCCACAAAGCAGAGCTGTCGTTACAGGGAACATTTTGCACAAAGCTGGGGGTGGTTGGTGAAACAATAAATATGAATTCCTTCCAGTCTATAATCCCTACCTTATCTCAGAATACATTGTCTCGTGGGCTATAGGGCCTCAGGCAAGTTACTGAACTTCTCTGGGCTTCAGTGTCAGCACCGTGGCACCTAACCAGTAGGAGGGTTGTGGGAGTCCCGGGAGGCCTTACAGAGGCTCTTGCTGTTTACTTAGTAGAGGTGGGTGGGCAGAAGCCCCTGGCAAGGGAGGCAGCAGTTGCTTGACAGGTGTGACGTGAAGGCATCTGCCTGGGCCAAGAGATGTTGGGGTGACCTGGACTGTGTTCCCCAAAGCTTGGAGTTTTTACTTGATGCTCTCACTTTTCTTTATCCTGTCGTCCTAGCATGCCGGTGGAGAAAGAGGGCTCAGACCACTGCCCATGTGACCTTGGGCAGTTACTTTAACTGTTTAAGCTTCAGTTTCCTCATTTATAGTATAATGGAGCTAATCAGATCCCCTACCTCACAGGATTTTTGTAAGGATAAAATAAAATAATCCATGCCTCTGCCTGGCATATAGTAAATGCTTAGTGAATAATAGTTATTACTGCTATAGTTGATGTTATTGGTAAAACACTTATTAAGCCCCTGTTATGGTAGGAACTCCAGAAAACACCACTCAGAAAGGTCCTACCCCTTGCCCTAGCTGGATAGCTCAGTTGGTTAGAGTGTCATCCTGATACACCAAGGTTGTAGGTTCGATCCCCAGTCAGGGTACAGATAAGAAGCAACCAATGAATGCATAGATAAGCAGAATAACAGGTAAATGTTTCTCTTTCCTTCATCTCTCTCTAAAATCAATCAATCAATCAAAAGAGCCTGTCTGGTGTGCTCAGTGGATTGAGTGTCATTCCATGGACCAAGAGGTCCCGGGTTCGATTCCTGACCAGGGCACATGCCCGGGTTGCAGGCTTGATCCCCAGTAGGGGGTGTGCAGGAGGCAGCCAATTGATCTCTCTCTCCCTCTCCCTTCCTCTCTGAAATCAATAAAACTACATTTTTTTAAAAGATGTATCTCCCACCTCTGGCCAGTGTGGCTCAGTTGGTTGGAGCATCGTTCCATGCATGGAAAGGTTGGGGTTCGATTCCTGGTCAGGGCACATGCCTGAGTTGTATGTTCGATCCCGGTTGGGGCACGTGCGGGCGGCCATCGATTAATGTTTCTCTCTCACATTGATGCTTCTCTCTCTCTCCCCCTTCTTCCCCTCTCTCTGTAAAAAAATCAATAAAAACATGTACTTGGGTGAAGATTAAAAATAAAAAAGATGTATCTGCCTGGTGTAGAAATAACCTCACAATAAATGTTGCCTCTTATTTTTTCAAATCAGCATACCTTTGTTGTCAGCACCATTATGTTTTAGGGTTGCTGTGAAGACTAAAGTAGAAAATATATGCAACTCCTAGCACAGTGCCTGCTCATATAGTAGGTGCTCAATAAAACTTCGCTATTAGTAGTATTTCTAACAAGAAAGAGGTTTTGGACACCCTGGCCCAATGAAAGCCTGCAATAGTGGAAAGAGTACCAGAGCTCAGTTGAAGACCTGGATTCAAATCACTCTCTAGCGGGCGGTGCTTTCCTAAGCCATTTCCTCACCTGGAAAAGGTGGTCAGAATGCCTGTCTCCAGGATTGCTGTGACTTGAGCATTGATTCAGCAAATTGTAAAAGTGCATAGTTGGTGCCTAAGAATTGAACTAGTATGAATAGCCAGGTGGCCACAAATAGAAAGTGTGGTTGATGGCTTTTGGTTTTTCTCCTCTGCTTTTAGATCACCAGAAACTAGAACGTGAGGCCCGGATATGCCGACTTTTGAAACATCCAAACATTGGTAAGTGCACTTATATACGAGTACTGTATTTTTGGGGTGTTTTGTAGCAGGGGCTGGAGAACAGAGGTTCGCTGCTTTTTGTATATGGAACTACTTCTGACCCTGGGCCTGGTGTCCTGTTTTTCCCAAGTGGGAAAGCAGCCGTGTCTTGCTCAGAATTCTGGGGCATTCTAGTTTTGAGACCTGGGTGTCTTCATGCCTGCAGTGCCATCTCAGGGCTGGGATGTGAGATATCGGAACAGGTTTCACACTCCGTTTCTTCCCTACTCCTTCTGTCTTTGGGCTGAGGTCCAGGGTCCTCAGTGTGTGAGGCTCTGGGCTGGTGTCCCTCACCAGGGCCCTCCACGGCCGTCATGAAAGGGTCCGGATTTTGTTTCTGGACTTGAAAGAGTTTTGTTCCTGTTGCAATGTCGTGCACACTCGGGGGTTTCCATGGTGCTCCTGTGTATTCCCCAGAGCCAGGGAAGCAAGCTGCCCACCCGCCTGGCTTGTCTGGAGAAGGGATGGCAGGAGCCACTTGGATGGGGAAGGAGAAAAACGAAGAGGATTTCTCCCTGCTCCCACCCCGACTTGGGGGACAAGAGCACATTGTTGGTTGTTCTAAAGCCTGAGGAGGTTTGCCTGCCACAACCCACTCTGGCTCAGTTTTACATTGTTCAGCTGAAACAGTCTCTGCCAAGAGCGTTGGCCCTGATTTGGCGCTTCTCGCAGGGAGGACAGAAGCTGGGCTGGCGGCTGCAGCGTCGGAGCAGAAACCCCGGTCTTGGCTTGAGGAAGAGCAGGGAGCATCTCCTAGGTTCTCCCTGAAAGCCTTGAGTCATCACACAAAACATGTGTTCCGTGCTCCTCAGGCACAGCCTAAATATTGGGGCTCCCACAGTGCCCCGGAGGCCACCCGCTCCACTCTGCCGTGGCCAGGCCCATGAGGCGACCTGCCAGAGCGTGATGCTTCCTCAGCCTCTGGCTTCCCAGATCTGGGGCCAGAGTGCTTCACGTGAGCTATTGCGTGGGAGAGCCGAGGTCGTGCTCCAGCCCAAGGGGAGAGGAGCAGCTCCGAGGTAACCAGAACCCCAGCCGTGCAGGGCTTTATAGATCACAATCAGCAGCTTGGGTTACGCCCGGAGCAGATTGGCATAGCCAGTGCTCCACTCTGCCTGGGTGCGCCACGGAGCCAACACCTCTCAGCCGGCAGGTCCTGGGCTGGGAATGACTGGGGCTCCTGGGTGACCTCGAAGCTAGGCTCACACCCGAAAACAGCACTGGGGGCCCGTGTGGCTGTGCATAGGAGAGATGCCATGCAGAGACACACCTAGGACAGCAGTCACAAATCCAGGCGTGTTTTGTTTTGGCTGGCTCAGTGGTCTAAAACTATTTTTTATTATTTGCCAGTCAGTATTTAAAAATGAGATTTTGCATTTTGAAAGAATTCTGTTTCCTAGTCTTTTCAAATCAGGAGGCTTGGTTCTGCTGAGCCCACTTCTGTGCGTGCTCAGAATCAGCTGGGACTGGGCCGTGGTGGCCCCCTAGCCCACTGGCCACTGGCCTTGCCACTCCCTGTCTTCTCACGGGGCACCACCTGTGGTGCCTGTAGGCTTTGTGAGCTTGTGACCTCTGCCCTAGAAGTTCTAGAACAGGAAGAAAAAGCCAGTGGGTAACTAAAGCCAGGCACAAGCACAGAAGCATGCTGGTGTTCTAATTCTGGGCCTCGGGGTCTGTGGACAGCAACTTCCTCTCCTGATGCTCCTAGTGACCAATTCGTAGAACAGTGACAAGTTGCCCTCAGGAGGAGGGAGAACAAGGGGAGGGGGAGATGAGGCAGGAGGCAGAACCAGGTCTACAGCACCCACAGCATAGGCATGGTTGACCGCATGGTTGGGGCAGGGCGAAGACAACCCGAAAACAACCAGGGAGGAATCTAACCCAGCCGGTGTGGCTCAGTGGTTGAGCGTCGCCCTATGAACCAGGAGGTCACGGTTCGATCCCTGGTCAGGGCTCATGCCCTGTTTGCAGGCTCAATCCCCAGTGAGGGGCGTGTAGGAAGCAGCTGATGAATGATTCTCTCTCATCATTGATGTTTCTATCTCTCTCTCCCTCTCCCTTCCTCTCTGAAATAAATTTAAAAAAATGGGATTCTAGTTGAAAAAAGCTTCTAACCTTCTAAAAAAAGTATTCCTAGAAATTAGATGTATGCTTTTTGACCTTTTAGACTATACTCGGTTTGATAGCCGCTGCTTTGTACCACCTGCCCCCAAGTCAGAATTAAGGCAGATGGAGAGACCATCTCTCCTAGCCATCGGCTCTGTAGGGCGGCAGCAGGACCCAGGAAAGGCTGGGCAAGCCATACTCACTTTGTTAGCATCTGATTGCCTAGAACTGTGCTTGCATTTCGTGATTGCTCCCAGGTCCTGAGGGATGTTGGTCTGAGGCCCTATTCTGGGGTCAAGGGCAGGGGGAAGAAAGGGTGAGCCAGGACTGTGTCCTGGGAGAGCTGGCTGGCCAGGCTGTCCGGCTTCCGGTGGGAACCAGACCTCCTGGAGATGTGGCAGAGCTGTGGGCCCAGGAGGCCAGGGTTGCCATGGATTCTGACCTGGCTTGTGGCAGGAGAGGAGGCAGTTTTGTCCCCCTAATTCACTATTCCTCTCGACTCTCCGCTGCTCCATCCTTCAGAGCTGTGGCCCTTTTGGCTCCAGCCTCTGTAACTCCATCCCACAGGGATACAAGTGGACCCGCCGAGCGTGGTGCAGAGTTGAGGAAGCTGAGAGCACAGAGCTCAGGGTCAAACTCTGGTTGCTGTCAGACTCAGAAGGGGACTTGGTGCAAGGAGTGAGGCCTCCCCAGCTTTATCTATTCTGTCCCAGGAGTTAAAAGCCTCTTGGAAGAGTAAACCCTAATGTAGACTGTGGACTCTGGGTGATAATGGCGTGTCATTGTAGGTTCACCGATATAATGGATATGCCACTCTGGTGGGGGAGGTGGATAGTGGGGGAGGCTGTGCGTATGTGGGGACAGAGGGTATGTGGGAGCCCTGTGTACGGTCTGCTCAGTTTTGCTGTGAACCCAAATCGCTCTAAAAAATAGTCTGTTAATTGGTTTTTTTTAAAGCCTATTGGTGATGAGCTGTACTGCAGAACCAAAACCAGCCCGAGGAGAGTGGCCAGGGGTGTGGAGTTGAGAGGAGGAGACAGCAGGAGTGCTAACCGTCTAGTTTGAGTGGAGTGTGTCCCGCCTATGATCTGCCTGCTTCCTGCTCTAAATTCCTCTGATGAATAGACTCCGTCTTCCTTCGTGCTGAGCGGCCCCAGCAGTTTCCCTCCCAGGCCAGCCCTGTGGTTTAGAGAAGCACTGCTCAAACTTCTTTGTGCTCATGGATCTCCTAGGGATCATGTTAAAATTCAGATCGGATTCAGGAGGTCTGGGTGGACCTGAGCTTCTTTGTCTCCGGGTGATGCTCACGGTGCTGGTCTGTGGACCATCTCCATGGAGACACAAAGGTCTGTGGCTTTGGCATCAAGTCCAGGTTTGAATGGGGGATTTGCTGGTTAGTAGCTGTGATTTTTTTCGGCACATTATTTAGCCTGCCTGTGCCTCCATCGTGTCATTCGTGCCTCTTTGAGGAGTTGTGAGGGTTCAGCGAGCATAGGAGGCCTAGGGAATAAATGGAGATGAAAACAGATTCTAACTGCCAGGAGTGATCTCTCCCAGACTCCCAGCCCCAACTCAGTTCCTTGGGCTCCTGGCCCGTTCAGCTACCAGTAAGTGTAGCAAAAATAGTAGCAAAGAAAATGAAGGAAACGCTGAATCCTGACTGAACAGCTCTAAATCCCTACCCACCACTCCTGGGGGCGTCCTCAGGCTCCCCCTGAGCCCTCAGCCACAGGACCTCCTTCCTATTGTGTTTTTTGCTGTGGGCGTTAACAGTGACACTTTTTCAGTACTTTTTGACCACAGTTTGTTAGTTAAAATATGGCAAATTGTTGGGTGGGTGTTTTTTTAATATTTGTTTTTTGTTAATTCTCACCTGAGAATATTGTTTCCATTGATTTTTAGAGAGAGTGGAAGAGTGGCTAGGAGGGAAGGAGAGAAACATTGATGTGAAAGAGACATAGCTAATGATTGCCTCCCACACACAGCCCCAAGGGATTGAACATACAACCCAGGCACATGCCCTTGACCGGGAACCGAACCTGGGACCCTTCGGTGTGTGGGCCGACTCTAACCACTGAACACACAAGCCAGGACAGTTGGGTGGTTTTTAAAGAATTGGAAATAGCCACCATATTTGGGTTGTGGCTTTGTCAGTCCTTGAAGATAGGAAACATACCAAGTAAAAGTATCTGAGTGTTTTTTGGCCTGTTCTTCCACCGTCTGTGAAGAACAATAATTAGGCTTATCACTGTCCTGTCATGAACATACTCCTTTCCCCGCTCTTCCTGTCTGTAGACATGTCTGGCCCTCCTTGGCCTTCCTGCCCTCTCATCCCTGCGGATGGGCTGGGTGTCGGGGTGTTTTATTGCACGCACCCATCGCTTCCTTTACTTCCGCCTCACGGCCCTCCGCCTGTCGAGCTTAGGTACATTCTTGTGTAAGTGCTGGTCTAAAGGCTGTCTTCTCCGCTCCCTGGAAGCTCCCGGTGCGGGGCCAGGTTTCTTGTCTTCACAGATGGATCTGTGGCATGTACAGCCACGCCTGCTTCAGAGAAGGTGCCGAATGGACGCTGATGAGTGAATCAGAATGGCCAGGGCTAGTGGGGGCAGGTTGGAGCTCCTGTGCCTAAGAGGATGGAGAAAGTGACAATATCAAGGATCTGATGCCAGTTTGTGTTGGCTTCGAGTCTCAGTTCTGCCACTTGGTATGACCTTGAGGGAGTTTCTTTGGAGCCTCAGTTTCCTCTCCTGTTAGATGGGGTGAGTAGAAGTACCTGTCCCCCAGAGTTAGTGTGAGCGTTCAGTAAAATCCCGTGTGTGAAGCACTTGGCACAGTGCCTAGGATATAGAAACAGCTCACGTGTTTGTTATTATAACGTGGGTCGTTATTAAGAGTCTTCTAGGGAGGCACCTAGGGAGGTGCAGTCAAGTCTCTCCCCTTGTTCTCATTTCCCTTTAAATTTTCTTTACAAATGGGAACCAGACACCAAAAGCAATCGCAGTCTTGTTCAGATACGGGCCTTCCACACCTGCCCTCCTTGTCTCAGTGGAGCCTTGCCGGCACCCACACCAGAGCCCTTCTCTAGGCTGGGTGGCCTGGGAGGGTGAGTCTTCCTGCTGCTTCTCCTGACTCCCTGCCCAGCTTCCTCCCACCTGGGCTGTGTGTGTGGCCTCACGGAGAAGGGCAAGTGCCAGTGACTCCCCGTCTGGGCATAGGCCTGGGTGCCTGCCCTGTTCTCAGCCCTGCTGTGCTGTGCTGTGCTGGGTGGGGTGGGATGAGGGTCCGGGCAGGCTGGGTGGGTGGCAGGCTGGGTAGGCGGCAAGAGTCCCCGGACGTGGTGGTTAGCACCGAGCCTGCTGTCCTGTGAGCTCGCCATCCTGCTGCTGTTAGTCACCTCCCTAACAAAGCTGGTTTTTGGCTTCTGGGACAGCTGATTTCCAGGGGATTATTTGTATTACACACTTTAATGCTTTTTAATAGCAAATTTCTAATTAAATGGAAAGTTCTTTTGGAATCGAGGGAGCAGCAGCTGCAGCAGGACCCAGCATGCAGCACTGACTTAACCCAGAGGAGCACGGTGAGGAGGAGGCGGCAGGGCCTGGGGGCTCGCGTGAGCGCCTGGGTTAGTGGGGTGGGGAGGCGCCTGCGCCTGGCTGTGCTCCTTCCTTCTGTCACCTGCAGGCTAGAGAAGCAAGCTCCTGTTTGCCCGAGGACAGGAGAGAACGTTTTGAGGAGGAGGAGTGGTTTTAGAAGTACCACTGCCTTTGGTCCCGTTGGTAAACCATAGAAATACTGAGTTTGGGGTGGAATTTGGGGTTGAGTAACCGATCCGATCAAATAAGGTAAGCCATAAGAAGTGTAAACAGTCGTTAGGCCCTGGTTCAAAGCTGGCAGGCCCGAGTCCTCGTGTGTCACGCGAGAACCATGGCGCTCTAGTGATGGCGGAGGGCCTGGCTTTTAGGTTCTGGCTGGTCCCGCTTCGGTGGGGAGGGGATGTAGGGAAGCGCCCCAGCCCTGATGAACTGCTCTGACACCAGAAATGGAAGCTGTCATTTGGGGAAGAGAAAAGGTGGATTTTCTGTATCCAAGAACTTCACTGGTTGGCTTGGTGTCGGGCCATTCCTGAAGTGCTCGGTGAGGTGCTCCTGAAACTGCCGCGGGTTGGAGCGAAGGTCAAACAGAGGGAACTCTTTGGAACAGAGGTTTCCCATCAGGAGAGTTCAGGTGAGGGAAGGGACAGGAACAGCCGGACCGGCAGCCAAAGCATGGAGCTGTGTTTGCATGAGAATGATGCTCAGAGCTTGGCCTTTAACCCAGACGTGGCTCTGTGGGCAGAAGCTTGTAGAGAACGCAGACATTAGGTTGGTTTTCTAACCAAGAGCTCTTGAGGCGGGGAGTGGGAAGGGATTCTGCTCACCAGCCTTCTCTTGCAGTTGGTGGGTTGTCATAGTCGGCTCCATGCAATGGCCTCCCAGACCCATCTATGCTGTTGTAGTTACATTCGTGAATGGTCTCTCCTGGGCTCCATTGTTTTGTTGCCTGGGTGTGTGAGCCACTCCACATGTCTTATAGGAAACAGTGGTGTAGACCGGTCTTCGGAGACAGATAGATCTGGACTCACATCTTAACCCACCATATCTTTGGCCTTTGGCAAGATATTATATGTTCCTGCCCTAGCCAGTTTGGCTCAGGGGGGATAGAGCATCAGCCTGTGGAATGAAGGGAACTAGGTTCGATTCCAGTCAAGGGTACATACTTTGTTTGCAGGCTAAAGCCCTGACCTCGTGTTATTGTATGTTCCTGAACCTCCTCATCTGAAGAATAGGAGTAATACCCATCTTATGGTGGTCGTCAGAAATAATAAACTCCTAAACCCCCTAGCACAGGGTCTGGCACATAGTAGGCACTTAGTAAATGCCTATAGCATAAGTGATGTATGCCGAGGGCTTACAGAAGGCCTGCGCATAACAAGCACTTACTATAATGGTTATTGTTGTCTTTGCCTGACTTTGCGTGTTGCCTCCCATGCTCACCATCACCTTCACTCCACATGCCTTCCTGCTGGGCTCTCCCTCGCCCACTTCTCCCTTGACTCCTCTGAAAGAGCTCAGGCTCTCCCATCTTGTCATTCTCTGTCCCCCCACTCCCTCCCCCACGGTGAGCCTGGTGCCCCTCACTGAGCATCACGCTGTCACTCATCCTATCCCAGGACCACCTTCTCTTGGACCAGCCCCTCCGAAGGTCCCTGCTTTTCTCCATCTTCTTAGTTTCATCTTCTTAGCTGCGAAGCTTGTCTGAGGTGGTGACCAAGGCACTGAACCTGGGGTCTGGGTGAATCTGCACTGAGACTGCATAACCTTGGATGGGGGAGCACTGGGCACGTGGCACTCCTTCTGGAGAGAGCCCTGCGAGGCTGGCCGGAGGGGCGGCGGGCGTGGGGTTCCTGGGGAGGAAGGAATAGGGTCTGCAGGTTCTCTCTGTTAATGTCTGTCCCATCTCCTCTCTTGCAGTGCGCCTCCATGACAGCATTTCTGAAGAAGGGTTTCACTACCTCGTGTTCGACCTGTAAGTGCACTTTGAGGATGTGGGACCTTTCCTTCTGCTAGTTCAGCATGAAGGCCCGGGGAGGGCCTACACCAGGCCTTCAGCCTTGGCCTGAAGGGAAGAGTTTGATTTTGAACTTCCTCTGGTAGTGGCGTGTTGCTGAGGGTCTCCCGGGCTCCGATCCCCAAAACGGTCATTGCTGTCGCATTTCTGTTCAGCAGCTCGTCTTGTGCAGATGCTTTTGTCTTGTTTCTCCATGTGTTGTCCTTAGTGGAGAGATAGAATACAGCTCTTTGCACGACCTGAAAAATTCTGAGAATTCATAGGTAGCTTATATTAGGGGCTCTAATTGATCTCTCCTCCACTTGGTTGTAGTTTAATATCTTAACAGTGCTCTTCACCTCCGGAAATGCCTCTTTGGTATTTTCAGGGTTGGGTCTCTGTCCTTAGTCTCATCATTCTTCAACTTCAAGTAGTAGGTCTGTTCTTTTTGGGCAACTGTATCTTAGTGTTTATGTTGGTCTCAAAACAATGCCTTTCTGAGTAAGTTAATTATTTTCTCTTAGATCCCGGGATAGTCATCTTTGCCAGAGTATTAGCTATCTTTGGGTTATAAAAGCAAATGTGCAGGAGGAAGGGAAGGCCCATGTTATCCCGAGGAGAAGCCCCATGTCATTGAAGGGTTGAGTGTGTTCTGGGCTCTCGGAGGAAATGCAAAGAGAGTTCGGGTTTCTTTAAAAGCTGTTCTGTAGTATGACTCGTTACCTGTCGGATGCTAGGGTTGGTTGACTCACCTGCCTCCTCTGATCCTCTGTGTCTGTTGGTTGCAGTGTTACTGGTGGAGAGCTGTTTGAAGACATCGTGGCCAGAGAATACTACAGTGAAGCTGATGCCAGGTGAGGTGGGGACCTTGTCGTTCAAGTGTGAATCTTGGCCATCTTAGGGGACCAGGCACTGTGTCTACTTGAATAGTCTTTGGGGAAGATCAGAGAGCTCTTGTCTAGACAAAGATTCTGTAGAGCTGGACTCGGGTGCATTTAGTGGGTGATACAAAAAGATAAAAATTTAACACTTGCAGACCAGATTTTTTTCCGAAGCTCTTACAAGCCTCCATATCCATCACCCCCAAATATCTCTCCTTTGCACTGCCGTGTACTTGCAGGCATGCCCAAGGGTTGTCCCTGCCCCTTTCCTTTCCTTTGAAAAATTCTGTATATAAGGCATCATGGGGGTAATCCAGAGATGGGGAAATGTGGCTAATGTCCCAAAGGGTTAATAATTCAGCCAGGAACCTTTCTGGGAGACTTCCGCCTTGACCACCATGGCCAGCCCCGATGGGCTCCGGGCTGAGGACCGTTCTCTGCCCCACCTCAGAGCCCCGAGCCCTCTGTGGAAGCCCTGGCAGCTCCTTTCTGTGACACAGCAGATTCCTCCCACACCACAGCTCTGGGCGCTTGTTTGGCCTGCCTTTCCCACCTCAGCTCCTCCCCCAGCCCCGACTTTGCTCAGAGGGTGATGTCCGTACAACCTGGTTTTGATCATCCTGCCTGTAGCTTATCTGGCATATGTGGCAGCTCTAGCTGCCTCTGGAGAGGAGGGAGCACAGCTTCCTCACAAATTTCTCAACTCGGAGAGGCCATTGTTTGCTGATCAACTTCAGATGCTTCAGCCTCAAGGAAAAATTCTCAAGTGGGGAGATGAATTCCAGTGCCAGCAGGGGAGGACCAGGCCAGTGGGGCGGGAGGAGGTGGTGATAGCTCAGGGATCTGGCAGGGAGGAGGGAGAGCTTGAGGGGGATGACTGTACCAGTGGGCTTGGCCTGGCTCTGCTGGGACACTTCGCACTTTTGCCATTTTTGGCCAGAAGGCTCTCCCTGCTAGCTGGGCTCTGTTCTAATTATACATTTCTGTGGAGACTTGCCTCTTCAGCTCAGCCTTAAAGTCTTTTTGGCCTTCTCTTGGGCTGTGTCCTATAGGGAGGCCTGAGCCCCCAGGAACCTCATAAGCCCCTTTGGCTCTTGTGGAAGCCCCAGTGTCAGATTTTAAGGAAGGATTCATAAGTCTGGGTCACCAGCCCAGCACCCCCAGACCCTGCAAGCCTGCTCCATATGCCTGATAGTACTGCTGGCGAGGAGGGCTCCATTCTCTAGGCCAAGTTTCTTCAACCTCAACCTTGGGGCTAGATTTTTTTTTTTAGTATGTTTTTATTGCTTTCAGAGAGGAAGGGAGAGGGAGAGAGAGATAGAAACATCAATGATACGGAACTCGCAAGCACTTTCCTTTTCCTCTTCCGGGGATGGTGACTTCAGCCATTCACCATGGCCCAGCGTTTGACATGCCGTCGGAGGCTGTCCTGCAATGCAGCCTCTAACAAAACTAGGCTGTCTCAAACCCCTGGCAATAGAATTGTTTGCCTTTACACCAAGAAGGTTAGGAAAGCACCAAAATCTGCATGTGGCGTGTGCCCAGACCTACTTCACGGAGTTCGTGCTGTGAGACCTAAAGTTCTAATGAGCTTGTCTAAAACGAAAAAACATGTCAGCAGGGCCTATGGTGGGCGCATGTGTGCTAAATGTGTCTGTGACAGGATCAAGCGCACTTTCCTTATTGAGGAGCAGAAAATCGTTGTGAAAGTATTGAAGGCACAAGCACAGAGTCAGAAAGCTAAATAAATTAAAATGAAGCTTTCTTTGAGTAATAAAAGCAATTAAGAGGCTAAAAGAAACATCAATGATAGAGAATCATTGATCGGCCTCCAAACTCCCTACTGGGGATTGAGCCCGCAACCCCAGGCATGTGCCCTGACTGGGAATTGAACCATGACCTCCTGGTTCATAGGTCAACTCTCAACCACTGAGCCACACCAGCTGAGCGGGTCAGATGATTTTTTGTTGTGAGGCGCCCTCCTGTACATTGTAGAGATTTAGAAGCATCCCTGGCCTCTACCCACTAGATGCCAGTAGCACCAAACCCCTCAGTTGTGACAATCAGAAATGTCTCCAAGCAATGCCAAATGTCCCTTGGGAGGCAGAATTGTCCCCCAGTTTTCACCGCTGCTCTAGACTGTCGACACTCTGCCAAGATTTTGACTATAAGTGGGGCAGAATGGTTGGGAGTTGGGCAGCCTCATTCAAGAATCAGCATGACTGTGACTATCTTAGTTTGTCTTTTTCTATGCAAAATCATTATCAGACATGCTTCTTCAGCTACTCTGTTTTGTTTGTTAACAATTTGAGGAAAACTGATAACAATTGCCAGGAAGCAGAATCTCAACTGGTTGAGAAAATGCTCTAGAATATGGCAGTTTTACCACTTATTTTATACATCAGAATCTAAGGGCAAGCCGAAAGGGGGTTACATGAAATCCATTGGTGATAGATTAGGGAGGTAGGAGAAACCAGAGGAGGAAATCTCTGGGATTGGATAAAAAGTAAACCAAATAAATACATACTTCTTTTACATTTGTGGATATAGTAGCATGATAATAACAATGAAGGGATTTGTGGTGCTCTGGTGTGGTGGTTGTGCTTTGAGAAGTGGGGTGTGAGAGAGGGGAGAGATTGTTTTGATATCCAAGGCTATGTTATCAGGTATGTTATTTTAGATGCAAAAAGATGACAGGCTTAGTTAAGGTGAAATTGACCTTTGTTAGGGAAAAATACTGCCTTAGGACATAACTACCCTCCATGAACTGCTTTTAGTTTAGAAAGTTTTAGTTTCAGACCATCGTATGTGGTTACTTTTGGTTTCTGAGTTTGTAAAGCTGCCACGCAGGCCTCCCATGAACTTGTCAGGTTTAGTAGGTGGCCCCTTTTTTTTCTACACTTCCCCCTTTTGGTCATAAATCAATCCAAAGGATGCATTGATGACCAGCCTTTTGGTTGGATAATGTGGTCCCATGGTGCTAGGAAGGCTCAGTCTTAGGAAGTCTTAGTGTCAGCTTTTTTCTTGCTGAAGCATGGACCATTGAGGATGGAACAAGACTATAAACTTGAATGGAAGTCAAGGCTAAATTTTTCTCAAAAGTGAAAAGCAGATACAGTGGAACCTCGGTTCTCAAACTTAATTCATTCCAGAAGGCTGTTCAAGAAGCGATTGGTTTGAAAACCAATCATTTTTTCCCATTAGAAATAATGTAAATGGAATCCCCCTCTCCTTTTTTTTTTTAATCCACTCCGGACCCCGAAATGATTCCCTGGGTTTTTTGTGTGTGTGTTTATATTTTTATTGATTTCAGAGAGGAAGGGAGAGGGGGAGAGAGGTAGAAACATCAATGATGAGAAAGAGTAATTAATCAGCTGCCTCCTGCACGCCCCCCATTTGGGGATCAAGACTGCAACCTGGGCATGTGCCCTGACGGGAGTTGAACCGTGAGCTCCTGATTCATAGATTGTTGCTCAACCTCTGTGCCATTTTGGTACTCTTGATGGCCTCTTTATGTTTTAACATGTGCTAATCCTTGCCTTCTCCAGCCACAAAAGCATTCTCTCCTTTGCTTGTTGCCTAAGATATGTTTTTTATCATGCTGAGGTATCAGCTTGAAAGGGTTGTCAATTCCCAAAACCAAAGTTTGGTTTCACAACTGAGACATTTTTTTCTATGAACAACTTGGTCAAGAACTGAATTGTTTGAGATGGAAGATTTTTGAGAAACAAGGTTTGACTGTAAATGGGAGGCAGTCAGATCCTCTGGGCCTTCATTAAGAAAAACAGACCATTTTTAACCTATAAGCTCTCATGATCCGAGTTTTATTGGTCTCACTTTTCTGTATTTTGTGTCTAGTATGACATTTATTTATAGTTTGAGGGCACACTATATACTTGAGTGCTCTGGGCCCCTTGGAGGTAAATTGTTCCTTAAAGGTGTCTGTGTACTGATTTGATCTCCCCTGCTAGATGACAAACCTCAGGGCAGGCACTGGGCCTAGTTCATTTTTATAGCCTGTGTGGTGCCTGTGGGTCCCCAGTCAATGTCTACGTGAACGTGCGTGGACCTACCCCAAAACAACGTAGGTTTAGTTGGACTCTCCTTCCCACGTTGCCACCACAGGCCTCTCCCCCTAGAACAGAGTTACTAGAGGGGAAAAGAGAAGACAGGAAGGGGTGTCCCTTCTCAGGGGTCTGGGCTGTCTCCAGTATCTTGGAAACAAACTGGGTTGTGTTGGACCTTCACAGTCTCAGGAGGCATGGTGGATGCTGTTCTAGTTGTTCCTTTTCTGTTATCTATTGGGAGACTCTGGACAATCCACAAATCTGCCTGGGACTTGGTTTCTTCTTCTGTAAAATGGGTTGAGCTAGATGATGTCCAAAGTCCAAGGTCATGTCTTACTGTTCAGTGATTTTCTGTGAACCTATGATACAGGTTTTACATGCTTTAGTCCACAGCATGTGGTTGTGAATGAGGTGGTTTGAACCCTCACTGACATTTCTTTTCCTTCTGCTTTTGCAGCCACTGTATACATCAGATTCTGGAGAGCGTTAACCACATCCACCAGCATGACATCGTCCACAGGGACCTGAAGGTACTACTCAGGCTCCCCATTTGTTTCCTGCTTGTGAAGTGTTGTCGCCACCTGGTGCCGGATGGCGGTACTACGTGGACCCTCCCACACTAGTCTCCCTCTGGGTCTAGGGGTAGGTGCCTCACAAGGTTCTGTCTTTTCCTTATGCAGCCCGAGAACCTGCTGCTGGCGAGTAAATGCAAGGGTGCCGCAGTCAAGCTGGCTGACTTTGGCCTAGCCATCGAAGTCCAGGGAGAGCAACAGGCTTGGTTTGGTAAGAGTGACCCCGTCTTCCTGGAATGCAGCCCCCGCCCTTCCTCCTCTTCCTGATCTGCCTTCCTCCTTCAGAACCAGCAGCCAGACCCTTAATGGTCCTGGCCTCCTCAGGGACTGGAGGAGAGGGAGGGTGTAGAGCTCCCCACTGGCCCTACATGACTCAGTGCAGTGAGTCTGGCTGTTGTCAGCTCTGCGTTCTTGCTGCCTCTGGGGAGGACGGGAGTTCCTGGTAGGCACATGGACTTGCCCTCTGATTGAGATTCTGGGCACTACAGGAAGCCCAGCCTGTCATCTCTTGCTGCCCATGTCCTGGGAGCTTGTGTAGCAAAAGGATCAGAAGTGAGAAGGGACTTGGGGAAGATGGCTGATGTGGATCCAGTAAGAGAGAAAGTGGGTTCAGCATGCCTCCTCCCTCTCTTCTGCTACAGGTTTTGCTGGCACCCCAGGTTACTTGTCCCCTGAGGTCTTGAGGAAAGATCCCTATGGAAAACCTGTGGATATCTGGGCCTGCGGTAAGCCCATTCCACATGCGCAGCTTTTCGGTGTTAAGGGCCCTTGACTTCGAGCGATGGCGAGAAAGAGGCATTGCTCTTCTTTGCGGGGCCCACGAATATCTGGTACATGTGAAATCATGGTGTGTGCTCTAGTGCCCCAGGGATGGCTGTTCCCACCACACCCTGATCCCCAAGTACTTTCTATTCTATTACATCGTCTTAAAGAGGGATTTGCCCACGCCTTAGAGGATGGGTTGTGCCTCAAGAAATCCCTGGCGTGGCTTGGTGTCATGGGGAGTGAAGCATAGCAGGAAGGGCTGGTGGCCCCGCATTGTTGGCTAGGATCCACTTCTATCTCTGCTATGGCCCTTGACTTTCTGGGTGGCTCTGAGTCCTGTGTGGGTTTTCCTCAGTTCCTCAGCAAAGTAAGTGACTCACCCCAGTGACCTGTGTTCTGTCTCGTAGGAGTCATCCTGTATATACTCCTGGTGGGATACCCTCCCTTCTGGGATGAGGATCAACACAAGCTGTATCAGCAGATCAAGGCCGGAGCCTATGATGTAAGGACCCCGTTGTTACCACCCCGTGATCTCTCCCAAGGGAAGGGGCAGGGTGCCAGGAGGGGTGGGGGCTTGGAGGACCCAGGAACTGGCATACAGGTCTCCATTCTTGCTACCCACTGTCCCAGGGAGCGACTTTTTTGCAGCCGTTCTTGGTGTCTGTAAAACCAAGGAGCCTGCTGAAACCCTTGGGCATGGAGGGGTGGCGTGCTGTCTAACATAGGGAAGAGGAATCTGGCAGCTTCCTCTGGTGGGGCATGTTGCTGAATTACTGCTTCCTCCCAGTAGATAGGCAGGATTGAACCAGAAGATGTTGGAGTCCCTTTCCTGCTCTGAGCTCGTATTCTAGTATTCTAACCATGATTGCTGGCTTCCTGTCCCGACACAGGTGCTAGGATACCCCAGGGCTCCTCTCACTCTTTCCCGGGCAGCTTTAGGTAGCCCACACTATCCCGCTGATGAAGATGGAGCCTGCCTGTCAGGGTGTGAGGCTCACCAATTTCACATCCCTCCTGCCCCTTTTTCTGCTCCTTAGTTCCCATCACCAGAGTGGGACACGGTGACCCCTGAAGCCAAGAACTTGATCAACCAGATGCTGACCATAAACCCCGCAAAACGTATCACAGCTGACCAGGCTCTCAAGCACCCATGGGTCTGCGTAAGTGTCTTCACCCAGGATGGAGGAGATCTGTGTGCCCTCGCACCCTCCTTACCCTTTTCATTAACGAGCAGAGAATAATTACTCTGGGCTCTGAGCAAGGACTGAGCAGTGAGGGAGGGGCCCGGAGTCAGTAAACATCGCGTGGAGGGATTCTGGGAGGCATATGGGGCTAATTGCCCTCTTCCTGTCTCTCTCCCATTCACTTGTCAGGTGTGAGTTGGTTCTGATCTTGAACAGGGGCTTAGGTTGATCTCAGCAGACACTAGGTAATTGATGAGAGGAAGCAGCTGGCACAGCCCAAAGTGAACTGCCAAACTTACGGTGCATATTCAGACTTCAACTCTCATACAAACTCTAATGGAAACGTAACCAAGGCTCAACAGAAACAAAGGGGGCCTCTGAACCATTAAAAAGAGCACCCTGAAGTTCAGTCATAAAGCTCACCCTAGGAGAGCCCTGGAGGCTCTCAGTGTGGGTCAACATACTCTCATTTCCACACGCAGTCCTAGCAAGCTGAAATAACCTGTTCAAGCAAAGCAGAGGGTCTGCATAGTTAGGCCATGTGACAGCCACAATGCATTTATGTATTATTTCTGTGTTTACTGAGTGCCTCTTGGGTGCTGGTCACAATGTGGTTGCTGGAGATACAAAGATGAATGAGGCACAGTCCCTTCCCCAAATATCTCAAAGTTATCTAGGGAGACGGGCACTCACATACACAACCACTCTGTGATGTGACAAGTACATAAAAGCATCTAATGAGTGCTTAGGTGCACCTGCTGTCTTTGAGGGAGGTAGGATTACTGAGGGCTGCATGGAGAAGGTGACCAGGAGTTCCTCAGGATGATAACCTGCCGACAGGTTAGCTTGGGCCAGGGTGAGAGGCCACAGGAAACTGTAGTGGGTTTAAGGAATGTTAGTTTGCAAGAGAATGAAGCCCATACAAGTTTCTGCCTAAGGAGTTTAGATTTTATTCTGAAAACATAGGGAACCATTTGTAATTAAGAAAAACCACTTTGGAGGCTATGTAAAGAATGGGTTGAAAAGGAAAGAAGCTGGGGGAAGAGAGCTCAGGACACTTGTGATTGTCTCAACAAACCCAGGTAGGTCTCAGCTAAGAATAATGGTATAGTGGGCAGTGTGGCAAGAAGAGGACAACTTGGAGATACCTGGGAGTCAGCATCAAAAGAATTGAGTAACTAGTTGGATTTGGAGAGGAGAGAGAGGACTCTATGGGGACTGCCAGGTTTTGAGTTGATAACTGATGGACGGTTGTACCATTCATTGATCCAGAAGAAACCCAGGGGAGGAGGCAGTTTGTGAGAAAATACAGATGATTTTAGTTTTGCACATATTGAGTATGGTGTCTGAGGACCTCCAGCTGGAGACGTTCCCGTGGGTAGTTCTAGAGATTGGAAAAGTGAAAAGTTGGAAATGCAGGTTGTAGTTGTTTTTGTATAGGTGGTCTTGAGGCTGTAGAAGTGGATGGGATTACTTCTTTGCTGGCTGACTTTTTACTGTGGACTTGTATAAGAGAAGAATGGCCACTGAACACCAGCATGTCGTGCCAGAGTTAGAGGAGCCTGCAAAGGGACTGAGAATGAGAACTGCGTGTAGGAGGAGCAGGAGCAGGAGACCCTAAGAAACAGGAGGTTTTAGTAAGAGAGTGTCTGTAATCCGATGCTTTAGAGCAGCGGTCGCCAACCTTTCAGACCTCAGGGATCACCGCTTGGCAACCGCTGCTTTAGAGAGTCCAATAAAGACAGAAAAGAATCCATTGGTTCTGACCGATGAGAGGCCATTGTTTCATTGTGTTGCTGATAGAGGCAGGGAGTGAGATAGACCGGTGTAGCCTGTTTTCTGGGAGGAGAAGAGCAAATGGGGCTGAAGGGAGAAAGAAATGGTATTACTTAGAAAAGACAGACGGGCTAGGGGAGTTTTAACATTTTTGTTTAAGGAGGGGCTTGACTACAATATATAGATTGCAGAGAAGAGTATAATCTGGAGTAAGGGGTTAAAAATATTAGCTGATTGAGGAAGCAAAGGTTTTGGTAGCTCAAAGCCCAGGTGGAGGGGTCAGCGCTGGATGTGAGGGATGGATGCTGCTGCTGAGACCCGGCTGAGGTGCAGGTGGGTGACAGCCTGAGGGTGGCGGTGCTGAACTTGAGGTTCTTTCTTGGTGAGCTGCCCTTCCTCTTAGTGCAGAAGTTGACACTCTGAAGGAGGATGTGAAATAAGAGAGGAGGTTGGGAGAGCTGCTTTGGGAACCAAGAAAGGGAGCAGCCCGGGGATGGGGGAGAGGCTCTAGAGTGGCCCCGTGTTGTGGGCTCCAGGCTGGTAGATGTCTATCTTGCCGGCTGGCCAAGACAGCAGCAGCAAAGGGAGGTCGTGAGTAGCTGAAAGTGGGCCTCAGGAATAGGGAAGTAGGATGTCCTGGGGTCATGTGGCAGGCCCCTCCCTCCACTATCCTGTCTGCCTCGGTAGCTGCCGAGGGCATCGCCGGTCTGTGCTGTGTGGTAACCGATTCTTGTGCCGCTAACCCTGAGTCATCTGAGAGATGTGTATCACGTCCCGCGGCCTCTGTTTAAGGGGGAAGGAAGTTAGCACTAGGACGGTGAAGAAAATTTCCTTCCAAAAGATAAAAAGCTTCTGAGATCACAGCTTCATTTAGGTCCTTCTGGTGGTGGTGGGGCGGGGGGGGGAGGAGGGGCGGGCGTTAAGAGGAGTTCCTTGGGAGGAACCAGCGTTCTCTGTCGAGAGCAGGACCCCGGGCTGTTCTCACTGCTCGAGTCGGGGACGCAGTCGCTGCTCAGTAACAGTTGCTGCAGGAGGCAGGCACGAGGGTCTCAACACGCAGAAACTCTCGGTCCTTAGCCTCCGCTTCCCAGAGGGGATGAGCGTACTCCTCAGGCCCCTCCTCACAGCGCGTGGTGTTTCATGGTCAGTTTCTTATCCTTCCCTAACTTTGAGTTCTGGGTAGTGCTTTTGTTCTAAAAGCGTTTTCGTGCCTATGACCTCGTTGTATCTTCTGAGCGACTCTGGGGTGGCTTGAGTGCATGGCCATCTGTGCAGGGACTAGGGTGAGGGGCAGAGAATCTGGCTGGGGACTCACGGGCCTGTCTGTCTGGCTTTTAGCAACGGTCCACGGTGGCATCCATGATGCATCGTCAGGAGACAGTGGAGTGCTTGCGCAAGTTCAATGCCCGGAGAAAACTGAAGGTGAGTCTTGCCTTCCGGGCTTCCAGTGCCCTGAAAACGTACCTTTGACAGTGTACCCCCTACCCCATCACGGAAGGAAGCTCTCCTCCTGGCTGGAGCTGAGCTGTGAAAGGTGCACACGGTGGGGGTCCTGAGAGACCTGATGTCTTCAGGCTCCAGCCAGCAGCTGCCCTTTGCCTGGGACCAGGCACCCCTTTTCCGGAGTCTGGTTGGATTCACAGGACTCTCTTCTTTCCCCAGGGTGCCATCCTCACGACCATGCTCGTCTCCAGGAACTTCTCAGGTATGTTCTCCCAGCCCTGCACTTTAGTTCTACTGAGGTGAGTGGGTCAGAACAGGGTGTTGCCATGTGCTGCCATCCTAGTGCTGGTGTCTCGGCAACACCTGGACCAAGATGACGAGGATCCTGCTGCTTCTGGGTCCTAGGACCTGGTATTCCGGGGGCTTTCCGTGGCTTCAGGTATATGAGCTCTGTTCCCCAGAATCTCCCAGGGAGTAGCCTGCCCGGCCTCCCTGGGAATTCTGATTTAATTCTCTGAGGAACTCTCAGCACTCAAGATTTTAGCCCATCTCTAGCGTGTTGGAGGATGTGCTGCGGGGAACAGAGATGAGAGGCAGGGAAGCTGCTCAGTCGCCACCAGTAATTTGCAGACCGGGATGCTCTCTACTCCACTGTGTCCAAGTAGAGATGACTGATAGACATTACTCCAGATGTGTAAGCCTTTTCAGCAACAGTGCTTGGCATGTGCTCTGTGATATTAGCTGTGAAAGTGAAGAAGTAGAGACTAGCAGGGTGGAGGGGAAGGCACTTGCTTAAATTTGCATGAGGAATTAGAAAAGTTGGGACCAGTACTTTGTAAATCACACTTGACATTTCTTTTTAAGATGCAAGACACTCCGCCTCCTCCCCACCCAACCCCCAGCCCCACCCCCACCCCATCATTGTTTGCCCTCAGCTGGGAAGCACAGTGGCCTTTCTGTGAGGAAAAGATTCATGTCAGGACTAACTAAAGACAGAAGTTCTCTTCTCTGCTTGCCCTTTTCCCTGCTCTTCCCTCCCCGTGACTCCCGGACCCACTGCTTCGGTTCAAGACTCCCTGCTCTCATTCTCCTAACAGGATTCACTCCCTTGCTTTCCTTCTGCACTGCCATGGAGAGGGTTGGGTGGGAGGCTCGCATAGCAGCCACTCTGGACAGAGGTTGCTCCCTTGAGCCTGAGTCCTGATGGGCTTGTCCGTGTTGGTTCCTGGCAACCTAAACCCCTGGCTGTGAGGAAGCCACAGGGTGCGGACATGGGGCCTCAAGAGCTGGTGCCTGAGAGCCACAGGGCCCTGGAGGGTCAGGACTGGAGAGTGAGCCAAGAGTGTCCCCTCGGGCCGTCCGCTTGGCCCTGGCTGGGGGCTTGTTCCTGTCTTGTGGACACCCACGAGGGGAAGTCCGGGGCCCTGGATTCACCACTCGCAAGTGGGAGCAGGAGGGCAAGTCCCACCGCGTGCTGCTTCTAACTCCTCACATCCTCTACCTTCTTGGTTTAAAAGGCTTTTTTAGGACGCTCAAGGGCGTTTCTAGGTTGCCCCTAGAAGGGTGATGTGTTCTCTCTCTGAGTGGAAGACAGGCTGCTGAGAAATCAATAGCATGTGCCCCATCCCGTGGCCTCGGGCCTCTGCATCATTCCAGGAAACCAGTGTCCTGGTTTCAGGAGGTCGGTCTCTGTGTTAGAACAAAGCACCTCCGCTAAGCCCTAAAGAGCCTCCTGCCCTCGCTGCCCAGCCTCATCTGGCCTTTGTGTTCACGTTGCCCCGGGCCAGAGGAGACCGACAACTAAGACCCTGCAAGGCTCAGGATGACCTTTCTGCCCTGACTTGGCAGGTGAGGGCAGAGCCTTTCTCAGGAGCTTCTGCAGAAAGGTGTGTGCGGGTAGAATCCAGAAGGAAGGTCACCAGTGTGTTTCTTTAGGAACGAGCGAGGCTGTTTTCTGAGTTGATCCCAGACAGGGTGTAGCTTAGCCGGAACTCTAGCAGGTTGGCTGGTGGTGAAATCAGGGCTTCTGCAGTGGATTGCTTTGGCAGCGTGGGCTTTCTGTCTGGGCCTCATTTCTTCGGCATCTTGACCTTCAGAACCCTGAGAAATACAGGCTGGGAAAAGCTGCCCCTCTGCTCCCTGCCTGAGAGGGAAAGCAGCCCGTCTCTAAGGAGCCAGGGATGTGGGCCATCAGTGACCTTCCTGGGCCCTGAGTGCTGATCCCTCTGCTGTCCAGAATGTGGCCAGGGGAATGGCTGCCCTGTGCTCACGGCTCTCTGAGAATGCCCTCAGGCCCTAGGGAGAAAGGTTGGGAAGTGGGGCTCAGTGTCCTCACAGCCTTCAGCTAGGGCTGGACCACCTCTCACCAACCAGGCCCTTCCCTGTAGACAGACCCTCATCTGAGGTGGTCACAGGACACGTGCTGGGGCCATTCCCCTGAAGGGGAGCCGTGGCATTCCCTGCGCCCCGGCTGAGCCCAGTCCTCTCAGGTCCCCAGACTGCTGCAGGGCTGGCTGCACCTGCTCCTCGGCCTCCCCCGGCGCCTTCGCTCCCCCAGCTCGGCTGGCTTGGCCACGCCGCCCGGACCCTGCTGTGCCCGGACCCTGCTGTGCGTGGGCGGCCAGCGGGTTCCTCGCTGGGGCATGCTCCTGCGGACTGGCCCCCGTGGCTTTGGCAGCTCTGTGCACTGAGAGACTGTATCCCCTCAGTTGGCAGGCAGAGCTCCGCCCCCGCCTCGCCTGCCGCGAGCGCCGCCGGCCTGGCCGGGCAAGGTACGTGGCATGAGTCCTCCCCGACCGACCGCCTGCCTCGGCTCCCTGCCACCCCACCAGGAGGGCCAGCATGCCAGGCCCACTCACCAGGGAGGCGAGTCCCATGCTTGCGGGCTGAGATGGGCATGCCGATGGACCACCTAACTTGGCATCTGCGAGCGCATTGGTGTTACGGAGCCCCTAACCAGCTATGCATGCTGGGCGCTTGCCAACTCTCAGGAGGCACTAGCCTGGGGACGTGGAGCGGGGCAGCAGGAGGCTTTCCTCCGGTGGCCGAGAGCCTGGCCTCCCTGTGAGGGCTGTAGGACTAGGCTTCAACAGCACTGTTGGAGACCCCACAGAGGAAGCCACGCCCCTCGAAATTGTGAAGCCTGGCATTTCAGGCCTTCGGTCTGCAAGGCTAGAGAGTGCTGCTGTGGAGACAGCATCCTGGGTTTGGATCCTAGCCCTGCCACACCCTGAGCAAGCCATATCTGCTCTCCCAGCCTTAGTTTTCTCATCTTTCCAGTGGGGCTAATAGATATCATGGTGATGATTATGATCATATATGCTGAAGGCTCTCAACCCTGCCTGTACATGACAGCTTGTAAAAAACACCCATGCTGGGACTCCATCCCAGACAAATAAAATCAGAATCCCTAGGGCATGGGGTAGTCTTATATAAGCATTTTTTTAAAGCTCCCCAACTGATTCTAATGGGCAGTTGGAGTTAAGAATTCTGATGTATGTAAAGCACTTAATATAGTAGGTGGTCAGGCCTCATAGTAAATACAGTAAAACGTAACTTTCGAATCATCCCATCATGACTAGAGCGAGGTTGGACCAAAGGCCATTTTCGGGGACGGGGCGGGGGTCAGAATTCTTGTGATGGAAGGACCCCTATTCTCACTGTAGAGAGGTGGGACTCAGCGTGGGCTGAATGACCACCTGCAGGCAAGAGTGGCAGCAGCTGACACTTACCGAGTACTTGCTATGCGCCAAGCACTCTGCTTAGTGCTTTTCATGCATGATCCCTTTGGATCCCATCACTGTCCTGTGACCCAGGCCCTGTTTTATCCCATATTGTGGGTTTAAAAAAGCTGAGGCTCAGATGGGTGCAGTACCTCACTCAAGGTCACACAGCTAGCAAGTGGTAGAACTAAGATGCAAACCCAGCGAAGTCCAGTGGATCAGACAGTTGAGCTGATTCCATCTCCTTGTGCCTCCCAGACTCTCCCATCTACTGTCTGCTCCCAGCCATCCTGCACAGAGCTCATCAGCTTGAGCACCACCCTGTGCTGGCTGGACTCTGTTTAATTCCTTGTGATTCTGCCCAGTCCTTCTGCTCAGTGGGTTCAGAGAGTGGACCCGGGAAAGGGTGGCAGACAGGACCCAGTAAACCTGGTAAGGACCTGCCCAGTCAAGGCTTCACCCCCTGGCAAAACCCTCCTGTAGGTGGTCCTGGTCTCTGTGTCTGTGTCTGTCTGTCCTCACGTCTAGTCTCCTTCGTGAACTGTGACACTCTTGTTTCTTGAGAACACTCAGATGTCTTGCATCCTTCCGGCTTGGCCATCCTGAGGATCTCCGTGGCATCTAGGGATGGAGCCCTCACCTTTCACCCTGGCGCTCTGCGCTTGGCCTGGGTGGAAGCTGTCGGAGGCAGAGTTCCCAGTGCCCCAGGCGGCTCCAGTACTGAATGTGGTTTCTCCTCCTAAGCACAGTGTGTCCCTGTTTCTGCCGAGCCGTCTTCCGTGGCAGAGGAGATCCTGGGGTCCCACCCCAAGGGTCTGGCGCTGCTTGAGAAATGTCCTTCGTGCTTTGGAGCTACCAGGCAGTGCTCTGCTTCCAGGGGTTTCTGGAGACTCCTGGCCCCCTTTGCAGACACAGCAGTCTCTGTGGATCCAGCTGCCAGACGTCAGGTTGAAGAAAGGGTACAATGCGAGAGACTTGATTTTCCTCTTTGTTTTCACAGCTGCCAAAAGCCTATTGAACAAGAAGTCGGACGGTGGTGTCAAGGTAGGTGTCTCCACCCTGTTAGCCTGAGACGGCCTCTCTCTCCTACAGTCATGGATGGGAATATTTGGCACCTTATTCCCCGTTTCCCTGGGAACCTTCCTGTCCTTGCTTTTCTGCTTTAAACCAGAAACCTGTGTGCTCGGAACAGCAGGTTCCACTGGCCTGAGAGGGCAGAAGGCAGATGTGTTTCCCTGACCCTAGCTGATCCAAAAGACTCCAGGGAACTGATCCAAATTATAGTTTTACTAAAGCTGAATCCTGAACTTGACTTCCAGACAGGTGCCTCATTTGCAGGGCTTTTGATTCTCTGGGTTTTTTAGTCATTTAGTTAAGTGGTTTTTTTTCTTGTTCTTTCTAAAGCACAAATCCTTTTTATCAAGTGAAAGCAAAGTTTGCCTGAAGCCATTATCCTTTTGGTCTTTCCTTATCTCGAAGCACTTCTAGGGCCCCCCGCTCAGCTACCTCTAAGTGGAAGTGTCTTAAACTTTCTCAAGGTGTAGGCCCCTCAGAAACAGGCGAGGGACATGGGATGCACGCTCTTTCCCATTTGGTAAGGGAACTTTTCCTGTGGGGTCAGGGAAAGAGGAGGGATGAGGGGCCTGCAGGGACCAGCGGGAAACCCTCGAGTGAGTGGTTGCTTGGCCAAAGTAGAGGAGAGGTGGCTGGGGGTCCTCACGGGGCCCAAGGTGTCCTGTCGATGCTGTGGGCACAGAAAGGGCCCTGGGAACAGGGCATGGGGTAGGAGTTCATGCTATCGTGAAGCCTACCCATTTACACCACGGAGAATTTCAAACTGAAGTTACCCAAACCTTTACATTCAGCAAACATTTCAACTGCGCCTTTCCCCAGGACCCTATGTCTCCAGCTGAGATGTACATGTGTTGTGTGCCCCGTTTCCTGCCCCGCCCTCCCTCCTCCTCCTCTCATTCCCTGCGTGCTTGCTTCTGTGTACTCCTGCCCCAGGGAGCAGAGCTTGGGCTCTGCGCACGCCTGCTGACCTGGCGCTGGGGTTGACCGCAGCCCCCTTCCAGTTGTGGGGACATGAGCTAGATGGGTGGAACCAAGATAGGAAAGGTGGCAGGTGTAGTTGGAGAGCGATTTTGCATATTTCTGTTTGGGGGAATAGCTAGGATCAATCAACCTTTATAGAGTATGTAATCAGTACCTATCTGGCCCAGTGCTGCACTCAGTCCTAGGAGCACCCAAGGAGTGTAGGAGGTGATGCTTTAGAGAGAGGTGATGCTGTCTGTCACCCAGCTTTAGGAAGCTGCGAGGTAGTTAGAGGAAAATGGACACACCTGGAACCAGCTAAGCACGGAATGGTCTGTGATACTGGATCCTACACAAGATGGTTCTGTTTAAGAAGCTTCTAGGAAAGGCTTCTTGGAACCAAGTCAGTAATGGCCTCTAGGGAGTGGGACTAGAGGTGAGGACAGGGTAGGGAACACACCTTTTGTTTTTTAGTGTTTTCTTTAAAATGAGAATGTATTCTATAACATAAGAACAAGAAATATTTTTATGGTCCTGCCCACCTGGAACATGGCGTGTGTGGTAGAGGGATGTCAAAGATACAGCTGGTTTGGTCTGGTTGGGCAGAGGATTGCAGGGTTGTATGTCAGACAACAGGAAACGCTGAAGGCCACTGAGAAGGAAGCTACATAAGTGGTATTTTTTTCTAAAGACATGGCTAAGGGTGTAAAACAAATAGGAGAGTATAAAAGCCAGACACAGAAGTATCAATTAGGATTTGTTACAGTCTGGGTGCAGGGTGAAGAAAAGGTGATTAGAAACAGAAAGGGGTAATATTCAAAACACCCACCAGAAGACCGTACGCACCAATAGTCAGTCAGACCAGGAGTTGCCTGGGCAGTGGGTCTAGCTGTGCGCATGGATGCTGGGGTCTGATGAGATATTAGTTCTGTTTAGAGATGTATTGGGGGGGGGAGGGGGGCGGCATGTTAAAAAAGGATCCGTCAAAGATAACATAAAAGTTGGGGAATGTTGAAAGAATTGGTGGGGCCTCTGCTCGAAATGGAGTCGTGGGAAGGAAGGCCCAGCGGGAGGGAAGAGAAGGTTTGTGTTGACCACCTTGAGGTTGAGAGGCGGCAGGGATCTGGGTGGAGAGGTCTTTAAGGTGCTGGGGGTAGCCCCAGGAGGAGGGCTGCACTGGATGTGCAAATGGGGTGCATCACCAGTCCGCCCGCTCGGCCAGGTCTGTGCCTCAGGAGTTGGGAAGCAGCGACATAGTCCTCCCCTTTAAGTGCTCACAGTGGGGAAGACAGGGAAGCCTCCAGTCCTGGTGCGGTCTGGCAAGGTCCATGAGGGGGTGTGCATAGGGCTGCAGGAGTGGGGACAAGAGAGACCAGCATCGGGGCCAGAACAGGAACAGCCCATGAACTGAGTCTGAAGGATTCGTTGGATTTTGCCAGGTTAAGGAGAGGAGATGGAAGAAGAATATTCCAGACAGAGAGAACAGCACATGTGGAGATACACGAGTTTGGGTAGCTTGATGATTCTGGGAACTTGAGTACCTGGTGTCTACTGGCTAAAGCAAAGAGCGAGTGCACCAAATAGGAACTGCAATAAAGCAGTGGCCACTGAGATGGCGGTGAGAGGGTGAGTCAGAGCCATTAAGGGACACATTTCTAGCAGAACTTTCTAGATGCTGGCCCAATGGATGACCGTCAGGTGTGGCCATGTAAGATTAGCCTAAGGAGCTAATTAAAAGTACAGATTCCAGGGTAACCTAGAATCCAGATTCAGAAAGCCCTGGGTAGGAGGTAGAGTCTGAATTTTAATAATAATTCCCCTCCCCCCATATGAATCCATGAAGGGTTAAGAGTCCGGTAAAGGCAAAATTTGGGGGCCGTCTGTTATTAAGGGGCTGGAAAAGAAGAGGAGGACTCAACAAAAGAAATGCAGAAAGAACGGGGGTACGTGACATCCTTCCAGGAACATGGGAGGATGAGAACTCGGGGGACAGAATCACTAAACTGCTCTGAATGAGAACATGTGGAGAACCTAGCCAGTGTCTGACCTAATGTGCTCACTAAATGAGTTTGATTCTTGAAGAAAGACTTTGAACATAGTGGTGGGACCCCAGAGGCTGAGATGCAAGTGTTTGAGAAGAGAATGGCCAACCCAAATTAAAAGGCCAGCCACAGACTGGCCGGGGGAAATCAGCACAGCAGGTGTGATGGGAAGAGTTACACAAGAGAGATTCCTCTAATAAAGAAGAATCCTCCCGAAAACCCAGCAGATGATGGCCAGAGAAGATGAACTGACAATCTGTCTGAAAAAGAGGAAGAGCTGGTTCCCATATGGGTGTTTAGGGTTAGCCTCACTAATATCAGAGAAATGCAGGTCAGAACAAAGTGCCATTTCTGACTCTTTGAGTTAGTGAGAAATCAGGATGACCTTTTGTAAAGCAGCCTGCGTGTCAGAAACGATAAAAGTGTGCCTGTCTTGTTTACCCTGTAAGTCTACTTCTGGGAATTTATCCTAAAGAAATAATGCAAAATGTAGAGAAAACCGAAAGCAGAAAGATGTTCAATGTGGCATGATTTATAGCTGTGAAAAGATTGGAGATGATCTCAAAAGCCAGTCGATAATGAGTAATTATGGGAAATCTTTAATAGACCATTCTAAAGCTACTAATTGTCATGACAGTTATGACCAAGATGTGATATAATGACAGAGATGTTTTATATTAAGTGGGGTGTAAAGAAGTACATCCTCTACTATCTACATTTGTTTTAAAAAACAACAACCATGTGTTTATAGATCATAGTCAGTATATGGCATGTGGATAGAAAATGAACTGGAAGGAGACACACTGAAGTGTTAGTAATAACCTCACTGGGCGATGGGAATTTAGGAAACTTATTTTACACATTCTTCTGTATGTTCTGCATATTTCAGCTAGATGATGCATTACTTTGATAACCAGAATAAAAATCAAAATACTACTTCTTTTCAAAGTAAAGCATAAACTTGTATATAGCTTATAATGACATTTTTAAATTATATAAGAAAAGACTGGCAAGAGTGATAGAATTATGGATTTCCCCCCCTTCTTTTCTGTTTTCCAAATTGCTTGTAACGTGGCTGCAGTCATTTTATAATCAGGAACAAGTATATGACAGTGACGTGGTTGGATGAAACTAAGATGTGGGGTTTGGTTTTCTGAAAGTGCTGGCGATAAGCTGGATTGTGAGGGAGGCTGTGAAGTGGCTCAGAATCCTGAGCTGTCAGCGTCGTGGTTCTTTCTTTTATACCCTGTCCTCCTGCCCAGGCTGCTCCTTCCCCAGTGCCTGCTGCCCAAGGTCCATCGAGTGGTTTCCTTCTCACTACCCAGAAGCTTCTACCACAAGATGCTCGAATAGCAACAATTTGAGCAGCGAGTCTACTTTGTGGTCTTGAATTTGGGGACTTCGGGTTCTAGTGAGGTTTCTTTGAATGCGGATGCCAGTGACCCAAGGTCCGTGGAAGAGTGAGAGCCACTTGGAGGGGCCACCAATTCTCAGATCCCTAGAGGTACCTAGTTGAGTACCACTTATGTGTTCTGCTAGTCCCAGGCCAGAATGGCCATCCAATATATAAGAAGAGGGTGGGGGGGGGGGGGAGATACAGATATTTCCTTAAGTACTGTTTGAATATTTGTTTAAGTATGGAAAGGAGGCTTGAACCCTTTGCTGGTTTGAAATTTTAAATAAATATTTAATTTTAAATCTAAGTGAGATGTAGTTCTTTGGAAATGACCTGGTATTACAACAGTGCTGCCGTGTGCTGGCTTTGCATGGCTGGAGAGAGGAACTGAAAGAAGACTGCTCACCTAGCAGAAACTAACACTTGAGTAGGAGAAGATTATCTCGGGTTTTCATGAAAGGCAGTTTAGGAAAAGGACAGTCAGCCAGGAGCAAGTTGGGAACGCATTGCCCAGTAAGTGGAGCAGACAACTGCAAGTGCAAGGCAAGGCCCAGGTGGAACAACCCGCTCTAAACCACCCGTGATGACGAGCTCCTGAAAACCACCCGGACCCACACGGGGCCTGGTTTGTGCCCCTGCAGTTTCACTGATCGGATTCTGGGCAGGTCGGAAGCCTGTGCTCTGCTTTTGCCTGGGGAAAGCCAGTCGTCGAACCCACTTCCCCTCAGTAAACACTGGTTGTTTGGTTGCACGATAACTTTAAGGCGTTCTGCGAGGCACCATGGAGATTACAAAGATAAAGAAGACATGGACCGCCTTCCTTCACAGTGTTAACAGTCTAGTTGGATGAAGTGAGGGGATAAGTGTAGATGTAAGGCAACTCCCTCTTTTTGAGGGATGATTTTGAAAGTAAGATCTCGTATTATATTTGGCATATATGAAAGGCTAATGCACGAGGGTCCTAATTTAGGCTTTCTTTTTCTTTAGATCTAATTCCTAATTGTGACCATTCTTTTAAGTATTTGTAGTCCCCTTCTTTTTTGAATATAACAACATTCCCAAAAATGTCTTCTAAAGTAGAGTGTCAGGATATCCAGCATAGTCAAAGGAGCTTCCGTTCTTTTGGTTTTGAGCTTGGAGAATCCGGGTTCCTCCTACACCAGCCGCCTCCACCATACCACTGGAGTTCGAACCCAACAAGATCTGAGCTGTATACCTGAGGAGCACCATTGGGGAAGTCAGTGCCACAAGATCGGCTCCTTGGGTTTGTCTCCAAAAAATGTTGGTGATGACAGCGCCAAAGCAACCAGTGATTGGAAGGGTCTGAGGATTACGGTAAAACCGACCAAGCAGAATAGACAGGCCCAGATTGAGTTTAGTACCTTCTCCCTCTGCCCTGATCATCAAAGCCCTCAAAGAACCACCAACAGACGGAAAGAAGCAAAAAACGTGAAACACAATGGGAATACCCCTTTTGATGAGATTGTCAACATTGCCGGACAGACACAGCACAGATCATTAGCTAGAAAACTCTCTGGAACCATGAAAGAGATCCCAGGACTGTCCAGACTGTGGCCGCCACCCTCGTGACATCATAGATGACATCAACAGCGGTGCAGTGGAATGCCGGCTAGTTAAGAACCACAAAGGAAAATATTTCAGTTAAAGATCATGTGACGACGATGACGACGACAACAACAGATAGAGTGTCAGCCTCCTGAGCGCAGGAACATGCTCACTGCCTAGAACAGCCCTCAATCAGTGCTTGTTGGATATCGCTAAATGAATATGCAGTAGTCAAACAGCAGACAGACGTGGTTCAAGGGGACTTGCGTCTCCCAGCCAGCTACTTATAAGATTCTTAATTACCCCTCACCTTTCAGACAGTCTTCTGAGATGTATTTTCAGTGTTCCATGTGCTCTTTATTTTTATGCTCTTGTTTCACATCTGAACGTAAAGTCCATGAGCATCTGGTTAAGGCTGATAAATCACTGCTTCCCAGCATTCCCCATGGTTTACATCTCTGTCACTGTGATTGCTGTACTTCTAATCACCAACACTCCTATTTTTCCATTTCCCAACTAATTGCAAAATGAAATAAAACCTTGAAATCTTACAAACGAGGGTGGCCACACCAATAAAGAAAGGGATGCCAGATTTTGTTTGTCAGATAATTTTTAAAAGCTTAACATCTTCATCCAAAAGCAGTTTAGGTGGGCAGCAAAAAAAAAACAAAACAAAAAAAAACACAAAAAAAAACAACACGTCGAGGTTCAGAGGTCAGGTGTTATTAATCTGAGGATGATCTAGAGTACTTTTACCATCTACCTGGTAGCTGCTCACCCGAATTTCAGGCAGACCTAGTAATGAGAGAAAATAAGCCCAAAGCTGTAAATTTGCATGAAAATGTTACCTTCCCAGAATTGTTACTTAATCTCTAGCAGCTTTCTCTGAGCAAGGCTGAGGCATCTCTGAACATACTAAACCTGTGTTTGTGAGCCTGACAGCAAAGGCACTCTTCTCTCCCAGGGTCTGGAGCCCTTGTGTGCTGGACTCCAGGGCTCCTCCTTCCGCTTTTTTCTCCTGAGGCAGAGCCTACGCTGGTGCACTAACCTGCAGCGTCTCTGTGTTTTTCTTCTTACCTCCTATTTCCTGTTCTTTCCCTTTTGCTGTGGTGTGTCCAGAAAAGGAAGTCAAGTTCCAGCGTGCACCTAATGGTGAGCCTTGCCTGCCCACCCATCTGCCCACTCCATGCTGCCTGTGCCCGCCTGCCAGCCACGCAAACCCATTCTGCCATGTGCGTGTGCTTCACTCATCCTCACTGCATGTTTGTGCTGTGTGGGCAGGTGTGGCCTGTCCTGCCGGGCGGGGGCCATTGCCCAAGGTCCCCCAGTAGCCTAAAAAGTGGGCATTGGAATGTGCCTGCTGCAGCCCAGGGCAGCAGGTGAAGCTGGCAGGGGCCCGGGGCCAGTGGCAAGCACAGGGAGAGACCCTCACTCACTGCTGCTCAGGAGGAGAGGCCCTGCTCCCCAGGTACGGACAACGACTTCCTGCAGACTGGCAGCCGGTGGACGTCTGGTGGGCAGAAGAGCTGGTTGAAGGCTCAGGTCTCTGAGCCTCACTCTCCTGGCCTTTTCCCCTGTGCAGGTGCCCATTAGCAGTGCCCAGCATTTTATCCTTCCCACCCAGCCCTTGGGGAACAGCTGAGAGACAACAGGAAACACTTGTATTTTTATCCTCACCCGAGGACCTGTTTTTCATTGATTTCAGAGAGAGAGGAAGGGGGAGAGAGAGAGAAACATCGATGAGTTGCATCTCACACGCCCACCCCTACTGGGGATTGAACCTGCAACCTGTATATGTGCCCTGACCAGTCATCAAACCCGCTGCCTTCTGGTGTACCGGACGATGCTCCAACCAACTGAGCTCACCGGCCAGGGAGCCAGAGCAGAAACGCATTTTCTTTCTCATGGTACATGGGGCACCAAGAGCAGCACAGCAGCCTGAGTCATTATGACACCGTCCATTAAAGCCGGAGGTGGGGGCACCTGGGTGACGTTGCAGCCCTCTTCAGATATGACAGGTTTTGTGAACACCCTGGAGTCCTTCCACTGTGCCAGGATCTGTGTCAGCTGGGCTTTGCAGGCAAGACAGGCTTGTGCAGGCAGCCCCTCACAGGAGGTCAGTGTCATCGCTGAGCTAGGCGGGCTCTGCTCCTTCCCGGTGGGAATGGGAGAGAGCAGAGCTCCATGTGAGTTTAGACACATGTCCTGACTCCTGGAATCACTCTTCTCAGCCTGCAGCGTTCAGTGGAGTCTTGTAGCACTTGGTTCCTGGTTTGAGGTTCCATGCCCAGACCTGGGTTTGGGATGCCTCAGCAAGCTAAGGGTGGATGGCTTCGGGTCTGGTCCACGGGGCTGGAGAAGAGGCCCCCAGGCTAGAAGAAACTGTCTGGGTAGCTTTTTGCGTGTATCCTCATTTGCGCCCGCTCTGAGACGGTAGTCACCCATTTGTCTCTGTGCCTTTTGAAGAACTTGCAGGCATCAGGCCCCTTCTCAGGGGCCACCAGCTCCACTGGACACTCGTGAGACTGAGTCCACTGGTTAGGGGGTCGTCAGTCTACTGGGAGAGCAACGCTACGATGCCCTACCCTGGAGATCAGCCTCCTTCCTTCCCTACCACCCTCCCCCCAACCTCCCTCCAACCTCCCTTGCTGTGCCACTCAGTGTGACATTTTGAAAGATAAGGAGATAGCCCGCTGGTCTCTGCTGCTAGGAATGCTGGCCTGCACGTCAGCCTCCTCTTTCCTGGGGGCTGGGCTCTGGGACTGCAGCCACAGCCCCCACCAGGGTTCACCTGCCCCTCCTTGGAGCTCTGTCCTTCTGGCAGCTGCCCCAATCCAAGGGCTGTCAGGTGGGAAGGCCAGCAGCATGCTCCTGTCTGCTCCCTGGGTCAGTGGGTGCATATTCTAAGCAAAGCCAAATCCCACCCCTTCCTCTCTGGACACTACCTCCTGGACCAGGTTTTCTTTCTCTTCTGTTCCTCTTCTTTCCGGTCAGGCTTTAAGCTGGTGCTGTAAGGGAAGGGAGTGCAGGTGGCAGATTAAAAGAGCAGCAGGAGAATGCCCACAGAGAGGAGACCCAGCGTTTCTGAATTTTGTTCTGCTTTCTTATAAGCTACCTTCCTGTCCCCTTGTGAAATGAGAAGAAACTCCTGCATTTCTTGGGGTGAAGTATGGTTGTGCAGTGACATTACATCTGGCTTAAGCAGAGAGTTCTGGAGAGATGCTGTAAACCAGTCTTTGAAAGGCTGGTCCCACCTTGAGGATGCTTCCAGAGCTAAGTCTCTGGACCCCCTCCAACTACTCCCCTCTTTCGATCATCTCTCCAACCATCGCTCCCATCCACGTAGCGTTATGGAGGCCACCTCAGCCCTAGCTCCTCCAGGCCAGGCCAGGGGGCAAGGGAGGTCTGGGAGTCGAACCTGAGCTGCTTTGGTGACTCTAGAGGAACTAAACCATCTGTTTTCTTGTCTCAGCCACAGAGCAACAACAAAAACAGTCTCGTAAGCCCAGCCCAAGAGCCTGCGCCCTTGCAGACGGCCATGGTACCTCCTGACTACGGCTTCTCCGCCCCTGCCCCTGGCTGCCTCCTGCTCCTTCCCACGTCCTCTTCTTGCCCTCCCTCCCAGGCCTCTCTGGCTCTTTTCCTTTCTGGATTCCTGTAGATCAGGCTGCTTTGTGTACTTCCCCATAGACCCCTTCCCCCTCATTGTCCCGGCTGACCATCCTCCTTCCTGCACGGCAGAACTGCTCCTGCTCCTTTCACTGTTGGGGGAAGAGTGATCAGGGCTCTCAGCTAAACCTCCCAGCCCCAGGCTGGACCCCCAGTGAGTCTGCTTTGGGGGCCGGGAAAGTCAGTTGCTTATAAAAGGAGAGGGTAGGAGCTTTCTCGGGACCTCAATTCTTGGAGACCTCCTTATAATATCTGCCTCGGGCTTTCCTGTGCAATTCATGAACAGGAAGGAGGGCTGAGGTCCCTCTCCCCGCCCCCATGGTGCTGATCTCTGGGTTTCTGGAGAGCCCCATGCTGCTCATGCTGTCGGAGTTCTCTGGGCTCTTCTGAGGGGCTTTGAGTGCTCCCAGAACTCCCTCTGTGAGTGCAGGCTAACAATGTAGCAGGGGGATGACTAGGAGAGAGGGAGGGGTAATCGTGCCTGCTACTCCTTCTGCTTTCTGTGGACCCTCATGCTGCCTGACATGCTGATGTAGGGACAGGAACCCGGGGAAGGCAGAGGTGGGTGAAGCAGGCAGCTCTGGGCTCAGCTTGCTGCGGGGGCACCCTGGGTCTTTCTGGGACACCTTAGTCCACTCTCCCTGCTTCCAGCCTACCCTTTGATGAACACTGTCGGTGGGGTCCAGCCTGTGCCCTTAGCCCCACAGCTCCCCCAGTGTACTTGTCCTGCGGGGAAAGAAAACTCAGAATGAGCAGGAATCAGGGTTAGAGGCCCTCTTCTTCCTCTCAGCTCCCTGTTACCTGCTTCCATTGCCAGGCTTCTCTTTTTACCAGCCAGTGCTGTCCCCTAAACCTGGGGCTCCCAGCTACCTAGGACCCAGTTAGGCCAGGATATTTTGTCTTGTGAGAATGGCTAACGGGCAGGCCCCAATGGTCATTATAGAGGTCTCTGAGGGCACCTGGGTAGGGGTGGGGTCCCTCAGGGAAGAACAGTAAGCCTGTCTCCGAGGTCAGGAGGGTAATTTTAATCTTCCCTCACAGGAGCCACAAACCACCGTGGTGCATAACGCTACAGATGGGATCAAGGTGAGTGGGTCCTGAGTCTGCCCCCAGCTTTCCGTGTTAGCAGGAAACCGGTGGGCTGCATCACAGGTTCTGAGGGTCCCACAGATGACAGCCTACAGGTGTTTGCATCAAGGCCAAGGTGTTTGCAGAGTCTAGGCTGTTGGTTACTCCATTCTTTTTCTTTTTTTAAATATATTTTTATTGATGTCAGAGAGGAAGGGAGAGGGAGAGAGAGAAACATCAATGATGAGAGAGAATCATTGATCAGCTCCTGCACGCCCCCTGCTGAGGATCGAGCCCACACCCAGGGCATATTCCCTGATCAGGAATCGAACCGTGACCTCCTGGCTCATAGGTCACTGCTCAGCCACTGAGCCACACTGACCAGGCAGTTACTCCATTCTTAGTGACGCTGAGCTCAGGCTCTACAGTCGGACAGGCCTGGGCTTGATTCCTGGCTCTGGGCCGCTGGACAAGACATTCTGCTGCTCTGCCTCTCAGTTACTTTCTCTGTGAACTGGGGATAATAGTCATAGAATTTTCTTCCATGACTTGTGAAGTTTAAATGAGAATAAATGTTAGCTAGGAAAACAAAGCAAGAATATAATCAGACCCTAGGACATTCTCCTTGGCCTCAGCTTTATGTCCTCAATAACCTTGTCTCCTGTTCACTCCCAGTCACAAATATTTATTGAGCCAAACCGTCCATGGTTCTGTTTTATAGAAGTGACAAGACAAACTCCCTCTTCATGGGTGTGGGGAAGGCAAATAATAAACCAAAAACCGAATAACTAAGATACATTCTAGTTGTGCCAAGTGCTGTGGAGGAAACGGCACAAAGTAAAGCGCGAACAGGGCCTTTAGTCATGTGGTCAGGAGGTGATATCTGAACTACACGATGGGAGCAGACAGCCAGGCAAACTCGGGCAGAGCGCCCTAGACAGAGGGACCTGCAAGGGCAGGGCTTGGCATGTATACGGAATGAAGAAATAGAAGAAATCAAGCACAGATACGAGCATGAAGAGCAAGGGGTTGGGGAGCAGGGTGGCAGGGAGGGTGATGAAGTTGGAGAAGCAGGTAGGGCCTGCTGTGTAGGACTCGGATTTGCATTTTATTCCAGTAGCTGCAAGAAGCTGTTAGTGGTTCTCAGCAGGGGAGTAATACAGTCTGGTGGACTCTGAAAAGCCACTCTGGCCATGTCATAGGAGGCAAGTGGGGGAGCAGGGAGACCAGGAAGCGATTGTAATAGTTCAGGTGCCAGATGCTGGTAGCTTAGACTCAGGTCGTAGCTGTACCTTTGAAGAGAAGAAGTGAGATGGGATTTATTTTGGAGGCAGAACTGACAGGCTTGGTTTCAGATTGCATAACTGAGCTACGAGAGAAAGAAAGAAAAGAATCAACCTAAAACCAAACCGAGGAGGTGACTCTGGGTTTTCACCCAGATAGCAGCAGAGGTGGTGCCATTTACTGAGTTGGAGAAGACTGGGGAGGGAGTTGGGACTCCCAAGTTTTGTAAGAGTCAGACGGCCAGGGTAGAAATAGAACTGCCTAGGATTCCTCCCTGCACGAGCATGTGCTCTGCTTTTGTTCTGCTTGGTTGCTTGGGTTTTCCAAGGGCCTGCGTATTTAAAAGCATGTTCTTTTTGGCCTCCAGGGCTCCACCGAGAGCTGCAACACCACTACAGAAGATGAGGACCTCAAAGGTAGGTGCTGGCCCTTGGTGGGAAGGGACACCAGCAGTGTCCCAGGTGCCTCAGCTCCAGTGAAGCACCTGCCTTGTCTGCCCCCAGAGCAGAGATGGGTGGCTCCGAATACTCCAGAAGAGGGCGTGGCCTAAAGCTCCTTTCCATGGGCCGCGATGGAAGGCTCCTGTCTGTTGTGGCTGGGCTAGGCAAGAGGCATCTCTTCTCTGACCCCAAGTCTGCTATAGCTCAACTAGAGTTATTTCTGAGCCTGTCCAGGGCCAGGGCTCAGAGACCTGTACCCGTTGCAGAGAATGCTGTGTCATGCCAGAGCAGGGACCCCTTGAGTCCCTACAGAAGTAGCCCACAAATATCGTGGGTCGTCAGTAGGGTGACCAGTTGTCTCAATATCCCCAGGACTGAGGTGATTCCCAAGATGTAGAACTTTCTGTTTTAAAACCGGGACAGGCCTAGGCACATTGGGAGGAGTGGGTCACTCTCGTCACAAAGCCTTGGCACCAACAGTGGAGTCAGAAGCCCATTTGGCGATGTCCTGGTGATGCTATAAAGACCACCAGCCTAAGCATGGGCCTGGCCAGAGTGCCAGGGGATGTGGGAGGGCATGGCAGGCCAGACCACTGGGAGTCTCTGTCCTGCTCTTTGGTTTGGCCTGGAATCGTTCCCTTTGCCTCAGTGGGTGACCTTAGGCCAGGCTTTCAGAAAACATGGAGGAATGTTGCAGGGCAGAGCGGAGAGAGCATGCCCAGGGGAGCAAGGGGGCACCAAACCTTTGGGGACCCAAAAATCAGAAGCATAAATGTGTAAGACAGGAAAGAACTCGCTCAGGGCTGCTGGGGTGAAGGTCAGATCAGTTCAATTCTGGTGATGCTAGCAGACGTGGCTCCTTCACTGCTGGGCTCTTGACCTTGTAGCCTAGCTTCTCCCCGGGGAGCAGGGACCCTTGGACAGGCTGTGTGAAGGCTCCTCTGGAAGCCACAAGCCTGGGTCAGTGCACTTTCCTGGGGCTCTTGGCTGGGAGGTCCAGTGTCCACAGCAGCCCGAGGCATCATCTTGCCCTGGCTCTGCAGGGCCACGGGCTCGGGTCCTGTTCGGCTTGCTCGCTCACCTGCCTTGTTCTGTTTGTTTTGGCTGCTCTGCCTTGCCCTGCCCTGCCCTGGCTGGCTAGCTGCCCCGCTCCGCACTGGGAATGGCAGCTCGGTGCCTGAAGGACGGAGCTCCCGGGACAGAACAGCCCCCTCTGCAGGCATGCAGCCCCAGCCTTCTCTCTGCTCCTCAGCCAGTAAGTGTGAGGGAGGCACAGTCTGGCTTCCGTTCCCTGGCTCCTCCTGAAGCCCCTCAGGGGTCCCCCCAGAGCTGGCAGCCCAGCTCAGCTGTCCCATTTAGTGAGCTTTGGGAGCTCGGCCCCTGCTGGGTGGGGGAGCTGATTGGAGGCGCTGTTAACCAGGCAGGGGCGCCTAAGACTAGGGCCCAAAGACATAGCGTGGGCGGGAGAGCACCGCATGGTGGGAAGGAGTAGAAAGTCGCTGGGAGATGCACCGGGTCTCACCTCAGCACTGAGCCAGGAAGAAAGGCCAAGTCAGAAATCAGAGGTGGAGGGAGCCGGGTGATGGGAAGCTGCAATGGCTGAGAAACCGCGCTGGGATATGGTGTTTCCTGGGCTCAGCCTATCACATAGAGAGCCTGGGGCTTGGGCGAGACAGTCCTGCATTTGAAACCCAGCTACTGTACTTTCAGCAACGTGTGAAGTCGATTAAACCTCCCAGAGCTGGTTTCCTCATCTGTAGAATGGGAATGAAATGACCCCTACCTCGAAGCATTATGAAAAATAAATGAGGTCGTAGAACATCTTGATACGATGCCTTGCTAGGTTAATGGTAGCTGGTATGGATATTTTTAGTTGTGTCTATGTAGATTATGCCTTTGTCTGCTTCTTTTTCTCCTACTATCTGTCCTGTTAGAGTTTCTAAACACAACCCTCTTCACCCACAGGGCCCCAGTCAGGTCCGACAGATGGGTTTGTGGGGTGGGAGAGGGTGTGTGTGTGTGTGTGTGCGTGTGCGCGCACGTCTCTAGAACGTGGATAGAGCTCGCTGGTTCTGCTAACCTGCTGCTTACCTGAAGGTGCTGATGGCTGTGGAGCCCCACTTGGCAGCCCTGCCCTTTCCCAGCTGTGCCACTGGGCTGTGCTGTTCTAATTGCTCACATGTGTCTTGCAGCCTCTCGCTCCCGTGAGGAAAGGCATGTGTCCTGGGCCAGCCCAGGTTCTGGTCAGGGTTAGCCCATGCTCAGTTGGAGCCCTCCCCCTGGCAGCACCCTCTGCTAACAGTGGTGCTCCCACTGATCTGGCCCTGAGCCCAGGATGTCAGCAGCAGTCCGTTGGCTTGGCGTGGGTCGGAGCTCTGAGGGCACCAACTCTGCCTGCCTGTCAGTCTGCCTTGTCTTGATTTTCCTAAGGGACGCAGCCTGGCATGAGAGCTGGTATGAGATTTAGAGCTCCTCAAGGCTTGTCCAGGGTAAATGGAGCTGTCTTTCTGGTGAGAGGCCCTGTTTACAAAGAGTGTTTATAGTTCCAAGTTCCTTCATCTCAGAAAAGCCCTGTGGAGAGAGATGAGCAGGGGGAAGGGGATTAAGCATCCATCCTAACATTCATGCTTTGGGAACCCTTATCCCTGGCTGGATTCTGCTCTCAGGCTGGCTGTTGCCTGGGGTGAGGTTCTGGACCACTGGGTGGGGGCTGGGTGGAAGTGGGGGGCATGGTAATTGAGACCTGACTGAGTCCCTTCAGGTGAGAGACGTAAGCAGGTGATGGAAACAGCCTTATCAGAAGCTTCTTATAGAAGCTGAACCTGCAGGAGATGGGATGCACACCTCTGTAAGGAGTATTCATGATGTGCCAGGCTCCTCAGCTGTTAAAGACGAGTGTTTTCTGCATCCTGGTTGTTGATGGAGAGGGAGACAAAGGCCAGAGAACCACAACTAATGGGTGGGCTTCAGGAGGAGGGGGTCATTAGTTCTACAGACAGAGGAGGGATGGAGAGAGAGGTGGGCTCACTCTTCCTGCAAAGGGCCTTAAAGACAGAGAAGAGGGATGTCTTTGTCAAGGAGATCACAGGGGATCCTTGAAGATTGGGGAGGGCTCTCTGCCACTTAGGAGCTCCCCAGTCCCATGTAGGTAAATTGCTGGATTTTTCCCCCCCACAGTGCGAAAACAGGAGATCATTAAGATCACAGAACAACTGATTGAGGCCATCAACAATGGAGATTTTGAGGCCTACACGTGAGTAGAGACCTAATTCATTGAGGCTCAAGTTTCTCAAGGCCTTCCCTCCTCCCCAAAAGCAGCTAGGACCCTGGGAAAAGGGAAGGCTGGGCCTTGGGCACAGTATGTGAATGAACATCAGGCCGCTAGGTCAAGAGCCCTTCCAGGTAGATACCCTTGGCTGAGCCCTCCCGGATGTGCTGGCAGTGGGCTGAAAGGGCAGGGCTAAGAGGCTTTAGCAGGCATACCCCTCAGATCTAAGCCATCTTGTCAGGCCTTGCCCAAAGCTAACCTCCTGTAGGATAGACACCACTAATGAGGAAGAAAGATGAGTAATTCCCATGGAAGACTGACAGGCTGCTTTTTCTTTTCTGCAGGAAGATCTGTGACCCAGGCCTCACTTCCTTTGAGCCCGAAGCCCTTGGTAACCTCGTGGAGGGAATGGATTTCCATAAGTTTTACTTTGAGAATCGTGAGTGGGTTCGTGCTGCTGATATACTCCTGCCTGCCCCTTCACCCCCTTTGCCTCTGTCCTCGCTCACCCTCTCCTCTTCCCCGTTGCCCACTTTCCTCTACTTGACTTGCCTGCTGCACCCTGGTCTGTGTGCTTGCCTCCTTGTGCCCTGAGAATGGCCTTAAAGGGCACCTTTGAAGGCCCTGCTCCAGAACCTGCGTGCCCCTTCCCTCTGCAGCTGCCTCATGGCAGTGGTGGTTGCCACAATCAGGGTCACTGTATTTCTTTAAACCTCACTTTTTTTTTTTTTTTTTAAGAGAGAGGAAGGGAGAGAGAGAAAACATCAATCAGTTGCCTCTGGTACATGACTCAACCGGGGATCGAACCCACAACCTGAGTATGTGCCCTGACCGGGAATAGAACCTGCCACCTTTCTGTGCATGGGACGGTGCTCTAGCCAGCTGAGTCACACCGGCCTGGGCAAGCCTCATCTCTCTTCAAGATGATTGGAAACCATTTGAGATGAAGTTAAGATGATCTCAGCGAGTAATACTGCTCTGTGTCTGCAGATGTCACAGTAGAGGAAATTAAAGCCAGGATAAGAATGTGCAAGCAAGGAACAGGCACTGCTAGTGACTTGTGAGACTGCACCTTGTGGCTAGGGTCTTCCTGAATATTGAGGGAGACGTGAGTCCTGGCTGGGGGTTGTGCACTAGACAGTCCACTGAAGTCCCCAGGGATAAGAAGCTGAATATTCACCTCCTCCTATCTTTCTCTCCACTCTCTAAGACCCTCTTTCCTCCCTCCTTTTTTTTTTTCCTTCTCACTTTGTCCTGGGTCTTCCCCATCCTGCCCTGAATTTTATTTTGTTGCTGTTTTCTCTATACTAACTACCAGCCTCTCCATATCTCAGCTGCAAATGTAAACCCTAGGCTATCTAAGGAATTCTATTAGCCAGAAGCAATTCCAGAGTTTATAGAAGCTCTAGTGAAGTTTTCATGTAGCCCCTATCTAACATTTGAATTGAATTAAGATGTGAATCTCAATAAAAGTAACACAATTCACAGTGTTTGCTGATAATGGCAATCTTTTGGCTTTCCCCCAGAGGATCCTGGGAATATCCTGAGCTTGGTGCTTTGATGATTCAATTTGAACTTTGGACATTGTTGGTGTTTTTTTAAATCACAAATCCATTAGGAATGTTTTAAGTTCATTCCTGATTTTGCTCTACAGCCCTAATTGGCAACAAGCCAACCCTTATGAATTCTAAACATCAGAGGAAAGATAAGAGGCTTTAGTTAAGAGTGAAATGGTCCTGAGCTCCAATGTTGTGTGATTTGGGGAAATTACTTAACCTCCTTGAGCCTGTCTCCTTACCTTATAATGGAGAAAATGGTATCAACCAAAGAATACAGCTCATGCATGTGAAACCCCCAGCTTAAGATCTGATTAAAATAGTAGCTGCTGTTGTCATTGTTCCCACCTCTCTCTCACTTTTGGATAACTGAGACTAATGTGATGAGGTTTCCTGGCCTCTGGAAATGTATGGAGGACTTGGAGACTCTCAGAGGGGTTGCTGGAGAGAGGGTGAGACTTAGAAGTGCAGGCTGAGAGGAGATGTCAGTGTGCAGGCCTGACACCTTCCTCCCTAACTCACCCTGCCCTGCCCCCTGCAGTCCTGTCCAAGAACAGCAAGCCCATTCACACCACCATCCTGAACCCACACGTCCATGTGATCGGAGAGGACGCCGCTTGCATCGCCTATATCCGCCTCACCCAGTACATCGATGGGCAGGGTCGGCCTCGCACCAGCCAGTCGGAGGAGACCCGGGTCTGGCACCGCCGGGATGGCAAGTGGCTCAATGTCCACTATCACTGCTCAGGGGCCCCTGCCGCACCGCTGCAGTGAGCTCAGCCACAGGTGCACCTGGTGGGGGTGGGGAGGGGCTGGGACAGGTGGGGTCGGAGGTGGTTGAGAGTTGGCATTGAGGGAGGATATGGGCCGCCCCAGAGGAATGGCAAGGGCTGGACAGTGTGGTGGTAACAGGTTCTGCTCTTAAGTCAGACAGACTTGGGTCTAGCTCCAGGACTCTGGATTGGGCGGCCTTGGACAGGCTACCTCCTTTCCCTAAGCCTCAGTTTGCTTAGCTGTCAAAAGAGGGAAAGAGGGTTGCCTATCTCATAAAGTTGTGAGAATTAAATAAGAGTCTGAATAAGTAAAGCAGTTAGTCAGTGCTCAGCCAATGTGAGGCGATGATATATTTCAATACTAGCTTCTCCCCCAGCCTCCGCCTCCTCAGGCAGACTTGGCCACGTGTGTAGTGTAAGTTCCTGGAACTCATCTGTGTGTTTATTGTCTTCTGTTCTGTTACTGTGTCTATCCTGTTTGACAGGGGCATTAGGAGATCCCAGCTGGAGGTCGAACCTTTGCAGCCAGTGGCTCTGGAGGGCCTGAGTGACAGCGGCAGTCCTGTTCGTTTGAGGTTTAAAACAATTAAATTACAAAGCGGCAGCAGCCAATGCACGCCCCTGCATGCAGCCCTCCCGCCCGCCCTTCGTGTCTGTCTCTGCTGTACTGAGGTGTTTTTTACATTTAAGGGGGGAAAAAAGAAAAAAAGATTGTTAAAAAAAAAAAATGGAATCCATACCATGATGCGTTTTAAAACCATCAGTAGCCCTTGGGCTGGCAAGAAGGCAGGAGTTTGTGTAATGCCCATCCTGGCATGAGCAGCGGGCTCACTCACCAGCCCTGAAGAGGTGAGCTTGGCCTCTGGCCTCCATGGACTTAGGAGACCAGGCAAGAACTCTGACAAAACTTTGGGGGCCGTGATGTGATTGCAGCCCCTGAGTGGCCTGCCCGCCCCAGGTCTAGGAATGGACTTCTTCAGAATTTGCATAGGCACCTAGAACGAGGCTGATGAGAACATTGTGGCCATCAGACCCACTTGGGAGAGAATGCACAGCTCCCAGCCTGCTGTGGAGGCAGCTGAGATGCAGTGGCCTCAGGACTAAGGGCCCGGATGTTGCTGCACTATTCCACTTAGTATAGAAGAGAAGAGAATTGGTGCTGCAGAAGTGTGTCCGCTACGAAGCTGATGAGAAACCTCGTGTTAGCCTGACATGTACTCACTTATTCATCCATTTCTATAGGATGCACAGTGCATGTGGGCCCTGCTATTGAGGCCCAATCCCTGCAGTGGGAAAGGGGGAAGGGTTGCGCTTTGCTTCGTGTTTGTTTTCTTATAACTTAGCAAGGAGAGAGCCAGACCATCGTCAGGGCTCCCTTTGCTGCCTTTGGCAGTTTTGTTTTTGTCTTGCCTTTTCATGGTGGTGGTCCCCGTGCTGACCCTCATCTGGGCCTGGGCCCTCTGCCAAGTGCCCCTGTGGGATGGGAGGAGTGAGGCAGTGGGATTGAGTTGATGGTTGTTTCTATGCATTCAGGCTGCCCTGAGGGCTGCCTCCCTTCTTACTCTTCCCTTGCTGCACGTCCATCTCTTTTCCTGTCTTTGAGATTGACCCGACGGCTTTGGCAAGAAGAAGAGGTGCCCTCTTTAAGAGGTCTCTTTACTGACCAACTGAAGTATAGACTTACTGCTGGACAATCTGCATGGGCATCACCCCACCAACAACAACTGCATGTACCCAAAAGGTGTTCAGAACCAAGACTCCTACCTACATTCATTGTCCCTCCTGTGCTCAAGGAGTTCCAGTCCAGGAGGGAAATATCTATACTCTAAGCAGATAGAGAAGACAATGGAGGAGCAATTGGTCATAGCATTGCTTTCCCCAAAACAACTGTGCAAACTTGTCTATGCAGTTATTTGCACTATTGGGGGGGAAAAGTGGGTAGACCCCAGCTGCCTGGACTACCTTCAGGAGGCAAAGCTACAGATTTACCTTGGAGCCAGCTGAGAAGAGAGCAGACTTGCAGGTGCTGGTGCTTGGATTTAGCCAGGCTCCTCTGAGCACCTCATGCATGCCCCAGCCCCTGGGCCCTCGCCCTTTTCTGCCCTGCAGCCTGCAGTACCAGCACGCAGACACCTTCACCACAGGGTTTGGTTTTGCTGGCTTGAAGACAAATGGTCTTAAGAGTTCATTAAGACCCATAGCTTCATGTGGCTGCTCCAGCTCCACTTCTTAGCATTCTTACTCCTCTCTGGGGCTAATGTCAGCATCTATAGGACAATAGACTATTAAAAAAAAATCACCTTTTAAACAGGAAATGGAAGGCATTTGATGCAGAATTTTTGCATGATGACATAGAAATAATTTAAAAATAGTTAGTGTTTGTTCTGAATGTTGGTAGACCCTTCATAGCTTTGTTACAATGAAACCTTGAACTGAAGATATTTAATAAAATAACCTTTAAACCGTCCACTGTGTTACTGTTGGTGGAGATTTATGGCCAGAGGCTTAGATTTTAGCAGCCTGGGTTACAAGGTTTCCACTCCCTTTGGGCCCATTTTGGAATAAAACTTCATAAACTCACCCACCTCCAACCAGTTCACCTGGCTGCCCAGGCGAGTTTGGGATGGGGAGGGGGGATTTGGGCCTTTAGATGGTGGGCTAAGGCCTCATCCCGCCCCCGGCCCCGCCTGCGCCGAAAAGCCGCCCCGCCCCTCGCCTCAGTGGGCCGGCCTGGCTCCCTCTTCGCAGGCTGAGTGGACGCGCTCCCGGCCCCGCCCACGCCGGGGCCGCCCCCCCCCGCCTCTCGGTGGGCCGACCCGGCTTCCCCCTCCGCAGGGCGGAGTGGAGGCGCCCGCGCCCCGCCCCTTCTCGGTGAGCCGAGGCCGGCGCTTCGCCGACTGTGCCAAGCGGAAGGGAGGAGGGGTGCCTCTCCGCGGGTGGGGCGCGAGCACGCCGTCCAAGAGGCCGAAACTCGGCGGGTCGCCGCAGAGGACCGTCCGGCTACCCGGCGTTCAGCCGCGCCGCTGCCAAGCTCGCAGGCGGCGGAGACCGAACGGACCCCTCCGGCGCGGCGCGCCGCCTCCCCCGGGGGAGCGGTGGTTGAGCCCGGCCGCCGCGGAGCGTTCGCTCCGAGATGGCGGAGCCTCCGCGACGCGGCCCGAGGGCCCGAGAGCTGGGAAGCCAGGCGGCCCGGGGACGCGGCGGAGCCCGGGGACAGCGGGGACGCCGCCCCGTCCGCCGGGTGAGCTACCCTTGAGGACACCCCCGCACGGTCGCCCGCACTCCCTCCCCTCCCAGACTTTCCCTGTTACCTCCAGAACCACCGCAGGGTCGTCCCGGCGGCCCTGCGCCCCCGCCCTGTGTCCCCTCCACCAGCCGCCCTCGCAGTGGCCTCAGCGCCCCGCATACGGCTCCTCCCCTGGGGCTCCCCGCCTAGCGCCTGCCTTGCTGCTCCCGCCCCTCCTTGGTGCGCCCCTGGCCCCTTCCCCTTCAGTGCTCACATCCGGTGCTCTCATCCACCTGTGACCCCACACTCCCCCCAGCAGGGCCCTCCATCCGCGACCCCCGTCGCCACTCGGTGCCCCCTCCTCCCACGGCGCCTGCAGTCCCCCAGCGCGGGCCCACACCCCGCCCTCCCAGGCCCCGTCACTTGCTGTCTCCAGCCCAGGCTTGAGGACCCTTCCGTTTCCCCCAGAACCTCCCACTGCTGCACACACAGCACCGCCCTCGCCCCGTGTTCCTCCTTACACAGGCATCACCCCGCACCACACCCTACCCCAGTATCTTCCTCAGAACCCCTTGCCTACATGTACTGTTTCTTCTAGGTATGAAGCTAAAATGCAGTGGTTAAGAGCACGGGCTGTGGAGCTTGACAGGCCTGACTTTGAATCCCAGTTCTCCACTGACTGAGCTGTGTGATGCTGGGCAAGTTACTAAGCTTCTCTGAACCTCCAATTAACTTGCATGTAAAATGGGGATAATAGTATCTACCTTTTACCTACCTCAGGGCTAGTGTGAGCGTTAAGTATATGGAAAGCTCTTAGAAGGATGTCTGCCAAAGATTAGACTCTCGATTCCAATAATTACAGGCTGTTGTTGTTCTTGTGATTAAGCCCCTATAAGCTCTCAATCAATGTTAACTATTATACGTAATTCATCCTAAGTATCCACTTCCCGTAATGACTTCTTCTCACTACTGTATTTTCTCCAAAGAGTGTCCTCTAATTTTTGGAATTCACACCTTCCCATCACCTTTTGATCCTCTCCCAGTTCTCTTCATGTCAGCTAGTTTTACCCAGACTAAAGCTGAACTATTCTAAAACCATTTCTCTCAGTTCTGAAAGACTCTGCCTAGTCTTTCCTGAGATGTGTATGTCTGGGGGTGGGTGGTAGAGAGGAATTGCCAGCCCCTGCCTCACTAGGAGTGGTTAAGACTGGGAGAGCAACAATAAAGCTACTAGGAGCAGTCCATCTATTTAAGAAAAAAATCTCCAAAACTCGGTCTCCTTAAAACTGTTTGCCAATCACACTGACCTACTCCTTCTCTCTCTTATTGGTTGGATGTGACTTATTTCTCTCTGTCATCCAGTCCCACTCAATTTTCTGTTTTTATAATAGGACTCAATCCCTCATGTCTCCAGCCTCGCTGAGGACTTCCTTCTGAGCTGTTCATGGATAAAGATATAGTACCACCGAGGCTAATTTAGGAAGGAGAATTGGAAAAGATAGGGAGAGACTCTGGACTCAGCCTTCCAATGATGTAGCCCGCTCTGGGGTGAAAGGCAGAGGATGAATAATAATTCATTAGCAATGGAAAAGGGAGTCCCCAATTTCTGGTTTTGGAAGCTAATAAAATTATTAGCTAGCACCATCACCATTTCTCTTTCCTCTTGAATAGTGTCCACCTGACTATAAGTTTGTTAATGCCGTTAGCCTGTGGTGTTGAGTTTGATTGATGAAGAAGATTAACAGACTCACGAGTTTCCTCTTATCTGATATTTCGTTGGAGCACGGGACTTCTGGGGCTTTCTGTCCCTTTCTCACAAGAAGACCAGAGCTCCTGCTGGCTGGCCAACTGCTTGGTCGTGGCTGGAAACTCCTTTCAGAGCAGGTTCATTTTCAGCTTCCCGGGCTGTTTGGCCTTGAATATACTGCTCCAGCTCTGAGCTTAGCTCAGGAGGAGAATTTAGATGGTAGTCTAAGAAGGGAATCAACGTCTGAAGCTAAGGTATGAGATTCAGATTATGTTGTTCTTCTAAAGGAGCTTTTTTTCTTTTTTTTCCCCCCCCAACCTGTGAGCAGAAGGTAAGAGAGATGAGGTGAAGAGAGTAATGGATTAATGACTCAGTTTCAAGGAAGAAATAACCCATCGATTTCTCTGTCTTACAGATAGGAAGGGCAGAAATCGTGAACTTTGCTGACCTCTGATGTGAGGAGCTCAAGCGGGACCAAGAGTGGAGCCTGGCTTGTTTTGCATCCTGAAGCTATGGGCCAGGGGGCCATGGTGACCTGACATCAATGGACTCTGTCCAGTTGCCCCCTGTTGCCCCTCCTACCTCCCCTACCCTACACTAAGAGGACTTATCTCCACCTCTTCAGGGAACTGACCCTGAGGTTATCCTTTTCCCCTATTTTCCTATCCTTCCATCCTTCCACCCTCCCAAGAGAGCCCTAACCTATACAACTCCTACCTCCCTTCCCTCGAGGTAGCCCCCACCCCTCACTCCCCTCCCCTCCCCCGCCATGCTCAAGCTGTGGAAGGTAGCACGCCCAGCTCGACAGCTGGAACTGCATCGCCTCATACTGTTGCTAATCGCTTTCAGTCTGGGCTCCATGGGCTTCCTGGCTTACTACGTATCCACCAGCCCCAAGGCCAAGGAACCCTTGCCCCTGCCCTTGGGAGACTGCAGCAGTGGTGGGGTAGCTGGCCCTGGCCCTGTACGGCCTCCAATCCCGCCTCGGCCTCCCAGGCCTCCAGAGACAGTTCGAACTGAACCTGTGGTCCTTGTGTTTGTGGAGAGTGCATACTCACAGCTGGGGCAGGAGATTGTGGCCATCTTGGAGTCTAGCCGTTTTCGTTATAGCACTGAGCTGGCACCTGGCCGAGGGGACATGCCCACACTAACTGATCATAGTCGTGGCCGCTTTGTCTTGGTCATTTATGAGAACCTGCTCAAGTATGTCAATCTGGATGCCTGGAGTCGGGAACGGCTAGATCGGTACTGTGTGGAGTATGGTGTGGGCATTATCGGCTTTTTCCGAGCCCATGAGCATAGCCTAGTGAGTGCCCAGCTCAAGGGCTTTCCCCTTTTTCTATACTCAAACCTGGGGCTCCGGGACTACCAAGTGAATCCTTCTGCCCCCCTACTGCATCTCACACGCCCCAGCCGCCTGGAGCCTGGGCCATTGCCTGGTGATGACTGGACCATCTTTCAATCCAATCATAGCACCTACGAACCAGTGCTTCTTGCCAGCCTTCAGTCAGCTGAGCCTCCTGTGCCAGGATCAGTGCCTCGCCGGGCGCAGCTTCCCACTGTGGTACAAGATCTAGGACTTCATGATGGCATCCAGCGGGTGCTCTTTGGCCATGGCCTTGCCTTCTGGCTCCACAAACTTATTTTTGTTGATGCTGTTGCATACCTCACTGGCAAGCGGCTTTGCCTGGACCTTGACCGCTACATCTTGGTAGACATTGATGACATCTTTGTGGGCAAGGAAGGTACCCGCATGAAGGTGGCTGATGTTGAGGTCAGTCTTTTTCCTCACAAGTTGTCTCAAGCTCTGACCTGTGAGACTCCCTTGATTCTGAGCTTGCCATAAGTACACTCCCTACCCTTTCCAGGTAGGAAGAACACTACTCATTTTTCTCCTACTGTTTGCTGTCTCCTGATTTCTCCTGTCCCTGCTACTCTTCCCAGGCTCTGTTGACCACCCAGAACAAACTCAGGACCTTAGTCCCCAACTTCACCTTCAACTTGGGCTTCTCGGGCAAGTTCTATCATACTGGTGAGCTTATTCCCTTGCTCCTTCAGCATGTCAGTCTTAGTTTGATCTATTTGCTGTCCCACCTTCCTGGGTAGACAAGTTGTAGAAAAGGGGTCCAATTTGGGGTCCGAATGATGTGGGGAGCTAGCGGTGGGTATGAATTAAGGTTAGCATGGGTGATTGGAGGGCAAGTTGGCAGGTAGGCAAGTAGGCAGTCTTAAATGGGCAGATGTCCCAAGGATGGAAGGTGGGCAGCGTTACGGAACAGAGGAGGGCAGAGGGGCTAATTGACTGTGTTCAGTGGTGAGTGTGTGGTCATAGGGACAGAGGAGGAGGATGCAGGGGATGACATGCTGCTGAAGCACCGCAAAGAGTTCTGGTGGTTCCCCCACATGTGGAGCCACATGCAGCCCCATCTGTTCCACAATCGCTCCGTGCTGGCTGACCAAATGAGGCTCAACAAACAGTTTGCTTTGGTGAGACCCTTGGATCTCTTACCCAACTTTTCCTGAGAGATAATGCTTCCTTTTCAACCTTCCCCTCATGGGGTACCCTTTCCCTACCCTTTCCATTTTTCTTTCTGTGTAGGCATCCCCACCCTCTTTACCCTCTACTCCCCAAACCTCACCAGGTCCTGGTGAGAGTTTATGCCATTCCCAGGAGCATGGGATTCCCACGGATCTGGGGTATGCTGTGGCCCCCCACCACTCGGGTGTGTACCCCGTCCACACGCAGCTCTATGAGGCCTGGAAATCTGTGTGGGGCATCCAGGTGACCAGCACTGAGGAGTATCCTCATCTCCGCCCTGCCCGCTACCGTCGTGGCTTCATTCACAATGGCATTATGGTGAGGGACTCCCAGTACAAACTTGAATTGAACTCCCACATTTTGACAACCTCCAACCTGCATTGATCTATGTCCTGTTAACTGCCAGTCCAGTTCATCCATATAAAAGTGGGTAGAAGGGTGAAAATTCCTATAGTACGTAACAAGAACTTCATTGCTGTAACTTCAGGCTGAGTCCTTAGTACTTTATTTACTCCCTAGAGGCCTGGTGCACGAAATTCGTGCATGGGGGTGTGTGTCCCTCAGCCCAGTCTACACCCTCTCCAATCTGGGACCCCTTGAGGGATGTCCGACTGCCCGTTTAGGCCCGATTCCGGTAGGATTGGGCCTAAATGGGCAATCAGACATCCCTCTCACAATCCAGGACTGATGGCTCCCAACTGCTCACCTGCCTGCCTTCCTGATTTCCCTTAACCACTTCTGCCTGCCAGCCTGATCACCCCCTAACCACTCCCCTGCCAGCCTGATTGATGCCTAACTGCTTCCCTACCAGCCTGATTGCCCCTAACTGCCCTCCCCTGCAGGCCTGGTCACCCCTAACTGCCCTCCCCTGCAGGCCTGGTTTCCCCCAACTGCCCTTCCCTGCAGGCCCAGTCGCTCCCAACTTCCCTCCTCTGCTGGCCTGGTCACCCCTAACTGCCCTCCCCTGCAGGCTTGATCACCCCCAGCTGCCCTCCCTTGCAGGCCTGGTCCCTCCCAACTGCCCTCCCCTGCTAGCCATCTTGTGTGTTGGAGTGATGGTCAATTTGCATATTGCTCTTATTAGATAGGATAGAGGCCTGGTGCACAGGTGGGGGCTGGCTGGTTTGCCCTGAAGGGTGTCCCGTATCAGGGTGGGGGTTCCCTTGGAGCATGGGGCAGCCTGGGCGAAGGGCCTGTGGTAGTTTGCAGGCCGGCCACACCCCCGCCCCCCCCCCCCCCCCCCCCCGCCCCGCGACCCAAGCAGAGGCCCTGGTACCTAGGATTTATTTATCTTCTATAATTGAAACTTTGTAGCCTTGAGCAGAGGCCAGGGCAGGCGGGAAGCTTGGCTTCCTCCATTGCCAGGGAAACCCAAGCCTCCTGCTTGCTCTGTGGCTACAGCCATCTTGGTTGGGTTAATTTGCATACTTGCTCCTGATTGGCTGGTGGGCGTAAAGGAGGTACGGTCAATTTGCATGTTTCTCTCTTATTAGTGTAGATTTTACCTTTCAAATCTCATGTCTCCCTATTTCTTTTCCTTCCAGGTGCTACCACGGCAGACATGTGGGCTCTTCACTCACACAATCTTCTATAATGAGTATCCTGGAGGCTCTCATGAACTAGACCGTAGCATCCGAGGTGGAGAGCTCTTTTTGACAGTACTGCTTAATCCGGTAAGGTGCTAAGAGGAAGGGCTGGAAGATCAGAAAGTCAAAGTGTTTGCAGGCTTGGACCTTTGCTTACCAAGCCTGATTCTGAGGTGGGTAGTAGGCTCTCCAACTCTGACATGCAGACATCCCCTTGCAGATCAGTATATTTATGACCCATCTGTCCAATTATGGAAATGATCGACTGGGCCTGTACACCTTTGAGAGCCTGGTGCGCTTTCTCCAGTGCTGGACCCGGCTGCGCCTACAGACCCTTCCTCCTGTCCCTCTTGCACAAAAGTACTTCGAACTCTTCCCTCAAGAGCGAAGCCCCCTTTGGCAGGTATGGGTAGAACTCAGGCTGACCAGAGACATGATGGAGGTGGGGGTTGAAGAAAAGTTTAGGCCTCCTCTGATTCCTGGCCTCACCTTCAGAATCCCTGTGATGACAAGAGACACAAAGATATCTGGTCCAAGGAGAAAACCTGTGATCGGCTTCCCAAGTTCCTCATTGTGGGACCCCAGAAGACAGGTGAGTCATCCTTACCAATTTCTTTTGTCTTGCCTTAAACTTAAAGGATTCTTTGGCCAAGGAACTCCCTTCTAATACCCGTCCCCCATTAATCCAGTCTCTTGAGACAGTGATTATTAACCCCAGTTGTATATTAGAATTATCTATGGAGTTTTGTTTTAAAAGATCAAAGTGATTCTGATGCAGTCAAGGCTGAGCACCACTATTTTAACCCTTCCCTGGGCCTCTCTCAGATGTTCCTTCTCTCGTTCTAGTTTGGCTCTAGGGAATTTTATTACCCAGAGTGGTTATTTTCTCACCTTCTTTAAGCTCATATTGTTGAGCTGGTTTCTCTCCCATAATGGCCTGGACTCTCTCTCCTGTTTAGGGACCACAGCTATTCACTTCTTCCTGAGCCTGCACCCTGCTGTGACCAGCAGCTTCCCTAGCCCCAGCACCTTTGAGGAGATTCAGTTCTTCAATGGCCCTAATTACCATAAGGGCATTGACTGGTGAGAGTGGGACCCCTTGGAATACTTCAGAGGAACACTCCCTTCCCCCCAAATACCATTCCAGCTTCCACTGCACAGACATCTGGCTTTTCATTCTGCCTCTTTTCTCCACTACTTCCTAGGTACATGGACTTCTTCCCTGTTCCTTCCAATGCTAGCACTGACTTCCTATTTGAAAAAAGTGCCACCTACTTTGACTCAGAAGTTGTACCACGGCGGGGGGCTGCCCTCCTACCGCGAGCCAAGATCATCACTGTGCTCACTAACCCTGCTGACAGGGCCTACTCCTGGTACCAGGTGAGCCTGAAGCTAGGCACACATTAGGTTTGAAGATGGAGTTGTGGTGACTGCTAGAGAGACAGAAAGGAATAAGGGTAGGGAAATTAAACTAGTGCCTTGGGGTGGGGTGACGATGCTGTTCCCCAGACCAAGAGTAGGGCAGAATAATTCTGTCAAATCACCAATCCCTTCTCTGCCTATTCCTGTCCTTCAGCACCAGCGAGCACATGGAGACCCAACCGCTCTGAACTATACCTTCTACCAGGTGATTTCAGCCTCCTCCCAGGCCCCTCTGGCACTTCGCTCCTTGCAAAACCGCTGTCTTGTCCCTGGCTACTATTCTATCCATCTACAACGCTGGCTGACTTACTACCCCTCTGGACAGGTACAGTCCCCCAATAGACCTCATTGGGTCCCCCCTCCCCCCCTTTTCCCTTTAGCCCAGAGACTTCTAAGAAATACAGCAGTAACCACATCCCTGTCCCTAGTTGCTGATTATGGATGGAGAAGAGCTACGTACCAACCCGGCTGCTTCAATGGAAAACATCCAAAAGTTCCTAGGCATCACACCCTTTCGGAACTACACACAGACCCTCAGGTGGGAGACCATGATCCGGGAGAGGACTGTGGAGGAAATGGGGAAGCAGGTTGGCCACGTCTTTTTGGAAGAGACATGAATTTACCCTGTCTCTCAAGGAAAGACATGTGTCCCTGTGGGCAGGGAGAGGTAGTTTAAATTTATGGGGCTTGGATTTCTTTTTTCTCCTGCCCACTAATGGCCTCTTCCTGTTGAGCAGGTTTGATGAAGGTAAGGGATTCTGGTGCCAGGGACTTGAAGGTGGTAAGACTCGCTGTCTAGGCAAGAGCAAAGGTCGGAGGTACCCAGATATGGACACTGAAGTAAGTAAATTCTGGGACAGGTTTTCCCTCTACACCACTACAATCTGATTCTATGTCCTTACTGTTTATGCCTTCATTTTCCTCCCCAGTCCCGCCTTTTCCTTACGGATTTCTTTCGGAACCACAATTTGGAGCTGTTGAAGCTCCTGAGCCGGCTTGGACAGCCAGTACTCTCATGGCTTCGGGAAGAACTGCAGCATTCCAGTCTAGGTTAACATCACAGCCTCTGTACCAGCAAAAAAAGGCCCGTTTCCCTAAGGGGCAAGCCCAGAGAAGGGCCCATAATGGGGATTTGAGTTGCCTGGCCCCTTCCCCTTCTACCTCAGTGGCCCCCAGTCCTGGGATGGCTGAGAAGGGCAGGGCATCCCTTTCCCATAGTTCTGGGGTCTGATAAAGGGGCTTCCCTTGATAATCCCACATTATGGTACTAGCTCCTTTGACCCATGGTCTTAGAAGGTAAGGAATTAGAGGCAGGATATAGAGGAATGTTTTAATCAAAAGATTACCCTCATTATCCCCCCAGTATAGCTATACCTGGCTATGGGAGGGACCCCCTTACTGTGGGATTAATGGGATCTACCTGTGGCCTGGCCTCCCTAATGTCATTCACATTGAATGGGGATGAGGTCCGACAGTGGCTCATAGAGCTGAGTATGATGAGCCCTAGCTGTGGGCTAGAAATGTCCTTAATAAACATCCTTATTTTTCTGTTTTGTCTACCTCACTGGGGTGGGAGAAACCTAGAATAAAGCAAGTATCAAACTTTTCCCCACTACAGTTTAAGGTTCATCTGCTCATCAAGGGAAAGAAGAGAGAAGCCCAGGCAGACTAGAGTAAAAAAGGAGTTTATATATTTATAAATGCCAAATAAATACCAGAGGCCACCCAATGCCCCCTCCCAGACTGGGCTGTTTCCCCCAACCCTAGGTTTCTAGGGTCTGAGACATCTTGGCCCCAAGCTATAGCCCAAGAGCAGATGCCAGTCTGGGCTATGAGGGAACTGGGTGGAGATGATCTGTCCAGCGAAGATTCACTGCTCCTGTCTGAGGGGCCGCCATAGCCACAGGCTTGTCTCCCTGTATAAGGCCCTAGGTTGGCCAGACTCAGGGGGAGAAGGTGGTCATCTCGAGTGAGACCCGCTGCCACAGCTCCTTGGTCTGTTTGCTGCGCTTGAGGTTCTGCAGGATGTCGTTGAACTGCATCATGCCCATGGGTGTCAGGCAGAAGGCGCTGCGGGCACTGCGGATCGCGTTCACAAAGTCGTCGTAGTCGGCAGGGGTCAGGTGAATCAAGCGGTGGTGGATGTACTGGAAGAGGATGTGTGGAGAATGACCTAATAAGCACAGAACCAGGCCCCCTCTGCCCTTACATGTTGGGTGATCTGTTCCATGCCTGCCCAGGAGGTGTTCCACCCTGCTCCATACTTCCTGGATTGTCACCTGCATGTATGCCTGCTGGCAGCGCTGCACCAGTTGGTGGAAGGCCGGGGCACGCAGGTGGTTGTGGGCATGAGCAGGGCTCAGCCGCTGCAGCGTCTCCATGACGATCTCCTGCAGCACAAACGGGCTCAGCACCCCCTTGGCTGCCCCCACACAGAACTGGTGCACGTAGTTCACTCCTGGGGGGCAGGGGGAGGGGCATGAGACGGGGGTGGCCACCTTTGCCCTAGGGACCCAACTTTTATCTCAGCTCTGGCCTCCCAGGAGCTGAGGTAGCCCCCCGCCCCCCGCGCACGCACACATACCCGACCAAGGCCTCAACTCTGAGCAAGAGCTAGGAAGGAGGTCTGGGGTAGGAAGGTGGGGGAAGCAGGTGGGGGTGGACAATGGTCCTGGGGAGGGGAGGTGTTACCCAGCTTTGCTGCCAGCCCCAGCAACCATTTGACATCATCAGTGTAGGGGGGGGAGCGGGAGAAGTTGTTAGGGTGATCGTTATGTGCCCGGCGACCCAGCATCTCCAGTGCTAGCATTCCTGGGAGGAAAGAGTGGGCACATGGTGGGGTTGCACCTTCGCCCTCTACCCCAGACTGGTACCAGACCCCACAGTAAACAAACTAAGAGATATAGCAGGAGGTTGTCACTGAAGAGCCCCTGGCATGTGGGTACAGAAAGGGACCACCTCTCACCAACACGGTAGGCAGCATGCAGGTGGTGTAGGCTGTGTGGGTTGACAGGCTGACTGTGCGTCTCTTCCTCGGGTGGTGGAAAACCCCCGCTCACCAGAGGGCTGGGCTGTGTGGTCAGGGCAGGCAATGAGGCACCCTGGATGGCTGGAAACGTGGATGCTGGATGGACACTGCTCACTGAGGGATGAGAGCCATGTGAGAAACAGCCCCAAGAGCGGCAGAGGAAATTCCCTCCCTCCTTCCCCTGCCCAGTGTACCTCCCCTCCATTCACCTGTTCCCTGTCCCCACAACTCACAGGCCACACTGGTGGGCAGTGGGAGCCCTGGCTCTGTGTGATAGGGATGTACTGTGATGGGTGCCATGGAAGGGACGGGGAAAGACACAGCAGTGGCAGCAAGTGAGGGGGGAGTCACCGAGTAAGGGTACTGAGCCCCCAGGAATGCAGGATGCACACCCTAGAGGCAGAAAGAAGAGAGAAAGAAGATAACGAAATTCTATTAATATGTAACTTTCCCCCTTGATCCTCAACTGGGTATCCCTACACTTCTTTCCTTAGTTGGGCTGGGTCCCCCAGACTCCCACCCATCACCTCACTAAGGACTCTTGGACAGCTCTATTTTCCCAGAGTACCCCATGCCAACCCCCCATGAACTTATGTTCTCCCACATGCCCAACCCCTCCTGTCCCCCCACCCCCACCCCCCGAGAACACTGGTCTCACCTGTGGGTATGCAGAGCTGGGCACAGGGAAGACGGCAGGCCGGGGCATATGAGGCATGGGGTGGGCGGGGTGAGCTGGGTGGGTGAGGTATTGAGGGCTGCAGGGCAGGTGGGGCTGTAGAGCAGTGTAGGGGTGCAGGCCAGGGGAATGACCATGCCCCAGTCCTGGACCTGGATATAAACTGGACCCCACTGAGATGACTGGCACCACTGTGGCTGCTGCTGTCACTGCTGCGGCTGCCACTGTAACTGGCTCAGTCCCTGGGCCCCCCCTGCCCTCAGGCAGCCGCCCAGCCTCCCCAGCTGCCCTGATCCCACTGGCACTACAGCTTGTAGCCCCTTCACGGGCTGTGGATGAGCCACCTGCTGTTTGCTCATATAGCCAGAACCACTGGTGAGCAACCTCAAACAACACTTCGGGGTATACGCCCCCACCCTTAGCCGCCTCTTCCACCGCCATGCAGGCTTTCTCCAACATCAGGTTATCCTGGAAGGGAGGGGCACAAAGGGTTAAGGGGGAAGGGCTTTACTCAGGGATAACATTCCATCTCCCCCAGAGTTGGCTGGTTCCCAGGGAAGCATTAGAGGTCAGGGTCAATGCTCAGAGTCTGTCAGAGCAGTGAAATCTTCACAAAGACACTGAACAAGTATTTGTTGACCAGTAGAAGTCAAAACCTGGGTTATAGTCCCAGTTCCAAACTAATTTAGCCACTCAGTTCTTTCCAAGTCCCATCATGTCCCCAAGGCCTTTTCTAAGTGATCATCTTGGTACGTAAACTATAAGCCTCTATTTCCTTATTTGTAAAATAGGAACAATCCCAACCTCAGAGATGTAAGGTAAAAGAAGTAATGGTAGTGAAAGAACATCAATATGTTGTGTCACCATGAGAGGACAAAATGGATAGTTTGTGAATTCCAGAATATGGACTATAAGCTTTCCCCATGCCCAAACTCCCTGCCCAGATGCCCCAAAAGCAGGTCCCCACATAGCCCATAGAAATACCTGCTCCTTGCACTGCACCAGGGCCCTCTGGATCTCATTGGGGTTCAATGCATGGGCATGAGGCAGACAGCTTAGGGCTAGCTCCGCAGCTGCCCTCACCATATTGGAGTCTCGCGCCCGTGATGCCCTGTCAGCCAGGGATGCAACCTCAGGAGGCGTCAGGTGCCCATCCCAGCATTCTACCAGTATAGTCAGGGCTGCACTGCCAATCTCCATTGCCTGGCCTTGGGGGAAGGACAAAAAGAGCATGAGCACCACTGGGAAGTGGGAATGGTGTCTCTATCACCATTCATCACTAACTCCAAAAGGATAAGGCTCTTCTCTCCATCAATTAATTCCCTTCCCATGCCCAAGTCAAAACATTGGATTTACCTGTAATCCAGGAAACGTGGGAAGAATAGGTACGTGAGAGCCAGTTGGGAGAAACAAAATTGTGCAGGCCAAGGGCATAAAGCCCAATCTCAAAGGCGCAAAGGTGCAGGTTGCGGTGAGGACCCTGGTGGCCCCCTGAGGAAGATGGATGTGTAAAAATGGAAGTGCTGCTGTTGCCCCCTGCCTTGATCAACACCGTCTTCGCCAGCTCGAAGTAGAAGTGTGCAGCTGCCTCTGACGGCTGATTGGGTACATGGGGGGCATGACTCTCAGGACGGCGGCCCTTGTACCTGAAGGGGCAATGGGGTAGGGATGGGGATTGGGGTTTCTCTGAAATGGGTGTCCAGGTAGGTTGGGAAAGACCAGGGTAAGGACACTGGGGGGACAATATTTGGATTAAACTAGGAATGTGGCTCTGAGGATGAGCCAGATCAAAGATAGGTATTTCTTCCCACTGACCTGCCAACTTCAACTGTCTTCGCCCGGGCCCCTCCACTGGCACTGGCCCGGCGACTTCCACTGGAAGACGAGGAGCCCAGGGAATCTGAGGAAGAGCTGCTAATGCTGTCACTGTCCTGTCCTCTACCCCAAGAGGTGGGGGCCCAGCCCCCTCGAAGTGGCCTCCGGCTTAAGGTAGGGGAGCTATCCGATGTTGTTTCAGGGGCACTGCTGTCAATGCTGGCCATGCCTAACCCCCAAAAAGACAAGTCAGTCTCAGAAACTCCAGAAGTCAGACTTCAGGAATATCCTTCCCACCACGTCATCCCATGGGCTGTCATACCTGTGTGCTTCTTCTTAGGCCGCCCTGGGGAGCCCCAACCGCGTCCATTGTAGCCTCCACGACTGCCAAGTGCCAAGCGGCTGGGAACCTTCCCTTCTGGCCTTGAGGTCAAAGCTGCCTCAGATGGGAGACTCTCACAGGGAGAATGTGGGGAACTCTCTAGGTGGGAAAAACGGGACATTGGGATTAACCCAGGAAAGCGGACCCCAACATGATTCCATACCATTCATCTCCCAGCCCAGTGCCCCCACCTCACCAGGCACATTCTTCTCTGTGAAGCCCTCAGTGGGGCCTGGCCCAGCCCCTGCCACACTCCCTGGCTGAGCAGACCCTGCAGAGCCTGAGGTCAGTGGTTGCAGGGCCCCTGGGGCAGACGGGCCCCCATGCTTTGAAGGAGACCTCTGGCTGGCTGTGGCTGGGCGGCTAGATGAGTAGAATGAACTCAGGGTCTGTGGCTTATGTGTCTGGCTCTCTCGGTCCAAGAGTTTGTCTAAGATCTGGAGGATAAAGAAGAGGTGACAGGATGCCCTTTATCTCCAGACTCCAATTACTTTCCTATCTCCTGGAAACAGCTTAATACTACCTCCTCAGGAAGACTTCCCTAGTTGTAATAATAGGAAAACCTTCTAGAACAGCGATTTCAACCTTTTTCATCTCATGACACCCATAAACATAACTAAAACTTTGCAGTACACCCACAAATAATTAAAATTTTGCAGTACTGTTGGTGTCAGCATTATCATTTATTTTATTTGACAATCTAAAGGAAAAGACATCAGTGCCCCTGACTAAATAGTCAGGTATTGCAGGTTTTAAGAATTCTTGCAGCACACCGGTTGAAAATAGGGGCTGGCTTAAATATCTTGGTATCCTCTTTTAACACTTAGTGCAGGGCTGAGTATACCATTATTCAGTAAGTATTGAAATAAGTGAATGAATGACTGACTTTATGCCCTCTGCTTCTCTTTTTCCACTCTCTTGCCCAAGCACTCCTGTAAGAATCATTGGTCTCTCCTGTTCTTTATGAGGTGTTTCCAAGATTCCCCACTTATCTTCAATGAGCAGAATAACTTTTCTCATTCTACTGGAAACCCAAGAAAAATGGTGGAATCTGCTCTCTATGCCTGTCAAAATTCCAGTACCTTGGCCCCTTACCTTTTTGAGCTTAGACTGATCATCCTTGTAAGTGATCATCAGGGCCAATGCCAGGTCACCCTTCTCCCGACGTGTGCCTTCACACAGGAGGGGATGCTCGGCCTCACTCACTGTTGTCTTCATGCCTGTGAGATGGAGGGGCTCATAGGAATTGAGAATGACCAGTTCAGCCAGTGTTGCTCAGTGGTTGAGCATTGACCTAGGAACCAGGAGGTCACAGGTTCGATTCCCAGTCAAGGGCACATGCCGGGGCTGTGGACTCAATCCCCAGTAGGGGGCGTGCAGGAGGCAGCCGGTCCATAATTCTCTCCTCATGGATGTTTCTATCTCTCTATCTCCCTCTCTTTTCCTCTCTGAAACTAATAAATATTAAAAAAAAAAAAAAAAAAAAAAAAAAAGAGAATGACCATAACTCCCAAGACAACGAAGAAAAACAGGCACCAGCATGTGAGGTGAGTTCTGGTCCAACCCACATCCCCTATGCCAGGTCCCCATTGCCTATTACACCCAGCCTAGCTAAGATCTGGTTTGCTTTTCAAGACCTTCATCACTTGGCCCTCTCTACCTTCCCAGCATATCCATCACTTTAGGGAAGTTGGGCTCCTCACTCTCATAAAGACTTGACTGCCCTAATATATTTTGTTCCCCTACTTAGAACTTAACTGATCTTTTAAGCCATATTCCATATTCTACCACCTCCCTGAGGCCTTTCCTTAGATTTTTGTTTTACTGCCCTTTTAACATTCAAAACCCACAGCACACATTTTTACCCTAAATTCTTGACTGTCTCTTAGGCACTACTTGGCTCATACATGTCATTCTGGCTTTCCCATTATCATTGAGCCCCTTTGGAACAAGGCCCATGTCTCATGACCTTCAAGGTCTGGGCCAGGTTTAGCTCAGACATACTCAGGACATTGACATACTCACCCAAGGCAGCAACTGCTGCCTCAAATCCCAGCTCCTCATCCCCAGGCATCTCATTGTTCCAGTTGCGACTTGGGGGCCGGGAACCCGTGGGAGAAACCACTGGATGAAAGTTGGGGTAAGTCAGGCAGACAGAAGTATCATGGGAAAAAATGAAAGGGAGAGAATCCAAGTCCCTCATCATTCCAGACCCTCCTATGAAGCTGCCAGATGGGTCCTAAGCAATTCAAAGCCTTGGGGATCTTGGTTTTTCCTTAGAGAAAGCTATCCCTGCCTCAGAGTTCCCCTCTTGCCATAGAGTCAGGCACCATACCTGGAGCACAGAGAACATCAAAGATGAAACTGGCCAACATGAGAGGCAACACAGGCCGATAGTCACAGAGTGTGCCCTCCCGAAGCTCCTCTGCCCGGCACCGCATGGTACTCATCTCACTTGGACCCAAAGGAATTTTCTTGAGCAAAGCAGCTACCTCAGACTCTTGATATGCCAGTTTCACCTGAGGGCATAGGAAGGAGATCAGACCTCTAATACCTCAGTGGAAATCAACATGTAAGGCTCTCAGATTATAGAGTACAAGGCTCAGATAGAACCTAACCTCCAAGGCCTTGGTAGAAGCCGGGGGTCGCTGTAGCTCCAAGGCAAACATGCCAACTCGAAAGGCCAAGTTGTGGTGCTCTGGGCGCTCACTTAGCACTGTTAACAGGAAGGCCGCCTTGGTCAGGGTGTTAGTAGCCACCCAGGTCTGACGGCTTGTAGATACCTTGTTCTTCTTGCCCTAAGCAGAGAAGCACAAGGAGGCAGGCAGATGAGTCTGGCTCGCCTTGGTGGAGGGAAGAGGAGGCTCTCACTTGAGGTGGGGCATGGGAGAGAGTTAGGGGTAAGTAGGGAAGGGGAGGGTTGGGGGTCTCTCTCACCTTGGCTGGGGGCGGCTCTACCTTGAGGTCAGGTGGGTTGGCTAGCAGGTCCTGAGCAAGCTCCACAGTGAGGCGGGAGGCCTCACTGCTGTAGCCATGTGCATGCAAGGCCTCAGCACAAGCAAATAACACCTGGAGAGAAGACATGGGCACTAGACAGGTTGAAGCCTCAACTCCCAAGGGCAGGACACCATACTCACTTGTGCAGCAAATACCCCATAAGTACTTGTTATATGCTGGGCCCTATGCTGGTCCTGGGTATACCACAGGAACTCAGCTTGGTTACAGAAACAGACACACAAAACTGTGTGAAGCTGGCTACTGGGAAAGGTCAAGGAGATACAGGTAGGTAGGATATCTCATTGGGACTTGGGGTAAAAGGACAGACTCAGAGAAGACTTCCTAGAAGAAGTGATCTCTAAGATCTCTGAGACCTAAAGAAGGGACAGGACCTCCACAAGTGAGGCGAGGGAAGTCCATTCCCTGCAGAAAGGCCAATCTGTGCAAAACCACAGATGCAAGAGAGCATGGCAAGCTACAGGAATGGTTCAAAGGACTAAAGTATACACTACAGACGAGGCTGGAGAAATATGCAAAGATCAGACAAAGTGAATACTCACAGGTCATGCCAAGGACTTTCATTTTTTAAACTAAGGGCAATGGGAAACCACTGGAGTTTTAAGCAGCAGAATAACACAATCAAACATTTCAGGAAAACTAATATGGAAGCAGTAAAGAATGGACTATATAGGCAGGGAGGCCTACAGGAACCTGCTATAGGATTCTAAGTCATGCTATGGTCCTGCCATTCACAACTAGAGCCAGATGGCCCCTCTCCCTGCTGTGGCTAAGGCAACCCTCAGAGTCTCCTCACCTCCATGCGGCTCTCCTGTTCCAGTGGCTTCAGTCCGGCAAACAGGTCGTGCTCCTCCCCAGCCCCACCCTCGGCCTTCTCTTCCTCGCCCCCAGCCCCGTCTTGGGCATTCAGATAATATGCCTGGTAGTCATCATCCTCTTCTCCAACTGTAGGAGCTGCCTCTTTGGTTTTGGGGAGCCCACTGCCACTCTCATCTGTGGAAGGGAGGTCGTCCCGGGTACAGACCTCCCCAGGTAGTAGGCCAGGGGGGCCAACAGAAGTTGTGGGAGCCTCAGGCCCTTCTGAGAAGTACACACCACCATCTTCTTCGTAAGTATCTGGGGGTTCAGGAAGGAAGGCAGAAGGGCCTCGGGAGCCACCAGAGGAAGGGCAGGGTGGTGGGCTTTCAGGGAATCCACCAAAGGTGCTGGCTTCTGCACCTAGGGCCAGGCTACTGTCATCCAGGCTCATCTCAGCCAGATCAGGCTCCAGGGAGCTGTCTTCACTGCTCAGCCGTCGCTTGCTCCCGCCACCTGCTGAGCCCTTGCCCCCACTGCCAGCCCCACCCAGTGCTTTGGCTTTGCCCCCACCTGGACCCATCTTATGCAGAGCCTTATCTCCCCCCTCAGCCGAGAGGCGGCGGGGACCCCTCTGCGATGAGGGGATACCCTCAGCCAACCCCTTGCGCTTGGCCCCAGGCTCCTTGGGCCTCGCAGCTGGCTCAGCAGGAAGAGGGCGGGGCCGCTCCCGGGGTTCCTCCAAGCCCCCAGATCTGGAAGCACTTGGCCGAGGGGGCAGGGCTCGGGCCCAGCACAGTGCCAGCTTCCGGTCAGTGCCGCTGTAGGTGACACCGGGAAGTGGGTAGGCCTCTTCCCAGTTAAAGTAGCAGGCCTCCACTGCTGGCCGGAAGCCAGGGAAGAGCCGCTCCAGGGTTTTCTTGTGCTGTCCCCGCTTCACATTCTCAATCACCTTCAGCTGCCATTGCCGGAGCTGCGCACACAGTTCCCGGCGGCTGTGCAAACAAAGGGGCAAGGCTGCTGGGGTCTACACTCTGCACTGAGAAGGGATGAAGGGGGTGGAGGAGGCATACACCTGAGAGGGCATAGGGATGGACCCCCGGAAGAACTTCTTAAGCCAGCCCCACCTACAGACATCACTCCAACACTCAGGGATTTTGGAAGGCGGGTGCTATTTGGGGTAGGAAAGGAAGAAAGCCTCTCTCATTAAAAGGATTCATAAATCAACGAACCCTAATGCTCAGCACCTCTCATTTCCCCAGGACTAGCAGAACGTGTACAAGGAGATGAGGCTCAGTCTGTCCAGGGCTGGCCCAGTCTCTGGGCTGTGGTAAGCATAAGAGGAGACTCACCGCTGGGGACTGAGTGCAGGGTCCAGCACAGCCAATCTCCACAGTGTGACCATCTCATCACACATGCTGGCACATGCATGGGCTGCCACCTCTGACTGCCCATTGCTACGACCTGTGTGCCCACTGGCACTGCTGTGTGAGGCTGAGGTGCGCACGCTGTACCACCAACCTGTTATCTGGAAACAAAAAGAGTTCTGAGATGCGCCTAACAGTTTGGAGAAAGACAGAGTAGCCCTCCCCAGGGTCCCTGTCAGCAAGAGAGAGATGAGGTTAAGGGAAGGAGAAAATGAATCATCATGGAGCTACCCAGCTCTGGGGAATTACCTGTTCGTAGGTGAGGCACTGGTCAGTGAGGATTTCCAACAAGGGGGCAGCATTGCTGTCCCTCCGTTTGAACATCTCCCGCACGATGCTAAGCAAGTTCCAGACGCCCTCTGGCTCCCGACCCCTCAGAGGGCGCAGCAGACATGCCCATTCAGCAGCGGCTGGAGGCTCCGTGGAAGACAGATACATGGAGTTCACATCACTGAAAGTAGTAGAGCAGAAAATGATGACCAGGGAGCTGTCTTCACTGCTCAGCCCTCTGCGATGAGGTGATCCCCTCAGCCAACCCTTGCACTGGAGACTGAATAAAGCAGATGAAAGGGCAACAGGGCTTTGACACAAAAGGGGCCCTAAACCAAAATACAGAGTATACACAAAAAAGGATGCCCATGACAAAAATTCTTAATCTCTCTCTGCCTGTTTCCCAACCCCTCAAAGGAAGAAAAATAACTTCTGTTATACCTAGCTAAAAACAGATGACTCCATGACTATATAAATGTATCATCATCCATTGATTCATTAGTGACATCTGTGTGCCAGGCACTGTACCAGTGCAGGGAACAAAAGATGTGAGGTGCAAGAATTAATAGAACAAAAGATCTGTCAATAGCCTGAGGGATGCTTCTCTTCTACCAGACACAGGAATGGAAAAATCTAATTTACCTGAAGACCACAGGGGAGGGGCCACAGAACTTGTGCAATGTCTTCTTGATGTTGTCAGTAAGTGTTGATTCATCCAAATACCAAGTACTCTGGTCAGAGGCCGAGGGCCCTGCTGTGGGGTCTGGGGGTGATAGGCAGTCAGTCACCTAGAGATAGGGGCCTGGATTCGCCTGACAACAGCAAGCCTTTAGTAAGTGGCGCTCTGCACTACCAGCTTCCTATCTTCCTACTGTCCTTTCTTCTCACCACACTCACCTGGGGCTCCACACACTGTATTGATAGCAGTTGACTGGGAGGAGAGGAGTTCATCCAGGAGACGCTGGGCGGTGGGGAGGATCTGAGGGGAAAAGAAACACAGGCCTAGGTGACCCAAGGAGGACTGGGCCTAATAGGAAGGCTAGTCATGCAGTGCTGGAGTGAGCTGGAGGAGGGTGTGCCAACCTCACTCACCTGCTGAGGGAGCTCACTGATGAGGTACTGAGCAAACTTCTGCAGCTGGTCCCTCTGTAACCGAGACAGGGACTCTGAGACTGGGGCCCGCAGGCAGACTGCAGAAGCCTGGAGAGGACAGACAGAGAAACAGAACAATCTCAGAAAAGGCTTGCTGATGCTGGAACTGGAGCTAGAGAGGCGAGTAGGGGAGGCAAGGGGGCTCACATGGTGGCCAGGCATGCAGCAGAGAAAGGGAGAATGGAGCGTGGGATAGGGCCAGGATAAACTGGGAGGGCCTCACATTGTGGATGCGGAAGAGACAGAGTGCCACGACATGGGTGCACCATTTGGCCCCAGCGCCACAGGTGCAGCTGCAGGAAGTGACCCGGCAGCGGTCAAACATCACAGCCACGTTGTAGGCCCCTTTGGGAGGGACCATCTGAGGTGGCACCACTGTAGCACTCAGGTGGAACCCTGAGGAGAAACATGGGTACGGTCAGGAAGAGCCATTAAGACATATCTTTGCCCTCAACTCTAGTCCTGCCGTTATTCAGACAACCTGCTCCAGCTTCTTGCAGTATGCCTTAATTCATAACACAAGGGATGGGAGGAGCAGAAAGTGCCACAGGGCATGATGGGACTCTTACCTATCTGCAGTGGGTCCTTCACAGCCCTCATGCGGAACAGCTGATCCCCTCGCTGGAACTCATCTGCACTGCCATTGGCCAGGCATGAATACAGCCTGGGAGTGAAGAGGACATAGCCACAACTCAGCAAATAACCTCTACAGACCTTGTCAGAGACCACAATGCCCTGGGCCCTCTCTCCCCATTATCATCCCCTCTTGGGAAAAATCCCAGGTACTCCTCCTCCCCTTGTCTTCTCACTACAGCTCCAAATACAATATCTCCTTTGTTCTGTGGAAAGCCCAGAACACTGTGTGAAATATCAGGAACCCACTCCCCACCACCCGTCCTTTAGGCTCACCGAATATCCTCTTCATTTTCAGGGAAGCTCCAAAAAGCAATCCGGAGCTGTAGCTGCTCAGGCACTGGGGGGTAAACTTTCTCCACCACTTCAAATGGGATATGAAATGCCACCTGCTTTGCTGACAGCTCCACCAATGGAATCACCAGTCCATCTTTGGTAACAAAGGTTGAGGTGAGGGGAAATAAAAAGAGCCATAATCATTTGATACCAATGCCAGTGCCACATCTTGGGCCCTACCTTCACTATGAAAGACAGGGGAGAGCTGGATAAAAAAAAGCCAAAGGGCCCTCCCGTCAGGATACACTAACCCTTAAAACTGCACCTGGGGAAGGAGAGCTAAAGAACCCCAGCCCCCAGCCTGCTACCTAAGGTCTAGAACAGAAAATACAAGGGATATCCCAGAAACTCCTGGTCAAACAGGTGTATTTCAGGATGCTAGCAAGTAATGCCTTTCAGCAGCTTCCACATCTAATTTCCCACATAGGTAGCACTTCAGATTCGTATTACATTGTTAACGTCACTCCTCTGACATGCTCTTCTCTAATTTCTTTTATACTACCCCTTTTTCTCTAGATGACTCCAGGCCTCCTCTACTTAAGGAGGGAAGGCAGACCAGAGCCCAAACAGAGGGGCCTTCAGAAGCGATAGAGGCTGCACTTCTTTGGCACACCAGAACCCTGGCTTCCCACAATGGAAGCCCTGGGGCAGAGGGGAGAGTAGGCTATCCCAAGGGAACCTAGCTGCTGTTCCTGGAATCACCTGGAGTAGGGTGGAGTTACCACTGCACGTTTTCCCATCATTTTAATCAAATAGCAGTGGAATGCAACAGACTGCATATATCACCAAATTGTTAGTCAGATTAGAAATAAGATCAGAAATCACAGAGCTGAAAGGAACTTTAAAAATAAAAAACACACATGCCCTAGCAGGTTTGGTTCAGTGGATAGAGCACTGGCCTGTGGACTGAAGGGTCCCGGGTTCAATTCTGGCCAAGGGCACATGCCTGGGTTGTGGGCTCAATCCCCAGTAGGGGGCGTACAGGAGGCAACCGATCAATGATTCCCTCTAATCACTGATGTTTCTCTCTCTTCCTCTCCCTTCCTCTCTGAAATCAAAAAGAAAAAAAAAAAAACAAAAAAACCAACCCCACGTTGATCTCCTTATTTTGCAAATGAGCAACTGAGGGTAGCGTGGAACACAGGAGGAGGGTGGGGGAATGACATGATGTCCTAGATTTTAACCTGTTCAAGATTCCAGTATGTTAAAAATTTTCCCCACCATGACTTCGTACTTCTTTCACCAGCTTCCACATCTAATTTCCCACATAGGTAGCACTTCAGATTCGTATTACATTGTTAACGTCTCTCCTCTGACATGCTCTTCTCTAATTTCTTTTATACTACCCCTTTTTCTCTAGATGAGAAAGTGAGGGGGCTCTAAGTCTCCAGGCCACCCACACTTGCAAGTATGAAAGAAGCAGAGAAGCCATGTAAGACCCAGTGATGCTGTCTATGACTTGTGAGTGTACACGTGTGTGTGTGTGTGTGTGTGTGCACATGCATACACAGAGCATGTGCTCTCTCTTCAACTGAAGTTGAATACTACCACTCCTAAAAGTAACACATGGACATTTCTCCCTGTCCCAAAGGGGTGCTAGAAATCTCTGTGGGGCAGTTTGGAAACCAGGACTCTTGCAATAACCAGAGAAGAATCACAAATCAAACCCCTCAACTTCCACTGAGGCCCAGGACACAAACTGTGCCATGAGAAAGGCAGAGAAAGGATGTGGTGAGTCCTGAGCCTATGGAGCTTCTTTTACCATCACTCTTCTCCCCAGCCCCTTTAAAGCAGAATTCTTCACAGCACTAACCAGATAACTCACTGAAAGACCCAAGATGAAAGAAACTCAGTGAAAAGCAGGAGTGCCCGCAAGGAGACTCCAGAGACAATTACCCACAACCTTCCCCAGGGCCCAGATGATGGAAATCTAAGGCTCTAATCCAAGGGTCCCAGCCTTGGCTCTTGACAGATGTTCAATACGGCCAGGACCAAACATCTGATCTAAACCTGTGGAACTATGGAATCTCCTCGCACAGATCAGTCCACCTCCACTTTCTTCTGAGCGTAACCCCTTCTTGGTGCAGCTGGGATCAGAGATCACCACCCTGAATCAAGAAGCTCCCGACGCAACGGGGTGACCTCAAGTGGCCACGTCTTCACAATCCACCCCTACCCACATTCTCCGTGGGCTGAGCTTGTTAAGTATTCCCAAGTCCCGGAGGATATTCTTTTTTACCCACCTCTAACGCAAATGAACAAGAGATCTACTTTCTGTCGCTAATAATCCTATCCAACCCAGGATTTCCCAGCCATCGGACTAAATCACACACACACACACACACACACACACACACACACACGTGAGCTGGTATGAAGCAGCCACCCCAGAAAAACCAGAGAAGCGAGTCCTGAAGTGCGTTCAGCGCTCGGTGCAGCTCGGTCCAGGACAGCTCCCGGGCAGAGACAGCTCCCGGGCAGGGACAGCGTTCCCGCCGGGCCAAGCAGGCCTGCCTGCGCCCCTCCCCCGCTCTTCCTCACCTCGCGTTCGGGTACCGCCGCTGCCACCTCCGCCACCGCCGCCAGTGGGGGAATTCGGCCCCGCCGACTGTTTGCGCCATCCTCGCCAGTTCTGGCAGAGGCTCTCGGCCTCGGAGATGAAGGAGCAGAGCGAATCCTCCTCAAAGCGGTCCGAATCCTCGAATGAGAAGCGCTCTCCGTCCTCCCACTCCGCGAACATCAGCTCCATGGGGCCCGCACCCCCCGGGGCCGGGTCCCCCCCCGCGGATCCGGGGCCTGGGCCTCCGGCCGGGGACTGAGGGGAGGCCCCGGGCCTGAGGGGCGAGCCGGGGCTGGGGGTGGCCGGGGCGCTCAGGGCGGCCGTGCCGGGCGAGGATCTCAGGCCTGGGGGGGATACGGAACCGAGCCTCGCCCAACTGCGAGGTGCGAACGGGGATCGCAGCCAGCCTCCGAGACTCAGGGCCCGGACGAAACGCTGGGCAGCCCGGGCCTCTCGGTGGCTGCGGCACCGCCTCCCCCATCAGCTGATCTGAACTTCCGGCCGCGCCGGCCACCACCACTTCCGCCCTCGCGTGCCCGAACCGAGCACGGGCAGATGTCGGGGCCCTGTGTATTTAATTGCTGCATTTCCTGCTTTTTTCCTGAAACCCACCCTCAGATACAATAAAAGGAAGCCAACCCCTAAAGGTAAACAAAACGACTACAGATCCCAGCAATAATGCGGCGTTCATAATGTCCCCAAGGCATAAGCATTCGCCAAGCAAGCCGGGAATCGTAGGCTGTCAAACAGCACAGCACCATTGGGTATTGTCCTAACTCCGGATAGGGCCCTGGGGCCGCTTCGCCTTCTGGGAACTGTAGTCCAGAAACCTGTATTCCAGAAGACTTTATAGGCTCTAATTGGAGAAGCACCAGGAAAAGAAGGCGTTTGATTTCAGGAAATGGTTGTACTTTTTGTCAGTGGGCCATTGAGTCTAGGGGTTCTTAGCCTTTTTGTGTGCCCCGGACCCTTTAGCAAACCTGTTGAAGCCCCTGAACTCCCTTCTCAGATTGTTTATAAATGCACAAAATAAAAGTACAAGAATTATAAAGGAAATCAATTGAAATACAATTATCAAAATACTAATAAAACAAATTTGTAACACAGTATTTATTTGCACATTAAATAAGATCCAGCAGCTACATAAATTTTGAAGCTAGTGATGAGCATGATACTGAGGTATCTGTAACAAACTATAATATTTAGATTTGAAAATATTGATTTCAGCCCTAACCGGTTTGGCTCAGTGGATAGAGCGTCGGTCGGCCTGCGGACTCAAGCGTCCCAGGTTCAATTCCGGTCAAGGGCATGTACCTTGGTTGCAGGCACATACCCAGTGAGGAGTGTGCAGGAGGCAGCTGATAGATGTTTCTCTCTCAGCGATGCTTCTAACTCTCTATCCCTCTCCCTTCCTCTCTGTAAAAAATCAATAAAATATATTTTTAAAAAAAGAAAGAAAATATTGATTTCATATAGGTATTGCTAATGATACTGTGGTTTATTTCCCACTCTCTTAATTGAAATGCTATATCAGTTGTGGTTAAAGATAAAATTGTTTTCCCATCCATGTTCACAGAAATCTTGCTGGGCATCTATTGACTCTAGGTTAAGAACTCCTAAGTCTAGTCTAAAGTGCCTAACTACTAAACTTCTTCCTATTGCTAAAAGCCTCCGCTGGCAGAACCAGAAAATTGCTAGGTGCTCTACCTATCTGGTATGGGAACTATGGGAAGAGGTAGCTGTGGGGGAAGAGGTAGCTGTGGGGGAACAGGGAGGCAAGCAAGACTCCTTTATCATAATAATTATCCCACTGGAGCTTTAAAAACCCCACTGACCCTTTTGTCCATGTAATAATGCTGGTACAAAGAAAGGTTGACTCAGTTATGACAGAAAGGGCAGAGTATACATAAAATGCTGTACATTTGTGTCTAATATCGGGGTTGGGGGTGTCACAAAAATGCTTTCAGAAACTGGATAACTTAATGAGAGACGTAGACAGGTGACACACAAAGGTAACTGCCAATTAAGTCACAGTTTCACCATTTGGAATCTAGTGGCCAGGTCCCTAGAAAATGGAGATGAATGATAATTGATTATTGCTATGTGGTAATGAGAAACTAGGGTTACCAGATCTTTTCTTTTTTTAAAGAAAACCTAAAAAAATTTATTTTCTGACATTTAAAAATTTTTTATATATTTTTAAAGAATAGGGAGAAGAGACAAACATCATTGGGAGAAGGTAACATCCATCACTGCCTCCTGCACCCCCTACTGGGGATGAAGCCCACAACCCCTGCTTGTGCCCTGACCAGGAATCCAACCAGCACCTTTTGGTACACAGGACACCCAACCAACTAAGCCACACCAGCCATGGCACAGTTTTCCTATTTTAAAATGTGATCAGCTAATATAAAAACAGATGTTTAACTATGTGGACCAAATCAAACACAGTACCTTTGTGTCACTAGTTTGTGAAGTTCTGATATCCTGGGAATACCTTGCAGGGGCTATGCACAAAGTAGGTAGTCACTAAATATTTACAGATGATAGCAAAAAACTCTGTATTGTAGGCAGACTTCAACACCCTTACTGCATCCAAAGGCAAGGGCACTAAATGGTGTAAAGGAATTCAAATGCAGGATAAGACAAAGGTTTTTGTCCTGTTCCTGAGACAAATCAAAGAGCAAAGAACTTCCAGAGGGGAGGATACAGGATTCAAGTATGGAGGGAGTAGCTAATCCGTAACAAAAGGCCAAGTTCTCTTCAGAGGAGTTTATTTCAAGATAAAGCATAACTTCCACCTAGACATTAATTCCAAAGGGTGAAAAAAGTGTTTCGCCTCCTTTTACCCTTCAAATAGAGCATGACAGTGCAAATGTCTCTAAAAGGCCTCTGTATATTCTCAGAAGCTACAGTCCAGTCATTGAAAATGCTTCTCCATTTTCAGCTGAGATGTGATTTGTTAGGAAACATCTGTAACAACATATTCACTTTCTTGGGGGGTAAATTCCCATACTCTCCCTGGATTGATCTCATTTTTCTGGCTGCCTGAAAACACAAAACAAAAACAAAAATGACAGCTCTCAAGTTTATTCTGACCTAGGACAATGGTTCTCACAAAGCCCCAAAACACATTAAGATATTAACCACCCTGCAGAGATCTGTATCATCTTCTCAGTCACTTTTCAACAAAAGGGACATGTGACCTACAAATGACTGTAGGATCTGAAGCTACCATGCCAACTAGCAACTAAGCCTAGGCTGGAAACCAAACCATCTGTCCACTATCTTTAATTCTATTTCAGAGAATGTCTACTTAAGTAGCAATTTAAATTTTGCAAATTGGTTTCCCATTCATTCCTTCATTTGACATTCACAAAAATCTGTGAATATTAATATTTAACTTCTTTTTACATCTGGTAACGCTCAAGATCACAATGCCTTCAAAACCTAACCTTCCCCACTTCGGTGTGGGTGAAATATCTCCCAAAACTTTCCTCGCCCTTTTAGAATGAGAGGGGCTTTCTTACCACCTAGCAAGAGGCAGTTATATCCCACCACCCCCCCGCACCTCCCTCCCCCCGCCCCCCGGCCCCAACCCCATTATCCTCTAAAGAGGGCACTCCAGGAGTCTTCTGTCACCTCAGCCTTCGAAGCACAATCGAAGAAGTCCTGGATCTCTTTTCTGCACGCTTCGTCGCGGAATTCATTCTGCTTCCAGCAAGCCATCATCACCGACATCTCTGTGATACAGGTCGCCTCTGCAGCGTAAAAACGGAGGGGGAGTGGGGAGACTCAGTCATAAGGAGACCCTTACCTTCCAGCCCTCCCATCCAGCCGCCCCCCTGTACCCCTCGGCTTCCGCTCAGGAGCCTCCTTGGCTGCGACTGCTCACCGCCCCTATCCCGGCGCCGTTCTCCGACACGGTTAACTAGGATGAGGGGCTTGCTAGGCTTCAGTACAGGCTTCCGCGGGTTTCCTAGCCGGGCTAGGCGACCCCGCAGGCTGGGAGTCGCCATTGTGCACTAGACTCCCGGCAGGCTCTGCGGCGCCGTGCGTGACCCTGCGTGACCCCTACGAGGTCGACGAGCTTGGTGCGCGGCTGGCAGAAAGCTCCGCGGCCTGTTTGGGTGCTCCTCTGTTTTTTTCTCGGCCGGGTCGCCCCGGTTCTGTGCTGGGACACCGGCGGTCCAGACCAGTGTGCAGGTTAGGAGAATCTTTGAGCTCCTACGCTAACCTAGGTCACTCCTTCATAGGTTCCTGGCTCTGAAGTCTCCTGGCAGTGCTGGGCCAGGAGCACTCAGGAAAGGGCCCCAATAAAGGAACACTCATTTACCGTGCTAGCCAGCTGGATTAGAGAGTGATTGACATAGGCCAGAGAGGATGGAAGCATATCAAAATATGAGACTTGAAGGTAGTAATTTGGGAAAGGTTTTTGTTGTTTTATAAGCCTTCAATAACTGTTGGTTTTGACTATCTTTACAACCACCTCCAAAGCCGCAAAGAAAAATTTGGCTCTTATTTAAACAGGTGCTACTACGTAAGATATCATTTGCTCATTTGTAATCTCATTGGGTAGGGTGAAGTTTAAGCACTTTCGCATTCACGGTTTTATTTAATACTCTTGCCAATCTTGTGAAGATACTTGGTAGTATCGTTTCTGTTTTTTAAAAATAAATCTTTATTGATTTCAGACAGAAAGGGAGAGGGAAAGAGAAACGTCAATGATGAGAATCATTGGTCGGCTGCCTCTTGCACGCCCCCCATTGAGGATTGAGCCCGCAACCCGGGCATGTGCCCTTGACTGGAATGGAACCGGGACCTGCAGTCTAAACCAGCTAGGGTGTATCATTCCTATTTATAGACTTGGCCCCTCGGTTGTGATGTCTAGCTTCATCAAACTTGCTTCTAAGTGACTTAATTGTTTACAAAACATTGCAAAGATGTGCCTTGTATTCTCAAGGAATTTACACATTAACCCCCAAAAATGTTTCTGGTAATGGAAGCATAATTTGAACAATCTTGTAGTTCACAAGGTGACTACAGGGTGTCCCCAAAAATATATGTACACATTTTAATAGCTGATCACTCAATTTTGAAAATGAAATGTATTTTAATAAATACTGCCGCCTTTATAATTATTCAAAGTGTGTGTAAATTTGGCTGTGTAAATTTAGTGGCTAAAATAATTTATCACAGATATTTGTAATCTTCCCATGTATCTCTGCATGAATGGTTCTTTTTCCTGTTGAATCTCAGTTCATGTCAGAGAGGCCTTCCTTGACTTCTCACACCCCATCATCACAACCTGTTTTATTTTCTTCATAACTCTTATCACGGTCTGAATTATTTTGTTCATTTATTGCTTGTTAACCCCCTTACTACCAACACCCATTTGAAATGTAAGCACCATGAGAGAAGGGACCTTGTCTATTTTGTTCATTGCTGAATCCTCAGTGCCTCGTGTCAATAAATACTTGTTAAATGAATAAATGTTTGAAATATTTTTATAAGTATCCAACTTTATCTTGCTCATCACAGAAATATAACCAAGCAGAAGACACTGTTTAAAAATAAGCCATTTATTATACAAAAGGAAACCTGAGGTAACAGAAAATAACAATACTTGGAGTAATAAAAGTATCAGCCCCATGCTTCACCCCCTCTCCAGCAGCATGAATAAAACTGATTCCTATTAGAAACATCTACGGCTAATAGCCCCAAGCCTGCTGCCGTATATAGAGCAGACTGTGCTCCAAACCAGAGGAAATTGCTTGCTTTCTCCATAGGGAAAGTGAAGCCTTTAGTTGATAAGTGCCATGTGGCTATTCCTGGTTCTGCTTTCCCTTACGGAAATGTAGCACCTGGTTTACTCTGCTCCTTTGTGAATATTTTTATGGCAATAGGAATAAAGGGGAAAAAAGTCTGGGAAGTACTGACCACAAAGCAGGCATGAGTCTCCAGCCACAATAATTCATAAACAACTAGCCCACTTTGTACATAAAAGTGCTAAAGGAGTGCCAGTGTGAACTATTGTGATTAGACAGGAAAGGTAAGAATGATTCTATATCTCGTGTAACTACGATCACTTACTCTTTTTACTGCCCATAATGAAAGTTAAGTCTTAATTTTAGTTTGTACTTGGGTACTAGTATTTTGTTTTTGGGATTTTTTTTCATGTACAATAAGTGCTAACTAGTCGGAACAATTACTATTTTTTAAATTTAATGAAGTACCAGACAAGAAAGGCAGTTAATTTCTACCTAGTGATCTGATGTGGTCCTTGGAGCCACGCTACAGTGTGCATTGCTTTTACTGAACAAGGCTCTCAGTACTGTCTGATCATGTGCCTAACAAAAAGCCACTGATTCAATTATGGACTGTAGAAAGATATGGTTACATAGTCATTTTACAGCACTCAATCTCTAAACTATGGGGAGAGACTAGGAAAAAAACTGATTATTTAACAGCAGGAAAATCAAAATTTTAATATGTGTGCACTGGGAATTTACGTAAGCATGAAAGCCAATGATTTATTTTTAAAGAGACATCTAATTGGGTGAAGCCAATTCTATGGAGCTTGGATATAAACAATAAATATGTAAGTATGTTATAGGTTTCTCATACAGTTGTCTAAGGAAAAACCCTAGATCACTTTTCTGAATAGTGGCCCATTGTGGAAAAACAATAATATATACTGTAATTTCTTTAATGTCATCAGTTATGCTGGGCATCAAAAGATACTTTTTTATTGGCCATATATAATAAAATATACTGGATAATTCTAGATGATTAAACTTTTTTAAAAAACATATCTATTGATGAGAGATTTGTTATTCCACTTTTTTTTGTCATAGAGTTGTTTTTATTTTGTTTTTTGTTTTTTATTACCCCCTCCAGTCTGCCCCTATAAGTCAGCATTTGTATTTGAACAAATTGCAAGCTTAGAAATCAGTCCTGAATTTGACTTCAGTTGTGGATTCCTACTGTATCAAATTTTAACAAAAGTATTAAAAAATTTTCTTTTTTAATTTACTGATTTTAGAGAGAAAGGGAGAGGGAGAGAGGAAGGCAAGAGAGAAACATTGATCTGTTCCATTTATTTATGCATTCACTGATTGATTCTTATGTGTCCTGACCAGGGATAGAACCCACAACACCTTGGTGTACTGGGACAATGCTCTAACCAGCTGAGCTACCCAGCCAGGGCAGATAGAAGATCTGCCTTACCTCCTTTTCTTTTCTGCAAAAGACCAAATAGGTTAATCAAACTTTCCATGCTATTATGAGGGGCATTTTTTATTAAAGAATAGAATAAAAAAAGAAATCCCACATCCTTAGATGTTACAATACTAAGCGTGGGACCCTCGTTATTGAGGCATCTACATATATTTCTATTATTAACTGTTAGTAAAAAATTTATGCATACATTCACACTAATTTACCACCAGATATATAGATAAGCTATGGAACTTGTCTGGTGGTAATTCTTTAATACAGCTTTACAACCAGGGTAGCTCTAAGGGCCAAGATATTCTTCCCCGTTTCTCTGCTCCAGAAAAAGCTAATGACCTCTCTGCCCATTAAGCTATATATTAAAATCACAGCAATAGAAGGGTTTGGCTACATCCCCAAATTGGACTAACAGCTTTTTTGTTGTTGTTTTGTTAATTCTCTCCCAAGGATATTTTTCCACTGATTTTTAGAGAGAGTAGAAGGGAGGGGGAGAGACAGAGTCAGAGAGAAACATCGATGTGATAGAAAAACATCGATTGGTTGCCTCCTGCACATGCTGACCAGGGCCAGGGATCAAGCCTGCAACCAAAGTACCTGCCCTTGACTGGAATCGAACCTGGGACCCTTCAGTCTGTGGGCCGATGCTCTATCCACTGAGCCAAACCAACTTGAGCTTGACTAGCAGCTTTTTATTTAGCCAGCCACTTGTGGTGACTTAAATCTCTTGCCTCACCTCTCATCTCCTTGGCCTTGGGTGGGTGCCATCAAAATGTGGTCTCAGAAATACTATAAAGTTGTATAAAAGAATATCAGTAATAGATGAATGAAGCTAGACTATTCATCCCACTTAAAATGGAAAGTGCTACAGAATATGAGCTATACTGCTGGGCTATTTTTTTTCACAATTTTCATGACTGGGGGAAATGGGACTTCTGTGATATATAAAAATAAAATAGAGGAAAGACTTCGTTAGAAAAGAACAAATACATATAAAACTCTTCACTTTGATTCACACTGGCCTATTTTAACATTTCAAAATTTTATATATATATATACTAGAGGCCTGGTACATGACATTTGTGCACGGGGGCGGGGGGGTGGGTCCCCTCAGCCCAGCCTACACCCCTTCGCAGTCCAGGAGCACTCGGGGGATGTCCAACTGACGGCTTAGGCCCGCTCCCCTCCGGGCCTACGCCGCAGTCCAACATCCTTAGCGCTAGCACTGCTGTCAGCACGGTTTGTGGCTGAGCAGGGCTCACCCTGTGAGAGCGCACTGACCACCCAGAGGGCAGCTCATGCATTGAGCATCTGCCCCCTGGTGGTCAGTGCGTGTCAGGTCATTCTGCCGTTGGGTTGGTTTGCATATTACCCCTTTATTATATAGGAGATATATGTATATATATAAAATTAAAACTGTCAAATCTATAGCCAGTTTAATGCAGAGAAGAATGAATGTGGGAATGGTGGCAAGGCTGTTGTATCTTCATCAGAAATTGTGGAAAACTAGGAAAGGAAAAAAATTTTAAAATAAAAAGACTAACATGAAATTCAAGGTAAATGATATAAAAAAAAATACAACTCCAGAGAACTAGACTACACCACCAGAAGTTTTGCTTCACCACCAACATAACAGTTCATAAAGCAGAATATCTGGAAAAAAGATTAGAAAAGGTACTAAATAATAAGGGGTTTGAAGAATAGCGCATGAGAAGTCTTACCTCATTTGTAGCTAAATACTAAGGTGTTGTTCCAATCATAATTGAGAGGAAGAAATGGTTAGAGAAATAAGCAGTTCTTTAAAAATTCTGTTGGATCTGCACCTTGAATCAAATGGGTGTTTCAGGCTTCTGTTTTCCACTAAACTAAAAACTGGATACCTTCATCTCTCCTTGAGAAGAGGCCCTATTACCACATTCTGGGACCCTGGCTATACATCATTAGGATAAAATATCAGTAGATACAACTGGAACCCCTTAAATTCAGAATAAAGCAATGTTCATTAAGGGTTTGTGCAGCATGTCCTGTGGTAGAATGACTTCCATCTCCTTAGCTCTACCAAGTTAAAAGCTCTCGCAGGCAGGGTAATTAGAGATTTTGGTTCCTTTTCAGGAAGATCTCATGTAGGTAATCCCAAAATTTCCTCTGTTGTGTCTCATTGTTGTGGATCATGGCAGTGAGAGCTTCCCCCTGGTCCAGACCTTGCCAATAGTCTTGCAGCCACATCTCCTTCCAGCTGAAATATCAAAATGAGGGTTGGATTAGGGAACCTCAGCACAGCTATGGAGTCAACAAGCAGATACAGTGGTCTCTGTCTAGCACAGGGTTCTGCTTCAAAGGGAAGGAATGTGAAGTAAATCCAGTACTAGCTCAGGTGACAGGTAGTAAGCCACAAACATGATTATATCACACAGCCCAATCAATGGTCAAACTTCCTAACTTTCCTGCTCCTGGTTTCCAAATGTGGAGGGAGTTAAAAAAGGCAGGCAAGGCAGGGGCCAGATTAGGAAAGCAGTTGTTATTTATTTAGATGATTACCTTTCAAGTTGCACCTTTATTTCAATAATCAAAATGAAGGTGCAGCAGCATTCAGGACCCAGATTAAGAGATATCCTGAATTTATTAAGTGTTTTACACTTTACCTCTAGTATATCATAATATGTTCAGCATAAACTAGATACAAATTACTTGATGGAGGACTTCATTTCCACAACCAAACTGTGCCAGTAGCACATACTAGTATAAACAACCCTCTGCTGCCATCCACTGTCAAAGTCGGTCTCTGCAGGCCAATCTAGCAACCTCTCTTAAATTTAATAATCTTTTACTGCCTCTTTCCCAACAGGCGTCGTTTGCTGCAAGAGGATTCAATATTTTCCCACTCCACCTCCCATGCTGACCTTGTTCTCCAATGCTAACACATTCTGCCATCTACCTCAGTAGCCTCCTTACTTCCCTTCTAATCCACACTGCCCACCATTGATAATTATTATCTTTTTTTTTTTTAAAGAATTCCCTCTAAAAAAAGAAAAAAAGAATTCCCTCTATTCTCTCTAGAGTGAATATAAAATTCTGTCTAGGTCTTCTAGGGTGAATTATCCAAATCAGGATACCTTTAAGAGTGAAAGGAGGTGTTAATAATTACACCAGGTTAACAGGTATGAACCCGGGCTATTAACTTCTCTCAAAATACTCATCTTTGTATTCCTCATCCCCACCCACACCATATACGTATACAAAAGGTGCTCAATAAATAGCTGAATTGATTTTCAGGACAGTCCAATTTCTGAGCCTGGTATTCAGGCTACGTGTATCATGGCCCCACTGTATCTGCCCAACTTCGTCTCTCCCTTATCACTTCTCTAAACAGGTCCTCTGCTCTAGTTGAAAGCTTTTTTGAGTTACTTTTGCAAAGGGTGTCCACATAAGCTGATTTTCATATGTTGATGCCTTGAATTATAGTTTACATCTTTACTGAGCTTTTTCAGTTTGTCTTATAGCCCAACTAGACCCTTGACACCTTAAATGCAGAGTCCCTCTCATAATTTCTTTATACAACAGCTCCTCAGCACCTCGTGCTAATTCATTGTCCACCGTAAATAATTTGATTTAATGGCTGCAGGGTACCCCAGCTACCTTACCTGTCACTCCCAGGAATCTCTTCCACACTGCCAAAGCCAGGTGTTGGCATTGGGCAGTCCATGTGTGAGGGCTGGGCAATGTGAGGTTCAGGGACAGGGAAGTCTCCGGGAGAGGCTTCGTGGGCTTTCTCGGCATCCAGCCTAGCCAGCTCATGATCACAAACGAAACACTCGAAGCCATTGAGATAGTTGGGCAATGAAGGGTCATTCACTCCCCACTCCCGGTGCTTCAGACTATCCAGAAGGAACTGGTTGGTGATGCCCCCAGGTTGTTTGTATGCCAGATATTTCATATATTCCTCATCATTCTTGTCCAGAAAGTCAATAAACTCTGCTAGCTTCTGAGGTGACTCAAAGTCATCAATGAGGATGATGGAGTGATTGTTGGGCATCCAGTCCCTCACAGAGGGGGAGCCGCGATACACAGGCACAGCACCGAGGTGCATGGGGCGCCACAGTTTTTCTGTCATGTAATCGTCACAGATAGCATTTTCGAGAGCCAGATGGAACTTATAGCGGGACAAGAAGGCCAAGAGCTCTGGATCCTCGGTGGTGGCTGTAGCAGTGTCCTGTAACCGTGGAGTGGGCAGCTCCCGATTTTGCAGGCATTTCCCGTACGAGTCCACCTGCGCGGAGTAGAGTACAGGTCAAGTGGGTACGGCATGTCCGCCAGGACAGGGGTCCTGGCCTCGGCCCGGCACCCCCCCTTCCCAGCTCCCACGCTCGCACCCACCGAGATGTAGCGCATGAGCTCGCGCACGTAGCGGTCCCGGTCCGCAGGCACGTCACAGTGGGACTGCAGATAGAGCAGAGGCGCGTAGCCGCGGCGGCGCCACTCTGCACGCTCCTGGAGCGGAGGCGCAGCGCGACGCAGGTAGTCGGTCCCGGGCAGCCACTGCAGTGGCAGCGGGTAGTCCGAGTGGCGGCTGAAGGTGGCGGTAAGATTAAAGAGGCGGATGCCCGGACCGTGGCTCAGCAAGAAGTTGTTGAGGGGCGACTCCTCGTGCAGCAGCGCCCAACTCTGATGCGTCAGGCGGGGCAGTGGCGCCTCAGATGCGCGAAAGTCGGTGCCGTAGAAGAGGAGCGCGCGCGTGCGCGAGTGCCCCCGCACCCGTCGGTCCCGGGACGCCACGCACGCGCCGCGCGCACACTCGATGCGCTCTGAGTCACCCGGGAAGTGGGGAAACAGCCCCGGGCTCCACCACAGCAGCACCGGCAAGTCCACTGCGTCCTTTCTCCCTGGCCACAGGGTCTCTGGACTGCGCGCCACCCCCACTGCGCCCAGCGCCGAGGGCGTCCGGAAAACCGCACCATCCCACGGCTCCGCCCACTCCGCCTCGTCACCGGTCTCCCTTTCTGTCCCCGGCCCAGAGCCGCTGGCCGCACAGACAGTAAGCACACCCAGGGCGGCAAGCATAGTCCGGGTGCGGCCGGCCGCCATGTCCACTCTGGCAGCCAGCCTCCCTGACAGCACCAGACCCCGCCCCGCGCTGAGTTGTACCGGGAACTGGGCCCTACGCGGCTGGGGCCCGTGGAGCATGCGCAGCTCCTCCCAGCCGCCCACTTCCCGGGAGTTAATACGCCTAGCAGGAAGGACTGGAGAGCAAGTAAAAATGAAGCTGCTGGTTACATCTTAATTTACTTTATTTCTTTACAAATTAAAGATGCATTGAAAAATAAACCAGTGAAGAGAAATGAGAAGTCCAGAGCAGGGGCATCCCAGGCTGGGAGTAGGGAAGCCTGGCCAGCATCAAGCCTAGCCCTTGTCCTGCTCCAGCCAGTTCGGGGTGGAAGATAACTCAGCCACTTTATCAATACCAGAGCCAGAGTGGTGTCCCGGGAGGAGAGTACAGAGCTCTGGCCACCTCTGCCTCTCTCCCCAACAATCCCCAGCTTGGAGAAGCAGTGTTTCCAGTGGGAGCTCAGAGTGGGATGTGGGCTGGCTCTGTGAGGTATTGCAAGTTGATGACCAGGCTTCCTACAGAACCATCCAGTATTGGGGTTTCTCCAGCTGGAAAGTAGGCTGGCACCTCCCCCAGGTCTTAATATACTTTGCAACTCAGTTCCCAGGCTCATTCACCTCTGACAGCGTGCCTCTATCCACGGAGTGATCACCAATCATTGTAGGAGAGAACAAAAGCAAAGAAGCAGAGAAAGCTAATCAACCATCCTCAGTAATGTTGACTTGGCTGCTGACTTCCAGGCCCATGAAGGACCAACCATTTTTCTCTCCACCTAAGGTCTAAACCCTAGCTCTTGTGCATCTGTATGTTTTATCCCTAATATAGGAAGTTGTTGATGACACTGAGCTGAATTAGCACCGCCCCCCCCCCCCATAGTAACCCTGGGATCCCCACTCCTTCCTGCCTGTTCCCTCTTCTTGGAGGTTGGTCCAAAGGGACATGGTATCACCAGGGTCCGGGTACCTCCAAATCCCCCAACCGAATCATATACCGTGAACTGAGAAACTACATTCATTACAACCGGATTAGCAGGAAAAGAAGGGCAAAGTGAGGGGATAGGGGCACCTTCTATCAGCAGGACATGACAGAGTGGGAGGATACTTGAGCCCAGAAAGAAGGTGTCTCCTTATACCTCTCCCTCCCCTCAAAGAGACTGAGGTCAGCTTACATGACTTATAAGATATGGAACTGTCCTGATTTCCCTGCAACCCTGGGGTACTTTCTGGAAGCTGGCCTGGGACCTTATGCCCTTTACCCACTTGCTCTAGCTTAGTAGCTGCCGAATCTCTTTGTGCATATGACAGAGAAAGTCCACATAGGATGCTCCCCCACTCAGGCTCTTGTCTTCCACCAGGAAGTGCTTGAACAGCATCTCCAGCTTGTCCTCCTGCTTCACCACGATAAGCTATGGCCAGAACACAGCATCATGAGGCAGAGCCAATGGGAATTAAACATGCCCTGAAATCCCATTATCTAGTCACTCACTCTCTACCCCCCTTCAAGGTGAGAACTTGACCAGGTAAAAAACCCAAGGTTCAGATCAGTGTTACCTTCATGTACCGCGATCTCTGTGCCCTTAAGCTATCAATGAGGCCTCGCACCTTCTTGGACAGCGGATTATCCAGAACTGGCAGAATACTCTGGAACACAAAATTCATTAATCCTTATGGTAAGGTACTCTGAGTCCAGTCAGTATGGGGCAGCACAGATTTATGCATCATCTGAAACAAGGAAGCCTGGAAGAATGACAGCACACTCTCTGCCCTCCAAGTGTTCCCTGCTATTTAAGGGGACTAGTACAAAAACTGTATTGGTTCCTACCACAAAGTACATTTCCACACCCCTATTCTCCTTGATGCCCTGCCCTTACCAAGCCACTGGTGATCTGACTGAAGGAGGAGACACTGAAGAGGCTCTGGACAACACCCTGTTGGACACCTGCTCCCACCCAGATGAAAAGGTTGAGTCCATTCTCCAGCAAATATATATCCCCGTTGCTTAGACGCTCTTCAGATGCTCGAATTGCTGGTGGTTCAGTGGTACTCTCAATGGGAGACTTTGTCTAGACAAAAGGAAAGGGGAGAAATGTTACTGAGAACATGAGACATATTTACTGCCCCCCCAAAAACAATTTCCAGAAAGCTAAGTCCCTCAGTAATTCTGTGAAAATTAAGTTAAATAACATAGGTAAAAATAAATGTCACTCCTTCTATGATGCCCCTTTCTCAGTGCAATGTCTCACTCTCCGGCCCTCAGTCGCACCAAAGGTAGGAGCCGAGGATAGAAGAAGACATTGGTCTCAGCCACGTCCATGGAGGTAACCAGCTGTCGGACATAGGCACGGTCATCAGTACTGACTTCAGCTCCAGGCTGTAGGACATCACTCTTCAACACACAGTTCAGGTAAACTGGGAGTAGCTTCATGCACTCAGGAAGGATCAGCTGAAGGGGGTAATCAAGATGAAGTCAATAATCATGAGAAATCCCTCCCAAATGCAAACATTTGTCCCAACAACTTCTCCATCGACATGCTTGCCCACCTGTCCTGCAGAGGAGGGGCTGGCACAGTTCTTTCTGTAACAGGCCAGGATCTGAGCACACTGGGTGATAAGAGTGTCACGAACAGTCTTCACAGGGCTGCTTAGGACCCCCCGGTATGCTGGATGGGAAATAGAAATAGCACAGTCACTAGTCAGCCACTCCATCACATGTTTCTTCCCATCACATCTACCTGAGAATGCTGAATTGTTAACCGTCACCTTTTTCAGCCCAAATCCCACCATGCCCTGCCTCTATCCTCACCAAACTTGGCCATGTAGTTAATGAGCGTGTCGGTCTCACAGTTTCGATACAGATCAGCTAGCTGGGTGCAGCAGTTCAGGGCCAGGTTGTGTATGCGGAGCCGTCGCTGCCCTGCACAGCTGGTATAGAGCAGGGCACACTAGGGGAAGAGAGAAAAAGGGAGCTTACACCCTTCCCGCACCAATCCCTTTGAAAAACTGCCCCTTTGCTATATTATTAAACTAGAGGAAAGACATGAGCCGTCCCTTCCCCAGCCTCTAGTCCTCTCTACCCACCCCTCACCCTCTTCCCTGCAGCCTTTTTATATCCAGTGAAAGGACACCTGAGACTTCCTCTCCAGCCCCTGCCTCCCGCCTGCTGCCTGCCACCTGCAGGAGGGCTCCACTCTCTTCATTGAGCCGATCATCATGCTTGAATTCCACAGTCACCGTCTTTTCCCCATCCAGTCCAGCCAGCTCCACATCTGTTGTGTTGCTCATGTAGAAAGCCCCAAAGAAATCTACAGCACGGATACCTGAGGCCACATGGACAGGGTCAGGGCTAAAGGTACCACAGGTGCCACTTGCCTCCCTCCTAAATTTAGCCCCCCCACCTGCTCTTCTCAACCAGGACTGACCAGTGCTCGTCCGGACTCGCATCACAGCATCAAAGCCAACGACCTTCTCTACATCCCGACGCAGATCACTCATGAACCGCTCCTGATCATTCTCCACCTGCAGCCCCACAGGCCCAAAGTCACATCACATAACATCCTGCAAACAATCTCCCTGCAACCCCTCCACTCTGCAAGCTGCTGACTCATAATAACAGTAACAGAGAAGAGGATGATATGGTGGTGGTGAAGATAATGATACCTTTTAAGCACATTATATGGCAGGTACCACATCAAAATCTTTATATATAATTACTTAATCCTGATGACAGATCCTAATTAATAAGTATTAAAATCCTACTTTACATATGAAGAAAGAGACAAGTAATTTCCCCGAGGTCATAGCTAATAAGTGGTAGGGCCAGAATATCAACCCAGGACTGATTCTAAGCCCCACACCCCCAAGCACTACACTTATGGCTCTCTCTTTTTTTTTTTACGTATTTTTATTGATTTCAGAGAGAAAGGGAGAGGGAGAGAGAGAAACATCAATGATGACAGAGAATCATTGATTGGCTGCCTCCTGCACGCCCCCTACTGGGGATCGAGCCTGCAACCTGGGCATGTGCCCTTGACTGGAATCAAACCCTGGGAACCTTCAGTCCGTAGGCTGACGCTCTATCCACTGAGCAAAACCAGCTAGGGCTCATGGCTCTCTTCTTCACACTATGTGGTCTTCCCCTCTAACACTATTCCTACTAATGAGTCAGTAGCTAAAGACATGTAGGCAGACACTCCCAGTCCTGTTCCACATGCCACCCAGAGTCCCATGCCGTACCTGAAAGCAAGCATATTTGTAGACAGAGCCACCAGTGAGCTGGGGTACAACAGAGAGCGTCGCCACATCAACATACTGGTTAGGGAAGAGGAAGAGGTCTACACAGCAGCCTTGGGCCACACACTCTTTGGCCAGGGCCTGGTAAGTGCCTGTCTGAGGCTGGAACAGAGTCTGGGGAGGAATAGAAAAAAACGTTCAAATATCTCAGCTCCAAATATCTCATATATGTAATATGGAATATTCAAATGTAAACTTCAGTCTACTCATAGGAGTTTGTAATGGTAGAGGAATGTTCTCTTTTTAAAAAAAAAAAATCTACCCAGGGCTTAAGGATGAGATGGGATAGAAAGATGGGGAGCAGTGAGGAAGGTTGGCAGTCACAGATGTCACATGTGAAAGGGCAGAGTATCCAATCCCAGTCCCCCTTAAGAAAATTAAGAATACTGTATTGCATTGGGAAGAGTCACTACCCTCCTCTCTAACGGAAAGTTCTCCCCTTATCCCCAATCCCACACCTTCTCTTTGTCTGTGTTGATCAACTTCCTGTCATCTCTGTTCTTCAGTTTCCCTGGGGCCTCGGCAATGGGCAGGGAGGTGTGGAATATAAACAGCTTCCCTGCACATTCAGCAGCCTAGGAAAGAAGAGAAGACTACTTGCTCATTCTTTCCTTTATTCATCTATTATTCATTCATCCTCTCCCTTGTCCTTTCTTCAGTGCCAGCTATGTCAGGCAGGCTGAATCACTGGAGAGTCATCAATCTCTGAAGAAACAGGAGTTGTATCCCAGGGGGTACACTGGCCAGAGGAAAACAAGGCAGAAGAGGTTGCTGGGGACGCTAGCCTTACCTTCAGTGCCTCCATCCCAGCCTGGATAACTGGGGCAAATACTGTCTCTGTCTCTCTTGTGTCTGCAAACATTTCTGGAATCTGATCCAATAAGCTGAAGAGATAGGTAATGGGAGGCATTCAAAATTGATATCCAGATTCCAAAGTCCTTAATTCCCTGAAGAGTCATCTGGGAAGAGCCCCCAGACTCTGAAAACTCCTAAAGCACAGCTACATCCTTCTGCTGACCCCTTTGCTCAAGTCTCTGGCTTTCTATAGTTGTACCCACCCCATTCCCACGTTACTTCTACAATCTGGCTCTTACCTGATGATGACTGCCCGAGACTCATTGACATTGACCAGGAAGCCATCCAGCAGTGGCACAAACATGTCAGCCACATCAGATACAACCATCATCTGTGGCTGGGCCAATGAGCTCTTCACGTTATAGAAGTGGAGCACCTTATTATAGGTGACGAAGCCAACTCGGATTGCTGACTCTTCTGCTCCACCCTCCCTGTAGAAGGTGATAGCGTTACCCAGACCTGTCACCTTCTCCACCACCAAGCTTCATGACATCAGGCTCCATTGGCTGTCAACCCAGACACGCCCCCCATCATTATGCAAAGGAAGCACCTCAGCTCCCTAACTCTCACCTGGGTAGAAAGTCTAACAGTGACTTAAGCTCCTCACAGAGGAGCCTAACAAGACCACTCCTGATGGCATTGTAGGAGACATCAATCATGAAGATGAAGGCAGGAGGGCTGGGGAACTTATTGTTCTGCAAAGGAAAGAAATGTTGGAGGGAGGGGGGTATTGGTAAGGAGGCTAGTTGATTAGAGAAGTCAAAGGGGACAAAGAAGGGGTAAGGGAAATGATCACAGCAATTCTTAGCTGTCTCATTGTCCTCTACCCACTGTTCCTCCCCATGTTATCTCCTCTTACCTTGCAGTAATCTACAGTGGCCAAGAATTCATAGGAGCCCAGGGATAGCTCAGGACGATCATAAGCATCCACACGTTTGCCGGTATGATCCAGATGTTGAAAATACTGGGGGGGAACTGTGGGGAGTATGGCAGAATGTTATTCAAAGATCCACTCTCAATCTTAGTAAGTCTCGCCCTGACTGAGCTCACTCTACTGCCCTACATCCCCATATGTGTCCTACTTCCCTGGTTCCTATATAATGACGCTCATCTATCTAACAAGAAAGAAAACACTGAAGATGCAATCCAGATCTTCCCCCAGTCCCAGCCACAGTGAACATACCATCATTGATACAGCTGCAAAAGCAGCACTGGAAGCGTCTCCCTCCCTCAACGAACTGCATGAAAGGGCACATGTATGCTTTGCAGCGATTGCAGCGCAAAGGGCCAGATTCCCCATGGTCAACGACATACGGTGAAGCCTAAGGAGCAAAGGGGAAGGGCTCAGACATACAGGGAAGCTTCAGTCGGTTGAGAAAGAACAACCTGGAGAGAGATGCCAGGGCTCAGACATTTTGCCTGGGGAGGGAGTCCAACGAAGGGGAATGAAGACAAATGATGAGGGTACTGGTCACATAAATATCCCTAAGAATCTGAATTCCATAGTTCCTTCCCCATCTCCAGAATGTCACTTCTTCTTGAAAGAAAATGGATGGTGAAACTGGCCCAGCTAAGCCAGGGTCTGCTATAGGCATAAAAGGAGAAAGCCAAAATTACCTATATTCTCATTTCTGGCCCTATCCTCAGACCCCTTCACTTTTGCCCTAGACATCTTGATTCCTGCTTCCTTCCCCAACCAAGTATCTATGACATTTATGTCCTCTCCATCCCTGGATTTATATAACACCTACTGATGCCCCAGGAGGATGTCACCCTACAGATAAAAAACCAGCAAACAAGTGTCCAAGCATCCCCATTGAGACCCAGGAAGAGAAAAAAAGAAAATACAGCAAGGGAGAGAAGCAGGATGTAAAGTGAGTCTTGAGCTTCCAGTTATACAGAAATTCACCCTAAGTTTGATAAGCTAGGCATGAACATGAGGGTGTCCTACCAAGGCCTGGCAGAGCAGTGGCCAAGCCCTTTCTCTTTTCATGCTGATTTCAAGTACTAGGATGACAGATTAGGGCCCAAGCCAGGTAAAGAAGGACTACTAGATCCCAATTTACCTTTTCTTACATGCTGTCCTAATATCCCTAACCTACCTGGGATGATAGTATAGCATATAAGAAAAAATAGAATGATGCTCTTTTAATCATATGTAAATGATCAGAAGCTCCTGTATCCAGCTGTCTCCTCAATCCAGCTATTTCTTCCCCTACAAGTTGGCCCTGTCTCTTTTCATATTGTTTGTTTCCCCTATGGACCCTATTCCCATTAAGCAATTTCTTGGGCTTTTCTGTCATCCCTACCACCCTCTTAAGGCATGAGCCCTGAGATAGAAAGCTATTGAAGATACTCTCCCCTTCCACCCAACCAAGACTTCTTCCCTTGTGATTTCCAGAATCGTATCTAGGAAGAAGTCTTATTCTTCCTCCCTTCCTCCCTTTCATTATACCCTGACTTACCTCTTCTGGGGGCAGCCTTGCCAGCGGCTTGATGACAGCTGCCAGGGGCACCTGAGCCTGCTTAGCCATGTCAGATGTGCAAGGGATATTATAGGATGTGCATCGAATGTATCGGGGACTTGCATTTCCTGAAGGAGGCAGAAAACCTGAGTCAGATCACAGAATTCCCCCAATTAACCAGCTCTCCCTTGCTGATCCACCCCATCACCCCCACAAATGCTAGAGCTGAGGATGGCTTTTCCCCTACTAGAGACCAATGAGGGGCTGGTCTTTGATTAAAGACTGACAAAAGCCCCATCTGTAAGCTGATAATCTTGGAGGAAAAAGTCTCCACAGGGAGGAGTTAATGCCTTTCTCACCTTGGTCTTTCACTAGGAAGTTGGTGGTAACTAAGGGTGGCACCTGGCCTCGTACTCCAGTAACAAATGGCTCTGAACCCCGGTTGTTCCTGTCATCCTCAATGACCTGAATCTGTAGGGAAAAGTGAAATGAGTAAGGGGACACAAGAAAAAGGAATACCAGGCCCCAGAGAGCTAGGAGAAAGAAAGGCTGAAGCTGCAGCACAGAAACAATTTGCCAAGGAACACCAGGCCTGCTCTCGTTCTGGAGATCATATAAAATGCTATAATGCCATTCTGCTCTACAAAATGCTGGACAGGCAATGCCAAGAATGGGTTTCTTTATTAATTGCCCAGACTCTCTATCAGTAATAATCACCCTTTTATTCCCCTAACTCCAGGACTGCTCCAGCTCTTATCAGAAACCTTCAAACATGATCAGATTTCACTTCCCTCCCCCATTAAGTCTACCCCATCTCCCCCTCCCTCCAAAACACGTTTTGAGTAAGAACAGGAAAACAGACAATAGTAACCATGTAAAAATGAATCTACCTGGAGTGACTCTACATTCAATGAAAATAGAAGGGACAGGGTGAGGAGAGGATTAAATAGCCAGAAATGATCAGGTAAGGTGAGGAAGCAGATGCTGCCTGTGTTCAGGTAAGCATCGATGTATAAATATGGGAGAAGAGGGTAAGTACCCATTCCTTCAGCCCAATCCTCAGTCTCCCATATTTTGGCAAAGGAAAAAACAATTTTTTGCAAAGCTGTAATCAGATCTTTGTGCAGGCTGATGACCTTCAAGATGAGTTTGGTAAAACCAGAAAAAGTAAAGGGAGAATAAGAATCAAAGCCCATAGCAGATGAGAGGTGGCTCATACTTTCCCAAAACAGTAGTCCCTTCCCCTTAAGAAATGCCAGTATCCCAAACTTGTAGCCACAAATGTTTCTCCACAAGCTGTAGACAATTCAAACCCAAAGGGGAAGGATTTACCGCTCATCTTTGTCCAGTTCCACCAAATGCCACATGCAGGCTCCTGGAGGAACCAGCAGAACACCAAAGCTTAACATGCCACCTGACCCCACGCTTAGAGCCTGAGCTTCTACCACCTCATACTTAAGGCACTGCTAAGAGCTTGCCACTTCTTCATTACATGATGACTTGAGGCATGCACATCCTTCTAGTTTATAAAAGCGAGGTCTAGAAGGACTAAGGGAAAAGGATGGAGAGGGATGGACATGGTGGATGAGGTGAAAAGGGGTCACAGGCATGCACGGGTGGCACTAACACATGGATGGCACGCACACACACACACCCCCTGCACTTACTGGACTAGGAATGGCATCAGGGTCTATTCTGTGCCTGGTTTTCTGCTGAGGAGGCAGCTCATTGAGTTGCTTTTTAGTGTTTTAATAATAAAGGCAGCAGGGTAATACAGGGAGGGAGACAAAAGAACAAGAAGCAGATGTTACTTCTCTCAACCCTGATGAGTTAGACATGAACTGCTGGAGCCCGGCTCATATTGCTGAAATCAGGCTCTCTCTAGATCAGAAATTCTAAGTCTTTCTGTTCTAACACAGAGGCTTTAATGGCTTAGACTATGATGTAGAAAAATAAGGACAAAGACATACAATAGGCAAGCAGGGGTTTAAAGAGAGTCTGAATGGGATAAATCGTATGGAAGAAGAGGGATATCCCCTCCAAGCCTTCCATCTAAGAACTATTCTCCCTTCATATGCACCAGACTCCCCTTATCACTAAGTGGGGGAAAGGAAGGAAGGGCTGCTTAGTCCTTTCAGGTCCCCCCTAGCCAACAAGGTCCCTCACCCTGGTAGTTCCCCAAAGGAAGAGAACAGAATGGAATATGACAATGGCTAAGCATGGTGAGGTAACTGACATAGTAAATGTTGCAGATAGTACTATAAAGTGGTTCCCAGCCTCTATTCTGAGTATGAAAGGGAGGCTTGTGGATTCTAAGGGTGAGATTCACCTTCTTTTTGGTAAAGCAGCTTCCCCAAACTGTCCTTGTAAACATAGATCACTTTCTCCATCCACATAGGAGCCTAATAAACAAAAGTACTAGAGGCTTTCTCCTAAAACTGTCCAGGTAGGAGCAGGGAGAAAACAGTGAGGCTTTCCTTCTTGTAATTCCTACTAGCTCTACCTATGAAGAAGGCTGCTGTCCTACTAGATCTAAGAGGACAAGACCTGGACACAGCCACTACTCCACAGAAGGGGCAGAGGTTACCATTCTGTGTCCAATAATTGACAGAACACAGCACTCAAGCCAGATCACTCTAGTCTTCCCTTCCTTTCCTGCCCAGGAGTAAAAGTGTCACAAAAGACTTCTGGGGCTTCAAGTTGCAGTTCAAAGAATCAAACATTACACCTAGTTTCTACACCTATAAGATGAATGAACAAGAAAATAATCAGAAAATACTGGCAAATGTCTCATCTAGGTTGAGTCACTTATCTGGCAGCCACAAACTCCTTCCCTAGAACCACATAAGTATCTACTTACAGGGCTCGGGATGGCATCAGGATCCAGGCGCTTAGGAGGCAGTGGCTGAGGAGGCCCAGGCTGACTGCCAAAAGCGGGTGCTCCTGGATAGGGACTTCCATAATTGGGCTGAGGGCCCCGGGTTGGTCCAAAGGAACCTAAGAGACAAGGACACAGGTTGATGAACTAAAAATCCTCAGGTAAATGACTAGATTCCTATACATAGAGAATTATGAGGCAAAATAATGACCATTCAGAGAAAGATCACACTGTCTGAACTATGAGAATAAAGAATGTCTTTTAACCCCTACATCCTAGTAATAATACCCTGAAGCTATCCATCTAGTTTACCACTTAGCAAGCAAAACTAAAAGCAAGCAAACAAACAAAAAACACCTGAATAGCTGAAACCTTTGGCTCCTAGACAGACCTTGGGAAAAACTCACCATTTTGTTGCAGCTGATAGCCTTGCTGCTGGGAGGAGTGCATAGGGGGTGGTGGTCCTGGGGGCCCAGCCATCTGGGTGCCAGGGTGCAGAGCTTGAGAAGGAGGTGAGGACACATGGTTGGGCTGATTCAGTGGGGGTCCCCCAAAACTCTGTCCAGGCAGGAGTGGACCAGTCATTGAAGGCATCCGAGGACCACCCGAAGCTTGGGGTGTGAAGCTGGAGGCCTGCTGTGGGGCAGATCTCTGTGGAGGCTGAGCCCCAGAATGACCCTGGGCCTGGCTAAGGGGAGGAGCCTGGCCTTGAGAACAGGAGCCATACAGACCAGAGTTAGGGAAACTTCCTGAGGCTGATGCCAGTGATGTTGGTGGGCCTGAGAAGTAGAAGAGGTAGAATCAGAACCCCCAATCATTCTGCCATCTTATTCAGTAAAAGGGGCAGGCATAAAAGGGGCAGGAATGCCTGTCCCAGCTGCTATAGCTCAGAGACACAAGAAAGAAAAGGGATTAACATATACCCCACAGCCTGATGCTTCTAAAAAAAGGGAGAACGGTAACATTCCTGTTGTCACAGCTACTCACCATAGCCCAACCCTGAAGGGGGAGGGGCAGGGGTCACAGAACCACTGATCTGCATTCCAGCCAGCTGAGCAGTCACCTGTGCACTTGTTGGGGGAGGGCCATAGGGCTGAAGCACAGTTGGCTGGCTGACCACAGGGGCCAATGGGGCTGACCCAAATGGCTGAGACCCAGGGAGCCTGTGAAGAGAAAGCAAGCAGTTAAGGACTAGTGGGCTGAGACACTCTTCACAGTTGGTGGGAATATCATATCATGTATAAGAAGCTATATTGTTTTACAGTATCTTAATCTTATCCTGGGCTCTTTTATGGCTTCATACTTTTGTATATTTGCAGATAAATTACATTCTTGATGATTTACACTCTGATTATTCATGACAAATCTTGTTTTCCAATAGGTTCACTCCACAAACATATGCCAAGCACCCTCAGGTCAAGTATTATTTACTCTGCTCCTTAGATTATCACCTCCTCTGCCTTAATCCTTTGTAATCAGAAGCCCTGAAGGAGCTGAAAAGGAAAGTGGACAGAAGTATTAACACAACAGATATTTAATAAATGTGGGATCAGCCCAGCTGGCAAGGCTCGGTGGTTGAGCATCATCCTATGAACAAGGAGGTCTCAATTTGATTCCTGGTCAGGGCATATGCCAAGGTTGTAGGCTCGATTCTCAGTGTGGAGTTTGCAGAAGGCAGCCGATTGATGATTCTCTCTCATCATTGATGTTTCTATCTCTCTCTCTCTCCTTCTCCCTTCCCCTCTGAAATCAATAAAAATATATTTTTTTAAATAAAATAAATGTGGGATCAAACAAATGAAGTTTGACTGTTTAACTTTTAAACCAAAGTATTTATTACTTTATCTTGGGAAGGGTGTTAGAAAGATATATAAGATCAGAGAAGCAGGTCAGCTGAGTTTGGTAATATATACTAATCATAAAGATGTGCAAACTCCACCAGAAAAGGATTAAAGAAACAGGACATAAACCAGGTAGGCTTCTAGCTGGGTCTATTTACTAGGAAAGCTTCAGTACTTGGGTAGCCATGTTAGGAAGCCCCATGGTATCAGGTAGCACATTAAAATATAAATACAGGCCCTGGCCAGTGTGGCTCTGTTGATTGGAGCATTGTCTTGTACACCAAAGGGTTGAGGGTTCAATTCCCGGTCAAGGCACATCCCCAGGTTGCGGGTTTGATCCCCAGTCAGGGTGCCTACAGGAGGCAACTGATCAATGTTTCTCTCTCTCTTTCTAAAATCAATTTTAAAATATTTTAATATAAATACAAAATTATTCCAATATCAGTGCATAGCAACTTGCACTGGTGTTTTACGATGTTATTATTACAGAAATCTACAACATGGATTATTATACACAACAAGCCCCTTCTGGGATTTCAAGAATGAATCAAATTCTTCACAACAGTTTATTGTATTGAAATTCTGATTTATCCTTCTTGTTTATTTTGTCTCTACTAAATAACTGGTACTTTATTATATTTGGTCAGCTTCTATTGATCTTATAGTTTAACACTTTTCATTCATTTATTCAAGTAGTATCGGCTAAGTGTTATGCTAGTGAACCTTACCTCCTTAAGCTCTTTTTTTTGGGCTTTGCAGTTTTGTCTTCCATAGCATCAAGCATACTGTTAGCCCCATGGCAGATGCTCATAAATCCTTGTCAGAATAATTATGTTCTACAGTCCTCCTCCATTAATATGGATAATACTATCAACTACTCAATGTTATTGTGTCATATGCCCTAGTAATAATAAACCACCATCTGTACACGTATCTGTATATAGCTTTACAATTTATAAAGCCTTTCTAAGTGCTTTAATGTAATCCTCACAGTAAAATAATGAGGGAGACAGACCAGATAAAAAACTAAGACACTAAGAGTGTAAGTGCCAGACCAAGCTAAAACTAGAACCCAGATCTGATTCTTAGTCCAAAGTACTTTGCTTTTTTTTTTTTTACTATATTTTATTGATTTTTTTTACAGAGAGGAAGGGAGAGAGAGAGAGTTAGAAACATTGATGAGAGAGAAACATCAATCAGCTGCCTCCTGTACACCCCCTACTGGGGATGTGCCCACAACCAAGGTACATGCCCTTGACCGGAATCGAACCCAGGACCCTTGAGTCCACAGGCCAATGTTCTATCCACTGAGCCAAACCGGTTAGGGCAAAGTACTTTACTTTTAAATTGTGAAATATAACATATAGAAAAAATACATAAAACACATATGTACTGTTGAATAATTATGATTCAAACACCCATATAACCAAAACCAAGTCAAGAAATGGAATACACTAGAACCCAAAGGCCCTTTGTGTCTCTCTTCCACCATAGCCCTCTTCCTTATCCCAGAGGTAACCACTTTCCCAACTTCCTAATAATCATTCCCTTGCCTTTAACAGTTTTGTCAGTTTTTAAACTTTTGTAAACAGAATCACATCATACATACTCTGGGTTTTGCTTCTTTTGTTCAACCACATGTTTTTGAAATTCATCTATGCTGTATTAATCACTAAATGTTATTCCACTAAATAAACATGCTGCGATTTACTTAAGCATTTTAATGTAGATGGATATTTTTTTTCAAAATTTTAAAAAATATTTTTTTACGATTTCAAAGAGGCAGGAAGGAGAGAGAGATAAAGACATCGATGAGAGAGAATCATTTATCATGGGGGGGGGGAAAGGAGACATATGTACTACTATTTGTAATACTTAAAACAATAAAAAAAATTTTTTAAAAATAGAATCATTTATCAGCTGTCTCCTGCACGCCCCACCTCAGGGACTGAGCCTGCAACTTGGGCATGTGCCCTGATAGGGAATCAAACCATGACCTCCTGGTTCATACTAGTAGGTCAGTGCTCAACCACTGAGCCATGCCGGGTGGGAATCGGCTGACTTTTTCTTATTGATTAGTAAGTAGTTCTTTACATAGTCTGGATACTATTTTATGTGTTAGTATCTTTTTTCCATTCTGGAACTTGTCTTTTGAATGTACTTTCCAATCAGTGTCTCCCTCTCTCTCTGATCATTCCCATCAGCACAAAACCACGCAAACATCTCAAAAAATAACCAACTATGGTGAAAACAACCCAAATGTCCATCAGGGAATACATGTATACACAAAATGTGGGTATTATATCCACACAATAAAATATTACTTGGCCATAAAAAGTAAAGTACTGATACATGCTGCAATATAGATAAACATTGAAAACATTATGCTAAAAGAAAGCAGTTACAAATATCACATGGTATATGAATCCACTCATATAAAAAGTCCAGAATAGGGAAATTGACAGAGACAGAAAATAATTAATGCTTGCTTCAAGTTGGGGGTATGGGAGATTGAAGGAATAGATATATAGGGGTAGCTACTTAGCTAAAGGATATGGTGTTTCTTCTTGAGGTGACAAAATGATCTAAAATTGACTGATGGTTGCACATAACTGTGAATACAGTAAAAACCACTGAATTGTACAGTTTAAGTTCACATGGCATGTAAATGATCTAAATGAGGTTGTTGTGTCTTTTAAATACAATCAAATAAAACTGCCCTAAAACCTCACATCCCTCTCAAGCTTTTGTGCCTCTTTTTAGCCAAACATTACAAAAGAACTGCTGTCTCTACTTTAAATACTATTTCTCTGTCTCTTTAAGGCTCCTTCTTTCTGGGTTCATTTTTCTATTTTTTCCTTAGTAGTTTTCTGAACCAGAGTTGTAAACTCTCAGTCTCTGTCTGAAAATCTCTGTATTTGCCCTCTCTCTTAGCTAGGTACATAATTCAATGTTGACAATTATATTCCCTTAATGCTTTCAAGGTACTATCCTATCTGCTCTCCTCTAATAGTCTCTATTTATCCTAATCAATATTGTTTTTCCTGACAATCTCTTACAAGACTGAGTTGAGGGAGTGTAGTTGTGTTGCATTTGCTTCTAAAAGGTATTCCGATGATATGATATTGCCATCCAAGATCAATTTTTTTTAAAAAAAGCTTTGAGATATAATTTTCATACCATCACATTCACTGCTTTTAAGCGTACAATTTAAAATTTTTACTGAGTTTACAGAGTTATGCAACCATCACCAGAATACACCTTTAGAACATTTCCATCACTCCAAAAAGACCTCTCCATCCATCTGCAGTCCCAACCCCTCCCCCCCCCACCCACTTATCCACAACCAACCAGGAGAAACAGGATTCTCCCTTTGCCAGTGTGCAGATTTTTTTCTAGTCTCTCTGTTCACGGAAGGTGCAGCTCAGGTCCAGACTTCATAAACAAGGTCTTCATTCGAAACCTCAGCTCAGAAAATCCGAAAGGTTCATCCTCCATCCCCAGTATCTGCTTAAACTTAAGACCCCAGGTCTCAAAATGATAATTCCCACGCTCTGCACAGGCAGCCACAGTGTCAGCTTACCACTCTCATTCTCAGTTTCCACTTGGTGACTCGAGCACTTAAGGATTTCACTTTCTTTCTCTTAAGCTTAATTATGGACTTGAAAATTTTTTGTTTCTATTTTCTTTCTCCTTTCTAGATGTCTGTAGTAAATGGTTTTTCAGGTTATATTAATCTACTACCAAGCTGAAACCCACTCCAACTAAACCGTTATCTTCCTATCTCCACTAAAACTGCATTTGTCAATGATGTGAAAACTTGCCAAACCCAATGGTCAATCCTCAGTCTGCAAATGACACTTTAACTTTCAGCAGCAAATGACACAGCTAATTATTCTTGCCTTTGTGAAATTCTGTCTTCATCTAGTTACAGGATGCCACACTCTTCTGGCTAATCTCCTCCCTCACTACTGCTCTTTCTCATTGTCTTTTGATGGCTCCTCCTTTGACTTTTTAAAATTCAGTATTCAACTCTATTCTTTATTCTCAACGCTCATTTTCTTTTTTTTTTTTTTAATATATTTTATTGATTTTTACAGAGAGGAAGGGAGAGGAATGGAGAGTTAGAAACATCGATGAGAGAGAAACATCAATCAGCTGCCTCCTGCACACCCCCCACTGGGGATGTGCCTGCAACCAAGGTACATGCCCTTGAACAGAATCGAACCTGGGACCCTTCAGTCCGCAGGCCGACTCTCTATCCACTGAGCCAAACCAGTTCGGGCAGTAGCTTTTTCTTTTTAAAATATACTTTGCCATCTTCACTGGAAATCTCCAAGCTAGTACCTTTCTTAAATCTATAATATACATAACAAAATCCTTCATTCCCCGCCCCCCCAAAAAAATCTGCTCCTTCTCAAATATTTCTCACCTCAGTAAATAGTACCCAGTTTCTTAAGCCAACAAGAGACATCCAGAATTCCTCTTTCTCTATTAACTCACATCCTACTGACTCTACCTTCAAAATGTATCCCAAATCTGACTATTTCTCATAACTTTACTACTACCATCCTAAAACAAACCAAGATCAGCTCTTACCTGAATTACCACAGGATTCTGAATATCCTAACAGGATTCTCTACTTCTACTCTTGAATCCAGCAAAGTGACCTCTTTTTAAAAAATAAATAGAATATTTTAAAAATATTTTTTGGAGAATGGGAAAAGCATATGCAATTTTTTAAAAAATAGTATTTTTAGTAATCACATTGTAATAGTGTTAGTATTGTTGTACTGAGACTATTGTGTATAATAAGGAATAAAATAAAAAAGAAATTGGGGCATATTCTAATATTATAATTCCATCATCCCATGGCCATAAGAACCAAGATTCCTGGTGTGGAAGAAAAGGGATATAGCCCTAACTGGTTTGGCTCGGTGGATAGAGCGTCTGCCTGCAGACTGAAAGGTCCCAGGTTCAATTCCAGTCAAGGGCATGTACCTTGGTTGCGGGCACATCCTCAGTGGGAGGCGTGCAGGAGGCAGCTGATCGATATTTCTCTCTCATCGATGTTTCTAACTATCTCTTTCCCTTCCTCTCTGTAAAAAAAATCAATAAAATATATTTTTAAAAAAGAAAAGGGATATAGATATAATAAAGAGGCCAAGTAAAGGCTCTGTAGTCTTCAGTTGAATTGGAAGTACAAATTTAAAATAATGAGCTATTTTACCTTTAATATGTGTAGCTATGAATTTCTTAGCTATGTCTACTGAAAAGGCCTAGAAAATGACCAATCAGGAAGCAATGAACATTTCTAGTACCCAGATTACAATAAAAATATCATTTCTGCCCTGGCCAGTGTGTCTCAGTGGTAGAGCATCAGCCCAAGCACTGAACGGTCACACGTTCAGTTTCAGTCAAAGGCACATACTTGGGTTGCAGGTTCATTCCCTGCCCCCATCAGAGTGCATGTGGGAGGCAACCAATCAATAGGTCTCTCTCACATAGATGTTTCTCTTCTCCCATACCCCCGCCCTTCCATTCTCTTTAAAAATCAATGGAGCCCTAGCCGGTTTGGCTCAGTGGATAGAGCGTCGGCCTGTGGACCAAAGGTCCTGGGTTTGATTCTGGTCAAGGGCACAGGCCTAGGTTGCAGGCTCAATCCCTAGTGGGGGTTGTGCAGGAGGCAGCCAATCAGTGAATCTCTCTCATCACTGATGTTTCTATCTCTCACTCACCCTTCCTTTCTGAAATCAATAAAAATATTTTAAAAATAAAAATCAATGGAAACATATCCTCGGATGAGGATTAACAACAATAACAACAATTTATATTATAACAGAAATTTTATATACTCTAAATAAAGGATTTCTTGGGAAAATGGCTAATTCCTGGTCTGGAGCATAAAATGTATAAGATAAGCCTGGAAAATCTTATCATATTGCAAGATTACTAGGATCATGTCAAAACTGGTCGAAGGTGGGACATTTTCCACTTCAATAATGGTAATAATTACAGTGGATTGAAGCCCATCAAATATGTCTAAATCTATAAATTTATAATGATATTAAAAAGAAGAATTGGTCACCTTCAGTAGATAACAAAGGACCAATTCATTCCCTTGTAAACTGGTAAATAAAGGTAAAGAATCAAGCATTTATCCTACATGAATTACACAGCTGGTAACCAAATAACAGATGATAAGAACTGTCTATAATGGTAGTCAAACAAATAAATGGAAAAGAAACAAAAGAATTAGAGCATCACCATTCCAACAAATTAATATACAGCTGCATTAAGCACCAACAATTGCAAATGTCATAAAACAAGAAAAAAACAAGATATTATGTGCCTCTTTATAGTCTTGCCCCACACTACCCAAAGGGATCAAACTTGGATCCAGTCTCTGTATTCCCCTTCCAATTTGCAAGAAATACAGAGGAAAGAGGAACACAGTAAACTGTAACATGAATATACAACCAGGAGAATCCAGACTTTGGGAAACTCTTCAGATCAACTGGCTTGGGTTCTTCAATAATAAACAGTAAGAAAGAGATAGAGAGGGAACCTATGTACTTAAGACACATCAAGTTGTTGTTTTTGTTTGTCTGTACTTTATTTTTGTTAATCCTCACCTGAGGATATATATATATATATATATATATATATTTTTTTTTTTTTTTTTTTTTTGAGAGAGAGAGAGAGAGCGGAAGGGAGGGTGGGAGAGAGGAAGAGATGGAGAGTGAGAGTGAGAGTGAGAAAGAGGAACATCAATGTGAGAGAGACACATCAATTGGTTGCCTTCCAAAGGAATCAAACCCACAACCCTTCGGTGCCCAGGCTGACGCTCTAACCACTTAGAAACACTGGGCAGGGCTTGTTTTTGTTTTTAATAGGCAAAACTAAACTGTGGTATCTAGGGAATGTACCTTTAAGTGTAAACTATTTTTAAAAACACAAAAAAATGGTTACCATAAAAGTTAGGATAATTGTTACTTATGGGGGGAGGGAGAGCTATGATTTAATTGGGCACATGGAATGGGCTTTTGGGGTATGTGGCAGAGTTCTATTTCTTGATCTGGGTTGTAGTTACAAGGGGGTTCACTTTATAACTTATTAAGCCATATATTTGTCTTGAATGTTTTTTGTATGTGTTTTATATTACAATGAAAATATCCATTGCATAAACAAACAAATGGGAATATCACTCCTAGCTTAAAACTCTCCAGTGGCTACTCACAGCAACTAAAATCAAATTTAAACTTCTTCATTTGGCTTACAAAGCAGAGTATAATAAATACGGTTCCTGCCTATGTTTCTACTTTATCCCCTCCACTCTCCACTATGCTAGCCACTTTGGCCCTCTTGCTCTTCCCACATTCTCCCAGACCTTTGGAGAGCTCCCCTCATCATTTCACTAGGTTTCAAATATCACTTCAGAGAGGCTTTTCCTTGACCAATGTATTTAAAACAGCTTCCTACCTCCTCGCCAGTCATTCTCTATATTCTTACTGTTTTATTCCTTATTTATATTTGTCTACTTGTTATCTTCTGTGTATTACACTAGATTGTAAGTTCCATAACGGCAGAGACTTGTTCTGTTTAATGCTTTATCTCCAACTTCTAGAATAATGTCTGACACATAATAATATAAAATATTTTTTTGAGTGGGTGAATGAATGAATTCCCTATACTGCTTCCAGAATATTCCAACACACAGGGTTGGGGAGAGCTTCACGTGATCTTTCTCCAGGCTTGCATTCAATGTGAAAGATGTACATTCTGGACACCCAATAAAAATGTCAGAAGGTACCTCTTCCATTACTACACACTCTACCCACAGTTAAACAGATCCTGCACCACCAAAGTTTTCATCACTCATGTGATTTCCTTTTTTTTTTAATGATTATAATAACAATATATTGGCCTTAATGAATAATGAAAGCTTTCAAAGAATGACATATATGGTTTTGCTTTGAGTATCATTTCTTTCATAACTGGTCATACCCGAACTTAGCCAATAAGTCCTACTAAGTACCTGATCTAGAGGAAAGAGGGAAGTCAGAGGAGACAAATAATCCCTTCTTCCTGTTCTTCCCTTAGGGTAGGCTCAGTAGGACCCAAATAATTATTGAAGATATATGCCTAGTCAGGAAAAAAACTCAGGTTCAAAGGAAGAGAAAGAATGTGTAAAAGAACACAGGTACTAAAGATAGGTCAACAATCCATAGAATGGACAGCAGCAGCACCTGTAACCTGGAAAAAGAAAAACAAAATACAAAAAGGTGGAAGAAAGACAAGAAGCTATCTAAAAGAAAGGCAAAGAGAGGGATTATACAAAAAAATAAAAATAAAACAAAAACAAACCTCAAACCTCATAAACACAGACAACAGTATGGTGATTACCAGAGGCAAAGGGGAGTGGTGGTAGGTAGAAGAGGGTATAAGGGGGATAAATGGTGAGGGAAGGAGACTTCACCTGGGGTAAAACACACAATACAATATACAGATGATGCATTACAGAATTGTACATCTGAAATCTATATAATTTTATTAACCAATGTCACCCCAATAAATTCAATTTAAAAATAAAAAATATTATGTTAAATTCACAGAGAAAAAAAGGTGAAAAAGTAAATAAATCAACATACAAATAAATAAAAGACAACGAAAAGGAAATGGGCACTCAGACATTCCTAATCCTTCCAGTTTCATCATCAGACCAATTTAGGTTGACCTGAGTACATACCTTTGCATTTGAACAGTGGAGCTAGGCCCATTCTGTACATCTCCTTGGCCAAACTGGCCATATCCTCCCTGGCCACAAGGGACCTGTGCTGTTGAGGCTGGAGGCACCCCTGAAGAAGGTGGGGCTCTTGACACACCTGAGGATAAAGGACAGAAACTAAGTGATTGGGAAATAATTTCTCCTCTATCCTGAGCAAGGAATGCAAAGCAAGGATCAATAAGCACAGACCTTCACTGGCCCAATACCACAGCTTTGTAATTAAAAGGACACCAACAATATGCAAAACTAACTACAGCAGATTCTGAACACTGATGCCCAATCAGAGAGCCTCTACTCTCCTAGACCCATACATAACAAGTGAAGCTGTAGCCAGAGCTACAGGAATGTAGGGCCTTTCTATGATCACCATATATTTACTCTCATGCAATCAATCCAGGACAGACTAATGTTCTCACCCTAGAATAAAGGTTAATTATTTTAAGGAAAAAGATCACACTTCAGAAACTAGAAACTTTGAACATGTATGAGAAAGGTGGCATAGAACATGACCAAGTAACACACTGAACTAAGTTGTAAGGAAAGGCACCTCTTGGGGAAAATATTCTGCCAACCTCCTTTCCATATATTCTACTTATCCCAACCATATTCTCTTTATCCTCTTCTAAGTGTTCACTCTCCCAATAGCACATGGCTCAGAAAAGTGTTCCCACAGATTGGAGTCTTTGTTTCTACTCAATAGTTCAGACAGGACAGTTGGCTTGTCCTCCCATTAGTGGTGCCACCTATGTCTTCACAAAAGTTGGACTCCATCCTTTCTGCTCATCAGAGCTGCCATCAAAGCTACTTCTACTATCCCCAATCTACCTTCCTGCATATTGTCCCCAACCATCCTTCCCACCTGAAATGCAGGGAGAAAGCAATTAGTTACTTGGTACATCATTTTGAAAATGATGCTGACCCCTGTTCAAACATTTGTTTTCCTTTTGCTCTACCTTCAGCAGAGATTAGACATTACAGAACCTGCCTATAGGCACATGATTAATCTGAACCTGCTCACTAGCCATCACAGAACAAGATATGTTTTCCTCTCAATAATAAAGCTTCCTCTTGAGGCAATGCCAAACTCCATCTTGATAAGCCAGGACTGAGATGGACTCTGTCCAGCCAAAGTTCCAACCCACAGTAAGCCTCTTCCAGAAACCTGAGACCTAATCTCATCATTTCATGAATTTTTTTTCAAAGTTATAATTTAAATGATAATACTTCTTTTCCCAAATCTCACCTATGCCTCCTTCATAGGATTTACTTTCTTAAAAAGCATTTGACATACCCTAAGTCCTCAACTAGTCTAACCAAAGATATACTGCTCAACGTCTTCTAGAAGTCCATAAAGATAATCTGTAGAGTATTAGCTACTCTTCTTTAAAAAAAAAAAAAAGAAAGTAAAAGCCAAGTACTGATTTTAAGGTAGCATCAAATAAAGTCTTCTCTTATTGCCCTTATATTACTGAGCCTCTAAAAATCAGAGGAAACTCAAGCAAAGGAAAAGAAATATCAGTAGAAAGATATGAGAGACACCAAAATTCAGGCACACAAACACCACACTTTTCATTCACAAACTAGCTCCCCATGTCCCAAAATCATTAATTGATAGGACAGTCTGTCCAATGAGAGGCATTATCAATATACATGAGGAATGCCAGGCCGGAGTGGCTCAGTTGGTTGAGCATCAGCTTGTGTACCAAAAGGTTGCCAGTTCAATTCCCAGTCAGGGCACATAACCTGGGTTGTGGGCTCGATCCCCAGTTGAGGCAAGTATAGAAGGTAACCAATGAATGTTTCTTTCTTTCTTTCTTTCTTTTCTTTCTCTCTCTCTCCCTCCCTTCCTCTTTCCCTTCTTCTCTCTTCTCTCTCTCTAAGCATGTCCTTGTGTGAGAATTAAATATATATATATTTAATAAGCAAAGCATAAAGCATTTAGCATAGCATGGTATATGGAATTCCAGGGAGACTTTAGGTCAACAAGAAATAGTCAACCCTGGTCATAGGCTCTGAAGGAGCTGTAACCACAACCCTTCCTTCCATCTGTAAACAATGCAGCCAGGTGAGGCTGTACAGGGTGACATTCACAGGAAATGAACTGCCATTGAACATGGAAGATGTGCTCCCTTAGATGTCTTAAGGCAGAAAGACAGTTATGTTCTGTAAAAACAGGGAAGGGCAGACTACCCAGGGAGGGGCTCTGTAGCCAAGAGCCAGATTCATGTTCCTCAATCCCAATCACCCCAATGGTCTAGACAATTTTGGTAGGGCAATACAACCCAAGCTTGGAAACATACCTGGAGGAGGTGTTTGTTGGTAGCCTGGTACTGGCCCATTGTAGGCTCCATACGTGTTGGGAGGGGCTGTGGACCCTGGTTGCCCACCATAGCTGGATTGATGATACCCTGGGTAGACAGGCTGGGGCTGCCCATATGGCGGCACAGGTGGAGCTGACTGGTTGACATTCATTATGAGAGCATCCCCAACTTGGTCTCACCTATTAGATAAGAGAAAAGAGAGAAATTAGTCATAATCAACTCTCTAAAAAGAGAGCAACTATACAGGGTGGGAAGCAGACACAAAAAAAGGACTGACCTTATCAGGCAGTGATCAGCCTAATCATTCCCACACTCCACAGGATCTTTGTAATTTTCTGCCCCAACCAGTAGCCAGATTACTCCCCAAAGTAAGGGTTTTGTTACTCTGAATCCCATGCTTTGTCACTGCCAAGAGGGTATAAGTTTCAACTGCAGATAGGTCCCCTGGAATGGAGCAGCAGCCTCCACTCCCCAGTGGTATGATTTCTAGTGTCTAGACACACAAGGAGTCCTGCCACTGATGAACTACTGTGATATTACAGGTAAATGAAACAATGTTCCCACTTTCCATTTGTTCACTCTAGCATCCATTCATTCAACAGACACCGAATACAGTCCAGTGTGCTAGTCATTTTTAATCACCCAGGCTACATGTCTAGCAGATCAGGAAAATTCCCTCCCCCACAAAAGGCAAATTTCAAAGTGACTGATTAGAGAAATGACATTCTTTGTCTAAACTACAATAATCTACATGCTACTCCATCTCCAATCTCCCCCCCAAAAAAGTGCATGTACTTTAGAACTGAAGCATTAGAATAACTAAATGTAAAGAACACCTGAAAACTCTAGCAGATTAGCACTGAGTGCAGGCCAGGCACAAAAAAACTTCTCACAATAACCTAGCAGTGGTCGGCAAACTCAGTCTACAGAGCCAAATATCAACAGTACAACGATTGAAATTTCTTTTGAGAGCCAAATATTTTAAACTTAAACTTCTTCTAACGCCACTTCTTCAAAATAGACTCGTCCAGGCCGTGGTATTTTGTGGAAGAACCACACTCAAGGGGCCAAAGAGTCGCATGTGGCTCGCGAGCCGCACGCAGTTTGCCGACCATGGACCTAAGGGAACAGTTTAAGAATCAGCAGCAAAGTAAAATTTTATGGGGGGAAAAAAAGATCATTCACCTTATCCACCAGAGGTACTATGAGTATCCAAATCCCAATGCACTCCGAGCTCTCCTGTTTCTGCTCTTTGCATATGCTTGTCATTATTCTAGGCCACCACCAAAATTATTATAATCTTGCCCAGCAACAGAGGAATGAATTAGAGGCCCTTTACTGGGTCCTTCCAAGAACAGGACTATCCAATCACTTCTACTCTGAACAGCCTTATCATTCCAACTATCCTGTAGACAGAAGGGTCCCCAGGGGCCCCAGAAGCAGGAGAGCTCACAGCTGCTGCAATGGGACAAGGGGCCTCTTCCCTTTTCTAGGAAGGGTCATCTTGACTACAGAAAAGCGGAGATGCCCCTGGCTTTAAACTCAGAGCCATCTCTAGCGTTGTTCTTCCAAATCCTAATCCTTACACAGGTCACAACACTAAGCTTGACAAATGTTTCACTCCCTCATCTTCCTAAAGTCGGTGTGGGGCTGGGGTGGGAGGACAGGAGCTTCTTCTCCAGGAAATAATTCCCTCAAACACACCCAAGAGTTTGGAGCAGGCTCAAGTTTCCACGCCATTCTGGGTGGACAGTCAAAGGGTGACAACCCAGGGGGCGGGACAAGCTTCCTAGAACTCGGAAAGCAGTCGGGCTGCGGAGGCTGGGGGCGCCGGGATCAAACCCGAGGAGCCAGGGCAGCTTCTCTGGCCACGATGAGAGAGGGCTGATCCACTAAGCATGGAGATCGAGCGTCCTGCGCCCTTCGATAGGCTCGGGGCAGGAAAAGGGAGCCGGAATCTGGGCCGGGAGGAGAGAATGGAGGGTCGGGTCTAAGACTGATCCTGGATTGCGGATGCGCGAGCTGAGGGTCTCTCACCCGGCCCCGCCGCTGGGCTCCTCCCTTCCTTGAACCCCGATCTGGCCAGTGGCACCCTGGCCTCTCCGCTTCTTTCCTACCCACCAACCTCCCGATGCCACTCCTCACCCGGCTCCAGATCCAGGTTCGACTTCGTTCCTAACGTCAAGGCTCCCAGGCTCCACTTCCGGTTCCGAGGGGGCTGTCTTGTCGGCCCCGGAAGTTCCGCCCACACGCTCCAGGGCCCGTCCCCTACTTCTGCCACGTCTACAGTGGGCACGCGCCCAGGAACTCGGATGCCGCGCATGCGTCACTTTCTTTTCCCATCAGAGCCGCCTCTTGAGAGGCTCCGCAGATTCTTATACATTTGCGCTTTTTTTTTTTTTAATCCACCCAGATGTCCCGGTTGCTTTATGGTCTCACCAGCTGAGAAGCGATTGGAAAGATTAGGTCAAACTATCTTCAGTAGCAACCCTCAATCGCTATGACATGTTAGTGATCTCTGACCTAGAGTCCCGTAGTCACTTCCTGCTGACCTTTGACCCCATTGATTTCCGTGTTCCATGTTGTTCTCACCCATGACCTTTGCTAGACTTAACGTGTTCGAGTTCTGGCTCTGCAATTCGCTATCTTGGGCAACTTAATCTCTGCCTCAGTTTCGTTCATCTGTAAAGTGGAGAGAATATTAAATGCCCTTGTAAGAGCTTGTACCCTTCTTATAGTCACGTAGATTGCCCAGCACCATAGTAAGCACCAGTGAAAATTAACCACTTCTATTCAGCTCCTTGGTTTAGATGCAGAGCTATGAGAGAGGAAAATGATCTCTGCTCTCTGAGTGCCCCCAGCGTGTGGAAGAGCTACAGTTTCTAGAGTAATTATTACCTCTAAAGAGTAACACGAATTGTAGCTAATATTTGTATAATTTTTAAAAATATGCCCTAACCGGTTTGGCTCAGTGTATAGAGCATCGGCCTTCGGACTCAAGGGTCCCAGGTTCCATTCCGGTCAAGGTCATGTACCTGGGTTGCAGGCACATACCCAGTAGGGAGTGTGCAGGTTTCTCTCTCATCAGTGTTTCTAATTCTCTATCCCTCTCCCTTCCTCTCTGTAAAAAATCAATAAAGTATATTTAAAATATATATATACATGACCTCATTTAATCCTTTCAATAATATTTATTCATTTAATAATTATCCTTGAGCACTGCTGTGTGCCAAGCCATGTTCTTGGTTCTGGGAACACAGTAGTGCACAAAAGTTCTTCTCTCATATTGTTGATGGTAAATATTGGTTATTCTGAGGCACAGAGTGGTTCATACATTAAAAAAATTACACTTGTAGTCTATGCTGGAAGCCTAATGGTCATTAGCATGCTTTAGTTAGTAAATGAGCAGATTGTTCTTGTCCTCAGGAGTTTATAGTCCAGGTCAGGGGTTTTCAAAGTGTGATCCTTGAATCAACAATATAAGTGTCACCTGAGAACCTGTTAGAAATACAAATCTCAGAAATACAAATCTCAGACCTACTCTGAATACATTGAATCAGAAATTCTGGAAGTGGGCTCAGCAAGCTATGGTTTCACAGGCCCTCCTGACAATTCCTTTCACACACTGAAGATTGAGACCCATTAGTCTAGGTCCTAAGAACTAGACTCTAGGATTAGTCTGGGTTAAATAATATTTTTATATATTCATATATATATATTACATTGATAAATTATTTTCTTACACAATCATCTAATTTGACTGTTTATGCTATCTTATTTTAAGGAACTAATAGCTTTAAGAGTTTTCCAGGTGATTCCAATGCACACTGAGGGTTGAATGAAAGCCACAATGTATGGCACAATGACTTACATGTAGCTAACACTTAATAAATGTTTAAATAGTGAATGAATGGATATTTAGATACTCTTTCTACTGATGAGGTCAAGTAACTGTCCAAGGTCACTCAGCTAATAAATGATGGAACGAGAATCCAAATCCAGATCTGATTCTATATCCCAGGTGTTTTCTATGACTACATACACCAAAGCAAACAGCATTTGGCACACTAGCAGAACAGCTATTCCAGGAAATGCTTTAGCTTTTGATAATGACAGCACCATAATGTTATGTTTTATAACAGATCTCTTTTTAAAAAATATACTTTATTGATTTTTTACAGAGAGGAAAGGAGAGGGATAGAGAGTTAGAAACATCGATGAAAGAGAAACATCAATCAGCTGCCTCCTGCACACCCCCTACTGGGGATGTGCCCACAACCAAGGTACATGCCCTTGACTAGAATTGAACCTGGAACTCTTCAGTCCACAGGCCGACGCTCCATCCACTGAGCCAAACCAGCTAGGGCTATAACAGAGATCTCTTAACATAGGGCACATTCCTGTAATGGAAACCTAAAAATAAATAGGGATTTTATTATTAACACTAGAGGCTGGGTGCAGGAATTCGTGTGTGGGTGGGGTCCCTCAGCCTGGCTGACAATCAGGGCCAATGTGGGGGGGGGAGGGGTGAGGGGCTGGAGGTTGGCCAGCCACAGGGAGGGGCCATGGGAGGTTGGCTGTGGGAGGACATTGACCACCAGGGGGCAGTTCCTGCATTGATCATCTGCCCTCTGGTGGTCAGTGTGCATCATAGTGTCCAGTCGACAGACTGTTCAGTCACTTAGGCTGCTTAGGCTTTTATATATATATATACACATAGGTTGGCATATTTATGCACACCTATTTGTATTCACCTGTCCATAACCACCTTATAAGAGGTAATTTAATTTAGAAACATTTATTTGTTTATTTATTTATTTAAAATATTTTTTTAAATTGATTTTAGAGAGGAAGGAAGAGGGAGAGAGAGATAGAAACATCCATGCTGAGAGAGAATCATGGATCGGCTGTCTCTTGCAAGTCCCCCACCGGGGATCGAGCTCACAACCCGGCCATGTGCCCTTGACTGGAATCGAACCTGGGACCTTTCAGTTCACAGGCTGATGCTCTATCCACTGAGCCAAACCAGCCAAGGCTAGAAACATTTATTTTTAAATATATTTTTATTGATTTCAGAGAGGGAGAGAGAGAGAGAAATATCAACAATGAGAGAGAATCATTGATCGGCTGCCTCCTACATGCCCCACACGGGATCAAGCCCATAATCCAGGCATGTACCCTGACTGGGAATTGAACCCTGACTTCCTGGTTCTTAGGTCGATGTTCAACCACTGAGCCACACTGGCTGGGCTAGCAAAGATTTATTGAGCACTATTTATATCTGTCATTGTTCTGTGGGCTGTTAATTGGCTGTTGCACACAAGTTTCTCATAGTCTAAGAGGGAGACAGGCAGATAGACAAACTATAATAGTGGCTGAAAAATACAACAATAGAAATATATTGATACGTCTGTTGCCCAAGGGAAGAAAGGCTTATTGTATAGGAAGGGAATCAGGAGATGGGCATGAAAGGCTTTATGAACAGGCAACAGTTCAGTTGGAGCAAGGCTGGTCAGAATTCTCTAAATTGCACCCAGCACTTCAGGGGATATAGTTCTCCATTTTGATTAATAGGTAGATTCATACAGGAAGGGGCACTCTTTTCTAGGGAGCTTGAGAACTTGTGGGACAAACCCAGCCATTCCTTCCTCTGGAATTGAAGCCTCTGCTGCTGCCACTTTGAAATGAGCTTTGGAGGAAAGCACTTGGAATTAGTTCATGATCCTATCTGGGAAACTACAGTCCCTGAAAGGGTGTATGTGAGTTATAGAGCCTGGAGAACTAGTAGTCTGAGGGTTGAGTAAAAGGCCCATGCAGGAGAATGGGGGACAAGGGAGAGCAGACATTTTTACTATAATTAGTTCTGGGAGTAATAGAGCTGGGGGAGGGAGAGGAGTACAGCCGGCAACTATTTTGAGCACAACTCCGATTGACAGGACACGTGTGCTGGACTGTACTGATCCCAGGGCCAACTTGCCTGCCTGTGGTGTGTGGTGTGGGGGGGAAGGCCTGGGGCAGCAGGCGCAGGACAGCCAGACAGACAGGCCGGACGGGGTACCAGCACCCCGACTTCCCTCCCTGGGACACTGTCCACACTCCGAGGGCCATAGGCCAACCTGAGCGATGGGTGCTGAGAAGGAGGTGCTGGTCACACTGTCAGGGGGAGCCCCCTGGGGCTTCCGACTTCAGGGGGGGGCCGAGCAGAGGAAACCTTTACAGGTATCCAAGGTAAGGGAGAGCCCCTATATTGAGGTTTCAGGGAAAGGGGGAACCTGGGAAGAGTCATGTGGTGGAGAAGTGGGAGGCTGTGAAGAAGGGGAATGGGGTGGGTAGATGGGCAGGGAAGCATGCTAAAGTTTGCTGGGGGAAGTAGTGTCTTGTGGGGGTGGGGGCTATTAGAAAAGGGAATTCCTGGTTTCTGGTAGCAAAGAAAAAGAGACTCTGTCTCAGTTCCCTGCAGCACCATAGCAGCAGAGGCCCAGGGCTGGCCACCCAGACTCCTGGGTCTGGGCCTCTACCCCAAACTCCAGGAATGTAGGGAAGTTTCTAATTTCTCTCTAACTAACCTGATATGTGATGAGCTGAGGCTGTCATGCCAGCTCAGCCTAGCCCTGCCCTGCCCTACCCATGCCTTCAGTCCTCCTCTTTTCCTACGCCAGATCCTTTCTCACTAGGCAAGACTCTTTTTTTGGTGCTAGCCTGTCAGTTGAAGTTGATACCCTATTGGTTTCACCGTACAGGCTTAATTTTTTTTCAACTGTAAAATGTGGGTAATAAGAGTTCCTACTTCATAGAACCACTCTAAGGATTAAATGCAATAATACATGTAGAATGCTTAGCACCATGCCTAACATTTAGTAAGCACTTAGTAAATGATAGCCACCATGGCACACATATACACACACAATCACAGTCTCCCAGAATCTGCAGGACTCCCTCCAATCTGGAATAATGTTCTAAAACATTACTAGTAGACTATGTAGATAATAGTGCCTGGGATTCCAAGGCCTAGGAGTGAACTATTAGCTAGTATAGATATTGCCCTTAGAGGAAAATCTTGGAAAGCCATTTCTAGCACCTGTCCTGTCCCCAATCCTCTCATTCAATGATTATCCTACTTCCCCTCATATAATGTATTGCTCCCTCCACTCTGTACTTTCTTCCCTCTAGGAAGGCCCCCTTAACTGCAGTCCCATGCCCCTCTCCACCCTTTCTTACATTGCAAAGTAAAATTCCTTCCACACATGGGTCCTTCCCATCCTAACTCCTTCCATTCTATTCCCCCTTGGAGCCCTCCCTCACCTACAGTCTCTCCTCCAACACCTTCTCAGATCCGAAGACGGAGCCAGGCTGGCAGAGCAGGACTCCGAGAGAGGGACCAGCTTTTGGCCATCAATGGGGTCTCCTGCATCAGCCTCTCCCATGCCAGTGCCATGAGCCTCATCGATGCCTCAGGGACTCAACTAGTCCTCACTGTGCAGAGGTATGGACTCCTCCCAAGCCAACCCATCCTGTCCCCCTACTCCCTGACTCAGCTCTGTGTCTCACTGGCCTGGCTTCAGCAACTAACAAGTACCTATTTCTGCTCGTGTATCAGTGCTGGAATATAGATGTTAGTATAGGCCTCCCAAAGGGCTTGAATATATCTGTAATTTAGGGATGGAGTGTCAAGTGGCTGAGTGTGTGGGCATCCTTCAACCCCTTGTCTGTCTCATTATCACATTGCCCTCAAAGCCCATTTCTACTCATAGTCCTCCAGGCATATTTGCCTCCCAGTTTGTCTTCAGATCTCCACTCTTCCCAACCCATTCCACCTATAACTCCCTCCTCCCCTTACCTCCTTTTCCCATCCCCTCCAGATCTCTAGCTGGCAGTCATCCAACCCATTTCTCAAGTTCTCTCATCTTTCGCAGGGTAGAGGATGAAGGGCCTTTGCGATCTCCATCCCCTGGTGAGCTTCAGGTGCTGTCACCTTTATCTCCAATGAGTCCTGAGCCCCCTGGTGCTCCAGTTCCCCAGTCTCTTCAGCCTGGGAGCCTCCTCTCACCCCCTGATAGTGAGGCCTACTACGGAGAAACAGACAGTGATGCTGATGGCCCTGACACCCAGGAGAAGCCCCGCCGACCCCGCCGCAGAGGCCCCACAAGGCCCACCCCTCCGGGAGCCCCACCTGATGAGGTCTACCTATCTGACAGCCCTGCAGAGCCGGCACCTGCTACCTCTGGCCCTTCCAACCAGGGTGACAGCCGTGTGAGCTCCCCATCTTCGGAGAATGGGGCAACCCTTAAGCCACCCCCAGCCGAGGCCCTGCTGTTGCCCCATGGTACCCTCCGGCCTGGCCCTCATCTCATCCCTATGGTGGGGCCTGTTTCCCACCCGGTGGCAGAAGATCTTACTACCACCTACACCCAGAAGGCCAAGCAAGCCAGTGAGTTGCCTGAACCATTTCCCCCTAGCCTTTTAATCTGAGCCCTAAATCTACCCCTTCATAATCATACCTTATTCTTCCCTTGGATATAGTCTTGGGGACAAGTGGGGAAGAGTGATGAGTAGGAGGAGGAAATAATTATTCTCATGGTCCCCATTATTTCTGCTGTATGAACTAGTGCAGCAAAAAGGTACAGGTGGTTCAACCCAACTCAGTAATAGGGGAAGTAGGGAAGTTGGAAAGAGACAGGAATCAATAAAGGCTTTGCTTGTTGTCCTTGCTATCATTTTGCTAGGTGCTAGATAGGGGGCTGGGAAGTATTCTGAAGCAGGGCATGGCTACAGGGCCTCTTCAGTGTTAACTGCAGGCATAGAATCAGAGCAACCTTTGACCTTTGTAAATTCAGTTAGCATGCCTGGGGACTGGGAGGCTACGGGATAGTCATGAGTCCCTAGGAAGTGGTAGAGGGAGGGATCTTCAGCTCTTTATCTCAGGCAAGAATGTAGGCCTAGGCAGAAAAAAAACCCACACAAACACAGTTCCACTTATCTCAAGCTCTCTGCTATTTTTGATGTTAGCTATAGAACAAGCTCTAAGAGCGAACTTTCTCCCCATTTTATGCCTACCATGCCTCTCCCCAGAGCCCTTTCTTATCACATTGGAAATCTCAGGATTATCCCTCTAGTTCTCATCTCCCATTCCTCCCCTCCACCATTCTGATTCCTGATCCATAGAATTTTTGTGTCTCTAAGTCTGAATTAGAAGCTAAAGATATGACAGTTTAGAGTCTGGCATCCCTAAGAATGTCCCATATACCACAAAGAAATTCCAGATGCATGCCCAGGATCTCATGCTTATCCCCAATTCTCATTTTAGCACTCTCTCCCTTCCCCTCATGCTGGGTGAGACTGGAGTTAGTGGCTCAGGGCTATTTTTAGTCAAGCAGACCTCATTGTCCAGTGGGGTGAAGTAGGGGGAAGGGTAGGCAGGTGCCCACGTCTATCACACCGGGGCTTGTGGAGCAGGCCAGAGAAGGGAGGGGGACAGGCTCCAAAAATAGCATAGTGAGCTCATTCAGCTGCCAGCTCTGGGGACAAGACAAAGGGGCTTTAAAAGGCATGGGGGGTGGCTCAAGCTGGTCCAGCTCCAGCCAACACTGCCTTTCTCGGCATGGAGACCTTTGAGCCCATCGGCCAAGAGCCCCTCAGCCAAGCCAACTCCAACAAAGCTCCAGGCCCAGCTCCTGAGCTACAAGACCCATTCTATGCAGGTACTACCTCCCCATAGCCAAGGGAGTTCTGGGATCTAGAAGGCAGGGGAATACACCAACAGTTAGGAAGGGAGGTCTTTGGGAAAGGACTTACTCCCTTATCTATTCCTCTTTTTGCCTTCCTTTTCCTTCTTTTCTAAGAAAAGTTTCATGACCCCTCTCTCAGAATGGACTAATGCTGTGGTCACATGTCAAAGGGATTTGTGACCACATGAGCTGTAGAAAACTCAAGGGGAGAGTGTGTGGATGATAAAGAAATGTGAATAACCTATCAACATATTAAGGTCTGTATGTGGGAGAAAATATGTGTGAATAAGAAAGTGTCTATATACAGGTGTAGCTAGTGACAAGAAAGCTTTAATAGTAATGGTTACTCACAGTGGAACTCATGGCTGCTGTTAAATGCTAAATTTACCTACATTATCTCACTTAATCCTCATAGCAACCCTATGAGGTAGCTATTATCATTCTCATTTACAGATGAGGAAACTGAACTTCAGTGAAGTGAAGTAACTCTCCCCAGAACCAAAAACCTAAACTGAACTCTGACTCCAAAATCTATCTCTTGTTCACAGTTCTATTCTGTGGTATAAATGTTGGGATGGGCACAATGAGAACTCTAATTAGAAGGGAGTTGGTATCTTGAGTAGAAAGGAGATGGAATTTCAATAATTTTTTAAGGAGGAACTGGGGATCATGGATCAGAAAGCCCAAGGCTGGGTCCCAGCAGCAGGGCAGCCTCTCCCACTTCCTGGCCCCACCTCCCAGGCCCCACATGGCATGGGAAGCCCTGCCCTGCCTCCCCTTAGTATATAATCTTTTTGTGCCTGCCTGAGCTCTCTACCTAGAAGGCTGACCCCTAAGGAAAATTACTCCACTGGCAACCTCAGCTGGGGGAAAGGTGAATAGATTTAGTCAGTGACTTAGAGGTATCATAAAGGTTTGGAGGATTGCCTTGGAGAACAGCACTCTGGCTTCTCCTGCATCTCGGATCTGACGCTATTCCTGGCTGTGAGTAGCGGGATGTGAGGCAAAGAAGAGTGCCTGGCAGTTGGAAGGCCAATGTCTGCTCTAAAACTTTGTTCAAACTTTTAGGAAAATGACCTTTGCAGGGGGAACTCTGGGAAGAAGGGGCATCTGGAGTGTGCTTGTGTGTGAATATATTCAAGTGACTCTATGTGTTTTTGTTTAAATACATGTGTGAACTAGCATATATATATAACCTGGGGTATATGTAAATGAGAGAGAAAATGTGCCCACAGCTGGCTTTTACTAGCCCCATATTCTTGTTGAAATGATGTGTAGTGGGTTATTCCTATGAATGTATATGATGTGGACTGCATGGTGGGGGTGGAATAAGATCCTTGTTGCTAAGGGTCCTTTGTGTCCTTATCATAGGGGTAAGTGAGTAAGTCCCAAACTTTCTGAGAACTCTGTAATGTGATCTCTGTGGTGGGAAAAAGGTGTCCCTTCTCATCTTTTATCTCCCTGGGACCTGCCTCATCTTTCTGCCTGGGAAGTGACGTCCCCCACCCCCCACCCCAACCCACCCCTGCATTGCCAGCCAGAAATGGAGGGAGGCAGGGGAGGAATGTGAGTGGGGGTGGGTAAGAGCGCATCTCTGAAAAGATAGGAGCAGAATAGAGGGAGGAGAGGCTAGGAGAGCTGTGGTCAAGAGTGGTGTCTGGACAGCCAACAAGACTCTGCCTTCCTTTGAACTGTCCTTGGTTTCACCTTTCACCCTCCCATCTGCCCCCAAGTCAGAGGACCTTGAAAAGGCAGGAGGTGGGAGGGCCAAGGGAGCTGGCCGGGGAGGGGGTGAAAGGCTTGGGAAATAGGACTCCAAGAAGCTCACGGAGCTTTTCCCCTCCCGGCCTCCTCAGAACTGCAACGGGCAGAGAGCCTCCAGGAGAAGAGTGTGAAGGAGGCCAAGACCAAATGCAGGACGATTGCATCCCTGCTGACTGCAGCCCCCAACCCCCACTCCAAGGGGGTGCTTATGTTTAAGAAAAGACGGCAGAGAGCCAAGAAATACACCTTGGTGAGCTTTGGGTCTGCAGCTGGGACAGGCGCCGAGGAGGAAGAAGACGGAGTCCCTCCAACGAGCGAATCCGAGCTGGACGAGGAGGCCTTCTCCGACGCCCGCAGCCTCACCAACCAGTCCGACTGGGACAGCTCCTACCTGGACATGGAGCTGGCCAGGCCGGGCTCAGGCGCAGCAGAGGGCCCGGGCCCGGGCCCGGGGCTCGGAGGGCAGCTGAGTGAGGCCTCGGGGAGAGGGGTTCAGCTTTTCGAACAGCAGCGGCAGCGCACAGTCTCCAGCACCCAGGAGCCGGCGGGGAACGGGCCAGCAGCCGGGGACGGGCCAGCAGCCGCGCTCAACGGGCGGGCCCTGCAGTCACCCCCTCGGGCCCAGAGTGCTCCGCCCGAGGCGGCCGGGATCCCCCAGTCGTCAGGCCCTTTAGCGGGCCCCAGACCCTTCCTCCCAGGCGGTGGAGCCCCTACCCCAACTCCAAGCATCTTTAACCGGTCAGCCAGGCCCTTTATCCCGGGCTTTCAGGGGCAGCGGCCAGGTACCACCTCGGTTATTTTCCGGCCCGTGGCCCCCAAGAGGGCGAGTGAAAGCCTGGGAGGCCTTAGCTCTGCTCCACCACCTTTCCTGGCCTCTCCTCAGGGGCCCACCCCTCTGCCCAGCTTCACCTCAGGGGTTCCCAGCCACCTGTCAGCCTCCAGTTCCCCCAGCACCCCACGCTCTTCGGGCCCCTTGACGGCCACCAGCTCCCTGTATATCCCAGCCCCCAATCGTCCTGTTACACCAGGCGGGACTCCAGAACCCCCCGCTCCCTCTAGCACAGCTGCCATGACCTCCACCGCTTCTATCTTCCTGTCGGCGCCTTTGCGACCCGCTACGCGCCCAGAGGCGCCCGCCCCAGGCCCCGCCGCCCCCGAGCCCCCCAGCGCTCGGGAGCAGCGCATTTCTGTGCCTGCTGCTCGCACTGGCATCCTCCAGGAGGCCCGGCGTCGGGGGACTCGGAAGCAGATGTTCCGGCAGGGAAACGAGGAGACGAAGAACTCGCCCAACCCCGAGCTGCTATCGCTGGTGCAGAACCTGGATGAGAAACCCCGGGCCGGGGGTGCTGAATCTGGCCCCGAGGAGGATGCTCTGAGCCTGGGGGCTGAAGCCTGCAACTTCATGCAGCCACCAGGGGGCAGGAGTTACAAGACCCTGCCTCACGTGACACCCAAACCCCCTCCCCCAATGGCTCCTAAGACCCCGCCCCCTATGACTTCTAAGACTCCACCCCCAGTGGCTCCTAAGCCCTCATCTCGAGAGTTCCCTGAAGGGCTAGTGAATGGGGCAGCCCCTTCCGCTGGAATCCCTGAGCCACCAAGGCTTCAGGGCAGGGGTGGGGAGCTATTTGCCAAGCGGCAAAGCCGAGCTGATAGGTACGTGGTAGAGGCTACACCTAGTCCTGGCCTTGGCCCTCGGCCCCGAAGCCCTTCTCCTACTCCCTCGCTGCCCCCTTCCTGGAAATACTCACCCAATATCCGTGCCCCACCTCCTATTGCTTACAACCCACTGCTCTCACCCTATTTCCCCCAGGCTGCCCGAACTCTCCCTAATAAGGCCCAATCCCCGGGGCCGCGAGCAACCCCCAAGCAGGGCATCAAGGCTCTGGATTTCATGCGGCACCAGCCCTACCAACTGAAAACTGCCATGTTCTGTTTTGATGAGGCTCCCCAGACTCCTGGTCTCACCTCCTCAGGGCCCCCCAAAACTGCCCGAATCCAGGAGATCCGCCGATTTTCCACTCCAGCACCCCAACCCACTGCAGAACCCCTGGCTCCCACTGTGCTTGTCCCCAGAGCAGCCACTACATTGGACGAGCCCATCTGGAGGGCAGAGCTGGCCTCAGTCCCTGTCCTTAGCCCAGCCCCTCCTCCAGAGTCTCCCAGGGGTCTTGGGACCTCACCCAGCTCCTGTGGCTTCCAGGTAGCCAGGCCCCGGTTTTCGGCCACCAAAACGGGATTGCAGGCTCAGGTGTGGAGGCCTGGTGCAGGCCACCACTGAGCAGGCACAGCTCCCAGGACCAAGGAGAGTTGCTTCTCCCGTTCCTAAAGTTGCTTCTCCTACCCAATCTACCCCCTCTCTCAGGCATTTGGAGGTTAAATTCCCTCCTGCCAGAGATAGTTTTGGAGTTGGTATCCCATCCCCATTTCCTCCTGGCTCCCAACCTCCCTTCTGCTTTCCAACCTAATATTTCTGCTTTGGTATTTGTGCTTCTCTTTGTCTTTGTAGTTTCTTGCCTGGATCTTTATCTTTATCTCTAGGTCTCTCCACCCATATTCCCTCACTGGTCTGTATTTCTCTACTTTGTTCTTTTCTCTGTGAACTTCATAACATTCAATGAGAAGCACACAGAGAAGCTACCACAGAACATTCAACAAGAATCTCACCACCAGGCAGGCAGCAATGAAACTGAATTGATCCTTGTTTGCGCTAAGTTACTCTCTACTGCTCACCTTTTCCAAACTTGGCTGGCATATACTTCGGCATGTATGTATGTGTATGTATGTGTGTACACATGTGCAAGTGCACAGATGTGCTCTTCTGTCTGAGGCAAGAGTAAGAAGACAGATCTAAATATAGACCTAATGTGGGTCTCACCCTTGCACTGATGAAAGAAGGGTGAGATGACCCGACATGGATAATCTAGGGGAGAAAGAGATTCACTACAGTTAAAGGCTAGCATCTGTAATTGGTATACAGCATCTTGTGAAACGTATGGAGTATGGGGAGACTTGAAGGACCAAGGCAGTTTGTATGGGCTGCATTATACCAGGTAGATCAGGAATCGAACTAAAAATTCTATTCCTCAGGATTTCAGACAGTTAGCAACTTGACAGGCCCATGCTGAGCAACAAGCACCCAGGAAGTGAACAAAAAGAAAAATTTCCTCTGAGAATGAACAAATCATTGGCTTCACTTCCTCTAAGCGTAGGACAGACAGAAAAGAGCCATGGTGTGGAAAATGAGGCAGAACCAGAAGCAGAGCAGAAATTGATGAAATTGATTGAGCCACAAAGAGGAGCATGGCGAGAGAGTGAGAATGCAGTGTTGGCAGAGAGTAAAGTTAGGTAACAAGAAACCAACTGTATACAAGAGGAGGATTGGGGGGAACTGTGATGGAGAAGAATGCATTTGTTAGAGTGAAGTGGATTATGGTGGGGGGATGTCAGAGTATATACTAAGTGTTGAAAAAAACAGTTGGTATCTGTGCTACTTCCTTTGAGTCTGTCCCTCTGTCTTCTGCAGCTTGTCCTGACTACTTGGGAAAGGGCTAGGAAACACCCAGAGCCAACCCTCTTTTCAGTCCTATCCTACCCCTCAGACCCTAGTTCTTGTTCCTTTCCAGCTTCAGGTCCTGATCTCTGATCCTAAAGGAGTGTAGACTCCCCTTTCACCATGACTACCAAGGGTCACGTTTGCTGCTTGATCTGGAAATTGATCATTTCTTTTGTATATTGGGTGTGAGTCACAGTACTTTTGTTTGTGCACAAGAATAAACTTATACCCCACACCTTCTGTTGCTGTCTTCTCTTCTAGGTTTATACCCAAATCCTGATTTCCCCTTGATCTTAACTCATTCAATGATCCTGACCTCCTAATTCCTGGTCTCTTTTTCCATTGCTGCCCTCCTATGTTTCACCCTTTTGCCCTTTACTCCTTATCTCTTGATCTTCTCTACCAATTCTGTCTCATTTCTATTTAGTCACTTCTACCACTCCCCTTGGTTCCCTCTCCCCACATTTCCCATACAGACTGTCCCTCTTTCAATCTCTTGCTCCATACTTCCCAAGCTAGGCCTCTGTTTATAGAACTAAGAGAAGTTGGAAAGGCCCTTTGCCATCAACATTTCCTAGCTCCCTAGAGGAAGCAACCATATTTCCATGGGAAAACAATGGCTGTAGGGTGAGGGAAGGGAGAGGAAGAACAACAGAGAGGGTGGACAGATAGTGTGGATTGAGACTAATAAAGAAGAGAGTGCAAGTGCGGGGTTGGGGGGGGGGATAGAGGAGGCCAGGGGGAGGTCAGTGGAGAAGAAAAAAATGAGAGAGACATATGTACTACTATTTGTAATAACTTAAACAATAAAATTAAAAAAAAAAAAAGAATGAATAAAACCTTCCTAGGGGGGAAAAAAAAAAAGAAGAGACACAAGAGGCAAACCAGAATTAGACTTTGGAGAAGGAAGTGCCATTGCTCCAATTTTACCAGCAGGGGGCATATTTGCCCCAATAACCAGGTCCAGAACCTAGATGCTCCTAAGTACAGTCTCAGAATGCCAAAGGAAGGAAGGGCCCAGAGAGCATAGGCTAAATATTCTATCTTCACCCACCTGGTAGTTTTAGGCACTTAATGACAGGAGATGGTGAGTGTAAGCAGCCATCAAATTTTGGTTTGTTATTGAGGGGAGGATGGTAGTGATGATGAAATCACCATTTGTTATTTGTTTTTTTCTTCTAATTGCTTCTTTGGGTTGGGAGGAAATGGAGAAAGAAGACAAAAGATGAGGGATCTAGAGGCTAAACTGATCTAGGAAGAGGCCAACTACAGAAAGCTAAAGCCCTTTCAGCTCCTAGCCTGAACCTGAAAAGTTTAAGAGGGGAAAAGGGCATTGTCAGGAAGAGTGGAGAGCTCACAGAGGAACAGGGGGGTATTCTGGGAGCTACAAAACCCTTTTCTTAAAGCAGCCACAATAGGGTGGTTCCAGAACCTAAGCAGAAGGTAGAGGAGGATCCAGATGCTCATGGAGCTACTGGGGAAAGGGCTGGGCACATGACAGGCTTCTCACAAGGGGATTTTCCAGTTAGTGCCCCTGCCCAGAGATTTCTCTGGAGCAATGTAAATGAGATATGTATTCCTTTAAAGAAAAGCCCAAGTAGGAACCTCAGAGAGTAAGGCCTTGGCAGGTCAGAAGCCTTCATACACTTCTCAGAGAAACATCAACATCTGTCCTGCAGAGTAGGCTGAACTGAGCACCCCAACAGCAAATAGGGGTGAAAAGGCAGAAATTGGTCAGGTCTTCCCCACGTCTTCCCTTACAGCCTAGAAAGCACTGGGTTTGGTTAATTTGGTCCCTTAATCTGCTAAAATCTGGCCCTCCCAGAGGAAAGATCAACCCATCCAGGAACTTTCAAAGAGTAGTTCCATTGTGAACAGACATCCCTTTCCCAAACATAGTGCCTTAAGCTTTCCCACCCCAAAATGCACCCACATGTCCTTCCAGCTGTGATGTTGATTGGCTCTTAGTAGCTCTCCAGGTTCTTGTTCTCCCACTCCAAATTCCTATCTACCATTTGCTGCCTACCTCCTCTCGCCTTCTCAGTTTTCACTTTCTCCCTGAATGCTTCTCAGACTCTAGATGTAAGTGAAAGGGAGTTCCTGGGCAGACTGGCTCAGACAATTTAGTGGGAGAATCCCAAAGGCCTTTCTTTCATTCCTGAGCCTCTGGGCAAGGAGGGCAGGATCTTGGTTCCAGGGTCTCAGTACCCCTTGTGCCATTTGAGCTGCTTACGCTCACCATCTCTATTAATAACCACCCTCCCTCCCCCACTGCCAGTGCTTCCCCCACGCCTGCCCAGCTCAGGTTCTCCAGTCACAGTCACAGCAGCTCAGTCCTCCAAAGCTGCTGGACCCCAGGGAGAGCTGACCACCGCCCAAGCAACTGGTAAGTCTTCAACTCTATAACCAGAGGGGCTGGAGCCCATTCTGTTGACTGTTGTGTCTGTGTATGCAATAGCGACCCTTGATCCTGAGGTAGTTCCCTCTCCCCCATCTATGCTCAGTTCCCAGCTGTCCAGTTCAGGGGAGCTACAGAGAGTTGGAAGGAGAGGTGCCCAGGAGGGTGGGGGGAATAGAGATATTGGGGGAGGCGCTGGAGAAATAAGAAGGGGGACTAAGAGGAAAAATAGAACCTCGAGGCTGAGAGATACAGGGAGAGTCCATTTAGCAGTTCCTGGACTCTGACCTCAGCAGACCCCACTAAGTTAGTAGAATTGCAGTTGTGTTGTGAGACAGGACTCAACAGTAGACAACATTTTTGCTGGTTGCCAACTTCTATCAAGGAGGAGCTGAAGTCTGTATCTTTTCCAACTTGTCCCCTTTCAATGCCAGATACTAGTATTATGTTCCTATCCTCCTTCAAATTCCCACTGCTATGATATTGCTGAGTTGACATGGATCAAGGTTCAAATGTTCCCTGACCCCACCCACCCCCCTCCAATTTTGGGGTCTGGGTAGGGGTGACTGAAATGGAACAGGGAGCACTGCTGTGACCTCCCAGGCCATATTCCAGCTGGCCCAGTGGAGGAGCAACAACCTCTCCTTCCTATGGAGAATGTTTTTGGCTGGATCTCAACCTGGGCAGAACATTTTTCTGACCCCCTGGGGGTTGGGGAAGACTAAGGAGAGACCAGAGCTTGGTATGACAGCCCCAATCTGAGATCCCCATTCAAATAAAAACTTCAAATCATGCTAATGAAACCTGGGTGCATTGCCCTGCCTGTGTGTTACTTGTTTGTTTGTTTTAGCCCTTGCCTGCCAATATACACTGTGAATCTAATGCATGCACTAGCACTTTGTAAAATAGCTGCAAAGAGGTTGGGAGAAGGCGGGGCAGGGCTACATCTATAGCTTTTGCCCTGCCTCCCAAGAGAAGAGAAGCCTCAAGGTAGTGCGTTTTCACCACTAGAGGGAATATATATTTCATTGAAAATCTAATGAAATTTTGCTCCCTGAAGCCCTTACTATAGACACACCCTTCCCAATCCCTTTTCATCTTTCAACTCCCTCTTCCCACCCTATCCAGGCTGAATCCTACCTCCACAATGCCACTCTCAGGAACTCCAGCCCCCAACAAAAAGAGGAAATCCAGTAAGCTGATCATGGAACTCACTGGAGGTATGGCATACTTGCACCTGCCTAGTATGGGGCTTCTTATTAAGAGTATCTCTGGCCCAAGAATCCCAGAAATATCATAGGGTTACATATGTCTTAGGGTGAAGAGACAAGAGAAATTCAGGGGTAGTGTGGGGTGCGGGATGGTGGTAGTGGGATAGGAGAAAGTATTCAACACTAACTACTCACCCTTCCACACTTGTAATCTGAGACAATAATACCCATGCCATACTACCCAGCGTAGGTCCAGGACAATGGGACCCACAGGTCAGTGAGGTAGGTATGTTTAAGGAAGAAAATATATGCAATGGAGAGTGGCACAGAGTTAGGTTTCAATAAATGGTTAATCTCCTTACTTCTTTCCTCAAAGCTAGGGAGCCTGTGTACGTGTTTAAAATGGAAAACTGCACAGGCTGTTTGCAGCCAGAGTTCACTGACGGGACGAGTAGGAAAAGGAGTTAAGGCAGGAGTATACTAAGAGGTGTCCAACTCTACACTGTGTTGGCCTTTGGGCTTTACCACAGGCTACAGCTTCCCCAGTGGCTTCCATCTATGATGTACTTTATTTGCCATGTAACCCCATGTCCATGTGCCCTGGACCCCATTCATTCTCTCTACTCTAGTATTTCCACTATCTCCACTCTGCAACCCCGTTCCCATGCATTCTCTCCAACTTCAAAACTAGGAAATCAAAATCCCTTACAAACTAGACAGAATTTGAGCAGACATCACAGACAGCATCTGCTTCCCTTAGCGATCTCTGCTGGGACACACACACTTAGTTATGGATGACATCTGCATGCTGAGCCCAGAAAACCCTCTTTTCCTCTTTTTCTTGCCTCTTCCTCCCCACCGCCCTTAAAGGTGGACAGGAGAGCTCGGGCCTGAACCTGGGCAAGAAGATCAGTGTCCCAAGGGATGTGATGTTGGAGGAGCTGTCACTGCTCACTAACCGGGGCTCTAAGATGTTCAAACTGCGGCAGATGCGGGTGGAGAAATTTATCTATGAAAACCACCCTGACGTCTTCTCTGACAGCTCAATGGTGAGTTCAGAACTTCACTACTCTCAAAGCCTGATGCCCCTTCTGAAAGCTTCTTGGTAGGCCCCGAATCTCCAAAATACCACCAACCTCCCTTTCCCAGAAATTTAAAAGCCCATTAAAACCTCCAGATATAATGAATCCTCAACTGCTCCAGGTTGAATTACAGCTCACCTCTGAAACTCAGTCTCCATCTTAGAGCTAGTGAAGGTGGGTGGGGAGTACTACACCCTCAGGGAGAAAATTCCTTTCCAGTATGGGTAAGTGTTAAAGATAGGGTTGCCAGATAAAACACAGGAAGCCCAGCCCTGTGTTTTAAAGTTGAGATACAAACAGACAATTTTTTAGTAAAGTATGTTCCAGTCAATATTTTTACATAAAAATAAATTTTTAAATCCCAAGACACAAACTAAAATTTTAGATATAAAATAAATACTTTTTAGTATAAATATGTCCCAGAAACTATTTGGGACATAAAAATTAAAAACTTTTTTAAATCCTCACCTGAGGATATTTTTCCATTGATTTTTAGAGAGTGGGGAAGAGAGAGGGAAAGACAGAGAGAAACATCGATGTGAGAGGTACACATTGATTGGTTGCCTCCTGCATGAGCCCTGACCAGGGCCTGGGCTGGGGAGGAGCCTGCAACTGAGGTACGTGGCCTTGACCAGAATCGAACCTGGGGACCCTTAGGTCCATAGGCTGACTATCCACTGAGCCAAACTGGCTAGGGCTAAAAATTAAATTTAAATTTAAAATATAGGGCACTCATTTAAATTTGTATTTCAGATGTACAATGGATACTCTCATACATAAATATGTCCCATGCAATATTTGTGGCATATTTATACTAAAGAAGTATTTGTTGTGTGTCTGAGATTCAATTCAACTAGTGTCCTATAATCTTTTAAAAAAATATATTTTTATTGATTTCAGAGAGGGAGAGGGAGAGAGAGATAGAAACATCAATGATGAGAGAATCATTGATCAGCTGCCTCCTGCAGGCCCCCTACTGGGGACCAAGCCCACAACCCAGGCATGTGCCTTTGACTGGAATTGAACCTGGGACCCTTCAGTCTGCAGGCCGATGCTCTGTCCACTGAGGCAAACAGGACAGGACGTGTCCTATAAACATATTTTCTAAATCTGAAAATCCTATAGAGTTAAATGAAATTTTATAGCCATCTCCTTCTTGAGCCATTCTTTTACCTAAGGACCCTAGATGTGGGAACTGACACTATCCTTGAAGATCCTACGTTCCCTAGTCAGGATTCTTCAAAGAAACAGAAGTAGGGTTTGAAGAGAACGGCCAGGCACAAGATGTTATAGCTGAGAAGGAGGACATCGGCTCCATTTCCTTATTACCTCCTCTACCTCCCCCTCTCCCTCCTCAGGGGAGAGTGGAAATAGATGCATACATGGGGCCAGGGGCAGAAGTGTCTGTCACTGGCCTTTATGTAGAAGCAGAGTAAAAATGCTGAGCCAGTTATATCTAACTTTAGGAGACCAAAAGCCCTCCTTCCTGCCTGGATCTGGTTACACTGGGTGGAGCAAGGGGATGTGCACAATGGGTGGCCAGTAGAGCCTCCTGAAGGAGTTGGTGGGTTATTTTTAGGCTTTGGGGTGAATCCAGTTTTGCTCTTTTGGTCACCCTTCCCCCTCCCCACTATAGTTTCACTGTCAGGAAGTCCTGGTCCAACAGGCACCTAGAGGAGAGAGGGAGAGAAAGAGAAAAAGAGAGAAAAGAGTTCTGTTAGACAAGATGAGGAGAGGGCTGGACAGAGACCTCTGTAGTTCTTCAAATGAAGACTGGGTTCCCCATGCCAAAGCTATATCTCAAATTTTAGTTGAGCAAAAGTTTTGGTCCTCTTTGCTTTGGTAAGGATGGGAAGGAGGGGTGTGGAGAATGAGTTGTCTCCATCCTAAGGTATTATTAGGGGAACTGAGCCGAGGGAGCCCTACCCCTTAAGGAGAGTTTAATTCTTCATAGTTAAGCTACCCACTATTCATCTATTGGAGGGGAGAATCTTAGAGGATTCAGTGTCTCCTGGTTGGCCATTGTCTCTGATCAAATCTTCCTTGCTATGCATACCTGTGTCTTTGTATATGTTCTATACCCATTGCTAACCTTCCCTTCATTCTGTCCTTTTCTTTCAGGATCACTTCCAGAAGTTCCTTCCTACAGTGGGGGGACAGCTGGGCACAGCTGGTCAGGGTTTCTCCTATGGCAAGGGCAGCAGTGGAGGTGAGGCCATGGGAAGTGGCTCTGCTGGACAGTATGGCTCTGACCAACAGCACCATCAGGGCCCTGGATCTGGATCTGGGGGTACAGGTGGTCCAGGGGCCCAGACTGGCAGAGGAGAAGCTGCTGGAACAGCAGGGGTTGGCGATACAGGAACAGGCAAGTATCCTCCCCCAAGAGTAATGTATCTGCTCCCTAAAGCAGCCATATCCCTAGGAATGAGACCTAGATTGGGTGTAGGGAGCAGGGGAGGCCTGAGATATCTTAATGGACTCTCTGGGTCCAGGAGAATAAAGAGATGTGTCAATTTCATTCAGAAGCCTTGTTTCTCAGTCACCTTTCTGGCTTTTCCATTTAAGTCACAGATCTGACCCCAGGCTACCATTATTCCACAAACCTTATACAATTACCAGGAGGATGTTATACCTTTGGTCTCTGGCTCCAGCAACTTCCCTTGCACAGGGGTGTGAGACTAACTTCCCTTGGCTACTAATTGCTATTATTTGACTTACTTTCTTTTCCATTGCTGCTAGGAGACCAGGCAGGTGGAGAAGGAAAACATATCACTGTATTCAAGACCTATATTTCCCCATGGGAGAGAGCCATGGGAGTTGACCCCCAGCAGAAAGTGGAACTTGGCATTGACCTGTTGGCCTATGGGGCCAAAGCTGAACTCCCCCAATATAAGTCCTTCAACAGGTAGGAGTGATGGGGAAGGAACCAGATGCATCCCAGTGTGTGGCAATGCGTCCTTAGTTGGGATGAAGACTTTGGTTCAAATGTTTCAGGAGGCAAGAGGACCTAATTGAAGGTCCTAGCTCAGAGAAACAGCAAACTATGATAAAAAATAATTGCTGGGAGGCAGGATTTGAATTTTAGTTCATAGGCCATTTATTAGCTGTGTGGGCATGGGAAAGTTACACTACTTCTGGCCTTGTTTGCTTTGACTATAAATACTATATTATACATTTAAAGTCCTATTGAGGCTCCCTTTACTCAAAGTTAGGATTCCATTACTGTTCCTGCAGTAGGATTCTGGTCCTTTATACCCTACTTTAGTAAAGCTTAACTGTTCTTTTGAAATTGGGCTTCTCTAGACTGTGCATAGTAGATCTATGTGAAAACAGGATAGGGAAGTGTTAGAAAAGTGCTTTTTCATTTGGTCCTAAGGAGCCTGGATTTCCCAGGAAATGTTTATCCCTCTCATCCAGACCATATACTATCCACTGGAGGCAGGGTAGGGATTCTATGTTGAAATTTAAGGTGGTCTCAGACCCTTGGGTCTATAATGTTCGGGGTTACTTTCTCTAAAATGCTGGGACACCAGGAAAACCAGGATAGGGGATGGGAATGCTAATGGAGAAGAACAATAGGCATGCAGAAGCAATCTGCAACTAAAATTCCCAGACTTCCCTACCTTCAAAACAGAGTAACATCTCACTGATAAAGCTCTGTCCCTTTTATTCTGGTTTTTAATGAAATAATATATCCCCTTTTCAGGACAGCAATGCCTTATGGTGGATATGAGAAGGCATCCAAACGCATGACCTTCCAGATGCCCAAGTTTGACCTGGGGCCCCTGCTGAGTGAACCCTTGATCCTCTACAACCAGAGCCTCTCCAACAGGCCTTCTTTCAATCGAACCCCTATTCCCTGGCTGAGCTCTGGGGAGCCTGTAGACTACAGTGTGGATATTGGCATCCCCTTGGATGGAGAAACAGAGGAGCTGTGAGGTGTTTCCTCCTCTACTTTGCATCAAGCTTCCCCTCTCTGGCTCCAACGTGGAGAGGGAATGCTGAGCAGGATACCCCCACCTTCATTCCTTTTGGGAATGGAGGGAAAAAGAAGGGATAAATCTGCCATTCCATCCTTCACTCTGAGTTCCCACTCTGAGCATCCTTCCTCACCAACTCAGACTCTCCTTCCACTTGCTCTGTATGGAAACCTGCTCTTTTATGGAATTTGCTCTGCCACCGGTAACAGTCAATAAACTTCAAGGAAACACACTAATTTTTCCTCTGATATTTGAGGGCAGATGAAAACAATGCACAGAGACTAATTAAAGTCAAATACTAAACATTCATTATTCAAATTTCAAGACCAAATCTGAGCTCTGGTTACTTACACACCTACACCCACACTCATGAAACCACATTCATAGATGTATATGAAAACATACTTTATTCAATAGTACATAAGGCAAATAATCATGCACAAACACATGTGCCAGCCTACATGTGGGCACAGCTAAGAAGCTACTTTATGCTATGGTTAGGAAATAGTGTCGGTGACCCTGCTGTTAGATTTCTTTATGTTGCTGATTAGGATTTGGGATAATAAGGATTACCCAAATATGACAGAACTAGAATATGCCACAAAGTTTCCAGAGGACACCAGAGTGGGCTTAGTAATATATGTGTTAAAGATTATAGATTCCCGAAAGGATGAGATAGAATAGGGAGTCATGTTGGAATCCAGAAGGAAGTAGGAGAGCCCTAGCCAGTCTGGCTCAGTGGATAGAGCATGGACCACAGACTGAAGCGTCCGGGTTTGAGTCCAGTCAAGGGCACGTACCTTGGTTGCAGGTTTCCTGGCACTGCTCGGGTTGCATGCAGAAGGCAACCAATCGATGTGTCTCTCTCACATCGATGTTTCTCTCTGTCGCTCCCTCTCCCTTCCACTCTCTCAAAAAAAAATCAATGGAAAAATTTCCTCAGGTGAGGATTAACAATAGAAGGAAGTGGGAGAAACCAGCTGTAGTTATGATATGCCTGGCTCTGAATGAACATAGCAAGAAAAGAACTAAGGGTCACAGGGGCACGGCAGTGGTGTCCAGAAAGTACTATGACTGTGAAGAAACAATGAGAGCCAATAGGAATAAGTAACAGTTCTCTCTCTCTCTCTCTCTCTCTCTCTCTCTCGCATGATTAAACAGACTTTACTTTTTTTCAATTACAGTTTACATTCAACATTATTTTGTATTAGTTACAGGTGTACAGCATAGTGGTTAGGCACTTACGTACTTCACAAAGCATTCTTCCCAATATTTCTAGTACCCACCTGGTACATACATAGCTATTACAGTATTATTTACTATATTCCCTATTCTGTACTTTACATCCCTGTGACTATTAACATTACTCGTTTTATTGATTTCAAGCATGGGGTTTCTTTAGAATCCCAGGACTTATTACTATGTTCCATAAAGTAAGAGTGATGCACCAGGAAGAATAAAGAAATGACTTAATAGGTTCTGGAAAAATAAATTCTGAGAGCTGGTTGAAATCAGCCAACTTCTCGAGCTATTAAAGATTATATTAAGTTTCTAGACTCTACATAGACTGATTCAATTTTCATGGACCTTGGGTCACATGACATTTACCCTGGCACTTTCCTTTACAACCTAAATAACTTCCAGGGATTCTTTTTTTTTTTTTAAGTTGTACACAAAGCTCTATTTCTACGTGCATTTTTCTAAGGAGAGTATTGTTATAATTTGATTTCCCTCCAAACAGACCCTGAAACAAAAACCTGGATGCAAGCAGGCAATTTGAGAGGTGATCCCAGAATCCAAGAAGTGTAAGAGAGAAGAAAGTAAAAAACAATGTTCTGGGCAATTAGGACTGAGTCCCACTGGGGACTCAGAATAACACTATTCAAATTGTGGTCCATGGATTGGCAGCATGATTATCTCTTGGGAGCTTGGTTAAAAGTACAAACTCAGGAATCAATGGCTTACTAAGCTCTTGAGGTGACTCCTACGTGTTAGTAAATTTTGAGAAACATTATAGATCATACCTCAGAATTGTCACATTGAGGGCATAGGGAACTGGAGTTTTTAGCCTCCAAATCTCATCTCTCATTGGTTGCAGACTGCTATTAGGACTGTTAACTCTGCTGGCAATTCCAGACAAAGGTGTTTGCGGTAGGAAGCTATGGGCTTGTACAAGATCTGTCTACCAAAGCTGTAGTAAACTCTGAGGTGGACTGAGGGAATATAGGTTTGAGAGGATCTGGATAAGGGTCATAGCTTTCATCATATTCTCAGGTTTAAAACTCTGTGAGCCTATCCCAAAAGTTAAGGACAAATGTTTTTTGTTTTTTAAATATATATTTTATTGATTTTTTTACAGAGAGGAAGGGAGAGAGATAGAGAGCCAGAAACATCAATGAGAGAGAAACATCGATCAGCTGCCTCCTGCACGCCCCCCACTGGGGATGGGCCCACAACCCAGGTACATGCCCCTAACCGGAATCGAACCCGGGACCCTTCAGTCCGCAGGCTGACGCTCTATCCACTGAGCCAAACCGGTTTCGGCAGGACAAATGTTTATTGAGTGCCTCTATAACTCAGGTACTAAGTCAGACATCAGAAGTACAAAAAAAAATAACTCATATGACAAGGATATTTAACAGTCAACTATAAAATAATTGTTATATGTCTACTCTTAAAGTTGGGATAAAAATAATTCCAGGGTCTGCTAGTAAACAGCCCTGAAAACCTAGCAACTTAATTTTTCCAAGCTCAGAATGTCTGAAATCTTAAATATACTATATAATAAAGAGGTAATATGCAAATTGACCATCTCTCCAACACACAAGATGGCCACCCCATGTGGTTAAAGATGGCCACCCCCATGTGGACACAAGATGGCCATCACAAAATGGCCGGCGGGGGAGGGCAGTTGTGGGTGATCAAGCCAGCAGGGGAGGGCAGTTGGGAGGGACCAGGCCTGGAAGGGAGGGCAGTTGGGGGCAATCAGGCCTGCAAGGGAGGGCAGTTGGGGGCAACCAGGTTGGCAAGGGAGGGAAGTTAGGGGTGACCGGGCCAGCAGGGAAGGGCAGTTGGGGCGACCAGGCTGGCAGGGGAGAGCAGTTAGGGGTGACCAGGCTGGCAGGGGAGGGCAGTTAGGTGTCGATCAGGCTGGCAGGCAGAAGTGGTTAGGGGCAATCAGGCAGGCAGGCAGATGAGCGTTGGGAGCCAGCAGTCCTGGCCTGTGAGAGGGATGTCTGACTGCCCCTTTAGGCCCAGATTGGAGAGGGTACAGGCTGGGCTGAGGGACCCCTCCCCCCCATGCATGAATTTCATATACCGGGCCTCTAATAACAAAAATAATCATGGTACAAGTTTACTAATTTATAGGGAGCCCAGGTTGATTGTGAAACTATTTCCTTAGAAATGTCTACTTGAAAGTGAAATTATTGCAACGGTGGTCTAATGCATTAAAGTGCACACTTGTACAGGATCCAGCCAGAAATACAGTCAAATCCTTAAACTTTGCTTAGAAATTATTCTTCTATTAAAGCAACCTTTTTACACAAATGTTCGTACATTTGAATGCCACAGTTCACAGATGTCACACATTGGCAGCACAGCTAACTGTCTATACTGTTCATACACATCTTCTGTTTGCCATCATTGTGTTTTAAAACTCAGCAGAGTTTTCAATTCAGGAGCTCATGGGAGTTCCCTTTTAGATATGAGCTTGTGCTCTCCAGTGGGTCCTGGTCCCCACTTTCACCTCTTGTTTTACACCAGGCCATCTTTTATTGTTACTTGCCTAGCCTCTGCAGCCATTTGAGTTAGCAGCTTCAAGGGATTCTTTTACATAAACCACATGCCCATAATACTGTGCCCTAAAATCACCCAGATAGCTCATTCTCTAGGTGAGGGTCTGAGCTTTGCTAATATTATTGTCATTAATTACCTAATTAATAATTAAGATATTACATGCTAAAATAATTTGAATATGTTGGGTTAAAAATAAATTAATTTCATATGTATTACTTTAAAAATGTAGCTATTAGAGATTTTAAATTGCACAATGCAGCTCACAATATATGTCTACTGGCCAGCACTGGTCTAGACTATGAGAGCTATTCAGGGGCTTTAAGAGAAAAAAAATGAATTCTTCATTTATTATTTCTATTTCCTTATTATTGCCCTCCGTTTTATTCTTCCCTGTTGACCAACGTTAAGTTCACCTTCTGTTCCCAGATGCTACCCAGTCTGCATTTAAAGTTGTCTGAGGAGAGAGACAACGCTCTACAACTAAGTGTTGAGTCACTAAGTAAGGATGTGTCCACTGGGCAGCAAGCAACAAGTGCAAAGTTGAAACCACACAACAATGCGGTCCCCTTCCGCATTCAAACATCTGTGTTTATGTTCCATTAAAAAACACACACGTTTATTTCCTATTTTGGTCGGGCTAACTGATAGGGGTGTGGCCCTTGTGGATAAACATAAACATTTCTGTGGAACCAAACACCATTTGCAAACCAAACACCATTTGCAAACCAATGCAGGGGAAGAACAGATGAAAACTTCCTGAAGGAAGGTCATGATGAGATGGATGGGACGGTCGATTTCTGTCTTGCTCGTCCCATCTCTACAAGGGCCTGCAGAAGGAAACTTCAGCTAAAGGCGACACTGCTCTAAGTGTGAGGCATTTGGGAAAAGTTATCCCAGTGTGGGGGTTCGCTATACAAACGCCCCGCCTGCGATAGTTTCCCGACTTTCCTGGCAGCTCAAGATTCTCCCTCTTTCTCGCCCACCTTCAGATCCTTGCACGCCATCCCTGAAATGCCTCGCGGCCGCCATTTTACAGTAACTATCGCGAGATATACTTAGCGGCCTGGCGCCTGACTCATTTACTTCTCTGCGAGAGGCTCCTCTAGGTGGTTCTCGCCGTAGTTGTGGGAAGTGTCGCGAGAGCTGGTTGCCTTGGCTCCCTGTAGCTATAGCAGCCGCGGCGGTTCAGGATGCGGCGGCTGGAGCTGTGAGTGCGACACCCTCCGGGGGGCGGGGCTGGAGGTAATGGGGTGTAGGGGGTAGAGCCTGGGGGGTGATGGAGAAGGTCAGGTCACGGGAGGAGTAGACCCGAGTGTGACGTTTAGGAAAGGACCCGGGTCCAGTGGGTACAGGGGCAGGGCGCCGGTCTGCACTAGGGCACACGGGGAGGGCTGATCTCTGGGAAGTCCAGAGGGAGGGACCGGGGTGTAGTAGGGTTCAAGGAGCAGGGACCAGAGCGTGAAAGCTTGTGTGTGGTAAGAGTAGCAGGGTTCCGGGGACTGAGAACTGGATAAAGGCACCGGACTCCATTGAGGAATCAGTGGGCTGAACTGGGGTACAGCTCGGAAGAGGGTATGTTGAATGGGAGCATAGAGGTTGGGCCGGTTTTGCTTTGCACTGGCGCGCGCGCTTGCGTGTGTGTGTGTGTGTGTGTGTGTGTGTGTGTGTGTGTGTGTGAGAGAGAGAGAGAGAGAGAGAGAGAGAGAGAGAGAGAGAGAGAGAGAGAGACAGACCTTCGCGGGTCCCGGGGGTCCGCCTGAGGCTGGTGCCACACTTGAATGCGCCAGGACCTAGGTCCTAAATGGCTTGGCGGGAATGGTGGCGTCCCGGACTTCACCGTCCCCCCGCCCCTTCCACAGAAATTCCCGCGGACTCTGAGATGTGAAAGGAGGTGAGCTAGTATTTAGTCTACAGAGAGACTGTGAGTGGGGTAATGAGTGATTGCTGCTCCAAAATAAAGTGTGGGGTGGGATCCGGAGATAGATTTTTGAGAAAAAAATACTCAGCTGTTCTTCTTTTAGAGCGTACTGAGTTGGAAGAAGAGGGTGTGTGCTAAGATCACCTTTCTTCCCAGATTCATTCAAGTGTAGAATCCTTTACGGAGCATTATTAAATTATATATGTAGTGTAAAATCAGTTTAGAGGATACAGTGAAAGAATGTGCAGTACGACACTTAAGCCTTCCACGAATGTAATTTTAAAAACTAAGAACAGTGTTTTTATTGTCGCAGCACCAGGCTGAACACTAGGGATAGTTTTAGTTACTTGATTATAAAGCCTAGTGTTCCCTAAGTGTGCGTATTCAGGTTATGTGCCTTTTAAGAAATGGGTGAGATTTTATCTTAGAAGACTGTACATGTCTTAAATATCTGTCAAAGGAGTTTCCCAGGAGTGAAAATAAAGGAGAGGGCAAAACATTAGTTTCTGAGTCTCCGGGACTGTTTTCTGGAAACAGGTTTGCACTGCTTTTCTGTTTAACTTGTATTTCTAGTGAAAACAATGAAGCCTAATGAAATCATAAAAATGATTTCAATCTACAGATACAGCTTTCTGATATTTTTACTCGCTGTCTTTTGTAGGTATAAATTTGCAAAGGATAACCTCTCTTTTGATGATGTAACTGGATTTTTCCATGTTGAGGTTGACAAATTCATTAATTGGAATGATGGCTTTTAAATCCTAGAGCTAGGCCTGATGTGGCTAGTCATTGAACCTATTTATTTGATATGTGTTAGACTAAAACTTTTAATTTGTAGTGTTAGTAGCTAAACTTTAAAGTGCTTTTCTGAGGCAAGAGAAAGCTTATGTGGTTGGGTCCAAAAGATTTCGACATGAATCCATTAACTAGTTTTACTGGGTTCTTTTTATGTGTAGAGTATTGTGTATAAGGCATTGCAAGGTGGGGGGCATGGAGTGGAGATGAATTCATTTATCCATTCCACAAACATATATTGAGACCTGTATGTGTGTATATGTATATGTGTGTATATATATATATATATATATATATATATATATATATATACTGTGTGTGTGTGTGTATATATATATATATTTTTTTTTTATGGATTTTTTTACAGAGAGGAAGGGAGAGGAAGAGAGAGTTAGAAACATCAATGAGAGAGAAACATTGATCAGCTGCCTCCTGCACACCTCCCACTGGGGATGTGCCCGCAACCCAGGTACATGCCCTTGACCGGAATCAAACCTGGGACTTTTCAGTCCGCAGGCCGATGCTCTATCCACTGAGCCAAACTGGTTAGGGTGAGACCTGTTCTGTGTTTGATTACTAAACCTCCAGGATTCAATGCAAGTAATCCTTGCTCTCTGCCTTGAAATTGTCCAGAGACTAGGAAGGGAGAGTGACAGAGAAATAATTACTATGTAATAAGGCAGAATATATGAACACAGACTCCTGAAACAAGTTTTGGTCCTGAGGATTTTACATAGTAGTTGACAAGACTAAAAAGAAAGAAAGAATTTAGAACATTACAAAATATTAAAGCAAATTCTAAACTGTATGCTATATCATAAAACATATTACATTTTCTGCAACCTTTTTGTTATTAATTCTAGGAGTTTTAAAAATAGATTCCTTGGGATTTTCCATGTAGACAAACATATCATTTGCAAATAGAGATAATTTTATTTCTCCGTTTCCAATCTGTATGCCTTTTATTTCTCTTTCTTGCCTATTACAGTGCTTAGAACTTCCAATATTGTGGTTGAATAAGAGTAGTGAGAGCAGACAACCTTGCTTTGTTCCTTACCTTTGGGGGGATGTAGGGGGCAATGCATTTAGTATATCACCATTAAGTGTAATATTAGCTTAGGTTTTTGTGTAGATGCTTTTTATCAGGTTGTAACCATATATTTTTAAAAATTCAGTTGAAACGGTAATTCTTCTGCAATGATTTTTCAGATTCTCCAATCTAGTATTCACCCTCCATGTTTCCTGCTTATTCTACTATTATTGAGCTCTTATTCAATTGTAACATCCTTCCCTCTCCTTCTCAGACACATATACCTTCTAGGCTATGAAGGGCAGTGGCTGTTTTATACATTTTCATATCACTAGATTAGTACAGTATGCCTGACAGCATTGAATTGTTTGATTAAATGAAAGAGTCAGTGAATGAATAATTGAACAAAAGAATGAGAAATTATCTCTCACAGGGCTTAAGATAGTTTTAGTGATAAAAGTGAGTTTTGGAGTCAGACAGAATTAAAACCTCAGCCCTTCAATTTAATACTATATATGGAAAGTTGAGTAAATTACTAAGTATTTCTGAACCTCAGTTCCCTTATCTGTGAAATTAGGATTACCCTACTGGAACAAATTAGGTGAAATAGTAGATGTTAATTCTTAGCACAGTAGCTATCATGTAATAGGCTTTCAAATTTTAGTTTTATTTTTCCTTTATTCAACTGTTTTAAATAATAAATTATAGTGATTTAAAAATACTGTGAACTGTATATAGTTATTTCAAATATTGTTCATGTTTGTGTTCAAATAGTCAAACTAATTTAGATTATGCTGGTTTAAGGGGAAATATGGAGACATAAGATAATTGTATGGAAAAAGTTTGAATGTCTTGTTGAGCAATACCATGTGCCAACCACTGTGTTACAATGCTTTGCATGGAATAACCCATTTAATCCATACAACAACCCAATGAAGCACATTTCTTCCGTTGAAGGATTACTTCTTAGTTTTTTAATTATAGTTTTCTCATCTCCACCCTTTCTGAATAAGCCTTAGGAATGGGGCTAATACAATTTAATGCAGATTTCAAACTTTGTAAAGCAGATAACAAATAATAACTATTTTATTTCTAAGCTACCATCCTTACTATTTGGGGACTATTATTTAGGCTAAGCATGTTTCCCCCCAGCAAAACTTAGTGATAATATTTACTTTCTACTTCTCTGGGAGTACATTAGCTACTGCCAGTATATTAGGTTCTTCATTTGTATGAAACTGATCAGAGTAATGAATTTGCCTACTGCCTATTGCACATGAGTCTTTTTCAACAAATAATGTTTGACTCGATTTTTCAAAGAGGAAAAAAGCAGCAGACTGTTTGAAACTGAATTTAGAGTTTTTCTTACTTAATATCTAATGTTGATCAGGCTAAGTAAGACCTGTTTTGATTAGTTCTCTGTATTTTTAAAATACACAACATAAAAGTTACCACCTTAATCATTTAAAAAAATATTTTTAATTGATTTTAGGGAGGAAGAGAAGGCAGAGAGAGATAGAAACATCAATGATGAGAGAGAATCATTTATCGGCTGCCTCCTGCATGCCTCATACTGGGTGGGGATTAAGCCTGCAAATTGGACATATGCCCTGACAGGGAATCGAATCTCGGCCTCCTGGTTCATAGGTTGATGCTCAATCACTGAGCCATGCTGGCTGGGTACCATTTTTAATTGTATAGTTCAGTAGTATTAAATACATTCACATTGAACAATTTTCATCTTGCAAAACTGAAATTCTATACCCATTAAAAAAATGCTCCCTACTCCTCTCCCCCCAGTCACTGGCAACCACCATCCTACTATATCTCTGAATGTGACTGTTTATGTATCTGATATAAATGGAATTATAGAGTGTCCTTTTGTGCATGGCTTATTTTATTTAGCATAATGTCCTCCAGGTTCATCCATGTTTTAGTATGTGTCATAATTTCCTTCCTTTTTAAGGCTGAATAATACTTCACTGTACACACACACATTACATTTTGCTTATCCATTCACTTGGGTTGCTTCCATCTTTTAGCTATTGTAAATAATGCTGCTAGGAACATGGGTGTACACTGATCTCTTTGATACCCTGCTTTCAATTCTCTTTTGGATATATAACCAGAAGTGGAATTGCTGGATCTTATTTTAAATATTTGAGGCATTGCCATACCATTTTCCATTGTGGCTAACCCATTTTACATTCCCACCAGCAGTACACAAGTATTTCAATTTCTCCACATCCTCATCAACAATTGTTGTTTCTATTGGATATGAGATAGTATCTCATTGTGGTTTTGATTTGTATTTCCCTAATGACTTGTGATGCTGAGCATCTTTATATGTGCTTATTGGCCATTTGTATATCTTCTTTGGAGAAACATTGATGTAAGAAAGACACATCAATTGATTGCCTCCTGCACACACCCCAACCGGGCCTGGGGATCTAGCCTGCAACCGATGTACATGCCTTTGTCTGGAATTGAACCCACAACCTTTCAGTCCCTGGTCCGATACTTTATCCACTGAGCCAAATTGGCCAGGGCTCTTTGTGCACTTTTAAATTGGTTGATGTTAAATTGTTGGGATTCTTTATATGTTCTGGATATTAACTACTTATCAGACAAATTACTGACAAATATTTTCTCCCATTCTGTGGGTTGCCTTCTCACTCTGTTGGTTGTGTCTTTGAGGCACAGTTCTCTCTTTTAAAAAAAAAAATTATTATTATTTAAAAAGAATAATACAGTAAGCTTTCTTTTTTAAAAAAAATATTTTTATTGATTTCAGAGAGGAAGGAAGAGGGAGAGAGAGATAGAAACATCAATGATGAGAGAGAATCATTGATTAGCTGCCTCCTGCAAGCCCCCCACTGGGGATCGAGCCTGCAACGCAGGCATGTGCCCTTGATCGGAATCGAACCTGGGACCCTTCAGTCCGCAGGCTGACGCTCTATCCACCGAGCCAAACTGGGTAGGGCACAGTAAGCTTTTTTTTTTTTTTCAAATTTCTTTATTGATTAAGGTATCACATATTTGTGCTCATCCCCCCATTCCCCTCCCGACCCCTTCCCCATGCATGCCCCCACCCCCCTGTTGTCCGTGACCACTGGTTAGGCTTATATGCAAAGCTTTCTTATATTCATTATCCAGGAAACTAAACATTACTAACTTAGTTGAAAGCTCCTACATTTCCCCTTCTTTTTTTTTTTTTTTTTTTAATCCTCATCTGAGAATATGTTTGATTTTTTTAGAGAGAGAGAAACATCAACATGAGAGAGCAAATCCATCAGTTGTCTTCTGTACGTGCTCCAATAGGGGACTGAACCTGAAACCTAGGTATGTGCCTTGACAGGGAATCAAACCACAGTCTTTTTGTTCATAGGATGATGCTCCAGCCAACTGAGCCACCTGGCAAAGGCAGGTTTCCTCTTCTTTTTTTTTTATTCTCACCTGAGGATATTTTTTCCATTGAATTTTTATTTTTTTTTAGAGAGAGTAAAGAGGAGGGAGGAGAGAGAGAGAGAGAGGTAGAGATAGATAGATAGATAGATAGATAGATAGATAGATAGAGAGAAATCGATGAGAGAGACACATCATTTGGTTGCCTCACAACCATGGTACGTACCCTTGATCAGGAATCGAATTCATGACCCATGACCCTTCGGTCCGTGGGCCAGCACTCTAACCACTGAGCAAAATAAGCGAGGGAAGGTTTCCCCTTCTTGATTGCAAGTCCCTTGCCATCTCTCAAAGGAAACCACTAGTAAGTCTGATGTTTCTCTGGCTAGTTTCCTGAGTCTAGTGGTCGCTAACTGGTGGTCCACTAACTACTGGTGGTCCGTGAGGTCGGAAAGGCTGGTGACTGCTGGTTTAAGGAAACCTTTGGAACAGCGGTCACCACCCGGTGGTCCGTGGAGAAGTTTATCACAGAAGAAGTAACACCACAGAAGTCCTGTGGAAGGTTAAAGTGGGAAGGGCTCTTAACAGATTTTATTTTATTTTATTTAGTTTAGTTTAAAGCCCAGATCAGCACCCTATCAGAGATGGTTGTACATAATAGGTGCACAAAAATACTTGATGAATGACTGTTTAGGACGCAGATACTTCTGATTGAATGTATTTAGTACCAATATTATATCACTTTGAAATGAAGTCTGCATATCTTTTGGATTAGGATTATTATGTGCTTTACCAATAAATAGACCACTATGACAGTAAATGATTTCTTAGAAGTAGTGAAACTGAGGACAAACTTGAGTTTGCAGGAGTTAGCTCTAACTACATGGGGCACATTTAGCTGGCTGAGACTTAGAGACAGGACAAACAGAATAAGAGAGATGGGGAAGCATTATGTTTCTGGTTCAGGAAAATGAGTTGTAAATTCTAAAAAAGGGGATGATTCTGGTAAGGTCTGACTCTGGGCAAGGCCTGTTAGAACAAACCATGCGATGTTCACAGGATAGTGGTGAAGAATCTGAGCTCTATTATAGCTGAAAATGAAATCCTTCTCTAGTGACGTTGTAATAGAAGCAGCAGCTGCTGCTGCTTGAACTTGGTGGCTGTGTGAAGTGGCTAGAGCAGGAAATGATTCTATGGCACTAGGCGTGGATAGGGAAGGACTTGTTCTGGCTCTGGACAAGTGGTTGCACAGGTTGTGGGTGTCACTTTAAACATACAGAAACCTGCTTGCTGGAGGAGGAGCACCTTCCTGAGGATCAGGTGCACATCTGAAGGAATGAGCTCATCCTTCTAGACAGACCTGCTCCAGACGCTGAGTGAATGTTTTCCTAATTGCAAGTCCTGCAGCTGGGAGAAGCAGGAAATGGTTGAAGCTTCAGGTACTTTGTGAGTAGCAAGAATATGGAAGCTATTTTGGGACTCAGAATGTGTGGCTGTGAATATCAGGTTGAAGGTGACACACATGCACATTCAATCTTTCTCTCAGTCGAGGATTGCAGTGAAGTGTGTGGTGGGTTGAGAAAAGCTCTGGTCATTCTAACTTTATTCCAGTGATTCTTTTTGAGGTGATGTAATAATTTGTTTTCTATACTGTCTTGTTTGGTTTTGCTGCTTTGGAAAATAAGAATCTTGAGGGCTTGCCCTGGCCAAGTAGCTCAGTTGGTCAGAGTGTTGTCCAGTATACCAAGGTTGCATGTTTGATTCCTGGTCAGAGCACATAAAAGAATCAATCAATGAATGTATAAATCAGTAGAATAACAAACTGATGTTCTCTCTGTCTCTCTCTCTATCTTCTTCTTCTCTCTCTAAAAGCAATCAATTAAAAAAAAAAAAAAAGAATCCTGAGGGCTCTTTTTCAATTTCCAAGGATATGACTTTTTTTTTTTTTTTTTTAGCTCTGGTTGATGGGACTTATTCCATTTTTGAAGTCCACTGTGCTGAATTTCAGGACCCTATGCATGATTCTATTTTGTTTTGTATTAAATTATCTAAATTATTCACTTTAATAAGCCTCTTTTAAATGAAATTGGTTTTAAAAAGAAATACCAATTTTATTTTTTATTAAACATTTATTTTGAAGTAATTCTAGATTCACATGGAATTAGAGAGATCTGTTGTATGCCTTTCCCAGTTTCCCCAATGGTAACATCTTCCAAAACTGAAGTGCAATATTACAACCAAGTATTGACATTGATACAGTGAAGGTAAAGAATATTTTCTTCACAGGATCTATGTTATTGCTCTTTTATAGCCACACCCATTTCTTTTGTATCTTTCCCCCCTCTTAACCCCTATCAACCACTAATGGCAAAATCTATGTAAAAAAATTTTTTTATTATTTTTTTTTAGAGAGAGAGGAAGGGAGAGGGAGAGAGAAACATCAATGTGAGAGCGAAACGTTGTTTGGCTGCCTCCTGTATGCCCCTTACCAGGAATAGAGCCCACAACCGAGGCATGTGCCTTGACTGGGAATAGAAACTGGCAAACTTTCCATGTGTAGGTGATGTCTGACCAACTGAGACACATCAGCCAGGGCTTTGAAAATCAATTTTTAAGCCAGAAATTTTATGTGCAATCTTCAGTAGTTTTTAAAAAATATATATTTTTATTGATTTCAGAGAGGAAGGGAGAGGGAAGAGAGTGATAGAATATCAATGACATGAGAGAATCATTGATTAACTGCCTCCTGCAGGCCCCCTACTGGGGGTCAAGCCCACAACCCAGGCATGTGCCCTTGACTGGAATCGAACCTGGGACCCTTCAGTCTGCAGGCCAAAGCTCTATCCACTGAGCCAAACCAGCTAGGGCAATAGTAGTTTTGTATTAGAGATCCACATGGCTTTATGAAAAGAGCCCTAGACTGCAATAGGAGATTTTGGTTCATTGTAGCTCTTTGACCTTGGGCAAATAATTTTAATATATCTGTGCTTCAGTTTCCTTATATATAAAACTAGTGGCCCGGTGCATGAAATTCATGCACATTAAAAGGGGATTAATTAGAGGAAATATTTTAATATTGCTATTTGTCCTTTCTCTATAATAGAAGTGTCAGAGATGAAAGAAAATTAGTAAAATGTATATGAAAATCTTCCTCCTGTCAGAGTCTGGGACACGCCACGGAACCCAGAGTCAAGTCCCTGCCCACCCACGGCACTTCAAAATCGTGCGAGGCCCAGGCCCAGCTGGCTCCACCCCCATTGGGCAAGATCCAGACCCAGTCAACCCCACCCTTGTCAAGCCCCGTTGGGCAGGGGGCATAGCCTTAGGTTTCCTGGTCCAGCGCTGGGGTGGGGGGGCGGGGAAGCATAGCCTCAGGTCTCCCGTCAAGCCTTGCCAGGTGTGGGGCACAGCCTCAGGTCCCTCAGGTTCCCCGGCCCCGGGGGGCGTGGCCTGAGGTCCCCCATCAAGCCCTGCCAGGTGGGGGGTGTGGCATGAAGTCCCCTGGCCTGGTGCCAGGGCGGGGGGGGGCACAGCCTGAGGTCCCCTGTCAAGCCTCACCGGGCAGGGGGCGCAGCCTCAGGTCCCCTGCCCGGGCCAACACCAAGCAGCCTCAGGTCCCTGCTGATTGCTTGTTAAGGCTCGTTACGGGAACTTGGCCTCCACTATAGGCACAGCCATATTGTGTTACGGAAACCCCTTATCCGCTGTGGGCACCGCCACCTTTGTGACAGTCAATTTGCATATTCCCTCTTTATTAGATAGGATAGGATAATGGTATATTAATTTTATCTAACCTACTTATAGGATTTTTTAGAAATTATAAAGTTCTTTAGCCCAGCCAGTGTGCCTCAGTGGTTGAGCATCAACCCATAAACCAGGAAGTCGCAGTTCGATTCCCACTCAGGGCACATGCTGGAGTTATGGGCTCAATCCCCAGTGTGGGGCATGCAGGAAGCAGTTGATCAACTAGTTCCTTAAAAAAATAAGTATTATGTATATACAACAAAGAATTTTTGAAGGATTATGGATTTAAAACATGAATTTTAAAATAATAAAGCTTCTAGAAAAGAATGTGAAACAATATCCTTATGGAGAAAAAAAGTACTATGTAGATTATTATTAGCAGCAGGAACAATAGTTTTCAAACTAGAAAGTATATAGCAAATTGTAAACTAGAAATTGTAGCCCTAGAAATGGTAAGACTGAACATTTAAAAATGAATTTAAGTCTTAAGGCTCAATTGAATTTCAGAGTACTGAATTAATTAATTAGCTAATTATCTCAGAGCCACTATTGTTAATCATAAATCATAAAAACCAGAGAGAGGCAAATGTTCTGATATACAAAGTGAGGAAAGTAGTTGGAAAACTACAAACCTGTGAAAATTGATATTAATCCTGGGAAAATTCAATTACAAATGATTAAACTCAGTTGATATGGAGTATTAAAAAGTTAGCATGCACCCTGGCTGGTGTGGCTCAGTTGGTCGAACACTGTTCCATGTACTGAAAGGTTGCTGGTTTGATCCCTGGTCAGGGCACATACCCAGGTTGCGGGTTTGATCTCCAGCCGGGTGCGTACAGGAGGCAACTGATAGATGTTTCTCTCCCTATCTCTTCCTGCCTTTCCCTCTAAAAATTCAATAAAGCTAGGTCCACGTGGCTCAGTGGTTGAGTGTCGACCTAGGAACCTGGAGGTCCCGTTTTGATTCCCAGTCGGGACACATACCATCGGGGCACATACCCCGATTGTGGGCTTGATCCACAGTGTGGGGCGTGCAAGAGGCAGCTGATCCATGATTCTCATCGCTGATGTTTCTATCTCTCTCTCCCTATCCCTTCCTCTCTGAAATCAATAAAAATATTAAAAAAATATTTTTAAAAAAGTATCTTAAAAAAAAAAAAGCATGGGTTGATTTATTATAACAAATTCCTTCTGTTTCTATTCTTGAATCCTATACTTCTATTTTTATTTAGAATTATGAGGTTAGTAGATCTAGTTATAGATATAATCCTACAGTTTCATATTCTTTCATGATACATTTGTGGCTGATATATAATTAGATATGATTTGGTTGATTAAATGAATGTGTAAAAACTTGAATAATTGTACCCACTTAGACTCTTAATTTCACCAGGGTAGTCTCTGGTGGATTATCTTTGGACTTTGGAGAGAGTAGAAATTATTTTTTAAAATATATTTTATTGATTTTTTTACAAAGAGGAAGGAAGAGGGATAGAGAGCTAGAAACATCAATGAGAGAGAAACATGGATCAGCTGCCTCCTGCACATCCCCCACTGGGGATGTGCCTGCAACCAAGGTACATGCCCTTGACCGGAATCGAACCCGGGACCCTTCAGTCCGCAGGCCGACGCTCTATCTACTGAGCCAAACTGGTTTCGGCTAGAGTAGAAATTTTAAAAAATCATATTAATCAGATATATAATTTGCAAAGCTGCAAGAGTAGTTAATATGACAGATGAATAAAGCCTTTAAAATTATATCTATAGCCCAACCGGTGTGGCTCAGTGGTTGAGCATCAACCTGTGAACAAGGAGGTCATAGTTAGATTCTCAGTCAGGGCACGTACCTGGGTTATGGGCTCGATACCCCAGTAAGGGGCATGCAGGAGGCAGCTGATCAATGATTCTCTCTCATCATTGATGTTTCTATCTCTCTCTTCCTCTCCCTTACTCTCTGAAATCAATAAAAAAATATTTTAAAAAACTTATATCCATAGGATGAAATCATGGGCTCAAATTGAAATTAAATTTAATTCAGAACCTGAAATGCTCAAGAACAGTATGAGGAGGAGCTGGTTGGGCAGCAGGTCATATGAATAATATCAGGGAATTTTGGTTAATCACAAATGTAGCAGGAACTGCCTATGCAATGTAGCAGCTAAAAACACCTTCAGCTATATTACCAAGAGTTTATCCAGGTCACAAAAGTATTGGTTCCAATATATTTTTGTACTAGATTGGAAACACATTTTGTATATTGATTTTTTTAAATGGACACTGACAAAGTTGAGAGCATTTCAAGGAAGGTACACAGAACCATAAATGGTCTGCAAACCATTTATATAGGAAACTTGGGATTTGGAGAAGGGAGTGTTGAGAAATTTTAAAACTTAAAATAAAGAACACAACCCCATAAAAACAAATATTCATGGTCCTACCAGAATTAAGTACTTTAACATTTGTTTTTCTTCTCCTCTATCTTAGAAATAAAACACTATAAAGCCAAAGCCTCTTCTTCTCCTCCCCTACAAGGAACATCCATCCATTCATTCATTCTTTGTTAATCCTCACTTGAGGGTATTTTTTCCATTGATTCTTTTTAAAATATATATATTTTATTGATTTTTTACAGAGAGGAAGGGAGAGGGAGAGAGAGTTAGAAACATCTATGAGAGAAAAACATTCATCAGCTGCCTCCTGCACACCCCCTACTGGGGATGTGGCCGCAACCAAGGTACATACATGCCTTTGACCGAAATCGAACCTGGGACCCTTCAATCTGCAGGCCCATGCTCTATCCACTGAGCCAAATTGGTTAGGGCCCATTGATTCTTTTAGAGATAGTGGAAGGGAGGAGGAAGGGGCAGAGAGAGAGAGAGAGAAAAAGAGAGAGAGAAAAAGAATCATCCACATGAGATACATTGATTGGTTGCCTCCCACACATGCCCCAACCTGGCTGGAGATCAATCCTGCAACCCAGGTATGTGCCCTTGACTGGGAATCCATTAACGACCCTTCCAAGCACTGGCTGATGCTCCAACCACTGAACCACACAGGCCAGGGTAGGAACTCTTATATTAATCAAAGTAATACTTGTGCATAGTTTTTTTCTCTCTAAAATCTTTTCAACTTCTTAATTGAAACAATGTTAAATTTACATCAAGGTGCAAAAGTGGTATAAAGAATTCCCATATGCCCTTTTCCCAGTTTCCCCTAATATTAACATGTTTTTTTTTTCCATTTGATCCTTTTTAAAAAAATTCTTTATTCTTGAAAGTATTACATATGACTCCTTTTTCCCCCATTGACCTCTCCCAGCCTGCTCCCGCCTCCCAGCACAGGCCCTCACCCCCTTGTTGTCTGTGTCGATTAGTTATGCTTATATGCATGCATACAAATGTTTTGGTTGATCTCTTACTGCCCTCCTCCCACCCTCCCCTGCCTTCCCTCTGAGGTTTGACAGTCTGTTCTATGCTTCTATGTCTCTGGATCTATTTTTGTTTATCAGTTTATGGTGTTCATTATATTCCACAAATGAGTGAGATCATGTGATACTTACCTTTCTCTGACTGGCTTATTTCGCTTAGCATAATGCTCTCCAGGTCCATCCATGCTGTTGCAAATGGTAAGAGTCTTTTTTTTTTTACAGCAGGGTAGTATTCCATTGTGTAGATGTACCACAGTTTTTTAATCCACTCATCTGCTGATGGGCACTTAGGCTGTTTCCAAATCTTAGCTGTTATAAATTGTGCTGCTATGAACATAGGGGTGCATATATCTGATTGGTGTTTCTGATGTCTTGGGATATGTTCTTAGAAGTGGGATTACTGGGAACATGTGCAATTTCTTTTTTTACTACTTTTTTTGAAATATTTTTTATTGATTTCAGAAAGGAAGAGAAAGGGAGAGAGAGAGAGAAAGAGAGAAATATCAATGATGAGAGACAATCATTGATCGGCTGCCTCCTGCACACCCTCTACAGGGGATCAAGCTTGCAACCCAGGCTTGACTGGAATCGAACCCAGGACCATTCAGTCTGCAGGCTGACGCTCTATCCACTGAGCCAAACCAGCTAAGGCCATGTGCATAGTTTTAAAAATTCAAATAGTGTTATGCTCTGGCTGGTGGCTCAGTTGATTGGAACACCAAAAGGTTGAGAGTTTGATTATCAGTCAGGACACATATCTATCTAGGTTGCAGGTTCCATCCCTGGTTGGTGCGCATACAGGAGGCATCTGATTGATATTTCTCTTTCACGTTGATGTTTCTTTTTCTCTCTCCTTCCCCTTCTCTCTAAAAATAAATAAAACATATCCTTGGTGAGGATTAAAAATAAAAATTCAAATAGTGTTATATGCTTAGAAGGAAAAATGAGTTATCCCATCCCTTGAGGCAACCATATTCACTTGCCTGAAATATTTCTAATAGCATAATTTATCACATAATATAAAGTGCTAAACATATAAAGTGCCATATGGTTTTGCCTCTTTTCTTTTCTTTTTTTTTAAATTGATGTGAGAGAGGAAGGGAGAGGGAGAAAGAGAGAAACATTCATTGGTTGCCTCCCCATGTGCTCCCACTGGGTATCAAACTCAAAACTTGGATATGTGCTGACCCGGAATCAAACAGTAACCCTTCGTGAGCTCTAACCAACTGAACCACACTGGCCAGGGCAGTTTTGTCTCTTTCATGCATATATGTCTTTTCCCTTATAGTCTCAATATAATTATGTAATTTGGAGGATCAAATAATTATTTATTGTTTGCATATACAGATATTGAGCCTGAGCTATATAATATACAATGATTATAATTTTCTTTTTAAAATAAAGTTATATAGGTTGTAGGTGTACAATTTTATATCATTTGCATATTATATTACTAGATATGCAAATGATATATTATAAAATTGTACATGTGCATGAAATTCATGCACGGATAGGATCCCTAGGCCTGGCCAGTGATCAGGGCTGATTGGGGCCTTCTGGCTGCTGGCCAGGGCCTTCCTTCCGGCTGGCTGGGGTCTCCCTTCCCTGGCTGCTGGCTGCTGGCGGGGGGGCCTTCTTTCATTCCATGCCGCCCTCTGGTGGCCAGCACACATCATAGTGAGTGACTAAACTCTCGGTTGAACTCCTCAGGGGACAATTGCATATTAGGCTTTTATATATATATAGAAATGTTCACTACCCCAAGTTAAATCTGCTGCCATCAACATTTATCCCTCTTTTACCATCTTCTACCTCTCCTCACCCCCCTTTCCTTCTGGTAATCACCGTACTGTTGTCTATGTGTATGAGGTTTTCGTTGTGTGTGGGGTTTTTTTCTTCTCAATCCCTTCACCTTTTTTTTTTAACCAACTCCCCTTTGACAGCTGTCAGTCTAGTTCTCTGTATTTATGAGTCTGTTTATATTTTGTATGTTAGTTTATTTTGTTCATTAGATTCCACATGTAAGTGAAGTCATATGGTACTTTCTTTCTCTGACTGCCTTTTTTCACTGAGCATAATACTCTCCAGGTCCATCTATACTGTCCAAATAGTAAGACTTCCTTCTTTTTTTATGGCCAAGTGGTATTCATTCCATTGGGTACTAGTAAATATACCACAGCCTTAAAATTTCTTTCTTTTTTTTTTTTAATTTAATAAATCTTTATTCAGATTATTACAATTGTTTCTCCTTTGCCCCCTCATAGCTCCCCTCCACCCAGTTCCCACCCCACCTTCTGCCCCTTACCTTCCCCGCACTGTCCTCATCCATAGGTGTATGATTTTTGTCCAGTCTCTTCCTGCACCCCCTCATACCCCTTTCCCCCTGAGAATTATCAGTCCACTCCCTTTCTATGCCCCTGATTCTATTACATTCACCAGTTTATTCTGTTCCTCAGGTTTTTAATTCACTTGATTTTTAGGTTCACTTGTTGATAGATATGTATTTGTTGTTCATAATTTTTATCTTTACTTTTTTCTTCTTCTTCTTCTTAAAGGATACCTTTCAGCATTTCATATAATACTGGTTTGGTGGTGATGAACTCCTTTCGCTTTTTCTTATCTGTGAAGCTCTTTATCTGCCCTTCAATTCTGAATGATAGCTTTGCTGGGTAGAGTAATCTTGGTTGTAGGTTCTTGCTATTCATCGCTTTGAAAATTTCTTGCCACTCCCTTTTGGCCTGCATAGATTCTGTTGAGAAATCAGCTGACAATCTTATGGGTGCTCCGTTGTAGGTAATTAACTGTTTTTGTCTTGCTGCTTTTAATATTCTCTCTTTGTCTTTTGCCCTTGGCATTTTAATTATGATGTGTCTTGGTGTGGTCCTCTTTGGATTCCTTTTGTTTGGGGTTCTGTGCGCTTCCTGGACTTGTAAGTCTTTTTCTTTCACCAGGTGGGGGAAATTTTCAGTTATTATTTCTTCAAATAGGTTTTCAGTATCTTGCTCTCTCTCTTCTTCTGGCACCCCCATAATTCTGATGTTGGTACGCTTGAAGTTGTCCCAGAGGCTTCTTACACTATCTCAACTTTTTGGATTCTTTTTTCTTTTTCGGTTGAGTGTTTTTTGCTTCTTTGTATTTCAACTCTTTGACTTGATTCTTGCGTTCCTCTAGTGTGTTGTTGGGTCTCTGTATAATATTTTTTTATTTCAGTCAGTGTATGTTTAATTTGTAGTTGGTCCTTTTTCATATCTTCGAGGGTCTCGTTATATTTATCAGCCTTTTCTAGGATACTCTTGAAAAGCCTTATAACCGTGGTTTTGAATTCTATATCCAGTCATTTGTTTTCCTCCACTTCTTTCATTTGTGATCTGTTTCTTTGTCGCCGCATTTTCACTGCTTCCCTGAGTTGGTAGGGTAGCTTTGTGTGCTAGGTTTCCTATATGGCCCAGTGGGTCGGCCTCCCAGTTACCTGAAGTGGACACTCTTGGTGCACCCCTTTGTGGACTGTGTGTACAGCCTTGTTGTAGTTAAGCCTTGATTGTTGTTGGTATCACTGGGAGGAATTGACCTCCAGGCCAGTTGGCTGTGAGGATCAGCTGTGTCTATGCTGGGAGAACTTCTGTGCTGGAGACAGCCTTATAGGATTAGACTTGCCAAATTGCAAAAGCCTCTGTGCTCAGCTTGGATGGGGTGGAGTCTCAGGGCGGAGCAAACAGTCTTGGCTTCCCGTCAGCCCTGCCCTTGTGTGCGCATGCCTCTAGACCTCTGGCTTCCCCGGCTCCCGAGCCTCCGCCTGAGAGTCCAGATTCCCCCCACAAGAGCGTGGGTCCCCAGGGGCTCACCTGGAACTGGGGTTCAGTGCAGTCAGAACTGGCGTTCAGTGCATTCAGGAGCCTCCAACTCCCTTCTGCTAGGGAAAGCCTGTGGCAACCTCTGCAGTCTTTGTGCACACTGGCATGCACGCCTCCAGATCCCTGCCCGCCGCGGCTCCTCCTGCCCCCCCCCCCAGATTTCCAAGTCTCCGAGTGCCTTTCTCTCTACCTGACAGTCCAGACTCCCCCTGTATGAGCCTGGGTCCATGGGGTTTCATCCGGAACTGGGGTTCAGTGCATTCGGAACTGGGGTTCAGTGCAGTTGGGGGCTTCCTTCCCCCTCCCACCAGAGAATGTCAGCCAGGCTCTCAGCCGCCCTTCCTCTCTGTGCGCACAAAGACCCTTTCCTGTACCTCAACCCTTTGCCATCCCTCCAGTTCTCCGTGAGCTTTTCTCTTTCCTTCTAGTTGTAGAATTTCCACTCAGCCAGCCTTCCTGTGGTTCTGGATGGTGTCCATTCTGTCTTTTAGTTGTAGTTTTGAAATTGTTGTGCGAGACAGAAGTTTAGGTGCTTACCTATGCCGCCATATTGGTTTCTCCCACAGAAATTCTTATGTCTGTGTGTCTGCTTGTTTCCTGCTTGCCTACCTCACCACACTGTGGGCCCTGTTGGGATGGGTCCCAGGTCTATCAAAGCCCCTTTCCTCCCATCCCTGAGCCTGGAAGGAGTCTGGCAGCTGGACTTTCCTACTCCCCCAGGCTCTGAAAAAAATTTCTTTCTACCTAACATTTATTTTATTTTATATTGTTTCTTTTCATTGAATTTATTGGGTGACAGAGTGGCATGTGGTAATTTTACATGAGGCCCTAGCCAGTTTGGCTCAGTGGATAGAGTGCTGGCCTGCAGACCGAAGGGTCCCGGGTTTGATTCCGGTCAAAGACATGTACCTCAGTTGCAGGCTCCTCCCCAGCCCAGGCCCTGGTCAGGGTTCGTGCAGGAGGCAGCCAATCGATGTGTTTCTCTCACATTGATATTTCTCTCTGCTTTCCCTCTTTCTTCAACTCTCTCTAAAAAATAAATGGAGGAATATCCTCAGGTGAGGATTGAAAAGAAAAAATTTTAAATGAGGTGTTCAGGGAGTCCCTTTGAGGAGAGTAACATTTAAGTAGAGAGCTGAATGAAGCGAAGGAGCAGGCTATTCAAAGAGCTGGGGAATGGGCATTCAATGGAGAGGGATTAGCAAGTGAAAAATCCTTGAGAGAGGAACTAGCTTGGCATCTTTAAAAAATGATAGGTAGAGTGCAATAAAGATGAAATTATTGAGAGAAGTAGGGGCTGTATCATGAGGGATATGATTCAGAATGTAATGGTATGACATTAAAATTTTTTATGTGGAGTAATGATTTCATTTTTAAATCCTCACCAGAGAATGTGTTTTTATTGATTTTTAGAGAGAGGAAGGACAAGAGAGAAAAAGGAACATTAATGTGAGAGAGAAATATCAATTGGCTGCCTCCCATATGCGCGCCAGACATGGGGTCGAACCTGCAACCTTTTGGTGTATGGGGATGCTCTAACCAATTGAGCCACCAGGCTAGGGCTGATTTTTTAAAAAATATATTTTATTGTTTTTTTACAGAGAGGAAGAGAGAAGAACAGAGAGTCAGAAACATCGATGAGAGAGAGACATTGATCAGCTGCCTCCTGCACACCCCCTACTGGGGATGTGCCCGCAACCCAGGTACATGCTCTTGACCAGAATCGAACCTGGGACCCCTCAGTCCGCAGACTGACACTCTATCCACTGAGCCAAACTGGTCAGGGCAATTTTTTTTAAAAATACATTTTTATTGATTTCAGAGAGGAAGGGAGAGGGAAAGAGAGCTAGAAACATCAATGATGAGAGAGAATCATTGATTGGCTGCCTCCTGCCCACCCCCCACTGGGGATTTAGTCTGCAACCCAGGCATGTGCCCTTGACCGGAATCGAACCTGGGACCTTTCAGTCCGCAGGCCGACGCTCTATCCACTAAGCCAAACCGTCTAGGGCGAGCTGATTTTTTTTTAATGTTGTGTTTTTGTTTTAAATATCTTTTTATTGATTTCAGGGAGGAAGGGAGAGGGAGAGAGAGATAGAAACATCACTGATGAGAATCATTGATTGGTTGCCTCCTGCATAATACTGGGGGTTGAGCCCCCAACCTGGGCATACGCCCTGACCGGAAATCAAACTGTGACCTCCTGGTTCATACATTGATGCTCAACCACTGAGCCACACCAGCTTGGCTCATTTTATTTTTTTTAAAGATGATTCTGATTGTTGTGTGAAGAAGTGGTTGTAATGGAAGCAAGGAGACCAGATAGAAGACTATTGCAGTCTTCTAGGTAATATCCTAGGTGACTCTGTTAGGATGTTCGCAGTGCAGGTGGTGAGAAGGGATATGTTTTGAGAGTTTTAAGTCAGCTTCTGAGTAAGTATCCAGGGAAAGATGCTCAAAAAGTATGTGGGGGAATGTTTGTAATTATTTAGAAAAGGGTGTGCCCAGCAAGTATCACTCCAGCTTGCCTTGTTCATCTGTTTTGTCTTTTCAGCCAGACATAAGACATGTACTCTGATTTTTGCTGCTGTGCTATTTTGGTGGCATTTTCAACCTTATTTTTGTCAAAGTGAATTATCGGTGTCTATCCACTTTGGACATATATGTATTTGGTGGTATTACTGTTGACTTCTTAACTAGGGAAATGGTTATTGCATTCTGTACCAAGTTAAATGACAACGTCAGAGAATAGAATGCACCGACAACCTGATTTTCTTTGCTTATGTATTTTAAAAAGTGATTAAAAATCTCGTATGCACAGAAGTTGCTTGCCAAACATTTGAAGCCATCTAGTTTTACCAGGTGGCAGCTGCTGTTATTTGTAGAGATCCAATTTAAACAATAGACATGAAACAGGGTCCTGTCCTTGTTTTGCAAAAGGGGAAACTGTGACTTACATACACACACACACACACACACACACACACACACACACAGCTTTATTGAGATATAATTTACAAACCATACAAGTCAGCCATTTAAAGTGTACAATTCAATCGTTATTAATATATTCACAGAGTTGAACAGCCATCGCCACAATCAATTTTAGAACATTTCTGTCATCCCCAGAAGAAACACTTTACCTATTAACAGTTACTTTCTATTTCCTTTACACCTCTTCTCAGCCCTAGGTAACCATGAATCTACTTCCTATCTCTATGGTTTGCCTATTCTGAACATTTCATATAATTTTAATCATATAATAGATGGTCTTTTGTGACCAGCTTTCACTTTGGATAATATTTTCAAGGTTTATATATGTTGTAGCATGTATTGTACTTCATTCTTATTATGGCTAAATAATATTAGACTGTATGAATAACCACGTTTTATTTATCTGCCAGTTGATGTATATTTGAATTTCCACTTTTTGGCTATCATGAAAAATTCTGTTATGCACACTGGTGTATAAGTTTTTAAGTGCATATAAATTTTAATTTCTTTTAGCATATATCTAGAAGTAGCATTGCTGGGTCATATGTTAACTCTATGTTTAATCTTTTGAGCATCTGCCAGACTGTTTTCAAAAGTGGCTGTATCATTTTACATTTACAGTAGCAATTTAGGAGAGTTTAGATATCTCCACATTTGTGCCAACTCTTGTGTGAAGAGGTATCTCATTGTGGTTTTGATTTTCATTGTGTTTTAATTTAATTAATCTGTGTTTGTTTGTTATTGTGGGGAAGGAAGAAATTTTCCTCTACTTGTATGGACTCTTCCATAAGAATCGACATAAGACAGATTAATAAGAGAAAATAACCAAATTTCATTGCATATGTACATTTGGAAACCTCATATACATGAAAGGTTCAGAGACAGAAAGTTAAAATGTATGGCAATCTGAGTTTAAGGTTGAGGTAAGGCGCCTGAGCCTCAGAGGGAGGAAGGTCATTCTTAGGACAGTAAGATGAGCAGAAGTTCAATAATTAGATGTTTGCCCTGCCTCATAGATAGGTCATAAAAAGTTATTTCTGATAATAATCCTTATTATGAGCAAGGCCCACAATTTAAATTCTTTAATGGAGAGGTAAAAGTTTCTCTTGGGCCTGCAGGGTCTTGACTGCCTTCAGCTCAAAACAATCCAGTGTCAACAGGCCTCTTGGGGAGGCCTCTTCTAAACCCCTTCATTATTATGAAACTATTTTTACAACAGTTTTAGATATACAAAAAAATTGAGTGGATAGTGGAGAGAGTTCCCATATGTCCCTATCCCAATAGTTTCCCCTATTATTAACATCTTACATTAGTATTGTATATTTGTTGCAATTAAGGAACCAATATTGATATGTTATAGTTAGCTAAAGTCCATAGATAATTCAGATTTCTTCCATTTTTATCTAATGTCTTTGTTCTGTTTCCATCTAAAATTTCACATTATTTGTCATGTCTCCTTAGGCTCCTCTTAGCTGTAAATTTCTCACACTTTGTTTTCTGGTGACTTTAACAGTATTGGGAAGTACTAGTCAAATATTTTGCAAGATACCCCTCTATTGGAATTTGATACTTTTCTCATGATTAGACTAGGGTTATCAGTTTTGGGGAGGAAGATCACAGAGATACAGTGCCATTCTCATCACATCATATCAAGGGTACATATTATCAACATGATTTATCATTGTTAATATTGACCTTGATCACCTGGCTAAGACACTAGTTGTTAGGGTTCTCTACTGTAAAGTCACTCTTCCTGCTCTCTTCATATTCTGTTGTTGAGCAGCTTTTCATGTGTTTACTATCCATTTGTATATCTCTGGAGAAATGTATGTTAAGGTCCTTTTTTTAATTGGGATTAAAAAAAAATACCAATTCTAAAATTGGGTTGTTTTTATTACTTAGTTGTAAGTGTTCTTTATATATTCTAAATACAAATCCCTTACTAGATATACAATTTGCAAATATTTCCTCCCATTATTTGGGGTGTCTCATTACTTTTTTGATGATATCCATTGAAGCATAAAAGTTTTAATTTTGATGAAGTACAATGTATCTATTGTTCTTTTGCTATTTGTGTCATATCTAAGACTTTGCCTAACCTAAGAGCATGAAGATATATATATGGTTATATATTTTTTAATATGTTTTTATTGATTTTAGATAGAGAGGAAGGGAGAGGAAGAGAGATACCTCAATGTGAAAGAGAAACATCTATGTTGCCTCCTGAATGTACCCTGACCAGGGATTGAACCCACAAGCTGGGTATGTGCCCTGACCAGGAATCAAACCAGTGACCTTTCGGTGCATAGGATGATGCTCAATCAATTGTCACACCAGCCAGGGCTTATATTTTCTTCTGAAATTTTATAGTTTTAGCTCTTTCATTTAGATTTTTAAAAAATATATTTTTTATTGATTTCAGAAAGGAAGGGAGAGGGAAAGATAGCAACATCAATGATTAGAAAGAATCATTGATTGGCTGCCTCCTGCACACCCCCCACTGTGGATTGAGCCTGCAACCCAGGCATGTGCCCTTGACCGGAATTGAAGCCGGGACCCTTTAGTCTACAGGCAGATGCTCTGTCCACTAAGCCAAATCAGCTAGGGCTCATTTAGATTTTATTTTCCGATTTGGCTTCTGCTATGAAGCCACTCAGCTCCTGTCTTTACTGCCAAAATCAACATTATCATTAGCATTTCAGAAGTAAAAACCAATAATAGTGGTTTTGCTTTGGGTTACTCCAAGAGGGAGTCACCTTTGTTTTTCCTGGAGAAATTCTGTTTGTCTTTTAAGCAAATTGTTCTTTAATTAAATTGAATATTCTGCTGTATCCTACCCTGCTTGCTTATGGAGACCAATACTGAAAGGCTGTGAGATCTGACCAGATAGAACTTTTCAGCCTATGTTCCTTCATCGCCCACCCCATTTCTCTTGACTGCTTTATTTAAATCTTAAAGGTAGGTTCTTTTTTTTTTTTTTTAATAAATCTTTATTGTTCAGATTATTACAAGAGTTCCTCTTTTTTCTCCCCCCATAGCTCCCCTTCACCTGATTCCCCACCCCACCCCATGCTCTTACCCCCCCCCCCACTGTCTTCATCCATAGGTATAAGATTTTTTTTTTTTTTTCCCACAGGAAACATATCAGTTATTTAATCGGGTTCTTATAAGAAATTCAGAACACCAGTTTGTGAGGATAAAGCCCATTGGTGAGAGCGAACAGAGAGCGGAGGTAGCCCTGGAGCTGAGGAACAGCTTTGATTTTTGGCAGAATTTGAGAGTCCACAGCTTTCTGGTCAACCTTACGCTGTTCTGTAATCTCGTATTTCTCTTTCTCTGTGTCGAAGATCTCACCCTCCTGGTGTCTGGGCTTGCGCAGCTTCTTCTTCTTGAAGTAAGCATCAGTGAGATGTTTGGGGATTTTCACACCACTGATATCAATTTTGGTGGAGGTGGCGATGACAAATTTCTGGTGTGTTCTACGAAGAGGAACTCGATTGAGGGACAGAGGTCCAGTCACAAGTAGCAAGCCACTGCTCAGCTGCTTCAGGAAAACCACCCTCTTGCCTCTGTGGCGCCCGGTGAGGATGATCAGAATGGTCCCAGGAGTGATGCTGGCCCGCAGTCTCCTCACATGCTGACTAAAGGGTTTCTTGCCATGGCTCAACAGCTTTCGAGGCACGTCTTCAGTAGGATAATATCTAGGCATTTTGCGGAGTTTAACCACTCGGGTACCACCATTAATGTCGCCACCAACTGGTTTTGTGACAGTAGCAAGAACTTTCTCCTTCTTTTTCTTTTCAATCCTGGATTTAGGGGCCGAATACTTCCTCTTGTACATGGCCTTTCTCGAATACATAGCCGACCGGGAATATCTGCCAATTCCTCTGACGAGGACAGGGTTTCGGCTGCAGTGGGGCTTCCCCTTCTTAGGCGCCTTAACCTTGCCGCCCGCATCAGCCTTCTTCTTGGCTTCAGGTTTCTTCTCCTTAGTATCCGGCTTCTTCTCCTTAGTATCCGCCTTCTTCTCCTTAGTATCCGGCTTCTTCTCCTTAGTATCCGGCTTCTTCTCCTTAGTATCCGGCTTCTCAGTTTTCTTTTCACCCGCCATCTTGCAAGATGGGAAAGAGAACTAAGGCGAGGTATAAGATTTTTGTCCAATCTCTTCCTGCACTCCTCACATCCCCTTCCCCCTGAGAATTGTCAGTCCACTCCCTTTCTATATCCCTGATTCTATTATTCATCAGTCCATTCTGTTCTTTAGATTTTTTATTCACTTGATTTTTAGATTCACTTGTTGGTAGGTATGTATTTGATGTCATTTTGTTGTTCATAATTTTTATCTTTACCTTTTTCTTCTTCTTCCTCTTCTTAAAGAATACCCTTCAGCATTTCATGTAATCCTGGTTTGGTGGTGATGAACTCCTTTAGCTTTTTCTTGTCTGTGAAGCTCTTTATCTGACCTTTAACTCTGAATGATAGCTTTGCTGGGTAGAGTAATCTTGGTTGTAGGTTCTTGCTCTTCATCACTTTGGATATTTCTTGCCACTCCCTTCTGGCCTGCATAGTTTCTGTTGAGAAATCAGCTGACAGTCGTATGGGTACTCCCTTGTAGGTAACTAACCGTTTTTCTCTTGCTGCTTTCAAGATTCTCTCTTTGTCTTTTGCCCTTGGAATTTTAATTATGATGTGTCTTGGTGTGGTCCTCTTTGGATTCCTTTTGTTTGGGGTTCTGTGCGCTTCCTGGACTTGTAAGTCTATTTCTTTCACCAGGTGGGGGAAGTTTTCGGTCATTATTTCTTCAAATAGGTTTTCAATATTTTGCTCTCTCTCTTCTTCTGGCAGCCCAAAAATTCGGATGTTGGTACACTTAAAGTTGACCCAGAGGCTCCTTACACTATCTTCATATTTTTGGATTCTTTTTTTCTTTTTGTTTTTCTGGTTGGTTTTTTTTTTGTTTCCTCATATTTCAGATCTTTGGTTTAATTCTTGGGGTACGTTGATCTACAGTTGAGTTTCTTTTTTTTCTTTTTTTTAATAAATCTTTATTGTTCAGATTATTACAGGTGTTCCTCTATTTTTTCCCCCATAGCTCCCCTCCACCTGATTCCCTACCCCACCCCATGCCCTTACCCCCTGCCACTGTCTTCATCCATAGGTATAAGATTTTTGTCCAATCTCTTCCCGCACCCCTCACACCCTCTTCCCCCTGAGAGTCGTCAGTCCACTCCCTTTCTATGTCCCTGATTCTATTATATTCACCAGTCCATTCTGTTCTTCAGATTTTTTATTCACTTGATTTTTAGATTCACTTGTTGGTAGGTATGTATTTGATGTCATTTTGTTGTTCATAATTTTTATCTTTACCTTTTTCTTCTTCTTCCTCTTCTTAAAGAATACCCTTCAGCATTTCATGTAATCCTGGTTTGGTGGTGATGAACTCCTTTAGCTTTTTCTTGTCTGTGAAGCTCTTTATCTGACCTTCAACTCTGAATGATAGCTTTGCTGGGTAGAGTAATCTTGGTTGTAGGTTCTTGCTGTTCATCACTTTGAATATTTCTTGCCACTCCCTTCTGGCCTGCATAGTTTCTGTTGAGAAATCAGCTGACAGTCATATGGGTACTCCCTTGTAGGTAATTAACTGTTTTTGTCTTGCTGCTTTTAATATTCTCTCTTTGTCTTTTGCCCTTGGCATTTTAATTATGATGTGTCTTGGTGTGGTCCTCTTTGGATTCCTCTTGTATGGGGTTCTGTGCACTTCCTGGACTTGTACGTCTATTTCTTTCACCAGGTAGGGAAAGTTTTCTGTCATTATTTCTTCTAATAGGTTTTCAATATTTTGCTCTCTCCCTTCTTCTGGCACCCCAAAAATTCGGATGTTGGTTCGCTTAAAGTTGTCCCAGAGGCTCCTTACACTATCTTCATATTTTTGGATTCTTTTTTCTTTTTTGTTTTTCTGGTTGGATGTTTTTTGTTTCCACATATTTCAGATCTTTGGTTTGATTCTTGGGGTATGTTGATCTACAGTTGAGTTTCTGTATATTCTTTATTTCAGACAGTATATGCTTCATTTCTGACTGATCCTTTTCCATTTTTTTGGCATTCTCATTAAGCTCCTTGAAGGTCTCATCAAGTTTCTCAGCAGTTTTCAGAAGATTCTTGAGTAACCTTATAAATGTGGTTCTGAACTCTATGTCATCCAGTAGTTTGCTTTCCTCCGTTTCTTTCATTCGTGACATGTTTCTTTGTCTCCACATTTTGGCTGCTTCCCTATTGTTGATGGAGTAGCTTTGTGTGGTAGGTGACCTATAGGGGGCACTAGCTCAGCCTCCCCAATCACCTGATGTGGACGCTTTTGGTACACTCCTTTGTGGGCTGAGTGCAAAGACTTGGTGCAGTTAAGCCTTAATTGCTGTTGGTATACTGGGAGGAATTGACCTCCAGGCCAATTAGCTGTGAGCACTCACTGTGTCTATAATGGAAGAACTGCTGCACTGAAGACACACTTATGGGGCAGGACTTGTTTCAGTGGGGCTTTGGTGCTCACTGAGTCTGCCTCTTGAATGTATCACTTATGGATGTGAGGAGTTGAAATCTGGTGTCTCACTCTGACCACTAGGTACACTGGCTTCTGGATCTCCAATGGGGTGCAGGTCAGCTACTGTCTGAGGCCATCCAGCAGGAGCTACAGTGAGAGCTACAGTTTTCTCCTCTTTGCTTGGGGTTTAGAGGTTTTGGAGCTGTCTGACCCAGGCTGCAAGTTTGCTAGGTTAAGCTGCGATAGGGCGGGGCTTTCTTCTGCTAACTCTGCTGCTTGGAGCTTGGGTGGGTTTGTAGGTTGTGCAGGGCGGGGTCTCAGGGTGTCACTAGGCTAGGGCGTGGGAAACAGCAATGGCTGCTAGTTAGCCGGCTCTGTGTCCCCAAGGGTATCCGGGAGTCCCGTGCCCCAGTGCCGTAAACAATTATTCCTGCGCGCAGCTCTGCAAGTAAGCCACCCTCACTGGCAGACAGTCCAGCTTTTTCCCGTAGGAGTTTGGGTCCCCCACGTCTCCCCAGAAACTGGATTTCAGAGTAGTCGGGGGCTTGTCTCCCTTTGGGTTGACAAGCAATGCCCGCCGCCAGCCCGGATAACGCGCCTCCGTACCTCAGCTTTTCAGCGCTCGTGCACGTCTCAATGCTCTTTTCTCTTTCCTTCTAGTTGTAGAACTTCCACTCAGCCAGCTTTCCCGTGGTTCTGGGTGATAGACGTTTTGTCTTTTAGTTGTAGTTTTGAAATTGTTGTGCAAGGCAGCAGTTTAGGTGTTTACCTACGCCGCCATCTTGGATTCCCTCCTACAGTTGAGTTTCTTATATTCTTTATTTTAGACAGTGTATGCTTAATTTCTGACTGGTCCTTTTCCATTTTTTTGGCATTGTCATTAAGGTCCTTGAAGGTTTCATTAAGCTCCTCAGAGATCTCATCAAGTTTCTCGGTGGTTTTTAGAAGATTCTTGAGTAACCTTATAAATGTTGTTCTGAACTCTACGTCGTCCAGTAGTTTGCTTTCCTCCATTTCTTTCATTCATGACTTGTTTCTTTGTCTCTGCATTTTGCTGCTTCCCTGTGTTGATGGAGTGGTTTTCTGTGGTAGGTGACCAGTGGTTCAGCCTATCACCTGAGGTGGGCACTCTTGGTGCACCCCTTTGTGGGCTGAGTGCAAAATCTTCGTGTAGTTAAGCCTTGACTGCTGTTGGTACACTGGGAGGAATTGACTTCCAGGCTAATTGGCTGTGAGGACCCGCCATGTCTATGATGGAAGAACTGCTGTGCTGGAGACACGCTTATGGGGCAAGACTTGTTTCAGTGGGGCTTTGGTGCTCATTGAGTCTGCCTCTTGAATGTGTCACTTATGGATGTGAGGAGTTGAAATCTGGTGTCATCTCACACTGACCACTAGGTACACTAGCTTCTGGATCTACAATGGGGTGCAGGTCAGCTACTGTCTGAGGCCACCCATTGGGAGCTACAGCAAGAACTACACTTTTCTTCTCTTTGCTTGGGGTTTGGAGGTTTTGGAGCTGTCTGACCAGAGCTGCAGTTTGTTAGGTTGAGCTGTGATAGGGCAGACCATTTATATGCAAAAGCTGCTGCTTGGAGCTTGGGTGGGTTTGTAGATTGTGTGGGGTGGGGTCTCAGGGAGTCACTAGGCTAGGGTGTGGCAAGCAGCGATGGCTGTTGGCCAGTTGTCTCTGTGTCTCCGTGTTTCCAAGTCCCTGTGTCTGGCGCCCCAGTGCAGTAAACAATGATTGCTGCATGCACCTCTGCAAGAAAGCCACCCTCATTTTCAGACCTGATGGCAGACAGTCCAGCTTCTCCCCATAAGAGTTTGGGTCCCCAGCATCTCCCCAGAAACTGGAGTTCAGAATAATCGGGAGCTTGTCTCCCTTTGGGTTGAAAAAAGCAGTGCACCCAGTCGCCCACTGCCAGTCCAATTCACGTGCCTCTGTACCTCAGCTTTTCCACGCTTATGCATGTCTTAATGCTCTTTTCTCTTTCCTTCTAGTTTTAGAACTTCCACTCAGCCAGCTTTCCCATGGTTCTGGGTGATAGACATTTTGTCTTTTAGTTGTAGTTTTGAAATTGTTGTGCAAGGCAGCAGTTTAGGTGTTTACCTATGCCACCATCTTGGTTCTCTCTCAAGGTAGGCTCTTTCTGCTATTATTATTTATATTTTTCCAGAGGCCTTTGTCTGTTATGGTCAAAGGTGGACCAAAGGGGTGTAACATTGCCTGCAAAATACTTGAAATAATATGACAAGTTTTGTTGAAGCATAGTTATTTCAAAGTACTGCTGTAATTAGTCATCCAAATTTAGGATCCCTTGACATTTAAACATGACATCTCTAGACTGAGCATAAATGAATCAGAAGGCTTTGCTAAAATGAAAAGTCACCAAGTTTTATTCCAAGGTCTTAGAATTTGCAAATCAAAAACACTACCTGGTAAAGAAAAGAAAGTAAAAAGAAAAGCTGAGAGTTCTTATAGTAAAAAATACACTGTTGAGAAGAATCTGTCCTGCATTCTTAGCCTCTGGATTGGTCTGAGATGGTAATCTTTCAGATGTCTGGTGGTCTGGACACATGAACATTTTCCCCTAAGTTCTCCATATTGTTATCTATAGAATTTATATGTATCTCCAGGCATTGGTGCATGAATAAAAAAGGGACCACATGGCAGGCCTGACAAGCTCAGTGACCAAAAGTAATCATTTGGGATAATATGATCATAAATTCCTAACTAGGCAGCATGTTGGGTAGTCAAGTCCCAGGTGTATGCTTCCTTAGAAAAGGTTCATGTTTACCTTAAGTGAATCCTGTCCATTGTTTTTGTGCATCTAAAATAACATACCCTTGGAATGTAATTCTCTGCCTTTTCCAGACCTTTCTGAGGCATAATTGTTGGCTGTGAAATGGCACCAGGTATTAGACTTTGGTTCAACAACCTTGGTACTTGAGTTCTGGCTAAGATAGAATTCGGAGCCAAGACTCAAACTATAAGAGAAAGTTTATTTAGAAAGTCACAGAGGCAGAAGAAGTGAGCCACAGAAGAAATGGGCTCAGGAAACAGGTTACAGAAAGAAGGGCCCTTGGAACTTAGGAGAGAGGGAGATACAGGCCTTGAGAGATGAGAGAGGGAGGAAAGGCAAAGGCATGCTCCAGAAAGAGACAGAGCACACTCAGTGTTCTCATCTTAAGGGCTTTTACCTGGAGGTCTTAGGGGAGGATCTCAATAGAATATTCATCAACTTTTTCAGGTGTGCCCCCTCAGGGTCATGGTCTCCACTGATTGGTTGGTGCCAGGGCAGGGGGCCATTAGTCAGTGCAGTTGGTCCTTATGTCAACCATGGTGTTACTCTGTCTGATTTTGCTGCTTCTCTGGGTATGGAGCTGAAACACAGCTGAGGCCCAGATGTTATCTCCAGGGATTAATGTTTAAGGGAGTGGTCGTGCAAGAGCTTGTAGTTTTGCCTGTTGCTAGGCACCCTGGGCTCTCTGTCCTGGTAACCCTCTGCACCTGGCCTATGGTTTGTACTCTGCTCATGCCTATCTAACTACTTACTACATAACTACCTGCACCAGGACTCCTCATTGTTATCTTGTTGTCCCATACCATCTCTCTTTACTGTAAATGTTAAATGTTAACTCTCCTATACCCACCAATGTAAAATAAGTATGTATCTTTCCATTTTAGAGATTTCTCCCACCTCCTTAATCTTAGCTACCAGTGGATTTCATAACCTTCCTTGTTTCCCCTTTGATTCAGTCCTTTGAGATTTTGCTTCCAGGCTGGTTCTTAGTTGTGGTTGTTTTTTTAATTCGTTTTTTTGGGCACCTCCCCTTCACCCCCCGCCCCTGCCGACAGATGCATAACTGAAAAGTTCAAAAGTTTAAGTTTTCAGACTAGTTAAAAGTAAAATAAAATCTATTCCTCATGCTTTAGCCCATTTGGTCTAAACCAGTTTTATCAGGATGACTATACAGACTCCATTTTAAGTCAGGTTAGCTATACTGACTTCATCTTATTTTCTTCACTCATTCCTTTAATCTAAAACCATATATATATCTCCCTCTTCACCTACCAGTCATGCCCAGGAAAGCTCCCCTAAAGGCAATTTGGCAAATTGGCACTTACCTAGAACAAATCTTTAGTTACTCAATTTATTTTGGGTGGAGAGGCTCAGTGCTTGATGCAGTTCTCTCTTTCTCTATGAGACAGAATCTACTGTGTAGCCTTAAAAAGGCAATAAGAAATGTCCAGCCCTGGCTGGTTTGGCTCACTGGCTAGAGCGTTGGCCTGGGTACTGAAGGGTCCCAGGTTCGATTCTGGGCAAGGACATGTACCTTGGTTACAGGCACATCCCCAGTGGGGGGTGTGCAGGAGGCAGCTGATGGATGCTTCTCTCGTGGATATTTCTAACTCTCTTTCCCTCCCCCTTCCTATCTGTAAAAAATCAATTAAAAAAAAAGAAGGAATGTCCAAATATAAAGTATGCAAGGAAGAATGTATGTATGAGAGTTTTATGTAAAACTAGAGGTCTGGTGCATGAAATTCGTGCAAGGGTAGGGTTTCTAGTCCTGGCTGGCATTCAGGGTCGATTGGGGCCTTCCTTTGTTCCATGCCACCCCCTGGTGGTCAGCGTAAGTACGTCATAGCGATTGATCAAACTCCTGCAGTCCTGGTTGTACTCCCGAGGGGACACGGTTTCAAAAGAGATTACAAGCTATTAGGGTGAGATTTCCCATGGATAATCTACCTTGCCTAGCTGAGGTTTGGAAAGTCATGTTACCTAGTTGCATTTGTAATCAGGGTTGAAGCTCTCTAACTCTGCTCCAGTACTCTAGTTTTATTTGATTAGTTCCAAAATAAAATATGTAACCATCTCTTAATGACTTAGGGAGCTTGACCTTGCTATTTGCACATTTTTTTCTTTGCATTTAGCACTGATCAGTAGAGAGGCTGTGCTTCACACTTGAAATGGCACTAATAGCCTCATCCCTACCCAGCACTAGATCTGAGTTAAGAATGCTAATGTTAGTGAAAGAAAAGGAATATATTTTCCCCCTTTTTTTAAAAAAAATGTTTTTATTGATTTCAGAGAGGAAGGGAGAGAGAGATAGAAACATCCATGATGAGAGAGAATCATTGATCGGCTGCCTCCTGCATGCCCCCCACTGGGGATATAGCCCACAACCTGGGCATGTGCCCTTGACCAGAATCAAACTGGGGATCCTTCAGTCCGCAGGCCAATGCTCTATCCACAGAGCCAAACCAGCTAGGGCTTTTCCCCCTGTTTTTTAAAAAAATATTTTTAGAGAGAGAAAGGAAGGGGGAGAGAAAGAGAAACATTGATTTGTTGTTCCATTTATTTACCCATTCATTGGTTTATGGATGAAAGGGGCCACATGCTAACCTGACAAGCTCAGGGGAGGCCTGCATGGCGGTCTTACAAACTCAGAGACCTAAAGTAACCACAAAGGATGATCTGAAATTAAACTTTTAACTAAAAGCAGTTATGGTGGGTAGTTACATCCTAGACTGGTATCTTCACTGACAAGGTCAACCTTTACCTTAACTGAGCCTGTCTTTTTGCATCTATAATAACATACCCTTGAAGTGTCTGGGTAACTTGTAACTTCCCTTTTCTGGACCCCTTGGAGCACAACCTAATGTGTTTGGACACCAGGACAGATACCACAAATTCCTTCATTGTTATCATGTTAATTGTTCCTGCATCCATTTAAGTATGTGTCTATCATTTTACTTTTTATCCAATCCCAGGGGTTCCGCCCCCCTTTGCTTTTTCCCACCTTTCTAGTCTATCACCAATGGATTTCATGTAACCTCTCCAGTCTATCACCAATGGATTTCATGTAGCCCATGTCCTACGTCCCCCCTTTGATTGCAATGTATAAATATTGATGTAACCCGCCATTCTCAGGAGCATTATCTCAATTCGTTGAGGTTCTACTTCCCTGGCATTTGTCGACAGTTTGGTTCAAATAAACTCACAAAAATTCTTTACAGGTTTGAATGTTTTTATGTTAACAGGTTAATTCTTGTATGTGTCCTCACGGGGGTTCAAATCTGCAACCTTGGCATATTGGGACGACGCTCTAACCAACTGAGCTACCTAGCCAGGGCTTCTTTTTTCTTTAAAAAAATTTTTTTATGGGGGTATTTTCTTGTTGCCAAAGTACTACTTTAATTTACTATATTGTTAAAATGTAAGAGCTTAATTTGTTTTGGGCATTACGTACATCTGTTTAATTTTACCAATAAATCGTAATTAAATATTTTTTAAACATCAACTCATATTTTTTCTCAACCTATAGAAATACAACAGACCTTCGTATTTGGCTAGGATTCTGCTGATGAGGTTTTTTATGAGTTATGCTTATAAAACAACTCCTTTCAATAAAGCTGTTTTATAACTGCAGTGATACATAGAAGGGTGTGTTGGTCCTCTGGGGCCTTTGTGCCCTGCCTACAAATGTAAGTTCTGAGCTGACTGATCACATGTTTGGGGGCAAGACCTTGCCTGCTGTTTGTTTTTGGTGATATAACTTGGCCTCTTCCCTAAGAGGGGGTGGAGATCTTTCTCTGTCCTCGCCTTTGGGGTTGGAAACATTTGAGATCCAGTGCATTTAAAAATTGATTCTTGAACCCAACAGCTCAGTTTACACAACATTTTTTCTTTAAGAGTGTGCATTGTTTATGAAAGTTGCAGGAATTTTGCCTGTTAAAATGATTTAAGTCCTGATAGTCTTGCAATTCTGAAAAAAGAATTCAAATAATGACATTGTTTTAGTTATTCGCCAAAGCACAATAAAAGTGTCTTTTAGTGCTCTTTTTGACTGTAGCGCAAAGGACTGTTTTTACTGCTGGCCCTTCTTTTGGAAGCAGCTGCCACCCTGCAAACCTTATTGTTATGCTGCTGACCTTTGTCATCAGGAATGCCCCTGGAGGAAACAGCCTCCTAATTGTTTTTGTTAAACCTCTATGAAGTTTGTGATTTGTCCTTTCAAGTTACTTTTGGTTAGTTTCTTAAGTTTATTTTGTTTACATTTATTTGGGGGCTCCACCTTTTCAGTTTTATCATGAATTGTCAGTGCCGAGTTCCTGGTAGGTGGTAAAAAGAATTGCTCTTTCCCTGTTATCCTGTTCTGTGGGAAAACTTTGTGGTTTAGATTCACAGTTTCCCATTGTTGTTAGCTGCAGTTGTCTCCTCCCTCCAACCCTTCCCTACCCACAACTCTAGCTCTTCCCCCTTGTCCCTCCCCATTCCTGTATCCCTTGCCCCAAAAATGTCCTTGTGATTGCTGGAGGCCTTTTGCTGGAGGTTGAGTATACATTGGGGTAAGTATCTTTCTTGTGGTAAAATTGGGTAGATGTGGAATGTAGGAAACTGGTTAGTCATTGTGAAGTGTTGCTTTTAACAGCAACATTTCAAACTCTGAAATTGAAGTTTTAGGACTTTTAATTTTCAGGAGGCTTCATTCATGCTGACTGTTGTTTCTGTTCTTCCCTTTTTTCTTTCAATTATCAGGGCTTTGATAATTTGATTTTTATTATTGGTTTAAAAAGCTCTTCTCATAGATTTTCTTGAGCTTGTTAAAATTAAGGGCAAGGGTTTTGTGGTTCAATATTTTAAATTTCCTTCTAATAGAAGGTTATTTGTGATTTTATACATATTTTCAGTATTAACATACTGATAAAAGTAAAAATGAAGAAAAGATCTTATTTTGTGGCTAAGGTAGAAAGTAGCATTTACTTCCAGAATCAGAATGATTCTTTTTTCCTCTTAGCAGAATGTTGTTGGCAAAACTCACTAAAATTTTGGCAATATGTTGCCAAGTCTGGGAAATGGTTTTTTGAGTACTTCAGGATAACAGATGCTTCTGGGAATTATTTTTGGGATGTTAAATTTGTTCATTAATACCTACTCCCTAGAGGCATGAGATCTATAATCCTTTGGAAAGTAAAATATTTAATATTTGAGTTAATGTCACTTTCATATCATTCTATTTTTTTGGATTGTTTGTTTTGACCTTCAACTAAAACAGAAACTGTGTGTGTGTATGTTATTATTTTTGACACACAATGGATGGTACTCTGGTATTTCAAGGAGTTGTAAGTTGGAGCCTTGGGTTCTGCAGAAGTACTGCTAATTAAAAGCCATTTTCATGGTAGACATTGTAAGGAAAAACTTGTTCATGGGATTTTATTACTGTTCAATAGTGATTTCCTGAGCTCCTACTATGTGGCAGGTATTAGTTCCTATGCTAAGTGCTTTGCTTTTAATTCCCACTACAGTCCTGCCAGGTAGATAGTATTATCCCCCTGGGAAGCAGTCATGCATAGGTAGAAAGAACATGGGGTATTCTTTTTTGCAAAATGAGGAAAATAATCCCTGTTTGGTAGATTAATTGTGAGAATTAAAGGATATACCATGTTTCTAGTGCCTAGTACTGAGTTGGTGTTCACTAAATGGTGTTTACTATTATCATAATTTTACAGCTGAAAAAGCTGGAGAGGCTAAGTAACTTCCTGAAGTCAGTGGTAGAGCTAGGATTTGAACTGGCTCAAAACCTGGAGTCTGGTATGTTTTTGCTTGAGTATTGTCAAGGCTTGCAGAATAGATTTCAGTGGATCCCTGCCCATCCTTCCACCTCCTTCCCCTACAGAGGAGATTTTTTTTTTTAAATAGATGCCCTTCTTTCCCTGGTATCCTCTGTCACCTTCCCAGTCATGTGCTTGGTCTGTCACACTGGAGTTGCTTGTGCCATTCGGTACCAGTGTTCTCCCAGCAGAAATGAGTCAAGCTGGTGCAGTCAGTGGTTTCCTTTCCTATTTTCCTCTTGTTGATAGAGCCATCATGCTTTCATTATTGTTTGTGATGAAATAATTTGGGTATTGGTGTATTATAATGATTCATAAATAATGCATAGTTGCAACCAAGGATTTAAATTAAAAAGCTTTAGTGGTTTAAAAATTAAGGGAAAAAAATCACTGGTTCTAAATTATTGAATCAGAGGATAATATAGGGCAACTTTATGGAACTCATAGTTATGATTTTGCTATCCTGGGGCCTAATATAGTTGCTATTGATTCTCTTTCCTTTATCCACAGCTGTTATCTGGTTGGGTATTAGCAATCTGTTTGAGAAAGAACGTTGTGTTTGTCCTACTGGTCATAGAGTATCTTTCTTCCATAGACCAAACACAAGATACTGTATTGGGTATGATATGATTCAGACAATAGATTCATGGAAGAGCTAGAGAGATGACTGGTCATGCTTATAAACTAAGTTATCTCTAAACCAAAAAATGTGTTTCACAACACTTAGTTCTTCATTCATCCTTTTATTTAACTACTATTGAGCCTCTGTTGAGGGTAAAGCAATGTAACTTTTTACATTGTAGTCTAATAAAGTACTCATACACTGGTTAAATACTGATTAATCAAGTCCCTGGGAGGGAGCGATTAAGTCCCAATTGGTGGGAAGTGGTATTTAGACAATCATTTGGAAAATGAATTAATATAAATGACTATTCCTTCCTGATAGGGTGTGACTATTATTAGTATCTAATACTATAATTTGCCAGCAGAATGTCTTTTTCAAGCATTTTTACTGAGTGAAAAAGATTTGTAGCATTAGGTAGAACTGGGAAGATCGGGGTGGAGAAGAAGATAATATAGACAGAACAAATCTTTTTTTGTGTGTTTTAAGGGCGATGATGGTAGATGAGGTTGTAAATGTGCATGGGTTAAGATTGTGGAAGGCCATTTAAGGCCAAGTAGGTTTTCTATAATTAAAATCAAATTTTTGTTGTTGATTTTAGAGAGAGGAAACGGGGAGAGAGAGATTGCCCCAACCGAGGATGGATTTTACGATCTGGGTATGTGCCCTGACTGGGAGTTGAACCCGGTCACCTTTTGGTGTATAAGACGAAGTTCCAACCAACTGAGCCACATCGGCCAGGGCAAGGCCAAGGAGTTTTGATAGTATTTCATCACTAAAGTTTTCTGAACTAAATAGTGATTGGTTGAGTCTGCTCTGGGCAATATTTTATAGATAGAATTAGAAGGGGAAGAACAATTTGGAAGTTATCATAATACTTAGATGAATTGTTTTGAGACTGCATTATTTTTAGAATACATTTCCCTCAATTTGATATTGCTTTGGCTTTATGCCATCAGTTATAATTTAATCTTATGGAATTTTTATGGTAAGTATATGGATGTGTTAGTAAGAGAAACGGATAAGGGAGAGAGGATGGGTATAGGGGATGGTCAGTCATCATAATCATAGCTACTCTTTATAGAGCTCCTATTTTGTATCTGGCCCTAAGATATTTTGCATATATAATTTGTTGAATACTCTCAACAAATTGCACTTATTATAGATAGTAAATGACTTGAAAGTGATGGAGCAGGATTGGAATAAAGATTCATCATCTTTTTAATCATCATCAAAACATTTATGCCTCACTGAATACCAGGTACTGGGCTAATTATACATATACTATACTTTATTTCATTAATTTGCATAATAATCCTATGCGATGGATCTTATTTATTAGTCCCATTTTGCTGATGTAGTGCCTGGGAGACTTCAATACTGATTCAATAACTTGATTAAGATGACACAGTTGTTAGGTGATGAAGTCCAGACCTGTTTTACTTTGCTAACTCTGGGTCCCTAATTCTAACTCTTGGTCCCTAAGTTGTATAATTCACATTATATTCTTTGAGAATGGTACACCTTGGATCTCCACTATGAGCATGGTGTTTCCTGAGGTTATGCAATATGGTTTGCCCTGCAGAGGCTGCACTTTTTAAAAAATAACCTTATGATTATTTATTTTTTAAATGTTTATTTATTGATTTGAGAGAGAGCTGGAGAGAGAGAGACAGAGACAGAGACAGAGACATTGATTTGTTGTTCCACTTATTTATGCATTCATTGGTTGATTCTTGTATGTGCCCTGACTGAGGATCGAGCCCACACCTTGGTGCTGGGATGATGTTCTAACCAACTGAGCTTCCCAGCCAGGGCCTCAGAGTCCACACTTTAAAAAATATACATATTAATTGATTTCAGTTAATATATATAAAAAAATATATATTCACTGATTTCAGAAGGAGAGAGAGATAGAAACATCAATCATGAGGGAGAATCATTGATAGGCTGCTTCCTGCATGCCTCCTACCAGGGATCGAGCTTACAACCGAGGCATGTGCCCTGACCTGGAATTAAATGGTGACCTCCTGGTTTTTAGGTCAATGCTCAACCACTGAGCCACACCAGCTGGGCTCAAAGACTGCACTTTTAATCACTATATTCTTCCTACTATCATGCTGCATCCTTTAGATAAGTCAGTAAATTATATACTAGTATACAGCTCTCGATCTTCATAAGGAGTGGTTAAGTAGCCTCCAATGGTCATTTCTTAGTTCTTAAAGTTTGTCACTTGTAAAAAGTGAAATATGTTTTCTTGTCTTTTTACTTTGTTTTTCTACTGGTTTTGGACAAATTTATTGTAAATGATATTTTCCTAAGTTCTTATGAAAGGAAAAATAAAGCTTTCTTTCCTTTATCAGCATACAATTCTTGTTGTACATGATGTAATAATTTGAAGTTGCCAGAGACCAACCCTCAGAAAATCATTTGAGTTGAGTAATTGTGTTCCCTAGGGAGTTTGAGATAACCAGCCCATGAATCAACAAATCACTTAGGTTTTTTTAATGGTTGTAGATGGTTATCTGTCTTTATTTTCAAGCTTGAATGAGAAGGAAATATTAATTCAATTGATATAATCTCCATTACAAAAATTTATCTGCAGTATCTCAAATTGAATATGCACATTTTGGGGGCCCTTTTATTTAAGGAGAGTCAGAATTTATCAGGATGTTGGAATTGATTGTTCTAGGTACTTACCCATCAAACAGCAAGTTTTCTCTTTTAGTTAAATTTTTAATGATTCAATGTCTGTTATATTCAACCTCTGTTTGGAATAAAAAGCTGTTCTTACGGAATATATAATGTTATATAATGTAGTCCATGTACACGAATAACATGGGGGAGGATGGGGATGCTATAATCTAAGCCCCACTTGCACTGAGAGCAGAAAAAATGAAATAAATGAAGAAAATGGAAAGGTGAGAGAGGGAGGAAATCTGAGAACACTTTTGATGTAGCTGTTCCTTGTATAATAGTTATTATTTTTAAAAAGAAAAGGAGAGGAAAGGCACTCCAGGTAAAGGCATTATTAGAGACCAGACACTGAGGAAATAGAGTGTAGAGCATATTCATTATACAAAAAAAGAGTCAAGTTTACCTGATGTGGAGAAAGAGTGAGGAGCACATACTAGGTGCTAGTGAAATGTCTGATCAGGGAGTGAGTGAGTAGAAGATGTAGCTAGACATGGAAGTAACATCTAATGTTTCTCAAATTTGTACAGTTGCCAGACATGTAATTAAATCTTATAAATTAGTGATTTTACTGGTAGAATATTTTATACTAATGGACTGGTGCATGAAATTCGTGCATGGAGAGGGAGGTTCCCTCAGCCCAGCCTGCACCTTCTCCAATTGGGGACCCCTTGAGGGATGTTCGACTGCCAGTTGAGGCCTGATCCCTGTGGGATATTCCTTGTGCAATCTCAGATCGCTGGCTCCTGCCTGCCTACCTGCCTGCCTGCCTGCCTGACCACCCTTAACTGCCTCTGCCTGCCTGCCTGATTGCCCCTAACCTATCTGCCTGCCTGCCTGATCACTCCTAACTGCCCTCCCCTGCCGGCCTTATCTCTCCCCCAACTACCCTCCCCTGCCGGCCTGGTTGCCCCAACTGCCCTCCCCTGCCAGCCTGATCTCACCCCCAACTGCCCTTCCCTGCCGGCCTGATCTTGCCCCAACTCCCCTCCCCTGCCGGCCTGATCTCACCCCCAACTGCTCTCCCCTGCTGGCTTGATCGCTTCTAACTGCCTCTGCCTGCCTGATCACCCCCAACTGCCCTCTCCTGCAGGCTTGATCTTGCCCCCAACTGCCCTCTGCTGCTGGCCAATTTGGTTCTGATTGGTCGCTTTCTTTGCCATTCAGCGTCAAAAGCTCTGCCTCCTAGGCAGCCATTGGCTCCTCACAGTTCACCCAGATTTGGTTCTGATTGGTTGGTTTCTATGCCAGTTAGTGTCTCTGGGCCTGATCAGAGAGGCGGGGTTGATCAGTGGCCCCCACGGAGGTCTGGAGAGAAACAGAGGCGTGGCTGCTGGCGAAGCCCTGAGAGAAAGAGAGAGTCAATGGCTGATCAACAGCTGCCACGGAGGCTGCAGATCAGACTCTGCTTCTCTCTTCAGACCTCTCTCTGGGACAGATCCACAGCCCCCTTGGCAGTCAGTGCTGGGTTGCTGTGCCCGCACCTGCAGCACTTCCAGTGTTCGGTGCAGCCTTTGGTCAGTCGTTACAGACCCTGGGTTTTTATATATTAGGATAATAAAAGGGTAATATGCAAATAGACTGAATGGCAGAACAACCGAACAATTGATCCAAGTGTAATATGCTAATGCTATGCAAAGGCTGCTCAACCACTCGCCATGACGTGCACTGACCACCAGGGGGCAGACAGTCGACCGGTTGACCAGTTGCTATGATGTGCACTGACCACCAGTGACCGGTAGGTTAGCTTGTTGCTGGAGTCCGCCGATTGGGACTGAGCGAGATGGGTTGGACACACCCTGGAGCCCTCCCACGGTCCCTCCCTGGCCTGATTGTGCACCGATGGGGTGTCCCCTCAATCTGGCCTGCGCCCTCTCGCAATCCAGGACCCCTTGGGGGATGTCGGAGAGTCGGTTTCAGCCCATCCTGCAGGCCCCTCCCCTTGGGAGGGTGCCAGATACAGGGCTCATGGCTGGAGATCACTGCTGTGGCAGTGCAAGCCTCTCTGATCAGGACTGATTGGGCGTGAGCCCATGACAGGCACAGTGGGGCCGGGATGAGTGGGAGCGGCAGGTAGGAGCTACAAGTAGCATTGAACTGTGGGTTTCGGCCTGATTCCTGCAGGCCACCCAGAGGGACCCCACCCATGCACGAATTCATGCATCGGGCCTCTAGTGTGAATATAAAAATATGGGAATGTAAAACATTCACAATCAAGAACATGAATCCATTTTTAAGAAGCTGTCAAAATAGATCTGATTGACTGCTTTGGTTTTTCTTTCTTTCTTTACGTTTGCTATTTGTTTATGTTTTTGCCCTGTTAGCAATAGAATAGTGGACAAGAAAAAATTATGGAAAATAAACTTGTGAAAATTCCATCCATTGCCTTGGCTGGGTGGCATGGTTGGTTGGAGCATTGTCCCCAACACCAAAAAGTAGTTGGTATGTTTTAAAAAATTTTAGTTGGTATGGAAAAGCCACTGGAAATGGCTTGAGTGGACCTGTGAGTTGGGTGGGATAGAGTCTCAGGGAATCACCAGGTCAGGTGAACAGTGTTAATTAGGTTGATGAAGACTCAGATATGGTGCCCGCCTGCCAGTTCTATCGGGAGAGGGCTTAGCATAGGAACAGTGGCCTCTGCCAGCACTTCTATCTGGGAGAAAGCTAAACCTGCAGACCTAGCCCCAGAGTCAGACAATTGAGTTCTTCCCTTTATGTCCCTGGTGCCTTTTGAGATGCTGCCCCAGCACTGGAGCTCAGAGGGGGTGAGTCCAAATAAGTCCATATATGGTCCTTTTAAGAAAAATGCCCAGGACTTCAGCAGCCCTTGTCTTACTCAGCCACCACCCCCACTGGTATTCTCAGCCAGAAATTATGGGGACTAGGCTTCCTGGCACTGGAACCTTGGGAGGGGGGCCTGCTTTGGGGCTGGAACACCTTGCTCTTCAGGAGGGGGGACTTCCGCAGCAGAGATATCTCTCCTGATTTTTAACCACCACATGTGGGTGTGGGACCAGCTTCTCCAAGTCCATAGGCTTTCTACCAGTCTCAGTGTAGTCTCTTTATATTTTTAGTTATAGGACTTCTGTCTAGCTAGATTTCATCTGGTTCTGAATGATGATTGGTCTGTAAGTTAGTTGTAATTTAGATGTGGTTGTGGGATGATAGGAGTACTCATTTACTTACGCTGCCATCTTGACTGGAAGCCTATATATTTTCTTTTTTTCCCCTTTTTTATTGATTTCAGAAAGGAAGGGAGAGGGAGAGAGATATAGAAACATCAATGATGAGAGAGAATCATTGGGCTGCCTCTTGCACGCCCCCACTGGGGATTGAGCCCCCAACCTGGGCATGTACCCTTGACCGGAATTGAACCCGGGACCCTTCAGTCTGTAGGCCAGTGCTCTGTCAACTAAGCCAAACCAGTGAGGGCAAATGGTTTCCCTATTTAAGAAAACTGAGCAATTTTTCTTACCAAGTTTTGAGGATTCTGTGTATATTTTGGATACAAGTAATTTATCCATTATGTGATTTGAAAACATGCGGTTGGCAAAACATAGGTTTGCAGTTGTTTGTATGGAAAATACAATAATTAATAAATAAATAGTAATACAAAGAATAATTTATGTTTCACAAACTCACACCTATAAATCTGCTTTTGCCCATTTCTGTATTTTCTTCCGTTCTTTCACTTGTATTCTCATTCTTTTAACAGTGTCTTACAAAACATAGTAGTTCTTAATTATGATGAAGTCCAGTGCTATAATATTTTTAATGGATTGTGCTATTGTTGTTGTATTTAAGGAATCTTTGCTTAACCAAAGGTCACAAAATTTTCTTCTGTCTTTTAGAATTTTTAGTTTAGGTTTTTTATTTAAGACTATGACCTAAATGATTGATTTCTTTCACCAATGTTTTGTAGTTTTCAGCATACAGGTCCTACATATATTTTGTTACATTTATGCCTAAGTATTTTATATTTTGTGGTATTATTGTGAATGGTACTTTAAAAGAATTTAAATTTCCATTTGTTCATTGCTAGTATATAGAAACACAGTTGACTTTTTAAAAATAGACTTTGTATTTTGCGACCTTACTGAACTCACTTACTAGTTCTTAGAGGTTTTATTATCTTTTTTTGGTAATTTCCTTGGAATTTTATAATGTAGAACATCATGTTGTCTGTAAATAAAATAAAGGCAGTTTTATTGCCCATTACAATTTATATATTTTTAAACTTCTTTTTCCTTGTCTATTGCACAGGCTAGGGCCTTCAGTATGGTGTTGAATAGGAGTGGTAATGTTACCAGAGAATTGAATTTCTCCATTGCTAGTGGGAGTGGGGTTCTTGGAGCGCTGCTGGAATAAGCATTTTTGGAGGCCCACATGGGAGGATGAAGATGTGGTAAAAGGCTTTATTTTCATGGAGTTACATTTTTCAGGTTCCAAAGTTCCATGTCCCTTATTCCATTCCTATAAAAAGTTCAGCTGAGGCTTTAGCAGAGCTAAAGCGAGGCCAGTGTCCAAAGTTTCTGTTCTATGGTGGAGCTGGGTTCGATGTAGCATCAGGCTAGTTAAAGTCCATTAGTCCATTGTGTGGAGTCCACATGGTTGTGGGCCACTTGGGTGAGTGCAGAGGAAGAGAGCCCCATAAGCCAGGAGTCAGGGGTGAGCAGCAAGAGAGAGAGTGGGAACTTTCTTTATTCAAGAGTTAAGTATCAAATCTTCCTGGGCGTGCAGTGGCTATGCCTATTTTGGCCAGTGACCTGCTCCCAGGTGTGATTGGCAAGCATGTTCCCATATCATCAAGACCTTACTTGGGCATGTGTCTAAATTGCAGCTTCCCTTTGCTCCTTTCTAGTTACTAATTAATAACCAGGTTATTACAATAGTACCAATAAGAGTAGACCTTTTTTCCTTGCTTGGACCTGAAAAAGATGCAAGTGTTCCTATCAAAAACTAATTTTGGTTGGTAACAGATATTGTTCTATTGCTAAGGAAGTTTAAGCTTTTTGCTTTTTTTGTGTAAAATATACACAAATAAATAATGGGCCTGGGAGGATCCAAGATGGCGGCATAGGTAAACACCTAAACTGCTGCCTCGCACAACAATTTCAAAACTACAACTAAAAGACAAAACATCTGTCACCCAGAACCACAGGAAAGCTGGCTGAGTGGAAGTTCTACAACTAGAAGGAAAGAGAAAAGAGCACTGAGATGTGCACAAGCGCTGAAAAGCTGAGGTACGGAGGCGCGTGATCCGGACTGGCGGCAGGCATTGCTTTTTTCAACCCGAAGGGAGAAAGCCCCTGATTACTCTGAAATCCAGTTTCTGGGGAGACACGAGGGACCCAAACTCCTACGGGGAGAAGCTGGACTGTCTGACATTGGGTCAGAAAGTGAGGGTGGCTTGCTTGCAGAGCTGCACACAGGAATCATTGTTTACTGCGCTGGGGCACGGGGATGCGGTCAGAGACACAGAGCCAGCTAACTGGCGGCCATCGTTGTTTGCCACACCCTAGCCTAGTGATGCCCTGAGATCCCGCCCCGCACAACCTACAAACCCACCCAAGCTCCAAGCAGCAGCTTTAGCATATGAGTGGCCTGCCCTACCACAGCTTAACCTAGCTAACTTGCAGCCCGGGTCAGACAGCTCCAAAACCTCCAAACCCCAAACAAAGAGGAGAAAACTGTAGCTCTCACTGTAGCTCCTGCTGGGTGGCCTCAGACAGTAGCTGACCTGCACCCCATTGGAGATCCAGAAGCCAGTGTACCTAGTGGTCAGTGTGAGACACCAGATTTCAACTCCTCACATCCATAAGTGACACATTCAAGAGGCAGACTCAGTGAGCACCAAAGCCCCACTGAAAAAAGTCCTGCCCCATAAGCGTGTCTCCAGCGCAGCAGTTCTTCCATTATAGACATAGCGAGTCCTCACAGCCAATTGGCCTGGAGGTCATTTCCTCCTAGTGTACCAACAGCAATCAAGGCTTAACTACACCAAGACATTGCACTCAGCCCACAAAGGGGTGTACCAAGAGCGTCCACCTCAGGTGATTGGGGAGGCTCAGTTACTGCCCCCATAGGTCACCTAACACGCAAAACCACTCCATCAACACAGGGAAGCAGCCAAAATGCAGAGACAAAGAAACATGTCACGAATGAAAGAAATGGAGGAAAGCAAACTACTGGACGACATAGAGTTCAGAACCACATTTATAAGGTTACTTAAGAATCTTTTAAAAACCTCTGAGGAACTTAGTGAGACCTTTAAGGATCTTAATGAGAATGCCAAAAAAAATGGAAAAGGACCAGTCAGAAATTAAGCATACACTGTCTAAAATAAAGAATATACAGAAACTCAACTGTAGATCAACGTACCCCAAGAATCAAACCAAAGATCTGAAATATGTGGAAACAAAAAACATCCAACCAGAAAAACAAAAAGAAAAAAGAATCTAAAAATATGAAGATAGTGTAAGGAGCCTCTGGGACAACTTCAAGCGTACCAACATCCGAATTTTTGGGCTGCCAGAAGAAGAGAGAGCAAAATATTGAAAACCTATTTGAAGAAATAATGACCGAAAACTTCCCCCACCTGGTGAAAGAAATAGACGTACAAGTCCAGGAAGCGCACAGAACCCCATACAAGAGGAATCCAAAGAGGACCACACCAAGACACATCATAATTAAAATTCCAAGGGCAAAAGACAAAGAGAGAATCTTGAAAGCAGCAAGAGAAAAACGGTTAGTTACCTACAAGGGAGTACCCATATGACTGTCAGCTGATTTCTCGGCAGAAACTATGCAGGCCAGAAGGGAGTGGCAAGAAATATCCAAAGTGATGAAGAGCAAGAACCTATAACCAAGATTACTCTACCCAGCAAAGCTATCATTCAGAGTTGAAGGTCAGATAAAGAGCTTCACAGACAAGAAAAAGCTAAAGGAGTTCATCACCACCAAACCAGGATTACATGAAATGCTGAAGGGTATTCTTTAAGAAGAGGAAGAAGAAGAAAAAGGTAAAGATAAAAATTATGAACAACAAAATGACATCAAATACATACCTACCAACAAGTGAATCTAAAAATCAAGTGAATAAAAAATCTGAAGAACAGAACGGACTGGTGAATATAATAGAATCAAGGACATAGAAAGGGAGTGGACTGACAATTCTCAGGGGGAAGAGGGTGTGAGGGGTGCGGGAAGAGATTGGACAAAAATCTTATACCTATGGATGAAGACAGTGGCAGGGGGTAAGGGCATGGGGTGGGGTAGGGAATCAGGTGGAGGAGAGCTATGGGGAAAAAAGAAAAGAGGAACACCTGTAATAATCTGAACAATAAAGATTTATTTTTAAAAAAAAGAAAAAAAATGGGCCTGGCCAGCGTGGCTCACTGGTTGAGCATCAACTTATGAACCAGGAGGTCACGGGACGATTCTCCGTCAGGACTCATACCTGGGATTCGGGGCTTGATCCCCGGTAGGGGACGTGCAGGAGGCTGTTGATCAATGATTCTCTCTCATCATTGATGTTTTTCTCTTTTCCCTTCTCCTTTCCTCTCTGAAATCAATAAAAATATATTAAAAAAAAATAATGGCACATGTTAAAAAGTAATATTAATTAAAAACCCCCAATATCAATTAAATGGAACGGCAAGAGATGGGAAGCCTGAAAAACTTACCTATTGTAATAATCTAAATGGGAAGTAATTGTGGTGTAAACTAGGGGGATAATAATGGAAGTGATAAAGAAGGCTCAATACAGAGATTTTGAAGGGAGAATTGACAGGCCTTTGTGATGTAGATAGGAAAGGGTGAGAGGGATAGGAAGAAATAAAACATTACAGATGTTTTAAACCTGAGTTTTTGGAGATACCATTAGTAAAAATAAGTAAGCACATAAATAAATAAATAAATAAACAAACAAAAAAATTAATTAAAGGGTCAGAGAAGGAACTATTTTAGGTGGTGGTGCTGGGGGGCGGGGTTTGGAGGGGGAAGAGATGACTTCAGATTTGGACATGTTCAACTTGTTACAAAAGTGGGACAATTTGCTAGTATTGGTAATTTGGTTTCAGGGTTCACAAGATTTGTGATTTATCAGATCAGAAGTAATGTTTGAAGTTCTGACAGAGGAGGGGATGAGAACACCATGGGAAGTGCTATAGAAAAGAGCAGGAAGGTCTGATTTAAACTTTAGGGAATGCCCACTTTTAATGAAGTAGTAAAAGATAGAGAAAATGAACTGTCAGCAATAGGTCTACTGTTCATTTGTTATTTCATTTTATTCATTCTCTTGTTTTCTTAATTCACGAAAATCCAGGATTGTATAGTATCAGGGCAGCCAGAGTTAGGTGTTGCAGAAAAGTTAAGAAGAATAAGGCCTATGGGAAGAGCCAGTAGGTTTTGAAATTAGGAGATTTCTTTAGAAAGTGAATGTTCCATGAACTAAAATTGTGGTGGCAGAGTAAGGAGCAATACCATGTTCTGATGGTAATCAAGGAGAGGCAGCAGTTGTAAATCATTAATTGTAGAGACATTTAGTAGTGAAAGGTTGAAAAATTTTTTAATTAGGACAGTAGGTATAGTTGATAAGTTCAAGGTGGCCTTTGTTGTTGCTGGTTTTTGTTGTTGTTTTTTAAAGAATATCAGATATCGGCCAAAACCGGTTTGGCTCTGTGGATAGAGCGTCGGCCTGTGGACTGAAGGGTCCCAGGTTTGATTCTGGTCAAGGGCATGTACCTGGGTTGTGGGCACATCCCCAGTAGGGGGTGTGCAGGAGGCAGCTGATCGATGTTTCTAACTCTCTATCCCTCTTCCTTCCTCTCTGTAAAAAATCAATAAAAAAAAAAAAAAAAAGAATATCAGATATCTCTGTGTGGTTATAGTTAAAGGGAAAAGAGCCCTTGAGGAAGGGATGTTTGAAAGGTAATTAATAACAGCCATTTACTTAACACTTACAGTATGCCAGCCATTGATATTAGCACTTTGTATGTATTAACTAATTTCAGTCCACATAATAACCAATAAAATAGTACATACATAGTTTGGAATTATTACTGGTGGAGTTCTTGGGATAATTTCCTGAGGCCTCCATGGGAAGATGAGGTTTCATGGAAAGCTTTATTGATGGTGTAAATTAGGGGGATTCCCCTCTAAGGCCCCATCTCTGTCCATCTCACATGGAAGAAATCCAATCTTGTCTTCAGCAGGGCCAGAATTAGGGCCACTGCCCAGAATTTCTGCTCCATATGTAAAATAGTCCAGTCTAGCATCCTGCATGTGGAGTCTGCATGGCCAAGGGCCATGAGGCTGCTTAAGGCCACATGGCTGTGGAGGTGAGTGCACGGGTGAGTGGGCATCACAGAGCAAGAGAAAGCAAGAACAAGAAGAGCACAAGAGCAAGAGAACTCTGTCTGGGGATTTTAACCTTTCAAGATTAAACCCCCTTTCAAGATCTACCCCCTAGCCAACCCATTGTTCCCCAAGTAGACTGACAGCAAGCACCTTCCCTACGTCACCCTGACTTCACTGTCCATCACCCCCTTTGTTTGGTCCATTCCCCCAGTGATCTTCAGGGGATGGACAGGTGGTTCCCTGGGGAGCATAAAGCTATAGCTTCCTCGTGAAGCTGCTCAGGTGTCCATGCTTATAATGTCTGGCCTCCTCTTTGCTCTCTTCCTATTATTAATATTAATAAACTAGCTAAATATGACAAGAACATAATTATTGACATGTGGAGTGTACCAAGGAATTAAGGTAATTGCCTGTTGATTTATCAGGGAAAATATAGTTTCTTAATTACAATAGAATAACAGAATCTAGAGATGTGAGCAACTTTACTGGTTAAACTGTCTGGATATTTTGTAGGTGCACTTTGACTTCTAATGTTAGGGTTACTTTTGGCTTTAATCACTAGTAATGGGTTACTTACTGTTCCTTCATTAGAAACAGAGATACTCTTCATGGTTTTTCCACTTGAATCATTGATTAGTTGAATACAGTCATTCTTTGATGACCTTCTAAAATGTTACCCTATTCCTTGTTATAGGTTTAGTTGTTTGCCTTTTTAAGTTAAACTGCTCTTTATTGATTGATTGATTTATTGATTGATTTTAGAGAAAGAGAGAGACGACAGAGAGAAAGGCAGAAAGAGAGCGAGAAAGAGAATCAATTTGTTGTTCCACTTATTTATGCATTCACTGCTTGATTCTTGTATGTACCCTGACCAGAGATCAAACCCGCAACCTTGGCATATCAGGATGATGCTCTAATCAACTGAGCTACCTGGCCAGGACTGAAATTTTGTATTTTTAAAATAATTGTAAAGTTCAAATGTTTCTATAAGCACTTAGCTAAATTGTGCTGACATATCACTTATCCTATGTGAGGTTTATTGTTCTTTTTATACAATTAGAAGACTTATTCCTGGTAACTTACAACTTTCTGGTATCCTGAGGTCCTCAAACCAAAATTTACTTTTCTGCTTTTAGGCATAGCTGGTCACTCACTAAGTGAACTTATTCATTGCTTATTTTGAAAACTTGCTAGTACTCTTACATGCTTATCACATTAAATCTCAGCTATTGTGTGCAATAGGTATTGTGTCACTGTATTACAGATCTGGAAAACAAAGTTCAGGACACTTAAGTAGTTTATGATTTTACAAAGCAGTGGAAATTGAACCCACGTCTTCTAACTCAAAGTCTAGTCCTAGTCCTCTTTGTATAATATCACAATTATTCTATATCACTTGCTCCTTATAGCAACTTGACATTATACTGTATTTGAGCTGTCCTTTTTACAGAAATGCATTCAAGTTTTATTCCATTTTGTCATTATATCTATACTTTTATATATACATATATATATATGTATATATATTTAGTTTGAGATTGCCAGTATCATCTGGAATGATACTATTATCTACCAGGTTAGTAATTTTAGTTATAATTTTGCATTGAATCAGTAATATGCATATAGTACAAGGTAATTTTTACAGAATTTTAAAATCTTTTTATTTTTATTTTGTAGATATCAATTCCTTTTCAGATTGAAAATATAATTTAAAACTTCAAGGAGTTGTAAGAAATGGTACAAAGAATTCCCATATACCTTTTAGCCAGATTTAGTTGTTAACATTTTGCTATATTGATTTGCTTTACCATTTTCACTTTCTCTCCCTCTTCATATATACATATAAATACATACACTCTCCATATATACATATAAATTTTTTTCTTCTGAACCATTTATGAGTAAGTTATAGACATTATGCTCTTTTACCCCTAAATACTTCAGTATTGTTTAAGAAGTTCTTTTCTTTTTTTTGAAAAAAAAAATGTTTCTTGAACAGATAGAGGAAGGGAGAAGGAGAGCGAGAGATAGATAGATAGATAGATAGATAGATAGATAGATAGATAGGGATATCAATGTGAGAGAGAAACATTGATCCGCTGCCTCCCCCATGAGGGAACAAATCCAGAACCCAGGCCTATGCCCTGACCAGGAATTAAACCAGCGACCTTTCTGTGCATGGCATGATGTTCAGCCAATTGAGCCACACCAACCAGGGCATGTTTTTCTTCTTTTAAGTAGGTTGTTAGAGCCATGTGGGTAGAACTCTTATTTTCTCATGTGTCTTTAGTAGATGACATTGGAAAAGAATCATGTTGTTTGGTGCTAGCCCTGCCACTTAAGTGACATATTTTGTCATCAGTACTTCTTTGGACCGTTTGTTATTGCCTCTCTGGGCTTTGTTCCTTTTGGCTCTCACCTCTAGTTTCTGACACACCTAGAATGTGAGAGCTTATTGCCTTACCCTACATAATACTGCCATTCAGAGCCTGGAATCTTTTTTTCTGCTATTGCCTATTTTTCCTTTGCTCCCTAAACTCAGGGGTGTGTACTTCGGGCAGGCTGAGTTTCAGTGAGCTCCTAATGTGGACATTGGAAGCCCCACCTGCCTGCCAAGTCCTTTTGGCTGTGAGCAAAGTGGAGGCTTGGTACTTGTCATTCCTCTGCAGCAGTTGAGCTGAAGGAATGTTGCAGGGCTTGTTGGAAGTTGCTTAGCACCTTGCGTGGGTGTGTGTGAGGGTGTGTGTGTGTAGAGTTGAGGGTCTTGTGTAGTTTGTGTGGGAGACCTGAAATTGTATCATGCTAATCATTAGGCAGTATTTATTGAATACCTCCTTATGACTAGCACTGTGATAGGAGGTCTTGGAATCTCTATATATAAAAGCCTAAGCGACAGTTACGACCAAAAAGACTGGAATGACTAGTCGACCAGTCGCTATGATGTGCACTGACCACCAGGGGGCACATGCTCAATGCAGGACTGCCCCCTGATGGTCAGTACGCTCCCACAGCCAACCTCCCATAACCCCTTCCCCCAGCCAGCCGGCCCCCATCGGCCCCTGGTGCTAAACCATTTGTAGAGACCTGCTTCTGGGTTGGGGTTTTGTACATAACAGAGCAGCTCCCTTGCTGTGATCTATTGAAAGTCAGCCCTGGACACTAGGGCTTGTCTCGCTTCTGTCCTCTTCCTTCCCTGGGGAAGGAGGATGGGGGGAAGCTGGGAACCATGCAGTGGCGGGGCTTCTGTTCCTTCCGCACCTGGGCCCAACAACCATTGCCTCCTCTCCAGACCCTGCAGGAGCCTTCAGGCCCTGGTATGGGATGGGGAACCGGGGGTGGGTGGCGGCAGAAGCAGTCCCTTTCTCAGGCGGGCCAAGGGCTGGCTCCCTCCTTGGGGCTGGCGGCTAACCTCCCGCAGTCCCTCCTTCCCCCACAGCCAGCCAACTTCCTGCCGTGGTCCCGCTCCTGGTGGGCCAACTTCCCACAGGCCCTCCCCCCACCCCTGTGCGTGAATTGTGCATCGGACCTCTAGTAGTATAACAAAATACTTAATTAAATCACAGTATATTAGGCAAACAATTCTAGCTCTGCCACTTACCAGCTTTGATTTAGGCAAGTTAATGTCTTTAAGCCTCACTTTACTTTCTATAAAATGTAGCTATTAAATCTTACATGATAGGGCTGTTATGGAGATTGAATAAAGAGTTTAAGTATAGTGTTTAGCGCATGTCTGACACTAGTTAGGATTTCATTTCATACAGTCATATTTAGGATTTATGACTGACATCATGTAAAACAAATAGAGAGTAATAAAACAAATAGAGAATAATATAACTACAGTGTGTAATCAAATACTTAAATTATGACATGTAAATTATAAATAGTCTGGGAATTTAGAGAAGAGAAAGAACAGTCTTGTACAACCATTTAATGTTTCTGTGCCTCAATTTTTCCAGTGGACACACTGTGGAGATGTTAGGTGACATCCCCGAGAATGATTAAGGTATTATAGCATTTAGCTTTTTTAGGTGGTTTATGTGATGGTGGAAAAAAGGGAGAAGCTTGAGGAGCTGTTAGAAACCAAATTTTCTTTATTTACAATATCCAAAAGAAACTGTTTCAACTCCTTGTTTGTTATGTACTTACTTGGTAATTTTTTTTGTTAGCCTGATTTTGAAAAGTGTGTATTTTGTTTTAATTTTTGTCTAGATCAATTTTCTTCTAGAAAATTTCAGACAAGTTTTCCATGAAAGTAAAGCTGCTCATACATTTTTTTTTTCCTCTTTGGTTTCTCCTTTTTGTTGTTAGTTTTTTTTTTCTTCTTGGAATTGTTTGCCAAGGTTTCAAGTTTATAGTGAGAGGTGAGGCAACGTTGATCTTGGCAGAACAGCACAAAGCCAGTAGAGTCATTAAGTGACGCAAGCTTTTGCTTTTTTTTTTCTTTCTGTTAAAGCTCTCTGGCACAGCTGGCTATTCTAGTCACAGAGGAAAAGAGGAGAAGAATTTCTGGGTGGAATGATAGAAGATGTTTGGAGCATATAAAAAACAGCAGCAGCAACAGCAACAGCAAATGACCCATATAATTCAAACAAGCTTCTTAGCTCTATGGAATCTGTCAGTTGCTTAGAACTTGAGTTTTTACTTCAGAGGATGATGGGACAAGGCAAAAGAAGGCGAGGAGGGTTGTGTTGGATTCTTGCTTATCTGTCTGCCTCTCCTTCCAGTTGGAAAAATCTTCAATCCACAAGAAGCAATGTTAACAAGCCTAAGGAATACATCTTACCCTGATCCTGGATTCTGTTGGAATTGAGGATTACAGCCACTTCACCAGGATTTTATGGAGGTAGTTCAAGAAAAATAGAAGGAAACAATACTCAAGAATTTTTTTGTTTATATTAGTCCTGTGCCATGTTACATTTTGGGCATTGTTTGGAGCAAGTTAGGGACAGCTCTTTCATGTGGATCTAAGTGGATACCTGCATTCCTCGAGCTACATATTTGATGTTTGGAAGGCTGTAAACTCAAATTCTTTCAACACATATTCATTAAATTCTGGATTCTCTTTCTATTAAGGACTTCAGCAGACAGAAACTCCCTCATCAAAAGACACAAAACCTCCTCTGTGTTTTCAGGCTAAATGTGAACAATCATGTCTTGGAAGAGAAATTATTTTTCAGGGGGCCGTGGTAGTGTCCAAGGGATGTTTGCACCTCGAAGCTCAACCTCTATAGCCCCCAGCAAAGGCCTCAGCAATGAGCCAGGACAAAACAGTTGCTTCCTCAATAGTGCCTTGCAGGTAAGGGCTATTTCTTTCTTTTTGGTAAATGTATTTTAGTTGCTGGTGCTGCATTTCTAATAACTCTTAAATGTAATACTTGACAGTCTCTGTTTGAGGTTAGCACCCTGAGATCATTTTTTAGGCTTATCTGTGTGATCTTAGGCAAGGCACTTTATCTCTGAGTCTCAGTTACCTCATTGGTAAAAAGGGGATTAATATGATAGTGAAATAATAACTGTAACTACTACTACTTACCTGCCTAAAGGGGAGGAGGTACACAGACCAGATGATCTTACTGTTTATTGACCTTTTTTCTGATCAGTCTCCTGTTTCCTTTTCCCCCCCTTTCACACCAAGGTGTCTCATTACCCTAGTTGCTTTTCTCTAATATAGAAAGCAAAATTCTGCCCGGCTGGTGTTGCTCAGTGTTTGAGTGTCGACCTATGAACGAGGTGGTCACGGTTCGATTCCTGGTCAGGACACTTGCCCAGTTTGTGGTCTCAATCCCCAGTGTGGGGCATGCAGGAGGCAGCTGATCGATGATTCTCTCTCATCATTGATTCTCTCTCATCATTGATGTTTCTGTCTCTCTTCCCCTCTCTCTTCCTCTCTGAAATAAAAATATATTAAAAAAAAAAAAGCAAAAGCAAAATTCTTTCCACAAGTCAGACTTTCTTGTATCATAATTTTCAGGCTTTTAGCACATATACTGAATAGAGTCCAGTCTTTGTCCATTTCTTCATCTCCTTCCTCTGAGATCACACGTAGTAGCTCATAATTGGTGTGTGGTTAAATATGTCTGAACAGAGCTAGTAGAAAGTAAACTTTCCTAAGATGATTACTCTAGATTTTCTCTTTTGGTGTTGCTTGCCACCTTAGTGGTCGCAGAATCCCAAAGCTTCCTGATCTGCTTAATCGGGCCCATAGTGTTAGGTCAGTGGTCGGCAAACTGGCTCGCGAGCCACATGCGGCTCTTTGGCCCCTTGAGTGTGGCTCTTCCACAAAATACCACAGCCTGGGCGAGTCTATTTTGAAGAAGTGGTATTAGAAGAAGTTTCAGTTTAAAAGATTTGGCTCTCAAAAGAAATTTCAATCGTTGTACTGTTGATATTTGGCTCTGTTGACTAATGAGTTTGCTGACCACTGTGTTAGGTTCATACCCCTTGTCCTTACTTTCAAGTAATCCCTTTCCTCTCTTTTATACTTTTCAGAGTAAAAGTAAATGAAATTTTCCACCCAAGACAATTATTTGCTTAAGTATTAGTTTTATACCTCAGATTTAATGAGAAAATAAGTTGCTAATGCGAGAAGAAAAGACAAGAGTACTTAATATAAAAAGCATTGGACTTAGGAACTAGGAGACCTGGATTCTACTCTTTGGCCTTCTGTAGACTAGTCTTGTGACCTTGTACAGGTAATAGTATTTCAGTTTCCTCATTCATAATAAAAGAATCCTGTCAAGCTTATTTGTGTAATCAAGATTTCATACGCCCAGTTTCCAAATTTTTATTTGGAAACATTAAAAAATCCTATGCTATGAAGCCTATAGGAAGAGTTTAAGCACTTTCACTAGTTACTACCACAAATTTCTTGCAGTTGAGTGGGTTAGTTAGGTTTTTTTGTAGGTGATGCATTTTAGGTTTTCGAGTGACTTTGGATAAACTAGTAATACTTTTGTAATTTAGAAGCAGGCAAAAAGGGTGTTGGCTTTAGGTATGTTTGTGTTTACTTCCTTTCTGGCCATAGTCCTGTTTTTATAATTCTGTTTCTATATTTTCTGTCTATACTGTCAACTGAAACAATATTTATGGCTTTCTGTTCTAATTTTCAGTGCTATATGCTATATATACACACACATACATATTTCAATACCCATATTTAAAGATTGTGTCATTGATGATTTTGGACTGCATACTATAATCTGTGTGACCTTCCTTCATGTTCAAATTACTGTCTTTTCCAGAATATGGTCATCTATCCCTGTTATTAGATGCCTCCTCATCTTTTTTTTTTTTGCCATTTAATATACTAGAATAAACTTTTCACTTGGGAATAAAGATATCTTCTGCAATCATTACCAATATTTGCTTGAACTCTTGAATTTAAAATTAAATGGCGGCTTCTTATAGACTAGTGTGTTTTCTCTCCTTTGCCAGGTTTTATGGCACTTGGACATCTTCCGACGTAGCTTTAGGCAGCTTACAACTCACAAATGCATGGGAGATTCCTGCATCTTTTGTGCTCTCAAGGTAAGTACTTCAAATTTGATTCTTCTCACTACCATTAGGTTGCCAAATGATCAATATTGAGGATGCTTTTTATTAATCAAGATTATTTGCTAGTGATTCAGTACAAAGGATGACTATCATTAGTTTTATTTTTCTTCGAAGAATTATTACTTGGCTTAAGTAGTCTGTTTTTTTTTTAACCTTTTTGCCTATGCAGCTCTATTTAAGGTGATAGGATAACACTAAAATGTGCTTAGACTTTGAGTATTTAACTGAAAAGCTAATTCTAAATTTTTATTCTGAAAGCATAAAAACCCAAGTATTCTTAATGTAATTAACTATTGTCTGTTAAAGCTAAATTTAGCAATAAATTCTTCCTAATAAGAAAAGCCAAGTCTGAATTCCGGGTTTGTCACAGGGATACTGGGATGTGATGACTATATGTTTAGTTGCTTGTGACCAAATGAATTGTGACCAAAAAATTCAGAATTTCCCAGTAATTTGGTTATTGCAACAACTGACTCAAACAGTTTTTTAAAAAAATACATTTTATTGATTTTTTACAGAGAGGAAGGGAGAGGGATAGAGAGTTAGAAACATCGATGAGAGAGAAACATTGATCAGCTGCCTCCTGCACACCTCCTACTGGGGATGTGCCCGCAACCAAGGTACATACATGCCCTTGACCAGAATCGAACATGGGCCCTTTCAGTCCGCAGGCCGATGCTCTGTCCACTGAGCCAAACCGGTTAGGGCTCAAAACAGTTTTTTGACCAGCATGAGTTTTAAGCCCATGATAGGTAGATATCTTTAGAAAGAAATAACTGAGTCTTCTGAACTTTTGCTACTTGAGTCACAAATATCTTTTTTTCTTCACCCTCTGTTTGGAACCACTGTAACTTTTAGCAAAATATAGAATATAAATGATTGGTTAATTGGGAGTTTAAGTATGAAATTTTAATAAAATCAAATTCTTTACAAATTGTAAGATTTCTTACTGTGCTCATTCAGACAATTCTATTCAAAAGAGCATTTGGCTTGATTTTCTGGGAGGTATATTGACATTAAATTCTAATTTAAAATAAGTTTTTCATTGATTTTAAAGAGGAAGGTGGGGGAGAGAGAGAGAGAGAGAAACATCAATGATGAGAAAGTATTATGGATCAGCTGCCTCCTGCACACCCCACACTGGGGATTGAGCTCACAACCTGGGTATGTGCCCTGACTTGGAATCAAACTGTGACCTCCCGTTCATAGGTCAATGCTCAACTATTTAAGCCAGCCGAGCTTAAATATCTAGTGTTAGATAAACAAAAAAATATAGTGATTTTTGGTCAGTAAGTCAAAGGGAAGTCAGGTTCATTGCATTAAAAGCAAAGTACTAAGGCACAATACTTGCTAGAGAGATTTGACCACTGAAGAAATCCCCAATAGAAGAATCCTAAAACTAGAAATTCTTATCTGTATGAGGAAGGGATAATAAGAATTTATATGACCCCCTGGCATGTCTCTGATTAGTCAGGACTGCGCCATACTGTCTTCATTGACACTGGTGGGACTTGGGAGAACTGGCTGTTACAGTCTTATTATATTTCACTTTCCAGAGGGACAAATTGTTACGCTAATATAAATAAACTAGAGGCCTGGTGCACGAAATTCATGCACTGGGGGCGGGGGATCCCTCAGTCCAGCCTGCACCCTCTTGCATTCTGGGACCCCTTGGGGGATGTCTGCAATCTGGGACCCCTCGTTCCTTAACGCCCGCCTGCTCGCTGCTCCTTACTGCTCAGCTTGCTGCTCTTTAGCACTGCTGTGGAGGCAGGAGAGGCTCCTGCCACCGCCACTGCGCTCACCAGCTGTGAGCTCAGCCTGCATTGTGTATCTGCCCCCTGGTGGTCAGTGCACATCATAGCGACCGGTCGTGCTGGTTGTTCTGCCATAACAGTTGCTTAGGCTTTTAATATATATATATATATATATATATATATATACAATTATATAAGCCAGAGAAATGAAGAAAACCAACCACCAGACTTTATGGGACACCTCCTGAGATATCCAAGTACAGAAAGGAAGTTGTTTTTCAACCTGTAGGGGCTGAGGATATATATTGGGAGTCTTTCAGAGAAGCAGTTGCTTATGATAGATAGAAAAACGGGTTGAGGGGATCAAAGGCTGTATTTTGCATCTTCATTGTTCTGAGCCTGTGTTGGAATTCTGGCACTTTCCTCATCACATCACTGCCTGATATCCATTAGATTTCTTTTCCTTCACTGTTTCTTTTGTTATATTGGGAGTTTATTAAAAATGTTGATTCCCCCACTAAAGTGCTTTTCAATCCTTCAGTGCTATATAAATGTTAAATAATTAGGTTTTAGTTTGCACATACTTCATGTTTTAGGTGACATCGTTTACATTCTTTCAATTATTATATTCTTAACTTGAAAAATTTAAATAGATTTATAATGCATATGGATTAATTTGACAGTATGTATAAGCTGAACTTTTCTAATAACTGTTAGACTAGCCATAGTTCCTAAGACATATTCCTTTATTCATACTGGAGGGCTTCATTTTCTGTGAGAAGAGAAAGGATGATGAGGGTATGGAGGAGCAACCCTGGGATGGACCATCAACACCTCCAATAGGATGTATCTTTTGTTCTCTACTTTAGAAATATTTTTATAGAACATGAAAATAATATATCATTAAACTAGGTTCAAATCAGTATAATAAGGCAAGAAAAACAAAGGAAGAATATACTAGAAAGTTATCATTATTTGTAGATGATGTGTTTGGCTATTTAAAAAAATCTCAAAGGACCTACTGATAAATCAGTAGACTCAATAAGAGAATTTAGCAGGTTGTTGCTTATAAGGTCAAAGTATAACATTCAATTACATTTCTATATACTGGAAACTAACAGAAAATTTAATTTAAAAAGAGCTTTTGTAATAGCAACAAAAGATATAAAGTAGATATGAATAAATTTAACAAAAAAGATATCCTATATAATAAAGATGTAATATGCAAATGGTCGTTATGCCGTGAAGCATAATGACCGACTGCATTAACGACTGGATCATGGATCAGCAGGAGGGTGGGCAGCGAGCTACAAGCATGCAGCAGAGAGCTATAGGAGGGGGCAGGGCAGCAAGCTATGGGGGGAGGCGGGGGAGCTACAGGAGGGCGGGGCAGCAGGCAGAGAGCTATTGGAGGGCAGCAGCGAGCTACTGGTGCACAGATTCGTGTGCAGGGCTACTAGTATGATAGAAAACCCCAGCAGAGATCCAGTATAATCATCATCATCATCATCATCATCATCTTCAAGTGAACATCCTTGTAACAACTATTTAGGTCAAATAGAACATTGCCAGTACCATAGTCATTCACCCTCCTTTCTTTCTCAATCACATCTTCTTCTTTCTCCCAGGGGTAGCCACTTTCCTAAGTTTGTTGTAATCACTTCCTGTTTTATCTGATAGTTGTACTACCTATGTATCCATTCTTAAACAATCTAATTTAAAAATTACCTGTTTTTGAAACTTTACTGTATAAATTTGTGTGTGTATGTGTCTTATTTAGCTCAGCAATATGTTTATAAGATCATGTTGTTTGCAGATTGAGTTTGTTCATTTTCATTATTATACTAGAGGCCCGGTGCACGAAATTCATGCACTTGGGGAGGCGGTGTCCCCCAGCCTGGCCTCTGCCCTCTCACAGTGCAGGAGCCCCACGATCGATCACCCCAAAGAGGTAGGCCCTGCCTACCCATCCGGGCTCCTCGATGGATTGCCCCGAAGAGGTAGGCCGGAGCTGGGGGTCCCGCCTCCACACTGTGCAGAGCCGTGGGACCCACCTCTGCACTGTGCATGGAACGTCAAGCCCTCGCCCACCCACACACGCCTGCTGCGCACGCAGCCTCCTGGTGATCTCTCATTATGGCGTGAGGGTGTCACGACCATTAGCATATTGGCTCTTTATTATATAGGATGGTATTTCACTGTATAAAATAAATCACTGTTTATCCATTCTACTGCTGGAAGTCATTTGGGTTATTTCCAGTTTATTTATTTATTTTACTTTATTTATTTTTTTTACTTCTCACCCAAGAAAATGTTTTCCATTGATTTTTAGGGAGAGTGGAGGTGGGGGGAAGGGAAAGAGACACATTGATTGGTTGCCTCCCGCACACAACCCACTGGGACCGGGGAGCGAATCTGCAATCCAAGTAGGTGCCCCTGACCAGGAATTCAACCCGAGACCCTTTGGCGCGAGGGCTGACACCCTCCACTGAGCAACATGGGTCAGGGCTCCAGTTTTCTTTATTTTTTATGAATAATATTGCCAAGAACTTTCTTGTTCACATCTACAAACGTGTACACATTTTTTTTTCATACATAGTCAGGAATAGAATTTCTTGGTTATAAGTTATCTTCAACTTTTTTAGATAATACCAACTGTTTTCCAAATTGGTGGTAATAATGTACACTTTGACCAGCAGCTTTTTCCTGGAAATTGAAAAAATTCAATTCTAAAATTCATATGATGAACAGTGAAGAATAGATAGGACATTTTGGGAGAATAATAACAAAATGAGTAACTTACTTTGTGTATCAGTCAGAATAGGCTAAGTTATGCTGTGGTAACAAACTAAAATCATAGTGATAACCATGCAAAAGATTTATTTTTTATTCATGTTACTTTTCCACTCCAGGTTAGTAGGAAAACCCTACAGATTATAGTCACTCGGGAACTGAGATGCCAAAATTATAATCAAGGTGAATATTTCTAGTTGCTAAGCCAAAGGGAAAAAGTGCTGTGGAGGATTTTGCACAGGCAGTTTTGTTTGCTCATCAGGTGACTTCTGCTCACAACTCATTGACCAGAGCTAATTATGTGGCTCTAATGAATCACAAGGGGGCCAGGAAGTATGGTCCTATTATAATTTTTGGGAAAAGGGAGAATCAGAAATATTTGGTAGGCAACACTAATGACTACCATACTTTATCAGATATCAAGACTTATAAAAACTGTAGTCATTATGATAAAGTGGTATCAACACAGTAAGACTAATAAACCAATGGAGCAAAATCAAGAGTTCAGAAACAGAAATAGGGAAACTTGCTCCTTGCCCTGCCAATCAAAGAAGAAAGTGGACTTTTCAATAAATGGAGCTTAGATAATTGGTTATGCATATAGGAAAAAAAAATAAAGGAAATTAGATCTCTATCTTCATATTATACCAAGACTAAGAATTTCAGATGAATTAAGGACAAAATGTGAAAGGCAAAATTTTTTAAGATTTAGAAGGAAATACGAGAAAATAACATGATATCAAGGATAGAGAGGATTTATTAAATGAGTGTTAGTACACGCAGATCCAGGGAAAAGTCTTGAGACTGAAAATCTACCTCCGTAAGTAGAAGCAGGGAAAGATCGAAGAAAAAGGTTAGCCACTCCAGTGTAGTATTTAATAGAATTTATTAAGATGATATATGTAGAATTATTAACAAACTTACATATGAGGCATATTTTGGGTGGCTGCAAGATGAAATGTATCCATGTGCCATTTGGCAGGTGCCAAAGAATTATGTAGCGTAAGAGGAGAGGGATAGTGACAGGTACTAGTACATGAATGCTTCCAGGTATGAGAAATTACTTCATATGCTTGACTAGGTCAGGACAACAGCCTGTTCCAGGAACCAGTACATAGCAGAGGGCAGGGGAGGAGTGCTGATTTATGTCAGAGTGAACATCAATTATAATCAGTTTCTAAGTGGGCTTTTCAGAAATTAACCTCCTTTCTGTCCCAAGTCCAGCTTGTGGGACACACAGCAGTCATGTCATGGAACTGCCTCTCCCCCACAATAAGACATGAAAAATACAAAGTGAAAAGTATCGATACATTTCAGTACAAAAAAAATTTTATGTTCACAGATGACTCCATAAAGAGAGTAAAAACATAAGGCTACAAGTTGGGAGAAATATCTGTAGTACAGCCGGTTGGCGTGGGTCAGTGGTTTAGCATCCACCTATGAACCAGGAGGTCATGATTCTATTCCGGTCAGGGCAAACGCCTGGGTTGCTGGCTTGATCCCCAGTAGGGGTCATGCAAGGGGCAACCAATCAATGATTCTCTTATCATTGGCATTTCTATCTCTCTCCCTTTCCCCTCTCTGAAATCAATAAAAAAATATAAAAAATATCAATGGTACATATAACCAACAAAGAACTGGTATCAGGCATAGAACTTCAGAGAAATAATCTTATAAAGAACTAGAGGCCCAGTGCGTGATTGAAATTGTGCGAGGAGGCACCCCATGGGGGGCCAGGACCCGTGCCTGACCCTTGTAGCGCCAACCACTGCATTGTGTCTGCTGGGGTGGGGGCAGGCGCTTCTGTGTGTTGTGTCTCCACTCTGGCCTGTCCCCAGCCCCAGCCTCCCTGCAGCCTCTTGGGCTGGGGGTGGCATGCAGTCCCCTCCCGCCTATCTGCATGTGCAGCTAGCTCCTCCTGAGCAGTAGTGATGCAGCCTCCTCCAGAGCGGTTGTGATGCCCAGCTAATTAGCATATTTCCTGTTTTTATATATAGATAAGAGTGTTGGCCCATGGACTGAAGGGTCTTGGATTGGATTCAGGTCAGGGGCACATGGAGTGTGGGCTCTGTCAGGCATGTGCAGGAGGCAACCAATCAATGTGTTTCCCTCCCATCAATGTTTCTGTCTCTCCCCCTACCTTCCTCTCTCTCTAAAAAATCAATGAAAAAATATTCTCGGGTGAGGATTAACAAACAAAAAAAGATAAATGTGTCAACAGGAAAATGGGCAAAAGACATAAACAGGCTTTAAAAGAAGTATATGAAAAATGCTTACCCTGTTAGTAATCTAAGAAATATAAATTAGACCATACCCCTTTAGATAAGTAGAAATTTAAAAATCAGATAAAACTGTTATCTAAAAGGTGGAATAATGACAATTCACATACATTGTTGGTTGGAATATAAACTGATATCACTACTTAGTAAAACGGTTTGCCATTTTTCTAGTAAAATTGAACTAGCATATATCCTACCACTCAGTAATTACACTCCTACATATATGCTGTGGAAAATTTCCTTGTACATGCATATATACATACATACCTACCAGAAGATATACTTGAGAATGTTCAAAGTAGTAGTAGTTCCTAGGATTACAGAATAATGGAAACAACCCATTCCAACTATAATAGAATGAATTTTAAAAATTATGATTTATTCCTAGAGTAAAATACTATATAGTAGTGAAAATGAATAGCCTGCGCTACATATATCAACTTGGATTAGTCACAAAAATATTATACTGAATGAAAAAAGCAAGTCATAGAAAACGATGTAAAGTATGATTCCATTAGTACACTAATCAAAAACAGGCAAACTAAACAACATATTGTTAGGGATATATATGTGTGATAAAACTAGAGAAAAAGGAATGATTCATAAAATTCAGGATAGTGTTTATCTCTGGAAGATGGAGGAAGGAGGATGTAATCAATTGGGAAGTCTCAAATTCGTTAATTTTTCTATTAAATTGGGTGGTGGGCACATGGGCATTTATTTATTATTCTTTGGCTATATATATGTCATGTTTTTTCTTTATTTGAATGATGATTTTATTATAAGTATAAAAATGTTTGCTATCATTTTAGAAAGTACACTAAAGTGTAAAGAGAAAGAAAATTTCCTAATTCCACAATGCAGAGATTATCATTTCTCTTTATGCTTCCTCCCTGGTCTATGATACTTCTAGTAATAAGTTTTTTTGCTCACTGTTTTAGTAAAAAGAATAAATTTTTTAGACTCCTAAATTGCTTCTCTATCTCTAGTATCTTCCTATTTCATTTGTTCTAACCTAAGAATTACCCTAGAGTTATTCCCTTCTTAAAACCTCGAAGTGGCTCCTAATTGTCTCTTAAATCACTTCAAAATGCATGATTATAGACATTTAAAAAAAACTACTTTCTTTTCCCTTCTTTTCCTTCCCCAGGCACTCTCCATTTAAGCTATGTTAGCAGATGGTGTAATTGTTATGGCTACCCTGTAGACATTACAGGTATTGTTCACTTTGCCTGGATCCCTTGGCACCCAAAACAATAACATAATAATAAACAAAACAATAACACATCCCTTTTAATCCAAACCACTCCCACCTTTCAGAACTCCACTTCAGAAATTTATCTTCATGAAGTTTTAAAAATATTGTCTCTGTTCAGATCTATGATTGTTTGACTTCACAGTGGTTACCATGGAATGAGTTTTTGGGAAGGTGGCACAGCTTTTCTTCCCTCTTGGTGTTCCTTCCAGTGCCTGCACCATAACAAAAACACTTAACTTTTCTGGGTTCAAATATTGTTTTAGTAGGTCTTGGATTTTATTTATGGAGTTTTGGGTACTTGCATTTTTCATGCTGTGACTTTTGGTGTCACATATTTTTTAGGTAGGTCTGCTAATGTAGGCCTTCATGCCTCATTTAGTAAGGGAAGGGTGCGATGTGTGTGTGTGTGTGGCCAGTGTTGATGGTGGAAAGATCCGCTCAAGGAAAAAGCTTGGGAGTCTGTCAGCAAAGGAGTTATCTGGTATCCTGTAATTAAGTTACATATTGACTTTGGGGTGTCACAGTGTGGGTGTAATTCTATGTGGGTTTTTTTCTTTGGGATGTAATTCTATATTTTCTTTCTCATTTTCCTCTGCCCCTATTTAAAAATTAGAGGGGTAGTTGATGAGGCTAGTAAGTATTCTTTTTTGCTTATATACTTCATGGCCTGTTTATATTCTTTAATGGTAAGTTTGATAGGTAAAATTTTTATTTCAAAGATTTCTTTTCAAAACAGGATACTCCAGTCTAAAGTAATCACTCTTTCCCATGTGATTATATGCTATTCAAGAGGCTGAATGGTCTGAGTGTCCTTCAGATAATTACATCCTACTGGCATTCTTTTATGAATTCTTGGATAAAAGTATTCTGTAGTACAGGGATACATTAAACATAACAAAAACCAAACAAATCCAGGAAACTCCAAAATTCCTGAATTTGAGTACTTTTTAAACACTTGCCAATTCTATGAAGTCCAAATTTTTTATGTTAGAACATAATTTTTTAGTTCCAGAACCCATTATTAAGGACAAAAAGAAACACAAACATGTTCTTAGATGCATCAGAAGCTAGTCAGCTTGCCCTTAATCTGATGTTTGGATGAAGGATTGCCCTTCCAAGTCTGGTTGAAAATTATATATATCTGCTTTTTCTTCGGTTCTTACTTTCCTTTGCAACAACCCTTAAACTGCATGTATTGTTGGCCTTATGTGAACACCTTTTGGTTCATGTCTTTGTTTAATATATATACTTTTTTTTTTCTCTTCTGCTCCATGAATGTCAGTATTTTGGTGCTTTGTGATCTTCACCAGGTACTAGTACATGTTGTATCCAGTGTTTAATATTGCTTTTTGGTAGTTTGTACACAATAGTAATGATAATCCATTTCTTTTGGTCCTGCAAAATGTACTGTTTTTTTCCTGTGTTATTTGATATTAAATCCTTAATGTAATTTCAGACTCAGAATCTTGCATAGGAATTTCTTTTTTAATATATTTTTATTGATTTCAGAGAAGAAGGGAGAGGAAAAGAGAGATAGAAACATCAATGATGAAAGAGAATCATTGATCGGCTGCCTCCTGCATGCCCCCTACTGGGAATCAAGCCTGTAACCGGGGCATGTGTCCTTGACCAGAATTGAACCCGGGACCCTTCAGTCCACAGACCGACGCTCTATCCATTGAGCCAAACCGGGTAGGGCCACTGGAATTTTTAATGATGACTTTCATTAAAAAGAACTTGTGTCAGTGTGTCTTTCTGCTTACTTTGAACTACAGTGCCTTTCCACTTTGACTAAGACAGTAGAAGAGATGTGTGCTAGTTACCTTGTCCCTTCTAAAATCCCAAATTTATTTCCATCTAGTGTTACTAAAAGATTTTTCCTGACCTCAACTGTTGTCATGCCCTGTAGCCTAGAGCTCTTAGTTATTATTCGTATTGAATCTACTCTTACACCCTCAGGGTATGACTTTACTTTGGTGTTGAGTTTTTTATTTATCTCAGTGCAGGGGAGGAAATCCGTCCTCTGTACTTAGTATGCCACAAAGATTTTGTTCTCCTTCCAGGGATTGTACTAGAGGCTTTGCAGTGCCAGGATGTAGGACAGAGTGTTTTTTGTTATAGGCTAAGAAGAATGTTGCATTGATTGATTAAATTCAACAAATCTCAATTAGTCATTTTTCTTTTAAGAATGCTAGGGTAAGGCATAAATCGCAGGGAATGGTGGACAGGGAGGAAATAAGTTTTTGTATATAAGGTCTCCCCAACATAAGTCTGTATCTGTAGAACAGTATGACTACTCTGAAGGGGCAGGAAAGTCTGTGTTCTGTTAATAACCCACTTGTTATGGGGGGAAATTTGAGAGTTCAGGGAACAAATCCCTCAATATTTTTGGGCATGTTCCATGTAGCTGTTCCTTATTGGGTACTGAAGCATAAGCACAGGGAGTTAAAGTGGTATAAGAAACTACGTATCATTCATTAGCAATCCAGTCTTTTTTTTTTTTTTTTTTTGTAGATTATAAGTATGGAAGGCTCTTCATTATCCTGTACTCATAGCCTTTGTCAGAGAGGACTGAACCCATTATCCTGGACTATTTAAACCAAGAAATTAGAATTCTAGTATGTTCCCTGGAAATTTTAGCTTGTAATAAACAGCCCTCACGGTATTATACTCAGTGAAATAAGTCAGTCAAAGACAAATACCATACGATTTCATTTGTATGTGGAATCTAAAGAACAAAATAAATGAACAAATAAAACAGAAACAGACTCATAGGTACAGAGAACAAACTGAGAGTTGCCAGGTGGGAGGGAGGTTGGTTCAATTCCTGGTCACGGCACATGCCTAGGTTATGGGTTTGATCCCTGGTAGGGGGTGTGTGGGAGGTGGCCAATCGATGTTTCCCTCTCATCGGTGTTTCTATTTCTCTATCCCTCTCCCTCTCTCTAAAATCAATAAAAACATATTTTTAAAAAGAAGAAGTACAAATTGGCAGTTACAAAATAGTCACAGGGATGTAAAGTTCAGCATAGGGAATATAGTCAATAATATTGTAATAACTATGTATGGTGCCAGGTGGGTACTAAAATTATCGGGGAATCACTTTGTAAATTATATAATTGTCTAATCAGTGTGCTGTATACCTGAAACTAATATAAAATAATATTGAATGTTAACTGTAATTGAAAAATAAAAAATATAAAAAAGAAAATAAACAGGAAGATATGTCCTTATGTTTAATGAATATATCACCTACTTGAGTTGAACTTCCTTGTTTTGCTTACCTATGAGATACAAATGTATTTGTGTGGTCTTTTGGTTAATCTTTCTAGTCTTAAAATCCTAGTAGGCTGTAACCTAAATATTTTCAACAAATTTTACCACTGACATAACTGGGATAATAAAACTCTGAGTCTTTTATCCTTTTTAAAGTTTGGAGTTCAGAATTTTACATGATATTCTTATAGAGGGGCATGACTGCAAGGAAAAAAATAGTAGGTCATCATGAGTCTCTCCTTTCCAGAGTTTATGGAAGAACCTGAACCTTATATAATCTTAAAATATTTGTGTTTGTCCAGAAGGGCCCCCCTTTTAATTTTCCCTGTGGGGAAAGTGGTTATAGTATTAATCTTCAAAATTTAATTTCAATACTGTTGGTACTCTAAAAGATCCTATCTTTTTTTATCTTGGCAAAAATTAGCAAATTGAATATTCTATCTAATAAAGAGGGAATATGCTAATTGACCCTCACACCGTTGCAAAGATGGCGACACCCACAGCCAATAAGGAGGGAATATGCTAATTGACTGTCACGCCCTCAAAGATGGTAGCGCCCACAGCCACAAGATGGTGACACCTAGTCCCCTCAGCCCTGCTGGGAAGCCAGGCCCAGGGCAAGGCCGTGGGGGACTCCGCATGCCTGCCTCCAGAGTCCCCCAGTCCCCTCAGCCCTTCAGCTGCCCAGGGCCTCCCAAGGCTCAGGTAACCAGGTAACCTGGTTACCAGGTAACCAGGTCCGGCTGAGGCTTGCACTGCCAGCAGTGGCAGCAGCAGAGGTGTGATGGGGCATTGCCTTCCCCTGATCGCCAGGATGCCTCCCACCCCTGAGGGCTCCCAGACTGTGAGAGGCGGCAGGCCAGGCTGAGGGACCCCGCCCCTTCAGTGCATGAATTTTCATGCACTGGGCCTCTAGTATTTTATAAAAATCTCTACATTAGTTTGTGATTTCCCACTAAAAGCAATATGATTCTCTGGTGAATTTGGCTTGCCTCTGCCTTTGTGTGTCTCTGTTCAGTGTCTTGAAATCTTGGTGTTTTTCTCTACCTATGTATATATCTTTGTGTGTGTGTAGGTGTCTGTCTGTTTTTTGTAGGTAACAGAAATGAGTGTGATACCTTATGATGATCTTTAACTTCATGGCAGTTAAAGTGGTGCAAATTTGCACTAGGTGCAAATAAAATCCTAAACTTATGGGAAGATACGACATTAACTGAGTTTAATTTAAAGGCACTGGTAGAGGATATGTGGGCAATTTTCTGATCAAGAAGTCCAGAAGGTAGTTATTTTTAGATATAAGGTTAAAGAGTCCCAAGAGAGAAACTAGCTAGCTGTTTTCTGCTTTTCCCAAAGTTGGAGCAAGAATCTCTATTAAACTGACTGTATATTTAATGAATTATATTTATATAATTATATATTTAAGGAATTATTATTATGCTTTTCTCTGTGTTGTAATGATATTATGGTTATGTTTTAAACAAAAAGACTTCTTAATTTATATATATATATATATTTTTTAAATATATTTTTATTGATTTCAGAGAGGAAGGGAGAAGGAGAAAGATAGAAACATCAATGACAAGAGAGAATCACTGATTGGCTGCCTCTTGCACACCCCCTACTGGGATTGAGCCTGCACTCTGGGCATGTGCCCTTGACCGGAATCGAACCTGGGACCTTTCAGTTCACAGGCCAACGCTCTATTCACTGAGCCAAATCGGCTAAGGCTGACTTCTTAATATTTAGAGGCATATTCTCAAATATTTATAGATGAATACTATCTGCAATTTGCTTCAAAATGATCTGGGAGTGGAGTGGTATATATGAAATGAGATTGGCCACTGGCTGATAATTGTTGAAGATGGATGATAGGTGCATGGGAGTTTATTGTGCTATTTTGTCTACCCTTGTATCTTTGGAATTTTCTGCAATAAAATGTTGAAAATCCAATGTTATTATTTTGGGTGCCATAATGTTAAACAGTTACATATTCTTTTTCCTCTTGAAAGAGAACATTTAACATTCTTTTGAACAAAAAACTAGTGTGAAAATTCTCTTCCAGTAGTCAGTAATAGTCAAGGATTAACTCCTTAATCTTACTTTCAATGTGTTGATTGGCCATATTTAGGTTTATAATATTTAGGTCTATGATTTCCAGGAGGTGTGGAGAAAAGGACTAATTATGAGAGCCAAAATGATGAGAGATTTGGGAAGCCCAGATGAATAAGAAAAACCCTAGGAACTGAATAGAGCGGGGCATAATGTGTCACTTCTCAGGGATAAGCTGGACTGCTGACTAGGGCACTTTCCAAAAACCTCAGGCCCATAAAGCATCAAATTTAGTGACAGCACTTCTCCCCATTTTCTGTAACCATTATTTCTTCTAGTTGCAAGGCTGGGATGTCCTGGGAGAGGAATAAACAGCTGTTCCCTGCCTACAGATAAAAGTCTATGTTTTAGGGGGGTGAGGAGGGGACAAAAACTTAAGCAACAGCTGCATTTGTAGTTGCCAAAGCACAAAGACTTTCTGCCTTTATGGCACTTCCCTCGTATTTACATGTTTTTTTGCTAACCCAAATAATTACGTGCTCATGTGGTAGAATTGTTTGGATCCAAGAGAGATGGGTGGGGCAGCACCTGCTTTTAGCCATTAAAGTCTTGTTGCTTTTGCACTGCATCCAAGAAAATAGTTAACAGACAAAAAGTAATTTGCCTTTTCCTATGAATGAAAAGGAAGACTTCTTTGGTTTCATCCGGTGAAGAAAAGTAAGGAGAAACCTCAAAGTTGGGTTTTCTCTGTTTATTGAAATGAAACCATCAGGGACCCCACAGTGAAAAATTCCTGGGTTTTGGTTCTTCCTGCCCTTTCTCCCTCCCTGCCATAGAACTCAGCAATTGGAAGAATACCAGTTTTTGTTCCTTATTGGTGCTACCACCTGTTCTTACTGCTGAACTAAATGTTCTTGGCTTTCTTTGGTGTGAACAGGATCTCCCTCTGGGAAAGGTGGGAGGAGGGTGAAAAAGGGAACAGGAGGAGGCCCATTGCAGCCCTGTGCTCATGTGAGAGGGACACACAGGGGTTAGTGTGCTGCCCTAACAGAGGGGCTTTGTGCTCTAGCTTCTTCCAGAGCTGGGGCTCCACAGATGCATGCTGGGCAGGCTCAGGCAGCTTCATCCCTGATACACTTGCTTCTTTCTGACAATAGCAGAGCAAGACTGGTTAACAATAATTAACATAAAAAAAATAAAGAGATGCAGGCATTCTGAATGCATTCAGATACTCAATGTGCATGGAGAAAGCTGTCTGTAATTAAGCGGTGGAGCTTAATTAAGAGTATAGCATGGAGACATGGATGCCACTGAACACAAGAGCCAGATCTGTTGTTGCATATGCACTGTGGATGCAGGCAGGGGCAGAGCTCTTACTTTAGGTCTTCCCCTTTCTGTGCTGAAACCCTTGTTATCTAGGTCATGGGAAATCTTCCTCTCTTGAATAGCAGCAATGGAATGAGAAGTTTGGTCCTTCCTACCCTGATCTCAGAGACTGGGGAGGAAGCTGAAGGTAGAAGCATTTCTGAGTCAAGGCTCTTTGTCAGGAGAGGTCAGTGGCAGACATGTTTCTTAGCAACCTAAAAGGGCTCTTAAATATAATAATAATGATAATATAATAACAACTAACACTGAGCTAGCACTTATCATACTGCCAGGAATTAGTCTAAGCTATGGAAAGACAGATAACTTATTTAATCCTTAAGTAACCCAAGGAGGTAAATACTATTATAAATTCTCTTTTTAAAAGTGGAAACTAAAGCCTAGAGAAGTTAAGTAACTTGTCCAAGATCATAAAAATGGTAAGTAACAGGGCTGGTATTTTGAACTCAGATAGTTTGGTTCCAAAGTTCATCTTCTTTAACTGTTACACTACACCGTCTCTTAGTGGAGCCCTGTCCTTCCTCAGACTGAACCGTAGAACACAGAAAGTTACTATTTTCTTTCTAGAATGCTAACATAACTAGTACTATGCTGGGAGATAAGTTAATTCATTAGGAACTGTTGATGCCTATTAGGGCTTACTTCTTGAGGAAATCCAATTGATAAAGATTAAAGGAGCTGTAGTTTGCAAATATATTTATACAGAAGTATTCTGGAACTAATTTACCATTACTTTGTTTTGGAACCAGTTTTGGACTCTGAACAAAAAGGACCAAACCTAATACATCAAACCTGTAGAGATAGAGCCTTCAGCAGCAGTAATGTCTTACCATTAACAATTGAGAAGAGCAGCAGGTTGGCTTATGATAGTGGTTACTAAGATTTGCCAAGCTGAGGTGACTTTCAGCAACTCAAGTGCTCAGACACTATTTATTTATAGAAGTAGTCACTGCTTCTTTTCCACCATTTTCCTTTGTTTCTTCAAATTCCCCCAAGTTTCAAAATCCCGGAGGTCACTTGGTAGATGTCCAGTTGCCCTCTGAGAGTATTATGGACCTAGACCTTTCCTTTAGGTCTAGTTTAAGAGGTCATTGATACATATTATTCTACTTCCAGCAAAAAATTATGGAAGGTCCGGCCCTGCCTTTATAATAGACTTGTGAATAACGTGGGCTAATTATAATGGACTAGAGGCCCAGTGCACAAAATTCGTGCACAGGTAGGGTCCCTAGGCCTGGCTCGTGAGCAGGGCTGATCGGGGCCTTCCTTCCCCTTCCCCTGGCTGCTGGCTGCTGGCTGGGGCCTTCCTTTGTTCCGTGCCAGCCCCTGGTTTTCAGCACATGTCGAACTCCTGGTCAGTCGAACTCCTGAGGGACCAATTTGCATATTAGCCTTTTATTATATAGGACTAGAGGCCCGGTGTATGAAATTCATGCATTGGGGGGGGGTGTTCCTCAGCACAGCCTGCACCCTCTCTAATCTGGGACCCCTCTCACAATCCAGGACTGCTAGCTCCCAATTGCCTGCCTTCCTGATTGCCCCTAACCACTTCTGCCTGCCAGCCTGATCACTCCCTAACCACTCCCCTGACAGCCTGATTGATGCCTAACTGCTCCCCTGCCAGCCTGATTGCCCCTACCTGCCCTCCCCTGCAAGCCTGGTCACCCCTAACTGCCCTCCCCTGCAGGCCTGGTCACCTCCAACTTCCTTCCTCTGCAGGCCTGGTCTCTCCCAATTGCCCTCCCTTGCAGGCTTGATCGCCCCCAACTGCCCTGCCTTGTAGGCCTGGTCCCTCCCAACTACCCTCCCCTGATGGCCATCTTGTGGTGGCCATCATGTGTCCACAAGGGGCAGCCATCTTTGACCACATGGGGGCAGCCATCTTGTGTATTGGAGTGATGGCCAATTTGCATATTACTCTTTTATTATATAGGATTTCCCTCCCAGCTCCTAGTTTATTAAATAGTACTAAATATGTATTGCTGGTACTGCTTTCTCCACAGCATATAAAATCATATGTAGGGAAATACTAGCAGGTTACACAGTAATATTTTCTTAAATTGCTATAGGGCTTGATGTGCATGAGGAAAAATGATGCTAGTGAGAGAGTAGAATGAGGAAACAGTTCCTACTTGAAATGAGCAGAATGAGGTTTAGTCCCATTTTGGTCTAGCCAGTTATATGACCTTAAGAAAAATGTTCACCTTTTCTAGCTAATTCTTTACCTGCTTTAGAGAGAGAGAGAGAGAGAGAGAGAGAGAGAGAGAGAGACCAAGCCAGTGTGATTCAGTGGTTGAGCACTGACCCATGAACCAGGAGGTGACAGTTCGATTCCCAGTCAGGGCATATGCCTGGGTTTTAGGCTTGATCACCAGTAGGGAGGGTACAGGAGGCAGCTAATCAGTAATTCTCATCATTGATGTTTCTATCTCTCTCCCTTTTTCTTCCTCTCTGAAATCAATCAAAACATATTTTAAAAAAAAAGAGAGGACTTAAAAAATATATTTCCTTAATAAGATTACCCATATCACATGATTGATTAATTTGTTCAATTCTTTATTTATTTATTTAAAACTAGTTATTGGTTGCCCTCTGTATGCCAGTACCTTTCAAGGTGCTGGGAGTCTTTCAGGGAATTAAAGGACAGAAATTTCTGTTCTCATATTCATAGTCTAGAGAGTGCAATCAGACAATAAATATGTAAAATACATGTTATGACAGATGGTAATAAGTGCCACAGGGAAAAATAAAACTGGCAAGGGTGGGAGATTTAGGAAGAGGGGGTGGAGTTTGCAATTTTAAATAGGGTGATCAGGAAATACAATATTGAGAAGATAATATTTGGATAAAAACCTGAAGGGAATGAGTGACTGAGCTACTGATAGGTCAAATAAAATGAGGACCAAGAATTGACCATTCTAGGTGGGTGGGGCCTTCTAGTCTTATATCACTTAAGTAGGTTTATAAAGTGGTCTCATTATGGTCTCATTAGTAAGTCTGAAAAATGACCCTGGGATTTTTAAAAAAGTATATTTTATTGATTTTTTACAGAGAGAGGAAGGGAGAGGGATAGAGAGTTAGAAACATCGATGAGAGAGAAACATCAATCAGCTGCCTCCTGCACACCCCCTACTGGGGATGTGCCCACAATCAAAGTACATGCCTATGACCAGAATCGAACCTGGGACCTTTCAGTCTGCAGGCCGATACTCTATCCACTGAGCCAAACCGGTCAGGGTGAGATTTTTTTTTAAAATTTAATAAATCATTAATGTTCAGATTATTACAATTGTTCCTCTTTTTCCCCCCCATAGCTCCCCTCCACCCGGTTCCCACCCCACCCTCTGCCCTTACCTCCCCCATACTGTCCTCATCCATAGGTGTACGCTTTTTGTCCAGTCTCTTCCCGCACCGCCCACACCTCTTTCCCCCCGAGAATTGTCAGTCCACTCCCTTTCTATGCCCCTGATTTTGTTATATTCACCAGTTTATTCTGTTCATCAGAATTTTTATTCACTTGATTTTTAGATTCACTTGTTGATAGACATGTATTAGTTGTTCATAATTTTTATCTTTACCTTTTTCTTCTTCTTCCTCTTAAAGAATACCCTTCAGCATTTCATATAATACTGGTTTGGTGGTGATGAACTCCTTTCGCTTTTTCTTATTCGTGAAGCTCTTTAACTGACCTTCAATTCTGAGTGAAAGCTTTGCTGGGTAGAGTAATCTTGGTTGTAGGTTCTTACTATTCATCACTTTGAATATTTCTTGCCACTCCCATCTGGCCTGCATGGTTTTTGTTGAGAAATCAGCTGACAGTCGTATAGGTGCTCCCTTGTAGGTAATTAACTGTTTTTGTCTTGCTGCTTTTAATATTCTCTCTTTGTCTTTTGCTCTTGGCATTTTAATTATGATGTGTCTTGGTGTGGTCCTCTTTGGATTCCTTTTGTTTGGGGTTCTGTGCGCTTCCTGGACTTGTAAGTCTATTTCTTTCACTAGGTGGGGGAAGTTTTCAGTCATTATTTCTTCAAATAGGTTTTCAGTATCTTGCTCTCTCTCTTCTTCTGGCACCCCCATAATTCTGATGTTGGTATGCTTGAGATTGTCCCAGAGGCTCCTTACACTATCTTCAAATTTTTGGATTCTTTTTTCCTTTTGCTATTCTGGCTGTTTTTTGCTTCTTTGTATTTCAGCTCTTTGACTTGATTCTTGCGTTCCTCTAGTCTGCTGTTGGATCTCTGTATAATACTTTTTTATTTCAGTCAGTGTATGTTTAATTTCTAGTTGGTCCTTTTTCATATCCTCGAGGGTCTTGCTAAATTTATTGGCTTTTTCTAGAAAATTCTTGAAAAACTTTATAACCGTGGTTTTGAACTCTATATCCAGTCATTTGTTTTCCTCCATTTCTTTCATTTGTGATCTGTTTCTTTGTCTTTGCATTTTTGCTGCATCCTGAGTTGGTAGAGTAGCTTTCTGTGGTAAGTGTCCTATAGGGCACAGTGGCTCAGCCTCCCCAGTTACCTGAGGTGCACCCCTTTGTGGACTGTGTGCACAGCCTTGTTGTAGTTAAGTCTTGATTGTTGTTGGTATCACTGGGAGGAATTGACCTCCAGGCCAATTGGCTGTGAGGATCAGCTGTGTCTACGCTGGGAGAACTTCTGTGCTGGAGACACTCTTATGAGACAAGACTTGCAAAATTGCAAAAGCCTCTGTGCTCAGCTTGGATGGGGCGGAGTTTCAGGGCGGAGCAGACAGCCTTGGTTTCCTGTCAGCCCTGCCCTATGAGGCCCCTGGGTCTCAATGTCCCACGGTAATCACAGCAAACACCTCTGAGAGAAAGCCACCCTAGAGTTTCGCCCGCTGCCAGACAGTCCATTTTCTCCCCAAATGAGTCGGGGTTCCCAAAAACTTGCCTGGAACTGGAGTTCAGCGCAGTTGGGAGCTTCATGTCCCTCCCGCTTTAGAAAGCCAGCCGCGCACTCAGCCTCCCGTGCATTCAGCAGTCAGTCCTCTCTGCGCACGCGCCTCCTGACCTCTGCCTTTTGCAGCTTTTGAGTCTCAAAAGTGCTCTATTTTCCTGACAGTCCAGATTCCCCCGAATGAGTCTGATTTCCCAGTGTCTCCCCTGGGACTGGAGTTCAGTGCAATTGGGAGCTTCCTTCTCCCTCCAGCTTTAGAAAGCCAGCCGCGCACTCAGCCGCCTGTGCACACAGCCTCCCGTCCTCTCCGCGTGTGAGTCTCCATACCTCAGCCTTTTGCAGCTCCTCTGAGTCTCAATGTGCTTTCCTCTTTTCTTCTAGTTGTAGAATTTCCACTCAGCCAGCTTTCCTGTGGTTCTGGATGGTGTCAGTTTTGTCTTTTAGTTGTAGTTTTGATATTGTTGTGCGAGGCAGCAGTTTAGGTATTTACTTATGCTGCCATCTTGGTTTCTCCCCTCGAGATTTTTTTTATATGAAGAAGTTTCTAGCAAGAATTTTAAGCAAATGACATTCTTTGGACTGTTGATATGTAACTCATTGTTGAGTGAGGTGTTTATCTGGGTGGTTTAGTGAGGATCTGGGCCATGAGCTGTAGATGTCAAGGAGTGCATTCTAGTCTCTGTGGGTAAGATTCAATGCCACTTGGAAAGGACTCATCAAGGCAGGTGCTACTTGTCACCGCTCTTTGTTTCCATTCTGTGGACATAAACACTCATCATTGTTTCAGATGTAGGTAAAGATGGAGAAGACAGATGCATTTAATTACACCAAAATAAAAAACTGCTGCATATAAAAGACACCAGAGACTGGAATAAGATATTTGCCACAGTAATACTTACCAAGACCTAGAAAAACCAAATGTAGCTAGAAAGACTAAAATGAATCAGTCTGATTGCATTAATTGCTGATAAGGATATGGGGAAATTTATTTATATTCATTCACTGCTGGAAGTAAAAGTTTGCGCAGATTTTATAATAGCAAAAAATTAAAGACTGCCAAAATATCTGTCAATACAGTCAATAAGGAGATGGATAAATAGATGTGGTATCATCACCTAATAAAATACAATACTGCAGGGTAAAGGGATAAGCCAGGTGTATATATATTATATCATTATGGGTAGATTTCAAAACAATGCTACATTTTTTTAAAAAGTGAAATTCAGTGTGATACTTTGTACATGAACAAAAAATACACAAAAGTATGTATGTGAAACACTTGTATTTTTATTCATTAATTATTGTATTATTTTCTATATGAACAACTGTAATCCTACTTTTAACCCACTCTATGTGTTGTGTGTACATATGTATATGTATATATGTAAAAGTATTAAAAACAAAAGATTATGCAACAAACTCATGTTAGTGAATGGCTGGTAGAGAGTGGGTAGTCTTCAATGGGACTTTAGCTTTATTCTGTAGATTAGAAGTTAACAGTGATAGAATGTTCATTTCTTGGTGTTAGACATGTAGGTGTTTGTTATATTATTATTTGTACTTTTGGGTAACTTTGAATTAGCTAAACAATTTAAAAAAGAAGGGAGCCAAGTTTCATAGAATGATCCCCCAGAGAATAATTTACCAATCTACTTACATGTAATTTATCTCTGTTTATTGAAGAACATCCACCCCTGTCTATATCAGAGGAAGTGAGGTCATTGAATTATATATATATATATATTTTTTTTTTTTCTTTACATAAATCTTTATTGTTCAGATTATTACAGGTGTTCCTCTATTTTTTCCCCCATAGCTCCCCTCCACCTGATTCCCCACCCCACCCCATGCCCTTACCCCCGCCACTGTCTTCATCCATAGCAGTAAGATTTTTGTCCAATCTCTTCCCGCACCCCTCACACCTGCTTCCCCTGAGAATCGTCAGTCCACTCCCTTTCTATGTCCCTGATTCTATTATATTCACCAGTCCATTCTGTTCTTCAGATTTTTCATTCACTTGATTTTTAGATTCACTTGTTGGTAGGTATGTATTTGATGTCATTTTGTTGTTCATAATTTTTATCTTTACCTTTTTCTTCTTCTTCCTCTCCTTAAAGAATACCCTTCAGCATTTCATGTAATCCTGGTTTGGTGGTGATGAACTCCTTTAGCTTTTTCTTGTCTGTGAAGCTCTTTATCTGACCTTCAACTCTGAATGATAGCTTTGCTGGGTAGAGTAATCTTGGCTGTAGGTTCTTGCTGTTCATCACTTTGAATATTTCTTGCCACTCCCTTCTGGCCTGCATAGTTTCTGCTGAGAAATCAGCTGACAGTCGTATGGGTACTCCCTTGTAGGTAATTAACTGTTTTTCTCTTGCTGCTTTTAATATTCTCTCTTTGTCTTTTGCCCTTGGCATTTTAATTATGATGTGTCTTGGTGTGGTCCTCTTTGGATTCCTCTTGTATGGGGTTCTGTGCGTTTCCTGGACTTGTACATCTATTTCTTTCACCAGGCAGGGAAAGTTTTCTGTCATTATTTCTTCTAATAGGTTTTCAATATTTTGCTCTCTCCCTTCTTCTGGCACCCCAAAAATTCGGATGTTGGTTCGCTTAAAGTTGTCCCAGAGGCTCCTTACACTATCTTCATATTTTTGGATTCTTTTTTCTTTTTGTTTTTCTGGTTGGATGTTTTTTGTTTCCACATATTTCAGATCTTTGGTTTGATTCTTGGGGTACGTTGATCTACAGTTGAGTTTCTGTATATTCTTTATTTCAGACAGTGTATGCTTCATTTCTGACTGATCCTTTTCCATTTTTTTGGCATTCTCATTAAGCTCCTTGAAGGTCTCATCAAGTTTCTCAGCGGTTTTAAGAAGATTCTTGAGTAACCTTATAAATGTGGTTCTGAACTCTATGTCATCCAGTAGTTTGCTTTCCTCCGTTCCTTTCATTCGTGACATGTTTCTTTGTCTCCTCATTTTGGCTGCTTCCCTGTGTTGATGGAGTAGCTTTGTGTGGTAGGTGACCTATAGGGGGCAGTAGCTCAGCCTCCCCAATCACCTGATGTGGACACTCTTGGTACACCCCTTTGTGGGCTGAGTGCAAAGACTTGGTGCAGTTCAAGCCTTAATTGCTGTTGGTACACTGGGAGGAATTGACCTCCAGGCCAATTAGCTGTGAGCACTCACTGTGTCTATAATGGAAGAACTGCTGCGCTGAAGACACACTTATGGGGCAGGACTTGTTTCAGTGGGGCTTTGGTGCTCACTGAGTCTGCCTCTTGAATGTGTCACTTATGGATGTGAGGAGTTGAAATCTGGTGTCTCACTCTGACCACTAGGTACACTGGCTTCTGGATCTCCAATGGGGTGCAGGTCAGCTACTGTCTGAGGCCATCCAGCAGGAGCTACAGTGAGAGCTACAGTTTTCTCCTCTTTGCTTGGGGTTTGGAGGTTTTGGAGCTGTCTGACCCAGGCTGCAAGTTTGCTAGGTTAAGCTGCGATAGGGCGGGGCTTTCTTCTGCTAATGCTGCTGCTTGGAGCTTGGGTGGGTTTGTAGGTTGTGCAGGGCGGGGTCTCAGGGTGTCACTAGGTTAGGGCGTGGCAAACAGCAATGGCTGCTAGTTAGCCGGCTCTGTGTCCCCAAGGACGTCCAGGAGTCCCGTGCCCCAGTGCCGTAAACAATTATTCCTGCGCGCAGCTCTGCAAGTAAGCCCCCCTCACTGGCAGACAGTCCAGCTTCTCCCCGTAGGAGTTTGGGTCTCCCGCGTCTCCCCAGAAACTGGATTTCAGAGTAGTCGGGGGCTTGTCTCCCTTTGGGTTGAAAAAAGCAACGCCCACCGCCAGCCCGGATCACGCACCTCCGTACCTCAGCTTTTCAGCGCTTGTGCACGTCTCGATGCTCTTTTCTCTTTCCTTCTAGTTGTAGAACTTCCACTCAGCCAGCTTTCCCGTGGTTCTGGGTGATAGACGTTTTGTCTTTTAGTTGAATTTTTGAAATTGTTGCGTGAGGCAGCAGTTTAGGTGTTTACCTACGCCGCCATCTTGGATTCTCTCTCATCATTGAATTATATTAACTCGTGACAATGGTCTCTGCTAATGTGTCTTTGATGGTATCATTCTCAGTTGGAAGAGCAAGAATCCTTATTAGCACAGGATCATGCCCTTTATTCTGACTCCTCATTTTTTACTTTTATTTTTTCATTACTAACTGCAAGCATATCAGCTTGTAGGAAGTACATTTGGTTCCACAGTTATGAGCATGTAGTTGCTAGCATGACAGATTGGTATGTTTAGAAGGTTAATAACAGCATTGTGCTTTTCCCCTTGTCTAACCTCTTCCCTACAGGGAATCTTTAACCAGTTTCAGTGTAGTAGTGAAAAAGTCCTTCCGTCTGACACTCTCCGCAGTGCTCTGGCAAAGACTTTCCAGGATGAACAGCGCTTCCAGCTGGGAATTATGGATGATGCTGCGGAATGCTTTGTAAGTGCTGGCCTCTAGCCTCTCTTTGTTTTGGGGTGGGACTGTTGATGGTCTCCATCAGGGACTGGCTACTGAATTGTGGCTATTTTACTGTGCCCCTAGTCTCTACAGTTAGAACTAGACATTTCCCTAGTTTCTCAGAGCTCAAGGGTATCTCTGCTAATGCAGTATGAATAGCTTCGCAGGTTTACTCTTTTTCCTTTAGGCTTAGGGTAGTTTTGTGCTTGCCATTGCATAAAACAGTGCTGTCACCTTCAGAGCAGACAGGGTTCATCAAAATACAAATTGCTGGGTCCTATCCCCTTGAGGTTCTGATTCAATAGTTCTGGAATAGGGCCCCAAAATATCTATCTCTGACAATTTCCCAGGTGATGCTAACACTGATGCTACTGGTTTGGGGACCACACTTTGAGAACCGCTGCATTACTAAAGATAGTTAAACAGAGAATAACTGAGTTCTTAGCCCAAGTGTAATGTGCTATTTGGATAACTACATTTCTCCCAGTGATTTTTGGTAGAACACCCTAACTCTTTTGAACTCTGGGTTCTATCCATCAACCTCCAAAAGACTGCATTTATTAAACAACTCAGAATGATATACATCCCATTACAGGGTAAAATGTAGGCCAAAATCAGAGGTACTCCTGAGAATCTGGATCACTGCTGTATTGCTGGTGGGATTGTTAAATGTTAATGCTACTTTGGAAAAGTTTGGCAGTTTCTTAGAAAGTGAAACTTGAAAACTACCATATGATTCTGCAGTTGCCTTCCTGGACCTGTATCCCAGAGAAATGAAAATTTATGTTCATACAAAACCTGTATATGAATATTCATAGAAGATTTATTTATAATAGCCCCAAACTGGAAACAACCCAGATGCCTTTAATAGGTGAATGAAGTTACAAACTGTGTACGGCCACACTGTGGAACACTATGCAGCAATAAAAAGGAATTAACTCTTGATTTATGTAGTCTTCAGGATGGGTCTGAAGGGAATGATGCTGAGCCTGGCCAAGTAGCTCAGTTGGTTAGGGTATCATCCTGAGATATGTCAAGGTTGTGTGTTTTATCCCTGCTCAGGGCATATACAGGAATCAACCAGTGAATGCATAAATAAGTGGACCAATCCTATCTAATAAAAGAGTAATATGCAAATTGACCATCAATCCAAGACACAAGATGGCTGCTCCCCTGTGGACACAAGAGGGCCGCCACAAGATGGCCAGCAGGGGAGGGCATTTGGGGGGACCAGGCCTGAAGGAGAGGGCAGTTGGGGGGAACCCAGGCTTGCAGGGGAAGGCAGTTGGGGGGACAAGCCTGCAGGGGAGGGCAGTTGGGGGGGGGAGGACCAGGCCTGCAGGAGAGGGCAGTTGGGGGACCAGGTCTGCAGGGGAGGGCAGTTGGGAGCAATCAGGCCTGCAGGGGAGGGCAGTTAGGGGTGACCAGGCTGACAGAGGAGGGCAGTTGGGAGGGACTAGGCCAGCAGGGGAGGGCAGTTTGGGGGGACCCAGGCCTGCAGCAGAGAGCAGCTGGGGGCGATCAGGCCAGCAGGGGAGGGCAGTTGGGGGGACCAGGCCTGCAGGGGAGGGCAGTTGGGGAAGACCAGGCCTGCAGGGGAGGGAAGTTGGGGGGACAAGCCTGCAGGGGAGGGCAGTTGGGGGCAATCAGGCCAGCAGGGGAGGGCAGTTGGGGGGACCCAGGCCTGCAGGGGAGGGCAGTTGGGGGGGACCAGGCCTGCAGCAGAGAGCAGTTGGGGGCGATCAGGCCAGCAGGGGAGGGCAGTTGGGGGGACCAGGCCTGCAGGGGAGGGCAGTTGGGGGGACCCAGGCCTGCAGGGGAGAGCAGTTGGGGGTGATCAGGCCTGCAGGGGAGGGCAGTTGGAGGGGACCCAGGCCAGCAGGGGAGGGCAGTTTGGGGGGACCCAGGCCTGCAGCGGAGAGCAGCTGGGGGCGATCAGGCCAGCAGGGGAGGGCAGTTGGGGGGACCAGGCCTGCAGGGGAGGGCAGTTGGGGAAGACCAGGCCTGCAGGGGAGGGAAGTTGGGGGGACAAGCCTGCAGGGAAGGGCGGTTGGGGGCAATCAGGCCAGCAGGGGAGGGCAGTTGGGGAAGACCAGGCCTGCAGGGGAGGGAAGTTGGGGGGACAAGCCTGCAGGGAAGGGCGGTTGGGGGCAATCAGGCCAGCAGGGGAGGGCAGTTGGGGAAGACCAGGCCTGCAGGGAAGGGAAGTTGGGGGGACAAGCCTGCAGGGGAGGGTGGTTGGGGGCAATCAGGCCAGCAGGGGAGGGCAGTTGGGGAGACCCAGGCCTGCAGGGGAGGGCAGTTGGGGGGGACCAGGCCTGCAGCAGAGAGCAGTTGGGGGCAATCAGGCCAGCAGGGGAGGGCAGTTGGGAGCAATCAGGCCAGCCGGGGAGGGCAGTTGGGAGGGACCAGGCCTGCAAGGAAGGGCACTTGGGGGTGATCAGGCCTTCAGGGGAGGGCAGTTAGGGGTGACTGGGTCTGCAGAGGAGGGCAGTTGAGGGGGACCAGGCTGGCAAGGGAGGGAAATTAGGGGTTATCAGGCCAGCAGGGGAGAGCACTTGGGGGTGACCAGGCCTGCAGGGGAGGGCAGTTAGGGGCAATTGGGCCAGCAGCGGAGCAGTTAGGCATCTATCAGGCTGGCAGGGGAGTGGTTAGGGGGTGATCAGGCTGGCAGGCAAAAGCAGTTAGGGGCAATCAGGCAGACAGGCAAGTGAGTGGTTGGGAGCCAGCAGTCCTGGATTGTGAGAGGGATGTCCGACTGCCCATGGGATCGGGCCTAAATGGGCAGTCGGACATCCCTCTAGGGGTCCCAGATTGGAGAGGGTATAGGCAGGGCTGAGGGACACATATCCCCCGGTGCATGAATTTCGTGCACCGGGCCTTGCCTCTAGTCCTATATAATAAAACCCTAATATGCAAATAGACTGAATGGTGGAATGACTGGTTGCTATGATGCACACTGACCACCAGGGGGCAGACGGTCAATGCAGGAGCTGACCCCAAAGGGTCCTGGACTGCAAGAGGGCACAGGCCGGGCTGAGGGACCCCCCCCCTGAGTGCACAAATTTCATGCACCGGTCCTCTAGTAAATCAATGTTTCTCTCTCTTAAAATCAATCAATAAAAATTTTTTTGAAGGGAATAATGCTGAGTAAAAAATACAATAGCAAAAGAATATATATTATATGGTTCCATTTATGTAGCATTTTATTTATTTTTATTTTTAAAAAATATATTTTTATTGATTTTTAGAGAGAGAGGAAGGGAGAGGGATAGACAGATAAAAACATGATGAGAAAGGAACATCATCAATTGGCAGCCTCCTGCACATTCCCTACTGGGGATTGAGCCGCAATCCGGATATGTGCCCTGACTGGGAATCGAATCGGTGACCTCCTGGTTTCTGGGTCAACGCTCAAATGCTGAGTTATACCGGCTGGGCTAGCATTTTAAAAATAACAAAATTATAGAGATTGGAGAATAGGTCAGTGTTTTCTGGGGATTAAGGTTGGAATTGGGTGGGTAAACTATAAAAGGATAGCTTGAGGGAGCCTTGTGGGGGTGGGACAGTTTTATATTTTGATTGTGGTTGTGGTTCCATTACTCTCTACCTGAGGTAAAATTGTATAGAGCTACACACAAATACAAATGAGGAAACCCGAATAAACTCTGGATTGTATTGATGTCCATTTCCTGACTTGGATATTGTATTATAATTATGCAACATTTTACCATTGGAGGAAACTGGGTGAAAGGTACATTTGAATTCCTATATAATTTTTTTGAAACTTCCTGAGAATTTATAGTCATTTCAAATTAAAGAGTTAAAAAAATCAGAAGTATTCCTATCTTCCAGAAGGATTGCTATTTCTCTGAGTAAACTGACAACCAATTTGTACATTTGTCTATTAAGTATTGTTGATATACTGCTTTTGTTTTTTCCCTATTAGGAAAACCTGCTGATGAGAATTCACTTCCATATTGCTGATGAAACCAAAGAGGATATATGTACTGCCCAACACTGCATCTCCCACCAGAAATTTGCAATGACATTGTTTGAGCAGGTGAACCTTATTTCTATCCCTATCACTTAAAAAATAAAAATAAAAATAAATATATGTATATGATTGATTTCAGAGAGGAAGGGAGAGGAAGAGAGAGTTAGAAACATCAATGATGAGAGAGAATCATTGATTGGCTGCCTCCTGCACGCCCCCCACGGGGGATTGAGCCCACAACGTGGGTATGTGTCCTGACCGGGAATCAAACTGTGACATCCTGGTTCATAGGTTGACGATGCTCAACCACTGAGCAACACTGGCTGGGCCCCATCACTTCTTATACCTTTTCTTCAAGGACACTTTATCCTGAGATGTGGGGTGTTAGATGGGTGCCAAAACATTTAATGACTGTGGCTGCTTGGTTTTGCTTTTCCTTCCTGGCCCAGTGTGTATGTACTAGCTGTGGCGCCACGTCTGATCCGCTGCCTTTTATCCAGATGGTGCATTACATCTCTACCACTTCCCTTTGGTGAGTCTTACAGGCTTCTCTGTCCCCTGAGGCATGCATTCAGTTGATTGAGTTTTAACTGGGAGCATCCAAATAGCTTATATCCTTATTGCTGAGTCTATGTTATATTGTTAGGAACTGAGAACTATAATTTTAAAATAACCTTTGTTCTCCTTCATTTCCATCCCTCATTTTTACCTCACTTCTGGCCAGCAAAGTGGGAGGAGGAATGGGGATTCTATGAGCTTTGGATCTGGGGACAGGCAGAGGCACTCACAGTGTTTGTGAGACACTGAGGCTGGTCAGGACAAGGGGCTTCAGTTTAGTGGGCCGAGGAAGAAGAAAGTCAAACATATGAGTTAGGCGTTTGCATGAATGATTTATTTGATTTAGTTGTAACTCTCACCATCATCACCCTTTTATTCCCCATCTTGAAGCAATCAGGCTATTTGTATGCTGGAAAGACGAGAAAAACCCTCCCCAAGCATGTTTGGTGAGTTGCTACAGAATGCCAGCACCATGGGGGATCTCCGGAACTGTCCGGTGAGTAAGTCAGTGGTGGGGTTTGGGTAGAGAGGGGAACCCTGGGATTAGTGGAATTGAAGCAGAGCCAGTGGGAAACACATCAAACTAGCCTTATATATGTATTTCAGAGCAACTGTGGAGAGAGGATTCGGATTCGCCGTGTGTTGATGAATGCTCCACAGATTATCACAATTGGACTGGTATGGGACTCGGACCATTCAGACTTGGCAGAGGATGTCATTCATAGCCTGGGTACCTGCCTTAAGTTGGGTGATGTGAGTGTTAGTTTAACTCTTAGAGTTATTGCATCTTATTCTTGCTCAAGGGTATGAACACTGAACACAAAGGTATATCCTAAATGACAAATATTACAGAGTTCTGGACAATCATACTTGTGTACAGTAATCCCCACTTATCCATGGTTTCACTTTCTATGGTTTCACTTACCCACAGTCAATCGTGGTCTTGAAAATATTAAATGGAAAATTCCAGAAGTAAACAATTTGTAAATTTTAAGTATCGTGTAGTTCTGAGTTGTGTGGTGAAATCTCGCCCTATTTTCACTCCATACTCCCTGGGAGTTGAATAATCCCTTTGTCCAGTGTATCCACAATTTTATGTATCTATACATATACATATACATATACATATACATATACATATATCAGTACATATACATATACAGTGACTATTACAGTGCAGCAGTGTCTGTATTCAAGTAACCCTTAAAGTAGCTCAATGTCACATCACAATGTCTACCTACGTCATTCATTTCACTTCTCATTAAGTAGGTATTGTATCATCTTACATCATCACAAGAAGGGTGAGTGCAGTAAAAGAAGATTTTGAGAGAGGGAAAGACCACATTCATATAACTTTATTGCAGTATATTGTTATAATTGTTCTACTTTATTATTAGTGATTATTGTTCATCTCCTCTGTGCCTAATTTATAAATTAAACTGTATAGGGAAAAACACAGTATATATAGGGTTTAGTACTATTTGCAGTTTCAGACATCTGTCAGGGGAGTCTTGTAATGTTATCCCCTATAGATAAGAGGCACTACTGTATATGTACATGCATTTAAATGCTCACTTACCTCCTTTGGATAGGCAGCAAAGGCTTTTTATAAAAAGTGGGACGACCATGGCCTTGAAAGACAAGATAAGCCAAGCTTAGGTACTGGTAAAAATCATGCAATTTATAAAGTTATTGTGTACTCTACTCACTATTAGTTTATACCAGTGTAGAACAGGGAGTTTTATTCAACCACGGGAGGTGGTAAGGTCAAAGAAGTGAGCAATCCTGACTAGAGCTGCTTTGGGAGGTGACGGAGGTGAAAGTTGGTGGCTTGAGTCCTACAGTACAGAATTCACAGTGAGGAACCAATATCTGTTAAGATAATGAAGTAGCTTGGCAGAGAATTTGGTGGGTTAGTGGTTTTCCGTGGGTCTATTTAGGAACGTACACAGGGAAACAGACTTCAGACCTTGGGGCTTAACCTCATGAGCTCCATGCCCTAGTGTAGGTACAGCCATAGTTTTCCTTTGGTTCAAGAGAAGAACCAGAAACTCTGTGGTTTACTTCCTTAGTTTTGCTCTGGGATAGTACTATGACTAAGGAGATCCCTTATTGTTGTGTTTTAGTTTTATTAAACCACTACTGAAAAAAAGTGAATTCTTTGTGATCTTACTTTAGGTCTTCTTCCCAAGAAATCTCTGATATGAATAAGCTATATATAACAAAATCTCCTTTTTCTAAAATTCTGTAGCCTGCAGTATATTCTGCACTGTTCTAGTTTTATTTTTATGATTGTTTTTCCAATCATTTAAGTTCCTCATGCAAGAATAATTTTCTTCTTCTTCTTTTTTTTTTTTTTTTCTATGTCCCTTTGCACCTAGGACAGTGTTGGACATGTAGGAATTGAAATGCTGGTATTGCTTCTCCTAAGGGCTTTCTTACCCCTACTTAGGGACTCAGTAGGAAATTTATATTTGTGGTGCCAGCTGATAAATAACTTTTGAAACTTGAGAATGTTTTTGTTTTGTTTTGGTTTGGTTTGTCAACTTTTTCTGACTCCTCTTGTGATTGGCCCCATCAAGAAAATATTGGAAGTTATGTGGAAACATCACCACATTACCAGTTACTGGTCACTATTCTGCTTTTCTCTACATTTTGCCTTTTTGGGTTAATTTCTGATGACTAATATGGATTAGCAAAAAAAGTCTTATACTGAAGGGCAGAGAAGCAAGTCAGTACCTTAAGAAATAATGGAGTCAGTCTGCTGGCAGATGACGTGAGAGGGTTATGTCACTGCTCTTTCTTTTTTCTTCTTTCCCTGCAGCTATTTTTCAGAGTGACAGATGACCGGGCCAAGCAGTCTGAACTGTACTTAGTAGGAATGATCTGTTACTACGGCAAACATTATTCTACATTCTTTTTCCAAACAAAGATCCGCAAATGGATGTATTTTGATGATGCTCATGTTAAGGAGGTAGGAATATTCAAGCCCTGCTTAAAGTGTTTGGTAACTGCAATAAAAAAACTAAGGATAATTATTTATTTTCAATGTTTTATTTTCATAATTTTAATGTCTATCACTTATCTGTTGGATTTATGAGAGTATTAGTCTTGTCTTCCCCAATAAATGGCAAGTTCCTCAAGGACAGGATGAATATATCTTGTTATTGTCTCTAAATGCCTTCACATGGCATTTAACACAGTTACCATTTATATTGACAAATTATTTTTTTAAATGTGTTAATTTATTTGAGCGACAACAGTCTAATAAGTCAGATTAGGTTATAAGGATAGCAGCAAGTTCAGAAATCCAAATCTTGGCATTATTAGTGGGTAATACTTTGTCTCAGGCTACTATAAAATAGTTTCTGATTGTTAGCTCCCTGAAGTACCCTATCACCAATTAACATGATTTTGAGATAGCATAGAGAAAATGGGGCTATGATGATATTAAAGCTGGAAACTTGGTACTCTCTAAACCACAGAGTCTGGATGAAATAGTTTAGGTGATTTGCATGAGTTAGAAAGACACTTGTGATTAGGTCAGCAGCTAGAAGACTATTTAGACATTCTACACCAACCCATGGACCTTAAGCAGCATCTTCCACAAATAGTAGTTTTTGTCAAATTCTCTTCATCTCTTTTTTGCTGTGGTCATTTTGGGCAGCATATAAATTCTTTGAGCTTTAAGTTTTGTTTATTTTATTTTATTGATTTTGAGAGAGAGAGAGAGTCTTTGATGTGAGAGAGAAACATTGATGTGAGAGTGAAACATTGATCAGCTCCCTCCCCCTTGACCGGGAATCAAATTTATATGGGATGACACTTGGACATTACCAGCCAGAGTTAGGTTTTATATTTAAATAATAATACATGCCTTATAAGATATTAAGTAAGATTATATAAGAAGCATATAAATGTGTTTTAGTTAAAATAATGATAACCCAGTTAAAAATTTACTGAACATCTATTATAAAATCAGGACTATGATAGTTATCTGACTCCAAGAATACACCTAACATTGTTACTAGTTTAACCTTAAGAGAGGGTGACTTTGAGGATTTCACTGGGTTGTCATTTCCATGGCTATTCAGGTACTTTTCCCCACTGCCATGGCAGCATTGAATCCAGCACAAAGATAAGGCAGAGAGGTCCAGATGTCTATTCTAAGCAGTGTGATGTTTTATGTCCTGCCATGTGTGAATTCTGACACAGAATGTCATTTATTCTAAGGCAGTCTGTGAGAGAGTTTTTGTCTGTTCTTTAGCTTCCTAAAAGTGATTTTAATATTTAGGAGAAGTTCTAGAAAAGCAAATTTCAAGAAAGGGCTTTGACTTGATGTCTGTGAAAAGGAAAAGATCAGCAAGGCAGCTGATGTCCCCTCACATAGCACATTCACCTTTGAGAACTATTATTCATATTTCACAACTGAATTGATGTTTCATGGGAATAAAAGTAATTTTATTCATCATTCCTGTCTTTTATAGGGTTTTAATGCTTTCTAAAAGGATTTAACAAAAAAAATCATTAAGTGTAGCTATAAGATCTCTATTGTGTCTCTTTACCTGATTCTTTTTTAAAAATATATATTTTTATTGATTTCAGAGGTGAAGGGAAAGAGAGAGAGAGAAAGAAACATCAATGATGAGAGCGAATCATTGATTGCTGCCTCTTGCACACCCCCTGCTGGGGATCGAGCCCACAACCCAGGCATGTGCCCTTGACTGGAATCGAACCTGGGACCCTTCAGTCCACAGGCTGACGCTCTACCCACTGAGCCAAACCAGCTAGGGCCTGATTCTTGTCCTTTCATCTTTTATTTTCTTTAGAAAAACAGAACAGGAAGTTATGTTTTGAATTGTTGGTATGAAATATAATCTTCTGATTGTTTTTGGTTCAGATTGGGCCCAAATGGAAGGATGTGGTGACCAAATGCATCAAGGGGCATTACCAGCCTTTGCTGCTGCTTTATGCAGACCCGCAGGGTACCCCAGTGTCCACCCAGGACCTGCCTCCCCAAGTTGATTTCCAGGCATACGGCAGGATGTGCTACGATAGTGAAGATTCAGGTGAGAAGCCTAGCTCTTACCTCCCCCTTTCTCTCTCCAATGTGATCATTGCATATTTGGGACTCTTGATCATGAGCCTAGCATATAACCAGCTTGGAGAAAGAGGACCCATTAGAGAAAAGAGGAAATGGCAACTCGTGCTGAAGCCCAACTTGTTCCAGGCTTTGTTTCCATTAGCCTCCAAGAATGTGTTGCCTGTGTTCCATGCAGCCCCAGTGCAAAAGTTCAAAGGAAATTATGTTAAGACTGATAATAAATGTGTGAGGGAAACCTCAGCATTTAACCTTATAATATTGGTAAAGATGACTGATTCTTACTAGCAATTTAACAGTGACTTAAGTGAGTTAAGACCAAGAGAAATGATATTACTACAAAGGTAGTCATATTGTTGGGGATGAGAGATTTTTGCTTTAAAATGCCAAGTGCTGTAGTGATAGTCTTCAGCTTATGAATCAGTTGTTTACTTCGAATTCAATTGTTTGGAACCCAAATTATATTTTCCTGTAGAAACAATTTGCCACTTGATGGTTAGTCTCAGGTTAGCCCACAGAGGCTCATAATACATTAGAAATATAACCCTAATGGTGTTGGCTTGATTTCTTAAAAGGAGGAAAAAGAAATGTTCTTTTTCATTTTTATTTTTAGGCCTGGCCCTAAGTATAATTTCGAAAGAGAAGACATTTGTCTTTGGATTCTTTTTCTTCCCTTTTATATCTCCATCCTGGTTGGTAACTGGTGTTCTTCCCACCTTTGTAACCCTACACAAACCTGCTCTACTTCTCTCTTCAATCAAACACCGATTTCCACTACTTATTTTAGCTAGGTGTTTAGAGAAAAGTAGTCTAATTCACACTAAAGTATAAATAACAGCCCTATTAACTTCTCAGATATATTAAAAATGCTTATAATGTCAATTAAAAAATTTTAAGTGACATTTCTGGCAGTATAGGAGAAAACTTAACAGATAGTAGTTATATATGCCAGGTCAGCCTGGAACTCTTTATCTAAGTAGAGTTTATTTTTCACAACTTTTTCCTTTCTTCCACTTTTCCCCCCATAGGTTTTCTAAAAGCCCCAAAGTTTTTCACAGTGGCAGGCAAAGTGAGGGCTTCAGCAAGGTAGGGGCAGGAGTGGGAAGAATTGTTTGTGTGTCTGTGTTATCTGGAAGTTGGGTGTCGGGAAGAATGGCTCTAGTATATCCTTTTCATGTTCCATCTAGGACTTTCTTGCCTTATGGATCTTTGTTGCCATCCAGTTCTTTGCCCCCTCTCTACCACTGTCCTTCTCTCTTTCCTCACTTTTGCCTATGTGTCTCCTCCTTCTCTCAGGGAGGGAGCCCTCCATCTCAAGTGATACCCGAACAGATTCCTCAACGGAGAGCTATCCCTACAAACACTCCCACCATCAATCTGTGGTCAGTCACTTCTCTTCTGAGTCTCAGGGGACAGTCATCTATAATGTGGAGAATGATTCCATGTCTCAGAGCAGTCGGGACACAGGTAGGGACTTATGCAGTGGATCCTGCTTGTTCCTGCATAGAGGGTGTCCAAGAAAAAGAAACTGGGGCAAGTCAGAAATGTTTGTCATGCAAAGGAAGGAAGGCTCAGAACATGGGTAATTAAGTGGGATCGAAAGAAGCAACACAGTTCTGAATAAATGATGATGTTCCATTGCATATATTTCTGTCAACAGCAGCATATCAGTAAGGACCATTGTAATGTGATCATTGATGTGATTATTTATTCTGAAATCTGCTTTTCTCCTGCTATGCTCTTAATCCCCACCCCTCTAATAATGCTCCATTAAATTATTGTGGTCTTGTACCTCACAAGATTCTCATGCCAGGCTTTGTCCCAAGTTAAGGGCTTTGAGTGGAGGGGCATTTATATGCAGGGGGTACCTGCTTATCACTTGCTAGGCTTCCTGAAGAACAGATAGGCAAAAGAATGAAAACTTGTTTGTACATTTTTAAATTTTTTTGTTTATCTATGGAGAGTGTGCCATTGTCAGTAGAAAAAAATCAATACAGGGCATAAAAGGAAGAATAGTGAATAACTGACTGATGAGATGAAAAGGTAATCACCCAAGGCTTAGAACAATGCCCATACTTTTAGAAACTTGGGGATTAGTGAGCTCATGGCTTCAGATTGGTGGTTTATATTCTGTGCATGGCCTTAAAAAAAAAAAAAGAGAATTTCAGATATATTCAGAAGTATACCAAATAGCATACCGCTCCTCCACATACCCATCACCTATTTTCAATAATTATAACTTATGGCCAATCTAGTTTTATCTGTACCTCTACCCACTTTCCCCACTCCCAGACATGTCACTTTTTCCAGAAATATTTTAGTATATATCTCTAAAATATAAGAAATCTTTTTTAAACTATACCATTAGCGCAGTTAAAAATATTAATGATTCCTTTAAACTCTAAATAATAAGTGTTTAAATATCAAATTTTCTTTTAAATATCGTAACGTTTTAATGGTTTATTTGTTTGCTTGACTCAGAATCGAAATAAGATCTATACATTGCAATGGGTTGATAAGTCTTTTGAATTTCTTTTACTCTGTAGGTTTCTCCTCTGTTTTTTTCTTGCAATTTACTGTTGAAGAAGTAGGCAGTTTGTCCTATAGATTCTGCACATTCTAAATTTTGTTGTATGTTCCTATGGTTAACTTGAGCATGTTTCTCTGTGCTCTGTGTGTTTTGTAAGTAGGTTTGTTCAGATTCATGTTGAATTACTTTCGGTGACTATTGCACAAATGACTACTTCAAAGTGTGATATATTTTCCTTTTTTCAATCTTCACCCAAGGATTTGTATATTGATTTTTAGAGAAAGAGGAAGGGAGAGAGAGAGAGAGAGAGAGAGAGACATCAATTGGTTTCCTCCCTTATGCACCCTGACTGGGATTGAACCTGCAATGTAGGTATGGTGCCCTGACCGGGATTTGAACCTGCACCCTTTTGGTGCATGGGATGACACTCTAACCAACTGAGCCATCCAGCCAGGGCAATGTGATATTTTAAAAACCATATTTCTGAAACTGTGAACCATGGAGGAGTTAAGTCACAGGATAAATAAAGCATATTTTCCAGGAGAATCAGGTTTATGTTAAGGTTTGTGAATGGTTGAGGGTAGGAGAACATATCCCCAGTGGTTTAGTATTTGTAGTTGTAGGAGCTCCAAGTGATTTTCTTAAGTCCTTCTTATGGGTCCAGAGGTAGCAAGGGATCAGATAAAAGCAATAAAAGATTGCATTGGAAAATATAGCCATATCATTATATTGCTGGTACCTGAATAAGTAATTGTTCTAAGTCTGTCTTCCAATTAAATTCAGTTGCTTAATTCACTTCTGGCCTACAGCAGCTTAGATGATTATATCCTTTAGAATCTGACCTTTGCTGTTGTCAAATCACCCTCATACATTCACATACACTGGGCATGAAGTAAGGCAAGTTACATAAAAAGCCCAGATCTCCTGGGTTTCCCAGTAATTGGTATTGAGGAACTATGAAGTATAATCTCTGGGTTTTGGTAAGGCATGGTTGGGGTTGAGAATGAGAATTATTCAAAGTTCGAATGTTCTTTTAAATGACTCACATTTAAGGAAGGTTTGGAACTGGGTCTTAAAGCCATACACAGTCAGAGCTCTTATGAGCAGAGTCTGGAACACCTGGGATAATACCAGATATAATAAAAATTAGACTTTATATGTGTTGCTAAATAAGTAAAAGGAAAGCTCTGTGTTCTATTTATGAGAGTGAAAATATATTGGTACTTGACATTTTTATGCAATCTTTAAAACTTTCACCTTTTAATAAGTACCAAGTAATAGGTCCCTCAGGTTACTGGGTACATTTATGATTGGGATTGCGACTGGTAATTTCTCAGGAAACTTGTAAATTTGGAAGCTCCCATTAACTACTTGAGCTTCTTTGCATTTATCTGTTGAAAGATTCCTGCTACACTTAAATCAGGTAGCCATGGCCCTTGCAGCTTTCAACCCATGGGTACACTAAATTTGTGCCACTGCCATGAATCCCAAAGGGAGACTAGTTTCTCAGGAGGATGGAGGTCAGTCTCAGATACCAGCTTACCCCCATTTTCTTGTTCTTTTAGGGCACCTGACTGATAGTGAATGTAATCAGAAACTCACATCCAAGAAAGGGTCGCTGATAGAGCGCAAGAGGAGCTCTGGCCGGCTTAGGAGGAAAGGTGATGAGCCACAGGCCTCAGGGTACCACAGTGAAGGCAAGCCACTCTGCATTGCTTCTCTCCTAAATCCAAACTTGTCACACTCCAGGCCATGGCTTCTCTTTTCTGCTCAAAGGGCTTTCCTTGCTTTCTTAACTTTGGGATCTTGGTATCCATGAGCACTTTAAACATTTATATTTGTTTCATTTTTTGTGTTTTTAGGAGAAACACTGAAAGAGAAGCAGGCTCCTAGGAATGCCTCTAAACCATCCAGCAGCACCAACAGACTAAGGGATTTTAAAGAGACAGTCAGCAATATGATCCATAACAGACCATCCCTGGCTTCTCAGACCAACCTAGGGTCTCCCTGTGGGGGGAAAGGAGGAGACCAGATGGACAAAAAACCTCCCAAGAACCTGCTTTTACACTCTCATGACTGGGAAGTAGAGAGTACTAGCAGTGAGTCAAAATCCAGTTCTTCTAGCAAGTATCGTCCAACATGGAGACCCAAACGAGAGTCTCTGAATATTGACAGCATCTTTAGTAAAGACAAAAGGAAGCACTGTGGCTATACTCAGCTTAGCCCATTTTCTGAGGATTCAGGTGAGGAGATAATTAGGGAAGAATTGGGCTTTTGAATAAAGTTTATCTATGTACTAGAGGCCCGATGCACGAAATTTGTGCAAGAGTAGGCCTTCTTTCCCCCGGTTTTCTGGTAGACTTGACAAGGTCTATTTTCACCCCATTGTTGGGTCTTTTGGGGATATAATTTTAGTAAATGAGTAGCTGGAGGGAGGTGTTAGTCATGTCTTAATTTGAAACAGATGCTAACTCTACCTCCTTTTTCATACTTGTGCCTTGATTGGTAGCTAAAGAATTTACACCAGATGACCTAAGCAAGCCACCTACTTATGACCTTAAAACTGGTGGACCAAGTCCCCAATACAAGCCTTGGGGCCCAGCACGGCCAGGCTCTTACCTTTTAGAGCAGCACCCTCGCCTTATCCAGCGAATGGAATCTGGCTATGAGAGCAGTGAGAGGAACAGCAACAGCCCTGTCAGCCTGGATGCAGCCCTGCCTGAGAGCTCCAGTGTCTGCAGGTATTGTTTGGCCTTTGAATAGCGGCTTTGTCCCTAGCAGCAGTATGAGCCACCAAGAGGCTTAACTCAGGCAAGTAGAGAGGTGCACTTTATTACCATCTTGTGGGCAAGCAAAGTATTGTGCTCTATCAACCTTCTATGATAATAGCCCCCTCTGCTGGGAGAAAGAGCAATGGCATTTGAGAAAGGAGAGAGGGGAGACTATTTTTATTGTTGACTCTATTACAGATGTCCCACATTTCTCCCTTCCTCCCCCCTCAACTTTGCCTCCCTTTACCCTACTCCCGCCCCACCTAGGTCTTCACCACTTTATTGTCTGTGTCCATGGGCTATGTGGGTTGATCTCTTCCCGCACTTCCCACTCTCCTCCCCTCTGAGATCTGTTAGTCTGTTCCATTTATTCATTAGCTTCTAGTCCTATTTTGTCAGTTTATTTTGTTCTTTAGATTCCACATATAAGTGAGATCATGTGATACTAGTCTTTTTCTGATTGGCTTATTTCACTTAGCATAGTAATCTCCAGGTCCATCCATGCTGTCTCAAGGGTAAGAGTTCCTTCTTTTTTACAGCCACGGCACTTGGGCTGTTTCCAGATCATGGCTATTGTAAATAATGCTTCTATGAACATAGAGGTGCATATATCCTTTCTAATTGGTGTTTTGGGATTCTTCGGATATGTACCCAGAAGTAGGATTGCTGGGTCAAAAAGCAGTTCCATTTTGAATTTTTTGAGGAGACTCCATACTGTTTTCCATACTGGCTGCACCAGTCTGTATTCCCACCAGCAGTGCAGGAGGGTTCCCTTTTTTCCACATCCTCGCCAGCACTTGTTGTTTGTTGATTTATTGATAGTTGCCATTTTGACCAGTGTGCAGTAATGCCTCATTGTAGTTTTTATTTGCATCTCTCTGATGATTAGTGACCATGAGCATTTTTTCATAGGTCTATTGCCCATCTGTATGTCCTCTTTGGAGAAGTGTCTAGTCAGGTCCTTTGCCTATTTTTTAGTAGGATTGTTTGTCTTCTTTTGCCCATTTTTTAGTAGGATTGTGTGATCAGATATATAAGTTCTTTATATATTTTGAAGAATAACCCCTTATCTGATGGATCACTGGCAAATATGTTCTCTCATATGGTGGGTTACCTTTTTGTTTTGTTGATGGTTTCTTTTGCTGTGAAGAAGCTTTTTAGTCTGATGTAGTCCCATTTGTTTATTTATTTTTTTGTGTGTGTGTTTCCCTTTTTTTTGGAGACATATTGGCAAAAATATTACTCCGAGAGATTTTACTGCCTGTGTTTTCTTCTAGGATTTTTATGGTTTCATGACTTACATTTAGGTCTTGTATCATTTTGAGTTTATTTTTATATATGGTATAGGTTGTTGGTCTAGTTGCATTTATTGCATATACCTGTACAATTTTTCCAGCACCATTATTGAAGAGACTGTTTTCACTCCATTGTATGTTCTTGCCTCCTTTGTCAAATATTAATTGACCATAAAGTCATGGGTTTATTTATAGGCTCTCTGTTCTGTTCCATTGATCTATATGCCTGTTCTTGTGCCAGTACCAGGCTGTTTTGATTACACTGGCTTTGTAGTATAGTTTAATATCTGGTATTGTGATCCCTCCAACTTTCTTCTCCTCTCTCAAGAATGCTGAGGCTATTCGGGGTGTTTTTTTTGTTCCATATAAATTTTTGGAGCGTTTGTTCTAGATCTGTGAAATATACCATTGGTATTTTAATAGGGATTGCTGTGAATCTATAGATTGCTTTGGGTTGCATGGACATTTTAATGATATTGATTCTTCTAATCCATAAAAACAGTATATGAATCCACTTGTTTGTATCTTTCTCTATTTCTTTTTTTAGTGACCTATAATTTTCTGAGTACAGGTCTTTTACCTTCTTAGTTAAGTTTATTCCTAGGTACTTTATTTTCATGGTTGTTGCAATGGTAATTGTATTGTTTTCTTGGTTTCTCTTTCTGAGAATTCATTATTGGTGCATAAAATGCTGCCGATTTCTGAATATTAATTTTGTACCGTTACTTTGGCAAATTTATTAAATGTAGTAGTTTTTTGGTGGAGTCTTTAGGGTTTTCTGTATACAAGATCATGTCATCTATGAATAATGACAGTTCTACTTCCTCCTTTCCAATTTGGATGTGTTTTATTTTTTCTTCTTGTCTGATCACTATGGCTAGGACTTCCAGCACTGTTGAATAAGAGTGGTGAAAGTGGATATCCTTGTCTTGTTCCTGAGCTTAAGAGAAACACTTAGTTTTTGCCCATTGAGTATGAGGTTGGCTGTAGGTTTTTCATATATGATTTTTGTTATATTGAAGTATGATCCCTGTATTCCCACTTTGCTGAGATTTTTTATCAAAAATGGGTGCTGGATTCTGTCAAATGCTTCTTTTCTCTGTCTACAGATATGATCATGTGATTTTTATCTTTCATTTTATGTATGTGATGTATTAAATTTATTGATTTGTGAATATTGTACAAAGCTTACCTCCCCAGCTTAAATCCCACTTGGTCCCATTGTATGATCTTTTTAATGTTATTGCTGGATCTGATTTGCTAATATTTTGTTAAGGATTTTAGCATTTATATTCATCAGGGATATTGGCCTATAATTTTCTTTCTGTCTAGTATCTTTGTCTGGTTTTGGAATTAGGATAATGCTGGCTTTGTAAAAAGAGTTTAGAAGTCTTCCTTCCTCTTTAATTTTTTGGAATACTTTGAGAAGAATAGGTGTTAGGTCTTCTTTGACTGTGTGGTAAAAATCACCTGTGAAGCCATCTAGTCCAGGACTTTTGTTTGCTGGGAGTTTTTTTGTTTGTTTGCTTGTTTTGTCTTTTATTGCTTTAATTTCATTAGTTGTTATCAGTCCATTCAGGTTTTCTAATTCTTCTTGATTCACTTTTGGAAGAGTGTATGCTTCTAGGAATTTGTCCATTTCACCCAGACTGTCCAATTATTGGCATATAGTTGCTCATAGTATTTTCTTACAATCTTTTGTATTTCTATGATGTCAGTTGTTACTTTACCTCTTCCATTTCTGATTTTATTTGGGTCCTCTCTCTTTATTTCTTGATGAGTCTGGCTAATAGTTCATCATCTTGTTTATCTTTCTAAAGAATCAGTTCTTGGTTTTGTTGGTCTTTTGTATTGTTTTTTTTTTTTTGTCTCTGTGTCATTTATTTCCGCTCTAATCTTATTTTCTTCCTTCTATTTACTCTGGGCTTTTCTCGTATTTTTTTTCTAGTTCTTTTAGTTGTAGGGTTAGATTGTTTATTTGAGATTTTTCTTGTTTTTTTACGATAGGCCTGTAATGCTATGAACTTCCCTCTCAGGACTGCTTTCGCTGTGTCCCATAGATTTTTGGGTTATTGTGTGTTTGTTTTCATTTGTTTCCAGGAAGTTTTTTATTTCTTCTTTGATCTCATTGGTAACTCATTCATTGTTTAATAACTATGTGTTTGAATATTCTCCATGTGTTTGAATATTTTTGAATTTCTTTTATTGTAATTGATTTCTAGTTTCATACCATTGTTATCCAAGAAGATGCTTGATATGATTTCAATCTTTTTGAATTTGTTAAGACTTATTTTGTGTCCTAAGATGTGGTAGGAGAGACAACTTTTAAAGTATTATGTATAAAATAATTGTTTAGTAAATAATTTTTAATAAAAAAATGAATTAGTGAATCAAAACTTACAGAATCCTAAGATAGAGATAAAACCCAGGGCATGAAATCGCGCCAGACCCAGACCCGCAGGAAATCATGTGATACCTGGGACCCCAGACCCCGCCGTGCCATGGGACTCCCTCGAGTCCCGCCCCCCGCGCTGCAAGACCCAGAGTCAAGTCACGCCAAGTCGCGGTATCCAGAGTCAAGTCCTGGCCCACCCGCGCATACCTGGCTGCGCATGTAGCCTCCCGGTGACCAGTCTTTGGTCGTTATGGCATTAGGACCACTGGGTTTTATAATATATATATATATATTTTTGAAATATATGTTTATTGATTTCAAAGAGGAAGAAAGAGGGATAGAGAGATAGAAACATCAATGATGAGAATCATTGACCAGTTACCTCCTGCATGCTCCACACTGGGAATCAAGCCCGCAATCTGGGCATATGCACTGACCAGAATTGAACCACAATCTCCTGGTTCATAAGTCAATGCTCAGCCACTGAGTCACACCAGCTGGGTGGACCTTGTTCAGTTTTACTCATGAGAATATGTTACAAAGGAATAAGAAAGAGGAAGGCAATCCATATTAGAGCATATGTTTATTAATTCATTAAATAAGGTTTGTGCTAGATGCACAAAATGTGATTGAGGTGAAATAAGATGGGGAATGAGTATTTCATGTTTTCAGAAATAGTTTAGCAGATTCTTTAATTACACTAATTCAATACTTGGTTGGTTTTTTGAGGGAATTTTGTCCTAAGAATGTTGCTAGTTATCACTTTTCTACTGCTTTCACTAGACTCTAGTTTCTCTTTTGAAGGGATCCAAGTGCTAAGAGATCAGCTGGGTTGGCACCTTCCTGGCGTCACATCCCAAAATCTTACAGTAGTAGCATCCTGGAGGCGGACTCCAGGAGTGTCTGGACAAAGAATCAGCCCCTATCAGGTAAGCAAAAGGACAGTGGATTTGGAGGACTTGATTTGTCTGCCAATTTTGTTTGGGAAACAGCCTTACCTGAGAACATTTGAAATTAGAGGACAGTTGCACTTTGAGTATTCCATCAGAAAGAAATGTGGAGGCATTTGAGCTACTTTGGATTATCTATTTGGGGTTTATCACATTTTGCCTGATTGTTTCTTTCTGCCTTGGAAAGACCCCTTGTGGGAGCGAGAAGGAACAGAAATTTGGTGAATAGTGTCAGTAGCATCTGCATTCCTCAGAAGAATAAGCCCTAGGGCTTTCCTTGGTATAGAGGCAGCCTCTTGGGAATGTATTTCTTATTGTTTAGTACTATGAATTGAGATAACACAGGGAGACATACAGACTGTGGTCAAAACTGAGAAATAAGTAGGTCAAACCTACTCTTACCCCTGCCTCCATACCCTGTGCAGTATCCCTGTTCTGTTTTTCCTTCTTGAGTTGCCTTGTTTCCTCATACTCCCTCTTTCTCAAAACAAGCTCGGAAGGAATGATGTGACTCCTTCATATTAAATATAAGTGACTAAAAATAGCTTAAAATATGCTTTCTCTAAGAGTAACTAGCATTTTAACAAGTCAAAATCTGAAGATAAGGGAATACTAGAGTTTCAGATAGAGATTTGAGGTAATCATAGGTTTTAGCTCCTTTTTACATTTCTCTCACAACACACTTATACTTCTAGTGCATATTCCACTTAAGTAGAGACCCAGTCCAAATGAGTCAAAATAAATCCTTTACTTAGAGTTGAAAATTGAGGTGATAACTAGGCAGTCTCCCCAACATGGAGACTTTGGAATGCCTGAGTAAAGATGGTGAAGATACAGTATCATGTAGTCTGCTGAGGAGTTCTGGGAGCTCCTAACTTAGAGATCAGCCTTATCTGAAAGATGTGTTTTATCCTCTTCCTCCCACCCCCCTTTTTTTTCTGTTCTGTTAGATCAATTGGGAGTAGGGTGTGTGGGCAGAAACCTAACTATTTTCTGATTTAATGACCTTTTGGATATAGGTCTGGCCAACTTACTAGTGAGAGGAGGACAGAATACCATGCTCCAGCCTGTAGAGATGAGATCAGAAACATTACTAGTCTGACCACCAATTCTCTTGAGAGCCACTTAAAGTTCTTAGAGATAGCTGGAAGGGAGGTATGCAGCAGTAATGAAATGGCATGAACTCTATTAGATATGAGTGCCATAGGTTGCTGACATCTCTAAAATCCTGGGCTGGAGTAGGTTATAATTAGAAACCCATAGAAGAAATTCATGTTTCTAATGAAGTCATACATTTGGTTTATTTCCCACATTTTAATTTATTTTGTGTTGACTAACTTTGCTTTAAGAAACTGTGATCATGCATGAGACTATTTCCCCTTCTCTTTTCTTCAGATAGCCAATACTTTTTCAGCACACTGAAGACTTAGTTTCTTTTTGACTTAGTTTCTTCATTCCTGAAATGTGGGCAGTGAGAGTATTTACCTCATAGTTTGTTGTGAGAATTAAATGGAATACTATATGTAAAAGTGCTTAAAACGGTGCACTTTTATAGTAAATGCTCAACAAATGTTAGTTGTCATGTTGTTACAAAACACTCAATAAGTGTTTTTAATTATTATTACTAGAGGCCCGGTGTATGACATTCATGCATTGGGGGGCAGGGGCATCCCCTCAGCTCGGCCAGTGCCCTTTCGCAGTCTGGGAGCCTTTGGGGGATGTCCGACTGCCGCAGAGGCGGAGAGGCTCCCGCCACCACTGCTGTGCTGCTGTCCTCACCAACCGTCAGCCCGCTTCTGGCTGAGCGGCGCTTCCCCTGTGGGAGCACACTGACCAGCAGGAAGCAGCTCCTGTGTTGAGCATCTGCCCCCTGGTGGTCAGTGCACATCATAGCAACTGGTTGTTCCGCCATTTGTTCAATTTGCATATTTCCCTTTTATTATATAGGACTAGTAGCCCGGTGCATGAAATTTGTGCACTGGGGGGGGAGGGTCCCCTCAGCCCAGCCTGCACCCTCTCCTAAACCAGCAGTTGGACATCCCCCTCGCAATCTGGGACTGCTGGCTCCTGACTGCTCGCCTGCCTACCTGATCCCCCCTAACTGCCTTTGCCTGCCTGCCTGATTGCCCCTAACCCCTCTGCCTGCCTGCCAGATCGCCCCTAACCTCTCGGCTTGCCTGCCTGATCGCCTCTAACTGCCTCTGCCTGCCTGAATGATTGCCCCTAACTGCCCTCCCTGCCAGCCTGATCTCACCCCCAACTGCTCTCCCCTGCTGGCCTGATCTTGCCCCCAACTGTCTCTGCCTGCCTGATCACCCCTAACTTCCCTCCCTTGCTGGCCTGGTTGCCCTCAATTGCCCTCCTCTGCCAGCCTGATCTCGCCCCCAACTGCCATCCCCTGTCAGCCTGGTTGCCCCCAACTGCTCTCCCTTGCTGGCCTGATTACCCCTAACTGCCTCTGCCTGCCTGATCGCCCCTAACTGCCCTCCCCTGCCGACCTGGTCTCACCCCCAACTGCCCTCCCCTGCCAGCCTGGTTGCCCCCAACTGTCTCTGCCTGCCTGATCACCCCTAACTGCCCTCCCCTGTTGGCTTGGTTGCCCCTAACTGCCTCTGCCTGCCTGATTGCCCCTAACTGCCCTCTGCTGCCAGCCTGATCTTGACCCCAACGGCCCTCCCCTTCCAGTCTTATCTTGCCCCTAGCTGCACTCTCTGCCTCGGCCTCCACCACCATGGCTTTGTCCAGAAGGAAGTCAGACATCCGGAAGATGGCTGGTCGAACTGGTCTAATTAGCATATTACCCTTTTATTAGTATAGATAGATTATATAGGATAGGATTTCTTAAATGGGGGGGGGGCTTTTTCAGCAGGAGGAGATGCTCTTGGCAGACAAAAATAGATAATCCCTATATCTGGACTGATAGCCAGCCATATGCACTATTCTGCCAAACCGGTCATTAAAAAATTGAACCGCTTTCTTACACCTTACACTAAACAGCTGTTGCCCTTAAAACCCCTCCTCAGCCCCCACCTTAGGTTCTGCCTTCGCAGTTCACCCAGATTAGGTTCTGATTGGTCAGTTTCTATGCCAGTCAGCTTCAAAAGCTCCACCTCCTAGGCAGCCATTGGCTCCTCACAGTTCACCCAGATTTGGTTCTGATTGGTTGGTTTCTATGCCATTCAGTGTCTCTGGGCCTGATCAGAGAGTTGAGGCTGATCAGCAGCCCCTGCAGAGGCCTGGAGAGAAAGAGAGGTGCGGCTGCTGGCCAGGTCCGGAGAGAAGGAGAGAGGCAAGGGCTGATCAACAGCTGCCATGGAGGCTACGGATCAGACCCTTCTTCTCTCTCCAGGCCTCTCTCCACAGCCCCTTTGGCAGTCAGTGCTGGGTCGCCACAGCAACCCAGCACTGACTGCAGGACTGACTTCCAGTTGGTTGAGCCTTCGGTCGCTACGGACCCTGGGTTTTTATATATTAGGATTATTATTTTCCACAGCCCAGGTCTCATTCTTAATCTGATATGGAAAGCAGTATTCAAAACACGAGCTTCACATGGAGGTAAGAGCTCCAAGAGAAAAGCAGTACAGTGGCTGTAACTGCTGCAGGGGCTTAATCTTGGTTATGGAAATGTGGTAACTTCCATTCTCCTTTGCTTGCATTCCAGGTGGGGAGACACCTGCCAAAAGTGAACTGGATGAATTGCAGGAAGAGGTGGCCAGGAGGGCCCAGGAACAGGAACTTCAAAAGAAACAAGAGAAGGAATTAGAGGCAGCTAAAGGGTTTAACCCTCATCCCAGCCGCTTTATGGACTTGGATGAACTGCAGAATCAGGGTAATTGTTGTGAGCGTTAGATTATTGGTGATGGGGACAGCGAGAGAGGGAAGAAAAAAATATTCAAGCTCATAAATTTCCTGTCTTCACTTTATTAGCAAAGTTATATTTTATCTTCATTCAGCCATTTTGGTGAGAGCTAGTTAAAATAGGAGGTAACAGGCCTCTTGATTGGAGATAGGCACTGATTTGGGGCCCATCTATTTAAGGCTTATAGATTAGAGATAGTATATTGTTTGTGAAAAATATTTCCCATGAACATATATAGAAGGTGTAAATAAAACTAGTCACAGTTCAGAAACAGCAGGAAAGGGCAGTGTGCAGCCCACACTGACCGGGGAATTCTACTTGCTGGGCAGAAACATACCTTCAGGATTTCCCACTGGGAGTTCTAGGGAAGTCAATCTACCAAACAGGTTATAGGAACATAGAACCTGATTGTCTTCTGGTCCTCTGATGATCCATTTCCCAATCTCATACGATTTTCATGTGCTTTATTTCAATTTCTTAACTGCCCCACATCTGTCACTTTTTTCCTTCAATTGCTTTAGGATGTCACTTTGTACCAGATGAGACTAACCTTCAAATCAGTTAAAAAAGCTGAGCTATCTATCTACCTTAAATAGGCTCTGAAACCTATATCTCTGTTGTGTATTTTTTAATAAAATGAATTTATTATTCTCATTATTCAGACTTCCTGGATGTAACAAATTGTGCTAAACCAGCATAAAGAACAGGAGTCAGTGCTATTTTGGGTGCTTTCTGTTGATCACTCTCCTCTTTTTATCAACACTTAGAGAAGCTTCCTGGGCTAATTTGGGGGCCACTTTTCTCCTCTAATCTTGCAGTCTTTTGATTTAAGTCAGTTGTTGACTTTTATTTACCAAGGCATTGTATTTATCCGTTTTAAATTCCTCATTCTTTAGCTGTCCCTAAGGATAGTCTTTTCTTCCTGTTTATCCTCAAGCTGTATTGCATTGTATCTCAGGTTTATGCTGCTTTTGAAAGAGGAGCCTTTCATCTCCCTCCCTTGCCTTTTTACCTCCCTTTGTCTGTAGGGTAGTAAGTACATTAAAGTTGAGATGGAATCCCTCTGGCTATATTTCATTTTCAATTTTACATACACTTCGGTTCAGTATCTTCTGAAAAAGCAAGAAATGGAATGCTAAGATTTAGAGGATATGAATTAAAATGTAGTACAGTGATTGGTCAACTATAGTTTCCCTATATCTCTGTAGAGAACTTTGTTTTAATAACTGTAGCCACCACCTGTTATTATAAAGGTTGAATAGTCAGTTGATTTCAAATATTATGAGGAACTTCAGGCCTGGAGGTCAGAGGATTATGTCTCTGGAGGTGGCATAGAACCTGAATGCTAAGTTCTTCAGAACAACTTGCTACTTCCACCACCTTCCCATTACTCTTCAAGAGCCATGGTGAATTAGGGAGTGAACGTTAGGGGTGTGGAAGAGCCTTTTTTACCATGTCCAACTAAAGGTAAGTGGAGGATTGAGACATTATGAAAGAAATGAGTGACATTTTTTTTTCTTGTGAGCTTGGGGAAACTCACCACTAATCCCAATTGTAGATGAACTTACATTAAGCTTACTACCAATTGATGGTTATTTAAGGCAAATGGGTACCTAAACTTGAGGAATCTTTTGCAGAAGTTGCCCTTACAGTACTTTCTTGCTTTTTCATCTGGCTCTGTACTTGGACTCTCCTGCACCTGCTTTGGCACACATTCACTTTCAGGGGAGGAAGGAATATCTCATGCTCTCTGTATGGGAATGTAACTTTTGTGAGCAAGGGCATGATAAAAGTAAATACTTAGCTGTGCTGATGAAAGGTATGTGGATGCAAACCAACAACAAAGGCAGTTCAACAGATATATTGAGATTAGGAACTGTAGACCCCCTGTGCCCAAGAGGTGTTCTGGTCTTCCAGATGAGGGTGTGTAGAAAGGACTGTGAGTTGATGTAGGAATGAAGTGTTAACAGATGGCTTTCCAGAGTAGTGAAACCACTTTTGCCTTAACACAGCAGCTGAGGTTTCTTGGAGATCTGGGGTGTTCTGATACTGGTTGGCAACATGTATCTTGTTACATTGTGGAAAGGAAGGTCAATTCAAGCATAAGAATCCACCCTTCTGCTCTAGACAGCACTTTATTCTTTCCTTGAGGGACTCCCCCCCCCCCCCCCCCCCCCCCCCGCCAAGAGGTCTTGGAGTTGGAATATGTGGTAGACAATGACATAACCTCTTTCATGGCCTTGGGTAAGGTGTCAGTTAAGGCAAAAATGGATGTTCTACGTGTTTCAGAGAATTCTTAATAGCAATGGACGGTTGGAATAAGGGTAGACCGAAGGCTCAGCAGCAAGGATCTCTGTGAACTGAAGGGAAAAAACAGTACATAGGAAAAGTTGGAAGCAATTGTAATGAAAATGAAAAGTGCTGGCCCTTTCAGGGAGGAGTGACGGCTTTGAGAGGTCCCTGAAGGAGGCAGACTCAGTATTTGAAGAGTCACTTCATCTGGAACAGAAGGGAGACTGTGCTGCAGCCTTGGCTCTCTGTAACAAAGCCATCTGTAAGTAACTCTAACCACTATGCCTATGGCACTTTTGATTAACTTCATAACAGGTATCAGTGTCGTCACTCAGGTGGGATAAAAGCAGCTTTTATGTCTCCTCACTCATTCTCCCAAAGTGAGAGGCCCTTTAGCTATCTTTGCTCTTCAGAGTTCTACTAGTAAGTGTGCCAGGCACTGACACTGTGGCCTATGGATATTTACTGGAATAATCTCAGCAGGAGTCCACAGATGAATTACCCAGCCAGGCCTACCTTCTTACCTCAGGATAAGTTAGACCTCAGATGTGAGGTTGGCTTGCTCTTTCTCTAGTCACTGACTAGTGAGGTGCATCTTATGGCAGGAAAGAAGGAATGAATTGGCTGTGACTTCCCAGGCCTGTGACTTTGCACTGCATATTTGGTTCTTTGTTTTTCCCCTGCCTTTCTGGTGTGCCACACCATTAGGGTACAGCAAGGACTAAGGCTTAGAATTTGTATCTGGACCCACAAGAAGCTGTGTTCGGTAAAGACACATGCAGGAGTGGATCTTATTTCTGCTGTTGGCCGCCGGGAAGGGGGAGTTGGGAGCAGAGTGTGGAGACCAGAGTTGAACAGATCAGTTGCAAAGGATAAGAGTGGCAACCTCTAAGATGGAAGCACCAGTTTACCTTCCTAATTCATTTTAGTTTAACTTTTTGTTTGTTTTTAAAATTTGAATTAACCTGTTTAGCCTCCATGGCTTCTGCAAATGTTCCTTATAGCCAGGGCCAGCTCTGTGCCCTGAGAGCATATGCATGGTCCACGCCTTACATTTCTGCTGCATATTTTGAGTTTTACTGCATATCTTTGCTCATTTTTGGTTCAATTTTATTCTTTTTATTTTTGTTTGTATTTTGTGTTCTGTTTCTGCTATATTTTCTTTTGCATTTTAGCTAAACTAAGACTTGCCCTGCATGGTGCCAGCTCTAGCACGCACAGCAGAGCCCTAGTCGATAAGAAGTTGCAAATCAGTATTCGAAAAGCACGGAGCCTGCAGGATCGCATGCAGCAGCAGCAATCAACTCAGCAGCCGTCGCAGCCCTCAGCCTGCCTCCCCTCACAGGCAGGGGCCCTCCCTCAGCCAACAAGGTAGTGCCTGGGAACCACAGTAGTTCATGTTTGCCAGGGGAGGAAGAGCCCAGGGGTGCTTCACAGCCAGAGCTCTCATTGTCTTGGCAACTACAGGGGAGAGAAGACTCCTCTGAAAAAACTTCTCTTAGGTCAGACATACAGTGAAAGCTCATCCCACTGCTGGTTCTTTTCTTAATAGTTCCTGGAAAGATGCAGGAAGTGTAGCATAATAAATAGACCACTTGTTCGTATTTCCTGTGGGGGAGTTTGTCCCTGGATTTGTGTAGTAACATGATTATTAAATTTGTACATATGACATTCTTAGACATGGCAATCCAAGCTACATTTCATGTTGTAGAAGCCATGTGAATTATTTTGGGATTTCAGTGGCTTATTGTCCCTCATGGAAGCAGAGAAAACAGTCTTCCTTGCTCTGATGAAACCATAGAGAAGTGACATGAAGATTTCCTTTGTTTTGCTTTGCTATGGTTAGGACTGGCCATTGGTGTAGTTCTCACAATTTAGCCCTTGAATTTGGCTGTTCCTTAGAATAGATAGATTTAAGTAAAAGTAAATATTGGCTTTTAATAAACCTGAGTAGTTTTCAGAACATAAACATTATAAAAGCAGCTAGCATTTTTTGAATATCTGCGTATGCCCAGGCACTAAGCTTAAACACTTTATGTTTTACTAGAGGCCCGTTGCACGATATTTGTGCAAGAATAGGCCCCTGGCTTCACTCCCAGCCGCCCGGAGCCGGCACATCCCCACTCCTGCTGGGAACGAGCAAGTCCCTGCTCCCCCCGCCGCCTGGGAGCTGGCATGTCCCCACTCTCGGGCCGCCCGGAGCCAGCACATCCCTGATCCCCGGCAGCCTGGGAGCCAGCAAGTCACCGCTCCCCGCCTGCCTGGGAGCCGGCACGTCCCTGCCAGCAAGTCCTCCCTTGGGTCTGGAGTACCACTCCAGTAGCTCCCTCCGTCGCCCTGCTTCCCCTCATAGCAGGCTTCACACCCCTCTGCACCTACATATGCAAATTAACCTCCATCTTTGTTGGGTTAATTAGCATACTCTGATTGGCTGTGGGCATAGCGGAGTGATGGTTAATTTGTATGTTTCTCTTTTATTAGGTAAGATTGTATTTAATTCTCACAATAAACTTAGGATAAGGACTATTATTTAGTGATACTGTATAAATAAAGAAATCAGGCTTAGAGGATAAGATAAGTAAGGTACCCAGTATTATTCAGCTAATAAGTGATAGAAGCGTGGAATTCAAATCCAGGTAGGTCTATTTGATTTCATTAGGCTTCCCATATAAGTATAATATCATCTTTTCCATAATATTGTAAGAGTGACTGAGTGACTGTACCCACCAATGTTTATAGCATATTGTCATTCAAATGTCATTCTCCCGTTGTATACTCTACCAGCAGAATGCTGATATGAGAGCCTAATCAGATATGTTTTGAATATAAGCAATTCAGGCAGCTAAACTCTTTCCAGAAAACTTATGCCACTTGATGTATGTGAGTGATTGGGGTTTTATTTTAGTTCTTCTAACACAATTTTTAGGTCAGAAATACAAAACAATTAGTGAGAAACCAATACTAGTAAATACAGTTAATACTGACTTCCACTCCCAAATTCCAAGACAGTCACAGTACCTCACTTTGGGGAAACATCTCGGTGAGTAATACAACCAAATTCAGATTATGAGAACATACTTGAAATGGTTGATTTTTATGTAACCCATGAACCCAAATCACCATGTACTCTGTAAATATGGCCTTTTGGTTCTTTTTGCTGTTCTGCATCTCAGGACCCCAGGTATGAGTGATTTCTAGGTTTTGCTTACTTTCCAGGTCGTCTGCATGTGGGACTAGCAATTTTTAAAAAATTTGCAAGTAAAATATGATTGGAATAGGATTGTGTGGGTAGTAAAGAATATTGGCAAGGGCTTTACTTAATATTACTTAGTGCAGTTTGGTGAGAGCATGTAATAAAGAAGATTAATACTTAATTGGGTGTGAGCAGACCATATGCCTTCTCTTGTGAGCCTCTAAACTGTTGACTTACTTGTGCTTGTCTTTCCATTTATTTTTCACCATTCCCTCGTTGGATAGCTAGAACTTGGAATTGAATGAACAGTTTTTTTTGTAAGTGATCTTGTCAATCAAGACAGCTTACAACTGGCTCTCTCCCTTTATTTCAGTGAACAGCCTATCCCGCTCCAAGTATTGTTAACCCGGGAGACCCAACTGGAACCCTACACGAATACCAAGTTTGGGGCCAGTTCTTTCGTCTACTCATCTGCTTCCTGCCATGAGTCACACTCATCACTGTTCTCAGAGTCATCTGCTCTCTCTGCCCCACAGCGTAATTCCCCTAGTAGGTCTGCCTCAAACTTTCTTAATTCAGTTGAGGTAGATAGCATTGACCCCTCTGTATTCCACAGGCAGGGCTTACCTAAAACACCAGGGAGGACTGAGAAGAACTCTCATCATGCTTGGGAACCATTGGATGTACAAGAGGATAAGCTGCAAGGCTACAGGGATGACAACAGCAGCTGCAACAGGTTCCCCCCTCAAGAAGGAAGAGGCATTGATCAAGAAGAGCTATTTCAAGAAAAGAGGGATACTGCTGACTCATCCCAGGTAATGCCTTGGTCAACTGGAACAGCTGGGTGTGAGAGAGGAGATGCACACACCCTAGGCTGTAGTCCTACAAGTTCATCAGCTCAGCCTGGCCTCCCCCTTTACAGAGCCTGCCACCCTATAATGCCTGCTGCTTCCTCATCTGTGTTTCATTCTCCTGATACTATGCAGAAAACTAACCAATGCCTCCAAGCCAAAAGCCTCACAACTTTGTTGACATCAAAAGTGGACGGAAGCAGTGAGGAGCCCTGTCGGCCAGAGTTTCCGGGCACAAAGGGGCTTGTTCGCTCTCTGACAGAACAGTTCCAAAGGATGCAAGGCACCACCACAAGGGATGGCACAGGCTCCCAGGATAGAAGTTTTCCAAATAGTCGAAAGAAGAACTCTCCTGTTTCTGACTCTCAGCCTCCTTTCCCACAAGGTAAAGGGAAAGGCCATTGGCCTTGGGCTAAACAGCAACCCTCTGTGGATGGTAGGGACAGACTGCCTTCCCGGGAAGAAACTCCTGATCATCCTTCCCTTGTGATGAACTCTGGGCTACCTAATGTTGAAACTTCTTGGGGAGGACAACCCAGGTTGGCAGAGCCAGATATGTACCAAAGGAAGCCATCTCCAGTAAGAGATGCTAGGCCTAAGGAGTTGGGCAGCAATGTTGACTTGGGGACTCCCTTATCTTTGGATTCCTGGGTGAATGTCACAAGGCTCTGTGATTCTCAGCTTAAACATGGGGCCCCTGGGCCAGAAATGAAGTCCTCCCCGAACAATCCACGTACTTATGTAGCTTGTCCAGACAAAAACCACATCTTTTTTCATCCACATTGGAACCAAGATACAGAGCAGGAGACCTCAGAATTGGAGTCTCTCTACCAGGCCAGCCTTCAGGCTTCTCAAGCAGGCTGGTCTGGATGGGGGCAGCAGGATGTGGCCTGGCATCCACCTAGCCAAACAGGTAAGCGTGCTACCAGGGGTGGGGTTGGGGGACATATAAAAGCTGAAAGCATGAGGACAAGATCAGAGGTGGGGTGCTGTTCTGTCCGAATAATATCCCTAGCTTAGGAGGTGGTAGTAAAACTTTTGACTACATTTATAAAGACTTCAGGACAAGGTCTAGATATTTTCTGGCTAGAGTGAAGAATGGGAATAGAATCATCACTCATGGGCCCATTCCCTCCTTCTAAAGAGAGAGACCATTGAGTATATGCTAGAGCTTCTTCAATATACACTAAGGAATGGCACATATGTCTTTGAGAGTGACTTGTGTGGCGTGGGTGAGGTAGACTTCCGTGGCTTAGAAGCTAAACTAATCCCAAAATCCAGCTTCCAGATCCAACTTGCAGTGAGGATGTGCCCCTTGAGTCAAGTCTGCAAAGGGCTTTGTCAGATCATACTGAATCAACAATATCAAGACCTTCCCTGATCCCTCCAGGAACTGTCAGGTTTAGAATTTTCAAGGCAGTATGCCTTTAGGGTACTTGTTCACTGACTTTTCATGAGATTTTATTGTGTGAATTCTACACTTTAAATACATATTATAGACTTAGTTCTAGACATTGAATAAATGAAGAATATTTATAGCTTAGATTGATGAACTTAAGAATTTCAAAGCCTGAACTATCATTAACTGTCAGTATACATTTGGACAAGTCACTTAATATCCCAGGATCAGGTTTTTAACTGTAAAAAGAGAAAATTAGTTCAATGATTTTTTTTTAGATACCTTCCAACTCTTAAAATATGTATGATTCTATGAAATTGAACTCAGAGAACTTTATCTTCAGCTCGGGCCTAGAAGTTTCTATAATGGTATGGGTTCCTTACATGCTACCAACTAATGTTTAATTACAACCAAACAAGTGTTCAATGAGTACCTACTATGTTCCAAGGAGCTGTGGGGAGATATTACATAAATATGAAATTTGATATGATTTTTAGGATGTGCATCCTAGTGTAGACTTTACAATAACATTTCTTAAGGGCTCCTCAGGTACATGGGGGCAGGGCAGTATAAGAAGATTCTAAAGAATGAGGGATCCCTAACCAGTTTGGCTCAGTGGACAGAGCATTGGCCTGTGGACCGAAGGGTCCCAGGTTCAATTCCGGTCAATGGCATGTACCTTGATTGTGGGCACATCCCAGTAGCGGGTGTGCAGGAGGCAGCTGATTGATGTTTCTCTCTCATCGATGTTTCTAACTCTCTCTCCCTCTCCCTTCCTCTCTGTAAAAAAATCAATAAAATATATTAAAAAAAAAAAGAATTAGGGAAAGCTGGAGTCTGCCTTAGTTAGCTTCCTGTATAATGTAACAGAGAAAGAATAAACAAATGTCAAGTGTCTTAATAATCATAAAAACATAAAATTACATTGTAATCTACCCTATCTAATAAAAGAGTAATACGCAAATTGACCGCACCTCCGCTACACTCACAAACCACACCCACCAGCCAATCAGGAGCGAGTATGCAAATTAACGCAATCAAGATGGCTGTGGCCACAGAGAGAGCAGGAGGCTTGGGTTTCCCTGGCAATGGAGGAAGCCAAGCTTTCCGCCTGCCCTGGCCTGCCTTGGCCTCTGCTTAAGGCTACAAAGTTTCAATTATAGAAGATAAATAAATCCCAACAAAAATGGCTGTGGCCACGAGCAAGCAGGAGGTTTGGCTTCGCTCAAGGCTACAAAGTTTCAATTATAGAAGATAAATAAATCCCAAATACCAGGGCCTCCCCTTGGGTCACCCGGGGTGTGTGGCTAGCCTGCAAACCACCACAGGCCCCTCGCCCAAGCTGCCCACACCCCAAGGGAACCCCCACCCTGATCCAGGTCACACTTCATGGCAAACCAGGTCTCCCCTCCCGCCCGCCCCCCCTCCCCCTGGGCACCAGGCCTCTATCCTATCTAATAAAAGAACAATATGCAATTTGACCATCACTCCAATACACAAGATGGCTGCCCCCATGTGTTCAAAGATGACTGACCCCATGTGGGCACAAAATGGCCACCACAAGATGACCAGCAGGGGAGGGCAGTTGGGAGGGACCAGGTCTGCAAGGGAGGGCAGTTGGGGGTGATCAAGCCTGCAGGGGAGGGCAGTTAGGTGTGACCAGGCCTGCAGGGGAGGGAAGTTAGGGGCAAACAGGCTGGCAGGGGAGCAGTTAGGCATCAATCAGGCTGGCAGGGGAGTGGTTAGGGGGTGATCAGGCTGGCAAGCAGCAGCGGTTAGGGGCAATCAGGAAGGCAGGCAAGCTAGCAGTTGGGAACCAGCAGTCCTGGATTGTGAGAGGGATGTCCCAGATTAAAGAGGGTGTAGGCTGGGCTGAGGGACACACACACCACCCTGCACGCATTTCATGCACCGGGCCTCATATATATATATATATATATATATATATATATATATATATATATATATATATATGCCTAGGCGATTGTCCAACCATTCAACCAGTAGCTATGATGCACACTGACCACTAGGGGGCAGAGGCTCAACGCAGGTGCTTCTGAGTGACAGCAACATTGCAGAATGCACTCTTGCACTCTGGGACCCCCCGAGGGACGTTGGACTGCCGGTTTTGGCCTGATCCCTGCAGGCTAGGCTGAGGGACCCCACCTGCCGGAGGGATCCCACTCACTCTGCAGACACCCTTTGAGCCCGGGAGGCTGGGGAGGTTGGATCCAGGGTGTGTATGGCCTATCATGCCCAGTCCCACCCTGCCGGCCACCTTCTAATTAGTTTCCTTTCAATGTGCACCAATCCATGCACCAGGCCTCAGGCCAGTGGTCGCCAACCTTTCGGACCTCATGGACCACCAGTGGTCTGCAGACCACCGGTTGGTGACTGCTGCTCTAGTCTATATATAAAAGCCTAAGCAACCGAACGACCAAATGACCAGTTGACCAGTCGCTATGACGCACACTGACCACCAGGGGGCAGACGCTCAATGCAGGAGCTTCCCCTTGGTCAGTGTGCTCCCACAGACGGGCGCCAGACGCAGGGCTCATGGCTGGCTGCCACAGCCTGGAGACCTCAGTGGAGTGGCAGCGAGCCTACTGAGTGGCAGTGGCGGCAGGTGCATTGTGGCCGGGATGAGCAGGAGTGGCAGGTGGCATCGGACTGCCAGTTTTGGCCCAGTCCCTGCAGGCCACGCTGAGGGACCCCACCGGTACACGAATCCATGCACCAGGCCTCTAGTTAAAATATAATTAACTAATGGACTGTCAAACATTATATTATAAAAACAAAGCAAAGCAAACAAAAAAAGCTTATATTAACCTGTCTCTCCCATCTGTTTGCATGAGTTAATAATTTTTTTCCTTTGTTTTTTTGTTTTGTTTTGTTTTTATTGTTTGAAGTATTACAAATAGTAGTACCTATGTCTCCTTCCCCCCCCCCCCCCCCCATTGACCTCCCTCTGGCTTCCCCTATCCCCCAGTACATGCCTTCACCTGCCTGCCCACTCCCCTCCCCCCCCCCAGTGTCTTGTGTCCATTGGTTATGCTTATATGCATGCATACAAGTCCTTTGGTTGATCTCTTACAGCCCCCCTCGCCCAACCTCCCCTGCCTTCCCACTGTAGTTTGACAGTCTGTTCAATGCTTCTTTGCCTCTGTATCTATTTTCCCCCCATTTCTTTCCTTTAAAAAATTTTGCCTCTGCAGACTAGAAATAAACATATAATAACAAACAAAAAATGTTTGAGTCCCAATTTCAATGGCCAACAGTTCTGAGTCCCTGTTTCAATGTCAAACAGTTCCTTATGTGTACATGTCAGCAATGATATCCAGATGGTGGGCACATGGTGGCAATGCAGGTCCGACCCTCTCTGGTTTGGTCCTAAGCAACCTGCAGTGTTGCACAGCTGCTAACTGCTCGCGTGGCAAGGCGTCGTCAGTGTCTTCCATCTCTGGACTGTTTTTCCTCTTGTCTTCGTGGTTGGAGCAGACCTGTCAATTCCTCTCTGTTGCAGGAATCCACAGACCAGCAATCATGGCTGACTCAGTCTAAACAAATAATGATATGGCATTGATGCTCACACCAGAGAATCACTAATTGAATTTTATGTCCAGGTCTAAAATAAATATCTTAAAGCCTGTTATATAAAAACATTTTAAAAGAAATTTATCTTTATTGTTGAAAGTATTATAGATGTCACCCCTCTTTCCCCTCATTGATCCCCCTTCTTCACACTGATGGATTAAGTATCCCTGGGAAGTAATGAGCTTTTGACAATAAGGTTATTTAAATAGATGTATGACCAACTTTAAGGCGATTTTCAAAATATGCTGCCTTCAAAAAAAAAAAAAAGCTTATATTAACCAAAATAGCAATATTTTTCATTGTGAATAGTTTTTATTTTTATTTTATTTTTATTTTTTAAATAAATCTTTATTGTTCAGATTATTACAGGTGTTCCTCTTTTTTTTCCCCCATAGCACCCTTCCACCTGATTCCCCACCCCACCCCATGCCCTTACCCCCCGCCACTGTCTTTATCCATAGGAGTAAGATTTTTGTCCAATCTCTTCCCGCACCCCTCACACCTGCTTCCCCTGAGAATCATCAGTCCACTCCCTTTATATGTCCCTGATTCTATTATATTCACCAGTCCATTCTGTTCTTCAGATTTTTTATTCACTTGATTTTTAGATTCACTTGTTGGTAGGTATGTATTTGATGTCATTTTGTTGTTCATAATTTTTATCTTTACCTTTTCCTTCTTCTTCCTCTTCTTAAAGAATACCCTTCAGCATTTCATGTAATCCTGGTTTGGTGGTGATGAACTCCTTTAGCTTTTTCTTGTCTGTGAAGCTCTTTATCTGACCTTCAACTCTGAATGATAGCTTTGCTGGGTAGAGTAATCTTGGTTGTAGGTTCTTGCTCTTCATCACTTTGAATATTTCTTGCCACTCCCTTCTGGCCTGCATAGTTTCTGCTGAGAAATCAGCTGACAGTCGTATGGGTACTCCCTTGTAGGTAACTAACCGTTTTTCTCTTGCTGCTTTTAATATTCTCTCTTTGTCTTTTGCCCTTACATTTTAATTATGATGTGTCTTGGTGTGGTCCTCTTTGGATTCCTCTTGTATGGGGTTCTGTGCACTTCCTGAACTTGTAAGTCTATTTCTTTCACCAGGTAGGGAAAGTTTTCTGTCATTATTTCTTCTAATAGGTTTTCAATATTTTGCTCTCTCCCTTCTTCTGGCACCCCAAAAATTCGGATGTTGGTTCGCTTAAAGTTGTCCCAGAGGCTCCTTATACTATCTTCATATTTTTGGATTCTTTTTTCTTTTTGTTTTTCTGGTTGGATGTTTTTTGTTTCCACATATTTCAGATCTTTGGTTTGATTCTTGGGGTATGTTGATCTACAGTTGAGTTTCTGTATATTCTTTATTTCAGGCAGTGTATGCTTCATTTCTGACTGGTCCTTTTCCATTTTTTTGGCATTCTCATTAAGCTCCTTAAAGGTCTCATCAAGTTTCTCAGCGGTTTTAAGAAGATTCTTAAGTAACCTTATACAAGTGGTTCTGAACTCTATGTCATCCAGTAGTTTGCTTTCCTCCGTTTCTTTCATTCGTGACATGTTTCTTTGTCTCCACATTTTGGCTGCTTCCCTGTGTTGATGGAGTAGCTTTGTGTGGTAGGTGATCTATAGGGGGCAGTAGCTCAGCCTCCTCAATCACATGAGGTGGATGCTCTTGGTACACCCCTTTGTGGGCTGAGTGCAAAGTCTTGGTGTAGTTAAGCCTTAATTGCTGTTGGTACACTGGGAGGAATTGACCTCCAGGCCAATTAGCTGTGAGCACTCGCTGTGTCTATAATGGAAGAACTGCTGTGCTGAAGACACGCTTATGGGGTAGGACTTGTTTCAGTGGGGCTTTGGTGCTCACTGAGTCTGCCTCTTGAATGTGTCACTTATGGATGTGAGGAGTTGAAATCTGGTTTCTCACACTGACCACTAGGTACACTGGCTTTTGGATCTCCAATGGGGTTCAGGTCAGCTACTGTCTGAGGCCACCCAGCAGGAGCTACAGTGAGCTACAGTTTTCTCCTCTTTGCTTGGGGTTGGGAGGTTTTGGAGCTGTCTGACCCAGGCTGCAAGTTTGCTAGGTTAAGCTGCAATAGGGCAGGCCTTTCTTTTGCTAATTCCGCTGCTTGGAGCTTGGGTGGGTTTGTGGGTTGTGCAGGGCGGGGTCTCAGGGTGTCACGAGGCTAGGGCATGGCAAACAGCAATGGCTGCTAGTTAGCGGAGTCCCGTGCCCCAGTGCAATAAACAGTTATTCCTGCACACAGCTCTGCAAGGAAGCCACCCTCACTGGCAGACAGTCCAGCTTCTCCCCATAGGAGTTTGGGTCCCCTGTGTCTCCCAGAGACTGGATTTCAGAGTAATCGGGGGCTTGTCTCCCTTCGGGTTGAAAAAAAGCAATGCCTGCTGCTAGCCCGGATCACACGCCTCCGTACCTCAGCTTTGCAGCGCTCGTGCACGTCTCAATGCTCTTTTCTCTTTCCTTCTAGTTGTAGAGCTTCCACTCAGCCAGCTTTCCCGTGGTTCTGGGTGATAGACGTTTTGTCTTTTAGTTGTAGTTTTGAAATTGTTGTGCGAGGCAGCAATTTAGGTGTTTACCTATGCTGCCATCTTGGATTGCCTCTCTGTTTTTTTAATATATATATTTTTATTGACTTCAGAGAGAAAGGGAGAGGGAGATAGAAACATCAATGATGAGAGAGAATCATTGATCAGCTGCCTCCTGTACGCCCCCTACTCAGGATCTAGCCTGCAACCCAGGCATGTGCCCTTGACTAGAATCGAACCTGGGACCCGTCAGTCCGCAGACTGATACTCTATCCACTGAGCCAAACCGGCTAGGGCCTGGCTTCGTTTTTTATACATATTTACTATATACTGTATTTTGTTTAATTTTTAAAAGAAGCAGGATCATTCTGATATAGTTGAATATTTAGGCTATTTCTAATATTTTAATAATATTATCCTGTGGTGAATATCTTTAAATTTAAATGTTTGATCACATTTCTGATAAGCTCCTTGGAATAAATTTTTAGAGGAGTAATAACTAGTTGAAGGTTATAAACTTTTAAAAACTCTCTTGATATATATTGGCAAATTGGCCTTCTAAAATTAGAAGGTCAAGGATTATACTCCTAAAATTAATATGAAAGAGTATCTACCAACCACTAATTTTTTTCTTTAACACTGAACAAAAACAAATTTTAAAAATCCATCTAATGAGTCAGTTCTCAAAATACTTGTCAAACCAAACTAGCTTTTATTTTGGTTAGAGTCTGTTTTAAATTGTGTCTTTTAAGAACTGACATGAACCCTGGCTGGTGTGGCTCAATTCATTGGAGCATTGTCCTATATGCTTGGAGCATCATCTGTTGAAAGGCCATGGATTCGATTCCTGGTCTGGGCACATACCCAGGTTGTGGGTTCAATACCCAGTCAGGGCCATGCACAAGGTAACCAATTGATGTTTCCCTCTCATATCAATGTTCCTCTCTCTCTAAAATAAATAAAAGTATGTCCTCTGGTGAGAGGGAGAAAAAAAAGCAGATGTGTTTAAAAAAGCAAAGAACTGACGTGACATAAAAATGATGAAGTGGAATAAATCAGGTAGTTACTGATGAAGGAAAATGCCAATTAGCATCCATATATGACAAAATATATCTTTGGGGGAGTCCTTATTATAAAGCATTTATTAAACACCGAATTACTTTTTCCCCACATCTTTATTGATACATAAAATAACAGATAACATCATGTACATTTAACACGTTAAGCGTGTTAAATGTACAGCCTGTTTTGTCTTCTGGATGGAAAGTACACTGTCAATCAGTGGTGATTGACAATGCACTTAATGTGTTAAAGTGTACATACAATGTGATGGTTTGATACATGTATATATTATGAAATGATTACAATAAGGTTAGTTAACACAACCATCACCACACATAATTACAATGTCTTTTGTAGTGTGAACATTTAAGATCTATTCCTTAAGATCTGCTCCCTTAGCAACTTTCAGGTATATAATACAACTGGAGGCCTGATGCATGAAATTCATGCAAGAGTAGGCCTTCCTTTCCCTGACTGCTGGCACCAGCTTCCTTCTGGCACCTGGGACCTGGGCTTCCCTCCAGCCGCCAGCAGGCACCCGGGACCCAGGCTTCCCTCACAGCCCCGGCTTTGTCCAAAAGGACGTCCGGTCTAATTAGCATATTATGCTTTTATTATTATAGATATTGTTAATTATAATCATAGTCCCCAGAACTTATAACTGGAAGTTTATACTCTTTGACTAACATCTCCCCAACCCCTGGCAATTATCATTCTATTCTCTGTTTCTAGGAGTATAAATTCCACATATGAGATCATATAGTATTTGTTTCTCTCTGACTTGTTTTTTTTAAAGCTTTATTGTTATACTAGAGGCCTGGTGCACAAATTCCCTCGGGGTGGAGTCCCTTGGGGTGGCCTGCCACTCCTGCCTGCCACTCTCACTCATCCCGGCCCCTCTGTGCCTGCCACACAGCTGTGAGCCCTGCATCTGGCGCCTGTCCCAAGGCGGGGACAGGGCTGGGACATGATCCACCCTCCGGGCAGGCATTGGGATGCCCTTGCCGTCTGGGCATCCGCATCTGTCTGGCTGATGTTAACACCGGTTGTCGGGAGCCACCTGGTGGCCACTTTTATATTATTTCTTCTTTGCGGAGTGTCTAGGGAGGGGAAATGGCAGCAGTGCCTGAGGCTAAGTTCCAGGAGATTGGTGGCACTGTCAGGATCATGCCAGCGGTGCCAGTCCATTGGTGCCTGGCCTGTTCTCTGGAGATTGGACCTGCAGGACTACTGAAGGAGTGAGTGGCTGCCAACTGGGCTGGTGAGCCGCCAGGATGGGTAGGGCAGCTGAGCGGCACTCCTGCTGTGGGAGTGCACTGACCACCAGGGGCAGCTCCTGTATTGAGTGTCTGCCCCCTGGTGGTCAGTGCACATCATAGCAACCAGTCGACTGGTTGTTCGATTGCTTAGGCTGATAGATAGATAGATAGATAGATAGATAATTTACATACCATACAGTTAACTTAAACTGTACAATTCAGAGGTTTTTATTGTATTCACAGAGTTGTCCATCCATTACCACAATTTTAAAGTGTTTTCATCACCCCAAAAAGAAAGCCTGTATCCATTAGTGGTCAATACGCATTTCCTCCTATCCCTTTTCCCCAGCCCAGGCAACCTCTAATCTATTTTCTATATATAGATTTGCCTATTTGGGACATTTTATATAAATGGGATAATATAGAATACTGTTTTTTTTGTGACCAGATTAATTTTGAGATGGATATAATACCTAAAGATTTATAAAAACACTAGAGGCCCAGTGCACGAATTCGTGCACCAGTGGGGCCAGTCGGCCTGGCCTGTGGGATCGGGCCAAAACCTGCTCTCTGACCTACCCTAAGGGGTCCTGGGTTGCGAGAGGGTGCAGGCTGGGCTGAGGGACCCCACTGGTGCACAATTGGGGCCAGGGAGGGATGCAGGAGGTTGGCCAGCTGGGGAGGGGCCACAGGAGGGCTCCAGGGCATGTCCGGTCCATCTTGCTCAGTCCCGATCAGCCTGAACCCAGGAGCAAGCTAACCTACCAGTTGGACCTGCAAGACTACGTCTGCCCCCTTGTGGTCAGTGAACATCATAGTGACTGGTTGACCAGTCGACTGTCTGCCCCCTGGTGGTCAGTGCACATTATAGTGAGCAGTTGAGCGACCTTAGCATATCATTAGCATATTATGCTTTGATTGGTTGAATGGACAACCTGACACTTAGCAGATTAGGCTTTTATTATATAGGATGGCCAATAATTGATTTAGCTATAGCACCCTCCCTTTTCCCTTTCCCACTGGATTATTTTAAAGCAAATCCCCAGACATTTTATCTATAAACTAAAGGCCCGACACACAAAATTCGTGCAAGAGTTGGCCTTCACAGCCACTCCCTTGCAGCCACAGCAACTGCTTTTATCCCATGGCTGCAGCCCCAACTTCATTTGGAAGGTCGTCCGGAAGGACGTCTGGTCTAATTAGCATATTACGCTTTTATTATTATAGACTAGAGGCCCGATGCACGAAATTCATGCAAGGGGCTTGGCCTTCGCAGCCATGGCGGCTGCCTCAGCCCTCACAGCCCCGGCTTCGTCCAGAAAGACATCCAGAAGGTCATTCAGCTCTCTGGTCTAATTAGCATATTATGCTTTTATTATTATAGATAGTTTAGAATCTATCTCAAAGAGATAAAGACTATTTTATTTTATTTTTTATATATATATTTTTAAATATATTTTATTGATTTTTTACAGAGAGGAAGAGAGAGAGAGAGTTCAAAACATCGATGAGAGAGAAACATCGATCAGCTGCCTCCTGCATGCCCCCCACTGGGGATGTGCCCGCAACCCAGGTACATGCCCTTGACCAGAATCGAACCTGGGACCCTTCAGTCCGCAGGCCGACGCTCTATCCACTGAGCCAAACCGGTTTTGGCAATTTTTAAAAAATATATTTTATTGATTTTTTACAGAGAGGAATGGAGAGGGAGAGGGATAGAGAGTTAGAAACATCAATTCAGCTGCCTCCTACACACTCCCTACTGGGGATGTGCCCGTAACCAAGGTACATGCTCTTGACTGGAACCGAACCTACGACCCTTCAGTCTGTAGGCCCACACTCTATTCACTGAGCCAAAACAGTTAGGGCTAAAGACTATTTTAAAAGGCAAAACTATAACATTACACATAAAAGTAACAATAATTTCTTAATATAATGCAGTTACCAGTAATCATATTTTTTTCAGTTGTCCCTTTGATGTCTTTTCACAGTTGGTTTACCTCAAATCAGAATCCAAACAAGATTCTCACATTGCATTTTGCTGATTTGCTTAAAGGCTTTTATTTTTTTTTTTAGACCTGTAAGATTCCTTTCTCTTTTACCCCCATTTATTTGTTAAAGAAATTTCATCATTTGTTCTCCTCATTCTAGATTTCATTGATTATATTCTAGTAGAGCTTTTTTTAAATTTTCTAAACATGTTCTTCTAGCCCCTGTTTTTCCTATAACCTGGTACTTAGGGCTAGAGGCTTGATTAAAATCAGGTTCCATTTTAAAATATATATATATATTTCATAGGTAGTACTTCGAACTTCTCATATCAGGAAGTACATAATATCTGATAGTCTTTCTTGTTACTCTTTATCAGTAGTAGACATCATCTCTACCATCTATCAAATCCAGAAATCCCTCAACAGTACTCTTAACAGATGGCCACCTCCACCTCTGCTTAAATATCTTTAAAGGAATCAGAGTCTACTCCTTTCAGGACAGCGGTCACCAACCTTTTGGACCTCACGAACCACCCGTGGTCTGCAGACCACCAGTTGGTGACTGCTGCTTCTGGAGGTTTCAATAGCCACCTCCTTGTCTAGGTCAGTGGTTGGCAAACTGCGGCTTGTGAGCCACATGTGGCTCGCGAGCCGCAGTTTGCCACTCTGTTGACTAATGAGTTTGCCAACCACTGGTCTAGCAGGATTTTGAGAAAGAGGTAAGCATTTAGTGATTGTTTAAAATTTAAGTGATTGAGCCCAGCTGGCATAGCTCAGGGGTTGAGCTTCAACCTATGAACCAGGAGGTCACGGTTAGATACCTGGTCAGGGCACATGCCCAGGTTATAGGCTCGATCCCTAGTGTGGGGTGTGCAGGAGGCAACCGATAAATGATTCTCTCTGATCATTGATGTGTGTCTCTCTCTCTCTCTCCCCCCCTCTCCCTTTTTCTCTAAAAATCAATAAAAATATATTTTTTAAAAAAGAATTTAAGTGATTGAGAGAAGCTAATGGAAATAAAAGAGCATTACACATATAAAATGTTCCTGAAGAGCTCCTATGTATAATATTAGGAAGCAAAAATTGAGAGACTTGAATTTTAATACTGGTTAAAGTACTTACTACTGGTCAGATCATGGAACTTATTTTCCCATAATGTAAAATGAGGAGGTCTGATAGATGATTACTCAATCATTTCAATTTCTAACTAGACTATAGACAGTTTCTTTGTCATCACAGATGCTCTAGACAATCACTGTCGGAAAATTTCCTCTATGTATTATAAGTCTTGGGTCCAAGTCTGACAGAAGCAAAGTTAATGTGTTTACAAAAATGAAATGAGGCAAGATGGGGACATTTAGCTATCTCTCCACAGAGCCCCTTCTCTACAAGGTTCTTCAAGGCCTGTGCTCTGAGACCTTCTTGTGGCCTATAAGAAACCCATATTCTGAAACTCCTATTTCTACATTCCAGGAGCATACCCTCAATTAGATTTAGGGATGCATATTTGTTATTTAATGAAACAACTCCTGAATTTTGTTCTGTGAGGCTCTGAGTTCAGGCTTTAAAGTAAAGGGGTGGCTTCAACTTGTATTTACCTTTCCCTCCTCAGGCTCTGCAGATGACATGGGAAGGAGGTTGCACTCAGCCCCTGGCCTCGGTCTCTCAAAGACCCCAACAGCAGATATGGAGCAGAGTTTCCATGAAGCCAGCGCAGTGCCTGCTTCTCAGGTAGCAGTCTCAGGTGCTAAAGTGCTGTGCATGGGGTGGGGTGTTGGGGAAGAAATTATGGCGATATGAGCAGTTGGCTTGGTGGTAAGGCAGGGGCATGGTAACGTGGAGCTATTAGATGAAAACCAGGTCTATGATTGAGCTTCTTTTGAGTGAGAGAAGATTGCCACTTGGGCACTACCTTTCAAATACATCTAATTCAGGTCTCTACGAGTGACTCTTACCTTATTCTCTCCCAAATCCCTGGGGACATGATCTGTGGGAAAACCATAGGTCTGTTTTTATGTGTTTATCTATGTGTGCCTGTGTATTTGAAAGCTACTCCTTGCTGAGGCCCCAACAGGGAGTATGGGGATAAACACAGTGCAGAGAATTTTTGCTGCATCTCATGTAATCTCAGCGGCACTGTTGTCTTAGAGAGGGAGGAGGTCCTAGTCTCTTCTCACAGTTTTGTAAATGTCTGTCTATTCAGAGCACCTCTCTCTCTTCCTAGGTAAAATATGGTATAAGTGAAAGGGAAGAAGAAACTGAAGGTTGTAATTTGGGGGAAAGCTATGTGCACTCAACAAAAATGAGGACACATAATCATTATTTTATTGACACACATTTAGTTGGAGCCCAGGGGAATGTCCCTTCCCTGTAGCAGTTCTGCCAGGTGTGTTATAGGGTTTCCCAAGGTGAGAAGAGTCCTAGTAGCTTGAGAGGGGTCTCTGAGAAGCAATGGCTGCTGATTTGGGTCAGAACCCATTGCACTAATTAAAGGAATAGATGGGATGGAATGTTGTTTTGTCTTTTCCTCTCCATCTCAGTACATGATTGAGTGAAGTCCAGTGTGCTTTCAAGTTGAAATGAAGCATTTGCATTAGCAATAAAAGAAAAATGATTTTAAAATCCTCCTTCTGAGGCCTTTCTTTTTTCAATTTGTTATTTATTGATAGAGAGAGAAAGATCAATTTGTCATTCCACTTATTTATGCATTCATTGGTTGATTCTTGTATGTGCCCTGACTAGGGATTGAACCATGACCTCCTGGTTCATAGGTCGATGCTCAACCACTGAGCCACGCCAGCCGGGCCTGAGGCCTTTCTTACATAATTAATGCGGTAATCTAGAGGTGAAAGGGACAGGGACACCCACATCAACAGAGATCACAAACTCAAATAGTTTCAGTGCCTGGGTTTATAAAATTGTGCCTTTTGAGAAGTTCACACAATTGCCCAAAGCAAGTTGAGTTTTCATTACAATAGAGGTCAAGATGCAAAGCACCAGTGCATTGAACCTTGTTCACCAGATTAGTTCAATAAAAATTTAGAAACAGATTTTAAATATGTAGTATAAAAATAGAAAGAATTAATGAAACTGGGGCTGGTGAGCGGGCGGCGCCAGGCCGCCAGCCAAGGTGGGTGCCAGCGGGGGCTCCCCAATTGCCCTGCCAGTTGCCCCACAGATTGGTCCTGATCGCTAGCCAGGCCTAGGGACCCTACCCTATATATTGGGAACAGTCTCTTAGATTTAAAAATTAAAACCTGGCAAGGCTACTCTAACACTGAAAAACAGGATGATGCAGCGATGACATGCATGGACTCTGGCTTGCACATTTTGTGGTCAGCCATGATTCTGACACTTATAACTGTGTGACAAAGCCAATTACTTCTCTCTGCTTCAGTTTTTCCACCCATAAGGTGGGGAAAATGGTACTACTGCCACAGAAGGATCATGTTATGTACTACTTTTTATAATCGGGGCAAAATATGTAGCTGCCCATACAACAGCAAGATGCCTTTCACCTGTATGAAAAGTATGGTCACTGGTGCATGCAGCATCCCAGATTGTGAGAGGGATGTCCAACTGCCGGTTTAGGCCCAATTCAGTCCTAAACCGGCAGTTAGACATCCCCCAGAGGTCCCGGATTGGGAGAGGGCACAAGCCGGGCTGAGGGCTGCCCGCCTCCCCCACAACCCCCTGTCCACTAATTTTGTGCACTGGGATTCTAGTATATATATAACAGGTAAAGAGACCTGAAGCAGATGCTAACTGAAATAAAAGAAGCTACTTTGATATGGCAAGATTAGAGTCTGACAAGGGAAGGATGGAGAGTGTTGACAAGTGAGACTGGAAAGAATATAAACAAGGGTTATATTATGAACGACAGTAAGGAGTTTGGGAAGATAAAGAGAAGTGGACATACTGGAGAGCCAATTAGGAAGTAAACATCAATGGGTTGGTGCCTGCCTGCCTGCCTGATTATGGGGAAAGGAGAATCAAAGATCATATCAAGAAATTATTAGTTGATTGATAATGATATATTTGAGGGAAGAGAAGTAAGAATATATTTGAAGAAAGAGAATTACACAATTTTGGATATATAGGGTGGGGCAAAAGTAGGTTTACAGTTCATATGGGAATTAATAAATAATACAAGAATAAACTCTGTGTTTTGTGTAGTCATAACTGTAAGCCTGCTTTTGCCCATTAAGCTTGAGTGGAGATATGTGGTAGACCTTAGGATGTGAGACATATAGGCTTGAAGTTGAGATTTGTGCATCATAGCCATTGAAAAGAGGAAAAGAATATTGTTAACAAGAAGACCAGGATATATCCCTGAAGAGTATCAGATTCAAGGTAGTTCTTCTGAAGAACTCAAAAAGGGGACTTGGCAAAAGGGACCAAAGAAATAGAGGTAAAACAGGGAAGTGTGGTGTCACTTTCATCTGTCCTGAAGAAAGGAATAGTTGTCTGTGTCACATGCTAAGAGGATCTGGTCCTTAGGCTATATGGTAAATGCCTCTGTGCCATGCTATGGTAGATGCTGTGAACATATTGATAAAACAACACAAATTCTGTCCTTGAATAGCTTGCAGTCTAGTAAAGGAAATAAGATATACTGGCATATAGATTATTTTTTAAAATATATTTTATTGATTTTTTTACAGAGAAGAAAGGAGAAGGATAGAGAGTTAGAAACATTGATGAGAGAGAAACATCAATCAGCTGCCTCCTGCACACCTCCTACTGGGGATGTGCCCGCAACCAAGGTACATGCCCTTGACCGGAATCGAACCTGGGACCCTTGAGTCTACAGGCCAATGCTCTGTCCACTGAACCAAACCGGTTAGGGCAGTATATAGATTATTTAATTTTTATAAAGTGCCTGTAATATTCCAGGTGCTGTTCAAGGTGCTGGGGATACTGGAGTAAAAAGAAATGTATTCTACTAGGAGAGAAAGACAATAAACAAGTTAATCCTAGACAATGTATGATAAAGAAGAATAAAACAAAGCAAAAGGAGAAAAGGAATAAGGAAGTAACTGGTTATTCTCAGGGTTATTTTTTAAAATATGTTTTCTTATTGATTTAGAGAAGAAGGGAGAGGAAGAGAGAAATAGAAACATCAATGATGAGAGAGAATCATTGATCTGTTGCCTCCTGCATGTCCCCCACTGAGGATCGAGCCCGCAACCTGGGCATGTGTCCTTGACCGGAATTGAACCTGGGACCCTTCAGTCTGCAGGCCAACACTCTATCCACTGAGCCAAACCAGCCAGGGCCTCAGGGTTAATTTTGATAGAGTAGGGAGTGAAATCGGCTCTAAGGAAATAATATTTGATCAGAGGCCTCAGTGATATGAAGGTGTGAGCCATGGAAAGAGCATTCCAGGTAACAGAAGTAAGCATAAAGGGCCTAAGATGAAATGAGCGTGGCATGTTTGAGGAACATTAAGAAGGTTAGAGTGTAAAAGGTGCAGGAATGGTGTTGGAGATAAGTGAGAAAGATTGGCATTGCTATTTCACATAGGAACTTGCAGGCTGCAGTAATGAGGTAGCGGGCTATAGTGGAGATAGGAAGATCAGTTCAGAGGTTGTCTCCAGGGCCCAGTTAAGTTGAAATATGAAACCTTTTGGTAGAAATAACAATACTTGGCAAAGGCAACTAATGGAATTGTGGATAAAAAGTGCAAAATTAAGGGTAATGTCAACATTTGAATATGGATGACTTTAAAAAATGTAGTACCTGGAGGAAGAGTTTGGAAGAATGTTGGTTCACTTGTGTACATATTAGTGTTTCACATGTTAAAGGGGAAATTTCTGAGATTTTGCCACAAAAGTGAGTGACTAATGGAGTATAAAGCAGGGTATACTGGTAAGCATCAGTGGGTGCAAACTTGACAGGCAAACAAAGAGATTGTGGAATGTAGCAGTGAAAGGAAAGAAAATCTAGTAGTAGAGTTCTTGATTGTACACTTAAGGATATATATTTTGGTTTCCAATATTAAGAGAGAATATAGAATTTTCTTTTTCAATCTCTCAGGCTTTCATAATTTCTCTCTTATTTCTTCTTTATTTTTAAATTTCTATTCTCTCTAATTCTACTGTTAGCATTAAGGAGTTTGCTAAAGACATAGATGGTAGGGTTGGGAAGGTGAAGGCTATGAAGAAGACAAGTTAAGAGAAGAGGATCTACAGTTTGGTGTCTCCAGTTTATAGTGATAAGGAGTTTCTAACAAGACTACAGGAAGAGTGACTGAGTAAATTGAGTTCTTTCCAGAACAATGCATGTTTGCACTTTAGTTCCCTCCATCTCCCCCTCATTGCCTCACTGTGTTTACCTAACCATATCCTGCTATGTGTTAATTCTCATCTCTGTGTTTTTTATCGTCTCATTATAAGGATTCATCAAACGCAAGGAAAAAGGCTTTGGAAACCAGGCACCGTTGTTCCAGCTCCTCTTCCCTCCCTGTCACTCATGACCCTCCTGTGTTTCTCCTTGGTCCCCAGCTCTACCCATCCCAACCACAGCTCCTGTCCCCAGAAGTCTTGATGCCCAGCATAGCAGGGGAGCCCCATAGACCCCCAGGTAACTCTCCCCAAGTCTAACATTATGTGCCAGAATGTGGTACCTTTCCAGGGACCTAAAGTTTCAAACTAGTCCAACTATAAGTAGGGGTGTGTGTGTGTGTGTGTGTGTGTGTGTGTGTGTCCCAAGATGGGGTTGTAAAGGGACATGAATTATTGTTTTAAGATGAAGCATTGAGCTAGATGAATTGTGATTGAGTCATTTCTTGGGCAATATGGTTCTCAGACTAAGGGTGTAAACCAGAGTTCCCAGAATCTAACTACCCATGAACTGCTTCAGTCCTGATAGAATAAGCTTTTAAGTGACCCAGGGTAGTTAATACCCAGTCTTTAGGATTCCCCCCCCACCCCCCAAAACAAAGTATCATCTCTATTCGTTTTCTATCCTTCTATCCCCTAAGTCTCAGTCGAAGGATGGTTTAGGAGGACAAGGAGTGAATGGGAGACTTGGGAAGACCCTGTACATGGAATACCCATGCCACATATACAGATCCAAACAATCCTAGGAAAGGTGGGCAGCATCCATCTGGTTTTCTACTAGTACATAGTGAGATTTGCTTCCTTTCCTCTTCATGGGCTGAATCTACAGTTTAAGGCACTCTCATGGGAAAGGGGAAGTGATACCAGCATCTAATTGGTAGAGGCCAGGGATGTTGCTAAACATCCTACAATGCACATGGCAGTTTCCCTGCACTCCTTTATCCCCCAAACAAAGAATTATCAGCTCCAAATATCAGTAGTTCCAAGGTTGAGAAACGTTGGCTTATGGATATAAATGCCTTAGGGCAGGGGTGGTTGTGGTTCTAGAACAGAAAATAGAGTAATATTGTTGATATTTGTGTCCACATTTTTGTTGTTGTTCTTGTTAATTCTCACCCAAGGATATTTTTCCATTCATTTTTTAGAGAGAGAGAGAAAAAAAAAACACATCCATGTGAGAGAGACACATCAATTGGTTGCCTCCTACATGGCCCGACCGGGGCTGGGGTCCGAGCCTGCAACCAAGATACATGCCCTTGTCTGGAATCGAACTCGGGACCCTTCAGTCCATGGTCCAGCGTTCTATCCACTGAGCCAAACCAGCTAGGACTGTGTCCACATTTTAGCAAGATTTGGATAAGCAGGCCTTCTGGATGGATGGAATTTCTATTACTCTGTGGAGCAGCCAGCTAGCCAGCTTCCTTTCACAATTGTTAGGGGTATCTGATCATACAGTCAGCATTTATTGCTGCCTGTTCTGCACCAAATGCTATAGTGAATTCAGAGGAGAAAGAAGGCAGACCAATACTCTTAAAAAACTCAGTGTTTAAATCAAAATATGCATACATACATCATATGACAATATAGTACAGATGTTGATGAGATATAAAATTGAAGAATGGGAAGTATTTTTTAGAAGTGATTTTGTTTATTTTACATAAAGGAGAATTAATATGTAGAAAAGACATTTCACATTGCATATGTGGGAGGTGAGAACAAAAGCAGAGATCTCAGAATGTGCAAGAATGTAACAAAGACAGCTTAACTGGAGTGAAGGTACCATGTTAAGAAAATGAGTGATGTTTTGGAGTGGTGTCTCTAGGAGTAGAGCTGTCACAATGAGAGTATACATTGCAATATTAGGAGACGTTCTAGTGTGTGTGTGTGTGTGTGTGTGTGTGTGTGTGTGTGTGTGTGTGTGTGTGTCTAGTGGAATGAGGTATAGCAGCATCCAGGAGACTGCTTTATTTGCCAAGGTTGAAGGTAAGAGACTTGATTTTGATGTAATTAAAAATAAAATTAAAGCAAAGGTAGGCTCCTCCTTCCCCTTGTGTGTATGCTCTTAGAGGGGTGGAGAGTTGGGAGGAACAGCCAGGAATGGTCCTCTGAGAAGGAGAATGGTTTACTGAAAATGCTCAATCTTTGGTCCTTTTCTCTTCCCAGGAACTTCAAGGAGTGTCCAGCCGTTTCTGGCTATGTGTGACAGGGGTGAAACTTCCCAAGGGGTCAAGTACACAGGAACGACTTTGAACTACCGGAGTCTCCCCCATCGTAACAGAACAGATGCCTCTTGGGGACTGTGGTCAGAGGCCAACCAGCATACTGGGGCTAGATTCCTGAGTACTCCAGGGTACCAGCCTCAGCTAACCCACTCTGCCACACTACCTGAAAGACACCAGGGTCATCATGTTCCTCATGCTCAGTCATGGGGAGATCTTTTCCATTCACCCTCCTCCCCTCCCATTGTTCACCCTGTGTCCCCACCATTAAGCAGTCTTCATGTTCCCCTGAGGTCAGCTTGGAATTTGGGTCCTGTTCTAGGGTCTCGATCCCCTGGTCCTCGGAGAGTAGATATGCCCCCAGATGATGACTGGAGGCAAAACAGTTATACCCCACAATCTAGGCACAGGAGGACAGGGGGACAGGAGTTTCTGTATGTTCTAGCAGATGCCCCTAGAAGAGAGCAGATCAGGGCTAGAGCCCTGCAGCACAGCAGGTGGTAAGGGTCACCCTTTCCTTTCCGAGAGCCACAGCTTTCTTTTTAAACAATACTGTGGCAGAGTTCATACCCTACATCCCTGCCAGGGTTGTGCTAATCTCATCTCATCATAGAGTTGGCAGTTTCTCCTAAGGGTGCCAGGAATCTCTAATGTGATGTGGCTCTTTGAGAATGAATATTTGAAATTCTGATTTCCATTCACCTAGCAAAAGGAGGCAGCTGCTATTTAGGGCTTTATTTGAGCCACTTTAAAAATGAATCCATATTACTCTCGACATTAGCCATTCCTTAGGTCAGTAGTCGGCAAACTCATTAGTCAACAGAGCCAAATAGCAACAGTACAACGATTGAAATTTCTTTTGAGAGCCAAATATTTTAAACTTAAACTTCTTCTAATGCCACTTCTTCAAAATAGACTCGCCCAGGCTGTGGTATTTTGTGGAAGAGCCACACTCAAGGGGTCAAAGAGCCACTTGAGGCTTGCGAGCCGCAGTTTGCCAACCACTGCCTTAGGTCATCACTTTAGTCCTGGATATATTATGCCCATCCTGTATCTGAGCCCTCATCCTCTGTTCCTCTACTATATTACCAAATTCTACCCTTCATTTTATCTACCTATCCATATTACCTGTCTTCCCATCCTCCCTTGAAGGGTCATGAAGCCCTGTGGTCATTGTCCTAACCACAGGGCAGCCCATCTACCCAAGTGTTATAGACAGTCAGCCTTCCCTGTGCTCCCAAACCTTAGGCCTAAAATGCAGAACTGCCAACATTTGCCCTCTGAACAGATGGAGTCAGGCACACTAATACCCCCTCTTGTCTCAGCAGCAGAGCCATTACTGCCACTTGCTCAGCCCCCATTGTAAACCCTCAGAGTCAGCTGACCTATTTTAGGGCCAAACATACTGTTTTTGTAAAGTATTTTTCATTAATAAATCTATAATATAGTTCTATTTAATTCCTTGTTATTTAATTGTCTTTTTAAGCTCTTTTTTATGCTCTTATTCTTTTATATTGGTGTGGGCTGGCCTGGATAAACAATAAATACCAATTCACACACACACACTAGAGGCCCAGTGCACAAAATTCATGCACTCGGGGCGGCGGGGGGGGGGGTGTCCCTCAACCAGGCTGTGCCCTCTCTCAGTCCGGGAGCCCCTGGGGGGAGCGGGCCTAAGCCGACAGTTGGACATCCTTAGCACTGCTACAGAGGCAGGAGAGGCTCTCACCACTGCCGCTGCGTTTGCTAGCCATGAGCCCGGCTTCTGGCTGAGTGGCGCTCTCCCTGTGGGATCAGGCTGAAACCCCCTCTCCGACATCCCCCAAGGGGTCCCGGATTGCGAGAGGGCGCAGGCCAGGCTGAGGGACCCCACCGGTGTACAACTGGGACCAGGGAGGGAGCGCAGGAGGGCTCCAGGGTGTGTCCAGCCTGTCTCACTCAGTCCCAATGGGCTGGACCCCAGCAACAAGCTAACCTACCAGTTGGAGCTTCTGCCCCCTGGTGGTCAGTGCATGTCATAGCAACTGGTTGACCAGCTGACTGTCTGTCCCCTGGTGGTCAGTGCACATCATAGAGAGCAGTTGAGCGGCTTTAGCATATCATTAGCACATTATGCTTTGATTGGTTGAACAGATGACCGGACACTTAGCATATTAGGCTTTCATTATATAGGATATATATGGCTTTTGAATGAGTGAAAGAAGCCAAAGAGTTTAAGGGTTGAAGGATATATATTCAAGGTAGGAGTCAATGTGCCCTAAAATGGAGTGACTTTCCTTGTTATTGCTGCCACCAGTATATTTTCTACCCCTTTCCAAGAGGCACTAAATACATTACATGCTTTCTCCTTCCCTCCTTAGGGAGATTTTCTAGAAATTTGAACTCCTCTTACAAATTCACTCTTGATCTATGTATCTTGGTGCCCTCCCTCTATAAGTTTGTGATGTGCCTCCTCTCCCTTCCTTGCTCTCTCCATGGCTGCTCCTCCCTTCCCCTTCCCCTGTGGAATTATTGCACTTCCATGCCTGAAATCCACTTTTATCACTGTCCCCCTCCCAAATTCTCCTCCCTCTAAGAGGCATTTTGTGTGCTCCCTTTGCAAAGAATACCTATTGGGTATTCCTCTTCTCTTTTACCCCAGGCTTCAGGATCATTGAGTTTGACAAAAAGAAGAGGTAGAATGGTGCTCTTTGAGACCTTTGGACCACTGCTTACCTAATTATCACCCAGTATGAACAGATTCTGAGCACAATCAGTACTGAGCAGGAGGATGGGCAGGAATTTCTCACTCCTCCCACTTGCATCCTGTGCCATCAATATACATACATCTTAGTGGATGTGCTGGTCTCTATCCATGATCCAGTACATCTGCTGGTGACACACACTACTAATAATTATTGAGTAGTCAATCAGTTCTTTTTAAAATGTATTTTTTATTTATTTTAGAGAGGAAGAGAGAAGGAGAGATAGAAACACATCAGTGAGAGAAAATCATTGATCAGCTGCCTCCTGCATGCCCCCCACCAAACCCACAACCCAGGCATGTGCCCACACTGGGAATCGAACCATGACCTCCTGGTTCATGGGTCGATGCTCAAACACTGAGCCAGCCAGGCATCAATCAGTTCTTGTCCCACTGTCCTCTTTCCCATGAATATCCGTCCCTATTTAGGTTTCATAAGTCACCTGTGCCTGGATTCTGTATGTGCACAGAAACACCACGTGAGGTATTTCTTAGGAGGAACTAATTTCCAATTCTCTACTTATTTCTCTGCCTTCCAAATATAATTTCTGTAAGAATCAAGAGGTAGGTGTGTTCTTTTCAGGTGAATCTGCAGACTCTTGGAATATCTTTTGATGTCATCCCTTCCTTTCCCTTACCTATTTGGTTCTTAACCTTGGAGCCTAAACTTCCCTACCTGCATTCATTCTTACTCTGTGCCATCAGTCTTAACAATTCCAGGTTCTAAACACAAGGGCCAGATTCTCTCTCAAACACCACTTTGAACGTTCACTTTGTAGAACCTGCAATGCCTCCTCTATGTCCCTTACCAACCGAAGTGCCCAGATCTGGTAGACAAATTGTTATACATTTGTTTTTCTATTAGTAGGAGATTCTGAGATTTCATCACGTCTTTCCATCTTACTGGAAGCTCCATGAGAGCCCGTCCTGCTTTCTAGCACTCCTTCACCACAGCAATTAGCTATGGGCAACTAACTCCTCAGGCTTTGGTTTTTGCCTGCCCAGAATTTTAACTTGATCCCTTGGCCTCGTCCTGTTTCTCTAGTCTCAGTAATTTTGACCAAGTCCCTAGAGCCTGGCCCGCCCCCGCCCCCGCGCGCGCGGTGCATGCCGGTCTTAGCCCCTCTGTAGGGAAAGAGGGTCCGCCATGTTCCCCGGCGGCGCCGCCGCTTGGCTCTGGTAGCCGCCGCCCCCGCCCCCAACCCCGCCCGGCCCAACGCGGAGCCGAGCCCCGGGCCCAGCATGGCCGCCCCGGAGCCGGCTCGGGCCGCACCGCCCCCGCCCCCGCCCCCGCCACCCCCTCCCGGGGCTGACCGCGTCGTCAAAGGTGAGAGGTGGACGGAGCCTGGGGGGCCCGGCCCGAGGCGCTGAGTGAGGGCGGGCGGAGACCGTCCCTCCAGAGCGGCCCGGAAGGGCGGGCGAGTGACTGGCTGCCTCCCTCGGGGAGTGGCCCTTGGGCGGGCCCCTACTGGGCTGGGCTGAGCTGGTGGCGGCGGCTCTGCGGTCTCGCCGGCCTTCAGGCCGGGGCGGGGGTTTCGCGCTCGGTCTCGTAGCCGAAGGGCTGAGGCTGCTGGGCGCCGCGTCGAGCCCTTTCCTTTTCCCACTGGGTCCGTCAGAGCGGCCCGAGGCCGCGATGAGCTTCCTGCTCTGCGACAGCTGCACGCCCGGCTGCCGGGACGGACCGAGGGGCTCAGACCTTCCGCCACGCGGGGCGGGTGATGAGCAGTCAGAAATCTCGGCTTTGGCCCACGCCCGCTCCCCAGTGACAGCCGTCCGCCCTGCGCGCCCCCAGTTAGAGCCAGCCACCCTGCGCGGGGGAAACCATATGGGATTAGACCAGGGTGAAGGGACGAGGCAGGCTTTGGGGACCCGGCTTTAAGTACAGAATAGAAGGCGAAAAGGCAGCATAAGAGACCCAAAAAAGCCTCGTGGATAGAAGCATTTACAAAATTTAGAAAGCCGGCAACACTGGTCAAAGGCCTAAAGGGTTACCCCTTCCCTATGAGCACACACCCATACACTCCCCGCAGAAGGAAAAGTTAAATATTTATCAGCTGGGGCCGAATTTATGGATGTTTACCCACAACAGGTCAGCAGATCAATTTAAAATAGAAAAATAGTGGGCTCATGGAGAGTTATTTAGATTTCCATGCTTTCTGTGAGAGCCCATCAACTGCAAACATTTCCGTGGAGGTGAAAAACGATTTGGAATGATTTTTTCTTTACCATGTAGCTTGGTCAATAAATTGAAATCATTATAGAATAAAGTTTTTTTATTGTATTATGTTTATTCTTGAAAGATAGATACTTCACTTATTTATTTAATTTCTCAAATATACTGGCACAATGTTTAAACACTGTTAAGCCTAGTGACCAGGTATGTTTCCAGTAAAATATTTAAAAACAAGAAAAAGTTTTTCCTTTGTGTTATTTTAAGATTTCAATTTGAGCCTCAATAACAACAATAATTTGTATCCAGGCTTCTGCAGATAATTTTTAAAAGTTAGTAGTATATCCCGCTGGGCCAGGCATTGGAATGAGTTGAATAAAGAGTTTATGGGATCCTGGTCCTGTGAAATCTTTTTAGAAAGAAAGCGAGAAAGATTGGTAGTTCAGGCATTCATCCTATTATGAAATGCCTGAGGTTTTGTCCAGGTGGCACAAGAGACATGGGCTGCCTCTTCATTTTCTGATTATATATCTGTGTTATATGGTCATTTCCTGGGCACTTTCACCTTACTATTATATGGGACAACCAATCACATTCCTGAACAATGAGTTTATGCTATTCTTATGCTGTGTATCTTCTTATTTTTGGCATATATATATATATATATATATATATTACACATATATATATATGGTAATGTTTTCCCTGTACTTCTTAAATACAGTAAAAATAAGATTTTTAAACAAGGTGTATTCCTTAGGGGTAAGATGTGATTCCAAAACAGTCATATTTGAATATGGAATAAAAATGATTTAGTAAATAGAAAATCATAGTTAAATAAAGTTTATAGATATAAGATCTCATGTACAAAATAGTATATTTTTCATCAAGACAAACTTTCATTTATTTATTGTGTGTGTTAGCCAGTTGGAATGCCTGATATGGATCACATGTTTATAGAGATAGTTTGCAACAGACTAGTTTGCACATGGAGTCTTATCTCTGGCTTACTCAGAAATTACTGGGAAATTCACTTTTCATACAGAAACCCATTTTTAGATTTCATCTTCCGGCTTCTTTCCTGCATTCTCATTCAATAATTGTATACCATAATGTTACATTTGATGATAGAGAAGATATCCACAGTGTTAATTCAATCAAGTTTAAAACTTGTTAAAATCCAGATTTTTTACAAAGTACAATATGTGCTAGTTTTGCATCTGTACCATTTCATATTAGTAATGTTATGGAGACCATCATTGGTATCGAATACAAGTAGTTGTTTACACCCTGAAACTTTTCCTTTTCTCAGTTTTATACTTTTACACTTCTAGTCCAGAGACTTGTATTTTATAGTCATATGGATTTTAAAGGGGGATATAGATCTTTCAGTGTTGAATATCAGATGCCTGAAATTCACTTCATGTGAAGTTTGAGATATTGGAATACTATAGGTGATTCACGTATAAATGTAATTAGCTCTTCACTGAAATTATTAGTGGTAATTCCATATCACTAATAATGAGTAATTAGGTTTTCTGGTTAGTTAAAGCAGATTTAGTTCTGAGCCCACTCCAGCTGATGGCTCTGGTATAATTCTTCTCTTTTAAAGTTTATATAGCCCAAGTGCTTTAGGTGAGAATAGAATGTCCTCTTAACTATTTTCTGTTAAGCATTTTCCTATTCTTTTAGATAAGAAGTTGGAAATAAGAAAATAGAAACAAACTAGGAAAAATAGCTAACTGCATCTGCAGAAGTGCCTTACTTCCACATCAACAAAGTTGGTATGGGTAATTAAAGCATAAAACTTTGAATTTTATGTATATTGCTCTCCCTTCTCCCCCCAAAATTTGCTTGACCTGAATTGTCCAGATACTTCCTTTTCTTTCCAGATACTTTAAAAATGTACCCAGATTTGTAAGATTAGATTGTCCCTTGAGATGATTGAATCTTTTAGTCTTGATTTTCTTAAAAAGTCTACTTTATCACTTAAAGTGCATTGTCTATATCATGTGTATGTTCATTTTAGCACACACAATGTGACTTTCTTTTGCATTCAATATATATTTTTTTACATCATTTCTTAAATTATCAGATTTTCTGATTAAACCAAAACACTGAAGTATATGTGTTTTAAATTTTTAAAGCTGATATATTTCTGATGGGCAGCCTTTGATTTATTCATTGATCTGCTGCACCTCCCACACCGGGGATCAAGCCCACAACCCGGGCATGTGCCCTGACCAGGAATTGAACCGTGACCCCCTGGTTCATAGGTCGATGCTCAACTACTAAGCACACTGGCCCGGCTACAGACTTGTGGATGAAACACATAGCTACAGACTTGTGGATGAAACACAGTGTTTCTTGCTAATTCTGTTTCATTATATTTTAAACCAACTTGGATTTTAATTTTAGAGTTATTTTGTGGACTTGCCTATGTAAAAAGATAACTTAAGATTTTTTATTTTTTTCTACCCCCATTAAACTCTTAAGCCTAATAAAATCATTCTTCAGTACTATGTGTCCTAGAGAAAGCAAAGGAACAGAGAATATTGTGTGTGTGTGTGTGTGTGTGTGAGAGAGAGAGAGAGAGAGAGAGAGAACACACACACACTGGTAACAAGACATCTTAGAGGGAAAATGCCAAGGAGGAAATACAGCTGCTTACTAGTGAGGCAAAGGTTTCAGGTTCCAGAACCATTGAATGAATTGGTAAGAGTTGAGTTAGATTGATTCCTGGTCAGTGCACATGCCCCAGTTGCAGGCTCGAGCCCGAATCGGGGCATGCAGGAGGCAGTTGATCAATGATTCTCTTTCATCATTGATGTTTCTATCTCCCTCTCCCTTCCTCTCTCTGAAATAAATAAAAACATTTTCAAAAAGAGAGTTGTAAGGAAGTTTTAGTGAAAAGAACCTTGATTTATTAAATGAGTTATGTTTTACTGCCAATCATCTGACTTTATTTCATCATAAAAATGCTTATGCACAGAGATAAAATAAGCTGAAGCTAATTGGATACCCTTACTTGGTATGTAAAATTTATTTTGATACCTCAAATAATCAAGTAGAAGATATTTATTAAATGCCTGCTGTATGCTAAAACTAGAAAAACAACACAAGTGTAAAAAGATAAAATACAGTATTGGTTCTTGGGGAGAAATAAGTACTCATGAAAGGTTATATGTCATATGGACGGGTGTGTTTATAATAAGTGTGAGCTAAGAGGCAGAGCCAGCAATTTGTTTGAGTTCAAAGGAGGTTGTGATGACTCTGGACTGGAATGGTCTAGCAAGCGTTTGTATAGGAGGAAAGAGGCCTTGAAGGATGGATGGGTTTCAGATAAGTAGAGGATTGGAACCAGTTATTTGTGCATCATTTATTAAGTAATAATAATACCTGCTTTGTACCAGGTATTATATTAGACATTGGGGAATTAAATATATTAAGTAAGATAGATTCTCTTAGAGTGCTGGCAGTCTAGAGGAGGAGACATTATTGTAATAAATAATACAATGAACTAGGTTCAAAGTGCTATTGGAGCTATAAAAAAGGAATTGACTATCTTACCACCAAGAGAAAGCACCACCAAGGCTTATGTTTTGAGGTGAGCCTTAAAGGATAAGTAGAATTTCTCTAGATAGAAGTTATGGCTGGGTAGAGAAAATATTTTCTGGTAGCACAAACAGCAGCAGAAAGGCATGGAGGTTTTTGTGGGGTTTTTTTAAGCGTGAAATATGTGACTGTGTAAAGTGCTTGGCAAGTAATGGCAGGAGATGAAGTTGGAAGGGATCTTTTGTATACCAGTTGAAAAGCTGGAACTTAAGCTAATAAACAGTATGACCTCTGCATGATTAAGAACACAGGTTCTAGAGTTAGACTGACTGGGTTTGAATCATAGCTCTACCTTAATAACCTTTTTACTGTGGACAATATACTTAATATCATTAAGCCTCAATTTTCTCATCTGTGAAATAGAGTTAATGAAGTATTATTATGGGGTTTTTGAAGGATTAATGAAGATAGTCCAGGTAAAGTGTGTACCACAGTGTCTGGCCTGGCACATGATAAGTATTTAATCAATGGTAGCCATCATCATTATTATTGTTGAAGGTTTCAAAGTAGATGAATGATCCAATATCATAGTTTTGAAAGCTAACATGGCATTGTGTAGAACAAAATGTTAGGAGAGGCTTAAATCATGTGTCAGAAGATTAATGGTGTAGTTCAAATACAGAATGACCCAGGCATGAATTAATGGAAAGAGAGAAACCAGATATGACACAACTTATGAGTAATATTAAATGGTAGATATATATTGGATCAGTTATTGGATATGGGAATGAAAGAGGTGGAAGAGCAAAACTTTTTAAAGGAAACAATAATCCGACTAATTTTGCTTTAGGAATTGATTAAATTTAGAGGCAGAGATTGGAATGACATGTGAAGACAAATTGAGAAGGTCCCTGAAAATAAGTTCCAGGCCCTGGCCAGGTAGCTTAGTTATAGTGTTGTCCCAATATGCCAAGGTTGTGGGTTCCATACCCATTCAGGGCACATACAAAAGTCAATCAATGAATGCATAAACAAGTGGAACAACAAATCGATGTTTCTTTCTAAAAATCAAACAATAAATATTTTTGAAAAAAGAAAATAAGGTTCAGGTTTTTTTTCCCCTTTAAGAAACTGCCCAAAGTTCTTGAGTAGGTTAGTATAGCTGTGCTTTACACAGTCAAGGGGGAGAAAAAGTAGAGCTTAGATTTTTCTAGTACACAAAGTGGTAAGACCTTGAATTAGCTAACATTGATTGCAGTAATGAAGATGTAAGAAAATAAGCATAGCCCTGACCGGTTTGGCTCAGTGGATAGATAGAGCGGCGGCCTGTGGAATGAAGGGTCCCAGGTTCGATTCCAGTCAAGGGCATGTACCTTGGTTGCGGGCACATCTCCGGTAGGGGGTACGCAGGAGGCAGCTGATCGATGTCTCTCATTGATGTTTCTCTCTATCCTTCTCCCTTCCTCTCTGTAAAAAATCAATAAAATATATTTTTTTAAAAAAGAAAATGAGCATATGAAGAATCAGTAGGACTTGGAGCCTAAAAATACGACACCAAAATTTTAAGTCTGAGTGACAGAGAATGGTAATATCATAACAAAAATAAGCTGGAAAAGGGAATCAGTTTTGACGGAAAGGTGTATTCACAGAACCACCACAAATTAAAAGGAACCCAAAGGATACTTTGAAATTTTGAAGACAGTGATGTAGGATTTATTGAACCTTTTCCTTAGAGCATGTGACCAATCCATGCTTCTACCTCTGGCGACTGAAAGGGTTATACCGTTTTTCATTATTAAGAAGACTTCTGATAAATCTTTTAGTTACAAAAGCATTGTCATTGCATTGGTATAAGACAGATAGTACTGGATTAGCGTATGAAGATCTCAATTTCAATCATGGCTCTACCGTGGTTATTAAGGTAGAGCCTAGGATTCAACCCCACTTAATTGAAACACTTTGAGAGAGTCATTTAAGTCAAAACTGTTACCTCATTTGTGAAATGGAGAAAAAACCTGCCCTACCAAACTCACAGGATGTGTCAGAATCATACAGGATTATGTATGTGAAAATACTTTGTTAACTATAAATAAAGCACTATAAATATGTTTTTATCGTTATAAATTAGTATCAAGATATACAAATATTTTAGGAACTATAGTATATCTTCAATTCAGTAAACACTTATTAGTTACTTATGTTCCAATCTCTAGGTATGTAGTGATGAAAGACAGCTCCCTCCCTTCAAGGAGCTCATAAGCTCATAGGGGAAACATATTTACAGTGCAGTTGATAAGTGCCATGATATAGGTGTGCATCATATGTTATACTATGGAACCACAAAGGAGGTGGTGACCTTAACCTAGTCTGGAAACATTAGGAAAATTTTTCAATAATTGGAACACTGAAATGAGTTTAAGGACAAGGAGAAATTAGGCAAAAGATAGGAATAGTATATCCCCTACAGGCATGCAAGGTAAAAATTTTAAATAAAATGATGTAATTTAAAAAATGAAAGTGTCCATAGTGTAGGATGTATGTGGAATGTGAGGTAGTGCAAAAGATGAGGGTTGGAAATGTAGGGAAGGGTCAGATCACAGAATCTTGTATGCCATGTTAGGATAAAGAATTTAGATATTATATAATGAAACCTGTCTTGAAACAGGAGAATGCTGAATTTTATTTTTTTTTACTGTTTTTATTGATTTTAGAGAGGAAGGGAGAGGGAGAGAAACTTCTGTGTGAGAGAGTAATACCAATTGGCTACCTCCTGCTTGCCGCCAATTGGGGATGGAGCCCACAGCCCTGGGCATGTGCCCTGACTGAGAACTGAACTGGCAACTCTTTGGTGCTCAACCAGCTGAGCCACACCAGCCAGGGCAAGAATGTTGAATTTTAGAGTAAATATTCTAATTATTGTGGAGTATGGGAATAATTAAAAAGGTCATAGTAATTCCAGGGGGCGTGGGGGAAATTCCCTCTTTAGTTTTCCAGGACCAAAGGGACAAAACAGATCACAGAATTATTTAAGACCTATTGGTCATATAGGGTGAGGAAGAAAGAGACTTCTAGGCTAATTCCAGGTGGAAAATAGACAAAAAGTGAGAAGATGAAGATATCCATTGTAGATTACTTTTTCAAGTAATCTACCTTTCTACCAATCTACCTTTCTATTTCTTCCTATCTCAGGGAAGAGGTATTCCTTCCATCCAATACTAAACATTCTATCTGTGCTCTGAATCCCATACCCCACGCATGTCCCCCTATTCTGTTTCTTCTGCCTCTGACTCTCCATTGGGTCTTTCCTTTGAGCAGATAAACATATTTAAGTCTCTGGTCTTAAAACTAACCCAGCTCAGCCGGTGTGGCTCTGTGGTTAAGCATCAACCTATGAACCAAAAGGTCACCAGTTTGATTCCCGGTCAGGGCATATGCCTGGGCTCAATCCTCAGTAGAAAATGTGCAGGAGGCAGCTGATCAAAGTTTCTATCTCTTTATCCTTTTCCCTTCCTCTCTCCCTAAAATCAATAAAAACATTAAAAAACAAGTAATTCTCCCTTACTACTCATTCCTGTATATTGAGAGTTTTATGTGAGAGATGACTAGAAGTTTAACAAAGGCAGGGACTTCAAAGGAGAAGGTGTTCTTTTCCTCAGTGAAGTGATGATGTTGGAAGTGGTAATAGGGAGCTAAAAACTGAACTTTTTTTCTCTGCTGTGGTAGTGGAGTGGATTAATGAGGAGTGTTCACTTTGAAAAATGTGCTTGAGAAATGTCCTTCAGGGGAACTAAGATTTAATTAAGCTAGAGAGAGGAAGACAAGGGTTCTTTGAACAAAGAATAAAATGGGGGTGGGGAGGGGTGGATTTTTTTTTTTTTTCTTATAATGGGAATTCTAGAGGCCTCAGTGAAAAAGATTCAGAGGGAGGAGAACAGCCAGAGGATGGCATGGAATAAATAAAAGAAATACAGAGAGCCTAGCCAGTGTAGCTCAGTGGTTGAAAGTTGACTTATGAACCAGAAGGTCATGGTTTGATTCCCCTTCAGGGCACATGTCCTGGTTGTGGGCTCTATCCCTGGTAGGGAGCATGCAGGAGACAGCCGATCAATAATTCTCATCATTGATGTGTCTCTTCCCCTCCCTCTCTGAAATCAATTTAAAAAAAATTTCTTTAAGTAAAAATAAATACGAAGAAAAATTCAGAAGTATAGATGACAGGGAAGACTTCATTTTATATCATTGCCAATAGTAGCACTTTGGCATGAATGATACTTTGGAGTAAAGTTGTTCATTTGGCACCAGCTGCAACCCAATTGGTGTTAGAAGCCTCAAGGGGCCTAATAGTTTGCAGCCTTTGCTTGGGGAACAGGATTAATTTTCAGGATTTCTTACTCAGTAGTAGAAAAAGTAAGATCTCTGTCCCTCCCACATCCCTCATCAATCTGTATTCCTGATTTATTTTTCCAACTTCCTAAATTAAAACTTTTTTAGGCCTTGTTTTTTAGCCACCAATACATTAAATCTGAATGAAATACCCTGTGAATGTTATTGATTACTAAAGAGATATGCTCATCATGGTAAAATTTGGGTTACAAAAGTTTTTGAACAGGACAGTTTGGTCAAAATGAATATTATCAAATCAGGTTTGCTAGTGTTGGAAACTTGCTGATTTGAGGTGATTTTATAGCTCTTTAGGTTGTTCCAGCTAATCTTCCATTTTAGCCATTTCATTTATTGACCATTTGCATTACAATTACATACACTTATGTTCTGGTTTTTGCCTATCGCAAATATAGAAGAGTAGGAAAAATAGCCTGAAAATAAGTAGAAAAATGTGTAGGAAGAAAAACCTAGGAAAGCAGGAATAATGGGCTGAAGATGAATTAGAAATTAAAAAAAAAAACTCTTAAAAGCTTGAAAATAGATGGAAATGCTTTAAAATTAGGAGTTGCCGCCCTAGCTGATTTGGCTCAGTGGATAGAGCATCAGCCTGCGGACTCAAAGGTCCCGGGTTTGATTCCAGTTAAGGGCACATGCCTGGGTTGTGGGCTCCCTTCCCAGTGTGGGGCAGCCGATCAATGATTCTCTCTCAGCATTGATGTTTCTGTCTCCCTCTCCCTCTCTCTTCCTCTCTGAAATCAATAAAAATATATTTAAAAAATAAAATTAGGAGTTACCAAACAGTAGTAATTTGAGAATATTAATTTTAAAAATATTTTTATTGATTGATTTTAGAGAGAAAGAGGAAGGGAGAAAGTGCGAACCACCAATTTGTTGTTTTACTTATATATTCATTGGTTGATTCTTTTATGTGCCCTACCGAGGGATCGAGTTTGAAACCTTGGCATATTGGGCTAATGCTCTAACGAACTGAACTACCCAGCCAGGGTGATAATATTAATTTTTAAAAATATATATTTTATTGATTTTTTACAGAGAGGAAGGGAGAGGGATAGAGAGTCAGAAACATCGATGAGAGAGAAACATCGATCAGCTGCCTCCTGCACACTCCTCACTGGTATGTGCCCACAACCAAAGTACATGCCCCTAATCAGAATCGAACCTGGGACCCCTGAGTCTGCAGGTCGATGCTCTATCCACCAAGCCAAACCGGTTAGGACGATAATATTAATTTTTGATGAAAAATATTGAACCCTCTATTGACCAATAGGGTCAATAATTAATACCTTATTAGGCCAAATTCTATTTGGTAAGTTTTCTTTTGCCTGATTAGACCACCGGCTAAAGCTCCTTTCCCTACCTGCCAAAGAGCACATGCCTTTTCCCTCTTATTTTCTTATGTACTGATATACTAAAACATATTATTTTGAAATTCCCTGTTCTCCACTTTCAGTTTGTATTGTTAGAACAACACTGATCTTCCATATTTTTTACCTGACTTTTATCTAGGGTGGCATTTCTTCACTCCTTAACTTGCATCCATTCCTTAAAAGGTATTCCAGCCTTGGCCTGGTTTTCTCAGTGGATAGAGCTTTGGCCTGCAGATCGAAGGGTTGCAGGTTCTAGTCCCAGTCAAGGGCACATAACTGGTTGTAGGGCTCAATCCCCAGCCCAGATTGGGGTGTGTGTGGGAGGCAACCACTCATTGTGTCTCTCCCACATTGATGTTTCTCTCCCCCGCTCCACTCTCTAAAAAAATCAATGGAAAAAATATCCTTGGTTGAGGACTTAAAAAAATCTATACTAATAAAAGGGTAATATGCTAATTAGACTGGATAGACTGGACGTCTTCCAGATATCCTTCCGGACAAAGCTATGGTGGCGGGGGCTGAGGCAGAGGCTGTTAGGGCTGATCAGGCAGGCAGGCAGGCAGGCAGGCAAGCAAGTAGTTAGGAACCAGCGGCCCCCGCCCCCCTCCTCCTTGCATGAATTTCGTGCAATGGGCCTCTAGTAAATAAATAAAAGGTATCCCAGCTGGTCCTGAAATGTAAAAGTGTGCCTTGAGGTGAAAAGGCATAGGTCTGTAGATAACTTACTGGTGAGCATGGAAGCAGTTTATACTCCACTCCCGCACCCCCCACCCCATAAATAAAGACATTCTGGCTCTTGGTTAAAGAGGGGGTAATACCTCAGTGTGACTTTCACAACATGCATGAAAACATGCAGTGCCAACTGATGACTGGCTGACTGGACCAAGATGGTTGGGGTCTACCAGATAGATTTTTAACAAGTTCTATATTTTGAACAGAATTCATTTATTAGTGGAATTATATTGTTGATTATTACGAAGTATACATAATCTAGAATGCAGCCTCTTAAACAGTGCCTGTTTTCCTGAGTAAAGTGATTAAGAAATTCTCTTGGCCTAATGAGAAAAATATGATCTTATCTTGATCTCAGAAATTTGTATTTAAGAAATATTTAAACTTCTCATTTTTGTGTCCCAAAAGTAACTTTTGATTTATTGAGTAATCAGTTGTTAATTTCTGTAGTTTTTAAACAGTTGGTTTACTGATGAGGGCAAATTTGGTTATATCATATACTAGAGGTCCATTGCACGAAGAGATTCGTGCAATAAGCCTTCCTTCCTCTGGCTGCCCTCACTGGTTTTCCTCCAGCACCCGGGACCCAGGCCTTAGCTCTGGCTGCAGCCTTCAGTCTTCGCCCCGGCAGAACGCTGCTCCTATAGCTCCCTCTACCTCTGCCCTCCCCCTCATAGCAGGCGTCCCACCCCGCCCAACCACTCCTTGCCTGCATGCGTGCTGCCCAGAGGTCCGATGGCTGGGGGGCAGGGCTGTCACCAGCTTTGTCAGGTTAATTTGCATACTCACTCCTGATTGGCTGGTGGGAGTAGCAAAGGTATGGCCAATTTGCATGTTTCTCTTTTATTAGTGTAGATAATAGTTTGTGTAATTTTTTAAATGTTTTTATTGATATCAGAGAGAGGAAGGGAGAGGGAGATAGAAACATTAACGATGAAAATCATCCATCAGCTGCCTCTTGCACCCCATCGGTTCCCCCCATCTCCCCCATGCTATGGGGATTGAGCCTGAAACCCTGGGCATGTGCCCTGACCAGGAATGGAACCAATGACCTCCTGGTTCATAGGTCAGTGCTCAACCACAGAGCCACACCCGCTGGGCTTTTTAATCTTTAGTTGGAGAAAAACATATTTTAGCAGAGGTTTTTATTTTATTAGAATCTAGAAATAGTATATTTGGAGGAATAAAATGTATTCAATGCCTGTTCCAGGTAGTAAAAAGAAATGGGAATAAATGTATTCTAATTAAGGGGGAAAAGGCAAGTTCAAGTTTTGTTTTACTAAGTGTCAAAACAAAGAAGAAGAAAGCAAGAGAGATTGGTGATTTCAGCATCTTTTAGAAATGGTTGACAATCCCTCTACATTAGTTCTTACCTCACTTCTAAGGGATTGAGTTTTTCCTAAAATTCTTTTCCTCATATGCACTTTTAAAGGTTTGAGTTCTTTTTTCCCTTTGTATGAGAACATGCTTATTTATTATTCTTTCTTCTGTAATTAATGTAATTCTAGCACAGCCCCATGTCTTTAGTTACTTCAAGTTATAAAATATGAAGAAGCAGTTGTTCCTATATATTTCCAGTCTTCTATATAATACGGGTGGGGTCCGGCTGGCCCGCCCTGATGGGGGCCCATTGGGCTGGGCCTTTGGGGGGAGGGGCTGTGGGCAGTTAGCCAGCCGGCCCTGCCCCAGTCGAGGTGTTGGGGCCCGATCTGGAGCCAGGCCAGCCGGGGGGCAGAGGGGCCAATCAGGGCCCGGATCAGGCTAGTTGGCTGCCACAGTGTGTCATAGATATCGGTTGTTCTGGTTGTTCCGCCATTCTGGTCGCTGGGCTTTTATATATAAAGATTGCTAATCACAATGAAACATCAAGAAAATACTATAAACTGTATAGGCACATGAGGTTTTTTCCCCAAAAAGTTTTAGCTCAGAAAAGAGGGAGCTGGCTTACATTTGAGTCTGTATGTAGACTCTTACTATAAATTTCTCTTTCTTTATTTTGAAAAACAAAATAGTACTTGATAAAAAGCCTAAAACAACTTCAGTGATCTTGCATGCATAAAGAACTCACTTGTTAGATTAAATAAACCTAACAGATATATAGTAATTTTTGCTAGATATATGACTTCAAATTGTGCTAGATACCATTGAAAATATACCTTTCTGTTTTCTGTTTCACTTTAAAAACATCAGTTTAAAACAGTATAGTTGGTGATTACTTGTGGAAACTATATATATATGTACTATAGGAGTAAAAAGGCCAATTATTTCAGTAGTTAAGACTGTAGCTTAGGATACATTTTCAATGATCACTTTTTACATATATTAAAAAAGTGCTTTTTCTCAAACAACTTAAATGGAAGTGAAGATAATTTGCTTTTAAAAAGTATTAGATGACTTAAAATATGTCTCCAATGATAAGGAATATACTTATTGAAGGTGTGTATAACTATTTCATATGGGTGGTTTGTGAAACATGAAGGTAGGAGAAAAGCAGTATTTCAAAATTGTCATGGTTTATTAATGTTTGAAATCTATACATGTATCTAAATTAATTTAAATATCATAAGAAAGCATTTGGCTGTTTTATCTATATCCCTAAAAGTTTCTATTCAAGTTGGCCAGAAAACAATGTTTTTTATATTCTTATTAGAAACATGGTGGACTGCCTTATATTTGGGATTTCTGTCTATTCAGGCTTATGTAGTATTAAGTTATATTTATTGTACTTCATATAAGGTGAAGGGTGTATAATATGTTTTGAGAGTTCTGCCAAAAAAATGTTTTATCTTAAAGAAAAAAGCTTTGGTTATCTTGAAAGAACTTTAATCTTATGAGACAATTCATTTCTTTAATAATTCTCAACAAACAAAATGTTATATATACAGATTAACAAAAAGACGTATACTTTGCTCTTTTTTAAAGGCTTTTAAATTATTAATACTTCTATCAAATAAATGAAGAACAAAAACCACCTTTTTATTTTTTACTCTTACTTACCTAGATCTATTTGTTAGTTTTATGTTAATATAATATATAATGATTTATTTTTTTCTTAATTAAAATAAAATTGCAGCTGTCCCTTTCCCTCCAACACATCGCTTGACATCTGAAGAAGTATTTGATATGGACGGGATACCTAGGGTTGATGTTCTGAAGAACCACTTAGTAAAAGAAGGTCGGGTAGATGAAGAAATTGCACTTAGAATTATCAATGAGGGTGCTGCCATCCTTCGGAGAGAGAAAACCATGATAGAAGTAGAGGCTCCAATTACAGGTACATTTATTTATGTTTTAGATATTATTTTTTTATCACACCATTATTTAATTGCCTCAATATAGAGCTGTCTCCTTTTTAATCATAGCATATACTAAATTAATATTACATGGACATTATCTTGAAATTTTACATTATTTTTTAAGTTTTTCCCTATTTTCAGTGAATAAATATGATCCTAAATAATCTGAGTGCAAAAGTTAGTCTAATATGCTATTTTGAAGTTTCATTAGTTGTGTTGGCCATAATTCAGTTTGATTCAACAAATACTTATTTACTTTGCTTTCCGTCATTAGGGACAAATACCTAAATATCATATCAGATACCAAAGATAATTATTTAGAAGTCTACAGAAAGTATTGAGTTAGATTGGCGTTTTTTACTGCCATCATTATAATTTTGTCATCCTAAAACACACATGGTTGGTTTTCTAAAGAGAAGCTTTATACAATGTAGATGAATATTTTGTTGCTGGCTTCAAGTTTTATTACTTTAGTAACATCTTGTTCTATATCTTGAGCACATGAACACTTGGGTGCACATCATCCCTATCATGATTCTTCACAGATGACTGCCTTCTTAGACATTTCTTGATAGAATTTATACTATCTCTTATGTAAAATAAATTAGAATTTAAGTAAAATTTGTTATTTCAGAGTATTTTTTTTCCATATCTAATAATCTTCTTGTTTCAGTGTGTGGTGACATCCATGGCCAATTTTTTGATCTGATGAAACTTTTTGAAGTAGGAGGATCACCTGCTAATACACGATACCTTTTTCTTGGTGATTATGTGGACAGAGGTTATTTCAGTATAGAGGTAATAATCATGTACTGTCATTTGATTTGCTTTTAGGTGTTATCAAACATGATTTTCATTAATTCCTAGTAAAATAAGTTTCTTAAAGTACCTTTGTTGGGTTCTTTTTAATCCCTCAGTATTATCTGAAGTTTTTAGGTAAAGCTACTATTTATTCCTTTTCTGTTATTCAAAATAATAAGTTTCACTGTATTACTCTGTTTATATAATTGCCATTTTTATCAGTGGAAATTATAAGCAAACTGAAGGGTCTATATTGCCCTGTTATCTAGTAGCCCTAAGGAGTTAGTGCTGTTTCTCTCTCTTAGCCCTAAAGGTATTAACCTGTGTGAAAGAAGAGTAATTGAATTTTCTCTGATTAAGTAAAGCACATTATAATGCTTTTATTGCTTAAACCCTAGAACTTCTATTCCTCCTTCTGTAGCTGTTAAGACCCCTAGTATATCATATGGAATCCTGTGTAATCTGAAATTATTCATTTGTTTTTAAAAACTTAAGAGGTATTAAAATGACCTGTTGATTATCACTTAATGGTAGATGATTCTTTTTCTCCTTTTACTTTTCTAATTATGTAAATAAAATCAGGTTAAAATAGAACAATATGTATTTTCTAAAATTTATATCTCCTTTTAAATTTTTTGAAAATTTGTAAGATTACATTTTGGGCATATTTGACATTTATATACTCTCCTTTTTTGAATGAATATGAGACTATATTATAATATTTTTCTGTAACTAGCTTTTTTTCACACACCCTTATACTGCGATGTATTCCAAGTCAGTAAATACAAATTTAAAGCATCGTTTTGGTGGTGTTGTTTTTTTTAATTTTAAATCTTTATTGTTGAAAGTATTACATATGTCCCCTTTTTTCTCCCATTGGCGCCTTCTAGTCTGCCCCATTCCTCCCTCCCACGCCTTCACCACCCTATTGTCTATGTCCATGGGTTATGCATATGTAATACAAGTTCTTTTTATTTTTTAATTTATTTTATTGATTTTTTACAGAGAGGAAGAGAGAGGGATAGAGAGTTAGAAACATCAATGAGAGAGAAACATTGATCAGCTGCCTCCTGTACACCACCTACTGGGGATGTGCCCACAACCAAGGTACATGCCCTTGACCAGAATCGAACTTGGGACCCTTCAGTCTGCAGGCCGACGCTCTATCCACTGGGCCAAACTGGTTAGAGCAATACAAGTTCTTTTGTTGATCTCTTCCCACCTACTCACCCCCACCTTCCCTCGGAGATTTGACAGTCTGTTCAATATAAGCATCATTTTTAATATCTGCATTGTATCCCATTGAATAAACAAACCACAATAGATTTAATAAACTCCTTATTGTTAGATACTTAAGGTGTTTTGCAGTTTTTTTCCATTACAAATGATGCTTCATTAAGCCAAGTTATTTATGCATCTTTGCATACTTGCCCAATTATTTATGTAGGACAGATTCCTAAAGGTAAAGTTGTTGGATAAAAGGTCTACCAATAGATACTTGTGTTGAACATTTTATATGTTTCAAGCATGTTCTAAGGATTTAATACACATTGATTAATTTAATCCTCACAACAGTGTTATGAGGTGAGTACTGCTATTTTATCCATTTTAGAGATGAGGAATCAGAGGCTTGGAAAGGTTAAGTAAACTTGCCCAAGGTCACATTGTTAGTAATCGCTGCAGTCAGGCAATCTGACTCCAAGCCTGTGCCCTTAACCCACCTCTCCTGGTAAATACTGAAGACTTAACCTGGTGAATTTCCATGCTGGTTACCATTGTTTATATCCCTTTCTTCAGTGTTTTTTTTTTTGTCAACCTCCCTGAAGTATGCCTGGGATACCTAGTGGCCAAGGGAGCTCAGCACTCTGTCCACTGAAATTTGCTTAGGAACTTTATTATCCTGAGTACTTTCTTCCATTGATAGTTTCATCATCAGCCCCCTCAATCTTCCCTCAAAGCTTCAAGAAAAACAGATTGGTTAATTAAATCATTAACCAAAGACTAGGGTCTTTGACAAAAACAATAAACATTTTTAGGAAACTTAGTTGGTAATTGAACATGGTACTGTGTATGCCCTTGTAGCTGACTCTTAATACATTTTATTGTTATAAAAGGAAAATAACAAAGAATCAAAATACGCAAGAAGGACAGGTAGTCCTTTAATAAGTATTTTTTAAATAAGTATTTTTCTGGTTTAATCTTTTCTTGTGAATAAAATGAAGGTGTGAATAGTTACACATTTCAGTAGACCTTAACTTGTTAAAAATAAAGTTTGTTTTTTCTTTTTATATATGTAATATAAACCAAGATTATTTCCATAGTAAATAGTCCTTCCTTATTTTTTTATCCAAATAAGTAAAATGTGACTCTGTTTCTTACGTTAAATCTATTTAGAGAAAGTATCTATTTGTTTATTACAAAATAAACATAAACATGGCTATTTCCTTAATTAGGTAACATAGCCTAATGCTTAACATCAGAGGATCAGAATTCTCCATTACATACCAGTTTCATGATTTTGGACAAGTTACTTTAACTCTGCTTTAGTTTCCTCAGTTGTAAAATAGAGATGATATTACATCATAGGGTTAGAGGAATAAGTGAGCAGGATTAATTTTACAGTGCTTGATACATCGTAAGTACTCAATAAATGTTAGCTGCTATAATTTCTTACATTGTTATTTGTTGATCTACCTAAGAAAGAGACCAACCTGCTAATTGTTTTTAACAGTAAACAATTTGTAAATCTAAAGTAGTTAAACAGATTATTTGACTCATTTGTTCAACAAATGTTTATTGATCTTTTATTGTTTGCTAGGTACTTTTCTAGGTGTTTACATTTTAGTTAGGAACAAAGAAAAAAGATAATAATGAGTAATAGAGAATGTAAGTGTAATAGGGTTAGAGGAAAAGGAGCAACTATCAAGCAACTAAGTTAAACAAAAATATAAGATAAATTCACTGGAAACATTTTCTTTTGCAGTGTGTCTTATATTTATGGGTCCTGAAGATACTATACCCAAGCACATTATTTCTTCTGAGAGGCAATCATGAATGCAGACACCTTACTGAATATTTTACCTTTAAGCAGGAATGTGAGTACTGCCATCAGAAATATTTTCACTTCTTCATTCTTTCTGGGTGACATGGATAGTAAGAGTTTGAAGATTTTATAGTGTAATATATAAGAACAGATTTTGTAGACAAACATGTAAAGAATTGAGGAAGATTATCAAGAACTTTCTAGTGTTTAATGGCATTTTATTCTAACATATGTACTTAAGAACAGTTTTGAGTTTTATATATAGTTACTTATATATAGTAATGTTAACAGGGAGGATAAAACTAAAAAGAAATTGTTGTTGCATTGGATATTTTTGTCCCCCAATATTGAAGCATTCCTATGAAATTTCTTAACAAATTGTTCATCCTGTCATCATTGCACATTTTTTGAAACATGCTATTAATGAATTGGCATTCTTAGCCTGTAATGTGTACCCCATTTCTCTCTTAAATTATTATAGCAGTGGTAATCAAATAGTTATAAGCAATCACATGGTATAGAACAATGTTTGGCCATTTTTCACACCTTATAGCTATATGGTTGTTAAGTTAATAATTAAGTCTTTTTTTTTTAAAATAAATCTTTATTGTTCAGATTATTACAGGTGTTCCTCTTTTTTTCCCCCCCATAGCTCCCCTCCACCTGTTTCCCCACCCCACCCCATGCCCTTACCCCCCGCCACTGTCTTCATCCATAGGAGTAAGATTTTTGTCCAATCTCTTCCCGCACCCCTCACACTTGCTTCCCCTGAGAATCGTCAGTCCACTCCCTTTCTATGTCCCTGATTCTATTATATTCACCAGTCCATTCTGTTCTTCAGATTTTTTATTCACTTGATTTTTAGATTCACTTGTTGGTAGGTATGTATTTGATGTCATTTTGTTGTTCATAATTTTTATCTTTACCTTTTTCTTCTTCTTCTTCTTCTTCTTCTTCTTCTTCTTCTTAAAGAATACCCTTCAGCATTTCATGTAATCCTGGTTTGGTGGCAATGAACTCCTTTAGCTTTTTCTTGTCTGTGAAGCTCTTTATCTGACCTTCAACTCTGAATGATAGCTTTGCTGGGTAGAGTAATCTTGGTTGTAGGTTCTTGCTATTCATCACTTTGAATATTTCTTGCCACTCCCTTCTGGCCTGCATAGTTTCTATTGAGAAATCAGCTGACAGTCGTATGGGTACTCCCTTGTAGGTAATTAACTGTTTTTCTCTTGCTGCTTTTAATATTCTCTCTTTGTCTTTTGCCCTTGGCATTTTAATTATGATGTGTCTTGGTGTGGTCCTCTTTGGATTCCTCTTGTATGGGGTTCTGTGTGCTTCCTGAACTTGTAAGTCTATTTCTTTCACCAGGTAGGGAAAGTTTTCTGTCATTATTTCTTCTAATAGGTTTTCAATATTTTGCTCTCTCCCTTCTTATGGCACCCCAAAAATTCGGATGTTGGTTCGCTTAAAGTTGTCCCAGAGGCTCCTTATATCATCTTCATATTTTTGGATTCTTTTTTCTTTTTGTTTTTCTGGTTGGATGTTTTTTGTTTCCACATATTTCAGATCTTTGGTTTGATTCTTGGGGTACGTTGATCTACAGTTGAGTTTCTGTATATTCTTTATTTCAGATCCTTTTCCATCTTTTTGGCATTCTCATTAAGCTCCTTGAAGGTCTCATCAAGTTTCTCAGCGGTTTTAAGAAGATTCTTGAGTAACCTTATAAATGTGGTTCTGAACTCTATGTCATCCAGTAGTTTGCTTTCCTGTTTCTTTCATTCGTGACATGTTTCTTTGTTTCCACATTTTGGCTGCTTCCCTGTATTGATGGAGTAGCTTTGTGTGGTAGGTGATCTATAGGGGGCAGTAGCTCAGCCTCCTCAATTACATGAGGTGGATGCTCTTGGTACACCCCTTTGTGGGCTGAGTGAAAAGTCTTGGTGTAGTTAAGCCTTAATTGCCGTGTTACACTGGGAGGAATTGACCTCCAGGCCAATTAGCTGTGAGCACTCGCTGTGTCTATAATGGAAGAACTGCTGCGCTGAAGACACGCTTATGGGGCAGGACTTGTTTCAGTGGGGCTTTGGTGCTCACTGAGTCTGCCTCTTGAATGTGTCACTTATGGATGTGAGGAGTTGAAATCTGGTGTCTCACACTGACCAGTAGGTACACTGGCTTCTGGACCTCCAATGGGGTGCAGGTCAGCTACTGTCTGAGGCCACCCAGCAGGAGCTACAGTGAGAGCTACAGTTTTCTCCTCTTTGCTTGTGGTTTGGAGGTTTTGGAGCTGTCTGACCCAGGCTGCAAGTTTGCTAGGTTAAGCTGCGATAGGGCAGGGCTTCTTATGCAAAAGCTGCTGCTTAGAGCTTGGGTGGGTTTGTAGGTTGTGCAGGGCGGGGTCTCAGGGTGTCACTAGGCTAGGGCGTGGCAAACAGCAATGGCTGCTAGTTAGCCGGCTCTGAGTCCCTGTCGGCAGTCCCGTGCCCCAGTGCAGTAAACAATTATTCCTGCGCGCGGCTCTGCAAGAAGCCACCCTCACTGGCAGACAGTCCAGCTTCTCCCCGTAGGAGTTTGGGTCCCCCGCGTCTTCCCAGAAACTGTATTTCAGAGTAATCGGGGGCTTGTCTCCCTTCCTGTTGAAAAAAGCAACGCCCGCCGCCAGCCCGGATCACGCGCCTCCGTACCTCAGCTTTTCAGCACTCGTGCACGTCTCAATGCTCTTTTCTCTTTCCTTCTAGTTGTAGAACTTCCACTCAGCCAGCTTTCCCGTGGTTCTGGGTGATAGACGTTTTTTCTTTTAGTTGTATTTTTGAAATTGTTGCGGGAGGCAGCAGTTTAGGTGTTTACCTACGCCGCCATCTTGGATTCTCAATAATTAAGTCTTAAAGTTAAGTTCTAAAAATAGGTAATTTCAGAATTATTGAGACTCAAACATGATCCAGTAAAGATCTTATTAGTAGAGACTTACAGTAAAGGAAGAAAAAGTGATAGGTAATTGCAGATGAGGCAAAGTCATATAACTTCAAGGATCAGGCAAATAATCTAAATGAATATAAGATGAGAAAGTGCATGCTTTACCTAAAAGCAATCAAATTAAAATTTGCCCTAAAAGCAACCAAGCAATCAAATTAAAATGTTTATTAAACCACTAGAGACCTGGTTTATTAAACCACTAGAGGCCTGGTGCACCAGTGGGGTCTCTTGATCTAGCCTGCGGGACCAGGCTGAAACCAGCTCTCCGACATTCCAAAAGGTCCTGGATTGTGAGAAGGCTCAGGCCGGGCTGAGGGACCCCCACCAGTGCACAATTGAGGCTGGGGAGGAACACAGGAGGTTGGCCAGCTGGGGAGGGACCACAGGAGGGCTCCAGGGCGTGTCCAGCCCGTTTTTCTTAGTCCTGATCTGCTGGACCCCACCAGCAAGCTAACCTACCAGTTGGAGCGTCTGCCCCCTGGTAGTCAATGCACGTCATAGCGACTGGTTTACCGGTTGACTGTCTGTCCCCTGATGGTCAGTGCACATCATAGTGAGCGGTTGAACGGCTTTAGCATGTTATTAGCATATTATGCTTCGATTGGTTGAACAGACGACCGGACACTAAGCATATTAGGCTTTTATTATATAGGATAATGTTGGAAAACAGGTCTAATAGACTATCAGTTTAGGACCTCTGGTGGCTGGATATAGATTTTCTCATTTGGATGTTACAACATTAAAAAGGAAAATAGGAACTAAGCTCAACCTCTTCAGATAATTAACAAACCACTCAACAAAATTCCACCAAAAACAAACTAACTAGGCATTTAAAGGTATAAAAGAGTAAAAGAATGTGTATGCTATCTTAAAAGTAAATGACAAGTTTGATTTGGTGGAGTTTTGTGTTATATTGACTTTCAGCTTCACTGCCGAATTTTAAGCATTGGTTATGGACTTGAGGAACCCCTCTGTTTCTTCAACATATGAAAAGATATTTCTTTTATTTATTTTTTAATTGGATTGAACTTGAGTTTTGTAGTCTTGCTTATAACAACAAAGTAGTCACTGACACTTAAAATAAAATATTAAAACTGTTTTAGCTTTAAGTATAGTTCTAATTTTGCTTTACTTGGCCTAAAAGGTGAAGGGTTGAGCTATTTTTAGAGATTTAACTTATTTTTAATAATATTTTATGACTATCTGCTGCATACCCAAAATAAATTTAGAAGAGCAAATATTTTGTATAAGACCGATAACATTATCTTCGTTGATTTTTATAGAGCAAGATGCTTGCTTCACTCTTTATTGTGTTTAATTCTGAGATTTGGCAAATGCATAGCACGCTCATCATCACAGTCATGATACAGAAAAGTTTTATTATTTCATAAATTCTTCTTGCTGCCTTTTATAGTCACCCCTCCACGTGTTCTCAACCTGTGGTCACCACTTGACTATTTTCTGTCTTTAGTTTCCTTGCCTTTGTGTTAATAGTCAAGTATATATGTTTTCAAAATGATTGACTACTAATGTAATTTTCAATTTAATTTTTTCTTTTTCTAGGTAAAATTAAATATTCAGAAAGAGTCTATGAAGCTTGTATGGAAGCTTTTGATAGCCTGCCTCTTGCTGCACTTTTAAACCAACAATTTCTTTGTGTTCATGGTGGACTTTCACCAGAAATCCACACACTGGATGATATTAGGAGAGTAAGTACATAATTTAATTCCAAGGTTGATTCCTATCTTTAGTATTTTGTTGGGTAGAAAATAGATGCTTCAAAATTCTCTTCACTGCTAATGTTAGGTATGATAAAAATTAGTATACTGATATTTTAAGGAAATACCTTCTAACCATCAAAATAATGTGGTATGGACAATATTCAAAGTTGGTATCACTTTCCTATGTCTATTGTAGTCTCACTTTTTGACAAGTTATTTTTGTTTCTTTCTTTCACAGTTAGATAGATTCAAAGAGCCACCTGCATTTGGACCAATGTGTGACTTGTTATGGTCTGATCCTTCTGAAGATTTTGGAAATGAAAAATCACAGGAACATTTTAGTCACAATACAGTTCGAGGATGTTCTTATTTTTATAAGTAAGAAAAAATATCCAAGCTTAATCACATGTTAGTTGTTAAAATAGAATATGCTTCACACAGAAAACCATTATTTTACTTAATTTACTCTTTTCCCCCCACAGCTATCCAGCAGTATGTGAATTTTTGCAAAACAATAATTTGTTATCGATTATTAGAGCTCATGAAGCTCAAGATGCAGGGTAAGAATTCTGTTTCCCTGACCCAAATTAACACCTTATGTACAAATCAAACTTAGTAACAATGATTGATGCTTTACGATGCATATTAAGCTATTTGTTTTGCAGCTATAGAATGTACAGAAAAAGTCAAACTACAGGGTTCCCTTCATTAATAACAATTTTTTCGGCACCTAATTACTTAGATGTCTACAATAATAAAGGTAAGATGTTGTTGATAAAAAAAATTGTTAAACAACTTAGCATTTTAAATGACTTACTATTTTTTAAATATAATAGAAAGCGGGCATTGTTTGAATCTGTAACTACCCAAATCTCCTTATAAAAAGGTATAAGATATAAGGGAGGGGTGAGATAAAAAAATAAAAATCCAAAATGTAAAACTTAAGTCATATGTAACCATTGCATAACCTGTTACAAAAGCTGTCTTGTAAAAGAATGCTGAGTTAAATACATCAAGCAAAACCAAATATGATTTTTCTCAAACTTCCCTTTCTTAAATCTTTCCCCTTATAATCAAGAGAATGTTTTCTTATTTACATAAAGCTGCTGGTGCTGCTTTGACCATTTTGTGTATTTATATTGTATAGTTGTTTAGTTTATCATGTTTCTTGTTTTATGTTCACTGATCTAGGTTCTCTTTCCCTTTCTTATTTCCTACTTTTACCTGCACAGTCTTATCACTGCCCCATGAAGATTTGTAATTGAACTTTCTTTGATTAATTTGCTCGGACCTCCTTTCAGTGATACATTCTTCCCTTTCCTTTCTTTTTACTGTTTTGTTTTCCTTTTTTCTGAAATCTTTTTTTTTTTTTTTTTTACCTTCTATTCCATTGGTTTTCATTCCCCCTCCTTCCCTTCAAATTTGATCTGTGCATAATAGTAATTAGGTTTCACTTAACTTTGAACATGGCTATTTGTCAGATGATATCCAAAGATTTTAATCTAGGTAAGTGTGTGCCAAGGTCATTGAAGATGAGCTTGGGTATGTTTACCTAGTTCACATTTTCAGAAGAGGACATTAAGTCAGCTCCTATTCTCTCTTGATGTGTCTGGAATTCAGGGTACTATGCCATAGTTTCAAGGATCAGACTGGAGTGGATGTGCCAGGAAGAAAGAACAGACTATAAAAGTACATTTAGAGAGATAATGAGGTCATTGTTAAATAAGGGTCCTGGTGTGAGTTCAGAAGAGGAGCAGAGTGAGAAAGAGTTCTTTGGATGATTGGAGGTGATGGTTAAAAGATTAAAAAATTTGCCAGAGGTAGTCAAACTGTAGAATGCTATATAATAACTTTGATACAGAATGTGCTGTAGGAACTTAATACTATGTCAATTACCAAATCACCCAAACTATTGATGTTAATTGAGTTGCTCATCTTTAGAAGTTGGTATCAATGCAGCCTCTAACAATTATGACAGTGCTAAAAAATTTAAAATTATATTTTGGTTTGTAAATTTTTAAACTTTTGTAAAGATACCTAATGAGGTATGTCTTCATTTTTTAGGAGAAACCAATCGTAAGTTTTGATTATATTCTCAAGAACAGAATCAAATGCTACATTTAACTTTCTACTAGTGCCCTCATTTCTCAACTGACTTCCCCTTGTCAGTTTAACGAAGCTAATGTTTAGTGCTCGTTTGACTGCTACCTTTCAGTTGTCCTTTGCCAGTTTGACTCAGGAGGTTAAGGGTTCACTTTTCTTAGCACTCAGGAAAGAAACTCAAACCGTTGAATCTGTCTTGTCAAAATCAAATGTCTCTTCGTAGTTCTGAGTCTGTACATAGTGTTAATGATTTGAGTGCTTATGTGGTATTTGTGTGTTTGTAACGTTTCATTCTCTATGTAAGACAATTTTCTAGATTCTCCTTTTTGTTTTTAAGCTGAAAGCTTGGTATCAGCTTTTAATTTCTGAGGCTAAATTTCAAATACTTTTTATTTTATGGGAATTTCATAAAAGAAACAAACATGTTAGTTGTGATTCTATATTAGCCAGAATCTCAAATCTTGGAATTTAACATCTGCATTTCAGTGTTTTTTATTCAAATAAAAAAAAGTATCACATAATTATAAAATCTGCAAAGTATTTTATACTTGTATGTATCTTCATGCAAAATACATTATTCTCTGATCTTAAAACAAACTTCTGAGGTAGGCAGGTTGGATATAAATGAGAAATAGATTAATTAAATAATTTACCAAGCATTGTGAAGCTAGTATGTACTGTAGCTTAGAATCTAGCCCATCTAACATACATCAATTAATTTAAGATATTATTTATATTAACATATTGAAACATTAGAAAGATATCTAAAATTGAGATGAGTATGTTATCTTTGAGTTATTTGGTTATAATATTCCCTCTGCTGGTACTTTAGTGGTTGTTTTTTTTTCTAAATGAAGTAAAATATTTTTTTGTAGTAGTTTCACTTGATTTTCCATATTAAATGAAATAAATGTATTTACATTTATAAATAAAATGTTTTATATTACATTTTTTTGGTTTTCTGTTTTGTTTTTCTTTATTATCTTTCAGCTATCCTTTTTAGGTTGCCTACAAATAAAAAGACCCTCTTAAACTCCTGTAACTTAAGTGAACTTTTAAACCTAGAAAATTGTTCATTGCCATTCTGTGTTTCCTCTATAAATTGAGTTTTCACAATTTTGGATTTAGTAAAAGTGCATATTTATCATTGGATTATAAAGTAAAACAGACATTTAAAAAAGAATAGAAGATTTAATAATAACAAAATCTGACTATGCTCTACATAAAAGTGTTAAAAAACAAAAAATGTGTTATTAAAAATTAGTGCCTACCTCCCTCTACTAGCCCTCATTCTACTCATCCTTGATTCCTCACCCCATTAAAAAGATATTTTTCTGCTTTTATATGTTTTAGACTTTTGGAGCTAAACACAAATTGTTACATTGACATTTATACTTATCTTGCAGCTGCTGTATTAAAGTATGAAAATAATGTGATGAATATTCGACAATTTAACTGTTCTCCACATCCTTACTGGTTGCCCAATTTTATGGATGTCTTCACATGGTCTTTACCATTTGTTGGAGAAAAAGGTATAATTTTAATTTTAAAAATTGTTTTATCTCTGTTACATTTACTCCAGTTTACTATTGCAGGCACATACTTGCTAAAAAGCTGAAGTCTAGTTTCACTGTGGGTACAACTCTACTTGTGTCAGTGCGTGTGGATCTGAAGGCCTCAGAGATATTTTAGTTAGCTGTTTACAGCCTCCATGGGAGTGTGCTGGGGGATTGGGAGAAGACTTATAAATAGCCCAATGTTGTCTTCAGCTGTTGGGTTTTCTATCTTTTTTTCTTTAGCTTAAATCTTTTATGAAGGTGGAGAGGGATAGCTTTGCTTTGTAAAAGACACTGTTGTATGTTTTAACAACAATTTTGGAGATGTCACAGCAATTCATGGGAAAATTTAATAGGCCTTGTTTTGGGCAATGTTAGTCATTTTATAGCAGTTCTGTACTCTGAGAAAAATAAAGAAAAATTCAGGTTCTGACTTAATATTCCATATAAAAACATGTATGTATGCAATTTTAGTGGTGCTTCTCTAATAATTTAGAAGAATATCTATTGATTATACTTAATAGGCTTTTAAAGAGAACATAAATGCTATTTAAGAAGTTTTGTTTCTATATTTTATTCTTGTTCTATAGAATTCTTAAGCTTACTTTATCACATTCTCCTTTTCCAGTTTTGTGTTAATTTTTCCACAAGGCATTGCTTTAGTTTCCATATGTGGAAGAGTATGAGAGTACAGACATGATTGGAAAACATTTTATTCTATAACCTTCTCTGTTTCTTCTCACCTCTTTCATGTTAGAAAATGTATCTCTCTGTTTTAGATATGGTACTTCCGTTGGCAATTTTTGGTTCTAAAATTTAGAGTTAATATTTAAACCGTTCACGTCAAACAGGTTTTTTATTTGTTTGTTTGTTTTTAGATTGCCTTCAGTCTTTGTCAGTTACTTAATAGGTCAGCATTAAATTAATAGAGATAGAATTACTCACTTTAGCATTTGAGAAGGGGGCCAGTAAAGGGCTTAGGTGCAAGGGATGCATTACACTATAACCTTCTATCTTTGGTATATGAGAAATAGTTCAATCATAGCATCATCAGGCTAAAGTAATTTAAGAATTCATTCTCCTATCTCCAAGCTAGACTGCAACTCAACTATTCTAATACTAGAGGCCCGGTGCATGGATTTATGCCCCGGTGGGGTCCCTCAGCCTGGCCTGCGGGGATCGGGCCAAAACCTTCTCTCTGGCATCCCTGAGGGTCCTGGATTGCAAGAGGGCACAGGCCAAGCCGAGGGACCCCACCAGTGCATGATCGGGGCTGGGAAGGAACCACAGGGCTCTAGGGCATGTACGACCCATCTCACCCAGTCCCAACTGGCTGGACCCCAGCAGCAAGCTAACCTACCAGTTGGGAGTGTCTGCCCCCTGATGGTCAGTGCACATCATAGCAACTGTTAGAATGGTCGGACACTTAGCATATTAGGCTTTTATTATATAGGATAATATCAGTAGAATGTGGGGTAGAGAGAGCAGGAAGGATAAAGTAAAAGGAATATGGATATTTTATAAATTCTAATTTGATTCTCTAATGCTTCCACAATAAGGAAATATTTACACCTAATTTAAAAGTTTTGCTATACATGTTTAAACAAGGAAAGAAATAGTTGAGAATAGTTTTTCTCAAGTAATGTATCTTTCAAAAACCAGGACATCAAAGAAAACAAAAGGGGGAAAAAAGACCAAAATACCAGGACATCACAGAATTTTAGAGCTCATGATGAACTTAACAATCATGTAGTCTAACTCCTTTTGAAAGATGAGAAAATTTAATCTATTTTCAGTTGATCTCTCATAAATGAAGATGGAGAACAGATTTCTATCAGTATTTCTACATTTGAAGTCTGTTACTAAGTGAGCTTTTGTTCTTCTTTGCCACTCTAATTTTTTACTTTTAGAGAGAGAGAGGAGGAAAGAGAAAGAGAGGAAAAGAGAGAGAGAAACATTAATTGGTTGCCTCCTGCGTGGGCCCTGACTGGGGATTGAACCCACAACCTGGGCATGTGCCCTGACCTGGAATCAAACCTGCCACCTTTTGGTGTACAGAATGATACCCCAACCAACTGAGCCACACCATCCAGGACTTTTTTTGGCCACTCTAAATCATCTTATTCTATATAATAAAGAGGTGATACGCAAATTAATCCTCACACCCTCACAAGATGGCTGCCTACAACCAAGCCAGCAGGGGGGTTAGTGAGGGACAGCCAAACAACTGAACAAGCAGGCAGCGTGGGGCGACCAGGCCGTCAGGGGGGGCTTAGTGAGGGACAACCAAACGACTGAACTAGCAGGCTGTGTGGGGTGACCAGGCCGGCGAGAGGGCCGTGAGGGGCAACCAGAACAGCAGGGGGGACAGTTGGGGGTGACCAGGCCATCAGGAGGCAGCAGTTGGGGGCAACCAGGCTGGCAGGGGGGACAGTTAGAGGTGATCAGGCCAGCAGAGGGGGGCAATTGGAGGCAACCAGGCCAGCAGTGGGGGCAGTTAGGAGCGGTCAGGTTGGCACGCAGAGGCAGTGAGGGGCAATCAGGCTTGCAGGGGCGTAGTTAGCGGCGACCAGGCAGGCAGGCAGGTGAATGATTAGGAGCCAGCAGTCCAGGATTGTGAGAGGGATGTCCAACTGCTGGATGTCCAACTGCTAGTTTAGGCCTAATCCCCAGGATCGGGCCTAAACTGGCAGTTGGACATCCCCTGAGGTGTCCTGGATTAGAGAGGGTGCAGGCTGGGCTGAGGGGACCTCCTCCCCCCAGCCCCGGCCCCCATGCACGAATTTCATGCACCGGGCCTCTAGTCCTACATAATAAAAGGCTAACATGCAAATCGTCCCTGGAGTTTCATCAGTGGGCAGGGCTGGCCAGCCAACCACCTGTAGCCCCTTCCCCCGGCCAGCCAGCCTGGTCTGATAGGCCCCAATTGGGGTGGACCGGCCAGACCCCCCCATGCACAAATTTGTGCACCAGGCCTCTAGTCTATTATAAGATCAGGAAGTACTTATCTTGACCATTTTTGTTGTATCTATGAATCTGCTCTAAATTACTCATGTCTTTCGAAAAATGTGAAGCTCAGGCCCTGGCTGGTGTGGCTCAGTTGGTTGGGGGTCATCCTGTGCCCCAAAAGATTGCTGGTTCAGGTCCCAGTCACAACACATGCCTGGATTGTGGTCTCAATCCCTGGTAGGGGGCATGCAAGAGGCAGCTGATGGATGCTTCTCTTCCTCTTCCTTCCTCTCTCTCTAAAAATATCCTATAGAATAAAGAGGTAATATGCAAATTGACCATCACTCCAACACACAAGATGGCCACCCCCATGTGGACACAGGATGGACGGCAGGGGAGGACAGTTGTGGGCGATCAGGCCTGCAGGGGAGGGCAGTTAGGGGCGGCCAGGACAGCAGGGGAGGACAGTTGGGGGGACCAGGCCTGTAGGGGAGGGCAGTTGGGGAGACCAGGCCTGCAGGGGAGGGCAGTTGGGGGCGACCAGGCCAGCAGGGGAGGACAGTTGGGGGAGACCCAGGCCTGTAGGGGAGGGCAGTTGGGGGAAACCGAGGCCTGCAGGGGAGGGCAGTTGGGGGGACCAGGCCTGTAGGGGAGGGCAGTTGGGGGGACCAGGCCTGCAGGGGAGGGCAGTTGGGGGTGACCAGGCCTGCAGGGGAGGGCAGTTAAGGGATGACCTGGCCAGCAGGGGACGGCAGTTAGGGGCAATTGGGCCAGCAGGGGAGCAGTTAGGTGTTGATCAGACTGGCAGGGGAGTGGTTAGGGGGTGATCAGGCTGGCAGGAAGTAGCGGTTAGGGGCAGTCAGGCAGGCAGGCAGGTGAGCAGTTGGGAGCCAGAAGTCCTGGATTGTGAGAGGGATGTCTGACTGCCCATTTAGGCCCTATCCCTGTGGGCAGTCAGACATCCCTCTAGGGGTTCCAGATTGGAGAGGGTGCAAGCTGGGCTGAGGGACACCCCTGCCCCCCCCCCCCATGCACAAATTTCATGCACCGGCCTCTAGTTAAAAATAAATAAAAATAAAAATGTGAAGCTTAAAATTTAATATTATATACAATGTTGAGCACAATAAGAAAATTTTCTCAAACTCATTGCATATTTTTCCATTTTAATGCATGTTAATTGTTTAGATAGACTAACTACTTCTTGATTCTAGTAAAACTTTTCTTTTGGTATGGAAAGCAGCAAATGATGTTTCATTTGTTCTACTTCAAATAAGCCAGTGTGACTTTGGTCTAGTTCTGGGAAGCAACTAACATAAGCCAGAGCCTTCCTGAGAGGCTGGTTTAATCCTAAAGTTTGATTCAAGCCATGTTTTTAACCTTAGGGGGCTTCTTTTTTTGTTTTTTTTTTTTCATTAAAAAATAAAGTTGGAATTTCCAACATGTACAAAGGCTGAGTGACAAATAAGATGAGTTCCCATGAGCCAATTACTCCAACAGTTATCATGGCCAATATTGTGTCATTTATATCCCCATCCACTGCTCTCCATCCCACACTTCAGATATTTTGAATCAAATCTCAGCTGGGGTTTTTTGTATCTATAAATGTTTTAGAAAATGGAAAAACGTTTATAGTAAGGACTTTTTAGATTAAGGTAACTGCACAAACATTAATTTTTAAATATAAAACCATTTTTAAAAAATTTATTTCAGAGAGGAAGGGAGAGGGAGAGATAGAAACATCAATGATGAGAGAGAATCAAGCTTCCTGCACACCCCACACTGGTGATCAAGCCCTCAACCTGTGCCCTGACTTGGATTCGAACTCTGACCTTCTGGTTCATAGGTCAATGCTCGATCACTGAACCACACTGGCTGAGCTAAAACCCTTTTGAGAATCTGATGAAAGTTAGGGACTTTTGCCCCAGAAAAATTCATGTGCAGATATGCTTACATTTGTACATACACATAACATTTTCAGGACTCTCATAGATTTGAAGTCGGTTAGTCCCCTCGGGTTTATTGGCTCCAATTTAAGAACCTCTGTTCTAGAGGATCCACTGTGTTGTGGTCTTCCATAGAAGGTCATACTTGTAAGATTTATTCATTTACCAGATGTTTTTTGAAAGTGTATTTTATTCAAGGCACTTAGGATACAAAAATAAAGTAAAATATGGGTCTTTGCAGATTAATAAGGGATTTAAGCTACATAAATAATGGTAAAATATAATATAGTGAGCAGTCTTAGACAAGCATAGTTTTATAGCAATTAAGAGAGAAAAGAGATTATGTCTGTCAGAGGTATTAAGGTATCATTGGTCTGGGACTTGAAGAATGGTGGAATTGTGCTGGTACATAAGGGCATGAAAATTCTCGGTAAGAGAACTTCCTGAACTTGAGTCTGAAAGCAAGAAAGCATAAGGTCACTGACAAATGTTGAGGGGTTCAGTTTGATGAGCTAGTAAGGTGTATGGAGGACAGTAGAGGAAAATAATGAAAAGCTAAGTCATGACTAGATCATGAGGCTCTTGATCACCATGCAGAGAATTTGGAACTTTAATAAATGGTGAGAAGCAATTGAAATAGAATATGACCATGATAGTTATTTAGAAAAATTATTTTGGTGAAATGGACTGGAAGGAAGACTAAAGGTTGGGAGACCTGTTATGAAGCTACATCAAGAATCAAATGGAAACATAATGAAGCTCTGGTAGGATTAGGAATAGAAAGCAGGGGAGAACTGTAAGAACTGTAGAAGTAGAATCAGTGAGACTTAACACTAATGCATGTTTATGGGGAGGGAATGGTTAAAGATAACCTGGATGTTTTGAATCAATGATATGACACTATCATTAACACCCTCTGATGAAAACCCCTGTTATTCTAGCAACCCCTCATTCTGGTTATATCAGCTTCATTGTAATCACTAAGCCTTTGACCATGTCTATTCTTTTTAGTCAGAGCCCTCCTTCCCTCTTCCTTCTTAGTACACCCTCAGACTCCTTTATCTCTTGTTTTTCTATTTCGCTTGTCCTATAACTCAGCCCCAGTAAAGTCCAGCCATCCATTATCTCTGTTCTTATAGCCAGGGTATAGAGCACTGCTGAAGATACTTATACAGCCTTATAAATAGGTACCACCCTTTGATTTCTAGCATTAGCTGGGCTCTTAAATATATATATATATTTTTCTTTTTCTTTTAATTGATTCAGAGAGGAAGGAAGAAGGAGAGAGAGAGAGAGAGAGAAACCTCAGTGATGAAAGAGGATCATTGATCGGCTATCTCTTGCACACCCCCTACTGGGGATCGAGCCTGCCATGTGGGCATTTGCCCTGACCATGGAGCTGTTCCAGCTGGGCTAGCTGGGCTCTTAATAGCACTCAAACATCCTTTATGTCACTAGTCAGCTTCCTCTCCCTCTGATAGCTTTCAAGATAAACTTTAACCTGTCACACAAGGTTTTTGGACTTTCCCTACTTTCTCTTTAGCCTCATTTCTTGCCTTTCTATTTCATATTCTCTATGTTCCAGCCATAACACAGCACAGCCAATCTCCTAAATGTGTTGTGCTCTTTAAGTTTCATACCTTCACAGTTTTCTGTATGTTTTCATAATAGTTTCATGGAGGTAATTCATATGCTGTACAGTTAACCTGTTCAAATTAAACAATTCAGTGTTTACTTACTATATTCACAGAATTGTGCATCTATTAACACAATCAATTTTGAAACGTTTTCATCATTTTTCAAAGAAACCCTGTATCCATTAGCAGTCACTCCTCATTTCCCCCCACCTCTCCTTGCCAGCCCTAAGCAACCACTAATCTATTTTCTGTCTCCATAGATCTGCCTATTCTGAACATTTTATATAAACGGAATCATACAATCAATAAGTGGTCTTTTGTGACTGGCTTCTTTCCATAATATTTTCAAGGTTCACTCCTGTTGTTGCATGAATAAGTACTTCATTCCTTTTTGTGACCAAATAATATTCTGTTGTATGTCTACCACTTTTTGCTTACCCATTCATTAGCTGATGGACATTTGGTTGTTCCCACTTTTTAACTATTATGAATAACTAGAGGCCCGGTGCATGAATTCATGCATGGGTGGGGTCCAGCCGACCTGCCCCCTTGGGGGCCAATTGGGGCTGGGCTGGCTGGGGGAGGGGCCATGGGAGATTGGGGGATGCCAATTGGGTACCCCCAACCTCCCATGGCCCCTTCCCCAGCCGGCCCAGCTGCAGTGCACATCATAGTGACTGGTTGTTCCGGTTGCTTGGCTTTTATATATATAGATGCTGTGATGAACATTTGTGTACAAGTATTTGTATGGACATATGTTTTCATTTTTCTTAGGTATAGAACTGGAAGTAAAATTGCTGGGTCACGTGGATGTTTAACCTTTGGAGGATTAACCAAACTCTTTTCTAAAGCAGCTGTACCATTTTACAGTCCCTCCAGCAATGCATAATAGTTCCTATATTTTCATTTCCTTGCCAACTTTTATTTATTATTTATCGTTTTATTATAGCCATCATATTGGATATGAAGTTATCTGTCACTGTAGCTTTGATTTGTATTTTCCTAATGAATAATGATGTTGAGTATATTTTCATGTGCTTATTGGCCATTTGAATATTTTATTTGAAGAAATGTTTATTTGGCCCAGCCAGAATGGCTCAGTGGTTGAGCATTGACCTTTGAATCAGGAGTCATGGTTTGATTCCCTGTCGGGGCATATGCTTGGGTTTCTGGCTTGATCCCCAATGTGGGGCATGCAGGAAGCAGCCCATCAATGAATGATTCTCTCTCATCATTGATGTTTCTATCTCTCTCTCTTCCTCTCTGAAATCAATAAAAGTATATTTAAAAAAAAGAAATGTTTATTTGAATCCTTTATTCATTTTAATTGATTATTTGTCTTTGTTATTTTGTTGTTAAGAATTCTTTATATATTCTAGATGCAAGTCCCTTATCAGATATATTTAGGTATTTGATCCAATTTGAGTAAATTTTTGTGTATGATGTGAAATGGTAAGTATGTGCAACTTCATTCTTTGCATGTAGATATTCAGTTCCTCCACACCATTTGTTGAAAAGACTGTTCTTTCCCTACTGAATTTTTTTAGCACCCCTGTCAAAAATCAGTTGATCTTAAATGTGAGGTTTTATGTCTGGACTCTCAGTTGTATTTCATTGATCTATATGACTACTTCATGTTTTTCTAACTTTTGTTTTAGAATGTCTTATCTGCCCTTTTCACCTGGGTAAACTTCTACTTCATGATTCTTTTACCAAAAGCTTTCTCTTTTTCCTAGCATATCTTTGGCATACCTGTATACTTACAGCATAGTGCTGTGCTCATCACTCTTCTGTGGCATGCATATATAATACACATGCATATATATTCTTCAGTAGTTAGTAAGCTTTTGGAGAGTAGGGATTGGACTTTTATATATGAATCCCAGAGCTGTCCATTTCTAGGTGCCATCAGAAGATTGAATAGATATTTTTATTTATTAACTAGAGGCCCATTGCATGATATTCGTGCAAGATTAGGACCCTGGCTTCACTCCCAGCTGCCCGGGAGCTGGCAAGTCCCCGTTCCCCAGCCACCCAGGAGCCAGCATGTACCCGCTCCCTGGCCGCCTGGGGCCTGGCAGCTAGCACATCCCCGCTCCCGGGCTGCCCGGGAGCCGGCAAGTCCCTGCTCTCCAGCCACCCAGGAGCAGGCACATCCCATTTCCCCAGCCTCCCAGGAGCAGGCACGTTCCTGGTCCCCAGCCGCCCGGAGCCGCCCCGCTCCTGAAGGGAGCTGGCAAGTCCCCACTCCCTGGCCATCCAGGAGCCAGCACATACCCGTTCCCCAGCCGCCTGGGGCCTGGCAGCCAGCACATCCCGGCTCCCAGCAGCCCAGGAACCGGCACATCCTTGCTTCTGTCTGGAGTACCACTCCAGTAGCTCCCTCCGCCTCCCCCCTTCCCCTCACAGCAGGCTTCACACCACTCTGTGCCTGCATATGCAAATTAACCTCCATCTTTGTTGGGTTAATTTTCATACTCTGGCTGTGGGTATAGCAGAGTGATGGTTAATTTGCATGTTTCTCTTTTATTAGGTAAGATTGAAATTTATTATACCTTTTTTTATTTACTCATCTGTCAGATATTTATTGAATGCCTATCATGGGCCAGGCCACTGTTCTAGGCTCTGGGGATACAGCGGCAAACAAAACAGCACCCTGCACTCATGAAGCTTTCATTCTAGTAGGGGAAACAGACAATATACGAGTAGTTTAAGATGGCTGCCAATAAAACCAGCAAGGAAATCCATTTTGAAAGAAAGGTCAAGACTGGTGATATAGAATTTGGAATTATCTTTAGAAAGTTGATACTTTAAACTTTATAGTAGTAGATAGAATCACTAAGAAATTTGAGTATATAAAAAGAACATAACTGCAGAGAGAATCTTCAGAATATCCAAATTTGGGGGTGAGGGGAGTAGTCTAAAGGTAGAAAAACCATAAGAGTAGAATTCTGGAAACCAAGAGAAAAATACATAGAATGGTAAAGGAAGATTAAGCCTAAGAACAAATCATGGGTTCAGGTTGTTAGATAGTCACTGATAATCTTAAGAATTAAGTTTCAGGGGAGTTGTTGGAGCCAGATGTTAAAAGAATCCTCCGGGGGGAGGTCAATGGGTAGAAAGGGAGATATGTGTAATACTTTAAACAATAAAGAATTTAAATTAAAAAAAAAAAAAAAAGGTTGAGTCCTAGGACTTTTTTGCAACAGTGAAACTGTGCTATGATGTTTTTCTTACTCCTCAATGCTGTATCCATAAATGAAGAATTTAAATGTATATATGTAGATTTTTTTATCTCTGTAGGACTTCTTTTTTTTCCCCGAGAGACCTAAAAATTTATTCCATAAAGAATCTCTCTCAGAGTTGTTATCCATTGAATTTCTTTCACTTTGAAAGCCTTTATGTCTTTTAATTTTGACATCCCTGCTATCAGAATGTGTTAGTCTGGCAGTGGTCGGCAAACTCATTAGTCAACAGAGCCAAATAGCAACAGTACAACGATTGAAATTTCTTTAGAGAGCCAAATTTTTTAAACTTAAACTTCTTCTAACACCACTTCTTCAAAATAGACTCGTGCAGGCCGTGGTATTTTGTGGAAGAGCCACACTCAAGGGGCCAAAGAGCCACATGTGGCTCGCGAGCTGCAGTTTGCCGACCACAGGTCTAGGGTTAATCATTTGACCATTTATATAAATAGTTGCTGTGTATATATGTAGACAGTTGAATATAAGCAGTAAATGTGTAACTTTGTGTTTTCTTTTTTTCCTTTGGAATAGTGACAGAAATGTTGGTAAATGTTCTGAGTATTTGCTCTGATGATGAACTGATGACTGAAGGTGAAGACCAGTTTGATGGTATGATTATTCATTTTACTATTTTTTTCATTGTGAAATGGTATCTTTTGAACTGCCAGCTTCAGTACACACTCTTTTGCAAAATATAGTCATTGATCTCAAATGACTATGCTATTTGATAAGTAACGGTCACTTTTTCAGATATTATTTAAGATTTTAAAATAACTTTAATTATTTTATTTCTGTTTGTATGGGGAAGAAGGTGAATTTTGGGGAAAGGAGAATTTGGAAGAAAGAACAGAAGGAAAGGAAAACTGAAGGTGTAAAAGGATGTGGTTCTTCATGAATATAGACAATGCTTAGAGAAGGAAGGATAAAAATGCTTTGTTTTATTGGCACAGTATTGCTTAGTGTATCGGAATTTTGTTGTTACTTCTTTCTAAAAAGAAAAGTAGGCTGTCCCAACTTATGAGTGAGTGGTTGTGTTCTAAGAAATCATATGTTTGTTTAGTTTGAGATTCAGAAAACATATTTTCCATAGAAACAAGATTATACCAGTTACATGGTTGTTAGTTCTTATGAAAGCCAACCAGCCTATGTACCTAATGTGCATTTGTAGTATAAATTAAAACCACAGAAATAAAATTCCTTTTATTTTTTGTTTTGAAATTTTTATTTTAAACTCTTAAATTTAAATATTTATTTAAACTTAATTTACTGAGTAAATAAGGACATAAATAACTTATAAGCTAAAAACTTTATTTTCTTCCATATTCCTTCATATCTTTGTTGTAGCATACTTTTCATAGTTATAAGCAGTACATAAAATGTTCCCATGTATTAAACATGGTTTGTATATTGGTAAAATTTAATAACTATTTCTAAGTATATTAATATATAATAGTTTTCATAGTTAATTTCATATTTTTTGACATTTGGGTAACTTTAAGTTATCCTTATTATGAATAACATACAATAAACATATTTGTACAGTAGTTTTTATTTTCCCTCTTGGAATAAATTTCTAGAAGAGAATTATAGAGTAAAGAATATAAATTGTAGCTATGAATTGCCAGATTACTTTGCAGAAGAATTGAACCAGTATGAAGTGCTTCTAGCAATGAATCTGTATATCTATTTCTCCACAGGCCCACCTCATTGGATTTTGCTCATTTTTACTTATTTTGCTTGGTGGCTATGTAGAAAGAAATTATAGTTGGCTTAATTTACATTTCCTTGAAGTTAAGGGAAGAAATTACTGTCTATTTTTCTAACAGTGTAAACCATCCATTTCAGTTGACCACTTATCAAGTAAAATCTGAGTGAAAATGATGTTGATATTTCTCTATTTACAAACAGGTTTGATTCTTAAATCCTGTTGTAAGCCCGTCTGTTCAAAGTGTCTGTGTGCAAGTGTCTGCAATTGCCATCTGTTGGTGGCAGGCAGAGATATGCTTTCTTTTACTCTAGTTTGTTAGAGTAAAATAAATTATGTCGGTTTTTGGGGGGAACTTTACTGAATAATATTAATTTTTCCTTATTTTGATTATCTCTTTTTCATGTTTGTGTACAAGTTTTTAATTTTAACATGTTTCATATTTGTCTTTTCCATACATTTAAAAAAAAACATTTTTATTGATTTCAGAGAGGAAAGGAGAAGGAGAGAAAGATAGAAACATCAGTGATGAGAGATCATTATTGATTGGCTGCCTCTTGCATGCCCCCCACTGGGGATCGAGTCCACACCCCAGGCATGTGCCCGTACCAGGAATCAAACCGTGACCTCTTAGTTCATAGGTTGACGCTCAACCACTGAGCCACGCTGGCCGGGCCATACAATTTTTAAATAATTTTAATTAAGTATTTCTTTTCCCTGTTCTGCTACCACCTTTTTAAGGTTAGGTCTGGGTTCAGATTCTCATTCCTTATAATGGCTGTGTGGTCTCAGACAAGTTACTTAACCTTTCTGAACCTCAATTTTCTTATCTTCCAAATGAAGATAATGGTAACTACTTCATAATGTTATAAGTATTGATATAATGACTGAAATAATTTTTGGTACATAGCCCACTAATATTTTCAGATACATTTTTGTGTTAATTTGCCAAATTCTCTGAAATACCTAGTAAGAGTGTTCATTGGAATTATATTAAAACTATATCTAGCCCTAGCCTGTTTGGCTCAGTGGGTAGAGAGTCAGCCCTCAGACTGAAGGGTCCTGGGTTTGATTATGGCTGAGGGCACATAGCACGGTTGCAGGTTCCTTCCCTGGCTCTGGTCGGAGCTCGTGCGGGAGACAACAAATTGAGGTCTCTCTCTCACATTGATGTTTCTCTCTGTCTCTTCCCCCTCCACTCTCTCTAAAAATCAATAGAAAAATATCCTTGGGTGAGGATTAACAAAAAAAATACAAAACTATCTAAATCTAGGAAGGTTAAAAAAAGTTTAGTTTTCCAAGCTAAGATCAAGTTCTATTGCTCTATATAATTACTTCACTTACTATAATTACTCTATTTAATATATTTAATACATAATTATTCCATTTAAAATTATAATTTTCCTTTGAAAAAATGTTATTCTCAAGTTAAATTCATACTTTAATATTTTATATTCTTATTACTATTATAACTGGTTATCTCTGAGCATAATTTTCTGTGTATAAAGTAATTACATATTTATGGGTTTATCTAATGTTCAACAGCTTGGATCAGAAAAATTATTTCCTATGGTAATTTTTATTTTGTTTCTCTTAACTTAAAAATAAGTCATTTGCAAAAAGCTGATATTATTTTTTATATTGTTCCCTTTTCTTTTTATTCTTTAAAAATTATATCAATATTGCTAATAGTATGTTAAATAGGAGCAATGATAGGTAATGCTTCAGTCCTCTTCCTGTAATAAAAAGGAAAAAAGTTTTCTGGTTAAATCTAGGATAGTATGTGATTTAAATACCTATGACTTATATGAATATAGGCATTAAATCTTTTTTGGGAATTCGATTGGAAATATAAAATAGTAGTATTATAGTTCTGAGATTTAATGTGTCTTATCAATATTTTCTCTATCAGTGATAAATTATGCTTACTCATGTACTTGTTATATCATTTTTACACTCCAGGGATGAATCACATATGATTATTAAAGAGGCAGTGTGGAAAGGATCAATGGGTCAGGTGTCTCAGAGCTACCATTGTACTACTAGCTGTGTAATCCTGGAAAAGTTACCTAACTTCTCAGGATCTTTTCATCTGTAGATTAAGGGAATAATAGAATGAATATTCTTTCCCGTTCTTAAGTAATTTAAAAAATTGGTAGCACTATTTATGACAGTGTTTCTATAAGAAAATATAATGAATTCCTCTTTTCTTCACCTTTATACTCAGGTATTAGAAGCGAGGCCCCCAAGAAAATTTTTTTAAGAGTACGGGTCTTAGAGTCTGCATGAGGGAATGAGAGTGGTTTAGGGGAGGAAGAACACTGAGGAATGAGGAAAAGGGGAGAAAATTAGGATAGATTCTGGGCTGGGATAGGGAAAAAAGCTTCGGGAAGTAGGTTTATTTTTCTTTCTTATTAATATTTCTTCATTTCTTTCCCATAACTCTGTCCATCTTTTCTTCTTTCCTTTTACCATGATAGCATGTCCTCTCCTCCTTTTTCTATTCAGCAGTAGAACCATCCTATGGACTGGGCCTGGGGAGAAATCCAACTTAGAAATAAAACTTGGTTGGGCAGGGATTTCTGTAAGGGTTTAGCTTTTCTGTGGGAAAAGGGAGAGAGCAAGATTGGAGATTTCCCAGTGGCAGGAAGGAAAGAGTAATTTTTGCATATTCAGGTTTGAAATTGGGTGAAGGAATGATTCTTTTCCTTTTTTAAGTGATAGTCTTTGGTTTTCTGTATTGTTTAATAATGTATGTGTGGGGTTATTGTTAAGTCAAATATTTGCATAAACATTGCATGTATAAATTCACATAGCATTCATTTTAGAGGTATTATTTAATCGTTAAAGAATTTTTGAACACTTACTTCTGTGATATCTTGAGTTTGGTAAAGAAAATACGTAACTCATATGTACTGTAGTTTTACTAAGCTAAAACTTTGCATTTCCTATAATTGGAATCATGTATCTCACTCAGCATTAGAATGGAAGATATGGAAAGCCCAGATGAAACATCTCTGCTGCCTACTCTTAGAGTTATTACTTGCTTTGAAACAGTCTATTACTATTTCTGCAAAAAGATGTCCCTCAAACTTCCAGATTCTATTAGGAACAAAAAGCACATACTATTGATCCTGAGTATGAGCAAAGTTTCTACAATTCATATTCAAGAAATTGTGTGCTCTTAGTTATTATGAAGTGCGGGAGGCTTAGTCTTTCCTTCATTGGGAGTGGGTGAGGTTTTCCACTGAGGTAGTTAATAAAGTTACCTACATTTCTCTGTATATACTACAGATTTTGCAGATGTTGGTGTCCTTGAAGAACCACATGAGTTTGTATCATATTTGTGTCATTACCTTTCACTTAACCTTAACATACTTCCATGAGTGAAACATTTCTTCAGGGGTATCAATATAAATGTGCAATTGTTGTTAGCACAGTCTTTTATCAGTCTTATGTGTTTTCACATGTATTTTTGTCCCTAATTTGTCTACTCTCACCAAATATTATACTCATTCTGTCCATAATTTCTTCTGAACACATATCTTTTAAGAAATCTTTTCTTTAGAGCTCTACACAGTGGCATCCCTCTTTTATTTACCACATTCTACAATACTACATTTTTCAAGTTTCAAATATGAGGGTCTTCATTTTTCTCTCTTTCTACATTCATTCTTCAGTACCACTGCCAAGTTAAATCTCTATCTTTTTATTTGTCTCAACCACCTTTTCTTCATCATTCACTTCCTTTTTTCTGGACTCTCCATCTGAAGAACGGCTCATATATGGCAATAAAAAAGGTACAGACCAGACAGAGTAACATTGTTTTGAAATATGACTTCATAAGTTGCCCTCATGTCCATGTAAGTCAGCACATTCATTGAGTACTATTTATGCAGAGTCCTCTTGGACCTTGTGAAAATTCAGTTTAAGTTTTATCTACGTTAGAATTTGATGTTTTTAGAAGTCATATTCCAAGATATCTGTCTTTCTGTGCATGGAAATATTTTCCCCTCTTTTTCATTCCTCTTGTTTTTAAATTTCATTCTTTGCTTATTTGTAATGTTTGTACTTTTCCCTGCATGATTAGGGGTGTTTGATTGTCTGTCTATCCCCCGAAGTAATTTTACTGTGGGCATTTACTTTAATACTATGCATGATGTGTTTATAGACTGATTTAAAATCCTGATTTGTACAATGCGTTTAATATTCCAGTGAATTTTTAAATTTGAAATCTGTAGTTTACATAGCATTCAGTTTTACAGGTATATAAATTAAGACTGAAAATTCAATATATTTCATTACAGCCATCTTCCCCCCTCTCCATACCCCTCTCCTAGCTATTTAAAAAATTTTGTCAATTTTAAAACAAAATGTATATATTAATTTATTTTAGGAGAATCAGACTTACTTTATATCCTTGGATAAAATACTTAATAAACTTGATTTATTTGTCTATAAAATGAGGAGATTGAACTTTGCAATATCTTTAATGGTTTTTCAAATTCTAATATTCTGCAATTCTGAGACTTTTAGTTTTTTTGTTTTGTTTTGTTTTGTTTTATTTCATCTTAAAAATACCTGTGGTGGTGCCATGGTACCAACACCATTTTGGATTTGTAAAAGCTGTAGCTTCAGTACTCATAATATTGCCCTTTATAGCACCATAAAGATGGTCATGGAGCCTATTTTCTCTAAAATGTGTCTTGTTTTCGTCTTTGAAATTGGATGTCTTTTGTTTCCTTGCAGTAAGGTCCAGTCATCATCTTAGTTTTTAATTATATATGTTTGTGGGATGCTTGAATTTTAAATGAGTTGCTCTAGCCCAGAAGACTGTGATTGTTCAGACCATTGTATACCTAAGGCCCCTTTTGGTCCAGTGTCTTTAAGCTTTCCTTAACTTTCTCCTCAACCATGGTGCTTCTCTATGTGTGTTTTCATCATGCTGAAGCACAGTGCTAAGAAACCACACTCTTGGGTCCCAAGTGATTCTAGATGCTGTATATGAGATGACAGGACTAAGATTGATGTTCTTTTTAGTGTTTCATCAGCTAAATGTTCAGTTACTTTGGTACGTTCTCTTCTGTATCAGTGATAGACAGCATAGCTAACGCTTTAGAAGTGAAGCATTAGAGAGCATATGAGATCTTGCTCCTCAGCAATTGTCCTCATTTTTGGCTCAAATAAAGTCATAAAAATTCTCAAAAGGAAGGAAAAAAGGAAGGAGAGAGAGAAAACGAAGAAAAAATGAAAGAAATGAAGCATTAGTGATCCTTTAGATATTTTTTAGGGAGTCTTTTCTCATTGCTCACTCTCCTTGTGTCATACTCACCTAGGGATGCAAGAATTTGTATATATTTGCATGACCTTAGAAGATACTTAGTTTATGAGGTTGAGATGCGCATTGTTGTTGAAATGCCTGGTGTGGCCCTTAAAGGTTCTGGGTCACCTGCGTAGTAGTGGCTTCATACCATTATTTTTAGAGAGCAAGGAAGCTTATTTTGTCATAGTATAATGAGATATTTCCAGCCTGCATGCCCAAGGCTTTTTATAATAGTTAAACAGAAAACTATAGGCTACTACTAGTTTTTGTCTGTTAGTCTGCATGCCATTGGCTCTCATGAAAATTAAAGACTGTAGGGTTTGTTACCATTTTTTTTTGTCATTTGTTTTGTGATACAGGTTGGGTTGTAGTTTCATTCCCATTGCCGTTTTATTAATTATTCAGTACTGTGAGAGTCATGAAGTTTATGGATTACTTTTCATTTCCATCTGTATCAGATCCCAGTATTAGATCAATGCCGAGCTAAACATTAAGGGAGTAAGAAGCTTTCTGGCTTGAGTTTATCTAGTCTCCTCCATGTGAGCTGGTGGCAGGGGGCCTGGTGTTGGTTCAGATGAGTGTGGAACAGGCTAATAGAATGGTGCAAGTGAATGCCCTAAACCTGAGTCTTTATTTATTCCATTGAAAGTAGGTTCAGCTGCTGCTCGGAAAGAAATCATAAGAAACAAAATTCGAGCAATTGGCAAGATGGCAAGAGTCTTCTCTGTTCTCAGGTAATGATACATTTTTCTAATTATTTGTTTCAGAAAAAATTATTTGTATTGTGCTTTGTTAGCAAGCAGTGTCCTGTTTGACAACTAAAAGCAATATAGTAGTATTCTCCCTATAAAGAAGTTCTGCATTTACACATTGAAGAGGGGAACACAGGTCCCTTTGAAACTAGGGTTTTTGACCCTTGTGATTATTATCATTCACCTTTGGTATCTCTTGTCCTTTTAGATAAAGAATCTACACATTGAAAATTAAAGCAAGCTAAGAAGGAAGGGGGCACTTTTTAGAGTATTTTTTTATGAACTTGCTCATCTGTATAAGAAGTCCCTTTTGTTGGAGCCACAAATTGTCTTCCTGGGGCTCATTTAGGAATGGTACACATGAATGGGTCAGTCCCGTTGATGATAAACCTTACCATATATTTATTTAATAAAGGTTTTCAGAAGAAAACAATATATGCCTCACTAGTAAGATACAACTTCATATCTGAAGCATTTAGAATGGGGGAAAATATATATCTTGCAATTGAGGAAAATATGGTAATAGTAATGCACATCATAAATTATATACATGGGCTATATCTGGGCCCATCTTCTCTTTTAAACTAAGAATTTATTGGATGTCTCTGATGTTTGTTATATCTTTCTGCTATAGGGAGGAGAGTGAAAGTGTGCTGACACTCAAGGGTCTGACTCCCACAGGAATGTTGCCTAGTGGAGTGTTGGCTGGAGGACGGCAGACCCTGCAAAGTGGTAATGATGTTATGCAACTTGCTGTGCCTCAGATGGACTGGGGCACACCTCACTCTTTTGCTAACAATACACATAATGCATGCAGGGAATTCCTTCTGCTTTTTAGTTCCTGTCTCAGCAGCTGACATAGGTGGAATACTATATGATAGGTAGTATCTGATTAATAACCTGAGCAGGGCAGAAAATTGACAATGAGTATTCATTTCAATTGAAAATAATAGTCTCTCAGCTTTTCATGAAATGATATGGGAGCAGCTCATATCATAATGTCTGAAATATTTATTTATTTATCGATCTAATGCACCCTTTTCTTTTAAAAGCCCCAGTTTCAGAATGTGAGTCCAGGATATGCTATATCATATAACTAAAATGAAAATGTAATTTCAACTTTCTTATTTTTTTAAATTTATGTAATTGTATTCGACTATGCTTTTATTATCAGATACTTAATTTTAGAATTAATAATATGCTTGGGCCCAGAACATTACTTATGCACTTACTTGCTAAAAGATTTGTGCAAAGTTTTGTACCCTGGTAAATGAAGCCAAAGTTTGTTTTCTGTGGTGTTTGTCAAATGTTCTATGTATAATCGACTGTCTGTAACATGCTATTTCCTTCCTCTGCAGATGTAGCTGCTTTCCTAAATCTGTCTGTCTTTCTTTAGGTTAGCTGTATGTCTGTAAAAGTATGTTAAATTACTCTATCAGACACTTGTCTGCCTTTTGATGTAGAAGCAACTTTGTAGCACCTTGTTTTGAAGTTTGCTGCATTCTGTTGCTGCACTTTGTACATTCTGAACATGAATGTAACATTAGATATTAAGTCATTGTTATAAGGGGTTAAATTTAAATCCTGTAAGTCAAAATCGAAAGGGTGTTATTAAGTGTGCCTTTATTTTGCATGAAAATAAAAAGAATTATACGTAAAGCATTCCTGTAATCTGGCTCATTGAATATTTTATATTAAAAAAACACCTTTTTTTTTTTTTTTAGTAAATATTTGTGTAAAATACTGGGTTAACTTTTTGAAAGCCAATTACAGATTAAATAGACGAGAGTGTTGTGAATGTTGTAGACTATGCACAGTAACTCCAAGTCTAGATTTCTTTCCCTTGTTGTTGGAAAGCAAAAAATGTGATATGAAAGCTTAATTTATGTTTTATTGTAGCCACTTTTGACAGCCCTCCAAGGGTCACTGCTCTATTAAAACAGGCAGCAACAAATCTGATGTTTTCCTTAGTCATGATTAACAATTTCATTTTGGTGTTATAATTAGGAAATGTTTAAAGCAAAATCAAAAAGGAAATTTTAATTTAAAGTTTAAGATAAATTTAAATTAGATTGGCTTTTCACAGTTTCATTTCACTCAGTCTCATAATAAATGCTTAAATAAATAAAAGTAATTTTTTCCGTAGACAAATAATTTCTACTTGTAGCCTATTTATGTTCTATTTTATATGTTATTGTGTTGTCTTCTACCACCACTGGCATATGTGAGAAATACAGCTATGTTTTGAAATTGTAGTTTCAAATTTTTATTCTGGATGAGGTCTTCTTTTTTGATTTATTTACAAATCTGCTTTTATTTTCTTTATATCCCTTGCCCTCCATTTTTTTATTATATTGTAAACATTAGTCAAATGAAGTAAAAAGAATTTGATTGAAACAAATTAAAGTCTTAAACATTCAATAAAACTTGTAAGTGTTAATAGAAAAAGGATGAATTTTAATAGCTTGAAAAATGTTATACCTTTCCCTTCTTTGTTCAGAAAAGAAAAAGAAAACTGAAAGGGTTTCATACATAAATAAATCATCCGTGGATATATTATTACTTTTATGTTGTTTCCACAGCAAACCTTTCTTTCAGATTTCATAATTAGCACCTGCTAATTAGTGCTTTGTTGGCAGTTGGCACTTTTATTTTTTTTTTTAATTTGCATGCAGCCTGAAGCTCGGAAGGATTTTTTGTTTGTTTTGTGTTTTTTTTTTTTTTTATGTATTTTTTATTGATCTCAGAGAGGAAGGGAGAGAGAGAGAGAGGTAGAAACATCAATGATGAGAGATATTCATTGATTGGCTGCCTCCTGCACGCCCCCAACTGGGGGAGGGATCCAGCTGCAACCCGGGCATGTGCCCTTGGCCTGAATCGAACCTGGGACCCTTTAGTCCGCAGGCCAATGCTCTATCCACTCAGCCAAACCAGCTAGGGCCTTCAGGGAAGGTTTGAAAGACAACTTTACTGAAGAGACTGTCTATTCCCAGCATAGAGTGAGTTACTGGTTGGTGCTGAGCTAACAAGGTCCAATTTGGAAAACTAGATAGCTCCCTAGTTCTGACAGTGATGGCTCTTGATAGAGTGGTTTGACCATTTGGTGGAAGTGATTTCCCTAGCATAAAATTAATTTATTATGAAACAAATCATGAAACTCATACAAAAGCTGCAATTTCGTTTTTTTACAAGCTTATCTAACATTTTAAATCTAACGTTTTAAATTTTACTAGACACGTTTCCTGATCTGAATAACTGGAAATTAAGTATTGCAAAAAGAAAGTTTTTAAATTCTAAGAACTCAGTTCTGTTGTCAGAAAATTAAAATTGTATTCTCAATAACTTTAATGTTAATTTGTGATATTTCTCAAGTGTTACTAAAAACTGCACAACTCTGTTGGAGTAGTATTTAATATTTTTTTGTGCTTTTCTTATGGAAATTTGATTGAGAGCTAGCCCTTTATTGCTAACTTCATCAAGACCTATATGGGAAAATATATGGCCATCTCTGTTTTTAGTAATGTCTAATTCCTCTTGATCATTTATCTTGTGTAATATTGTGGAACACAATTTGAGACAACACTATACTCAAACTTTTTAAGGCCATGTCGAGATGGTCTATAAAACTGAAAACAAGTAGAGGAAAAATAGTGTCTTTCAGATAGAATTTTGCAATTATCAGATCTTTTTCTTTTCACTTTAATGTTCAAGTTTCAAATTAACTTTTAATTCTAAGTTTGACATGTTATGCAGCTTTGAGTATGATAAGCTATTTTGTATTCTACAAAGAATTTAGAAGCATTTAGAGGCCTCAGGAAAGGACAGAGATTATTATTTGACCTAGAAAACATTTTTACATATCAAATTAAAAGCCCATAGAACAATTTCAAAAGTATGTCACATTTCATTATTTTAAAAGTTTATTAGCAGACTTAAACTATTAACACACTAAAAAATAGTACACATGACATCCTTAAAACTTAAAAAAAAAAACTATTGACACACTCAAATACTAATTCTTATAGTGACATGTTTTTATTTTTAATTCATTGCCATATATAGTACAAGTTATAAAATATTTCATATAAAATTACTTCTGTTACTAACTCTAAAAATATTCTGATTGGCATTTTCTAAATTATAAAGAAAATAGTCCATATTTTGAAAAATAGGTGTTCCAAGGTGGGTCAAGATAAGATAGGTCATTTATCCCAGTTTTCTGTCTGGGAAAATCCTGAGAGTATTATCCAAATGTACAGGGCTAGATTTTGTAAATGGTGATTTGTACAGTGGTATACAATAACTATGTCTGCTTTTATTTATATTTAATGGTTAAGGAGAATTAATTTTTCTCTTATTCAGAGTCATCCTACTTCTTTTGGGTCCCCATTTCATTTTATTATCTGGTTGAGATCAACAACCTTTTCTAATTTAGTCTACTTTAATTCCTTAGACCCACCAATGTCCTTTCACATTAAAAATTGTTTTGGATAAAATTTATTTCTAAATGATATGCTAAAAGGTTGCTTCCAGAATAATTCTTCTATGTGGCCTATTCTAGAAGACACCAAATAGAAGGGATATGGCATTATTGTTGTAAATATTCTGAGTGTGTTTATTTGGCTAATGTGGAGAATTGGCAATATTGTCAGGCAGTATTGTCCTCATTCTCAATGTGAGTGTTTTATACAATTTGAACCCAGAAGTGAGCTAAAGGAATCTTTGACTATAAAATGTATAAATATGTTGAAATTTTCTAAATGGGGTAGAGACAAGCTTTACCAAGAATGCATTTCTTATTTATATGACCTATGTGTATGTTCACATCATGAAATAATTAGGATTTATTGCCCATAAGACCTCAGTTCATTCTCTTGATTCCTCTGTAGTTGGGTTTGAAAAGATGTTCAATGGCCATTTATCTGTCTTTACTTGAGAATGTAGGTTATTAGTACCTAAGGCAGATTTGAGTTCATGATAAACTGAACATACATGGATTTTATTAAGGCTATAGATATTAATATCTTTAGATATTTGGAACACCAATGTTAGAATAGAAAGGAAGTTCCTTGTAGATAAGAGGGGGTCCTTTTAGATTATCCACAAAGAACAGAGCTACAGAACTGTTCTACTTAGAGTAACTTACCAAGTTTATTGCCCTTAAATTTCATAGTAGCCATACCAACTTTTGCAACTTATACTTTGCCCTATGAATCAGAAGCAACAGGAAGAACATTGGTAACTTTTCCTAGTTTATATCTGAGGGAACCAACTGGTAATGAGTATTACAATAGAAAGTAAAGAATCTCTTGTTTGTTCTCCTGCTACAATTCTACCATCACAATTTCACCCTAGAGAATTTCCTTGTGATTGTGAAAGGTATGATATAATAAACTTGGAAAATTCTAAGACCATCAGAATACTGAACTCAAGATGGGTAATTAATACTGGAGTGCATTTGCATGGGTGCTGAGGTGTCTGTGTATACAGAAGGTCTGTGTGTTCTGTGCTCTGAGCAATGTTGTCATAGTGCTGTGTGTAAACTGTGCTGTATCAGGAAGGGGGATTGGATGGGGCTCTGTTATACAGGTACTATTATGTTAAGTTATAAATGATGATGTAGTATGGGGTACTGTGATATTTTAAGTGATCATTGCCTTTTCTGCTGTACAATATGACCCTTCTCATCTCTCTCATTCATTTTGCATGCCTCTGCTCACTTCTGTACAGCCACAGTTGAGGCTATTGAGGCTGAAAAAGGTACGATCAGAGTCCTTGCACTGGGCAGGGAACTGTGGTGTGTGGGTGGGCATCAGAGAATGTCCTGTGGATGTGTCTTACTCCTATCTTGCACAACCCAAGATGAATCAGACTCACTGACTCATCCAGTTTTATCACATTTCTCTCTCTTTCTCTTTCTCTTTCTCTCTCTTTTTTTAATCACAAGGACTGATTTCCATAATGACAATCTGGGTTTCCTCCTTTTATAGTATATTATCCAACTAGCATTTAATGTTTCTGAATTCTTTAGAGTACAGCATGTTATGCTATAATATTATAGCATTTAAAGTTGCATATAAAAATCTATTACATATTTTGCATGATTCTGTGCTACTCAGATTATTTTTTTCCCTAAGTTAACCGCACTCTAGACGTAAGTGCAGAAGCTGTCACTGTGATTTTGTTTTTGTTGCAGTTTGGGCTAGTGTTTGCTGATAATAATAATATATTCATGTATACTGTGTATTGCCTTAAAATTACACATTGGCAAATGCTTTGCTGACTCTGAATCCCAGGATTTACACATATTAAAGCAACAAGATTACAATCTGTAGTATGGAAATCTTTTCTATGCACATTTTAATGTAGGATACATCATTTCAGTTGAAGTAAATGAGAAACTATAACAATTGGAGGAGAATTACCATTTATTTTTATGTGGGTTTCCCATGAACATGCAGTGGATGGCCAGTGAATTAAAGATGAAATCTCCTAAAATACGAAACTATAAATACTTTTTTGCCATCAGCCAAACACAGATCTAACTCCTGGAGGCATTTCCCACCTTTTTCTTTTCATATTGGTGGTGATGGAGTGATGATACCTTGGCCTTCAAGATAGGTCTGATCTGCTAAATTTTAACTTTACTTTTCTCTTCCCAAGCTTTTGACACAGATTTGTATGTTGAGGATTAACCTTTTTTAGCCTCCTCACTTATCCTAGTATGATGCTGCTTTACTGTGATATTGAGGGTCTGAGGTGGGGGATAATTGGTGTGGTAGAAGTCAGACTGAGACCCTGAGACCATTGCCTAGAGGTTGATTTTGGAGACGGGAAGGTTATTTTTGTGTGTGTGTGTTTTTTAAAAAGGCTCTGCTAACACTTGTCATCTATGATGCTGTCATGTCTACATTTAGGTTTAAACATTTCACATTTTAAGGGGAAGTCTGGAATGGGGACAGGATTAAATAAGATTTAAATGTTACTACATGCAGCTAATGTCTTCTTAAAACTTATTATGTTTTTGAAATCTCAAATGTTTTTCAATTACTGACTTATCAAATTTGCATTTTGTTAAGCAATACGAGGATTCTCTCCACCACATAGAATCTGCAGTTTTGAAGAGGCAAAGGGTTTGGATAGGATCAATGAGAGAATGCCACCCCGGAAAGATGCTGTACAACCAGATGGTTTCAATTCTCTGAACACCGCACATGCCACTGAGAACCACGGGACTGGCAACCATAGTGCCCAGTGACCCACGGCTTCCCAGGGACTCTCACATCTCGGGCCCCAAATGGACAGATTACCCGAGAAGCTGGAGGGGTCGGCCAAGCTGACTATAAATGTCACAATCCCTCTGGAGAAACCATTGTGCTTTTGAGACCTCAGCCCCCTTCCTGGATGAAGGCTTGAGGGCCCTGGGACATATTGTGCTATCTGATAAGATTGGGTCATTGCTGCCAAGGTAGAGAGCAGTGAGCAAGGGGCTTGGGGCAATTCCATTGGAGGGCCACTGCACCTCCATTTATGCTTGTGGTTCACACATTTAAGTTTACAAATGAGATTTCTTTTTCCTTTCAGTAGAATTAGATTTTCTTTTTCAACCATGATTTCAAATGCAATCCTAAGAGCTAATGTGGACATATTCCCCCATGGAATGTCTTTAAAGGGTGAACTAGCATGGTCTTAAAATACATTTCTGAGGTTACTAAGCTGTATTTTGAATTATGGGCTGAAAAATACTGAGAAACCCAGTTGGTGTTTATACAAAATGCTGACCTCAGGTCTATAGTTCTTAAATGTGGCTAATTCTGTAATATAGTCTTGGTATTTTTAAATTATGAATGCACAATCTATTTCTAGACAGACTCTCTTACTTGAACACAAATCCAAAAACTTAATTCAGAATCTTTTTGTCCAGATCTTCTGAGATTTACATCCCAGAGATTTAAGAAGAAAACCTCTAAATTTGAAAATTAATACAGAATTACAGAATTACTCATTTAAGATACATTAAAAAGATTTGTACATTGTCAAAGTAAATTTTAATTCAAATCATGTCTGTAAAACTTGACGTATTTTGTGTATGCATGTTTTCATTTTGCAAATATTTAATATATAGACCTATGATGTACAGGTACAACATGTATAAGTTACCTAGATGTTATGAGAAATTTTAGTTTATTGTGAGTACTCAAGTTGCTTAAATAGCCACCAGGATGATTTGCTGCTGGCTTTTTATCATTTTTTATGTTTTGATGCAAAGGAAATTTTAAAATGATCTGGAAGTGTTTTTAATTAAGCAATGCAGCATAGAAGCAACAACGTTTCTATTCAGTCATTCAGATGTTAGTGGAGGCATAAAAGTCAAGACTGCATGTTGAACATTTTCTTTTGATAGCTACAGAACTGCTTGGTTAAATTAAATGGAACCATGTGCTAATTTTTCACAATTATTGAACTGTATTGATTGCCACTGTAGTTCGGTATTTCCCTTTACTTTGGTGGCCTGCTTCCCTCATGCCCTGGAATACAACTCAGAGCTCCAGGCAGCGGAACCAACTATTGTTTTGTTTGCCAGAAAGTGTATTCTGTATGGTCTCCTGTCTGAGTTGGAAATATTATGCATGTGCAGGACTATCTGAGTATTTTATAAATAGTAGCACACAATAAATTCCATGCATGGGCCGCTGCTCCTATCTCTGTGTTGGGTTTTATTTGAATGTAGTCTGATTTGACCTTCTCATGCATATCAGAAAATCCTGTTAATAGAACTGGGACATATCCTTCAGAGAAGATTATCTCCTGGATAATTCATGCTAATTTAATGAATTAAATTCTTGTCTTCATAAATTTTGCTTTTTAAGAAATTTTTGTTACACTTCTTTTGCATGAGCAGTAGTAACTGAGCATGAGAGGACTGATGCCTATTTTATATAGATAGGCCTTCTGAATCTAATATTTAAGATCACTGTTTCACTTAACTTTTAATTAAAAGAAAATCTTATAGTCTAGAATTTTGTTGCAATAGTATTGGGAATTCACTGGGTGTTTTAACAGAAAAAAAAAGATGTTAATGATAATTGCATTTTCCTGCCATTTTATACTAATCTGATTATGTAACAGCTTTAATTACAGTTTTCAACAATGATTATAATAATACACATTCTAAAGCATTAATTTAAGTAAAAATGTATATATTTGCCTACTTGCAGGTAGCAAACAGAACTCAAATTGTTGACTATTACAGCTTCTTTCTCTTTACTGACCAGTGGGGTGACATTGATTAATAAAATTATATAGGGTTCGGGTGTACAATTCTATAATACATAGTCTGTATATTGTATTGTGTGTTCATCACCCAAGTCAAGTCTCCTTCCATTACCATTTATCCCCCTTATACCATTTTCTATCTCCCCACCCCCTTTTCTCTCTGGTAATCACCATACTGTTGTCTATGTCTATGAGGATTTTTTGTTTTGTTTTGTTTTTTTGTTTTTGCTTCATTCCTTCACCTTTTCACCCAGCTCTGCAACTCCCCTCCCCTCTGACACCTGTCAGTCTGTTTTCTATCTATAACTGTGTTTCTATTTTCTTAGTTTATTTTATTCATTAGATTCCACATATAAGTGAAATCATATGGTACTTGTCTTTGACTGGCTTATTTCACATAGTATGTGCTCTCTAGGTCCATCCATACTGTCACAAAAAGTAAGATTTTCTTCTTTTTTATGGCCAAATAGTATTCCACTGTGTAAATGCCTTTTTATCCGCTCATCTACTGATAGACACCTAGGCATTTCCAGGTTTTGGTTGTTGTAAATAATATTGCAATGAACATAAGGGTGCATATATTCTTTTGAATTAATGTTTTGGGTTTCTTCGAATATATTCCCAGAGTAGAATTGCTGGATCATAAGGCAGTTCCATTTTTAATTTTTGAAGGTCATACCATACTGTTTTCCACAATGGCAGCATCAGTTTGCAGTCCCACTAATAGGACACAAGGATTCCCTTTTTTCCATGTTCTGCCAACACTTGTTTGTTGATTTATTGATCGTAGCCATTCTGACAGGCATAAGGTGATAATTTCATTGTGCTTATCTTATGTCTGTTAACTATATGTCCTCATTGGTGAAGTGTCTACCTGGGTTTTTTGCTCATTTTTTAATTAGATGGGGTTTTTGTGTGTGTGTGTTGAGTTGTATAAGTTCTTAATAAATTTTGGACACTAGCCCCTTATCAGATGTATCATTGGCAAATGTATTCTCACATTCAGTGGGTTGTCTTTTCTTTTTGTTGGTGATTTCCTTTGCTGTGCAAAAATATTTTAGTTTGATGTGGTCCCATTTGTTTATCTTTTGTTTCCCTTGCTTGAGACAATATATAAGAAAAGATATTGCTAAGAGGAAGATTTTACTGCCTATGTTTTCTCCTAAGATTTTTATGGTTTTGAGTCAATTTGTCTTTTTTTTAAAATATATTTTATTGATTTTAGAGAGGAAAGGAGAGGGAGAGAGAGATAGAAACATCAATGATGAAAGAGAATCATTGATTGGCTGCCTCCTGCACGCCCCCTACTGGGGATCAAGCCCGCAACCCCGGCATGTGCCCTTGGCGGGAATCGAACCTGGGACCTTTCAGTCTGCAGGCTGACGCTCTATTGATTGAGCCAAACCAGCTAGGGCTAAACATTTAAGTCTTTAATCTATTTTTAGTTTATTCTTGTGTGTGTTATAAGAATGGTCTGATTTCATTGTTATCCCATATATCTGTTCAAACACCGTTTATTAAATAGACTATCTTTACCCCATTGTGTGTTCCTTTCTTTCTTTTCTTAATCCTCACCCAAGGAGTGAGGATATTTTTCCCATGGATTTTTAGAGAGAGTGGAAGGGAGGAGGATGGGAGAGGAGAGAGAGAAATATTGATGTGACAGAGACACATCAATTGGTTGCCTCCCATACTCAGCCCGACCAGAATCAAACCTGCAACCCCAGAATGTGCCCTTGACCGGAATTAAGCCCAAGACACTCTGGTGCACGGGCCAACACTCTAACCACTGAGCAATACCGGCCAGGGCCCCCATTGTGTGTTGTTGCCTCCTTTATGAAATATTAATTCACTATTTTTGGTCTCTGTATTCTGTGTCATTGATCTATATATCCCATTTTTATGCCACTACCATGCTGTTTGATTACTGTGGCCTTGTAGTATAGTTTGATATCAGGTAGCATGATACCTACAACTTTGTTCTTTCTCAAGATTGCTCTAGCTATTCAGGATCTTTAGTGGTTCCATGCAAATATTTAGGATATTTATTCTAGTTCCGTGAAATACGTCAGTGGTGTTTTGATAGGAATTGCGTTGAATCTATAGATTGCTTTAGGTATTATGGACATTTTAATGATGTTAATTCTTCCTCTCTATGAACATGGTATTTGCTTCTATTTATTTATATCTTCTTCAGTTTCTTTCTTTAGTATCTTATAATTTCCCAAATACAGGTCTTTTATATCCTTGGTTAAATTTATTCCTAGGTATTTTATTCTTTTTGAAGCAATTGTGAATGAGATTGTTTTCTTAGATTTCCTTTCTGAAAGTTTATTATTGGTGTATAAAAATGCAACTGCCCTGGCCAGTGTGGTTCAATTGGTTGGATGTTGACCCATGCCGGTTCCATTACCGCTCAGGGCATATGGCCTGGTTGCAGGCTCATTCCCCAGTAGGAGGCATGCAGGAGGCTGCTGACTGAAGTTTCACTCTCACATTGATGTTTCTGTGTGTCCCTCTCCCTCTCTCTCTCAAAATCAGTTAAAAATCTTTTTAAATAAATAAATAAAATTTAAAAATGCAACTGATTCCTGGATATTTATTTTATATCCTACTTTACTGAATTCATTAATCATTTCTATAGTGTTTTTTTTCTGGGGGAGGGTGGATTCTTCAAGGTTATATACAGTATCATGTCTTCTGCAAATAATGACAGTTTTACTTATTTTTTTCCAATTTGGAGGTCTTTTATTACTTTTTCTTGTCTGATTGCTGTAGCTAGGTCTTCCAGTACTATGTTGAATAAGAGTGGTGAAAGCAGACATTCCTGTCTTGTTCTTGATATTAACGGAAATGTTTGTAGTTTTTGTCCATTGAGTATGATGTTGGCTATGCGTTTGTTGCATTATGTTCCCTCTGTTCCTACTTTGCTGAGAGTTTTTATCATAAATGAGTGCTGGATTTTATAAAAGCTTTTCTGCATCTATTGATATGATCATGTGGTTTCATCCTTCATTTTGTTTGTGGTATATCATGCTTATTGATTTGCAGATATTGTACCAAACCTTGTATCCCCACAATAAATCTGACTTGATCATGGTGTATGAATTTATTAATGTATTGCTGGATCTGGTTTGTTAATATTTTGTTGAGGATTTTTGCATCTATGTTCATCATGGATACTGGCCTATAATTTTATTTCTTTGTCATGTCTTTATCTGGTTTTAGAGTTAGGATAATGCTGGCCTGGTAAAATGAGTTTGGGAGTCTTCCCTCCTTTGAATTTTTTGGAATAGTTTGAAAAGGATAGGTGGTTGGTTCTTTTTCTATTTTTATTTTTTGTTGGAATTCAGTTCCCTTGTAAAAAACTGAAAAGAAGGACAAGGCAAACTTTTTTAAAAAGTAAAAGGAAGAAACAGAAAACAAGTGCAGAAGACGCATTGCTTCTCCTCAGCTTTCTCCTTGGTCTCATCTTCGGACTCCTTGCTCTCCTCCACCAAAAGATCTAGCTTTTCAGCCACTTTCTCAGCATTATCCTTTTTGCCCAATCCTCTATTTTCTCTCTCTTTGATCTCTTTCTTGCATTCTTCAAACTTTGTCTTGAATTTCTGTGCATTTTCAGTACTGAGGAAGCAGATGGCCAGTAGCTCCTGTTTGGGGAGCTCGTCAGCAAAGTCGGCATGGGTGTTCTAGATCCAGGCATGGTTATTGCCTGTGTTTGGCTTCAGCTCCATCATTGGCATGATATAGTTGTTGGCACATATCTTGAAGGCCTTATCCCTCCTCACGAGGAGGCGAATGGTCCCTTTTTCCTTATGTTTCAGGACTTGACATCACCAGTGCCTCATTCCTTCCATTCTGGGAAATTGTTCTCTGAAGCAATCTAAACAGCTTTGCCCTCATTTTGAAAAGCACTTCATCTTCTAGCATTTTAATTTCTTGCTCAGGAAGAGAAACTATAAGCTTAAACTGAGGGTCGTGGTTGGACTCATCTGCATTCTCAATGGAGGTATCATGGTCCTCATGGATGTCCTTGGTGGCCATGCTGGCCACCTGGGTGGCTCAGCACTAGCTCGGTGGCTCCTCCACTTCAAGTCTGGCGCTGGCACCAGTGCCTCCCATACCTCTACCTATTCCCTCCACCTAGTGACTGCTAGTTTTGGGGGTTTTTTTGCCAGTTTTTTTTAATTGATTATAGATAGCGAGAAGAAAGGTGGGAGGAAGAGAGAAACATCAATTTGTTCCACTTATTTATGCATTCATTGGTTGATTTTTTTTCTTTCTTTTTTTGGTTTTGTTTTGTTTGTTAATCCTCACCTGAGGATATTTTCCATTGATTTTTAGAGAGAGTGGAAGGGAGGGGGAGAGACAGAAAGAGAAACATCGACGTGAGAGAGAGACATCCATTGGTTGCTCCCCACATGCATCCTGACCAGGGCTGGGGATGGAGCCATGCGCCCTTGACAGGAACATTGCTTGCTTGATTCTTGTATGTGCCCTGACAAAGAATTGAACCCATAACCTTGGTGTATCAGGACAACACTAACCAACTGAGCTACCCAGCCAGGGAAGTTTTTCTTTGAATGTTTGATAAAATTCATCTGTAAAACCATCCAGTGAGGACTTTTAAAAAAATATATATATATGTGTGTGTGTGTGTGTGTGTGTGTGTGTGTGTGTGTATGTATATGTATGTATATATATATATATATATATATATATATATATTTTTTTTTTTTTTTTTTTTTTTTTTTTTTTACAGAGAGGAAGTGGGGGAGAGAGAGTTAGAAACATCAATGAGAGAGAGAGATCAATCAGCTGCCTCCTGGACACCTCCTACTGGAGATGTGCCCGCAACCAAGGTACATGCCCTTGACCGGAATCGAACCTGGGACCTTTCAGTTCACAGGCTGATGCTCTATCCACAGAGCCAAACCGGGTAGGGTGGACTTTTTTTTGTTGGGAGCTTTTTTATTACTACTTCGATTTCATTAGTCGTAATCAGATTCTCTGATTCTTCCTGATTCAGTTTTGTTCTCTCTCTTTTTTTTTTTAATATATTTTATTGGTTTTTTACAGAGATGAAGGGAGAGGGATAGAGAGCTAGAAACATCAATGAGAGAGAAACATCGATCAGCTGCCTCCTGCACGCCCCCCACTGGGGATGTGCCCACAACCAAGGCACACGCCCTTGACCGGAACCGAACCCGGGACCCTTCAGTCCGCAGGCCGACGCTCTATATACTGAGCCAAACCGGTCAGGTTTGATTCAGTTTTGGAAGATTGAATGTTCCTAATAATTTGTCCATTTATTCCAGATTGTCCAATTTGTTGGCATATAGTTGTTTGTAATATTTTCTTACAATCCTCTGTATTTCTTTATGTCTGTTGTTATTTCACTTTCATGTCTGATTTTATTTGGATTCTCTTTTTTTTTTCTTGATGAGTCTGTGTAAAGGTTTGTCAATTCTGTTTATCTTTTCAAAGAACCAGCTCTTGGTTTCATTGAATTTTAGGCTATGTTTGTTTATGTGTGTTTTTTAAAATTTTTCCTTCCTTCTCAATTTGGGCTTTGTTTGTTCTTTTTCAAGTTCCTGTAGTGTAAAGTTAGACTGTTGTTGTTTTAATATATTTTTATTGATTTCAGAGAGGAAGGGAGGAGAGAGAGATAGAAATAACAATGATGAGAGAGGATTATTGATTGGCTGCTTCCTGCACACCCCCCACTAGGGATTGAACCCGCAGCCCGGACATGTGCCCTGACTGGGAATTGAGCCCTGATCTCCTGGTTCATAGGTCGACGCTCAACCACTGAGCCACACTGGCCGGGCTAAAGTTAGATTGTTTATCTGAGATTTTTCTTGTTTCTTGAGATAGTCCTATAATACCATTGATAACTGGAATGGCAAGCCGAGGCTTTGTTCCTGGGGTCATGTCTTGTGACTCCAAAGAATGAGCTCTGCAGACCAGAAGATTTAAGCAAAAGCATGGAAATTTTATTATAAGCAGATTCAGACTCACAACCCAAATAATGGGTTTCCAATGAAGCCTTGTAGTCTAGTGGTATATATTTACTACAAGCCTGCTCGATATCTACCTGTGTCACCACCTATTGATTCCCTCAGTTGTTCTTGCCCAGCAATGGACCTGAACTTTTCCTATGTGTCTATGTGTCAAGTTCATCTTATTGCTGCAAATCCTCCCTAGTTTCACATGCCTCCTGCTCTGAGTCCAAAAACATGCATCGTTGGTTCCTGTGATTAGGCTTTCTCAAATTGCCGTGTCTGCCCTACCTATGTTCCACATGCCTTTATTTTCCACTGAACCCCTGCCCTGTCTGCCTTTGTGTCAAGCTAACTCCTCTCACTGTGACTTTCCCTCTTTTAAAAAAACATACATTTTTACTGATTTCAGAGAGGAAAGAGCAAGAGAGAGAGATAGAAACATCAGTGATGAGAGAGAATCATTGACCGGCTGCCTCCTATACACCTACTACTGGGGATGAAGCCTGCAACTCAGCAATGTGCCCTGACTGGGAATCGAACTGTGACCTGCTAGTTCATAGGTCGATGCTCAACCACTGAGCCACATGAGCCAGACATGACTTTCCCTCTTAAGACTGCTTTCCCAGTCCCCCATAAATTTTGAGCGGTTGTGTTCTTATTATCATTTGTTTCAAGGTATCTTTTGATTTCTTCCTTAATATCTTACCATTAACCCATTCTTTGTTTAGTAACATGTTATTTAGCCTCCATGTCTTTGTTTTTCAGTTTTTTCTTGTGATTGATTTCTGCTTTCATACTATTATGGTCAGAAAAGATGCTTGATATGATTTCAATCCTTTTAAATTTATTGAGACTTGTTTTGTGTCCTAACATGTCCATCCTAGAAAATGTTTCATGTGCATTTGAAAAGAATGTATATTCTGCTGCTTTGGGATGAAATGCTCTGAAGATACCAATTAAATTCATTTGATCTAGTGTGTCATTTAAGGCCACTATTTCCTTATTGATTTTCTGTCCAGTAAGATATATTCATTGGTGTCCATGGGGTATTAAAATCCTCTACTATGATTGTAATACTATCACTCTTATCATTTTATGTACATCAAGATTTGCTTTATACATTTAGGGGTCACTCTGTTGGGTGCATAAATGTTTACAAAGGTTATATCCTCTTGTTAGATTGCTGCCTTTATTATTACTAGTGTCCTTCTTTGTCTCTTACTATAGCCTCTGTTTTAAAGTCTATTTTGTCAGAAATAAATATTGCTACCCCAGCTTTTTTTCCTTTCCATTTGCATGAAATATTTTTTTACATCCCTTTACATTTACTCTGTGTATTTTTTGTTCTGAGGTGGGTTTCTTATAGACAGCATATGTATGGGTCTTATTTTCTTATCCATTCAGCTACCCTATATCTTTTGATTGAAGCATTTAAGCCATTTACATTTAAAGTGATCATTAATAGTTACATATTTATTGTCATTTTATTCTTTTAACTATGTTTCATGGTTTTTTGTTTCTTCTTCTCCTTCCCTCCTCTTACCCCTGCTACTCCTTTTTCTCCTCCTCTCCCCCTCCCTATCCCTCTTCCTCTTCTCCTCCTCCTGCCTACCCTTCCTCATCCTCCTCCCCTTTATCCCTCTTCCTCTTCTTCTTTTTTTAAATATATTTTATTGATTTTTTTACAGAGAGGAAGGGAGAGGGAGAGTCAGAAACATCGATGGGAGAGAAACATCAATCAGCTGCCTCCTGCACACCTCCTACTGGAGATATGCCCACAACCAAGGTACATGCCCTTTACCGGAATTGAACCTGGGACCTTTTAGTCCCGAGGCCAACGCTCTATCCACTGAGCCAAACCAGTTAAGGCTTCCTCTTCTTCTTAAAGCAGGCTCTTTAACATTTTTGTAATACTATTTTGGTGGTAACAAACCCCTTTAGCTTTTTCTTGTCTGGAAAGCTCTTTATTTCTACTTCAATTTTAAATGTTAGCCTTGCTAGGCAGAGTAGTCTGGGTTGTAGGTCCTTGCTTTTCACCACTTTAAATATTTTATGCCAATCCCTTCTGGCCTGAAATGTTTTGAGAAATTAACTGACAGTCTTATGGGAGCTCCCTTGTAGTTAACTAACTGCTGCTTTTAAGATTCTCACTTTGTCTTTAACCTTTTGCATTTTAATTATGATGTGTCTTGGTGTGGGCCTCTTTGGGTTCATTTGTTTGGAACTTTCTTTGCTTGCTGGATTTGTGTGCCTTTTTCCTTCATCAGGTTAGGGAAGTTTCTAGTCATTATTTCTTCAAATAGTTTCTCAATCCCTTGCTGTCTCTCGTCTCCTTCTGGTACCCCTATGATGTGGATGTTATGCAGTATGTTGTCACAAAGGTACCTTAAATGATTTTCTACCTTGTTTTCCCAAGTGCTGATTTGATCCTCTGCTTTACCCAACCTACTGTTTATTTCTTCCAGTGGATTCTTCACTTTTGACTGGTCCTTTTTTATGGTTTTTGTGTCCTTTTTCATGCTGTTGCGCATCCTCATTAACCTTACTTTGAACTCTATATCTGATAAATTGCTTGCTTCTGTTTCATTTAGCTCTCTTTCTGGAGATTTCTCTTGTTCTTTCATTTGGGGCCTGTTTCTTTGTCTCCCTGTTTTAGCTGTCTCTTTGTGTTTGTTTCTATGTATGGGATAGATATGCTATGACTCTCAGTCTTGCTGGGTAGCCTTATGTAGTATGTGTCCTGTGGGGTTCAGAGCTGCAGTCTCCTTGATCACCTGAGCTGGCTGCTCCAGGAATGTCCCTTGTGTGAGTTATATGGGCCCTCCTTTTGTAATTGATTCTTGATTGCTATTGGCCCATTTATGCATGGGATCAACCATCAGACTGGCTGACTATGAGGCTCAACCCCAACCACAGCATGTGAGCTGCTCTGCAGGTGCTGCCCACATGAAGCAGAGTTTGCCTAGGAGGGTCTGGTGCCTGCCAAGATCTCCCTTTGGATATACTGCTTGTGAAGCTAATTGTATCCTGCTCTGATGCTGTCTGAACCTGGCCACTGAGTGTGTTGGTTCTGGGCCTTTTGGGAGGGACTCTAGTGCAGGCCAATGTCAGATGTTGCCTGTATCTGGCCCTGGGCAACCTGTTAGAGCTACAAGCGATTCATAGTTAGTGGCTGCCTCTGCTGGGCCAGGGTGTGCACAGGTGGGACCAAACTGCACACCAAGGCTGGCACTGGGCCCAGGGGCAGGTCAGCAAGTGTCCCAAGGCACCCCAAGATTTTCCTCCCCCTGCCTTTGCCTGCCAGCTTCCTGTTAGGCTCCATCACTGAAAGGTAGTACCCGAGTTGCGTAAGGTAGGTTCAGAGTGAGTCAGTCACCAGGTAGGGGTGAGTGATGTTCACCAGATTGATACAGACTCAAACTCAGTGCCAGTGCAGGGCCCAAGGCCACTCAGCAAATGTCCCCAGGTTTACCAAGTCTAGCTACCACCCACTGGGTGCTCCCACACCTTTGTGTTCAGATGGGTCACGGAGTCGTCAAGGTGAGGCCAACAGAGTTTATCCAGCCCAAACAGACCAAGATTTGGCCCTGTTAAGGAAGGGCTCTGCACTGATCAGGAATGTGAGGGGAAAATGGCCCCTGTTCTAGTCAGAATCTGTCCCAGATTCTGCCAGGAGAGGGAGCTCAGCAAGATGGGGCTGCCAGGAGTCAGAATGATGGGGCTAGTGATCTCCTGTGAGGGGGAGGTGTGGATCAGGCTTCTGGGGTGTGGCCCTCACCCCAGACACAACTCAGTCTGTCCTGGATTTTGCCCTGACCTCGGCAGAATGGAGCCACTAGCAATCAGGCCTGTGGTACCTCCAGAGCCACAGCCCAGGGGGTGGTTCTGCCTGAAGCCCAGAGGGTGGTTCCAGCAGATCTCCTGTGAGAGGAAAGCACCAGTTTCATGGGAAAGTGGGGGGAATGTCCCCTACCCTGAAGCCACACAGCTCAGTCACTGACACAACCTGAGTCTGCCTAGACCTCTATACTCTGACCAAGGCAACTGTCTTCCTCAGCAGGGCCTAAGCTCCACAGGGTGGGTAAGAGGGAGTCCAGAGAGTGGGGCTATTCCATTCCCCCAGACTATTGCCACAGGGAGGGGAGAAGATGGCATCTAAGAAAGATGGCATCTACCATATGGGAGAATGACTCAGCACAGGGAACCTGGAGGCTGTCCCTTCCACTTACTCTCCAGAGACACAAATCCCACACTCTCCTGGAGACTAGTCTGCTCTGCCCTCCCTCTGCTGGAGCCCACAGTGACTGGCTGCAAATGGAATTTTTGCATTGGCTCTTAAGAAGGTGCCTGTGTCTCTGGCGGACTTCCATCTCTCCCTGGTGGACAGAAACCCTGCTGCTTTTCACAGCCCTGTGTTATGTGGGCATCTTTCCCAGTTCTGGTGCTTTAGACTGGGGAGCGTGGCTTGGAGTTTAGACCTCATGCTTCTCAGAGGGCACCTTTGCAGCTGAGATATTCTTCCGGAATCTCAGCCACCTTGGGAGTGGGGCCAGCCCTTTTCGTGTGTCTGCCCTTCTTACTAGTCTCAATGCAGCTTCTTTTATAATCCTTGGTTTTAAGACTTCTCTTCAGCTAGTGTTCATTTGGTTATTCAGGATTATTGTTCTATAATTTAGTTGTAATTCCAGTTTGGTCTTGGGAGTAAGTGAATGTAGCCTCTACCTACTCCACTGCCATCTTGGATCTCCTATTGCAACTTCTACTTGCGTACCAGTTCATGAGCTGCCTTTAAAGTTATTATACACTGCATACCTTAAAGATTCTTCTTGATATTACTATTTTATGAAAACTATGCATCTCTGAATTAGATGCTTAACTAGTATATCAGGTACTAGAGACTTCTTCCTTAGCCCTTCCTTAAATCCATCACTAGGGTTATATACTGTTTGTGGGACTGATGAGTAAATATAAAGCATAATTAGCGAACTAAGAAGAAGTATATGTTTATAGTAAAAATTAAAAAGGCACCCTAACCGGTTTAGCTCAGTGGGTAAGGCATAGGCCTGCAGATTGAAGGGTCCCCAATTTGATTCCGGTCAAGGGCACATGCCCAGGTTGTGAGCTCGATTTCCAGAAGGGGACATTTGGCTGATCAATGAATCTCATCATTGATGTCTCTATCTCCACCTCTCCCTTCCTCTTTGAAATCAATAAAAATTTATTTTAGAAAAATTAAAAAGGAGAAAATAAGAAAGAAATGGAACTCAGAAAAACCGGTATACATGAAAAGTGGTAGATTACAGTAAACCCTCAATTTTGTGGACCTTGATTTAACAGACTGAGTTTAATGGACAAAATTTCTGATCTGTATGTCATACTAGTATATGAAAATTAACACCATGTTAATTTACAATACTGGTAACCTAGATTTGCTTATAGTTAATAGGTTATTTTTTATATTAATTAACTTATTTTTAACAAATTTTAGCAAATAGCCATATGTTGGATAAAACACTAGTAATTTTGCTGACACAAATGAATATTACATGTCTACAACTATAGTCTACATATTTAAATCCAAGAGTCACTGTTCAAAAACAATGTTCATGGAATGAATAGCATGTGCTCACCCCGCATCTCTCGAGGTAATTGGTTCTGTTATCCTGTGGCATGACTTTCTGCAGCAGTTTGAATGTGTGCCAGCCAAGTTCCCACATAAGCTAAGCCACGCCCCAGCCTTGTGCATTTGCTCACTCGTGATGACTGGTGAATGCACACATTTACTAGACTTATTCAATATAAATTTAAAATTACAGCAATACATATAGACAGCTTTTCTGTGAAATTAAATTTTTCATGCATACTTAATTTTAATTACACAAACATGTTTAAGTAAAAAGGGGTAAACTAACCAATTTGTCAATTTTTGAACATATGCATCGGAAAACCTACTTTATTATATAGTGGACTTTTGGCTTTAATGGACACCCCCTCACCCGAATTAGTCTATTATATCAAGGTTTTACTGTATCACCCTGTGGCCAACAGACCACTTCCTACCTCTTTCTAGTTTTACTTCATAAATAGTTTTACAACAAACCATAGAAGTATTTTTAAGTTTAAAAAATATATATCCCTCAATATATATTAATTATATTAATATATTAACAATATATTAATCCCCAATAAATTCAATATAAAGGATATTATATATATTATATCTGTAACAATTTACAATAGCTAAGATTTGGAAACAGCCCAAGTGCCCATCAGTAGATGAATAGATAAAAAAAAACCTGTGGGAGGAATCCAAGATGGCGGCATAGGTAAACACCTAAACTGCTGCCTCCCACAACAATTTAAACTGCAACTAAAAGACAAAACGTCTATCACCCAGAACCACGGGAAAGCTGGCTGAGTGGAAGTTCTAGAACTAGAAGGAAAGAGAAAAGAGCTTTGAGACGTGCACGAGCGCTGAAAAGCTGAGGTACGGAGTCGCGTGATCCGGGCTGGCTGCGGGCGACTGGGTGCATTGCTTTTTTCAACCTGAACGGAGACAAGCCCCCGATTGCTCTGAAATCCAGTCTCTGAGGAGACGCGGGGGACCCAAACTCCTACGGGGAGAAGCTGGACTGTCTGCCAGTGAGAGTGGCTTGCTTGCAGAGCTGCGCGCAGGAATAATTGTTTACGGCACTGGGGCACAGGACTCCAAGACGGGGTCGGGGACACAGAGCCGGCTTACTAGCAGCCATTGCTGTTTGCCACGCCCTAACCTAGTGACACCCTGAGACCCCGCCCCACACAACCTACAAACCCACCCAAGCTCCAAGCAGCTCAATTAGCATAAGAAAGCCTGCCCTATCACAGCTTAACCTAGAAAACTTGCAGCCCGGGTCAGACAGCTCCAAAACCTCCAAACCACAAGCAAAGAGGAGAAAACTGCAGCTCTCACTGTAGCTCCTGCTGAGTGGCCTCAGACAGTAGCTGACCTGCACCCCATTGGAGATCCAGAAGCCAGTGTACCTAGTGGTCAGTGTGAGACACCAGATTTCAACTCCTCACATCCATAAGTGACACATTCAAGAGGCAGACTCAGTGAGCACCAAAGCCCCACTGAAACAAGTCCTGCCCCATAAGCGTGTCTTCAGCGCAGCACTTCTTCCATTATAGACACAGGGAGTGCTCACAGCTAATTGGCCTGGAGGTCAATTCCTCCCAGCGTACCAACAGCAATTCAGGCTTAACTACACCAAGACTTTGCACTCAGCCCACAAAGGGGTGTACCAAGAGCATCCACATCAGGTGATTGGGGAGGCTGAGCTACTGCCCCCTATAGGTCACCTACCACACAAAGCCACTCCATCAACACAGGGAAACAGCCAAAATGCAGAAACAAAGAAACATGTCACGAATGAAAGAAACGGAGGAAAGCAAACTACTGGATGACATAGAGTTCAGAATCACATTTATAAGGTTACTCAAGAATCTTCTAAAAACCGCCGAGAAACTTGATGACACTTCTGAGGAGCTTAGTGAGACCTTCAAGGACCTTAATGAGAATGCCAAAAAAATGGAAAAGGATCAGTCAGAAATGAAGCATACACTGTCTGAAATAAAGAATATACAGAAACTCAACTGTAGATCAACATACCCCAAGAATCAAACCAAAGATCTGAAATATGTGGAAACAAAAAACATCCAACCAGAAAAACAAAAAGAAAAAAGAATCCAAAAATATGAAGATAGTGTAAGGAGCCTCTGGGACAACTTTAAGCGAAACAACATCCGAATTTTTGGGGTGCCAGAAGAAGGGAGAGAGCAAAATATTGAAAACCTATTAAAAGAAATAATGACAGAAAACTTTCCCTACCTGGTGAAAGAAATAGACTTACAAGTTCAGGAAGCGCACAGAACCCCATACAAGAGGAACCCAAAGAGGACCACACCAAGACACATCATAATTAAAATGCCAAGGGCAAAAGACAAAGAGAGAATATTAAAAGCAGCAAGAGAAAAACAGTTAATTACCTACAAGGGAGTACCCATACGACTGTCAGCTGATTTCTCGGCAGAAACTATGCAGGCCAGAAGGGAGTGGCAAGAAATATTCAAAGTGATGAACAGCAAGAGCCTACAACCAAGATTACTCTACCCAGCAAAGCTATCATTCAGAGTTGAAGGTCAGATGAAGAGCTTCACAGACAAGAAAAAGCTAAAGGAGTTCATCGCCACCAAACCAGGATTACATGAAATGCTGAAGGGTATTCTTTAAGAAGAAGAAGAAGAAGAAAAAGGTAAAGATAAAAATTATGAACAACAAAATGACATCAAATACATACCTACCAACAAGTGAATCTAAAAATCAAGTGAATAAAAAATCTGAAGAACAGAATGGACTGGTGAATATAATAGAATCAGGGACATAGAAAGGGAGTGGACTGACGATTCTCAGGGGAAGCAAGTGTGAGGGGTGCTGGAAGAGATTGGACAAAAATCTTACTCCTATGGATGAAGACAGTGGCAGGGGGTAAGGGCATGGGGTGGGGTGGGGAATCAGGTGGAGGGGAGCTATGGGGGGAAAAAAAGTGGAACACCTGTAATAATCTGAACAATAAAGATTTAATTAAGAAAAAAAAAAAACCTGTGGTACATTTATACCATGGAATACTATGCAGCAGTATATATGTGCATATATTTATATATTCCATAATGAATGCAAATTGTATCTACCAGAGCAAGTAGTAGTGATGGTAAAATGTAAGCTACTTTTCAATATCAATTTTTTCTATAAATAATCTCGCTTTACATTCAAAGATGATTCTTCTGAGTTAAAAAAGATAATCTCTGACTTCTTAGACCTTCTTCAGTTCTGGCATTATTACCAGAACTTTAAATGTTCTGCCAGTAACATATTAAATTGGCCTGAAACCTTTGCTTAAAATTAATCACCCCTATTTTTTTCAGGATTTTTGTCCGTTACAACTGGTGTTCTTTTGTCCACACCTGTTCTACATAATGTTATGTAACATTTTGCAGCATCCTTAACTCTTTCACCTTCCCTGCTTTAGTTTGTGCTTGCTACCATTTGGGTTTTTTGTTTTGTTTGTTTGCTTGTTTTTTTTAAATCCATTCTCAGCATCTGTTCATATGTAGATTTGATTCTCCACATTCCAGGTCCTCATTGTAAGTGGTCTGTTCCCCAGTCATGTTCACAGTGACAGGTAAGTGACATAGCTGGGGTCAGGTATAAGTAGAATGATCTTACAGTCATATAGGACCACTGCTCACAAGGTTCTAGAGTTTTATAGCTCTAAGTGAAAAGGAGCTAGGAATGTGGAAATAAATTCCCTGAGTTAGCATCCATTAAAGGAAGGAATAAGATGGTTGAGTTCATTCTTATTTTTTGTTTATTGAAATAGTATGCATTTTTAACAATTTACAATAGCTAAGATCTGGAAACAGCCCAAGTGCCCATCAGTAGATGAGTGGATAAAAAGGCTGTGGTACATTTATACCATGGAATGCTATGCAGCAGTAAAAAGGAAGAATCTCTTACACTCTGAGACAGCATGGAGGGACCTGGATAGTATCATGCTAAGTGAAATAAGTCAGTCAGAGAAAGACAAGTATCACAGGATCTCATTCATATGTGGAATCTAATTAACAAAATAAACTGATGAACAGAGTGGAACCAGAAACATGGAAGCATGGAATAGACTGCAGAATCTTGGAGGGAAGGCGGGGAGGTCAGATGGGTAGGAGGTAGTCAACCAAAGACCTTGTATACATATATGCATAACCCATGGACACAGACAATAGGGTGGTGCAAGGCCTGGGGCGTTGGGGGGCAGGGGCTGGCTGGAGGGGGCCAATGAGGGAGCGAGGGGGACATATACTTTCAACAATAAAGATTTATTTTAAAAAATAGTATGCATTGTTAGTCATTAATATTTTGGTCTTACTTTAATATTTACAGTATTCCCCCCCCCCTTATCCATGATCTCGCTTTCCATGGTTTCAGTGAACTGTGATCCAAAATATTCATGGGAAATTCCAGAAATAAACAATTTATAAGTTTTAGATTGCTCACAATTCTGAGTAGCATGATGAAAACTCATGCTCTCTTGCTCCATCCTGCCCAGGACACCAATCATCCCTTTGTCCAGCATATCCACACTGTATACACTCCCATGAGTTACTTAATAGCCTTCTCATCTTATCAGATGTACTATCAAGATATTGCAATACAGTCCTAGTCAGTTTGGCTCAGTGGATCAGCCTGCAGACTGAAGGATCCCAGGTTTGATTCTAGTCAAGGGCACATGCCTGGGTTGTGGGCTCCATCCCCAGTGGGGGTGTGCAGGAGGCAACCGATCAATGATTCTCATTGATATTTCTATCTCCCTTTCTCTCTGAAATCAATAAAAAATATATTAAAGAAAAAAGATACTGCAGTATTTGTTCAAGTAACCCTATTTTACTTAATGCCACGTTCACATAACTTTTGTTATAATATTATAATTGTTCTATTTTATTAGTTATTGCTGTTAATCTCTTACTGTGCCTGATTATAAATTAAACTGTTGGTTTCAGGCATCTAATGAGGGTCTTGGAATATACTGGTATACCCAGTGGGTAAGGGGACTACTATATTCTTTTGTAATAAACAGGGGAGTGCCCCTGATGACATTCACTCAGAAAGTGCCTTGCTCTCTTTTCAGGGAAAGTGAATTTTAAAAATTAATTATTGATTGCTTTCCCTATAATTGATTTCCTTCTGTACCATTAAATGATCATTTATTGTCTTTCTTGGTTATTATTTTAATTTTTATTTATTGATTGATCTTAGAGAGATTTGTTGTTCCGCTTATTTATGCATTTATTGGTTGATGTTTGTATGTGCCCTGACTGGGAATCAAACCTGCAACCTTGGTGTATCTGGAGGACACTCCAACCAACTGAAATACCCTGGCAGGGCCTTTCTTGGGTATTGTACTTAAGCCTAGATTGGTCATTGCTGGGCTGTGTTTGACCAGTGTTATGCTGAAATGTACTTTGGGCTTGGGGGAACTCCTCCTGGGTCTATATTGACATCCAGAAACCAAAGGGTTCTTTTTGCTCTGGGCTAGTGCTTAGCCTTTCCAACCAAATATTGATGTCTGAACTAATCCCAAGGGCTTTTTCTGATATTGTGTTCTAAGAGCAGAATGCTGCCTTAGTGAGAGAGGTCCAGGAAATAGTAGGCTTCATCTTTCTTCAACCTGTCTGGCCTTTGGCAAGTATGGGAGTGTTGACAGCGTTCTGAGCCTTCTTGGCAGAAAAGGAAGGTCAGAAAGAGAGAAGTCGATAGGCGGAGAGCCAGGTCCCTACCTTCTTCCTTAGGGAGAATTAAGCCTGTCTGGCTGGCAGGGCACACTTAATTACAGAGACACAGCATTTCAGCAGTTTGCAAGGAAAGTGATATGAAGGGACAGCTCCGAGTCAACCACAATCTAGATCTGAGGAGGTCAAACTCACTTCACTTGGAAGAAATAGAGAAGGAAGGAAGCTGAGGGCTTAGCAAGGTAAGTAACTTTTTCATCAACCAGTTTGCTGGCTTAGTTTATAGTTGACTAAAGCATTAGCACCTCAGGGAGTGTTAATCACTGCTCAAGCAGCTGAATGTGGTCATAATAGCAATGTTCCCAATGTATTTCTCTTTTTCTCTTTCTTTTTCTCAGCCCCTTTTGAGGCTCCCCAATGACTAACTTCACTCCCCTTCTCTTCCCTACCTCTCCAAGGACATTTTTTATTTGTTGGTGAATTAGAGAAAATTAAATGGGCCTTCCTGGTCTGAAGGTGAAACGTAAGGCTTTTTGTGGTAAGGAGAGGAAAAGATGGGAGAACTAGGTCTGGGAATAAACTAATAATTTAGAGGGGTTGGTGATGAAGGATAGAAGTTTTCTAGGCCATCCAGTTTGTCTTCTCTCCAGTCCTTGGTGTTTTCTCTCATGTACACTGGGAATAAATTAGAGCCCAAGTCACTGGAGACGGTTAGAAAAAAGTTTAAATGATTCCCTTTCTCGGTGGAGTAGACTCTGGAAAATTCTGAAAGCTTGCTATAATTCTTTCCAACGTCTCCCTGGGCCCCTCTGTTTTTTTGTCTTTCTCTCAGTAACTGTCCCCACCCCAACAACTTGAACTGGGAGGATTCTGGGGCTGGGGTACACCAAGTCACACATGAGTTCGAGTTTGTGGGTGCAAGTGCAGAGACCAGGCTCCTTATTTAATTCATCTGTATCATGAATCTGCTGTAAACACAGGAAACTATGACAGCAGTGGTTTCTCCAGCACCACTCCTCCTCCCCCAAGCTGTGTGATCCCTTGACTTCCAGCCAGTTCCACCAACCCCCAGAGAGCCAAGAGTTAACCTCCTATTGGAGGAAGACCTCTCTTTGCAAAGGCAGATAAGTACCTCTGGTCTTATTTGGCTTCCATTGTAGCATAAAGGTTCCTTATTGAATATCAGGAAGGTATTTATTATTATATCTGCAGTTTTAAGTCTTGAGTTGTCTCAAAGATACTTTTTCTCCCTACCTACAAACAAAAGATGAGCCCATTCTCTCAAGGCTTATCTTGCCTGAGGGGGCTGGGTGCTTCTAGAAATGCAATGGTTATATAGAAATGTGATGAAGTGTGTGGTCTTTAAAAGTGGAGGGGCCCTGGCTAGTGTGGCTCAGTTGGGTGCAGTGTTGTCCCCTACACCAAAAGGTTGCAGGTTGGATTCCTGGTCAGTTTCACATATCTTGGTTTTGGGTTTTATTCCTGGTGCCAATTGATGTTTCTCTTCCAGGTCAATGTCTTTCTGTCTGTCGGTCTGTCTATCTATCTATCTATCTATCTCTTCCTACCTCTCTCTTTAAAATCAATAAATATATCCTAGGGTGAGGTTAAAAAAGTGCAGGGAAGAGTTGTCATTTATGGTCCAAAGATGTGAAAGCATGAAGGCAATTCCATCTACTTTTAGTAAAGGGATATGACCTTTAAGTCCTAAAATAATTTATCATTAGGTCTAATTATTTCTTTATTGGTAGGATTTTAGAAGAGAGGTTATACAGATCAGATTAGCTATCTCTGTTTTGTAGACTCTGAAGTCATCCATTCATCTCTGGGTCAAAGGGAGAGATTAAAGGGGTGGAATAAAAGGATGAGGAGAAAAAAAATACAAAGGAAAATATAAATTAGTTCCTCCATTAACCTGAGGAAGGGTTTGCAAGATAATGGGTATTAGCTAGATGATTCTGGGAAGGTTTTTGTTTTTTTGTTCTGCTACCTACATCGCAGCTGAATGATGACCTGGAGACTTTTTCCTAACAAATTTGGTCTGGAAGGATTAAATGTCAGACCATTTTTGTAACAAAATATGATCCCTGGTTTGAACTTTAATAGTTAGTTACCTCATTCAAACCAACCACTGTCAGTATTTTTATCCTCTCATATTTCCCTGTGCCTGGAGACAATTAATCTGGGGGTTAATAATGTTTTAGCTTCTCAATCTCTATGGATACCTTTTTTTAAAAATTGAGGTGAAATTCACAAAACAAAATTAATCCTTTTAAAATTAGCAATTAAATGGCATTTAGTACATTCATATTGTGTAACCACAACCTCTGTTTAGTTCTGAAACAGTTTCATCAATCCCAAAGGAAAACCCCATATCTATTAAGCAGTTACTCCCCATGCTCCCTTCTACTCTGCCACTGCAATTATGCCTTCTTTTTCTGGATTTACCTATTCTTATAATTTTGTTGTTAATCCTCACCTGAGAATATTTTTTCCTATTGATTTTTAGAGAGAGTGGAAGGGAGAGAGGGAGAGAGAGAAAGAAACATTGATGTGAGAGAGACACTGGTTGGTTGCCTCCCACAAGCGTCACAACTGGGGCTGGGGATTGAACCTGCAACCCAGATATGTGCCCTTGGCTGGGAGTCAAACCCCATACCCTTTGGTGTAGGGGGCCCGACACTTTAGCCACTGAGCCACATTGGCCAGGACTGAATTTACCTATTCTTGATATTTCATATAAATGTAATCGTATAACGTGATCTTTTATGTCTGGCTTCTTTCACTAGCATAATCTTTTTGAGGTTCATCCATGTTGTAGCATATATCAGTACTTCATTTCTTTTTACATCTGAATAATAGTCCATTATATACATAACCCAATTTATTGTCAAAGTAAGAAATGTCCAAACCTGTCACAATTCTTAAGAGTTTGTTGGAGCCAAACTGAGGAACAAGATCTCAAAAGCTCTGGGGAATAAGTTTTTCAACTGAAATTAAGGAGGCAATTAAGGAAGATTACATGGAAATGGGAAAAAATCAAGATGGGGATTGGAATACAGGATAATTAACAAGATTATGTGCTCTCATGAGGTGGTAAGGCTTATTTCAGAGGTGTGTTAACCTAGATGCATAGAAACAATGGTCAGAGCTTCCTTAAGGCAAAGATAAATCCTTTTTTTAAAATAGTTTTTTTTTTTTATTGATTTCTGAGAGGAAGGGAGAGATAGAAGCATCAATGAGAAGAGAGAATCACTGATCAGCATGCCCCCTCCTGGGGATCGAGCTTGCAACCCAGGCATATGCCCTGACGGGAATTGAACTGTGACCTCCTGGTTCATAGGGTGGCACTCAACCACTGAGCCACACCAACTGGGCAAGGCAAAGATAACTCTTTTGCTGAAAAGTTATATGCTTGGGGAGTAACCTGGCCAGGTGGGAATTTATGATCAGATCTCCCTGTGAGGTTACTCGCCATAGAACCCTCTCCCCCTTCTTATCCCCACATCATTCATTCATCTGTTGGTGGACTTTTGGAGTTTTATACTTTTGGGATATTGTGAATACTGGTCCTATGAACATTTGTGTATAAGCATTTTTTAACTACCTGTTTCCAGTTATTTGGGATATATACTAAGAGTGATATTGCTGGGTCATATAGTAATTACATGTTTAACTTTTTGCAGAGCCGCTATACTGTTTTCCATAGTGGCTGTACTATTTTACATTCAGTGCACAAATGTTCCAATTTTACCACACCTCACCAACACTCGTTATTTTCTGTGGTTTTCTTTGTAATAGTCATCCTAAAGGGTGTGAAGTGGTATCTCGTGGCTTTGATTTGCAGTTTCCTAATTAGTGTGGATGAAAAAGGGGCCATATATCAAACCTGACAAACTCAAGAGAGAACAGTGTGATGGGCTTTACAAACTCAGAGACCAAAAGTAACCACATAGGATAGTCTGAACATAAAAATTTCTAACTAACAGTGGGTTATGCTGGTAGGTTTTTCCTAGACCTATACCTTCCTTGACAAAGGTCAGTCTTCCTTGACAAAGTGAGCCTGTCTATTGTCTTTTTGCATCTAAAATAACATCCCTCTGAAATGTCAGAGTAATGGCCTTTTCCAGACCCCCGAGGGCACACCCACTTCACCAGAGCAGGAGACCAGAGAACCCATCATTAACTCACTTTCCTGAATATCATCTCTATGTACTGTAAATATTAATTATTAATGATCCTGTACCCACCTATGTAAAAGAAATTTGTCTCACCCAGCTGGTGCAGCCAAGAGGGTAAGTATTGACCTATGAACCAGGAGTTCACAGTTTTTTGTTTTTAAATTAATCTTTATTGTTCAGATTATTACAGGTGTTCCTCTTTTTCCCCCCCATAGCTCCCCTCCACCTGATTCCCCACCCCACCCCATGCCCTTACCCCCCACCACTGTCTTCAATGATAGGTGTAAGATTTTTGTTCAATCTTTTCCCGCACACTCACTGTTTGTAAATTCTTCATGGCGCACCCCTGAGAATTGTCAGTCCACTCCCCTTCCATGTCCCTGATTCTAGTATATTCACCAGTCCATTCTGTTCTTCAGATTTTTTATTCACTTGATTTTTAGATTCACTTGTTGGTAGGTATGTATTTGATGTCATTTTGTTGTTCATAATTTTTATCTTTACCTTTTTCTTCTTCTTCCTCTTCTTAAAGAATATCCTTCAGCATTTCATGTAATACTGGTTTGGTGGTGATGAACTCCTTTAGCTTTTTCTTATCTGTGAAGCTCTTTATCTGACCTTCAACTCTGAATGATAGCTTTGCTGGGTTGAGTAATCTTGGTTGTAGGTTCTTGCTCTTCATCACTTTGGATATTTCTTGCCACTCCCGTCTGGCCTGTATAGTTTCTGCCGAGAAATCAGCTGACAGTCGTATGGGTACTCCCTTGTAGGTAATTAACTGTTTTTCTCTTGCTGCTTTTAATATTCTCTCTTTGTCTTTTGCCCTTGGCATTTTAATTATGATGTGCCTTGGTGTGGTCCTCTTTGGATTCCTCTTGTATGGGGTTCTGTGTGCTTCCTGGACTTGTAAGTCTATTTCTTTCACCAGGTAGGGAAAGTTTTCTGTCATTATTTCTTTTAATAGGTTTTCAATATTTTGCTCTCTCCCTTCTTCTGGCACCCCAAAAATTCGGATGTTGGTATGCTTAAAGTTGTCCCAGAGGCTCCTTACACTATCTTCATATTTTTGGATTCTTTTTTGTTGTTGTTTTTCTGGTTTTGTGTTTTTTGTTTCCACATATTTCAGATCTTTGGTTTGATTCTTGGGGTACGTTGATCTACAGTTGAGTTTCTGTATATTCTTTATTTCAGACAGTGTATGCTTAATTTCTAACTGGTCCTTTTCCATTTTTTTTTTTTTTGGCATTCTCATTAAGATCCTTAAATGTCTCACTAAGTTCCTCAGAGGTTTTTAGAAGATTCTTGAGTAACCTTATAAATGTGGTTCTGAACTCTATGTCGTCCAGTAGTTTGCTTTCCTCCGTTTCTTTCATTCGTGACATGTTTCTTTGTTTCCCCATTTTGGCTGCTTCCCTGTGTTGATGGAGTGGTTTTGTGTGGTAGGTGACCTATAGGGGGCAGTAGCTCAGCCTCCCCAATCACCTGAGATGGACACTCTTGGTACACCCCTTTGTGAGCTGAGTGCAAAGTCTTGGTGTAGTTAAACCTTGATTGCTGTTGGTACACTGGGAGGAATTGACCTCCAGGCCAATTGGCTGCGAGGACTCGCTGTGTCTATAATGGAAGAACTGCTGCGCTGGAGACACGCTTATGGGGCAGGACTTGTTTCAGTGGGGCTTTGGTGCTCACTGAGTCTGCCTCTTGAATGTGTCACTTATGGATGTGAGGAGTTGAAATCTGGTGTTTCACACTGACCACTAGGTATACTGGCTTCTGGATCTCCAATGGGGTGCAGGTCAGCTACTGTCTGAGGCCACCCAGCAGGAGCTACAGTGAGAGCTACAGTTTTCTCCTCTTTGCTTGGGGTTTGGAGGTTTTGGAGCTGTCTGACCCAGGCTGCAAGTTTGCTAGGTTAAGCTGCGATAGGGCAGGCCATTCTTATGCTAAAGCCACTGCTTGGAGCTTGGGTGGGTTTGTAGATTGTGCTGGGCGGGGTCTCAGGGCATCACTAGGCTAGGGCATGGCAAACAGCGATGGCTGCCAGTTAGCTGTCTCTGCATCTCCAACCGCATCCCTTGCCCCAGCACAATAAACAATTATTCCTGCGCGCAGCTCTGCAAGCAAGCCACCCTCACTTTCCGACCCAATGTTAGACAGTCCAGCTTCTCCCCGTAGGAGTTTGGGTCCCCCCGCATCTCCCCAGAAACTGGATTTCAGAGTAATCAGGGGCTTTCTCCCTTCAGGTTGAAAAAAGCAACGCCTGCCGCCAGCCCGGATCGCGCGCCTCCGTACCTCAGCTTTTCAGCGCTTGTGCACATCTCAATGCTCTTTTCTCTTTCCTTCTAGTTGTAGAACTTCCACTCAGCCAGTTTTCCCGTGGTTCTGGGTGATAGATGTTTTGTCTTTTAGTTGTAGTTTTGAAATTGTTGTGCGAGGCAGCAGTTTTATGCCGCCATCTTGGATTCCTCCGAGTTCACAGTTTGATTCCTGGTCAGGGCACATGCGCCAGTTTCCAGCTCAATCCCCATTAGTGGGTGTGCAGGAAGCAGCTGATCAATGGTTTTCTCTCATCATTGATGTTTCTCTCTCTTCCCTCTCCATTCCTCTCTGAAATCAATACAAATTTATTTTTTTTTTAAAGTATGTCTCTCTGTTTTACTTTTTTATTCAATTCCAGAGATTTCCCTATTTTGCTTTCTTCCTCCCCCTTAATCTAACACTGAAACTGGAAAGAAAAGGGTCTGTGCTGCCTGCTGCTACCGGAGTCAATTAAGTATAGACTGGGTTGAATCTTTAGGATGCATTTATTTAATCAGGTAGCTGACAATCTGAGAGAGCGACAGGTGTAATGCCCTGAAAAGATGCCCAAATCGGTGTTATATAAGGTTAAAGGGGCGGGGGTGGGGTGGGGAGGCGGAAATCTAACTACTAAGTGAGTTCCCAGGGCCTACTCTCTATCATTGGCCTATAAACGTTAGCTCTCAGGTTTGTCTCGGTCCTTGGTCTGCTATCAAAATATATCTTCTTTCTCAGTGATGGAGCCACCTGGACTTCAAGGTCGATTTATCTTTACGACCATTTTCCTTTTTCACACTGCATTCCCAGGGTCTGTAAGAAAACCTCCTAGCTATAGTTAGTAAGGTGAATAATAGTAAACAACTATGATTCTATTCCTATTATGTGCCCTTCTCCTATCACTACCAGTGTCTTCTCCTATCACCACCAGTGTTAACCTTCCTCTGTGTCTTCCTTTATTTTATTCTAATGTATAAAATAAGCTGCAAAACTGTCATTCTCTGGAGCATTTTATTTCAATCTGTTCAGAGTTTGCTTTCTGGCAATTGTCCTCAGATTGGTTCAAATAAACTTTTTTCCCCCCAAATAAACTCTTATAAAACTTTTTTTTAGGCTGGACATTCTTTTGTCAACATGAGTGATGTTGAACATCTTTTCATGTGCTTTTTGGCAGTTTATATGTTTTCTTTGGAGAAATGTCTGGTCAGATCTTTTACCCATTTTTTGAATTTGTTTTTTTGGTGGTGTTGAGTTTTAGAAGTTCTTCACATGTTCAGGCTATTGATCTCTTATCAGGTATATGATTTGCAAATATTTTCTCCCATTCTGTGGATTTCTGTTTCATTCTGTCCTTTGGTGCACAAAAGCTTTTAATTTTGATGTAGTCCAATTTATCTATTTTTCTTTTGTTGCCCGTACTTTTGGTGTTATATCCAAGAAATTGCCAAATCCAGTATCATGAAGCTTTCCCCCTATGTGTTTTTATAAGACTGTAATTTTAGCTGTTATGTTTAGGTCTTTAGACTCAATCATCAAGCTCAAACCATTGTATTTCATTAATTTCACAGAATGTGCCCATCTACATTTCTATGCTTATGCTCTCTGTGTTTAGAAATCCTTTTTTCCTATCTCCTTATATTCAAAGTACAGTATTACCATCTTTCATGGTCTCTTCTAGCAATTTTCAACCTTTTGAATCTCATGGCGCACGTAAACTAATTACTAAAATTCTGCAGCACATCAAAAAAATATATTTGCTGATCTGATAAAAAATAAATAATGTTGATTCATCCACTTTGGATGGCTATTGTACTGGTTGTTGTCATTTTTAAAACTGACAGTCTAAGGGAAGAGAGGTTAGTGCCCTTGACTCAATAGTCCAGTGTTGCGTTTTAAAAGTCCTTGTGGCACACCGGTTGAAATTGCTGGTCTATTCCAACGGCTCCCTGCTTTCTATTTTATTTATTTATTTATTTTGCTCCCTGCTTTGTGAAGTCTTCCTATGAAGAGACTCACTTCTTCTGATCTCCTATTAGTGCTTCAGTTTCACTTTTTTTATAGGCTATCAATACAAATTTATTTTTTTAAAAAGTATGTCTCCCTGTTTTACTTTTTTATTCAATTTCAGAGATTTCCCAATTTTGCTTTCATATATATATATATATATATATATATATATATATTCCTTCTACTATAGTTTACATTTAATCCCTCTATAAGACATTTAGATGTTAAGTATATTTTTCACAAGTTTTTTCATTATAGTATTTTGTACATTACTTTATATGTTTATAAATAAATATATATTTAATGAATGGATGATTTTATTTTTGTCAATGTACTTCTTTTGGTTTACTTGGCACTCGGAGAAGGAATGGTAAGCCAGGGAGGGAGGCCATCACAGAGTTCCTGCTGGGTAGGGGGTGGGTGTTGGTGTAGGTATGGGTGTGGTTTCGGGGTTAGTTCTACTTCAAAACTCACCTCTTGCCCAGCCAGCATGGCTCAGTGATTGAGCACTGACCTATGAACCAGGAGGTCACCGTTCAATTCCTGGTCAGGGCACATGCCCAGGTTGCGGGCTCGATCCCCAGTTGGGGTGTGCAGGAGGCAGCCAATCAATGATTCTCTCTCATCCTTGATGTTTCTATCTCTCTCTCCCTCTCCCTTCCTCTCTGAAATAAATAAAAATATATTATAAAAGAATACAAACTCACCTCTTTAGGAAATTTTTCTCATAATTTGCATTACTTGCGTTGACTATGTAACTCTTAGCATTCTGGTGCTCATTTAATTTTCATGTCTTGATTTATTGCCTATAAATGTGATGATAAGCCTTTTAAAATGAATGTTTTACTTTCCCAACTAAAGTAGATTGACTTATTCAATTAAATGGTAGTTTGCGACAGCCCAAACTTTGGTTGCTTTTTCTTTTCTTTTTAGTTGAATTTTTAAAATACACTAATATATGAATACTAGAGGCCCGATGCACAAAATTCATGCAAGAGTAGGACTTCCTTCCCCCAGCTGCCAACCCAGGCTTCCTTCTGGCCATCGGCAGGCACCCAGGACTCAGGCTTCCCTTGCAGCCCCGGCTCTGTCTGGAAGGTAGTCTGGAAGGACGTCCAGTCTAATTAGCATATTATGCTTTTATTATTATAGATTTATTTTGTATAAAAAAGTCTAAAGTTGCCTTTAAGTATAAAGTCTCCTTTGATCAACTCAGTTCCTATCCTAGTGTCTCTTCCCCTCAGTTAATCAGTTATTGGTTTTAGAGGAGCCCTGTCAGACGTTTTTCTATGCATTACTTACAGACATATTTATATTTTACTAGAGGTCTGGTGCACAGATTCGTGCTCCCTCTCCCAACCCGGGACCCCTCGGGGGATGTTGGACTGCCAGTTTTGGCCAGATTCATCAGTCAGTTCCATGTTTCCATGCCTGTGTATTGAGTGCCTGCCCCCTGATGGTCAGTGTGCATCACAGCTACCAGTCGAATGGTTGAATGGTTGTACAGTTGCTTAGGCTTTTATATATAGACTAGAGGCCCTGTGTCCTCTGGCAACCCGGAACCCCTCGGGGGATGTTGCATAGCTGGTTTTGGCCTGCTCCCCACTGGCCTGATTCAGACAAGAGGGAGCCTGGTTCCCACAGGCTCGATTCAGTCAGGAGAGAGCCCGACTCCCGCAGGCCCGATTCAGGCAGGAGGGAGCCTGATCATGTGCATTGAGCATCTGTCCCCTGGTGGTCAGTGCATGTCATAGCAACCAGTTGGCCGGTTGTTCAGTCTTTTGGTCTTTTAGGCTTTTATATATATAGATATAGAACTTCATATGTAATACTTCCCCCTTTGTTTTTCTTTGTAGTGATCAATAATCAGTAGATCAGAAATAAATCTTACTGATACCTGGGTCTGAAAGACTAGAATGAGAAGTGAAAGGTCAAACATATGAAAACACATCCTATGTATCCAGCTTGCAAAATTCCATTCTATATCTTGTCTACATATAGTCCCCAGGTATCAGTGGACAGGCCATGGCTCCACGGCCCCGGCGACGAAGGTACAAGAAATCTTCCTCATCAGTGGCTCCCACAGCTGTGACCCCTCCCACAGCTGTGACCCAGCCTACAGATGTGACCCCTGTGCCTCTGACCCTCTCAAAACCTGGCCCTAGCATTGATGCACTTGGCTTCTACTACTTGGACAATAATGTTCCTGGCCTATCCCAGCTGATTCTTCAGAAGCTGAACATGAAAAGCTATGAAGAATACAAGTGAGTAACTAGCTCTGTGGAAAAGCAATATGTAGTCTCTCTTAGAAATTATTTCAAAAGGTGGAGAGGGAGTATAACTTGGTAATAATGAAATTTTTGCAACAAGGGATTTTTCTCATCCTGACTTTTGCCAGTTCATTACTATAGAAATTAAAAAATATAATTTGCACCATGGCTGGTGTGGCTCATTTCGTTGGAGCATTCTCTCATACACCAAAAAGTGACAGGTTCGATTCCCAGTCATGGAACATACTCAGGTTTCAATCCCTGCTCAGAGCTTGTGCAGGAGGCAGCCAATCGATGTTTCTCTCACATCGATGTTTCTCTCTCTGTCTCTCTCTCACTTTCCCTTCCTCTCTCTATAAAAGTCAATAAAAAAAAATAATAAAAGTGCATATTAAAAAAAAATATATATATATATAATTAAGTCAAAACGATGAGAGTAGGTAGAAATACAGTATATAGGAGGCAAGGGAGCAGTCAGGAGAGACTTTGGAGATACTCTTTTTCCTATTGCTGTACCTTTTCATGCTGTCTCTGCAGGTTGGTGATAGATGGGGATACTCCTGTATCAGGCTTTGGATTTCGATGCCTTCAAGAAATGTTCCAGAAGATGGAGGACACATTCCGATTCTGTGCTCACTGTAGAGCACTCCCCAGTGGCCTTTCAGACTCCAAGGTCCTCCGGCACTGCAAGAGGTGACTAATCAGGGGCTAACAGGAGAGAGATCCAGAAATTACCCTGTTCTAAGACCTCACTGTAGGAGGAAAGGTCAGTGTTTTCACAAAAACTTAAGGCCTACTCCTCATTTTATGTGATCCAGACCACAGACAGATTAGAAAAGGTTTGGGCTCCTGCTTTTCTGGTGCTATGGGGAAGTCAAACAGAGACCACAGTACTATTCTACTTTCTCTTCTTGAGTACTCAGCGGGTAAGACCATAATCTGTTCTGGGGAGGTTAGGGTTGAGACATACACATGGTAAGAGGGCAGGCACAAACTCCTGGAGTTATTCTTTAAGGGATGTAAAAAGTGAGTTGTTGCAGATAGAGACTGAGGTGTTACTCTGACCCAAGAGAAAAACTACATTCCCAGTCTCTCCTTCCTCCCCTTCTAATTTAGTCCCCAAATTTGGTTGCAAATAGCTGTCATTCCTCTCCCTGCCTTCCTTACCCAGTAATCTTTCTTCCTAGGAACAGGAATATCAATTCTCTTCCCCAGATATTCTCCCAATCATCTTTGAAATATAGGAACAAATATTTCTGGGGCTTCTTCTCTCAGGTGCAGAAATGTCTATTACTGTGGTCCAGAGTGCCAGAGGTCAGATTGGCCAGCACACAGGAGGGTTTGTCAAGAGCTGCGTCTTGTAGCTGTGGACCGTCTCATGGAATGGCTTCTGGTCACAGGTGGAGTGGCGGTGTTGGGGAACTCTGCCATAATGGTCAAAGTTTGTTGTTCTTAGAGAGAGATATGAAAGCATGTTGTTATGAGGGGAAAATGAAGAACAGAGTGGGGCAGGGTAGTGAGGCCTTCCTGGTCACAGAATGGGAGAATGAACCTAGAAGGAACATTAAAGCCAGAGAAGAATTAGGTCACTTCTTTGTTGTTCCTTGTTTCCTGCAGGAGATTTTGTTCTACCCTCAGGACCCTGGCCATGGCTGGCTGAAGTGGTACAGGGCTGGGACACCTGGTTTTCTATGCGACGCCTACAGCTAGATGCTACACTGGATGCTGTGCTAGGTAGTCATGCCATGACCACACTGTGGGCCAGTGCAGGAAGACCAAGGCCAGACCCAGATGTCCTGCAGGACTCTTTGAAGCGACTCCTGACAGATGTCCTGTCACGGCCTTTGACCCTGGGCTTTGGGCTTCATGCCTTGGGGATAAATGTGAAGAAGACTGGAGGGAGCACAGTGCATGTCGTTGGTGCTTCCCACGTGGAGACCTTTCTCACTCGCCCCGGGGACTATGATGAGCTTGGTTACATGTTTCCTGGACACCTTGGCCTCCATATAATAATGGTGGGTGTAGACGTTGCTACTGGCTTTTCACAGAGCACCTCAACTTCACCTGTGGAAGCTGGCACAGTTCAGCTTAGTGGCCATAGGGGCCTCTACCATAACTTCTGGGAGGAGCAGGTAGAGACTGGGCAGACAGCCCATCCAGATTTGGTGGTGGCATTCCATCCAGGTAAGAGTGGTTCAGGGGAATACTGGGTGGGTTCTCTGGGAATTTTCTATTCTGACTCTTGTATTTTCTATCTTTGGAGCCACATTCATTAGGTCAGGTTAAACACAATATGATGATGACCTTGTTGATCATTAGCCTCATGTGCTACACCTGGGTTCAGAATTTTCCACTGAAGAACCTGGGGTGGGTGATAGGGGTAAATGAGCGTTAGCAGTGAGCAATGTGAAAGTTAGGATGGACACAATCAGAGAAGTATCTAGTTTACGGTCTACCTCAGCCATTCCCCTCTCTATTCCATAGGTTTCCATGCTTCCCCAGACTTGATGGAGGCTTGGCTGCCCACCCTTCTGCTACTTCGAGATTATGAAATCCCTGCATTGATTACTGTTTACAGGTTTGGACCTTTTCCTATTTGTGACCCCTCCCTGACTCACTCAGGCCTCTATTTATATAGATGAGCTAACCTCTCTCTCCCTTGCTCATCTTCTGCTTTCTGGTGAGGATTTTCTTTCTTCTCACACTTGGCTTTCTCGTCTCCTTGGAACAAAGGCCTATGTTAGTTAAGTCGGTAATTAGTGAGACATCTGGGAGGGAAGGATAGCCTTTGCCTAGTCCAGCCTCAGGTAATTTGGGGGCTTGATGAGTCCAGAAATGTCACATTCTGAGCACTTTCTCTCCTATCTCTCTTATCAGCAGAGCAATTTTTTCTTCTGTCTCCCTTAGCCATCAGGAGTTGGCAGCCTCTTTGCAGATTCTGGTGGACCTGGATGCACACATCATTGCCTATGGAGCCAACCCTTTCACGTCCCTCAAACCTGAACAGGTCTATTCCAACCCCAACAAGCAGCCAGTTTACTGCAGTGCCTACTATATCACATTTCTTGGAAGCTCCTGCCAGCTGGATAAGAGGCAGTTGGAAGAGAAACTAGATGGTGGGGATTAAATAGTTGAGTCACATTCTCACTGGATACCTAGAAAAGGGGAGGTTGGTAAAATTACCCTGCTGATGCCAATTTATTGGCAACTTTGAAACCTCGTTGTCCAGGTAAAGCTTCTAAGCAGCATGGGAACTCCTATATGATGTGACTCATTTCTGAGAGGTTAGCCACAAGTAGCTTCTAGAGTCAGGATTCTAGGTTTGGTGTGTGGCAAGAGGCCTTGGTGTCAGTCTTTCCAGAGCTGAGAGGCCTAACAGTTTCCTTTGTGCAAAAGTTATACCTTTTGACTTGAACCAGATGGCACCAAGCAGAAGCATGGCACCTTATTTTGAAAGACTTCTTATCCAGTAATTTGGTCTAAAAAATGAAGAGGTGTTAATGACTTGAGATGGTGCAAGAATGGGCAAGTCAGAGAAGTGGTTGGGAACCTGGGGAGGTTGTGAGGATTGGCACAGTGTTCTATTTCTTGGCATTTTCAAGATAAGTATCTCATGTTTGTATTTTCTGTTGGGGACTTTTAACCCTAGAGCAAGCAGCTTTTTGCCCTGGCATTATATTTTAGGTATTCCAGTTATATCAGACTTTACTTAAATATACTTGAGTTATCTGTTATCATCTGGTCTATACCATAATAAACTCAGTTTGGGACTTCTTAAGTCACTTGTTTTTATCTTATTTCCTATTCACTGGCAAGTATTATTGTCTACACACACACCACCTCACAATTGGAGGATTCTCTCTTGTCAAAAGAGTGATTAACATCAGCTCCCTGTTCAGGCCTGCCAGTCTACCACACCCTGTCTCATGTCTTCCTTCTTCTTCTTTTTTAAAAAATACATTTTTATTGATTTCAGAGAGGAAGGAAGAGGTAGATAGAAACATCAATGATGAGAAAGAATCATTGATAGGCTGCCTCCTGCATGCCCCACACTGGGGACTGAGCCTGTAACCGGGGAATGTGCCCTGACTAGGCATCAAACCATGAACTCCTGGTTCAAAGGTTGACGATCAACCACTGAGCCATACCAGCTTGGCATGTCTTCCTTTTTTTATCACACTCTCAGGATTAGGATATTCCCTAGGTATTCATTCCTACAACCTTGCCAGGACCTCAACACCCCATCCCCAGCCCTAACATACACATATGCATTCTTATTGCCTGCTTTGATAGGGTAATGTCAGAATTCATTTATTCATTCAAAATATTTAGTTAGTACCTATCATGTAAAAGTACTGTATTAGGACTTTGGGGATATACAAAGTTGAATGAGACACTGTCCTAATTCTTAACCTAGGAAGGGAAATATACATATATAGATATCTTTATTACAAGATGTAATGTGGAACAAAAGCCTTGTAGTGCTAAGGAAATAAAGTAAAAAGAAGGGGTCACTTTGCTAAGGGAAAGATTTTGTGAATTAGAAACATGGAGGGCAAGGCACTTCATATGGAAGGAATGCTAGGAGCAGAAACGCATCAGAGGTATTTATTTTAGGGCACGTTGGAGGATTATCATAAATTAAGTCTGGAAGGTAGATTGGGACCAGATTATAGGAGCATAGCCAACAGGTCAGCTTTATATAGATCTGAGTATGAATCCTGAGGCAACCACCAAATATTTTGTGTCTGTGGAAAAGCTAAACTTCTTTAAGTTTCCTTAATTTCCTCATTTGTAAAATGGGGATAATGTGTAGTACCCAGAGTTTCATTAAGAGTGAAATGAGAATGCTTGCAAAGTTGATGTACACACCCCTGTTTCAAAACTTACTTCAAAGAATGGTAAGACAATGTGGTACTAGCATAGGACAGACATAAGTCAATAAAATAGTACATAAAAGTGTTTACAGTTTAATAGGAGAAGACTGACATAAGCAAGGGCAGAATAAGAGTTATATCTCTAAAGTCAGCAGATCAAGTGAAAAAAACAACAACACACAGTATCTTCAAAACTACATTGAGCCTGGCCCATGTGGCTCAGAGATTGAGTGTCGACATATGAACCAGGAGATTGAGGTTCGATTCATAGTCAGGGCACATGCTCGGGTTGAGGGCTCAATCCCTAATAGGAGGTGTACAGGAGGCAGCCAATCAATGATTCCCTCTCATCATTGATGTTTTAATCTCTCTCCCCCCCCCCCTTTCTCCTTTTCCCTTTTTCTCTGAAATCAGTAAAAATATATTTTTTAAAAATACATTGAAAATCCCATAGGATAACATTACATTGAATTCCAACATATCCTTATCTCAACAGTCCATCAGTTTTCCCTCCAGTATTGGAAACAAATCTCTGTTTAGTTCATTACCAGATGAAGTAGTTTGCTTGAGTTTTGGGGGCCCTGTCGTAGTCAAGCAAATATCTATTAAACATTTATTACTAGACTCTAGAAATATCTCTGTTCTCAAGAAGCTTACATTGTAGTAGGGGAAAATAAAAGTAAACATGCAGAATATCAGATTTTTTTAAAGTGCTATGAAGAAGGTTAAATAGAATAATGAGTGTATATAACTGGTAGTGTGTTGATGGCAGAGGTGGCTACTAAAGTTAAAATGTTTAGGGAATATCTACCTCTTTGAGGAGATGGATAACATCTGAGATGATACATACACTGGAGAACATTCCCAGTAGTAGCAATAACAAGTGCAGGGATCCAGACAATCTCTGGTATGTTTGGAAGACCAGTTTGACCAGATTTAGTGATTGAGAGGGAAGTTGAAGAGGGATGAGGTCAGAGAGGTAGGCAGGGGCCAGATTACAGAGGACCTACTAGTCCGTGTCCAGGAAGTTGGATTTTATGCCAGTTCCAGTGGCAAGCTATGGAGGAGTTTAATCAAGGGAATGATCTGACCCAATTTAGCTTTTAGAAAGATTATACAGGGTTATTAACCTCAGCATTATTCACATTTTGGGTTGAAAAATTATTTGTTGTAGGGGCTATCCAGTGTATTGTGGAATACTTAGTAACATCCCTGGCCCATTTGATATTAGTAACACCTCCCCACTCCAGTTGTGACCACCAAAAATATCTTCAGACACTGTGAAATGTTCCCTGGGGGCCAAACTTACTGCTCTAACTGACACAATGGAATGCTCCATTATGAGGAGCATAATGGCTCCTATTTCACATGAATTCTGGAGCGGATGATGATCTTCAGAGCTGTTTTGTTTTGTTTTTGCGAAGTTTATGTGGTTGAATACAGCAGGTAAGTTAAATGCCCGTGTGCTATGACCGCTGTTGAATGTGCCACACCAGACATCTGTAAAGGTCTAGTTGGGTGCAAAAGGGGAGTCACCATGTCTCCCCAGGGGAAGGGAAGGAATAGCAGGAGGAGGTCCCGAAACGTTTTTGAAGCAGGAAGGAGATAGACAGTCTTTGAATTGTCTTAATAGATGAGTAATTGTTCAAAGGCAGGCCATGATTTCTAGGCAGAGGAAGCACGAGGAAAGGAAGAAGGGCGAAATGAAAGGATGAAGTGGGAAATCTAGAGGGAGTGTCTGAACAGGCTATTGGATCTTTGGGCCTATAGCTCAGGAGAGGGGGCTGGAAAGAAGAGGTTTGGGAAATATTCTCTTAAGGTGATTGTTAAGGCAGAGGGAGGAGTGGGGATGAGATCACAAGGGAATAGTGCTGATCGAAGATGGGTAAAGACAGGCTTCTTAGGGAGTGCTTAAATCCCAGAGGCCTCTCGGGGCAGATTGGACAGAAAGCCCGCTATTTGCCAGATAAACAGACTGGTAGCATCTGAAGAAAAATGCTGGGGACCCAAAGTGTTGTGCAGCTAATTTAAATTTGACAGTGACTTTCCTCAAGTGCCTTTCATGTCACTCCTCTTTTGGGGGCATGTATATCTTGCTCTTTCCTCTTAAAAAAAACGTTTCCCCCCAAATTATAAGAGAAAGTTTATTTAGAAAGTTCCACAAGTAGTAGAAGGGCCCTTGGGACTTAGGAGAGAGAAAGGCAGAGGTAATGTGCCTAGGGGGAAGAAGAAGGTCGGGGAGGGAAAGGCTCTGGGGTGCTCCCTAGAGAGAGAGCATGCCCCACTTAAAATTTCAACCTCCCCTATGCCACTCCCCTGAGGAAGCTTTTAGGTAGAGAAGCATGTAGAGTAATAGGATGATGGTTTTCAAACTTTAGTGTGCATCAGAGTCACCAGGAGGGCTTGTTAAAACAGATTGCTGGCCCTGGCTGGGTAGCTCAATTGGTTAGAACATGATCCTTATACACCAAGGTTGTGGGTTTGATCCCAGTCAGAATCAACCCATGAATGCATAAATAAGTGGAAAAACAATTAGCTATTTCTCTCTCTAAAATCAATCCATAAACTAAAAAACAAAAACACCAACAGATTGCTGGGCTCCACTCCTAGAGTTTGATTAGGTAGATCTAAGGTGAAATCCAATAATTTGCATTTCTATCAAGTTCCCAAGTGATGTTGCCAGTCTGGGACCACAACTTGAGAACCACTGTAAAGGTAACAGACTGATTTCTGCTATGGAATACAAACTCTCTTAATGAGTTGAAGACACTGGTCCGGGGCCTAGAAATTGCCTCAAATGTTTAATGCTAGTGTAAACTTAAGAAACATTCAAACCTGTGAATAATTTTTGTGAGTTTATTTGAGCCAAACTGTTGACAATTGCATGGAAGCAGAATTTCCACGAATTAAGATAATGCTCCGGAGAATGGTGGTTTTTCACCTTGTTTTATACTTTACAATCAGAGGAGTTACACGACATCCATTGGTGATAGAGAGGTGGGAGAAGCAAAGTGGGGGTGGGGGGTGGGGAAACCTCTGTGACTGGATAAAAAGTAAAATGATAGACACATGCTTTGAACCCAGGACCCTTCAGTCCGCAGGCGGATGCTCTATCCAGCGCCAGACACAGGTGAGTACAGGATAGTTAACAGTCAACAATGAACAGATAATAAAATCAGGGAATTAGTGATCTCCACCCCATTGGCTGTGCCCTGAGGGGTCCAGAAAAAGGGAAGTTTCAAGTTACCCTGACTTTCCACAGGTACAGTTCTCTTAGATGCAAAAAGACAACAGGCCCAGTAAAGATCGAAAATGAACTTTGTCAGGGAAGATACTGGCCTAGGACATGACTACCCACCATAGACTGCTTTTTAATTAAAGATAAAAACAATTTTTTTATTGATTTCAGAGAGGAAGGAAGAGGAAGAGAGAGAAACATCAATAATGGAGAGAATCATTAATTGGCCGTCTCCTGCACCCCCCCACCCCCCCACGGGGGACCAAGCCCGCAACCAGGGCACGTGCCCTTTGCCTGAATCAAACCGGGGTCCGCCTCTTCAGTTCCTAGGCGGATGCTCTATCCACTGAGCCAAACCAGCTAACATTTTAACTTCAGACCATCCTTGGTGGTTACTTTAGGTCTCTAGAGTTTGCAAGGCCGCCAGGCAGGCCTTCCCTGAGCTTGCCAGGTTAGCATGTGACCCCGTTTCCTGCACACAAGTGTGTGTGTCAGATGTAGTATAAGGGGAGCCTAGCAACACCCAACGACCCCTTCTGGTTTGGGGAGTTCCCACTCTAGAAACAAATACTCATTTCACAGAGGGCAAGTGACCACAGGGTCCTAGTCCCTGGAAGATACTAGGGAGGCCGGCTTACCCAGGCGGAGCGGCCGCACCAGGCGTCCATTCTCAGCCCTGGCCCGCCCCCCACACTTCAGGGCCTCGGGGGATCCTCAAAACCACGGAAACTTCCCCGCGACCTGCCGGAGCCCAGCGGGACCGGGCGTGGGCCGGGGTGGAGAAATGCGGTGAAACTGGTTGGCCCGTCGGAGGGAACGTCTCTTCCCGCAGGTGGAGCGGCGGGGCGGGCACCGGGAAAGTCAGGGGCTGGGGTCCGGCCACCCCTTGCGGGGCCCCGCCCCAGGGGCGTTCCCCGCTGCTGCGGCGCTGCTAACGGGCTCGCGCGGCAGCCCCCGCGCCCCGCCCTTCGCGGCCCGCCCCCGGCTCCATCTTGCCGCCGACTGGGTTGGGCTGTGACGCTGCTCCGGTGTCAGGTGAGGAACGGTGCCCCCTACCCTGGCTACCCCTCGTCCCTTCCTCCCCTCGCCCCGGCCGTTCGGGGCCACCCCGGGCCGTCGGGGAGATGGGGCCCCGCGCGCGTCCCCGCACCCGGGGCGGTGCAGCGGTTCGCTGGCCTCCCGGGTGGCGGGTGACTCGGAGTGCGCGTCTCCGGACCCCCTGCCCGGCGGGGGCTCTTTGGGGTGAGGCAGGCGAGGCGGCCGCCCGGCGGGCGGGAACGGGAAGCCCTGCTCGCCGATTCTGCGGGCCGCTCGCCGTGCGGAGGCCGGGGGAGCCGGGGCGCGCGCGGGCAGGTGGCCCGCAGGTGCGGGGCTGCGGCCGAGCGCGGCCCGGGCAGGGGCCTCGGGGCGGCTGGGAGGGGCGGTGGGCAGCGCGCTGAGCGGAGTCGGCCTGGTGACGAGACTTTCCGGTGACACAGCAGATTTAGGGAAACTTGGGAAATGTGCACTGTGCTTATTTAGTAAACCCCCGGACGCAGCGCGTAAGCCTACTATTGTGCCCTGGCTCCGCGTTATGTTTGTTGGAAACTGCTAGGACATAGCATTCCCGATCCGCCTCCTGTTCCCGGGGCGGCGCCGCAAACGCGTGCTCTTGTCACAAGCCCGTCCCCTGCGAACACTGCCCGCGGAGGGGGAAATGGCCGGCGTCCGCCACGCGTGGCGAGTGGAAAGGAGTCATCCAGCTGCCTTTTAACTACCTAGTTCTGCCAGCTGATAGGGAGCTGATCTCATACAGGGATCTGTCCTAGCCAGGTGATGCGTGTAGTGAGTTACCGCCGGCCCGGAGGCGGTTTCCAGACCGGGTAGGCGCGGGGAAGAGTTCCTTCAGACCACGGCAAGTTGAAGCCGCTTTTCACTCCCCCGCCGGTGGCTGCCTGCCTGTCCATGCAGAAGCCAGCCATGCCTCCTGTTCTGTATCCCATGGCCCTTGTTGACGGTTGTAAATGGCCCTTCCCAACCAAGAGGCAGGTTTTGGAAATTGTATCTGCTCTTAGCCATATCATTCATTCTTGCTTTTCCTATTTGTTTCCTAAACTCCCAACAGCTGCCTCTTGTGCTCCTGGGCTTCCCGCCATCTGACACGCCCATAGTGAGGCCCACCCCTTTTAGCTGCTGACTCACTGGGTGGAGATGGTTTTGGAGAACCAAGAATGATTCTCTAGTCTTTTAAATGTAATTGCCAAGGGAGAATGTTAAAAGGAAAAGCTCTGGTTCACCAGTGTGGCCTTAATTATGCTTTGGGCAAAGTTGAGTAATTTTGTTGAGTCACCCTGGGGTTTGTGTAAGCTTTTTACACAAGCTTTTGAAACGTACCTTTAGAATAGGTGATACTTGCCCAATTCCAAAAGAGTTAAAGGTACATGATGCCCTAGCTCTCCTTCCTGGAGGCAGCCGCTGCTTTTCTACTTCCTTAAGGGGACTCTTGGGGTATTCTCTACATGTTTAAGGAAGTAAATGTATTTTTTCCACATCTGGTTGCAAATGATCTATGTCGTTTTCAACACCCCCTTAATAGGACTTAGAGATAATTTAATATATAAGAAAAAAAAAGAGCTGCTCATTTTCAGTAGCTGCATAGCACTTCATTGTATGGCTATCCATAATCTATTTAACCTGTCCCTCATTGATGGACTTTTAGATTATTTTTAACTTTTTTCTATTACAAATAGTGTTGTAATTAATAGTCTTGTTCATATATGTGTTGTATTTGTGCAAATATTTCTATAAGATACATCTTTGGAAATGGAATTGTGTTCTAGTTCTTTATGTATTTACATTTTTCAAAATGTAACCAGATTCACTTTCTTAAAAATTGCATTAAGTTTTCTCAGGTGCAGATAGTCTTTATTTTCATTCTGTTTTTAAACTCTTGTTGACATAATTCCTCTAGCCCTTTAAAGGTAAGATTTAAGAAATGCAGAAATAGGACTTTGTCACTGGAACTATTTCTGGGATTTAGAAATTTAATTGCTTTTTGTAGTCTTTGGTATGGTAACTACTTGTTGCCTTAAAAATGTTATGTATATCTTTCATAACTTATTTTCAAATGGTCTATCTGACTGTTGTTAGATGGTGTCCCTTTGCTCCTTATACCACCCAGGCTTAGAGAAGAAGAGCGCCAAAAACATTTTAGTTTGTTCCTGTTTTTACATCCAGGCCTTTGTATACCAAATAGCTATTTTAGAACGGAATCAGTTTTCTTAATATCTTACTATCTTTCTTATTAACTTACTAGAGGCCCGGCGCACAAAATTCATGCACTTGGGAGTGTCCCTCAGCCCAGCCTGTGCCCTCTCATAGTCCAGGAGCCCTCGGGGGATGTCCCACTGCTGGCTTAGGCCTGCTCCCCACAGGAGTTGAACATCCTTAGCGCTGCCATGGATGCGCTTGCCAGCTGTGAGCCTGCTTCTGGCTGAGCAGTGCTCCCCCTGTGGGAGTTGCACTGACCACCAGGGGGCAGCTCCTACATTGAGGGTCTGCCCCCTGGTGGTCAGTGCATGTCATAGAGACTGGTCAACCAGTCAACTGTCTGCCCCTGATGGTCAGTGCACGTCATAGAGAGTGGTTGAGCGGCCTTAGCATATCATTAGCATATTACACTTTCATTGGTTGAACGGACAATTGGACGACCAGACACTTAGCATATTAGGCTTTTATTATATAGGATAACTTTGACTCATTATATGTCCATTCATTCTAAATTTAGCAAGTTTTCAGCCTTTTATCTTGTGTTTATATCATAAGACACCTATAATAACAAATTTATTACCTCATTTTCCTATATTATGTACTTAAAAGGCATGATACCTTCTCCCCATCTTTATCAGCACCTAGGACAGTGCATATTACATTGTGGGTTTTTATATATTTTGATTTTGATTTGTTTGGGGTCTTTATATAAAAAAATATAGATCCTTTACAGCCATATCAGGGAGAAGAGCCAAAACACATACTGAAAAAATTAGCAAATTAGATGATAGATCTGGAAATGTCAAAATATTCTAGTACCAAAATATGACTCAGACCAGCAGCAGCAGCAGCATCTAGAAGCTTAGTTAGAAATGCAGGATCTCAGGCTCCATCTCAAAACTACTGAATCAGAGTCTGCAATTTAACATTTTAAAGAAGTACTGCTTTATCTAGTACATTGTTCAAAGAAGGAAGAAAAGATTTGATTGGGCTGGATGAGTGAGAGGTGAGTGAGCTCAGGCTTGAAGGCCAGGTCAATTAAAGATAACAGTGTTTTAAGCAGAGACTGTTGAGAATGGTTCAGGTGGTAGAGATTTCGCATTGGGAGTTAGGTGTTGGTAAAGATAAGTTGAATAGATAAATTGGAACCAGTAGTAAGGAGATCTGACTGTTAGGCTAATGAACTTTCATTCGATACTCCAGCAGTAGTCATTGAGGAGTTTTGATCTGAAAAGTAATACGTGGAAAGAGCAGCATTTTAGGAATGTTCACCTAGTGATGGTGTCCAGGAAAACTGGAAGTGTGAGAGTATAAACAAGGAAATAAATGAAGTAATTTTAGTAAAATAGGCATCAAGCAATGAAAACCTGGTCTAAGGATATGGCCGTGAGAATAGAAATGACTGGAAGAATAGGAGAGGCATTTCAAAGAAGAGAAAAATAGTATTGGGTTACTTACTATATTGGAGTAATAGGTAATTTAAGTAGTGGTACTATTGACAGATATGGGATATTAAAAGTGATCTGGTTGGAAATGAGTATTTAATTGCACACAAAAACCTCCTAACTAGCTTCTATCTTTTTTTATCTTCACTGACAAGGTCAACCTTTTCCTTAACTGAGCCTATCTGTCTTTTTGCATCTATAATAATATACCCTTGAAGTGTCTGGGTAACTTGTAACTTCCCTTTTTCTGGACACCTTGGGGCACAACCTCATGAGCCTGGGCACCAGGACAGATACAACAGATTCCATCATTAGCATGTTAATTGTTCCTGCACCCAAATACAGATGTAACCCGCCATTCTCTGGAGCATTATCTTAATTCATTGAGGTTCTGCTTCCCGGCATATGTCGACAGTTTGGCTCAAATAAACTCAAAAAATTAAAAAAATTTAAGTCATTTATTAAGCATCAACTCTGCATCAGGCCATTCATGTTGTAGCATGTATTAATATTTTATTCCTTTATACGGCTGAATAATATCCCGTTGTATAGATAAACACATTTTGCTTCTTCCCTCATTATTGATGGGCATTTGACTGGTTTCCACTTTTTTGGCTATTATGAATAATGCTGCTATGGACATTCATGTATAAATTCATGAATGTAAGTTTTTGTATGACTGTATTCAATTCTCTTGAGTATACTAAGGAGTGGAATTGCTAGGTCATATGGTAGCTCTATGCTTAACTTTTTCTTTTTTTTTAAATATATTTTTATTGATTTCACAGAGGTAGGGAGAGGGAGACAGAGATAGAAACATCGATTAGAGAGAATCATTGATTAGCTGCCTCGCGACCCCTGCTGGGGATCGAGTCTGCAACCCAGACATGTGCCTTGACCAGGACTCCAACCTGGGATTCTTCAGTCTGCAGGCCGATGCTCTATCCACTGGGCCAAACCGGCCAGGGCTGTGGGGTTTCTTATATATTACTTATATTTTTTAATAAGTTTGAAATTTTCTTAAATTAGAAGTTTATAAAAGTAAAGGCAGGGTTTAATCCAGGTATTTATGACTATATGTTAACTCTTAGCCATTATAACATTGTTTCCCAGAATGTGGTTATATCACTACATAAGAGGATTTCTGTGGCATGTGGGAAGTATTTTATTTTTAAATTTTTATTTATTTATTTTTTTAAAATATATTTTATTGATTTTTTACGGAGAGGAAGGGAGAGAGATAGAAAGCTAGAAACATCGATGAGAGAGGAACATCGATCAGCTGCCTCCTGCACGCCCCCTACTGGGGATGTGCCTGCAACCCAGGTACATGCCCTTGACCGGAATCGAACCCGGGACCCTTCAGTCCGCAGGCTGACGCTCTATCCACTGAGCCAAACCGGTTTTGGCTGGGAAGTATTTTAGTATTTATATATTCATCTTAATGTTACCTTCTCTCTATTTTTTTTTTTTTTGAAACTTCAACAACCTTTTATTACTAAACTCTAGCAGGTTTAACTTTGAGCCCAGCTAACAGCATCTCTAACAGGACCTAGGATGGAGGTTCAGCCCTAATAAAGATGGTCTCTTAAAAAAAGGACTAAAAAATTCATGAATGTAAGTTTTTGTATGAATATATTCAGTTCTCTTGAGTATACTAAGGAGTGGAGTTGTATAGATGGCGCTTCCTATCGATGGCACTGCCCTTCTTTTGCGCATAGGAGACCCAGAGCAAGAAGACGAGGCCACTCGAGTGCTGATTTAGCCAGGACACAACCGCATCTTAAATTGCTCCCAACCCTTCTCCTTATGAGAACTGGCCTGATGCGTGAGGACAGCGTTGAGTAGAACACCTTGCTTGGCACACCCAGATAAATATCCATGGCCAGGATGCACAAAACCATCCATGTCTGTAGACAGCTCTCTATAAATGTTTTCCAAACCGGGCGGAGCGGGCACAGAGCCCATGAGCTTGACTGGGTCCATGATGTGGATCCTGTCCCAGGATGACAACCTTCACGTCTCTGGTGTTGCACATTTGGGTCCATGTGAAGACGGTGTGGGGGTGGATAAACAGTGTAATGTCTTCTTTCTTCAGCAACAAATCCCATTAGCTTTATAAAATACGGTTTTCCGAACTCTCCGCTGAGGTGCTTCCAACTCTTACCGAAACGCACTGACTGGCACGTTGCGAGCCGCGAGTCTAAACAGGGCTGGGGCCTTGTTCTGGATGCGGACCAACTGCTCGGGGCTCAGCAGCGACGGGGCAGTGGGTGTGCCGGGCTCCTCCTGCCCGCCCGGACCTTCTGGGCGGGGCTCATCGCTGCATCCCCGCTCTCGGCTGCGGCGGCCACGCCGGTCCGCCGGTCCCCGGTCGGCAGGCTCGGGGCTGCGGGCACGTCGCTTCCTGGCGGGGCTCGGGGAGAAGGAGTAGAGCGTCTTCTGGCCCATCATCCCGAAGCTGCCCCGCGAGGCTGGCGCCCAGCCGCGCGCGCAGGCTCCCACCGAGGGGGTGGGCTGGGTGGCAGTGGTGGGGGGCGGCATGTTACCTTTGCTTAAGTGAAAAATTAATTGGCTTAAAAGAAAGTAGTTCACAAATAATAGTACTGGTAGTATTCAGATACGACAAAAATTATATGGTATGAGGAGAGTGATGTTGGAACGTTTGCTCTGCTATCCTAACTCGATTGATACCAATGGTGAAATGAAACATTTTATCAGCTTTGCTTTTACAAACCCCAATATACATATTTGAATGTCAGCCAGACTCTTGAAAGAAGGTGTATTTTTTATAAGATCCTATGACATATATTTTCAAAGGCTGTAACTTTTGTAAGAAATTACAGAGGATATTTTTTATTGTTACAGAATGTCATATCCAGGCTATCCCCCCACGGGCTACCCGCCTTTCCCTGGATATCCTGTAAGTATTGCCACTTATAATACTAAAATATCCTTGGAACAGGTGCTGTGTAGGACTAAGCCCATGACAGATCTGGCAGATGGGCTAGAGCAGGGGTCATAAATTCAAGTGTCCAGAGTGGAGGTGGGTGCTGTCGGGGAACGAGAAAGCATCCACATCACCTGTGTGGAAAGCCAGCAGCTATTTCGCTTTAGTCTGACATGGCCATGCAGAGAGGCGGGCCCAGTGATGCCAGGCACTCCATTTCTTAAAGTAAAACAAATCTGGATTTTGTTGAAATTGCCCAATTTGAAAAATTGGGAAAATAATTTTTTTATTTCTTCCCATTTGGCTTCATCTCACCCCCCACCCCCACCCCCACTGCAGTGGCCTTTCACACTTGACTCTCTACGGGGGAATTGCTTTCTTTAAATGTTAAATGCTGTGTGAGTCAATCAAATGTGTGTAAGCTAAATTCATCCCATGAGTCACTGTTTTTTAACCTTTGTGTTAGAAGGTTTAATTAGGACGGTCTTGACTCAGAGATAACAAATTGCAGTGGATTAGAGGGTCCTTGATTTATAGTTCTGAGACTAATGTTTGGAGTACATTTTATCGATGCGCTGTCAAGTTCTGCCTGGTTGATGTCTATACTATGAGGACTAAACTTACAGCAGAGGCATAAGTGAGAATCATGCATTTCAGTTTTATGCTCATAAGAATGTAGGGCTTTTTTCTGACAGTAGAAAGAGGGGCCTACAGATTAATGATAATGTGTGTATCCTTATGTAAAGTGAATATATAGCTGGATTTATCATAGGAGAGATGAGAATTACGAATATGTTTCCAAATGCCCATGTACTAAACTGGTCTCTGGCAATCATTTTAGTCAGTGTAAGGTAATTGCTGAAACAGACAACTCAAACATCCCAATGACGTGACACAAGAAAAGCTCATTTCTTCCTTCCTTCAGGCTCCTGGAAGGCCGTGGGGGTGAGGGGGTGGGGAGAAGGCTTTGTTCTAGGTGGTCTTCAGGTTCCCAGGCTCCTTCCAAGTATTGGCTCTGCCTCGCTCTATCACCTTGGAATCCTCCACTTGGACCTTCTGCTTCAGCTGGCAGATAAAGGAAAGAGAGAGGAAGAAAGAGAGTAGGTTTTTAGGAGCCAGGCTGGAAGTGGTGTATATTACTGCCTGCATTCATTCACCGGTATTCAGTCATATGGTCCTACTTAACTGCAGGGAGGTCTGGGAAATGTAGTCTAGCTTTGTGGCCAGGGGAGGAAGTTTAGTGAACACCTGACAGTCTCTGCCTCACTTAGACGTTGTCTGTTCTGAACCCATGTCCAAAATTTCACGCCCCGTGTGTGACTCAGGTCACCTTTATTTTTCTGTTGTGTAACAGGTCCAGGGTTGCAGGAGAACTAGGAGTTTCTTACTTTAGGGTAGAGAGGTGGATCTTTCTCATAGTTCTAGGTGCTAGGAAATTGAAGCAACTCATGAGCTTTGTTACTTGTTCCTGAACATTTGCAAAGAGCCTGAATTCTGAGAGACAAGTGTCCTGAAAAATATAGGATATTGATAAACTATAAGATACCAAGTATAAGATACCAAGACTTCTAATGGGGCTTTTAATCTGTAAAAGAACAAGCTAGACCGTAACAGTTATTGCTGTTTGTTCCCTCTTTTAGGTGGGTCACATTTCTCTATGGTCACATTCATCTGTAAATATTTTCTGGTTTTGCAGCCTGCGGGTCAGGAGTCATCGTTTCCCCCTCCTGGGCAGTATCCTTATCCTAGTGGCTTTCCTCCCATGGGAGGAGGTGCCTACCCAGCAGCACCAGGGAGTGGCTACCCCGGAGCTGGAGGCTACCCTGCTCCCGGTGGCTATCCAGCCCCCGGAGGCTACCCTGGCGCCCCACAGCCAGGAGGGGCCCCATCCTATGCAGGAGGTGAGTGATGGGTTGAGGCATCGTGGTGGTTTGGTTGCTACAGCACTTTTTCCTTCTCCCCTTTCTCCTCTTCATTCCTGCTTGTTTTATATGAGGTCAGAATAGCTCTTGGCCTACTTTCTACCTTAGACAGCAAGGACACAGCTGGCAACATGGAAGGTAAACATTCTCAGGGGGCCTAGCAACTGGGAGCAAGCTCAAAAATTGGGAAAGAAATTGGAAGAAATTTCATGGTAATAAAAGACCAATATATAACATTTTGATTATTTATAATCTTAGACGTTATTAAGGCTTTTCCTCCCCGCCCCCCAATCCTCACCAGAGGATATGTTTTTACTGATTTTAGAGAGGGGGAGAGAGAGAGACATTGATGTGTTAGAGAAACATCGATTTGTTGCCTCCTATTGTGCCCTGACGGGGATGGGATCAAACCTGCAAGCTAGGTATGTGCTCTGACCGGGCATCAAACCAGCAACCTTTCGGTGCATGGAGATGATGCTTCTATCAATGGAGCCACACCGGCCAGGGCAGACTAAGGCATTCCAGTTAGCATGATTGTGACCTTTAGAATAGCTTTGTCCAGAGGGGAAAAAAGTAACTTAGCATTTTTATACTGTAATTTACTAAGGCAAATGAATGATGTAAAATTTTAAATTTATTTTTTAATGGGGAAGGAGTTGGTGAGAAATTGAATTTAGACCAAAAGGGACTAGAAGCATTAATAGTACCTTTTTTTTTCCCACTGTTAATAGTAGATATTTTTCTGAAGTTTTCTCTTTAGTCATGAGAACTGTCACTAGAGTTGATTCTTTTCTCTAGTTCCTCCAGGCCAAGGATTTGGAGCCCCACCAGGTGGAGCAGGCTATCCTGGCTATGCACAGCCTTTTGGAGGTGTCCCAGCACAGGGCCCCCTACCTGGTATGTACCTGCTGTTCAGAGAAAGCAACAACATGATACTTTGAATTTTTCAGTTGCCATTGAGAGAGTTTAGTTTCTGTTTTGTCAATAAACATTTATGTTAAGTACCTTTATAAATAAATTGAAATACATGGTTTCATGAAATGTATTAATTTGGTGGAAAAACATAATTAGTAAGATTGAAATAAGACCCACTTTTTCAATTAAAAAAAATAAAGTCCCAAAGCCAAAACAGCAAAACCTTGTGGAACTTCTCTGCTCACTCCTGTGCCACAGATGAAACCACCCCTGTAACTGGGTCCGCACATCCTTTCCAGATGGAATCAGAATGTAATCTGGCTCAAGTGTTTTAAAGAAAAGTGTGTTTGTTAGGATATGATGTAGGATATGGAATGTTTTAAAAGGCTCTTATGACCTAGTTTGTTTTAGATTTAGTAAGTTATACTAAAAAATTATCCTAGTGAGTAACATAATGTGAATGTTCTTATATATTTACATAATTCATAATAACCAATGCTGTTTTGAAAAATTAAGTCATATAAAATCTGTTTTTCTTAAACGTGTAGGTGGCTTTCCTGGAGGACAGATGCCTTCTCAGTATCCTGGCGGACAAGCTCCTTACTCTTCTCAGGTATTGTTGCTCCTGCCTTTTAAGTTGAGTCGGGGTAACTGACGAATGCCAAAGAAAAGCACCACTCCTTTGCCATATTAGAGCCTTTCAGGAAGCGGATGAGATGGTTTATAACAGCAATTTTCAACTGGTGTGCCACAAGAACTTTTAAAACATGCAATATCTGACCCTGTAGTCAGGGACACTGACCTCTTTTCCCTTAGATTGTCAAATAAAAAAATGACAACAGCCAACACAACAATAGCCACCCAGTGTGAATGAATAAAAATTATACCTTTTTGGTCAGATCAGCAAAAAAGATAGTATGTTTTTTGGTGTGCTGCAGAATTTTAGTGATCACTTTGTGTGTGCCATGAGATGAAAAAGGTTGAAAGTTGCTGTTCTATAACATCACTTAAGACTTTAAACTTTACTTCTGATAGACTCCATGCTCTCTTTGGTTTATCTGCTGTAAGTAGTAGCCTGATGACTTTGATTAGACAAACCTAGGTCCCTTCTAACAAGTGTTAATACTTACAATTTTTTTTTTCATAGAGATTCGCTTGGGCTCTTAGCCTGGGTTTTAGTTCTTTTTTCTCTCCCTCCACTGGCAGTTACAAATATCAACTTGGGTGACTGGGTGATTGGTGTTTCTGGCACTGTTGTATATAGTGTGGTTTTGTCTTCCATTTTTACCTTTATAACTCTCCACTCTTCTTTCAGATCAATACAGAATCCTTTCCTTCCTATCCTGTTTTCTCTCCTGTTTCTTTGGATAATAGCAGTGAAGTGAGTAAGGTTTTCTGATATTCACTAATTTCTAGTTTCCCTACATATGCCTTCATTTGCTTCTGATTTCTTGTGTATTTGTCTCTCACCACTCCTTGGGGCTCAACTGTATTCCGGTTTACCTTTATGTCCCTGTAGTGCTTGGCAGCTCTTTAAACATGGTAACCAATTAATTGTTGATTTCTCAATAGCCCCAGAAAGTCTCCTTTGTCAAATCTTTGCCTCATCTCTGTATAGCTCCTTGTTTTAACATTTTTATTCTTTAATTGCGATGTTAATTCTTTATATCTTTTGCATGTTACCAGGAACATAAGCAGTGTATTTTTATGCTTTCTTGTATTTATTTATCCTTGCCAAAGGATATGTTCACTGATTTTATTTTTTTGTTAATCCTCACCCGAGGGTATTTTTCCATTGATGTTTTAGGGAGAGTGGAAGGGAAGGGAAAGACGTAGAGAGACATGTCGGTTGGTTGCCTCCTGCACGCACTCCAACCAGGGCCTGGGTCGGGGAGGAGCCTGCAACCAAGGTATGTGCCCTTAACCAGAATCGAATCCAGAACCCTTTTTTCTGCAGGCCAAGAATGCTGTATCCACTGAGCCAAACTGGCTAGGGCTGTTTATTGATTTTAGAGAGAGAGAAAGAAGGAGAGGGAGATAAGGAGGGAAGAAGCTGGGGAGGGGGCGGGTGGAGAGAGACACACACATCAATAGGCTGCCTCTCATATGTGCCCCAACCTGAGATGGAACCCCTAGCCTGGGTATGTGCCTGACTGGGCATCAAACCCCCCACCTTTGGTGTTCAGGATGATGCTCCAACCAACTGAGCCACCTGGCCAAGGCAATTCTCTTACTTATTTTTATCCTGTCTATTCATAAAGATCTAGCATTTTCAAGCATTTTTAAGACTTAGGTGGGAGAGGAATTACAGTACTAGAAGAAAAATACCTTAGCCATTTTCTGGCTTTCCTGATTTGAGGAATTTTAGCTCCAGATGGATTAAGAAATTTGTCCAGGACCACACAGCTAGTGAAAGACAAAGCTGAGACCAGATCCTAGCTGTTCTGATTCTCAGACCAATAGTTTTCCTATTACATAGTGCTTCTTTGCTGATAGAGCAAATGACATTCCTCCAAAGCACGTGGTAAATTGTTTTCAATCCTTTTTTTTTCATTGTTGCAGTTGTGAGTCATGTTATAAATCTGTAGGCATTTTAATAATTCGTGAGAATTTTTAAATTTTAGTTGAAGTATGCATATAATTTTATGACTGAATAGAAAAGATTTTTTTAAACATAAAGCACTAAAAGTAAAATATACACATGAGCAAGTTATTTTGTGTAACAATTACCATCTTAAGGTAGAGCTAAAACTAGTAGATGGAAGTTAACAGGGTGGTATGTTTTGGAAGAGCTTTTGGGTGGGAGTGGAATAGGTTACCTTGTGAGGGGTGACTTCCCTGCCACTGAGAATCTTCTGGTAGAGGGTGTGTGTGTGAGAAGATGTAAAGAAAATTTCTGTCTTGGTTGGGCAGTTGGACCAGGTAACCTCTTTTGATGAACCCAATTCTAAGTTTATGGTAGTTTTCAGCAGGAAGATTGAAATCAAATGGGTATCAAATTTGCTGTGCTGAGAAATCTCCCCTTAAGAGTTTTGACCTCAACAGCATGACCCTGATTTCTTTTAACTTAGTATAATGCCTAAAGGATGGGAGTATTCTTGCTGAAAATTCACTTCAAATTAGACTTTCAACAAAGGAAAACAAAACTAGTTTTTCCTAGAGATGCAAAATGGAATAGTTTTTGTTGTTGTTTTCTTTTTAATATATTTTATTGATTTTTTTTACAGAGAGGAAAGGAGGAGGGGTATGGAGAGTTAGAAACATCGATGAGAGAGAAACATTGATTCAGCTGCCTCTTGCACTCCCCCCACTGGGGATGTGCCTGCAACCAAGGCACATGCCGTTGACCGGAATTGAACCTGGGACCCTCCAGTCCGCAGGCCGACGCCCTATCCACTGAGCCAAACCGGTCAGGGTTGTTGTTGTTTTTTAAGAAAGAATGAGATGACAGAAAATGAGAATAATCAAACAGTAATTGATGAGGGTTAATTTTACTATCTAGTCCAGTATATTATAAACAAAGGCTTCTTCCCTACTTAGGATGTTAGTGACAGTGATTACATCAAAGGAAATTTCCTTAGTTTCTTGATACATTAAGACTCATGTAAAGGCAATATGTTGAAAAAAATTTATACTTGGATATTCTCAACAAGTAAAATAATTTTAGTTTTTTCCTAAAACCACTATACAAACAGTTCTTGTTAGTTTTCTACTTACATTCCTGCCTTAGAAACTAGTGAAGGATTGGTTGGTAAAGCTTATTGGTAGGAGGAAATGTTGCTCTAAGAGTGTAAATGAGTGGGAGGAATTATTGACTGCAAATATGTTTGTTGAATGATGGCTTGGTCCCCTTCATCCCATTTACTTTGACCGCACAGGTGCTGGCACATTACTGTATTTGATGGGTGTAAGTCTGATAAACACAGCTTCTGTTACCTAAAAAGCAATGGAATCATTTTGTATTTGAAATTATGTTGATTGCATGTTTAAGTGATGTTTTAGAGAATAAACAAAATTATTCAATAAATTATTGGGTTAAATAAAATTTATTATTAAAATTGAATTTTACAAATGTGGTAGGCTATATCATCTTGTTTCATTCCATTCTTCTTTTTCAAAAAATATATATTTTTTTATTGATTTCAGAGAGGAAGGGAGAAGGGGAGAGAGAGAGAGAGAAACATCAATAATGAGAGAGAATCATTGACTAGCTGCCTCCTGCATGCCTCCCACTTAGGGATTGAGCCCAAAACCCAGGCATGTGTCCTGACAGGGAATCCAACTGGGACCTCCTGGTTCATAGGTTGATGCTCAACCAACTGCACCCCACCAGCCAGGCTATTCTTTTCTTCTTAAGCGCTGATGTGAATATTTTAAGAAAACTATTGATGCCCTAGCCGATTTGGCTCAGTAGATAGAGCATCAGCCTCTGGACTGAAGGGTCCCAGGTTCGATGTTTCTGTCTCTCTCTTCCTCTCCCTTCCTCCCTGAAATCAATAAAAATATATTTTAAAAAAAGAAAAGCTATTGAATTGTTTCATAGCTTTGCACTTTTCATTTTTTTTACTTTTAATTTTGAAGAAATTAATTTTAGACTTACAAAAAATTGCAAAAAATGTACATAGAATTCCTGTAAACCCTTTAGACTCGGATACTTCAAATGTTAATTTCTTACATAAAAATAATACAATGATCAAAATCAGGTAATTACATTGTTATAATACTATTATCCAACCATTTCACTAATTGCACCTGCAGTGCCCTTTTCTGTTCAGAATCAAATCCAGGATGAGATATTGCATTTATTGTTATGTTTTTAAAATTTCCTTTAATATGAAACAATCTTTAGTTTTTGTTGTTCATGACCTTGACACTTTCAAAGAGTACTAGTTATTTTGTGTCATATTCCTTAATTTGGGTTTGTCTGATATGTCCTCATGATTAAATTCAGATTACGCCATTTGGGCAAGAATACCACAGAAATGATGTGTTCCCACTGTATCCTGTCAGTAGGCACTTACTGTTGTCTTATTCTTTCACTGGTGATAATTGATTTTGATCAAACTTTTACCCACTGATTTTAACATCCATTGATGGTTCTTGCCTGAAACAATTATTACTGTGGTATTGTCATCTGGTAATTTAAAAAAATTTCTTCATAGATGTCTATTTTAAAAATATAGTATCTATTTTGCTTTCTGATTTATTTCCTTATAAAATCTATGAAAAAAATTGTACCTCCTGGAATCTAATCATCACTTTCATTTGTGCCTCTTTTAGGAGACATTTAAGTAATGATGGCAAGGTTTATTAAAGCAAAAAGCAAAAGTATACTCTCAGATAATCAACTTCTAGCCTGAGCGCTAAACCAAAAAAAAGTATACTCTAGAGAGAGAGAGAGAGAGTGCGCGCGGGGGCAGGCTAGAGAAAGCTGCTGCCTTTTGTGCTTTCCTTAATACACGATATATTATTTCCTGTCTAATAATCAAGGCTCATAGAGGAACTTAAGAGATATTAACCAATTATATTGCTTATTCAAAACCTCATTGGGCTACTCATGTTCTGTTTTACTAAAGCCATTATTATATTCTTGTCTTTAAATCAAACACTGCTACTCATCTCACACTATCCAGAGATCATCTCATTTTCTCTTCCTATTCTACCAAGAAGGAATTCCAAGTACAATGTGACGGTTCTCAATCTTTTCCTTACAGTGGGATTTAAGGATATATTATATAGCCCCTGCTTATTCTTGATCCTTAGCATCATCATCCACTCCTCTCCATGCCTCTAAACATATCCTGTATCCTAAGGAATTCCAAGGGGAAGGCACAGGAAGATTGTCACTAACTTTACCAGCTTTACTAGTCTCCTAAAAGTTTGGTATCTGTCTGTTGGCAGGAGGGAGATACTAGTCAGTCTTTCCTGCCTGTTCCAGAATGAGCTCTGATAAAAATTGCTCATACTCTTGGCCTAAAACGCAAACACTGGCCTCTTTGCCTAAGAGTTTTGACTGGGAAGTCTTGAGTTGTCTTTTCAACAGAAAATCCTGACTTGGATTTTTATTTTTAAATTTTTAATTTTTCTGGGTTTATTTGAGCCAAACTGAGGACATATGCTGGGGAGCAAGATTGTAAATGTTCCTCGATTATTATTTTTAATTCGTATTTTTTTAATTAAAGAAGGTGAACATTTTTTTCATATTCTCCCCACTCCCCCCCCACCGGTTTTATTGAGATGTAATTGACATATAACAGTATTAGTTTTAGGTGCACAACATGATGATTTGGTATATGTATATATTGTGAAACAATTGCCCCAGTAACTGACTTGGATGTTATGCCTCTTGTTCCCAGCCTGCCGCCATGACTCAGGGAACTCAAGGAACAATTCGACCAGCTGCCAACTTCGATGCTATGAGAGATGCAGAAATTCTTCGTAAAGCCATGAAGGGTTTTGGTAAGGAAAATAGATTTTGTCTTATTTATAATAAGTTTAAGTGATTAAAATAAAAATAAGCCTTATATCATAAACCAAGCTTATGTGTCAGCCCATGTGCACATTCCTCCACTTAATCTGGCACCAGTTACCTTACAAACATTTAAGAGATTTCCTCAAGGAACATCGAGTGCACTTTGTCCTTACTTAAACATGTATGGTTCTTTCAGGGACAGACGAACAGGCAATTGTGGATGTTGTGGCCAGTCGTTCCAATGATCAAAGGCAAAAAATTAAAGCAGCTTTTAAGACGATGTATGGAAAGGTAATTTTTTTCTTAAGTGAGCATGAACAGTGACCTATAGACCCTGCATCCATGTCAGGTTGGATACTATTGTTTTACTATTACTGATGAACAAAACAGCTACATTCCAGAGACCCTGGGAGTAGTGTATTCGTTTTTTCTCTTAAAAGGCTTTCTAATTCTGGAGTAGTCCTTGGTCATGTTATCATACCTTATCCAGGTCTGGTGTGTGGTAGATGTTCAGTAGAAAGTAGATGATGACCACAGTCGTAATCAGTAGCATGGTTCTGAGTCCTCTCTGTAGAGTGGGATCCAAGGGCTTCTTACAGAGCCCCTGCTTATTCTTGGTCCTTGGCATCATCTTCCACTTTTCCCTCCCTCTAAACATAGCCTCTGTTGACGATTGCATGGAACTTCTTGCCATTCTCTGCACACACCATGACCTCTTATACTTCTGTGCTTGTATATGTTGTTCTCTTGGCCTAGAAGACCTTTTTTTCTTTTTCTGCACGGCAGACAACTTCTCCAGGATTTGGCTTAAATTAGCTACTCTGTGCAGTTTCCCTCATTGCTAAATGTTCTCTTCTATAGCCTCTTTTGTCATCATAGTCCATACTGCCTGTTGTTGCCACCTCGGTGCCATTTTCCTGCATACACGTTTCCAGTGGCTCCTGCAGAATCAAATTCAACATTCTCTAGCTTAGTATTCAAGGTAATATTCCAAATATATAGTTATAACTTTGATTTACTCACCTGTGAAAATGTTCCCACTCTAACAAAATTGGTTGTCTTATTGTCCCATTGAACTCACTTTGGTCATTCTTGCCCCTAAGTTAGTGATTCTCAAGTTTAGCTCATCATCATAATCTCCTTTAGAACTTAAAAACATGTGCAGAGGAGCATTTGAGACCTTGCTCCCTGGCATGTCATCACTTTGGCTCAAATAACTCTGACAAAATTAAAACAAAAACAAAAAAACACCACATGCAGAATCTCTTATTTTCCTCAACATCAATTTTTATTTGTTTGTTTTTAAGAAAAATTCCACAGATGATTTTAATGCATAGCCAAGGCTGGAAACCATTTTTCTATTCCATGTTTGTTTTTCCTTCTTGCCTGAAATACCTTTCTTCTTCCTCTTTGCCTGCTAATTTTTATATCCTCTTCAAGATCTGGACTAGAAGCTTTCTTTGCTTCCCGTAGCTCATTTTAACTTTTTCTATTATTAATTTCTGTACTACCTATTCATCCAGTGCTGGAGTACCGGCTGCCTTATATTATCATCTCTTTTTTAGATGTTTATCTTATTTTTCAAATAAGAACACCATGATGAGGATTTCTACTTCCTCATAGAACAAGAACAGTTTCTTATACTAATAAATACCTGTTCATCATTTTGTTCATTTGAATTATTGTTTCATGAATTTCTTTTTTGTACCTGGAATAGTGATGGAACTACAGTAAGAATTTAAGTTTTTATTGATAGAATGAATAAAATAACGTCTACTTGAGTATAACAAACTTTAAATGTATATATTTACTTATTATTGTATAATATTCAGAATTGAAATTTAGGTTTTCATAAAATAATTCAATTCCATTTTCTGTATTTTCCTTTAAAAATGTAAATAACAAAATTTGGAGAGCACATATACTTAGTTTGTACTTGTAATTAAACAGGATTTAATCAAAGATCTCAAATCAGAGTTAAGTGGAAATATGGAAGAACTGATCCTTGCACTGTTCATGCCAACTACATATTATGATGCCTGGAGTTTACGGAATGCAATGAAGGTACTATATGTCATTTACTTTGAATGCCTTATCCAGTTTAAACCCCTCCCCCCCAAATTGTGGCAGTTCTGTATTCACAGTGACAACTAAATCACACATTCTTTCATATCTCTGACTAGAGCTTTTAGGTCTGGAGGCCAAATAAATATTTGATAGAACAGTAAGATTTAGTAACTTACAGAGATTTTTTTTTCTTTTGTGTAATTCTTCCTTTCATTATTTCACATAGGGAGCAGGAACTCAGGAACGTGTATTGATTGAAATTTTATGCACAAGAAGTAACCAGGAAATCCAAGAAATTGTCAGATGTTATCAGTCGGAATTTGGGCGAGACCTTGAAAAGGACATTAGGTCAGATACATCAGGGCATTTTGAACGTTTGCTTGTATCCATGTGCCAGGTGAGTACAGTGTGGATGTTTGTGTGAGGGTGGAGGGAACATTCTTTGCTCCTGGTGCCAGTGAGCATCCTGCATTCCTTTTAATATTGAGTCCCCTTGGAATCCTGTCACCTTTAAGAGGGACAACACAGAACCCAGTATACAGATTTCTCTGTAGTCACTATTGAGATTTCTGTACATCTGGCTTTTGAAAGGAATCAGAAATCAATTTGAAGCTATGTCTTGGGATGGGATGAATCTGTACTTTTAAGCTTAGCCAGTTAAGTTCTACCATTAACTACGGATACGCAGGAGTGCCATGGAAGTGCTGTAGAGTAAGAACTGTGTGAGGAGAGCCAGAAATGCAGAAAAGTGCTTTAGGATTCACAGAACTATTGTGATTGCCACCTTCCTTATTCTGACTCCCCAGATGTGCTGGAGAGGGGACAGAAAATTCTCCAAATAGGGTATTTGGAATGATACTATAAACGCGTTTAGACTGAGACGATGAGGATTTATTTGAGCAAGATGATAACAAAAGACTAGCATACTGATTCAGTATCAGCAGTTACTGGCTATCCTGCGAGTGAACAAGGTTGGACAGCCCTGAGGGGTCTAGAAGGAGAGAGGCTTTTCAGAGCAAGGGGAGGTAGTTGCAGGAAAAGCATTGAGCCAGAGTGAGTGGGTGTGGAAGTGAGAAAAGAACACAAGTGGATGAGAGGAAACTGAATTTACCTACAACAGAGTGACAGAGCAGGGGAGGAGATTAGCATTTAGAATGAGAAGAAAACAGGAATGGGTTTAACCACTAAAAATGATTAAGACTTTATATGAGGTGTGGAGTGTCACTCTGCAGGGTTCAAGGTCCATTCGGTTTATAAAGCAAAGGGACCTCTTCCAGGGCGTAAGCAGAGGAATGGCTTCCTAGGAAACCAGACGGTGCCTGTGTTTGAGTCTAAAGGCATAAGGAAGGAAGTGTCCCCTGAACACCTTCTCCCATGCTGTATTCAGTTGTCCACTTGGAATGTGCTTCTGCATATTCCTGTGCCCAGGGCTCTTCAGAAGACAGTTTCTCACCTCAGGGAACACCTCTCCATGTTCCTCAGACACCGAGACTCTAGAGGACATTTCCTTTGTGTTTCTGTTTTGGAGTGAAACCAACTGCCCATCTAAGCTTTACTCTTGCTCAGGCTCACAGCTTCCTTCCTCCCTCCCTCCCTTTCCTTCCCTCCCTCCTAGCTCAGGGGAAAGTTTGGTATACAAATCGGCACAATCTAGCAGAACTTGAGTTATTTATACCTTCTTCTAAAAAGTTCATGCATCATTTTTATTTATACATTCATAATAAATACTTACATATTAAGATGACACTTGGAAAGGAAAGGAAGTATACGAAGCCTCTATATTATACTAGTATGTTCCCTTCCTTGACTTAAATTCCTTGAGGGCAGAGACCTTGTTCCTACCATGTAGCACATCCCATTGGTTTGTTTCTCTGGAGAATATAGGCTGGCACAAAGCAAGTGTTCCCTGCCTTTAGGTTGCATTAATGAATGCAAAGTGGAGTTAAGTATAATGCATATTGATCTTAAATCCTTGCTAAGGAGAATAATAACATCTTCATTTAAGTGGTAGTTTATATCTCCTAGTAGAGATTTGTGTGTGTTTGTGTGGTGTGGTGTGTGTGTGTATAAAAAATCTGGTTTAACTCAGATCTCAAAGCCCTTGAAAATCTCTCATTTTAGCATAATCTCATTAAATCATGATCACGTACTCTAAAATTCAAAGTTGACAGTGCAATGAAATACTAGTTACACTAATGTAGTTCCTTTGGAAATGAAAGCTATGCATGACTTGATGCATTAATCTTTTTATTTAAAACTTTTTAATTGATTTGAGAGAGAAACATTGATGTGAGAAATAAACATTGATCAGCTGCTTCCCGCACACACCCGAATGGGGCTCATACCCCAACCTGGGAATGTGCCCTGACTAGGAATTGAACCCTCCACCTTTTGGTGTACATGACAACGCTCCAACTAACTGAGCCACCAGCCAGGGTTATGCATTAATCTTTAATAAATGACTGGATTGGAAAGAACATTTTAAATAGAACTTGTATCACTTCCTTCCAATTTCTGCCTTCTTTTGCAGGGAAACCGTGATGAGAACCAGAATGTTAACCACCAGATGGCTCAGGAAGATGCTCAGCGTCTCTATCAAGCTGGCGAGGGGAAACTGGGGACAGATGAATCTTGCTTTAACATGATTCTTGCCACAAGAAGCTTTCCTCAGCTGAGAGCTACCATGGAGGCTTATTCCAGGGTATGAGCTTTTATTTTGAAAATCTGGCTTCTGTTTTAAGGTGTGAAAATATTTTAACCCCTATACTTTTTGTTTGCAGGTGGCTAATCGAGATTTGTTAAGCAGTGTTGGTCGTGAGTTTTCCGGAAATGTTGAAAGTGGTTTGAAGGCCATCTGTAAGATACTTTTGTGTTCTGCTTTATTTTGCTTATAAATGAGTGAGGCTTTGAATATTTTTTGTCCCTATTAAGTAATGATAATATAGCCTCTCAGGAATCTGCTTAAGCAAAGGCTGAGCCAGTCTGTGAATGATTGGTGGCATGATCAATTAGGGTTGTTTCAGAATTATTTGATGTTTATTCTATATGCCCTTCTTGAGAACTATGCAAGAATATATGATAGCCCTGGCCAAATAGCTCAGTTGGTTAGAGCGTCATCCTGATAAGTCAAGGTTGTGAGTTCATTCCCTGGTCAGGGCACATATAAGAATCAGCCAGTGAAGGCATCAATAAGTGGAACAACAAATCTATCTCTCTTTCCCTTTCTCTCTCTCTCTCTCTTTCTCCATCCCTTCCTCTTTTTCTCTCTCCCCCTTTTCCTCCTCCCCCTCACCTTTCCCTTCCCCTCTCTCTCAAAATCAATCAATAAAAAATTTTAAAAATATATGTGTGTATAAACACACACACACGCCATATATGTGTGTGTGTGTGTGTATAGATATAGATATAGATATCATATACACACACTATATGGTAGATTATAACATTTCCATTAAGGTGACTGGAAAAGCACTATGCAACTACGAGTGCCACTACACAAAGCATTATTTTTGAGCCCCCCAAAAACACTTGTTAGGTACTCAGCCTAAGGAGACTCTTCTCCCTTTTGGAATTAAATACCAAATTTCTGGTGTCCTGATACTCAGATGCCTAATGAACTGGAACTATTATTCTCATGGAGATTATAGGACTAACGAGAGTATTAGTAACACATTGATATTAGCAGTTGAAGGTCTTACAAATAATACTATAGTATTGTAGTTAAATTAATAATGAAACATCCTCTACCACCTGCAGGAAAAGACTTTGCTAAGTTAATTTTACTAAGAAAAGCCTGTTAGATTTTTTACAATAGAGCCACACTGGCCAGGGCAGATTTCTTTTTATTCTGAAATCTTTGCTCAAGTCTGTTTTCTCTTTTATATTATTTGTATCTCATATCCTTCTCTGGGAAAATGTTATATTTGACTCCTAGAATTCAAAATTCATCATTGCTTTTAAGTAAGATACTACAAGGGCAGAGTTGCTGTATAGCTTCTCATTGTAAGGGGAAAAAATACAAAGAATCTAAGCTGTTGCATCTGTGGAGAGAAAATGGGTTTGGGGGGGCCAGAGGGAATCTTTTAGAATTGAAAGTAGCTAGTCTGGTGCATCTAGAAAGAAAGGTGATAAAAATCAAGGGGGAGAATATTTTCAACTTCAGATTTCTGAGATGATTCCATGGGAAATGATCACAGGCAGGCTAGAAGTGATCAGGTAGCCTGGAGCACGGACACGTTTCTGAAGCATCTCTGCCTTGCAGTGCAGTGCGCCCTGAACCGCCAGGCCTTCTTCGCTGAGAGGCTCTACTATTCCATGAAAGGTGCCGGCACGGACGACTCCACCCTGGTCAGGATCGTGGTCACTCGAAGTGAGGTGAGCCTTTCTCTTTTTGTCTGATCTGAATTAATTTTGAATGTTGATTTCTTAAAAGTTCCTGAGTTGGTTGTCAGTCCCTCAGGAATGATGTTAAGGAAAGGCTGTCTTTGTCGCTGCCTCGTATAAGCAGTGGTAGTTGGTATAAAGCACAGTGATCCCTTTCCTCCTGCCATGAGAGAGGCTTGCTTTAGTGAAACAGACCACTGTACAGTAGCTGAGGGCAGCAGCAGAGCCAAGAGATGTTCTCACCTGAGAAGGTCTGGAGAGTACTAGTTTAAGGCAAGGTGGAAGGTGGTTTTCATTTTGCTTATGTTAAAATTGTCTAAAAGACCTATTTAATCTTAATGGATATGAAAAATTCCTGAAATTTAGCATACCTTGCTAATCATAAAATAAAAAATTTATCTTTGTCTCTTTACTTAAATATAGCTTCAAATGTTTTCTTTTGATTTTTAAATATTTATTGGATATTTTTATTGATAGAAAACATACATATACAACTAAAGTATACTAAAGAAGGTAACTTATTTTTAAAAAGACAGCCAGAATAGGGTGTTTTATCTTTTTTTTAATTGATTTCAGAGAGAGGAAGGAAAAGGGAGAGAGATTGAAACATCAATGATGAGAAAGAATCATCAGTTGGCTGCCTCTTGCACATCCCCTACTGGGGATTGAACCTGCAACCCAGACATGTACCCTGACCAGGAATTGAACCCTTACCTCCTGGTTCATGAGTCAAAGCTCAAACTCTGAGCCATACCGCCCAGGCCTGAATAGGGTGTTTTAAAAAAGCTCTTTATGTATTTGTTCATAGACCTAAATTTTCTATGCAAGATATTTTTTTAATTGCAATAAAATACGCATAATATAAAACCATTTTAACCATTTTTTAAAATACAGTCAGTGGCATTAAGTACATTCACATTGTTGTGCAACCATCACCACCAGAATTTTTTCACCTGAAATTCCCCTCTCATTAAACGATAACGCACCATTCTTTCTCCCCAACCCCTGGCAACCACCATTCTATTTTTCTGTCCCTATATTTGATTACCCCCAGGTACCTTAAATAAGTGGAAACATACAGTATTTGTTCTGTTGTGACTGTTTTGTTTTTTCTTTTCACTTAGGATAATGTCTTCAGGGTTCACCCATGTTGTATCTTGTGTCAGAATTTCCTTCCCTTTTAAGACTGAATAATATTTATTGTATGTTTGTCCACCTTTTGTTTATCCATTCATCTGTGGACACTCAGGTTGCTCCCATCTTTTGGCTGTTGTGAACAATGCTACTCTGAGCATGGGCACATATATTTTTTTTAGTCCCTGCTTTCATTTTTGTGTATATACCCAGAAGTGGAACTGTTGTATCATATGGCAATTCTATTTTGTTACTGTTTTAAGGAATCACCATACCATTGTCCACAGTGGTTGCCTATTTAACAGCCCTGCCAGCAATCCACAAGAGTTCCAACTTCACATCCTTGCCAACACTTGTTATTTTCTGTGTTTTTAATAGTAGCTATCTGATTACCAAATGGTTTTTAAATGACTAATACTTTTGGAATAGTAGAGGAGACTCGTACCATCCTTATCCAATATTTTTACAGAACAGTGAATCAGACTTTATTGGGTGATTGCTAACTATAAAATGTCAGTCACTTGGTGTTATTTTCCCTCTGCTTTGATTATAATTAGGATCTTTTCACTATCAAAAAATAATTCTAATAAATGCCAGTTTTCTTTTGACAGCTCTTTTCTAACATTAAAAATATCATCTCTTGCATGCAGATTGATCTTGTACAAATAAAACAGATATTCAGTCAGATGTATCAGAAGACCTTGGGCACAATGATTGCAAGTGACACGAGCGGAGATTACCGAAGGCTGCTTCTAGCCATCGTGGGCCAGTAGGAGGGATTTTTTAAATGAATGAAGGTGTTCAAAGCTTATTTTCCAAAGCAGTGCTGACCTGCATGCAGCAGTATCAACCATCATGTAACCAAAAGAACTTTTTATTAAAGATTGTGTCAGGGTTGTGCTTGGTTTGCACATGCGGTTATTGCCTTAATTCCAATGTTATTTTTCTCTCTATACAATCGATGTAAAGCCATAATCATAATGTAGTATTAATGGACTCTTTGTAAAGTATACTTTTCTCACTGCATTTATTCTAATCAGGATACCAAATTGAATAAAAACCACAACAATCTCTAATTCTGTGTAATAATATTGAATTTTTATGAAGGTTGCTAAAAATTCTGCCTGCCAAAGTCCTACTAGGTTCGTTGGGCAGTTATAATTGATGGTATTTCAAAACTATTACTTTAAAAAAATTTAGCTCTTTTAACCTGGAGTAATTTACATCTTATTTTAAATAAATTAGTATTCTATACTCATAAACACTAATCTCTACAAATAGAAAATAGATTAGTATTGCCTGTAGCAACTTTTAAAAGGGATTAAGTATTACATGCATAAAATACATAGCCTACTTTTATGTCTATTAAAACTCCCTAAATATCTTCCTTGACCCCTGATTTAAAATATATATATAAAATATATAAAATAAATACCTATATATCTATATATCTATATCTATATATACAGATAATAGATATAGATATAGATATTTAGCCCTAGCCAGTTTGATAGAGCAGTGGCCCTCAAACTGAGGAGTCCCAGGTTCAGTTAACTTTATACCCATTCGCAATCACTCCTCATTCCCCTCCTCCTGTCCAGCTCATGGCAGTCACTAATATATACTCTGTCTCTCTGGATTTGCCTGTTTCGGGCTTTTCATATGAATGAAGTAATATAATATGTGACCCTTGTGTCTGGCTTCTTTCAATTAGCATACTGTTTTTTTAAGATCTATCTGTTGTAGCATAAATCAATACTTCATCTGTTTAATAGCTGAATAATCCATTGTTTAGATTATATATACATTTTGTTTGTACCTCCATTCATTGATGGACATTTGGGTTTTTTCACTTTTTGGTTATTATGAACAATACTGTTATGAATATTCTTGTACAAATTTTGTGTGGATACATGTTTTCACTTCTCTTGGCTGTGGAACTAGGAATTGCTAGATCATATCATATCTTCATGTTTAACTTTTTGAGGATCAGCCAAACTATTTTCCAAAGCAGTAGCATCTACCAGCAACAAATGAGGTTTCTAATTTCTCCTCATCCTCACCAACACTATCATTATCTATCTCTTTGTGGGTTTTTTTAAAAATGTATTTTTATTGATTTCAGAGAGGAAGGGAGAGGGGGAGAGAGAGAGAAACATCAATGATGAGAGAGAATCATTGATCTGCTGCCTCCTGCATGCTCCCTACTGGGGATTGAGCCCGCAATCCGGGCATGTGCCCTTGACTGGAATCGAACCCGGGACCTTTCAGTCCACAGGCTGATGTTCTGTCCACTGAGCCAAACTGGCTAGGATATCTTTGTGGTTTTGATTTGCATTTCCCTAATGACTAATGAGATATTTCCTTGTGTTTATTGGCCATTTGCATATCTCCTTTAGAAAAATGTCTATTCAAATACCTTGCCCATTTTTAGATTGTGTGGTCTTTTTATTGTTAAGTTGTAGGGTTATTTATATATTCTGGATAGTAGACACTTATCAGATATGATTTTGTTTTGTATTATTTTATGATACAGTCAGTCATGTGGGCTCAAGAAGAAATTTATCTCTTGAGATGTACTCCCCATGGTCAACTTGTCACCAGGAAGGGACTGGGCTGAGACAGGTCTGTTGTGGCACGGTCTGAGATATGTGGGTTCTTGACTTCTTCAAGGAAAGAATTCAAGGCACGAGTCCAGATGATTTTTAGAGTATGTTTATTGAAGTTTGGGGTAGTTAAACAAAGGCAGGCCTTAGGATAGAAGTAGACTTGGGGAAGGAGGTCACAGTAACAGAAGTGAGCTAGGCTGGGCTGCCTAGAATCACTAATAAAAGCCATAGTCACAGAAGTGAGCCAAGGTGAGGCTGCTTTTGGTTCACTGGAAAGTTAGGCAAGAGGGGGGCCCTTGGAGCTTAGGAGAAAGGAAGTTCACGCCTGAAGAAAGGGAGCCCTGGGCATGCTCAAGGGAGAGCATGCACTGGGACCTTTGTCTTGAGGGTTTTTATCTGTTTTCTAAAAGTGGGAATTTTAGGGGAGTCTCAGGGGAGGATCTCAACAGCTTTCCCGGTGTGTCCTCTAATATGCTGATGCATCACAGTGAGTGTATAGGGGGGTTTGATATCATCCTCTGGTCAGCTTCACCTCTTTCTTGTATTGGTCTGGCTCTAATTTTTTGTTGTTGTTTAGTTATTGATTCCTCTGACTTTATCCATTCTTCCGTTTGGCTGGCACTAATGGCACTAACTGGGTCTCTGTTACCTCCTTGACTAGGCTGATTTAAGTTCCTCTCTCTGGTTGGGGAGGAGAGATGTGAACCATTTGTTCCCAAGTGTCCTTGTGAGGAAGGTTAGTAAGAAGCTAGGAAAATTCCTTGGCAAGTGGATTGGGGAAACTAAGAGAGCTAAACAGATGGCCTAGGAATTTGCAGCGGGCTAATAAAATTACAAGATCTTATCTTCCCTAACCAAGGACACTTAGGAGCAAATGGTTTACACATTCCAGAGAGTGCAGAGGGCAGACCAACCTTGATCCCAGATCCTTTCTGGTGACATTCTTTTTTGTTGCTTTTTATTGTTGTTGTTGTTAATCCTCACCCAAGAATATTTTTCCATTGATTTTTAGAGAGAGTGGAAGAGGGGCGAAGACACAGAAAGAGAAACATCAGTGTGAGAGAGAGACATCCATTGGTTGCCTCCCACATGTGCCCCAACCAGGGCCAGGGATAGAGCCTGCAACTGAGGAATGTGCCCTTGACTGGAATCAAACCTGGGACCTTCAGTTGGAGTGCCCATGCTCAATCCACTGAGCCAAGTCTGTGACAACTGGTGACATTCTTTGAAGGTGAAACTGACCAGAGAATGACCATTTTGATGCATCAGCATATCAAAGGATACCTGGAAAGCTGTTCAGTATTCTGTTAATATTGAGACTCTCCCCTGAGACTCCCTAAAATTTCTGCCTTTCGAAAACAAAAACATTCAAGACAAAGGACCCAGCACACTCTCCCCTTGCGCAGGTCTGTGCCTTCGTCCCCCCTTCTTTCCTCAGGCATGTATCTTTGCTTTCTTTCCCTAAGCTCTGAAGATCCCCAGGAGACGTGCAACCTGGGGAGCAGTGAGCAGTGACAGCTCATCTCGGGCTAACTCCCTGAACCTGTCTCCTTTTGCCTCTAACTGGTTTCCTGAGTCCATGCAGCCCAGCATGGATCACTTCTGCTTCTGTGATTTTTCTCAAGGGCTGAGGCAGCCTTGCCGAGGCCTGGCTCTTCCTCCTGTTTCCTGAGGGCCACGTCAGCTCTACCTAGGCTCGCTCCTGTTGCTAAGATCGTGCCTCTTTTATCTCAAGCCCTTGCTTTGTTTCACTGTCCCCAGCTTTAATAAGTGTACTCTCAAAATTACCTGGACTCATTTCATGAAATCTTTTCCTGCATGAAGTCAAGAACCCACACATTCCGGATTGTGCCAGGGCAGATCTGCCTTGGTCCTGGTCCCTTTCCAGTAACACTTGGTTAGGGTGGATGAGGTCTTGAGATTTATTAGCTGGCTGTTAATTGCTCGGATGTTTATCTATCTCAGTTTCCCCATTCCACTTGCCAGGGGATTTTCCTAGCTTTTTACTAACCTGCTTTAAACTGAAGGCCCCGATTTTTTTTAATACATATTTTATTGATTTTTTACAGAGGAAGGGAGAGGGATAGAGAGTCAGAAACATTAATGAGAGAGAAACACCCATCAGCTGCCTCCTGCACACCCCCTACTGGGAACGAACCTGCAACCAAGGTACATGCCCTTGACCAGAACCGAACCCGGGACCCTTCAGTCCGCACGCAGGCCAACGCTCCATCCACTGAGCCAAACCGGTCAGGGCCCAAGTTTTATGCATAGTAAGAGTCTTAGCGGTTATTTGTCATGGGCTTCTCCCATTCTCTGTATTCCAGGAAGAACTCAAACTGAACTCTCGGCTTCCCACACTATGACCTGCCTGCGTCAATCACTGCAGGGAAACCCTGGTTTCATTTTTCTGCCAATGGACTGAGCCCTGCCCTTCAATCAGAACTGTACAATTTGGATCCTCATTTACAAAAAACTGACCTAATTTAGAACCTGGGCGGGAACTTTGGCTATAAAAGGTGGCCACCCCTTTGTCTTGTGGAACACAATTTAGGGTTTTACTTGAATCTATGTCTCCACGCTGCAACTCCTTTGCTCACATAAATGCTTTTTATTCTCTACTAGAGGCCTGGTGCACGAAATTCAAGCACTCGGGGGGCTGGGGCGTCCCTCAGCCTGCCTGCGCCCTCTTGCAGTCCGAGGAGCCTCGGGGGATGTCCAACTGACAGTTTAGGCCCGCTCCTCGCCAGCTGTGAGCCTGACTAAGAGCTGCTGGCGGAGCAGCGCTCCCCCGTGGGAGTGCACTGACCACCAGGGGGCAGCTCCTGTGTTGAGCGTCTGCCCCCTGGTGGTCAGGGTGTGTCATAGTGATTGGTCATTCCACCGTTTGGTATATTTGCATATTAGCCTTTTATTATATAAGATTACAGTCAAATTAATTTTGGTTTACTGACAGGTGCAGCCACAAAAGGAAACACAATAGAGGCTCATAAAAAAAAATTATTATACTCAATGTCCTAGAGATGGGAGGCACTGCACACACAGGGTCACAGGGGAAAGATGCCAGGGTAGTCAGGAGCCTGGGGGAGTACTTAGGAATGGCCTTTATTGGGGTGTCTGAGGGAAAGGCGAGGGAGGGCAAGGCAAGCAAATTAGGGTTGACTAGTTTGAATAAATGTGGGTGGCCTTCAATTGCCTGGTAACTGGCCCTGGGGTGATTAAGGTAGAGAAATAATAGCTTCCTGGGGTGCAGAGCCAGATACTGGAAGTGTAGCTCTGGATTGGTTAGTTTGCATATCAAAGACACACTCCTGGCTGGGCCATTGGCTACTCAGGGAGATTTCTCCTATCTAGAATGCTTTTTTATGATATAACATACAAAAAATTATAGATGCCTGGCCTGTGTGGCTCAGTGGTTAAACATTGACCCAGGAACCAGGAGGTTACAGATTTGTGAAAGATGAGACAGAGGGCCGGAGACCAGGATACAGGCTTTATTAGAGGAGAAGACACCTGCTGGGCTACCTTCCAAATGGAGAAAGAGCACATGTGCAGGAGTGAAGGCGCCTTTTGAGGGAGGAAAGGGAAGGGATGGGGCTTAGGGTACTTGGCACACGCTGATTGGTGGTTTCATATAAGGCACATAATTAGGGACTTAGGAATCGGGGGCTTAGGGTATTTGGCAGGTGCTAATTGGTGGTTCAATGTACAGACCATATAAGGTGCCTGGCAGGAATGTTCGGGCTGCAGGTGGAGTTTACGTCATTCTCCGTCCATCATTTGGGGGAAGGGAGGATCTATCATTCCAGGCTTCTGGTAATATTAAAAAAACTTGAGAGTCCGGGCAAGGTCAGGGGGTGAAGGTCCATCTTCCGTAGCTACTTCCAGCTGAGAGGGGGTGTCGTTAGGGGCGTCTACCCAGGGTCTCAAGGATTCTGGTGTTAGGTTCTGAATTCAATGCCAGATAGATCTTTCCCACCTTCTGGTTGGCAAATGCCTGCATTCTGTTCTGCAAGAAACTAGTGAAACAATGCATGAGACAGGGGCCAAAGAGCAAAATTAAAAGAATAAATACCAGTGGGCCTAATAGTGGGAGGAGCCATTGGGTAAGTGAGCGAAAAACAGGTAGTGTTTTCCGTGCTGGACGAGGGGTGCAGCAGCATGATTTCCCCAAGAGACTGGTTGGTGAAGTCTGGAGAGCAATCCTGTTGAGTCACTTGGGAGGTAAAAGCTGGTCCTGAGGCTGCCACAGCATCACTTGTCTGGTTTTGCTGCTTTTCTGGAGCTGAAATACAACTGAGACCTAGATGTCATTTTTAGGGGGGAAAGAGTAAGGGTCTCAGTTGCCTCACTAGTGATGTGAAAGGGGAGAATAGGTTACCCTGGGAATAAGGTTCTTGTTTTCCCAGTTTTTCCCTTTGCTGGGCATCCACATGTTTCTTGTAGGTCCTGAGACAGGGTTTCAAAATAGGTAGAGCAGTGGTTAAGCTTCCTGTGCAGTTCCAACCCCTGCTGTGATGCCGAGGGTTATGAGGAGAGGGATTATCTGGACTGCCCTTTTGTGTCAGATATGGTGAGTTACAGGGAGAGGTAAAGACTGATTATTGGGGCTGCATCTACATTGGGTGAGAGATAGATGAGAGTACAGGTTCCTGTCCAGCTGATGGGGAGACAGATGTATGTGTTTTCCCCACAGAGGAAGAAAAATCCCTGATCATGGAGACAAGCTGATAGGTGTAAGGAGAAGAGGTGTAACTAGAAATGAGATTCCTTTTTCTAGTTCTGCACTCCAAGCTGAGAGGGTAGTCATGGCGCTACCAATAAGGGGTAACAGATGAGTGATTGAGATTGTATTGCCATGAAAGTGGGAGGGAATGTTAGAATGGGCTGTTATCCAAGGGAAAAGAGAAAGGGAAGGAAAGGAGCAGTGGAAGATGAGGCTGGAGAAAAGGCAGGGGGAGGAGGGAGTAGGCCCCAAAGCCTGTTTCCAGGCCTCTAGCCGCCTGAATCCCAAACCACTGCATTTTTCCTAGAGATAATGATCATAGAGGAGATAAGGAGATAAGGCATTTATCGTCCCTGGAATGGGTCGGCCTTGTAGGTCGAGAGAGTAAAACTGAGGTAGGTGACTGTGGTTTGGGACAACTGGGTTTTATGAGGGGATGCATGGTAGCCCTGGCCGGGCACCAAGGTAGAATGAAAAGAGTGAATGGGGAATTTAGTAAGATGCAGTGTAGATGTGAGGTGGCTAATGGCTGTGAAACTAATCCATCAACCCCCATAATAGAGACTGAGGAGTGGACAAGGGTCCCAGCGAATTCGGAGAGGGCAGAATAAGTGGCCCTAGTGTCAATTAAAAGGAGATCAGCTTACCTGCCACCACAGTTGTTACCCGAGGCTCTGTCCTGGTGATGTAAGTCGGTGGGGCCCTGTCAGGGCCTGGGCAGCTTCTTCGGTGGCCAGTCCCAGGAGATCTGGGAGCTCCGAACCGGATCTAGAGGGCGGCCATGCTGGACTGGCTAAGGCCAGACCTGGAGGAGCCAGACTATAGTCTGATTTCCAGTGGCCTTCCCTTCCGCACCTTGGGCAGGGCCCAGGCGGAGGTCTCGGGTTTGAGCAGGACTTGGCTCAGTGTCCTTCCTTGCTGCATCTGATGCATGGGCCCGGAGGAGGCTTAGCCCCTGACTTACCCACGGTTGGAGGACTGGCACTTCGTTTGGGGTTTGAAAGCGGTGGCTAGGAGCTGGAAGGCCTCTTACTGGGCCTCAGCCTTGGCCTGATCTCGCCTTTGATTTTGGATTTGGGTCTCCTCGTCTCTACTATTAAAGACCTTAAAAGTCAGGTTAACGGGGTCTTTTTGAGGGGTTTGTGGACCTGCATCTATTTTTTGAAGTTCGCGGCATATGTCGGGGAGTAAAGGTGATCAGGTCAGTGGAAAAAGAAACCTGAGATGCCTCTCAATCTGTGAGGCTGGACATAGAGAATGGGACGTGGACTCAGACTCTGCCCTCAGTTCCTGCTGCCCCTCAGGGGTAGAATGGATGTGGGAATAGAAGAGGCTGTTGAGGAAGGCAGTCTTTGGGTGGCCTGAGAATGAGTGTTAGATGGGAAAGGCTGTTTTGGAGCTCATGTTCTCAGGATTTGGGCTCTCAGGAAGATCAGAAAGTGAGAAGGGAATGGCCAGCCACCTGTGAATTTGGTTGCTGGCGTTCACGGGGCCGGAGATTTGGTGGAGAGTGCACAGGGGAAGGCGGGCGGTTAGAATTCTCAGAGGTAGAGAGTGGGGTGCGGATTCTGCGGCAGGGTTGTAAGGAGGTGGCAGGAGCGAGACACATGGAGAGGAATGATCCGCTGGGTCAAAAGAGCAGTCAGAAGACAGAGAAAGGGGTTGAGGACCGATCTGAGAGGGCAAAGAGGACTTTGCGAGGAGGATCTGATGGGTGGGACATGAGAAGTAAAGCGAGGGGTGAGAGCGGGGAGAGGGGTGAGGGGGGAAAGCCTGTTCATAGGGATCTCTGAGGCCTCCCTGTCCGGTGGCAAAAATTATCTAGGTCTTGGAGGATATTGGAATCGAAAGTGCCGTTTCGGGCCACAGAGAGACATTGTCGAGTTTATATTGTGGCCAGGTAGAGCTTCTTTGGTTTATGTAGCCAGAAAGACCGAGGGTCGAGAGGTTGGCGAGGAGACACCCTAAAGGTGTGTAGAGGGGGTTTGGACTGAGAGGTCCCCATGACCAGAGGGAAGGGCCAACGAGAAGTTGGGGAGGAAAGAAGGAGCGTCCTCCTTTTCCCTCAGCCAACCTGTAGAGAGAGAGAGACGAGAGAAGGTTCCAAGGTCGTCACCCTGAGACCTTTCCCGTGGAGTAGAGTTTTCCCGGCCAGGTACCTGGGCTTTCGTAGAACGTAGAACGTGTAGCCGAGTAGACGGGAAAACTCTGAGGCCCTTCCAGGTCAAGGAAACGATACGGGGGGGTGGGGGGAGGTTGGGAAAGTCCCTGAAGCCTACTGGTGAGAAAGCGATGAGATCCCCACATGTCCTGGTACGGCAGGGTTCGAGAAGTGTTCTGAGCAGGCCAATCAACTCAGAACCATGCCACCGAGCAGAGCCAGAGCAGGAGTCAGAAGTTTGGGGCTAGGTCCAAGGATCGTCCACGCTCACCCAGGTTTTCGGCACCAGATGAAAGATGAGACAGAGGGCCGGAGACACAGGCTTTATTAGAGGAGAAGACCCTGCTGGGCTACCTTCCAAATGGAGAAAGAGCACATGTGCAGGGATGAAGGCGCCTTTTGAGGGGAGGAAAGGTAAGGAATGGGGCTTAGGGTACTCGGCACACGCTGATTGGTGGTTTCATAAAAAGTACATAATTAGGGACTTAGGAATTGGGGGCTTAGGGTATTTGGCAGGTGCTAATTGGTGGTTCAATGTATAGTCCATATAAGGTGCCTGGTTAGGTGTTCAGGAATGTTCGGGCTGCAGGTGGAGTTTACATCATTCTCCGTCCATCATTTGGGGGAAGGGAGGATCTATCAGTTTGATTCCCAGTCAGAACACATGCCCAGGTTTTGGGCTTGATCCCCAGTAGGGGTTGTACAGGAGGCAGCAGATCAATGATTCTCATTGATGTTTTGATCCCTCTCTCTTCCTTCCTCTCTGAAATCAATTTTAAAAATATTAAAAATTATATACAGGCTGGGCAAAAGTAGGTTTACAGTTTTCATTTGGAAAATAATACAATGATTAATAAATAATACAAAAATAAACTTTACTGTACTCAAAACTGTAAACCCATTTTGCCCCTCCCATACACACACATGCACACACAATTTATTATTTTTATTTTTTTAAATAAATCTTTATTGTTCAGATTATTACAATTGTTCCTCTTTTTTCCCCACCATAGCTCTCCTCCATCCGGTTCCCACCCCACCCTCTGCCCTTACCCCCACCCCAACTGTCCTCATCCATAGGTGTACGATTTTTGTCCAGTCTCTTCCTGCACCCCCCACACCCCTTTCCCCCCGAGAATTGTCAGCCCACTCCCTTTCTATGCCCCTGGTTCTATTATATTCACCAGTTTATTCTGTTCATCAGATTTTTTATTCACTTAATTTTTAGATTCACTTGTTGATAGACATGTATTAGTTGTTCATAATTTTTATCTTTACCTTTTTCTTCTTTCTCTTCTTAAAGAATACCTTTCAGCATTTCATATAATACTGGTTTGGCGGTGATGAACTCCTTTAGCTTTTTCTTATCTGTGAAGCTCTTTATCTGCCCTTCAATTCTGAATGATAGCTTTGCTGGGTAGAGTAATCTTGGTTGTAGGTTCTTGCTCTTCATCACTTTGAATATTTCTTTCCACTCCCATCTGGCCTGCATAGTTGCTGTTGAGAAATCAGCTGACAGTCGTATGGGTGCTCCCTTGTAGGTAACTAACTGTTTTTGTCTTGCTGATTTTAATATTCTCTCTTTGTCTTTTGCTCTTGGCATTTTCATTATGACGTGTCTTGGTGTGGTCCTCTTTGGATTCCATTTATTTGGGGTTCTGTGCACTTCCTGGACTTATAAGTCTATTTCTTTCACCAGGTGAGGGAAGTTTTCTGTCATTATTTCTTCAAATAGGTTTTCAGTATCTTGCTCTCTCTCTTCTGGCATCCCCATAATTCTGATGTTGGTACGCTTGAAGTTGTCCCAGAGGCTCCTTACACTATCTTCATAGTTTTGGATTCTTTTTTCTTTTTGCTTTTCTGGTTGGGTGTCTTTTACTTCTTTGTATTTCACAACTTTGACTTGATTCTTGCAATCCTCTAGTCTGCTGTTGGATCTCTGTATAATATTTTTTATTTCAGTCAGTGTATGTTTAATTTCTAGTTGGTCCTTTTTCATATCCTCGAGGGTCTCCCTAAATTTATCAGCCTTTTCTAGAAAATGCTTGAAAAACCTTATAACTGTGGTTTTGAACTCTATATCCAGTCTTTTGCTTTCCTCCATTTCTTTCATTTGTGACCTGTTTCTTTGTCTCCGCATTTTGGCTGCTTCCCTGAGTTGATAGAGTGGCTTTGTGTGCTAGGTGTCCTATAGGGCCCAATGACTCAGCCTCTGCACTTACCTGAGGTGGACACTCTTGGTGCACCCCTTTGTGGGCTGTGTGCACAGTCTTGTTGTAGTTAAGCCTTGATTCTTGTTGGTATCACTGGGAGGAATTGACCTCCAGGCCAATTGGCTGTGAGGATCAGCTGTGCCTATGCCGGGAGAACTTCTGTGCTGGAGACACTCTTATGAGGCAAGACTTGCTTCAGTGGGACTTTGGTGCTCACTGAGTCTGCCCCCTGAGTGTGTCCCTTATGGATGTGAGGAGTTGTAATCTGGATGGTCCCAATCTGACCCCTGGGTACACTGGCCCTTGGATCTCCAAAGAGGTGCTAATTTAGCCTCTGCCTGAGGCCATCCAGCAGGAACTACAGAGAGATCTGCAGATTCCTCTTCTTCCTTTGGGTTTTGGAGGTGCCCAGATGAGGCCCAGCTGTGAAGCAATGCAAGCTGCTGTGGAGCCTTGGGCCTTCTTTTGAAAGTTCTGGGTCTCACTGATTCAGCTGCAGTTTGTTAGGTAAGTTTAGAATTCAAAGGACCAGGCCATTCATATGCAAAGGCCTCTGTGCTCAGCTTGGATGGGGCGGAGTCTCAGGGTGGAGCAAACAACAATGTCTTCTTGGGGCAGGATCTAAGGGAGGAGCAAACAACAATGGCTTCCCATCAGCCCTGTCCTAAGAGGCCCCCAGGTCTCAGTGTCCCACAGTAATCACTGCAAGCACCTCTGAGAGAAAGTTACCCTTGAGTTTCCCCTGCTGCCAGACAGTCCAGTTTCTCCCCGAATGAGTCTGGGTCCCCAGAGTCTCACCCGGAACTGGAGTTCTGAGCAGTCAGAAGCTTTTGTCTCCCTCCCGATTGAGAAAGCCAGCTGTGTACTCAATTGCCAGCCCTCTCTGTGCATCCATACCTCTGCCTTCTGCAGCTCCTGTGAGTGTCAGTGTGCTTTTCTCTTTCCTTCTAGTTGTAGAATTTCCACTCAGCCAACCTTCCTGTGGTTCTGGATGATATCTGTTTTATCTTTTAGTTGTAGTTTTGAAATTGTTGTGGGAGGCAGCAGTTCCGGTGTTTACCTATTCCGCCATCTTGGTTTCTCCTATACATGACAATCCACAATTTAGATTTACAAATATTTTCTCCCATTCTGTGGGTTGCCTAAACTTTCTGGATTGTGTCCTTTGATACACAGAACTTTAAAATTTTGATGAAGTACAATTTCTTTTGTTGTTGTTGTTGTTACTTGTATTTTGGGGGGTTATGTCTAAGAAGCCATTGCCTAATGTAAGCTCAGGATGATTTACCCTTAGTTCTTATATTTAAGTCGTTGACATTTTAGTTGGTTTCTATACATGGTGTGAGGTAGGTGTTATCTTCTTTCTTTTGCATTTCTATATTCAGTTGTCCCAGCATTATTTTTTGAAATATATTTTTATTGATTTCAGAGAGTAAGGAAGAGGGAGAGAGAGATAGAAACATCCACAATGAGAGAGAATCATGGATCGGCTGCTTCCTGCAAGTCCTCCACTGGGGATCGAGCCCACAACCCGGGCATGTGCCCTTGACCAGAATCGAACCTGGGACCTTTCAGTTTGCAGGCCAAAGCTCTATCCACTGAGCCAAACCAGTTAGGCCAACTTGTCCCAGCATTATTGAAAAGACTATTCTTTCCCCGTTGAATTGTCTTGACACTATTATGCCAAAAATCAACCATAAATGTAAAGGTTTATTTCTGAACTCTCAGTTTGATTCCATTTATATTTCTATCCTTAGACCTTGATTTCTGTACTAGATTACTTGATAACAGGAGCTTTATAGTAAGTTAGAAATTGGGAAGTGTGTGTCTTCCAACTATGTTCTTTTTCAAGATTGTGTTTGCTATTATGGGTCCCTTGCATCGCCATATTAATTTTAGAACTCACTTATCACAAAGTGGTATGTATAGTTTAAAATTTTGTAAAGAACTCCCATGTCCAAAACAGTGTAAAGAACTCCCATGTCCCTATTCACCGAGATTTTGAAATAGTTAACATTTTATTGGTTCATTGCTCACTCTGTATGTGTGTACGTGTGTGCATAACTCTTGTTATTAGCCTTTTTCTGGACCTTTGGAGGGTTAACAGAGCCCACAGCAGACATGGTGTCCTATCACTCCTAAACACTCCCATATGTATTTTCCCCCAAACAGGGTCGCTCTCCTACATAACAGTCAATGACCTTCCACATCAGGAAATCAATATTGGCACAACACTACCATCCAGTCCACAAAGCCCATTCACATCTCCCCCACCGTCCCAGCAATGTCCCTTTTCATTTCTCATCCAAAAAGCTATAGGAGAATACATATTGCATTTAATTGTCATGTATTTTGAGACTCCTTTAGTCTGGAGCAGCAGTTCAAGTCTTTCTTATCCTTGACAGTTTTAAAGAGTACAGGCCTTGCTGAAACCAGTTTGGCTCAGTGGATAGAGCATTGGCCTGCGGACTGAAGGGTCCTGGGTTTGGTTCCGGTCAAGGGCATGTACCTTGGTTGTGGGCACATCCCCAGTAAGGGGTGTGCAGGAGGCAGCTGATCGATGTTTCTAGCTCTCTATCCCTCTTCCTTCCTCTCTGTAAAAAATCAATAAAATATATTAAAAAAAAAAGAGTACAGGCCTTACTTTCTATAGAATGGCCTACAAATTTGGGTCCCTCATGGCAGGAATACCAAAAAATGATGCTTTGCCTTTTCTCTGTGAGTCTCATCAGGCTCCTCCCAACATTGGTGATGTTAACCTTGATAACCTGATCATGTTGTTTTCTTCAATTATCTAGTTTTCCCCTTTGTGATTGATTAGTATTTCAAAATCATGCTACTATCTATCCCTCATCAAACCTCCACCCATCAACCACTGAAGATTTCTGCCTGAATCATTAACACCTTTATAGTGCATGCCAAATGGTAATTCTCTATTTCCTTTTCATTATTGAGTGGCATTCTATGGTTAGAGCTTTCCTTTCCGTTTATTTATATCAATATGAACTTGTGTATTCTTATTTTACTTAGTGGATTGTCATTCGTTCTTATTACTGCTTATATTGATGCTCAGATTTGGCCAGTGGAGCCCCTTCAAGCTGGCTGTTAAGATTACAACATTTTGCCCTAACTGGTTTGGCTCAATGGATAGTGTGTCGGCCTGTGGACTGAAGGGTTCCGGGTTCGAATTCGGTCAGGGGCATGTACCTTGGTTGCAGGCACATCCCCAGTAGGGGGCGTGCAGGAGGCAGCTGATCGATGTTTCTCTCTCTTCAATGTTTCTAACTCTCTATCCCTCTCCCTTCCTCTCTGTAAAAAATCAATAAAACATATTTTTTTAAAAAGATTGCGACATTTTAATGTATGTATCCTAAGATTCCTCCACGCTGTGACTGCTTTGTAATATGCTATTTTGTGAATATATGTGTTTCTTTATTCACTCTTCTGCTGGGCACTTGGGTTCTTCCCAGGTGTTTACTATTTTTTTTTTTCTATTTCAATTCTAATGTTACACTTGAACTGTATTGAAATCTTTCATAACATCATGTATTTCAAGTCTGTATATTTTATAAATACTAAGCACTAGAAGCAGCGGTTTGCACTCTCACTGAGAGGCTCACTTTTAAAATACTGTCTTATCTGCATTTTTAACGGAAAAGATTTAAATGACCTGTTTTCAAAAACATTTAATAAAGGTTTTATCTTTAAATAAATTTCCTTTTACACCCCTTCTATTTACGTAGGGATAGTGAAAGAAAAGGGCTGAGAAAGCAAAATTAAAAGGCGGAAAACCTTGCACTTAACCCTAACTTTTGCTGAGGGAAGGTGACCCCGCGGAGACAGGACTAAGGGGGCCAATCAGCACACGTTCCGGAGCGCAGGCGCAGAAACTCACATTCCCACGGGGCCGTTTCTACTTCCAAACGTTATCGCGTGTTTTGGGGGAGACTTCTGGCAATTGCAGAAACTAAGTTCTCGCGAGAGGTAATTGGTTGCTATAGTTGCGGAAACACAGCTGTGGCTGTTGCAGGTAAGACAGCTGTCTCCTCAGAAAACCCCTTCTTCCCGGGCTCCCCACCCCGCCCTGCGGCCACACCCTGTTACCTCAGTCTCTGCCCTGTAATTAGTCATATTTCAATGGCTGAGCTGAAGCGCATCCCTGCGCGGCTGCACCCTCCAAACGCACCTAAACGCCACCGACCCCACTAAAGCGACGCGCCGCCAAGCCCAGGTCTTCTAACCAAAGCGGGACAGAGACCCCCTCCGGCTTTGCACAGACTGGCCCCGCTGCAGACCACACCTCCTCCCATCGTCTCCTTCATCTAACTTGTTTCTAATGGACTCTTCTCCTGCACCTTCTGAACAGATGACAAGAAATGCGTGCCTTGTGTGGGCAATAGGAGTCCCTGCCTGACGGCCCTGACCATAACTTGTAATTAGCCACATTTCTTGCACTCATTACTCAACAATATGCCGCTAATGCCTCTTGCAGAACAGGCGTGGTGCCAGGCCCCTTAGCGGCTGTACATATGAATGATAGATTACTTGTTTTTTATTTTTATTTTTTTGTTAATCGTCACCCAAGGACATTTTTCCATTGATTTTTCACAGAGAGCGGAAAGGAGGGGCGGGGGGGGGGGGGAAGAGAGAGAGAGAGAGAGACATGGATGTGAGATATCCATGCGATTGGTTGCTTCCCCCACACGCCCTGATCAGGGCCAGGGATTGAGCCTACAATCGAGGTACATGCCCTTGACCGGAATCCAACCGGGACACCCTTCAGTCTGCGGGTGGAGGCTCTGTCCACAGAGTCAAACTAGCTAGTGCGACTACTTGTCTTTAAGGGGGTAATTGAGCATTCAGAAAAGCAATATTAATAATGCCATTTGTGCTTTGCTTCATAGGTTAAACAGTTTTATTATTACAGTGGACATTCACAACAAAGGTGAAACAGGTCAGAAATTTTATTATCCATTTTACAGAAGGTGAAACTGAGGCTCGGAGAAATTAGACATTTGTCCAGGGTCAGGCTAGTAAGGACCCAATTCATGTGGTACTATTGAAAAGGAAAGAAGAAAACGAATACAAAAGGTCATTTCAAATGTAAACCGTTGCTAGGTTGTCAGGGCCACTTAGGCCTGAAGGATCCTGGAGACATGGTGTTGAACAAGTGATGTGAGACTTTTAGGTGAATGGGAATATGAAGGCGGAGCTGTGAAGAGCCAGAATAATTTTAAAGTCTGGGGGCAGCAAGAAGATAATCTCATTATTTCGTACCACCAGTCCTAGACAGAATTAGCATAGTATATCCTAAGTAAACGTTTAAATTGCATTAAGTTCCACTTTGAATTGAGTCAGAAAACATGACCTTTAAAAAAACACACAGATATCCAATTTATTTTTGAAATGGTATCCTCAGTGTTGTAAAATAATTAGAAAACATCTTTGACTAAGACATATGTGAGGGCTTTTTCCAGTGGACTAACCATTCTATGTGTCTGCTTCTTTCCTGTTATATACACACACACACACACACACACACACACACACACACACACATACATATATATACACACACACACATACCTGGGAGATTAACCGTTGAGTGGAGTTTTGCACTTTAAAATAAAAGCTACCAAAGAATATTATGAAGGATTTGGGGAATGGGAATTGGGGAGATGGCATTCTACCCTCTCTGTCTTGGGATAATTTGTGCTTAATGGGTTAGTTACATGTATAAGGATCCTTTTAGCACTAATCAGTGGAATCATCTTGTGACCAGCTTCCTAAAGCCCTGCCTGTCTAGCAGCAAAGGTTGGAAAGGCCACAAAACAGTGCTGGACTATTGCATTTCCCTAAGTTCTCCCCTGGTGTTGGTTATGAGTAATGTGAATACTTATGCAGCTATGGGATATGAGGGGACAGGTTCATTCATTATGTTTACAGGGACCAAAGAAGACCAGAGGGACTTTGTTCAAGTGCTGATATGGAGCAGATCACATCAGCAGGAAAGCCTGTGCAGATCACTGTGATAGATGGATATGAATTGGTAAAGTTATTTTTGGAAATCTGAGAAGTCCCTAGTTTATTCATACTTCTTGAAAGTATATTTATCTTTGAGCTCAGATCTCTCTGTCAAAAATCTGTGGGTTGAGGAAGCTGGGTTGGGAGCACAATGGGAAGGAATGGAGTTTTGCATCATCCTGTACCACCAAATCTACTGGCTTTACATAACAATGGCCCTTCCTTCTCATTGTTTCTCATTGATAGTCTAGAATCAGCAGTTCATATTACTGTGTGTATAAAATACTTGGCAATTTGAATACTAAATTTAACAGGTAAAATAAGGAGTCATTTTTGTTTTCCTGGACAGGAATTCATTTCCTTTTCCTGAAAAGGATCTGAAGTCTTCCAGAGTTTCCCTTATGATTAATTTCATTTGATGAATTTAAATAAAACTACAATATGACATAACTATTAAAAATTATAATAACAATGAAATGGCAAAATATTAATTCAGTATTAAGTAAAAAAGCTCTTTCCAAGCAGGATATAATAAATGTCCTCTACTTTGTTTTAAAAGGTATGTATAAATATGTGTGCGTATATATATATATATATATACACACAGAGAAATACACATGTGTATTCACAACAAAACACTAGAAAAAATATTTGAAAATGTTAATGGTGCTTGCATATTAGAGATTACAGGTAATTTATTTATTTATTTTTAAATATATTTTTATTGATTTCAGAGAGAAAGGGAGAGGGAGAGAGAGATAGAAACATCAATGATGAGAGAGAATCGTTGACCTGCTGCCTCCTGCACGCCCCACACTGGGGATCGAGCCCACAACCTAGGTATGTGCCCTTGGCCAGAATTGAACCTGGGATCCTTCAGTCCGCAGGCCGATGCTCTATTCACTGAGCCAAACCGGCTAGGGCAGTAATTTATTTTTTATGTGCTTTTCTCACTTTTCCACATGTTCCACAATATAATTTTATAAACATAATGAGTGTTATTTTTTAAAACTTCACCATAATGGCATTTAAATACAATGTTGCATTTAGCTACAATTAGATTTGTTTAATGACTTTCTACCTACTTCTTTTGTATTTGTAATATAGCTTGTTATGGGAACATGGAAAATGCTATTTAGTTAAGTAAAAATGGGTTGCCAGGTGTATAGAAAAATTCTCTATTGAGTATAATTGTAAAGTAGTATGTTTCTGTCAACAGAAAGGTTCTAAAGGAGATATCCCAGTTACCTTTATTCGTGCAGAATTTAATCAGGCAGTTCTGGGAGACTCCGCAAAAATTACTGTTTCTTCAGAAGGAACTGCAAAATACAACTTCACTAGCAGTTTTGAGTTCAATCCTGAAGGAGGAATCACTTTAGATGACCTCGCCCACAAACCTGTGTTCTGTAAGTTTTTGTGGCTGTAAAAAAGTTAATTATATGAGTCTGTTATGAGGAGATTCTGAGGTGTGATAGTAGATGTTGTTGGGACAGATGAACACACCTTACCTTTTTAATCTAGGTATAACATGGTATACTTTGAGAGCTACCTGCTCTGATTCTGACCTAATAGTTTTAGCTAGTTTGTATCAAAGACCTGTTGATATAAGCTGAGTTTGGAGCTTTTCTTTTGTATTATTGCCTTTAGGGTTGCCAGATTTAGAATAAAACTAAAAACAAAATTTGGGACATACTTATACCAAAAAAATTATTCATTGTTTATCTGAAATTCAAAATTTTAAATGGGCATCTTGTATTTTACTTGGCAACCCTATCTATACTTCTGTATACTCACCATACTGTCTAGCAGTTGTTAATTTGCCTCCCTTGCTAGAGGAGGCAGTTTTTGAAATCTGGCCTGGATCTTATTTATTTCAGAATTTCTCCTGCCTAGAAATATCTGAAACATAAAAGACCTAAAAAAGTGTTTGTTGAATGAATGAATGACTAAGTGGATGGATGGTTTCCTTATTCATACTGCTACAATTTCTAACTACACAGTATTACCGTAGCATACAGACCACGTATTCTGATCAGAATACAACCATCAACAACATTAGAAATCAATAACAAAAAGATAAGAAAAGAATCCATTAGGAACATTTAAGACACACTTATGAATATTTCATAGGAAAAAAACATAATAAAAAATGTAAAACATTTAGAATCAATAGTAAATGCCAAATATCAAAACTTGGGGGATATAACTGACATAGTACTTACTGAGATACAGTAATCTGTCCTTACCCAAGACCCCCAGTGGTGCCTGAACCCTCAGATAGTACTGAACACTATATATGCTATGCTCTTCTCTATGCATACATACTTATGATAAACTTTATAAATTGTGCACAGAAAGAGATTACAGCAATAACTAATATTAAAATGGAGCAGAAGTAACAATGTACTGTAGTAAAAGTTATGTGAAATAATGGTTTCTTAAAGCAAGTACTGTGATACTCTGATATAGTTGGTATGTTATGGAGGTGGCTAATAAGTGCCTATTAGGCAGGTGGCATACATAATGTGGACATGCTGGACAAAGGGATGTTTCCCATCTTGAGTGGGAGAGAGTGGGATGGCACAAGATTTCATTATGCTATTCAGAATGGTATGTTAATTGAAAACTTATTGTTTGTTTCTGGGATTTTTCATTTAATATTTCCATACTGTGGTTGATCTTGAGTCACTGAAGCCACAGAACATGAAACCATGGATAAGGGGGACTACTGTATAATCTTAAATGCAGTCATTAGAAATCAAAAGGATTTAAAACAGAAATTGTATCTCCAAGAAGATGGAATAAACATGCTTTTCTCTATTCCTCCCACTAAGTACAGCTACAAATCTTAGACATTATATGTAAAACAAACATGAGAGACTGAAAGGTGGAGAGAAGGAAATTTGAGACTGAGAAATTACACAGTGGTGAGGTCCTGGGTTTTCTTTTTGCTTATATGTCCCAGATTTGAGGCTGAGGAAGCCAGCAACCTGGAAACCCTAATGGTGCAAACCAAAAAGTCCAACAGAAATCTGCTGTCTCTAACCAAAGACCAGGAAAGGGGCAGTCTAGAAAGACAGGAAGCTTTTAGACAGCAACGCTCTACTTCAGTCAAATGTCACAGAAAGAAACTGTGGTCCCCCCCACCTCCAATCTAAGTGGGGAACCTAGACTTTCACTCTCATAAAGCTGAAAATTAGGTGCCCCAATACCCTAGCTAGGTGGTGTCAGAAAAGATCCAGTAGGGAGCTAGGACTTCTATGCCTTCTGGTAATGAGCTCCCTTTTCCACCATATGGTTTTAGTGGAGAGCACATGGAGAATCCAGACTTCTGCCCCAATCTGGTAGTAACAAGGTGCTCCTCTATTCCCCACTGGGATGGTGTCATAGGAGACTTAGTGTCGGGTCAAGACTTCCACTGAACACTATGTATACTAGTGGTAATGAGTCTACACCACTGTGGTATCAGTGGAGAACAGCAAGGAACCAGATCTCCCATTCCCCCTCAGCAGTAAAGAGCAGCTCTCCACTCAGGTATGGAGGCTGAGTGGGGAACCTATACTTCTGTCTCCACCTGGCAATAATGAGGCAGTGTCCCTCCTGTTCCTCTGTTGGAGTGCTGTAAAAAACCCAGCTAAAAGAGACAGTTTAAGTAAGATCCAGAGTTTCAAAATGTAATACAAAAAGTCCAGGTTTCACTTGAAAAATCACTCATCATATCAAGAACTGGAAGTCCTCAAAGTGAATTTAAAAAGACAATCAGTACATTCATACCAAAGTGAGAGGTATGTTAGAGTTATTAGGCAAAGATTTTAGAGAAGCCATGATTTAAAAAAATGCTTCAATGAGCAATTGCAAAACATGCTGGAAACAAATGAAAAAGATAGAAATACTCAGAAGAGAAATAGAAAGTCTTTGAAAAAAATATATTTAAAGAAAAACCTAATAGAAATTTTAGAACGGAAAAATATAATAACCACTATGAAAAGCTCAGTGAATGGGCTCAACAGCAGAATGGAGGTACAGAGGAAAGAATCAGTGAATTGGAATATAGAACCATAGAAATTACCCAATCTGAGTAATTTAGAGGAAATAGACTAAAAAAAAAAATGAACCAAGTCTCATAGGTCTGTGGGACTATGACCAAATATCTTAAAAGTATCATTGGAGTCTGAGAGGAGAGGGAAAGAGGGTGGAGCTACAAGTAAAGCCTGAAAACTCCCCAAATTTGGCCAGAGACTTAAGTCTATAGATTCAAGAAGCTGAGCTAACTCTAAATAGGTTATACTCAAAAAAATTCATACCAAGAAATATGAAAATTAAAGGTATAGAAAAAATTTGAGAGCAGAGGAAAACAATTAAAATGGCATAAATTTAAATAAATAAATAAATAAATAATAAAATGGCATCAATTTCACCTGGTCAGCATGGCTCAGCTGTTGAATGTTGACCCAGGAACCAAGAGATCACTGGTTCAATTTCTGGTCCCGGGTTGCAGGCTTGATCCCCAACAGGGGACATGCAGGAGGAAGCCAATCAATGATGTGTCTCCTATTTCTCTATTCCTCTCCCTTCTTCTCTCTAAAAATAAATTTTTAAAAAGTCATCAATTTCTCATCAGAAACCATGGAGGACCGAAGAAAATGGCATAATATTTCTGAGGTGATAAATGAAAAGAACTGTCCACCCAGAAACCAATGCCCAGAGAAAAGCTATGAAGGAGAAACCTAGACTTTCTCAGATGAAAGAAAACGAATACTGTAATATGTCACTAGCAGAACTAGCCTAAAAGAATGCTGTAAGACGTTATCTAAACAAAAAGGAAATGTAAAAGAAAGCACTAGGAACACCAGGAAAAAAGAGAATATGGTAAGCAAAAAAAATTGGATAAATAAAGCAAGCTTTCCTTCTTGAATTTTCTAAATTGTGTTCAACAGTGGAAAGAAAGTATAAGACTATCTGACGTGGTTCTAAATGTATATTGAGAAAACATTTCATGAAGTTATAAATAGGGAAGGCAAAGGTACATAAAAGGAGGTAAATTTTCTATATTTCATTTGAACTAGTGCAATAATGAAATATGGACTGTAATAAGTAATGATATAGTTTAATACCCAGAGCAACAACTAAAAAATCTATACAAAGAGATATATTCAAATGTATTACTGATAAATCACAATGGAATTCTTTAAAAATATTCAAGTAACCCACAGGAAGGTAGAAGAAAAAAAGAGAGAGAGAGAAATGGAAAAGAGGACAAACAAAAAAAGCCCATCAGACTTAAACCCTAATACATTAATAATTACATTGTTATTTCTGCAGGATTACAGAGTGAATAAAAAAATGACCCAACCATATAAGAAACTCAAAACAGAACTATATAGTCAAGTAAAAAGTAAAAAGATAGAAAAAGATATTTCATGCATACACTAATCAAAACAAAGTAGAAGTGACTACACTAGCATCAGATAAAGCAGACATAGCAAAGAAAATAACCAGAGACAGAGAAGTTCATTACATAATGGTAAAAGGGTAAATCCACCAAAAGGACATAGCAATTCTAAGTAGGAGTGTAACAAATAACAGAGCTGCAAAATATGTGAAGCAAAACGGATAAAACTGAAAGGCAGAATAGACAACACAATTATAGTTGGAGATGTAAACATCTTTCAACAATTTATAAAATAATTAGAAAAATCAGCAAGGATATAGGAAAACTCAACAGTACCATCAATCAACTAGGTCTAATCAATACTTATAGAACACCCAACAATAGCAGACTATACAGTATTGCAAAAACCCACACAACATAAGCCAAAACCATATCCTGGCTCATAAACTTAACAAATTTAAATGGATGAAAATATGTCAAATGTGTTCTCTGACAATAATAGTATCATAGTAGAAATCAATAATAGAAAGATAATAGAAAACTCTTTAAACACTTGAAAACTAAAATTGCACCCTGACTGGTTTGGCTCAGTGGATAGAGCGTCAGCCTGGGGACTGGAGGATCCCAGGTTCGATTCCAGTCAAGGGCATGTACCTTGGTTGCAGGCACATCCCCAGTGGGGGGTGTGCAGGAGGCAGCTGATCGATGTTTCTCTCTCATCGATGTTTCTAACTCTCTATCCCTCTCCCTTCCTCTCTGTAAAATATCAATAAAATATATTTTCAAAAAAAAAGAAAACTAAAATTGCACTTTTAAATAATCCAATGGTCAAAGAGGAAGTCTCAAGGGAAATTAAAAATATATACTATTGAACTGAATGGAGATAAAAATACTACATATTAAAATTTGTCAGACATAGCTAAAGCATTGCTGAGAAAATTTATAGCACTAAATGCATACATTAAAAAAGAACATTTTAAAACCAATAAGCTCTCATTTCAAGAATCAAGAAAAAAAAAAAAAAGCAAGAGAAACCCAAAGCAAACAGAAGAAAATAATCAAGATAAAATCAGCAATCAATGAAATGGAAAAAGAAAAATAGGGGAAATCAATGAAGTAAATAGCTGGTTATTTGAAAACATCAAATTCAACAAATCTCTAGGGAGGGAGGAGAGAGAGAGAGAGAGAGAGAGAGAGAGAGAGAGAGAGAGAGAGAGGAGAAGAGAGAGAGGAGAGGAGAGGAGAGAGAGGAGAGGGGAGGGGAGAGGAGAGGAGAGGAGAGGGAGCGGAGGGGAGGGGAGGGGAGGGAAGGGGAGGGGAGGGGAGAGGAGAGGAGGGGAGAGGAGAGGAGAGAGAGGAGAGGAGAGGAGAGGAGAGGAGAGAGAGGAGAGGACAGGAGAGGAGAGGAGAGAGGAGAGGAGAGGAGAGGAGAGGAGAGGAGAGGAGAGAGGAGAGGAGAGGAGAGGAGGGGAGAGGAGAGGAGAGAGAGGAGAGGAGAGGAGAGGAGAGAGAGGAGAGGAGAGGAGAGGAGAGGAGAGAGGAGAGGAGAGGAGAGGACAGGAGAGGAGAGGACAGGAGAGGAGAGGACAGGAGAGGAGAGAGAGGAGAGGACAGGAGAGGAGAGGAGAGGAGAGGAGAGGAGAGGAGAGGAGAGGAGAGGACAGGAGAGGAGAGGACAGGAGAGGAGAGAGAGGAGAGGAGAGGACAGGAGAGGAGAGGAGAGGAGAGGAGAGGAGAGGACAGGAGAGGACAGGAGAGGAGAGAGAGGAGAGGACAGGAGAGGAGAGGAGAGGAGAGAGAGGAGAGGAGAGGACAGGAGAGGAGAGGAGAGGAGAGGAGAGGAGAGAGAGGAGAGGAGAGGACAGGAGAGGAGAGGAGAGGAGAGGAGAGGAGAGGAGAGGAGAGAGAGGAGAGGAGAGGAGAGGAGAGGAGAGAGAGGAGAGGAGAGGAGAGGAGAGGAGAGAGAGGAGAGGAGAGGAGAGGAGAGAGAGGAGAGGAGAGAGAGGAGAGGAGAGGAGAGGAGAGGAGAGGAGAGGAGAGAGAGGAGAGGAGAGGAGAGGAGAGAGAGGAGAGGAGGGAGAGGAGAGAGGAGAGGGGAGGGGAGGGGAAGGGAGGGGAGGGGAGGGGAGGGGAGGGGAGGGAAGGGAGAGGAGAGGAGAGGAGAGGAGAGGGGAGGAGAGGGTACAAATGGTGATTAATCAATATTGGGAATGAAATGGAATTAATACAGATGCTGCAGACATAAAGAGGATAGTAAGGAAATATGAACAACTTTACAGACATAAATTTGACAATGAAATGGACCAGTTCCTTGAAAAACACTAACCACAACTCATCCTATATGAAATAAAGTTGGCCTATAACTATTAAGGAAATTGATTTCATAATTAGAAATCTCCAGAACCAGACAGTTTCACTGGAGAATTCTACAAGCTTCTTTTCTCTAGTTACTTTTAAGATACCTCTTTGTCTTTGATTTGTGACAGTTTTATTGTGGTGTATCTTGGAGAGATCTTTTTGAGTTTGTTTTGTGACATGTGAGGTTCATGAACTGGGATATTCAAATTGTTCCCCAAATTTGGAAAGTTTTCAGCCATATTTCTTTTAATAACCTGTCTTTCCCCTTTCTCCCTCTCTTCTGTAACTACAATATTTCACAAATTATTTCTTTTGATGGTATGCTATGATAACATAGGCTTTCTTCACTCTTTTTCATTTTTTTTAAAATAAATTTTTATTGTTCAGATTATTATAATTGTTCCCCTTTTTCCCACCCCATAGCTTCCCTCCACCCGGTTTCCACCCCACCCTCTGCCCTTACCCCCTTCCCCACTGTCCTCATCCATAGGTGTACGATTTTTGTCCAGTCTCTTCCCGCACCCCCCACACCCCTTTCCTCCCGAGAATTGTCAGTCCACTCCCTTTCTATGCCCCTGGTTCTATTATATTCACCAGTTTATTCTGTTCATTAGATTTTTTATTCACTTAATTTTTAGATTCATTTGTTGATAGATATGTATTTGTTATTCATAATTTTTATCTTTATCTTTTTCTTCTTCTTCCTCTTCTTAAAGAATACCTTTCAGCATTTCATATAATACTGGTTTGGTGGTGATGAACTCCTTTAGCTTTTTCTTATCTGTGAAGCTCTTTATCTGCCCTTCAATTCTGAATGATAGCTTTGCTGGGTAGAGTAATCTTGGTTGTAGGTTCTTGCTCTTCATCGCTTTGAATATTTCTTGCCACTCCCGTCTGGCCTGCATAGTTTCTGTTGAGAAATCAGCTGACAGTCGTATGGGTGCTCCCTTTTAGGTAACTAACTGTTTTTCTCTTGCTTCTTTAATATTCTTTCTTTGTCTTATGCTCTTGGCATTTACATTATGATGTGTCTTGGTGTGGTCCTCTTTGGATTCCTTTTATTTGGGGTTCTGTGCGCTTCCTGGACTTGTAAGTCTATTTTTTTCACCAGGTGGGGTAAGTTTTCTGTCATTATTTCTTCAAATAGGTTTTCAGTATCTTGCTCTCTCTTCTTCTGGCACCCCCATAATTCGGATGTTGGTACGCTTGAAGTTGTCCCAGAGGCTCCTTACACTATCTTCATATTTTTGGATTCTTTTTTCTTTTTGCTTTTCTGGCTGAGTGTTTTTTGCTTCTTTGTATTTCAAATTTTTGACTTGATTCTTGCAATCCTCTAGTCTGCTGTTGGATCTCTCTATATTATTTTTTTATTTCAGTCAGTGTATGCTTAATTTCTAGTTGGTCCTTTTTCATATCCTCGAGGGTCTCACTAAATTTATCAGCCTTTTCTAGAAAATGCTTGAAAAACCTTATAACCGTGGTTTTGAACTCTGTATCCAGTCATTTGCTTTCCTCCATTTCTTTCATTTGTGACCTGTTTCTTTGTCTCTGCATTTTGGTTGCTTTCCTGAGTTGAAAGTGTGGCTTTGTGTGCTAGGTGTCTTATAGGGCCCAATGGCTCAGCCTCTGCACTTACCTGAGGTGGACACTCTTGGTGCACCCCTTTGTGGGCTGTGTGCACAGTCCTGTTGTAGTTAAGCCTTGATTGTTGTTGGTATCACTGGGAGGAATTGACCTCCAGGCCAATTGGCTGTGAGGATCAGCTGTGTCTGTGCCAGGAGAACTTCTGTGCTGGAGACACTCTTATGAGGCAAGACTTGCTTCAGTGGGACTTTGGTGCTCACTGAGTCTGCCCCTGAGTGTGTCCCTTATGGATGTGAGGAGTTGTAATCTGGATGGTCCCAATCTGACCCCTGGGTACACTGGCCCTTGGATCTCCAAAGAGGTGCTAATTTAGCCTCTGCCTGAGGCCATCCAGCAGGAACTACAGAGAGATCTGCAGATTCCTCTTCTTCCTTTGGGTTTTGGAGGTGCCCAGATGAGGCCCAGCTGTGAAGCAATGCAAGCTGCTGTGGAGCCTTGGGCCTTCTTTTGGATGTTTTGTGTCTCACTGATTCAGCTGCAGTTTGTTAGGTAAGTTTAGAATTCAAAGGACCAGGCCATTCATATGCAAAAGCCTCTGTGCTCAGCTTGGATGGGGCGGAGTCTCAGGGTGGAGCAAACAACAATGTCTTTGTGGGGCGGGATCTAAGGTGGGAGCAAACAGCAATGGCTTCCCATCAGTCCTGCCCTAAGAGGCCCCTGGGTCTCAGTGTCCTGCAGTATTCGCTGCAAGCACCTCTGAGAGAAAGTCGCCCTCGAGTTTCGCCCGCTGCCAGACAGTCCAGTTTCTCCCCGAATGAGTCTGGGTCCCCAGAGTCTCTGAACTGGAGTTCAGAGCAGTCAGAAGCTTTTGTCTCCCTCCCGATTGAGAAAGCCAGATGTGTACTCAATTGCCAGCCCTCTCTGTGCGTCCTTACCTCTGCCTTCTGCAGCTCCTGTGAGTCTCAGTGTGCTTTTCTCTTTCCTTCTAGTTGTAGAATTTCCACTCAGCGAGCCTTCCTGTGGTTCTGGATGATATCTGTTTTATCTTTTAGTTGTAGTTTTGAAATTGTTGTGGGAGGCAGCAGTTCCGGTGTTTACCTATTCCGCCATCTTGGTTTCTCCTCTTTTTTGTTTTTTAATCTTTGTTCTTCTCTAACTGGATAATTTCAATGTTAACTGTTTTCTAACTCACAGGTTCTTTCTACTGCTTGAGTCATTCTTCTGTTGGTGCTGTCTATAGCATTTTTCATTTTATTCATTGTACTCTTCAGCTCCAGAATTTGTTAGGTTCTTTTTTAAAAATATATTTTTATTGATTTCAGAGAGGAAAGGAGAGGGAGAGAAAGATAGAAACATCAATGATGACAGAGGTTCATTGATCAGCTGCCTCCTGCACACCCTCCACTAGGGATCAAGCCTGAAACCCGGCATATGTCCTGACCTGCAATCGAATCATGACCGCCTGGTTCATAGGTCAATGCTCACCCACTGAGCCATGCTTGCTGGGCTGTTTGGTTCTTTATATGATTTCTATCTCTTTTTCAAACTTCTCATTTTTTTCATGCATTCTTCTCTGCGTTTCCTTGAATTGTCTTTCTGTGTTTTTCTTGAACTCATTGAGTTCCCTTAAAATTTATATTTTGAATTATTTATTTGGTAATATGCAGGTCTACGTCTTTGGGGTCAGTTCTTGGGAGATTACTGTGATCCTTTTGTGGTTTCATTTTTCTTTGACTTTTTAATATTCCTTGTGGTTTTGCGTTGCAGTCTTTGCATTTGAAGTAGCAGTCACTTCCTCCAGTCTTTGCTTACTGCCTTCAGAAGAGTGAAATACCTTCCATTTGCCCTGCTAGGGATTCTGAGGCTTTCTCAGACCTTCTATGGACATTCATGCTTCTTACACCCTCTTGTGGCAGAATTTTAAAATGTGTTTGGATTCTCTCTCTCTCTCTCTATCTCGATATATTTTTATTGATTTCAGAGAGAGGAAGGCAGAGGCATAAAGAAATAGAAACATTGCCCTAACTGGTTTGGCTCAGTGGATAGAGCATCGGTCTGCGGACTAAAGGTCCCCAGGTTTGATTCCAGTCAAGGGCACATGCCTGGGTTGTGGGCTCTATCCCCAGTAGGGGGCTAGCAGGAGGCAGCCAATCAATGATTCTCTCTCATCATTGATGTTTCTCTCTCTCTCTCCCTCTCCCTTCCTCTCTGAAATCAATAAAAATATATTAAAAAAAGAAAGAGAGAGCTCATAGGGAGCCAGACACTGCATGGAGGATGTATGTGTGTGTGAGGCACATGGAATATTGGGGGTGCCCATGGGCTAGTTTTGGGATCCAAAGGCAAGGCACCCCCAACAGCGGGGTGGGTGGGCTTCCTGATGGAGTCCATGATACAATTTGTAGGATCCATATCTCTTTAATGTTCTCTAGGCATCCTATCTGCCACTGTCCCAGATTGTTCCTTCCTCCCTCCCTACCTCCACCCCGGGTGATGCAGCTCATGTTTAGTAGTCTGGATACGACAAGAGAGAAACTGGCCCATGTGGCAGCATCCTGTACAGATGGGGAAATGGGTGCTCATTCACACACTCTAGCTTTCCTTCATAGGAGCAATCATGGGCAAAGAAGATCTCTCTTGGCTCTGAGTTGTGCTGCCTTGGGGATGGAGGATGCAACTAAAGTCAAACTGCTCTTCTTACCTTCTCCAAAACATACAAACTCTCCCCTCCCCTCCTCTCTCTCCCTTCCTTCCTTCCTTCCTTCCTTCCTTCCTTCCTTCCTTCCTTCCTTCCTTCCTTCCTTCCTTCCTTCCTTCCTTCCTTCCTCTCTTTCTTTCTTTCTCAGTGGTATGCTGAAATTTCTCTATTGGGAACCTGTACAAAGGCTCTCTCATCTGTGGGTGATTGTTTAAGGCAGGGGTTTCCAGGGGTTCCTGGACTCCAGGTGAGTGTGGCTGGAGCTGGTTCATGGGCCATTGCAGGGTCCATAGCTGGGACTTAAGTCTGCCTACTACCTGGCACATGGGTATGTGAAACTCCTTCTGAGTTTTTTGAAATGTGGTATTGGATCCCAGAGCTCCTACAAAGGGACTGTTGTCTGTGGATGGATGCCAGTTTTTGATTTTGTTTTTGAGATGAAGAAATCATGAGGTATGTCTTATTCAACAATTTTGCTAAAAAATCAGTTTCTATATTTTATTAAAATTAAGCTGCTATAAATTCAAATTAGAGTGTTTAACTTTAGGATGCTAAATGTAATACCCATGGTAACCACAAAGAAAGCAGCTATAGAATATACACAAAAGAAAATGAGAAAGGAATTTAAACATGTCACTTAAAAAAAAGAAAAAGAAACAACTAAATACAAAAGACAATGAAATGAGGGGCCAAAGTGTTATAAGGCATATAAAAAAAAAAAAAAAAAATAGCACAATAACAGCAACAATTAATCTTACCAATAATTAATTTAGGTATAAATTGATTAAACTATATAATCAAAAGACAAAGATTGGCATCATGGGTAAAAAGACAGGATCCAACTACATACTGTCTAGAAGAGTCTCACTTTAGATCTAAAGACACAATCAGGTTAAAAATGAAAGGATGAAAAAAGATATTTCATGCAAAGAGTAATGAAAAGAGATTTACCATTGCAACAAAAAAATTAAGATACCTAGGAATAAACTTAATCAAGGAGACAAAGGACCTATACTTAGAAAATTTCAGGACATTTAAAAAAGAGATAGAGGAAGACATGAACAAATGGAAGAATATACCATGTTCATGGATTGGTAGAATCAACATCCTTAAAATGTCTATACTACCCAAAGCAATCTATAAATTCAATGCAATTCCCATTAAAATACCAATGGCATACTTCAAAGACCTAGAACAAATTCTCCAAAAATTCATCTGGAATAAAAAAAGACCCCAAATAGCTGCAGCAATCTTGAGAAAGAAGAACAATGTTGGATGGATCACGATACCAGATATCAAGCTATACTACAAAGCCACTGTTCTCAAAAGTGCCTGGTACTGGCACAAGAACAGACATAGACCAGTGGAACAGAACAGAGAACCTAGAGATTGACACAAGCCAGTATGTTCAATTAATATTTGACAAAGGAGGCAAGAGCATACAATGGAGACAAGACAGTCTCTTCAATAAATGGTGTTGGGAAAACAGGACAGATACATGCAAAAAAATGAAAGTAGACCACCAACTTAGACCATACACAAAAATAAACTCAAAATAGATAAAGGACTTAAACGTAAGATGGGAAACCATAAAAATCTTACAAGAAGCCATAGGCAACAAAATAGCAGACATTTGTCGTAGCAATATCTTTATTGATACAGCTCCTAGGGCAATGGAAACTAAAGAGAAAATAAACAAATGGGACTACATCAAAATGAAAAGCTTCTGCACAGCAAAAGAAACCATCAACAAAACAGCAAGAAAGACCACCTCATGGGAGAACATATTTGCCAATGTTATCTCTGATAAGGGTTTAATCTCCAACATTTACCAGGAACTCATACAACTTAACAAAAGGAAGATAAACAATCCAATCAAAAAATAGGCAAAGGACCTAAATAGACATTTTTTGAAAGAGGACATTCAGAAAGCCAAGAGACATGTGAAAACATGCTCAAAGTCACTAATCATCCGAGAGATACAAATCAAAACGACAATGTGGTACCATCTCACACCTGTCAGAGTGGCTATCATCAACAAATCAACAAATGACAAGTGCTGGAGAGGATGCCGAGAAAAAGGAGCCCTCGTGCACTGCTGGTGGGAATGCAAACTGGTGCAGCCACTGTGGAGAACAGTATGGAGTTTCCTCAAAATATTAAAAATGGAACTGCCATTTGACCCAGTAATACCACTTCTAGGAATATATTCCAAGAAACTAGAAACACCAATCAGAAAGGATATATGCACCCCTATGTTCATAGCAGCGCAATTTACAATAGCTAAGATCTGGAAAGAGCCTAAATGCCCATCAGCAGATGAATGGATTAGAAAATTGTGGTACATCTACACAATGGAATACTATGCTGCTATAAAAAAGAAGGAATTCTTACCATTTGCAACAGCATGGATGGATCTGGAGAGCATTATGCTAAGTGAAATAAGCCAGTCAGTGAAAGATAAATATCACATGATCTCACTCATTTATGGTAATAAATGATAATAAAGGACATTACAAATGAACAAAAATAGAGGCAAAGAAGCATTGAACAGACTGTCAGACTACAGCGGGAAGGTAGGGGCAGGGTTGGGGGGGTAAGAGATCAACCGAAGGACTTGTATGCATGCATATAAGCACAACCAACAGACTCAAGACACTGGGGGCAGGAGTATGAGGGCAAGTGCCGAGGTGTAGGGGAAGCCGGGGGCAGGGGGAGGTCAGTGGGAGGTTGGGGGAAAAGACATATGTACTACTATTTGTAATACTTTAAACAATAAAATTTAAAAAATAAAAAGAAAACAAAAAATGAAATAATATTACTCATGAAAAAAAGGTGTGGCTATACTAATATCAGACAAAATTAACTTCAGATAAAAAAATATTATAAGTTAAAATAAGACATTATATATTACCAAAAGATTCAATGCAGCAAGAAAATAAAATATTTATAAATAGTTAAGTACCTAATGACAGACCATCTATAATAATAAAAGTGTAATATGCTAATTAGACTGGACAGAACGACCTTCCAGATGTCATTTCTGACGTCCTTCTGGATGAAGCCGCAGCATCGGGGGCCAAGGCAGAGGCAGTTAGGGGTGATCAGGCAGAGGTGGTTAGGGGCGATCAGGCAGGCAGGTGAGCAGTTAGGGGCAATTAGGCAGGCAGGCAGAGGGGGTTAGGGGTGATCAGGCAGGCAGGCAACTGGTTAGTGGTGATCAAGCAGGCAGATGAGCAGTTAGGGGCAATTAGGCAGGCAGGCAGAGAGGGTTAGGGGTGATCAGGCAGGCAGGCAACTGGTTAGGGGTGATCAGGCAGGCAGGTGAGTGGTTAAGAGCCAGTGGTCCCAGATTGTGAGAGGATGCAGGTCGGGCTGAGGGACCCCCCCAACTCCACGCACAAATTTCATGCACCAGGCCTCTAGTTAAAATATGTAAAGCAAAAACTGACAGAATTGAAAGGAGAAATGGATAGTACTACAACAGTAGTTGGGGACTTCAGATATCTCACTCATAGTAATAGAACAACCAGATAGAGGATAAGTAAAGAAATAGGGAACTTAAACAATACAATAAACTACTTAGATCTAAATGACATACAGAACACTTTACCCAACAAGCACAGAATACATTTCTCAAGTGCACATGGGATATTTCAAGTACAGACCATATGTTGGGCTGCATATTGAGTCTTAATACATTTAAAAAGATAACTTACAAAGCATCTTCTACAAATACAGTGTCATAAAGTTAGAAATCAATAACAATAGAAAACTGAAAAATTCACAAAATTGTGAAAATTAACACACTTTTAAACAAATGGTTTAAAGAAGAAATCACAAGGAAAGTTATAAAATGGAAACACAACATACCAAAACTTAGGAGATGTAGCAAAAGTGGTGCTAAGGGGGACATTGATAGCTCAAGAAGCTAACATTAAGAAACAAGAAAGATCTCAAATCAACAATCTAACTTTTCAACTTAAGGATGTAGGAAACGAAGAACATGCCCCTTCCAGATGTCATTTCTGACGTCCTTCTGGATGAAGCTGCAGCATCGGGGGCCAAGGCAGAGGCGGTTAGGGGTGATCAGGCAGAGGTGGTTAGGGGCGATCAGGCAGGCAGGCGAGTAGTTAGGGGCAATCAGGCAGGCAGAATGGTTGGGGTGATCAGACAGGCAGGGGGCTAGGGGTGATTAGGCAGGCAGGCGACTGGTTAGGGGTGATCAGGCAGGCAGATGAGCAGTTAGGGGCAATTAGGCAGGCAGGCAGAGGGGGTTAGGGGTGATCAGGCAGGCAGGCAACTGGTTAGGGGGTGATCAATGTCCCCCTTAGCACCACTTTTGCTACATCTCCTAGCTGGTTTGGCTCAGTGGATAGAGCGTCTGCCTGTGGACTGAAGGGTCCCAGGTTCAATTCTAGTCAAGGGCATGTACCTTGGTTGCAGGCACATCCCCAATAGGGATGTGCAGGAGGCAGCTGATCTATTCAATTTTGTGAATTTTTCATCTCTCATCGATGTTTCTAACTCTCTATCCCTCTCCCTTCCTCTCTGTAAAAAATCAACAAAATATAAAAAAATAGAAAACATTTTAAAAAAAGAGAGACTAAGGGACATTAACTAATTACAATGTATGAACCTTACAAGCAAACTGTAAAAAAATGCTATTGAGAGACATGAGGTTGAATAAAAGAAAAGGAGTACCATGTTCTTAGACAGGCATGCTCAACATTATAAAGATGTCATTTCCACTAAACTTATCTGTAAGTTTAATGTGATTTATAGAATCTGCTAACATTATATATATATATATATATATATATATATATATATATATATATATATATCTTTTTTAAATTACAGAGTTGTCACAGAAAATAATCGCTAAGGTAGTCCAGTATTTTCCACCAATAATGATGCCTTCTTGGGGGTCACATTCATTTCTCTTAAATTTCTTTGATAATGCACTGCTTATTGCATCTCAGTTATCTGATAAATGCACTAGACATGTTCTCATTTCTTTGTTTTGATTCTCCTAGTAACTATGACTGAAGTTTTACCAAAGGAAAAGAAACAGAAAGATGAGAAGACCTTAATCCTTGGTCAAGCTGTGGTGGACCTTCTTCCTTTAGTGGAAGGTGAGATGTATGATTTGCTCAAAAGCAGATATAGCAAACTCCATAAAATTTAACTCCAGTGAAATGCAAAAAATCAGCCTCACTGAATTTGAGGGATTTGATGAAAAGATGAGCACATTTATCTTTGCCTAGCCCTTCCTTTTTTGGCTTGACTTGGTCTTCTTTTTACAGGAGAGAGTTCATTTGAAACAATCATCCCACTGCACCCTGTTCCAGGCTCTCCCTTAGAGCCTCTTCAACCAGGTGTTAAGGTAATCGAAGTTTTAACTGTCAACATTTCAGCCTGCCATTCAGTCTAACAAATCTGTCTGGTATTAAGGTTCAATTCAGTTGAGTCCAAATTATCAGGCACCTTCTTTTTACAGGCACATATAGTGCTAGGTTCTGGGAAACAAAGATAAATAAGGCAAAGTCCTAGTTTAGGAGTCCATAATCTACATATTATTGATTTTAACCCAGTGTGATTAAATGGTGGGCCAAGGCACCTGGGCACAGAATAGGTATCGGTTACTTTGCCCAGGTACCTAAGGTAGATATAGGGAAGGCTAAACCGTGGAAATGCCTCTTGAGCTATGTCTTGATGGATTAAATAGTACATGAATGCAGGTAACATACTTTCTGGCATGGTAACCTGCCTCTGGTTATTGGAGTAGGGGAAGCATGGATTGGTAGGATGTGTCACTGGTTTGTCTTGACTGTATCTTGATGGGATCAGTAGCGTCTGGGGGCACTATTTGCCACTCTGGTGCTGGTGCACTCACTCTCAGCAGATACTATAGCTGCCTTCTGTTTTGACAACCAAAGGAGAAAGGAGGGCACAACTGATCCAATTATTCTGACTGCAGTTCTCCAATTAACCCAACTGTAGGCCCCTTTCTGCTTCTTGTTGATTCTAACCTTGGAGCTGCCACAATCCACTCCTGTATCTGCTGTGGTCTTCTTATTTTAGGATGTGATTGGTTTCTTTTGTTTTTGTTTCTGTGTGTGTGTATTTGCTTTTGTTTTTAGATCTGATTTAATTTGATTTCTATCTTTCAATGATTCCTAAAAACATATAGTTTAGTGATGGCATTTCTTTTTTTAAAATATATTTTTATTGATTTTAGAGAGGAAGGGAGAGGGAGAGAGAGATAGAAACATCAATGATGAGAGAGAATCATTGATTGGCTGCCTCCTGCACGTCCCCCACTGGGGATCAAGCCTGCAACTTGGGCATGTGCCCTTGACTGGAATCGAACCCAGAACCCTTCAGTCCGTAGGCTGACGCTCTATCCACTGGGCCATATTTCTTGTTTTCTGGGGTTATTATAACCTTATCTTTTAATTGGATATCCTATGTAACAAAAGCCTAATATGCAAATTGACTGAACGGTGGAACAATTGGTGGAACAACTGGTCACTATGATGTGCGCTAACCACCAAGGGGCAGATGCTCAATGCAGGAGCTGCCCCCAGCCTGCAGGGCCCAGGCCAGCCAAGGTGGGTGCCAGCGGGGGGGCCCCCAATCACCCCACTGGTCGCCCCACAGATCAGCCCTATTCGCTGGCCAGGCCTAGGGACCCTACCTGTGCATGAATTTCATGCACAGGGCCTCTAGTAAAGATATAATTCAGTATCTATCTGTCATTTCATGTGATTTGTGCTGGAAAGAGGTATATATATATGAGCTCAGTCTGACTTCTTTGGTTCAGTCTCACAGCCTATGTACTGTTGGTTTTCCTTAGGTACCTATAGAAGAAAAGTTAGTCAAATGGATTGTCAGTCCTCATGACCTTTGCTCATAATAATACTGTTTACATGTTTTATATATTCAAAGAAAAAAATATATGACAGTTAATTTCCATTTGCTTGAGAGTTCAGTTCTCACTAATTTTATATTTAAGCAAGATTCCGAGACTAAAATTGTATAAAACCTGCACTTGGAAAGGAGATTCCAGTTTACCTTCCAATATTCCCTGTCTTGATTAATACAAGTTAGAAATCTTACGGACATTTACTTCTCTTCTCAGAGACATATTGACCAGAGGTGTCAGATTCTTCAGTGACTCTTTCTTAAAATCTTTCCTTCCTTTGGTGTTCTGATTTCCTACTCACTTACCGTAGCCTTTTCATGTTCCTGCACTAGATCTCTCCTCTGCCTGTCCCTTAAGTACAAAAGGTCTATTCTTGGCCACCAACTGTTCGCTGTGTGCATACTCCTGGGGGTGGTGGGGAGTTATCCATGATTTTAAAAGCCACCAGTATGTTGGACACTTCTAATTCAACAGCTTCAGCTCTCCTGAATTCCGGAATATCAGCCTTTACAGCCACCTGCTGGATTTCTCCAATGATATCACATATCACCTAAAGCTCAACATTCCAAACTAAATTCAGTATCCTCCCTTAAACTTACTCTTGCTTTTATCTTAGTTATTTTGACCAGTGGCATCACCCATTTGTGAAATCATAGGACATAACAGAACCTATGTTACATCCATGACTGCTCCTCCAGACCCTAAGTACAACCAATTTTCAAATCTGTCTCTCACCAAATTCAACCTTTTCTATATCCTAAGCACCTTTGGACTCTGTCTCCTTAGCTTCATTCATACTTTATTGTCTTACTAGAGGCCCATTGTACAAAATTCATGCACTCGGGGGGTGGGGGTTGTCCTTCAGCCTGGCCTGCACCCTCTTGCAGTCCAGGAGCCTTTGGGGGATTTCTGACTGCCGTGGAGGCGGGAGAAACTCCTGCCATTGCTGCTGTGCCTGCCAGCCATGAGCCTAGCTTCTGGCTGAGCAGCGCTCCCCCTGTGGGAGTGCACTGACCACCGGGGGGCAACTCCTGCATTAAGCGTCTGCTCTCTGGTGGTTAGTGCATGTCATAGTGACTGGTCGTTCTGCTGTCAGGCCAAAACCAGCTCTCAGACATCCCTCAAGGGGTCCCAGATTGCGAGAGGGTGCAGGGCAGTGCACGATTGGGGTTCGGGAGGGACAGGAAGTTGGCAAGCCAGGGAGGGACCGTGGGAGGGCTCCAGGTGGTTAGTGCATGTCATAGCGACTGGTCGACTGGTCCGTTGTCTGCCCCCTGGTGGTCAGTGCACATCATAGAGAGGGGTTGAGCGGTCTTAGCATATCATTAGCATATTATGCTTTGATTGGTTGAAAGGCTGGACAACCAGACAGTTAGCATATTAGGCTTTTATTATCCTATTAATAAAAGTCTATGTGGTCATGACACCCTCATGCCATGACACCCTCACACCGTAACGAGCAATCACTAGGAGGCTGCATGAGCAGCAGGTGCGCACAGGAGGATGGGGGCTTGATGCTGCATGCGCAGTGTAGAGGCGGGTCCCGCGGCTCTGGCCTACTTCTTTGGGGCAATCCATCGAGGAACCCCGGGTGGGTGGGCGGGGCCTACCTCTTTGGGGCGATCGATTGTGGGGCTCCTGCACTGTGAGAGGGTACAGGCCAGGCTGGGGGACACCCCCCCCCCCCCAGTGCACGGATTTCATGCACAGGGCCTCTAGTATAGGATAATTGCTCACCTGAAACATTACAAGTAGCCTTGTAACTGCCCTTACTTCCCTCTAGTTCAGCCTTCCCACTCCTTGCAGAGTGACTTAAAAGTGAATATGATCATATCTCTTCCCTAGCTTAGCTCTGTGTGGTTCATAGATTCACCCACTGCTTCCATGGTAAGGTCCAGATTCCTTAGTAGGCTTTGTGATATGAGCCTGCCACTTGTTTAATCTCATCTCTCAGCACTCTCCTCCTTGTGCTTTATCCTAACTAATAAAGAGGGAATATGCTAATTGACCATCACTCTTTCACAAAGATGGCTACACCCACAGCTGAGGCCAAGTTCCCATAAGGAGCCTTAATGAGCAATCAACAGGGACCTGAGGCTACCCCTCCCTGCCCCATGGGGCTTGACAGGGGACCTCAGGCCACACCCCTCACCTGGCAGGGCTTGACAGGAGACCTCAGGCCGTGCCCCCCGCCCTGGCGTCAGGCTGGGGGACCTCAGGCCATGCCCCCCACCAGGTGGGGTTTGACAGGGGACTTCAGGCTGTGCCCCCCTACCTCAGACTGCACCCCCCACCTGGTGGGGCTTGACGAGGGACCTCAAGGTGCACCCCCAGTGCTGGGTCGGGGGAACTCAGGCCACTCCCCCCACCAGGTGGGGTTTGACAGGGGACTTCAGGCCGTGCCCCTCACCCCAGCACCAGGCCAGGGGACCTCAGACAATACCCCCTGCCTGACGGGGCTTGACAGGGGACCTCAGACCGTGCCCCCCCCTCCCCCAGCACTGGGCCAGGGGACCTGTGGCTGCGCCTCCCTGCCTGGTTGGGCTTGACAGGGGACCTCAGGCCATGCCCCCCACCCAGCGGGGCTTGACAGGGGAACTCAAGGTGCACCCCCAGTGCTGGTTCGGGGAAACTCAAGCCGTGCCCCATCCAGTGGGACTTGATGGGGGACCTGAGGCTGCGCCCCCCTCCTGGTGCTGGGCCAGAGGACCGAGGCTGCGCCCCCCCCCTCCCGCGTGGCAGGGCTTGATGGAGCACCTCAGGCCATGCCCCCCACCCAGCGGGGCTTGATGGGGGACCTCAAGGCATGTCCCCCACCCTGATATGGGCTGGGGGACCTTAGGCCATGCCCCCTGTCCTGGTGCTGGGCCAGGGGACCTGAGGCTACGCCCCTTGCCTAGCAGGGCTTGACAAGGGTAGGACTGGCCGGGTCTGGATCTAGCCAAATGGGGGGGGGAGGCGCACAGCCAGGTCTGTGTCTCACACGATTTTGAGGCGCATGTGGGTGGACAGGCACTTGACTCTGGGTCCCGTGGTGTGCCCCAGACTCTTGACAGGAGGAAGGTTTTAATATACATTTTACTAATTTTCTTTCATCTCTGACACTTCTATTATAGAGAAAGGATAAATAGCAATATTAAATTATTTCCTCTAATTAATCCCCTTTTAATGTGCACAGATTTCGTGCACTGGGCCACTGGTATTCTAAAATCCTGAACTACTTACTTACACCTGAACTGAATACAACATGCTGTTTCAATATCACTTTACACAAAACTCTTCTTTTTATTCAGTTATTTTCTCTTTTCTTCCTGTGCTTATTGAGATTCTGAATTCCTGTTCATCTTGTAAAAGTTAATTCAGATGTTACCATTTCTTACTCCTCCCCACCCCAATAATTAATTGTTCACTTCTTCATTGGGCCTTCTGTACAGGTCTTTATCATAAACCATGGAATTATAGCATGAATTCCATGATGAATGAGGCCATGTCTTCTTCATCTTTATATTTCTAGTGCTATAATAAAGTGCCTGACATATAAGTACACATTTTAAACCTACTTTTTATTGTATACTATATAAAAATATCATATATTCATATATGTCTATACCTACATATGGATATATATGTATATATTTGAAAAAATAGTTCTTATTAAAAAGCACTACATTTACCAAATCAGAAATTCTATTGGAGAAATAACTTGGGAATTTCCCATTAGCACGGATACTAAATTCTTTAATAGCAATATTAATTTTTCTTTTTAATATTGACTTCTAAGAAATAAAATGAAAATGAACCAATTCTTGTCTCTTCTCTGTTTTTTTCTTTTTAAAAAAACACTAGTTGTCTTGACTGCCCTACTTGGGTACATTATTAATGTCAAATTCTTGGCGGCCCCTCTAAAAAATTCATTCCTTTTGCTTACTCATGCTGCCAAAAAACAAACACCTTTTTATATTTGAAAAATAACAATATATTAAAGAATATGATTTTCAAATATTTCATAAAACAAAGTTTTTTTAAAAAGCACTACATTTGAATTACAGAATAAACATAAAATATAGACTAGTAAAAAAAGTACCCCAGTCTCACTCACTCATGTGCAACCACTATTAATATTTCAGTATAGAACCTTCCAATTCCTCTTCTGTATGTATTTGTATACATACTTGACCAGCATGGTAGAAGGGAAGCACTCTAGCTTAGGGTCTTTCCTTGGCTCTGTCTCTGTCCAAATAACTAGAGAAAGTTATTTGAATCCTCTGTATGAAATAAACTTGACCATTTTTACCTTGAACAGTGATGTAATATTCAAAGGAGATAAGGAAAATATATTCAAGTGAGATAAGGAGGTCTCTGGCATTTTCAAAATGTTGCTTAATTTTATTTTTGACAGCAGTGTAGTCTTTATGTATTTTAGTTTTAATTCCAGTTTGTTCCTGGGAGCATGCCCATGCAGCATCCACTGATTCTGCCGCCATTTTTATTCTCATCTCCAGCCGTGCAGTCTTCAAGTTAAAGTATCTGTGGCCGAGCCATTATTGACGGCAGCTCAGATCTCAGGAGGAAATTTACTAAAGGTCACGTTGGAGGCTGCCTACTCTGTGCCTGAATCCTTCGTGCCAGCAGGGCCTGTGCAGAACTACATGGTTGGTCTGCAAGTTCCATCAACTGGAGAGGTAAAGCCCTATAGCTACATATTGATATACTAGAGGCCTGGTGCACGATATTCGTGCATGGCGGGGGGGGCGGGGAGGGCGGTGTCCCTCAGCCCGACCTGTACCCTCTCCAATGCAGGAGCCCTTGGAGAGGGTACTGACAGTTGGACATCCCTCTCACAATTTGGGACCTCTGGCTCCTAACCGCTCATCTGCTTGCCTGCCCTAATCACTCTGCATGCTGGCTTGATCCCCCTAACTGCTCTCCCCTGCCAGCCTGATCCCCCTAACTGCCCTCCCCTGGTGGCTTGGATACCCCTAACTGCCCTCCCCTGCCAGCCTGGTCACCCCTATTAACTTTTTAAAAAAATCTTATCCCTTTCACACACAATTGTATTTGACTTCCTTATTGGCTTCTCCCTCTCACACAATTTTTCTCTCTCCTTTATGTAACACTTTTTCCTACTGACTCATCATTTGTAAACTTTTCTTTCCTCATTTCCTACTTCTGTTCCATCATCCTTCTTCCCATCTTTCTCCTACCCTCCCTTCCTCCCCACATTCCTTCTTTCCTTTATCTTTACTCCATTTACTCCCTCCCCTTTTTCTTCCTTCCCACCCTAATTTTTTCTTCACTTCCTCTCTCGGACCTGCTTTGCTCCCTGCCCCATTTCTTCCTTCCCATTCTCCTTTTAAGCTCTACTGCCTCCCCTTTAAAACTTTTCTTCCCTCCCTCTTTCTCTCTCATCCTACCTTTCCCATACACTCTTCTCTACTTACTTCCATTGTTTTAATATCTATCTATCTACCTGCCTAATTATTCACTATCTTTTTTTTCTGACTCCTACTTTTAAAATCTGCCCCCAGTACACAACTATACTTGATTTTCATTATAGCTTCTACAGTTCACTCATACATCCTCTTTCCTTCTTTAACTTTGTTCTCTACTGACTCCTTTATAAAGTTCTTCCCTCCCTCCTTCCCTTCTTCCCCACCTCCCCCCTCCTTTACTCTTTTACTCTTTTTACAGGCTAATTAAAAATTCTATGCTTTTCGTCCTTAGTACTGACTGCTTTCCTCTTTGGGACCTGTAGCCACCTCTGTTTGGGCACTCGGGTCCCTCTTGCACTGGCTTTGAGGGTCTGAGTGATGAAGCAGCTGTGTCTTGCCTATCGTGGCCCACGCCTTCCCCCTCTGAGTTGGGGGAGGGTCCAGCTGGCCTGGGCCGGCATCCAGGGGACCACTGCATTATGTGCACACATGAGCATTCATGCGCACATGAGTCTTTTCTCCTGTTGAGTACTGAAGTGGGGGATGTGGAGGTCTTTCCCACCCTCCAGTGTGCCTGCTTCCATGCCTCGAATGCCTCTCCGTCCACTCCCCTCGTGCTTGCGCAGGCGTGGTTGGGCCCAGCTTGTCCTGGGGGCCATTCCGTCCAGGATGTGAGCCCCCGTCTGGGTTGGACCGGGCAGATGAATGAATGGACAGCTGGAGAAAGCTGCAGCGGCTTCCCTGTGGTGTGAGGGTTGCCTGTGCACTCTCTGTTGTGCCCGGGCCCTTCCTTCATGGTGTTGGGTCCACACCCTCTCGATTTGCATGCATGACCCCTCCCGGGAGTCACCGCTGATGTGTGCACCCCCTGGTTGGCGTCTGCCCATCATGCCCCAAGAACCGTCCTTCTGCCGTGCAGGTGTCCCCTCTCAGCCCCCCCCCCCCCACCTCAGGGGGGGAGTTGGTGGCATCCCTGAGAGAGTGCTCTCGGACGGGGCACGGTATCGTGGGGGTGTTTGTTGTGCACCCGGGAGAAAAAGAGGACTCTGGCACTGGGGGCAGGGAAGCGAGCCTCACACAAGTCCTCACACCTGCTGCTCTGTCAATATGCAAATTGGTTGTTACTGTGACACTGTAACGGACAATTTGCATATTACCTCTTTATTATATAGATATTTAAACTCTCATATGGGCATCTCTTCTTCACCTGCTAAGATTTCATTTAAAGCAGCTCTGCTAATGGCTGAGATTTATTTTAGGCTTAAAAAATAAAGTTTACTTCTGTTTTATAAATAGATGTTTATGTTTATAATTTATATATTATATATAATATAGTATAGATTATATATAATTTATATCAATAAATACTTTATGATGGAAATATGTAAAATATCTTTAAATTGAAAACTTTTGGATGTATTTCTACACAGATTACCTTAGGCATATGTTTTGTGGATTTTGTATAATGTACTTTATATAAAAAACTCCCTCTTGAGACAGAATCCAAGATGGCGGCGTAGGTAAACACCTAAACTGCTGCCTCCTACAACAATTTAAACTGCAACTAAAAGACAAAACGTCTATCACCCAGAACCACGGGAAAGCTGGCTGAGTGGAAGTTCTACAACTAGAAGGAAAGAGAAAAGAGCATTGAGACGTGCACAAGCGCTGAAAAGCTGAGGTACGGAGGCGCGTGATCCGGGCTGGCTGCAGGCGACTGGGTGCGTTGCTTTTTTCAACCCGAACAGAGACAAGCCCCCAATTACTCTGAAATCCTGTCTCTGGGGAGACGCGGGGGACCCAAACTCCTACGGGGAGAAGCTGGACTGTCTGCCAGTGAGGGTGGCTTGCTTGCAGAGCTGCGCGCAGGATTAATTGTTTACTGCACTGGGGCATGGGACTCGCGGATGCCTTTGGAGACTCAGAGCCGGCTAACTAGCAGCCATTGCAGTTTGCCACGCCCTAACCTAGCGAAACCCTGAGGCCCCGCCCTGCACAACCTACAAACCCACCCAAGCTCCAAGCAGCTCAATTAGATAAGAAAGGCCTGCCCTATCACAGCTTAACCTAGCAAACTTGCAGCCTGGGTCAGACAGCTCCAAAACCTCCAAACCCCAAGCAAAGAGGAGAAAACTGCAGCTCTCACTGTAGCTCCTGCTGAGTGGCCTCAGACAGTAGCTGACCTGCACCCCATTGGAGATCCAGAAGCCAGTGTACCTAGTGGTCAGTGTGAGACACCAGATTTCAACTCCTCACATCCATAAGTGACACATTCAAGAGGCAGACTCAGTGAGCACCAAAGCCCCACTGAAACAAGTCCTGCCCCATAAGCGTGTCTTCAGCGCAGCACTTCTTCCATTATAGACACAGGGAGTGCTCACAGCTAATTGGCCTGGAGGTCAATTCCTCCCAGTGTACCAACAGAAATTAAGGCTTAACTACATGAAGACTTTGCACTCAGCCCACAAAGGGGTGTACCAAGAGCGTCCACATCAGGTGATTGGGGAGGCTGAGCTACTGCCCCCTATAGATCACCTACCACACAAAGCTACTCCATCAACACAGGAAAGCAGCCAAAATGTGGAGACAAAGAAACATGTCACGAATGAAAGAAACGGAGGAAAGCAAACTACTGGATGACATAGAGTTCAGAACCACATTTATAAGGTTACTCAAGAATCTTCTTAAAACCGCTGAGAAACTTGAGACCTTCAAGGAGCTTAATGAGAATGCCAAAAAAATGGAAAAGGATCAGTCAGAAATGAAGCATACACTGTCTGAAATAAAGAATATACAGAAACTCAACTGTAGATTAACGTACCCCAAGAATCAAACCAAAGATCTGAAATATGTGGAAACAAAAAACATCCAACCAGAAAAACAAAAAGAAAAAAGAATCCAAAAATATGAAGATAGTGTAAGGAGCCTCTGGGACAACTTCAAGCGAACCAACATCCGAATTTTTGGGGTGCCAGAAGAAGGGAGAGAGCAAAATATTGAAAACCTATTTGAAGAAATAATGACAGAAAACTTTCCCTACCTGGTGAAAGAAATAGACGTACAAGTCCAGGAAGCGCACAGAACCCCATACAAGAGGAATCCAAAGAGGACCACACCAAGACACATCATAATTAAAATGCCAAGGGCAAAAGACAAAGAGAGAATATTAAAAGCAGCAAGAGAAAAACAGTTAATTACCTACAAGGGAGTACCCATACGACTGTCAGCTGTTTTCTCAACAGAAACTATGCAGGCCAGAAGGGAGTGGCAAGAAATATTCAAAGTGATGAACAGCAAGAACCTACAACCAAGATTACTCTACCCAGCAAAGCTATCATTCAGACTTGAAGGTCAGATAAAGAGCTTCACAGACAAGAAAAAGCTAAAGGAGTTCATCACCACCAAACCAGGATTACACGAAATGCTGAAGTGTATCCTTTAAGAAGAGGAAGAAGAAGAAAAAGGTAAAGATCAAAATTATGAACAACAAAATGACATCAAATACATACCTACCAACAAGTGAATCTAAAAATCAAGTGAATGAAAAATCTGAAGAACAGAATGGACTGGTGAATATAATAGAATCAGGGACATAGAAAGGGAGTGGACTGATGATTCTCAGGGGAAGCAGGTGTGAGGGGTGCGGGAAGAGATTGGACAAAAATCTTATTCCTATGGATGAAGACAGTGGTGGGAGGTAAGGGCATGGGGTGGGGTGGGGAATCAGGTGGAGGGGAGCTATGGGGAAAAATAAAAGAGGAACACCTGTAATAATCTGAACAATAAAGATTTATTAAAAAAAAACAAAACTCCCTCTTGGCCTGGCCAGTGTGGCTCAGTTGGTTGGAGTACCATCCTGTACACTTGAAAGGTCACAGGTTCAATTCTCTGTCAGGGCACATACCCAGGTTGCCGGGTTCATCCTTGGTCAGGGTGGGGGCAGGAGGCAACTAATCTCTGTTCACTCACACATCAATGGTTCGTTCACTCTCTCTCTCTCTCCTGTCCTCTCTCTCTAAAGTCAATAAAAGCATGTCATCAGTGAAAATTAAAAAAACAACTTTCCCTTAATTCCAGATTATTTTCTTAGTCCAAATTTCTATAGAATGATTCTGTATGGATCTTCTGAGGCTCTTGATAGAGATTTCCAAACTGCTCACTAAAAGGGTATACTTAGTTAATACTCCCGCCTATTGTATTGCCACTTTAAATTTTCTGTATTGAACCCTCCAATTCCTCTTCAGCATTTTACATCCCATCAGCTGTGCACATGGTTCCAATTTCTCCACATCCTTACTAACACTTATTTTCTGTTTGTTTGTTTTTTTAAAATAAAAGACAATGTCACAGGTGTGAAGTGGCATCTCCTTGTGGTTTTGATTTGCATTTCCAAATGATTAATGATTTTGAACATCTTTTCATGTGCTTAATGGCCATTTGTTTTTTTGTGTTTTTTTTGGTGAAGATTTTTTATTTTTATTTTTATTTTTTAAATAAATCTTTATTGTTCAGATTATTACAGGTGTTCCTCTATTTTTTCCCCCATAGCTCCCCTCAACCTGATTCCCCACCCCACCCCATGCCCTTACCCCCTGCCACTGTCTTCATCCATAGGAGTAAGATTTTTGTCCAATCTCTTCCCGCACCCCTCACACCTGCTTCCCCTGAGAATCGTCAGTCCACTCCCTTTCTATGTCCCTGATTCTATTATATTCACCAGTCCATTCTGTTCTTCAGATTTTTATTCACTTGATTTTTAGATTCACTTATTGGTAGGTATGTATTTGATGTCATTTTGTTGTTCATAATTTTTATCTTTACCTTTTTCTTCTTCTTCCTCTTCTTAAAGAACACCCTTCAGCATTTCATGTAATCCTGGTTTGGTGGCGATGAACTCCTTTAGCTTTTTCTTGTCTGTGAAGCTCTTTATCTGACCTTCAAGTCTGAATGATAGCTTTGCTGGGTAGAGTAATCTTGGTTGTAGGTTCTTGCTCTTCATCACTTTGGATATTTATTGCCACTCCCATCTGGCCTGTATAGTTTCTGCCGAGAAATCAGTTGACAGTCGTATGGGTACTCCCTTGTAGGTAATTAACTGTTTTTCTCTTGCTGCTTTTAATATTCTCTCTTTGTCTTTTGCCCTTGGCATTTTAATTATGATGTGTCTTGGTGTGGTCCTCTTTGGATTCCTCTTGTATGGGGTTCTGTGTGCTTCCTGGACTTTTACGTCTATTTCTCTCACCAGGTAGGGAAAGTTTTCTGTCATTATTTCTTCAAATAGGTTTTCAATATTTTGCTCTCTCCCTTTTTCAGGCACCCCAAAAATTCGGATGTTGGTTCGCTTGAAGTTGTCCCAGAGGCTCCTTACACTATCTTCATATTTTTGGATTCCTTTTTCTTTTTGTTTTTCTGGTTGGATGTTTTTTGTTTCCTCATATTTCAGATCTTTGGTTTGATTCTTGGGGTACGTTGATCTACAGTTGAGTTTCTGTATATTCTTTATTTCAGACAGTGTATGCTTCATTTCTGACTGATCCTTTTCCATTTTTTTGGCATTCTCATTAAGCTCCTTGAAGGTCTCATCAAGTTTCTCAGCGGTTTTAAGAAGATTCTTGAGTAACCTTATAAATGTGGTTCTGAACTCTATGTCATCCAGTAGTTTGCTTTCCTCCGTTTCTTTCATTCATGACATGCTTCTTTGTCTCCACATTTTGGCTGCTTCCCTGTGTTGATGGAGTAGCTTTTTGTGGTAGGTGACCTATAGGGGGCAATAGCTCAGCTTCCCCTATCACCTGATGTGGACGCTCTTGGTACACCCCTTTGTGGGCTGAGTGCAAAGTCTTGGTGTAGTTAAGCCTTAATTGCTGTTGGTACACTGCGAGGAATTGACCTCCAGGCCAATTAGCTGTGAGCACTCGCTGTGTCTATAATGGAAGAAGTGCTGCGCTGAAGACACGCTTATGGGGCAGGACTTGTTTCAGTGGGGCTTTGGTGCTCACTGAGTCTGCCTCTTGAATGTGTCACTTATGGATGTGAGGAGTTGAAATCTGGTGTCTCACTCTGACCACTAGGTACACTGGCTTCTGGATCTCCAGTGGGGTGCAGGTCAGCTACTGTCTGAGGCCATCCAGCAGGAGCTACAGTTTTCTCCTCTTTGCTTGGGGTTTGGAGGTTTTGGAGCTGTCTGACCCGGGCTGCAAGTTTGCTAAATTAAGCTGCGATAGGGCAGGGCTTTCTTATGTTAAATACGCTGCTTGGAGCTTGGGTGGGTTTGTAGGTTGTGCAGGGCGGGGTCTCAGGGTGTCACTAGGCTAGGGCGTGGCAAACAGCAATGGCTGCTAGTTAGCCGGCTCTGTGTCCCCTACGGCGTCCCGGAGTCCCGTGCCCCAGTGCAGTAAACAATTATTCCTGCGCGCAGCTCTGCAAGCAAGCCACCCTCACTGGCAGACAGTCCAGCTTCTCCCCGTAGGAGTTTGGGTCCCCCGCGTCTCCCCAGAAACTGGATTTCAGAGTAATCAGGGGCTTGTCTCCCTTTGGGTTGAAAAAAGCAACGCCCGCCGCCAGCCCGGATCATGCGCCTCCGTACCTCAGCTTTTCAGCGCTCGTGCACATCTCAATGCTCTTTTCTCTTTCCTTCTAGTTGTAGAACTTCCACTCAGCCAGCTTTCCTGTGGTTCTGGGTGATAGACGTTTTGTCTTTTAGTTGAATTTTTGAAATTGTTGCGCGAGGCAGCAGTTTAGGTGTTTACCTACGCCGCCATCTTGGATTCTCCCTCCATTTGTATTTTTTTGGTGGTCGGGGCGATGTATATTAAAGTCCTTTGCCCATTCTTGAATCATTTTTGTTCTTGTTGAGTCTTTGGAGTTCTCTGTATATTTTAACTATTAATCCCTTATCAGGTATGTAATTTGCAAATATTTTCTCCCACTCTATGGGTTATCTTTTTTACTCTGTTGTATCTTTTTTATTTTATTAAACGTATTACTGTGACATTGGTTAATAAGGTCATATAGGTTTCAAGTGTACATTTCTATAATACATGCTCTGCATATTGCATTGTGTGCTCACCAATCAAAATCAAATCATCTTCTGTCACCATATATTTGACTCCTTTACCTAATACTACCCCCTCACCCTCTTCCCTCTGGTAGCCACAATACTGTTGTCTATCTGTGTTTATGAGTTTCAGTTTTATATCCCACATATGGATGAAATCATATGGTTCTTAGCTTGTTCTGACTGTCTTATTTTGTTTAGCACATATTGTCAAGGTTCATCCATGTTGTTGCAACAGGCAGTATTTCATCTTATGGCTGAGTAGTATTCCGTAGTACATATGTACCATATCTTCTTTATTCAATTATCTATTGAAGGACACTTTGTCTATATGTCTTGGTCACTGTGACTAATACTACAATGAACATAAAGGCACATAAATCTTTGCAAATATATATTTTCTAGTTTTTTGGGTAGATACCCAGAAGAGGTATTCCTGGGTCATATGGTAACTCTATTCTTAATTTTTTGAGGAACCACCATACTGTTTTTCATAGTGATTGTACTAGTTTACATTCCCACCAGTAGTCAAGTGAGAGTTCCTTTTTCTCCACAACCTCTCCAACACTTGTTATTACCTGTGTTGTTGATAATAGACATTCTAACAGATGTGAGGTGGTATTTCATTGTAGTTTTGATTTGTGTTTTCCTAACTAGAAATTTGTGCACTTGGGGGGAGGGGTTGTCCCTCAGGCTGCCTGCACCCTCTTGCACTCCGGGAGCCCTCGGAGGATGTCCAACTGCCGCGATGGTTGGGATAGGCTCCTGCCACTGCCGCTGCACTAGCCAGCTGTGAGCCTGGCTTCTGGCTGAGCAGCTCTCCCCCTGTGGGAGTTCACTACCACCAGGGGCAGCTCCTGCATTGAGCATCTGCCCCCTGGTGGTCAGTGTGTGTCATGGCGACTGGTCATTCTGCCGTTGGGCCGAAACTGGCTCTCAGACATCCCCCGAGGGGTCCCAGATAGCGAGAAGGCACAGGTCAGGCCGAGGGACCCCACTGGTGCACAATGGAGGCTGGGGAGGGACACAGGAAGTTGGTCAGCCAGAAAGGGACAGGGGGAAGGCTCCAGGAAGGGTCCGGTCCATCTCTCTCAGTCCTGATCAGCCGGACCCCAGCAGCAAGGTCACCTACTGGTCAGAGCATCTGCTCCCGGTGGTCAGTGCACGTCATAGGGAGCAGTTGAGCGGCCTTAGCATATTATGCTTTGATTGGTTGAACGGCTGACTGGAGGACCAGACATTTAGCATATTAGGCTCTTACTATATAGGATAGCTAATGAAGTTGAACATCTTTTCGTATATCTGATGGCTGTTTTGTATGTCTTCTTGGGAGAGGTGTCTGTTCAGGTCCTCTGTCCATTTTTTAAATTATTTTTAAAAATATATTTTATTGATTTTTTACAGAGAGGAAGGGAGAGGGAGAGAGAGTTAGAAACATCAATGAAAGAGAAACATCAATCAGCTGCCTCCTGCACACCCCCCACTGGGGATGTGCCTGCAACCAAGGTACATGCCCTTGACTGGAATCAAACTTGGGACCCTTGAGTCCGCAGGCCGACGCTCCATCCACTGAGCCAAGCTGGTTAGGGCCTCTGTCCATTTTTTAATTGGATAGTTTGTTTGGTGATGAGTTGTATGAATTCTTTATATATTTTGGATACTAACCCCCTGTCTGAGCTGTTGTTTGCAAATATAATCTGCCAGTTGGTTTATTTTGCTATGCAGAAGCTTTTTAGTTTGATATAATTCCATTCATTTATTTTTGCCTTTACTTCCCTTGCTTTTGGGGTCAAATTCATAAAATGTCCTCTATGACCAAGGTCTATAAGTTTAGCACCTATGTTTTCTTCTATGTACTTTATTATTTCAGGTCTTATATTTAGGTCTTTGATCCATTTTGAGTTAATTTTTGTGTATGGTGACAAGTAGTAGTTTTGTTTCATTCTTTTGCATGTAGCTCTCCAGTTTCCCCTGCACCATTTATTGAAGAGGCTTTCTTTTCTCTATTATTTGTTTTTGGCTCCTTTGTCAAAAATTACTTGACCAAATACATGTGGGTTTATTTCTGGGCTCTCAATTCTATTCTGTTGGTCTGTATGACTGCTTCTCTGTCAATACCAGGCTGTTTTGATTATTGTTGCTTTGTAGTATAATTTGAAGTCAAGTAGTGTGATACCTCTGGCTTAGTTCTTTTTTCTCAGGATTGCTTTGGCTAATTGGGATCTTTTGCAGTTCCATACAATCTGATGACTTTTTGTTCTATTTCTCTAAAAAATAACATTGGGATTTTTATGGGACTTGCATTAAATCTATTGCAATGTTGCAATGTTTAACTATGTTGATTCTTCCAATTCATGAACACAGAATGTCTTTCCATTTCATTGTGTCTTTTTAGTATATAGGTTCTTTACATCCTTTGTTAAGTATATTTGTTAGGTATTTTATTCTGCTGGATGCAATTGCAAGAGAAAATGTTTTTGTTTTTTTCCTGAAGTTTCATTGTTAGTATATAGAAAAACAGTGAATTTTTGTACATTGATTTTGTATCCTGCAAGTTTATTGTTTCTTACAGTTTTTGGTGGAGTCTTTAGAGTTTTATATATACAGAATAATGTCATCTGCAAAAAAAGTAACACTTTTATTTCGTCTTTCCCAATTTGGATGCCTTTTATTTCTTTCTGTTACCTGATAGTTCTGGCTAGGACTTCCAGAAGTATCTTGAATAAGAATAGTGAGACTGGACATCCTTGTTTTGTTCCTGATCTTAGAGGAAAAGCTTTCAGTTTTTCACCATTGAATATGATATTGGCTGAGGGTTTGTCACATATAGCCTTTATCATGTTGAGGTACTTTTCTTCTATGCCTATTTTATTGAGTGTTTTAATCATAAATGGACATTTTATCTTATCAAATGCCTTTTCTGCATCTATTGATAAGATCATATGATTTAATCCTTTGTTTTGTTAATGTGGTATATTACATTGTTTGATTTGCATATGTTGAACCATCCTTGTGCCTCTGGAATGAACCCCACTTGATCATGATGTATTATATTTTTAGTGAATTGTTGTATTCGAAATGTTAGTATTCTGTTTAAGATTTTTGCATGTATATTCCTCAGAGATATTAGTCTTTAGTTTTCTTTTTTAGTGTTATCCTTACCAGGTTTTGGTATCAGGGTTATGATAGCCTCAAAAAATGTTGGGAAGTTTTGCATCTCCTTCAAATTTTTTGGAAGAGTTTGTGAAGGATAGGTATCAAATCTTCTTTGAATGTTTGATAGAATTCACTAGGAGAACCGTGTGGTCCTGGACTTTTATTTTGGGGAAGGTTTTTGATTGTTGTTTTAATTTTCTCACTGTTTATCAGTCTATTTTGATTTTCCATTTCTTCCTGATTCAGTCTAGGAAGGTTATAGATTTCTAGAAACTTATCTCTGTCTTCTATGTTATTGAATTTGGTGACATATAATCTTTCATAGTATTCTAGTATGATTCTTTGTATATCAGTGATGTCTGTAGTAACTTCTTTTTCACTTTCAATTTTGTTTATATGAGTCTTTTCTCTTTTTTCCTAGTGGGTCTAGCCAGGGGCTTATCAATTTTATTAATCTTCTCTTTTAAAAATATTTATTTATTGATTTCAGAAAGAGGGATAGAGACACAGAAATATCAATGATGAGGGAGAATCACTGATGGGCTGACTCCCACATGCTCCCTACTGGGGATCAAACTTGCAACCCAGGCATGTGCCCTGACAGGAATCAAACTATGACTTCCTGGTTCATAGGTTGATTATCAACCCCTTAGCCACATCAGCCAGGCTAATTTTCTCAAAGAACCAGTTTTTTATTGTATTAACTTTTTTGTATAGTCTTTTTGTTCTCTATTTCATTCAATTCTGTTCTAATTTTTATTACTTCCTTTCTTCTGCTGACTTTGGGTTCCTTTTGTTCTTCTTTTTCTAGTACATTAAAATATAATGTTAGATTGTTTACAGGGTATTTTTCATTTTCTTTCCAAGCTGCCTCACTACCTTGGTTATTCATGGTATTTGATAGATTCCTTCTCTGTCTAGGCATCAATGTGTGAGTGGCATTTCTCTAGCAGATTAATACAAAGAGGTCTTTATATTCTTTTCTGATAGATGACACTGAACCACAAGCATTTTTAGCTCTGAAATCCTAGTGCCATTCCCGAGTTTCTGGCTTCCATCAGCTTCTTTGTTGTTTTGCCCTCCCAGTAATGGTGACATTGTGTTCTCTGTGGGGTCCCCCTTATGCCCCATTCCTGGGATGGGTCATAGCGTGCACCTTTTGCTCAGGGAGAAATGTGATTCTATAATACTGGTTCTCAGATTTACAGATAATGTGCTCCGTAACCCAACACCAAGGGCAAAGGGAGGCAACCTCTGGGAGATTAAAATGAGGTAGCCAGACTTTGTGGCTTTGTTTCTGTGTCTGAATTGCTGGTGCCCTGACAACTGTGGCCGCACTCCTGTGCCTTGCCCAGGTCACTCTGTCCAGCTGCAGCTCATACTGCTCACTCCTGCAGGAGTGCTCACTGAGTCTCTTTGCTCCTCCTGGCTGAAGGGAGTGTGAACCACGACTGGATTCCTTTCTTCTCTAGGCAGAGCCCTACCATGAGCTCCCAGCTGCCAACTAAACTCCTGGCTTATAAAGCCCCTCTCCCTTTTTGCCTCCCCCTTTTGCTCCACTTGTCCACCTCTAGATATTTCAATGTGTGAATCTTCCAGGTGTATTTGTACATTGAACAGGGAATCCTTTGTTGAGTTAGAGCTGTTCAAATTGTTAAAACTTCAAGGGGAGAGGCCAAGGGGATCTCTCACATTGCCATTCCTCTGATATCACCCCAGTATCTTTTGTTCTACAAAAGATTTTAATTTTGATGAAGTATAGTTTGTCCATGTTTTCTTTTGTTGTTCATAAGGAATAAACCATTGCTAAACCCAATGTCATGAATCTTTTCCCCTCTGTTTTCTTCAAAGATTTGTATAGTTTAGGTTTAGGCCTTTGATCCATTTTGAGTTAATTTTTGTATATGATGTTAGGTAAGGGTCCAACTTCATTCTTTTTCATGTAGATAACTAGTTTCCTAGCATTATTTGTTGAAAAGACTGTTCTGTACCCATTGAATGGTCTTGGCACCATTAATTTTATAATTTTTGCCAATATTTATATTGTTTTTATAGAGGAGCAGATTTTAAAGTCTTTCCTCTGCCATTCAAGAAATGTCCCTTCTTCACAAACATTTTAAAACTTAAAATAAAGAACTAGAATAGTTGAGTTATAGAGCATGCCAATTTTAAATTTTACTAGATACTACAAACTTTCCATAATTCCATCAACTATATATAAAAATACCATTCCCTTAACAATATTTACACTTGATATTTTCAGACTTTGACTTTGCCAATGTATTGTTTAAAATGGTATGTCATTGTTTTAATGTGCATTTCACTTACTATTAATGATATCTAACATGTTTTTATTTAAATGTTAGATTTTCTAATTTTTCATTCTATAAATTTTCTATTTACATCTTTACCAATTTCCTATTGCAAATATATTTTAGATAAATTATAAATATGGAAGTGCCTATATTTTTAGGTCTTTGTCAAATTTAAGTTTGTTTTCTAAAAGATAATTTTTAAAAAGCTACAACATAACCCTTCTCTCTATAAAAGCCTAAGCAACTAAACGACTAGTTGCTATGATGTGCATTAACCCCCAGGGGGCAGATGCTCAATGCAGGAGCTGCCCCCTGGTGGTCAGTGCGCATCCACAGCCAACCTCCTGCGGTCCCTCCACCCAGCCGGCCAGCCCAACCAGCCCCAATCAGGATTGGGGCAGATGGCTCCGGTTGGCCCCAATCGCTGGCCAGGCTGAGGGACCCCAACTGTGCATGAATTCTATACACCAGGCCTCTAGTATAAATATAAAATGACAAAAAGGTTTTAAATCAGTTCAAAGGAGAATCTGAAGAAATGACCCATATGTAAGCAATCAGGACTATTGAAATGAAGCTTTTTCCTTTATTGATTTTTAAAGAGAGAGGAAGGAAGAGGGATAGAGAGTTAGAAACATTGCTGAGAGAGAAACATCATTGATCAGCTGCCTCCTGCACACCCCCTCCTGGGGATTTGAGCCTGCAACCCAGTCATGTGCCCTGATGGAGAATCGAACCTCTTGGTTCCTGGATCCATGTTCAACCTCTGAACAACACTGGCTGGGTGAAATGAATCTGTTAATAATTCAAACCTTGTTACCAGCCACATGGCAATAATCAGTTACATCTCCACTGGACAAAGTACATTTGCATATCTATGGACAAGAATATTTTGGGTTATTATAAATTTTTAATAAATTACAAAATTATAAAATAACACAAAGACAATGAAGGACACAGGCCCTTCTACAGAATCAGATTATCACAGAAGGGTCTGTTAGATAATACCCAGCATTGCATGAAAAGACACTTCAACTGTCAAATTACAGCGGGAAGGTTAGGGAGAGGTAGGGGAAATAAGAGATCAACTGAAGGACTTATATACATGCATATAAGAATAACCAATGGATGCAAAACATTGGGGGGTGAGGGCTTATATGGGAGTGGGGTGGGGGGGGACAATGGTAACATATGTACACATATAATACCTTAACTTAAAAAAAGGGGGAAAAAAAGAAAAGAAAAGACACTTCAAGCCCTGACTAGTGTGGCTAAGTGGTTAGAGCATCAACCGGCACACCAAATGGTCTTGGGTTTGATTTCTGGTCAAGGGCAGGTACCTGGGTTGCATATTCAATCCCTGGCACTGATCGGGACTCATGAGGGAGTTAACCAATTGATGTGTCTGCCTCACCTTGATGTTTCTGTGTCTCTCCTCATCCCTTCCACTTTCTCTAAAAATCAATGGAAAAAAATATCCTTGGGTGAGGATTAACAAAAACAATAATATGACATTTCATTAATCCATTTTGTCCATTTCAAAGTCTTTTACAAAATCTCCTGATGTATGGTATTTATTTCTGCAGAAAGACTATCCTATTTTCTTCAAGAATGGAACTCTGAAGCTTGGAGGGGAAAGAGAACCTACTCCCCGGCCCAAAAAATGGCCTATTGCCAACATTCTGGCTCCAGGAGCTAATAACATTCCTGATTCATTCATCATTGGAGGGCCCTATGAGGAAGAAGATGGAGAACTCAACCACCCTGAGGTGAAAGAGTTATTCAGCTTTTCTGTGATAAATTCAGTGTGACATAAGATAAAATACTTTGTAAATCACTATAATTTATTTGCATTATTACCTGTTAAAATGGAATGATTATATGCCAAAATAATAAAGTTATCACCCTAGCTAGTTTGGCTCAAGTAGTAGTGTCTGTCTGTGAACTAAAGGGTCACGGGTTCAATTCCAGTCAAGGGCACTACCTCGATTGCAATCTCTATCCCCAGCCTCTGGGAGACAACCAATCGATGTGTCTCTCTCATATCGATGTTTCTGTCTCTCTCTGTCTCACCCCCTCCCTTCCACACACTCTAAAAATCAATGGAAAAATATCCTCAGGTGAGGATTAACAACAACAAAAATAATAGTTATCTAATTCTGATTTAAAAGTCTGACATCCTAAGTCCAGCAAACAAAATAATTGAATTAATTCAAATTTACCCTTTATTTAAATATATTTTATTGATTTTTTTACAGAGAGGAAGGGAGAGGGATAGAGAGTTAGAAACATCAATGAGAGAGAAACATCGATCAGCTACCTCCTGCACACCCCCTACCGGGAATGTGCCCACAACCAAGGTACATGCCCTTGACCGGAATCGAACCTGGGACCCTTCAGTCTGCAGGCCGATGCTTTATCCACTGAGCCAAACCGGTTAGGGCTATATATATATATATATTTTTTGAGTAGGTAATAATACAGTCACAAGTCAAAGTAAAAAATTAAGAAATATGCTCTTAAAGTCTCCCTCCTTCTTCCTAATTCCTTCCCAGATCATTACCTAGTAGCCATCTTTTTATAGTTTCTTATAGTTTCAGTGATATAATTTATAAGACAAGGATGGTTGAATTACTTTCAATATCTGACACTAAATATTTTAAATAATAGAGCTAAGGCTAAAATATTTGAAAAACATTGTGCAGTGTCTTTTCTCACTATTGAGATTATTGGAAATTCATATTGTTCTTAGATTTATATTTTCATTTAGAGCAGATATTTTATTTTAGATATTTAGATTTTATGTTATACTAGAGGCCCGGTGCACGAAATTCGTGCACAGGGTGTGTGTGTGTTTGTGTGTGTGTGTGTGTGTGTGTGTGTGTGTCCCTCAGCCCAGCCTGCACCCTCTCCAATCTGGGATCCCTCAAACAATCCAGGACTCCTGGCTCCCAACCACTTCCCTTCCTTCCTGATTGCCCCTAACCACTTCTGCCTGCCAGCCTGATCACCCCTTCACCACTGCCTTGCCAGCCTGATCAATACCTAACTGCTCCCCTGCTGGCCCAATTGCCCCTAACTGCCCTCCCCTGCTGGCCTGGTCACCCCTAACTGCCCTCCCCTGCAGGGCATGTCCCCCTGTCCCACTGCCCTTCCTTGCAGGCCTGGGTCCCTCCAAACTGTCCTCCCCTGCAGGCCTGGTCACCCCCAACTACCCTCCCCTGCAGGCTTGGTCCCTCCCAACTGCCCTCCCCTGCTGGCCTGATCACCCACAACTGCCCTCCCCTGCTGGCCATCTTGTGGTGGCCATCTTGTGTCCACATGGGGGCGGCCATATTTGACCACATGGGGGTGGCCATCTTTGACCACATGGGGGCAGCCATCTTGTGTGTTGGAGTGATGGACAATTTGCATATTACCTCTTTATTATATAGGATTATATAGGATTTTAGTTTAAATAATTAATTCTGAACCCTCGTTGCTCATTAGAATCATTTGGAAAGCATTTAAAACATAATGGCCAAGCCTTAACCCAGATAAATTACATAAGAATTTACTTTTAATATAATAACAATGTCCAGATGTTGATTATTTTTTTAAAGACACTGCCACATAATTCTAACATATGTTCAGGGTTGAGAATCACTGATTGAGGTTATGTGACTCAGTACTGGATCAATATAAGGATAATATAAGTAATTTATCTTATGTACTTTAGTAATAGTAAAGCACCCTAAATTTTTTTTAAGCACCCTAAAATTTAAGGTCATGTAGTATCTACAGTTGTAGGTGCACTTATGGTAATAATAGTAGTAGTAATAAAAGTATTGTGATCAAATTCATTAAAAGAATGCCCCACTAAGTGGGCAAGATGAAACCATGGCACATTGAGAGAACAAAAGTCTCTATCTTATTATTTTACAGGACAGGGAATTGAGGATCCAAGCAGAGTGCGTAAAGAAAAGGATTACTTGGGACTTGGAAAGTCGTTGCTATCTTGATCCTCCTGCAGTGGTCAGGTAGGAAGAGGAAAGGAATCTAAACAGCAAATACTGTAGGTGGGAAGAAATGTTGCTTTTGTTAGCTTTATCTGCATTTGAGTTAAGGTGAACTGAGACTCTTATCGCATCTGCTAATAACAGAGGCTTCTAGTGATGGTGAATTAACAAAGGTAGGTTCTTATTTCCCTTTCAGATAAAAGAACTTCAGAGTTGGTATGTATGATGGCTCCTCAGTGTTATGAGATATCTAGGCTCAATATGTCTTTTTTTTAAATTTCTGTATTGATTAAGGTATTACATATGTGTCCTTATTCCCCCATTGCTCCCCACCTCCCATTCATGCACCCACACCCCTGTTGTCTGTGTCCATTGATTAGGCTTACATGCATGCATATAAGTCCTTTGGTTGATCTCTCCCCCTTATCTCCACCTTCCCCTACCTTCCCTGATGTTTGACGTTCTGATTAATGCTTCTCTGTCTCTAGATCTATTTTTGTTCATCAGTTTATGTTGTTCATTATATTCCACAAATGAATGAGATCATGTGATATTTATCTTTCTCTGCCTGGCTTATTTCACTTAGCATAATGCTCTCCATCTCCATCCATGTTGTTGCAAATGGTAAGAACTCTTTTTTACCACAGTGTAGTATTCCATTGTGTAGATATACCACATTTTTTAATCCACTCATCTGCTGGCGGGCACTTAGGCTGTTTCCAAATCTTAGCTATTGTACATTGTGCTGCTATGAACATAGGGGTGCATATATCCTTTCTGATTGGTGTTTCTAGTTTCTTAGGATATATTCCTAGGAGTGGGATTACTGGGTCAACTGGGAGTTCCAGTTTTAGTTTTTTGAGGAAACTCCATACTGTTCTCCACAGTGGCTGCACCACTCTGCATTCCCACCAGCAGTGCACAAGGGTTCCTTTTTTTCCGCATCCTCGCCAACGCTTGTCATTTGTTGATTTGTTGTTGATAGCCAGTCTGACAGGTGTGAGATGGTACCGCATTGTTGTTTTGATTTGCGTCTCTCAGATAATTAGTGACTTTGAGCATGTTTTCATGTGTCTCTTGGCCTTCTTTCTGTCTTCTTTTGAAAAGATTCTATTTAGGTCTGTTGCCCATTTTTTTTATTGGATCATTTATCTTCCTTATATTAAGTTGTATAAGTTGCCTGTAGATGTTGGGGATTAAACCTTTATCAGTGATAACATTGGCAAATATGTTCTCCCATATAGTGGGCTTTCTTGTTGTTTTGTTGATGGTTTCTTTTGCTGTGAAAAAGCTTTTTATTTTGATGTAGTCCCATTTGTTTATTTTCTCTTTAGCTTCCATTGCCCTAGGAGCAGTATCAGTGAAGAAGTTCTTTTGGCATATGTCTGAGATTTTGCTGTCTGTGATTCCTCTAGTATTTTTATGGTTTCCCGTCTTATGTTTAAGTCCTGTATCCATTTTGAGTTTATTTTTGTGTATGGTATAAGTTGGTGGTCTAGTTTCATTTTTTTGCATGTATCTGTCCAATTTTCCCAACACCATTTATTGAAGAGACTGTCTTGACTCCATTGTATGTTCATGCCTCCTTTGTCAAATATTAATTGAGCATAGTGGTTTGGGTCAATATCTGGATTCTCTATTCCATTCCATTGATCTATATGTCTGTTCTTGTGCCAGTACCAGGCTGTTTTGAGAACAGTGGCTTTGTAATACAGTTTGAAATCTGGTATTGAGATCCCTCCTACTTTATTCTTCTTTCTCAGGATTGCTGTGGCTATTTGGGGTCTTTTTTTATTCCAGATGAATTTTTGGAGAGTTCTTTCTAGGTCTGTGAAATATGCCATTGGTATTTTAATGGGGAGTGCATTGAATCTATAGATTGCTTTGGATAGTATGGACATATTAATGATGTTGATTCTCCCAGTCCATGAACATGGTATGTTCTTCCATCTGTTTACGTCTTCCTCTATCTCTTTTTTCAGTGTCCTATAGTTTTCCACGTATAGGTCTTTTACTTCCTTAGTTAAGTTTATTCCTAGGTATCTTAATTTTTTTCGGTGCGATGGTAAATAGGATTGCTTTTTTAGTCTCTCTTTCTCTAAGTTCACTATTGGTGTATAGAAATGCCATAGATTTCTTGGCGTTAATTTTGTATCCTGCTACGTTGCTGAATTCATTTATTAAGTCTGTTAGTTTTTTTGGGTTTTTTATGTACAATATCATGTCATCTGCAAATAAGGGCAGCTTTACTTCTTCTTTCCAATTTGGATGCCTTTTATTTCTTCTTCTTGTCTAATTGCAATGGCTAATACTTCCAGTACTGTGTCGAACAGGAGTGGTGAGAGTAGGCATCCCTGTCTTGTTCCTGTTCTTAGGGGAAATGGTTTTAGTTTTTGCCCATTGAGTATGATGTTAGCTATGGGTTTATCATATATAGCTTTTATTATGTTGAGGTATGATCCTCCTATTTCCACCTTGTTGAGAGTTTTTATCAAGAGAGGGTATTGGATTTTGTCAAATGCTTTTTCTGCATCAATTGATATGACTGTGATTTTTATCTCTCAATTTGTTTATGTGATGTATCATGTTTATTGATTTGCAGATATTGTACCATCCTTGCATTCCTGGGATAAATCCTACTTGGTCATGGTGTATGATCTTTCTGATGTAGTGCTGGATCCAATTTGCTAGAATTTTGTTGAGGATTTTGGCATCTATGTTCATGAGGGATATTGGCCTGTAATTCTCTTTCATTGTGTTGTCTTTATCTGGTTTTGGTATTAGGGTGATGCTGGCTTCATAGAAGGAGCTTGGAAGTGTTCCTTCCTCTTGAATTTTCTGGAGTAGTCTGAGGAAGTTAGGTTTTAGTTCTTCCTTGAATGTTTGGTAAAACTCCCTTGTGAAGCCATCTGGCCCGGGCTTTTGTTTGCCGGAAGCTTTTTGAAGACTGCTTCAATTTCTTCCATAGTTATTGGCATATTGAGATGTTTAGATTCTTCCTGATTGAGTTTTGGAAGGTTATATTTTTCTAGGAATATGTCCATTTCCTCCTGGTTGTCCAGTTTGTTGGAATAGAATTGTTCATATTATTTTTTAACAATCCTTTGTATTTCAGGGGGTCTGTTTTTATTTCACCTCTTTCATTTCTGATTTTGTTTATTTAGGTCCTCTTTCTTTGCTTGTTGGTGAGCCTGGCTAGAGGTTCATCAATCTTGTTTATCCTTTCATCCTTTCAAAGAACCAGCTCTTGGTTTTGTTGATCTTTTGTATTGTTGTTTTTTTGTTTTGGTCTCAATGTTGTTTATCTCTGCTCTGATCTTTATTATTTCCTTCCTTCTGCGTACACTGGGCCTTTCTTGTTGCTCTCTTTCTAACTCTTTGAATTGTAGGGTTAGGTAATTTATTACCATTGTTTCTTGTTTTTTGCAGTAGACTTGTAGAGCTATCAACTTCCCTCTCAAGACTGCGTTCACTGTGTCCCATAGATTTTGGATTGTTGTGTTTTCATTGTCATTTGTTGCCATGATGTTTTTTATTTTTTCCTTCATCTCTCTGGTAACCCAGTCATTGTTTAATAGCATGCTGTTTAGTCTCCATATGTTTGGGGTTTTTTGGATTGTTTTTATTGTAGTTGATTTCCAGTTTCATGCCACTGTGATCTGAGAAGATGCTTGATATGATTTCTATCTTCTTGAATTTGAAGAGACCTTGCATATGACCCAAAATATGGTCTATCTTTGAAAATGACCCATGTGCACTTGAGAAGAATGTATATTCTGTGGCTTTGAGGTGAAATGTTCTGAAAATGTCAATTCATTCCATCTGGTCTAGTGAGTCATTTAGGATTGATATTTCTTTGCTGATTTTTTTGTTTAGAGGATTTGTCTAATGGTGATAGTGGGGTATTAAAGTCTCCTAGTATGAGTATATTGCTGTCAATATCTCCCTTGATATCTTCCAGGAGTTTTTTTTTTTTTTTATGTATTTGGTTGCTCCTGTATTGGGTGCATATATGTTTACCAGAGTTATCTCTTCTTGTTGGATTGCTCCCTTTAGTATTATGAAGTGGCCTTCCTTATCTCTTGTTACATTCTTCACTTTGAGATCTAATTTGTCAGATATAAGTATTGCTACCCCAGCTTTTTTTTCATTTCCATTTGACTGAAAAACCTTTTTCCATCCCTTCACCCTCAGTCTGTGTGCGTCTTTTTTTCTGAGGTGGGTTTCTTGTAGACAGCAGATATATGGGTCATGTTTTCTTATCCAAACCATTACCCTATGTCTTTTGATTGGGGCATTTAATCCATTTACATTTAAAGTTATTATTGATAGGTACTTATTTGTATTTTTATTCTTTACCCCTGTGTTCCCTCTTTGCTTCCTATTTCATTTTTTACAGCAGACCCTTTAGCATTTCTTGCATTGATGGTTTGGGTGGTAATAAATTCCCTTAGTCCTTTTTTGTCTGTGAAGCTCCTGATTTCACCTTTGATTTTGATTGATAGCCTTGCTGGGTACAGTATTCTTGGATTCAGACCCTTCCTTTGCTTGACTTTGTATATTTCATTCCATTCCCTTCTGGCCTGATAAGTTTCTGTTGAGAAATCAGTTGCTAGTCTGATGGGGGTTCCTTTGTAGGTAACTTTCTGTCTCTCTCTGGCCGCTTTTAAGATTCTTACTTTATCGTTGGTGTTTGCCAATTTAATTATATGTGCCTTGACATCGGTCTTTTGGGGTTCATTTTGCTTGGGACTCTGTGGGCTTCTTGGATTTGTGTGGGTTTTTTCTTCCCTATATCAGGGAAGTTTTGTTTTTTTAAAAATATATTTTATTGATTTTTTTTACAGAGAGTAAAGGAGAGAGGTAGAGAGTTAGAAACATCGATGAGAGAGAAACATCGATCAGCTGCCTCCTGCATGCCCCCCACTGGGGATGTGCCCGCAACCCAGGTACATGTCCTTGACCGGAATCGAACCCGGGACCTTTCAGTCCGCAGGCTGACGCTCTATTCACTGAGCCAAACTGGTTTCGGCCAGGGAAGTTTTCTGTCATTATTTCTTCAAACAGGTTTTCTATTCCTTGCTCAGTTTCCTCTCCTTCTGGAACCCCTATTATGCGGATGTTGTTTTGTTTCGTGTTGTCCCAAAGTTCCCTTAGGCTCTCCTCCTGCTTTTTAATTTTTTTTTCTAGAAGCTGCTCTACTTGGGTATTTTTTCCCACCTTGTCTTCTAGCTCATTGATGCGGTCCTCTGCTTCTTCTAGTCTACTCTTGATGCTTTCTATTGAGTTCTTTACACCAGAAATGTAATTTTTTCATTTCTTCTTGGTTCTTCTTCATTTCCTCTTGGTTCATACTCATATTGTCGAATTTGTCTTCCATTCTTTTCAGCCACCTTATGACCATTTCTCTGAATTCTTTCTCTGACAGGTTGCTTGCCTCCATTTCGTTTTCTTCCTTTTCTGGTGATGCCTGCTTTTCTTTGATATGAGGGCTGTTTCTTTTTCTCCCCATGGTCTCTCTTCTCCGGGTGTCTGGTTATATAGTTCTCTCTCTCCTGTGTTGATTTAAAGGCACAAAATACAACACATCCAAGTACCACATACAAGGCACTGAACAGAAATGTATTCACAATATTAATAACCCCAAATAAAGGTGACCACCAGAGAAAGGCAAATTAGGGGATAGGAGAGAAAGAAGAGAAAGGAAGAAGAGAAAGAAAGAAAGGAGTGCCAAAGTGAAATTGGGAAAAGGAAAAAAAAAGTAAAAGAGAAAAGAAAGAGAATAAGAAAGAAACGGGGAACAAACTCTATATATAGGGGGAAAACTCCCATAGAACAGCCACTAATCCCAGCAAATGCCAGCAACAAGTACCTGGAGGTGAATGCAAACTACAAACAACAATTAATATCAAGTGAGGTGAGGAAAAACAGATGCAAAAAAACAAAAACAAATAAAAAAAACACAAAAAAAGAATAAGCAAAATAATCTCACAAACAAGCATAAAAAATCAATATAATCAACTTTCAAGCAAACAACAACAAAAGGACAGAAAGAAAAACAATTTTTTGGATAGTGAAGACAGAGAAGAGAGAGGTGTGTATGAACTCAGAGCAGGGGATTGGAAATTAGATATATAAGTAGGGGGTAAAAAGAAAGAATAGGGAAAATCTAAAGCAAGAAAAGGGTAAGAGAAACAGGACACCAAAAGGGCAAAAGTTAGGAAGAGATTGATGGCATAAAGGTAGAGTTGAAATAGAGCAGGATGATGCTAAGGGAAAGATGAAAATAGAATGTAGAACACTAATCTCAAAGTCAAATAAAGAGAAATAAAATGACACTTTTTAAAAAAAAAGGTAAAATAGTAGTAGTAATAATACTGATTGAAAATAAAAATGTAATAATTAAAAAGGTAAAATGAAGTGAGGAAAAAAGAAAAAAATAGTTTATTAAGTAAAAGATGAAATAAATAAATAAATAAATGTGCCGTAGTGAAGGTCATTCACTTCCTCTATTGTTCTGTTTGGCACGCCTGTTTCCCAGTCAGGACAGTATTACAGTTCACTGCATTCCACTGCTCCTCAGTGTTGTACGCCAGTCCTGATTTTTAAGCAGGCAGTGTGTCTTACTTTCTTGTATTCTGTTATTTTTGATTACACAAGAGTCAATTTGTGATTCAGCCCCTGGGTGGCAGTGTTTCTGGGTTGACCTCCAGGTCTATAGGTCCTCTCTAGCCTGTGCTTAGATCCTGCTTTCCCTGTGGCACTCAGTACCAGTTTGTGGGAGTGGGCTGCCCCAGAGTTGGTTCTCTGACGGTCACTCCCTGCTCTGACCCCCAGGTTCCAGAAAAACAACTTTCCCCTGCAGTCTCCTAGGGTGTCCCCAACTGGGTGATCCTATGTATTGGGCTCAGTAGTCAGAAGCAAGGATTCAAAGAGGAGAAAGCACAAGTGTGTGAACTCCAGGTCTGTGCGCAAGCCTGTGCAATCCCCTTTTCTCCCTTGTGTCCAAGCAGTTGGCACACTCCCAAAATTTTAGGCTGTCCTTCTGCGTGAGATCAAAATGGGTTGCTTTTTAGAGATCTCCTCTGTTAGCAGCTCTGAGGACCCCCTTCCACATTCACGGATCACGCCAGCCCCAACAGCCACGGGATTTTTCTGGGTGCAGACTTCCCCTGGTCCTCCAGCTCCTGCAGTGTACATGTTTCTCTGTCCTGCGGGGACCAGAGACCTCACCTTATCCCAGGCGAAATCTGACTTTTCCATGGTGGAGTGTAGAGCTCCTCTGAATCTGCGTGTTTGTGCCAGTTGGGGACTGGTGATCTGGGGTTCGCAGCTGTTTGGTGGGTGCCGCAGTTGTAGATTTTCAGGCTTCAGATAACATCCACTTTCCCCTTCAAGATGGCGAGGTCTCTGCTTCTAAGCCAGTGGCTCCGGGAGGGAACCCAGCAGCAGTGAGGGCTGTCCGGTCAGGGGAACCCTGTCCAGCAGTCACCCACCTTCTCCTGGAGTATAGCTGTCCCTTAACTCTCCAACAGATACTCCCCGTGTGACCCTCAGCTGTTTTTTCTATCTGCTCCTATTCCACTGCCATTTTCCCACCTCAATGTGTCTTTTTGCTCTACCTTCCTTAACATGTGCTTCCCACCACAGGGTTGTCTCATGGTCCAGAATGGCTGTTAGAGTGCCAATCTACACATTCCCATTCCTGGCAGAACATTGGAAGAAGAGGGTAGTGCTTATGGATAAAAAAAGGACACATGCTGGCTGTCTTAGCCCTTCTTATGGAACCTTCCTGGAATCTGACAACCTCTGTTTATTTCTCATTGGTCACCTCTAGATGCAAAAGAGGCTAGGAAATAAGTTTTTGTTGGATACATTATTGCCCAGATTAAATCAGGATTTAGATACTAAAAACACTATTGACATTGTATGGGCAACTATTAGTCTCTGATACAGTGACCTGGAAATCAGGAGAAGATGAGAAATAGAGGGTTATCAATATATTTATAATCTGAATGAACTACTATTTTACTTTATTTTCAATTAATAGATTATTTTTAGAATTACAGAAAAATTGAGCAGATATTTTGGAGAGTTCCATTATACATCTAGTTCCCCACTTGATTGAGTGTATAAATAAATATACATTGTTGGATTTGATTTGCTGATATTTTGTTAAGACAACACTGTTCTTATTATTACTTTGAACAAACAGTTATCAACTTGATCAATTAAAAATTAAATAAAATAAAAAGAAATAGACCTGACTGGTATTGCTCAGTGGTTGGAGCATTGGCCTGTGCACTGAAGGGTTGCAGGTCTGATCCCCAGCCCCTGTTGGGGCGCATGGGGGAGGCAGCCAATATATGTGTCTCTCTCACATCTGTGTTTCTCTTTCAATTTCTCTCTCTCATTTTCTTCCTCCATCCCTTCCTCCCTCACTCCCTCCTTCTCTCTCTGAAAAAAATCAATGGAAAATATATCCTCAGGTGAGCTTGAAAAATAAATAAAAAATTTCACCTTAATTTATTTCATTCTTTGATTCTTTTCCTTTTTTTATATAGATTCAAATTTCTGACTTATCATTTTTCTTATCTCTGAATACTTGTAGCATTTCTTGTAAGGCAGGTCTACTGGCCACAAATTCCCTCTATTTTTGTTTGAGAAAATCTTTATTCTTGATTTTTTTCTTCACTTTTTTTGAAAACATGTATTTTTATTGATTTCAGAGAGAGGAAGGGAGAGGAAGAGGGAGAGAAACATCCATGATGAGAGAGAATCTCGGATGGGCTGCCTCCTGCATGCGCCCTAGTGGATATCGAGCTTGCAACCCGGGCATATGCCCTGACCGGGAATCGAACCAGCTTCCTCCTGGTTCCTGGGTTGACACTCAACCACTGAGCCACGCCGGCTGGGCTTTCTTCGCTTTTGAAGGATAATTCCTCTGCATACAGAATTCTAGGATGGTAGTTTGTCTCTTTCAGTACTTTAAATATTTCTCTCTGCTCTCTTCTTACTTGCATGGATTCTGAAGAGGAGTCCAATATAGTTCTTAACTTCATTCCTGTATAGGAAAGGTGTCTCTCCCCCTTAACCCTTACTCTGGCTTCTTTCAAGATTTTTACTTTCTCTTTGGTTTTCTACAGTTTGAATATTATATATCTAGTTATAGCCTTTTTAGTATTTATTATGCTTGGTGTTCTCTGAGCTCCCTGGATCTATGGTTTGGTGTCTGTCATTATTCTGGTAAAATTCTTAGCCATTCTGACCTCAAATAGATCTTTTGCTCCTTTCTCTCTTTCTGGTATACCTGTTGCATCTTTTGTAATTGTCCCATAGTTCTTGGATATTCTGTTATGATTTTTTCAATTGTTTTCCTTTCCATTTCAGTTTGGGAAGTTTTTATTGACATATCTTCAAACCCACTAATTCTTTCCCCAGTTATGTCCAGTCTATTGATAAGCCCATCAAATGAATTTTTTATATTTGTTGCAGTGTTTTTTATTTCTAGCATTTTCTTTTGATTCTTTCTTAGTTTCCAGTCTCTCTGCTTATATTACCCATCTGTTCTTGCATGTTGTCTGCTTTTTCCATTAGAACACTTAAAATGTTAATCATAGTTGTTTTAAGTTCCCTATATGTATCATAATTCCAAGATCTGTATCATATCTGAGAATAGTTCTTATGCTAGCTTTAACTCTTCAGACTGTATTTTTCTTGCCTTTTAGGATTCCATGTAATTTTAATTTTAACTTTTTTGAAGTTCATGAACATGATAATTTATTAATGACAGTACTCTTTTTGTTTTGTTTTTATAAATCTTTATTGTTGAAAGTATTACATATGTCTCCTTTTGCCCCCATTGACCCCCTCTAGCCCACCCCCACCCCCGACTCCAGGCCTTACTATCCTATTGTCTGTGTCCATGGGTTTATGCATATATGCCTGCAAGGTCTTTAGTTGTTTACCTCCCACCCATCCACCCTTCCAGATACCTCACTCTGTTCCATGCTTCCATGTCTCTGGATCCACTCCATTCATCAGTTTATTTTGTTAATTAGATTCCACATATGAGTGAGATCATATGATACTTGTCTTTCTCTGACTGACTTATTTCACTTAGCATGATACTCTCCAGGTCCCTCCATGCTGTCTCAAAGGGTAAGAGATTCTTCTTCTTTTATTGCTGCATAGTATTCCATGGTATAAATCTACACTGCTTTTTTTATCTACTCATCTACTGATGGACACTTGGGCTGTTTCCAGATATTAGCTATTGTAGATCATGCTGCTATGAACATAGGGGTGCATACATTCTTTTTGGTTGGTGTTTCAGGTTTCTTAGGATATATTCCTAGAAGTGGGGTCACTGGGTCAAATGGCAGATCCATATTTAATTTTTTTAAAATATATTTTTATTGATTTTAGAAAGGAAGGAAGAGGGAGAGAGAGATTGAAACATCAATGATGATAATCACCCATCGGCTGCCTCCTGCATGTCTCCTACTGGGGACCAAGCCCCAAACCCAGGCACATGCCCTTGGCTGGAATTAAACTCGGGACCCTTCAGTCCAAAGGCAGACGCTCTGTCCACTGATCCAAACCAGCCAGTGCCATATTTAATTTTTTGAGGAAACTCCAAATATTTTCCACAGTGGCTACACCAGTCCTCATTCCCACCAGCAGTGTACTAGGGTTCCCTTTCCCCCTCTTCCTAGTCAGTACTTGTCATTTGTTGATTTGTTGATGGTAGCCATTTTGACAGGTGTGAGGTGATACCTCATTGTCATTTTAATTTGCATCGCTTTGATGATCAGTGACTTCGAGCATTTTTTCATATGTCTCTTCGCCATTTGTATGTCTACTTTGGAGAAGTGTCTACGTAGGTACTTTGCTCATTTTTAAATTATTTAATGACAGTACTCTTAATCTTGTAATTTTTTATTGAAAGCTGGACTTTAAGTACTGAGTAATATTTTCTGGTCATTAAGTTTTTTAATGTGTGATTTTATGTTAACCGGCTGTGCTTACTGTTTGCTCTAGTTGTAGATGCTAAAGGCTTCAGTTTCCTTTCTTTTATTTCTTCCCCTGTGGTCTGTGGGTTGGCCTAAGAACTCTTTCTTAGATAGGGTCTGTGTTTTGCAGTCTCTCAGTTATAATCCACTGTTACAGTGAAATTATGTTGATGTAGTGGCAAGGTATTGGGGAGGAGAATTGTTCTATAATCCTATGATCAAATATCAGTATCTTAATAGGTTTGAGTCCCTGGGTTCTGACCTTCAGAACGTTTAATAGCCTTTTTCTCTTTCTGTCCTTATGTGAGGCAGGAAACCTAGATGAGGCTAGAGGTACCTACTTGCCCTCCCCCGAGTCAGATAAAGCTCTGGTAAAGTAGTTTCCCTGAAAGAGTAGGCCTGTGTTATGGAGAACACTCGGCATATTTCAAAATGGTTACTTTTTCCTTCTCTCTACCTAAGAGGATTTTAATCTTATCTTCACTGTGAGAATCTCCTGAGCTCCTTGTTTTCAAATCTAAAAAAAGTGTGGGGAACCCCTAGGAATGGGCCCCCAGGAGTTTTTAACTCTCTGGCTTATCCACACTCAACCTCCAGCAATGTGTCAAAATTACTCTTAAATTGTTTCTACCTGTAACAGGACTCCAGAGCCTTCTGATCTCAGCTGTGATTCTGGTCTCTCCAAATTTCAATGTGGCAATTTGCCCTGTGACCTTGTTTCTTAGATGGATCTAAGAAAAGTAGTTGATTTTCAGTTTGATTAGCTTTTTTTGTTTGTTGTGAGGAAAGTAATGAAACTTCTAAACTCTTTAGGTGCCAGTCAGCTGATACTGGAAGTCCTACTCCATTATCACAGTAGAGATTAACATATTTTCTACTATTTTTGCATATTTGTCTGATTATTTCTTTTTTTAAAATAAATCTTTATTGTTCAGATTACAGGTGTTCCTCTTTTTGTTTTCCCCCTAAAGCTCCTCTCCACCTGATTCCCCACCCCACCCTACCCCATGCTCTTACCCCCTGCCACTGTCTTCATCCATAGGAGTAAGATTTTTGTCCAATCTCTTCCCGCACCACCCACACCCGCTTCCCCCTGAGAATTGTCAGTCCACTCCCTTTCTATGTCCCTGATTATATTCACCAGTCCATTCTTTTCTTCAGATTTTTTATTTACTTGATTTTTAGATTCACTTGTTGGTAGGTATGTATTTGATGTCATTTTGTTGTTCATAATTTTTATCTTTACCTTTTTCTTCTTCTTCCTCTTCTTAAAGAATACCCTTCAGCATTTCATGTAATCCTGGTTTGGTGGCGATGAACTCCTTTAGCTTTTTCTTGTCTGTGAAGCTCTTTATCTGACCTTCAAGTCTGAATGATAGCTTTGCTGGGTAGAGTAATCTTGGTTGTAGGTTCTTGCTGTTCATCACTTTGAATATTTCTTGCCACTGCCTTCTGGCCTGCATAGTTTCTGTTGAGAAATCAGCTGACAGTCGTATGGGTACTCCCTTGTAGGTAACTAACCGTTTTTCTTTTGCTGCTTTCAAGATTCTCTCTTTGTCTTTTGCCCTTGGCATTTTAATTATGATGTGTCTTGGTGTGGTCCTCTTTGGATTCCTTTTGTATGGGGTTCTGTGTGCTTCCTGGACTTGTAAGTCTATTTCTTTCAACAGGTAGGGAAAGTTTTTAGTCATTATTTCTTCTAATAGGTTTTCAGTATTTTGCTCTCTCTCTTCTTCTGGCACCCCAAAAATTCGGATGTTGGTATGCTTAAAGTTGTCCTAGAGGCTCCTTACACTATCTTCATATTTTTGGATTCTTTTTTCTTTTTGTTTTTCTGGTTGGGTGTTTTTTGTTTCCTCATATTTCAGATCTTTGGTTTGATTCTTGGGGTACGTTGATCTACAGTTGAGTTTCTGTATATTCTTTATTTTAGACAGTGTATGCTTCATTTCTGACTGGTCCTTTTCCATTTTTTTTTTTTTTTGGCATTCTCATTAAGCTCCTTGAAGGTCTCACTAAGCTCCTCAGAAGTGTCATCAAGTTTCTCGGTGGTTTTTAGAAGATTCTTGAGTAATCTTATAAATGTGGTTCTGAACTCTATGTGGTCCAGTAGTTTGCTTTCCTCCGTTTCTTTCATTCGTGACATGTTTCTTTGTCTCCGCATTTTGGCTGCTTCCCTGTGTTGATGGAGTGGCTTTGTGTGGTAGGTGACCTATAGGGGGCAGTAGCTCAGCCTCCCCAATCACCTGATGTGGATGCTCTTGGTACACTCCTTTGTGGGCTGAGTGCAAAGTCTTGGTGTAGTTAAGCCTTAATTGCTGTTGGTACACTGGGAGGAATTGACCTCCAGGCCAATCGGCTGTGAAGACTCGCTGTGTCTATAATGGAAGAACTGCTGTGCTGGAGACACGCTTATGGTGCAGGACTTGTATCAGTGGGGCTTTGGTGCTCGCTGAGTCTGCCTCTTGAATGTGTCACTTATGGATGTGAGGAGTTGAAATCTGGTTTCTCACACTGACCGCTAGGTATACTGGCTTCTGGATCTCCAATGGGGTGCAGGTCAGCTATTGTCTGAGTCCACCCAGCAGGAGCTACAGCAAGAGCTACAGTTTTCTCCTCTTTGCTTGGGGTTTGGAGGTTTTGGAGCTGTCTGACCCAGGCTGCAAGTTTGCTAGGTTAAGCTGCGATAGATCAGGCCTTTCTTATGCTAAAGCCGCTCCTTGGAGCTTGGGTAGATTTGTAGGTTGTGTGGGGCGGGGTCTCAGGGCGTCACTAGGCTAGGGCGTGGCAAACAGCAATGGCTGCTAGTTAGCCGGCTCTGTGTCTCCAATTGCGTCCTGTGCCCCAGCGCAGTAAACAATTATTCTTGCGCGCAGCTCTGCAAGCAAGCCCCCCTCACTTTCCGACCTGATGGCAGACAGTCCAGATTCTCCCCATAGGAGTTTGGGTCCCCTGCGTCTCCCCAGAAACTGGATTTCAGAGTAATCAGGGGCTTGTCTCCCTTTGGATTGAAAAAAGCAACGCCTGCTGCCAGCCCGGATCACTTGCCTCCGCACCTCAGCTTTTCAGCACTTGTGCACGTCTCAATGCTCTTTTCTCTTTCCTTCTAGTTGTAGAACTTCCACTCAGCCAGCTTTCCCATGGTTCTGGGTGATAGACGTTTTGTCTTTTAGTTGTAGTTTTGAAATTGTTGTGCGAGGCAGCAGTTTAGGTGTTTACCTACGCTGCCATATTGGATTCTCCTGATTATTTCTTTAGAAAATATCCCTAGGAGTGGAATTTCTGGGTCAAAGATTATGAACATTTTAAGGCTTTTGATTCATATTGCCAAATTGCTCTTAAAATGTATAATTTACTTCTGCTAGCAGTACAGAATTATTTTCAGGATTTTATAGATTTGAGAAAATTTAAAAAATCCACTTACCTAATAAACATTTATATATGTGTATTCCATTACTTTTTGAAAGAGGAAAATACTTCCCTTTAACCTAAATTATACTAACTCCGTTTTCCACACAGTACTAATGGTCTGATTCTTGACATGCAGTTTTCAGAAGCGAATTGCTGATTGCCGACTGTGGCCTGTAGAGATCACAAGAGTTCCTCTAATTACTGCACCCAAAGGGAAAGCTGCCAAATTTGATAAGGTAAATTTGTTCAGTTAAAAGTTTTATAGTCCTGGCCAGTTTGGCTCAGTGGATAGAGTGTCAGCACACAGACTGAAGAGTCCCAGGTTTGATTCTGGCCAAGGGTGGGTACCTCAGTTAAGACTCGATCCCAGGCCTGGTGGGGGGAAGGTGCATGCAGGAGGCAGCCAAAGGATGTGACTCTCTCACATCAATCTTTCTCTCTGTCTCTCCTCCTTCCTTCCCCTCTCTCTCTAAAAAAAAAAAAAAAAAAAAAAAAAAAAAAAATCAATGGAAAAATAGCTTCTGGTGAGGATTGAAAAAAAATTTTATATAAGAAATGCTGCCTCTAATTCTAATACCAATGGAAAATATGAACTGATGTGACTACTCCCTAGGGTGACCAACTGATTCTTATTTGTTTAATAGTTTCCTGACTTTAGTGCTGAAAGTCTCATGTACCAGAAAACTCCCCTGTCCATGGCAAATCAGAGTAACTGGTCACCTTAGCTCCCTAATGTCCACTAAATATTTAGCCTTTATTCCCAGACATCCTATTTACCTTTAGCCCTTCATTATAGTTTACCATAGGTAAAACTTTACAAAATAGCCATTTTTACAGGTCCAAAGTAGTTACATATTGGCAATATGGTTCATCCTAATACATATTTCTGAATTTCTTTTAGACTTTGGACTTACAATGTTTTAGCCTGCTAATTATTAGAGTAATATGGTTCGTAGATATACTACTGTTCTGAAAAGATAGAGCTTTGATGAGCCTGGAACATGATCTCTCTTGTTTTACTTGTGCATGTCTGGTCCTTTATGTCTGATCCTCTTGTAGACTGCTTTGTATCCTCCACAGTACCTAGCATGATTCATTGCGTACAGCATACACTTAACAAGTACCTAAATGATTTTTATTGGTTTTAAAATGGACTTTTTGGAAGAATAAAAATGCTGATACTTTCCCCTTTGTAATATATAAAACAAGTTTCCTTAGATTTCTAAAGAACATAATATTGTTATATGATCATAGGACTTTAACCTAATTTCTAATTATTTTAGTAGGTAAAATCAAAGAGATTACTTTTAATCTTGTGGTGATTAAATGGGTTTTCTTTCAGTTTTTTTCTTATAAAAGTTTTTTATGGCAAACCATATAGCCATTAAAATGATGTTAAGCCCTAACCGGTTTGGCTCAGTGGAGAGAGCGTCAGCCTGCAGACTGAAAGGTCCCAGGTTTGATTCCAGTCAGGGGCATGTACCTTGGTTGCGGGCACATCCCCAGTAGGAGATGTGCAGGAGACAGCTGATCGATGTTTCTCTTTCATCCATGTTTCTAACTCTCTATCCCTCTCCCTTCCTCTCTGAAAAAAAATCAATAAAAAAATGAAAATGATGTTAAGATCTATTTTTTTTGACATGTTCTTCATCTTTTTACATGAGAGTTTAGATAAAATTAGGGATGGCAAATACATGATGGCATTCATCCTCCTTCATCCATGGCAGATAGTACTGATCAATCAAAGAATTTTTTTTTCCCTTCTGATTCCAGATAAAGATACAGAATCTTTCTTAGCACAGTACTCTAATTGATTGGAATGTAGGCATTAGCTAAAGCCTATTTGTCAACACTGGTCCAGATGATTTGTAAGACTTTCATTCATATGAATCTATGAACTAGAACTTAAAGCCACAGCTTCTGATTTCTTTTAAAATTTTGTTGTTGTTTTTTTACAGTTTTACATGGTGAAATTGATTTTTTGTTGTTGAATATATATATTAATTAATTTGAGTGTGTTTATTCAACTACTGCCTTTACTATCCATTAATACTGTTTATATGCATTATCTCAGTGATCATGGTATTATTAAACCCATTTTGAAAATAAAGAAATGAAGACCCTGCAGCTCTCTCTATGGAGCATGCCTGCACCTTTCCCCACCTCCTCCTTTCCCCAGAATTCTCTCTTCTTTTTTCTGTAGCACATTCCAGGGCCAATCTTCCCTCTTTCATCCCTCAAGGTGCACATCTCTCTTCCTCTTTCTCCTAGGCTCCAAGAGCCCTTCTACTATCTCTGTAACTTTCTAAATAAACTTTCCCTTATAATTTGGAAAAAAAAAAGAAAAGAAGCGAAGACCCAAAATGTCTATGCTATTGCCCCAAAGTCAGCTGCTTAAGTAGCATAGCTAGTTTCTAAAGCCAGGTCTTTGAATTCCCGACTCAGAGCTCCATACCTTATATGCTACATTGCTCTACAGTACTAATAGGTGTCTGGTTTTATTCCTTTAGATGGATGATGAAAATGCACTTTCATTTCATGGTGTGGCTTATGTTAATATGGTCCCATTGCTGTATCCAGGTGTGAAGAGGATTCGGGGAGCTTTTCATGTTTACCCTTACCTAGACAGCACGGTCTATGAAAAGGTCAGAAAAATTGTAGAGAAGGTATCATCCGTACCAATTTATCCTTTATATGTGTTTACTTTACATATACATGCTAAAAATTATAATCTTTGCAATGGATGTTTGGAACCAATTGATATACTGGGATTTTAAATATAGAGCATTGCTGTCATTCTGCCATTGAATTTCAAAAACTTTAGGCCAAATATTTCAACAATAATATTATATGTGAGTCTAAACACCCCAATGAAAGGACAGAGATTATGAGACTTGGATTTTAAAATATCAAGATTCAATGATCTGCACTCTAAAACAAATATGCCTTAGATTTAGACATACATATAAGTTGAAGTAAAAGAATGGAAAAGACATACTATGCAAGTAGAAAATGTAACAGAGCTACGTGGCAATATTTGTATCAGGTAAAATAGACTTCAAGACAAGAAACATTACTAAAGACATAGAGTGCATGCCATAATGAGTAAAGGTAAATTAATCAGAAAGATATAAATTATAAATTGTTCCATAAAATAAGTATCTATACTAATAAAAGGGTAATATGCTAATAAGACTGGGAAAACTTCCTGGAGATCTTCCTGACATCCTTACGGACAAAGCCATCGTGGCGGGGCAGAGGCAGAGGCGGTTAGATGCAATCAGGCCAGGAGGGGAGGGCCGTTGGGGGTGATCAGGCTGGCGGTGGGGGGGGGGCAATTGGGGGTGAACAGGCCAGCAGGCAGAATGCTTAGGGGCGATCAGGCAGGCAGGCAGGCAGGTGAACGGTTAGGAGCTAGCGGTCCCAGATTGTGAGAGGGATCCCAGATTGGAGAGGGTGCAGGCTGGGCTGAGGGACATGCTCCCCTGTGCACGAATTTCATGCACCGGGCCACTAGTATAGATTATAAATGTAGACACCACTAACAAGAGAGCCTCATAATACATGAAGCAAAACCCAACAGAATTGAAAGGAGAAATAGACAATTCAATAGCAACATTTAGAAATTTCAATATTGTACTCTCAATATTTAGTAGAACAACTATATTTTTTAAAAAAAATCTATGCTAAATATAAACTTACCATGCAATGCAGCAAATCATTGCTAGGAATCTACTCAAGAAAATTGAAAACCTGAATTTAACAAACACATGTATGTGAATGTTTTAGGCTACTGTGAACAGCATTATTCACAGTAGCGTAAAACTCATAACAGAGAATCCAAGATGGTGGCGTAGGTAAACACCTAAACTGCTGCCTCGCACAACAATTTCAAAACTAAAACTGAAAGACAAAACATCTATCACCCAGAACCACGGGAAAGCTGGCTGAGTGGAAGTTCTACAACTAGAAGGAAAGAGAAAAGAGCATTGAGATGTGCATGAGCGCTGAAAAGCTGAGGTACGGAGGTGCGTGATCCGGGCTGGTGGCAGGCATTGCTTTTTTCAACCTGAAGGGAGACAAGCCCCGGATTCCAGTCTCTGGGGAGATATGGGGGACCCAAAATCCTACAGGGAGAAGCTGGACTGTCTGCCAGTGAGAGGAGCTTGCTTGCAGAGCTGCGCGCAGGACTGCACTGGGGCAAGGGACTCGCGGATGCCGTTGGGGACGCAGAGCCGGCTAACTAGCAGCCATTGCTGTTTGCCACGCCCTAGCCTAGTGACACCCTGAGACCCCGCCCTGCACAACCTACAAACCCACCAAGCTCCAACCAGCGGTTTTAGCATAAGAAAGGCCTGCCCTATCGCAGCTTAACCTAGCAAACTTGCAGCCCGGGTCAGACAGCTCCAAAACCTCCAAACCCCAAGCAAAGAGGAGAAAACTGTAGCTCTCACTGTAGCTCCTGCTGGATGGCCTCAGACAGTAACTGACCTGCATGCACCCCATTGGAGATCCGGAAGCCAGTATACCTAGTGTTTACCAGACACCAGATTTCAACTCCTCACATCCATAAGTGACACATTCAAGAGGCAGACTCAGTGAGCACCAAAGCCCCACTGAAACAAGTCCTGCACCATAAGCGTGTCGCCAGCACAGCAATTTTTATAGACACAGTGAGTCCTCACAGCCGATTGGCCTGGAGGTCAATTCCTCCCAGCGTACCAACAGCAATTAAGGCTTAACTACACCAAGACTTTGCACTCAGCCCACAAAGGGGTGTACCAAGAGCATCCACCTCATGTGATTGAGGAGGCTGAGCTACTGCCCCCTATAGATCACCTACCACACAAAGCTACTCCATCAACACAGGAAAGCAGCCAAAATGTGGAGACAAAGGAACATGTCACGAATGAAAGAAACGGAGGAAAGCAAACTACTGGATGACATAGAGTTCAGAACCACATTTATAAGGTTACTCAAGAATCTTCTTAAAACCACTGAGAAACTTGATGAGACCTTTAAGGATATTAATGAGAATGCCAAAAAAAATGGAAAAGGATCAGTCAGAAATGAAGCATACACTGTCTGAAATAAAGAATATACAGAAACTCAACTGTAGATCAACGTACCCCAAGAATCAAACCAAAGATCTGAAATATGTGGAAACAAAAAACATCCAACCAGAAAAACAAAAAGAAAAAGGAATCCAAAAATATGAAGATAGTGTAAGGAGCCTCTGGGACAACTTTAAGCGAACCAACATCCGAATTTTTGGGGTGCCAGAAGAAGGGAGAGAGCAAAATATTGAAAACCTATTAGAAGAAATAATGACAGAAGACTTTCCCTACCTGGTGAAAGAAATAGACTTACAAGTTCAGGAAGCGCACAGAACCCCATACAAGAGGAATCCAAAGAGGACCACACCAAGACACATCATAATTAAAATGCCAAGGGCAAAAGACAAAGAGAGAATCTTGAAAGCAGCAAAAGAAAAACGGTTAGTTACCTACAAGGGAGTACCCATATGACTGTCAGCTGATTTCTCAACAGAAACTATGCAGGCCAGAAGGCAGTGGCAAGAAATATTCAAAGTGATGAACAGCAAGAACCTACAACCAAGATTACTCTACCCAGCAAAGCTATCATTCAGAGTTGAAGGTCAGATAAAGAGCTTCACAGACAAGAAAAAGCTAAAGGAGTTCATCGCCACCAAACCAGGATTACATGAAATGCTGAAGGGTATTCTTTAAGAAGAGGAAGAAGAAGAAAAAGGTAAAGATCAAAATTATGAACAACAAAATGACATCAAATACATACCTACCAACAAGTGAATCTAAAAATCAAGTGAATAAAAAATCTGAAGAACAGAATGGACTGGTGAATATAATAGAATCAGGGACATAGAAAGGGAGTGGACTGACGATTCTCAGGGGAAGCAGGTGTGAGGGGTGCGGGAAGAGATTGGACAAAAATCTTACTCCTATGGATGAAGACAGTGGCGGGGGATAAGGGCATGGGGTGGGGTGGGGAATCAGGTGGAGGGGAGCTTTTTTATTTTAAATAAATCTTTATTGTTCAGATTATTACAGGCCTTGCAGTCGATGTTGATGGTTGACCTGGATCAACCCATGATTTTGTGCATTTGGGATTCTCAAAATAAATCCACTTTTCTTCGCCAGTCACAATTTGATGCAAAATAGACTTCCTTTGGTGCCATTGAAGCAACATTTTACTGATTACTTTTTGGTTTTCCATTTGTCTTTCATTCAGTTGATGTGGCACCCGATTTCTTTCCTTTAAAATCTTTCCCATTGCTTGTAAACAATCGGAAATGGTTTGCTGAGCAACGTTTAATCTTTCTGCAAGTTGTTTTTGAGTTTGACATGCATCTTCATCCAATAATGCTTGTAATTTTTGGTCTTCAAGCTTTTTCAGTTGACCTGCATGTTCTTTGTCTTTCACATTGAAATCATCACTTTTAAAGCGTTTAAGTCAGTGTTCACAAGTTTCTTGAGATGGAGCATGTTCATAATAAGCTTCCCAAAGCTTAACGATAACTTTTTCTTCAAAATAAAGTAATGAATTAAAACTTCCTGCAAATACTCTTTTTTTTGGCATGAAATTCGACATTTTTAAGCATAAAAATATCTATGATGTTAACACCTTCAGCAAAGTTGACATATGAAGTTTTGAAGCTTGCTGTCAATATAAAATAGCATACATATCAAGTCTCATATATATCAACATATGTGTAACTCCATCTATTGAAAAAAACCCACATTATTTACTGGTACACCTAGTAGACTCTATGAAATACAGTAATTTAGGATTTTGAGTGATGATTAGTATTTATAATTTTTTCTTTAAAATTGTGGGACCATGTTCTTAGTAGCATTATTGGGGTACAACTGACATATTTAAGGTGCACAATTTAAAGCTTTTGACATAGGCATACATCTGTGGAACTATCATCACAAGAGTAAAAATACCCATTACGGGCCAAAGTTTCCTCATGACCTTTCCTTTTATCCTTCTTCCTACCTCTGTTCAATCCTCTGGGTTTTTTGGGGTTTTTTGGTGTTTTTTTTGGGGGGGTGGGTGGGATGGGGATGGAAGGTGTCTGGCTTCTTTCACTCAGTATAAATGATATTTAGGTTCATCCATATTGTTTAATTTTAAAATTTCTGTAGGACTCTTTTCCAAGCATTGTAGTTGAATTTTCCCACACAAAGTTTTTATTTTGAACTGTAAACTTGTCCTGTTCTTCTAATCATAATTGACAAATCAGTAGTTAAATAATATTTATTGTACAGAAATAAATTCAACCATTTAAAGTTAATTTGAAATTATGTGTCAAAGATTAAAAGCTCTCTGGTAACAGGTTAATGAGATACAAAATCAAGCCGGGTTGAAAAGTCTTCTCTTAAGAATTTAAATAATGGGATAGGCAGCTAGTTTTCTGTGATGGTTTCACCTGTTCAACAGGATGGCTGCTATCTCTCTTTGTTTCTACAATGTTGAAATTATCTAGAAAACTAAGTGATGATAAAGAATAATGTGGGTTTCTTTTATTTGCCTATGATTCATTAAAATTTTTGTTTGTTTGTTTTTCAGACCAAATGTTCATTTAGCTTGTTCCGGGATACTGGACATAATTTGATTCATAATAACAAAGCAGGAGGAGTTAATTCTCCATTGTCCAAACAAGGTGTTGCTAAGAACCTGAAAGAAGATAAAATAGTAAGAAAAGGATATAAAAGGAAGGCCTAGGTCTGGGGATATGGTAGGTTGTTGAGAAGGTGATGATTTTGCTGATTTTGTTACATTCCAGAGGCTAACACTTATTTCTCATTTGGTGAATTGCCTAAATTTGATTTGCATTTTGATGCAATATAATGATTAGTGTTCCTGCCATTGTAAAGACCATATAAGAATTTCATTTTTAAGGTATGTTCATTTCTTTCAGCAAGCATCTAGTTTAAAATCTCAGAGCTCAGATACAGGTGTGGAAATGGAAGCCCCTCCAAACCACAATCCAGAAGGACAGGTAACTATGCATAAAGAGTTGGAAAATTAAGTTTAATTTCATTAGTCCTTTACTGAGTAAGATAGTATGGTGTAGTGGGAAATGCTCAGGAAAATGCTTATTGAGTTACCATCCTTATTTACCATGACCGGTTTATGATGTTGGGTAAATTTCTTTGTCTTTCTGAGACTTACTGAAATGAGTAGGTACCACATTAACTTTAAGGACTGTTCCAGCATTAAAAATTTATGTCTTTTATTTATTTATTTATTTATTTACTTACTTACTTACTTATTTATTTAATAAATCTTTATTCAGATTATTACAATTGTTTCTCCTTTTTCCCCCCATAGCTCTCATCCACCCAGTTCCCACCCCACCTTCTGCCCTTAGCTCCCTGCCACTGTCCTCATCCATAGGTGCACGATTTTTGTCCAGTCTCTTCCTGCACCCCCCCATACCCTTTTCCCCCTGAGAATTATCAGTCCACTCCCTTTCTATGCCCCTGATTCTATTATATTCACCAGTTTATTCTGTTCCTCGGGTTTTTAATTCACTTGATTTTTAGATTCACTTGTTGATAGATATGTATTTGTTGTTCATAATTTTTATCTTTACTTTTTCTTCTTCCTCTTCTTAAAGAATACCTTTCAGCATTTCATATAATACTGGTTTGACAGTGATGAACTCCTTTAGCTTTTTTTTATCTGTGAAGCTCTTTATCTGCCCTTCAATTCTGAATGATAGCTTTGCTGGGTAGAGTAATCTTGGTTGTAGGTTCTTGCTCTTCATTGCTTTGAATATTTCTTGCCACTCCCTTCTGGCCTGCATAGTTTCTGTTGAGAAATCAGCTGACAGTCGTATGGGTGCTCCCTTGTAGGTAACTAACTGTTTTTCTCTTGCTGCTTTTAATATTCTCTCTTTGTCTTTTGCTCTTGGCATTTTAATTATGATGTGTCTTGGTGTGGTCCTCTTTGGATTCCTTTTGTTTGGGGTTCTGTGCACTTCCTGGACTTGTAAGTCTATTTCTTTCACCAGGTGGGGGAAGTTTTCTGTCATTATTTCTTCAAATAGGTTTTCAGTATCTTGCTCTCTCTCTTCTTCTGGCATCCCCATAATTCTGATGTTGGTACGCTTGAAGTTGTCCCAGAGGCTTCTTACACTATCTTCAACTTTTTGGATTTTTTTTTTTTGCTTTTTGCTTTTTCAGTTGAGTGTTTTTTGTTTCTTTGTATTTCAATTTTTTGACTTGATTCTTGCGTTCCTCTAATCTGTTGTTGGGTCTCTGTATAATATTTTTTATTTCAGTCAGTGTATGTTTAATTTCTAGTTGGTCCTTTTTCATATCTTCGAGGGTCTCATTATATTTATCGGCCTTTTCTAGGATATTCTTGAAAAGCCTTATAACCGTGGTTTTGAATTCTATATCCAGTCATTTGTTTTCCTCCATTTCTTTCGTTTGTGATCTGTTTCTTTGTTACCACATTTTCACTGCTTCCCTGAGTTGGTAGGGTAGCTTTGTGTGCTAGGTTTCCTATATGGCCCAGTGGGTCGGCCTCCCAGTTATCTGAGGTGGACACTCTTGGCGCAGCCCTTTGTGGACTGTGTGTACCGCTTTGTTGTAGTTAAGTCTTGATTGTTGTTGGTATCACTGGGAGGAATTGACCTCCAGGCTGTGAGGATCAACTGTGCGAGCCTTCCCCGGCTCTTGAGCCTCTGCCCGAGAATCCAGATTCCCCCTGCAAGAGCGTGGGTCCCCAGGGCCTCGCCTGGACCTGAGGTTCAGTGCAGTCAGAACTGGGGTTCAGTGCAGTCAGGAGCTTCCGACTCCCTTCTGCTAGGGAAAGCCTGTGGCAACCTCTGCAGTCTTTGTGTGCACTGGTACGCACACGCGTGCGCCTCCGGACCTCTGCCCGCCGGGGCTCCCCCAGCTCTCCCCCAGGTCTCCGAGTCTCTGAGTGCCTTTCTCTCTACCTGACAGTCCAGACTCCCCCTGTATGAGCCTTGGTCCACGGGGTTCCTCCCGGAACTGGGGTTCAGTGCAGTCGGAACTGGGGTTCAGTGCAATCAGGGGCTTCCTTCCCCCTCCTGCCAGAGGAAGTCAGCCAGGCTCTCAGCCGCCCTTCCTCTCTGTGCGCACAAAGACCCTTTGCCGTACCTCAACCCTTTCCCGTTCCTCCAGTTCTCTGTGAGCTTTTCTCTTTCCTTCTAGTTGTAGAATTTCCACTCAGCCAGCTTTCCTGTGGTTCTGGATGGTGTCCGTTCTGTCTTTTAGTTGTAGTTTTGAAATTGTTGTGCGAGGCAGCGGTTTAGGTGCTTACCTATGCCGCCATCTTGGTTTCTCCTTATGTCTTTTATTAATGCTACTATTTTCAGAACTATGAGGATGCAAAGATGCATCATCTGCAGCATTTATTTATCTGCTCTCAGGACACTCAACAGGCTGGTGGGCTAAATACAGTTGGTACATAACTGATGGCAATACAGAATTTTGATGAATGCTGTAGTAGAGGAATGCATAAAAGTGCTGTGTGGGCTCCAACAAAACAGATTACTAGCTACTAGAATGGGGCAATCTCAGAAGTCTTCATGGAAGAGGTGGCATCCAAGCTAAGTAGTGAAAGAAAAAGAGAAGCCTTTGCCAGATGAAGATGGAAGAAGAGGCATTTCAGGGTCAGGGAACAGCTGGAGTCAAGGCACAAAGAAGGTAGCAGAATTTGAGGTACATCAATTAATTCAATGTATGATATAGAGCAGTGGTTACCAACTGGTGGTCCGCGGACCACTGGTGGTCCGTGAGGTCCAAAAGGTGGCAACTACTGGTTTAAGGAAACCTTTGGGGCAGCGGTCACTAACCGGTGGTCTGTGGACCACTGGTGGTCCATGAGGTTCGTAAGGTTGGCGACTGTTTGTATAGAGAAATGAAAAGAAAGAAGAGGTCCTAGGAGATGAGAAATGAGAGAGAGTGTGATCTGGGTTGTAGAAAAACTTTGAAAGGCTTGCTAAAAAGTTTAGGCTTAATACTATCCTATCTAATAAAAGAGTAATATGCAAATTGACCATCACTCCAACACACAAGATGGCTGCCCCCATGTGGACACAAGATGGCTGCCACAAGATGGCCAGCAGGGGAGGGCAGTTGGGAGGGACCAGGCCTGCAAGGGAGGGCAGTTGGGGGTGATCAAACCTTCAGGGGAGGGCAGTTAGGGGTGACCAGGCCGGCAGAGGAGGGAAGTTGGGGGCAACCAGGCCTGCAGGGAAGGATAGTTGGGAGGTACCAGGCCTGCAGGGGAGGACAGTTAGGGGTGACCAGGCCTGCAGGGGAGTGCAGTTAGGGGCAGCAGGCTGGCAGGTGAGCAGTTAGGCATCAATCAGACTGGCAGAGGAGTGGTTAGGGGGTGATTAGGCTGGCAGGCAGAAGCAGTTAGGGGCAATCAGGAAGGCAGGCAGGTGAGCAGTTGGGAGCCAGCAGTCCTGGATTGTGAGAGGGATCCCAGATTGGAGAGGGTGCAGGCTGGGCTGAGGGACACACACCCTGTGCACTTATTTCATGCACTGGGTCTCTAGTCTATATATATGAAAGCCTAAGCGACCAGCCAACTGGCTGGTATCTATGATGCACACTGACCACCAGGGGCAGATGCTCAATGCAGGAGCTGCTGAGCAACAGCAACTTTGTAGAGTGTCCTCGCACTCTGGGACCCCTCAGGGGATGTTGGACTGTGGGTTTTGGCCTGATCCCTGCAGGCCAGGCCAAGGGACCCCACCTGCCAGAGGGACCCCGCTCACTCTGCAGACGCCCTTTGAGCCCTGATGGCACACCAGGTGCAGCCAGCCGGAGAGGGACCACAGAAGGTTGGCTCAGGGCGTTTTGGCCCATCTCGCCCAGTCTGCCCCACCAGGCACCTTCTAATTAATTTACTTTCAATGTATACGAATCCATGCACCAGGCCTCTAGTAAGTAATAAGTAAGGCTCTTGAGCCTTATTTTAGGGACTTACATTAAAGGTTTTTAAACTTATGTGGAAATAAGACTATATATGTGTTTCAAGGCAAAACTCTTGCAAGGATGTGAAAAAGAGAAACGGAACATAGGGTAGGGACTTCAGATGTCAGTTTATAGGTTTTCCTGATAGTACAGATGAGTGGTGATGACAGTTTGAGTTAAGGAAGAGATTATAGAGAAAGCCAGAAACCTGCAGAAGCACGGTGAACTGGGAAACCTTGAGGTGATAAAGAAAAGTTAACTTACTTTCTTAAAAAGGTAACTCAGGTTTCAAGCCTTTCTTTCTGGAAGGGTGACAAAATCATTAAGAGAAACTTTAAAAGAAAGGTTGATATAGGGGGAATGATAAGTTCGATTTTGGATATGTTGCATTTAAGATGCTAGCAAAAATCTGGGTAGAAATGTCCACCAGGTCACAGTTGGCAGATGGTGGTGAGCAGGCTGTGAGTGGGAATGTCAGAAGGTTATGAAGAGAATATTTCTGCAGAACTCATGAAAGAGTTTTGGTGGAAGAAAGAATGGCATTCACCTAAAATAGTTTCAAGAAAGGTATTGAACAAGTTGAACAGGGCTTCAGCTGGGGTAGAAGTTTCCAAGAATAAAATTTGAAAATGGTTTCCTGTAAGAGATAACCACTGTTGCTATTTTTCTGTCTGGTTATTTTTCTATGTAAAACATATTTTAAGTTAAGATTACACTATATTTATAGCTGTAGATGCACTTTTTTCACTTATTATATTGTGAATATTACCTTATGTTACTAATTTTTTCATAAATATTTGTTTTACTGAAAAGAATAAATTAGAAAAACATGTCTTTACAGCAATATGTAGAAGCAGGGACATACATCGTGTTGGAGATTCAGCTGAACAAAGCCTTGGTTCCAAAGCGATTGCCAGAGGAGCTGGCCAGACGGTGTGTAACAATGTTTTCATACTTGTTTTGCAAAAGCAATGTATACTAATAAAAGGGTATATGCTAATTAGACCAGGTGACCAGACATCTTCTGGATGTCCAACTTCCTTCCAGACAGTTAGGGGGCAACCAGTCTGGCAGGGGGGCAGTTAGGGGGTGATCTGGCCGGCAGGCAGGTGAGTGGTTAGGAGCCAGTGGTTCCAGATTGCGAGAGGGATGTCCGACTGCCACGGGATTGGGCCTAAACTGACAGTTGGACATCCCCCAAAGGGTCTCTGATTGGAGAGGGTGCAGGCCAGGCTGTGGGGTTCCCCCTCCCCATGCACAAATTTCATGCACCGGGCCTCTAGTTTAGGTATAAGTAAAAGAAAGTTTGTGACCATAAATGTAATTTTCCCTAGGCAAAACATCAATTTTCTGCTTTTTCTCCCCAGATAAAGTTTCTTATATTTTCTTACTATAAAAGTAGTATATGCCTATTATAAAAAAATTTGAGAAATGGAAATTAGCCACAAAGTATTAAAGACACAGATTTCCCTCACCCAGTAATAACTGCTTTTAATACCTTGGTATTTATCTTTCTAGAGTTATTGTAAAGCCCCTCTACTATATAAACACACATTCCATATCACATATTAATATACTAGTATGTAATTTTTAAGAAACTATTTTTAAATTGTACCATAGTCCTTTGATCATTTTTCTAGGAAATTGTCCATTTTATCTAGGTTATCCAATTTGTTGATGTACAGTTGTTCATGACATTCTTTTTTCTTTTTCTCATTTCTTATTTTGGTAATTTGAGTCTGTTTTCTTTTTCTTAGTCCATCTACCTAAGAATTATCATTTTGTTGATCTTTTCAAAGAAGCAGTCTTTTTTTGTTTTATTGATTTTCCCTATTGTGTTTCTTTTCTCTGTTTTATTTATCTCTAATTCTATTACTTCCTTCCTTCTTTGAGCTTTGGGTTCAGTTTGCTCTCCTTTTCTAATTCCTTAAGATATACAATTAAATTATCGATTATTGTGTGAGTTAGAGCTGTAAATTTTACTCCGAACACTTCTTTCACTGCATTCCATAAGTTTTGGTATGCTGTGTTTTTGTTTTCATTCATCTCAAAGTATTTTCTCATTTGCCTATGGTTTTTTTCTTTGCCCTATTATTTAAAAGCATGTTGTTTAATTTCCACATATTTGTGACTTTTCCCGTTTTCCAGTTTTCTTCTAGTTATTGATTTCTACTCTCATTTCATTGTAATTAGAAAAGATATTTTGTATGATTTCAATCTTTTAAAACTGATTGAGATTTATTTTGTGGCCTAAAATATAGTCTATCCTGCAGAATGTTCCATGTGCACTTGAGAAGACTGTGTATTCTGTAATGTTAAGAGGAATGTTCTATATATGTCTATTAGGTCAAATTGCTTTATGCTGTTAAGTCCTTTATTTTCTAATTGATCTTCTGTCTGATTATTCTACCCATTTTTGAAAGTGGGGTATTACAGTCTCTATTATTAAAGAACTGTCTAATTCTCCCTTCATTTGTCTCAATTTTTGCTTTATATATTTTGGGTCCCTATTATTAGGTACATATATGTTTATTATTGTTATATTTTATTGCTGTGTGAAACCTTTTAGGTATCTATCATCTATCTATATTGTTCTTCTTTATCTTTTGTTATCTTTTTTATTTCAAGTCTATTTTCTCGAGAACTATAACCACCCCAACTATGTTTTGGTTACTATTTGCATGGGATGTCTTTTTCTATCCTCCTACTTTCATTTTTGTGTGTGTGTGTGTGTGTTCTTATATCTAAAGGAAGCATCTTGTTGACAGCAGACAGCTGCACACTATTTTGATTTTTTAGTTTCCTTAAAAAATTAAAAATGGAGCTTCATTTGACCCTATCATCCTAGTTCTAGGAATATGTCCGAAGAAGCCTGAAACACCAGTCAGAAAGAAAATGTGCACCTCTATGTTCATTGCAGCATCATTTACAATAGCTAAGATATGGAAACAGTCCAAATGCCTATCAGTAGATGAGTGGATAGAAAAGCTGTGGTACATATACACAATGGAATATTATGCAGATGTAAAAAGAAGAATTTCTTACCCTTTGAGACAGCATGAAGGGATCTGGAGAGTATTATGCTAAGCGAAATAAGCCAGTCACATGATCTGACTTATATGTGGAATCTAATGAACAAAAGAAACTGACAAATGAAATAGATCCAGAGACATGGAAGCATGCAACAAACTGATGATTCTCAGAGGGAAAGGGGAGGGGGGAGAGGTGGGATTAACCAAAGAACTTATATGCATATATGCATAACCCATGGATACAGACAATAATGTGGTGAAGGCCTGGGGAGGGGGCAGAAATGGGGAGGAGGAGTGAATGGGGGGGAAATGGGGATATAAAAATATAAATCCAACCCACTAATCTCTGCCTTTTAATAGGAAAGTGTAACCCATTTATATTTAATGCAATTACTGATAAAGGATTTACTTATACATATCTGTTATCTGCTTGTCTGTTCTTGAATTCCTTCATCACCGCCTTTTTAATATTTAATTGGCTTTTTATAATGTACCATTTAGATTTCCTTCTTTCTTTCTCTTTATATTTATATTCTTAGTGGTTACTTTGGGGATTACAATGATCACCTTAAACTTGTAACAACCTAGTTTGAGTAACACTAATTTAGCTTTAATATTATACACTTGGTACTTCCTATATATCTCTATCCCTTCCTCTTTGTATTATTATTGTCACAGATTATATTTTATACACTGCATACCTATTAACAAATATTTATGATTATTATTTTATGCATTTGCCTTCTAAAAAAAAGAAGTAAGGAGGAGTTACAAACCAAAAGTACCATAGTAATGGCTTTCATAATTACCTTTACCAGTGTTCTTTATTTCCTCATTTACCTTTGAGTTTCTTTCATTTTAGCCTGAAGGGCTTTATTTAGTATTTCTTATAGGGTAGATCTTAGTAACACTCTCTTAACTTTTGTTTATCTGGGATTGTCTTAATTTTTCCTTCATTGTTGAAGGATAGTTTGCTGGATGTAGAATTCTTGTTGGCAGTTTTTCCCCCTAGAACTTTAAATGTTACCCAAATGCCTTCTGGCCTCCGTGATTTCTGATGAGAAATGGTCTGTATTGAGATTATTGAAATTATCTATTAATCTTATGTGATGAGTCACTCCTCTCACTGCTTTGGAGATTTTTCTCTTTTTCTTTTCTTTTATAGGTCTACTATAATGTGTCTTAGTGTAGAGGTCTTTTAATTATATTTTTTGGAGTTTGATAAGCTTCTTGGTTGTTTAGATTCATGTATTTCATCAAATTTGGAGTTTTGGGCCATCATTTCTTAAAAATTCTTTCTGCTCCTTTCCTTCTGTTTTCTCTTTGTATTCCCATAATGTGTTTGTTAGTTATACAAATATGTATGTTGATGGTGTTTCCCAGATTTTAGACTTGTGTTAACTTTTTTTCATTTTTCTTTCTGTTTCCTTAGACTGAATAATATCAATTGTCTTGGTTCTTTCCTCTGCTTGATCAAATTTATTGAACCCTCTAGTGACTTTTTCATTTCAGTTATTGTACTTTTCAACTCCAAACTTTCTATTTGGTTCCTTTTGTTGTTGTTAATCCTCACCCAGGATATTTTTTCATTGATTTTTAGAGAGCTTGGAAGGGAGGGGGAGAGACAGATAGTTAGAAACATCGATGTGAGAAAGACACATCAATTGGCTGCCTCCTGCACTCACCCCGACCAGGGCCAGAGATCGAGCCTGCAACCGAGATACATGCCTTGACCAGAATCAAATCCAGGACCCTTCAGTCTGTGGGCTGATGCTCTATCCACTGAGCCAAGCTGACTGGGTCTATTTGGTTCCTTTTTAATGATTTCTATCTCTTTACTGGTATACTCATTTTGTTCATACATCATTTTTCTGGTTTCTTGTAGTCCTTTGTCTGTTATTTCCTTTAGCTCTTTGAGCATGTTTACTTAACATCTTTTTGTAGCAAGTCCAATGTCTAGGCTTCTTTAAGAATAGTTTCTGTCAATTTATTTTTTATTTTGAAAATGCCATAGTTTTGTGTTTTTGGTATATTTGGTGATTTTTTTGTTGTTGAAACTGGACATTTGTAAAATAGAATGAGGGAATATTGGAAATAAAAGTTTACCCTTTCCCAGGATTTGATGTTTTTTATTAAGTTACAGCTTGTGTTTTGACTGAGATTTCCTTGCATGCCAGTACCTTAATATAAACAAACTAACAAAACCAGAACTTAAAAAAATTTTTTTGTCTTTGAAGATGACTGTGCTGGGCCATCCTGCACCTCTCCCTCCCCACTTGGGATCGAGCCAGCAACCTGGGTATGTGCCCTGGCCAGGATTTGAACCATGACCTCCTGGTTCACAGGTTGATATTCAACCACTGAGCCACAGTGGCCGGGCTGGGCCATTCTTTTAACATTTAATCAAGCTCTTTATAATTTTACCTCATCTTTCACTTCCTGCTTGCACTGAGCTTATAGATAAGTCATTGGTGAAACTTAGGGTCTTCTCAGGTTTTTTCTGAGCACGGTTTCAGTCCTGAGCATGTACCAGTATATACAACTACATTTGAATACCCTAATTTCCTAAAAATAATCTCTGGCTTTTCCTCCTAAATTTTGCACTGTATTGTATGTCTTAACCATATTACCCCCCACCCCCATAGAGCTGTGAGTTTTTCTAACCTTACAGTGTTTTAGAGCAATTCCTAATCATTGCTTTTCTACCCTTAGTGGCTTTCAAATTAGGAAAAACAGAACTGAGTACTTTATGTCAGCCCTGCAGGTAGCCCCTGACAGGTTAGAACAAACACAGTTACTTGCAAATAAATTCTGCTCTACTCCTCCAGAACCAGGGACCAGTGTGCCACACTGGAAATGCAGGGTCTTATCCAGCCACTAAACTGGAGATGGAGTGGGACAAGTGTCAGTAAAAATGTATAAAGCTTTTCTACTCTTTAAATTGCCTTAAACCTTTGACTGTTTTCCAGAGTTCTGACAAAGTTGGTTCTGACATTTTCTGGTTCTGTTTTTCAATATTTCTATGGAGGGATGGAAGCTTGGAGTTATCTACTCTGCCGTTTTGCTGATGTTTAGACTTCACTTTTTGATGTGAGAAGTACCATATTCAAGAGTGAAAGGAAATGATAGCTTTTATCTTAAAGGCTATTCACTACAGATATATTTTAAGGGTTTTGATAAACATGCCTGCATTGCCTTCCCAAAAGTTTGCAGTTTTACACTACAAGTGATGTATGAGACTATTGTTCCTTCATACATTCACCAACACAGTAATTTTTTATTTATGCTATTTTATCCAGGAAAGAAAGTTTCTCATTTTAATTTTAAACTACATTATAAATGCTTTAGTAAGAGTAAACATTTAAAGATATTTACTAGTAATTTGGAATTCTCCTTTTTTAAAAAAATATTTTTATTTACTTACTGAGCTACACTGGCTGGGCTGGAAGTCTCCTTTTGAGAATTATCTGCATCTTTTATACCACTTGTGAAAAAAGTTTTTATTGACTTTTAGAAAGAGAGGAAGAGATAGGGAGAAAGAGAGAAACATCAATATGAGAGAGAAACATCTGTCAACTGCCTCCTGCAAACCCCCTACTGTGGATTAAGCCCATAACCCAGGTATGTGCAATGAACAGGAATCGAACTGGTGACTTTTTGGTGCATGGAATGACACTCAGCCAACTGAGCCACACTGGCTGGGGCTTATACCATCTTTTTTTTTAAAAAAAAATATTTTGTGGATTTTTTACAGAGAGGAAGGAAGAGGGATAGAGAGCCAGAAACATCGATGAGAGAGAAACATCGATCAGCTGCTTCCTGCACCCCCCCCCACTGGGGATGCACCCGCAACCAAGGTACATGCCCTTGACCGGAATCGAACCTGGGACCCTTCAGTCCGCAGGCTGACGCTCTATCCACTGAGCCAAACCGGTTTTGGCTATACCATCTTTTATACTTTTTAAATTTTAATATTTATTGAATTATTGGGGTAACGTCCTATCTAATAAAGAGGGAATATGCTAATTGACCATCACTCCATCACAAAGATGGCTGCACCCACAGCTGAGGCCAAGTTCCCATAACAAGCCTTAACGAGCCATCAGCAGGGACCTGAGGCTATGCCCTCCCCTGCCCCCATGGGGCTTCATGGGGGACCTCAAGGTGCGCTTCCCGTCCTGGTGCTGGGCTAGGGGAGCTGAGGCTGCTCCCCCCACCCCAGCGCCAGGCCAGGGGACCTCAGGCTACACCCCTCCACCAGGTGAGGCTTGACAGGAACCTCAGGCCACACCTCCTGTCCTAGCACTGGGCCAGGGGACCTGAGGCTGCACCCCCCTGCCTGGCTGGGTTTGACAGGGGAGCTCAAGGTGCACCCCCAGTGCTGAGTCAGGAGACCTCAGACCGCACCCCCACCCAGCAGGACTTGACAGGGGACCTCAGGCCATGCCCCCCTCCTGGCAGGGCTTGATGGGGGACCTCAGTCCATGCCCCATGTCCTGGCGCCGGGCCAGGGGACCTGAGGCTATGCTCCCTGCCCAGCAGGGCTTGACAAAGGTGGGACTGGCTGGGTCTGGATCTAGCCCAATTGGGGCGGGGCGGGCAGCCAGGTCTGCGTCTCACGCAATTTTGAGGTGCATGTGGGTGGGTGGGGACTTAACTCTGGGTCCCGTGGTGAGCCCCAGACTCTGACAGGAGGAAGGTTTTCATATACATTTTACTAATTTTCTTTCATATCTGACACTTCTATTATAGAGAAAGGGCAAATATATTTCCTCTAATTAATCCCCTTTTAATGTGCACGAATTTCATGCACTGGGTCACTAGTCTACACTAATAAAAGAGAAACATGCAAATTGACCATCCCTCCGCTATGTCCACCAGCCAATCAGGAGCGCATATGCAAAATAACCCAATAAAGATGGAGCGAACACTGAAGACAGCATAGAAGGAAGCCAAGCACTGCAGAAGGGAGTGAAGCAGTGGAAAAGGGAGTGAGGCAGCAGAGAAGGGAGGGAAGCTGCAGCCGCAGGAAGCCCTATTCTTGCAGGAATAGGCCCAAGGAAGCCATATTCTTGCAGGAACCTTCCTGCAACAGGCCTCTAGTTGGTTAATAAAATTACATAGTTTACAGGTGTACAATTCTATAATACATCATCTCTATATTGTTTTGTGTGTTTACCTTCTAAAGTCAAGTCTTCTTCTATCAACATTTATTCTTCCTTTACCGTCTTCTACCTCCCCAACTTCTCCCCCCTCTGGTAATCACCATTCTGTTGTCTGCATCTGTGAGTGTGTTTTTAAAATATATTTTTATTGATTTTTAGAGAAAGAGGGACAGAGAGAGAGAAACATTGATCGGCTGCTTCCTGCCTGTCTTCTACTGGGGATTGAGCATGCAACCTGGGCATGTGTCCTGACTGGGGAATCAAACTGATGACCTGTTGGTTTATGGGTCAAGGCTCAACCACTGAGCCATACCGGCCAGGCTATGAGTGTTTGTATTTTTTTAAAAATATATTTTATTGATTTTTTACAGAGAGGAAGGGAGAGGGATAGAGAGTTAGAAACATCAATGAGAGAGAAACATTGATCAGCTGCCTCCTGCACACCCCCTATTGGGGATATGCCTACAACCAAGGTACATGCCCTTGACCAGAATTGAACTTGGGACCTTTCAATCTGCAGGCCGACACTCTTTCCATTGAGTCAAACTGGTTAGGGCTGAGTGTTCATTTTTGTTGTTGTTGTTTTTGGTAACCCCTTCACCTTTTTCATCCATCCTCCCCAACTGCTCCACTCTAATAGCTATCAGTCTGTTTTCTATATTTATGAGTCTGTTTCTATTTTGTTTATTTATTTTGTTCATTAGATTCCACCTATAAGTGAAATCATATGGTATTTGTCTTTCTCTGACTGGTTTATTTCACTTAGCATAATACTCTCCAGGACCATACATGCTGTCACAAAAGGTAGGATTTCCTTTTTTTTTAATGGCCAAGTAGTGTTATTGTGTAATGTACCATCACTTTTTAAAAATATGTTTTTATTTATTTTTTAGAGAAGAGAGGAAGGGAGAGGAAAAGAGAAATATTGATGTGAAAGAGAAACATTGATAGGCTATCTCCTGTACAACCCCTACTGGGCATGTGTCTAGACCTGGAATTGAATCCTTGAACTTTTGGTGCATGGGACAATGCTCAACCAACTTTTGGTTGATTGAGCCACACCAGCCAGGGTTACCACCACTTTTTTATTCACTAAGCTGCTGATAGGCACTTGGGCTACTTCCAAATCTTGGCTATTGTAACGAACTCTGCAGTGAATGGAGGGAGGGGTGCATATATTCTTTTCAATCAATGTTTCAGGCTTCCTCAGATATATTCCCAGATGTGGAATTGATAACTCATAAGGCAGTTACATTTTTAATTTTTTGTGGAAACTCCATATTGTTTTCCACAGTGATTGCACCAACCTGCATTCCAACTAACAGTGCACAGCGTTCCCTTTTCTCTGCATCCTTGCCAACAATTGTTGTTTGTTGACTTATTGATGACAGCCTTTCTGGCAGGTCTGAGGTGATATTTCATTGTGGTTTTAATTTACATTTCTCTGATGATTCGTGACATTGAGCATCTTTTCATATGTCTATTGGCCATTTATATGTCCTCTTTGGAGAATTGTGTATTCAGGTCATTTGCTCATTTTTAAATTGGATTATTTGTTGTTGTTTTTTAGTGTTGAGTTGTGTATGTTCTTTATAAATTTTAGATATTAACCCTTTATCAGATGTATCATTGCTGAATATGTTCTTCCATTCAAAGGGCTCACTTTGTATTTTGTTGGTGGTTTCCTTTAATGTTCAAACACTTTTTAGTTTGATGTAGTCTCATTTGTTTATTTTTTTCCTGTTTTCCTTGCCCAAGAAGACATATCAGACAACATTTTGCTTCAAGAAATGTTTGAGATTTTGCTACCTACGTTTTCTTCTAGGATTTTTATTGTTGTGATTCTTATATTTAAGTCTTTTATACATTTTGAGTTTATTATTGTGTATAGTGTAAGAAGGTGGTCTAATTTCGTTTTTTTGTATGCATCTGTCCAATTTTCCCAACAACATTTATTGAATAGATTATCTTTACCCCATTGTATCTTCTTGCCTCCTTTGTTGAATATTAATTGACCATAAAGGTGTGGGTTTATTTCTGGGCTCTCTAATCTATTCCATTGATCTATATGTTTGTTTTTATGCCAGTACCTTGCTGTTTTGATTAGTATGGCCTTGTAGTTTAAGTTTGATACCGGTAACATGATTCCTTTACCTTTGTTTTTCTTTCTCAAGATTGCTGTGGCTACGAAGGGTCTATTGTGGTTCCATATAAATTTTTGAAATATTTGTTCTATCTCTGTGAAATATGCCATTGATATCTTAATAAGAATTGCATTGAATCTATAGATTTCTTTGAGTAGTATGGAAATTTTAATGATGTTAATTCTTCCTACCCATGAACATGGTATATGGTTCTACTTATTTGTATATTCTTCAATTTCTTTCTTCATTGCTTTATAATTTTCTTAGCTCCATTCTGACAGCTGTCAGTCTGTTTAACCTCCTTGGTTAAATTTATTCCAAGGTATTTTATTTTTGATGCAATTATAAATGGAATTGTTTTCTTAGTGAATTTGAATGTAAACTCTACAGCAGTGCAATTTACTTCAGCAGAAATCTGAAATTATAAGGGGAAAAATCTAACTTAATTACATCTAGGTTCTTGTAAACTCATAAAAATGGAAGGTAGAAATTTTGGTGTAAGTAGTTTGATAGTGACAAAATATATATTTTTTACTCACCATAAAGCCTGATATCGCTATCGTAATTAAAAGCAGTCTTTCAATTATGACCTAGATTTAGAGGGGGGAGAAAAGCTTTCATTTGCCTATACCATTTATATTTCCAAAATTTTATGTTTTCAAAGACTCTACTGAGTACATCTAAAATCATAACACCCATTTCTTTCTAACCCCTAAGGCAAGCATCCTTTTGTACACAGCAGTGGTTTTTAAAAATATATACATAATGGAAAAGCCAGGGCTCAAATTAGCTAAAATTGCAACTTAGCTACTCTCTGAGTAGCTGCTTCTTTGCTTCTTTCCTATCTAGTCCATAGCTATATAATATTCTGGGGTTCATGTCTCAGCTTTTACATGAGAGAATAGCACAGTGCTCAAGTCTGATGGGGGAACAGACCTTAGATCTCCCATCTGAGACTCTTTGGTGGTGGGAAATAAAAACATAAATCTGCAGATAATAAAGTTGTTGTTTCCTGATTCAGGGTCAAGGAAATGATTCCTCCAAGGCCACCTCTTACCCGCAGGACAGGAGGAGCTCAGAAGGCAAGTGTCAAAGTCAAGGTGAAACTATAAGTAATAAGGTGTCGAGTGCATCATTTGAAAATAAGGAATGGATTTTCAGAAGGGGTGAGAAATTGTAGTTTCTCATCTATATCTTCCTGTATCTATTTGTGTCCAGTGGCTTACAAGGAATAGTATTCAGTGTTTGATCTTTGGCTGGTGGTCTCTGAGCTGAGGAGAAAAGAGCAATTTATACCTAAAGTATATTGAATATAAAACACAATCCAGTTTCAGAACTCCATTCCACGTCTTGACCTCTTTGAGGTCTCTTTACCAGGCATTATATATTTTCCTAGGCGGTAAGTGACTACCACGTGCAGATCAAGACCATTTCTAGAGCCATTCTGGATGAGTATCACAGCATGTTTGGAAAACAGGTGGCCAAAGTGGAGGGTGATATAGATAGTGAAACCCTGGAGGAGCAGAAATGCCAGCTCAACTATGAACTTAATTGTTCTGGAAAATACTTTGCTTTCAAAGAACAACTCAAGGTAAATATTCATTTATGTAATTATTCTATGGGTTTTATGAAGCATCTACTCTACATACCTCATTGTCATTTTTTCTATGGTTATGTTCAGCTGTGCTCCCACCTGTCTTGCTACTGGTGCAGAGAGCTATGTTCTCCACGATAGAATGTTGGGAGAAGCTCCACTCCTGCGGAGCCATAGAACAGTTCAGTATGCTTTCCGAATGTGAGCTTTTAAGAAACTGATTCTTCTCTTGAGGCTAGGCCAGATTTTGAGTCAGATTTCATGTTGCTTTAGCAGGCAGAAACTCTATACCTGGGACTGATTCCATGACTGATTATCTCTGTCTCCTATTGCAAACCTTCCCCTAGTCAATAGAATTATTAAGATTTGAGAAATAAATTTCCTGAATAATAATAGCTAACGTTTATTGAGTGTTTGCTGTATACCAAATTTTAAAATGCTTACGAATTTAATCCTCACAACAACCCTATGAGGTGCTCCCCATTTTACAGAAGGAGAAATGCAATATTAGTTGGTTAAGTAATTTGCCCAAGATCACAGAGCTAGTGAAGGTCAAAGATGGGACTCAAATTCTGGCAGCCTGGTTCCAGAAATCATGTTCTTAACTTCTATACCACACTGCCTCTCTGTGTGCATTTACTATGTGCCCTGCACTGTATAAACAAATACAAAGAAATCACATGGAAGTAATAAAGTAAAAAACAACAGATGATCGTGGAGGCAAGAGGCTCTTCTCAGTAGGTGGCAGGGTCACATCTCAGTTTGATTCTGGTTCTATTACTAGCTGGATGACCTTAGTCAAGTGACTTTACCTCTCTGAGCCTCAATTTCTTTGCCTAACAATGAGGGATAATATTAATATTATTACATGGAGTTGTTATGAGCATTAAATAACATAATGCATGCAAAATGCTTTATGTTATAAAAACTTCATGGCATGACTGGCATGACTCAATGGTTGAGTGTCAACCTATGAACCAGGAGGTCATGGTTTGATTCCCAGTCAGGGCATGTGTTCAGGTTGCAGGCTCGATCCCCATTGTGGGTCGTGCAGAAGGCAACCAACTGATGACTCTCTCTCATCATTGATGTTTCTCTCTCTTTCTCTCTCTCTCTCTCTCTCTACCCCTTCCACTCTGAAATCAATAAAATCTATTTTTAAAAAACCTTTTTTGGTATAAAACTTGGCAATGATGTTAGCTTGGGGAGCAGGAGTGGGGGGAGAGAAGAAGCAGCTGTCCTGTCTATAGCAATATGTTATTTGTAATGCATCTTAAGCATTACCACCCATTATTTCTTTCTGGCTTCTCATTCATCTTCTGAAATAAGATAGTAATACCAAAAGTACATATCTATTTAACAAATGAGGAAACTGAGATACCAAGTATAAAATAACTTATGAGGTTGTACAGTGGCAGTTTTAGAACCAGAATTTCATTTTCCAGATTCACAAATCAGGCCTTTTCCCCTTGAATCATGTGGCCACCATAAGAGACATAATGCATAAACGTAATGCTAAGGTTTTCTTCAGCTTTATGATGGTCTTCACACAGTATGAGTCCTTCATTGACCATATTAGAATGATGATGACATCAAGAAAAGAAGTCATATAGAGTATGTTGATTAGGGAGAAATCTGTGAGCCAACAGTTTAGCAGTCACCAAGGGAGAAATCAATTACTTTCTGAAATTTTGATGAACCTTAGACCAGAAACTCAAGGGAGGCCTGTGCTGCCTGTGCTATTAGCCCAGTGATCTGTCTCTTGCAGCATGCTGTGGTAAAGATTGTGAGAGAGAAGTACTTGAAAACAATACCATTTGAAAACCAAGAGGAACTGCAGACATTCATTAGTGAGCTCTATGTGTTCTTGGTGGATCAAATGCATGTGGCCTTAAACCAGGTAGGTATTCAAGAACTAAGAGCTCTTCCTTTTCTTAGTAGGGCATCAGGGTTTCCCCTGAATTATTCCTTCCTTCCTTGTTTCTTCTCTTCTTGAATTCTACAGATGTTTAGTGAGGTATCTGCTCTCAGCTAGGGACTGAAACACAAAGATGAATAAGAAAATGCCTAAATTATTTGGGGGAGAATAATCTGTATGCTCTTTCAGCTTCCTTAAAGATTAATTTCATAACTGTCATAAATGTGATAGATAAAAAAGAGATAAAATAGGCTAGTTAAATTATGAAATGAAAAGGGTCATTCTGTTTATTCTGTGAATGTGTGGAATTCTCACTTTTTTGTCTTTAAGACTGATAATAAAAATAAAGAAAAAACTGTGAGTTTTCAAATATTATACCTGAATGACAATAACACTTCAAATATGCCTTTTCTGTTTAAAGGTGCTAGTCTGCTTTCCTCCCACTTGTCTGTTTATATCTATTACTTGCACAGCTTGCATCTTGCCTTCATTTGCTCATTTTTTAATTCTTGCAGTTGTGGTTTATTTTAAAACAATGACAAAATCAGTCCCTCCCCCCCACACCCTCATAGTCTGTCTCTAACCAGCTATGCTTCCTCAAACCCCCTATTCTATTTGCTCTTTCCTTCACTGTTTCTTTCTTCTCTGCCAACATCACTTTTCTCTCACTTCCTTTTTTTGTTGTTAATCCTCACCTGAGGATATTTTTTCCCATTAATTTTAGACAGAGTGAAAGGGAAGGGGGTTGGGGGAAAAAAAGAGGGAAAGAGAAACATTGTTATGAGAGAGCCACATCAATTGGTTGCTTCCCACATGTGTCCTGAATTGGGGCAGGAAATCCGCAATCCTGGACCCTTTGGACTGGGGGCCAATGCTCTAACAACTGAGCCATGCCGGCCAGGACTCTCTCACTTTCTTTAGCCTCCCTGAAGAGGTAGGCAAGGAGTGTCTAGTATTTAGAGTACAATTCTGCCTTGGGCACAGGTGATTTGGATGATTTGAGTTGGAAAGCAGTTGAGTATGAAATGGCAATTACTGTTGCCTATGTCTTCAAGGAGCCCCTGTCTAGCAGAGACAGGCATAAAACACAAATAACTGTGATAGAATGAGGTAAGTGCTGTGACAGAAGGGTGTCCATGGGAGAGCAGGTTAGAGGATGCCTAAAGAAAAAGTGGTAAACTTTACTCTGAGACCTTTCAGGGAAGGATTTACAGAGGAGCTGTGTCTTGAGTTGGGCTTTGAAGGCTAAAAGGAAGTTATCCAGGGGGATGTTTCAGAGCATTGGAATCATAGGGAATATCAAAAAGGCTTGGAAACTTGGAAGAATATCATATATACTAGAGGCCCGGTGCACGACTAGTGGGGGAGGCTGGGGGAGGGAGGGTGCCTCAGCCCGGGCTGCGCCCTTTCACAGTCTGGAAGCCATCTAGAGATGTCTGACTGACGGCTTAGGCCCACTCCCCAGGCCTAAGCCACAGTGGGACATCCTTAGTGCTGTCACAGAGGCAGGCCGCTATGCGCACCAGGTGTCAGCCCAGCTTATGGGAGAGCACTGACCACCAGGGGGCAGCCCCTGCGTTGAGCATCTGCCCCCTGGTGGTCAGTGCTCATCATAGCGACTGGTTGTTCCGCCATTCTGTCGATTTGCATATTACCCTTTTATTATATAGGATTTTATAGGATAGAAACTACATACAGTTCAGGAGTGGAGGTTGAAGTAGTGAGGGCCAAAGAAACAGGAGATGAAGCCAGTTCCTGGTGGGGGAGTGTAGTGTGTAGTTTTGTATAAAAAAACATTCTAATAGAAGTATGTAGGATGGGTTAGAGTTGGTGAAACTGGTGATGTTAACTGATTCTTACATTGTATAGAGGAAAAGAAGTAAAAACTTCTTAAGTTTAAGGCTTAGTGATTGGGTAGCTGGTAGTACCATTGACCAGGACAAGAAATACAACCTTGTGGGAAGCAATTGATGTTGAAATAAACTTTGAACATTGGTTTTAGTGGGGTTTTGCTCAAGAAAGAGCAAAATGAAATTTGGAGAGCCATGATTATATAGATGCTAGTTAAACTATGGTCATAGATGAAACTTCCTAGAAGAACTTAAGTAGAGAGAAGAGCAAGCTGCTGGTAGAACCCTAGGAAAACTAACATTTAGAGGATGGGAGAGTAAAAATATTAATGAAAGAGGCAAGTGAATTGTTAAAATGGCAAGACAGCCAGAAGCTCAAAGAATACATTTTTAAGAAGAAAAAGTAGTCATCATTATCAAATATTCTTAGAAATTCAAGAAAAACAAAATTCTCTGGTGGGAAGAGGAGGAGTTGGTTAAAAGGTACAAATTTCCAGTTATAAGATAAGTACTAAGGACACAATATACAGTATGATGAACATAGTTAACTCTGCTATATAATAAATATGAACGTTTATGTTAAGAATTCTCATCACAAGGAAAAAATATTTTTTTTATTGTTTGCCCTTTCTTTTTATTATATCTCCTAGAGGCCCAATGCACAAAATTCGTGCAAGAGGCTTGGCCCTCACAGCCCCTGCTACCTCACAGCTCTGCAGCCCTGTCTGCTGGTCGTTTAGAAGGTCGTCTGGAAGGTTGTTTCTCTGTCCAGTCTAATTAGCATATTAGCTCTTTATTATATAGGATATGAGATGATGGATTCGAATTAAACTTATTGCAGTAATCATTTCACAATATATGTAAGGCAAACCATCATGCTGTGCATCTTAAACTTATACAGTGATATATGAAAATTATATCTCAATAAAACTCAGGGGAAAAACAATTGGAAATTTTTTCATTGGATTTGACAATAAGGAGGTTATTTTTAACCTTTACATAGCAATTTCATTGAGCTAATGGAGTGGATTCAAATTATAACAAATTGAGGAGTAAATGAGTGCTTAGGAAACAAGTAAATATAAACTCAAAAAATTGAAAGATGAAGGGAAGAAGTAGGAAAGTAGTAGCTAGAAATTACAGAGATTTTTTTTTATCATAGAAAAGCCTTTAGCATTTCCACAGATTTGGGAAAAGGTGTCAGCAGATTGGGAGAATGTGAAAATAGAGGGAAAGGAGGTAATCAATGGCAAGCCCAGGGTATATAAGTGGGAAAGGATTAAGAGTTTAAATATGGAAGTATTAGCCTTATTACATGGAAGGATACTATGCCTCTTTCTCTGAGACTGAAAGGAAGAGATATGATGGATGCAGAAATAAACAATTTAGGTGTGGAGTTTAAAAATTCAGGGATTTTGCCCTAGCCAGTTTGGCTGAGTGGATAGAGCATTAGCCTGTGGACTGAAGAGTCCCAGATTCAACTCCATTCAGGGGCACATGCCCAGGTTTTGGGCTTGATCCCCAATAGGGGGTGTGCAGGAGGCAGCCTATCAATGCTTCTCTCTCATCATTGATGTTTCTCTGTCTCTCTGTCTCTCTCTCTCCCCCCCTCCCTTCCTCTCTGAAACCAATAATATATCCTATATAATAAAGAGGTAATATGCAAATTGACCATCACTCCAACACACAAGATGGCCACCCCCATGTGGTCAAAGATGGCTGCTTCCATGTGGACACAAGATGGCTGCCACAAGATTGCTGGCAGGGGAGGGCAGTTAGGGATAACTGGGATGGCAGAGGAGAGCAGTTGGGGGCAACCGGGCCTGCAGGGGAGGACAGTTGGGGGGACCCAGGCCTGCAGGGAGGGCAGTTGTGGGGGACCAGGCCTATAGGGGAGGGCAGTTGGGGCGACCAGGCTGGCAAGGGAGAGCAATTAGGGGCAACCAGGCCTGCAGGGGAGGACAGTTGGGGGGACCCAGGCCTGCAGGGAGGGCAGTTGGGGGGGACCAGGCCTGCAGGAGAGGGCAGTTGGGAGAACCAGGCCTGTAGGGAAGGGCAGTTAGGGGCGACCAGGCCAGCAGGGTAGAGCAGTTAGGGGCAACCAGGCTGGCAGGGGAGGGCAGTTAGGGGCAATTAGGCTGGCAGGGGAGTGGTTAGGGGGTGATCAGGCTGTCAAGCAGAAGTGGTTAGGGGCAATCAGGCAGGCAGGCAGGCAGGCAGGCAGGCAGGCGAGTGGTTGGGAGCCAGCAGTCCTGGATTGTGAGAGGGACGTCCGACTGCCCATTTAGGCCCGATCCCAGTTGGGCCTAAATGGGCAGTCAGACATCCCACGAGGGATCCCTGATTGGAGAGGGTGCAGGCTGGGCTAAGGGACACCTCTCCCCCCCCTCCCACATGAATTTTGTGCACAGGGCCTCTAGTATATATATAAAAGTTGAGGGATTTCTTGCCTAATGATTTCTATTTCCTTTGTGAAGTAACATCTTTACTGAAAGTGAAGAGGATAAGAGTTGAATGAAAAGCTTGAAAAAAGAGAAAAAAATTTAGATATTGCATCACTTTATGGTATATGTTGCTGAACAAGGACAAATTACATAGTTTTCTAATAATATTAAAGGCCTTCAGCCAAGACAGAAGAGTCTGTGGCAGCTCAAATATCTCTATTTGTATATAGTTTTCCTCAGGACCAGATAGCAGCCCCTATCTAAAAATGAGGTCATGTTATAGAAATGCTCTAATTTGGGAGTTTCCAGGACAAGTGCAGGAGAAGGAGAAGGATGCCTGGGACTTGAGTGTGCTGGTGATAGAGTAGTATGTGTGGATGCTACTGAGGTCTAGATTTATCCACTTGGGAAATGATGGGCATATTGGAAGTGAAGGAAATGAAGTCAGAGAACAGTTTTAAGGGGACTAAGTGACCAAAGGGTAGAAGATTTGTAATGTGGGTTCTGGGAGTGGGATAATAGAGGTAGAATATTTTGGGTTTGGGTATGGAAGTGTGTTGCTGAAGGGATTTTGAGGTCAAGATCATCAAAATTAAAAAGAACAAAGAACAGAGGCATAAATCAATTATCAGTAGCTCTCTTTGGCCCATCTCGAATTTACTTTACTCTTCACATCTCTAAGCAACTCTACTTGTTAAAGTCACCGATATTATTTTTACTTCTAATTAAAGAATTTAGGGGTGTCTTCCTTGAACAAAGTTTCTCATCCAGGATATTACTTATTACACCAGACTGGCTTTTCTATCTGGGTGTATAGAATATATTATTTTTCTGGGTGGCCTCCTACCTTTCTGGCTGTTTCTGTAATGTATCCTTTGTAAAATCCATCTGTCTATATATCCCACTAGAAGCTTCCAAAGCTTTAACCTTCATCTCCTGTTTTCTTGATATTTGAAGACTCTAGTTAGTATATGTCAACCTTTTTCATATCATGGCACCTGAAAATGATAATAATTTTTCATACACCAGAGCAAATAAATCTGTTTGAGGCCAGAGGCAACTTGCTTAGGGATACTGACTACCCTGAGGACTGAGGAGAGCAGTAATTTTTACTCATTTCCATGAGCTCAAACTGTTGATATTTAGATACAAGAGCTTCTCTTTCACCATTGATATTTCTCTCTTGGTTCATTCTCTACTCTCTTACTGTATTGGCAAGATGTAAGAAACCTCAATATCATTTTAGACCTCATGACTGGAGTCTCACATCTGGTTTATATTTCTAAAACTTCTCTACTTTTAATTGTTTTATTTTGTCTGATTAACATTTTGATGTTGACAAGACCATGCCAGATGATATCCAAGGTGCTGTCCCAACCATTCATAAGAGTAGTGAACAGCTTCGACTCTTTGCATTTGAAGCAGAAGTCAATGAGGACTTTGAAATGGCAGCAGTATATTATGAAGAGGTAAACATCTTCCCAGTGGTTGTTGTTATTGTTATTTGTACAATATGGGTATAATAAACAGTAGTATTTTATTATTTAAAATCCAACTTGATTAGTGAAAGGATAGACTCATAGATCAATAAAACAGAGTCCAAAAATAGGTCCACACACATAAGGTTATTATATTTTTTACAAAAGTGTAAAAGAAGTTCAATGGACAAAGTATAGTCTTTTCAAAAAATAGTTGGTAATCATATGCAAAAAACAAACAAGCAAACATTTGACCTAAACCTCAAATGTTCTATAAAAATCAACTGAAGCTTGGCTGGTATGGCTTATGCACCAGGAGGTCGCTGGTTAAATTCCCAATCCCCATTAGGGGGCTTGCAGGAGGCAATCAATCGATGTTTCTCCCTTTCTCCCTCTCCCTTCCTCTCTCTGATTTCAGTAAAAACATATTTTTAAAAATCAACTGAAAATAGATTATAGATCTGAATGTAAAATATAAAACTAAGAAACTTTTAGGAGAAAATCTTCATGACCTGAAGTTAGGTAAGGAATTCTTAGACATGACACAAAGCATGATTTATTTTTTTTAACTGATAAATGGAACTTCATCAAAATTAAAAACATATGCTCTGTGAGAAACACTGTTAAAAAAAGAAAACAAAGGGTACAGACTAAAAGAAAATACCTACAAAACATATATCTGACAAAGGATTTGTTTACAGAATATTAAGAACCTCAAAACTCAATAATAGAAAAACAACCAAATAAAAATGGGCAAAGGAATTGGACACTTTGCTAAGGAGGAATTAAATATGCTAAATAAGAACATGAAAAGATGTTCAATGCCATTTGGGAATGCAAATTAAAACCAGAATGAGATCCCACTGTATATTTATTAGAATAACTAAAGTGAGAAGTGCTGACAATACCAGGTACTGGTAAGAACGAAAAGCAACTGAAACCCTCATACTTTGCTAGAGGAAATGCATAATGATATAGCCACTCTGGAAAATAGTTTTGTACTCTCTTGTAAACTTATCATATAACCCATTCCTGGAAATCTTATGTACACAAATGTTTATAGTAGCTCTAGTCATAACTGCCCAAACCAGAAACAACTCAAATGTTCTTCAAAGGATGAATGGATAAACTATGATCTATCCACATAATGAAACACTACTCAGCAATAAAAGAAATGAACAACGGAGGCACACATCAACTTGGACAAGTTTCAAAGGCATTATCCAAGTGAAAGAAGCCAGTGCCAGAGGTTACTACATACTGTATGGTTCCATTTATATGACATTCTTGAAAAGACAAAGCTATGATAGATAATAGATTATGGTTGCCAGAGGTTATGGGTAGGGGAAAAGAAGTCTATAAAAAGATAGCATGAGGAAGTTTTCTCGGGTGGTGGAACTGTTCTGTATTTTGATTTTGCTAAAGGCAACATGAAGGTATGTATGTGTTAAAATTCATAGAACTGTATATCAAAAAATATTAATTTATTATAAATAAGTTTTTAAAAAACCACCCATATGCAACAAATTCAGCAAACATTTACTGAGCCCTTACGATGTGTTATGATTTACTCAGCCCTTACAGGTGTTATGAATGACAATTGCATTCTCTAGTTCTGTTAGTACTGCCTACCACATGCCTCATGAGCTGAATAAACATATGAAAAAAATGGTCTGAAATCTTCATTTATATTTATTTAATTATTGAGGTATAATTCACCTGCCATAACATTCACCCATTTAAAGCATACAATCATATTTTCTATACTGTATTTACAGAGTTGTGCAACCATCACCACAATCTAATTTTAAGACACCTTTTTCATTATTTTTATCTTTTAAAATTTTTATTTTTAAAATTTTCAATTGCAGTTTAGTTTCAGTATTATTTTGCATTGGTTTCAGATGTACAGCATAGCAATTAGATAATCATATACTTTACTAAGTGTTCCCCCTGATATTTCACCTGGACCATACTTAGCAATATTATTGATTATATTCCCAATGTTGTACTTTTGATAGACTTTTTAAAGAAGTTTTGGATTCACAGCAATACCACAATCTAATTTTAGAGAATTTGCACCACCCCAAAAGAAATCCTGTGCCCATTAATAGTCACTCCTCATTCCTCTTCATCCTCAGTCTGAGGCAACCACTGTTTACTTTACATACAGATTTATCTACTGTAGACAATTTATATAAATGGGATCATGTAATAGGCGGTATTTTATAACTACCTTTCACTCAGCATAATTTTGTTTGTTTTGTTAACCCTCACCTGAGGATATTTTTTTCCATTGCTTTTTTAGAGAGAGTGATAGGGAGGAAGGGAGTGATGGAGGGAGGGAAGGAGGGAGGGAGTGATGGAGGGAGGGAGGGAGGGAGGGAGGGAGGGAGGGAGGGAGGGAGGGAGGGAGAGAGAAAGCCACATCAACTGGTTGCCTCCTGTGTTGTGCCCTGACCCAGGGGCAGAAAGCACTTGCAACCCAGGTGTGTGCCCTTGATTGGTAATGGAACCCAGGGCCCTTCAGTGCGTGGGCCAATGCTCTAACCACTGAGAACACTGGCCAGGGCCATTTGGCTTAATATTTTGTGGTCATTCATGTCCTAGCATGTATTAGTATTTTATTCCTTTTTATGGCTGAGTAATATCCCATTGTATACATATAACACATTTTGTTTCTTCCTCATTTTTTGTAATTTAATAAATCTTTATTATTCAGATTATTACAATTGTTCCTCTTTTTTCCCCCATAGCTCCCCTCCACCCAGTTCCCACCCCACCCTCTGCCCTTACCTGCCCCCACTGTCCTCATCCATAGGTGTACGATTTTTGTCCAGTCTCTTCCCGCACCCCCACACCCCTTCCCGCCCCCCCCCCCCCGAGAATTGTCAATCCACTCCCTTTCTATGCCCCTGATTCTCTTATATTCACCAGTTTATTCTGTTCATCAGGTTTTTTATTCACTTGATTTTTAGATTCACTTGTTGATAGATATGTATTTGTTGTTCACAATTTTTATCTTTACCTTTTTCTTCTTCCTCTTCTTAAAGAATACCTTTCAGCATTTTATATGATACTGGTTTGGCAGTGATGAACTCCTTTAGCTTTTTCTTATCTATGAAGCTCTTTATCTGACCTTCAATTCTGAATGATAGCTTTGCTGGGTAGAGTAATCTTGGTTGTAGGTTCTTGCTGTTCATCACTTTGAATATTTCTTGCCACTCCCTTCTGGCCTGCATAGTTTCTGTTGAGAAATCAGCTGACAGTCGTATGGGTGCTCCCTTGTAGGTAATTAACTGTTTTTCTCTTGCTGCTTTTAATATTCTCTCTTTGTCTTTTGCTCTTGGCATTTTAATTATGATGTGTCTTGGTATGGTCCTCTTTGGATTCATTTTGTTTGGGGTTCTGTGCACTTCCTAGACTTGTAAGTCTATTTCTTTCACCAGGTGGGAGAAGTTTTCTGTCATTATTTCTTCAAATAGGTTTTCAGTATCTTGCTCTCTCTCTTCTTCTGGCATTCCCATAATTCAGATGTTAGTACGCTTGAAGTTGTCCCAGAGGCTCCTTACACTATCTTCATATTTTTGGATTATTTTTTCTTTTTGCTTTTCCAGTTGGGTGTTTTTTGTTTCTTTGTATTTCAACTCTTTGACTTGATTCTTGCGGTCCTCTAGTCTGCTGTTGGATCTCTGTATAATATTTTTTATTTCAATCAGTGTATGTTTAATTTCTAGTTGGTCCTTTTTCATATCCTCGAGGGTCTCGCTAAATTTATTGGCCTTTTCTAGAAAATTCTTGAAAAACCTATAACCGTGGTTTTGAACTCTATATTTAGTCGTTTGCTTTCCTCCATTTCTTTCCTTTGTGATCTGTTTCTTTGTCTCCGCATTTTTGGCTGCTTTCCTGAGTTGATAGAGTGGCTTTGTGTGCTAGGTGTCCTATAGGGCCCAGTGGCTCAGCCTCTGCAGTTACCTGAGGTGGACACTGTTGGTGCACCCCTTTGTGGGCTGTGTGCCCAGTCTTGTTGTAGTTAAGCCTTGATTGTTGTTGGTATCACTAGGAGAAGTTGACCTCCAAGCCAAATGGCTGTGAGGATCAGCTGTGTCTACACTGGGAGAACTTCTGTGCTGGAGACACCCTTATGAGGCAAGACTTGCAAAAGCCTCTGTGCTCAGTTTGGATGGGGCGGAGTCTCAGGGCGGAGCAGACAGCATTGGTTTCCTGTCAGCCCTGCCCTAATAGTCCCCTGTGTCTCAGTGTCCCGTGGTAATCGCTGGAAGCACCTCTGAGAGAAAGCTGTCCTTGAGTCCCGCCCGCTGCCAGACAGTCCAGTTTCTCCCTGAATGAGTCTAGGTCCCTAGAGTCTTGCCCAGAACTGGAGTTCAGTGCAGTTGGGAGCTTTTGTCTCCCTCCCACTTGAGAAAGCCAGCTGCACACTCAGTTGCCCACCCTTTCTGCGCACGCATCAGTACCTCTGCCTTCTGCACCGCCTCTGAGTCTCAGTGTGCTTTCCTCTTTTCTTCTAGTTGTAGAATTTCCACTCAGCCAGCCTTCCTGTGGTTCTGGATGGTGTCCATTTGTCTTTTAGTTGTAGTTTTGAAATGGTTGTGCGAGGCAGCAGTTTAGGTGTTTACCTATGCCGCCATCTTGGTTTCTGCCTCCTTCCTTCATTTTTGATGGGCATTTGACTGGTTTCCACTTTTTCACTATTATGAATAATGCTGTTATGGGCATTCATGTATAAATTCATGAATATAAGTTTTTGTATGAATGTATTCAGTTTTGTATGAATGTATTCAGTTCTCTTGAGTATATACTAAGGATTGGAATTGCTACGTCATATGGTAGCTCTATGCTTAACTTTTTCTTTTTTTTAATATATTTTTATTGATTTCAGAGGGAGGTAGGAACATCAATGATGAGAGAGAATCATTGGTTGGCTGCATCCTGCATGTCCCCCACTGAGCATCGAGCCTGCAACCCAAGCATGTGCCCTTGACTGGATTCGAACCCGGGACCCTCCAGTCCACAGGCCAATGCTCTATCCACTGAGCCAAACCAGCTAGGGCTCTATGCTTAACTTTTGAGGAGCTGCCAAATTGTTTTCCAAAAAGCTGTACTAATATTTTACATTTCCACCAGCAATGGATGTGAGTTTCATTTTCTCTATATTCTCCCTAATGCTTGTTATTGTCCATCATTTAAAAAAATTATAGCCATTCTCATGGGTTGTAGTGGTATCTCATTGTGACTTTGCATTTTTCTAGTGACTAGTGACTTTGAACATCTTTTCACATTTATGATTTTTTTCAAGAGGAAATATTTTTTAAATTGATAGGAAAATTAGACTATAACAAGTTTAAAACATCAGTGTATCTGAATAAATTGTTATGTCCCATTGTGAATGGCTTATTTTACTCAGTATATGCCCTCAAGGGTTCATCTATGTTGAAGCATATGTCAGAATTTCCTTCCTTTTTAGGGCTAAGTAATATTCCATTTTGGTATATACTACATTTTGCTTATCTATTCATCTGTCAATGGACACTTGACTTTCTTGTATCTTTTAGCTATTATGAATAATGCTACTATGAACATGGATGTACAAATGTCTCTTTGAAACTCTGCTTTTAATTCTCGTGGGTATATACACAGAAGTGGAATTGCTGTATCATATTTTATTTTATTTTTAATTTTATGAGGAACTACCTTGTTGTTTTCCAAAGTGGCTGCACCATTTTACATTCCAGCATTGTACAAGACTTCTAATTTTTCCACCTCCTCATCAACAGTTGTTATTTCTGTTTTGTTGATAGTGGCTATCTTAATGGGTGAGAGCTGATATTTCGTTGTGGTTTGATTCCTTGATGATTAGTGATGTGGAGGATCTCTTCCTATGTTTTATGGCCATTTGTAGATCTTTGGGAAAATATTTATTCAAAAATATTTATTGCCCATTTTTGAGTCACGTTATTTAATATTTTCTTGTTGAGTTTTAGGGATTCTTTATATACAGTATTCTGAATATTAACCCCTTACCAAATATATAATTTGCAAATATTTTTCCCATTATCCCCAAACCACTGTGAGTTATGTTTTTACTCCATTGGTAGTTTCTTTGGATGTACAAAAGTTTGTTGTTTTTTTTAGTAAAGTCCAATTTGTCTATTTTTTCTTTCATGGCCTGTGCCTTTGGTATCATATTCAAGAAATCATTGGCAAGTCCAATGTCATGAAGCTATTGTCCTAAGTTTTCTTCTCAAAGATTTATAGTTTTAGGTCTTATGTTTAGGTCTTTGATCCATTTTGAGTTATATTATTTTGCATGTAGTATTAGGTAAGGTTTGGTACAACTTCATTACTTTGTATGTAGCTATCCAGTTTTCTAGCACCATTTGTTGAAGACTGTTCTTCCCCTATTGAATGGTCTTGGCACCTTTATAAAAAATAGTTTGACCATATATGCAATGGTTTCTTTCTGGGCCCTCTGTTCTGTTCCATTGGTCTAAATGTGTGTCTTTATACCAGTACCAGACTGGTTACTATAGCTTTTAAATTCTTTTCCTCATTAAACTTTGTTTTAATGGGTCTCAAAATTCTGTGACAGGTTTTTGGTCAAGTTGTTTCTATTGAAAAGTACTGATTTTAAAAACTAGCCCTAGCTGGTTTGGCTCAGTGGATAGAGTGTCGGCCGGTGGACTAAAGGGTCCCAGGTTTGATTCCAGTCAAGGGCATATGCCTGGGTTGCTGGCTCAATCCCCAGTGGGAGGTGTTCAGGAGGCAGTCAATCAATGATTCTCTCTCATCATTGATGTTTCTATCTCTCTTTCCCTCTCCCTTTCTCTCTGAAATAAAAAAATATATATATTTTTAAAAACTAATAACTTTAGTTTTAGGCTGGTGTGACTCGGTGGTTGAGTATTGATTCATGGACCAAGAGGTCACTGGTTCGATCCCCAGTCAAGGCACATGCCCGGGTTATGGGCTCAATCTCCAATAAGGGGCATGCAGGAGGTAACTGATGGATGTTTCTCATTGATGTTTCTCTCTATCCCCCTCCCTTCTTCTCTCTCTCTCTCTCTAAAACAAACAAACAAAAACAAACCCCAAATAACTTAAAAACTGCCACACACACACAACCCAAATGGTCCCTAAAACATTCTTTCCTTCTGAAGGTTTTATGATGCATTGCAATCATTAACCAGTCTCTTACTATTAAACTTAAATAACCAACTGAGACAAACAGTTCTGAGACCATTCTTCCACCACTGATTAAGACTGGTGTGGCAATTATTAAGAATAATATTCACTGTTCTTTCCAGACTACTCGGTAGGATCTTGAGATTTTTGAGCATCACCTTCTGCTTGAACTCTGCCTTCGGATTCTAGGAGGAACTCCAGCCTGTGACTGGACTAGCAATGGATTCACCAACAGAGCTTAACGCCCCCTCCACTGGGTCGTTTTCTCATCTGTCCAATGAAGAAGATTCAGGAAAACTTTCACCCCAATAGGACTCAGAAGAATATGTACTGACGCTGAGCTATGGCCTGGTTTACAGGAGACGTGGAGTGAGGACAATGGCAAGTCTTAAAAAAGACCTCAAAGAACTTTCCAACATGGCTGAGGAGAAGGAATGAGGTGATTCAAAACCGCAAGAAGAACAAGAATGAGCCAGTACTGCAATGTGGCTGTAGTCATTGCCTGTCACATCCAGGTCCTTCTGGTATTGTTAAGGATTATGACTTGGTTTTGGCTGGCTTGCCTCAGTGGATAGAGCATCAGCCTGCGGACTGATGGGTACAGGATTCAATTCCAGTCAAGGGCACATGCTCAAGTGGGGAGCATTTGGAGGAAGCTGATCAATGATTCTCTCTCATCATTGATGTGTCTATCTCTCTCTTTCCCTCTCCCTGCCTCTCTGAAATCAATTATATATATATATATATATATATATATATATATATATATATATATAACAAAACTCACACCTTAAAAAAAAGAATTATGACATAGCGTACACTGTATTCTTGTACTCATTTGAGTTGTAACACATTTTTTGATGTACTCTTTCAATTTTTAGTAGCAAATATGTGTATAGGGCATCTTTAATAAACTTGAGGCATATCTGAAAAAAAAAAGAATAATATTCTTTTAGCCTTCTGAATCTTCTGGGCAGACAGTGACTTTGCCAATCCACTGCTTTGACAAAACCCACAGCAATTGGCTGTCTCATGTCACAAACAGCAAAACAGCTCAGAGGAGAATAGTCAGAGAAGCTCTCACCATACATGGGCTTGCCAGGAACCATATTGATGGTGGCAGATTTCAAAAATTTTGGGCCATCTTCCAGCTTTTTCCCAGAACGATGATCAATCTTCTCCTTCAGCTCAGGAAATTTTCAAGCAATGTGAGCTGTGTGACAATCCAGCACAGATGTATATCCAGCACTGATCTGGCCTGGATGGTTCAGGATAATCGCCTGAGCTGTGAAGGCAGCTGCTTCCATTGGTGGTCATTTTTGCTATCACCAGCCACACTGTCATGACAAACATATTTGACAGATATGTTCTTGACATTGAAGCCCACATTGTCCCCAGGAAGAGTTTTACTCAAAACTTCATGGCGCATTTCTACAGATTTTACTTCAGTTGTAACGTTGACTAGAGCAGAGATGATCACCATGCTGGGTTTGAGGACACCCAATCTGCATTCAGCCTACAGGAACAGTACCAATACCACCAATTTTGTAGAAGTTCTTGAGGGGTAGACGCAGGGGCTTGTCAGTTGGACAAGTTAGTGGCAGGATGCAATTCAGGGCTTCAAGCAGCGTGGTTCTACTGGCATTGCCATCTTTACAAGTGACTTTCCATCCCTTTAATCAAGCCGTGTTAGCACTTGGCTCCAGCATGTTGTCACCATTCCAACCAGAAATTGGCACAAATGCTACTGTGTCAAGTTTGTAGCCAATTTTCTTAAGGTAGGTGCTGACTTCTTTAACAATTCTCTTGTATCTCTTCTGGCTGTAGGGTGGCTCAATGGAATCCATTTTATTAACAACAACAATTAGTTGTTTCACATCCAGTGTGTAAGTCAGAAGGGCATGCTCACAGGGCGGCCCCATTCTTGGAGGTACTTGCTTCAAATTCACAAATCCAGCAGCAACAAATTAGGACAGTACAGCCAGCCCAAGATGTGCCTGTCATCATATTTTTGATAAAGTATCTTTTCCTGGGGCATGAATGATGGTCACATAATACTTGCTGGTCTTGAATTTGCACAGGAAGATATCACTGGTGACATCACACTCACATCCAGCTTTCAATTTGTCCATCTCAGTAGCCTCCTCAAATCTTTCGATGGTTCTTTTGTCAATTCCATCACATTTGTAGATCAGATGGCCAGTAGTGGTAGACTTGCCAGAATCTACATGTCCAATGATGACGATGTTGATGTGAGTCTTTTCCTTTCCCATTTTGGTTTAGATTTAGTGGTGGTTTTCACAACACCTGTGTTCTGGCAGCAAACCTGTTGTGAAAAAAAAAAAAGCTATAGCTTCCTAAGTTTTGAAATCAGGAAATATGAGTCCTCTAGTTTTGTTTTTCTTTTTAAAAATTGTTTTGGCTATTCAGTTTCCTTGACATTCCAAATGAATTTTAGGACAGCTTTTTCTATTTCTGCAAAAGAAAAGTTAGGATTTTGATAGAGATTGCATATATAAATTGATTTGGGCAGTATTAACATCTTGTTAGTCTTCCAATCTATGAATGTGGGCTGTATTTCCTTTTATTTATGTCTGCTTTAACTTCTTTCAGCAATATTTTGTAGTTTTCACTTATGTTGAGGTGCTTTTTTAAAACAAATTTATAGATAAACTTATATTTGCCATCTCAAGACTATGACAAAGATGGTTATATACAAATTTTTTAAATAAACCATAAAATTGATCTTTAGTCCTCCAAGTAATTGGATGAGCTTATAGTGACTAGACAATAACACTAGAAAGTAATCAATTTTTAGATTATTTTAATAACTATTTACTGACTTTACTATAAGCCAGAACATTGACTGTACTAGGCATTCAGAATTCAGTGGTAAACAAAAAAAGAAGTCGTAGTTTCGGCTTTCATAGAGCTTATAATATTTATGGAGTGCTTCTGGGTGATGTTATGTGCATTAAAAAATATGATGTAGTATCACAATATCATTGGTCCTTCTGATATTTCATGTGATAGAGGTTGGTTCGTGAGCCCCAGAACCTGGAACACTGGCTGGACTATGGTGCCTTCTGCCTCCTAACTGAGGACAACATCAAAGCACAGGAGTGTTTTCGGAAAGCCCTTTCCCTCAACCAGAGTCATATCCACAGGTATCTGTGAAGTGAGCTGGGGAATGAGTAGGAGCAGATAAGCTTCTATATGAAGTTGTCCTGATTCCATGACTGACACGGACCCAGGTTGTTAATCATGTTGGTGGTCTCTTCTCAGCTTGTTGCTGTGTGGTGTCCTGGCTGTCCTGATGGAGAACTATGAACAGGCAGAAATTTTCTTTGAGGATGCTACTTGCTTGGAACCAACCAGTGTTGTGGCCTGGACTTTACTTGGTATGATATTTTCCCAAATGTGTTTTTATTCCATTATTAGATTCCCCCTTTGTCTTCCCACTCTTTTTAAAAATATATATATTTTTATTGATTTCAGAGAGGAAGGGAGAGGGAGAGAGAGAGAGAAACATCAATGATGAGAGAGAATCATTGATTGGCTGCCTCCTGCATGCCCCCTACTGGGGATCGAACCTGCAACCTGGGCATGTGCACTTGACCGGAAACAAACCCGGGACCCTTCAGGAGGCCAACACTCTATCCACTGAGCCAAACCAGCTAGTGCTGTCTGTCCACTCTTTAATCACTCTTCATGTAGTTCTTAAACTTTGGTAAAAATGTGGGAAACATAAGTGAAATATTACAATTCCTGGTAGCTGATGGTGGCAAATTAGTCACATTTATTTTCAGCATCTTTCTTTCTTCAGGTTTATACTATGAAATTCAAAACAATGATATTCGAATGGAAATGGCATTTCATGAGGCCTTCAAACAGCTTCAGGCACGAATGCTTCAGGCACAAGTGACCAAGAGCACTGGTGCCTTGGACTTTGAAACTGGAGTATCCATGCAGAAGAGCACTGGTACTGTGGAGCATGTTGAAGAAGGAGTGAAAGCAGAATCCAGTTTAGGACCGTGGGGATTCCCTAGTGGTTCTTCTACCATAGCAGCCAAGGTGGAACTCCCAGCAGGTAGGACCAACGAATGGAAATGATTAGTGGCTGTTGGAAAAAATGACTGGCCTTATGAACAGAAGCAGGCACATAGTAGGTACTCAGTGAATATTTGTGAAATGAAAAAAATAGGTGGAATTTGGAGTTGTTCCAGGGATACCAGGGAAAAATCTTCCAAAATATTTCCCCATTCATGTGATTGAAAGTCTGAAACTTTTACTGTTGTTATTCAGTTTTTAAAAAAATCTTAGATAATTTACTGTCTCTGTGCACCCCCAAAGGGAGTATCGTTCTAGCAGAGTAAGTTTCCCCCACCTCACTCTCTTCCCCAATATGTAAGGTCCCTCTCTTGTGATTCTTAAATTTATTTGTACACTCCCTTTTTTCTTGTTCTTTTTTTTTTTAAGCCTCACCTGAGGATTTCTCCATTGATTTTTAGAGAGAGAGGAGGGGAGAGAAAGAGGTAGAGAGGGAGGGAGAGAGAGAGAGAGGAAGATAGAGAGAAACATTGATGTGAGAGAGACACATCAATCAGTTGCCTCCTGCATGTACCTTGACCGGTTCCGAATCAAACCTGTAACCCAGGTACATGTCATTGACTGGGAATCAAACCCATGATCCACTCTAAACTCTGAGCAACCCCGCCAGGTCTTTCTTTTCTTTCTTTTTCATGTTTTTCTTTTATTAAGGTATTACATATGTGTCCATATCCCCCCAAAGCCCCCCACCCCACTCCCATACATGCCCTCACCCCCTTGCTGTCTCTGTCCATTGGTTATGCTTATAGGACTCTTGTAATGCAAGCCTATTTTTGTCTGATATAAATATTGCTACCTCAGCTTTTTTTGTTTTCATTTTCGTTTGCATGAAATATCTTTTTTCATCCCTTTACTTTCAGTCTGTGTGCCTTTAGATTTGAAGTGAGTCTCTTTTAGGCAGTATGAGTCTTGTCTTATTTTATGTTTTTAACCTTTATTGTTGAAAGTATTACATATGTCCTCTTTTTTTCCCCCATAGACCTCCTCCATCCCAGCCCCGCCCCCCACCTCCAGACCCTCACCATCCCCCTGTCTGCGTCCAGAGGTTATGTATATATGCATACCAGGTATTTAGTTGATTACCTCCCCCCTCCCCCCACATTTACCTGGGCAAGTAATTTTTAACAAAGGAGCCAAAAACGTATAATGGAGAAAAGAAAGCCTCTTCAATAAATGGTGCTGGGTTAGAAAACTATGGTACATCTACACAATGGAATACTACGCTGCTATAAAAAAGAAGGAATTCTTACCATTTGCAGCAGCATAGATGGATCTGGAGAGCATTATGTTAAGTGAAATAAGCCAGACAATGAAAGAAAAATATCACATGATCTCACTCATTTATGGAAAATAAAGAACATTATAACCTGATGAATAAAAAGATAGATACAGAGGCAGTAAAGCACCGAACAGACTGTCAAATTACAGCAAGAAGGCAGGGGAGTGTTGGGGAGGGGGGGAAAGAGATCAATCAAAGGACTTGTATGCATGCACATAAGCACACCAATGGACATAAGACACTGGGGGTGGGATGAGGGCATGCGACAGGGGTTAGGGGAGGCTGGGGGAAGGTCAATGGGGAAAAAAGAGAGATATATGTACTACTATATGTAACACTTTAAACAATAAAAGAAAGAAATTAATTAGAAGAAATATTTTAATATCGCTACTCACCCTTTCTCTATAATAGAAGTGTCAACCAAATTCATAATTGACAATGACCGATCAAAACACACGTATGCGATTGGCGCCATCAAGAGCTTTATATATATAGCACATGTGCAAGTCAACTTAGCCTTTTATACTAACAGAATAACCTTGATTAATTAGAAAAATAAATAAATGGTGCCGGGAAAACTGGAAAGCTGTATGCAAAAGACTGAAACTAGACTGCTGCTTGTCACCATACACAAAAATAATTAACTCAAATGGACCAAAGACCCAAATATAAGATCTGAAATAATAAAGTACATAGAAGAAAACATAGGTGCTAAATTTATGGGCCTTGGTCTTAGGAAGGATTTTACTAATTTGACCCAAAAAGCAAGGGAAGCAAAGGCAAAAAAAAAAAAAAAAGGGAGGGGGGACTATATCAGACTAAAAACCTATACAGCAAAAGAAACCATCAATGAAACAAAAAGGCAACCAACCAAATGGGAGATGATATTTGCAAAGATATTTGCACCTCTGATAAAGGCCTTAATATCCAAAATATATAAAGAACTTATACAACTGAATATCAAAAACAAAACAACCCAATTTAAAAATGAGCAGCGGACTTGAACAGACACTTCTCCCAAGAAGCCAACCAGGCAGTTTTAAAATAAAGTTGAACAGCCCTGGCCGGTGTGGCTCACTTGGTTGAGCACCATCCTGTGTACCAAAGGATTGCCAGTTCGTTCCCAGTTGGGGCACATACCCAGGTTGTAGGAAGAATCCCCTATTGGGGTGTGTGGGAGGCAGCTGATTGATGTTTCTCTCTCACCTTGATGTTTCTTTCTCTCCACTCTCCCTCTCCCTTCCTTTCTCTCTAAAACGTATTTTTTTTAAAGTTAAACATACATATGCCAGCAATTTCACTTCTAGGTATTTACCCAAGAGAAATGGTATCATGTCCTTGCAAAGATTTATACACAAATATTCATAACAGATTTATTTATAGCAGGCAAAAACTGGAAACAACCCAGTCACCTAAAGGTAAGTGAATCACATAATCGAAAACCACTCAGCAATAAAAATAAACAACATGGATGAATCTCAAAAGCATTATGCTAAGTGAATAAGGAAGATGCAAAAGAGTACATACTGTATGATTTCATTTAAATTAAATTCTAGAAAAAGCAAAACTGACCTATATAGAAAGCAGGTCAGTGGTGGCTGAGGGCTGGGAGTTGGGGACTATCTGCAAAGAGCCCATGGGAGCTTTTTGGGACATTATAATCTTTTATACATTGATTGTGATAGTGCTTACATAGTATATGTATTTGTTAAAACACACTGAAATATATACTTAAAAGTGAACACTTTATAATATGTAAATTACACCTCAGAAAAGCTGAATATTGGGGAGAAACCAAGATGGCGGCATAGGTAAACACCTAAACTGCTGCCTTGCACAACAATATCAAAACTACAATTAAAGACAAAACGGACACCGTCCAGAACCACCGGAAAGCTGGCTGAATGGAAATTCTACAACTAGAAGAAAAGAGGAAAGCACATTGAGACTCAGAGGAGCTACAAAAGGCTGAGGTACGGTGGCTCGCACACGGAGAGGACAGGTGGTTGTGTGTACGGGCAGCTGAGTACGTGGCCGGCTTTCTAAAGTGGGAGGGAGAAGGAAGCCCTCGACTGCACTGAACTCCAGTTCTGGGTGAGACACTGGGAAACCAGACTCATTCGGGGAGAATCTGGACTGTTAGGAAAAGAAAAAGCACGCTGAGACTCGGGAGCTGCAGAAGGCAGAGGTCCAGAGGCACGCACGCGCAGAGAAAACTGACTGCTAAATGCATGGGAGGCTGAGTGTGCGGCTGGCTTTCTAAAGCGGGAGGGAGAAGGAAGCTCCTGACTGTGCTTAACTCCATTTCCAGGCAAGTTTCTGGGAACCCCGACTCATTCGGGGAGAAACTGGACTGTCTGGCAGCAGGTAAAACCTGAGGGCGGCTTTCTCTCAGAGGTGCTTGCAGTGATTACTGAGGGACACTGAGACCCAGGGGCCTCATAGGGCAGGGCTGATGGGAAACCAAGGCTGTCTGCTCCACCCTAAAATTCTGCCCCATCCAAGCTGAGCACACAGGCTTTTGCAATTTTGCAAGTCTTGTCTCATAAGAGTCTCTCCAGCACAGAAGTGTTCCCAGGGTAGACACAGCTGATCCTCACAGCCAATTGGCCTGGAGGGCAATTCCTCCCAGTGATACCAACAACAATCAAGACTTAAGTACAACAAGGCTGTGCACACAGCCCACAAAGGGGTGCACCAAGAGTATCCACCTCAGGTAACTGGGGAGGCTGAGCCACTGTGCCCTAGAGGACACCTACCACACAAAGCTACTCTACCAACTCAGGGAAGCAGCAAAAATGCAGAGACAAAGAAACAGATCACAAATTAAAGAAATGGAGGAAAGCAAATGACTGGATATAGAGTTCAAAACCACAGTTATAAGGTTTATCAAGAATTTCCTAGAAAAGGCCGATAAATTTAGTGAGACCCTCAAGGATATGAAAAAGGACCAACTAGAAATTAAACATACACTGACTGAAATAAAAAAATATTATACAGAAATCTAACAGCAGACTAGAGGACCGCAAGAATCAAGTCAAAGAGTTGAAATACAAAGAAGCAAAAAACCCTCAGCCAGAAAAGCAAAAAGAAAAAAGAACACAAAAATTTGAAGATAGTGTAAGGAGCCTCTGGGACAACCTCAAGTGTACCAACATCCAAATTATGGGGGTGCCAGAAGAAGAGAGAGAGCAAGATACTGAAAACCTATTTGAAGAAATAATGACAGAAAACTTCCCCCACCTGGTGAAAGAAATAGACTTACAAGTCCAGGAAGTGCACAGAACCCCAAACAAAATGAATCCAAAGAGGACCATACCAAGACACATCATAATTAAAATGCCAAGAGCAAAAAACAAAGAGAGAATATTAAAAGCAGCAAGAGAAAAACAGTTAATTACCTACAAGGGAGCACCCATACGACTGTCAGCTGATTTCTCAACAGAAACTATGCAGGCCAGAAGGGAGTGGCAAGAAATATTCAAAGCGATGAAGAGCAAGAACCTACAACCAAGATTACTCTACCCAGCAAAGCTATCATTCAGAATTGAAGGTCAAATAAAGAGCTTCACAGATAAGAAAAAGCTAAAGGAGTTCATCACCACCAAACCAGTATTATATGAAATGCTGAAAGGTATTCTTTAAGAAGAGGAAGAAGAAGAAAAAGGTAAAGATAAAAATTATGAACAACAAATACATGTCTATCAACAAGTGAATCTAAAAATCAAGTGAATAAAAAATCTGATGAACAGAATAAACTGGTGAATATAATAGAATCAGGGGCATAGAAAGGGAGTGGACTGACAATTCTCTGGGGGTGTGGGGAAGGGGTGTAGGGGGTGTGGGAAGAGACTGGACAAAAATCGTACACCTATGGATGAGGACAGTGGGGGGGGGAGGTAAGGGCAGAGGGTGGGGTGGGAACTGAGTGGAGGGGAGCTATGGGGGAGAAAAAGAGGAACAATTGTAATAATCTGAACAATAAAGATTTATTAAATTAAAAAAAGAAAAGCTGAATATTAACAATTTCTTCATTAAGATCATCTCTTACCCTTAGGTGATTTAACCACTCTCCTTCCTAAAATACTTGTCGGATTGCCTCCTACATCTCTGACAGTTTGGGTTTCCTTTGTTAGCTTCTCTTTCTTATCACACTCATTAGATATAATCATTTCCCAATAATACAGTGTTACTTTCTAAGAGGCCACCTGCCCTCATAGTTTCTGTTTCACTACTGAAAACTCTCAAATGTCTATCTTTAACTCTGACATCCCCCCAGAAACCAGCAGCTGGATTATTCTACTAGTAAACTCAACTCCTTATCTTCTAAATTGATTCTACATCCTTACATTAGGCACCCAAGGTCATGATCTCATCCCTGTTCTTCTCCTTTCTTTCTTGAGCTTCCCACATCTCTGTATCAGGGTAATTCCTGAGACCAGTTGGTTCTCTTTCAAAATGCTCCTTGCATCTTTCTACTACCAAATGGCCATACTGTTGTAAAAGCCTCTTTGTCTCCATCCACATTTTCTCTCTCCTTGTTACATTGCACTGTTAGAATAATCTTCATAAAATACTAGTTTTAGCTAATTTCTTTGTAACCCTCTGCTTTTGCCTGTATGAGAAACATCCTAGCATTCAAATGTCAAATCAAAAGTGTAGCCCCAACCTGCCTTTTCCTTAATTTCCTCAATATCCAGTAAAATAAATGAGCTCATTTTTTCCCATGCTTTTGCCAGTGGCTTGCCCTCAGCCTTGAATGCTTCACCCTCTCTATCTATTCAATTTCTACCTATTTTTCAAAGCCATATCTTTTGCTCTAGGTGAGTGACCTCTTCTAATTGGAGCCAGCTGGCACTGTTCTTTTCCTACCTGGCATTGCTTTTTATTTTCTTATTTTTAAAATATGTTTTTATTTATTTTTTTAGAGAGGGAGGAAGGGAGAGGGATAGAGAGATAGAAACATTGATGAGAAACTTCATCCATCAGCTGCCTCGTGCATGCCCCCCACTGGGGATCGAGCCCAAAACCCAGGCATGTGCCCTTACTGGGAATCAAACTGGTGACCTGTTAGTTCCTGGGTTGACCCTCAACCACTGAGGCACACTGGCCTGGCTCATCTGGATTTTTGAGAATCTGGATTTAACAAGTAACTTTTGTAAGAGTTATCTGTTTGACATTATTATGACTTGGGCTACCAGCAGGATTGAACTAGGAGTTATAGTGACAGAAGCTGTGCTATCAGTTTAGTTTGTACTCTTTAAATTATTCAGAGATATAAAAAGTCTGGAAAACAAGTCTGTCCATGCAATATTTCAGGAATGTATTTTATGATTTGAAAATTAATTGTATTTTATCTTCTGTAATAATCTTTTAACATTCAATGTAGCAAGGTGTTGTGTTTGTTTTTTTCCCTTTATTAAAATTTAATCTACTTAGGACCAGGAGCTCCGTTTTCTATTCTAGATGGATTTCTTGAAGAATCCTCCAAACATTCACAAGAACCAATTTTGCCTGTACCGCCTCAGGATCCAGCAATCAACCAAAAATTATCCAACTTATTTCCCAAGGAGACACTAAAAAGAGGTAATTAGGAATAAAGATTTCTAATTGAAAGAGGAATATAGACAAGAATGAAAAACCCTATGATTACCAAAATGGCACTTTTTAACTTGTTTGAAGTTGATTATTTATCTGTCATTTTGTCTAAGTGCCTTTATATGAGGCTAGGCTCTGAAATTCAACTCTTTCAATAAACAAGGATTTACATTTAGCTCAGAAAGTAGCCAACTACACACCTATGATTTTCTAACAATTTTTAGAATATTTATAGATTGTGTTTCACATTAGGGAAGATCTGAATACCTTTAAAAAATCCTTTTATTTGGTTGTGACTTCATTTGGAAACACCATAGACTAACCTTAAGAATCTTTGAGATCTCCTCTTTGGGGACCATTGGTATGGAGCAACCTATTGCTTTCCAGATTATAACCTCTCTCATATATTAGATTAGAATACTCTCCCGGCTACATTAGTATGTCTGAGCTTCATACATTTTTCCTTTACATCTAATCATCTATTCTTTTAATATATCTTCAGAAGCATCAAAATGTCTGGATTCATCGATTTTTCTGCATCCTACCCATTATAGTGTTTCTCAAACTCCTACCACCATCTTCATGGAGACCATACGCTTCTTGATGAAGGTCAATGCTGTGCAGGTCAGAATATTTGGAAAAGAGCAAGTTAATGGAAAGATTTTAATGAGCAACCTTTTCAATTCATAATGGTATCTTTGCAGGCTTAAATGTGTATGACACAGAAATCAAATATGCTTTTGAGACCTCACTGCAAGATTCCTCCCTGTAGAATACCAGCAGAGCAAATTCAGACTCTGAGTCATATGTAGACTGATTTCACTTTATTATAGGTGTTACAGAGAACCAGAATAAATCAAGCAATGCTTGGAGAGTTTGGAGTCACACTTTATTCACCGGTGGGCTTACAGAAAATGAATTCAAATTCTAAGCAAGGCTACAAGCAGAAATTCCCTTTTTATTAAAGAGCCAGCCCTATGTGCACTTAGTGGTTATCTCGCTGCTGGCCTTGAAAACAACACAGTTCTATCCAATTAAAAAATGCACCTGGCATGGCATTGAAATTATGGGCATATCTAGTCTCTGGCCTACAAGGTCAAACAGCTAAGTTTATCTTCCTCATTATTCAAGCAGGCTAAAGCAGGTTAGAAAGCAAAGTTATTTTTTTAGAATAAGAAGCCGTCTAAAAAAAAAAAAAAAAAAAACAGCAGAGAATTCCAAACAGTAGTTTTACAAAATAGGGTTTAGCCTCATAGCAATTCATATTATGTGAGTGTTGGGGGTTCACAGGCACCTCAGTATACCCTTTTTCCCTTTCAGGTTCTGAACCAACAGGAACAGATACACAGTGCAAAATGGGGGGGATAGAAATATTTAAAATTTTTATTGGTAAAACTGAACTGGCCCTAGCCGGTTTGCTCAGTGGTTGGAACGTTGGCCCTCGGACTGAGGGGTCAAGAGCTTGATTCCAATCAAGGGCTCAATCTCTGCCCTGGTTGGGGCAGGTGCAAGAGGCAACCATAATCAATGGGGCTCTCTCACATCAATGTTTCTCTCTCTCTGTCTCCCCCCTCCCTTCCACTCTCACTAAAAGTCAAGGGAAAAAATATCCTCAGGTGAGGATTAAGAAAGAGAGAAAAAAAGAAAGAAAGAAACAACAAAAAAAAAAACTGAGCTGGAGATGTGACTAGTTCCAGATTTGACTTACCCATGCTGTCACCAGTGGAACAGCTAGAGAATGGCAGCCTCCTCCCAGAGAAGAGCATTCTAAAATGTCTATTTACCACATGGGAAACAAGAAATATATCCGTGAAGCAAGCAGTAAGGGAGAGAGCAAGATTCAGGAGCCAAAAGAGTTGACCTGATCCTGCAGTGTGTGTGCGCCACTTGAATGTGGACATGCTTGAAAAACGGCAAGAATGATGGCTCATAGGAGTGGGCCATATTAAACTTTCCCAAAAGAGAAACAGGCTTTCTCCCAGCCACCCATGTCAAAGAGCCAGAATGCAGGTAGAGCCTCCCCTCTGTATTTCCTAAGATGGTATAAGTACTAGTAGAAGGTTCTATATTATAGGCTGAGAGAGGAGCAGAGGGGAGAGAAAAGAAGGGTTTCCCCCTCTGTTTAGCAAGTCAATGTGATTTTGTCAAATTTGCAGGCCTTGTATAGTACTAAAAATAAAGAATAGCTCTAAGTAAAAACTGATGAACTTAACAAATGTTTGAGAGTGTGCCAGAAACAGACACACTGTTTCCAAGATCCTAAGTCTAGAATTTCAGAAAGGGAGGTTTTGCCTCACTTTAAATTTCCTTACAATTACAGCTGCCTAAAAATGTTACTTTGTGCATAAATGTAAATGAAGTGTCTTCATCTGCTGCATAACAGATTACAAGTTAAAACCCATCTAGTATGATAACTAGCAAGATTAGTATTGTATCATATTGCTGATTATTCACTTGAAAAAGTCTACATTTGTGACTAAGTGAATAGCTGGTAATGGAACCATGATGTGCTAAATGTTTATAATTCACCTCTAACCTTTTGAAATGGATAATCATTTTATTCTGTAATATGTTCCTTATTACTTATTATCAGAAACAGAACCTTCAACCATACGAGCTATGGAATGGACATAGCACAGCCATTTACATGTCCCTTGTAATCTGATTTTTTGCAGTATGTGCACAGAGTCCTTGCACATGAGCTGTTATGTCCTCAAGGAGGCCCCAGCTGTGAGTATTACTTGGTGCTGGCTCAGACACACCTTCTCAAGAAGGACTTTGTCAAGGTAGAGGAATGCCTTCAACAAGCAGCCCAGATGGACTACCTGGTAATAACTTTTGCTAGAGCCTCTTGAGTTTAGTTTGAAGAAGGGATGAGTGGGCTTTCTTAGAGGTGGTGTTGCTATATCACAGGTAGATTTCTGTTTATCAGAGGTGGGGGGTGAGGGGGTCATCATTTGTCAGTTAACTCATCTATTTCCCTCCATTTGTTTTTCTTAAGCACTCATGAGTTTTGCAAAGGGCAGAGAAAAAGATAAGGGCAGCTCATTCGCAGACAGTTTACCTGTTTCGAATTTTTTGGACTTCTGTTTTTCTCATTGTGAACTCTATCGTATGCTTCACTATTTTTCTTATTATTTACCCCAAAGACAAAAATGGCTTTAAAGAATGCAAGAAAGAAGTGAGAGGGCAGACCTAGAAGAATCTCTTCCCGTGCAACTGAATGGGGCCCTCTTTCTAACTGCGTTAGAAAAAGAAAGCAGATGTAATCTAAATTTAAATGTTAGACAAAGCTCATTAATGTGCTTTTAAATGCTACCTCATCCCACCTATGACTTGTTCTTTCCTTTTTCAGAACCCTAATGTCTGGGGTCTGAAGGGCCATCTCTATTTTCTGAGGGGAGATCATACTGAGGCCAAGGCATGCTATGAGAGAACCATTAGTTTTGTAGTGGATGCTTCTGAGATGCACTTCATCTTCCTGCGACTGGGGCACATCTACTTGGAAGAGAAAGAGGTGAGGGACGAAGGAAGGGGAGTAACCACATATATTAGGCCATGGTCTGGGACCTGACCAGTCAAGTATTAACATCCGTGTGGACTAAAAATAGTAATATGATAATGGCACTTTTACACTGAAAGGTAAAGTGGCTTGCCCAACATCAGATAACCAGTAATTAATAGAAACAGGACTTAAACAAGGCAGTCGCATACTAGTCTGTGGTTTTAACCATTATGACACTAAAGTTATTAAGAACTCAATAAATATGCGGGCTGGAAGAGATTAGTGGGGGAAAAGGAGGACCTATGTAATACTTTCAACAATAAAGATGAAAAAACTTAATACATTTTATTTTACTTATGATTTTAACTAATTTACTTTGTTGGCAGTAGTGGAAATATTCTCAGCTTGCTTTAACAATGGAAAGTGTTATGGGCTTCAAAATAAATCCTCCAAACTTTCTCCTCAATGCAAAGGATTACATTTAATCAGCTGAGGCTAACCCCATTTCACAGGGTCCTCTTGAATAATTCCTATCCATATTTTAGGAAATACCCCAAAGCTTTCTAAAAGAAACGTTCTTTTATGGAAAATTTCAAATACACACAAAGTAAACAGACTAGTAGACTGAACCAACATGGACTCATCCTCCCACTTCAACAATTATCAACATCCTCCCAAAGGCCTTTTGATTCTGTGTCTTTTTTATTTATTCTATACCCCTGCCCCCCCCCCCCCGCCAGAATACCTAGTTTTCTTTTTTATTTTTAAATAAATCTTTATTGTTCAGATTATTACAGGTGTTCCTCTTTTTTTTTTTCCCCATAGCTCCCCTCCACCTGATTCCCCACCCCACCCCATGCCCTTACACCCCGCCACTGTCTTCATCCATAGGAGTAAGATTTTTGTCCAATCTCTTCCCGCACCCCTCACACCTGCTTCCCCTGAGAATCGTCAGTCCACTCCCTTTCTATGTCCCTGATTCTATTATATTCACCAGTCCATTCTGTTCTTCAGATTTTTATTCACTTGATTTTTAGATTCACTTGTTGGTAGGTATGTATTTGATGTCATTTTGTTGTTCATAATTTTTATCTTTACCTTTTTCTTCTTCTTCTTCTTCTTAAAGAATACCCTTCAGCATTTCATGTAATCCTGGTTTGGTGGTGATGAACTCCTTTAGCTTTTTCTTGTCTGTGAAGCTCTTTATCTGACCTTCAACTCTGAATGATAGCTTTGCTGGGTAGAGTAATCTTGGTTGTAGGTTCTTGCTGTTCATCACTTTGAATATTTCTTGCCACTGCCTTCTGGCCTGCATAGTTTCTGCCGAGAAATCAGCTGACATTCGTATGGGTACTCCCTTGTAGGTAACTAACCGTTTTTCTCTTGCTGCTTTCAAGATTCTCTCTTTGTCTTTTGCCCTTGGCATTTTAATTATGATGTGTCTTGGTGTGGTCCTCTTTGGATTCCTTTTACTTGGGGTTCTGTGCGCTTCCTGGACTTGTACGTCTATTTCTTTCACCAGGTAGGGAAAGTTTTCTGTCATTATTTCTTCTAATAGGTTTTCAGTATTTTGCTCTCTCTTCTTCTGGCACCCCAAAAATTCGGATGTTGGTACACTTGAAGTTGTCCCAGAGGCTCCTTACACTATCTTCATATTTTTGGATTCTTTTTTCTTTTTGTTTTTCTGGTTGGATGTTTTTTGTTTCCTCATATTTCAGATCTTTGGTTTGATTCTTGGGGTACGTTGATCTACAGTTGAGTTTCTGTATATTCGTTATTTTAGACAGTGTATGCTTCATTTCTGACTGGTCCTCTTCCATTTTTTTGGCATTCTCATTAAGGTCCTTGAAGGTCTCACTAAGCTCCTTAGAAGTGTCATCAAGTTTCTCGGTGGTTTTTAGAAGATTCTTGAGTAACCTTATAAAAGTGGTTCTGAACTCTATGTCGTCCAGTAGTTTGCTTTCCTCCGTTTCTTTCATTCGTGACATGTTTCTTTGTTTCCGCATTTTGGCTGCTTCCCTGTGTTGATGGAGTGGCTTTGTGTGGTAGGTGACCTATAGGGGGCAGTAGTTCAGCCTCCCCAATCACCTGATGTGGACGCTCTTGGTACACCCCTTTGTGGGCTGAGTGCAAAGTCTTGGTGTAGTTAAGCCTTAATTGCTGTTGGTACGCTGGGAGGAATTGACCTCCAGGCCAATCGGCTGTGAGGACTCACTGTGTCTATAAAAACTGCTGTGCTGGAGACACGCTTATGGTGCAGGACTTGTTTCAGTGGGGCTTTGGTGCTCGCTGAGTCTGCCTCTTGAATGTGTCACTTATGGATGTGAGGAGTTGAAATCTGGTTTCTCACACTGACCGCTAGGTATACTGGCTTCTGGATCTCCAATGGGGTGCACGTCAGCTATTGTCTGAGTCCACCCAGCAGGAGCTACAGCAAGAGCTACAGTTTTCTCCTCTTTGCTTGGGGTTTGGAGGTTTTGGAGCTGTCTGATCCGGGCTGCAAGCTTGTTAGGTTAAGCTGCGATAGGGCAGGCCTTTCTTATGCTAAAACTGCTGCTTGGAGCTTGGGTGGGTTTGTAAGTTGTGTGGGGCAGGGTCGCAGGGTGTCACTAGGCTAGGGCGTGGCAAACAGCAATGGCTGCTAGTTAGCCGGCTCTGTGTCTCCAACTGCGTCCCGTCCCATGCCCCAGCACAGATAAACAATTATTCCTGTGCACAGCTCTACAAGCAGACCCCCCTCACTTTCTGACCCGGTAGCAGACAATCCAGCTTCTCCCCGTAGGAGTTTGGGTCCCCCGTGTCTCCCCAGAAACTGTATTTCAGAGTAATCGGGGGCTTGTCTCATTTTGCGTTGAAAAAAGCAATGCCTGCCGCCAGTCCAGATCCCGCGCCTCCATACCTCAGCTTTTCAGTGCTTGTGCATGTATCAGTGCTCTTTTCTCTTTCCTTCTAGTTGTAGAACTTCCACTCAGCCAGCTTTCCCATGGTTCTGGGTGATAGACGTTTTGTCTTTTAGTTGCAGTTTAAATTGTTGTGGGAGGCAGCAGTTTAGGTGTTTACCTACACCACCATCTTGGATTCCTCTCCCCTAGTTTTCTTTATATTTAAAACTAGTGACCCGGTACACGAAATTCGTGCACAATAAAAGGGGATTAATTAGCCGAAACCGGTTTGGCTCAGGGGATAGAGCGTCGGCCTGCGGACTGAAGGGTCTCCGGTTCAATTCCAGTCAAGGGCATGTACCTGGGTTGCGGGCACATCCCCTGTAGGGGGCGTGCAGGAGGCAGCTGATTGATGTTTCTCTCTCATCGATGTTTTTAGCTCTCTCCCTTCCTCTCTGTAAAAAAATCAATTATATATATATATATATATATATATATATGTGTGTGTGTGTGTGTATATATATATATATATATATATATATATATATATATATAAAAGGGGATTAATTAGAGGAAATAATTTAATATTGCTATTTGCCCTTTCTCTATAATAGAAGTGTCAGAGATGAAAGAAAATTAGTAAAATGTATATGAAAACCTTCCTCCTGTCAGAGTCTGGGGCACACCATGGGACCCAGAGTCAAGTCCCTATCCACCCACATGTGCCTCAAAATCGTGTGAGACACAGACCTGGCTGCACGCCACCCCTCCCCCCCCCCCCATTTGGCTAGATCCAGACCCAACCAGTCCTAACCTTGTCCAGCCCTGCCAGGCAGGGGTGTAGCCTCAGGTCCCCTGTCAAGCCCCACTGGGTGGGGGGGTGCGGTCTGAGGTGCCAGGGTGGGGGGCATGGCCTGAGGTCCCCTGGCCTGGTGCTGGGGTGGGGGGAGCAGCCTGAGGTCCCCTGTCAAGCCCTGCTGGGTGGGAGGCGCAACCTGAGGTCCCCTGTCAAGCCCTGCTGGGCGGGGGACACAGCCTGAGGTCCCCTGTCAAGCCCTGCTGGGTGGGGGACACAGCCTGCTGTGCCCTGTCAAGCCCCACTGGGGCGGGGAGGGCTTAGCCTCAGGTCCCTGCTGATTGGTTGGTAAGACTCCTTATGGGAACTTGGACTCAGCTGTGGATGCAGCCGTCTTTGTGATGGAGTGATGGTCAATTAGCATATTCCCTCTTTATTAGATAGGATTAAACAACAGCAACAAGAAGTTACATTGACTTATAATTTAAGTAGGAAAGCTCACATAGGTCTAAAAGGGAAAAATTACAATGAAGTAAATAAGAAAAAGCTTTCTGATGTCATTGCAAGCTGCATTTCACAGAACTGCTGACTTATGCAGTTACTAGGCAAGGAGTTCATAGGCTTTTGCTGAGGCTCAGCTATAGTTCCATCTCTCTGTATCTGAAGATACAGAACAAGAAGTGGTCCTTTGAGGCCTACTACTTTTTTTTTTTTTTTTTTTTTTTTAGTTTTTCTAAATGTCTCCTGTACTACTAAAAGCTTCTAAGACGTTTTATAATAACGGAGCAGACTCTCAGAATAATGAGGCTCTATCAAGTAAAATCCTTAGTTCAGAGATCTGTATCTGTCATCCTACCACATAATGTCACTTTTAAGCAAAAAGGGGTAATCCATAAAGTCTAGGTGGAATTCTGGTAATCACTATGGTCACCCAGAATTTTCTGTGTAACTCCTTGCCCCAACTCTTAAGAGAGACTATAAATGTTTTTGGAACATTTCACAGCACAGTTTGCCCTTTAACTTAGTCTTTCCTTCTCCTCTCACCAGTCTTCTTGTAATATTTCCCTGAAAATAGACATAAAATACAATCCAAGCCCAGAATAGCCGGTACTACATTGAAAGAGAACAAAGGTAGAAGACTGACCCCCTACCTGAGTACAAGACACACTATAAACTAGAACAATAATCAAGACAGTGTGGTAAAAGTGAAAGAATAGGCAAACAGATCAATGGAACAGAATAGAGAGCCTGGAAATAGACTCACATAAATATAGTCAACTGATCTTTGACAAAGGAACAAAGGCAATACAATTCAGCAAAGAAAATCTTTTCAACAAATGGTGGTGGAACTGGACACCCATATGCAAAAAAAATAAATCTAGACATAAGACCTTATACTGCTGGAAGCTAATTCGAGCATGTCAGCAGGGCTGAATCATCTGGAAGGCCATTTCCCCAAACCTGAAAAGGATGCATAAATGATTGCTTGCTGCCAGACAGCTGAGGGCATTTCAATCTACATGTTATTGCCTCCTGTCAGCCAAACACCGGAACAGCCAAAGGCAGTTCCCCCCAATCTAAACAATGCCTACTGTATACCAAACCTTGGCCTTTGATGTGTATATCTACCTTGCCTTAGGACAATTTGTGTTAATAAAGAGCCAAGGGGTCTGGAGATTCAGGAGGACTTGGTTTCTTTAGGCTGAGTTTTCTCTGGCTCCGCAAACATGCCTTCCAAAATTATGTTTTCTCCCGGGACTTTTGGTTACTTTACGCCACAGCCCTTCTCCAGATTCCTGAACCCGGTCCAGATGCCGAGAAACACACACCGGCATAAAAAATTAACTCAAAATGAATGATAGAATACACGTAAAATACAAAACTATAAAACTCCTAGAAGATAACATAGAAGAAAACCTATATGACATTGGGAATGGTTCTGACTTTTTAGGTACAACACCAAAGACATGATCCATGAAATAAAGAATTGATAAGTTAGACTTCATTGAAATGGAAAACTTAATCTCTAAAAAAGAATATGAAGATAATGAGAAGACAAACCACAAACTGGGAGAAAAATATTTGCAAAAGACATATTTAATGATAATAAAGGACCGTTATCTAAAATATACGAAGAAGTCTTAAAACTCAGGGATGGCTCGGGCTGCGCGCGGAGCACGCTCGGGAGGGAAGTCCGAGACAAAGGGAGCGCCGCGCCGCCTCGGTCCCGCCGCTTCGTCGGCCTCGCTCGCCCGGCCCGGCCGCAGCCGCCCTGGGACTTGGACTACGTCGGGGATCGCCATCAGCAGACTCGCCCCGAGAGGAAAGCTTGGAGAAAAGACCACCCATCTGGTTTTGTAGCTGTCGCAACAAAAAGCCCCGACGGCACGATGAACCAACCTCATGAACTGGGAGTGTGCCATTCCAGGGAAAAAAGGGACCCCTTGGGAAGGCGGCTTGTTTAAACAACGCATGCTCTTCAAGAAGACTACCCATCCTCACCGCCAAAATGCAAATTTGAGCCACTATTATTTCACCCCAACGTATACCTTTCGGGCACTGTGTGCTTGTCCATTCTCGAGGAAGACAAGGACTGGAGGCTGGCCATCACAATTAAGCAGATCTTATTAGGAATACAGGAATTTCTAAATGAACCAAATATTCAAGATCCGGCTCAAGCAGAGGCCTACACAATTTACTGCCAAACAGAGTGGAATATGAGAAAAGCGTTCGAGCACAAGCCAAGAAGTTTGCACCCTCATAAGCAGCGACCTGCGGCAACATCAAAAGGAAGGGATTGGTTTGGCAAGAACTTGTTTACGACATTTGCAGATCTAGCATTGCTCTATACAATTAATAGTCACCTAGGGGAGGTGGGCGGGCGCCATTTTCCATTTCTGCCACTGGTGCACAGTTCTCCACTTGCTGAATTGCCCGGTTTTTCATACAGGGTCTCTTCCTTCAGTCTTTTGTATTTTGATTGTTATGTAAAACTTGCTTTTATTTTAATATTGATGTCAGTATTTCAACTGCTGTAAAATGATAAACTTTTATACTTCTGTGAGTCCCTGAGGAGCTAGTTTCCTTTGCCCGCGGGTGCAGGCATGCTTCCCCTGTCAGAGCTACACTACCCTCCAGCTGGCTGTATGGAAAGGAAATCGGCCTGTCCCCTTCCCTTGTGCCTCTGTCCTCTCCGCAGAACCCGAGTTGTGTTGCTATGAGCCTCAGATCCAAAGTCAGCCAGCCTCTTGTTTCCGCATCACTTCCTTTGTGTTTATGTGTCGGTTTTGTCTGTGTTGCTGTTTAGAGTAAATAAACTGTTTATATATTAAAAAAACCTCAATGATAAGAAAATAATCCAATTTAAAAATGGGTCAAAGATCTTAAAGATACCTCACCAAAGAAGACATGTAGATGACAAATTAGCATATGAAAAGATGCTCCACATAATATGTCATCAGGGAAATACAAATTAAAATAATGAAATACCACTGCACACCAAAATCTAGAACACCGACAACATCAAATGATGACAAGAATGCAGAGCAACAGGAACTCTGATTTGTTGTTGGTGGGAATGCAAAATGGTACAGCCACTTTGAATGACAGGTGATATTTTACAAAACTAAAAATATTCTTACCATACCAATGTAACGGTTGTGCTCTAAATATTTACCCAAAGGAATTGAGAACTTATATCCACTCAAAATCTGCACACAGATGTTTATAGTAGCTTGATTCATAATGGGCCAAACTTGGAAACAACCAAAGACATCCTTCAGTAGGTGAATGGATAAATAATCTGTGGTACATCCAGACAATGGAATATTACTTAGCGCTAAAAGGAAATAAGCTATCAAGCCATGAAAAAACACAAAGGAACCTTAAATGCATATTACTAAGTGAAAGGAACCAATCTGAGATGTCTACATACTACATGATTCTAACTGTATGAAATTCTGAAAAGGGCAAAACTATGGAGAGTAAAGAGTTTGGTGGTTTCCAGGAGTTGGGGAAGGGGAGTGATGAATAGGTGGAGCACAGAGAATGTTTAGGGCAGAAAAAAATACTCTAATGAGGGATATATGTCATTACACATTTGTTCAAACCCATAGAATGTACCCCACCAAGGGTGAACCCTAAGGTAAACTATGTACTTTGGGTGCTGATGAAGTGTCAATGTAGCTTTGTCAGTTGTAACAAATGTACCAATCTGGTGGGGGATATTAATAGTCAGGGAGGCTATACATGTGTCGGGCAGGAGATACATGAGAAATCTCTGAACTTTCAGTTTTGCTCTGTACCTAAAACTGCCCCCTCCCAATTAAGTTTTAAGAAAAACATATAACGTCATTGAACTTAGATTGGAGTTCAACTGCAGAAGCCCCATAATGATCATAGCAATGCAGTGTTTGAAGCTTCTAAAAGAACAATAGTTTAGTGGTGCTTTCTTTCTACAGTATGGAAAGGCAAAGAAAACCTACCTGCAAGCCTGTAAGAGATCACCTTCATGCCTTACCTGGCTGGGACTGGGAATTGCCTGTTACCGGGTAAGAGGATGAGGGCTTGACACTAAGCCTGTGCATACAACTGACCTTGATTCCTTGGTCTTTCAAGCACCCTGGGATGACAGTGAAATGGCAATTAGGGCAGTTTTTTCTAATGCAAAATTGCTCTTCAGAGCAGTTTAGTAAACTGAAGGTCAATCTGAAGTAGAAAAATCCCACAAAAACCTGAACCAGGAAGCTATATAATAAGAATTTCATGTTATTTGGTACAGAAGCTCATAAACTATATATATATATATATATATATACACATATATATATATAAAAGCCTAAGTGACCGTTATGACTGAACAACCAGAATGACTAGTCAGCCAGTCGCTATGACGTGCACTGATCACCAGGGGGCAGACACTCAACGCAGAAGCTGCCCCCTGGTGATCAGTGCACTCCCACAGCCAACCTCCCATGACCCCTCCCTCTCCCCCTAGCCCTGCTGGCCCCCCATCAGCCCCGATTGGGGAGCCAGCCAGCCAACCTCCCATGGTCCCTCCTCCTGGCTGGCCAACTTCCCGCGGTCCCTCCTCCCTGCTGGCTGGCCCCCTGATAGGCCTCAATTGCCGGCCAGGCTGAGGGACCCCACCCATGCATGAATTCATGCACTGGGCCTCTCGTTTTATATTATCTATAAGAAAAAAAGTAATATGGGAATAAAGAATCTATTTAATTAAATAAATTGGTTGATATTTATTAAACTCTGTGCCTTTCCATATGCAGGAGGAGCTGCTACAGCTTCGGGTAGGCCTTTGCACTCTTTGCTCTACTACCCCTAAAACTCCAGAGCTACCCTTCTTTCCTTCTCTCTAATGTTTGAAAGAGGTGAGACTACCTGGTAATATGATCTGGTCTCTGCCAAACCCTTTAGTCTTACTACTTTCTCTCTCTCTCTCTCCAGCCACATAGGCATACTTAAGAGTTTTCTGAGATGCCATGCTATTTTTGCATTTATATATAGTATTCCTTTTACCTGGAATGCCTTTCTTCACCTTGTACAGTTAACAAACTCCTGTTTATCTTTCAAGATTTACTTTAGCAATGTTTCTTCAGAGAGTGTCCTTTAATCTCAGGATAGAATTATTACTATTTTCCTTTGTCCCTTCACTAAATCATATGTATGCTTTTATTATTACATGTTTATTCTGTATTGGAACTATTTATGTGTTTGAGTTTTCCCCACCTCTTTTTTAATGTATCTGTCAGTGAACTCTTTGTATTCCCAGTATCTAACATACTGTCAGACAGAGAGTAAATCCTTAGGACGTATATGTTGAATGAATAATGAATCAGTATTTCAGAGACATTTAAAATGTAGGCCAAAGTATAGACTTTGCTGAAAGGTCATTCTTCATATTGTCTTGGGGCTAGAAATCCATTATTTTCTAAAGCAGAAATATGAAGAACTACTTTATTAGGGAAAGGAGCACCTTGTTCTTTCCTTGGCTGGCCTTTTGGAAGATTTTACAAAGCAAAGTCACAGTTTTAGGAAGCAAAACTGATATTCATGTAGCCAGAGCTCAGGAAGCACCCTAGAGTCACTGAGTATTGTATTGATTGTTCAAGACTGTGGTGTTAATAACTAATTTTAGGGGAAAGGAAGCTTTCTACATGATAGTATTTTGATAGGACTTTTACCTTAAGAAAGGGATGTAGAATGTAAAGGAAAAACTACAAATGTATCTGATAGCCCATTGTGTATGAGGAAATCACTGAATGATGCACACACAACAGTAAATACTTCTGGTTTTCCAACCCTGTCACTGGAAGCTCCATGGTTCATGGATGCCCTGCTGGGACTGTAGAGGAAAGAGGAAGAAAGCAGGGCTCCAGATTCCCCTACCTGGATTTTTAAGCAGAGCAGTTTTATTTTTAACTAGTTTATATATTGGGCCACCACACAGGATTTTGTTTGAAGAAAAAGTTTTGTTGCTTAAAAAAAAAAATGTTGAAAGCCATTGGTATAGGCCATGTACACCAATGTTATTTGGACACTAAGGACCCAGTGCATGAATTTGTGCACCTTGAAAGGAACTGTGAGCTGCAACGTTGCAGTAGGCACAGGGGCAGGTTTCTGCCCATCCTCCATGACCCCGCCCCGCCCCTCGGACCTGGTCTCGTCTACCAGCAGCTCCACTCCCACCACTGCCCCTCCCATGCGCTTACAGCGCCGACCCTGCTCACACCACCGACAGTACGGAGTGATTGGGGCTGGTGCCAGCAGCGGGTGCAAGCAGGGCTGGCACCTTCAGCAGGTGTGAGCAGGGCCGGTGGGTGCGAGGGGCGGCTGCTGCCCCAATCACCCCTCAGTAACAGGGGGAGGTGGAGAAGCCTTCAGGGGCAATCAGGGCCAGCAGCCACTGCTTGCACCCGCTGATGGTGCCAAGTGATCAGGACTGGCGCTGGGCACCAGCAGTGGGTCTGAGCAGCAGCTCCAGTTCTGGCTGTGGGTGCGAGCGGGGCCGACACTGGCAGTGGGTGAGAGCGGGGCTGGCGCTGGCAGCAGGTGCGAGTGCCAGGTAGAACTGTGGCATGCAGGAGCAAAGAATTTTCAGTAACCAGCAGAGGCTCACCCTGATGACAGCGACCAGTGCCCCGCATTGACCTGGCGTCCTCACTCACCTGCTCCACCATCCTGCCACAGCCAACGCCCGCCATGTTCCACACACGCCCCCTGGTGATCAGCACACGTCATCATGACCAATTTTTTGGTTGTACCGCAGTTCAGTCTATTTGCATATTAGCCTTTTATTATATAGGATAGTATTTTCAGCTAAGCTGATTCCAGCTGACTTAAGTAAAAACGATATTGACTTAACAACTCATACATCTTTTTTTGTCGAGCTGGAGGAGATCTCGGAAGCAGAGGATGCTCTCTCTGAAGCCAATGCATTGAACAACAACAATGCTGAAGTATGGGCATATCTGGCCCTGGTCAGCCTGAAAGTGAGTGCTTGCTATTCTTTTACAATGCCCTCTTAGGCAAAGAGATAAGGAACTAAAGAAAAGAAGAGATAATTGGAATGGCCATTAATGCATGATAGTTGAGGTTTGATCAGCTTCAGATTTGATCATTATATAAATAACAAAGGAGAGGCCAGGTCTGGGAAGCCTTTACTTGAAGTGTGCTTAACAATTATATACTTAGGCCCTAACCAGTTTGGCTCAGTGGATAGAGTGTCGGCCTGCAGACTGAAGGGTCCCTGGTTCGATTCTGGTCAAGGGCATGTACCTTGGTTGCGGGCACATCCCCAGTAGGGAGTGTGCAAGAGGCAGCTGATCAATGTTTCTCTCTCATTGATGTTTCTAACTCTCTATCCCTCTCCCTTCCTCTCTGTAAAAAATCAATAAAATGTATTTTTTAAAAAATTATATACTTAGGTATGTTTGCCTGGAAAGGAGATTCTAAAAATGGAAGTGGGCCATGTGGACTTGGTGGTTGTGGGTAAGCAGGAGTAGGGTGGGCCAGGGCTGACTCCTGGGCAAGGGTTCTGGGTGAGGGAGGCTCCCTGCAGCACTTTCAAGCTACTCCACAGGCCCAGCACAGTGTGTGGCCTGCCTCAAGATAAAGGAGGGTAGGGGGTTTCAGAGCCTGGCCTAGGGTTGGGGTTAGGAACACTGAATGGGTAGCTGTGCAAGGGCAGTGACTGACAGTGCAGTTGGACAGCAGATTAGACTTGGGGTCAATGAGCCTTCCTCCTTTTCCCTCCCTGGGTACCTCTCCCCACCTGCCTGTGCTCTCACATCTAGGAGTTCAAGCCTGGGACAACAGTAAGTATTACCCGTACAGTCATCCAGTTATGCTCTGGATCTACAAAAAATTCCTGGATCCATACATATACCCTCTGATTGCCTTCTTTGTAAATTATGTATGTCCTAGAAACCCTAGATAAGAATCCTATATAATAAAGAGGTGATATGCAAATTGACCCTCATGCCCTCGCACAAGATGGCCACCCCCATGTGGTCAAAGATGGCCACCACAAGATGGCCGGCAGGGGAGGGTAGTTGTGGGCAATCAGGCCAGCAGGGGAGGGCAATTAGGGGGGACCGAGCCAGCAGGGGAAGGCAGTTGGGGGCGACCAGGCCTATAGGGGAGGGCAGTTGGGGGCGACCAGGCCTGCAGGGGAGGGTAGTTGGGGGGGAACCAGGCCTGCAGGGGAGGGCAGTTGGGGGCAACCGGGACGGCAGAGGAGGGCAGTTGAGGGGGACCAGGCCAGCATGGGAGGGCAGTTGGGGGTGATCAGGCCAGCAGGAGAGGGCAGTTGGGGGCAATTGTGCCAGCAGGGGAGCAGTTAGGTGTCGATCAGGCTGGCAGGGGAATGGTTAGGGGGTGATCAGGCTGACAGGCAGACGTGGTTAGGGGCAATCAGGCAAGCAGGCAGGCAAGAGGTTGAAAGCCAGCCATTCCAGATGGTGAGAGGGTTGTCCGACAAACTGGCAGTCAGACATCCCCTGAGGGGTCCCAGATTGGAGAGGATTCAGGCTGTGCTGAGACCCCCACCCCCCCAGTGCATGAATTTCGTGCACTTGGCCTCTAGTCCAATGATTAAAAAATAAAGGCAAAGTAGGCCATAAGGGTGTAGATATATATGGACTACCAACAAAAGGACCAACAGATACCTCTGATAGACTCAATGATTGACTCAAAGATTCCATTGTTTTAAAAATGAACCTGATACTGTGAATCATCTTTTTCATAATTGTCTCTGGCTTTGTTTTATTTGAGACCAGAATTCAGGATAGATAGTTTAGCTATTTACCTAATACTAATCAGGAAATACATGGTATTTTTATTTTAAATGTATTTACCAACCTCATTCCTGAGTTCCTTTTTCATTAGTAGAGTTTTCATTTAAAAAAAAAATAAGTTTTTAAAAATGGGAGTGATACCTGGCTGGTTGTCAGTGATTGAGTGTCGATCCATGAACCAGGAGGTCATGGGTTTGATTCCTGGTCAGGGCACATGCCCAGGTTGTGGGCTCAATCCTCATTAGGGGGCATACAGGAGGCAGCCAATCAATGATTCTCTCTCATCATTAATGTTTCTACCCCTCTGCCTCTCCCTTCTTCTCGCTGAAATCAATAAAAACATTGTTTTAAAGTTAACCTTCTTTAAAACATGGAAGTGATATTATATCAGAATGTAAACAAAGTCAAGACCAGTGAAGGAGACGTTCTACTAGTCTTTTTGAACCATTCCTTCATTTTGAATTGCTGCTGAGTTGTTTATTTTTTATATAGATGGAAAATTAGGTGGGAGTTCGTGATAGCTGCTTTACCTATAGAAAATAACTCTCCCCAAATTAAATAACTTGCTTAAATAACTTATACATCAGTCTAAAGTCTAATTTGGAATGAGATTGTCCCTCAGTTTTTCTATTAGCCAATATGACACCAAACTGACAGGAAGTATTGTGATTGTAAGAGAAATAAACAAAATAAAAATTACTGGATCTTCTCTTCCTGAATATCAACATGAAAATACCTGTATTCTTACCCCAGTTCTGTCACAACTGGCTGTGAAATCCTGGGCAAGTCAGTTAAACTTACCGGGCCTCAGTTTTTTCATCTTTATTATTTTATTTTATTTTTTAAATATATTTTTTATTGTTTTCAGAGAGGGAGAGAAATAGAAACATCAATGTGAGACTCACTGATTGTCTGCCTCCTGCACACCCCACACAGGGGATCGAACTCACAACCCCAGCATGTGCCCTGACCGGAAATCAAACGCTGATCTCCTGGTTGATAGGTCAATGCTCAACCACTGGGCAGTTTCTTCATCTTTAAACTAAAAGTGTCAAAATGGAAGATTTTAATACATTTCTCCCAGAAACTGATAGATCAAATAGGAAAAAATTAAAGATATGTAAGATTTGAATAAAACCATTAACGAGGTGCCTTGGCCAGGTGGCTCAGTTGGTTGGAGCATCATCCCATACACAAAAAAAGGTTGCAGCTTTGATTCCCAGTCAGAGCACATACCTCAGCTGCACACATACCGAGGTGGGGAGTTCAACCAATGTTTCTCTCTCTTTCTCATTTCCTCTCTCTAAAAGAGCATACCCTCAGATGAGGATGGGAAGAAAGGGGGGACGACAGTTAACAATGTTGAGCTCAAACAACATAGAACTCTGCACCCAACAATCAGAGAATGCATATTCTTTCCAATCACAAATCGATTAATTATTCATCTGCTAGACCACAAAGACAGATTCAACAAATACATGTAGACCACACTGCAGTAAAATTATAAATCAACAACTAAAAGACTCATACATTTGTAAACTTAAAACATATTTTGTAATTAATTCATGAGTCAAAGAGTAAATCATGATACTTTCTTGTGGCAGGTAGAATTCTGAAGATGATCTCTCAAGATTATTACATCAAATACGAATATAGGTACTGCTGTGAAGGGAAGTCAGAGAGATTCAAAACATAAGAAAGATTCAGCACACGATTGCTGCCTTAAAGATGGAGAGGAACCATCAATGAATGTGGGTGGCCTCCAGAAGCTGAAAGCATTCCCTGCCCACAGCCAGGAAGGCAATGGGGACCTCCATATGCAAGTACAAGGAACTGAATTCTGCCAACAACCTGGATGAGGTTGGGGGTAGATTCCAGATAAGAACTCACCCCCACTGACTCCTTGATTTTGGCCTTGTGAGACCCTAAGCAGAGAACCGGTTGAGCCATGCCAGACTTCTGACCAGTGGAAATTATGAGATGATATATGGGCATTGTTTTAAGCCACTTACTAGTAATTTGTGGTAATTTGTTACACAACTGTAGAAAAATAATGCAGGCCTTTCACTAGGTTTTTATAATAATGTTTCTCATTTAATTATGCTTTCGTATATACCCCTTTGGAATGTAATGCCATTTTCCCCATCAAGAGGTAATGTCTCCTCATTCTGCACTCCCTGGAACCTGAGCTGCACTTATGAATCACTTTGATCAGTAGAATATGATGGAAGTGGCATTGTGTAAGTTCTCAGAGACTAGGCCTGTAAAGATCCTGTAGCTACTGCTCTTGCTTTCTTGAAACCCTAGGACCACATGCTGTGAAGAAACCCAATTTAGCCTATAGGAGGCTGAAAGTCCACCTGAAGGGTTACTGAAGGATACCCACCCTGGTCAACAGCAACCTCACTCTTTGAGTGAGGACATCTTGGCCCCTCCAGCCCTTAGCCAAATTGTCAGATGTCTACAACTGCATGAATAATCTCAGGAAAAATCAGCAGAAGAATGGCCCATAGAATTGTGAGGAATATACAATTTAATATATTGTGTATTAAACCATTAAGTGTTTGAGATGGCTTATTACACTTGAAATGGGACTGAATAAAAACAAAGCTATTATATGTTGGAAATATGGAATACAATTAAAGCATTATAGAAAGAGTAATTTATAGCCTTAAATACATATTTTAGAAAAGAGAACTGAAATATCAATGGATTAAGCATTTGAATCAAGAAATTAACCCTAGCTCTAGCTGGTTTGGCTCAGTAGATAGAGCATCGGCCTGGGGACTGAAGTGTCCCAGGTTCGATTCCAGTCAAGGGCACATACCTGGGTTGCAGGCTCGATCCTCAGTAGGGGGTGTGCAGGAGGCAGCCAATCAATGATTCTCTCTCATCATTGATGTTTCTGTCTCTCTTTCCCTTCCTCTCTGAAATTAATTTTAAAAAAAGGAAATTAGTCCTAGCCTCAGTGGATAGAGCATCAGCCTGTGGACAGAAGGGTCCTGGGTTTGATTTTCTCGTCAAGGGCATGTACCTTGGTTACAGGCTTGATCCTTGGCCCTTGTTAGGGCATGTGTGGGAGGTAACAAATCAGTTTGTCTCTCACATAGATGTTTCTGTCTCTCGCCCTCCCTTTCACTCTCTCTCTCTAAAAAAGAAAAAAAAATCAATGGAAATTGGACTAGATATTCTCTAAGTTCCTTTCTAGCCTGAGCATTCTGTGGATCTCATATTTATGGGCTTAAGCTTTCCCAAGTGACTTTGCATACTCTAATTTGTTATACACAAACTTGTGAAGTATAATAGTGAATTCATATTCTCATTTAATTCCTTCATGTAAGAATAACTGGGAGGAGTAGTGTTCTCATCTCATATCCAGATCTGCATGGAAGTAATTCCAGTGTCTGCTTTTTCTAATGCACAGAGACAAGATAAAGTTAAAAATTTAGACTCTGGTGCCAGACTAAATTATTTTAAAATCTGGCTCCTCCACTTATTAGCTTCATAATCTTTGCAAGTTATTTATCCTTTCTGTGCCTAGATTTTTCTATCTGTAAAATGGGGATTATAAATAGTTATCTCCTAGGGTTGTTTTGAGGATCAAGATGCAAGTATGTAAAGCACTTAAACAATTTAAACCATAAACACTATATAAGTTAGTTCTTATTAACAGGATGGCTTCAATCATAAGAGGAACAAATGACTCATGGTGCTTTCAGAAAAAAAGATGAGAGGCCAAGTTATCTTTAAGATTTTTACAATAAAAAAGGGATGTATATCTTATGTAAGTGCTTTTCCCTACCACCTTTCATTTTCCTGCTTCACCTTTGAATTCACAGTTTCCTAACTGAGACGGTATGGACTCCTCTGCTTCAAGTAGAAAAGTTTTTGGTAATGGACTTTCCCATCATCATGTTTTGGCATATCATTGTCACCAGCTGCTCCTCTTTTTTTCAGGCTGGACGGCAACTGGAAGCTGAGCAAGCCTACAAGTACACGATGAAGGTATGATATGCAGATGCCTCTGCTGTTTGTCTGCACTGTACTGAGGTTAAGAGGAAGGTACTAGTTTAATTCAGAACTTTATAGCATTTTATGATGTGAATATTTTTCTAGAAGCTTTCCTTACCATCCTTCCCATTATCATAGGGCTCCTGGGTTTGTAGGAATAACTCACATATTAACATGGGGGATTTTTTTTTTTGTGGTAAAGCAAGCAAGAATTTATGGACTGCAGCAAAAACACACTTAGAATAGTGAAACAAAGAAGGGCATAGAAGAAGCAACCACAGAGCCTAGGCTGGGCTGCCTTGGCTCACTGCGAGGTCAGAGAAAAGGGGGCCTTGGAGACAGGTTCAGGGAGTTAGCCCAGGACAAGCTGCTGCTGCTCATTGCTCCCCTGGTTGCACATCTCCAGTGGCCCCTTGAAGTTTAGGAGACACATGCCTATCAGGGAAGGAGGGAAGGAGGGAAGGAAGGAGATGGCATGGGCATGCTCTCTGGAGGACAGTGCCCCATGGGGGATTTTTTTTTAGAGAATATGGGTTACTGGAAAGACAGATTGCCACAGAGTCAGTAGACCTGAAGTATGGTCCTAGTTTTGCAATTACCATACTGTGTTTCTCTAGGCCTCATTTCCTCAAGTATAAGATGAAGGTGTTAGTCTAGCTAGGGCGTCAACAAATTTTCCCTGTAAATGACAAACTAGGAAATATTTTAGGCTTTGTGGGCCAAACAGTCCCTGTTGAAATTACTACACTCTGATTTGTAGTGAAAAAGCAGCCATAGACAATTCATAAACAAATGAACATGGGTGTGTTTCAAATAAAACTAAAATTTTATCAATTTCAGAGAGGGAGAGGGAAAGGGAGAAAGGGATAGAAACATCAATGAGAATCACTGACCAGCTGCCTCCTGCACGCCCCCTACTGGGGATCAAGCCCACAACCTGGGCATGTGCCCTTGACTGGAATCCAACCTGGTACCCTTCAGTCTGCAGGCTGATGCTCTCTCCACTGAGCCAAACTGGCTAGGGCTCAAATAAAACTTTATTTACAAAAACAGTGCTAGATTTGGCTCATGAGCAGTGGTCTGCCAACTCCCATCATTTATGAATTATAAGCCACTTGGAAGACAGTGGCTTAAACAAATTAGTTTTATTGTTCTCATCTAATGTAGAGTTCAGAACTGGTACCACAGCTCCACTGGTACCATCAGAGACCCACCCTCTTTCTACCTGTCTGCTCCAGCAACCATAGCAGACAGTTTCCATCCCTCAGAGGCGAAAGACAGCCACTGTAGCTCCAGCCACTATATCCATGTTTCAGGCACAATAAAAAACCAAATGGAGGGAAAGGACAAAGGTGTCATGCTAGTTATTTCACCTCCCTTTAATGCGCAATGATTTCAATTTTCATTTCATTGGCCACATTGGTCATAAACACTTCCCTTGCAAGGGGAGCAGGAAATGTAGCTTTTTAGCTGGCAGCATTGCTACCCTGAAAAGTAAAGACTTTTTTAGTAAAGAAAGGAGATAGTCGACAGGCAACTAGATGTCTCTACTACACATCTAGATTCTAAAATTAAATTCAGATCTATGTCTTTGATTCCTTTCTGTCACTTGCCAAATAGGAATAGTATACATTAGTCAAAGTATACTGGGTGATGTGAACCTTTTCAAAATAAACTTTATTAAAGTTCTTTTACAAAGAATGCAAACTGTGAATGTTCATACCATTTGAATGTTCTTAAGAGTGAAAATATCCATGTAACCAGCACAATGTTCTGAGGTCTTTTAATGGAATTACCATGAAATAGGGAATGTAGCCAAATTCCATCCCAAGGAACTGTGTTCTTTAGCTATGGCCCTACAAATGAGGGGTCTCCACATAGGTAAACCAGATATGACATGTGTCCCCTTCCTTCCTCTATTGCAGCTAAAATTGAAAGATGAGACTCTGATTGCAGAGATCCACATGTTACAGGAGACTGTTGGCTTTGGAAATCCATCTTTCTGACATCTGTCCAGCTAAAGAATTTTCTGTATGGGACTGTGAGCTTTTTTCCTTCCCAGAGAAATTAAATCCTGGATGCTTCACTATATGAGAACTGGGAATAAAGATAAGAGAATCTTTGCCACAAACAGAAACCCATTCATTTATTTCCACTGCTACCTTACTGGGTTATCAAATGCTACTGGTTGATCTTGTTGACAGTAAACTGGATGACGATAAAAAAATGAAAATAAGATTCAAAATTCATCAGTGTGATTTTGGATCTAAGGTATACTGAAGCATATATAAGAATATAATTTTAAAAAGAATATAATTATATGTAGTTAAGGTATAATGGGTGCATTATTAGGATAGGATTTCTGATGAAAGTTAATCAGGATAACTCTTGTAGGAAGTCAACTGCTAAGGTCCCTGGCCAGGTTTACTTAATGGAACGTGGGAATTAAGGCATCAGTTTCTAAGGTGGAACTAACGAGAGAAAGTATTTGGGGTCGCTGTATTAGGGCAAAGAGATTATTAGTTGTGGCCAGGACCTTTGGATCCAACGGTGAACAGAGACTCCAAATAGGGAGGTCTTTGCTGAATGAAGGTGGAGGCACTAACTCCCTCTAACCACCGGTATCTTCACGTATCTAAAGCACAAGGGCTCCGTGAAGAGTCCATTACCTTCTCACAGATGCAAAACTCACAAATGAGGTACTTATTCTAGGGCTAAAGATGACAAAGGAACCATACTTCACCCCTGTTCTGGATCACTCACTGCACAGCAAAACCAGGAAAAAAGGCTCCCCCTCCTTTATTTTTTGGAGAAGGTTCAGAGAATAGGACGGAAGGTGAGAGGCATATTAGTAAACACAGAAGGGTAAAGTCTATATTCATTTATAGTCCTTTTCTGGTCCGGTGTCACCTCACCGTCCCCCCACCAGTCTGTGACCTCCTACGAGCAGGAACAGCGCCCTTTCATCTTTGGGTTTTCGGGTGCGCCTGGGCCCTAGCAGGTGCTCACAAAACGCTGGCTGGAAGGAAGGCCCGGTGGGGCACTGTCGCGCTTCCCTTAGCCGCTCCTGGGTCCTCCCAGCCTCCTCGCTCCACCGAGAACTCGCGTCAGCACGGCCAGGAGCGCCCGCAGGGGAGGGCCGCACTGACACCTGCTTCCCGCAAACGGCAACGCGCCATCTCGGCAGCCGGTGAAGTGAGGACGTAGAGTCCACCGTGTTGCCTTATGGGAAATGTGGGAGCGGAAAGGGCTGGGCGAGTGGGCCACTCACTTCCGCCCCGCCAGAGGCGGTAGTGTGGGTCCTTGCGGGCGGCGGGGCGCTCGGGCCTCGGCGTGAGGGCTGCACCATGGTCCAGCTCAGTGAGTGACGGGCCCCGGGAGGCCTGCCGGCTGTCGCGGGCGCTGGGGGGCGTGTAGGACTCGGTGCAGCGGCGCCGTCCTAGGCGAGCAGGAGGCCGTCCGAACCGGAAATAGCCTCACGGCCTTACCTTGGGTTCCCCCTCTCCCCGCCCGTTTTTCTCATTTAATTCCCCCTGAAACCGTGTGACAGAAGTAGCATTTTATAGATGAGGCAGCTGCGGCCCCGACCTGGTCACGGAGGCAGTCAGTGGCCGGCCTGTGCCAAGGGGGTTGGGGTTGAGGAGGAAGTTAATTCTGGCCAGAGTTCATGAGGAAGGTTTCACAAAGATGTTTTCTAAGCCGGGTTACCAAGAATTGAGTAGAAGTAAGGATTTTCACTGGAGGAAGAGGATTGTGTCATGTACCTAATTTTGCCCGTTTTGTGCCTTAACCACTTACTTCTCTACAGCTACTCTCCTCCACAAGTCCTACCATGGAGGCCACTTAACCATCCGTCTTGCCCTGGGTGGCTGTACCAACCGGCCTTTCTACCGCATCGTGGCTGCTTACAACAAGTGCTCCAGGGATGGCCGTTTCGTGGAGCAGCTGGGCTCCTATGACCCCCTGCCCAACACTCACGGAGAGAAACTCGTGGCTCTCAACCTGGAGCGGATCCGGCATTGGATCGGCTGTGGGGCCCACCTCTCTAAACCCGTGGAAAAGCTGCTGGGTAACTTGGCTCTAGTCTAACCAAGAGATTTTAAATTGAAGTCGATTACAGGATGATGAGAATAAGTGGTTTTCGTTAACCTTTGGGCTGCTCAGGACTTGAGTGACTTCTATGGACTCCTTTATGAGACTGAGATTTTATCCTAAAAGTGGGAACTGTGTGTCTTGAAGGCTGTCAGTTTATCTTTCTTAGGTAAGGAAAATAGTGTTAGGAAGTAGGTGACATCGGTTGTCTCCTTGCAGTAAGGAGTAGGTGGAAGAGGTGAGACGGATTGGTGAGCGAGCACCATGTTTTCAATCCATGCTCTAGGTCAGGTCTCTGTTAGACTGGAAGTCTGTGAGGCTGCATTCCCAGGGAAACATTGGCTTGCACTGTGTTGTAATGAATGAAAATCCTGTTGTTTTTAGGCCTTGCCGGTTTTTTCCCTCTGCATCCCATGATGATCACAAATGCTGAGAGGCTCCGACGGAAACGGGCACGTGAAATCCTCTTAGCATCTCAGAAAACAGAAACAGAGGCTACAGAAGCAGAAGCAAGCTGACTTCAGTGAGCAGAGCAGCAAGAACAAGGTCAAAGTCCTCTTAAAACACGTGTGCGGAGTTCTTTTATTAGATTTAGAGGTCAATAAATGGAATTTTCCATGTCATCCACGTTCTGGCCTGGCCTGAGCGGGGTCCAGGGAGAGATCTGTCTCGTGTGACACAGGGCTGCTCATTCACTTTCTCGGCCCTCGTCTGGGGAGACACAGTGGCTGTGGAGTGGGTTGGGCTTTTGGGTTGGACAGCTTTACAGTCTGCTGCCTTCCAGAACGTCCCTGTTTCAAAGTCCCCAACCACATGTCCATGGCGCCAGTTTAATATTGGCAGAGCTAAGATGCAGACTGCGTCTCCCTACCTCGGGAGCCCTTTCCAGTACATACTGTTTGTAGTGGGATGGGGTGGGGGATAAGCAAGGATGAGGGGCTTTTCAAGTGTCTACTTAAAATGTCAGTGATAGAATCAGGTTTAGGGATCATGTGCCAGAAAACCCCACAAAATACTGCTTTATCTGCTCCACCCTAACCCACCTCAGGATTCTACAACCACAAGCATGGATTAGATGGTTTTAGTGCACATGCTAGATAATGAAGATTTCAAATTCTGGCACAAGACAAGGATGTAGGAAATTTATAGAGGAGATTCGTAAGCCCTAAGAATATACCAACTAATTTTATCCTCTGGATTTTATATTCTGAGGACAACTAACAGCCACCTCAAATTGTGGGGTCATCAGTCTCCCCAGGATTGTTACTGTTGACCTCCACTTGCTTTGAGGAGGATATGTGGAAGGCAGGGCAAACAGAGAGGAATTGACTGTCCCTGGGTTTGATCTTGGACATGGGAAAGAGAAATGATTTGAAAATGATAGGAACTCTGGAAGTTTAAAAGATACCCTGGAGAGTTTGATGGGAGAAGCTTTAATTGATAGTGCAGAAGAGAATGTGATTTTGCAAAGTATTGATCAGTGAGGGGAACTATTGTGAAATGGGTTAAGGTCAGGTATTTATTTTTAGCTACTGAGTTTCTGTCACCTCATGTGTCCACTTTGTGCCCTTGTCTGTCCTTTGTCTAAGATCTATACACATTTCCTGTGTGAGTGTCCGCTCCCTGATTTCCAGTTTTCTCTAGCCCTAGCCTTGCTTTGGATCTCCAGCCCATATTTCTCACCATGTCTTAGATGATTGCATCAGCCTATCTTGCTACCATCTTCAAATCTAAAATACTCAAAATTCATCTCTGCACTTTAGAAAGCATTAAAAAACAAAAACAAAAAAAACCCCACCTTTGCTTCAGCAGCTTGTATTTTTATTATGATGAGGGTTTGGGTCATGTTATCTCCACCAAAGTGGAAGGTGATTCAGGAGCCGGAGGGTTAGTGGGAATGATTCTGTAAGTTCCGTCAGATAAATAATTTTTTAAAGAGGTCTTTTGTGCCTTTTGTTTAATGTAGACTTTTTTCTTGCAGGGCTCTAGGGAAGTACCCTGTAGGCTGCAAAATTATTTGGGCCTTAGAGCTCTATGTACTGTCAGTATCGTCTGAAAAAATGATTGTTCGTTGAAAAAATACATAATATATGAACCATGCGCAATTGCCAAATGCCGATGCTGTGCTTTTTTTTTTGCTAAAAACAAAATAGCGTATAGGTTCAACCTAATATGGACTTTCACGTATAGAAAAAGATTCCGCGATGGGACTTGGGGAGAAGATGAGTGCCAAGTGTCTAGAGTAAGGGGCGGGGCGTCGCGGAGGAGAGGGCGTGGCGGCTCGCGGATTACTTCCGCTTACGCCAGCTCCACTACGCCCCAAGGCACGTCGACGCTAGGCTTCCCACGCCCATTTTACAGCCTCCGTAAAGTGCGGCGTCGTGACCACGCCCTTTTCCGCGGCTCTTGTGACGCAGGCGCCCTGGGCTTTTTGCGCGGGAAAAGGCAGCAATTTGGAACTAGCCGGTGCTGCTGGAACCCACTGTTTTCACGGAGTCCGCCCCCGGCCCCGCGCCTCAGCCGGCCATGGGGCTGCTGGAGCAGTGCGAGCAGGTGTTCGGTACCGCCGACCTTTACCGAGTGCTGGGTGTGCGGCGCGAGGCCTCGGACGGCGAGGTCCGCCGTGGCTACCACAAGGTGTCCCTGCAAGTGCACCCGGACCGGGTGGGCGAGGAAGACAAGGAGGGTGCCACCCGCCGCTTCCAGGTGCGCGAATCCCCGCCCCACCGGCCGCCCGGGCTCCTGTGGTCTAATGGCTGGCCGGCCTCTTCCGGTAAATGCCCGGAGCCCGGCCTGGCGTTTTCTAATCTGTTTCTCGCCGCGCAGCAGTGAAGGGGGCAAGGGTGACTCTTGAATGCTCTTTCCCCGCAGATCCTCGGGAAAGTCTACTCCGTTCTGAGCGACAAGGAGCAGAGAGCAGTGTACGATGAGCAGGGAACAGTGGACGAGGACTCTGATGTGCTCAGCCAAGATCGGGACTGGGAGACCTATTGGAGGCTACTCTTTAAAAAGGTAGAAATAAATAAGACTCTGGAGACTTTCGCGACGATTCCTATTGACTCTACAAATGTTTATTGAATGACACTGACGCATTGAATTTTGTGTGTGAAGGAAGGGGAATTTGGCCTTAATATATACACACACACAGGCATTCCCCAGGAGATATATACTATACGTCTTTGATGAAGAACAAATGTATTTAACCGCTGGGTTGAACCATGGGTACTTCTCTATGTACACATGCACTCTTCATGAAATGGGTCTTTAATTACCTGTTGATGTAGAGTGTTGTAGTAAAAAGGGGATAATTTTACAAGATGTGCCTTATTTTATATATCCAAATGTAAGTCCTGGATGTTTCTCTGGATCCCTTCCCACCATTGGAAACTTCACTTAAAATGTCCTAGTCCATAATTTAGTAGTTGTGAAGGTTGGAGTAGGGAGAACTCTGGAAAAGCTTCGGCAGAGAAAATTTTTGGTTCCTTGCAACAATTTCAACTCAAGCAACTGTTGTATTTTGGGAGAAACATTTCAACACCTAAATTTAGCTTTCCTAGAATACCTTTTAAAATAATGTTCTCAAAGTTAAAGCATATGTTTCTTATTTGTTTAGATATCTCTAGAAGACATTCAAGCTTTTGAAAAGACATACAAAGGTTCTGAAGAAGAGCTGGCTGATATTAAACAGGCCTATCTGGACTTCAAAGGGGACATGGGTCAGATCATGGAGTCTGTGCTGTGCGTGCAGTACACAGAGGAACCCAGGATAAGGAACATCATCCAGCAAGCCATCGATGCAGGAGAAGTCCCATCCTATAAGGCCTTTGTCAAAGAATCGAAGCACAAGATGAATGCTAGGAAAAGGAGGGTAAGACTTGGAGTGCTATTTATTTATATCTTTTCTGCTTCCAAAAAGAATTTGAAGGTATTTACAGTAATTGAAATATAGACAAAACTGTGAAATAAGGATAAGGACTAACTTGCTATGTAGTTCTCATCTAATAAAAGAGCATATCAGTTCATCGGGAAAAACTTCTTTTCCCTGGTATGTTGTGCTCCAGAGGATTTTACTACTGATTATTTACATAATATCATCTTGAAATATTCATCACATGGGCCGATTCTTGTACCTTTGCTGAGGCATTTCACAGTAGTGAGGTTCAGATACATAGGCTACACACAGTGGTTCTCAGTTAAGGGGTGAGGGAGAGGGCAACAGAGACTCTTTTAAAAAGAAAATACTGGGTCCTCTTAATACAAATTCCTTTGCTCTTGCCCAGATTGATTTGTGATTTGGGCCCTGAATATACATTTAAAAAAAACTAGTTTACTTTTTAAATTCCAAATTTACTTTGAGAAGCACTTTTTGGAGAATCAGGGATAGAGTTGGTGGAGGTAGGGGTGATGGCAGGGGAAAGGAACTCAAGGACAGCTGGGGTTCTGGGAGAGCGTAGATTCAAAGTTGCAAACATCTGTGCTTCTGGTCTGGGGAAAAACCAGACTGGTACCTAAGTAACCATTGCTTCAACTTGGCTTTCATAATGGGAAACTCCATGGAGAATACAGTGTAAGAGGCTGAATTGGGGGTGAGGTAGGTCTGCAGCTTTTAGATACAAGATGACAAACTGAAGTATGTTGAGAAGTGGAATTGTTTCAAGAGCTATCATTTTGACTCATAGGGGTACCTTTGTTTAGACTCAAGCAGTTTAAGTCGGTTGATTATTTTCTCAGGTGAAATTTAGCACAGCAGTATCTAGTAGTAGGATATTAGCTTGAGAAACTTCTCTAGAGTATTGTGAGGAGGGGTTGGCAGTTTTGAGAGTGATTCCAGCGAACTTGGAAAGGGGGATACAGTATCAAAAGAAGTTGGATAAAAGACTGAAAGGTAGATAGTGGAAACGGTCTCTTTATTGGAATGACAAGGTCCTAATGTATCATCATTCCCACTATTAAACGGTATTTATTACTATTTAAAAAATTCACTGGGGTGGTTTTAGCTGTTTCCCTGAAGGGAAAAAAACAACTTATTAACCTTTACCAAGGTATTCTAGTGGTATTTTGGAATCAGTGCCCTAGTAAATTTTGGCCAAAAAAAGGTGGCTTTGAAATCAGGTAAAGAAAAGTTAAAACTGAATTTGTTAGCGTTTATTCTGATTACTCGGGAAATTTTAAACTAGGGTTGCTTTCAAAGCTGCCACCAGTCACATGTAGTAAATTGGGTTTCCAGAGGAAGAATCTGAGGTGCCTTTATCCTGGCAGTATTTTTGAGGACATTCTTGGTTAAGCTCTCCATGCATTTTGTTTTCCTTCCTATCACCACATGGTTATTAATACCAAACTACTTGCTACTTCTAACAAATAGAAATGGGGAATACTCAGAAATGCTTACTGGAATCCGAGGATATACCGCTTGCTCTCAGCAATTTTGCCTTTTAATGAATGCCATATTTATGTAATTTTATTCTAAATCATCCTCAAATTGAAAGGATCTTATAAATTTGCTTTTGGCAAAGAGGGTATATTTTTATTATGCCATGGAGTCACATGGGAATATCTGTTTTAGGCCCAGGAAGAGGCTAAAGAAGCAGAAATGAGCAGGAAGGAGTTAGGACTTGATGAAGAAGATAATTTGAAAGCACTCATTCAGGTAAACTTGGCAGGCTGTCTGTGAAGGTTGCCGCCATTTCTTTATGTTCTTGTACTGATTCCTACAGCTATTTTGGAGTGTATGTATAGTGTTGTGTTTTGTTTTTTCTTAAGACATAATTCATGTCATATTCACCTTTTTAAAGTGTACAATCCAATGGTTTTTAGTATATTCATCAAGTTGTACAACCATCAGCACTATCTAATTCCAGAATATTTCATCACCCTAAAAAGAAACTTTACCCATTAGCAGTCACTCCTTATTCTTCCTTCCCACTAAGTACTTGTGTCTCTTTCAATAGTCTTGTGTTTTGAAAGCTTGTGTTTTAACTCTCAAACAGAACAGACAAAAGGATCGGCAAAAGGAAATGGACAATTTTCTGGCTCAGATGGAAGCAAAGTACTGCAAACCTTCCAAAGGAGGAGGGAAAAAAACAGCTCTCAAGAAAGAAAAGAAATAATGGAATTGTCAGAGGTCATTAGAGATTAATTAATTAGTGCCATTGTAGGAAAGGTAAAGTCAAGATTTGAAGACAAAAGTCAATTCAACCCTTGAGAAAAATTCTTTTCCCCCTAAACTGTAAACCAGATTGAGTATGTAAACCAGAGTCTTTCAACCTGATCTTTTATCCTAGAAATCCCCTGACATTCTGTGAAGTCCAGTCCTCCTGTGAAGAAATTTGGTGATGGTCATTGAGGAAAGCGGGGGAGGTTGGTATACTTGTAACAGCCCTTGCTTCTGTGGATCTTTTGTACCAGGAACTTTACCTAGAATGTGGATCTGTTCATACTTCCTTTACCAGCTGTCGTTCTGCCACAAGAGTGAGCTGCAGAGTACTCAGAACAACGTGTGTGTTTGTTAGAACAAGTACGCTACCTGGCTACAATGTCTTCACAACACTTGCTGGACGTTGTCTTCCAAAACCTTGACAGTTTGCTTTCAGTCTTAAAACTCTTGAATAGATCCTCTCTCTCTCTCTCTTTTTTTTTTTAAACTCAAACAGGTTTTGTACTCTTCGCTTCAAATTTAGGAGAAACAGATGTTCACATTACTACAAGCATCTTTATAAGACTTAATACATGATTAAACTAAACAAGTAAAAACTGACTTAAATTTTTAATGATCACTGGGATATTACTGCTGAACGTCCTTGGGTAGGTCACTAGGCTTGTCTGAACTGGTTTTCTCATCTGTGCAGGGCCAGGGAGTTGGGGTAAACGACTTCTTAGAGGCTTCCCTGACTTAACGCTAATTCTGAAAGGCAAACCATCAGTGGTTTGTTTTCGTGCACTTGTGGTATCGATTTGTGAGAATAGTACAGAGATTTTCACATATTTAGTCAAATTGTATGTATTCATTAGAAGATGTGGAAGTTTTTAAGGCACCTTTCAACTCAGTCTCTGATCTTAGACTAATATATTCAATGCCATATGCCTGAAACAAGCCTGGTACCTTTATGTATCATGATTTATCAGCGATATAAGCACATGACATGTTTTCAGTTTGTGATTATAAACAAGGTTAAAAAATACTCTTCAATTGTATTAAAATATAATTTACTGCAGATTGTTTGAAGCATCTTTCTTCATATAATAGCATTAGAACACTTTTATATAAAAAAATTACCCCAATTTATGATCACTTGAATTTATCCCTCTGAAGATTAACAAGATAAAAAACTAAAGTTCAAAGAATTTTAAAATAAATTGAAGCCATAGTTAAACCATTGCTGCATTCATGAGTACACTCAGGAAAAGGTCCGTGGTAAAATGAGAAGAATGCCGAAGTTCTCTACTTCTGCTCTTAGGATATGTTGATACTGGAATAATCACCAGGTGTCTGAAATTTTAGGGAATTGTGTCTTGCTGGATCACTAACAGAAAGATTCTGTACATTTTTTAATTGACTTTTTGAGCTACAGGAGAAAATCTGGCAAGTTGAGTTTAATATTTGGAAAAAAATGTGACCACTAAGTTACTTCAAGAAAAGAAGCACAACCTGATATTAAGCAGGCATTGTGAAGTTGAGCTGTCCTATCTGAAAAAAGTAATATGCATTACGATTTATTACATATGCTACTTTAGTGTTCAACATTTTTGTTTTTAATTAACTCTTCCATATCTTTCTACTTATGGGATTGGACATGTAAAGAGAAAGCTTTAGGAGTGACATCTGTTTGATGAGTAGCTCAATTTTTTGTCAGTCCCGTCTCCTAAAAATGATTCAAAACTGAGTACAACTCTCCAGGAATTAATATAAGCAGCATTCCAATGCCAGTGACAGCTTAATGTTATCAATCATTTGCTATTTTCTATGTATGTGTAGTTGAACTGTTCATTGTTAACAGACAACATGAGCAGTGATTTTGGAGTAGTTAATTCTTTTTGGTTACAAAACTTTACTATCTAGTGGAATAGTTTAACTTAATGCTGAAAGAAGACAGTAATATGGGATAGAAATAGTACCCATATAATCTTTGGCAGATAACTATGTTTTCTCAGTTTTACCAAAATAACTCTTCACGAAGATAGCTTCAAGTTGTCTCTTGTAAACAAACTGCATCACACGATGAGTGAACAGTGATTTATGAAGTCTTCCCACATGTCCCCTGTAGCCTGAAAGAGGTTCTTCTCATTTGCTCTAAGGTCCTTGCCTGGTTCTAGAGACTGGTCCACTTCTGTTTTGAGTTTTTGTAGACCCATGTGATTGAGAACCTGTCAGACAAAGAGGACATCATAGAGGAACATTAGTAGACATCCTAGATTTGGTAAGCTCAAATTCATACCTAAGGGCTTTGTTGCTCCAATAATCAGCTGGGATTTAAATTGGATACTGGGAACAAGTAGTCTAGTATATATTTACCAAGGCAATAAAAACCTTGCATATTTTATGGAAAAACAAAAATCTATACTAAGATATGAAAGCAGTAACAGTTTTAGAGAGGAGTCCACTAACTGAAAAAGATTAAAATGCGTTTCACTTAAGTAAATGTTATACTAGTTACACCTGACATTCAGCATGGCTGAATGTAATAACTTAGCTCAAAGGCAGGATTGCTTCTCTATGATGACTGACCCTATAAAATAATCCATTGAAAGTATTCAGAGACTACCTCACTGCCACTAGAAACTGAACTAGAAGAATTCACTTGGACTACAGAGATCGTTGGAGGCAGATTATTTTTTAATATACTAGCTGATTAATCTTACTAACAGCAAACATATCAACTATCTCATTTCTATGTTTCACCTACAACATAATGAGAATGACCTGGTGGTAAGAAGACCTTTTTAGGAAGAATTAAGACATTCTTAAATTTTCTTCCACCACTTACGCAAAAATAGAAGATATAGAATATAACTTAGAAACCAAAAAAGTAAATGGGGAAACTCAGACTCAGCAGCATATCTTGACATTTTAGAATTTCTTTTGTCTTACCTTGCCTAGCAGGTTAACTGACCAAAGCAGTTTAATGTATAGCAATATGGATTTTGCCTATATAATCAGTGTTTAAATGTTATGAAAGTGTTTATTTGGCTGAATTATTTTTAGATTAAAAAGAAAAGTTCTGTATATTTTGCCAGAGTGGTAAGAGGTTGATTTACATGAGAAAACAGAAACCCAGAACTTCTTGGCTCTGAACAATAGCGTTCTCTTTTTATTATATCCCATCTTCCAAAATGAATTTGAGGTGACTTAGAAAATGTAGGAAAACAAAATATAAGAAAACCTGGCATAGGAAAAATAGATATAAGACAAAGGCAGGGTCTTAACATAGCTGCTAAGTCGTAAAAGAAGTCATGGCCCCACCTGTCCCTCCATAGCCCCTCCCAGGTCGGGCCTGATGAGGATACTCAACAGCACATGAATGACGATACTGCGTGTCCGGCTGAAAAGAAAAGTGGAGACACTTATTTCAATGCTATGTCTCCCAAAGGATAATATGTTAGATTCACAAAGGAAAACCTTGAAATTGGACAACAATTTAAATGGCATTATCTGCTAATCCTATGGACAGGTTGGCTGAGTGCATTCTGTTATAGTCCAAGGAAAAAATCCTAAGCCGGAAGTCCATAAAGCCATTTGTTAACTTGTAAAAACGGCAAACTCTACAATTTTATTAATATGCCTTTAAAAAATCTTAGCATTGAGAAGTAATCCATATGGTTTAATGTTTCTAAGTATAATTGGCTGCCCAGGGGTTTTCATCCAATTTCTATTGCCTGCAGACTGTTTAAGACAACAGAACAGCCTTTTCAGTAGCACTGAAATATCCATGACATGTACACTTGAAATAGGACTCTCAATATGAATCTCACACATTACAAAGTTACCACAGGGATTTAAAGATTTTAAGATCTGACTAAAATATTAAAATGCAAAATGTCGAAAAAAGAGCTAACCATGCCATTTCACTGGCACTTCTGGGATAAAAAACACAAAAACAGCTCCCTCCGTTCCATGTCAGAGCACTAAAATCAAGAGATTTCCGCAATTTTTTTCTGGTGAAGCCCCATGTTTTTGATCAGGGGTCGGCACAAACTTGCATTTGTAGAGGGCCAGACTGTAAATGTTCTAGACTGAGGCACACACTGCCGCTGTTGGACCTTCTCAACTCTGCCTTTGTGACGGGAAAGCAGCCGGAGGCAGCACAGGAGTGAGCATAGTGGCTCTGCCCTAATAACACTTGAAAAACAAAAGCAGGTAGTAAGTCAAATGGCTCATGAACATAGTGAGAACAGAGTGCTGGTCTGGCAGTGCCCGGCCAGGCCTCTGATCCTCGTGCTCTCAGTTACATTGCGCTACTAGCTCATATCCCTTTTCATGAGCGCAAACTGGGAGAGAAATGGCTACAATAAGGCATTTTTACTTTTGTTGTTATTATAAACTATGAAAATGAAATTGAATTTTTTTCAGGTGTTCAGCTTTACTCCTAAAGTAACCAAAATTAAATATTTGATATGACTCTAGCTATAGAATATAATCATTAAACACTGTTTAACAAATGATCTGGATCAAATTATGTATTCTCATAATGAGAATGCAAATGTAATAAAGGTTCTCAAACTTCTTAGGATTCACATCTAGTAAAAATTAGAAATGCTCACATTTCCCTTTTGTCCATGTTTTATACGAATCTCACCCTAAATCAAGCCTTCTGAGGTCTGTTGGGGTGAAGTGTTCCCCCCGAGTTTATATCCACCTGGGACTTGTGAATGTGGCTTTATTTGGAAATAGTATCTATACAGATATAATCAAGTTAAGTTGAGGTCATACTGGATTGGGGTCATACTGAATTTCAGGCCTAAATTCAGTGACTGGTATCTTTATAAGAGGGAAATTTGGAAGAAGGCTATGTGAAGACAGTAAAAATTGGAGTGAAGCATCTGCAGGCCAAGAAATATCAAGGATTGCTGGCAGCCATCAGAAGCCAGAAAAGATTCTTCCCTGGATTCTGCAGAGGGAACATGGCTCTGCCAACACCTTAATTTAGACTCTTAGGCTCTGGAACAAAATAAATTTCTATTGTCTTAAGCCACCCAGTTTGTCATAATTTGTTATGACAGCCCTAGGAAACTAATACAGTGTCCGCCCACTCATTTATTCTCATTCTAGTGGAGGAAAGATTGTATGGTGTTTTAGGCTCTAACAGTTGTAAGGTTATGAGTTGGGATAAGTGGGCTAAACACCATCCTGAAAACTGGTTTAGGTTGTGCAGCCACTGGTTCCTGGGCAGTAAGTGTGGCCCCCGCACTTTCCCGGCTCAACAAGCCCTCTTGCCACAAAGCGGATGAGGTGGAGCTGAGCTCCTGGCATACAACTGGGCAAGGTCGGTGCATGACAAATCTCCCAACCAGTTTTTTTCTATTACTTGCTTAAAAGTAAAGGGCTAGGAAATGTACGAAGTAGTAAGGCAATGTTATCATCTCAACTAAAAGCCCATCCACCAGTCCACATCATCTGATACCACTATTGGTATAATTCCATGAGAGCAGCGTTAGAGAATGAAGTTATGCTGATCTGATATGCACTGGGGTTTAACACTTTTTTGTTGTTGTTTATTCTCAGAAATATTTAATTTGTTTAGAATTTGTAATGTATACATCAGGTGTTTGTGTGTGTTACCTGCTGCTGGTGACCCTATGAATGAGTGGTGTCCACAGTGTTCTGTCCTCAGCGGCCCTGCTCAGCTCCTGTCAACTTATGTCTGTGGTTTGTTATGGAGTCAGTTCATCTCATATTTGGTTTTACTCTATTCCAGTCGCCTTTTATTTTTCCCAACATTATTGTCTTTTCCAAAGAACCCTGCCTTCTTGTAATGTGCCTAAAGTAGGATAGCTTCAGTTTGTCATTTTGACCTAGTGTGATGTAGAATAAGGTAAAATATAAATTAAGCCTGAAATATCACACTAAGTTAAAAAAGTGAGTTGCAAAGACCAGTTAAAATTTCAACAAAATGTACTTACAACACATTTTATTGTTACAACCTCAACTTTTAGCTTAGTTGATGAAGCCACTATGTAATGTCTTAGGTTTGCCAAACTATTTTTTTTCTTTCCCCAACTATCAATACCATAGAGGAAACATGTCACTACCAAAAATGACTGAGTTGTATTGGGCCTGGAGAAAAAGTCAGGTAAAAGGAGCCTCTCCTGGGGCTGCTGATGTTTAGGCTCATTCACCACCGCACTTCGAGCTCGATTAGAATCACCATGGGTTTTCTGTGGAGGAGGCAAAATTACAGAAACAATTAGAACAATTTATTGTGCATGTTCTATATCAACCCTACCGGGTATGGTAACTGCAGGCCAAGGACCTCCAATTCCATTGTCATTAAATAGAGTTCGTTATGTACTTTTGATAAAATATAGTATAAATTAATATCAGAATACAGATCCTACCTAATTATTACCCCCGAGGAAGCACATGGAAAGCCACAGGAAAGAGACATACCGTTTGCCTTTGTGTCCCCACAGTGCTCATGTGTTGTTCGTCAGCTGTGCCAATAGGTGGCAGCAGATTATTTCGACTCCGGGGCATAGGTGAGGGAGAAGAGAGGTAGGTGGCCGCCACTGGGCTGCAGATCCCACCAGTGAACGCCAGGACACGAAAGCATAAAGTTAGAACAATACAAGAAAACTGATGAGAATAAAAAAATGAAACATGATGCACAGAAAGCTTTAAGCTAAGTTTTTAAGTAATGAGATCTCAATAAAAGAATGTTGGGGTTTTTTTTTCATGGTATTTTATGATTTTTGTTGAAACTATCCTGGACATAGAGCGGAAGTTGAACTTTTCTATCACAGAAAACTAGAATACAACAGCTTTTCCTATCTGGTGTTGTAGTTCTCTATCAATAATGGATTTGTAATTTTACATCTGATGGATTCTTCACTGTTCTGGGCTTTCTGGTTATCCTTTTAACTAATAACTATAATCCTCTGTAAAGGTCCTAAACTTTCATTTTCTTCCATGGGATTTGGAACAGTTTGCTATATTATTACTCATACCCAAAACAGTAATTGGAACTGAATGATACTTTCTTGTCCCAGAAAAAAACAACTTCTTTTTTCAGTTTGAAAAAAAGAATTGTCAGAATGGATGAGAGATTAATTATATATTAATACCACTCATTCCTAAATGAATCTATAGCTACACTGGTATAGATATAGCCTCAGCAACATAATAAAATAGTTATCAGGTGAGGTGTAACCCTGGTGTCCTGATAAAGACTTTTGGTGGTTTTAGACATTTCTTTTAGTGAGTCTATTTGAATAAATTATGAGAAATGGAAAAATCATAAGAAATAACACTGGGAGATAAGTATAGTGACATGTACTTAATTCAGAAGCTGAATTCACAACAAGAGTTATGGCCTTATTATTTCATACCTTTTATCATAGTCTTACAAATAAACTGTTCTAAGATGTTTTGTGAATTAACTAAAGAAATCGGCTTATAGGTATTTTTTGTACTATGAGGCTCAGAGTGTCCACTGAATGAAGGGTGGGAAAAGGGGAGAGAATATGTTCAGTATTATTTCCTAAGAATTGCTAAGGGATATTTTCCTGGAATATAAGCTATAAGCAACTACTTCTCTGAGGTTTATGCAGTTTTAATAAGTTTACCTTATTCTACAAGTTAAAAAAGTGAGTTACTGTCAATGGAATAAGCAGTACTCAATGGCACAGAAAAACATTAAAGAAGAATTAACTTTTATTTTGGGATGAATTTCACTGAACATGTTCCCACTAAGGAAAATGTTGAATAATATAGATACATATATCTATATTATTATATATCTTTTCTTTGGTGTCACAAAATACTCTAGCCAACATTTTATTTGTAGAAATAGAAATCTCTAGCTAAATCAACAGACCCAGTATCTGTATTTAATTAATATTTAAGCTCATTTTTAAATCTGTAGTGGAGAGATTTAAACCAGTGTGCAATCATCATAAGAATGCATAATGATAGTTTCTATACATATATTTCAATATTACATTTAAGTTCATTCTGTATGTAGAATTCATTAGTTTTACCAGTTTTCAGAAATTCTGCTTTTGAAACCTACACTCGGGATCCTCTGAAGATCTCTTCCACAGGTCTTGGAGTTCCAGCTTGTGAACGGCTTGTGCTGATGGGGTGAAGGGTACGTGGTGGGGGATTGCGTCTCCTGGCGGACTGCACTATATATGACAGAGATGATGTACAAAGCTCTAGGGCTCGATTTGACCAATTTCGGGTTGAAAAGATGGTACTGGACCCAGGCCTCATAAGTAGCTTGTCATCGAGATCTCTAGTGGCCAAATCAGAAACCCACAGTGAAATCAAGATTGCTCTGTACCGGGATATATGACTCAAAGGGTAAAAAACAGACTAAAATACATTCAAGAGAGAAAAGTGCTAAAGTAAAAATTGTTCAATAAGTAACCTAGTTTTCAGAAGTTACACAATGTAGCTCAGGTACAAGAATGTGTTCTTAAAAGGAGGCCATGATGCCCTGGCGGGTGTCGCTCAGCTGGACATTGTCCTGTGCACCGAGAGATTGCTGGTTCTGTTCCCTGTGAGGGCTCATGCCCAAATTGCTGACTGGATCCCTGGTAAGAGGCAGCTGAGCAATGTTTCCCTCTCACGTCAATGTTTCTCTCCCTCCTCTTCTCTCTCTAAAAAGCAATTAAAACTTCTGACCTGTCTTCTATCCTACTATAGCAAAAATGGTCCTTCAAAATATTTTATATTTTCCATCTCAAAATCTTTTCGCACATCATTTCCCCTACCTAAAATAGCCTTACTGCTTTTCATTGCTTATCCAAACTCCATTTTTCAAGGAAGAGTTCAAAATCTACACTCACCCACCAGAATGCCTTCCTTCTTTGGGGTTGCCCTAGCACAGTGGTTCTCAACCTTTCTAAAGCCGCGACCCTTTAATACAGTTCCTCATGTTGTGGTGACCCCCAACCATAAAATTATTTTCATTGCTACTTCATTACTGTAATTTTGCTACTGTTATGAATCATAATGTAAATATCTGTGTTTTCCGATGGTCTTAGGCTCTATAGCAGCGGTTCTCATTACGATTCGTAACAGTAGCAAAATTACAGTAATGAAGTAGCAATGAAAATAATTTTATGGTTGGGGGTCACCACAACATGAGGAACTGTATTAAAGGGTCGCGGCTTTAGAAAGGTTGAGAACCACTGCCCTAGCACTTACTCTGAGTACCTCACACTTGGCACTAAGTCATAAAAATGCCCTATAAAGCTAGGTTTCTTTCTGCCTGTGTGTGTCTTATCTCTCCAGTTATATTATCAGCTCTTTGGGGGTGGAGACCATTTCCCTTAGATGTTTTTATTTCCAAGATGTCTGATTGCATGGTAGCTACTCAATACATACATGTTGATTGACTGATTTTCCTTCTACTTAAACTCGGTAGACAATTAGAATTTTGTACTACTTACAGGAGTTTGTCCATTAGGGAGAGATTTCTTGGCTGTAGAGGCATCCCATGAACCAAGAGACCATTGACATTTGGCTGATGACCACCTGTTGTTTGACAGAGACTCATCTACATGTTAAAAGAAGATGTTACTCATTATTAGTGGGTGAAGATACCTGCTTAGTTTCCCAACTTTGCCAAAAGTTATTATTTCCAAATTAGGTCACATATACATTTTTCTCCTGTGCTTTAACTTTTGTAATATCTTGGCCAATAATGCAGCTTGGGGCCCCAAGTTCACTGTCAAGATAACAACAAGGTCATAGTTCTTTCTTTTCCTAAATGACAACAGGTGGGAGAAGCCTAATCAACCTAGATGAAAGCACTAACAGCCACTGTTACAAGGGAGAGAGGACCTTTATTATTACTGTTATTAGAAAACACAAGTATGGAACCAAAAAAAAAAAAAAACGCAACTCTCTAGGGAGCATGCCAGTGCCTGTCCCCACCTTCTTCCCCCAGGTGCATTTTCTTTGCCTGTCTCTTTTTTCTAAGCCCATTTTTTCTACCAGTTACAGGGCCCTTCTTTTGCTTCCGTAACTTGTTTCCTAATCCCATTCCTTCTACAGCTCACTTTTTTTTTTTACTCTTTGTGACTTTCTAAATAAACTTTATCTTATAGTTTGAATCTGGGCTCTGAATTCTTTCTTAGCCAGAACTCAAGTACCGAGGTGGCTGAACCAAGGTCTGGTCTGACTCCATCGGTCTAACACGTGGTGCGATTTTGCCCCCAAAATTGTAATTATAGAATCCAAATAAATGGCTTAGAAGAAGAAAAAAATAAGGGTAAACTCTAGCATGATTTCTTTTCACCATCACTCTACACAAACTAATCCTTTTTCCCTTGCTACCGCTGGAGTCATCAGCTCTCAATCATAACCAAAATTCTGCAGACTGTTGATTGGCAGGAGTTAATCCTCTTGTTGCAATGTTAGCAGGATTCAGTCTTACTTGGATGCGCATCACTACCTCAGAGTCCTGTTTCTTTTCTCTCAGGTCATCAGTTTGACCATCTCCTTTGCCATGCATTTTCCTCTTGCTTTTTCTTTCAAGAATGTTTGCATTAACACTTCTTACTTTTATTAGTAATTGGAACCACTGAAGTTAACTGATTAGGGCTTAGGTTTCCTAAACCATTGCCAAGCCAGTTCAACATGTAGAAGTATTTTATTACCATCCAAGGAACATAATTTCACCTGGTTCACCCTTTAATGTGATGAGGTATGAGCCTTGCTGATTTTATTTTTAAATAACACGTTTATAAACCCAGTTGCACAATATCTGCTCAGTATATCAATAAACCAAATATTCGATCTGGCCATAAAATTCAGGGTTGATGAGCATGACACACAAAGATTAGAGTCCTTTCTTTCCTTTTTTTCCCTTCCCACTATGCTCCATTTATCCCAACTCTTTTGCCACAAGTAACACTGAGAAACTATCATGTAGAAACTGGTTCTACATAATCATTACACAGGGATGAAACCAGATTCATCAGCAGGCCCATCAACCTGCAAGAAATGGCCATCTTTATGTTTGCCCATAGACTTGAGACCACTTCTCTCTGTCCTCTCTGGTTTGCCTTTACATCTAAGTATTAAACACCCCAAGAGAAAACACAAAGTATGGAACAAGTCAACAGATGCAAATACTTGGGGGGGGGGGGGGGGACACAAAAGCCAAGTAGGCAGTGACAAGAAAAAAAGAAAGAAGGAATTTTAAAAATTCAAAAGACAGAATGTTACGGCCTTAAAAAATTTGAGATTTGGTCTCTTTTCATCATATTCTTCATTCTTCCCAGAACAGGCTGACACATAGTTTAGTCTAGATTGCACTGCTTACACCTGCCTTTTCAAAAGAGCTGACTGAGAATAATTTAACCCTAATATGCCATTAATTTTTAAAACAAATTTGTCAATACATAGAATCACTGGATTATAGTGATAAACACATAACTTTACTGAAAAAAAATTAAGTCATAAAGAATACAGTTCAGGCAAATAACTGAGCAAACTTCTGGCAAGAACAGTCCTAAGTTCTCTAGTATATTCCCCCATGGGGCTTACCGGATTTGAGGTGATGGACAGCACCTTAGACTGTGGCACTCGAGGTAAGACCAAAGGTTGTGGTTCACTCAGCACACAGGGGCTTTCTGGAGCTGATTTGGTGACTGCAACATTACTCTCATCATCTGAGCAAAGAAACATAATGTTATCCATCTCCAGACCTATAGCAACAGTACTGTGAAAATCTCTGAGAATTGTCTTGAGCTAGGCTTCACTCATCTTTGTAGTCCGATTTCATACTACCTGCATGGTTCAAAAACCGCCACCAAAATCCTCAAACCAATTACATTCCCCTAAATGATGTTTAACGTCTTTTCAGGTACTTATTGGTCATTTTTTATCTTCTCTGGAGAAAGGTCTAGTCAGGTTATTTGCCCATTTTTACAGTTAGGTTGTTTGTCCTTTTGTTGTTGAATTGTAGTTTTGTTTGTTTCTGAGAAAGGGAAGGAGGGAGAGGAGGTAGAAACACTGATGTGAATCACTGACTGGTTGCCTATGGCACATGCCCTGACTGGGGATCAAACCTGTAACCTGGATAAGTGCCCCAACTGAGAATCGACACAACCACCATTTGGTGCACAGGATGATGCTCCAACCAGCTGAGCCACACCAGCCAAGGTGAACTGCAGTTCTTTACATGTTGTGGCTATGAGGTTCTTATGAGTTGTATGATTTGTACATATTTGCTCCCATTCTGTAAGTTGTTTGCTCTTTCTTGATAATGTGTTTGATACAAAAAGTTTATTCTGATGAAGTCCAACTTATCTGTTTTTTTCTTTTGTCATTTGTGGGTTTTGGTGTCATATCTAAGAATCCCTGCCAAACCAAATAATGAACTTGCAGATGCAAATAGCTCAACAAACTTCAAGAAGTAACATGAAAATTATTTCAAGACACAAGCTCATGAAGATGTACTTTAATGTTTTCTTCTAAGAGTTATATAGTGTTAGTTCTCAACTGTGTGCCTTTTTTCCATTTTTAGTTGATATTTTGTATATGGTGTCAAGTAAGGGTCCAACTTCCTTCTCTTTTCCATGTGGCTATCCAGTTGTTCCTATACCCTACTTAACCCCATTGAATGATCTTGGCATCCTTGTTGAAAGTCAATTGGACACAGAGTGTGGGTTTATTTCTGGACTTTTGATTGTATCCCATTGATCTATATGTCTGTCCTATGCCAGTATCACACTGTTTTGATTACTGTAGCTTTGCATTAAGTTTCAAAGTCAGAAAGTGTGAATCTCCCACTTTTTTTTCCATATTGTTTTGTATATTCAGGGTACTTTGCATTTCCATATGAATTTCTGGATCAGCTTGTCCATTTCTACAAAAAAAGGCACTTGGAATTTTGATAAGAATTGTAGTCAACCTGTAGATCTATTTGGGGGATATCACCATCTTAACAATATTAAGTCTTTCAATCCATAAACACAGTTGTCTTTCCATTTCTTTAGGTCTTTTTAAATTTCTCTTAATAATGTTCCGTAGTTTTCAGTGTACAAGTCTTGCACTTCTTTGGTTAAGTTTATTTTGTTCTTTCTGATGCTATTATAAATGAATTGTTTTCTTAATTTCATTTTCAATTGTTCATTGATAGAGGCTGGAGAGAAGTATGATGGAGAACGCATAAATTGCCTTGAACAGACTTAGTGGAAATCTGGATTTGGAGGAAGGGCTCTGAAGGAAATGAGGAACATTTTATTAGAAGGGCCTGGGTGGTGTGGTTCAGTGAATGAGCGTCGACCTATGAACCAGGAGGTCACGCTTCAATTCCCAGTCAGGACACATGTCCGGGTTACAGGCTGGATCCCCAGTGGGGGCATGCAGAAAGCAGCCGATTGATGAAGTTTCTCATTGTTGATGTTCCTATTTCTCCCTCTCCCTTCCCCTCTGAAGTCAAATATATATTTATAGAAGGTGGGAGAAGGGAGATGCTTGTTATTTGGTGGCAGGAAGGTTAATGAAATGGTCTCCTGTAGTCATGTGAAAAGCATAACTTTTAAGTGATAATCTTGGTTATATAGCTAAGGAGATTTCCAATCAAATTGTTGAAGGTGAGACACCCGCTGCTTATAATAAAACTAGAGGCCCAGTGCACGAAATTTGTGCACAGGGGTGTGTGTCCCTCAGCCCAGCCTGCACCCTCTCCAATCTGGGACATCCCTCTCACAATCCAGGACTGCTGGCTCCCAACTGCTTGCCTGCCTGCCTTCCTGATTGCCCCTAACCGCTTCTGCCTTCCAGCCTGATCACCCCCTAACCACTCCCCTGCCAGCCTGATTGATGCTCCCCTGCCAACCTGTTTGCCCCTAACTGCCCTCCCCTGCATGCCTGGTCACCCCTAACTGCCCTCCCCTGCAGGCCTGGGTCACCCTAACTGCCCTCCCCTGCAGGCCTGGGTCTCCCCCAACTGCCCTCCCCTGCAGGCCTGGTCCCCTCCAATTGCTTTCCCCTGCAGGCCTGGTTCCCCCCCAACTCTCCTTCCCTGCAGGCCTGGTCACCCCCAACTTCCCTCCTCTGCTGGCCTGGTCACCCCTAACTGCCCTCCCCTGCTGGCCTGATCACCCCCAACTGCCCTCCCTTTGCAGGCCTTGTCCCTCTTAGCTGCCCTCCCCTGCTGGCCATCTTGTGGTGGCCATCTTGTGTCCACATGGGGGAGGCCATCTTTGACCACATGGGGGCAGCCATCTTGTGTGTTGGAGTGATGGTCAATTTGCATATTACTCTTTTATTGGATAGGATAGAGACTTGGTGCATGGGTGGGAGCCAGCTGGTTTGCCTTGAAGGGTGTCTCAGATCAGGGTGGGGGTTCCCTTGGGGCGTGGGGTGGCCTGGGGCCTGTGGTAGTTTGCACGCTGGCCACGCCCCCCGGCCACCCAAGCAGAGGCCCTGGTATCTGGGATTTATTTATCATCTATAATTGAACCTTTGTAGCCTTGAGCGGAGGCCAGGGTGGGCAGGAAGCTTGGCTTCCTCCATCACTGGGGGCAACCCGAACCTCCTGCTTGCTCCAGATCCATGGCCACCACCATATTTGTTGGGTTAATTTGCATACTCGCTCCTGATTGGCTGGTGGGCATGACTTGTGGGCGTAGCGGAGGTATGGTCAATTTGCATGTTTCTCTTTTATTAGATAGGATATGAGATGAGAGAGATATATTGAAGAAAAAATTATTAATCATAAGTAAACCAGTACCTGATGATTTTGGAAATTCTCAGTCTCTCTAGATGGCAAAAGATTCTAAATGGAAGAAGGCGGTCAGAACCCCACAATTCTATTGGCAGGAAGCAGCCTGATAAAACTACTTAGCTGCAAACATGTGCTATCTTTCATGAAAAAGGAAAGATGACTCAAGAGAGTAAAACAAGAGCCCAGGCAGTTGAGCAGAGAGTTAAGGGGGTTATTTCTAGGCCTTGAAACTTAATGAACTCCCATTATTTTCCCAGTTGGATTTCAGAATTGACCTGGACCCTTTTTTACTTTCCATCCTCCCACCCACCCCTACCCTTTAAACTGGAATATCTATTATAACTATTATCCTTTTCGGCCCACTATTGTGTGGAGTCAGATAACTTTTCTCTAAGAAAGGAACAGTAGATGTTTAAATACTGATGCATATAACCTTTAGTTTCATAGGCATACGAATGGAAAGGAATTGTGCCCCAGTAGCTTTACTTAATGTATTACATCCAGGCACTTGATTCATAGACGGACCTGATTTAGATGGTAATATTTTGGACTTCTGGGCTGCTGGCTATAATAAGATGAGTCTCCTGGAAACCTTGGAAGGGAGTTGAAAGTATTTTTCATGTGGGAGCACATGAATCATGGGCGCCAGAGGGAGGATTGTCGTGGACAAACTTCAGGGTGGCTCCCCTGATGCTGACCTTTTGGTGGTCACACCTTTGTGTAATCCCCTCCCTTTGAATGCGGGCAGGACCTGTGATTTTTTTCAGACCAATAGGTGATGGTAAAAGGGATGGGATGTGATTTCCATTATTATATTACATTGTATTAGCTTCTGTCTTGCTAGTAAAGTAGTTCTCAGTCTTTCTTGCTGTTTTTTAAGAAGAAAGCTGCCCTGACTACCACAAGAAACTGGATCCTTCCAAGAACACACAAAAGGGAAAGTAGATCCTTTTCTAGTTGAGCCTCTAACATGAGAACTCAGCCCAGGCAATCCCTTGATTGCAGTCTTTTGAGATCCCAATTAGAAGACTGTTCCTGAACTTCTGACCCACAAATCTGTGATAAATTTTTGTGCAACATAAAAAACCAATACAAACAATTCTTTAAAAGTTAAATATACATTTAACTATGTAATTGAACTATTCTACTCATACAAATTTATCCAAAAGAAAAAATATATATTTCCAAAAAATTCTTGTACACTGGTGTTCATAACATCTTTACATTTAACAGTCCAAAGGTAAAAACAATACAAATGCCCACCAACTGATAAATGGACAAATTATGGAACAATGGAATACTACTCAGCAATAAAAGGAATTAATGATTGGTACACACAAGGACATGGATGTATCTCAAAATGATCATGTTGAGTGAAAGAAACTGATAGAAAAAGAGTAAATTCCATGACTCCATTTATATGAAATCTGCAAAACAAAAACTATAGTGATAGCAGATTAACTGTCACTTGGGGATGGAGGGTTAGGCAAGGTAATTTGGGGGGTGATGGTATGTTCACTCTATTGGCTGTTTCATATGCATATACGCAGGTCAACTTATCAACTTATATACTTTAAATATGCATGATTTGTTGGATATCAATTATTCTTTAATAAAGCAGTTTAAAGATGTACTTGCCACTTGTACATGTTTTTTTCTCACAAATAATTATATTCAAAGAGAAAGCACAGTCTCTGTCTAGTCATCATAGACTAGGCCTTGTTGCTCCTCTCAAATATTTCTAAATATCTCTTAGTTTCTGTGGGAAATACAAATATGAGTCTTTTGCACTAATGAAGCATATAATCTAATAGACTGATTAGGGCCTGGAAATCATAAACAATCACTTTTTATATTTTTTTTCCACAAAGAACCTTACCAGAAGCAAATCCCTCCCAGTGACTGCGTGTCAACTGCTCCATACAGCTCAGGACCTTGCTCCACACTTCATCAAACACATAAGCAAGGACATCCTCTTTCATGCAGTAAAATGGAGCAATGGGAGGGTACCCTAATTTCTGTTTCTCTGTAGCTGCTTCTGATTTCTTTCCATGAAACCCCTCTTCCCTGTAACAGAAGCAAGATGGAAAGACTTTGTGGTTATTCACTGAATGCTCACCATTGTCCTTTGTGCTCCTTAGAAGTGTGATCTGTACCCCGTGTTTCTCTGCCTCTTGCCCAGCATACGTAGCACATGTATTAAGTTGCCTTGTAAATTAAGGGAGTTCTCAACAGAGGAGACTGCATTTCCCTTATTACCCCCACCCCACTCCTTTGCCCAAAAACAGAACAAGAAATAGAAGACTGAGAATCACTGATTTTTTAGTTTTAAACAGATGAGCATTGTCAATTGAGTAACAAGCTGTGATAACTAAGCATACAGAAATAATCTTTTGTTGTAATTGAATAACATTTAGACTAATGTTAATGTGACATTTAATGATGTGCATGTAACTGTGATTATGCTGCATAATTAAGGCGATGATTCATTAGGGAAAGAGTCCACACAGATTATTTAAAAACTTTTACTAATCCAAATAAACATTTGGTAATTGCCTGGAAAGAAAAAAAAGAGCCCCACAGCACAGGAAGCTACTCTGAGCCTCTTCTGGAGACTGTAACCCAGAAACTCTCAATGAGTCAAATCTATCTCTATTTCTTTTTAGAAGAGATAACACATTCATATGATGAAAAATTCATATTGTAGAAATGTATGCATGTAGTGAAAAATAAGTCTCCTACATCTTTGTCCCCCAATGTACATTTCTAAAAATAAACATTATACATTCATCCAGAGAAAGTTACATTACATATTCTACTGCACCAAGGGAAAAGATTGGCTAGAGGAAAAAGGAAGAGAAAATATAGATAATCTGACCCACACCAGGTGAAATACAGGGAAAGGGGGCAGACTCTAGAAAACCAAAGAACCTAACTGCGATTCTTTTACAACAAGGAGGAGTTCAATGGAGTTATGTACAGGAATCTGGGTTATGTTTAGCTGGCCCTAGAATGTGTGCATTGAGCACATGAGTAAGCATGGCTCAGTAGGAAATATGATGGGGAGAAAAGTCCAGAACCATTTGACACAATATTAACTAGACCTAACCAAACCCTCATAGCCTAAAATGAAATTCTCTCACTTCCAGATATGCTGCTATGACTATCAAAGCTAAAAGAATAGTTTAAGAGGTTGTTTCAGAAAGGTAGCATGGAATAGTGAAGAGAACATTGGACCTAGAATCGGATAGGTTTTAGTTTTAGCTTTTCCTCAGACAAATCATTTAACTACTCTGACTCTCACTTATCCTGTAAAGAGGGTAAATAATATCTATGTCACAAGACTGTTGTCAGACTACAATAAGAATAGATATAAATAAGCATTATCAATTATAAAGTCTGTGCTGAGTATAAGATTTTTATATAAACTGTATATACCTTTTTTTAAAACAGGATTTATGTAAATGAAGTTCACACCTCTTGAACAGCTCTTTTAAAATTTTTCAGTGATTTCATGAATTGCTGGTGATAATTTACAAAGGGTAAAATCAAATTGTGTGGAGGAAAAAGTTAACTCATTTAAAAATATTTAATGTCAAGAAGAGGCAAATGACATGTGCAGGAGGAAAACACACCAGGATGTCTGGTTTGTGGCAGCAGCAGGGATTTATATAAACTAAGCACATGAACTCTGGATACCTGAGAAGTAATGGAAAAGATGTAACAACAACAACAACAAATGTAACAAAAAGTGACAATTATAGGCAATATTGGTAGTATACTTTAGAGAAAATAGGGATTAATACGTAAGAGATGAGAAAGAAGCTTAAAAAACATAATACTCACATATCCGTGTGGTCGAATGCTAAGTATTCCTCTATTACTCCTTCAGAGAGAATTACACAGTCTTCCTCTTCTTTTTCCATAGAACACAAGCTAGGGGATTTGGCAATGGAAGATGCTTTATGAACATAAGAAGTTGAGAAATGTAACTTCTTTCCCCTAATACCAAATCTGGGAGAAAGAAAAAGAAAATATTAACATTAATAGCTCTCACAGTTCAAAATCCCTTGCCCTGATGACACTTCCCTTGACTACTATAAACCTTAATGCTTATTAATTCTCAGAGCAGGAAGGATAAATACTAGCCATAGACATACTCTGCTTAAGTATATTATGCAGTATTGAATACTGCTTATCTTTTCAGATGCAACAGCTATGGCTATAAAATAAACTTTTTAAAAATCTAAGCATATTTACATTCATAATTACTTCTTTAAAGGCACCTCAGGAGGTTATGTGCTTATTTCAATAATTCCATCATTACTCAAAATGCATGCTCTTTAAGGGCAGGCATCTTCTCTTATTTATATTTTAATTTTTCTTCAAACCCAGGTATTCAATGAATATGTGATGATTCATTCACTTCAGCAACCTTACTGTGGTGACAGTCAGATCTGAGCAATACAATTTTTTTTTCCAGCAAAGAAAGTAAAGTTTATTAGTTGAGGAACTGGTACCATGCCTGGAGTCCCAGGTGAGCAAATCTGCTTAAAGACCTGTCTTTCAGAGGATGGGTTATATAGGGGAATGACATTAATCATAGTGACTGAAGGAGTTGAGTTATGGTTAAGGTCATGGTCTCTACTGATTAATTGGTTCCAGGGTAGGAGGTATTTGATCATTTGAGCAATACCATTTTTTAAAATGGCTCTTAGTTTAACTACATATTAGATACTAGAGGCCCGGTGCACAGATTCGTGCACTGGTGGGGTCCCTCAGCCTGGCCTGCACCCTCTTGCAATCCAGGACCCCTCAGGGGATGTCGGGCTGCTGGTTTCGGCCCGATCCCCGCAGGCCAGGCCAAGGGACCCCACTTGCACCAGGGTCTAGTATGCATATAAGATATTTGGTTAATCTCTTTCTGCCCTCCCCCTTCCCCCTTCCCTCTGAGATTCATCAGTCTGTTCCATGTTTTCATGCCTGTGCGTTGAGCGGCTCCCCCCTGGTGGTCCTTTTACAGCAGCTACCAGTCGAGCAGTCAAACTGTCGCTTAGGCTTTTATATATATAGATATATATAACCAAGATATGTTTTATATTATTCTTTATACTTTTTTGTACCTTAGGTATTTTTTAAATGGGGAAAAAAGAATAAATCTATGATACTTTTCAGCAAGGCCAGTGGTAAAATCTTACTGGAAGACATTTTGGAAATATGCATTAGAAGCCTTAAAATAAATATACCTGTTAATTCAGTGATTCCATTTATTGGGATTACCTTCAAAGATGTTCCCTACAAGATTTATCTATAAATTTTTCACAGAATTGTTTATCATTGTCAAATATTAAAGCTAGCCCAACAATTTCAAAATATAGGTTTGAGGATTGGTTGTTTAAATAATGGCATATTATAGAGAACAGACTGACAGTGATCATTAGGGATGGGGTTTAAGGGCTGGGTGGATAAGGTGAAGGAATTAACCAAAAATAAAAAACCTGCATAGACATAGCCTTATTTTCTTTTCAAACTTTTTGAGATAAAGTTGTTCTTCACATTAATTTATTTTGGTCAGTATTTCATTTTCATTTGAGAAATAAAAACTCTACTTTAAAGCTGAAAAAAAAGGTATATTAATGCAATGGAATAGTATAAGGTCATTACATTAATGTAGGAGAAAATGTGAAATACCTACAATAAAATGGTAAGTGTAGAAATATTACAAAGTATGTACAATAATTTCATAAAATTATAGACATATGGCAGAGAATGCTAAATGCCCCCAATATCCATTCTCTCCTTTTCTAGTAAATCATGTTAGTTTAATTCAGGAGAGTAATCCCCACCTCAGAGTCTACCATTTCCCACTACCTTGCAGCCAGATAGAGCCAATAAGATATGAGTAGAATTGTCAGGTGGGATTCTGGGAAGTCTGTTTAAGGAGAACTGGCTTGGCTATAACGGGAGCCCTTTTGCCCTTCGGCCTCTTCTCCTTTCTGTTACCTGGAAAGTGAATGTCATATTTGGAACTCTATCAGCTATCTTGGACCACAAAGAAAACTTCAGGAAGAACATCATCTGCTAGCACAGTGCAACAAAAAGATAAAAGGAGTCCAGGACCCTGAAAACACCATGCCACTACTATACTATGTTTAGATACCCTTCCTCCAGACTTACTTCAAAATGGAAATAAACTTCTCTGTTATGTAAGCTGCTAAATAAAGTGTAGGGCTCATAGGAAGTGGTTGAAAAGGTATGATGGGCCAGACAGTGAAGTACTTCGTGTGTTAACTTGGGCTAATTGATTGCAATGAAAACTAAAGTTTTTAAGAAGGGGAATGACAAGGTCTTTGCTTTAGAAGGTCACCAGGATAATGATGAGGAGGATAATGAGGTTAGGAAGAAGCTAATGTAAAAATTGAGGCAAGAACTGGTAAGCTGATGAGAGCCTGGACTAAATATGGTGGGAGGCATGGGGATGGAGAGACAGAGAAACAGTTTGCAGAACCAACATATCTAAACCACCTGGCAGTACTGTTTACAAAAGTCTCTATATTTGAGATTTAAAGTTTTTTTTAAGTGTCCTGAAATTCTAAAATGGTGACTCCCAAATTCCAGTTAACAGATTTATGCCAATCGTGACAAAATGTTTACTAATCTACACCAAAATAAGGACAAATGACCAGTAAGACTACTAAATATTACTTCCTGAAAAGGACTGTCCTTATTTTGAAATTATGTACTTCATACTTTGTGTTAATAGTTTTTTCTACCAAAACACAAAAAATTAAAAGCTATCAAATACTGCACAACCAGCATTCCATATGTTACTGTGATTATTAAACCAATCATTATTTAGTCAGTGGTAACTAATAAATTATTTGCTTCGAGAAAAAAATAGGGCTAACAAAGCACAGACCATTCTCTTAGTAAAAAAAAAAAAATTAGTTAGATGAGAAGGGAAATGTTGCAATTTCCCTAAAGCTGCAGCAAAAACGAACAAACACACACCAAAAAAAACCAGATGGTGTTCTATATCATAAAACTGTCTTTGCAAATGTTATTTCTAACAAAGGAATCTTTTAAATTACCAAGACTTCAGAGATTGTCTGAAAAATAAGCTTTAACTTTTATAATGTGTGTAATTCTTTTACTTACTAAAAGAGTAACAGTGGTCTTACCTAATAATGTATTGCCCTGGTGGTAATATTAAGTTGAGATCTGTTTTCTTATGAGAGGGAAAAAAATCTTTGGTACTTCTTCTTCTCCCACATGCATGGAGAATGAAATGACTTGGCTAGTTTTATTAAACAAAGAGTTTAATTTGGAGCCAGCTCCTCTAGGTGTAGGCCTTAGGGGGCGGAATTCTGCAGCCTTTCTGAAGATGATCCCTTGCAAGGCCCTGCAGGGTGGTCGGGAGGAACAAGTGGCCAAGAGCTCTCCTTTCCGACAGGAGCTGAAAAGTATAATTAACCACTCTCAGCTCCATTTCAGACCAAACTTATTTCCCAGTGGACCTCTAGAAATGACTTAAATAGAGGCAATCTACATGAAGGTGTGATTTCATGAAGGCAAAAGGAAGAAAAAATAACTTAGTACTGTGTAATGGAAAGGAAATATGATTGTGGATGATCCTTCCAGAAGAATTGAAAGAGTATCTCCATGGCTTTGGAGAGCTTTAAGCTCTTTGTGTCTAAAAAACTCCCACTTATTTGTAATTAACTTGACTGGTTCTTGTATTTAGGACAGTTAAAAAAAAAATTAAAGAAATTTACAGGAAAAGCTATAATATGTGATTAGTGACATGGGAGGTATGCTTAGAACAAATAGCAGCCATATCATATCACTGTAATGTGTTTTTTTTTAATGTGGTAAAACCCTGGCCAGTTTGTCTAAGTGGTTAGAGTGTTGGCCTGAGGACCAAAGGGTCACAGGTTCTATTCCTGATCAAGGGCACCTACCTCAGTTGCAGGTTCAATCCCCATCCCTAGTGGGGATGTGTGGCAACCAACTGATGTGTCTCTAATACATCAATGTTTCTCTCTCCTTCCCCACTCCCCTCCCTTTCCACTCTCTCTAAAAAGCAATGGAAAAAATACCCTTACTCCTTGGGTGAGGATAAATAAATCCTATATAATAAAAGTCTGATATGCTAAGTGTCCGGTCATCCATTCAACCAATCAAAGCGTAATATGCTAATGATATGCTAATGCTGCTCAACCACTCATTGTGACATGCACTGACCACCAGGGGGCAGATGCTCTGATCGGTAGGTGAACTTGCTGCTGGGTTTGGCCGATCGGGACTGAGTGAGATGGGCCTGATACACCCTGGAGCCCTCCTGCTGTCCCGCCCTGGCTCTGATCGTGCACCAGTGGGATTCCTCGGCCTGGCCTGTGCCCTCTCACAATCTGGGACCCCTTGGGGGATGTCAGAGAGTTGGTTTCAGCCCGATCCCACAGGCCAGGCTGAGGGACCCCACTGGTGCACAAATTTGTGCACTGGGCTTCTAGTAAAGAAATAAAATATAAAATAAAATGTAAAATATTTCACATTAGATTTACCATCTTAAGCATTTTAAATTTATAGTTCTGTAGTATTAAGAATATTCATATTATTGCACAAAAGATCTTTTGAACTTTTCATCTTGTAAAACTTAAACTCTAATACCCATTAAAAACTAATTGCCCCTCCCTCTTCTTCCCCCTCTTGGTAATGGCATTTTTACTTTTGTTTCTATGATCTTGACTACTTTAGATATAATGGTTCCCCCTTACCCATGGTTTAACTTTCTGCCATTTCAATTACCTAAAGTAATTGTGGTCTGACAATATTAAATGGCAAATTCTAGAAATAAACAATTCATAAGTTTTACATTACATGCCATTCTGAATAACATGATGGTATTGCAGTGATTTTGTGATCAAGTAATCCTTATTTTACTTAAATGGCCCCAAAACATGTAAATACTTTGAAATGCTATGAGTTCATAATGGTACTCAAGAGAGAAAAGATCACATGTGGACAAAGTAGTTACATGAAAGTAAGTATCACAGATTATGTTTAATTTGTTATTGCTTTCCATAAGTAGTGGTATACCAATATAGCTGGATAATTTGTTTCATCTAAGTATATATCAGCATAAATAGGTATTTGGTTTTTCTGTGCTATAGTAAACTGTAAGTCAAATAGTCAATAAAAGCAAAACCAAAAATAAGAAGGGTCAATCAGCAGTGGTGGGAGCAGGTAGAAAGAAAAGAAAGGAGGTCTGTAGTATGTTACAAAATGGTGATTCAGCCTCTCGGGGGAGAAAACAGCTCAGTCTTGATTCCTTATTTCCTTTGAGATCAAATCTCAAAATGAAAATACTATTTATAGTTATAAAATAAGAATAAGGTATATATAAAGTTTATACTGACAGGTCAGAAAATATATCTTAATGATATCACATGACCTATGCAAGTTTTGTCATTGAGTATTAATGAACACTTAATCTCTGTGGAATGTGTTAGTTTGTAAAAATATGAAATTTATATACAAGGAATAAACTTAAAAAGGCTTATTGATGGCAATATATGGTTAAATTAAAAAGAAAGCTCAGCCTAGTGACCAGAACCTTGAGTTTAAATCGCTTTGAGAAAAGCAAACAAATCCCATTTCTGATAAAAAGTCAGTTAGTTGATAATCCAGATCCTATAACCCTAACACCTAAAACAGTAATGCTTTATTTTGTGGTCTGATGAAATTACAGTAAGCAAAAGAACCTTCCAAAGTAAGTATGACAACTCTTAGATGGTATCAAGTAAGTAAAACTACAGTCTTAGGAAAAAGTATAGAAATAATAAAAAAATGAATTAAAACTGTGATTTTTTTTTTTTTTTACAACAGATTTAAGGTAAGCATAGGTTTTGATATAAACCTATTTGGGTATATTTTGCTGCTATTTAAAGAGCTTGAGTTGTTCAAAAGAATTAGCCATTTTAACTAATCTAACCCTTTTTTAAGCTAACAAACTAACAGCAGTTTAACGTCTATAAAAAGATTAAGTTGTAATTAATACTACACGTTTAAACAAAATCACTTTTTCAAAAAAATTTTAAGGCCTATTTCTTAGGCCCCTAACCTTCTTTAAACCGGTCTAGTTACACATTTATTCCAAGAGGGAACTTCCTGTATCTGTAGATAGAAGTATATAGGTATATATAATATAGATTTATATAACAAAAATATCCTTAAACCCTAGGGAATGTCGTTTTGAACAAAAAAATTATCAACAAAATTCTAATATGCACAAAGACTACGGTCAATCTTACAGAATTTGCTGTGCTTTATTAAATATCAAAAAGTAGGAAGTGCCCAGCCAGAGTGGCTCAGTTAGTTGAGAGTCATCCCATGAACTGAAAGACCACGGTTCAATTCCTGGTCAGGCACAGGCCAGGTTTGCAGCTCTATCCCCGTGGTGGGTGGGGAGTGGAGGAGAGTGCAGGAGGTGGCTGATCGATGTTTCTCTCTCTCTCTCTCTCTCTCTCTCTCTCTCTCTCTCTCTCTCTCTCTCTCAAATCAATAAAAACATTTAAAAATATTTAAAGAATAAGTTGTCAAGCATAAGTTGCATAAATAAATACTCTTTTTTAAAAAAGTAGGAAGTATTTTAATACTTGGGCATTCAGATACATAAATACTTACATAACAGAACACTTACATAGTAGAATCTCTTTCTTGAGACAATGTTGCCTCATGTGAAGCTGAAATAGCAGAAGGAGATCTAGGGTACAGTTCATAACCTTCACTTGGAGTGATTATTTGCTTACCCAAAATCCTTCAAAATGAACATAAAAAGACAATTAAGCACCTTTACCTGGCATGAATAAAAAAATGTAGATATTTTCAGAACAAGTAGCTGGGCTCTAATAGAGGTCTACTACACCCTTATTCTGATACTGATTAAGAATGATTTTTTAAGAAAAAATGTGAATACAGAGCTTTATTACTGATATATATACATATATATATATATCTTCTGTAGAATAGACATGGAAAAGATAAAGCTGTTATAGCCACCCCCCAAAAAAAAAAAATCCAAGGAAAATAGCAAACATTTGTAATTTTTTCCTTCATCCTCTGTATTAAACCTGTCAAAATGGGTGACAGCCAGATCAAATTAATGAAAGCCATGAATTATATTCTTTAGAACATGAAGCTTTATAAATTAGTATGTGTGTTAAGTGCACTAATAAGGTTTCTGAAGTAAGATTCCCAACTATAATTAAGAATTTACCTGTAGGTAACAGTGTAAATATTTATATTTTCTGACTGTCTTACTCAAAAGAAGGGCTTTTGGACAGCCACAATACACATATGTCAGCTTCAGGCATAGAAATGGTTTTACAGGTACAGAAATTGATAGTTATGAAAACTCCAAGTAACTTCCATCAATTTAGTTTTCTCCCAACTGAAGCTTTACACTGCATGGCCTTATTTACGTTCATCAAAATTATGTCCATAAAGATTCATAATACAAGCTTTTCAAGTTTTAGTATTATCAATGAATATGTTAACATTAGGGCTTCAATACCTGAGGTGAGGGAAACTACATGTCCACTGTTGGCATTCTTCTTGTAGACTCTTAGTATGTATGCTCAACTTCTGCTCATACAAGAGCTCGTCAATGGCTATAAACATTGCCTGGACTTTTTCAGTGGCATTTTGATCAAGTTTCTAGAAGAAAATATCACCCCAAAATATTTAGGTGAACTTCAATCTCCATTAAAAGTTATAAAGATTGAAAGCAATCAGATTTTGTTTGTTTTCAATGTTTAGTCCATTTGAAATACTGTTGAATTTCCACAAAAGTTGTTAGTGTTTTCAGATCTTAGAATATTCAGCTGTCCTCCCTATTTCTATTTAAAGAAAACATATAGAAATATCTACCTTTTTAAAGTAACATTTTCTTCATAATAAAAATACTGTATTGTAATCATTTTGAAAAATCCAGAAAGTATAAAGAAAAAGAAAAATTACCAATAATTCTACCATTCAAGATAATGATTGCTAATTTTGATATAGGTGCTTGGAGATGAATTCCAGTATTTTTTTAGAGCTTAAGGTAGACAATTCAATATATACTAGAGGCCCAGTGCATGAAAATCATGCACTGGGGGATGGGGGGCGGTCTCCTCACAGTCTGGGACCCCTTGGGGGATATAGCAGTGCACCAAGTGGCAGGTGGCCAAGGAGGAGCCCGAATTGGGGCCGGGCACCATGCCACTCATGCTCATCCTGGCCTGCTGCGCCTATTGCCAACCCTCAGTAGTGCTGCTGCAGAGTTGGGAGAGACTCCCACCGTGGCAGCTGCACTCTCCAGCTGTGAGCCTGGCTTCTGGCTGAGTGCCACTCCCCCTGTGGGAGTGCATTGACCACCAGGGGGCAGCGACTGCATTTAGCGTCTGCCCCCAGGTTGTCAGTGGGTATCATAGTGACCGGTTATTCTGGTCGTTCTGCCGTAACGGTCGCTTAGGCTTTTATTATATAGACTAGAGTCTCGGTACATGAAAATTCATGCACTGGAAGGGGGGGTCCCTCAGCCTGGCCTGCCCCCTCACAGTCCGAGAGCCCTCAGGGGTGGGAGGCAACCTAGCAATCAGGGCAGGCGATGCCCCATCACACCTCTGCTGCTGCCACTGCCGGCAGTGCAAGCTTCAGCTGGCCCTGGTTACCTGAACCACAGGCAGCCCTGGGAGAATGGGCAATCGCCATCCGAGGCTTGCCTGTGCCTTGGGCGTCGGCTGGGCAGCCGCCATCCGAGGCTTGCCTGCGCCTTGGGCGTCGGCTGGGCAGCCGCCATCCGAGGCTTGCCTGCGCCTTGGGCGTCGGCTGGGCAGCCGCCATCCGAGGCTTGCCTGCGCCTTGGGCGTCGGCTGGGCAGCCGCCATCCGAGGCTTGCCTGCGCCTTGGGCGTCGGCTGGGCAGCCGCCATCCGAGGCTTGCCTGCGCCTTGGGCGTCGGCTGGGCAGCCGCCATCCGAGGCTTGCCTGCGCCTTGGGCGTCGTCTGGGCAGCCGCCATCCGAGGCTTGCCTGCGCCTTGGGCTTCGGCTGGGCAGCCGCCATCCGAGGCTTGCCTGTGCCTCGGACCGGCCTGGGCAGCTGGGGGGCTGATGGGACTGGGGGACTCCGGAGGCAGGCGTGCAGAGCGGCCGGACTTGCCTGGGACCGGGCCCAGCCGTGTCGTGTGCCTGCTGCCCCAGCAGGGCTGAGGGAACTGGGTGCCACCATCTTGTGGCTGTGGGTGCCACCATCTTTGAGGGTGTGACAGTCAATTAGCATATTCCTCTTTATTAGATAGGATATTACTTTATAGTGTGCATTTTTCACTTGGAAATTTAGGTCATATCCTTGTCCTCTATAATCTATCCTATAGCAGCAGCCAAAGGTTTGGCTATAAAATGTTAATCTGATCATCTCTCTCTCTATATATATATATATATCTCTATAATAATAAAAGCATAATATGCTAATTAGACCAGATGTCCTTCCAGACGAAGCCAGGGCTGTGAGGGAAGCCCAGATCCCCAGGTGCCTGCCAGTGGCCAGAGGGAAGCCTGGGGTTCAGGTCCCAGGTGCCAGAGGGAAGCCCAGGTGCTAGGTGCCAGAGGGAAGCTGGGTCTTAGGTGCCAAAGGGAAGCCAGTGCTGGCAGCTGGGGGGAAGGAAGGCCTACTCTGGTGGAACGACCAGTCACTATAATGCCCACTGACCACCAGGGGGCCGACACTCAACGCAGGAACTGCTCCCAGCCTGCAAGCCCCAGGCCAGCCAAAGCAGGTGCCAGCAGGGGCCCCCTGATCGCCCTGCTGGTCACCCTGCAGAGGGAGGTGACTGGCAGTGGAGGCAGGGGGTGGGGCCAGCAAGCGGGCAGCGCCAGGCCAGCCAAGGCGGGGGCCCCCTGATCACCCTGCTGGCCGCCTCACAAATCGGCCATGATAGCCAGCCAGGCCTAGGGACCCTACCCGTGCATGAATGTCATGCACTGGGCCTCTAGTCCTATATAAAAGCCCAGTGAATGAACGGCAAAACGACCAGAATGACCAACCAGTTGCTATAATGTGCACTGGCCACCAGGGGGCAGGTGCTCAACGTAGGAGCTGTCCCCTGGTGGTCAGTGCGCTCCCACAGCGGGAGTGCCGCTCACTGATCAAGATGAGCGGCACTCCCACAGCGGGAGCAACTGCTCAGAGGGTGGGTCCACAGCCACTCGGCTGAATGGGATGAGCGGTGCTCCCACAGCAGGCTGATCCCTGCAGGCCATGCCCCCCACCAGTGCCCGAATCCTGTGCACTGGGCCTCTAGTCTGACCGAACTACCAGAACGACCAGTCAACCAGTTACTGTGACACACACTGACCACCAGGAGGCAGATGCTCAATGCAGGAGCTGCCCCCTGGTGGTCAGTGTGCTCCCACAGCCAGCCAACCACCCGTGGTCCCTTGCCCCAGCCAACCGGCCACCATCAGCCCCTGGTGCTAAACTATTTGTAGACGACCTGCTTCTGAGTCAGGGTTTTGTACATAACAGAGCAGCTCCCTCTGGTTTTGTCTTGCTCCTGTCCTCTCCCTTCCCTGGGGTGTGGTGGGGAACCACGCAGTGGCGGGGTGGCAGCAGTGTCTGGTGTCCGTTCCTTCTACACCCAGCCCAGCGACCATCGCCTTCTCTCTTAACACCGCTGGGGCCTTTGGGCCCTGAGCTGGGACGGGGAACCAGGAGTGGGTGGCAGTGGACATAGCCCCTTTCCCAGGGGGGACAAGGGCCGGCTCCCTCCTCAGAGCTGGCAGCCAACCTCCTGTGGTACTCCCCCACCCCCTGTACACAAATTTGTGCACTGGGCCTCTAGTGTTATGATATTATCTGAATTTCTACTTACTCTCTACTTCATCTGTACTTACACACCTTTTTACATTCCAATGTAAGAAAAGTTATACCTTCTTTTAAAAGTATAACATGAGACCTAGCCAGTTTGGCTCAGTGAGTAGAGCGTCAGCCTGCAGACTGAAGGGTCCCGGGTTTGATTCCGGCCAAGGGCACGTGCCCGGGTTGCCGGCTCAATCCCCAGTGTGGGGCATGCAGGAGGCAGCCAATCAATGATTCTCTCTCATCATTGATGTTTCTATCTTTCTCTCCCTCTTCCTCTCTGAAAGCAATAAACATATATTTAAAAAATAAATAAAAGCATAACATGACAGTCGGTCTGAGTGTCAACCTATGAACCAGGAAATTAAGGTTCAATTCCTGGTCAGGGCACATGCTCAGGTTGTGGGCTTGATCCCCAATAGGGCTCGATCCCCTGTAGGGGGTGTGCAGGAGGCAGCCTATGGATGATTCTCTCTCATCATTAATGTTTCTATCTCTCCCTTCCTGTCTCTAAAATCAATAAACATATTAAAAATATTGTTTAAAAGTATAACATGAGAAATACATATTTTTACTATAAAAATGAATGTCAGCTTCTATATAATAAAAAAGGGCTTTCTAAGTAGATATGAAGATTAACTGTAAAGACAATGCATATGTTTTTATAAACTATGGTTTTTCAAGCTCCTTGGGGGTAAGATGAGACTTCCCCAGTCTCAGTTAACTTAGTTGTTCTTTTTTTTTAAATACTTTTATTGATTTTAGAGAGGAAGGGAGAGAATCATTGATCAGCTGTCTCCTGCTTGCCCCACACAGGGGATTGAGTCTGCAACCTGGGCATGTGCCCTGACCAGGAATCAAACCATGACTTCCTGGTTCATAGATCGACATTCAACCACTGAGCCATGCTGGCTGGGCAACTTTGTTATTCTTTACTACTAAGTATTTATCTACTTAAATTCTATTTATGCCTGTTTGCTTTTGCTGGTATTTGCCTATTATAACTTTTCCCATCCCTTTATTTTTTTAACTTCATCTTTGTTGTTGGCACTATTACAGATGTTCCCATTCTGCCCCCCCGCCCACCCACCCCCCCCCGCCGGTGCTATGCCCACTACCATCAACCTCCTGTCCCCCGCTTCCCTTTGTCCATCACCACACTGTTGTCTATGGGTTCTGCATGTATGTTCTTTGGTTAATCCCTTCACCTTCTTTCATCCAGTTCTCTCCTCTCTCCTCCCCTATGATAGCTGTCAGTCTGTCCCATCCCTTTATTTTCAACATTTGGGAGGTTTTCCCATTTTTAACATGTTTCTTTAAAGAGCATATAGCTGTTCCTCCAGGTTGTCTAGTTTGTTGGAATAGAGTTGCTCATAGTATTTTTTAACAATCCTTTGGATTTCTGTGGGGTCTGTTATTTCGCCTCTTTCATTTCTGATTTTTTTCATTTGGGTCCTCTCCTCTCTTTGCTTCTTGGTGAGCCTGGCTAGAGATTCATCAATCTTGTTTATCCTTTCAAAAAACCAGCTCTTGGTTTCACTGATCTTTTGTATTATTTTTTTTGGTCTCTATGTCATTTATGTCTGCTCTGATCTTTATCATCTTCTTCCTTCTGCTCACTCTGGGCTTTTCTTGTTGCTCTCTTTCTACTTCTTTAAGTTGTAGAGTTAGATGATTTACTACCATTTTTTCTTTTTTTTTTGAGCTAGGCCTGTAGCTATAAACTTCCCTCTCAGGACTGCTTTCATTGTGTCCCATAGATTTTGGATTGTTGTGTTTTCATTGTCATTCATGATATTGTAAGTCCCTTAACTTTCTTCGACTGTTTCAAATTTGTTGACTAATCTAGGTCCTTTGCAATTCTGTAACAATCTTAGGATCAGCTTATCAATTTCTACAAAAAGCCTGACAGGATTTTGATAAGGAATACACTGAATATACAGATCAATTTGGAGAGAAATGCCATCTTAATATTTAGTCTTCCAAATCATGAACATCTTTTAAAGAGGTTCATGAATGTCTTTATTTATATTTCATTTTTCTCAGCAATGTTTTCTTGCTTTTTAGATATTTATTTTTTTAGTGTTTTTGCTTTAGATATTTATTTTTTATTATTAAATATATTTTCATTGATTTCAGAGAGGAAGGCGGGGGGAGAGAAAGAGAGAAACATCAATGATGAGAGAGAATCATTGATCGGCTGCTTCCTTCTGGTCCCCTACTGGGGATCGAGCCAGCAACCCGGGCATGTACTCTGACTGGGATTCTAACTGTGACTTCCTGGTTCATAGATCAACGCTCAACCACTGAGCCACACCGGCCAGGCTGTTGTTTATCTTTCAATTACAGTTAACATTCACTTGTATTTTATATCAGTTTCAGGTGTGTAGTATAGTGGTTAGCTATATAATTTATGAAATGATCCCCTAATTCTAGTTCCCACCTGGCACGCTACATAGATTACTGACTGTATTTCCAATGCTGTAATTTACATTCCCATGACTATTTTGTAACTACGTTTGTACTTCTTAATCCCTTCACCTTTTTCATCCAGCCCCCCATTTATATTCTCAGGGCCTTCTTAAACTCATGTATTAGTTACAATCAGTTTTGTTTGTTTCTTTTGCAGATTCCTTAAAATTCTTTACATACAGAATTCTTTCCTTGTGATTATATGGCTTGGTATCAGGGTAATAGTGGGCTCATGGAATGAACTGGGACATGTTCCTTCCTCATTTTCTGAAAAAGTTTATGAAAAGTTATTTATTCTTTAAATATTTGGTACGATTTACCAGTAAAGCCATCTGTACCTCGGCTTATCTTTTTTTGTTTGTTTTAATATATTTTTATTAGTTTCAGAGAGGAAGGAAGAGGGAGAGAGAAAGACATCAATGATGAGAATCATCGATCGGCTGCCTCCTGCACGCCCACACTGGGGATCGAGCCCACAACCCAGACACGTGCCCTTGACCAGAATTGAATCTGGACCCTTCAGTCCGCAGGCCAATGCTCTATCCACTGAGCCAAACTAGCTAGCACTGGGCTTATCTTTGTAGGAAGATTTTTAATTGCTAATTTTATTTAATTATAGATCTATATGGATTTTTTTTTCTTTTTGAGTCAGCTGATAATTATATCTTTCTAGAAATTTGTCTATTACATCTAAGATATCTAATTTCTTGGCATAGAGTTGCTTATAATATCTACATTCCCTTAGTCCTTTTACTTTCTTGTAGGGTCAATGTCCCTGCTTTCATTTCTAATCATATTCATTTGTCTTTTTTTTTTCTTCTTGGTCAAACTAGCTAAAGATTTGTAAATTTTGTTCACTTTTTTCAAAGAACCAACTTTTTATTGTTAATCCTCACCCTAGGAAATTTTTCCATTGATTTTTAGAAAAAATGGAAGGGAGAGGGAAAGGGGGGAGAGAGAGAGAAAGAAAGAAACATCTATGCGAGAGAGAGACACATCGATTGGGGTGGGGATCCAACCTGCAATGCAAGTATGTGCCTTTCACCAGGAATTGGAACCTGAGACCTTTCAGTACGTGGGCCAACAAACTTACCACCTGAACACACTAGCCAGGTGACAAAGAACCGACTTTTTACTTTAGTGATTTTTTTCCTATTGTTTTCTATTTCATTAATTTCTACTCTAATCCGTATTATGTCCTTCCTCTGCTTGCTTTAGATTTAGTTTGCCTCTTTTTTTAGTTTCTAAAGGTGGAAGCTTATGTTGTTGATTTGAGACCTTCCTTTTTTCTGTAGGCATATTTTCATTTTTTAATTGAGGTGTAATTGACATATAACATAATACATATTAATTTTTGGTGTACATCATGATTCAATATTTGTATATATTGCAAAATAATCACAAGTCTAGGTAACATCCATCACCACAAAGTTATAATTTATTTTGATGAGAAATTTTAAGGTCTACTCTCTTAGCAACTTTCATATGTGCAACACAGTATTAAGTATAGTCACCATGCTGTACATTACATCCCCATTATTTATAAGTGGAAGTTTGCACCTTTTGACTCCCTTCACCCATTTTTCCCACTCCTTAACCCCCGCCTCTTGCAAACACCTATCTGTTCTGTGTTCTATGAGCTTGAATGTTTTCCTATAGGTATTTAAAGTTATTAATTTTTCTCTAAGCATCACTTATCAAAATGTACATCCTATACATTTTGATATTTTGCCTTTCCCTTTTCATTCAACTCAAAATATTTTCCAATTTCCCTTGTAGATTTCTTCTTCAAGCCACCAGTGATTTAAAAGGGTATTGTTTAATTTCCAAATACAGGCACACCTCATTTTCATACGCTTCGCTATATTGCACTTCACATATACTGCGGGGTTTTTTGTTTTGTTTTTTACAAATAAAAGGTTTGTGGCAACAGGCTCAGATGATAGTGCCTTTTTTGTTTTTTAGCAATTAAGTGTTTTTAGTTTAAGGTATGTAAATATTTTAGACATAATGCTATTGCATACTTAATAGATTACTGCACAGTATAAGCATAACTCTTATGTGTACTGGTAAACCCCCAAATTCATGTGACTTGCTTTATTGTGATACTCACTTTATTATGGTGTTCTGAAACTGAAATATCTTTGAGATATGTCTGTATTTGAGGATATCCAAATTTCTATCTTGTTGACTTCTAACTTAATTCCAACATGCTTGGTATAATTTCAATCCTTTTAGATTTACTAAATTTGCTTTATGTGTGTTCAAAGAGTATATATTCTTGCTGTCACTATTAATGTCAGGTTAATTGGGTAGATAGTGTTGTTCAAGTCTTCAATATCCTTGCTGATTTTCTGTCTAGTTGTTCTATCAAATATTGAAAGTACAGCATTGATGTCTCTGGCTAGAATTGTTGCATTGTCTACTTCTTCATTCAATTCTGTTAAATTTTGCTTCCTGTACTCTAAGGCTTGTTACACGTGTATACATTTACTAGAGGCCCAGTGCATGAAATTCATGCACAGGTAGGGTCCTTAGGCCTGGCTGGCAATCAGGGCTAATCTGTGGGGTGACTGGTGGGGTGATTGGGACACCCCTGCTGGCACTTGTCTTGGCTGGCCTGGGGCCTGGAGGCAGCTCCTATGTTGAGTATCTGCCCCCTGATGGTCAGTGCGTGTCATAGCGACCAGTCGATTTGCATATTAGGCTTTTATTAAATAGGATAATTGCTTTATTTTCCTGATGAATTGGACTTTTTTCATTATGAAATAACTATGTTTCTAGTAGAATTTTATCCTAAAGTTTATTTTATTTGAAGTCAAATTTAAGGAATTTTTATGGCTGCCTTGGCTTTTATTTTATTTTATTTTTTATTGCATTTATTGGGGTGACATTGGTTAATAAAATTATATAGATTTCAGGTGTACAGTTCTATAATATATCATCTGTATATTGTATAGTGTGTTCACCACCATTTACCCTCTCTATCCCCTCTTTTACCTCCCTCTACCGCCTTTTCCTGGTAATTACCACACTGGTATCTCAGTTTATAACTGTGTATTACTGGGGTTTTTTTGCTTAATCCCTTCACCAAGCCCCCTAACCTCCATTCTCTCCAAGAGCTGTCAGTCTGTTCTCTGTATCTATTGGTCTGTTTCTATTTTTTGTTTATTTTGTTCATTAGATCCCACATATGAGTGAAATCATATGGTACTTATCTTACTCTGATGGGCTTACTTCATTTATTTAGCATAATGTTCTCCAGCTCTACCCATGCTGTTGTAAAGGGCAAGATTTCATTCTTTTTTATGTTTGAGTGGTATTCCATTGTGTAAATTACCACAGCTTTTTAATCCACTCATCCACTGATGGCTACTTGGGCTGCTTGCAAATCTTGACTATAATAATAAAAGCGTAATATGCAAATGGACCAAAGAGCAGAATGACCATTTGGACGACCTTCCAGACAACCATGCTATGACACACACTGGTGCCAGGCCAGCCAAAGCGGGTGCGATGCGATTGGTTGGGGGGCCCCGCCATCGCCCATGATTGCCCTGCAGAGGGAGGGCCTCTCCCTGCAGGGCGATCGATTGGCGGGGGGGACCTCCACGATTGATCGTGGAACCCTGGCCAGGTGAGCAGGGCCTCCCTCTGCAGTGTGATCAATCTGGGGGCCCCGCAATTGACTGCCCCACAGAGGGAGGCCCAGGCCAGCCAAGTGATGGCACCTCACATCTGTCTCCCACAGAGGGAGGTGACCAGTGGCAGGGGAGAGGGCGAGGGGGCCAGCTGCCAGCAGCTGGGAGACCGTACCCAAGGGGTCCCAGATTGCGAGAGGGCGCAGGCCAGGCTGAGGGACACCCTCCACCCCCGTGCATGAATTTCGTGCACCGGGTCTCTAGTTGTAAATAATGGTGTAATGGATGTTACTGAATTCGTGTTTTGCATTTCTTTGCATATTTATTCCCAGAAATGGAATCACAGGGTCATAAGGCAGTTCCATTTTAAATGTTGAGGTAACTCCATACTACTTTCTACAGTGGTTGTACCAATCTGCATTCCCACCAACAGTGTACAGGGTTTCTTTTTCTCCACATCCTTGCCAACACTTGTTTCTTGGTTTATTGATGACAGCCATTCTTGGATCCCCATTGCCTTGGCTTTTCATTTTTGGACCCTCTTGTGTCTCCTCTGCATCTGCATACTGACTCATTGCCAGCCAGGGATGTATAGACAGCGTGGGCCCTCTCTGATCTCTTCTGCATGGATATGTGGGAAGTTTATCAGGGCCTCCTATGGCTATAATTTTCAAGATCTCCTTGATAAATTTCTCAATAGTGTCCCAAACCATTTATTGCCCCAACCAGTACTGAAGCCTCAGGCTATCTGAGACACTGTTTTTACTTGTTCATGTGCCACTGAGTTTGCCACTGTTATTGACAATGCTTTTGGGTATAGGGTTCATCCAAGTTCCACTCCTCATCTACTGAGTCCTCTCTGGTGTTGAAGCTGCTAATTTTCACAGCTTGTGCCTTTGTAGTTGAACAGATGCTCACTGTTCCTAACTCAAAGTTCTATTGACTTTCATGAATAATATTACTATATTTGTTATGTACCTTTGTTCAGTTTTCAGAGTCCTGAAATGGTTGCTTTTGACCACTTTATCCAGTTTTATTGTTGCTTTTTAGGAAAAGGATTTGCCCAGCTACTCACTCTGCCATACTAAACTCCCACCTCAGACATAATGTTCTTTTATTATATTGTCTGTCAGGTTTGGGCATCAATATTATGCTGGGTTCATTTTTTTTAAATATATTTTTATTAATTTCAGAGAGGAAGGGAGGAGAGAGAGAAACATCAATGATGAGAGAGAATCACTGATTAGCTGCCTCCTGCATGCCCCCTACTGGGGATCAAGCCCCAACCTGGGCATGTGCCCTCAACCGGAATCAAACCTGGGATATTTCAGTCTGTAGACTGACACTCTATCCACTGAGCCAAACTGGCTAGGGCTTATGCTGGGTTCATAAAGTGAATTGAAAATGTTCCTATTTATTAGAAAAATGTTGTGTAACTTATTTCTTCTATAACTATATAATTCCGTAGTGAAACCACCTGAGCCTAGAGCTTTCTCTATGAGAATCCCATATCTACTCCACCAGATAACCCTATGTAAAGTGAATCCCCCTCACGGGAACTTGGCAGTCTCTCTAGATATACCAGGTTTCTTTATCTAGAATGGCTAGAAGTGGAAGCTGACAATTTGTAAGCATTTTGTAAATTTGTATTGCTTCAATGAAACTGTGACTTTCTGAGACCTGAACTATGATTTCCTACCTTACCTGAGAGAGGCTCACTGTGTGTACAAATTAATCTGAAGGAACATTTTAAGACATCTTCACGAGCGGTTTCCACCCCCATCCATCACTTCTTTTACACCAAAAGTAGTCTGCAGGGTATGGTTGTTGTTTCTTTTGTGACATTTTGGGGTGGAGAAGGTGGATGTGATGAAGCCAGTAATTCAGGACTCAATTCACTCTCATGTTGTGTTTTTTTGCCTCTGCACCAGAGTATATGAAATAGCTTCTAAAAGCTCTAGATGCAAGTTGGGAAGAATCTCGGTGACTGTAATAACATGATGACAACACTTGAAACCTAAATTAGACTTCTGTTACAATCACCACTCAGTTTATTTTTTAGCAGATTAATGGATACATTTTATTTTATTTTGTTAATCCTCAACCGAGGATATTTTTTCCATTTGTTTTTTTAGAGAAAGAGTGCAAGGGAGGGGGGAGTCAGAGAGAGAGAGGGAGAAACATCAATGTGAGAGAGAGGGAGAAACATCAATGTGAGAGAGAGGGAGAAACATCAATGTGAGAAAGACACATTGGTTGCCTCAAGGGGGTAGGGAGGGTGGTAGGGTAGGATCAAGCCTGCAACCAAGGTACGTGCTTTTGACCGGAATCAAACCTGAGACCCTTCAGTCTGGGGGCTGAAGCTCTAACCGCTGAGCCAAACCAGCTAAGGCTAATGGGTACATTTTAGAGTCTTCCATTTGGTGTGGAATTAGATCCTCCCTTTCAAATGTTGTAATTAACATCACTTAAAACTTGAATAAAATATTGAAATACGCCCTGGCCAGTTTGGCTCAACAGTTAGAGCATCATCCCATGGACCGCAGGGTCTCTGGTTTGATTCTCAGCCAAGGGCATATACCTTGGTTGCAGGTTTGTCACTGGCCCCTGTTGGGGCATGCGCAGGAGGCAACCAATCGATGTTTCTCTTTCTCCCTCCTCTCTCTACCTTCCCCTCAATCTAAAAAAAAAATCAATGGGAAAAAATATTCTCAGTTGAGGATTAAAAAAATGCATATATTGAAACCTATAAAAATGAAATAAAGTGAATCACCCTTACAATGTTCTATTTCAGCACCCTTTTATCTTAGAGCTCTATCACCCCATATCCCCAAGTACATGTCTGACAGGAAATGTGCTCAATACTTGTTGAATAAATAAAGAAAAACTGAAAACCCAAGTATCAATAATGAGGGGAAATGCAATTATGATGCATTAAAATAAGGAAATGTTATGTAACTATTCAAACTGACAGGTATGGAAGAAATAAAATACTTATATGAAATAATGAAGAATGAGAAACTAGACCACTGGGATGCACATATATTGTATAACTATGTAAAGAAAGTATATATACATCTAAATTAAAATGCCTGGAAAATAATTCATGGTGATGATAATAGGTTTTAACAATTAGCAGACATTTTGCAAAGGAAGCAGGTTGCTGACAACAATATAGTATATAGTCAGTATTGTGGAAAAGTGGTTACAAAATTTTAAGTGAAAAATAGAGCATAATATTGTATGTACATCATGATTATGGCTAGGCCAAATTAAATATAGATTGAAAGAGGATACAGAAAAAAAAATACCTATTGCATCAAGGTGATAGACGTGCATAAAATTTGTCTTAAAATTTAAAAAAATTGCTAGTCTTTTAAAAATAATATTTTACAATGGGAGATAGCAATAAATAAATAAATGAAGAAGTAAGTACTAGTAAATAAGTAAATCTCAACACCAAATTAATAAGAAATGAATAACGTTTTGGGAACTAACTTTAGTCCTTTTTTCTAATGTAAGAAAAATATATATAAAATTAGAACTATAAAAATTCTTTTTAACCTGCTCTTTTTCATTTAACAATATATAATGGCTTAAAAATAAACTTTCAAAAACATTTTAAACAAAGTAAAATTTTGTTACATTGGTGGAGAGACACATTAGTGACCTGAGCACAGCAAAAGGAGTAAATACAGGCCCAGATCCATACTAACCCACAGTTGTTTATGTAAGCAGACCTAAAAATCAACCACTATATCTATAAAATAAAACAAATACTGAGAGGGTGAAGACTGATGCTTCTTTACAAAAGTTAAGTATTAAAATGTAAAGAAACAATGGAAGTGAGTGAAGGAATGAAAAATACTGATAAATCCTAACTCCCAGAATAATCTCCCAAGTGCTCCCTCCGACCAATAACATAAAACTCACACCATATCCCCAGGAGAAGTCCGAGCTGCCTTCAGTAGAGATCCCTGTGCCTGTATAACTTGGAAAAGCAGACCTTGAATCCCCAGTGTCAGTTGATGTAAAAGGTGATTCTTGTGTGATGTCAGACTCACTGAAGGCAGAATTTGGAAGGAAGAGAGAAAACATAACTACTCAGCAATTATGTGATAAGCATATGTACAAATATATCCAAAGAAGCAAAAAGTCAGTGAAGAACTTGAAATTTAAACATCATGAAAAAGTCCTAATTCCTATAGAATTGAAGGCAGTCATTGTACATAATTCTAGTTACAATTTATAATGAATACTTTAACATTCCACCTGTAACACTTACCTTTGACAACTAAAGACATTTCAGAAATATTGGTAATATCCGAACTTGTTTGGCACTTTCACAGTTTACCAAGAAACATTTACAAATATTAATCCCCTTTTACCCTCACAACAACCTGGTGATGCAGAATTCAATGCCATTTTAAAGACAAAGAATCTGAAATTTGTTTTGTTTCATTAGTACAAGGCTTGATACCAATACTAAACTAAAAAAACCTTTGCCATTATCAAGTATAAAAACAAACAAATACACCTTGTGTTACTACCTTTGGGAACTTGTATCTTTTTCATGGCTGTCATTGGTAGAAGAAATTTCATCCAGCTGCTCTGGAAGGGGATGATGATTAAGAGCATATTTTGTTATTCCTTTCCTGTGAAAGATAAAAAGAAAGTTATATTTCCTATAAACAAAAAATATACCTTTCAGAAACTTAGTCTAGACATTGGTCACCTACTTCTTGCTGCTCTGGAAATGCACTGTCATTAGCCACTAGCAGTTAAAATGTGGTTAGTCAGAAGTGAGATGCACAGATGCATTTTAAGTTTAAACATACAGGATTTTGAAGTGTTAGTACAAGAATGTACAGTATCTCACTAACCATTTTATCTTAACTATATGTTAAAGTCATAGTGTTTTGGATGTGAGTTAAAATATATTATTAAAATTAATTTCACTGTCAATCAAAAATATAATAAGGTATAACCCACAACTATTAGAACAGCTAAAATAAAATATGGCGATAACACAAAATACAGGTGAGGATATGGAGAAACTGGATGTGTCTCTCACATATTGCTGGAGGAGAATGTGAAATGGTACAGCCACTCTGGAATAGTTTTGTTTTCTTATAAAACTAAACATGCATTTACTATAAAACCTGGCCATTGCATTTTTGGGCACTGATCCCAGAGAAATGAAAACTTATGTTCACACAAAAAATATGTATATAAATGTTCACAGCAGCTTTATTTATAATTTTAATATAACTGAAGTGTTTTTTGATGGGTGAAGGGTTAAACTCTGGTATATCCACAATGGAATATGATCCAGAAAAAAAAAAAAAAAGAAGTGAACTATTGACACATGCAACAACTTGGATGGATTTCAAGGGTATCATGCTTAGTGAAAAAAGCCAATCTCAAAAGGTCACATACTGTATGATTCCATTTATATAACATTCACAAATTATAAAACTATAGCAGTAGAGAAAAGATTAGTAGTTATCAGATGGAGAAAAGAGTGGATGTGACTAGAAAGTGATACACAAAACTGTTCCTTGGTGGTAATGAAATATCTATCTTGATTTTACAGGTGGTTACACAAATTGGTATATGAGACTAAACAAACATACACACACAAAGGAGTGGATATAAAAACTGGTGAAAAGTGAATTAACACATTGCGGACCAGTCGTTTTATTGCTAGCTTTACCCAGTGCCAGATAAGTTTCTATTGAATGAGTACAAAAAACATTTTACATAACTGTTAAAGGTACGCTTTAAACTTAAATACTCATTGCATTTTGAAGTTATTTATTACATGTTCTTACAAGCTATTATCTTTTTAAAGTATGATACTTTGTAAAACACTGTGTAATATGAAGCAAGAATTCTCGTGATCCATCTGCAATGTGTTAAAGTATATGGTCCAGCAGTATTGTACCAATGTCAGGCTTTGAAATTTTATTATCTATACATATAAAAGCCTAAGCGACCGTTTGACTGTTAGCTATGATGAGCACTTGACTACCAGGAGGCAGATGCTCAACGCACAGGCATGGAAACATGGAACAAAGTGATGAATCTCAGAGGGAAATGGGGAGGAGAGCGGGCAGGAAGAAATTAACCAAAGATCTTATATGCACCAGATTCATGCACCAGTGGGGGTCCCTTGGCCTGGCCTGTGGGGATCAGGCCAAAACCAGCAGTCCAACAGCCCCTGAGGGGTCCTGGATTGTGAGAGAGCGCAGGCCAGGCCAAGGAACCCCACCGGTGCATGAATTCATGCACCAGGCCTCTAGTAGTTATATAAGATGTTATCACTGGGCAAACCTGGGTGAAGGAAGGGTTCATGGGACTCTATGTACTATTTTTGTAACTTTCTGCGAGGCTATAATTATCTATATATATAAAAAGCCCTCGACCGGAATGCTGGAATGACTGGTCACTATGACGCCCACTGTGGCCAGCGAACTGGCCCGATTGCGGGGGTGGGGCCAGCCGGCCAACCTCTCCCAACCCCTCCCCCAGCCAGCCCTGCCCCTGATCCGCCTCTCCCACCCCGATTGGGGGGTGAGGCCGGCAGCCAACCTCCCATGGCCCTCCCCCCTAGCTGGCCCAGCCCCTGATCAGCCCACCCCATCCTGATCAGCCTGCAGACCCTCCCCCAGGCCAGCCCTGCCCCAACTCCTTGCAGCCCCACCCCAGATTGACCCCACTCCCACCCCGATCAGGGGGAGAGCCAGTGGCCCACCGCCCACAATCCACAGTCCCTCCCCAAGGCTGGCCCCACCCCCAATCAGCCCTCCCACCCCATTCAGGGGCGGGGCTGGCCCACTGTTCACAGCCCCTCCCCATAGCTGGCCCGGCCCTGATCAGACCCCAATCAGGGCAGGCCGACCGGCCAACCTCCCGCTGAACCCCACCCATGCATAAATTCATGCACTGGCCCTCTAATTTCAAAATAAAAAGCAAAAAATTTCATTTCACCTGTTTCTAGTTTTTTTTTTAACGTGACTACCTTAAAATATGAAATTTAAAATTACATATGTGGCTTGTATTATATTCCTACTAGAGGCCTGGTGCACAAATTTGTGCATGGGTGAGGTCCCTCGGGGTGGCCTGTGGGGATCGGGCCAAAACCTGCAGTCCAATGCTGCCTGCTGCTCCTGCCCGTCCCAGCCACGCTGCGCCTGCCACAGGCTCATGCCAGTCAGTCCCAACTGGGAGAGCCCTGAGTCTGGCACCTGTCCCAAGGGGGTGGGGCCAGGATGTGATTGGCCTTCTGGGTGGGCTGTGGGACACCCTTGCCAGCCCAGGATCTGGATCCGCCCCGCTGACGTTTGCGCTGGTTGCCAGGAGCCACCTGGCGGCCACTTTTATATCCTTTCTTCCTTGGGGAGCATCTAGGGAGGGGAAGCGGCCACGTTGCCAAAGGCCAACTTCCAGGAGGCCAGCGGCGCTGCCAGGATCATGCTGGTGGTGCCGGTCCGTCGGTGCCTGGCCCCTCCAGAGATTGGAACTATAGGGCTACTGAGGGAGTTGGCTGCTGCCAGGCTGATGGGCCACTGGGATGGATGGGTTGGTCAGCTAAGCGGCGCTCCCACTATGGGAGCACACTGACCACCAGGGGGCAGCCCCTGCATTGAGCATCTGCCCCCTGGTGCTCAGTGTGCATCATAGCGACCGGTCAACTGGTTGTTCAGTCACTTAGGCTTTTATATACAGTAGGTCCTCAGGTTACTTTAGAGAGCTGTTCCTATGGCACGCGATTTTCACCGTAAGTTGGAACCCACCTACATGAGCACCTACGTCACTCACATGCAGCACATACACAGCAGTAATGAAGTGAAACAGTAAAAAAAATTTAAAAGAAAGATAACAATTCCTGACCTTTACTTGTGGTAAATAATAAAAAACATAAAGCACATATGTACATACGTTGAAATTATGGAACTTAATCCTAATCATCTATAGTAAACTTTCTTTCCCACAAAATTCTTTAGTCAAATAAATTTAGGAAATACGATAGGTTAAACAAAGTTAACAGGTTTCTTTACAAGAGGTCTTCCCAGGGCCTTTTATATGCAAATGTATATTATAAATCTCTAATGCTCTTATTTCCCAGGAAAGGAAACTGAGGCACAGAAGGATTATGTAACCTGCTTAAGGTCTTAGTGCTAGTCAGTGATGGAGCCAGGACTCAAATCCAAGTAATCTGGCTCTTAGGCTTCTCAGAGCAACTGAATAGTTTGAGATTTTAGCGAACTGTACCATTTTTTTTGTGTGTATACAAATATAAAGGTAAGGGCCCAGTTAGTGGAGCTTGTTCTTTAAATTATTTCTTAAATGGTAGGGATTGACTTGTACAGAGCTATTTGCACTTCTCTCATTCAGTGATCCTACAACTAAAATCTTGTCTTTGAAATAGTGGTAGGGATCAGAAATATGGATTCCAGTTACAAAATAGAAACTTAAGACCTTTTTTAGTCTGTCAGAGAAAGTGGATTATGGATTGACAATTAGACAATACCAAAAATATTAAATTTTATAACAGCATTGTGGTTACATAGAAAAATGCATAATTTTTAAAGATGCATTCTGACTGGCACTGGCTCAGTTGTTAAGAGTATCATCCCAAAATGCCAAGGTTGCAGGTTCAATCCCCAGCCAGGGTACATACAAGAATCAGCCAATAAATGTATCAATAAGTTGAACAACAAATCGATGTTTCTCTTTCCCTCTCTCTCTCCCCCAGCCTCTCTCTCTCTCTCTCTCTAGTGTCAGTCAATCAAAAAAAATTTGGAAAGGTGCATACTGAACATATAGAGGTAAAATGATGGTGTCAGGGCTTTTGTTTTGCTCCCTTATTTCACAGATGAATAACCAAGAAAATATAGGTGAAGCAAATATATTAAAATTTTGATAAATGTTTAATATGGGTGATTGAAGTGTTAGGGAGAAAGCAAAAGTTACTGCTTCAAAGCAAATTACCATTATAACACATAAACTAAAAATTGCTTTTAATTTACAGTCATTTAGATGCATATAATCCACATCTTCATTATTCAATCACCCGACTCCTCCAGAGAATCATCTTTTGGGAGAGTTATCTTAGGGAGTATCTAATTAACAATAGAGAACAAGTAACATAACTATACTGGGTTACTTTTTTCCATAATAGATAGTTTTTACTTTCTGAATAATCAGAATTTATTATAAAAGCAGATTTTTAGCTCCCTATTTGCTTTCTTAGAAAATAACTTTCTTCTTCTAATTTCTAAAAAGCTTATTATCTGTATTGCTACTATGTAGATATCCTATTACTTTGTGCATAATAAGCTTCTGAAAGCAAGGAGATATCACAGAGTGAGTTTCTTTGTATGGTTATTGTACCAAGTAAAGTGGGAAGGGACAGGCAATTACCACCTTTCTGAGGACCAATTATGTGTCAAGCTTCGTGCCATCACTTTATTTTTTATTTTTATTTTTTAAAAAATATATTTTATTGACAGGAGAATCCAAGATGGTGGCGTAGGTAAACACCTAAACTGCTGCCTCGCACAACAATTTCAAAACTACAACTAAAAGACAAAACGTCTATCACCCAGAACCACGGGAAAGCTGGCTGAGTGGAAGTTCTACAACTAGAAGGAAAGAGAAGAGCATTGAGACATGCATAAGCACTGAAAAGCTGAGGTACGGAGGCGCGGGATCTGGGCTGACGGCAGGCGTTGCTTTTTTTCAACCCAAAGGGGAGACAAGCACCCGATTACCCTGAAATACAGTTTCTGGGGAGACGCGGGGGACCCAAACTCCTACGGGGAGAAGCTGGATTGTCTGCCACCGGGTCAGAAAGTGAGGGGGGCCTGCTTGCAGAGCTGCGCGCAAGAATAATTGTTTACTGCGCTGGGGCACAGGACACACTCAGAGACACAGAGCCGGCTAACTAGCAGCCATCGCTGTTTGCCACGCCCTAGCCTAGTGACGCCCTGAGACCCTGCCCCACACAACCTACAAACCCACCCAAGCTCCAAGCAGCAGCTTTAGCATAAGAAAGGACTGCCCTATCGCAGCTTAACCTAACAAACTTGCAGCCCGGATCAGACAGCTCCAAAACCTCCAAACCCCAAGCAAAGAGGAGAAAACTGTAGCTCTCGCTGTAGCTCCTGCTGGGTGGACTCAGACAATAGCTGACCTGCACCCCATTGGAGATTCAGAAGCCAGTATACCTAGTGGTCAGTGTGAGAAACCAGATTTCAACTCCTCACATCCAAAGCCCCACTGAAACAAGTCCTGCACCATAAGCGTGTCTCCAACACAGCAGTTCTTATAGACACAGGAGTCCTCACAGCCAATTGGCCTGGAGATCAATTCCTCCCAGCTTAACAACAGCAATCAAGGCTTAACTACACCAAGACTTTGCACTCAGCCCACAAAGGGGTGTACCAAGAGCGTCCACATCAGGTGTTTGGGGAGGCTGAGCTACTGCCCCCTATAGGTCACCTACCACACAAAGCCACTCCATCAACACAGGGAAGCAGCCAAAATGCGGAAACAAAGAAACATGTCACGAATGAAAGAAACGGAGGAAAGCAAACTACTGGACGACATAGAGTTCAGAACCACATTTATAAGGTTACTCAAGAATCTTCTAAAAACCGCCGAGAAACTTGATGACACATCTGAGGAGCTTAGAGAGACCTTCAAGGACTTTAATGAGAATGCCAAAAAAATGGAAAGGACCAGTCAGAAATGAAGCATACACTGTCTAAAATAAAGAATATATAGAAACTCAACTGTAGATCAACGTACCCCAAGAATCAAACCAAAGATCTGAAATATGAGGAAACAAAAAACACCCAACCAGAAAAAAAACAAAAAGAAAAAAGAATCCAAAAATATGAAGATAGTGTAAGGAGCCTCTGGGACAACTTCAAGCGTACCAACATCTGAATTTTTGGGGTGCCAGAAGAAGAGAGAGAGCAAAATACTGAAAACCTATTAGAAGAAATAATGACAGAAAACTTTCCCTACCTGGTGAAAGAAATAGACCTACAAGTCCAGGAAGCACACAGAACCCCAAACAAAAGGAATCCAAAGAGGACCACACCAAGACACATCATAATTAAAATGCCAAGGGCAAAAGACAAAGAGAGAATCTTGAAAGCAGCAAGAGAAAAACAGTTAGTTACCTACAAGGGAGTACCCATACGACTGTCAGCTGATTTCTCGGCAGAAACTATGAAGGCCAGAAGGGAGTGGCAAGAAATATTCAAAGTGATGAACAGCAAGAACCTACAACCAAGATTACTCTACCCAGCAAAGCTACCATTCAGAGTTGAAGGTCAGATAAAGAGCTTCACAGACAAGAAAAAGCTAAAGGAGTTCATCGCCACCAAACCAGGATTACATGAAATGCTGAAGGGTATTCTTTAAGAAGAGGAAGAAGAAAAAGGTAAAGATAAAAATTATGAACAACAAAATGACATCAAATACATACCTACCAACAAGTGAATCTAAAAATCAAGTGAATAGAAAATCTGAAGAACAGAATGGACTGGTGAATATAATAGAATCAGGGACATAGAAAGGGAGTGGACTGACAATTCTCAGGGGGAAGCGGGTGTGAGTGGTGAGGGAAGAGATTGGACAAAAATCTTACTCCTATGGATGAAGACAGTGGCAGGGGGTAAGGGCATGGGGTAGGGTGGGGTGGGGAATCAGGTGGAGGGGAGCTATAGGGGGGAAACAAAAAGAGGAACACATGTAACCTGAACAATAAAGATTTATTTTTTAAAAAAAAATATATATATATATTTTATTGATTTTTTTACAGAGAGGAAGGGAGAGGGATAGAGAGCCAGGAACACTGATCAGCTGCATCCTGCACACCTCCCACTGGGGATGTGGCCGCAACCAAGGCACATGCCCCTGGCCGGAATCGAACCTGGAACACTTAAGTCCGCAGGCCGATGCTCTCTCCACTAAGCCAAACCGGCCAGGGCTGTGCCATCACTTTAGATATGCTTTTAGATAAGGTCTTTTCCCTAAATTACAGAAAGGAGGGATCAAAATTTAGTAATTTGCCTAAAAGTCACATGGCCAGAAAAGATCCTAGCCAGAACCCAGATATAACTGATAGCTCATTGGAGAAAGGGGGTGGGGATTGGAGTTAAAAACAAACACCCAAGCTCAAAACCTATTGGTTATATAATCTTAAGATGTGCAACTTGTCTGACATAGCATCTTCTAAAAAACTGAAGATAATCATACTCATCTTATTGAGCCACTACAAGGGTCAAGATGTGAAAGTCTGCATTAGTAAATGTGTGACATTATCATTACTTACTAAATTACAACACTTCACTAGGGGTGGGAGTTGTGTCTTTTAGCCAGAAATATTTGCTCTCTAAACCTTAGAATCTAAAGTCTCAAAGCAAATTATATGCATAACCCATGGACATAGACAATAGGATGGTGAAGATCTGGGGGAAGGAGGAGGCTAGAAGGGGTCAATGGGGGAATAACGAGGACATATGTAATACTTTCAACAATAAAAATTTAAAAATAAAATTTAAATAAGTCTCAAAGCGAACTGATCCTTATGGATTCAGATGCTCAATTGTAGAGATGGAGAGGCAGTATATGTAATGGCTGTAACCAAAGGCTTCAGAATCCGGTTGACACGGGGTGTGTACTTCAGCTTCACCACTTTCTGGCTGAGTACAGTCTTTAAAATAGGATCTTTAGAAGAGAGAAAAAGGACATGTTTAGAGGAAGAGAAAGGAAAAGGGAAGGAGAGAATGAGACAAAAAAGAGAGGAAAAAATATAAAGGCAAGAAGAGATTGAAAAAAGACAAAGGAAAGAAATAAATAACATTAAAATAAATAATTGCCCATGGTACACTAACTTAGAGGCATCAACAGGTACAGAAATTCAGTGGAGAAACCAAGATGGCGGCATAGGTAAACACCTAAACTGCTGCCTCACACAATAATTTCAAAACTACAACTAAAAGACAAAACGGACACCATCCAGAACCACAGGAAGGCTGGCTGAGTGGAAATTCTACAACTAGAAAGAAAGAGAAAAGCACACTGAGACTCAGAGAAACTGTGGAAAGCAGAGGTACAAAGGTACGCACGCAGAAAGGGCTGGCAACTGAGTACACGGCTGGCTTTCTCAATCGGGAGGGAGACAAAAGCTCCCGACTGCACTGAACTCCAGTTCCGGGTGAGACTCTGAGGACCCAGACTCATTCGGGGAGAAACTGGACTGTCTGGCAGCGGGCGAAACTCGAGAGCGGCTTTCTCTCAGAGGTGCTTGCAGCAATTACCGCGGGACACTGAGACACAGGGCTTAGTAGGGCAGGGCTGACGGGAAACCAATGCTGTCTGCTCCCCCCTGACACTCCGCCCCATCCAAGCTGAGCACAGAGGCTTTTTGCAAGTCTTGTCTCATAAGGGTGTCTCCAGCACTGAAGTTCTCCCAGCATAGACACAGCTGATCCTCAGAGCCAATTGGCCTGGAGGTCAATTCCTCCCAGTGATACCAACAACAGTCAAGGCTTAACTACAACAAGACTGTGCACACAGCCCACAAAGGGGTGCACCAAGAGTGTCCACCTCAGGTAACTGGGAGGCTGAGCCCACTGGGCCCTATAGGACACCTAGAACACAAAGCCACCCTATCAACTCAGGGAAGCAGCCAAAATGCAGAGACAAAGAAACAGATCACAAATGAAAGAAATGGAGGAAAGCAAAGATTGGATATAGAGTTCAAAACCACGGTTATAAGGTTTTTCAAGAATTTTCTAGAAAAGGCTGATAAATTTAGCGACATCCTCGAGGATATGAAAAAGGACCAACTAGAAATTAAGCATACACTGACTGAAATAAAAAATATTATACAGAGATCCAGCAGCAGACTAGAGGATTGCAAAAATCAGGTCAAAGATGTGAAATACTAAGAAGCAAAAAACAATCAACTGGAAAAGCAAAAAGAAAAAAGAATCCAAAAATATGAAGATAGTGTAAGGAGCCTCTGGGACAACTTCAAGCGTACCAACATCCGAATTATGGGGGTGCCAGAAGAAGAGAGAGAGCAAAATATTGAAAACCTATTAGAAGAAATAATGACAGAAAACTTCCCCTACCTGGTGAAAGAAATAGATGTACAAGTCCAGGAAGTGCACAGAACCCCAAAGAAAAGGAATCCAAAGAGGACCACACCAAGACACATCATAATGAAAATGCCAAGAGCAAAAGACAATGAGAGGCTATTAAAAGCAGCAAGAGAAAAACAGTTGGTCACCTACAAGGGAGCACCCATACGACTGTCAGCTGATTTCTCAACAGAAACTATGCAGGCCAGAAGGGAGTGGCAAGAAATATTCAAAGTGATGAAGAGCAAGAACCTACAACCAAGATTACTCTACCCAGCAAAGCTATCATTCAGAGTTGAAGGTCAGATAAAGAGCTTCAGAGATAAGAAAAATTAAAGGAATTCATCACCACCAATCCAGTATTATATGAAATGTTGAAGGTATTCTTTAAGAAGAGGAAGAAGAAGAAAAAGGTAAAGATAAAAATTATGAACAACAAATACTTATCTGTCAACAAGTGAATCTAAAAATCAAGTGAATAAAAAATCTGATGAACAGAATAAACTGGTGAATATAATAGAATCAGGGGCATAGAAAGGGAGTGGACTGACAATTCTCGGGGGAGGGGAGTGCAGGAAGAAACTGGACAAAAACCATACACCTATGGATGAGGACAGTGCGGGGGAGGTAAGGGCAGAGGGTAGAGTGGGAACCGGGTGGAGGGGAGCTATGGGGGGGGGGGAGTAAGAGGAACAATTGTAATAATCTGAACAATGAAGATAAAAAAAATAAACTGGGATCTTTATATGTAGAATGCAAAATAACAATCCCCATCTGCTATTCTTGTTGGGTAGGATTACGTGAGCAAATACATGTAAGCATCTTTGCACAGTGCTTGGCTCTAGATATATTCACCTCTATTGTAACAGTCAGCTATTAGTAACGTTTTGGGTCGCCATTTGCCAAGACAGAGGGGCGTGAAGCACTGCGGAAACTATCAATGCCGCGTAGGAGACCTGAGTTCTGGAAATGCAGCCCAAGAGGGCCAAGCCCTGGGATAGCACAGGTGACACTCTCCTAACTAGAAATGTAAGTAGAAGGGACAAAGTCCGGCAAGGCGGGAAGGAGAGAATCCCGAAGAAAATTTCCTTTCTCCCGCCTAGGAGGGAAAGGAGCGAGGAACTGGTCACGAAGGGTCCCCAGAGCGCCCGCGCCCCACCTCGCCTCCCCTTGCCGTGGCTGGGATGGTTGAGCAGTCCACTCACAGCTCCAAGTTCTGTGGCACCGCCTTCCGCGTGTATCTGGAGATCATCCTCCTCCTCCTCCTCCTCCTCATTCGCGGCCGGCACGGGCACGCCAGGGTGGGGGCCTCCAGGCCTGGCCCTCCGGCCGGCTCCTGCCCGGCCCCCTCCCTCCACCTTCCAGCCCCGTCACGCCCCGTCGCCTAGACTCCGGACCGCCACCTCCCCTGATTCCCCACCTCTCCGATCTTCCGTCCTCCCTACTTCCTCGCGGGGGCGGAAGTGACGAAAGCATCGCGCACTTGCCTAATGCTCCCGCCCAAGCACAGCAGTGACCAAGCCGGGGGTTCCGGCGCTGAGCGGGCCTCGGTTTCCAGACGGGTGTCTCGGCTGAACCTGGGGGCCAGGCTTTGGCGGCTGCTAGCTGTTCTGGTTCCCGACCAGCTCACGCGGTGGGAGGGGCGGCTGAGGAAAGGTGCCGCAGCAGAGACGTGTCGAGAGGCCCTAGAACCGTAAGAGGAATTGGCTTCATTTTGTCAGACGTAAAGAGGGAGTTTATCTGAGTTAAGACCCCGAGACTGCAAGCCAGGCCTCTGCTGCCTCAGGTCGCTTCTCTTTTCTGTGCTCCCGGTTTTGTCATCTGTACAATAAGGGCTTAGCTTGAGTGACCTCAAAGTCCCTTCTAGTTCTGACATGGAATTCTTCATAATCCGGTGTGCTTGGCATTGTGGGGTGGGTAGGTGGGTAGAATTACTGTCTGCCCCTCTGGGTGGATTGAAAGGCCAAATGATGATTTGCGCAGCCTATGATGAAAGGATGTGTCTGGAGAGAATGCTGATGCAGGTTCCTCTCCATCTCACCATATTAGTCCGATAGAAAGCCGAGTAGATAGAGAAATCGGATCACGTGGGCCATCCAGGGCTGTGCCATTCTTTACAAAGCATCGCCTGGCAGCAATAATAAATTACCTTTGTTTGTAATGGAAACTCTTAGAAGATAGATATCTACCTCCTCCACCTCCTGGTATGACAGAGCTGTGCTCCCCCAGCCCCCCCACCCCAAGACCTGAAAAAAAGGGCAAAATTTGGACAGGTATTTGTAGGGTCAAGAATCGTGGGCAAATTGTTTTGGGGTAAGACATAAATGTTTTGTAGTTTTTAATTCCCCTATGTCACACAGTGTTTATAAAAGAGAAAGATAAAAATTCTTCAGAGTAAGGCAGATTGCTTTTAAGAGGGTTTAAATAATAAAAAGTTAAGTTGGGGAAGGATTCTAGAGATGGTAGAATAACAATTTAATTCTACAATTAAAGAAAAAGCCCCAGAAAGAGAGAGTACAGTGCCCAAAATGACACAATTAATTCAGTGGCAGAGCTGCGACTTTGGATAGTATCTAAACAGAAGATGTTAGTGCAGTGTTCTCAAAGTTTGTTTGTTACACACGCCACTGCAGCTACAAGGGCAAATATTTTTTTATTTTGTTCTTACATAATTTGGGAATGTGATACTGGATTTCTATTCATTTTATTATATCACAAGTTCCTGTAACATAATTTTAAGTATAAAGAACATAATTTTAAGCGCAAAACTGTCATTGAAAGAACATTAAATGAATGTTATTATATTTGGTAAATGATCAAGGCAAAAATCATGATGATGGTATGTGGATAACTGAATTTTGGAAAACAATGTTAATGAAATCCCCTAGAATAACTCAGGGAATGGTATATTCTACATTGCTCTAGATTGTTTATATTATTGAAACTTTAAATGTAGTTTTCAAAGAAGAATGGAGGAGAATATGAAGCTTGCTACAGTGGAAGATACTGTGGAGTACCGCCTGTTCCTAATACCAGATGAACCAAGGGATGCAGAAGAACACAAGGAGATGCTTCAAAAGTATATTGAGAGAATAATGACCCAGTTTGCACCTATGCTGGTCCATTATATCTGGCAGAATCAGCCTTTCAATCTCAAATACAAACCTGAGAAAGGTAAGGAAGGCTCTTTTACTTATTTTGGTTTGATATGGTGGCGCTTAAGGTCATTCTGATAACAGTGATGTGTATAATAGCCCACAGTTTATTCAGTGTTGTCAGGAGATTTAGATTAGTGATGCTTGCCTACATTAAGGTAAGCCCTTAAAATTTTTTTTCATTCATATTGATGAAAACATTCTAATAGTCACTACCTTAGGAACTAAGCAACGTTATTAAACATGGGGCTATTCTTTTAAACTTTACTTTTTTTTTATGCCACTATGTATCTGGTACCTATACTAAATAGATTCAGGCATCTTTATTTACTTTTATTTTTTTAAATATATTTTATTGATTTTTTCCAGAGAGGAAGGGAGAAGGATAGAGAGTTAGGAACATTGATGAGGGAGAAACATCAATCAGTTGCCTCCTGCACACCTCCTACTGGGAATGTGCCCGCAACTCAGGTACATGCCCTTGACGGGAATCGAACCTGGGACCTTTCAGTCCACAGGCGGACGCTCTATCCACTGAGCCAAACCAGTTAGGGCAGATTCAGGCATCTTTAGCTGTTACTCTGTATTTCTCACTATTGATGGTGTGATTAGTAGGCTGCCTTGTTTTATATGGTGGTTTTGGGTAGTGATCTAAGAGTGGCTCTGCCTGGCTTATAAAGAGAAAGAATTGGGCTTTATAACCATTATTTGCCACTCAGAAGCATTTTGAGATTTTTCATTGTCTTCCCTGTGTTGTTGGTTGTTGAGATCTGACCTCTAGAATCATGGATAGGTGACCAGGCTCTCCTTATACAGTGATTTATGTGAGGTCTTGTTTCAGATCAAGAGCATGGCATCGTGTGAGACCCTAAGCCTGGCTCTCAATTGGTTGTCAGATGTCTTCTCTAACTGTTAATTTTATTGAATTTCTATTCACTGAAATACATGTATTTATTGGCAAGAACACTGTCACGTTAGTGCAGCACATGCAAAACCAACTCTTTTTTTCTAGAAAATCATTTTTATCCAGTGTTTTCTCATCTTGCTTAATGGCTTTACCATCTACCTAGTTATCCAAGTTAGTTAGTCATTCAAAATCATACTCAATTCCTCACTTCACCATGTTCAGTCACAGACTAAGTCCTAGTGTGAATACTCCTAAAATGTGACCCCATTCTCTACATCTGTTTGGCTACAGTATAGGCCTCTTAAAAAAAAAAAAATATATATATATATATATATATATATATATATTTTTATTTCAGAGGGGAAGGGAGAGGGAGAGATAGAAACATCAGTGTTGAGAGAGAATCATTGATCAGCTGCCTCCTGCACACCCCACACTGGGGATTGAGCCTGCAACCTGGGCATGTGTCCTTGGCCAGAATCGAACCTGGGACCCTTCAGTCTGCAGGCCAACGCTCTGTCCACTGAGCCAAACCAGCTAGGGCTGTATAGGCCCTTTTTATCTCTTCATCTGGAAGTTTATGATAGCCACTTAACTAACCTCTCCAGTTTAGGCATCTCCAGTTTCCTCATACTGTTAAATCTACTTTTGAAGAACACTAATTTGATCATGTCAGTCGCCTGTCTAACATTTTAAACAGCTCCACGTTGCTTCTGGATGAAGTTCAAATTGAAGTTTAGTGTATCAGATAGATAGAGATAGACACCCTAATTGGAGTTTCTCTAGCTTAACCAATTGGGGAGGTCTGGGGTGAGAGTACGAAGAGTTGACTGGGCTCTTCTTCCCACCTGATTTTTGCCTTGGCAGCTTTTGAGACACTCCGCCATGCACTTGTTTGGTCTCATTCTGTTAATGTGGTATTGCACTGATTGATTTTCATATGTTGAACCATCCTTGCATTTCAGGATTATATTCCACATGGTCCTGGTGTACAATCCTTTTAATGTGCTACTGAATTCAGTTTGCTAGTATTTTGATGAGGATTTCTGCATCAATATTCACCAGGGATTTTGGTCCTAGTTTTCTTATATTGTTTTTTGTCTGGTATTAGAGTAATGCTGGCCTCATAAAATGAGTTTGGGAGTGTTTGCTCCTGTTCAGTTTTTTGGTAAGTGTTTGAGGAGTGTTGATGTTAATTCTTTTTTTATATGATTGCTACAATTCTCCAGTGAAGTCATTTGGTCCTGGGCAATTTTGGTGTTGGGAAATTTTGATTATTGATTCAATTTTCGTATAAGTTATAGGTCTATTTAGATTTTCTGTTTCTTCTCGACCAGTCTAGATAGATTGTATTTCTAGGAATTTACCCATTTCTTCTAAGTTATCCAATTTGTTGATATACAGTCATTCATAGTGTTCTCTTATGGTCCTTTTTATTTCTGTGAAATAGGTGATATGTCCCCTCTTTCAATTTTGAGTCTTCTCTCTTTTATCTTAGTTAATCTAACTAACATTTTGTCAATTTTGTTGATCTTTCTAACAAACCAACTCAGTTTATGTTGATTTTTTTGTATTATGTTTCTGTTCCCTATTTTATTTATCTCTGCTCTAATCTTCATTATTTCCTTCTGCTAGCTTAGGAGTTAGTTTGTTCTTTTCTAGTTCCTTAAGGTTTTAAAAGTTAGGTTGTTGATTTGAGGTCTTTTATAATTATAAACTTCTCTTTTAGTACGGCTTTCACTGTATCTCATAAGTTTTGGTATGTTGAGTTTTTGTTTTTATTTCCCCAAGATATTTTCTAATTCCTCTTATGATTTTTTTCTTTGACGCATTGGTTGTTTAAGAGTATGTTGTTTATGCCCGGCCGGCATGGCTCAGGGGTTGAGCATCGACCTATGAACCAGGAGGTCACAGTTCAATTCCCAGTCAGGGCACATGCCGGGTTGCAGGCTGGATCCCCAGAGTAGGGTGTGCAGGAGACAGCTGATCAATGATTCTCTACCATCATTGATGTTTCTATCTCTCTCTCCCTCTCCCCTCCTCTCTGAAATCAATAAAAAATATATTTTTAAAAAAGAGTATGTTGTTTAATTTCTACATATAATTGGATACTTGTTTACTAGTAAAAATTCTGTACCATCCAACTCTAGCTACCTAATATCCTCAGAACCTCTGTGCCTTTGCACATACTATTCTGTCTTTCTAGAAAGCCTACTTCTTTCTGGTCATTCCTCTGATGAGCATAACTCAGATATCACATCCTTTATGTTCACATAGTCCTCAGTGCATACCTCTGTTTATCATCTTGTTTTGAGATGACTTGGTTGTCTATCATTGTTGGGGCCCTCAGCTCTTCAATAGTAGGCTTCTTGTTTCTTGTTCAGATACGCGGAGCTGTGGATTGCAACCCCAGATCCTAGTATAGTCTCCAGAGCACAACCAATGAATGTTTGTATAATTGAATGGTTATTTGTATTTTTATTTGCACTGGCAAATTAATTTGGTTATATGATTACTTTTCTCTTGTTTTTAGGAGGTGTTCCTGCTCATATGTTTGGCATGACAAAGTTTGGGGATAACATTGAGGATGAATGGTTTATTGTTTATATAGTAAAGCAAATTACAAAGGAATTTCCAGAATTGGTAGCAAGGTATTAATAGTTATTTTCTTGTAAACTATGACATTTTTATTCATTTAGTAAATTTTTTTCTGTGGTCTGGTAGAAATTTTACAGATTTGGGATGATTTTAAAAATGACTTGTGTGTTTCCTTCCTTTTCTTTTGTGACTTCCTTTTCTCGAGGAAGAATGAAAGTATCAATGGAGAGTTCACCTTCCAAAATATTTCAAACAAAACTCACTTGTTTTAGGTTTTTGTTGTTTTTAAATTCTCATGAAAGAACAAATACACATGGTAAACAAAATTCAAACAATTCAAAGGGTGTACTGCTTTGATTTCTCAGAAGTAATCATCATCCGATTTCTTATAGATCTTTAAAAAATAATTCCATATACACATACACATCCCACGTATTTCACAGATATCTTTACCGTGTCTTTGTCTGTTAGACCATAGCTAAACATTTTTTTGAGAAATTATATGTGTAAGAAATTCAGAGATATATCAGTAAACAATTGTGTAGATAGCAAAGTAAATTCTAATTCAGTTTTAAAAAATGGAAACTGATAGTTCTCTGTAATGACTGAGTTATACCAGCAGAGGGCGTTTCACCCACCTACCGCTTGTCCTAGTTTCTTAGCCCTCAATTTCTGATCTTTTTCTATCCACCCAAACTCTTCCCGAGCAGAACAAAAAGAAAAACAACAAATTTGAAAAATTTATATAACATCGAAATTTCAAACATACATAAAAGTAGGAAAAATGAATTCATGTGTACCCATCACACAGCTTCAAAAATTATCAACTCATGGTTATTCTAGCTATACCCTTCCCCTACTTCCGTATCACATAAGATTATTTTAAAGCAAATCTCCAGTGCTATGCCATTTGGTCTTTTAATACTTAAGGAAGGAAGTCTAAGCGATACGAACTGTTATTTTAAACACTACTGCCCTGGCTGGTATGGCTCAGTTGATTGGAGTAACTTCCTATGCACCAAAAGGTGATGGGTTCAGTGCTTGTGGGAGGCAACCGATCATGCTTCTCTCTCTCTCTTTCTCCCTTCCTCTCTCTCTAAAATCAATGAAAAACATGTCCTGGAATGAGCATTTTTTAAAAATCAAATAAATAAATAAAAATAAACACTATGGTTATCACACCTACAAATAATTAGCAATAATTTCTTAATAAATTATAGCATTTTAAATGAACAAATAAAATATATTAGTTTCTGTCTTTACAAGTATAATAAGGAGGGGGCAATACCTTTTTAAAAAAACGTTTTTATTGATTTCAGAGAGAGGGAGAGGAAGAGAGAAACATCAATCTGCTGCCTCCTGTACACCCTCTAATGGGGATCCAGCCCGCAACCCAGGCATGTGCTCTGACCAGGAATCAAACCAATGATCTGGTCATGGGGGAGAATGCTCAACCAACTCAGCCACACCTGGGGCAGGGGGCAATACCTTTTATGTGCAGATTCTGGTATTTATATATTGATGGTTCATATATAAACACCAGGCCTATAAAAGCTCTTTAAATTGTAGGCATTTTAATATATTTTTATATATTATAAAACATATATAAAATATTATATATATTATAAAATGTATATTATATATATATATATCTCCCTCTCTGAAATCAATAAAAATGTATTTTAAAAATAAAATACAAGTAATGCAAATGAGGCAAAATAAAATGATCTTTCAAGGCCCAAATAATATCTCTTCTATAAAGAGTTAACTAGTCTTGGCTATATGTGATTTTTTTTTTTTCTTTTAAAATCCTATAGTACTTTGTATATTTTTTCATACTTTTGTCTATTGTTATTTATCTGTATACTTATTTTCTCTCCAACTCCCCCATACAACTCATAGTCTTTTTCAGTGAAGCGTTCCATATTTAAAAAAACAAACTTAGTATCTTAAGCATTTGCTTTACCAATAGCAATCTACACACTGTACATACCTAGATATTTACTAAGATGAGTGAAAAAGTGTATTAGAATAAACAAGTATATTATTCAAAAAATCTGTTTAATTACTGGCAAATATGTACTTTATGAATGCAAAAGTGGAACTATTTTTGCATTAGGATTGAAGACAATGATGGTGAATTCTTGTTAATAGAAGCTGCTGACTATCTCCCTAGATGGTTGGATCCTGATAATAGTGCTAATAGGGTAAGTATACACAAATTTGGAAAACTTAGGGAGATAAAATCATGTTGCAGTGCCTACTATGAAAACTAAAATGTAACATTTTGCAGGTGTTTTTCTACCATGGGGAATTGTGCATTATTCCTGCACCAAGGAACCCTGAAGCAGTATCCTGGTTACCGACTACACCCCCAACAATCCCACAAGCACTGAATATAATCTCAACACACCCAGAAAAAATTTTGGCTTCAGAATCTGTACAAGCTGCTGTGAATAGGCGTATCAAAGGGTAAAAAAAAAATAACATTTTCATTGCTAGTGAAGGAGCCTTATGGCTTAGGGCAGTTCAAATATTTCATTGAATGTAGAGTTTCACCTAGATTCTGTCTTCATTCTTCATGAAATTGACTACCAAATTATACTTAAACTAGAGGCCCAGTGCACGAAATTTGTGCACGTGTAGGGTCCCTAGGTCTGGCCAGTGATCAGGGCCGATCGTAAGGTGATTGGGGGGGACCTCACTGGCACCCGCCTTGGCTGGCCTGGGGCCTGCAGTGTGGGGGCAGCTCCTGTGTTGAGCATCTGTCTCCTGGTGGTCAGTGCGCATCATAGTGACCGGTCAATTTGCATATTGGGCTTTTATTATATAGGATAATTTAAAATCAAGAAATAATATATTTTTTAATTCCCATTTAAAAGTGTTATAATCCAGTCCAAATAGTTTTACATTAACTTACCTTAGAAAGTATTATTTATAGCCATAGATTAAAATTTTGAGAAATAAAAACTTAAGGGAGCAAATGTGCTCAGGTTTTTTCAGTGGTTTCGGGGTTATATGTGGAATTCTTTCACCTGTGTGGAACACTTTAGCTTATATTCAGAAGAGAAAGCCTAGGTCTAATAACATAGTAATTCAACCATTCGAATTTCAGTACTTATTAAATATTTAACACCACCAGGTCTTAACAATATTAAAAATTTCTTTTAGCCCTGGCCAGTGTGGGTCAGTTCGTTGGGCATCATCCTGTGTACCCATAGGTTGCCAGTTTGATTCTCAGTCAGGGCTCAATCCCCAGTAGAGGGCATGCAGGAGGCAGCTGATCAATGTTTCTCTCTCCCTCTCCCTTCCTCTCTCTAAAAATCAATTTTAAAATATTTTTAAATAAACCTCTTAGCTTTGTTTCAGTATATTTTTTACCATTTTTTAGAAGAATAAACTTTGATTTTATCCTTGTTCTAAAGTATAATAGAGTAAAAAAAAAGTAGAGTTTTTGTTTTGTTTTTATTGAACCACCTTAGTCCTTTTTTAAAATATTCAATTTCCTCCCAGTTTTTCTTTTCTCTTCTTTCCTGCAGTTTTTAGTATAAAAAGTATTTTTATCTTTAACTCTTTTGTTATTCTATCTCACAATTGATGAACCAAGATAAGATGTTAAAGAGAAATAAATGGTATAAAAATTCTAGATATTTACATATTATAAAGTTAAAGTAATTATGTTACTTGTCACAGATACCCAGAAAAAATTCAAGCCTCCCTCCATCGAGCTCACTGCTTCCTTCCAGCGGGCATTGTGGCAGTGCTAAAGCAGCGCCCCCGACTAGTGGCTGCAGGAGTCCAGGCCTTTTACTTGCGGGACCCCATTGACCTGCGAGCCTGTCGTATTTTCAAGACATTCTTGCCTGAAACACGAATAATGACGTCGGTAAGATATCACTCTTGATCATTTCGTTTGTCTTACTGAAGAGTTAAATGTTATTTTAATTGTTCACTCGAAAAAATTGGAAATATTCTGTTTCCTCATTGTAAGTTAATATGCTTTTTTTTCCTTTTTTCTTTCCTCCCATCCAGTGAAAGATTTCAAGAGACCTGACTCCCTATTTTGTATCTCAATGTTTCCTAGCTATTTTTGATCATATTGTCATAACATAAAACATTTCATCTCTTGCCTGGCCAGTATGGTTCAGTGATTGAGCATTGACCTATGAACCAGGAGGTCACGGTTTGATTCCTGGTCAGGGCATGTGCCTGGGTTGCAGGCTCAATCCCCAGTAGGGGCATGCAGGAGGCAGTTGATCAATGATTCTCTATCATAATTGATGTTTCTCTCTCACTCTCCCTTCTTCTCTGAAATCAATAAAAATTTTTTTTTAAAAAAAAATTTCTTTTAGAGAATTGAGAATTATTTTTTAGCTCTGGCCAGTGTGGCTCAGTTGGTGGGAGTGTTATCCGTGCACCAAAAGGTGGTGGGTTCAATTCCCAGTCAGGGCATATACCTAGGTTGCAGGTTCTATCACCAGTCAGGGTGTGTACGGGAGGCAACTGATTGATACTAATTAGGTGTTTCTCTCTCTAAAAAATTCAGTTGGCCTGGCCGGTGTCACTCAGTGGTTGAGCATTAGCCTATGAATCAGGAGGTCATGGTTGGATTCCTGGTCAGGGCACATACGGTTGTGGGCTTGATCCCTGGTAGGGGGCCTGCAGGAAGCAGTCGATCAATGATTCTCTCTCATCATTGATGTTTCTATTTCTCTCTTCCTCTCCCTTCCTCTCTGAAATCAATAAAAATATATATTTTTAAAATAATTTTAAAAAAGAATTGTTTTTATCTTCTACTCATCAAAATTGCCGTATGATGTAACTAATAAGAATTTCATTAGTAATAACTAAAAAGCAGACAGTGAGGGTAAATTTTATGGCATGTGAATTATATCTCAATAAAGCTACTACTATGAAATATTGGCAGTGAATATGTGGGGTCTTTGCATTTCATATGAATATGAAGCTCATAAATGAAGTTATTGTTATTAACTATGAAATAATATTCAAATTTTAATTTTAAGAAGAGGCTTATGTCTTTTGTGTCTCAATGTCTAGGTCACCTTCACTAAATGTCTGTATGCACAGTTGATGCAACAAAGGTTTATGCCAGACCGGCGGAGTGGATACAAACTGCCTCCTCCATCTCATCCCCAGTATCGAGCCCATGAATTGGGCATGAAGCTGGTAAAGTTGAACAGGAAAAGCTTATTTTCTTCCCATGTCTATAAGGGCTCTTAAGAGAATAATGGCACAGCATATAAAGTTTAGAAATATATCCTCTTTATGCAAAAATATGGTAAAACAAGAAGGGAAAATGGATTATTCAGCAAATGATGATAGGACAGCTGTGAAACCATCTGAATATTAAAGTTGGTTCCCTCACACCTGTATCAAAGTAAATTCCAGGTGGACCAAATATTTTTTTAAATAAATCTTTATTGTTCAGATTATTACAGTAGTTCCTCTTTTTTCCCCCATAGCTCCCCTCCACCTGGTTCCCACCCCACCCTCTGCCCTTATCCTCCCGCCCCCACTGTCCTCATCCATAGGTGTATGATTTTTGTCCACTCTCTTCCTGCACTCCCCCAAGAATTGTCAGTCCACTCCCTTTCTATGCCCCTGATTCTATTATATTCAACAGTTTATTCTTGAACTGAGTCTTAGACTTTTAGATTCACTTGTTGATAGATATGTATTTGTTGTTCATAATTTTTATCTTTACCTTTTTCTTCTTCTTCCTCTTCTTAAAGAATACCCTTCAGCATTTCATGTAATCCTGGTTTGGCAATGATGAACTCCTTTAGCTTTTTCTTGTCTGTGAAGCTCTTTATCTGACCTTCAACTCTGAATGATAGCTTTGCTGGGTAGAGTAATCTTGGTTGTAGGTTCTTGCTCTTCATCACTCTGAATATTTCTTGCCACTCCCATCTGGCCTGCATAGTTTCTGTTGAGAAATCAGCTGACAGTCGTATGGGTGCTCCCTTGTAGGTGACCAACTGTTTTTCTCTTGCTGCTTTTAATAGCCTCTCTTTGTCTTTTGCTCTTGGCATTTTCATTATGATGTGTCTTGGTGTGGTCCTCTTTGGATTCCTTTTCTTTGGGGTTCTGTGCACTTCCTGGACTTGTACATCTATTTCTTTCACCAGGTGGGGAAGTTTTCTGTCATTATTTCTTCTAATAGGTTTTCAGTATCTTGCTCTCTCTCTTCTTCTGGCACCCCCATAATTCGGATGTTAGTACGCTTGAAGTTGTCCCAGAGGCTCCTTACACTATCTTCATATTTTTGGATTCTTTTTTCTTTTTGCTTTTCCGGTTGAGTGTTTTTTGCTTCTTTGTATTTCACAACTTTGACTTGATTCTTGCGACCCTCTAGTCTGCTGTTGGATCTCTGTATAATATTTTTTATTTCAGTCAGTGTGTGCTTAATTTCTAGTTGGTCCTTTTTCATATCCTCGAGGGTCTCGCTAAATTTATCAGCCTTTTCTAGAAAGTTCTTGGAAAACCTTATAACCATGGTTTTGAACTCTATATCCAGTCATTTGCTTTCCTCCATTTCTTTCATTGTGATCTGTTTCTTTGTCTCTGCATTTTGGCTGCTTCCCTCAGTTGATAAGAGTGGCTTTGTGTGCTAGGTGTCCTATAGGGCCCAGTGGCTCAGCCTCCCAGTTACCTGAGGTGGACACTCTTGGTGCACCCCTTTGTGGGCTGTGTGCACAGTCTTGTTGTAGTTAAGCCTTGATTATTGTTGGTATCACTGGGAGGAATTGACCTCCAGGCCAATTGGCTGTGAGGATCAGCAGTGTCTATGCTGGGAGAACTTCTGTGCTGGAGACACTCTTATGAGACAGGACTTGCAAAAAGCCTCTGTGCTCAGCTTGGATGGGGCAGAGTCTCAAGGCAGAGCAGACAGCATTGGTTTCCCATCAGCCCTGCTCTAATAGGCCCCTGGGCCTCAGTGTCTTGCGATAATTGCTGCAAGCACTTCTGAGAGAAAGCCGCCCTCGAGTTCCGCCCACTGCCAGACAGTCCATTTTCTCCCAGAATGAGTCTGGGTCCCCAGAGTCTCACCTGGAACTTGAGTTCAGTGCAGTCTGGAGCTTTTGTCTCCCTCCCGCTTGAAAAAGCCAGCCGTGTACTCAGTTGCCCGCCCTCTTTGCGGGTGCGCCTGCGTACCTCTGCCTTCTGCAGTTCCTCTGAGTCTCAGTGTGCTTTTCTCTTTCCTGACAGTCCAGTGTCACCCCGTATGTATCTGGGTCCCCAGAGTCTTATGTGGAACTGGAGTTCAGTGCAGTCAGGAGCTTTTGTCTCCCTCCCGCTTGAGAAAGCCAGCCACGCACTCAGTTGCCAGTCCTCTCCGCACGCACGGTTCAGTACCTCTGCCTCCTGCAGCTCCTCTGAGTCTCAGTGTGCTTTTCTCTTTCCTTCTAGTTGTAGAATTTCCAATCAGCCAGCCTTCCTGTGGTTCTGGATGATGTCCGTTTTGTCTTTTAGTTGTAGTTTTGAAATTGTTGTGTGAGGCAGCAGTTTAGGTGTTTACCTATGCTGCCATATTGGTTTCTCTGGACCAAATATTTAAATGAAAAAATTGAAACCATAAAATTTGAAATTTTGATACTCTGTGTAGGAAAGGCTTTCTAAGCATGACTTGAAGTCATAAGCTAGAAAAGATTGATAAATTTGATTATGTAAAAAGTAAACATTTCTGTGTGTGAAAAAAACAACACCCATTATAAAGTCAAAAGAAAGTAAACATGGAGAAAATATTGCATTTTCAATTTAAATGACAAAGCTGATTTCTCTATTTATATAGTGTTCCTACAAGTTAATATGAAAAAATACAAATCAATTAATAAAAAATGTTCAGAGACATAAAAAGATAGTCCAGAGAATAGGAAATACCCAGATTTTTTTTTAATTGCTTTATTTTTTTTTACCATTTTTTTATTGTTTTAAGTATTACAAATAGTAGTGCATATGTCTCCTTTTTTTCCCCCCATTGATCTCCCCCCGACCTCCCCTACCCCCCAGTACATGCCTTCACCTGCCCACCCTCCCCCCCACCCCAGTGTCTTGTATCCATTGGTTGTGCTTATATGCATGCATACAAGTCCTTCGGTTGGTCTCTTACAGCCGCCCTCGCCCAACCTCCCCTGTCTTCCCAATGTAGTTTGACAGTCTGTTCAATGCTTCTTTGCCTCTGTATCTTTTTCCCACCATTTCTTTCCTTTAAAAAGTTTTGCCTTTGCAGACTAGAAATAAACATATAATAACAAAACAAAAAAATGTTTGAGTCCCAATTTCAATGTCTGACAGTTCTGAGTCCCCGTTTCAATGTCTAACAGTTCCTTATGTGTACATGTCAGCAGTGATATCTGGATGGTGGGCACATGTTGGCAATGCAGGTCCGACCCTCTCTGGTTTGGTCCTAGGTAACCTGCAGCAGTGCACAGCTGCTGACTGTTCGTGTGGCAAGGCGTTGTCAGCGTCTTCCATCTCTGGACTGTTTTTTTCCTCTTGTCTTAGTGGTTGGAGCACACCTGTCAATTCCTCTCTGTTGCAAGAATCCATCTGCTCTTGGGGTTGTTTTCTGAAAATATACAAATATATTCTCAACCACAAGTTAATAAAGGAATCTTTTCTATATAATTGATTTGGGATCCTTTTTATTTTTGTTCAAACGATTTTCCTTTGTCTTATTTAGACACCATGTGTGTTTTTAATGGCCGTCTTGCTGTTAGCATTGCAAATGAAACTTAATTTGGTAAAGTAAAAATTTTCTAGATGTAATTTACTTATAGGATATTTTTCCTTACATGATATTGACCTACTATCCCCCCTTTTTTTTTATTAATGGAGGTTTTTGTAAATTTTATAATGCAGTCTTGATAACTTTAAATTTAAATTTATTTTTTTTTGCCCACACATATGACTGCTTTAGGTTCATTGCATATTCAGGAATTTTACCATGAGATGAACTACCAATAGAAATTTTAGTTATTACTTTAAGAACAGCTTTTTGTCCAGTACAATTAACTTTACTTGAATATTCACTTATTTCAATTAGCCTATTTAAATTAATCTGAAAACTCGATTACTATTTTACTGTCAAATTTAATACTCTACCAACAATCTTAGTTTACCCTGTAAATATTAGTGGGAAGGATTATTTGCATTCTTGAGTGGGCCCTGAGCATTCCAGATGCTAGGCTGAATTTAGATATAGGGCAGCTGCTGTCAGCCAAGTCTCTTGTCTGTTACCTGGGTCCCGATCTGAGCTGGGCCAAGTCTCTGTCTATCACCTGTATCTCGATGTGAGCTGGGCCAAGTCTCTTTCTGTTGCCTGGGTCCCGATCTGAGCTGGGTGTGGGAAGCGCGAAGCAGCCATGGGGGCAGGAGACCTCCTTCAGAAGGGGTGAGGGTTCAAGCCCCTGCAATGTTGGGGGGGTGAGGGTCTGTGCCCCACTTCTGTTGCCCCCCCAAGTTCTCTCCTGATGGCCCCTCTGCGACTGTGCCTGTCTTAGGTTGTTCCTTCCTTGAGGAATCTTACCCGTCTCTGGCTAACCAGCCATCCTCCGGGGCCAAGCAGGGTGGTGTGAGGTTCAGTTCTGTCTCCTTGGTAGCCTATGCCCCCGTGGCCTCCACACCCAGCACCTGCCTTGGGAACCCCTGGCCTGCTGGCAGCGTCCCAGTGCTGATCACATATCTCGGGGAACTCGGGTTTCTTCTCCAGTGAGGGCCCAGCTCACACAATTGGGTGTGAGACAGATCCATGGTACCAGCCCCCACGAGCCTTCAAGCTCAGCATGAACAGAAAGCTCAGGTAACAGCTGAGGGCAATTGGATTATGAGACGAGGGTCCCTCTTGGCACAAAGGGCAAGAGGGGCCAATATAGGATGCTTAAGTGCCTTCCCAGTGCCTTAATTCCTTCTGCAAGGGATTAAATCCTTTCATGTCCTTTTTTTTTTTAATTGCTGCCAACCATTCAAAGAATTAGTTTGTAAGTTTGTTTGGGATAATTGTAAAATATGCTGTTGTAAAATATCTAAAATTATAATGACATTGTAGAATAATATCATGTAAGGATATTCTTTGCCCTAGGCCCTGGCAATTCCATTTCAAACTGGCTGTCAATTTCTTTTTGTAGCTTTATATAAACTTTGTCAGGGAGGCAAAAACACAAATTACTTACTTTAGTTCAAGAGGCCAAATATTTTGACTTTCAATTACACTCCTTATGACTTTTGAAGGAAACTTCTCTTTGTTTCCTTCCAAAATAATTTTCAGTCTACAGAGAGTTTCATTTAAAAATTTTTGTCACATGAAACAATTTCTCTTAAGGCTATGGTGACCACTAGTATTGGTTAGATTTAGTATTTTATTTTTATTTTATAATTAATTTTTTTAATTTTTATTTTTTACATATGTGTCCTTATTTCTCCATAACCCCCCACACCCCACTTATGCCCCGCCCCCTTGTTGTCTTTGTCCATTGATTAGGTTCATATGCATGCATACAAGTCCCTTGGTTGATCTCTCCACCTTACACCAACCCTCCCCTACCTTACCTGAGGTATGATGTTCTGATCGACGTTTCTCAGCCTCTGGATCTGTTCTTGTTCATCAGTCTATACCGTTCATTATATTCCACAAATGAGTGAGATCATGTGACATTTATCTTTCTCTGCCTGACTTATTTCACTCAACATAATATTCTCCATCTCCATCCATATTGTTGCAAATGGTAGGAACTCCTTTTTTACCGTAGCGTAGTATTCCATTGTATAGATATACCACAGTTTTTTAATCCATTCATCTGCTGATGGGCATTTAGGTTGTTTCCAAATCTTGGCTATGGTGAATTGTGCTGCTATGAACATAGGGCTGCATATTTCCTTTCTGATGCATGTTTCTAGATTCTTGGGATATATTCCTAGAAGTGGGATCACTGGGTCAAATGGGAGTTCCATTTTTAGTTTTTTGAGGAAGCTCCATACTGTTCTCAACAGTGGCTGCACCAGTCTGCATTCCCACCAGCAGTGCAAAAGAGTTCCTTTTTCTCCGCATCCTCGCCAACACTTGTTTGTTGATTTGTTGATAAAAGCCATTCTGACAGGTGTGAGATGGTACCTCATTGTTGTTTTGATTTGCATCTCTCTGATGATTAGTGACTGTGAGCAGGTTTTCATATGTTTCTTGGCCTGCCTTCTGTCTTCTTTTGAAAAGTGTCTATTTAGATCAGTTGCCCATTTTTTGATTGGGTTGTTTATCTTCTTTTTGTTAAGTTGTATGAGTTCTCTGTATATGTTGGAGATTAAACCCTTATCATTGATATCATTGGCAAATATGTTCTCCCATGCAGTGGGCTTTCTTGTTGTTTTGTTGATGGTTTCTTTTGCTGTGCAAAAGCTTTTTATTTTGATGTAGTCCCATTTGTTTATTCTCTCTTTAGCCTCCATTGCCCTAGGAGTAGTATCAGTGAAGAAGTTCTTTCGGCATATGTCCGAGATTTTGCTGCCTGTGGATTCCTCTAGTATTTTCATGGTTTCCCGTCTTATGTTTAAGTCCTTTATCCATTTTGAGTTTATTTTTGTGTATGGTGTAAGTTGGTGATCTAGCTTCATTTTTTTGCATGTATCTGTCCAATTTTCCCAACACCATTTGTTGAAGAGATTGTCTTGACTCCATTGAATGTTTGTGCCTCCTTTGTCAAATATTAATTGAGCATATTGGTTTGGGTCAATTTCTGGGTTCTCTATTCTATTCCATTGATCTATATGTCTGTTCTTGTGCCAGTACCAGGCTGTTTTGAGAACAGTAGCTTTGTAATACAGCTTGATATCTGGTATTGAGATCCCACCTACTTTGTTCTTCTTTCTCAGGATTGCTGTAGCTATTCGGGTTCTTTTTTTATTCCAGATAAATTTTTGGAAAGTTCGTTCTAGGTCTGTGCAATATGTTGTTGGTATTTTAATGGGAAGTGCATTGAATTTATAGATTGCTTTGGGTAGTATGGACATTTTAATGATGTTGATTCTACCAATCCATGAACATGGTATGTTCTTCCATCTGTTTATGTCTTCCTCTATCTCTTTTTTCACTGTCGTGTAGTTTTCTACGTATAGGTCTTTTACCTCTTTAGTTAAGTTTATTCCTAGGTATCTTAATTTTTTTGGTGCGATGGTAAATGGGATTGCTTTTTTAGTCTCTCTTTCTGTAAGTTCATTATTGGTGTATAGATGCCATAGATTTCTTGGCATTAATTTTGTATCCTGCTACATTACTGAATTCAGTTATTAAGTCTAATAATTTTTTTTATGGAGTCTTTAGGGTTTTCTATGTACAGTATCATGTCATCTGCGAATAAGGACAGTTTTACTTCTTCTTTTCCAATTTGGATGCCTTTTATTTCTTCTTCTTGTCTGATTGCAATCGCTAGTACTTCCAGCACTATATTAAACAGGAGTGGTGAGAGTGGGCATCCCTGTCTTGTTCCTGTTCTTAGGGGAAATGGTTTTAGTTTTTGCCCATTGAGTATGATGTTGGCTGTGAGTTTGTCGTATATGGCTTTTATTATGTTGAGGTATGATCCTTCTATTCCCACCTTGCTGAGAGTTTTTATCAAGAAAGGGTGTTGGATTTTATCAAATGATTTTTCTGCATCAATTGATATCACTATGTGATTTTTATCTTTCAATTTGTTTATGTGATGTATCACGTTTATTGATTTGCGAATATTGTACCATCCTTGCATCCCTGGGATAAATCGTACTTGGTCATGGTGTATAATCTTTCTGATGTACTGCTGGATTCGATTTGCTAGAATTTTGTTGAGGATTTTGACATCTATGTTCATGAGGGATATTGGCCTGTAATTCTCTTTCATTGTGTTGTCTTTATCTGGTTTTGGTATTAGGGTGATGCTGGCCTCATAGAAGGAACTTGGAAGTGTTCCTTCTTCTTGAATTTTCTGGAATAGTCTGAGGAGGATAGGTTTTAGTTCTTCCTTGAATGTTTGGTAAAACTCCCCTGTGAAGCCATCAGGCCCTGGGCTTTTGTTTGCTGGAAGCTTTTTGATGACTGCTTCAATTTCTTCCATAGTTATCAGCCTATTGAGATTCTTAGAATCTTCCTGAGTGAGTTTTGGAAGGTTGTATTTTTCTAGGAATGTGTCCATTTCCTCCAGATTGTGTAGTGTGTTAGAATAGAGTTGTTCATAGTATTTTTTAACAATCCTTTGTATTTCTGTGGGGTCTGTTGTTATTTCACCTCTTTCATTTCTGATTTTGTTTATTTGGGTCCTCTCTCTTTGCTTCTTGGTGAGCCTGGCTAGAGGTTCATCAATCTTGTTTATCCTTTCAAAGAACCAGCTCTTTGTTTTGTTGATCCTTTGTATTGTTTTTTTGGTCTCTATGTCATTCATTTCTGCTCTGATCTTTATTATGTCCTTCCTTCTGCTCACTGTGGGCTTTTCTTGTTGCTCTCTTTCTAATTCTTTGAGTTGTTGAGTTAGAAGATTTATTACCATTGTTTCTTGTTTTTTGAGGTAGGCCTGTAGAGCTATAAACTTCCCTCTCAAGACTGCTTTCATTGTGTCCCATAGCATTTGCATTGTTGTGTTTTTATTGTCATTATTCTCCAGGATGTTTTTAATTTCTTCTTTGATCTCGTTGATCACCCAATCATTGTTTAATAGCATGCTATTCAGTTACCACGTGTTTGAATTTTTTGGAATGTTTTTATTATAGTTTATTTCTAATATTATGCCATTGTGGTCTGAGAAAATGCTTGATACGATTTCAGTCTTTTTGAATTTAGGGAGGCTTTGTTTGTGACCCAATATGTGGTCTATTTTTGTAAATGTCCCATGGGCACTTGAGAAGAACGTATATTCCGAGGCTTTGGGGTGAAATGCTCTGAAGATGTCAATTAGGTCCATCTGATCTAGTGTGTCATTTAGAATTGCTGTTTCTTTGCTGATTTTTTGTCTAGAGGATTTATCCAGTGATGTCAGTGGTGTATTAAAGTCTCCTACTATGATTGTATTGTTGTCGATCTCTCCCTTGATCTCTTCCAGGAGTTTTTTTATATATTTGGGTGCTCCTGCATTGGGTGCATATATGTTTACCAGAGTTATATCTTCTTATTGAATTGCTCCCTTTAGTATTATGTAGTGGCCTTCCTTATCTCTTGTTATGGCCTTTACTTTGAGGTCTATTTTATCAGATATAAGTATTGCTACCCCAGCTTTTTTCTCATTTCCATTTGCCTGAAAAATATTTTTCCATCCCTTCACTCTCAGTCTGTGTGAATCCTTTGCTCTGAGGTGGGTCTCTTGTAGACAGCAAATATATGGGTCATGTTTTCTTATCCATTCAGAGACCCTATGTCTTTTGATTGGTGCATTAATCCATTTACGTTTAATGTTATTATTGACAAGTACATGTTTGTTGTCATATTTTTCCCCTTAGTGTTTGTGTTTCTTTTTGCCTTTCTCTTTCTTCTTTTTACAGCAGTCCCTTTAGCATTTCTTGCATTGCTGGCTTGGTAGTGATAAACTCTCTTAGCCCTTTTTTGTCTGTGAAGCTCCTGATTCCACCTTCAATTTTGAATGATAACCTTGCTGGATATAGTATTCTTGGATTCAGTCCCTTGCTTTGCATCACTTTGTATATTTCATTCCATTCCCTTCTGGCCTGGTGTGTTTCTGTTGAGAAATCAATTGATATTCTAATAGGAGATCCCTTGTAGGTAACTTTCTGTCTCTCTCTGGCAGCCTTTAAGATTCTTACTTTGTCGTTGGTATTCGCCAATTTAATTATGATGTGTCTTGGTGTCGGTCTTTTGGGGTTCAACTTGTTTGGGACTCTATGTACTTCTTGGACTTGCATAGTTTTTTTCTTGCCAATATCAGGGAAGTTTTCTGTCATTATTTCTTCAAACAGGTTTTCTATTCCTTGCTTCTCTTCCTCACCTTCTGGTATCCCTATTATTCTAATATTGTTTCGCTTTGTGTTGTCCCAAAGCTTCCTTAGGCTCTCCTCTTGCTTTTTAAGTCTTCTTTCCATTTGCTGCTGTGTTTGTGTGTGTTTTCCTACCTTGTCTTCTAATTCGCTGATGCGGTCCTCAGCCTCTTCTAGTCTACTGTTTTAAGCCTTCCAATGTGTTCTTTATTGCAGCTATGTCGTTCTTCATCTCCTCTAGGTTTCTTTTCATGTTGGTGACATTTTCATTCAGCTCCTTGTAGTTCTCATTGAGTTGTAATACACAGATTTTTAATCTAAATATGAAATATGTTGACCCTTGCTCATATAATAAAATAAATGCCAATTAAACCTACAAAGTAGTATTTTTTTTATTGATTTTTTTTTTACAGAGAGGAAGGGTAAGAGATAGAGAGTTAGAAACATCAATGAGAGAGAAACATTGATCAGCTGCCTCCTGCATGCCCCTACTGGGGATGTGCCCGCAACCCAGGTACATGCCCTTGACCGGAATCGAACCTGGGACCTTACAGTCCGCAGGCTGACGCTCTATCCACTGAGCCAAACCGGTTTCAGCCAAAGTAGTATTTTCACCATTTGGCAATTGTCAGAGAGTTTGATAATACATACTGGATCAGTAAAAATATATAGAGAAAGAGATACTATCAAACATTGATGGGTATATAAATTGATTCAGTGTCTCGGAACAAAATTTGTCAGTATCCTTCAACATTTAAAATGGACAAAGCCTTCTTCTCAGCATCTTCACTTCTAGAAATCTATCCTCCATATACTTTACATGTGCACAAAGACATCGAGGATACTCATGAGAACATTGTTTGTAGTAGCAAAGATTGAGAACTACCTAAATGTCTATTAGAAGGGAAACAGATAAATTATGGTCTATCTATGAAATGAGATGAATAAACTTATGTGTGCTCATAGAAAATGATCTCCAAGGGATATGACAAAATGAAAAAACAGGTTTAGAGCAGTGTGTATGTTGCCCTTGAGTGACAAAAGGGATGGAGCAGGAGGATATGCATGCACAGATACACCCTATCCGCTTGACTGCATAGAATATTTCTGAGGTGATGTGCAACAGCCGCTTCCTCTGGTAATTGGTAACAGCCGCTTCCTCTGCAGTGACCAGGGAAGCTTCCTGTTGGAATTATTTTGCCATGTGCATTTATGTTTTTTAATGAAAGGATTCTTAAGATGAAGTGACTTTTCTCTCTTTACTATGTCTGAGACCATGATCAATGAAATGCATTGATAATTTCTGTTTGACAAGAAGCCTGCAAGCCTTTTTTTAAGCAAACAAGAAATAAATTTAAATTCTAGTTTAATCATCAGCAAGAAAAGAAATCTCTTTGAACAGAACAAGAATCTTGTTTTGTATTATTTGCATTCCCTCTATAATTTGTAGTCATCTACGGAGATTGAGAAACTTGGAAATAAAGTCAGATTTTTCATAAATTTCAGAAAGTGTTATAAATGTCCATATGTTCTTGTGTCCAATCACCTAATTCTTGGACGTGTCTAAAGGGAAAGAAAGTAACCTAATAATAAAAATATTATCTGTTCCATCTAGGCTCACGGATTTGAGATTCTATGCTCCAAATGTAGCCCACATTTTTCTGACTCCAAGAAATCCCCTGTAACTACCTCACCACTCTGGGCTGGCTTCCTTGACAGTCTGAAAAAGAATGATTACTTTCAGGTAGGACTTTGCAATGCATTTTTAAATTGTACTATTTATGGAAAATCAAGCCAGTGATTCAAAATCCTGTGGTCCAAGTTTAATATGGAACATAATTATAGGAGCTAGAATTTAAAGGAACCATTCTAATTCAGTGGTAATGAGAGGGTGTCTATGAATCGTTGCCAGTATTAGAAAAATTAATAACATTTCCCTAAAGTGATAAAAATTATTTGTATCAGATGAACGATTGTCACAAATCTGTAAAGCAAACATGAAGACACCAAATAGCAAAATTAGCAAAGATAAGGATTTAAAAAATTACAAAAAACCAGCTGGTAAGTTTATTTTAAAATATTCACTCTCACAGTAATAGAGATATGCATATGAGCACAATAATAAAGACTGTTTTCATATAGGTAAAAAGGTTATGAGTGGTATTCAGTGTTGTTGAGAGTATAGTGAAATTAATACTCCTATACATTGCTGGTAACATTGTAAATTAATAGAATCTTAACTACAAAGTAATTTAGTAGTGTGTCCCAAGAACTAAAGAAAGATTAAAACTCAGAGCCTTCACTTTGAACAGTCTATTTTAAGGAAACATCAAAACAATAGAAAAGTCCATGCAAATATGATTATAAAGATTGTGTGACAATATGGAAAAGTACTTGTAGTATATATTTTTTAATTTTTGATGGATTTTGGAGAGGAAGGACGAGGTGGAGAAAGAGAGATAGAAACATCAATGATGAGAGAGAATCATTGATCAGCTGCCTCTTGCACACCCCACAACCCAGGAATCGAACCATGACCTCCTGGTTCATAGGTCAACACTCAACCACTGAGCCACACCAGCCGGGCTATAGTATATTTTTAATGAGTATAAAATATTAAGTATGAATGCCACTGTAAGCATGTGTGTGAAAAACAAATGATAGTTAAGGTGGGATTATACTGTTATTTTGGTTCTATTTGTACTTTACCTTATAAATTACTGGTTAATCAGTGATTTCTTAATAATTAATTAATAGAAAATGGTAGAAAACCTTCCAAATTAGAAAAAGACCCTTAACAGTGAAAATGATTAGGAACCATTACATCTCACCTAGTCCCTTATTTGAAGAAACCAGAGCCCAAACAGGTACATTAATGACAAGATAGGGACTAGGACTCAGGCCTCGTGATTCCTGAGCAGTAGATTATGTTCTGCCTCCCTGAAAGTTGCTAGTAAGCAGGTCATTTTAACCATCCAAAATGGAGACCATTCCCACACTCCACGATATTTTGAATTTAATTTAAAAAATCAATTTGCAATGAATATTATAAAAATAAATATATTACTCACAGTTTGGGTGTGCTTGAATATTTTCAGATGAAAATTCTCATGAAAATGATTTTAAAGTTAGTCAGGGCTGCCACTTAGGGATAATATTTTTTTTTAATAGACGCACGTGGCATATGGAAGGTCTGCCACCTGCGTCTACAGACGCTTATGGTGTACAGTGGGTTAATAACACTGTGTAAATAATGTTCTGATAGGTTATTATTTTTTAGGGACTGATAGAAGGTTCTTCACAGTACCAGGAGAGACTAGAAATGGCAAAGAACTACTTCCAACTCTCAGTAAACCGGCCAGAAAGGTAAGTTTATCACTACTTAATCATGGCAGCAGAGCGGTAACTTCCAGAAGTTAACGAGTTACTTACTCTTAAGGATAGTTGCAGAAGTTGGAGTTTACATATATAGATAGTTAATGGCAAGGATCATGATTGCTGAAGGGGTTGGGGCCGGGAGAGAGGAGGTGTTGTGCATTTGATCCCTGGCACTGGTTGCTATTACCATCATCATCGGGTAATAGCTAGCATTTATTCAGTACTTCCAAAGCATAGGCCACTTTAAACTCATTTAATTCCCCCTTGTAACCCTATGAAATAAATATGATTGTTTCTTATTTACAGCTGAGAAGCTGGGACCAAGAGAGATTAAGTAATTTGCCAAAGGTCACACAGACCTAAGATTCACACTCAGACAGTGTGGTATCCAGCCATGTGCTTAATTCCTGTGGGAGTTCTGGGCTGTAGTTAGCTATTTTAGGAAGGTCTAAAATACAGGATGAATCCCTGATTGGTTTGGCTCAGTGGATAGAGCATCAGCCCACGTACTGAAGGGTCCCAGGTTTGATTCTGAGCAAGGGCATGTACCTTAGTTGCAGGCTCTATCCCCAGTAGGGGGCATGCAGGAGGCACCTGATGTGTGTTTCTCATTGATATTTCTGACTCTTCTGTACTCTCCCTTCCTCTCTGTAAAAAAATAATGAACATATATTCTTTTTAAATATATTTTATTGATTTTTTTTTTTACAGAGAGTAAGGGAGAGGGATAGAGAATTAGAAACATTGATCAGCTGCCTCCTGCACACCCCCCACTGGGGACGTTCCCGCAACCAAGGTACATGCCCTTGACTGGAATCAAACCCGGGACCCTTCAGTCCGCAGGCCAACACTCTATCCACTGAGCCAAACCCGTTAGGGTTGAACATATATTCTTTTTTTCTTTTTAATATATTTTTATTGATTTCAGAGAGAGGAAGGAGAAGAGAGAGATAGAAACATCAATGATGAGAGAATCATCGATCGGCTGCCTCCTGCACGCCCCCTACAGGGGATCGAGCCTGCAACCCAGGCATGTGCCCTTGACTGGAATCGAACCTGGGACCCTTCAGTCTGCAGTCCAGCGCTCTATCTGTTGAGCTAAACCAGCCAGGGCTGAACATATATTCTTAAAAAACAAAACAGGATGAAGCAGACAGTCAGTCAGCTTCTAAATCAAAATTCAACATTTTTACTATTGGCAAAAAATTGCATGTAGCTTAAATGTCTAAAATTTCAATTATGTTGCAGGAGAGACCTTATTCCCTCAACCAGGATAGTTTCTAAACAGTTTAAAACCAACTTCACATCTCCCTCCAGACCTATTCTTGAATTTCCAATTTTTTCAATAGCTGAATTAATATCATAGACTATCTCCCACTGTTTCTTTAAAATATTTTTTTATTGATTTCAGAGACAGGAAAGAAGAGGGAGAGAGAGATAGAAACATCAATGATGAGAGAGAATCATCAATCGGCTGCCTCCTGCATGCCACCTACTGGGGATTGAGCCGGCAACCCAAGCATGTGCCCTGACCGGGAATTGAACCATTACCTCCCATTCATGGGTTGACGCTCAACCACTGAGCCACACTGGTCAGGCCCCACTGTCTTTTAATAGGACCCCCATTCTCCTATCACCCAGATCTCTGGGCTGTCCTTAAATCTGAGACCCCAGATCCTGTTAAATATCTTGTGTCTTATGTTCCTTTCTTACTGCCCAGCTACACTAATTACTTATTCCCTGAGCTATGACAATATCTATGTGTTTCTCAACCTCTAGTTACTTTCTCTTTCAATTCAACTATTAGAGCCAGGAGAATCTGTTTGAAATAAATCTCTTCTCCTAAAAAGTATTTGAGATTTTGATAGTGAAAAATTACACACAATCTAAATGTCTATCAATAGTAGATACATGAATTACAATGTCTTTATTTAGAGATTAGCTAACTATACATAAATCTACTTAAGAATTTCACAATCTCAGCACTATTTACATTTTGGACCTGATAATTCTTTGTTGTGGGTGACTCCCCTGTGAATCATAGGATGCTTAGCAGCATCCCTGGCCTCTACCCAATAAATGCCAATAAGATTTTCTCCACCCCCAGTTGTGGCAACCAAAGGTGTCACCACACATTGTCAAATGTCCCCTGGGGGACAAAATTATCCCCCGTTGAAAACCACATATATATTCATTTGTTAAACAAATAAATTTGGGTATCTCCTATGTGCTAGACCCTGTTCTGGACACTGGGGATCCAAGTAAACCCAAAGTCTGCCTGCCCTTGTAGAACTTATATACTAGTGTGGTAGAAAGATGGTAAACCACTACATGATATTAGATGGTGGTAAGTGCTTTGAAGAAAAAGCTGTCTGTGGGAGAGAGAAACGGGCTGCTATTTTAGCTAGATTGGTTAAGGAGGCCCTTCCAATGAGAAGAGACCTGAACGAAGTGAGGGAATGAGGCATATAGGTATTTGTGGGAATAATGTTCCTGGTAAAGAGAACAAACAGCAAATACAACAGAGAAATACCACCCACAAACACACACAGGGGCCCAGAATGATACTTGTTAGAGCAGAGAGTGGATTGGAACTGGTGGTGCTAGTCATCACAGGAAACATTAGCTTTATAATCTTGCCACTCAGTGTGTGTATATATATTTATATATATATTAGAGGCCCAGTGCATGAATTCATGCATGGGTGGGGTCCGGCCAGTCTGGCCAGCGGGGGAGGACATGGGTGGTTGGCTGGCCTGCCTGCTGGTCGAACTCCTGGTCGAGGACAATTTGCATATTAGCCTTTTATTATATAGGATTATATAGGATATACACTGAGTGGCCAGATTATTATGCGTTCAGAGATCATAATAATCTGGCCACTCAGTGTATATGTATGTTTTTGTTGTTGTTTTTATGTGCCTGAGGCATGAAGCAGCTCTGGCCACCAACACAGGCATCAAGCTAGGATGAACTAAGAACTGTACCTCTGCTTTGCCCCTGACTGATATAAGAGCAACACCACCAAACAGTTGTCTCCTTGCCCCTTTCCTGGGGGCTCAGTGTATATGTTTTAATAGATAAAAGCATGGCTCTGTACACTGAAAGGTTGCAAGTTCAAGTCCCAGTCCAGGCACATACCCATGTTGCAGGTTTGATCCCAGTTGAGGTGTACACAGGAGGCAGCTGATCGATGTTTCTCTTTTCCCCTCTCCCTCTCTCTCTAAAAATTAATAAAGACATATTTTTTAAAAGTACATATACATGTTACTAGCTTGATTTTTTTTAATGTTAAATGTATAAATGTAATCATGTATTTAGAAGAAAATATAGCAATATTATAATTCTGGGTCATAGGAATATGGACATTTGTTATGTTATCTTTTGTACTAGTTTGTATTGTTAAGATCTCTTAAACTAAAAGTAAAAATAGCAAAGAAGCCATCATTGATCACCCACTGCTTATTTTATTGCACCCAAACTTCCTTTTTTTTTTTTTTTTCCAAATATATTTTATTGATTTTTTACAGAGAGGAAGGGAGAGGGAGAGAGATAGAGAGTAAGAAACATCGATGAGAGAGAAACATTGATCAGCTGCCTCCTGCACACTCCCTACTGGGATGTGCCCGCAACCAAGGTACATGCCCTTGACCAGAATCAAACCCGGGACTCTTTGGTCTGCAGACCAACTCTCTATCTGCTGAGCCAAACCCATTAGGGCGCGCCCAAACTTTTTAGCCTTTTTAGGCTCTCTGTGTTCTCATCCCAGTCCATCCATCTGTTCAGCCTTGTCTTCCACACGTAAGCCAAACCAAATGTCACTTGCTCTCCGAACATATTCCTCATTTCTCTGCCTCTATACAAATGCTCATTTTTTTCTCTTGCCTAAAGCTTCTCTAACCTGTCTTACTGTCAAAATCCTCCCCATTCTTCAAGGCCTAACTCAATTACTCCCATTCTCTTACTTTTTTTTTTTTTTAGCTTCTCTGCTTTCATCCCAGTGAATGACTTTCCCTAGCATGTGGTATTCCTGTATGATTTTATATTTTATCATTTATTATGATTTGTATATTTTTTTCCTTCCCTAGTCATACCTAATATGGAGTAGGGACAATATTTTTATCACCAATGTGACTTAGCAAGGCATGCAAATATTTATCAAATGAAGGCAAGTTCATTATATAACTTGATTTGTTCCTTTCTGAATAGTTCAGACAGGGTTCTATCAATTTATATAACAAGTCACATCACCGTCATAAAATAGCTCTCTCATATAAACAATCTCAGTGCATATTTCCTCATCAGTTTATAATAGGAGGAGCACAAAATAGTGTCAGAAGGCTTGATTTCAAGCCACTTTCAGCGGTCGCCAACCTTTTGGACCTCAGACCACCAGTGGTCCATGGACCACCAGTTGGTGACCGCTGAAATGACCTCCCAAAAGTTATAGAACTCACTGGACTCTGATTTTTCTCATCTTTAAAATAGGATAGTAATTAGAGGACTGAATAAAAAAATGTATTTTTTAAGTACTAGTCTAGCATATAATACATGTAAGATTACTTTTTGTTCATACTTCCCGCTGGGTTTTTTTCTCATATATAATATAAATACAAGTTAAAAAGTTGTTATACTAGATCAGCAGGTTCATATGGGAGCTCTGTTTTTAATTTTTGAAGAACCTCCGTACTGTATTCTGCAGTGGCTATACCAATTTACATTCCCACCAACTGTGCTCAAGGGTTCCCTCTTCTCCACATTTTCGCCAACACTTGTTACATCTCGTCTTTTTTTTTTTTTTTTTTTTTAATTTTTGTATTGATTTCAGAGAGGAAGGAAGAGGTAGAGAGAGATAGAAACATCCATGATGAGAGAGAATCATGGATTGGCTGCCTCCTGCAAGTCCCCCACTGGGGATCGAGCCCACAACCGGGGCATATGCCTTGACCAGAATTGAACCTGGGACCCTTCAGTTCGCAGGCTGACGCTATATCCGCTGAGCCAAACCGGCTAGGGCACGTCTTGTCTTTTTGATAATAGCCATTCTAAAAGTTATGCGGTAATATCTTATTGTGGTTTTAATTTCCATTTTCCTGATGATTAGTGATGTTAAGCACCTTTTCATGTACCTGTTATCCATTTGTACTAGTATATCTTCTTTGGAAAAATATCTATTCAGCTCCTCTGCCCATTTATAAAAATTTTTAATTGAATTTATTTGGGTGTCTTTGGTTAATAAAAATAAATAGTTTTCAGGGGTACAATTCTATGATACATAGTCTGTATATTGTACTGTGTGTTCAAGCCCCAAGTCAAGTCTCCTTCCATCACCATTTATCCTCCCTTACCCTCTTCTGCCTCCCCCCCCTTTTCCTCTGGTAACCGCCATACTGTTGTTTATGTCTATGAGTTTTGTTGTTGCATGTTTTTGTGTGTGTGTGTATGTGAGGTCTTTTTGTTGTTTAATCCTTTCACCTTTTTCACCCATACTGTTTTGATTACTATGGCCTTATAGTATAGTTTGATACCAGGTAGCATGATTCCCCTGATTTTGTTCTTCTTTCTCAAGATTGCTGTGGCTATTCGGGTTCTTTTATGGTTCCATATAAATTTTTGGAATATTTGTTCTAGTTCTGTGAAATACACTTGCTAGCAATTGTGTTGAATCTATAGATTGCTTTGGGTAGTATGAACATTTTATATATGCTTCCACTTATTTGTATCTTCTTCAGTTTCTTTTTCAGTGTCTTATAATTTTCCAAGTACAGGTCTTTTACATTTTTGGTTAAATTATACCTAGGTATTTTTTCTTTTTTTGATGCAATTATAAATGGGATTGTTCTCTTAGTTTCTCTTTCTGATACTTCATTATTGGTGAATAAAAATGCAACTGATTTCTAGATATTAATTTAGTATCCTGCTACTTTACTGAATTCATTGATCAGTTCTAGTAGTTTTTTGGTGGAATATATAGGTTTCTCTGCAAATAGCGACAATTTTCTTTCTTTCTTTTTACTTTTGCCCATTTTTAATTTTTATTTCTTTAACTTTATATTTATTGTTGCAAGTGTTTCAGATGTTCCCCATTCCTCCCTCCTCCCCCCGTGCATTTTTAAATTAGATTACTTGGTTTTTTCACTTTTGAGTTGTATGAATTCTGTATATATCTTGGGTGTTAACCCCTTATCAGATACATGTTTTACAAGTATTTTCTCCCATTTAGCAGGTTGCCTTTTCATTTTGTTGATGGTTTTCTTTGCTACATAAAGCAGTTTTTCTTTGAGCTTTTTTATATTTTAGAGTTCTTGGTAAATTTTATTTGAGAAAAGGAGGTCTGTATCTTTTTTGTTAATCCTCACTGGAAGACATTTTTCCATTGATTTTTAGAGAGAGTGGAAGAGAGAGAAAAACAGAGAGAAACATCGATGTGTGAGAGAAACACATCTTTTGGTTGCCTCCTGCATGTGCCCTGACCAGGGTCCGGGACAGAAAGGAGTGTGCAACCAACGAACATGCCCTTGATTGGAATCGAACCTGGAACCCTTTGGTCTGCAGGCTGATGCTCTATCCACTGAGCAAAACTGGCTAGGGTGGGGTCCGTATTTTAAAAGCAAATTAGACTAGGTAATTCCTTTCAACTTTAAAATGCTATGTTTTTGTGTTTATTATTCTGAGCGAGTTCTCTTATAAAAAAAAACTAGAGGCCCGGTGCACGAATTTGTGCACCAGTGGGGTCCCTCGGCCTGGCCTGCGGGATCAAGCCAACACCAGCTCTCTGACATCCCCTGAGGGGTCCTGGATTACAAGAGGGCACAGGCCAGGCCGAGGGACCCCACCACTGCATGATTGGGGCTGAGGAGAGACACAGGAAGTTGGCCAGCTGGGGAGGGGCCGCGGGAGGGCTCCAGAGCTTGTCCAGCCCATCTTGCTCAGTCCCAATCAGCTGGACCCCAGCAGCAAGCTAACCTACTGGTCAGAGCAGCTGCCCCCTGGTGGTCAGTGCATGTCATAGCCACTGATCGACTGCTTAACTCTCTGCCCCTTGGTGGTCAGTGCACATCATAGCGAGTGGTTGAGTGACTTTAGCATATCATTAGCATATTATGCTTTGATTGACTGAACAGCCGACCTGTCAACCAGACACTTAGCATATTAGGCTTTTATTATATAGGATACTTGTCTTTTTATTTATTTTTTTTATAGCTCTCTTGCTATGAGCCCAGGTGAAGAAATCTTAACCTTATTACAGACATTACCATTTGATATCGCAGAGCTTAAGAAAGAAGAAGCTAATCTTCCCCCAGAAGATGGTAAGTAATGGGCCAGGAGAGAGCAGATGGGTTAGAAAAAATTAAAACATTCCACTAAGTCTTATAGGGTCCTTCCCTAAGAGAACCTTTCATGCGAATGTGGTATGGCAGTATCATGCTTTCTCCTTTCAGATGACCAGTGGTTAGATCTCTCACCAGATCAGTTGGACCAGCTACTGCAAGAAGCTGCTGGCAAAAAAGAGCCAGAAGAGCCCATTTCTAAGGAGAAGGAGCACTATGACTTAACTCAAGTCTCAAAGAGCATGAAAGCTTTCATGTCCAAAGTCTCCACGCACAAAGGAGCAGAGCTGCCTCGGTAATCTGTGTTAAAGCATATACCTAAATAGTCATAACCAAGATGTTGAAGTCAGCCCTCACTGCCAAGTGCACACTTTTATTTTTTAAAGTAAATGATTTGTAATGCTTTGTTTCTCTGTTTTGGTGTCCAGTAGCATAACTTATTTATCTAGAGTCAGATTTCTAGTAGTCTTATCCTTTGCAATCCTTGAAGTAAGTTAGAGAGACCACTCAACAGGTCTAAAAGCCACCATCTCAGAGCTGTTCAGGGCCACTGTGCACTTTACCCTTCGACTTTTACTCAGAATCTTATGGGCTCTTCTCATCCAACTCTCAGCAAGCTTAGACTTCTCATCTCCCACCTGCAAGCATATTGGAAGCTTCAAACTCAAAAGAGTGGGGAGAAATAATAGAAGAATTGGGAAGTTATATTTGGCAAGTAATGGGGAAAAAAGGTAGATGGAATTGTTAAGTGCACAGCAAAAATATCTTTATCAGTGTTGATGCTGTGGAGCTCATGAAATGATTACAATTTATGTTCAATATTCTCTCTTCAAAACAGCAGGGGTAAAGGAAAGTTTGTTCTTAATAATTTTTAAAAATTTGGTTCTTAAAGAGAACTTTTTTTGGCTTATGTTAGCTATATCTTGTAGGAGTTTGAAAAGGGTGGGTAGATCCTTAAATGAACTTAAGTTAAATGTGCATAAACAAAGTGCAATTTTTACTTTGATTTTATCAGTATTTCCCATTTCTGTTGCCCTGCAAGACCAGTAAGTATAAGGATTTTTAAAATTTAAACTACTGCCCAGCTGGTGTAGCTCAGTAGGTTGAGCATCAGCGCAGGTACCAGAAGATGACTAGTTTGATTCCTGGTCAGGGCACATGCCCAGGTTGTGGGCTCAATCCCCAGTAGGGGGTGTGCAGGAGGCAGCCGATCAATGATTTTTCTCTCATCATTGATTTTTCTATCTCTCGCTCCCTCTCCCTTCTTCTCTGAAATCAATTATATATATATATATATATATATATATATATATATATATATATATATATATATTAAAAAATATATTTCAGCCTTGGCTGGTTTGGCTCAGTGGCTAGAGTGTCAGCCTGCAGACTGAAGGGTCCCGGGTTTGATTCCGGTTGGGGGCACATGCCTGGGTTGCAGGCCCAGTCCCAGACCTATAGGAGGTAGCCAATTGATGATTCTCTCTCATCATTGATATTTCTATTTTCTCTCTCTCCTGATTCTCTATCATCATTGATGTTTCTATCTCTCCCCTCTCCCTTCTTCTCTGAAATCAATAAAAATATATTTATATATTTTTTAGATAAATAAAATTTAAACTACCAGTTTTCCTTGTTGCACCTCTTTTGAGGTTATATCTCTAGTAGTGTTCCTAAGAATGGGACTTGAGAAAAAGTTTCAAAGAGTTATGTTCTAAGATAAATTGTTTTCTTCCTTTAATTTTGCAGAGACCCTTCTGAAACTCCAATCACTTTTGATGCAGATTCTTTTCTTAATTACTTTGATAAGATTTTAGGTAAGTTACAGTGTGATGTTGTTTTCATTTTGAAACTGTAGGTAGTATGGGTGGGCAGTGGAGCATTAGATCTCTCGGAAGACTAAACAATGCTTTCTCTTCATAATTTTGAGTTGCTTTCCTGCCGTCTTGAATGACTCTGCAGAGGATGTTTAGCTCAGTGCTTAACATAGTAGTTGCTTTTAAATTACTAGAGGCCCAATGCACGGTATTCGTGCAAGGGGCTTGGCCCATCACCCGGCTGCCTCGCAGCCACACCCCCGGTCGTTCAGGAAGGTCGTTCTGCCATCTGGTCTAATTAGCATATTAGCTCTTGATTATATAGGATTTGTTGAATGAGTGAATGCTGTGTGTTAGAGTTTACCTTGGCTTCCATATTACATTATTTTTTCTCTTATAATTACTGCACTTACACACTAATAATAGACCAAGAGCCCAATAAGAGAAATCAACAATGGATATAAAAAGGCATAGCCTTGAAGAAGAAATATAGTTAATAAATATTTGAAAGTAGTTAACTGTTTCTAGTATGCAAGTAAATACACAGTAAAAATAAGAGATTATTTTTTTTGCCCATCATAGATTGGCAAAAATTTAAAAGAATGATGATAACCAGTTTTCTCAGGGGTTAGAGAAATGAGCACTGTTCAAAAGTGGGGGGCAAAGTGTCAGTCATCTTTTCTCAGGGCAGTTTGGTACTCTAGAGTGTTTATAACCTTTGACTTAGCAATTTCGATTCCAGGAATTTACTCTATGAAAAAGATATATGTGCTAAGATGACAATTGCAGCATTGTAGTAGCAGAAAAATTGTAATATCCTAAATGTCTATCAAGAGGAAATGGTTAAATAAATTATAGTACAGTTGACCCTTGAACAACATGGGACTAAACCACATGGGTCCAGTTACACATAAATACTGTAAATGTATTTTCTCTGCCTTATGATTTTGTTAACACTTTTTTCTAGCTTACTTTATTATAAGAATACAGTATATAATACATATAACATACAAAATATATGTTAATCAACTGTGTATGTTATCAGCAAGGCTTCTGGTCAATAGTAGGCTATTAGTAATATTTTTGGGAAGTCGAAAGTTTTATGCATTATTCAAGGGTCAACTGTATACCCTATTAGGAAATATTTAATAATGAGGACAGAGCTGCATGGATAAAGGTCTGGATATCCACCAAACTGTTAGGAGATGCCTAACTCAAGGAAGAGAGTGAAATGTGAGGCGGTAATTCTGAGCATCCCATCTGCATGCCCCTAGCCTGCTGAGACAGTAATTATGTATGGCTTGAATGTTCACGTCAAAATGTATTTATGCAGCCCCACTGGTGTAGTTCATTGGTTGAGTAAGCATTGACCTGTGAACCAAGAGGTCACAGTTCAATTCCTGGTCAGGGCACATGCCTGGGTTATAGGCTCGATCCCCAGTAGAGGGCATGCAAGAGGCAGCTGATCAGTGATTCTCTCTTATTGATGTTTCTTTCTCTCTCCTCTCTGAAATTAATAAAAATATATTTTTAAAAATATATTCATGCATATCATAGCTTTTAAATTTTATAGTGAACTAATTCACTTAATAAAGAGTTGAATCTTTCAGTTCAGCTTATGTACTTTTCTGCAAATACCTGCCAGCAGTACCATTTTCTGGAAGTGATTTTTGTGAAGGAGTTTGCCTGTGTATATTGGTTCTTTTCTGCAAATAATATTCTAAGTCTTTTGAAAGGTGTAATCATTCAAAAAATTTTTTACCAAGTGGCATTTTCTGTGTTGGGGTGTAGGACCAAGGCCTCCCGAATCGGACTCTGATGACCAGGATGAGGAAGACTTTGAATGTTTAGAAAGTGATGATGACTTGGATTTTGAAACACAGGAGCCCGGGGAAGAAGCATCTGTAAAAGGAACACTTGATGATCTCAAGTCATACATGGCCCAGATGGACCGGGAACTGGCACATACCAGCATTGGCAAAAGTTTCGCCACCCAGAAGCAAATGGTATGTGTGTGTTAAACTTCTTTCCCTTTCTGAGTCTATTACAAAGGATAGCTAAAAACATATTTTATCTTGTGGGTTTTTTCTTGTGATAAATTTGATTTTTTTATTTGAAGTAAGAAAGAATACTAATTTTTCCTAACTCTGGTTGGATGATGGATTATTAACTTTGTTTTCCTAAAATAAGCTTAATTATATTACTCTGTTATCTATCAGGATTTGAAATAATGTCATGTGATGTGTTAAAATTAGTATGTGATACTATGACTAAGAGCTTACATTGATTTTTTTTAAAAGAAGAAATGTCTCTATATACCCAAATATTTTTCAAGTCTTAATAGTATTTGATTTGTAAGTTTCCCTAATTTAGAGCCAAATGTAGAATTCATCTCCCATTTGTGTTTTGATCCTATTGATTATAAAAGCACTAACACTAGACAAAGAGGCATCTCACGGATGAATGTTTGAAATCCATCTCTGCCATCCACTGTGACTATCCACTAACAAATAATCCTCATGTCTTAGAACCAAATGAGACAACAGTAAAACCCATAATGGACCTTAATTAATGTTATTCCTTTGCTTTGATCATCTAAACCACATTTAAAATTATAGCCATTTTTAATACTGCCAAAACCTAATAGAAACCATACATTAGATTTATCTAAAGCAGTGTTTCTTAAGTGGTAGTGTGAATATGAGCCACCTAACCATATTAAAATATAGATTCTGGTTAAGTATGTCTGAGGGGTGGCCTCAAATTTTACGTTTCTAAAAAGCGCTGAAGCGATGCACATGGACCACTTTGAGTAGGTCAAGTTGCATCTTTCAAATCCTTTCCCCAACCTGTGAAATCAGAGGCTCGAGTAACAATTCAGAATCTTTGTGGTTCAGCTCCAAAAGGCATCAGGTTTTTACTTTGCTTTTTCATTGGGAAAAAGAAATGAAAGTTTAGTTTCTTTTACTTAGAAAAAAATTTAGATTCTTTTAAAAAATGTTTTTATGTTTATTTCTTAAAAACTGTTAGGCACCGTATAAATGTACGTCTTTACCCTGGTTCTCTCCCTTAGGCTATTTCAAAATAGGGAAGGAAGTCATTCAATTTGTACTTTTACTAGAAAGAAGTGTATTATAATCTTTGGAACGAAATTTTAATATATGTGTTAAATTAGTTTATTAGACTTCGTTTTTACTTTCTATTAAGAATAATTTGGAATTCAATTTTACATCGTTGGTTAGCCTTGCATTGTAACTACCACAACCTATTGACATACTATCCCATGATTTTCTCTCTCCATGAATAAGGAATCTGTAGCCCAGACTATCAATAGCAATTCAGATGAGGAAGATTCTGGTGCAGGAGAATCTGTTATGACACCAGTGGATGTAGACCTAAACCTGGTTTCCAATATATTGGAATCGTATAGTTCCCAAGCTGGACTGGCCGGACCTGCTTCCAACCTCTTACAAAGCATGGGAGTGCGCCTGCCCGACAACGCTGATCCCAGCCAGCCCCACAAGTAAGCCAGCGAAAGATTAACCAGCACATCTAGCCCGTCGTTTCTCTTTTTAAATAAATATTGAACCTGAGTGTGCTCCTTTCTAGAGTACTCATTTAGTAAAATATATTTCTTCAGCCCTAACTGCTTTGGCTCAGTGGATAGAGCGTCAGCCCCCCCCCCCCACCCCCCCCCGCAACTGAAGAGTCCCTGGTTTGAGTCTGGTCAAGGGCATGTACCTTGGTTGCGGGCACATCCCCAATAGGGGGCGTGCAGGAGGCAGCTGATCGATGTTTCTCTCTCATCGATATTTCTGGTTCTCTATCCCTCTCCCTTCCTCTCTATAAAATAAAAAAAAAAAAGTATATTTAAAAAAAATTTTTTCTTCATTACAAGTTTCACAGGTTGACTTTTCCTCAAATGTTGCCCTCTCTGCCAGGGTCTTTGTGATTTCCAAGAGGCCGCACAGGTTTTGAAGTCAGAAGAAGAGATTACATATGCCATGTTTAGAACATTGTTTATTTTTATTGAGGACTAAATGGGTAGAGAAAGGAAGGTAGTCAAAAATAAGGAATGAATGAGTTGCTTTTTTATTCCAGTTACCAGGAATGACCTTGAGCCAGGCTCACTCTGGTGACAAATACACTGATTTTAATGTTTAACTTGTTTTTACTATTCTACTTCATAAACCCAGTGAGTCCTTTTTATCCTTAGCACCTTCATCATTAATTGCCACATAAATATTCTCTAGCCAGGTAAGCCCTGTACCAAAGTTCCTTTTATTTATGTCAATTGCAATATCCTAACCTTGTCCTCTTTTGCCTCAACTTTCAGATATCCTTGGAGTTCTGAAAAGCAAAGCTCTCTTTCCACTCATTGCTAGGAAACAAAGTTCAATGGTGCAGCTTCTCCTGTTAGCCACTCTCATCTTTTCTTTTCCAAAACAACACATTAATCCAAAAGCAAACAGTTACTCCATGGTAAATTTGAGAAACACGCACCCTCCCCTTTTTATCCTGTATTTTCAGACTAGGGATGTGTACACATGTGCTCACAAACACACCCACATAGAGATAGAAAAGATTGGGAGATGGTAATACACATGGACCCTGAACTGTTTTCTTCTGACTGCAAGATATGGGGAAATCTCGGGACCTCTTTTTCGAGAGTGCTTTTCCCCTCTACCTGCGGGTTCAGCTCAGGTCAGAGCAGGCTGCCAATCTAGCAGGACAATCTCATTTAATTCCTCAGCATTTCCTGATGAAGGTACTTTGATTTCCAAAGCAATGATGGTTTGCAATGTGACAGCAATGGCTTTTTGGTTTCAATAGGCAATTCAGTGCTTCAACTTTTCTAGTTCTAGAAGCGATTTTTCTTAGTCCTATGGAACTTTGATGTATGCATAATCTTCGGTTTTTTGGCACTCATGTATTTAATCATGTTAGTCCCTGACATCATCTGAGGATACAGGTCTTTCCCCAGACATCCATTCTTCTTTTCAAACTGGCCTCCGACAGTGTTTGTTTCTTCTGCACATTGCTTCAATTGTTCCAAAGACTTGGAACCTGGACTTTACACTTGTCACACTAATACAGAGATTCCTTTTCTCCCACCCCCTCCAAATTCTCACTTTCTGCACTTTCCTCTCTTCATAAGACAGAAAAATACATTTAAACAGGGGTATATAAACTTTTTATTTCCTCCAGATAAATTCTTCTCCCCTATGACAAGGTATAAAATGGCATATATGAATGTTGAGAATTCCTAAATTTAGTTTATCCCATAAAACTCAAGAAATGGTTCATCCTCACTAATCCCTTAGTTTAAGTTACAACACTTACTGGATATGCAAATAGCAGCAACCATTTTACACTTAGGGAAACAGGTATGGCAAAGTGATAATCACTGCCTTATGTTACAAACTGAGCAAGTAACAGCAAAAAAAAAAAAGAATGACTGCCTTGCGCCCCACTGGGATGCAGTTACCTCAACAGAACCTCACTGCACCTGATTTAGTACAGAGGACCCTGCAGAAGACCTTAGCTCCCACCTTCCGCATCCCTTCAGGTGACTTAAAGAAACAGGACTTCTATCGAACTACCATGAACAAAATGATTACCTGTACATGATTTCAAAATGTTAAGTTGTGCTATTTGTCTTAATTCTATGAGGATAAAAAGTAATTAAGTGGGTTGAGATTGGCTACATATTTTCAATGCTCAGATAAAAGTTTTAACCAAAATTACACCAGGCACATTTTGGCAGTTAGATACAAACCCAGCATTAACAAGCCACATGCCAAAAGATGTTTACTCCCAAGGCCTCAGAGAAAATGGGTAAACAAGGGCCCACATCTCAAATAAAGCTTCAATTTCCCTCTGACTTTGACAACTGCCATCTCATTCGTTTTCTCACGCTGGCATTTTTGGTTGCCTAGGAGTAGGAACTTTTCATTAACTGCTGGTAGAGTTGTCTTGCTGTAGGCTCACCTTCTCTGCCTTAATATGAATTTGGTTGGATATGGCCTTTTGTCACCTCCCCCTTTTCAACAGATCTTTGATGTGTCCCCTTCCCCCCGGGATACTGAGGAGGGACCTAGGTGATCTGAGCTAAGCAGGCAGGGAGGGGCAGGTCAGTTTTTCCACCCACTCCGTAATCAGTTGGTGGGCGATGGCTAACTTAGGGGGCAACCAGAAAGGGAAAGTCCCATCCTGTTGCTGAGCATATGGGTGGTTTCTCTTCAGGGCTGTGACCACCTCATCATGACTAAACCAGGCAGCTGCTTCTAGTTCTTTCAAGTTCACCTGGATCTGAAAGACATAAGGAAAAACAGAATGTAAGATTGGGAGCTACAAAAGTTAGAATTCTATGGCCAAAGGTGAGGAAACAGTTCTAGAACTGAGCAATCTTAGAAGATAATACCTGGGAACAAATCAATTCTAGATATTGCCCAGAAGCAAAAGAGGCATACGTAAGAGACAAGAGTTAAATATATTTTTAATAGTAAAAACCTAGAAGTACAAATACTAAAATATTAAGAGTGGTTAGCATAGAGGGGTAAATTATGAATAATACTTGTTTTGCTTTGTGCCTCTATTGCTTATATAAACATACAAATGTTTCTCTTCTTTAAAAGGTAAAGGTTAATTAATGATAATCAAAATCATTGTATCTTCTTTGCAAGGAGCAAAGTAGTATAAACTGAATCCACAGGAAGCTGAGGCAGATTAGATAGTATTCATTCCATAGAAACCAAAACACAATAGACAGACTGGTAGATAAGGGACCACAATGCCATCTGTAAGGGATGCTATAGAAGATTAGGTTGGATAAGACAATATCTAAGTCCCTTTCAACCAGAAGTTCCTATAATCATTATGTAATTGATAATAATTATTAATAAGTATCAGTGTTCAACATCCTGACTGACTTGAGAGTAAGATTTGAAATCAACAATTAAATTTGATATATGATGTGCCTAATCTATGCGAGATGCTTTGTTAAGTCCTGATGATGAAAGGTAAGTTGTCTCGTGATTGAGATATGTACAAGGAAGAATGATGACCATGTTGGCACTACCAGTTTTTGTGGTGATTCTTTTCTTTACGAGATTGAAAATTCCTTAAGGATATAAATCATTTCTTACACACCTTTGTACAATCTAGACAATGTTGGACTAGACAGATGCTTAGTAAGTACCTACTGACAGGCTTAGATGAGGCAAAGGAAATATCAGAGCATGAGGGAGGCAGCACTTACCTCTGTCTGCCCTGGTTTCACAATTGCATGACAAGCAATCATGAGTGAGCTATTGGGAAAGGGCCAGTGCTGGGATGCAGAGTACTGCAGTCTTTCCACCTCCAGTCCCACCTCTTCTGCAACTTCTCGCTGGACAGCCTCTTCCAGAGTTTCACCTACAAGCACTCAGATTAATTCAGGACAGCCCTGCAGCAGGAGGGGTGATACAGATGCCCATTTGTGAAAGAGCGCAAAACTGGCTCCAAAGCTTCAATGAAAATACTCTTGGGAGAGCCTGAAATCTCTGAGTCTCTTCAACAATAGGAAGCAAGTCTAGAGTTGGGTGTTGAACTGCAATACTTAAACCTACTAGGGTAGTTGTATACAAAATAAGAGTGGCAGTGGGAGTGGTTACTGCTGTTGTCAGTTTTAATATTCTAATGTGAATATTACCATTTGCGAATTTTACCCCAATAGACTGAGAAAACACACCTATAAATAAATATTAAATATAGTTAATATTATGCATGCTGAAATATTTAGGGAGAAGTATAATAACGTCTGCAATCTGTGCATCAAGAAATAAGGAGGATTAATGGAAAGAGGAATGGATGGACAGATATGTGATAAAGTATGTATAAGAAATTATAGAATCTAGGTGGTGAGTGTATGGGTTTTCACTGTGTAGTTCTTTCAACTATGCTGCATGTTTCAAAGTTTGCCTGTAAAATATTGGAAAATGATAATGGCGTTTTCTTGACATGACAGGGAAGAAGGTGCTTGAGGCTCCAAGCACTATGACAGCAACACAGAGAAATAACTACTATTGATATGCTGTCATGTCTCTAAACTCCTTACCTATGTCACAGAAACCCGCCAGGGCAGAGTACATTCCCTTGGGAAAGGAACTCTGGCGGGCAAGCAGGCATCGAGTCCCATCTGACACCAGAGTGATCACCACAGGAGCCATCTAGGAAAAGGGGATGGCAACTTAAAATAGTCGGGTTATGGAGCCTGTAAGTAGGACGAAGGAATGAATCACTAAGGAAAGCCTTGAATAGTACAGGCTCCCATCCCCAGGACAGAGCCGTGTAGAGCTTCTTGAATTACCGTCCCTCGAAAGCAGTTCTTACCTGCGGATAATAAATGATCTTATTGGAAGGGCACACACGCTTGCTGCCAGCCACATTCTTTTTGGTGGGCTGCCCACTTCTGCTGCAGAACTGATGAGCATCATGCCAACGGAGGAGAGCCTGCGCCTAGGAATGTGAAGGTGGGCTTGGTTTCTTTTGAGAGAATGTGGGGCTCATCTAGGACAGTGCTGGGCAACTCAGAGGGAAATGCCAGTGCCTTTTCAGTTCCTCTATTTTAAATGGTTTATTAACTGTCTAAACTTTAAAATAAGAAAGCTATTGAACATATTCCTCCATCATCTGAAACATGAATAAAAGAAAGTGTAGTTCAAGTATATTATGAATTATTTTAAAAATATGTAATATGTAAAGTATTAAACACCCCATGTACTTATGACCCAGCTTAAAAATAAAACCGTTCCAATATGAAACATTCCAACATGTATTCCCCCTCGATAAAGTTTGAATGTTTTTGCAAATAAAAAATGTTTAGAGATAACACTAAATTAGACGGATAATCAAAAGCACTTTAGCAAGTGAAGTGTAAAGCTGTGAGGATGAGTCAAAGCAATAAAAAATAATTTCTCATAGGAAAAACATGCTGTGGGTCATTGAACTTGTTTAGAAGGTTGATAGATGCCACAGATCGGCATGTCCTTAGGGAAAAAGTGTTCCTGATAGCAATCCTGCCAAAAACAAGGGCAAAAGAAAGAGGAACAAGCACTTTCCCACAGCACATTGTCCTGCCACGGTTTGTAGGAAGAACGAGAATCTGCAAAAGAAATCGAGCGTAGCTCTTGCCTGTGTTACATGTGCATGCATTTGCCCTTATGCACTGCTTTACTGTTTCCTAGGAACTAAGGAATCAGAACCTACCGTGGACAGCAAGGAGGCATCCTTCACATTCAGCCGATAGAGAGCCTTCCGCAACTCAATGAAAGACCCCTTGAGCTCTGTCTCCATTTCAGGTTTCTGTAAGGAAGCTAGGAAGTTAGAAAAGAGAATGAAATGAAACAACTGTCAAACTGCCTTGGGGTCCCTCCTCAAGTATATCCTGTTAGAACAGTGTTTCCCAAACTCACCTAATAAGACTCAACTAGGAAAAATAAAAAATATACAGATGCTCAGCCCTGGCTGGGTAGCTCACTTGGTTAGAGCATTGTCCCCAATACACCAAGGTTTCAGGTCCAATCCCTGGTCAGGGCACATACAAGAATCAACCAATGAATGCATAAATAAATGGGACAACAAATCAATGTTTCTCTGTAAAATCAATATATAGTGTGTCCCAAAAAAAGTATATACACTTTAACAGCTGATAGTTCACATTTTGAAAATGAAATATCTACATTAATAAAAGAGTAAGATGCAAATTGACCATACCTTTGTGACACCCACCAGCCAATCAGGAGTGAGTATGCAAATTAACCCAACAAAGATGGTGGGTTATTTGCAGGGGCAGAGTGGCCAGGGGCGGGACGCTTGTATTTTTTTATTTTTTATTTTTTTTAAAATATATTTTATTGATTTTTCACAGAGAGGCAGGGAGAGGGACAGAGAGTTAGAAACATCGATGAGAGAGAAACATCGATCAGCTGCCTCCTGCACACTCCCCACTGGTTATGTGCCTGCAACCAAGGTAGATGCCCTTGATCGGAATCGAACCTGGGACCCCTCAGTCCACAGGCTGACACTCTATCCACTGAGCCAAACTGGTCAGGGTGGGACGCTTATATTTTAATAAACACTGCCTTTATAATTATTCAAAGTGTGTCCCCCCAAAATGTATGCACACTTTGAATAATTATAAAGGCAGTGTTTATTAAAATACATTTCATTTTTTGCCCTAGCCAGTTTTGCTCAGTGGATAGAGCATCAGCCTGCAGACTGAAGGGTCCCAGGTTCGATTCTGGCCAAGGGCACATGCCCGGGTTGCAGGCTCGATCCCCAGTGGAGGACATGCAGAAGATAGCTGATCAATGATTCTCATCATTGATGTTTCTAACTCTCTCTACCTCTTGCTTCCTCTCTGAAATTAATAAAGAAAAAAATACACTTCATTTTCAAAATGTGATAGAAATTAGCTGTTAAATTGTGTATACATTTTTTGGGGACATCCTTTATATACAGGCTCTCAAGCCCCCACATGGAGATTCTGAACAGCAGGTGAGTGAAGCCAGAAATGTTTAGTTTTTAACAAGTACCAGGTGATTCTCATATTCAGGCAAATTTGGGAAACAGTATAGTGCTATTTCACAAGATTGTCTTCAGGGCAATAAGAACATTTGGACTAGCCATACACTCTCCCTGGAGAAAAAGATGAAATGGGACCTCTAGACTCCTCTCTGAATGTCATTCAGCATCATTACATTTACATCCACACCCTGAAGAGAGAAGAAAGGCCTGATAGGAGCCATGAGCCTCCAGCAAACTGGTTCCCAAATGCAGGTCTGAGACCCAGAGCAACTTCAAGGTAACATGGTTATTTATTTGCATTGATAAGAGATACAAAGATGATGTCATAAATCTAAAATCCTTTCTTATGAAATATTTATGACATTAAATGTATAAAGGTACAGAGAATAATACAATGAACATCTTTGTACCCACCATCTACCCTAGTATTAAAATTCCTTTATTTTCTTTTAAATGATGATAGTAGATGGTAGTGTCATTTTTTTTTTCCCAGAGAGGAAGGGCAAAGGAGAAAGAGATAGAAACATCAATGAGAGAGAGTCATTGATTGGCTGCCTCCTGCATGCCCCACACTGGGGATCGAGCCACAACCCAAGCATGTGCCCTGACCAGGAATAGAACCATGACCTCCTGGTTCATAGGTCAATGCTCAACCACTGAGCCACGCCGGCCGGTAGTGTCTTTTTATGCTCGAATTTAAAATACAAAGTTAATAATATTTCTGTATTCCCAAATTTTTTTATTTTATTTTACTATCACGTAAAATCATAAGTCTGCAAATCACAGGGAAATACCCATTAGGAAAAATGTGTACCATTTATGGAAGAGGAGCTATTTAGACCTAGATCCAGAGCAAACCATGCTTCATGCTGTTTGGAGCATCCAACCAGCACAGAATCTTCTATTCTTTGTGTGTCCTGTCCACATTTATCCAGGAGCTTTTCCACCTCTAAGAAACAGGAGAAGCGGGGAAAACAAGAGCCTTGATTAAATCACCAGAGCCATCTTAAACTTACTGGAGAGCAGACACTTAAGCTTCAAGTAGGTACACCTGGCTTCCAGTCGCTGCCCTGCAGCTCAATAGCAACGTAAGCTTGGTCTAATCACTTAACTCAGTGGTTGGCAAACTGCGGCTCTCGAGCCACATGTGGCTCTTTGGCCCCTTGAGTTTTTAGCAAAGGCCAGCTTAGGAGTAACCTAATTAAGTTAATAACAATGTACCTACCTATATAGTTTAAGTTTAAAAAATTTGGCTCTCAAAAGAAATTTCAATCGTACTGTTGATATTTGGCTGTTGACTAATGAGTTTGCCGACCACTGACTTAACCTCTCTAAGCCTCCGTTTTCTCATCAGCAATCTGAGGAATTTAGACTATAAAAGGAATTCTTTCTGCGTAGCCCTGTATTATTCTATGATTGTATCGTGAAAGAGCATATCCTCTAGTTCAAAAGATTTGTGATAGTTAACTTATGGCAAAGGAAGAAAATGTGTCACATTTAAAATGGTAGAGACCAAATCAGTTCTATAACCTCAAAAGTAGATTATGCTGTTCTTGTGGACAAGAGTAGAATAGTCATCTGAGATCCTAGTATGTATAACATAAGTGCTGCATAAGGAGAAAACCTATCCTGTGCATGAACGATTCATATTTATTTGTTCATAATACAGCAGAACATTGCTACATCTCTAAATGTGCCTTCTGAGGCATCCTCATATTTTTCTGCAGCGCTGGAAACTACCTATCCAAGTCTCCAACATCCGACCCAAAGGCAATTCACTGGCAATGTATTTAGAAATTAGTCAGTGTATAGTGACATCATAGAAAACAGAAAGTATCTTGAAAGCCAAATCCCAATAGTTTAGATATCTCTAATTATATTAATTCACTATTAATTTTGACCCTTCTAGGAGAAATGAAGTCACAATGCAAATCCTGGCCAGTAAGACACTGTGCAATTCCATGGAGGCTGGAAATCACCAGTCCAAGGCAGGGTTGGCAAAATCTTTTAGGCTTTTGTCAACTCTGCTCTGCCATTATAATGCGAAAGCAGCCACAGACAACATTCTAGTATAAATGAATGAGTGTGGCTGTGGTCCAATGAAAATTTATTTACAAAATGTAAGGGGTTCCAATTTGGACAGCAGTTTAGCCAACCACTGGTTTAAGGCAGTAGTGGTTCATACCATCACTAAATAACAGTTTCCTGGGCAACACAGGTGTATATACTAAGTATTTAATTGGCAGAGGCCTTTGAAACAATCTGGACGCTAAACTTGGAGGATCCTTCTCAGGGATTCAATATGGACTGAATTCTGCTTAGTGGCCACAGGTTGGTCTACTCTACTGGTTCACTCTGGGCTTACCTAATAGGCAATGCTGGGGGGGCAGGTATTGATGTTCTGATTGCTGAAGCAAAGGAGCCAGGTTATGAAAGAGGTAAAATGCTCCCGTCTGCTGGGCTTTTCTACATGCATCATCGTCTTCCTTCAGTTCAAATAAATACCTGTATTTTGGGAAATAAAGCATTACAAAACCACATTTAGTTACGTGACAGCATTCATCTGTTCCTACATCCCTCTCCTACCACAGTTATTTATTTACACACTAAACTGCTCTTTAAAGGATTTGAGGTGGCTGCAGGCCATCAGTCCCTCCTTTGTCCTATTGTATACCTTGCCAATACTTCTGTGGTTGCACTTATGTTGTACTGTATGTTCATTTGTCTGTCTCCCCCGAAAGACTATGATCTCCTTAAGGGCAGGGTCTGCCTTACTTCTGTATCTCCAGTAATTATGGCTCAATTCCGTAAATACTTATTGAATTGAACTTCAAGGGTAATAAATATTTACTAAATTGAACCTCAAGGCACACTGCCAATATTACACTGTGAAGCAAGAATTTACATGCAGTGGATTGAGAGGAAAACAAGTACAGTGATAACACATCAACCACAGAACACCTAGAGATGCAAGCAGACTTTATTACTGCAGACAAAGAGTAAAAACATTATACCTTCAGTAACTCGCCTTCGATCTAGGGAAAATAAAGTGCAAATTTTATCTTCAATGCACAATGCATCCTTATTTCAAACATCAAATAGTTTCCAGGTGGACACCATTTGCTCCTTATCTTTACGGAAGGCAACAAGTGAGGCTATTACTTGTCTTATTTAGTAAGTGTAATATTTTCAGTAGCCAAAATAAAAATGGGGAAAAGAGAATCTATATATATATAAAAGGCTATTATGCTAAGTGTCTTTCCCTCCATCTGGGTAACAATGTCACATAGCAATGCCCTGCTTCCTCTCCCTAGTAACAACTAGCCTCCTTGCAGTTTCTTCGGCCCAGGAAGACGACTTGCTTTATAGCCAGGTGCAAACACTTTACACTGTAACCAAATGTCTGTGAAGCATTTTCCCGTGCCTCATCTCATTTGATCCTCACAGAAGTCCTGGAGTAGGTAGATAGGAGACTCGGTGAAATCCTATTTTCTTTTCATTAGCCAGAAAACAGAGATTTAGAAAGGTTAGAAATTTGAACCAATTGAAAAGAAGAAATGGTGGACCTTGAAAATGACTTCAGGTTTTCTCACTGTGCAGAATATAGTCAAACACTGCTGCAGTTAAAACATTTTACCCTTTATTCTCCCTGTGTGATCTACAGTAATCTGCTTCGTGTTGATATTTACTGCTGTGTTGGTGACAATTACCTGAAAGAGAAGTTAGTGTGCTTTACTGGGCTGGAAAAAGTTTAGCTAAATCAGAAAGCAGGTCTAATTAAGCAAGTTTGTTCTGTATCTATAAAAGGCTAAGTTGACTCATGCATGTGCAATACATATAAAGCTCTCGCACCAAATCGCATGCATGTGTTTCCATCTGTCATTGTCAATCATGAATTTGGTTGACACTTCTATTATAGAGAAAGGGTGAATAGCGATATTAAAATATTTCTTCTAATTCATTTCCTTTCAATGTGCACAAATTGGTGCACTGGGACACTAGTATTCTATAATTAGCTTCTATTATACAAGAAATCATACAGTGGCAAGGTCTATGCATTTCCAATAACTTCATTAAGGGTGGCCTTAGATTATCCTTTTAATAAGAGCCCTGAGAATCAGATCAATAATTCTATGATGTGGGGGTGCTGGGGAGGGGTAGGGACTGAATATGGATTCTCTTTCTGGGCCTTAGGGATATCCATTCTTGCCTGTTGAAAGCCCTAAAACAGACTCTTGGGTATATGGCATGTTTGTCACTTAATCAGGAAACGAGGTTCACATATATTTTCTGTAGGATCTTGTGAGCTTGTATAACCCTAGTAGGCAGAGTTGACTCAACATGAAAAACCACAAAGCAAAATGATAGACACACCCCAGCAACATCTTTAGAAACCGTTTTTGACTGTGTGATGAAAGGGCTTACAATGATCTCTTTATAGACAGAAGCAGAGGAAACCTGAGATTTTAATACTTGTGATATTTTTAAACTTAGTATGAGTGGCTGCAGCCTCCCAGGGCAAAGACTCAATGTATGTCAAAGGAGAGACATGTGCCACTCAGAAGTTCCCAAATAGAAACAATAGAACAAACACAGCTGCCTTCACAAAAGAACAGTATGAGTGGTACAACATGTGCTTTGCCCTAATGTCCCTAAAAAGAAAAACACCGAGGTTAAGGCCTTAAACCTGGGGCCTCATGGAACTAGAACTGAGGTCCAAAAGGTTCTTACAGTTTTCTTAATGAGAAACACTAAGTTTTAAAATTTATTTTCCCCATTTGGAAACCATAAAACTAAGAAAAAACTTAAACTGTTTTTTTTCTTACTATATAAGTAAGAAATAGTCATTTTATAAAAATCAGGAAATACAATCATCAATTTTTTCAAAAAAGGAAATCATTAAGAATCCCACCACTCAGATATAATACTGTTCACCATTTGGAATTCTCCAATCTATTTATTAATACTGTGTATCTATACATATTTAGGTCTATTTAGAATCAGACCTACTAATTTGTAGCCTTTTTTTCTTAAACATATTATCATTTTTACACTGTAATCCTTACTAATAGAAATTTATTCTTTTCTCATAATTTTTATTACTTTTTAATATATTTAATCATATCAACATACTCATTTTTTAGACTATTCAATAATTCTATCATTTCTTGAGAACTGCAAATAAACTAAATGCCCAACAATACTAAAACAAGTATTGCAATTTTGTTGCGTCCTCAGCCTTGCTCATGTAAGATGCTATGTTTCTGTGCCTTTTGTTTTGGACGGGCACTCATGCGTGGGAAGCAGTGTTTGTGAGTATTCCCTCCTGGGGAGTGTTGCGTTTGCTCCTGGCAGGTGCCCCCCGAGGTATCAGTCTAGGACTACTACTTATATTCATTTCGTCGGAAGGGATCTTTGGACCACACCATATCAATGGTGCAAATTTAAACCGCAAAATTCTATGAGAGTACCCTAGTGATTTCAGATTCATAGGTATCAAATTTGCCCAGGCTGAGACAAAGAAGTCATTTGTCATTTTCCTATACTGGTGTAGATTTCTTTTTTCTAGTCTACCTTCCACTGAAGTTTAGTTCTTTGGTGGTGGTGGGTACCAGGATTGGAGTTATTTACCTTATTTTCAGGAAACATCATGAACTATTATTCAGTATAGTTTTTAATTCCATCATATGGTTGTACCATAATTTAATTAATTCCTCCCTGTTTGTTCAGCCACTCAACAAGGCTTCAGTGCCAACTGTGTGCCAGGTTCTGTTTTGTGCACTAGGGGTTACCATAATGGAAAAGACTAAGTTCCTATCTTACTAGAACTTATATTTAAGTAAGTCAGGTATTTTAGATATTATTGGAAATTTAATTTATTTAGAATTTTTCCAAGTATAAATAATTTTCAGTGCCTTATATGCACATCTTAATCATCCTATCTAATAAAAGAGTAATATGCAAATTGACAGTACCTCCTCTACACCCACAAGCCACACCCAGTGGCCACACCCACCAGCCAATCAGGAGGGAATATGCAAATAAACCCAACCAAGATGGCTGCAGCCACAGAGAGCAGGAGGGAGGCTTGGGTTTCCCTGGCTTTGGAGGAAGCCAAGCTTACCGCCTGCCCTTGCCAGCCCAGGCTTCCACTCCAGGCTACAAAGTTTCAATTATAGAAGACAAATAAATCCCAACAGAAATGGCTGTTGCCACTGAGCGAGCAGAAGGCTTGGCTCCACTCCAGGCTACAAAGTTTCAATTGTAGAAGATAAATTCCAGATCCCAGGGCCTCTGCTTGGGTCACCAGGGGGTGTGGCCGGCCTGCAAACCATCACAGGCCTCTCGCCCAGGCCGCCCCACACCCCAAGGGAACCCCCACTCTGATCCGGGACACCCTTCAGGGCAAACCAGCTGGCCCCCACCCATGCACCAGGCCTCTATCCTATCTAATAAAAGAGTAATATGCAGATTGACCATCACACAAGATGGCTGCCCCCATGTGAACACAAGATGGCCACCACAAGATGGCCAGAAGGGGAGGGCAGTTGGGACGGACCAGGCCTACAAGGGAGGGCAGTTGGGGCAATCAGGCCAGCAGGGGAGAGCAGTTGGGAGGGACAAGGCCTGCTGGGGAGGGCAGTTAGGGGTGATCCGGCTGGCAGAGGAGGGAAGTTGGGGGTGACTGGGTCTGCAGGGAAGGGCAGTTGGGGGGGACCTCAGCCTACAGGGGAGAGCAGTTGGGGGCAAACAGGCTGGCAGGGGAGCAGTTAGGCATCAATCAAGCTGGCAGGGGAGTGGTTAGGGGGTGATCAGGCTGGCAGGCAGAAGCGTTAGGGGCAATCAGGAAGGCAAGCAGGAGAGCAGTTGGGAGCCAGCAGTCCTGGATTGTGAGGGGGCAGTCGGACATCCCTCGAGGGGTCCCAGATTGGAGAGGGTGCAGGCTGGGCTGAGGGACCCCTCCCCTCCACCCTGTGCACAAATTTTGTGCACCGGGCCTCTAGTATAATCATAATCCTCAATGTAGGATTTTGAGAATTTTATAATTTAATGGGCCAAAGATTGAGTAATCAGAGTTCAGGTTGGTTAACTCACCGGGTCTTAGTGACATAGGTTGACAGCAGCCTATAGCACCAAAAAGATTTTCTCCTGCAAGCAATTCCATAATACAGAGACATTGTCAGGTCCTTAGAGAAAAGAGGAGTTAAGAAAAAAAAAAAAAAAGATCATAGTATGCAATTTAAAATAATGAATCACCAAAAGGGTTATACTTTAAGCCAGAATAATGTCACTTTTTAAATATTAAGGAAAGAGAAACTGAATAGGAGTCAGATTATCTGGTTTCTAAATTGCATTTCTACCACTAACTAGCTATGGAATTTTAACTTTTCAATACCTTTTTCCTGATTTACAAAATTAAAACCTGTTCTGCCTCCTACTCTGTTGTTATGAGAATCAGCTAACTATCTATCCATGAGAAATGGGTGCTGTCCTTCCAGACTGGCGAATTGTTGCTGGGAGTAGCTGGGGAGCCAAGGCCTACATTTCTCTCCTCCCTTGCATATAAGCAGAGCCAAAACCAATGGAATGTGAGTGGCTGAAGCAGTTAAGAATTGGGGATGCCTTTTCCATTCTTTTTTTTCCCTTCTGCTTGGAAGATTCTAGAATGACACACTATTAGATCCTTGAATCATTACATGGGAAAAGCCACCTGTCAACCAAACCCCCCTCTCCCCGCTGCCCGCCAGCCTTGGACAATTTGTGAGTGAGAAATTAACTTCTACCATATTAAGCCACTGACATTTCAAAGTTTGTTACAGCAGCTAGCATGACTCTGATAGACCAAGGAAACATGGGAGGGTCTCCAGAGTAATGGAGCCACATTTCTCAGAATATGAAACAGGAGGGATCCTATAGATAATAAAAACATAAAAATCATGGCCATTAGGGAAATATTTCAAAAACCAGCAAAAGCCCTAGCTGGTTTTGCTCAATGGATAGAGCAAGTGTCAGCCTGCAGACTGAAGTGTCCTGGGTTTGATTCCAGTCAAGGGCACATGCCCAGATTTTGGGCTCGATCCCCAGTAGGGGGCATGCAGGAGGCAGCTGATCAATGATCAATGATTTCTCTTTCATCATTGACGTTTCTATCTCCCTCTTTCTTCCTCTCTGAAATCAGTGTGTGTGTGAGTGTGTGTGTGTGTGTGTGTGTGTGTGTGTATGTGTATGTATGTATGTGTGTGTGTGTGTATGTATGTCTATATATGTGTGTGTATGGCAGCAATACATGGATCTAAGATATTTTCTACTTTTTTGCATCTCATTGTGAGAGAAAAAATGCTCTATGTTAAGAATATACAATGAGGGGAAAAGAATAAATTCTATAGAAGGTGGTTCCTTTTAAATTGTATATCAGTAAGCATTTTATTTCCCATGAGAAGTACATTTCATATTAGCAATAAAAGAGGCAAGATGTTCCACTGAAATGAAAAAATCAGTACAGTTAAATAACCAACCACACTTAACTTTGCCCAAGGGAAACAAACTTTGACACGAAAGTACTGAAGAACAACTAAAGTTTAGGCCTACTTCTTGGTTACATAATTACAAAATGCTGATAACTAATCCTTGGGCAGTTTTGGCTAACTTTGTCCTGGACAAGGGTAAATTATATTTGGGAAATGACATTCAACAAAATATTTATTGAGTACTGACTTTATGCAAGGGCCGTTAAGGAATACAAAAAATGAACAGGATAAAATCCTGCCCTCAAGGGACTCTAGCAGAAGAGAGAAAACAAATAATTTCACAGAAGGCAATATGTGATATGTGGGTTACAACACACCCTAGGAAAGTGTTAAAGTGATCAGACTTGTGTTATTATTGGAAGAAATGTATTTAAAGTCAATATTTCTGTTTCATATACAGCTCTGAGAATGTAATAAACATTCCTTCCACCTAGAAATTCCACTTCTAGGAATTTTCCCTAAGAAGGAAAGGCTATGTATAGGAATGTTAACTGAAAATTGTGACAAAAAGGAAAAATACACAGCTGTTAAAATAACAGTGGAAGACTATACATGTAGTAAGAGGGGAATATATTCAGAATATATTAATTAAGAAAAGCAAGTACTTTTTGGTTGTTTTAGCCTCGTCTAATTAATTTATAAAGAAAAGGCATATACATATACATACCAGAATATATAAATTAGATACGTATTTACTTATACTTTTAAATATATTTTTATCGATTTCAGAAAGGAAGGGAGAGGGGGAGAGAGAAACATCAATGATAAGAGAGAATCATTGATTGGCTGCCTCCTGCACACCTCCCACTAGGGATGGAGCTCGCAACTCGGGCATGTGCCCTGACCGGGAATCAAACCATGACCTCCTGGTTCATAGGTCGACACTCAACCACTGAGCCACGCCAGACGACCTTTATTTATATTTTAAAAGTGACTATAAGTACACATACCAAATGGTTATCAGTGACTAATTTGGTAGAGTGGAATGAAGCTAGAAATTGAAAAGGGTACCTGTAATTTTTACTCTATACATTCCTGTACTTCAAAAAATTTAGCCAGTGTACATACTCCTTTACAATCAATTAAAGTATAATAAATAGTAATTCCTGGGACTAACGGCACAATGAGGCTATTTCCAAGCCACTGTTTCTAGTAAGTACCTCATCACATTCCCCCCAGAGCCAAAAGGAATTCCTTTGATAAATTCCTTGAATCCTGAAAACTGTAAGAGCTTTTTGGTTGTAGTTATGACTACCAGCTAATCTGTGTGGCCCACTGCCCTTGACTGCCTGATGTTGTGCATACTTCCTGCTGTTAAATACTGCCCCTTGTGAAGTATCATGACCTGCTGACCCATGGGGTGACCTGCTGGCGCAAGGGACGAAGGCTGCAGAGCTGGTAGAAAACATGGTAAAGTTCTTAATGCAGCTTTGAAGAAATTGTCAATAATTAAGAGGAAAAACAGACTTCTTTTAACAGAGAACTGTACCTTCATTGGTACAGTCATAAGCCTAGTTCCATGGTCGGCAAACTGCGGCTCGCAGGCCACATGCGGCTCTTTGGCCTCTTAAGTGAGGCTCTTCCATAAAATACCACGGCCTGGGCGAGTCTATTTTGATTTGGCTCACAAAAGAAATTTCAATCATTGTACTGCTGACATTTGGCTCTGTTGACTAAGGAGTTTGCCGACCACTGGCCTAGTAGATAAAGATTAAGTCGAATTCCTTTTCTAAATCGGCCCTTATGTATTTTTTTAACTTTATTTCTCCTTGTATATTTTCATAGACATCTTACATCCATCTGCTCAAATGCCACATTACAAACAGAATAATTGTTATTGTTTGAATTGGCAACTATCGTCATATTTTAATGCCTGACAGCACACTGAGGATAAAAACTCACTATTCACAAAATACAGACCGAAGCCAAAGTAGTTTACAGTTGTGAGTCCGTGAAACAGTTTGTTCTTGAGTTATCACTAATTATTGTTATTTCCCGTACAAACAACTGTAAACCTACTCTTGCCACTCCTTGTACTTTTGGCAGCACCATCACTTTACATGACAAGCTTACCAGTAGGACTGCCTTCTATTTTTACAAATGCATGTCTCCAAAGCAAGGAAGGAACCGCAAGGTGAGCACTGGAGAGACGCGGCCCTGCGACCTGGGCCTATCACCTTACCTGTCAGCTCGGTTTTGGTCTTACTTCTCACAGGGGAAGGAGAGAATATGGATCTCAGGTGTATTACAACTATGTCAGCTTTTGCATATTAGTTCTCAGATCGGTTAGGCTGTGAAATGCTTCAAGGTTAGGGTTGTGTCTTCCATTCTCTACAGCAGCTAGCACAGTGTAAAACACACGGTACATCAATGAATAATGAATGAATGCATGCATTTATCCCATTTTACAGGAAGACAAAGCTTTGAGAAGTTGACCAATCTGAGATGGCAGTCTAGGGAGCAGCAGTCAGACCCAGGGGCTATCTGGCTCTAAGGCTCATCTTTTTTTTTTTTAATCTTTATTGTTGAAAGTTTTACATATGTCCCCCTCTTCCCCCCATATTATGTGTTTTATTTTTCTTTTTTTTAGTACAAATACTGATAGAGATAAAAGGTAATATTGTTTTTATTGAAAACTATTAAATGAGGCAAATCCCTCTGTAATGAATGATTCACACATTTCTCATCCTGTTCATCTTAACATTAGAAAGGTTTATTTATAAAGCACTACAGCTGACAAAAGGCCCATTGTGAATCTCTCTGGTTAATCTGCCGAGAGGCAGGTTCCGTGGTGTTGGAGAGAACCCTTTTCAGAGTCTGTCTTTTCATTACACGGACCGGGCGGAATGGGCTGGAGGAGAAGCAAAACCAAGGAGCCGCTGGGATACAGATTTCAAGGTCTCCCAGACCAGCTTTATTTTCTGAATACTAGTTTACGTTCTGAAAACTAATTTTTCCTCCCTTAATTCAAATATTCAAATATAATTCGGGCACAATCAGAGAAGTTGGCAAATTCCATTTTTAAGTGACTCTCCAAAAAATTATTACGTGTAGTTAATAAGATAGTTCTACAAGTTATGATGCAAAACTGGTCATTCCTGGTTTCTGTAAGAAGGAAACGGGACTAAGCTGAAACTGCAAAATGCTGTAACAGAGTTTTTTTTCCAAGTTCTGATTATGCCTCCTGCACTTGGAGCCGGAACAGGTTTGTCCTGCTGTACTCACTCTGAGTTGTGCTGGGGGGTGCCGTCCTAGGCCTCAGAAATCAGCAGAAACCAGGAAATTCCAAGTGTTCCTGGGAAGTTGGGCTTCCCTCGCCCAGAGAGACCGTTGCTGCCTCGACCACACTTCCCAGAATCCTCCTAAAGATGCATTCTGGGAAATGTAGTTCAATCTACAGGCATACTGCTATGCCCTCCAGCTGCAAAGTTAACCATGGTTGTCAAAAGCATGATATTCTAAGATCTTTTAAGTCCATTACCAGAACTTCTGTGTCTTTGGAGAAGGCAGATCAGCATAAGATCCATTTTTTTTTAATAACAAAAGGATAAAATTATTAAACTAATCATACACAGAAAGCATATTTTGTGGGGGGAGGCGTGGAGTTTGGGGCAGGAAATAAGATACCTTTCAATTTCTCCGTATCTGTAATTCTCTGTCTGCCCACTTTAGAACTAGCTCTAACATTTTATGAAATTCTGCCAATTTCAACAGACATGACTGTGTCTAAATGTGTTTGCACTAATGATAGAATGCATTCCTTGATCAACCAGGGCAAGCAAGAGGATTCCATCTGACTGAAAGCAAAACCACTTTAGTGCTGGTTTTTTCTCTTCTCACTACTAAAGTTACTTATTGATATGAGAAGACAGTTTGAAGGCCTTCCAATCAACATATATTTAATGAGTACCAAATATGCCTGGAATTGTTATAGACACATGATATCACAGAAAACAAAACATGAAAGTTTCTGAGCTTGTATAATTATTCTAGAGAAGAAAATAAATAACCAAAAAATTAAATATACAATGTGTCACATGATTATAAGTGTTAGGAAGAAAAATAAAGCAAGATATGAGGAAGGATTTTGCTATTTTATATATGGTGGTCAGCCTCATTGATAAGGTGATATTTAAGCAAAGACCATAAAGGAACTAAAAGAACAAAAACAAAACAAAACAAAATAACTAAGTGAATATTGTTAGGTCTGATCAAATAATTGAATCAGTATCCCCTCCCCTGGGAACTGATCTTTAGTCTGCAGCCTGGGAGAGGGCCAGACCATGCTGGCTCCCTGATCTTGGACTTCCAGCCTCCAGAGTTGTGAGGAATAAATTTCCATTGTTTATAAGCCACCTAGTCTGTGGTATTTTATTATAGCAGCCCAAACAGCTAAGACAAATAGCTAAAATTAACTGAGCATTTACTGTGTCCTAGGCAGAGTGTCCTGCATATTTATCATTAATCCTTACATCATATGAGATATGTATTATTATTTGCACTTGACTGATGAGAAAACAGAGGCTATACCTTTGACTACCATAATGTGCTATAGACATGGGTTATATATAACTGGATGTGTGGGGCAGGGAAGCTGACATACATATGGGAAAATATTGGAATGATGGAAATAATTGCATGTTCACAGATTGAAAGACTTAATTTTATTAAGAGTGTAATATTCCCCAAATTGATCTACTGATTCAATGCATTCCTGCCAAAAGCCCAGTTACTTTTTTTGCACAAGTAACAAAAGAAAAAAATCGAACTTCATTGTAATTAGAAAACCTTTGTGCTACAAACAATAACATCAAGAATTTGAAAAGACAATCCACAGACTGGGAAAGATTATTGCCAATCATACAGCTGACAAGGGACGTGTATTTACAATATATAAAGAACACTTAAAACTCATAATAAAAGGATAAATAACTGGATTTTAAAGCGAGAAAAGGATCTGCATAGACATTTATCCAAAGGAGGTAGAAAAATGGCCAATAAGTACCAAAAGATGGCTCATTGACCACCAGGGAAATGCACATCACCATCACGAGATAACCATTTCATACTCACTAAGATGGCCACATCAAAAAGACAGATAATGACAAGGAGTGGTGAGGAAGTGGAGAAAAGGGAATCCTTATACACTGCTTGTGGGATTCTAAATGGTGTAGCTGCTTTGGAAAACAATTTGGCAGTTCCTCAAACGTTAAATATAGAGTTACCAAATGACCCAGCATTTTCACTCCTGAGTATATTTCCAAGAGAATTGAAAACATATGTCCACATAAAAAGTTGTACCCAAAGTTTCGTGGCAGCATCATTCACAATAGCCAAAAAATAGAAACAATTCCAGTGTCCATGAACTTATGAATGGGTGAGCAGAACGTGGTATAGCCATACAATGGTACTTTATTTGGCAATATAAGGGAATGAAGTACTGGATGAAGCATGAAACATTACACTAAGTGAAAGAATCCATTCACAAAAGATCACATATTGCATTTGTATAAAATGTTCAAAATTGGCAAATCTGTAAACACAGAAAGCAGATTTAGAGGTTGCCTAGGGGTGGGGGTTAGGGAAGTGCTGGGAAGAATGGGGAGTGACTACTAATGGGAATGGAGGTTGTTTTTCTTTTTTTAAGTGATGAAAACGTAAAATTGATTTTAATAATCACACAATTCTGTGAACCTACTTAAGAATATTGAATTACATACTTCAAGTAAGTGGTACATTATTTGAATTACTAAAGGCCTGGTGCATGAATTCGTGCACAGATGGGGTCCCTTGGCCTGGCCAGCTATTGGGGCTGTTGGCGGGGGCGGGGGACTGTCTGGCCTGGGGGAGGGATCACGGGATGTTGACTAGCTAGCCCCCCCCCAATCGGGGTCGATGGAAGGGGCCAGCCAGCCGGGAGGAGGGACCTTGGGAGGTTGGCCGGCTGGCCCCCAAATTGGGGCCAATTGGGGGGGCTGGCCAGTGCAGGAGGTTGGCCAGCCGTGGGAGCACACTGATCACTACAAAGCAGCTCCTGCGTTGTCTGCCTCCTGGTGGTCAGTGCGCATCATAGCAACTGGTCAACTGGTCGTGGTCATCTGGTCATTCAGTTGTTCGGTTGTTCGGTCGCTTAGGCTTTTATATATATAGATAGGTCAATAAAGCTGTTAAAATATTTAACCAATTATTAGCTGTGTTAAACAATCATAATGCATGGTTAATAAATGCAACAAAAGTATAGATAACTACAATCCTCATAGTTTTTTAAAATATGTTTTTATTGATTTTCAGAGAGAGGAAGGGAGAGAGAGAGAGAGAGAGAGAGAGAGAGAGAGAGAGAGAGAGAGAGAGAAATGTCAGTGATGAGAAAATCATAAATCAGCTGCCTTTTGCAGGCCCCCCACCGGGTACCAAGCCTGACTTGGGCATGTGCCCTGATCAGGAATCAAACCCAAGACCTTTTGGTGCATGGGCTGATACTCCAACCAACTGAGGCACACCGGCCAGGGCTAATCCTCATAGTTTTTTTTAGGACATGAGGTAAAAATCATCTTTTCTCCCCCATGCTTAAGTTCAAAGCAATGGCATGTATTAATCATGTAATACATTAATATCTGCCCTAGCGGAGTTGGCTCAGTGATTAGAGTGTTGGTCTGCAGACTGAAGGGTCCTGGGTTCGATTCCAGTCAAGGGCACATACCTCAGTTGCAGGCTCGATCCCTGGCCCGATTGGGGTGCAAATGGGAGGCAACCATTCCATGTGTCTCTCTCACATCAATGTTTCTCTCCCTGTGTCTCTCCCCCTCCCTTCCCCTCTCTGTAAAAATCAGTGGAAAAATGTCCTTGGGTGAGGATTAACAACAACAACAAATAAAAATCAGTGGAAAAAATATCATTGGGTGAAGATTAGCAAAAATAGTAATAATAATACTGTACACTGTTAAGGAAATTGATTTAGCCTCAGGTTATGGGATCACAATCTAGGTTGTGAAAGTAACAATGTACTTAAGATATGTTTATTAATTCATTGAACAGATACTTACTGCAAGCCCCTTGTGTGGCAAGCTTCATGCTAGAGTTGCAGATACAATGGTAAATAACATGGTTTCTGCTATCAAAAACATTACACATGCACATGTTGTATGGTGTGTGTGTGTGTGTGTGTGTGTGTGTGTGTGTGTGTGTGTGAAGGAGCACACAAGCAGGTGAGACAACAGCCCATTTACTCTATCTTTGACCAATTACAGGCAGGGACATTAGGATGTAGGGCATTCCTGAGCAAACTTGGAGAGAAATTTTAAGTTCATTCTGTAAGAAGACTTATAGTTGATTATTGTCTCGCTTCATGTGGGACAAGAAATAGATCTTAGTAGACAGAGATGGGAAGGTGTTTACATGAGGACCCCTTACATAATAAGCCACAGGCAAAGAGCCCTGTCTGTTCGCACAGTCAGTGGTACCATAAGCACTGAGAGGTCTTAATGTTTTTCTTCGAGAATGAAGTACAATAGGTTTCCTTCTCCTCATCTAGTGAATGCTTAACGCAGCAGTGAACAGAACCAAGACTAAAGCCATGCACACCTGGAAGACAAGATGAAACAGAACAATCAGGGTATACCAAGGTCAAAATTAATTAGAAGACATGATTTGTTAGTAAAATACAGTCACTAGACTGAGTACGGTATCTGTTTCCTATTAATTGAACTCTTTGCTTTTCTTTCTTTTTTACTTTTTAATAAATCTTTATTCAGATTATTACAATTGTTTCTCCTTCCCCCCCCCCCATAGCTCCCCTCCACCCGGTTCCCACCCCACCTTCTGCCCTTACCTCCCCCCACTGTCCTCATCCATAGGTGTACGATTTTTGTCCAGTCTCTTCCTGCATCCCTCCATACCCTTTTCCCCCTGAGAATTATCAGTCCATTCCCTTTCTATGCCCCTGATTCTATTATATTCACCAGTTTATTCTGTTCCTCAGGTTTTTAATTCGCTTGATTTTTAGGTTCACTTGTTGATAGATATGTATTTGTTGTTCATAATTTTTATCTTTACTTTTTTCTTCTTCCTCTTCTTAAAGAATACCTTTCAGCATTTCATATAATACTGGTTTGGTGATGATGAACTCCTTTAGCTTTTTCTTATCTGTGAAGCTCTTTATCTGCCCTTCAATTCTGAATGATAGCTTTGCTGGTTAATCTTGGTTGTAGGTCCTTGCTATTCATCACTTTGTAGATTTCTTGCCACTTCTGTCTGGCCTGCATAGTTTCTGTTGAGAAATCAGCTGACAGTCATATGGGTGCTCCCTTGTAGGTAATTAACTGTTTTTCTCTTGCTGCTTTTATTATTCTCTCATTGTCTTTTGCTCTTGGCATTTTAATTATGATGTGTCTTGGTGTGGTCCTCTTTGGATTCCTTTTGTTTGGGGTTCGGTGTGCTTCCTGGACTTGTAAGTCTATTTCACCAGGTGGGGGAAGTTTTCGGTCATTATTTCTTCAAATAGGTTTTCAGTATCTTGCTCTCTCTCTTCTTCTGGCACCCCCATAATTCTGATGTTGGTACGCTTGAAGTTGTCCCAGAGGCTTCTTACACTACCTTCAACTTTTTGGATTTTTTTTTTCTTTTTGCTTTTTCGGTTGAGTGTTTTTTTGTTTCTTTGTATTTCAATTCTTTGACTTGATTCTTGCATTCCTCTAGTCTGTTGTTGGGTCTCTGTATAATATTTTTTATTTCAGTCAGTGTATGTTTAATTTCTAGTTGGTCCTTTTTCATATCTTCGAGGGTCTCATTATATTTATCGGCCTTTTCGAGGATATTCTTGAAAAGCCTTATAACCGTGGTTTTGAATTCTATATCCAGTCGTTTGTTTTCCTCCATTTCTTTTATTTGTGATCTGTTTCTTTGTCTCTGCATTTTCACTGCTTCCCTGAGTTGGTTGGGTAGCTTTGTGTGCTAGTTTTCCTATATGGCCCAGTGGGTCGGCCTCCCAGTTACCTGAGGTGGACACTCTTGGTGCACCCCTTTGTGGACTGTGTGTACAGCCTTGTTGTAGTTAAGTCTTGATTGTTGTTGGTATCACTGGGAGGAATTGGCCTCCAGGCCAGTTGGCTGTGAGGATCAGCTGTGTCTACGCTGGGAGAAGTTCGGTGCTGGAGACAGCCTTATAGGATTAGACTTGCCAAATTGCAAAAGCCTCTGTGCTCAGCTTGGATGGGGTGGAGTCTCAGGGCGGAGCAGACAGTCTTCGCTTCCCGTCAGCCCTGCTCTTGCACGCACACCTCCAGACCTTTGCCTTCCCCGCCTCCCAAGCCTCCACCCGAGAGTCCAGATTCCCCGCGTAAGAGTGTGGGTCCCCAGGGGCTCACCTGGAACTGGGGTTCAGTGCAGTCAGAACTGGGGTTCAGTGCAGTCAGGAGCTTCCGACTCCCTTCTGCTAGGGAAAGCCTATGGCAACCTCTGCCGTCTTTGTGCACACTTGCGCGCTTCCAGACCCCTGCCCGTCTGGACTCCCCCGGGTCCGAGTCTCCAAGTGCCTTTCTCTCTACCTGACAGTCCAGACTCCCTCTGTATGTGCCTGGGTTCATGGGGTTTTGCCCAGAACTGGGGTTCAGTGCAGTCGGGGGCTTCCTTCCCCCTCCCGCCAGAGAAAGTCAGCCAGGCTCTCAGCCGACCTTCCTCTCTGCGCGCACAAAGACCCTTTGCTGTACCTCAACCCTTTTCCGTTCCTCCAATTCTTCGTGAGCTTTTCTCTTTCCTTCTAGTTGTAGAATTTCCACTCAGCCAGCTTTCCTGTGGTTCTGGATGGTGTCCATTCTGTCTTTTAGTTGTAGTTTTGAAATTGTTGTGCGAGGCAGTGGTTTAGGTGCTTACCTATGCTGCCATCTTGGTTTCTCTCCCAACTCTTTGCTTTTCTTCTTCCCCTTTTTAAAACATGATTTCTGTGGGCTATTTCATTGTAGTCACTAGCAATTCAATCAGCAAGTTGGCTGAAGATAGAAAAAGATATAAAATGATAAAAACAGCAACAAACCCACAATGACATAGTGCTTTACACCTGTCAGAATGGCGATTATCAATAAATGAACAAACAACAACAACAAAAAAGATATAAAATGGTCAGTTTCATTAGCAGTGAAAAGGTCTGGCAAAAGGCTTTTGATAATGTGTTTTAACTACAGATAACTTTTCACTTTTCCAGTGTCTGGTATAGTTTTATCTTTACCCGAATATCCAAAAGAGTTCTGAGTATTAGACAAAGTGTGTACTGTGTGTGGTTATATTCCCAAAACAAATGTATTTTTTTCTGTTACCTAATCTGGTGATTATTTCACTTTGCTAGGCCTTAGTTGGAGATATTGCTAAATCTCTAATATTTTATAATGTAGGCATAATAAAAACACATGAGCAGTAAATTTTCAATGTTGGATTAAAAAAATTTAGAGATTTCCCCTCTGATTTACATGATCCATTATTCTCTTTATTGCTATATTACAGTGGAAGTTTAGGAGGCAGCTGTTATCTATTATCACAATAATCCTCTATAATAAAAGGGAATATGCAAATTGTCCTCTGATGGGGAGTTCAGCCGGAGTTTAACCAGGGGGTGGGGCCAGCCTGCCAACCACCCGGGGCCCCTCCCCCCAGCCTGCCCACCCTATCACCCTGAATTTGTGCACCGGGCCTCTCGTGCTTTATAAACACCACAGAATCACAGAGACATACAAGGGTTTATACTCACAAATGTGGAGTGGCGGGCTGGATGATTCTGCAGACTTTGATCAGGCTCATTTACTAGTGCACTGCCAGATGATCGAACAGGTCTTGTCTGGGACAATGGGGGCGAGTTGGCCTTGCACCATTTGTCTCTCATTTGCTAGCGAGCTAGTATGAGCACATTCTTTTGATGATGATGGCAGAGGGCAAAAGCACAGGTTTGCATCACAAAGCATATTTTGCAGGCAGGCTCAGAGTTAAAATGAGAAGGTATTGCAAGGTTATGTGGCAAAGGGTGTTGTGAGGGGTCGAGGCTGACTGCAAAGTGAGAGGGAACAGTCCCCACAAGAGATCTGCCTCACTTCTGATACCAACTGCAAGTTCAAGGGGTTCCCAAGACCACTCTCAATAGGACTCATGGACCTCACTGAAAGCTATTATACTCATGAAGATGGCTTATTAGGGAAAGGGTACAGGTTAAAATCAGACAAGGGTAGTCTAGGGAAGTATTAAATGTGGAGCTTCCATTGTTCTCTTCCCATAGCCAGGATGCATTATTTTCTCATCATCAATGTGTGACAATACATGTAGGATGTTGCCAACCAAGGAAACTCACCCAAGCATTGGTGTCCAGAATCTGTGCTGAGGTACTGTCACCCAAAGTCCTCACCCTAAGTCACAATGTTGGGTGTGGCCAACCCCTACTCTAAGACTATTGGGTATATTGGGTGTGGCCAACTCCCACCCTAAATCACATTGTTAGGCTATCCTGTGTGACTCAAGGCTCCCAAGCAAATAAGAGCATGCCCATCAGTTATGAGATTACCTCCCAGAAACAGGGCAAAAGGCAGACATCATTTGGGGCAAGGTAAGCATTTTTTTTGTACCACACAGTAGTGGATACAGAAAGGAGGGAAGAATTGGGACTATTAGTGCAACCAGTCTAGCACAGTAGATCTATTAAAAGTATTCCTGCTCTGGTTGGTAGGAGCATCGTCCCATACAATGAAAGATCGCAGGTTCGATTCCTGGTCAGAACACATACCCAGGTTGTGGGTTCCTTCCCTGGTCAGGGTACATAACGGAGGCAATTGATGGATGTTTTTCTCTCCCTCTCCTTTCCTCACGCTCTTTTAAAAAATCAATAAAAAGCATGTCCCAGGTGAGGATTTTTTTTTAAAAAGTATTCCTTAAATTGGTAAAGGATATGAAGCAGTGTTCTTTAATGTCAAGACTGACTTAAGAACTAACCATAGACTAATTATAGACTCTACTAGAGGCCCAGTGCACAAAATTCATGCACAGGTAGGGTCCCTAGGCCTGGCTAGTGATCAGGGCCTATTGGGGCCTTCTGGCTGCCGGCTGGGGCCTTCCTTCATTCCACACCACCCCCTGTTGGTCAGCACATGTCATATCGGGCAATAGAACTCCCATGGGGACACTTTGCATATTAGCCTTTTATATATGTAGATAAGAAGGCATCCTTCTCTTTACCCCTCGTATCCATTAAGATCAAGAGTAATTATGTTGTATTATAACTTTCTCCAAAGTCAATGAAATAGGTGTAAAATTCATCAACTTTGGTTCTATGATTAAAAAAACAACAACAAAACTAGCCCTGCAGCCTGGCCCAGTTAGTTAGGCATCATCCTGTGCACTGATAGGTTGCTGGTTCAATTCTCAGTCAGGACACATGCCTAGGTTTTGGGCTCAACCTGTGACTGAATAAATTCTAGGTCCTAGATTCTTGAGTCTTGCTTCACCAAATCAAGTTGAGATTTCTGGCATTCTTGCCTGGTTTGTTTGAGCTCTTAACATGTTCATTTGGGTGGAAAGAGTGGGTCATGGATTGGCCAAGCACTACAAATCTTTCATACAGCCAAATCAAATGTTGTATGTTTATAAACAGAAATAATTTTCTGAAATGTAACTTATTGTTTCTAGTAAAATTAAAAAAAATTTGTAAACATTTCCTATGCTTGACAGAATAGTTGTTGGATATTCCCCTGAAAGTTATAGCACTTGAAAATATTTAGGATTCAAGCTGTTTATATCCGAAGAGTGATACATTGCTAAGGAAAGATACCAGAAAACGGAAGAGGAGTAAGTGGAATCTGATACAGCGGTTACGTTATTCATAAATCGTTCATAGCCAACAGTGATAAATAACTTACTTCCCTAGCTGGTTTGGCTCAGTGGTAGAGTATGCAGACCAAAGGGTCCCGGTTTGATTCTGCTCAAGGGCATGTACCTTGGTTGCAGGCTCCTCCCTGGCCCGGGCCCTGGTTGGGGCTCATGCAGGAGGCAACCAATTGTGTTTCTCTCACATCCTTATTTCTCTCTATCTTTCCCTCTCCCACTCTCTCTCTAAAAATCAGTGGAAAAATATCCTCAGGTGAAGATTACAAATAAATAACTTACTCATTAATATATTTCCAATGCCTCATATAATGCCTGGCATATTGTAGGTGCTCAGTAAACAACTGAATGAAGGAACAAATAAATAGGCTTCCTTATTACAGCAGTTGCTTGTTATAATATTCTTCTGACACCATTGTTTTACTTTTGGAAAACAAATACATCTCCTTTGGGAATTAGAAATTTGTTTTAAAACAAGAGAACAGGGCCCGCCGGGCCGCGGAGCACGATGCCGTATGCCAACCAGCCCACCGTGCGGATCACGGAGCTTACCGACGAGAATGTCAAGTTCATCATCGAGAATACAGACCTAGCGGTGGCTAATTCTATTCGGAGGTCTTCATCGCCGAGGTGCCCATAATAGCCATTGACTGGGTTCAGATTGACGCCAATTCCTCAGTCCTTCATGACGAATTCATCGCTCACAGGCTTGGGTTAATCCCCCTCACTAGCGATGACATTGTGGACAAGCTGCAGTACTCCCGGGACTGCACGTGCCAGGAGTTCTGCCCCGAGTCCTCGGTGGAGTTCGCTCTCGACGTGCGGTGCAACGAAGACCAGACTCGTCACGTCACATCTCCAACAGCCCCCGGGTCATTCCAGTGACATCCCGGAACCGAGATAACGACCCTAATGACTACGTGGACCAGGACGACATCCTCATCGTCAAGCTGCGCAAGGGCCAGGAGCTGAGACTCCGTGCCTATGCCAAGAAGGGCATGCTAAGTGGAACCCGACTGCAGGGGTGGCTTTTGAATATGATCCCGACAATGCCCTGAGGCACACAGTGTACCCCGAGCCAGGGGAGTGGCCCAAGAGCGAGTACTCAGAGCTGGATGAAGATGAGTCCCAGGCTCCGTACGACCCCAATGGGAAGCCGGAGAGGTTTTACTACAACGTGGAGTCCTGTGGCTCTCTGCGCCCTGAAACCATCGTCCTCTCAGCCCTCTCTGGACTGAAGAAGAAGCTGAGTGATTTACAGACCCAGTTGAGCCACGAGATCCAGAGTGACGTCCTCACCATAAATGAGCCGCAGCTCATCCGCCCGAGCGGAAAAGGATCCGAGCAGCAGCTGTGTGCAGGTCTCCTGAGACCCTCCTCGCTCCAGAAGCCCCGACAGCTGTACTGTACTTTTTAGCAAGCCATCAGCACCAACTGGAGAGGTAGCAGAGGGGAAGGGTGCCCCCCATCCTTGCTTGGTCCCAGGTAGATTACGGGGGTGCCCCTGGTATTTGAGGCAGGACAGCCCTTCACTGAGCATGCAGCATCCCTGGCCCTGCCTGCTGATGGCTTGTCTCCCCAGAACCCAGGCCTCCCTTCCCCCTGGTCTGCTTGTAGAGGTCGTACTACTTCCCTGTTGAAAACCACTGAGCTAGACCCTCCTCTTTTGGTCATTTCAGCTCTTGACTGACTTCCTGTGTGGAAGTTAGCATTTCACAGTTGTACCTTAGGTTTCTGCTGTTAAGATTGAGTGTTAGAAGTCTCATTCAGGCCGCCTACAAACCCAGCCCCTGCCATGGTCAGCCTACACTTCGCTCAAATTCCCAAATGTCTTTGTACCCTGGCTGCTCCTCCACCCCCGCGTCCCCCCCCCCCCCAAATAAACCCTGTATTTCATTCTCTACCCATCAAAAAAAAAAAACAAACAAAAAACAAGAGAACAGTTGAGAGCTGAGTTGGAGCCCCCTCTAAAAATAACTCAATACTATCGCTAGGGAACGACATCAATTAAGATATGTTTGGTTACTTGCAATTGAGATTTGAGAAAACTCAAGTTTAATTTGCTTAAATAAAAAGGAAATTTATTGGATTGACAAGTTAAAACATCCAACTATAGGTAAGACCTCAGAGACTATTGAATTAAGATTTTACCCGGTTTAACTCAGCTCTGACCTATTTCATATGTTGGCTTTATCCTCAAGTTGGCTTCTGTCATGGTAGGAAAATGCCCGGAGAGCTTGTTCTTTTCCAGGAGTATGTCCACCCTCAGACATGAAACAAAAGTATTGGTCTCTATTTGGATCAATTTAGGCTATAACCTCTACACTCTGAGCCCCTAACCAAACAATTCCTGAGGTCAAAGGAATGTAGGTCTCAAGGTGGAGTTTCAAGGCCTTCTCATTATCATCTAGCTGATCAGCAGACCCAGTGATGTCATCTTTCATAGGCCCTTTTTTGGGGGTTGAACGCCTTGTGGTAGGAATAGCCACTTAGGGAGTGAATCAGCCTTCCTAATGATTCTCAGCTCAACAGTCTGGGATGTGGAATTCAATCACAGAATTAAGCTTCTCTTTCCCCAGCAGCATGCCCCGGATGCCTTTAGGACTCTGTAGAGCCACTTAAGCCAAGGGCATATTGGGAGCCATGGCTGCTGAGGCCTCTCACTTGCAAATATTTCTAAAGCCCCATTTTCTCATTCTTCTTCTGGAATACCAACTACACATATGTAGGGTTGTTTGATATTATCCCACAGTTTTTGGATGTTCTATTCCACTTGTTTTTCACTCCCCCCCCCCCCCCCCCCCCGTATATCGGTTTGGATGATTTTATCTTTTTTTTTCTCAGCTGTGTTGAGTACACCAATGAGTCCATCAAAAGGATTATTCATATTTGAATACCATGGGGTTTTTCCCTCCTAGTATTTTCATTTTACTCTTATAATTTTCATCTCTCTACTGAACTTCTCCATTTATTCATGCATGTTGTTCACTTTTTTTTCAATCCTTATCTGATTGGTTCCAACATCTGGCTCATCTCTGAGTCCATTTCTGTTTACTATTTTCTCTCTTGACAATGGAATTTTTTGTTTGTTTTGTGTTTCATGGTTTTCTAATGAGTGCTGGACATTGTGTGCAGAACAGCACTATTTTCTGGTAAGTATTGTCCATACCTGGCAATGAACACACTTCTTCTGTCAGGTTGTTATGTGGGGGGTTGGACCAATCTAATTAGTTGAGTTGGGCTAGGGCTTTGCTGTTGCTACAGTTACCTTTATTAAGTCACAGACTTCAATTTTTATTTTATTTTTTTAAGCAGGAAGGTGATGTTTCCTGGGGTTTAGTGTGATGGCAGGGGTGCCAAAGGATTTTGCTCGGTGTTCCTGCTTTCCCCTTGGCTTTTGATTGTCCATACATTCTTATGCCACCAGAGAGGCTCTGTCCACATTCAGCATTAGAATGGGTTTGTGGTAGAGATTCTCTGTTGTCCTGGTTCAGTCTCAATCTTAGGCCTTGTGTGCCTGTGCCTCGGGAGGTGGGACTTTTTCAGTCTCTCCTCTCTGTGGCAGCCAACTCAGCCTTTTATCTATGGTTTGTCTTGGGCAAGAATTTCCTACTCCTCCCTCAGCAATAGTGGACTTCAGCTTGCTATTAGTGTAGGATCCTGAGGAAAAGAGGATTACCCGTCTCTTCCCCAAGGATAGAGGCCTTTTCCTCTATATTTCCCCCATTCACAAGAGATCTTTACCTGTGCCTCGGGGGCCAGAGAGTTTGCTGCCTCTTCCCCAGAGGCTTAGGGCTTTGCTTTATACGATAGGAAAAAGAAGCCCTGGCTGGTTTGGCTCAGTGGATAGAGCGTCGGCCTGTGGACTGGAGGAGTCCCAGGTTCAATTCCAGTCAGGGGCACATGCCTGGGTTGCAGGCTCAATCCCCAAGGTGTGGCGTGCAGGAGGCAACTAATCGATGATTCTCTCTTGTCATTGATGTTTCTCTCTCTCTCTCTCCTTCTCCCTTCCTCTCTGAAATCAACAAAAACGTATTTTTTAAGAAGGTAGAAAAAAGAGTGGGAGAAGGCTTCATGTTCAATTCGTAGCAGCTACCCATTATCTCTATCCTTGCACCATTGAGGGGTTCTTCATGGTCTCCTGCCCTGCCCATAAGCATGTATCTGAGCACCACTAAGATGGTGGGAAGAACTTATGAGTGCAATCTCCCCTTGTGTCTGAGGTTCCCAGCTGACATGCTAACCTACAATGGCCTTTACCGATTTGTTAAAATTTTTAGTTTTTCTTACTTTGTTAATGATCTCAAATGGGTATCCTATTTCTCCTTGGATCTCAGCTTACCTGTCTTTCAACCTCAGCAGTCTGATATGCTCAAGAGATTTTACGATTTTGTAGATTATCTGACTTTTTTCTCATTGTAAGGTTGGGAGCAAAATTTTTTGCAGTTTTCTGCACCCTAAGCAGAAGTAGAAGTCAAACCTAAACTGAAAGGCTGGGCAATTTGGAAAGTCTTAATAAGAATGGAGAAGGGAGACATGAATACTACCAGGTAGGCAACTCACAATGGCCATTCTAGGTACAAAATATAATCAATAAATACAATTCTGGTAATAGGTTTTATAAAGGAAAAGTTTGAGTTTCTTTGTTCAGGCAGTATATAAGTTAATATAGATGAGGTAATGCTGTAGTTATAGACAACTCTTAAGTTTCAATGAGTTAGCATAACAGCAGTTTATTTTTAGTCAGGATACACATCCAGTGGAGATTGTCAAGGCAGTGCAGAGTTTGGGGTCCGTTCTGGTCACGGTAGGAACTCAGAGACCTGGATGGACGAAGACGTGGTACAGCTTTCATGGTGAACTACAACAGTGGGGAGGGAACATGGTGAAACAATTTGATCTTCAAACACGTCACTTTCATTGGCCAAAGCAAGTTAGTTGGCCACAACTAATTTCAAAGAAGGTGGAAAAGAACAGACCTTTGGGTCTGGGAAGAGAAAAGCCCTAGAAATATTTGGTGAACAACACTAATAAATATCCCTGCCAACTAACAGCAGAGAAATACATGTAGTTAACTGTGGTTAACTCAAGTTGAGAATGAAATCTAAAGAAATCACATATCAATTTTAAGTTAGAACTGTAAATAGTCAGAATTTTAGCCTTTATATAATTTTCTATTGGAATACGGAAATCTGCTTAATATTAAACTGATTATTGATTGAAGCCTATGGTGGCCCCTGTCATTTCAAATCCAATAAGATTCAAATCTACAGTTTCTCTACATATTTGGCTCACTTTCTCACCTTCCTTATTTTGGTTGTTGATAACACTATTCCGCCAGTTTTCCAAGTGAGAGACCATGGCACAATTTCTATGTAACTAGTATGTCCTGCTTTATGAATTTGAAGATACAATATGAGGTCATATGCTTTTAAATATATATCTATATCTAAATTATGTCTTCCTATTATTCTTTTCCATAGCATTTTATTTTTAAATTACACTTATCAATATTTATTTTTTATTTAATTACTTGGTTACTTATTTAGTGTATTGCTGGTTTTCTTCAAAGGATTCTAAATTCTATGACAGCAGGAATCATATATGCAGCACTTAGCATAGTCTGGCTCATATAGGCATGCAAGTATTCATTGGATGAATGTACAGTATTCCGATAGCCACAAGTGCAAGTTTTAACTCTATCCATAACATTATAAACTCCTTAAAAACATAGATTAATTAAAATTTGATCTTTCATAGCCCAGTAGGCAGTGTCTAGGATGCAGTAACTAGGTGTCCATAAATATTTAGTCAATGAATCTTGCATTTCTAACCTAGACTCTACTTTCTTTTTCTAATTCACATAGCATAATATTTCTAAAATATTGTTTCCATCATCTTTATCCCCAGCTAGCAAAACCTATCCACTATCACCTATTCATAAAAATCAAATTCATTCTCGTAACTCTCCAGTACAGCTATGTAGTATTTTATAATCCTCACAATTAAAAGTTATCCATGCTCTCAATGATTTTTAACTGTTTCATATGTGCGAATGCAATTTGGTCAACAGCACCTTCATAACAGTCTTCTGTTTTGGCTTCCCTTTTTGTTAACCATACAGGTGCTCAATGGCAAAGAAAGAAACATCATTTAAAATGTGAACTAAGATCTATTTATTATTTTCTATGTGTAGGAAAACTATGCTTGTTTGACAAAGTCTTTTTGTAGATTTTATTTTTTTATTGATTTCAGAGAGGAAGGGAGAGAGCTAGAAACGCCAATGATGAGAGAGAATCATTGATTGGCTGCCTCTTGTATGCCCTATAAAGGGGATGGAGCCTGCAACCCAGGCAAGTGCCCTGACTGGGAATCCCAGCGTGACCTCCTGGTTCATAGGTTGATGTTCAACCACTGAGCCACACCTCAGTTTTCTTTCAGATGATGAACTAGTTTGTTGTGGATGTCCTCATTAAAGTCTGACAAAAGTATTTCCTTTTATTGACTAAGCATTCGTAAGTACTAAATCTTTAATTAAATTTCTCACATCCAATAATTGGAAGAATTTCCCATAGATTAGCTTCAGGCTCCCTACCCTTTCAACTTTGCTTCTCCTCCACTACCCATATATTTTTGATGCTAGAACATAGGACACCTAAATAGCTATACATATCTGGCCCTTCACCTTTGTTTTACAATGCTGGGTGGGTCAGCACAATGAATGGTAGAAGTATTCTTGGATGCCACTCCTTTACTGGGACAGCTGGCAATGTCATAACTATACAAGTGACTATAAATTACAAAAATATATCCCATTAAACTCATACCAAATGTATTCTAATTCAACTTCCTTTCAGCTAAATTTTTTAAATGCCTGCTAACCACTCCAACACCACTAGATGAGGGGAAGCCTGGCAGAGGGGAAACTGGTGAAGAAGGAATTAGCAGGCTAAAGATTGCAGTTAAAATATTTACACATTGCTGGGCCTCTCTGGGCCTTGGGAAGGGCTAGTGCAGTGGTTGGCAAACCAGGCTCGCGATCCGCATGTGGCTCGTGAGCCGTGGTTTGCCGCTCTGTTGACTAATGAGTTTGCTGACCACTGTCATATACTACCCTTTACCTCTTTGCACACAATATGCCACAATTGCCTAATCCTCACAGCTTCCAACTACACGGTAACATTTAATCTAGTAGTGCAAACGAAGGCCCCTGGAGCTTTCTTAGCTTCACAGGAAATCTGCCTCAAGGTTTGGACCTATTTTATTTACAGGGTAAATTGTCAATTTTCATCAGTCAGCTCTGTATAGGGCCAGTGGATAAGTTGGTTACAACTCTATTTGAGGCAAAGATTTTCTAGCAAATCTTGGCCTCCTGTGTCAAGGGGCTGGTTCACTGCTATTTGTTTAGACCAGTGGTTGGCAAACTGCGGCTCGCGAGCCACATGCGGCTCTTTGGCCCCTTGAGTGTGGCTCTTCCACAAAATACCACGGCCTGGGAATGTCTATTTTGAAGAAGTGGCGTTAGAAGAAGATTAAGTTTAAAAAATTTGGCTCTCAAAAGAAATTTCAATCGTTGTACTGTTGATATTTGGCTCTGATGACTAATGAGTTTGCCGACCGCTGGTTTAGACTAATGGCTCTCAAACGCTGTGGTCTTATGACCATTTCACACTCCTAAAAGGTATTGAGGCCCTAGTGGTTTGGCTTAGTGGATAGAGTGTCAGCCTGTGGACTGAAGGGTCCTGGGTTCGATTCGGATAAAGGGCACATGCCTGGGTTACAGGCTCGATCCCCAGTTGGGGACGCGCAGGAGGCAGCTGGTCAATGATTCTCTCTCATCATTGATGTTTCTATCTCTCCCTCTCCCTTCCTCTCTGAAATCAATAAAAACTTATTAAAAAAAAGAGGTATTGAGGACTCCCAAAAGCTTTTATGTGGCTCATATCTATCAACATTTACTATATCAGGAGACAAAACAAACAAAATACTTTTTATTAATTCACTTAAAACAATAAATCTGTTACATGTTAACATAAATAACATTTTAAAATGAAAAGTAACTATATTTTTCCAAAGCAAAAAGAGTTTAGTGAGAAGAGTGGCATTATTTTACATTTCTGCAAACCTCTTTAAAATCTGGCCTAATTTTTATATCTGCTTCTGCATTCAACCTGTTGCACAGAACATGTTCTCTCTGGAAAACCCCACTGTACTTTAATTACAGTGTAAGAGGCAAGTAAAGTCTTAATATGAGATCATTTTGACCCTAGGGGCTCCCAACCATGCTTTGTGAACAGCTGATTTACACATCACTGTACAGTAGTTCCCCCTTATACAGGGGGGGTGCGTTCCAAGGTCTCCAGTGGATCCTGAAACCAGAGAGCGACAAACCCCACACACGCTATGTTTTGTCTCAGCACATACACACGGAGGGAAAGTCCAGTTTGTAAACTAGATGCAGTAAGAGATTAACAACGAATAGTAAAATAGAATAATTACAACGAAATATAAGTTAATATGGTCACTCATTCCAGGGGATCCCTGGCTGAGGCTCAATGCTTTCTGGTGCAACATGTTGCTGTCAATTGGAACACAAGGTTTTCTGTTCACATCTTCCACCCACAAATTTGTCTTTTCATCTTAACTAAGCACTTGTCACACGCTGTGGCTGTAACTTCTGCAGTTTGAGGTGCAACAGCAAAATTAGCATGAATTTCTTTTTCCCTTTTTTACAATTTCACATGCAGAAGATTCACTCTTAGCAATCTCAAAATATGATTTTCTTTCCTTATTAAGTGGAGAACTTTCACCTCATCCTTAAGGCAGTGGTCGGCAAACTGCGGCTCGCGAGCCACATGCGGCTCACGAGCTGCAGTTTGCCGCTCTGTTGACTAATGAGTTTGCCGACCACTGACTTAAGGGAAGCTCTTTGCAGCTTCTCTTTGGCATATCCGGATTGCCAGCCTCACTACTCTTGTGCTTTGGGGCCATTAAGAAAAAAAGTTTACTTGAACGTAAGTACTGTGATACTGTGACAGCGGATCTGATAAGCCAAAGGGCTACAAAGTGACTAATGGGCAGGAAGAGTATCCCTTGAAGATAAGCTGGACAAAGGTTGATTCATGACCTGGGAGGGATGGAGCAGGATGGCTCCAGATTTCATTTTGGTATCCAGAAGCGTGCAATTTAAACTTTATTAATTGTTTATTTCTGGAATTTTCCATTTAATATTTTCAGACCACGACTGCAGAAACCACTGAAACTGCTGACAGCAAAATCCCAGGTAAGGGGGGCACTACAGTATCTACTGCTGAGGGCTCCCAAAGGACCCTCCCTCTATTTCTGTATCTGCATAATTGACCCCACTTCCTAGGGAAGAGTCAAATGTTAATGTTTAATTACTATGCTTTTTAGCAACAATGGAAAACTTCAGAAGCAATTTTTAAAGAATAAGTCTTAGAGAAGTCATTCTTCTCCTTCACTGACAAGGGAAAGATTATCTCCTTCATGGTGTGCTTCCTGATGGTAAAGCTTTCTTCTTTTAGCAACATAATGACCAAGGCAAATGCTTGACTAAGGCTACGACATTGGGTGCCTTACGTGCTACAGCAAGCATGTCAAACTCAAAGGCTAACACGGGCCAAATAAACAAGGTGTAGGTGTATGTGGCCGCAAAAAAAACACACAAAAGCTTCAATTTTCATAGAAACGTAGGTTTATTTTGATAGAGACATGCTGAATACAAAGGGCTAAAATAAATGAGTCATCATTAACATAAGATAATAGAACATTTTAATAAAATTAATATTTTTTCTTGAACATTAACTTACCACTGAATAACTGCACAAATTAATAAGCGTAACACAAATAAACCTATTTTTCTTGTTCTCCAAAAGCGAAAGATTTCCTGCTGCGCACACCAAACAAGTCACTACAAGACTAATGATGTGGCAATTGGCGGCTGCTAAAATATTTGCTGCTAGTATTAGTGGAGAAATGGTGTGCCTGCACATAAGGCACATAAGGGAAATGAATGCAACACGATTATAGTAATCAGTCATTAGTGAACGTTGTAGTTCATTATTAATAATTATGTATAACGGGATATTGTAAAAATTAAGTTACGAAATTTTTATTGAAATGTTTCTTACATATCATTACATTGGCTGGGCTGCAAAAATATTCGTTGTGGGCCTCATGCGTGGGTCCACAGTTTGACATGCTATGCTACAACAACACAATCTATTTACTAAGTCCTTTCTGTGTGCTAGGCTCGTGCTAAGTGCTTTACACACATTATCATTTAATTCTCACAATAACCCTATGAAGTATCTACCCTCATAGATGAGGAAACTGGGATACAGAGGGGTTAATGCCCAACGTTGTAGGGGACTAGGCCAGGAATTGAACAACAGCAAAAATAAATATCTGTCTCAGCATGGAGGAACCTGGAGAGTATTATGCTAAGCGAAATAAGCCAGAGAAAGACAAGTATCACATGATCTCACTCCAATGTGGAATCTAATGGATAAACTGATGAACAAAATAGATCCAGAGACATAGAAGCATAGGAGACTGCAGAACCTCAGAGGGAAGGCGGGGGAGGTTGGTTGGGTGGGAAGAGACCAAAGAACTTGTATGTAGATATGCATAACCCATGAACACAGATAATAGGGTGGTGAAGGCCCGGGCAGGCGGTGGGGGCGGGCTACAAGGGTTCAATGAGGGGAAAAAGGGGACATATGTAATACTTTCAACAATAAAGATTTAATTAAAAAATAATAAAATAAAATAATCTGTTTCTGGAGCACAGAGTCCATTACCTACTGATAAAATATAAAGGCGAAGAGAGAGATGCACGACAGTAGAGGTGAAAGAGGGAGGTTAGTAAAGCAAAAAGGCTCAGGGCCAAGACAGCTGAGATACCCAGGATCCACCGGAAGCTGGCTTTCTGCTTCTTCTCATGTTTAAGATATCTCCTTCCAGGTGGCTTCATCCTTCAGGCCAGAGGCTGATGCTGAAATTAAGGCGCTAAAGAACCTGATGAAAAGGAGCCGGGCACGTTCGAGGTAACCACGGTGACGGTGGCGTGGCGAGAACCTTGCGCAGGCGCGTTGCGTCCCGGCCCGCCCGCCGGGCCCACCTCCGGCCGCAGATTCCACGAGCTCGTGGGGAGTGCGGGCGTGGGCCACGGGAGTGGGCGGGGCAGGGCGGGGGCGGGCGGCCAGTGGCGCCTGCGCGGTCGGCGGACGCTGGTGTGATCGGGCTCACGTAGAGGCTGCGGTCGCCTCCTCTCCAGCGCTGCCGGCGCGGCCCGGGGTTATAAAAGGCTTACTGGCTCCCTCTGCTGCCCAGTCGCGCCGCCAGCGGGCAGAGGGACGGAGTAGGTAGCCCGCCCGGGTGCAGGCAACAGGGCACTGAAGAACGCGCTCCCGCCCCACTTCCCAGGTGAGACGCTCCCCGGGCCTTGGAGACTGAGGCCGAGGTCCTTCGGCAGCCGTGGTCCTTCTCCATGGTCCTCGTGGTCCGGCCCCTGCCCCCTCCGGTGGGATGGTTTGGAGGGTGGGGGTCCTCCAGTTTACCGCTGCAGCCTCAGTATCTTCTCTGGAGGCTCGGCCCCTCGCCCTGCGCCTCGGGACCCCTGGCCGGCCCAGAGGCCCCTCTGCCCCCGTCTGTGCGCCCCTTCTCACCTCCTACCGGGTGAGCGCCCCCGGCCGTTCGGGCTGCGGCAGCCTCTGTCCCCGCCCCGAGGACCAGAACTTTCTTGAATGTTTCTTCCCCGGGAGGAATCACCCTGTTGATTTTCCCGAGCTCCTCTCATACCTGGCCCTCCCGGCGAAGCTGATGGGGACGCGCGTGCGGGGCGTGGGTTTCTGGCCTCCAGGGCAGCAGATGGGCAGCATGTGGCAATGGAGAGCGGATTTTAAAGCTCAGAGCTGCAGCTCTCCGGGCATTTTTACCCTTTCGAAAAATCTTCGGGTCTGGACAGAAGTTCAGGCTTCACTCCTGGGTTGCTCACAGCTGGGGCTGCTGGAGCAGCTAGACGTGGCCCCGGGCGGCGAGTTCGCGACGTTTTGGTTGAGGAAGTCGGCTGTCAGAGCAGCCCGTCGTCGGGGAAGCGTGGCTTATCCCTTCCTTCTTTTTACCGAAAACATTTTTTAAGGCGCGTGAGCTTCTCGAAGCCCCCTTCCCTGCCTCTCAGCAAAGTTAGCTGCTTTTAAAGTCCACCCGTATTCCATGGTTGTGTGAGAACTTTGAGTTAGGGTACATTCGTGGCCCCCAGATCTATGTCTTAAGGAGGAGAAAGAATGGTACCGTAAATATGAGACCATTTCTCGAAATAATTGAATGTATCAATTACAATTCGGTGTCTTGTTTATTTTTTTTGCCGGGGGGGGGGCGGTGGAAAAGGGTACAGAGGGGATAAATGGTGATGGGGAAAAATAAAAAAAAATATAAAAACAATAAATAAATACAATTCCGTTTTTAGACACGAAACCATCTTTTGCGTCGGGGTAGAGTGGAGAAGACTTGGAGTTTTTGGACTGTTTGCTTTAGAAAGGGATGAGTAAGAAGCTAGTTCTCCTTTTAGGAATTGATCGAAAAGGCTGACGGGCTTGCCAACTTAACTGTTTCTGGTTTCTGTGAGAGCTGTGGCTCCGACTTTCCCCAGGAATGCACGCTGAAGGATGAAATAGCCACTACGTGAGTGGGGGAGGGGAAAAGACGTGGCAGCAGTGTTCTTTCATCAACTTTTTGGCTTTTTTTTTTTAAGGTTCTGGAAGGAAACATATTTCCCCTTTTAGGTTTAGACGTAGTTTATGAATGAGGCTAGTCTTTTCCTAAAATAATCAAATGAAATATTCATTCCGAATAGCAGGAACACTGGAATTTAATTTATAAAACATTTCAAAGGGATTTTTCTGATCAAGTTTCTATGGAGAAAGTGGATACCTTAGCAGAAAATATTTAAGAAGCTGAAAGTAGACAATCTTGAATATGTTTAGCCTTGATTTGAAATGTAAGTAGACTCTTCATGATTTTTCTTTAACTTTGGTTTTAGCCTGAGTGTAACTTTAGAATCTTAAATATGAACTTTAAATATTTGTTCTGTGGGAAACATAGGTGTTATCATTTACCTTTAAAAGTTACGTCTTTTTTTTTTTTTTCTTTGGAACGTTTAAATAGCTGATGGCAAATGTTTCTTATAAATTTAACATAGACTAACTGGAAAAAAGGACTACTTTGTCTTTTTTTTAGATAGCTAATGCTGTTTCCTTGGACCTCTTAAAATGAATTTTATTTTGAAGTACCAAAAGCCAGGGCTTTGGCAGGCATATAGTTACAATAGGCATTTTGTGTCTTAGTAACTAAGGTAGTAAAATAGATAACAGATTGTATATAACTTTTAATTATTGCAGAATAATAATTATTTAGGCAGAGCAGAAGACCATTAACAAAAGAAAGTTTATATCAGCTAGGTAGTCAGGTTGTTGCAGGTGAAGCTTGGATTTTGGTAAGGAGATGTTAACCTTTTCTAAAACTGCGGAGTGGGTCGTATACTGATAAGCAGTATCTTTCATAGGGCAGTTAAGTTCAAACTCCTGCTTTTATTCCAGGGATGTAATCATTAAGCTTCTGAACCTTCAGTTCTGTGAATGGAAAGTCTGATTTTACTTAGCTATTAATAATAAACGGGGATATAATTACTCCTTTTATTTTTATTTTTTAATTATTTTTTTTTGTCTAAAGGTTTACATAAGTATCCTTTTCCCCCAATTGACTACTCCCCCCTCCTCCACCCCCAGCCATTCCCATCTTGGGCAAGCCCCCACCGATTTTATTTAATTACTCCTTTTAGATTTGAAAAGTGTACCCTGTGAAATACATAGCAATTTTCAACTTCTTTTGAGGTCATGAATCCATTGAGAATCTAATAGGTGTGAACCCTGGGTCAAAAAATAGAAGTACAGCCATGGCCAGTGTGGTTTAGTGGTTAGCATGTCAACCCAAGCACAGAAGGGTCTTGGGTTTGATTCCTGGTCAAGGGCATGTACCTGGGTTGCAGGTTTGATCCCTGGCCCAGGTGCATGTGGGAGGCAATCAATTGATGTATCTCTCTCACATTGATGTTTCTCTCTTCCCCATCTTCCTCTCCTCCCCCCACCCCTTATTCTCCTCCCTCCTTTCCTCTCTTCCACTTTCTATAAAAAAGCCAGGCTGGTGTTGCTCAATGATTGAGCATCAACCCAGGAACCAAGAAGTCCCTGGTTCGATTCCCAGTCAGGGCGCCTACACAGTTTGTGCGCATGATCCCCAGTAGGGGGTGGGCAGGAGGCAGCTGATCGGGTTTCTATTTCTCTATCCCTCTCCCTCCCTCTCTCTCTAAAAATCAATAAAAACATATTTAAAAATATTAGCTTGGGTTTTTATTATAAACATTTAAAAAAATTAATGGACAAAATATCCTTGGGTGAGGATTAACAGCAACAACAACAATGCATATGTGGCATGGAAATATTATGCGTGTACCCTGACCGGGATTGATCCATGACTTCCTGGTTCATAGGTTGGTGCTCAACCATTGAGCCATGCTGGCCGGGCTCAACTGTATTTCTTTATACTAGCAAGAACAATGGAAAATTACAATTTAAAAGTACTATTGCAATAGCACCAAAACCCATAAAATATTTAAGTATTGAAAAATATGTCCAAGATTTGTATACTGAAAATTATAAAGCACCAATGAACGAAACCAAAGAGTACCTACATAAATGGAGATGTATATCATATTCATGGATTGGAAGACTCATTCTTGTTGAGATTTCCATTGTTCTCCAACTGATCTATAGATTCAATACAATTCCAGTCCAAATCTCAGTAGGATTTCTTATAGAAACTGACAAGTTGAATCGAAAATTGATATTATAAAAAGGAAGTAGTAAAGGCAGAACAGTTTAGAAAAAGAACAAAGTTGGAAAACACACTACCTGATTTCAACTTATTGTATAGCTGCCAGTACCCAAGACAACGTGGTATTGGAGAAAAGATAAACATACATATTAATGGAACAAAGTAGAGAATCCACACAAAAATAGTTTGTTTTTTGGCAAAGGTATAAAGGCAGTTCAGTACAGAAAGGATAGTATGGAGTAATTGGATACTCATACAAAAAAATCTGTTTTATTTGGGCACCTAGTATCCCCTATTAGACACTAGTCAGCCCCCCGCCTAGGAATTTATTAAAAGCACCAATGGATATGAAATATGAAATAAAGTTTACTTGCGCTATAAAGTGCAAAAGGATTCTTCAAGGACAAGGGCTTAGGTTTTGTCCAGAATGAAGCAAGAGTGAAGCGGGGTGGCTGGTTTTAGTTTTTATTGTGGCTCAGAGGAGGGACCTGTTTGATAGTTCCCATGTGTGTAACTTCCCACCAACACAGAGGGAATGAATGGCTGAACTTTCTTATTGCTTCACCCAGATGTGGGTCAAAAGAGGGAGGGAAACAGGATTTCAGAGCTATCAGTACTCAAACATAAAGTAGCATCTTTGTCCTTTATTATAGCCTCAATGCAAAAAATACTTCACACTTAATGCAAAAACTAGTTCAAAATGATTCATAGACCTCAAGGTAAGACTGAAAGCTATAACATATCTTGAAGAAAATATCAACAGAATCTTTTTCACCTTGGATCAGGCAAAGATTTCTTAGATATGACACCAAAAGCATTATCTATAAATGAATAAATTGATAAATTAACTTCAGCCAAATTAACAACTTCTGGTGTTGGAAACAGTGTTATGAGAATAAAAGTCAAGCTGCACATTGGTAGTAAATATTCCTCTTTAACATATCTGACAAAGGACTTGTCTATAATAATAAAAGCATAATATGCTAATTAGACCAGACGACCTTCTGGACAAAGCTGGGACTGAGGGAAGCCCAGGTCCCGGGTGCCAGAGGGAAGCCGGTGCTGGCAGCTGGGGGAAGGAAGGCCTACTCTTGCACGAATTTTGTGCATCAGGTCTCTAGTGTTATAGAAAGAACTCAGACCCTAGCTGGTTTGGCTCAGTGGATAGAGCATTGGCCTGTGGACTAAAGGGTCCCGGGTTTAATTCTGATCAAGAGCTTCTCCCCAGCCTGCGCCCTGGTCAGGGCGTGTGCAGGAGGAAACCAGTCGATGTGTTTCTCTCACATCGATGTTTCTGTATTCCCCTTTCTAAAAGATCAATGGAAAAATATCCTCGGTGAAGATTAACAACAACAAAAAAAAATCAGAAAATTTAATAATTGGTAAACAGCCTAGTTAAAAATTTGGCAAAAGATATAAGTACAAACTACCAAACAAGGTGTATGGACAGCAAATAAACACACCCAAAGATATTAAACATCATTAGTAATTTTGGAATTGCAGATTAAAACCAGAGTGAGATACCACTGTATACCTAGTGAGAAAATCAATAAATTAAAAAAATGAAGGAAAAAAGGAAAAATGACAATATCAAATGCTAATGAGAATGTGAAGCAATTGGTATGTCTTCCATTGCGGATGGCAATGCAAGTGGTATTGTGACTTTAGAAAAACATTAGGCAGTTCTTTATAAAGGTAAACAAACTTACACGTACCATACAACTCAGCATTCCTATTCCTAAGTATTGACCCAGTGAAATGAGAATGTATGTTATTTTTTTTAAACAGCTATATTGAGATATAATTCACATACTATACAATTGACCTTTTAAAGTGTACAATTCAATGGCTTTTATACATGCACAGGGCTGTGGGGCCATCACAACAATCAATTTTAGAACATTTTTATCTTTCCAAAAAGAAAACCCACATTCATTAGCAATTACTCTTGTCCCCCTCTCCTAAGCAGCCACTAATCTACTTTTTATCTCTGTAGGTTTTTTCACTTAGCAAAATGTTTTAGTGGTTCACTTGTGTTGTGGCATGTATACCACTGCATAATATTCCATTGTATGGATATATCATATTTTGTTTATCCATTCATCAATTGATGGACATTTGCGTTGTTTTAATCTTTTTGACTATTATGAATACTTCTATGAACATTCATGTACAAATATTTGTATGGACATGAATTTTAATTTCTTTCAGGTACAAATGTAGGAGTGGAATTGTGGAGTCATATGGTAACTTCATGTTTAATTTTTAAAAAAAAATATTTTCATTGGTTTCATGGAGGAAGGGAGAGGGAGAGAGAGATAGAAACATCAATGATGAGAGAGGATCATTGTTTGTCTGCCTTCTGCATGCCCCCTACTGGGGATGGAGCCTGCAACCCAGGCAAGTGCCTTTGACCAGAATGGAACCTGGGACCCTTCATTTCGCAGGCCAGTGCTCTATCTACTGAGCCAAACCAGCTAGGGCTTATGTTTAACTTTTTTGAGGAACTGAAAAACTTTTTCAAAGTAGCTATACCATTTTACATTCCTACCAGCACTGTATGAGTGTTTCAGTTTCTCCACATCCTCATCAACTTTCCCCCCCCTCACTATAGTTATCCTAGGGGCTGTGAAGTGATATCCTTTGTGGTATTGATTTGCAGTTCCATAAAATGATGTTGAGTGTTTTTTCATGTAGTTATTGGCCCTTTATATATATCTTCTTTGGAGAAATGTCTCTTTAAATTCTTTTCCCATTTAAGCCCTGGCCGGGTAGTTCAGTTGCTTAGAGCATTGTCGATCCCTGGTCAGGGCACATACAAGAACCAATCAATGAATGCATAAATAAGTGGAACACAAATTGATATTTCTCTCTCCCTGAAAAATAAGTAAAAAAAAAAAAATCCTTTTCCTATTTAAAAAATGGATTATTTTTATTATTCTAAGAATTCTGTATATATTCCAGGTCCTAAAGGTCTATTAGAAATGTGATTTGCATATTTTTTCCATCTTCTGTGGATTGACTTTTACTTTTCTTGAAGGACAAAAGTTTTAAATTTGCACTGTAGGTGTCATATCTAAGAAACTTGTCTGGGTATTATATCCAGTTGCCTAATCAATGTTATGAAGGTTTATACCGTTTTCCACCTAAGAGGTTTATAGTTTTAAACTTCAAAGTAGTCTTTAATCCATTTTGAGTTAAACATTTTAGGGTCAATTTAAATTTTCTTAAGTGTATTCTCAGGTAATTAATGTATTTATTGGTATTACAAATGAGGTAACTTTTTATTGCTTTCGGTGGTTGGTTATTATTTGTATAAAAACATTCTTTTCTAAAGGGAATGCCACTTTTTTCAAATGATTATTTTTTAAGTAGTATAACTTGCTTTAAAAATTCAGTCTTTAATGATGTTTTATTGAAAACTCTACTTTGGGAATAGTTGGCCTTCACCTCAGATTCCTTACTGAAGCTTAAAAAAATCTAAAATATATATTGTACAAAATTTTACTTTTCACTTGTGCCCTTAGGGTGATGAAGACACTGAAGTTCTCTTATCAGGACTTCTTTGTAAATCAAAATAGAGATGACATTTGTTTTGGAGCAAAAGGGACTGGTGGTGGTATTGTGCCAACTAGTAGAGCTGTGGAGTTAATCATTTGGATTTTGCGAACTCTGTCCATGATTCGAATTTGTCTGTTCACTTTAGTGCTACTTTGACTTTGTTTTTTAGCTCATTTGTTTGTTTATTTATAGAAATAGTCTATTAACAATATGTTTATTAAAGAAAAGGCAGAAGTTGAGTGAAGAGAAGTGATTGTGAACCCATTTCTCAGACATGGTTAATATTTTTGGAGTTCTTTTGATTGCTGTATATAGTTTTAAAGTTTTTACATATATATGTATATATGTTCTTTAAACTTAGAAATCAGGCTTTAAAACTTCCCATATGTATATTTAGCAGTCTCCAAATTAGAAACAAACCTAGTTTTATAAATTTAAATCTCTAAAGGATTGCTGCTTTTTATATTACTGCTTTTTAAATACTTAACCAGTGTTTTGATAGTCATGTTATGAAATACAGTTTCATTAATACAACCAAGAGAAGATACTGCAAATTCTTTCTTAAAATGAGAAATATGTATGTTAACATTTGGAAATACCAACATTTAAGGAACAAGGAAAGCATGTACAATTTGATTTTACTTGTTTTCCTTCTTCCCTTCCACTGCCTCTGTCCACTCTCTTTTCCCACATGAATTCCTAAATGATAAAGAGCCTGGCTTGTCTGCTGATAGACTGGACTACTTGTTTCTTCTCACTTAGCTCAGGTTTGAGGTTGTATGGGCTTCCCACCATTTTCCAAGCCTTTTCTTTCCCAACGTGCCTTAAGATGCTCTGGCAACAAGTCCAGCTATTTAGCTCTTGCCCCACATCCAGAAATAACATTTAAGTGTCTTCTATGTGCCAGGTATCATCCTAGGCACTTCTAAATTACAGCTTTTTCTTTTTTTGTTACTTGCTGGTGGTCAGATTGGGCCTCATATTTTGATAACCTTACCTTTACGCTTATTATGCTTCCTATTAGAGGGACCATCTAATAAAGGTGGACATTCCTGATGAATCTTACTAATTTGGGGTTCTTGATAACACTTATGGTAATTTTTTTTTGTATTCTCTATCCTGGGAACAATAATCCTGACCTTTTTCCTACATTGGGGAATGAATTTCTTCCTCCCTTCCTCCCTCCCTTCCTTTCTTTCAGGGAGGCAATTCTGTTTATTGTTGAGGACTAAGAAACAAAGTCTGGAGATGCTCTGTATAAGTGGCTATGAGCTACTAAAGAGGGGTGGGGTGGAGAAGAGACACAATAACACCATTACTCTGAGTAAGCACCAGTTCTTCATTCTAACACTGAACCAAGGAGAGACAGCCACCCTTTTCACTAAGGCTGCAGGAGAATGGAAACCTCACTTAATTTATCAGTTCCTACAGGGCAGGCTGAGCAAGAGATTATTTTAAGCTGATGCAAGAGGCTACTTGTGGTCCTGTGGGATCTGCAATCCCAAGCACAGAGTGGATGCTGGAGGTGGTCCGTGGTTGCTGACGCTGGCTGGTGGTGCTGGTCTTTAGATCCTGGGCCTGATTCTCAGTGATAAGCTTTTCAATCTAATACAGTTGGCCAATGTGGAGCCTTTGAGACACCGTGGAGGCACCTGGAGAGTATTATGCTGAGTGAAATAAGCCAGTCAGAGAAAGACAAGTATCATAGGATCTCAGTTATATGTGGAATCGAATGAACAAAATAAACTGATGAACAAAACAGATCCAGAGACGTAGAAACATGGAAGAGACTGACCAAATGGGTGCATTTCTAACTAAAGTTTTGAAATAGTTGATCGTTGTTGACCAATGCACTGAGAAGTCTCTAGTTTGATTCCTGGTCAGGGCACATGCCTGGGTTGCGGGCTCGATCTGCAACCATATTTTATAATGTGACTATCAAAACACTGGTTAAGTATTTAAAAAGTAGGGAGTGTGTAGGAGGCAGCTGATCAATGATCCTCTTTCATCATTGATGTTTCTCTCTCTCTCCCACTCTTCCTCTCTTTCTTTAAAATAAATAACATATTTTTAAAGTGTTCAAAATAGTGGAGATGTATATTATATAGTTTAAAAGTCAGCGAAGAATGGCACCATTTTAATAATACTAATTTCTTTCTCAAATCTTTCCCATCAGCCAACATTTATTTGTAAAATGTTTCTGGTGTAGGGGAGCTTGACTTTCTTAGTTGAAACAAAAACTTTAAATATTGAGTTTTAACCTCAATTGTGAATTCAAATTTTAATTTAAATCTTTAAAATTAGATTAAAATCACATTCTTTTTTAAAAATATATTTTTATTGATTTCAGAGAGGAAAGAAGACGGAGAGAGAGATAGAAACAATGATGAAAGAGAATCATTGATTGGCTGCCTCCTGCATGCTCCACACTGGAGATCGAGCCTGCATCCTGTGCCCTGACCTGGAATCAAACCGTGACCTCCTGGTTCATAGGTCAATGCTCAACCACTGAGCCTCTCCGGCCGGCCTGGCCCACATTTATTCTTAAACTCTATATCTGTGGTATAGAAGAAGTAGCATTTTTTGGCTCTCAACAATTAAGCAAAAAGAATTAAAATATCATTGAAAAATAATACTGCTTTCTGGTGATAGGGAAGAGGGAGAAATAAAAACATAAGTCTTTATTTTGCAGTTGAAATTTTAACTACAGGGTTGATGAAAGAAACGATATTAATTAGGGCTCTGGGTTAAACAGAAACTTAACTCATATTAGCACCTAGTGGAATTTATTTAAATATTGTGGGGATAGGGAGCTGTCTCAGCAACCAGAGGTCAGGAGTGTGATTAGATTTCAAGAGTAACGGGAACATCACAATGCTTTCTTCTGTCTCTCGTCTGTCTTCCTCTCTGCATATCAGCTTCATTTTTAATCTTTTCATATATGCTTTGTTCACTTTTTGACCTATATGTCAAAACTTGGTCCCTAACTTCTCCTGAGCTTTATTTATATAATTCAGGCATTCAGAGAGAGAGTGCCATTTCTTTCTCAGTTTCATTTTCAGAATTTCTGGTAAAGAACTTTGACTAGCTATTTGGTAAGGGGAAATATGCTATATAAAATGACTGTTGAAATTATAGGGATGAATTAAAGGTGGAATGGGGCAGTAAAAATGGTGGAAAGGGGCATTTTCCATAAGGAAGGGAGTAGGGGTATTATATGGTAAAAAGCAGAGGTATTTTTGAAGTTATCTTCGGCGTTTTTCTGACAGGAAAGGAAGGGGAAGTTTTGAACTTTGGAGGAACCTCCAAAATACAGCCTGTGCAGCACTTTCAGTTAAGGACAATATCTTGATTTAAAGCTTCTTTCTAACTGAAGCTTAAAATGCTGTTCTTTTGGGATTATGCCTATGACTGGGTTCACTGCTCAAGTACAGAAAGCTGTGGGAAAGAGGCTAGCATGATTTCTGAGTTTTTGATAGAGAAGTTGGTCATACCATTAAAGCACTTGTCCATCAGATTGTAAGTACTAAAGATGTAACTCACTCTCTTTGGGATCAGAAATATGACTGGAATTCATGGAATTAAGTTAAAACAAATGGCAATTTGCAGAGGGATTATTGGGAAGAACAGGAATATAACTAGTAATCACTCTCAGTAGTCTTGGAAAATCCATCCTGCTTATATGAAAGAGACATGCCACATTTTTTGATATACTGGTATGCCACATTGTATTGGTCTGATTTAAAAGCCTGAATTATGTTGTGTGTGTTTTTTTGCATTGGTCATAAAAATTGTCAAAAGATTAAAGTCTAACACAGATGTCAGGAAGACCAACAGTTGAATATGGGCTATCTGTAGGAAAAACAAACTTTATGCTGGAGTCCTCTAAAAGCAGGGTTGGAACAGTTGTGGGAGGTATGTTAAGAGTTGGAAGGAGCCTTGTGGAAAATTTTTAGTGTCAGAGAAAGTTTAGATTAGAATATCAAGCATTCTTTAGTCGGCTTTATTAATTTTTGAATGATTTGTTTGGGAAAGACAAACTTTTAGAAATGTTGTAATGTTTTTCTTGGAAGAAAAATGTTAGACTGAAAGGCTAATAGAATTATTTGCTAGATGCCCTGTTCTAGTAATTCATTGAATAACTTGTACAATTCAATGAATTCTGACAACTCAAAGTTGCAAATATTTACAATGTAGTAGAACTGTTTTAAAATCTGTTCCCAGGTTTATTGACCTTTGAGTGTATGGGGACTAGACTTTCTTGAAAGAAAGACTCTAGGAAAGATTTGGATTAATAATACACTTTGTAATTTATTTTTATCCAGGCCCACCTGAGAATATATTTCCCAGGAATATTTTTTTCCATATCTTCTTCCCCCCTAACAGTTTTTAAAACATAATATTCATGTATACCAAACGTTATATGTAATATGCATGTATATTATAAAAATTAGATAATAAATACCCATGAACTTACTGTTCAGCCGAGAACTAAATATTGTCCATACCAGAGGTTGCCAACTGGTGGTCCGTGCACCACTGGTGGTCTGTGAGGTCCGAAAGGTTGGTGACCGCTGGTCCATACTGTTTCATATTAAATTTTATTCCAGTATAAATTTATCTTTTTATCTCAGACTCTTCTTTGGCTTTCTTCCTCTCTTCCTTCTCTATTTCTCTTTCCTGTTAGTCTTCTCAGGATGCTGTGATTTACCTTACTTTTAAAGGAGATTGCAACCTCTTAAACCCATTTTAAGTGTATTTCAAGCTTGTTTGAGCATTAAAACAGGAGACATTTATGTCTTACTATTTTTGATAAAACCCTAATGTCTCTGGGATGTTTGACTAGATGCTTGTAAATATGATTTGCTTTATAAGCTGCTAACTGAATGAAGGTGGAAATTAATGGAAGTGAGACTTCATTAATAAGGAAACCATTGTGTTTTAAAAACCCCTCATTGATACATACTTACATATTATGTCATATACATGCCCTTAAGGTTTCTGAAGGAATATGGATGAAACATAATATTAAAACAGGTTAGAGCGGTGGTCGGCAAACTCATTAGTCAACAGAGCCAAATATCAACAGTACAATGATTGAAATTTCTTTTCAGAGCCAAATTTTTTAAACTTAAACTTCTAACGCCAGTTCTTCAAAATAGACTTGCCCAGGCCGTGGTATTTTGTGGAAGAGCCACACTCAAGGGGCCGCATGTGGCTTGTGAGCCGCAGTTTGCTGACCACTGCTCTAGGGAATGGTTCCCCAGTGGTTGGCAAACTGCGGCTCGCGAGCCACATGCGGCTCTTTGGCCCCTTGAGTGTGGCTCTCCCACAAAATACCACATGCGGGAGCGCACATACAGTGCGATTGAAACTTTGTGGCCCATGCGCAGAAGTCGGTTTTCGACTCTCAGAAGAAATTTCAATCGTTGTACTATTGATATTTGGCTCTGTTGACTAATGAGTTTGCCGACCACTGCCTAGAGTAATTAGAAAATCAGGGATTTTTTTTTTTTTAAGAAAACAAGTTGAAGGAAGATCTATTTTAAAGGCAGAGAGCACCTTTTGTGTGACTTGAAGGGATGTTTATACCTAGGGGTTCTCAAAGTTTGATCCCCAGACTAGTAGCATCAGCATCACCTGAGAACTTGAATAAATTGTCTCGATACCTCAGACCTGTAGGTGATTCCAATATAGCTGAAGTTTGGGAAGCACTGCTCTACCGGGCTGTCTTTATTATTATTTTTAACTAGCTTAGGTTGGCATGACAGTTGGGAGTAATGCTCTATGTGTCTGAAATTCCTATTGCAAATGACAGAAATCCTGTTGAGGGTGCGTAGAGGGAGAAGGAGTGAACAGCCTTGGCCCTCCTCAGCTTTACCAAGTGTTCTGGGTGAGGGTTAATAACAGAACCAAATGGGAACAGCCCCCAACTGTTTTAAGTCCTGGATTTATAAGGTTTTGAACTTATCTGGCCCCTGCAAGAGGGACTCCTGGGACTCAGAGGAGGTCCTGATTGGCACTTGGGTAAAAAAAGGGAGGGGACTTACAGGCTCCCTTAGTTGGGTTGGAAGATTATTTGTGTAGCTCACAGATTCAGAGCAATAATTGGAAGAATCAGTACTGAGGAGCCGGGAACTGCTTATCTCTGCAGGACTTTTTCCTCTTTGTAAATTGGGTTCCTGTGTACCCTTGACAAGTGGAAAGGTGGTCACAGGCAGCTCCAAATTCATATTCTCTGAGCTTAGCAACTGCAGTAATAGCTACTTTTGACCATTTCACAAATCCCACCCCTCAACAGTTATGTTCGTGGGAATGAGGGCCAGTGACTGGCTTAGCCTGGGTCATGTGTCCATCTCTGGGAAGAAGGAAAATAGAAAAGTGTGCTATTCTGACAATATAGTTCCCTACTAGATATGTGGGTTACTTTCAAATAAGCTTAACTGTCTTTGAAGCAGGGAGAGAAGTCTGGAGTCTTGCAGAGCTGGAAAATGGAACATGTGGAACATGTTTAAACATGTGTAGTTAGCTACTTTTTTGTGTTAGAGAGTAGTTAACCACTCCATTAAAGGCGTTGGGTGCCATAATATGGGAGTTAATTTTTTAGATTTATTATTTTGTATAGAGTTAATTTTTTGTTATAAAAGTTAATATATCCTAGGATGCTGGAAATTACAGATAAACAAAACAAATCATGTAGTGTTCTGCTGTCCAGAGACAACTACATTTTGGTGAATTTTCTGCATATTTTCTTGTATAATTATGAACACATATTAATTTTTAAAATTGGTTTTGATCAATATTTATAACTCTGTCAGAGTAGTAGAAACTGAATCTCATGCAATACAGATTCCACTAGAGCAGCGGTCACCAACCAGTGGTCTGTGAGGTCCGAAAGGTTGGCCACCACTGCACTAGATGATGTTCATTTTTATTTATTTAAGGTTTTATTTATTTTAGGGCAGTTTTAGGTTCACAGGACTGTACAGAGATTTCCTATATACTCCCTGCCCAAACACATGCATAACAACGTCCCCCGCCAGAGTGGTACATTTATTACAATTAGTGAATCTACATTGACACGTCATATTGCACAAAGCTCATAGTTTATATTACCCCTTCATTCTAGGTGTTGCATAGTCTGTGGTTTTGGACAAATGCCTACTCGTGTGTATTTATCATATGGAGTATTTTCACTGCCCTAAAAATCCTCTCTGCTCCACCTATTCACCCCCAAAACATACTGATCTTTTTACTCTCTTCATAGTTTTGCGTTTTCCAGAATGTCATATACTTGAAATCATGTATAGCCTTTTCAGATTGTCTTCTTTCACTTAGTAATAGGCATTTAAGGTTCCTCCATGTCCTTTCATGGCTTGGTAGTTCATTTCTTTTTAGCAATGAATAATATTCAGTTGTCTGGATGTACCACGGTTTACACATTCACAGTTTATCTTGGTTGCTTCCAAGTTTTGACCATTATGAATAAAGATGCTGTGTGCAGGTTTTTTATGTGAACATGTTTTCAATTCCTTGAGTAAATACCAAGGAGCATGATTGCTGGATTGTATGGTAAATGTATGTTTAATTTTTTAAGAAACTGCCAAACTGACTTCCAAAGTGGCTGTAACATTTTTTATTCCCATCAGTAATGAATGAAAGTTGATGTTAATGTTCAAACCTTATTTTTTTGTTTAAATTCACAAGTTAAAGGATATGTTCATTTTAAGTTTCTTTGCACACAGCACCATCATTAGATATTTTTAATTGTTAATTTGTTTGTTTACTCAATGGGCAGAAAGTAGCTATCTTATTTCAATTTTTTGTGTGCTTGATTACTGAGGGTTTTTTTGTTTGTTTGGTTATCTATAGTTCCTCTTTTGTGACTTTCTACATTCCTAATCCACTTATCTATTAACCTGTGGGTGGTTTTCTTATTGAGTTGTAAGAGTGCCTTAAATGACCTCTATGTATTTTCTTTAGTTTCCCAGTTTGTAGTTTATAGTTCTTTTTTTTTGTTTTGTTTTGTTAATCCTCACCTGAGGATATTTTTCCATTGATTTTTAGGGAGGGGGGGGGAGAGAGAGAGAGAGAGAGAGAGAGAAAGAGAGAGAGAGAGAAGGAAAGACAGAGAGAAACATCGATGTGAGAGAAATGCATTGTTTGGTTGTCCCCCGGATGGGGAGAAGCCTGCAACTGAAGTACTTGACCTTGACCGGAATCCAACCAGGGACTCTTGTCTGCAGGTCAATACTCTTATCCACTGAGCCAAACTGGCTAGGATTTACATTTGTTTTGTTTTTTTTAACATATATAAACCTAAATTATTTTGTGTATTTATTGATTTTTCTTTTGGGAGAGAGAGAAAAACATCGATGTGAGAGCAAATCATCCATCAGCTGCCTCCTGGGATGGAGGCTGCAACCTGGGCATGTGCCTGACCGGGAATTGAACCTGCAACCTTTCCATGCCTGGGATGATACCCAACCAACTGAGCTATATCGGCCAGGGCTGTTTTGTGTATTTAAATACCATCCGGCTTTCAGTAGATAGTTTATTCATTTTTAAATTTAGGAATTCTCTGCTTTTAGAGATCAGTATCTTTTTTTTATTTTTTGTTGACTTTAACTCTTTAATCCATCTAGAATTTATTTTGCAGCATAATGTAAAGGTATGTTTAGTCTCTATGATTAATGCTTTTAATTTTTATATTCTATCATTTTATTTATTTTTAAAAAATATTTTTATTGATTTCAGAGAGGAAAAGAGAGAAACATCAATGATGAGAGAGTCATTGATCTTCTGCCTCCTGCACACCCCCAACTGGGGATGGAGCCCACAACCAGTCATGTGCCCCTGACCAGAATCGAAACTGGGACCCTTCAGTCCATAGGCCGATGCTCTATTCACTGAGCAAAACTGGCTAGGGCAGCTCTATCATTTTAAAATGCAGTTTTCAAGCTTCTTTTTAGTAATGTGTGTAGGCTAATTGGTTCTTGATTTATTGTGAGGCTTAAGGACAAGGACAGATGACAAGAAATTTTAGTGACACAATATATTTTGGCAATGAAAAAATGATAACCTCTTATCTGACAAATCTATACTTTCTTATTAGAGTTAAACATTAGACAACATTTCTGAGTTAGCCTACATCTAGTACAGGAAACGCATTTATATTTTCTGGAAATAACATTTATGAAGAAAATTATGTCAGAAACCTGTTTAAAGTGAGAAGATTCTAGACTCTTCAGACAGTCCAGGATTTTGAAAAAGCCTTGTGCTTTGGCCGGAGCCCAGGAGAGGAAGTGTGTCTGCAGCTGCGACATTCTAGAAGCTTTCCAAAAGACTTACTGTAAAGCAGCCAAGAGAGCAGTGGATTTTACTACTGTGTGGTTCTGGAAGTATCTGGAAGTTTGCAGCAAACTTGAGGGAGGAGACTTAGGAGTATTTCTAGAATGTCGGTTTGTCTGGTGATCTATTTTATGGAGATTCAAATTAGGAAAGTGGGTTTTATTTTGTTTTTGGAACAGGTTGCTTTCCGAAGTGGACTTGAACCTGCTGGTTTAGATGAAGTCTCTTGGGAAGAGTCAGACAGAGGGGCCTGCACAAAAAATAGGATGACAAGTCAGAGTAACCAATGACTTGTGGCTGGGGCAAATGGAACTGTAATGGTAACTTATTCTCCTGTAAGGTAATAAGAAGGACTTAAAGTCCATGTATATGATGGAAAAGGAGCAAGAGAAGAACGCCAACAGGGCATTTTGGGAAAGCAGGGTAAAATCCTTCTGTTGGTTATTGATATCTGCATCCACTATGTAGAATACATTCTAGAAAGACAGTGCTACCAGAAGTGAGTTAAAAAGAACGGCTTTGCTGCCAGGTTAAAAAAAAAAAAGCCACAGCTATGTATCAGGCTGAGGATTTTTACATAGAACACAGTAGATAAGAAACTCAACATTGAGTCCTTTGAGAGAAATTACTAGCTTAAATTGACAGGGCTGTTTATTCTTTTTGGATTCTGTACAAGTTTTTTAAAATAACAGCTTTGTTGAGATATAATTCATACTCCATACAAATTACACATGTTCATAATTTAGTACTTTCACAATGTTCTTGTCCCGGGCCCACAGTGCGCATAGGAATTTGTTCATAGTTTTTTTTAAAACTATAGTCCGGCCCTCCAACGGTCTGAGGGACAGTGAACTGGCCCCGTTTAAAAAGTTTGAGGACCCCTGGATACATTCAATTTTAGAAATCTTTCATCACCCCCAAATCCACAACTTTTAATTTAACTTATTTTAAAAAAATATATATATTTTAATATATTTTAATGATTTTTTTTACAGAGAGGAGGGAAGAGGGATAGAGAGTTAGAAACATCGATGAGAGAGACACATTGATCAGCTGCCTCCTGCACACCTCCCCACTGGGGATGTGCCTGCAATCAAGGTACATGCCCTTGACTGGAATCGAAACTGGGACCCTTCAGTCCACAGGTCAACGCTCTATACACTAAGCCAAACCAGTTAGGGCTTAAAATATATTTTTATTGGTTTCAGTGAGGAAGGGAGAGGGAGAGAGAGAGAGAAATATCAATGATGAGAGAGAATCACTGATGGGCTACTTCCTACACACACCCTACTGGGGACCAAGCCCTCAAACTGGGCATGTGCCCTGAGAGGGAATCGAACTGTGACCTCCTGATTCATAGATTGATGCTCAACCACTGAGCCATGCCGGCCTGGCTAATTGAACTTATTTTAAAATTAAATACTGTCTGGCTGGTGTGGATCAGTGGATAGTGTTGGCCTGCAGACCAAAGGGTCCCGAGTTCGATTCCTGTCACGGCACATGCCTGGGTTGCAGGCTCGATCCCCGGTAGGGGGCGTGCAGGCGGCAGCCAATCAATGCTTCTCTCCCATCATTGATATTTCTCTCTCTCCCTCTCTCTTCCTTTCTGAAATAAAAAAGAAAGAAAAAATTAATACTATATAGGGAAAGGATGGATCAAGTTGGAAATTAGAGGATTAATCAGAAATCTCTGAAACCTCCTTTCACTTTAAAATATACTCTTAACATTTTAGAATGCATTTTGGTAATATTTAAATTAAGTTACTTTAATGAAGTAGGATATTTTATGGGAAATCGATGGTTTAGCTCAGATCATAGAAAGTTATTTTTCAGGCTATATGAAAGCTGTTACCCATTTACTCTAATTGTAGTAGTTAGTATTAAGGAGAAAATAAACTCAGGTTGACTTGTTAAGCATAAATTATCAGGTGATAACAAACGTCTTTTTTTAATATGAAAACTCAAGGTAGTACTCTAATTATATGAAAAATAAGATAGTGGCGCTTATTAAATAACTAAATCAATTTACACAAATTAGCAACAGTTCCATGGGCAACCTTGGGGTCTGACTTACATTTTTGTTTATAAGAAAAGTAAGTTAGGAACTTTTCCTACCCTTTAAAAAATTTTTTTTTTAAACCATATTTTTCTTATAGGTGTGTGAACCTGTAAAATTATGACTTCCAAGATGATCCGGTATATTTTAATTGTAGGGATTCTACTTCCCCAGTCTTTGGCCCATCCAGGCTTTTTTACTTCAATTGGTAAGTCTGAACTCTTTGGGTTTGTATTGTTTTTGCATTTAAAAATTTCCATTTTTTTAGTGTTTTAAATCAGTAAAAAGAAATACACTGTATTTCCAGAGACAGAAGCATTGCTTTAGTCCCTGCCCCGCCAAAAGATTATCTGTTTTTTCAATTCAATTTTGTTTTACTTTATTATTATTATTATTATTATTATTTTTGTTAATCCTCACCTGAGGATATTTTTCCATTGATTTTTTAGGGAGAGTAGAAGAGAGGGAAAGACAGAGAGAAACATCAGTGTGAGAGAAACACATTGATTGGTTGCCTCCTGCATAAGCCCTGACCAGAGCCCAGGCTGGGGAGGAGCCTGCAACCAAGGTACGTGCCCTTGACTGGAATTGAACCAGGGACCCTTTGGTCTGCAGCCCAATGCTCTATCCACTGAGCCAAACCGGCTAGGGCTTGTTTTTCTTTAAATATTTTTTTCTGATTACAAAAAGAATTCATTTTCAGGTTAGAAACTAATGAAAATTTAGGAAAACATAACAAAGAAAATTCTGAGCATATAATTTAATGCATATACTCCATTTAAGACTTTACTGTGAATACAATTTGTTTTTTCCTATATCATAATTTTTTAAAAATATAGACTCTGATATCATTACACTAATAATATATATTTTAAAATATGTTTTTATTTTTTTAGAGAGAGATGACGGGAGAGGGATCAAGAGTTAGAAACATTGATGAGAGAGAAACATCATCGATCGGCTGCCTACTTCATGTCCCCTACTGGGGATTGAGTCTGCACCCTGGGCACATGACTTGACTGGGAATAGAACCAAGATACCTCTTGAGCCATGGGTTGATGCTCAACCACTGAGTCACACTGGCTGGGCCTATATCATAATTTTTTAAAAAATCTTTTGAGTATTGTAAAAATAACATTGATTAAAGGGGAAAAATTAGAGTGCATGGAATATTAGACATCACATGTCCTCTTTCGCCAGAAATAATTCCTCGTGGGTTGATGCATATCCTCTTATATTTTCCTGTATGCATACTACCTCTGTTTTAAAGCTGATGTTTTCCTTCCTTCTGTTGACCAGCCCTGAGTGATTGTAGAGCTAACTAAAACACAAGTAATTTCAGGATATAAAATGATGAATTCTCTCATCCCATTATAAATAAGTATGGATTATTTGATTTTCGGTGGTGACGAATACTTTTTTGTTAGTGTAGTTTTTACTTATGGATTAAAAATTTAATTCTAATTAGCTTCAGAAGTTTTTTAAAAAGGTGCCCTGGCTGGTGTGGTTGAGCATTGTCCCTTGCAACCAGAGGTCTCCACTTCGATTTGTAGTCAGGGTACATGCTCAGATTTTGGGCTCGGTCCCCAGTAGGTGACATGCAGCAGACAGCTGAAGGATGTTTCTCTCATTGATGTTTCTCTCTTTCTCTCCCTAAAATAAATAAAAACATATTTTAAACAAACAAATAAATAAATAAAGGTGAGGGAGGAGTTGGGGAAAAAGATACATTGATCCTTGGAAAGTAGTGCTGTTATATTTTTATTAAATACTAGGGGCCCAGTGTACGAAATTTGTGCATGGGGAGGGGGGTGTCCCTCAGCCCAGCCTGCACCCTCTCCAATCTGGGACCCCTCAGGGGATGTCCGACTGCCGGTTTAGGCCTGATCCCACAGGGACAACCAGCAGTCAGACATCCCTCTCACAATCCAGGACTGCTGGCTCCTAATCACTCGCCTGCCTGCCTGCTCTCCTGCCAGCCTGATCGCCCCCAACTGCCCTCCCCTGCCGGCCTGATCGCCCCCAACTGCCCTCCCCTGCCGGCCTGATCGCCCCCAACTGCCCTCCCCTGCCGGCCTGATTGCCCCCAACTGCCCTCCCCTGCCGGCCTGATCGCCCCCTAACTGCCCTTCCCTGCCGGCCTGATCGCCCCCTAACTGCCCTTCCCTGCTGGCCTGATTGTCCCCTAACTGCTTGCTCCCCCTCGCCAGCCTGATCTCACCCTTAACTGCTTGCTCCCCTGCTGGCCTGATTGCCCCTAACCGCCTCTGCCTCGCCCCCACCACTGTGGCTTTGTCCGGAAGGAAGTTGGACGTTTGGAAGATGTCCAGTTGACGTGGTCTAATTATCACATTACCCTTTTATTACTATAGATATTTTTATTGATTTCAGAGAGGAAGGGAGAGGGAGAGGGAGATAGAAACATCAGTGATGAGAATCATTGATCGGCTGCTTCCTGCACACCCCCCTCTTGGGGATCGAGCCCATAACCCAGGCATGTGCCCTTGACTGGAATCGAACCCAGGACTCTTTAGTCCACAGGCCGACACTCTAACCACTGAACCAAACCAGCTAGAGTTGTTACGTTTTCAGATGAAAAGATAATTTGCCAATACAGTTCAAGCTTGCAAAACTAAGTAGCTTGAAAATTAGAATTGGAACACATGAGTAGAAAAATTTTTGACTTTATTTTTATTTATCTGGTTAAAAAGGTAGAAAAATATGCTCTCTCCAACATATCTGATTTATGCCAGTTAAATTGACTCATAGCATGAAGCATTCTTGATGATTATTAAACTAGAGGCCTGGTGCATGCACTTGAGTGGGGTGTCCCTCAGCCCGGCCTACACCCTCTCACAGTCTGGGATACTTCAGGGGATGTCCGATTGATGGCTTAGGCCCATCAGCCAGACATCCATAGCACTGCTGTGGAGGCAGGAGAGGCTCCCACCACTGCCACTATGCTCACCAGCTGTTAGCCCGGCTCAGTGCTTCTGGCTGAGCAGCGCTTCCCCTGTGGGAGTGCATTGACCACCAGGGGGCAGCTTCTGCATTGAGCGTCTGTCCCCTGGTGGTCAGTGCGCGTCATAGCAACCGGTCATTCCCCTGTTTGATTATTTGCATATTAGCCTTTTATTATATAGGATTAGTCTAAAATACTTGTGCTGATGAATATGGGTATTTGCTAATCTTTCCTTCTTCTCTTTAGGTCAGATGACTGATTTGATTCATACAGAGAAAGATCTGGTGACTTCCCTGAAAGACTATATTAAGGCAGAAGAAGATAAATTAGAACAAATAAAAAAGTAAGCAACGTGTTTTATTTATTATGACTTCTTTCTAGAGCTAAAACATTTGAGTAGAAATTAAAGCCATCAGTCTTAAAAAGCCAGCTGAAATGGCTTAAATAGGAGCACAGAAAACAATAGTTAGGCCTGGGCCAAGAGTTCACCTGGAAGAACATGGGTTGAGATAATATAAATGGGTGTGGGTTGTTGACTGACAATTTTTTAAAATGGTTCCTAATAGCTTCTGTTCTCTAACCTCCCTAATCAAGCTTCTTTCTGGAGCAGTTCCCCATTTCTACTTATCCTTCAGTCCTGTGGTTTCATTCTAGAGATTACAGTGATAAGTGTGGTTAGTATTATTTAATTTATATAGTTTGTCCTCAAATGGTAATTTATTTTTAATTGACTCAGGTTCATAGTTAATCCTAACTTGAGAATTATTATCTTTTGTTTAATGAGCAGCTAAGTAATCAGTTTTTTTTTTTTTTAAATATAGTTCCTAGGTAATGAATGTAAACTTTTGGTGAATGTTTGATTTAAATGGAGATATAACTGAATTTGGATTGAGCTAATTTATACTTTGTAATAATCAGTTATTTGGCTTTAAGGACCTAAGGGGAAAGGAATTTTTAGACTATTACTAGGGGGATCCAATCATAATTTTTACTAAGATAAGTTTCATTTATTGTAACTACCTGGGAGAAACAAAACTAAAAAAAAAAAAAAAAGTTTCGTAGTTATACTTTGATTCTGCCATTCTAGATTTTACCCATAAGAGAATTTTGCTTTTAAAAAACCTTCATAATTTTACTTTTAAAAATAATTTTTAGATTTTTTTAAATTAAAAAACCTGTAATCTAGTCTCTTTTTATTTTTTAGTGCTTTACTAAATTGTGTTTTTCTTTTTATACATCTTACATGTATAGATGGGCAGAGAAGTTAGATCGGCTAACTAGCACAGCGACAAAAGATCCAGAAGGATTTGTTGGGCACCCTGTAAATGCATTCAAGTTAATGAAACGTCTGAATACTGAGTGGAGTGAGTTGGAGAATCTAGTCCTTAAGGATATGTCAGATGGTAAGACTAATGAGCTCAAAAAGTAAGGCACTATTGCTACCACCTGTAGAAATGCCAAAAGTAGCGATATATTCAGTTCCCAGAACATCTAATGTTCAGTGTTATAACTGAATTATTGCTGGGATATATTTGGTCTGATCAGAGTTAATTTATTCTAGACCCCAAATTTCTCGATAAAAAATAAAGATGAATAAAAACTGGAAACAAATAAAAATAAAACTTCATTGTCAAAACAAGTAATTTTTGCTGTTAGTGACTAACACTACTGCTTTTTGCTTTGAAATCTACAAATGTGAATTGATTATTTGGCATATAGCTTCATTTCTGAAGGTAGTCATTTTCATTTTATTTTTTAAAAATATTTTTATTGATTTCAGAAAGGAAGGGAGAGGGAGAGATTGAAACATCAGTGATGAGAGAAAGTCATTGAACTGCTGCCTCCTGCACCCCTCCTACTGGGTACTGAGCCCTCAACCCAGGCATGAGCTCTTTTCTGGAATCGAACCCTGGACCCTTCAGTTTGCAGGCCGACGCTCAGTCCACTGAGTGAAACCGGCTAGGGCATTTTTAGGATTACCTTCAGACTGTAGAAATTGAAGGATATTGCCTTTGACTTGTGGTAGAGCTATGTCTGTTCTTTCCCTGCACATTGAAAGGACTATTTATCTTTTAAAAATGTATTTATAAAGTCAGCATATTGTATTGAAGGGTATGAATGATCCCAAATAAATCTTCAAAAATGTACTTTATCATGAACTATATATAGTTGCACCTAATTGAAGAATACCAGTACTAATGGTGGTTTTGTAATTCTGTTTATTATTTTAAAATTTGGGGTAAACTTTATTTTCTAATCAATTTTTAATGTATCGGGAGTAGTGGTACTTTATAAGAAAAAGTGTTAGCAGTGTTCAACATAGTATTTTTAAACCTAGGATTGTTTTACTTAACGTAGACAGTAAATTTTAAAACGGAGGTTGCAAACAGTAATAATGAATGTTTTTGTAGTTGAAACAATAAATTGTAACTTAAGATATTTAATACACAGAAAACTAGATCTGAAATTTAAGGAAGTAAAGGGATTGTGCTTAGTAGTACATAGTAGAGGCTCAAATATCTGTTGAATTACTGAAGGTTGCAAAAATTATTTTTTTTAAAAGGGGGAGAAAATTGAGCTAGCTATATAGATAAAATACTGCAAGGGTGCTGACAAGTGTTTATGAACAGTAACTAAATTATTTTGCATACACTTGATGAATACTATATTCAATAATTAAGTATATCTAAATATATTTTAATAAACTAGCTTACCTGAAAGTCTTAAATATATAATTAATAATTCTTCCTCCCCTTAAATAATTCCACCGAACTTTGTATTTTTATGTTTATATAATGTGTGGCACATGGAAGAAGAAAAAACAGAATTTAAGAGCATACATTTTACTTACCATCTGTTATCTGAAAGTATAATTGGTTGCTAATTGAATATCATTTTCAAATCCATAAATCTGTTCATTTTTCAAGCTTAATGGAGCCTATGTTGTATAATGAAAAGCTCAATTATTATGTTAGTTGATCTTTGTCTACTTATACACAGACGTAATTTATGCAGTGACCTTGGGTAAGCAACATTGGAAAGGGTTTGGGAAGACTGATTGAGTTAGAGGCATGTCAAGTCTGATTCAGTGCAGCTTTTTTCTCATTGAGCAAGTGGAACGTAGTATGGTGGAAAATTATAATGAAATCAGTTTTGAAAAGTCTGATTTGGAAATTTGAAGTCTCTGAATTTCTTGAGTCTCTCTCTCTCTTATTTCAAGGCTTCATCTCTAACCTAACCATTCAGAGACAGTACTTCCCTAATGATGAAGATCAGGTTGGGGCTGCCAAAGCTCTGTTGCGTCTCCAGGACACCTACAATTTAGATACAGATACTATCTCAAAGGGCAATCTTCCAGGTAAGAATTCTTAGCCTGTAAAATGCCTAACACCTGGCTTCTCTGTGCAGTCCAGTAGGACAACGTAAACGTAAAAAAGACTTCGTATTTTAAGATTTTTAACCTTAGTTTGTTTCACAGCCTTGAAAACAAAACAACCCTCCATTTCTGTAGGACTTAATAGTTGTGGATAAGCTTCTTGCTTGTTATTTTGAAAGCTTATAATTACAGGGATTAAACCTAAGTAGGCAATTTTAGTGTGCAAGAAAAAGAATAATTTTTCCAAATGTTTTTCTTTTTAAAAAAAAATATTTTTATTGATTTTTTACAGAGAGGAAGGGAGAGAGATAGTGAGTTAGAAACATCGATGAGAGAGAAACATCGATCAGCTGTCTCCTGCACGCCCCCCACTGGGGATGTGCCCGCAACCCAGGTACATGCCATTGATCGGAATCGAATCCGGGACCCTTCAGTCCGCAGGCCGACGCTCTATCCACTGAGCCAAACCGGTTTCGGCCCAAATGTTTTTCTTTATAATACCCAATGTTTGTATATAAAGTTATGAGGGAATTGATAATCAAAGTTTATGTGTTCAGTGATTAAAAACCAAGACCTGTTGGGTATATGCAGATTTTTAAAATGTCCTGCAGTGTAGAACATCCTGCTTTCTGACCTATTTTTGGCAAAAAGTTTTTTTGTTGTTATTATAGCTGATTATTTTGTAATAATTTGCTTTAAATTATTTTTTATCATACAAAAACACATAACAAAATTTACTATCTTAACCAATTTTATTTATTAAAAATTTTTTTTAATCCTCACCTGAGGATGTTTTTCCCTTGATTTTAGAGAGAGTGGAAGAGAGAGGGAAAGACAGAGAAAAACATTGATGTGAGAGAAATACATCAATTGGTTGCTTTCTGCCTGGGCAGGGGAGGAGCCTGCAACCAAGGTATGAATCGAATCTGGAACCCTTCAGTCTGCAGGCCAATGCTCTATCCACTGAGCCAAACAGGCTAGGGCCTTAACCAATTTTAAACGTTCAGTTTAGTGGTATTAAGTACATTGGATTGTTGTACAACCATCATCACCATCCATCTTGATAACTCTTTTGATCTTGTAAAATGGAAACTCTATGCCCATTAAATAATAACTCCCATTTCCCCCTACCCCCAGACCCTGGAAATCATCATTCTACTTTCTGTCTCTATGATTTTGATTACTCTAAGTACCTCATAAGTGAAATTATATCGTATTTGTCTTTTTGTTACTAGATTATTTCACTTAGCATAATGACCTCAAAGGTCATCCATGTTGTAGCAAATGTCAGAATTTCCTTACTTTTTAAGGCTGAATAATAATCCATTATATGTGTATACTGCATTTTGCTTACCAATTCATTCATTAATGGACACTTGGATTGCTTTCACATTTTGGCAATTGTGAATAGTTCTTTTGCAAAAATGAGTGTGTAAATGTCTCTTCAAGACCCTGCCTTCCATTCTTTGAGTATATACCCAGAAATGTAAGTGCCGGGTCATATGGTAATTCTATTTTTAATTTCTTGAGGAACTGCCATACTATTTTCCATAGTAGATATACCATTTTATATTCCACCACTGGTGCACAATTTCTCAATATTCTTGCCAACACTTGCTATTTTCTTGAAGGGCTTTGTAAGCCATGTGGTATTTGCACTGTTCTGAGTGCAACGAGGAGCCACTGAGAAGTTTTAAACAGGGAAGTTACATGATTTTCTTTTTTAGAAATAGTCTGGCTGCAGAATGGAGATTGGATTGAGATCTTGGGGTAGGGACAAATCAGGGAGGAGGCTGTTGTAAAAATTAAAATGAGAGATGACATTTGTAGCTAGTGGGTATGGAGAGAAGTGGGTAGGCTATCAACCTGCTTAGCAGATGGAATGATAGAATCTGATGATGGACTGGATATGGGTTTCTGGCTTCTTCAACAACTAGATGGATTCCATTCAGGAAAATAGAGAACACAAGATAAGCAGATTTGGTGTATGGAGGGACAATAAATTTCACTTAGTTTACTGTTTCTTTTCGTTTAAAACTTCACCCTTTAAAATGGCATTGAATATTATTTAACCCTGGTTTTGTTGTGTCTAGTCTTAGGAAATTCACTGGGTTCTCTGAGTACCTAGCCTTTAAGGTAGAGATCAGTTGCTAAGACTTTCATATAGAATGACTGAAAATAAACCACTTTGAGAATATGTGTAATGATTTTTCACTGGGGCAGTGTTCATCTGTTCTCATGCACTTTGTATCTCCTTATTGACTTCTCTTCATCAAGTCACTGTTTCGAGCTAGTTCTTACTGAGTTTTCCTTTCATGCAGATTCATTATAAGTATAGTGACTGAAATTTCCCAAGCATATTATATCCTGTAAATAATCTTAAAGTGAACTAATAAACAGTTTTAAGGCTTTATTTGTTCTCCAAACCTTTCTGTTGTTTACAGTAAAATATCACATACTAGAGGCCTGGTGCATGAAATTCGTGCACAGGATGGAGGGGTTCCCTCAGCCCAGCCTGCACCCTCTCCAATCCGGGACCTCTTAGGGGATGTCCCGGGGATTGGACCTCAACCAGCAGTCGGACATCCCTCTCACAATCCTGGACCGCTGGCTCCTAATAGCTCACCTGCCTGCAAGCCTGGTTGCCCACAACAACCCCCCCTCCCCTGCTGGCCTGGTCGCCCCACGCAGCCTGCTTGTTCAGTTATTTGGTCGTCCCTCTGCTGGCCTGGTTGCCCCACGCAGCCTGCTTGTTCAGTTGTTTGGTTGTCCCTCACTAAACCCTCTGCCAGCCTGGTCTTAGGCAGCCATTTTGTGAGTGTGAGGGTCAATTTGCATATTACCTCTTTATTATATAGGATATGTTTGAAGACCCTGTGCACACCTTCCCTTCCTTTCTAGAGGTAATACCTATTCTGCACTTGGTGTGTATTCTTCTATCTTTTATAGTTTACTACATATGTTGTATTGCTGTGTTTTTTTAAAATTTAATAAATCTTTCTTGTTCAGATTATTAAATTGTTCCCCTTTTTTCCCCACATAGCTCCCCTCCACCTGGTTCTCACCCCACCCTCTGCCCTTACCTCCTCCCAACTGTCCTCATCCATAGGTGTATGCTTTTTGTCCAGTCTCTTCCCGCACCCCCCACACCCCTTTCCCCCCGAGAAGTGTCAGTCCACTCCCTTTCTAGGCCCCTGATTCTATTATATTCAGTTTATTCTGTTCATCAGATTTTTTATTCACTTGAATTTTAGATTCACTTGTTGATAGACATGTATTTGTTGTTCATAATTTTTATCTTTACCTTTTTCTTCTTCTTCCTCTTCTTAAAGCATACCTTCCCACATTTCATATAATACTGGTTTGGCGGTGATGAACTCTTTTAGCTTTTTCTTATCTGTGAAGCTCTTTATCTGCCCTTCAATTCTGAATGATAGCTTTGCTGGGTAGAGTAATCTTGGTTGTAGGTTCTTGCCTACACTATTCATCACTTTGAATATTTCTTGCCACTCCCATCTGGCCTGCATCGTTTCTGTTGAGAAATCAGCTGACAGTCGTATGGGTGCTCCCTTGTAGGTAATTAACTGTTTTTGTCTTGCTGCTTTTAATATTCTCTCTTTGTCTTTTGCTCTTGGCATTTTCATTATGATGTGTCTTGGTGTGGTCCTCTTTGGATTCCTTTTGTTTGGGGTTCTGTGCGCTTTCTGGACTTATAAGTCTATTTCTTTCACCAGGTGGGGGAAGTTTTCTGTCATTATTTCTTCAAATAGGTTTTCAGTATCTTGCTCTCTCTCTTCTTCTGGGACCCCCATAATTTGGATGTTGGTACACTTGAGGTTGTCCCAGAGGCTCCTTACACTATCTTCATATTTTTGTATTCTTTTTTCTTTTTGCTTTTCTGACTAAGTGTTTTTTGCTTCTTTGTATTTCAACTCTTTGACTTGATTCTGGCAGTCCTCTAGTCTGCTGTTAGGTCTCTGTATAATATTTTTTATTTTAGTCAGTGTATGCTTAATTTCTAGTTGATTCTTTTTCATATCCTCGAGGGTCTCGCTAAATTTATTGGCCTTTTCTAGGAAATTCTTGAAAAACCTTATAACTGTGGTTTTGAACTCTATATCTAGTCGTTTGTTTTCCTCCATTTCTTTCATTTGTGATCTGTTTCTTTGTCTCCACATTTTCGCTGCTTCCCTGATTTGGTCGAGTAGCTTTGTGTGCTGGGTGTCATCTAGGGCACAGTGGCTCAGCCTCCCCAGTTACCTGAGGTGGACATTCTTGGTGCACCCCTTTGTGGGCTGTGTGCTCAGCCTTGTAGTTAAGTCTTGATTGTTGTTGGTATCACTGGAAGGCATTGACCTCAAGGCCAATTGGCTGTGAGGATCGGCTGTGTCTATGCTGGGAGAACTTCTGTGCTGGAGACACTCTTATGAGACAAGACTTGCAATATTGCAAAAGCCTCTGTGCTCAGCTTGGATGGGGCAGAGTTTCAGGGTGGAGCAGACAGCCTTGGCTTCCCATCAGCCCTGCCCAATGAGGCCCCTTGGTCTCAGTGTCCCTCAGTAATCGCTGCAAGCACCTCTGAGAGAAAGCCACCCTCGCGTTTTGCTTGCTGTCAGACAGTCCTGTTTTCCCCCAAATGAGTCGGGGTTCCCAGGAATTAGCCCAGAATTGGAGTTCAGCGCAGTCGGGAGCTTTTGTCTCCCTCCCACTTTAGAAAGCCTGCTGTGCACTCAGCCTCCCATGCATTCAGCAGTCAGTCTTCTCTGCTCGTGCGCATGCGCGCTTCTCCAGACCTCTGCCTTCCGCAGCTCCTGAGTCTCAGTGTGCTTTCTCTTTTCCTGACAGTCCAGATTCCCCCTGAATGAATCTTGTTTCCCAGTGTCTCGCCCGGGATTGGAGTTCAGTGCAGTTGGGAGCTTCCTTCTCCCTCTGCTTTAGAAAGCCAGGCACTCACTCAGCCGCCCATGCACACAGCCGCCCATCCTCTCTGCGTGCGAGTCTCCGTACCTCAGCCTTTTGCAGCTCCTCTGAGTCTCAGTGTGCTTTTCTCTTTCCTTCTAGTTGTAGAATTTCCACTCAGCCAGCTTTCCTGTGGTTCTGGATCATGTCCCTTTTGTCTTTTAGTTGTAGTTTTGATATTGTTGTGCGAGGTAGCAGTTTAGGTGTTTGCCTATGCCGCCAAATTGGTTTCTCTTCTGTATTGCTGTGTTTTATAATTTTGAACAAATAATTATCATATTCTGTATCTTTCTGTGACCTTTCAGTGTTTTTGAGCAAATTCATCCATGTTGATCAACTTCATCTAACTGCTGTATGTAGTGTATGAAACAGTTGGTTTATTAATTCTTCTGTGGATGAATGGACATTTAAGTTATTTCCGATTTTTTGCTACGGTAAACAAGGTTTCAGCAAACATTTGTTTATGTTCTTGTACACACATACACGAGTTTGTCTAGGGTACAAGAATTAAGGGTGTATATTTTCACCTTCACTAGATGTGACTAGGTGGTTCTTCACAGCAGATGCACCAGTTTATACTTTCACCAGAATGTATGAGAGTTCCCATTTCTTCATATTGTTGCCTTCCCCTGGTTTTGTTAGTTTCTGCAAAATTTCTGTAGGAATTTTGAATGGGATTGTGTTGAATCTTGGGGAGAATTTGGCAGCATTGCCATTTTTAACAATATGGAATTTTCTAATCCATGAAAATGGTATATTTCTCCATTTATTTAGGCCAAAAAAGTTGGAGTAGGAGACCAGATATTTTGACATCAATGTCTAACCACCGTGAGTCTCACAATTACTGTTCCACTGATGATGTCAAAGTTGGGAAAAATTCCCTTTCCCCCTTCTCTCTTATTTTTTTCTTTCTTCTACATCATTTTTACTGAAAGCAAATTTGTCACAGGCTCAAGTTTTAATTCATAGCCTATCTTTGTCCTTTTCTATTCAAATATTTTATATTGTTTTATATTGTATTGACAATGAAGTGTGACAACACATTGTCCAATGTAGAAACATGAAAATGTAAGTAGTGTAGTGGACAATATCCATTTTGGGGTCTGACATAATACCTTTTTCATTGGATTGCCATGAGAATCCAAGGAGCTAAAAGCATGTGAAAGCTAAAACAGCAAAATGTTGTTATTGATGTTTTTATTGACAGAGTTACCCAAATAACCTTTTAAAAAATGAGATATAATCCTATATAATAAAGAGGTAATGTGCAAATTAACTGTCACGCCCTTGCATAAGATGGCTGCCCCCATGTGGTCACAAGATGGCCACCACAAGATGGCCAGCAGGGAAAGGCAATTGTGGGCGATCAGGCCAGCAGAGGGGAGGGCAGTTAGGGGCTACCAGGCCAGCAGGGGAGGGCAGTTGGGGGCAACCAGGCCAGCCAGAGAGGGCAGTTGGGGGGGACCAGGCATACAGGGGAGGGCAGTTAGGGGGGACCGGGCCAGCAGGGGAGGACAGTTAGGGGTGAGTGAGCCAGCAGAGGAGGGCAGTTGGGGACAACCGGGCCGGCAGGGGAAGGCAGTTGGGGGTGACCAGGCCTGCAGGGGTGGGCAGTTAGGGGTGACCAGGCCTGCAGGGGAGGGCAGTTAGGGGCAAACAGGCTGGCAGGGGAGTGGTTAGGTTGTGATCAGGCTGGAAGGCAGAAGTGGTTAGGGACAATCAGGAAGGAAGGCAGGCAGGCAAGCAGTTGGGAGCCAGCCATTCTGGATTCTGAAAGGGATGTCCGACTGCCCGTTTAGGCCCGATCCAGGTAGGATCGGGCCTAAACGGGCAGTCGGACATCCCTTGAGGGGTCCCAGATTGGAGAGGGTGCAGGCTGGGCTGAGGGACACACACCCCGTACATGAATTTCATGTACCCGGGCCTCTAGTTAACTATTCTGTACATTACAACCCTAGGACTTATGTATTTAATAACTGAAAGATGTATCTTTTACCTTTTGACCACCTTCACCCATTTCTCTCATATTATTTGTAATGATATAAAACTTTTTATATTCTTTTAAAGTTAAAACTATACTAATAGGATCCACTGACAAGTCTCACTTTATTTTTGTACTCTTCAACCTGTTCCTTTCTTCTTTCTATAACTACCATTCTATTAGTTTTTCCATTTCTATTGTTTCTTTTGGAAAATGTAAGCAAATGTGTATATATTCCTATTCCTTTCAACATAAACACAGAAGTAGGTAGCATGGTATAAATACTTTTTATACCTTGGTGTTTTAGTTTAATTTATTGATATGCCCTATTTTAGTCCTTCATATTTATCTCTCCTCTCTGCTGCAGCCTGGGTCATTAGTCCCATAGTAATTTATTCAGCTCTCTCTTCTGGGTTTATTATTTTTATGTTGTGTCTAACTTGCTGTTTAACTTGACCAATAAGTTTTCATTTTATTGATTATATTTATCTTTCTGAAAGTTCTTTTTTTTCCTACTCAAATCTGACTGGTCTTTTTTAGGGTATCTTATATGTTCACATATTTTTTTCTTAAACATTTTATTCATAGTTATTTTGTATTCTTAATCTGATAACACCAATATCTGAAGAACTTGTGGATGTCTAATATTGTTTTTTAATAGTTTCTATTTTTTGCTCATAGTGACTTTTTTCATCATGTACTTTGTAGTCATGGAATGTGTGCACTTGTTCAGATTGTATGTGGGAATATTGCAAAATCTGAGCGATTTTTTTTTTTTTGGTATGGTAGGCAGAAAGGATTGATGTTTGTTTTTTAAAATGTGAGTACTTAGGGAATACTTAGACTTCATCAAAATTAAAACTTCTGTGCTTCTAAGTACACCATCAAGAAAGTGAAGACACTGGAATAAAACATCAAGAATAGAGAAACCAAGATGGCGGCATAGGTAAACACACCTACACTGCTGCCTCGCACAATAATATCAAAACTACAACTAAAAGACAAAATGGACACCATCTAGAACCACAGGAAAGCTGGCTGAGTGGAAATTCTATAACTAGAAGAAAAGAGGAAAGCACATTGAGACTCAGAGGAGCTACAAAAGGCTGAGGTACGGAGGCTTGCACACAGAGAGGACGGGCGGCTGTGTGCACAGGTGGCTGAGTGCGCGGCTGGCTTTCTAAAGCGGGAGGGAGAAGGAAACTCCCTACTGCACTGAACTCCAGTTCCGGGCAAGTTTCTGGGAACCCCGACTCATTTGGGGAGAAACTGGAATATCTGGCAGTGGGCGAAACTCGAGGGCGGCTTTCTCTCAGAGGTGCTTGCAGTGATTATCGAGGAGCACTGAGACCCAGGAGCCTCATAGGGCAGGGCTGACGGGAAACCAAGGCTGTCTGCTCCACCCTGAGACTCTGCCCCATCCAAGCCGAGCACAGAGGCTTTTGCAATTTTGCAAGTCTTGTCTCATAAGAGTGTCTCCAGCACAGAAGTTCTCCCAGCGTAGACACAGCCGATCCTCACAGCCAATTGGCCTTGAGGTCAATGCCTTCCAGTGATACCAACAATAATCAGGACTTAACAACAACAAGGCTGAGCACACAGCCCACAAAGGTGTGCACCGAGAGTGTCCACCTCCGGTAATTGAGGAGGCTGAGCCACTGTGCCCTAGAGGACACCTAGCACACAAAGCTACTCTACCAACTCAAGGAAGCAGCGAAAATGCAGAGACAGAGAAACAGATCACAAATGAAAGAAATGGAGGAAAACAAATGACTGGATATAGAGTTCAAAACCACTGTTATAAGGTTTTTCAAGAATTCCCTAGAAAAGGCCAATAAATTTAGCGAGACCCTCGAGGATATGAAAAAGGACCAACTAGAAATTAATTCTTACACTGACTGAAAGAAAAAATATTATACAGAGACCTAACAGCAGACTAGAGGACCGCCAGAATCAAGTCAAAGAGTTGAAATACCAAGAAGCAAAAAATACTCAGCCGGAAAAGAAAAAAGAATACAAAAATTTGGAGATAATGTAAGTAGTGTAAGTAGCCTCTGGGACAACCTTAAGTGTACCAACATCCGAATTATGGGGGTGCCAGAAGAAGAGAGAGAGCAAGATACTGAAAACCTATTAGAAGAAATAGTGACCAAAACTTCCCCTACTTGGTGAAAGAAATAGACTTACAAGTCCAGAAAGTGCACAGAACCCCAGACAAAAGGAATCCAAAGAGGACCACACCAAGACACATCATAATGAAAATGCCAAGAGCAAAAGACAAAGAGAGAATATTAAAAGCAGCAAGACAAAAACAGTTAATTACCTACAAGGGAGCACCCATACGACTGTCAGCTGATTTCTCAACAGAAACTATGCAGGCCAGATGGGAGTGGCAAGAAATATTCAAAGTGATGAATAGCAAGAACCTACAACCAAGATTACTCTACCCAGCAAAGCTATCATTCAGAATTGAAGGGCAGATAAAGAGCTTCACAGATAAGAAAAAGCTAAAGGAGTTCATCACTGCCAAACCAGTATTATATAAAATGTGGAAAGGTAAAGATAAAAATTATGAACAATAAATACATATCTATCAACAAGTGAATCTAAAAATCAAGTGAATTAAAAACCTGAGGAACAGAATAAACTGGTGAATATAATAGAATCAGGGGCATAGAAAGGGAGTGGACGGACAGTTCTCAGGGGGAAAGGGGTGTGGGGGTGCGGGAAGAGACTGGACAAAAAGCATACACCTATGGATGAGGACAGTGTGGGGGAGGTAAGGGCAGAGGGTGGGGTGGGAACCGGGTGGAGGGGAGCTATGGGGGGAATAAAGAGGAACAATTGTAATAATCTGAACAATAAATATTTATTAAATTTTTAAAAATATCAAGAATAGCCTTGGTCACCCTGGATGGGAAGGTCAGTGGTTAGAACGTCAGTCCTCAGATTGAAGGGTCATCGCTTCGGTTTCTGGTTAAGGGGATTTACCTCAGTTGCAGGCTCGATCTCCTGCCCTGGATGGGGTGCGAATAGGAGGCAACAAATCAATGTGTTTCTCTCACATGGATGTTTTTCTCTCTCTCACTTCCCTCCCCCCCCCTTTCTTCTACTCTCTCTAAAAAAAAAAAAAAATCAATGGAAAAAATATCCTCAGGTGAGGATGAAAAAAGAGTAGCCCTGGCCAGTGTTGCTCAGTGGCTTAGTGTCGGACTGCACACTGAAGGGTTGTGGATTTGATTCCCAGCCAAGGGCATGTACCTGGGTTTCAGGTTCAATCCCTGGCCCCAGTCAGGCTGCATACAGGAGGCAGCTGATGGATATGTCTCTCTCACACCAATGTCTTTCCCTCTCCCCCTCCCTCCCTCTATCTCTCTTCCTCCCCTCCACACTCTCTAAAAAATCAATGGAAAGACTATCCTTTGGTGAGGATTAAAAAAAATCAAGAATAGTTAAAAGAAAATGAAAAGACAACCCACAGTGTGGGTAAAGAATATTTGAAAATCATATGTCTGATAAGGAACTTGTATCTAGAATATGTAAAGAACTCTAACAATTAGTAATAAAAAGACAACCAAATTTTTAAGTGAACAAAGGATTTGAATATACATTTTTCCAGAATGATACACAAATGGACAATAAGTATGTGGACAGATATTCAACATCATCATTAGGGAAATACAATAAAAACTACAGTGAAATACTAATTCATACCTGCCAGAATGGCTATAATAAAAAAGATGGAGAATGACAAGTATTGGAGAGGGTATGGAGAAATTGGAAACCTCATATATTGCTGTTGGGATTGTAAAATGGGGTAGCCACTTTGGAAAATAGTTTGGCAGTTCCTGAAAATGTTAAACATAGAGTTGCCATAGGACCCAGCAATTCTTCTCAAGAGTAATGAAAACATTTGTCCATACAAAAACTTATACACCAATGTTCATAGTAACTTATTCATAAAAGCCAAAGAAATGGAAACAACTAATATAGTCTCTCCATACAGTGGACTATTTGGCAATAAAAAGGATGCTACAATGTGGATGAACCTTGAAAACATTGTGTTGAGTGAAAAAGACTAGTCACAAAAGAACAAATGTTTCATGATATTATTTATATGATATAACCATAATAGGCAAGTCTATAGATACACAAAGTAGATTAGTGGTTGTCTAGAGCTGGGATAGGGAGGGGGAGAAGATGAGTAGTGACAAATGGTTACAGGGTTTCCTTTTTGGGGTGATGAAAATGTTTTAAAATTAGACTATGGTGATGGTTGCACAACTCTGTGAATATACCAAGAACTATTATATTTTTTAAATGGGTGAACTTTATGGTATGTAAATGACATACCATTAATGTTGGAAAGGGAAGGAGAAGGAGGAGGAGGTAAGGGAACCAATTGACAGGTTTGCTTCTCTTCCTGTCCATCCATCTCTTGCCCAGATGGTTGGTAGGAGGAAGACGGATATATCTCACATGATGCACATAATGAGTCCTGCTCTGTTAGAAAATTGCACGTTTCAACTTAATTGATGTTTCATTTTGGTATGATGGCTGATAATTGAAATCTTGGGATATCTAGGTCCCATGTCCACTAGATTCTTGCCATGTTTCATTACCTTGTAATTTTTTCCTCGGTTTATAAATTTAGGATAATTTCTGCTTTCCTCCCTCAGAGGATTGTTGTGAAATTCAAATGAAAGTGAGATAGCACTTTGAGAGCTGTATAGTCCTAAATAAATATGGAGTAGTATTAAGAATGCTAAAGTGCTCTGTATTTTCTTTCTATAGGAGTAAAACACAAATCTTTTCTGACAGTTGAGGACTGTTTTGAGTTGGGCAAAGTGGCCTATACAGAAGCAGATTATTACCATACAGAACTGTGGATGGAACAGGCACTCAGGCAGCTGGATGAAGGCGAGGCTTCTACCACTGATAAGGTCTCTGTCCTTGACTATTTGAGCTACGCCGTGTACCAGCAGGGAGACCTCGATAAGGCACTTTTGCTTACAAAGAAGCTTCTTGAACTAGGTATGTTAACTTGACATAGTTCAAGGTTATAGATGTATTTCTCACCATATAGCTGTGGTACTTTTTATTTGTTAGAAATCAAGCACCTTGTTTGTCAGACATACTTGATCCTCTTTCTGATTAGCCTCTAAATAAATAGCAATTGATTTTTCTCACCTAGTAGTACTACAACAGTGGTGTTTCTCTGCTCTGTCCTCTTCAGGAATTTCAAAATTGGACCTAGTCTCGCTAACTCAGTCAAACATGTTTATTTACCATGTTGCTATATTAAATATTAACTAGTTTCCTTTGAAGGGTGTTTTTGGTTAATTGCATTTCATATTAAAATGATAGAAAAATGTAATAGCATATGAGGATTTTACAACTAGTATTTTGGACAGAGTTATAGTGTTTCTCTACGTATGATCCAGGGACCATGTGCCTCAGAACTACTTGGATACTTCCTTGAGCTCCACCCCAGACCTACTAAATTAGAATCTCTCGAGGTAAAGTTGTATGCTAATACATTCTGGTGGCCTTTGGTGTATAATGAAGATTTAAACTTTAAAAAAGTTAATATTTTTATGAATAGATAAATATATATATGTTAGAAGAGAGAAATAGTTCAAAAAGATTGGCCATCAGAAAGTGAACTTTTGATAATTAGGTTATTATATCTTACTTGAATGAATAAATTGAGATATTGGTTCAAGTACCTCCCCTCCCCCAGTATTTTTTAGTGATTTTTCCCCCCCTCTTGACTTAAGAAAAAAAAAAAACTTTACTCATTGTAGGAAAGTTGCTTTTTTAAAAAAATTCTTTATTGTTGAAAATATCACTTATATTCCCTCTTACCGCCCATTGACCCCCTCTAGCCCGCCCCTGTCCCCCACCCCGGGCCTTCACCACCCTATTGTCTGTGTCCATGGGCCATACATATATGCACACAAGGTCTTTGGTTGATTAGCTCCCACCCATCCACCCTCCCCCCCTTCCCTCTGAGATTCCACACTGTGTTCCATGCTTCCATGTCTCTGGATCCACTCTGTTCATCAGGTTATTTTGTTACTTAGATTCCACATAAGAGTGAGATAATGTGATACTTGTCTTTCTCTGAATGTCTTATTTCACTTAGCATGATACCCTCCAGGTCCCTCCATGCTGTCTCAAAGGGTAAGAGATTCTTCTTTTTTACTGCTGCATAGTATTCCATGGTATAAATGTACCACAGGTTTTTTTATCCACTCATCTACTGATGGGCACTTGGGCTGTTTGCAGATCTTAACTATTGTAAATTGTGCTGCTGTGCAATAGGGGTGCATACATTCTTTCTGATTGGTGTTTCTGGTTTCTCAGGATATATTTCATTGTAGGAAAGTTTAAAAAAAAAAGATATAAAAGTCATCCATAAGCCAATCACCCAAAGATACCTACAAACTTTTTTTGATTCCTTGTTGTATATACCCCCTTCACACACACACTTTTCCCTTTCTTTTACAAAATTAGGCTCATGTTGTATACCACAGCATATATTGTGAGCAGTTTCTCAAAGACAAGAAATGTTTTAGAAATAAGACTAGATTTCCTGAATATGTCAACTAATGTCACAAGTGAAGTTTCTACAAACTCTTCTGCCGCTTTTATTTGTGTGTGTGGTGGTGGTTTTTCCTCCTGGATGGGTGGAGTAAGTCCTCTTTCCTCTACTGAGACATAGCTAAAAATTATGACTAGCAATTCAGAGGTATTTAGTGGATTCCGGCTTATTTGAAAATTACATCTTTAGTTTCTCTTTTCTGTCTCTTAGAATTTTGGGGCTAAAATCCACTCAGCCCTCAGAAGTAGGCTGTCTTCTACATTTGTAATTTATCTGTGGTAAAGGTTGCTTTTGAACTTACACAGTGTCTTCCCCATGGTAATTACATTTCTGTCTCAGAAAAAAATCTTTTCCATTGCTTAAAAAAAGAATGAGAAATGTTTAAAAAATTCATTTGACATCAAAATGATCAGACATAGTTCCTTTGGCTAATTAGTAAGTTCTCAAAGTAGAAGCAGTAATTGCTACTTTGAAATAAATGGCTGCTTCTGTCTCCAGAACTCTCTATAGGGTGACTGTATGTCCTGTTTTGCTTGGGGCAGTACTGGTTTACACCTGTTGTTTGGCATAATAATTTTTACTAGTGCCCTCTTTCATGCTCAAAAGCATACTGGTTTGGAAGGTAAATTGTATGGCCCTCTATTTCATATTACTGTATTCTGATGTTTGCACAACAATAAGCTTCTTCATGGATGTGCTCTTTCTCTTCTAATAGATCCTGAACATCAGAGAGCTAATGGCAACTTAAAATATTTTGAGTATATAATGGCTAAAGAAAAAGATGCCAATAAATCTGCTTCAGATGACCAGTCTGATCAGAAAACCACACTGAAGAAAAAAGGAGTTGCTGTGGATTACCTGCCAGAGAGACAGAAGTACGAAATGCTGTGCCGTGGGGAGGGTATCAAAATGGTAAAGTGGAAAAGCCAATTGTGTGTGTGTGAATGTGTGTGTGTGTATGTGTTTGTACATAGTTCTAGAGAAAATCTTTTATATTTAATTCTATGTGGTAAAAATCAGAATTACTGCATGAAGTATTATAATATGCCACATCACCTTATTGTGAGGCTCACACTTAAAATGCTCCAAGTGTTAATAAAATAGCTTTAAAATAAAGCCTGTGAATCATACACCATTCCATGCAATTTTGGTAATATTACCCTTTTCTTAGATTAAAAGGTGAAGGATCAGATAATACAAGGGAAGTGATAAAGTTTTTTTCTTATATCTTTTTAAAAAATTGATTTTAGAGAGGAAGGAAGAGAAGAGAGAGAAAGAGAGAAATATTGATGTGAGAGAGATACATTGATTGGTTGCCTCCTAGAGTATGTGCCCTGATTGGGGATTGAACCCACAACCTCCTGGTGCATGGGACGACACTCCAACCAACTGAGCCACACCAGCCAGGGCTTGTTATATCTTAATGCAAAAGGGGTTTCAGCAGTCTTAAGTAGAAATAATATACCTTCCTAATCTATCCTCTGAAACAATGGATTCTTCTATACAATAATCTCTTGTGGTTTTGCTCCTACTCAACCTTGACAGGATTGTTTAGTGAAACGTTTGTCTATTTCAGAAATATTAAAAATGCAGGCTTTTAAGAGATTTAAGTTAAATCCTTTAACTTTTCTTTAAAATAATAAAATATGTCTATAAATATCCTTTTGTTTATCGTGTACTTATATTTATGCATTTGTAACTTAAGAGTACTGTACTTTAGGATGGTGCTAGGTAATAGGCCAAAAACAAAAGCATTCAAGTCTGGAAAACATAGGTTTTTGTTCAGCCTCAGTGCTTTTCAGAGCCCTTTTACATTAATGTGCATTCTGGATATGGTATACATTGCTTCCCAACATTAACTGGTAATGGGCCCCTCTGTTAAGGTACTAGTGTTCAGTTGAAGGTTGGCTTAAGTGGGAGGAAGTGAATTAGTGAATTTTAAAAGTATTTTTAAGTGTAAACATTTGAATGCATAGTGTTTAACTTTTTCTCTACTACTTATAAACTCAGGCGGGGCTTTATGTTTGGTATTGTTGACTTCTTGATATTTGATGATTTACTGTTGACAGCATCACCTCTAACAGCAAAAAATCGATCATATTTTTGTTGACATCTTTGGGTGTTTTAAGTTGATGAAGTCCTGGAAGAGCAAGTCTACTTTTTCTTTGGGAGCTAATAGTAAAGACAAGGATAATAACACTTTGCTAGACTCATGAAACATTTTTAAAAATTTTACATCTAAATATTTTAGTATATTTTGAAGATAAGGACTGTTAAAAAATAACCACAATACCATTATCACACCTAAAAGAATTCACAGTGGTTCCATTATATCATCAAAATCTAGTTAAGTATTCAAATTTCAAATAGTACATTTTTTTAAATTTTTATTTTTTATTCCTCACCTGAGAATATTTTTCCATTGATTTTTAGAGAGAAGAGAGAGCGAAAGACAGAGAAACATCAATGTGAAAAAGACACATTGTTTGGTTGCCTCTTACACAAGCCTGGGTCAGGGAGGAGCTTGCAACTGAGGCACGTGCCCTTGACTTGAATCGAACCTGGGACCCTTCAGTCTGTAGGCCAACGCCCTATCCACTGAGCCAGAAAGGCTAGATAGCACATGTTTTTTATTGCTCTTAATAACTCTTAAAGAAGAGAGCAAAATAGATCTATAAGTATAAAACATTAGTCTGCTAATTTGTCAGTTTGTTGATGTGACACACACATGCCAAACCTGCCCAAGATCAGAGGAGCATTCTTTTTCTCAGAATAAGTTCATATCATTATTATGTAAAACATTTATTTGATATGAAACTTTGGATTTTATTCTAGGTAAATAAAGTACATGGAGGAGAATAAACATGAATCATTGTTTTAGTATGTTAACTAATAATTAAAACAAAAACTAATATTATTCCTATTTCATATATGACATACTTGTTTAATCAAGAGAACAATCAGCAATGCATTAACTTAATTATTAATACTACCTAGGTGATTGAAAGAAACTTTTATTTGCTTTGGTTGACCACTCTACTTTAAATACCCACTAGTAAAAGCACCTGATTTCTTAGTTTAATAACTTAATTTCTCTTGTTTAGAGCTACCCATTTTTATCTTGGCTTAAAAAAAACCCAACCTTTAAAAAAATATTTTTGGCCATAAGCATTTAACTGAGAGGTTTTTTTTTAGCAAAAGCTGGTTAGGTTTTTTGTTTTTGTTTTGTTTTCCTTATAGAAACTTTTTCTTTCATAGTGTTGCCCAGTTACTTTGTGAAGTTTAGAGCAATGCTGATAATTTATTTCATATTTCCATAAACATTTATTTCATATTTATAACACCTGAACTTTATTTTGATGAGAGGAGGGTAAAAAGAAAAACCCTACCTTTTTTTCTTATTTAAGGTCTACCATCTCTCTCCCAGAAAATAATAAATTTTTTTTAAATCCTGAAGGTCCTGCCCTAGCTGGTTTGACTCAGTGGATAGAGTATTGGCCTCAGACTGAAGGGTCCTGGGTTCGATTCCAGCAAAGGGCACATGCCTAGGTTGCAGGCTCAGTCCCCTGTAGCGGGTGTGCAGGAGGCAGCTGATCTATGATTCTCTCTCATCATTGATGTTTCTGTCCCTCTCTCCCTCTCCCTTCCTCTCTCAAATCAATAAAAATGTGTATTAAAAAAAAAACCTTGAAGTCCTCTTTGATGCAAAGTATTTGTAGAGAACTGGTTTTTTTGGTCTTCTTCCACAGATAACTTTGTGTGTACATGAGCATGATTACTGTTTCTTATCTGCATAGGAACAAGCATTAAAAATATTATTACTCTAACATATTTATCATCTTTTTAACTTTATGTTTAGACTCCTCGGAGACAGAAAAAACTCTTTTGCCGCTACCATGATGGAAACCGGAATCCTAAATTTATTCTGGCTCCAGCCAAACAGGAGGATGAGTGGGACAAGCCTCGTATTATTCGCTTCCATGATATTATTTCTGATGCAGAAATTGAAATTGTCAAAGATCTAGCAAAACCAAGGGTAAATAACTTTTTTCCCCTCTTAATTTACATAACTGTGTATCAGTTTTTCCTTTGCAAGATTACAGAAAAGATCATTGATATGGCAATAACCCCACAGATAGTTTTAGATATTGTCGCCACTTTATAATGGAGTTGTTTACTAAGCTGTATTTATACCAATTTTTCCTTAGTTTGTTATCAACACAAATAATATATCTTGCAAATTGTTTTTTTAAAAATTAAATTTATTGGGGTGACGTTGTATAATAACATTATATGGAAATAGATTTTAAACTCTTAATTATGAAAATTATAGTTGAGATTTTTATTTCACACTTAACAAATTTGTTTCAGCATCCTCCTGAAAAAGTCTTCTATGTACTTTGGAGCCTTTTAGTCTCAGAGACTAATTAAAAATCAACTTTTTCATTCTTCTATTATTTTTATCTGAAAGAATATTTAAAGTATTTTTATTACCTTTTATGCACATTATTACTGGAAATATATAGTTAGGCACAAGCATCAGGCTAGTTTGAAATAATAACATCATAGTTTTCTGACTTCAACCTACATCATTTATTTTAATAAGAAAAATAATTTAATGTAAATGCAATCCTATAAACTTAGTGTTTAGTGTAGAAATTCTTCTTTTGTGAGAATATGAGAAAGACTACCCTTTAAGCTCTTGCCTTATTTATTTATTTTTTTTACCATCAGCTTGTTTTTAAAACATGTTTAGTCTTCATTGTAAAGTACAAACTGCCATTACCTTCATAAAGAGATTGTTTAATACACACTAGGCATATTTTTGCTCTTTTGTTACACAGGAGTTATCAAATTTCTTCTTTATAGGTCCAGATAGTAAATACTTTTTAGGCTTTGCAGGCCATACAGTCTGTCAAAATCACTCAACTCTGCTATTGTAGTGCAAAGGCAGCCATAGAATATAATGAGTGTGGCTATATTCCAATACAACTTTATTTCCAAAAGCAGGTGGCAGGCTGAATTTGGCCCATGGCATCATTTGCTGATCTTAATTATATTGTAAAGATTGAATAATCTGGATAGTTGTACTGCAAAATGACCTCAAAGTTAGAATTGTTAAGTTTTATTGCTTTTCCAAATTGCTACTTTTTGTTTTTTTTACCAAAGATTACATTTTAAATGGGAAAGGCAGTCTAATAAATATGGTTGCTTTACAAGTGAATCCTTAAAAATTTCAACTTATAATTACATAATATTCTATCATTCTCTTGTAGTCCAAGATTTCTATTGTAGTCCATAATTTATAGTCAATAAGCCCAGTAAACTAAAGTATCTTGGTAGAATATTTATAAAGAGTTCATTTCATCCTAGAGATTGTACTATGTCTCTAGGTATGGAGGCCAAAGTCTTCCAAAGGGATGCCTCAGTGGTTTTATTTTTAATATATCAGCAGTTTCAGGGGCAGTAAAAATTTCATATTCTTTTTGATAACCTCAGAATCCTCCCCCTTTTTAAAAAAGTTTAAAATCATTGTCTTGACTGTCATCTCTTAAAATGATTTTTACATTTATGAGTTCTTTTCATTTGCATTGTGCTCAGTCCAAGATTATTTCACAGTCTAAGTGAAATATATGAGCAGATATATTGAAGGAAGAAAAGATGGACCTTGAAATAAATTTTGAACATTAATCTTTGTGAAATAGTATCACTAAAAAAAGAAAAATTAAAATCAGAAATTTGGAATGGATCATTAATTGCAAATAACCATTCTTATAACTATAAATTAGACTTCAAATTTTTGAAATTTCTCTTTTTCTCACTGTCACATCCTCTAACCACTGAGAGAAATTTAATTTTTAATCTCTTTTCTTCAAGTACCCTCTATTTATGCAAAAAAAAAATATTAAAAAATATAATTTAAAAAATATATAAAAACCTAAAAACACACATGGGCTTTCAAAGCTCAACACAAGGTGATTAAAAGTCCATGGAGCTATTTTCTCTTTTCAGCTTCCATTATAAAAATCCGAGAATTCTGACTGGTTGGGTAAATGTGATTCATTTTTGTTTTGTAATGCAAGTATTTTGATGGTTGGCTTCACAGCTGAGGCGAGCCACCATTTCAAATCCAATAACAGGAGACTTGGAGACGGTACATTACAGAATTAGCAAAAGGTAAGAGATGTGTATGCTGCATATTTTGATCTCTAATGAGTGTTTTGTACATCCTACAGGAATTATTCATTTCAAGGAAGTAGGTCATTTTCGGTCTCCAGCTCCAGTCACCGCCTGTTTATATACACATGGATAAACTGCTTCGTGTTTCACAGGTCTTTCCCATTAACTAGAAGTTCTGTTTTTAATTTTTAATTGGTCTGTTATTTTTAGGGAATTAATAGGCTTTGCATCTCTGTTCTGGTCAGGAATTAAATGTCCAAGAAATGGCTTGATACTTGTTTTCTTTTTCCCTTTTCTTGCCAAGGGGGAGAAAAAGCAAAAGCAGCGGTCTTTGTTTATGCAGCTCTCTTAACATTCATAAATGCTACTGTGAATTCACATCAGCCTTCATGGTGATTGTATTGGTATTTGTTCATACGTCTTGTAAAATACCATTGTCATTTTGGAGTAATCTGTGTTCCTCCTGTTGGAGTTTTTATTTTAAAAACTTGCTGACTTAAAAGTTGGCTATGGAAAGAACAGAGTTATTTTTCTGATCTCTCTTCCAACTGCTATTACTTGTGAATTTAGTTGCCTTTTATTTTGCCAGAGAGACATAACAACAGTTTTGTCTTGGTGATAGTTTAAAAAAATGAATTTAAAGAGACTACTAATTACTCTTTTGTCATAATATTTAAAGAACGTTAAACTTCTAAATTTGAGAAAGTTCCTGTGAAACCCAGTGCTATATAAGTCATTTACATACAGCTTCAAATGATTTTTTTTAAAAAAAGTGAAAGGACAATAAATATACAACAAAAATTTGTCAACTCATTTTCTCTTGATTCGGAAGTGGCTTTTCTATTTGCCACCTTTCTAAATGTTTTTGCTGATTTGAAACCATTACCTACGATCCAGACCAATCTGAACCCTTCTAATCACCTGTGGCTTGGCAAAACAAAATCAAACAAAAGTCCAAAATTGCCTGCTACGTGAGTAAGTGCTTGTCCTTTCTCTTTTTTTTGTAGCTGAGCCGAGCTACAGTACATGACCCTGAGACTGGAAAATTGACCACAGCACAGTACAGAGTATCTAAGAGGTAAGGGAGTAATGGAGAGAACTTGAGTCATACTTGGACCATTTCTTTATTGAAAATCTAATTTTCATAAAACTCATGATATGGTTTCAGAGACCTAGGCTGTTAGGCATAGGTGTTGGATGACAACCACACCTGACTGTTCATGATGGACTAATAAACATGGTTATGGGGCCATTAATAGAGATTTATTAAATTTCAAAATCCTTCCCTGGCCAGTGTGGCTCAGTTGGTTGAAGCATTGAAAGGTTGCGGGTTCAATTCCCCAACAGGGCACATATCCAGGCTGCAGTTCAGTTCCAGTCCTGGTATGTAAGGGAGGCAACCGATTGATGTTTCTCTATTTCCCTCCCTCCCTCCTTTCCTCCCTCTGTCCCCCCCTTTCTTTCTTTTCTCCTCCCCTCCCCGTCCCTTCCCGTTCCTTCCCATCCCTTCTTTCTCTCTCCCTTCCTCTCTCTCTAAAATAAATAATAATAATAAAACACCCTGCTGTGACTCCCCAAACCCTGCCAGCTAAGTGAGGTTGTATTCTCATACTGAAGGGGGTTCCCAAAGACTCTTCATAGAACAAGGCCTAACTTGGTCTATGTATTAAAGCAGGGGTTTAAAAATCTCTGGGTAATCCAGTAGCTGTAGGTATTAAGAAAGTAAATGTCTTTAAAGATTATAAACAAATCCTTTGCAAATCCATTGGTTTTAAATTCTTTCATTTTAACAATGTTTAAAGAGAATCTACCAAAGTGTAGATCACTGAAATAATTTTTAATAATAGATAACTGTAATTTATGTATTTAAGGGTAAAGGAGCTCACAGAATAAGTTATATTATTCCAACAGAACTCCTTTTCCATCTACTTAATTATGTTAAGGTTTCTTAGATATCCTAAAAATGAAAATCCTATATAATAAAAATGTAATATGCAAATGGTCATTACGTGGTGAAGCTTAACGACCAACCACGTAATGACTGGATCACAGATCAGCGGGAGGGTGGGGAGTGAGCTACAAGTGGGCGGAGAGCTACAGGAGGGTGGCAGCAAGCTACTGGCTACAAGCAGGCAGCGGAGAGCTGCAGGAGGCATCAGGGCAGCAAGCTATGATGGAGGGTGGGGCAGTGGGCGGAGAGTTACTGGAGGGTGGCAGAGAGCTACTGACAAGCTACTGGTGCACGGATTCATGCGCAGGGCTAATAGTAGAAATATAATTGAGCTGAATTCAGTCTCATTCTAGCAATAAGTAATATTTATCCACAGATACAATACCTAATTGACAATAACAAAATAAGCCCAATCCATCTCAATAGGAACATTTTAATACATTTTTATTTTTTATATTTGATAATGATTGTTTAATCATGTTATTTAGATTAACTGTATTACTAATAATTATAAATCATTCCAGAAGACATTTTTAACACTTAAACCTTTATGTTATAGGGGATTTATACTTTATTAATTCGTATAGATATTTTTGCAGAGAAGTATCCTATGTAATAAAAGTGTAGTATGCAAACTGACTAAATGGTAGAATAACGGGTCGGTGGGGAGTGGGACTGGTGAGCAGGCAGTGCCAGGCCAGCCAAGGCACGTGCCAGTGGGCAGAGGGAGGGGCTGGTGATGGGGGGGAGGTGGTGACAGCCAACTGCTGTGGAGGGATGATGGGGGGGTGGGGCCGGCTGCTTGCCGGCTGGCACTGTTCCCTGATCGGCCCATCTGGTCGCCTCCCACAGAGGGAGGCCAGACTGCGGCTTAAGCTCTCTGCAGGAGCAGGCCTAAGCTGTTAGTCAGACATCCCCTGAGGAATCCTGGACTGTGAGAGGGCGCAGGCTGGGCTGAGGGACATCCCCCCACTGAGTGCATGAATTTTCATGCACTGGGCCTCTAGTAATATGATAAAAAACAACTTTTAGGCATAGAAATATATCACTGTAGGACAGGGCTTCTCAACTTCAGTACTATTGGTATTTTGGATCAGATAATTCTTTGTCATTGGGAGCTGTCCTGAGCTTTGTAAGATGTTGAACATCATCTCTGGCTTCTACCCAGTAACACCCTTCACCCCAGTTGTGACAATCAACAATGTCTCCAGACATTGCCAAATGTCCCCCGGTAGGCAGATCACTACCACCATCCCCCAGGACTCCACTTCTCCACCCTGTTCAGAACCACAGGTCTAGGATAAGAATGGAATTAAAATGAAAGTCCAAGGGAAAAAATGATGTAAAATTGTTAAGTATTAAAAATCACTTCATTCATGTATTTTTTTAATATGTACATATTTTTTGTTGATTTGAGAGAGGAGGGGGATGAGAGAGAGAGAGAAACATCAATGATGAGAGAGAGCCGTAACGGGTTTGGCTCAGTGGATAGAGCATCGGCCTGCAGACTCAAGGGTCCCAGGTTCGATTCCAGTCAAGGGTATGTACCTTGGTTGCGGGCACATCCCCAGTGGGAGGTGTATAGGAGGCAGCTGATTGATGTTTCTCTCTCATCAATGTTTCTAACTCTCTATCCCTCTCCCTTCTTCTCTGTAAAAAATCAATAAAATATATTTTTTAAAAAATGATGAGAAAGAATCATTGATTGTCTGCCTCCTGTGCTCCTGTTTCTGGGGATTGAGCCCGCAACATGGGCACATGCCCTTGACCAGAATTGAACCCGGGACCGTTCAGTCTGCAGGCCAAAGCTTTATCCGCTAAGCCAAACTGGCTAGGGCTATTCATGTGTTGTTTTTTTTAAAGTGAATGATGAAGGGCATCAAATCATTATGGTAGAGTCCGTTGGATATATTAAAAAGTCATCATTTTTCAGAAATTACCATTATTTTCATCCTTTGAAACTATTATGTTAAAAATATTAGTTGTCAACTAGAAAATTGTACAAAAGAGTACATAGATTTTAAAAACTATTTTAGGAGGTACTCAAATGAAAAAGATTTGAATATTACTGCTGTAAGTCATAGCAAAAGTACTAGGAAGGTTGGAGGGATTGTGTTGATATGTTTCCTTATTCTTTTGGGGCACAGCTTTATGTTCCTCATATATTAGCTTTCATCATCCCCACAAACATATCCTGGTTTCTTGACTGTCTGCTCTATACTACTGCCTTCCTGCTTGCTCCAGTTAGAAGACATAATTAAAATTTCTATAATATTATTTTGATTCAGGAGCACTAATAGATGATAGGATTTGCAGAAACTAATTTGTATTATGTGTCATGTCTAAAAATATTAACCTCATCTATTTTCAAAAATAGTAACTTAAGCCATTACATATTTTATCAGAGATTATTGCATGGTTTTTAGGCATTTGCACTGTCATAAAGCTTATAAATATCCAAATTCTCCAGATCTGGATGCTTTTAGGAAGCATATAAACAAAATTTAATGAACTTAGTGTTTTGGGAGTCATTTTTCATATATATAGTGCACCTTTTGAAGAAATATCCAATCCACAGAGTCATTGAATGCTTACCAACAAGTCAGTATAAATTATTCTTGGAAAGGTGACCTACAAACATTTTTTCATTGAGAACTAAATATTTCTAAACATTTTGAACTTATTTTTTAAATATTCTAATTTTATAGCTCTGAGAAGCAATTTTATTAAGTTTCTGAGAAAGGCACAACCATACTTTATATTATATACTAGAGGCCTGGTGCACGGATTCGTGCACTGGTGGGGTCCCTTGGCCTGCCCTGCAGGGATCAGGCTGAAACTGCCTCTCTGACATCCCCCAAGGGGTCCCAGATTGCGAGAGGGTGGTTCTCAGGTGATGTACCCCGGAATCGGGCTCCCTCCTCTCTGGTTCCGGGTGCATCACCCAAGAACTGCAGCTGCCAAGTCGCTGCAGCTCAGCAGCTCCTGCATTGAGAGTCTGCCCCCTGGTGGTCATTGTGCATCATAGCTACCAGTCAGACAGTCATTTAGGCTTTTATATATATAGATAGCAGCAGAAAATACTTAGTGAGTAGCATTAGAAGACTGAGCAACACCAGAATAAATTCACCCAGTTTTTGCATAGTATATAAAGTATGTGTGTGTTTCTGTTTAAAACATCCTAGTTAAAAGGGAATTCTATAGCACAGTGATTTTATCTTTACTCTTGGGAAAATACTTTTAAAAATAAAATATATGCCCAGCCAGTGTTGCTCAGTGTTTGAGCATTGGCCCATGAACCAGGAAGTCACGGTTCAATTTCGGGTCAGGGCACATGCCCAGGTTGCAGGTTCGATCCCCCATAGTGGGTGTACAGGAGGCAACCAATCAATGATTCTCTCTCCTCATTGATGTTTCTATCCCTCGCTCCACCCTCCCTCTCTCTGAAGTAAATAAAAACATTTAAAAAATAAAAATATATGTTGAAAGAGAGGGTCTTACGTGTTAAAGAGGATATTACTCCATAAAATGTCCAATACAATTCAGATTTTAACAAAGAAAAAGATTTTACTATTTTGGGGATTTAATAGCTGTGTTGAGATATTTTCTAACCATCAGTGTAAGTCAGAATTTTGAAAATTCCTACAAGCGGAGTGAGTGTTTTATGTTTCCTTCATAAATTAAACCTCTGAAAAAGGCATCTAAATGCAAGGTATTGATGTTAATTAATCTCTCTTGTATTGGGAACGTCTGTATTTTGAAAGGGTCAGAAGGGAATTTCAAATATCCATATTTTGAGAAATTTCTAAGTGATTACTTCATCTTCTCTGGAAGTAAAAACATGTTCCAGTATATCAGCAAATAGATTTTTTTTGAGGGGAAAAGTATGTGTGGGCTTCCATTACTGTTTAAAAACCATAAAGTTTTTATTTACTTTATTGACTGACTGAACTTTTAGCACACCATCTCTGTCTTTGCCAATATTTAAAAAAAAAAAAAAACCTAAAAAAAAAAAAAACCTTAAATATTTACTACAGCTATTTAATGGAGGAGCTAATAATTTTGGATAAATCAGAGGAATGGAATTTTTGTATTTTGAAAGGTAAACATTCAGTTATGTGTACCAAAAAGACAGTTGAACTATGAGCTCATAAAATCCAGTTCAAGTAATATAAATGAGATATGCAAATAAATAATCTATTTTGTGTGGTAGAAAAAGCTTCTTTGTTTCTGTTGGGTTATTCTTGGAAGTGGTCTTTTTTTTTACACTGGAGTACAGATTTTCTACGATAAGGTATTTTATTGTGCTTGAAATGTAATTTACCCATGTTAATAAGGAACAAGTACAGTATAAAAGTATATTAATATTTTTACAATATAGAGACAGATAAATAGCTTTGATTGGTTTCAGTTTTTTAAAAATTGGAATAACTTTTAACAACAGCATTAGCCTCTATTGGGTTGATCAGTGCTTCTCAGATAACAGAACTGGACAGATCTATAGTATTGCTGTGTAATTGACCACTAAGGTGAAAGGGACAAGTCAGAATGGTTAGCCTTTCATTGTTAACTCAAGCACTTAGAGACAAAAATTTGGCAAGTTTTGTCCTCTGTAACTGGTACTTTGAATGATCTTTTGGGGGAAAATCACGGTGTGCTATACACCCAAAACTAATCCTATATAATAAAGAGGTAATATGCAAATTGACCCTCACACCCTTGCACAAGATGGCCGTCCCCATGTGGTCAAAGATGGCCAGCAGGGGAGGGTAGTTGTGGGCGATCAGGCCAGTAGGGGAGGACAGTTGGGAGAGACCAGGTCTGCAGGGGAGGGCAGTTGGGGGCAACCGGGCTGGCAAGAGAGGGCAGTTGGGGGTGACCAGGCCTGCAGGGGAGGGCAGTGGGGATGATTGAGTCAGCAGGGGAGGGCAGTTGGGGACAAACGGGCCAGCAGGGGAGCAGTTAGGTGTTGATCAGGCTGGTAGGGGAGTGTTTAGGGGGTGATCAGGCTGGCTGGCAGGCAAGCGGTTGGGAGCCAGCAGTCCCTGGATTGTGAGAGAGATGTCCGACTGCCGGTTTAGGCAATCTAAATGGGCAGTCGGACATCCCCAGAGGGGTCCCAGATTGGAGAGGGTGCAGGCTGGGTTGAGGGACCCCCCCCCCCAGTGCACGAATTTTGTGCACTGGGCCTCTAGTACAAAATAATGAATGTAAACTGCAATTGAATGAATGAATGAATAGAAAGGTTTAAAAAATCACATAGTGGCCCTAGCCAGTCTGGCTCAGTAGATAGAGTGCTGGCCTGAGAATCAAAAGGTTCTGGGTTTGATTCCTGTTAAGAGCATGTGCAGTAGGTCCTTGGGTTACATTGGAGATCCGTTCCTACAGCGTGACATAACATGACTTTCGCTGTAAGTCGGAAACCACCTACATAAGCACCTACGTCACTCAGATGGAGCACATACACAGCTGTAATGAAGTGAAACAGTAAAAAAAATTTAAAAAGGTCAACAATTCCTGACCTTTACTTGTAGTAAATAAATAATAAAAAACAAAGCACATATGTACATAGTCAAAATGATGGAACTTTTTTTTTTTTTAATAAATAAATGGGAGATGGTGACGTAACCATGAAATGACATACTTCGAGTCTGACGTAACCCAAGGACTGCCTGTACCTTGGTTGCAGGCTCCTCCCAGCCCAGACCCTGGTTGGGGTGCATGTAGGAGGCAACCAATCAATGTGTTTCTCTCTCATCGATATTTCTGTCTTTCCCTTTCTCTTCAATTCTCTCTGAAAATCAATGGAAAAATATCCTCGGGTGAAGATTTTTAAAAAATCACACAGTGGTTTTGTTAGCTGATTGTAAAATGTTCATTTTCATATCTGTTGACTTAGAAGAAGAAGGTAGTGATAATATTCAAATTATATCACTCATATTTTGGGGGGTTTTGTAACCCCCAAACAGTCTTTAAAACCTCCAAAATAGTATTGTCTGTCTGTCTATGTGAGCATGCCTTCCTTACTAATGTATTAGAAATATAGTCATGCAGTGTGAGAATATTGCTCCTTACTCAAAGAAAGCATTCCAGCGATACTTTAAAACATCTACACTAATAAAAGAGGAAGATGTAAATTGACCATACCTTCACGACGCGCACCAACCCATCAGGAATGAGTATGCAAATTAATCCAACGATGGCGGATTAATTTGCATACACAGGTGTCAAGCGGCCGGGGATGGGGCGGTACGCTCTTGCATTTCCTGGGTGGCTAATGATATTTAGCTCTTACATTTATGTTTTTAAAACCTCCTTAATTACTTTACATATGGTGAGAGTTACAGGTCTAACTTCTTTCTTTTGAATGTGCTTATCCAATATCCCAGAACCATTTGTTGACTATAACAAGCATTTCTTGCTTTTGCAAAGTGTAAAGTAAAAGACTGAAATGGTAGTTGCTAGAATGGCAAAGGGAAGGTGTTCTTCTGGGTAGCAGGAGACTTCAGACTGAAGAATGAGCAGGCACTGTCAAGGAAAAGATGAACATAACAGGGAGGCAGTAACTGCTGAAATAGGCCGATGGGGTGAGAAAGGGTTGATAAAAGCATAGATAGAGGATCCAGCCTCTGAGAGGCTGAAGAACATTGCTCTCATCAAAGTACAATAGAAAGTGTAAGAATAGCTGCTTAAATATTGCTGGTAGAAAGGATGTTGAAGATATCTGAAGTAGAAAGCAGGTTCTCTGTGGGTGTTAGGTTCCAGTATGGAATAGGAAATGTCTTATCAAGATGTATTTAGCCCTAGCTGGTTTGGCTCAGTGGATAGAGCATCAGCCTGCAGACTGAAGGGTCTCAGGTTTGATTCTAGTCAGTGTGCCCGGGTTGTAGGCTCCATCCCTAGTAAGGGTCTTGCAGGAGGCAGCCAATCAATGATTCCCTCTCGTCATTGACGTTTCTATGTCTCTCTACCTCTCCCTTCCTCTCTGAAATCAATAAAAAAATATTTAAAAAAATTAGTTTGACACTGTATTAGACCACTTGCCAATCTTTTGTTGCAGTTATCTATAAAAATTATGTTATTAGTTGGTTGCTTATAAAGTTAATATCAAATTATTGACAGGCAGAAAATATAGGTACATTATCCTACTATATTAGTTCTACATACTTCCATACTACATTAGAAATTTGGTCAGATTTTGGGAGAAGTACTTAGTATATTTATCAACTACATCCTTCATAACAATAAAATTCTTGGATCCTTCCTATTTCTGCTACACTGAGACATTCTACTCAGCCATTCCCAATAAATTTGCAAGAGATCACCAGATAAATAATTATGCTAAAATAGAGTAAGTCTTAGATTAGTTCTAAGAAGTCTTCAGGATTCATTTATTCAGCAAATATTTATTGAGAATTTTCTGTGTGCCAAGCACTGTAATAGGTTCTGCAGAAGTGATGAGCAAAATCAGGCAGCATTTACATGTATTGGGAACTGGTAGTTAAATGAAGACATCTTACCTTAATCAAATAACAAATTAATGTACAATTACTGTGATAAATGCTACAAAGGAAAGATATATAGTACTATAAGAACATATAGGGGCAGCTGCCTGCTCTACTGTCAGGTGTATGAAGGTAGCCTCTTCCCAAAGAGCTGCCAGCTGCAGGCAGTTGCCAGCTCCGAGATTAATGGAGGTGGTGAGAAGCCCAAGATTATTCTAGGCACCGTTCTCCACCCTCCCTACTACTAGGGAGAGGCCCATAGTAGCATTCAGCAGGTGCCCACCAAAGTCACCATGATCTGTGAAGTATCAAAGGTATAAAGAATTTTATTTCATTTCATCAAAGAAAATGTTAAGAGTATATGCAGGCAAAGACACTTCTGGGAAAGAAGTGGTGTGCCAACAAGACCTCAACCTTTTGAAGAAATAGGCTGAAGAGGATTCCCACTGGGTTGGGGTGCTCTGATCCCTGCAGCATATGGGAATGGGGTGGATGACCTGGCATAGATGATCTGGGCTGTGGTAGATAGCGTGCTGGCAGATGTTCCTAGACCAAAAGACCATGGTTCTGAAATAACGCAGGGCTACACGTGGAGGGCAGCATTCACAGCTGGGTACGTGGAAGCAGCGCTCTCTGGAGATGTAGTTGTAGTAGTTATAAAGGCAGAGGGGTGGGAGTGAAGGTGTATAGCTATTCAGAGTGCATAGAGGCAGAGAAACATTGGGTGTTCTACAGAGGAAGCTATTCTTCAGCTTTGTTGATAGTTACTTTGGTACCAAGATTGGGCCTAAAGTGGAGAATGAAAGTTACTGAAAGATGCAAACAGCATTGGGTGCTCAAGTCAACAACATCCTGTTTCTGACAGTACTCTAAGATGCGATTTTCAAACCTTTTCACTTCATGGCACACACAAACTAATTACTAAAATTCTGTGGCACAACAAGAAATATGTTTTTTTGTTGATCTGACCAAAAAGGTATAGTTTGGACTCATTCACTCTGGATGGCTATTGTGTTGGCAGGTGTCCTTTTTAAAATATACTTTTTATTTGACAATCTAAGGGGAGAGAGGTCAGTGCCCCTGACTAGTCAGGTATTGCATGTTTAAAAATTCAGTTGAAAATCGCTGCTCTAAGAGGCTGTGCTGCTGAGGAAGTGGACATGCATGTAGGCAGTAAGACATGGCAATGTAATGTTAATAGATGATAAAAAGATGATAGCCTCAAAAAATCCTTCAGCAAACAGTACTTAACCTTCTCAACCTAGAAAAGGATTTCTAAGGAAGAAGAATTTTTCTCATAGTTGGCCCTGGAGTCTAGTTTTATTTTAATGGTACAAGTAACTTACTTTAAAAATACATATACACATATATGTATGCAAATATGTGTGTGCTCAAACCCCTTCCATAAATACCTGAGTGAAAAAAAAAACACTCAGTGAAATAAACCTTATCTGAACATCTGTAACATGTAAAAATGTTTGAAACCACAATATGCCACAATATGAACCCTTATTGAGGGCAAAGTATAGTCAATGGAAGAAATTACTAAAATGCATATCAAATATGTAATGTCATAGATTATGTGCCAAAATAGAAAGTTAGTTTTGAGAAGTTATTTAGAAGTCTTGCTATTTTAAAAACTGTAAATGTTACAAAGGTATATTTCTAACAATTACTGCTGTTTAATTGTGAGGGGAAAAATTTAGACGACTACAACAGCTGCATTTTACAATATTTTCCTACATATACATAAAAACAGATATTCGCTTGTGTTCCAAAAGAGGGCAAAATTAGAGAACTCATTTCTGGGCTAGAGGAAGCATGTTTTTGAAGTGTTGCTGGGCACAGCATTGGGGTGGGAGTCGGGGGGGGCGGGGGGGCGGGCAGGGAGGTAGGATGTAGTGATAGAGGTTGTAAGGGAGACCTGGAGGGAGCAGCCAGAGACTGAAGGGATACTGGGAGAATGAGTGAGCGAGGAGAGTTTTAAGAAGGACGGACATTGTGATATGTTACTGGAAGAGCAAATACAACGAGAATTGGAAATCTAGTTAGTAGAGTTATGGGTGATATTAGTAAGAAAAATTTTGATGGAATAGATTGAGAAATGAGGAGTCTCTGAAAAAGTTGACTTGAAGAGGGAGGAGAAAGAGGTTGGCAGCTGGAAGGAGATGAGTTAAGGGGAAAACTTTTATTTATTTAATGGGAGAGACTTAAGCTCAGTTAAAAGCTGTGGGAGGAATTATAGAGAAGGGAAGTTAATTATATAATAGAGAAAGGACTAATCAGTGATTTATGGCTCCTAAAATGTAGGAGATAGTAGAATCTAAAGCAGCCGGATTCGCCTTAAATAATGGAGAGAAATCTCTTGGAACTGGAATGAAGGAACTAGAATCAAGTAAAAGGAACAGGTAGATGCAAATGTAGGTAGATGATATGCTATCTTTTGAGTGAAGAGAGAGGCTGAGGTGGGTTGGGTTCAGAGTATAGGGGGGAGTGAGAGTAAAGGCAGGCCCTTTGAAGTTGGTGCTCATTATTTCTAGTGGAACATACCCACCCTGTTTCATGACTTTCTTCATTATGGTTCCATGACACAGGTGTAAGTGTGGAGCAAAAAAATTCATTCATGATTGTGTTTTTGCCGGACAGTTGAATCTCAGCTTTTAGCAAGAATATGTTGAGCCCTGGCTGGTGTTACTCAGTGGTTGGAGTGTTGGCAATGAACCCAAGGGTCTTGGGTTTGATTCCCAGTTAAGGGCACATACCTGGGTTGCAGGTTCAATCCCTGCCCTGATCTGGGCACATGCAGGAGGCAACCAGTCGGTGTGTCTCTTTCACATAGATGTTTTTTTTTCTCTCTCCCCTTCCCTTCCTCTCTCCCTTCCACTTTCTCTCTTTAAAAAAAAAAAAAAAAAAAAAAGTCAATGGAAAAAATATCCTTGGGTAAGGATTAACCAAAAAAAAAATTTTTTTTTTTAATGCAAGTAACGTGAAATTTTTTCTTATAAGATATTAGCATTGTATAAATCAGGCCTCAAACCCTATGACCTCCACTCCAGTCAATTCCCATACCTTACCTAGAAGGAACAGTTGTTTTAAATTTGGTATGGATTTTTCCAGAATTTAACAACAACAACAAAAAAATTCTCAATGTAAATAGCACTCTATAGCCTTCTTACATTAATCCACTTATTTTCATAGAAACCATAATGAGGTTAATTTTTCTTTCCAGCTTCTAACTGTACAATATAACATGTTTTGTAAAAAATGCAACATTCATTAGTAAAAATCATATTAAACAAGCAAATCAACTAAATGCCTATAGATAAGGACTTACTGTCCCATATATTACAGCTTTTTAAATGACAGCTATTGGTCTTCATGTATTGAAACATTATCAATAAGACTATTTCTTCTTGTTCTTAGTGCCTGGCTCTCTGGCTATGAAAACCCTGTGGTGTCTCGAATTAATATGAGAATACAAGATCTAACAGGACTAGATGTTTCCACAGCAGAGGAATTACAGGTGGGTAATCACATTATCCCTGAATTATATGCTATCACACTATCCTTAAATTAACTTGACACTTTTTCAAAAGATGCTTCAGATGAGATTTCCTGACACTGTACAGGCAGTACTCAATTTAATCACAAATAGTGATTTTAATAATCAGTGGGAAAATTATATGATTGTTCTGTGTTAAAATTTATCAAAACATTAAAAACTCTTGCCCTACCTGGTTTGGCTTAGTGGATAGAGCACCAGCCTGTGGACTGAAGGGTCTCAGGTTTGAGTCCAGTCAAGGGCAGAAGCCCGGGTTGTGGGCTCGATCCCCAGTAGGGGCTGTGCAAGGAGGCAGCCCATCAGTGATTCTCTCTCATCATTAATGTTTCTACCTCTCGCTCTCCCTTTCCTCTCCTCTCTAAAATCAATAAAAAATATTAAAAATACATTAAAAACTCTTACTGTTGAGTATAAATTTATAGGGAAATGAGAAAAATGTAATACTAATATTTATTAAGCATACTATAATTGTGTACTTTTCATTCCTAGGCCTGTCAGGTAACCAGGGCAGTTCTTTTTTTAAAAAATGTTGTTTTCTTCTCTTTTCTGTTGAGACATAATTCATGTACTATAAGATTTACACTGGTTTTGTTACCGGAAAGAGGACCTGGCCTTTGTGCAACCAATACTGTCTAATTCCAGAGTATTTTCATTACCCCAGAAAGAAACCTCATATACTTTAAGTACAGGCATACCTTGCAGATAATATGGGTTCGGTTCCAGATCACAGCAATAAAGCAAATATCACAATAAAGTAACCTCACACCAATTTTTTGTCTCCTAGTGCATATTAATGTTTACACTATACTATACATAGTCTATTAGGTGTACAGTAGCATTATATCTACAAAGCAATGTACATTCCTTAATTTAAAAATACTTTATTGCTAAAAATGCTAACCTATTTGAGTTTTCAGCAGTATTTTTGCTGCTTGTTGGAGGATCTTGCCTCATTGTTTAAAATGACTGTTAACTGATCATGGTGGCTGTGGCAATTTATTAAAATAAGACAGCAGTGAAGTCTGCCACATCGATGGACTCTTCCTTTCATGAATGATTTCACTGTAGCAATCACTGTTGTTTGATAGCATTTTAACCCAGTAGAACTTCTTTCAAAATTGGAGTCAATCTCTCAGATCCTGCCTCTGCTTTATCAGTTAAGTATATGTAATATTCTAAAACCTTTGTTGTCATCTCAACATTCTTTGCTCATCCATAAAAAGCAACACCTGAAATTGCAGTATCTCATTATCATGAGATTGCAGCAGTTTAGTCACATCTTCAGGCTTCACTTCTAATTCTAGTTCTTGTGCTGTGTCCACCACATCTGCAGGTACTGCCACTGAAGTCTTGAGCCCCACAAAGACATCCATGAGCACTGGAATCAACTTCTTCCAAACTGCTATTAATGATGTTATTTTTACCTCTTTTCATGAATCTCAAATGTGTGTTTTTTTCACAGTATACACACACACACATCCTATATATATTTATCCTACATATATTTTTATACTTTTTTTTAAATGACTTTTTAAAAATTTATTGATTGATTGATTTTTAGGGAAAGAGAGAGAGAGAGAAAAACATCAGTTTGTTGCTTCACCCATTCATACATTCATTGGTTGCTTCTTTTATGTGCCCTGACCAGGGATTGAACCTGCAACCTTAGTATATTGGGATGATACTCCAACCAACTGAGCGACCCAGCCAGGGCAACAATTTTTTATTTTTTAATTAAAGTTGATGTACAATATTATATTACATTCAGGTGTACAACCCAGTGATTAGAAGTGATCACCCTGATAAATTTTGTAGTCATCTGACACCATAAATAGTTATTACAATATTATTGGCTATGTTCCCTATGCTGTACTTTACATCCCCATGACTATTCTGTAATTACCAGTTTGTATTCTTAATCCCTTCACCTTTTTTACCCATCCTGCTAATCCCTCTCCCATCTGACAACTATTAAAATATTCTTTGTATCTATGAGTCTGTTTCTGTTCTAATTGTTCATTTATCTTCTCTTTTAGCTTCCACATTTAAGTGAAATCATATGGCATCTGGGCTGGGACCTTCATTCTTCGTGTTCATTCTTAGCACAATACCCTCATTCTTAGCACAATAGGTTTGTTGCAGATGGCAAGATTTTATTCTTTTATATATTTATAGATTTCAGAGAGGAGGGTAGAGAGAGAAAGAGAGAGAAACATCAATGACAAGAGAGAATCATTGATTGGCTGCTTCCTGCATGCACCACACTGGGGATCAAGCCCACAACCTGGGCATGTGCCCTGACTGGGAATTGAACTGTGACCTCCTGGTTCATAGGTCAATGCTCAACCACTGAGCCATACTGACTGGGCCTATGTCCTTTTTAATGCTTACTATCTCTTTATTTTCACCTAGATCATCCATTCTTCCCTTAAGGTCCTTGAGCATCCTTATAGCCATTGTTTTGAACTCTGCATCTGGTATCTCGGTTACTTCCATTTCATTTAATTCTTTTTCTGGAGATTTCTCTTGTTCTTTCATGTGGGTCATGCTTGTCTCCCCATTTTGTCTGCGTTTTTTTGGTTTGTCTCTATGTATTAGGTATATCTGCTATGACTCGCAAACTTGTTATGGTGGTTTTATGTTGTAGGTGTCTTATGGGGCTCAGAGACGCAATCTTCTAGATCACTTGAACTGAGTGCTCCAGGAATATTTCTTGTGTGCACTGTGTGTACCCTCCTGTTGTAGTTGAGTCTTGAATGCTGCTGGTTTGGTTTTGGTTGGGGTTAACCCTCAGGCTGGCTGTCCATAAGGAAAGATCTCAATCACAGTGTATGCAGCCATTGTGCAGAGGCTGCCCCTGAGGTGGAGTTGTTCTCAGCAGCATCTGGTGCCTAGCAGGACCCCTCTTAGGGTGTGGTACTTGTGTGGCTAGTTGGGTGAGCTCTGGTGTGGTCTAAAGCCCACTATTGGTTGTGTTGGTTCTGGGTCCACTTGGGTGGGATTCTGGTACAGGTCGATGTCAGATGCTGCCTGAGATACCTGTCTGGAGCTACCATGCAATTTGCTGTTTGTGGCTGCCTCTTCTGGGCCTGAGTGTGCGTGGGAGGGACCAAGCTGTGAATAAGGGTTGGCTTTGTCCAGCTTTGAGCTGGAGGCAGATCAATAAAAGGTCCAAGGCACCCTAAGGTCCACATCTACCTGTTGGCCACTCCACCACCCCCTGAGGTTGCCTGGTCTTTCTTGAGAGCCTTCTGAAGAAAGACTAGGGTGGGCCCAGGCTGACTGCTACCCACATACCCTTCCAATAGGCATGAGCTCCATGGGACAGAGTGACTGGGGTCGGGAGGACAGTGCTAGTGGGTCTCCTGCTTGGAGGCAGCATGGTCAGGCAGTTATTGGGGGACAAATGGCCACTACTCCACAGCCATACTTCTCAGTCTCTGCTAGAGTCTCTAACCCTAGCTCTCCTAGGAGGAGTGCAGGAGCAAGATCAGCAAGGCAGAACTAGAAGGACAGGTCAAATGAGTCTCCTGTTGGAGCCATAGTACTGGCTCAACTTAGGGGGTTGGGGGTAAAAGTGGCACCTTGTGCCATAGCCACACAACCCAGCACCTGCCTGAGTCCTGAACAAGAGCCTCCCAGGGAGACACACACTGCAGGTCCCAGCCTTGAGCAGCACACTGATCCCCCTGTGGGACTGAGCTAAGCAGGGCAGGTCCACTGGGAGTCGTAAGGAAAACATCAGGTAGGTGGGCACCAGCTGAGTGTGGGAGTGGGGGAAGAATGGTCCCGTTCCAAAGCTACACAGTTCAATGACCGTCTTTGTCTCCGCCAATTGGCTTCTCTAGAAAAAGAGTGCACCAAAGGTCTGGTTGGTGTAGCCAGCAGATCTTTCTGCAGGTCTAGAGCTCAGCAGGGTGGTGCCAGTAGTTGGAGGACTGGGCTAGTGCACTCCCCAGCTGGTGCTGTAGGAATAGGAGTGCTTGACCCTGGGACGATGGCGCCTGAGGGCGGTGTGGGATAGGGACTCAGCACAGGGACCTTAGGGCCATGCCACCCAGATCTTTTTTTGACTCCCCTATGCCCTGAGCCACCTTCCCTCTATGAGCCCCAGGTGTCTGAGAAGTTCCTGTGCATTGACCCTTTAAGAGAGAGCCTGGTTTCTAGCAGACTCCTTCTTCCAGGATGACAGAGTCTCAGCTGCTTTTCACAGCCGATGCTATGTGGGCTCCTCTTCCTGGCTCTGGGGTCTCGGTTAGGGATCCTGGCGTTGGTGAGGCCCATGCTCCTCACGGAGGACTTTTGCAGCCAAGATATCCCTTCAGATTCTCAGCTGCCACCTGTGGCTGCAGGGGCTATCCCTTTTCATGTCTGAGCCCCCCTACCAGTCTCTCTGTGGCTTCTTCTGTAAATCCTTTGTTATAATACTTCTGTGTAGCTGGTTATTTAGGTTGATTGCTCTATAATTTAGCTGTAAATCTGGTTGGCACTGGGAGGTGAGTGTAGCTTGCACCTACTCCGTGGCCATCTTCAAAATATGTATAGAGTTTTTGAACAGCAAAAGTAGAAGCATTTCCTGTAGCTATTTCTTCTAAATCTCCATTTAAGTTTGATTTGAATTTCACTTAAACCATTATTGCTTTCCATTTCTGTTGTACTTTACCTTTGTTGGGCAATTCCCTTTTCCAATTATATATTCTTGTAAAATATCACATGGGTTTTCCCTGGGAGATAAGGAGGCAACATAATTGCATGATTTGCTGTCTGCATGTTATTCAGTACGTTATACCGCATAATAGATGTGCAGTGATAATCATGGATAGACTTTGAAAGAAGCGATGTGATTGATCTTTGATCATGATGTGCAGCTGTTATTTACATAGGAACCTGGGGACTGAAGACCTTGCAGTGACATTTGTACTTTATACATTACTCACAATGTACATGGTAACTGAAATTTCAACTGTGTGTTGGGGTCTGGTGTTAGCTAACAATGTTATCTGAGATTTGTGCATTTTGGAATTGGGCAAAGCAGGACTGCCTATATTTAAATTTGCTCAATTAAGTTGTCAATTATTCCTAGAAACTCTTTGATATATCTTTTTCTCTCCCTGTTTAACCTTCACAGGCTCTTTTAGGCTACTTGATGTATTTCTACTTAATAGGCTGATCCAGCTCAAGGTGTCTATAACATAAGAAGTTAACTATGCAGAGTAATAGTAATTTATATACTATTGCTATGGGCAACACTAGTAATTATTTTCTCATTTCATCATCATTACTCTTTTTTGTTGTTGTTGTTAATCCTCACCTGAGGATATTTTTCCACTGAGAGTGGAAGAGAGAGGGATAGATAGAAACATTGATGTGAGAGAAACACATCAATTGGTTGCCTCCTGCATGCACCAGGGCCCGAGCTGAGGAGGAGCCTGCAACTAAGGTGCGTGCCTTTGACTGGAATCGAACCCGGGACTCTTTGGTCTGCAGGCTGACGCTCTAGCCACTGAGCCAAACCGGCTAGGGCTGATCAGCATTACTCTTTACATTTTCCTTTTATTTTTGTCAACATTTTATCATATTGGGTTGGAAGGAGGGAGTAAAGGAAGGTGTCATATTTCTCATTTTACAAGTGAGGTTTTATCCAAAGTTATAACCGAGAAAGCTGGAACTTGAACTTAGACCAAATGTTTTTCTTAACTTTTTTTTGCTGCTTCACAGTAGGACATTGTCCTAACCACCTGAAGTTGTTGGAGCCATCCAGCAAGAATAGTTAAGTTGGTGTTAACTTCTTCCCTTCTTTACATTACAGGGAAAAATATGAGGGAAGGGGGACTTTATTAGAGAATATTGGGAGTTGGTCAGCATTTTGGGCTTTAGAAAACAAGTTTTTATTTAAATTCCAAAGGAAAGTGTTTAGTGAAAATTAATCATAGGAACCTCATAATTCTAGTTCTAGAAAAAAATTTTAAAAATATATTTTATTGATTTTTTACAGAGAGGAAGGGGGAGAGAGAGAGAGAGAGAAACATCAATGAGAAACATTGATCAGTTGCCTCCTGCACGCCCCCTACTGTGGATGTGCCCGCAACCCAGGTACATGCCCTTGACCGGAATCAAACCTGGGACCCTTCAGTCTACAGGCTGACCCTCTATCCACTGAGCCAAACCGGTTTCGGCTACAAAATTTTAATTCTAAATCAAAATTTAGTTTGTTATATATTAAAGAAAAATATGTCCCCCAAACATTTGCTAAAGCATATTAATTAATGTTCTACAATAGCATATAGTAGCTATTCGTAGTTTTTCATCTTTGGTTCCTTAGGAGCTCTTACTGATTTCCAATGCTTTGCTTCTCATTTCTCTTGAAGTACCTAACCACCATATATGAGGCCAAAATGGGGCTGGTAGATTTTTTGAATAGTCATCTTGGTAGTTCATTCATGGTTTGTTTCTCTCCTTCAGGTAGCAAATTATGGAGTGGGAGGACAGTATGAACCCCATTTTGATTTTGCACGGGTAAGTAAAAACAATAGGGAACGTAGTTCCACTGAAGCTTAGGTATGACATGTTAGTTGCCTAGCCCAGTGGTCCGCAAACTGCGGCTCGTGAGCCACATGCGGCTCGCCGCTCTGTTGACTAATGAGTTTGCCGACCACTGACCTAGACTCTCGATTCCAATAATTATAGGCTGTTGTTGTTCCTTGTGATTAAGCCTCTATCCCAGTGGTCGGCAAACTCATTAGTCAACAGAGCGGCAAACCGCTGGCCTAGCCCAAGTGCCATCAGGAGAGGAGTGGATAAAAAGCTATGGTACATGTACACCATGGAATACTACTACTTGGCCATACAAAAGAAGGAAATCTTACTCCTTGAGACAGCATGGATGGACCTGGAGAGCATTATGCTGAATGAAATAAGGCAGTCAGAGAAAGACAAGGAATGTATGATTTCACTCATATGTGGAATCGAATGAACAGAATGAACTAACGAGCCAAATAGAGACAGACACATAAATAGAGAGCAGGCTGACAGCTGTTCGTTCAGCGGGGAGGGGCTGGGAGAGTGGAGAGATTGAGCAAAAATGGAAAAAGAGAAAACTCATGGTCAAGGCCAATAGTGTGGTGATTGTTGGAGGTGGAGGAGGGTATAGAGGGGATAAATGGTGATGGAAGGAGACTTGGGGTGGTGAACACACAATACAATGTACAGGTGATATGTTGTAGAATTGTGCACCTGAAACCTATGTAATTTTGTTAGCTAGTGCCACCTCAGTAAATTCAATAAAAAGGAAAAAATTCCATGGCCTATTTGGAATTCATGGATGCATGGTGGAATAAATACTCCGTAAAGCCTTTTTAGCAGTAAAAATCACCTAGACGCACAATAAAATAAGAATAGTTTTAAATGCATTGCTGAACATGGAAGAAAGTAGAGGAAATTCCCAAAGGCAGACTGAACAAAGAAAACCTAGAGATTAAAATTAGAGGGTAAAGGGGGACAAAAAAGCTGAGGCTGAAGACCTGCATTCCAGGAATCTGGAGTTTTGGGGATCAGCAGCCTTAGTGTAAGCTACTGAACCTGAGACCCCTGCATAAAACCTCAATCTCCAGAAGGATTACGCCTTCAGAGAAAGACAGAATGGCTTTGAAAATAACCTGCATTGAGTCAGGAGCTGTAAGGAGAGTTGCCTCTCACCATCCTAGATGGAGTGTGGTGTGTCTGGGGAGCTGCTTGTGGGAGTTAAAGCATAGGCCTGCCTTCACATGAAGTTCAGGTTTCAATTTGTACTCCCTGGAAGAGGAAAAGTTAATTCAGAGTTGTTCAACTTAGTAGTGCTCCTTGGTGCTTCGCTCCCTGAAGAGAAGCATCTTGAGAATTTTAAAGATTAAGCATCTAAATACAAACTTATTTTTAAAAAAATGACTAAGTGGTAATAGGACACCATTGGTGAAACTAAAGCAACCAACAGATTGAGACACTTGTAGGATATTAGATACTTGAATTACCAGGTGCAGAATATAAAATAACTATATAACATTAAGAAAATAAAAGGTAGGATAAAAGTAACCTCTCAAAATGACTTAACATATTTGAAAAATGAAGTTCTAGTTGAAAAGTTAAATTTTGAAATTTAAAATTTAGTAGATAAGTTAAAACAGATTAGAGACAGCTGAGGCAAATAAGTGACTTGGCCGATAAAGCTAAAAAGATTCCAAGAATATGTTTTGAGAAACAGGAAGATAAAAAATATAAAATAGCCCTAACCAGTTTGGCTCAGTGGATAGAGCGTCGGCCTGCGGACTCAAGGGTCCCAGGTTCGATTCCGGTCAAGTGCATGTACCTTGGTTGTGGGCACATCCCCAGTGGAGGGTGTTCAGGAGGCAGCTGGTTGATGTTTCTCTCTCATGAATGTTTCTAACTCTCTCTCCCTTCCTCTCTGTAAAAAATCAATAAAATATAATAAAAAAATAAAATAGATGTAAAGAGGCTGGAGAATAAATAGTATCAAAGCAGGATGCTAAAAAGCTGTCATTGCCTAAATATTCCTAAGATTAATAAATATCAGATCTTTTTTAACATATTTTGAGCTATAAAGTATGGCAGAAGCTAGAACTACAGATGTTGATGTTTTAAATATTTTGTGAATAGTAGCTATTGGTTCTCATTACTTAGGTTAATAAATCTGTTTTTCCCCCCAGTAGTCTTATCAAAAGTAATCAGTGTACAAGCTGAACCAACAATTTGAATGCCTACTACTATTGTGCATTAGATATTATATAGGAACCTTTTGGGGTTGTTTTTGGCATTCCCTTCGGCATATTACCCATGTTTAGTTGCCACTGGAAAATTTGCATTACTGAATTTTTCACTATTAAATTAGTTCTGTTTTATTTACAGAAAGACGAGCCAGATGCTTTCAAAGAGCTGGGGACAGGAAATAGAATTGCAACATGGCTGTTTTATGTAAGTTATAGCTCAAATTTTTATTTTAAGTTGGGACTTGACCACATGACTCTTATTTTGATGTGTTCAGATGTTTGCTCTTATCATCCTAGTAAAAGGAGTTAAAAATATTTTTTTCAATTGTAATATTACAACCTGAAGACAGAACATTACTGATAGTTTCACTACTTGCAGACAGTCACTGTTTAGTCATCTATGTGTATATAAGCTGCTTCATATTTTCACCTGAATTTGTATATTTGCAGTCAGATGGTGACTGCAGATACATTTTCATAATTTTTTTTGTCTACTTTTCTGATATGATATATATCAACAACAAATTTTCAGAGTGAACACCTCGTATAGTCAGCATCCAGATCAAGAAGTAGCACCCTAGATGCCCATCAAGGAAATCATTCTCACATTATTAAAGTTTCAAAACAGTGTGCTCTTTACTTTAAGTATATATTGATACATATAGAAAAAATTAACTTTTATCATAATATTTGCCCTAGTTAACTATTGCTGTATAACAAATCATCCCAAAACTGAATGGTTTAAAATAATGTTATTTTTTGAGATATATTTTTATTGATTTCAGAGAGGGAGGTAGATGAGAATCATTGATTGGCTGCCTCCTGCATGCCCCCTACTGGGGATCGAGCCTGCAACCTGGGCATGTGCCCTGACCAAGAATTGAACCATTACTTCCTGTTTCTTAGGTCAGTGCTCAACCACCAAGCCACTCTGGCCAGGCTGTTTAAAATTATTTTATCTTTCACAGTTGTGAGGCTCACTGGGTTTTGCTTGGGTTCTTCTGGCTCTCTCGTGTGTGTGCAGTCAGATGATGATGAGAGGTAGGGTCCATCTTGAAGGCTGACATTGAGGCTGGCTTTGACCAGAAGACATCCATGGGGCTTGGGCTTCCTCACATGGTGACTGCAAGAACAAGTGTCCCCCCAAAACAGGCAGAAAGTGTGGGGCACTTTTAGTATTTATCCTCAGAAGTCAGTGTCACTTCTGCTCTATTTTATTGAGGCAACTGCAAAGGTCTGCCAAGGTTCAAGGGGAGGGGACACAGACCTAACCACTCAAGAAGAATGTCAATGTCATGTAAAAAGAGCATGTAAGAATATTATATTTGGAAAAATATAATTGGCAATGTTGTAATCTTTGTTAACTTATAAAAAGATATCTTAGCCTGGCTGGGTGGCTCAGCTGGTTGGAGCATCGTCCTGTACACTAAAATGGTTGTGGGCTCAATTCGAGGTCAGGGCACATACCGAGGTTGCAGGTTCAATCCCTAGTCGAGGTGAGTACAGGAGGTAACTGATCGTTGTTGCTCTCTCACATCAATGTTTTTCTTTTTTTTAACATTTGAATATTCATTTTTATTTTTTTAAATAAATCTTTATTCAGATTATTACAATTGTTTTTCCTTTTTCCCCCATAGCTCCCCTCCACCCGGTTCCCACCCCACCTTCTGCCCTTACCTCCCCCACACTGTCCTCATCCATAGGTGTATGATTTTTGTCCAGTCTCTTCCTGCATCCCCCCATACCCCTTTTATTATCAGTCCACTCCCTTCCTATGCCCTTATATTCAGCAGTTTATTCTGTTCCTCAGGTTTTTAATTCACTTGATTTTTAGATTCACTTGTTGATAGATATGTATTTATTGTTCATAATTTTTATCTTTACCTTTCCACATTTTATATAATACTGGTTTGGCAGTGATGAACTCCTTTAGCTTTTTCTTATCTGTGAAGCTCTTTATCTGCCCTTCCATTCTGAATGATAGCTTTGCTAGGTGGAGTAATCTTGGTGTAGGTTCTTGCTATTCATCACTTTGAATATTTCTTGCCACTCCCATCTGGCCTGCATAGTTTCTGTTGAGAAATCAGCTGACAGTCGAATGGGTGCTCCCTTGTAGGTAACTGTTTTTCTCTTGCTGCTTTTAATATTCTCTTTGTCTTTTGCTCTTGGCATTTTAATTGTGATGTGTCTTGGTGTGGTCCTCTTTGGATTCCTTTTGTTTGGGGTTCTGTGCACTTCCTGGACTCGTAAGTCTATTTCTTTCACCAGGTGGGGGAAGTTTTCAGTATCTTGCTCTCTCTCTTCTTCTGGCACCCCCAAAATTCTGATGTTGGTACACTTGAAGTTGTCCCAGAGACTTCTTACACTATCTTCAACTTTTTGGATTTTTTTTTCTTTTTTCTTTTCCGGCTGAGTGTTTTTTGCTTCTTTGTATTTCAATTCTTTGACTTGATTCTTGCGTTCCTCTAGTCTGTTGTTGGGTCTCTGTATAATATTTTTTATTTCAGTCAGTGTATGTTTAATTTCTAGTTGGCCCTTTTTCATATCTTCGAGGGTCTCATTATATTTACCGGCCTTTTCTAGGAAATTCTTGAAAAGTCTTATAACCGTGGTTTTGAATTCTATATCCAGTCGTTTGTTTTCCTCCATTTCTTTTGTTTGTGATCTGTTTCTTTGTGGCCACATTTTCACTGCTTCCCTGAGTTGGTAGGATAGCTTTGTGTGCTAGTTTTCCTATATGGCCCAGAGGGTCGGCCTCCCCAGTTAACCTGAGGTGGACACTCTTGGTGCACCCCTTTGTGGACTGTGTGTACAGCCTTGTTGTAGTTAAATCTTGATTGTTGTTGGTATCACTGGGAGGAATTGACCTCCAGGCCAGTTGGCTGTGAGGATCAGCTGTGTCTACGCTGGGAGAAGTTCGATGCTGGAGACAGCCTTATAGGATTAGATTTGCCAAATTGCAAAAGCCTCTGTATTCAGCTTGGATGGGGTGGAGTCTCAGGACGGAGCAGACAGTCTTGGCTTCCTGTCAGCCCTGCACTTGTGAGCATGCGCGCGCCTCCAGACCCTCCGCCCGGGAGTCCAGATTCCCCCCCGCAAGAGCGTGGGTCCCCAGGGGCTCGCCTGGAACTGGGGTTCAGTGCAGTCAGGAGCTTCTGACTCCCTCTGCTAGGGAAAGCCTGTGGCAACCTCCTCAGTGTTTGTGCGCACTGGCACGCACGCCTCTAGACCCCCTCCCCTGGGTCTCCGAGTGCCTTTCTCTCTACCTGACAGTCCAGACACCCCCTGTATAAGCCGGGGTTCAGTGCAGTCAGGGGCTTCCTTCCCCCTCCTGCCAGAGAAAGTCAGCCAGGCTCTCAGCCGCCCTTCCTCTTTGCCGTTCTTCCAGTTCTCTGTGAGCTTTTCTCTTTCCTTCTAGTTGTAGAATTTCCACTCAGCCAGCTTTCCTGTGGTTCTGGATGGTGTCCATTCTGTCTTTTAGTTGTAGTTTTGAAATTGTTGTGCAAGGCAGCGGTTCAGGTGCTTACCTATGCTGCCATCTTGGTTTCTCCCATCAATGTTTTTCTTTCTCCCTTCTTCTCTCTGTAAAATTAATATATCCTTAGGTGAGGATTTTTTTTAAAAAAGTTAATTTTCCATCCCCTACCCCACCTAAATTATATAACTATTGTATCTCACTCCCTGCCAAATTCTCTCTCCGTCTATTTTCTTTCTTGCTCCCTGCATCCAACCCAACCTCTTCACTATTTCCATCTTCTCATAACTCCATTTTGTTTCCAAAAATATCTAAGATGCCATTGGAGAAGGAGGGAGGAGTTTTAAGGTACCATCAAAAAAGGATTAAGACTTATAAATTTTAAGTGAGAGCAAATTATCACAAAGGGAAAACCAGAAGAGAAGTAGATACATTATATAAAATTTATGCTGTGAGTCTTCTCTACTCTTTAGAGATAAACTCTCCAGAGATTGTATCAATTTATATGCCACCTTTAAGTGTCAAACTTCTTGATCTGTACCCCTTTCACTTATCAGATTGGCAGTTATTGTGGTTTTAATTTGCATTTCTCTGATTAGGGAGGTTGAGTATCTTTTCAGATGTTTATGAGCCATTAAACATTTGTTTTGGCTGTATTTGTTTCTTCGTTTTATGAATATCATGATGCTATATTATTTGGTCCAATATCCATTTATATTAATTATTTTACTATTAGATTATGTTAGATTAGTTATTACATCTCTTCTAATAACATTTTAATTAGATTAATATTCATTCCCCCTTATTTGAATACTATTCCTAGGTGAGCCACATCTGATAAGTGAAAGGGGTACAGATCACATAATTTCTCCAAAATTATTTTCTTTTTTTTTTTAAATAAGTATTTTTATTGATTTCAGAGAGGAAGGAAGGAGAGAGAAACATCAATAATGAGAGAATCATTGATCGGCTGCCTCCTGCATGCCTGCAACCCAGGCATGTGCCCTGACCGGGAATCAAACTGTGACTTCCTGGTTCATAGGTCAGTGCTCAACCACTGAGCCATGCTGGCCGGGCTCCAAAGTTATTTTCACTGCTATTAGTTTTTAAGAGCTGTGAGTTCTTTGTTGCTGGTTATATATTTTTCACGGTAAAATACTCTTTTCTCTCACTTAATGCTTTTTACCTTTAGGCTGCATCTGATATTAAGGTCAGTCTGTTCAGAGGTGATCCAGCCTGCAAGGGTGGTGTGGTTTGGGAGCAGCACAGCTGTGGAAGTTCATCTTCTGCTCCTCTCTTTCCTAGTCCTTCCGTCAGACTTCCATGTTGGCCCACAACATGGGACTCTGAGAACAGGGCCTTGGTACCTGTTGGTCACAAAGTCCCGTTAGCCTCCGTGAGGCCTGCTTCCCCCAGCACATTCTCTCCCTCTCTCTTTGAGCATAGCTCTGAATGTCAGATTCACTCTGTCCTAGTGTGTTCATTCTTGGCTTGTTCCACTTCTATTCACAAGTAATGTGCTTTAGGAATGCCCAGGTGTGAGCCCTGTCCCCACAGCCTCCTGCCACTCCTCCTGGGAACAGTCCCACTTTGAACTCACACTGCTTGTGAACCTTTGGCAAATATTAAAGGAAACGCCTCCTTCTTGGTGTTTTCTTTGTATAGCATTTGCCTGGCAAACCTTATGTTTTCAGTGTTCGTAAGTCACTCGTGTTAGATGTGACTTGTGGACAGAGCATAGAGTGGGTGTTTAATCTGTCGATACCTTCTATTTGCTTTTGAAAAAATCACTTTAGGATTTGTTTCCTTTGCCATGTTTTGTGCATGTGCTTCAGTTAATTTGGAAGGTTTGTGTTTTCATTCTAGGTTACCTTTAAGACTAACTATAGAATCCTTTCATCTTCTACTTCTCAGTTAATATATGTTGATTCCCTACCACAAGAAATGACAAAACTGATTATTGCTATTTTTCTCTTGGTTTTTATTTCATTTACTGAGCACCTACTATTCTTGATGCTGTTCTAGACACTAAAGCTCAGCAATGAACAAAACATGAAAATTCCTGCCCATGGAGATTATATTCTAGTGTAATAAAATATGTATTATACCCCTGTATTACTTGGCTTATCAACTTTATTTTATTTTTTAAATTTTATTGATTTTCTACAGAGAGGAAGGGAAGGGGATAGAGAGTTAGAAACATCGATGAGAGGGAAACATCAATCAGCTGCCTCCTGCACACTCCTGCTGGGGATGTGCCTGCAACCAAGGTATATGCCCTTGGCCGGAATCGAACCTGCGACCTTTCAGTCCGCAGGCTGACGTGCCATCCACTGAGCCAAACCGGCCAGGGCTGGCTTATCAATTTTAAACCATCCTTTTTACCTGTCTATAAGTGAAGTGACTTCCCAAATTATAGTCCCATTTCTCTTCCTGGCTTTATAATTCCTTGGCTTTATAAATATACTTTTACTTAAGTATGCAAACCTAAACAGCATCTTTTGTTTTCTAAAAACTGAGTATCATGCACACACCCATCTATGTAAGAAGAATTCCAGACATTAACGTATTCTAGTATTCAATATTCTATCTGCCACACAGCGGCACAGTTAACTTCATTCCATCAGCACTTTGGTAATATTCTCTTACCTCTTACAGATGAGTGATGTGTCAGCAGGAGGAGCCACTGTTTTTCCCGAAGTTGGAGCGAGTGTTTGGCCCAAAAAGGTAAACTTGGTTTGTGTCAGATACATCTGTAATTCATTAATTAAACCACAAAATAAATGTTTAAAGGCAGTGTATTTCTGTTTAGGTAAGACTATGGATACATCTATGGCACCATTTACCATGACTGCCTAATGAACCACCGAGGATTAGTATTTAAAAGTTGTCATTTCTAAAATAGGGTCCATATGAGTTTCCCCCTCCAGCCTGCTAATGTTAGTTTTGTTTTGGCAAATACCCGTTTATCAAGCAGCTGGGTAGTAGTGTTTTCATGTGATTACCAGAATTTTATAAATGACAATCATATTTTCAGAATTCTATTAGAGGAAGATATAGCTGCCATAGAGGAGTACTTTCAGAGGAGCAGGGGAAATGTAATTACTGCGAAGAGTTATAACCTGAAGTTTTATTTGGGGGTAATTATGTATTCTCCACAGGGAACTGCTGTTTTCTGGTATAACCTATTTGCCAGTGGAGAAGGAGATTATAGCACACGGCATGCAGCGTGTCCAGTGCTAGTTGGAAACAAATGGGGTAAATATTGTCTCTATTCTCTGAACAGAATTTGTGATTATAATAATTTCAAAATATGGAACAATAATCTACATCTTAAAAGAAATTGAAAACAAAACTTTTGATAGATTTGCCTGCTATGACTTTAACATTGAATGGATTCAACCAAGCAAGTTACCAATCTTTTTTTTTAATCCTCACCCGAGGATATATTTTCTATTGATTTTTTAAAATGGAGGGAGAGAGAGAAACATCAGTCAGTTGCCTCCTGTACGCACCCTGACTGGGGATTGAACCCGAATCCTGTATGTGCCCTGATCAGGAGTCAAACCTGTGACCTCTTCCTGTTCAGGACAGTGCTCCCACCAGGAGCCACCTGGCCAGGGCAAGTTACTGATCTTAATATAAATTTACTTTCAATAGATCGGAATTCCACTTGTTCCTCTAAGAACCATTAATTGACTCAAAGTTGAGTAAGACAGTATTTTCCCCTTGAGGGGTTCACAGTTGTCTCTGAGACATGCTAATGGATCAATTAGTGTCATACATACTAGTACAAAGATGTAAATGGAAGATGGCCACTCCTTACACTTGGGGAGGCTTCTTCAAAGCCTCATTTTCAAATTTGGTCTTGGGGATAGAAAAGACTTGTCCAGGACTGTCATGGGTGAGAGGCACTCACTGTCAAGGTCACTGTGCAGGATTTGCCACGTTCAAAAAAAGAAATAGAAACAGGTGAAGCTATTTTAATGTTTTTAGCCCCCGTACATCCATTTTAATATTTTAGTGTGTCACTAGCCAAATTTCAAGTGCCCAGTGTTCTAGTGCCTACCATATGAGACATAGGAAGATTAAGGAGTGACACCTGATCACCAGGATTTTAAAAATCTTCCCGGGCGATTATGTTTGGGAACCACTGGACGAGAATGAAGAGAATGAACGAGAGTGAAGGAGATCAGTTTTAGAAAGGGTTTTCCATTGTCTAAGTGGATGATGATAAAAGGTGGACTCAGGCAACAGCAAAAGATCGGGGAGCACAGAAAAGCGGCAGGTGTGATGAATAAAAGATTGGGTATAGGAGCTGAGAAAGGTAAACGAGTAGTTAAGAATTATGGGTCCTAGTTCAGATATTTTGTACATGTTGATGCCATTGATTAGATTCTGTGATATAGGAGAAGGAATAGGGAATAAACTCATTTAGGGTTACATTAGAAAACAGTGAGCATATAATAGTAGGGACTGATCATAAAGCTGCTCCTTCAGAGTGAACACTGTGGTCACTTAAAAATGTCTTTGTATTAGAGGCTGTATTTTGCAAACAGGTAAAAAGTGTTCTGTTCTATTTGTATCTACATTTTAATTTCACTTGTGTTTCATTCCAAGCATTGTGTGTGACATTAGAAACTTTAGGATACACACATATGTAGACTCATTTCTAAAATCTTCTGTGGCTCAATTAGTTGGAGCATCATCCTGTGCACCAAAAGGTAGTGTGTTAGGTCCCTGGCCTGGGTGCTTACCGGAGGCAACCAATTGCTATTTCTCTCTCCCACTTCCTCTCTAAGATTAAAAAGAAATCCTCATGTGAGGGTTAAAAAAGTAAAATCTGTGTTTCTAACATTTAGTGAAGTATTTAAAAGACTAAGTAGCATCTGCCTTTAATCTAGTTTTGGTCTTGAGCTTTTAGACCGTGTAAACATTTTATTCTAGAACTAGCTGTTATCGATAAATTAAATACTAGTTAGTGGGGAAAATTAACATATTTTGTTCTCTCACAGTATCCAATAAATGGCTCCATGAACGTGGACAAGAATTTCGCAGACGCTGCGCCCTGTCAGAATTGGAATGACACATAGGTGTCTCTTCCTCTCCTGCTGTGCTCGGATGTGACTGATACACAGTTCCCCGTCTTAACTGTCAAGAGTTTACAAGTGACTAACATACACTCCGTGACTGATTCATTATGAACCTCATCCCGTGTTTCATCTGTGGACAATCACTAACTTTGTGGGTTTTTTCTTTTAAAAGTAACACTAAATCACCACATTGTACAATATAAAACCTTAAAGTTCAGTTGGTATTACAGAGGACAAAGCAAGGCAGTTAAAAATGAATTTTTGCATTTGTTACATTTTAAAGAACGTTCTGGTTAGATAAAACACCGTAAGCATCTGATCATGGCATAGCACTGCATCTCAGTTGGTGGGTGGTCGGATAGAATGGGCCATGCGATTAAGGAACAGATGCCTGTAGTATGTACCTGGTACTGTGTTTGCCTAGTCTGTCTTCTTTTCCGGATCTGCCTGAAGACTAGGAATAAACTAGGCCTTTATTCTCGGTTCCATACTATGTGTGCCTCTCCCTCCGCTTTCTAAGATTTTTTTCTTCCCAAGTCCTTTTTAAAGAAAGTATACTGTATTTTACCAGTCCCCTTTTCCTCTCATAGCTCCTTTGAGGAGAATTAAATCTGAGGTAAAATACTTTGATTTAAAAATTAACAGAAAGTCCTATATAACAACACTGGGGCTTCTTAACTAAACTGATCATCACTTGGTCTGTTTCTTTGTCCTTTTTCCTAAACGACTGATGATTTTGTCCATAAAATTTGCTGTTTTTCTTAATGCTAATACCTTGCCTCTTATTCTTGCTATAGCAGGGTGGTGATACTGGCTTTCTGATTAAATAAATATTGTGCCTTAGGAGACTGGAAATTTAAAGTCCTTTCAACGATGAGAAATTGATTATTTTTAAAAGATCTTTTTTCCTAAAAAGCCAAACTGTTTGTTTTTTCAATTCTGAAATGTGTTGTGACAACGATGACCTATTTATGATCTTAAATCTTTTTTTTAAAATGTTTCCGTTTTCTGTGTGGTGTTTTTATATGTGAATGCATGCGATAGCGACAACAGGTTACTTCTAGTTATGTAATTCTTTAGTACACAGGACTTGGGTTTATCCTCTTGGTTTCCATTCACTCTGGCATCTCATTTTTATGGAAGAAAAATCCAGGCTCTCTGAACTCTCAGCTGTTTAATCAACCTAAATATGTTGCCTTCAAAGGGAGCTCTATGGTTATGGGGTTATTACAATAATGGTACTTAAGACTTTCTCTTACTAACATACAAGGTGTGGTCGTATAAAGCTTTAGACCTATTGAAGTATGTTAATGACCCCTTAGACTAACTTTTCACATTTCTTACGGTGAATCCTAGTTCATACAAGGGCTCTTTTTCCTTTATGCAATATTTAAATATTTAAGAAAAAATTTGATTCTCTGGCAAAGAAGGTATTACTTTTACCAATTTTTTTTTAAAAGTCCAATGTTCCTTTTCCCAGCTACCCTTTTGTTCCACCACGACTACTTTATAAAAAATACTGAATTAAGTTCAGTACTTAATCCATTCAGATTTTGTGGCCTTAGATGATTTTTTTAAAAAACGTTTTGTTTTGTTTTTTAGAAGGAAGCAACATTACTTCAAAAATTTAGAAATAGCCCAGCTGGTGTGGTGAGCATAGAACTCTTAGGTCATGGTTCCATTCTGGGTCAGGACACATGCCCAGGTTGTGGGCTTGATCCCCAGTAGGGGGCATGCAGGAGCCAGCTGATTGATGTCTCTCCCTCATCATTGATGTTTCTATCTCTCACTCTCCCTTTCTGAAATCAGTAAGTGTATATATAGTAATAAAATAGAGGTTCAAAGGATGGAAACCTTTATTGCCATGTGTTGTAGCAAGTAGTGTCAGAAGGAAATAACGTTCCATAATCTTAGATTTCTTGTTATATTCAACCCCATGTGGGGATTGGTAAACTCCTCTCAGTGTTAGATCTTACAGGACCTCTTAAGTTTCAGAATTACTATTCTTTCCAAATGAAAAAAAAATTCCAGTATAAAGCTTTGGGTCCAGTGATCTTTGCAATCCTCTTTGTTGTTTAAATGGTGAACTTTCAAATTACTGAGGGCTGTCATGGAAAATGTGGGGACTATGTTTCCTCATCACGCCGAAGTGCCTGTCATTCGTCACTAAGCACGGAGTTGTCACAGCCATCACCAACATGCAGCTAACTGAGATAACCACCAGAACCCTGGGCAGCAGGGTGAGTGAGTGTGGTAACTGTAATAACTTGGTAGGATTTTTTTTTTTTTAATTTAATGACTAGCATTCTCAGGAAAGCGAAACAGTAAATGCAATGATGAAAGAAGTAATCAACTATCTACTCTGTTAAAAATATAATGAAATGGCAATTATAGTATAAGAGGATTGAGTAGAGTTAATGCAAGTGAAAAAACAATAATATGTAAACTAGTGTGTATATATGTGTATGATCTTATTGCTGCTGAGAAGGACCTGAATAGCCTTACATAGTCATGTGTTGACTGGTTGTGTGTGAACAAGGTATCCACTTAAGTGTCTACTGAAAAATGAACAACTTACATGCAGGGCCCCATGGGCTAAACAATTGAATTACTGGATCTTGTCATTAAGAAATTCACAGTATCATACCAAAACAACACAACAAGAAACACCCAACCATGATTAAATAATTATAAGTCACTTGAGGCAGAATAAACAGAATTACAAACCAGAGATTGCCAGGAGAAGGCAGGATGGAAATGATGCCTCAGTCTGTATGGCTAGCACTTATTTCACTGTGGTAAGAGTTGGTGTTTTAGAAGAACGGCATTAGATTGCTTAGAGAAAAAGGAATGAATGGACACTAGAGAGGACCAAATGGCCAGGTTTCATATTCCTACTCCCCTAATATCCTTGGATATTACCCCCACCATACTGATGAGTTTTGCAAAATGAACTGTAATGTTCCAGTGAAGTTCTTGGCTGCCTGCTTTATTAGGCTTTATTTGTGGACTGTAAAGTTTACTTTTTATGTCAATGTAGCCTTCACTTAAATATATAACTGTATTTTGATGCAGGAAGAGCAAGTTACTAAAAAACCCACATTAATAGTAAGGCAGCCCTATCAAATGTAAAAGCAGATTTTAAATAAAAGAAGGACCACAGGGAGTGGAAGTCTGCAGTCTGCTGTTGGAGACCTGCTGAATGCCCACTGCAGCACGTTTCTGTTGAAATTGGTTTGCAAAGCAAGATAATCACAGATAAAATAGGCTGTAAAATAGATGAAAAAAGAAAATCCTTAGATTTTGTTATTTGATTGCTCCAATTTCCTAACAGGCGTATTTCCAATACAAATATGTCTTGGGCTTAGCACCTTAAAAGATTCAGAATAGAACATTTTAAATAGAACATTGAGCGTGAAGTGCACTTTTTTCAGGGCTTTTTATGTTGATGAATCATGCATTGAGTCAACCTTTTCTAGAAGAGGCTTTCTCTTATTTTTAAGTCCACAGAGAGCCAGGGTTATTGTAATAGCGACTTGAAAGCCATAAATTAAACTCCACTGTAATGTAGGTTTCTATATGGGTTTGGGTATATCAGGCATTAAATCATACTATGTAAATACCTACATACTGGTTAACACCTAATGACAGATATCTTACTCTTTGATTCCTGTATAATGAAACACTGTAGTTGTTCTTAGAAGATGAAATAACACGTAATAGTTGAATTTATTTCATGTTCTATTTTTTACTGTACATTTAAGAAGCAAAAAGGGTGCTGTGACATGAAACACGTCTAAAATTTTTATCAGAGATAGAAAATAATCAGTATTATCTTTCCCATATTCCATTTTTCCTTACCAGCTATGGGAAAAGAGTGTATGGGAGGTTCACGTACGGTAATAATTACAAGTTCTCTGGAAGAGTGCCCTTCGTGAGGGTTGCAGAAAAATTGGCATGGGGCTTGTTATTGATCCACAATGACATAAGGAGATTATGTCAAAGGCGAAATAAGCTACATCAAAGAGTACATGCTTTTGTTCAGCTGGCTTTTAAAAAAAAAGATGTTTTTTATTTTTTATTTTTTTTTTTAGGAAGGGAGAGGGGGAGAGAGATAGAAACATTGATGGTAGAGAATCAGCATCTATTGGGTTCCTCCTGCACGCCCCCCACTGGGGGTGAAGCCTGAAACCCATGTGCCCTGACTGGGAACAGAACTGGTGACCTCCTCGTGCATGGGTCAATGCTCAACCACTGAGCCACACTGGCCGGGTGGTTGGCTTTTCACATGGCAGCTTTTCATGAAGAAAAAACAGTGTGTTAATTTACATTACAGTATAAGTTTCAAAATACCAGTGAGAACCAGCTTTAAATAGCACTACTGTAAAACAGTACAAATTGTTTTGATTCTACATTTTTTAAGAGCATTAAGAGAGTTTCATATGCATGGTTTGGATCTTGGAGTAGGAAAGACAGACTTTATATGTCTTAGCAAAATGAGAAAGATAATTCAGGATAATTATTTAGCTTTGGAAATGTTTCAAGGAATCAACATGCTTACATTTTAGCATTCCTTAAGGTGATAGGTTTAGATCAACATTTCCTCTAGTTCTAAGACCACTTAATATGACTATTTCTTAAATGTCTTATACCGCCCAGCCGGGTGTAGCTCAGCAGTTGAGTGTCGACCCAGGAACCAAGAGGTCACCAGGTTCGATTCCTGGTCAGGGCATATGCCTAGGTTGTGGGCTCAATCCCCAGTGGGGGGGGGGGGGGGGCATGCAGGAGCCAGCCAATCAATGATTTTCTCTCATCATTGATGTTTCTCTCTCTTCTCCCTTCCTCTCTGAAATCAGTAATAAAAATATATAAAAGGAAAGTCTTATACCAACCAGAATATCAGTTCTAGAGGAAGACACTGGACTAGACTCTCCAGACACTGTTAGTTTCATGTGCCCGTGGGGGAGCAACTAGCAGTGGGGTAAAGTAACTTTATAGAAACCAAGTGAAGACCCATTCAAGTAAAATCACATTCAAAATGGTAGGGATTTTCCTGGTGCTTTTCCTTATCCTTGCCCTACCCCAAATCTGGTGCTGCATAGCTGGGAGGAAGTAGCTGCCCAATACCCAATTCCCTCTTGAACCAGAGTGAGCAGAGCAGACCCTGTTTATAATGTTCTAGTCTGTTCGGAGCTGGTCTGTTTCCAGGGGTGGGGAATGTCCGGCCGTATAAGGCCCTAAAAATCATTTGGTCTGGCCCTGCCAAGGCATTAGGGGTGAGTTAATTAAACATTTGACCAAATACAGCAAGGTAACTTCTAAGGTGATACTTTTGTATGGCCTACAAATGATGTCATAAATATCCAAATGGCCCTTGGCAGAAAAAAGGTTCCCCACCCCTGGTTTAACCTAACTCAGGGCTCAGATAGGGGAAAGGGTGGAGCTAGAAGCATCCGGCACTGCTTGTTAAAGCTTCAGGGGGACTGCAGACTTGCAGGTGGTGGAGGCAAGGGATGAGAGAGTGGAATGCAATAGGAGGCCTTAAAAACAGGCTGGGGCAGACTTTTAGGGAAAAGTAAGACATTAAAAAGTGCCCACATGTTTGGGGAGAAAAAGGACAAATCCAGGGTAGGGCAAGATACATGTCAAGAAGAGACCTTACATTACCATCCCATGCTGATTCTAAGGATGAGAAAATGCCCTGGTTCCTAAAGTCTTCCTCAGCACGGTGCCAGTCTGCAAAGCCTGGGAGAGGTAGGTGTTTTTTCAAATACTTAATTTTCAACCAAAAATCAAAATGACCAAGTATGCCAAAGAACAGGAAAACATGGCCCATTCAAATGGAGAAAAAATGATGTGGAAAGAACCACTTCTGAAGAAATGGTACACTAAACAAAGGCTTTGAAACACCTGTTTAAATATGCTCAAAGAGCTAAAGAGAAATATGGACAAAGAACTGAAAAGAGGAAAATGTTATATGAACAAAATGAGAATATCAGCAAAAGGATAAAAAAGAACCAAACAAAAATTCTGGAGCTGAAAAATACAATAACTGAATTGAAAAATTTGCTGAAGGGGTTCAGTAGCAGGCTTGAATAGGCAGAATAATCAGCAAACTTGAAGAGAGGGATTTAAAATAACTCTGAGGAACAAAAAGAATGAGGGTCATATAGGACACTGTCAAGCACCCCAGTATATGAATTATATGAACCTCTGGGGAAGACAGTTGCTGAGAGATCATTAAAAAAAATAATGGTCAACAACCTTCCAAAGTTGAAGTTGTGGACCTACAAATCCCAAAAACTTAAGTCCAAGTAGTATAAATTTAAAGATAACACTGAGACACATTATAATCAAACTTGAAATCCAAACAATCTTCTAAGCAGCAAGAGAATACTGATATCATATAAAAGGAATTCTGAAAATTATCAATGAATTTCTTGGCAGAATCTTACAAGGCCAGAAGGCAGTAAGATAACATTTAAAATGCTGAAAGAAAAAACATGTCTGAGAATTCTATATGTGTCCTACAAAAATGAGGGGGGATTTAAGACATTCCCAGCTAAACAAAGCTGAGGTAGTTCATTCCCACTAAACCTGCCCTACAGGAAATGCTTCAAGTTGAAAAGACACTAGACATTGACTTAAAGCCATAACAAAATATAAAGAGCTATAATAAAAGTAAGTATGGGCAATAGAAAAATCAACATTGTAATTTTGTTTTGCAACTCCACTTCTATATGATTTAAAAGCTGCATAAAAATTATAAATCTATGTTAATGGGTACACAATAAATGAGTAGAGTTTTGTGTGCAATTGAAGTTGGTATCAATTTGAATTAGATTGTTATACTTTTAGGATGCTATGTAATCCCCATAGTAATCACCAAGAAAATTACCTACTGAATATATACAAAAGGATAGGAAAAGGAATCAAAACAGGTTGTTACAAAAAATAACACAAATGACGGCAGTAATGGAGGAAATTAGGGACAAAAAAGCTGTCAGAAAAAACAAAATGGCAAAAGTAAGTCCATCCCTCTTAGTAATTACTTCAAATGTAAATAGATTAAACTCCCTAATCAAAAGGCATAAATTGACATAATGGGTAAAAAACATTACCTGAGTCTAAGAGAGACTCACTTTTTTAAAAAAATTGATTTCAGAGAGGAAAGGAGAGGGATAGAAACATCAATGATGAGAATCATTGATCAGCTGCCCTGGGGGATGGAGCCCACAACCCAGGCATATGCCCTTGATTGGAATTGAACCTGGGACCCTTCAGTTTGCAGGCTGATGCTCTATCCACTGAGCAAAACTGGCTAGGTTTTAGATCTAGATCTAAAGACATGCATCGATTGAAAGTGAAAGATGGAAATATATCCCTATCAAAATCCCAATGATTTTTTTACAAAAATAGAAAAAGCCATCCTAAAATTAATATGGAATCTCAACAGATCCTAAACAGCCAAAACAATCTTGAAAAGGTAGCAATAGAGGTATTACACTTCCTGAATCTAAAACTTAACTCCAATAAAATAAAAATAATAGTCTTGTACTGGAATAAAGACAGACATATAGACAATGGGAATAGAATAGAGGGCCCAGACAAGAACAGGCACATAGATCAATGGAACAGAACAGAGAACCTAGAAATCGATCCAAGCCATTATGCTCAATTAACATTTGACAAAGGAGGCAAAAGCATACAATGCAGTCAAAAGAATCTCTTCAATAAATGGTGTTGGGAAAATTGGACAGATACATGCAAAAAAAAGAAACTAGACCACCAACTTACACCATACACAAGAATAAACTCAAAATGGATAAAAGACTTAAATGTGGGTTTTGAAACCATAAAAATCCTAGAAGAGCCCTGACTGATTTGGCTCAGTGGATAGAGTGTCAGCCTGCAGACTCAGGGGTCCCAGGATCAATTCTGGTCAAGGGCATGTACCTTGGTTGTGGGCACATACCCAATAGGGAGTGTGCAGGAGGCAGCTGATCGATGTTTCTCTCTCCTCGATGTTTCTAACTCTATCCCTCTCCCTCTCTGTTAAAAAAAAAAAAAAAAATATATATATATATATATATATATATATATATATATATATATTTTAAATCCTAGAAGAAACCATAGGCAGCAAAATCTCAGACATCTTTCATAGCAATATGTTTACTGAAACATCTCCTAGGGCAAAGGAAACTAAGGAGAAAATAAACAAATGGCACTACATCAAAATCAAAAGCTCCTGCACAGCAAAATAAACCAACAAAAAGAAAAGAGCCCACTGTCTGGAAGAAAATATTTGGCAATGATACATCTGATAAAGGGTTAATATCCAAAATATATAAGGAACTCATACAACTTAACAAAAGGAAGACAAAGGATTTGTATGCATGCATATAAGCATAAACAATGGACACAGACACTAGGGGGTAAGGGCATGTGCTGGGGGGTAGGGGTGGCCAGGGAGAGGTCAATGGGGGAAAAAGGGAGACATATGTAATACTATATGTAATACTTTAAACAATAAAGATTTAAAAAATAAAAATAAATAAAAATAGAAAGAAAAGACAACCTAATTAAAAAATGGACAAGGACCTAAATAGACACTTCTCAAAAGAGGACATACAGGTGGCCAACAGACATATGAAAAAATGCCCAAAGTCACTAATCATCCGAGAGATGCAAATCAAAATGACAATGAGGTACCATCTCACACTTGTCAGAATGTTTATCATCAACAAATCAACAAATGACAAGTGCTGGTGAGGATGTGGAGAAAAGGAAACCCTCATACACTGCTAGTGGAATGCAGACTGGTGCAGCCACTATGGAGAAGAACATGGAGTTTCCTCAAAAAATTAAATATGGATCTGCCATTTGACCCAGTGATCCCACTTCTAGGAATATATCCTAAGCAACTCAAAACACCAATCAGAAAGAATATATGCACTCCTACTGCATAGCAGCACAATTTACAATAGCTAAGATCTGGAAACAGCTCAAGTGCCCATCAGCAGATGAGCTGATAAAAAAGCTGTGGTACATTTATACCAGGGAATACTATGCAGCAGTAAAAAAGAAGAATCTCTTACCCTTTGAAACAGCATGGAGGGACCTGGAGAGTATCATGCTAAGTAAAATAAGTCAGTCAGAGAAAGTAAATATCACATGATCTCATTCAGATGTGGAATCTAATTAACAAAATAACCTGATGAACAGAGTGGACCCAGAGACACGGAAGCACAGAACAATGTGTGGAATCTCAGAGGGAAGGCGGGGGAGAGTGGGTGGGTGGGAGGTAATCAACCAAAGACCTTGTGTGCGTATATGCAGAATCCATGGACACAGACAATGGGGTGCTGAAGGCCTGGGTTCTAGAGGGGGTGAATGGGGGCGAAAGGGGAACATATATAATACTTTCAACATATATAATACTGTTGGCAATAAAGAATTATTTTAAATAAATAAATAATAAAAAAGAATAGAGAGCCCAGAAATAAACCCTTGTAACTCAACAATAACACAAAATACCCGATTTTTAAAATGGATCAAGGATTTGAATAGACAACTCAAGAAGATATACCAATAAACACATGAAAAGATGCTCATCACTAATCATTTGAGAAATGCAATTCAAAACCGCGATGAGCTACCACCTCATACCCTTTAAGATAGCTATTATCACAAAAAAATAAAAATGAGTGTGGTGAGGCTATCAAGAAATTAGAATCCATGTGTATAGTAAGAATGTAAAATGGTACAGCCACTGTGGCAAATGGTATGGTGATTAATCAAAAAAGAAAACAGTTACCATATGATCTAGCAATTTTATTTCTGGGTACATATCCAAAAGTAATGAAAGCAGGGGATGAAGAGACCCATTTGTACACTAATTTTAATAGCATTATTCACAAGGCAACCCATGTGTCCATCACCAGATAAAATGTGGCCTATACATACAATGGAATATTATTCAATAGCTTAAAAAGGAAGGATATTCTGACACAAGTTACAACATGGATGAAACTTAGAAACGTGCTGAGTGAAATAAGCCAAAGACAAAAGGACAAATGTATGATTTCACTTATATGAGGTACCTAGAAAAATCAAAGTCATAGAGACAAAGTAGAATGGTGATTGCTAGGGGCGTAGGGGAAGGGGCAAATGGAGAGTTATTGCTTAAACACAGAGTTTAAATTGGAGAAGGTAAAGAATTTCTAGAGATGAATGGTGGTAGTGGTTAAACAACAATGTAATGTACTTACTGCCACTACGACATTAAATTGTATACTTAAAGATTAAAAATTTTAAATTTTGTTATGTATATTTTATTATAATAAAAGTGCTTGAAAAAAATTCAAGCATAAAATTACCCTACAATCCAATAACTGCTCTTGCGGGTATATACCCAAAAGAATCAAAAGCAGACACTCAAAGAGATATCTGTACAGCCATGTTCATAGCAGCATTATTCACAATAGCCAAGTTGAATGGGTAAATGCAGATATAATGGAGGACAACTTTTTTTATACATATACTAGAGCAGTGGTTGGCAAACTCCTTAGTCCAGGGGTCCTCAGACTTTTTAAACAGGGGGCCAGTTCACTGTCCCTCAGACCGTTGGAGGGCTGGACTATAGTTTAAAAAAACAACTATGAACAAATTCCTATGCGCACTGCGGGCCCGGGACGAGTCGGCTGCTAAGCAGGACAGGCAGCAGCACCCGGTGGGCCGGATAAATGTCCTCGGCGGGCCACATGTGGCCCACAGGCCGTAGTTTGAGGACCCCTGCCTTAGTCAACAGAGCCAAATATCAACAGTTCAACGACTGAAATGTCTTTTGAGAGCCAAATTTTTTAAACTTAAACTTATTCTAACACCACTTCTTCAAAATAGACTCGCCCAGGCTGTGGTATTTTGTGGAAGAGCCACACTCAAGGGGCCAAAGAGTCACATGTGGCTTGCGAGCCACAGTTTGCCGACCATGGTACTAGAGGCCCGGTGCACAAAATTTGTGCACTTGGGGGGGGCTGTCCCTAAGCCTAGTCTGCCCCTCTCACAGTCTGGGAGCCCTCAGGGGATGTCCTACTGATGGCTTAGGCCTAAGCTGCAGTTGGCCTCCCTCTGTGAGAGGCTACCAGGTTGGTCAGGGGAAGGCGCGACCCCCATCACCCTGCTGCTACTGCCGCCAATGCCAGCCTCTGCAGCCACCAAGGTGTTTTCATCAACACAGACTCCAGTCCTTTCACCATGAAAGAAAATGACAACTTCCTTTAGGCATTTTCAAGATATCTCTTTCATAGGATATGACATTTTTCTTTTTTTTTATCCTCACCTGAGGATATGTTTCCATTGATTTTTAGAGAGCATGGAAAAGAGAGGGAGAGACAGAGAGAAACATCAATGTGAGAGGGACACTTTGATTGGCTGCCTTTTGCATGAGCCCTGACCTGGGCCCCAGCCAGGGAGGAGCTTGCAACTTAGGTACATGCCCTTGACCAGAATCGAACCTGGGCCCCGCGGTCGGCAGGCCAAGGCTCTATCCACTGAGCCAAACCGGCTAGGGCATTTCTTAGCCCCTCCAGCAGCAGACCTTCATTTTTTTCCTCTAGGAGTATGGTGGAAAAACCCTAGGTCACCTTCTTGGATTCTTATTACCCCAGTTACCAAGAACACTGTGAGTGGCGTACAGGGAGCTTAGCCAATGAGAGGTCAGGAAAGGTGTTTCTTCTGTAGCTCATGTGCAGTGTCCGCTCCGGGCCTGCTCCAGCTGTGCCACAGCAGCTGGGGCAGGCCCCCCTGTGTGTGTGTCCGCTTCAGGCCTGCACTCTCTGTGGCTTGCCTCACTGCGCATGCAGTCCCCTCCTGCCCATCTGCACACGCAGCCTCCTCCTGAGTCAGTTGTGACTGTTACAGCATCCTGGCTAATTTGCACATTATCTCTTTATATATATATATAGATACATTTTTATTGATTTCAGAGAGGAAGGGAGAGGGAGAGAGAGACAGAAACATCAATGATGAGAATCATTGATTGGCTGCCTCCTGCATGCCCCCTACTGGGGATCGAGCCCACAACCCAGGCATCGAACCAGAATCAAACATGGGACCCTGGGACCCTTCAGTTCACAGTGCTCTATCCACTGAGCTAAACCAGCTAGGGCGAGGACAACTTTTAAAGTAAAAAAAGAAATAAAGAATTTAGAAGAAAATGACAAGCAAAATAAGCAAAGAAGATCTAACAAAGATAATAGAATTCCTAAATAAAACCAAGTGAAGAAAATAATGCTTAGAAATTATATTTTAAGAACACTCTCTATAGTGTAAGTACCTAGCATTAAGCTTTTTAAAAAAATTATTTTTATTGATTTTAGAGATGAAGGAAGAGGGATAGAGATAGAAACATCAATGGTGAAAGAGAATCATTGATTGACTGCCTCCTACATGCCCCCTACTGGGGATCGAGCCCACAACCCAGGCACATGCCCTTGGCCAGAATCGAACCTGGGACCCTTTAGTCCACAGGCCGATGCTCTATCCACTGAGCCATATTGGCTAGGGCCTGACATTAAGCTTTAGATTGCTGAGGTATCTGTTTCAAAGCCATCCGTCTTGAATAAACATACCCAACTGTGTGACAGCAACACGCAAAACAACCAGACAAGGACCAGGCTTCTCCTACTCATGAAGCTCCCCTTTTAAAAACCTTGGATAACCTAGAAAACTGACCACTCACTTGTCCCCACTTTTCCCTTCCCATGTACTAATTTATGTTCTTTTTAAATTTGTTCCTATACTTGACATTTTCCAATAAAGAATAAACCCTCGAAAAGGAGGTACCCCACCCTCAATCCCTAATAAAGCCAGGTCTGTGATCCTCCCCTCTCTAGCCAGGCCCTGTATCCCTCAGGGTCTGTGAATAATAAATTTTGTGCTCTAAGGTTTCCTGATGGTTTTTGCTGAGGTGTGCCCCGCAGTCATAACAGGAACCATGAGGGCTATTCCAGGCACAGCATTGGCTCTAGCCCAGGGGCTCCCCACAAGTAATACAGACCTAGGCAAGTGTCTCAGGCATTCCTAGGCAACAGCATTCCTAGCCAAGAACATGACACATGTTCTTAAGAGAAAAATATTTAAAGCTACGTATGGAAAGAGCCCACTGTTTACCTGAGAATAATAAGCCAGAATGACCAACACCAAAACATTCTTGTAAAATTACTAGATTTTAAAGAGGGGGGAACATTCCTTTGAGCATTTTGACCAAAGACCTCATTACTTATAAGGGAGAGAAAATTAGATCATCATCAGTTGTTGACAGCAACACTTTATCCCAGAATAGATTAATATATTTAAGAGAGTCAAGGAAAGAAAGTGTGACGTAAGGATGTTTTTATCCAGCATAACCAACTTTCAAATATAAAGGGCACAGACAAACCTACGTATATGCAGGAACTCAGAAAATACTGTTGCTATAATTCCTTCCCAAGGAATGTAGAGAATGAGCTTTACATACAGAATGAAAATTCATAGAATAGATATGAAAAAAGTGAAAGCACTAATTATCAAACATGTGAGATATAGCAGCAGCTACAGGAAGATATTTAGCTTTTAGTGTTTGTAGTGTAACTAGAGGCCCGATGCATGAAGATTGGTGCCAGAACAGGCCTTCCTTCCCCTGGCTGCTGGCACCGGCTTCCCTCCGGCACCCAGGACCCAGACTGCTTTGCTCGTGCCACTGCCTGGCACCTGGGATCCAGGCTGTTTTGCTCCAGCTGCCGCCAGGCATCTGGGACTGGGGCTGCTTCACTCCAGCCACTGCCACCACCCACCAGGGGCGTGCTCCAAGCCGCGCCTCGGCTGCTCGGAGTACGCCCCCCACCACTGGGGTGTGTCCACTGGCGCTGGGGGCAGCACTCAGTCTCCTCCCACCCATCTGCACATGCAACTCCTCCTGAGCGGTCATGACGCCTGGCTAATTTGCATATTACCTGTATGTATGTATGTGTGTGTGTGTGTGTGTGTGTGTGTTTGTGTGTGTGTATAAGATTTAAAATGGATGTATTCATGGTATTGCCACTATGGAAAATAGTATGGAGATTCCTTAAAAAATTAAAAATAGAATTATCCAGCATTCCATTTCTGGATATTTATCTGAACAAGATGAAAGCACTAATTGGAAAAGATACATGTACCCTCATGTTCATCGCAGCATTATTTACAATGGCCAACACATGGAAGCAACCTACATGTCTACCAATGGATGACTGGAAGAAAAAATGTGATATATAGAGTCATTCATCAGTATCCATGGGGATTGGTTCCAGGACCATTTCATTTTCCAGGACCAATTTTTGATACCAAAATCCACAGATATGCAAGTCTCTTATATAAAATGGCACAGTATTTGCATATAACCTAAACACATCTACTTTAAATCACCTCTAGATTACTTAACATACTTACTACAATGTAAATAGCTGTCATACTATATTGTTTAGGGAATAAAGACAAGAAAAAAGTCTGTGTATGTTCAGTATAGACACAACCATCATAGTCACAACCATATAGTCTAACTACATAGTACACATCAGCAACAATGAGACATTTTCTTTTGAATATTTTCAATCTCCCATTGGTTGAATCCATGGGCACAGATATAGAGGGCCAACTGTATACAAAGTGGAATCTTATCCTATCTAATAAAAGAGTAATATGCAAATTAACCATCACTCTGCTATACCCACCAGCCACGCCCACCAGCCAATCAGGAGGGAATATGCAAATAAACCCAACCAAGATGGCTGTGGCCACAGAGAACAGGAGGGAGGCTTGGGTTTCCCTGGCGATGGAGGAAGCCAAGCTTTCTGCCTGCCCTTGCCGGCCCAGGCCTCCACTCAATACTACAAAGTTTCAATTATGGAAGATAAATAAAGCCCAACAGAAATGGTGGCAGCCACCGAGCTAGAGAGAGCAGGAGGCTAGGGTTGCCCCCGGCGATGGAGGAAGCCAAGCTTCTGCAGCCGTGGCCTGCTTTGGCCTCTGCTTAAGGCTACAAAGTTTCAATTATAGAAGATACATAAATCCCAACAGAAATGGCTGCGGGAGGGAGCAGAAGGCTTGGCTCTGCTCCAGGCTACAAAGTTTCAATTGTAGAAGACAAATAAATCCCAGTTACCAGGACCTCTGTTTGGGTTGCCAGGGGGCATGGCTGGCCTGCAAATCACCACAGGCCCCTCGCCTAGGCTGCCCCACGCCCCAAGGGAACCCCCACCCTGATCCGGGACACCCTTCAGGGCAAACCAGCTGGCCCCCACCCATGCACCAGGCCTTTATCCTATCTAATAAAAGAGTAATATGCAGATTGACCATCACACAAGATGGCTGCCCCCATGTGGTCAAAGATCCTACCCCCATGTGGACACAAGATGGCCACCACAAGATGGCCAGCAGGGGAGGGCAGTTGGGAGGGACCAGGCCTGCTGGGGAGGGCAGTTAGGGGCAAACAGGCTGGCAGGGGAGCAGTTAGGCATCAATCAGGCTGGCAGGGGAGTGGTTAAGGGGTGAACAGGCTGGAGGCAGAAACAGTTAGGGGCAATCAGGAAGGCAAGCAGGTGAGCAGTTGGGAACCAGCGGTCCTGGATTGTGAGAGGGATGTCCGACTGCCCGTTTTTAAGCCCGATCCCTCAAGGGGTCCCAGATTGGAGAGGGTGCAGGCTGGGCTGAGGGACACCCCCCCCCCATGCACGAATTTCGTGCACTGGGACTCTAGTTTAGCCATAATAAAAGAAGAAAATCTTCCCATTTGTTAACAACATTGATGGACCTTGAGGGCATTACCATAAGTGAACTAAGCCAGACAGAGAAAGATACTGTATGATTTCACTTATACATGGAATCTAAAAACAAAAGAACAATAGAACAAACTTATACATAGATACAGAGCACAGATTACTGGTTGCCAGATGTGAGGGGTAGGGGTGGGGGATGAAATGGGTGAAAGTGGTCAAAGGGTACAAATTTCCAGTTAAAAAATAAGTAAATACTGGGGATGTACTGTACAATGTAGTGACTGTAGTTAATAATACTGTAATATATATTTAAAATTTGCTAAGATAGTAAATCTTAAAAGTTCTCATAAGGAAAAATTGTAACTGTGTGGTGATAGATAAAGTTCTGGAGAGATATGACAGCTGTGGGGGGTTGCCACTGAGAACTCAGGGGTCTAAACCCCAAGCTTGACCTCCCCAGCAGAGAGCACCAGAACTGAGAAAGATGTCCACAAAATATCTGGCTTTGAAAAGCAGCAGGGTTGCTGTCCGCTAGGGAGAGACAGCTGGAAATGCAGGCACCCTCTTAAAGGGCCAACACAAAATTTTGTGTGCAGCCACTCATCTTGGGCTCTGGCAGAGGGAGGGCAGATGGACTGGAGCTGTGTGAGCAGAAGCCAGGGTTGGGGGCTCTAGGGTTAGAGCTCAGAAGGCAGACACCCCAGTTTCCTGTGCTGAGTCATTCTTGCACACTGTGGAGGACATCTTTCTCAGGCATGCCTTTGCTATCCAGGAGGTTTTTGCCTGGGGGAAGTCAGTTACCCTACAGTGTGAAGTTTCTGAGGCCCATCAAGAGATGAGAATAACAATTAGCCTCCAGACAGAAGCAATTGTCCCACCCTGTTGGAAAACCTCTCACCCCTCCTGTGGAGAATTGCATGGGGCTGCTCGAGACTGAATCCAAGTCAGTCTCAGGCAGAGGTGGGGAGGCTTTGTCTTGGTCTGATCTAATTACTCAGAAACAGCATTTGACACTGTCCTGCACTAGAGATTGATAGGTATGTAGATCTACCTAATACATAGTCACAAACCCAAACAGGCAGACAAAACGAGGAGACAAAAAAAAATGAGACACAGCAAAAGCAGTCCTGAGAGGGAAGTTCATAGCACTACAGGCTTACCTCAAAAAACAAGAAAAATTAATAATAAACTATTTAACCCCCCAACTTAAAGAATTAGAAAGATAACAGCAAGAAAAGCCTGAAGTAGAAGGAAGAAAATAATAAAAATTATAGCAGAAATAAATGACATAGATACTAAAAACAAAATAAAAAAATAAAAATCAATGGCACCAAGAGCTGCTTCTTTGAAAAGATAAACAAGACTGATGAACCATTAGCCAGACTCATCAAGAAACAGAGAGGGCCCAAATAAATGAAATCAGAAATTAAAGTAGTGAAATAACAACTGACACCTCAGAAATACAAAGGACTGTAAGAAAATACTATGAAAAACTATATGCCAACAAACTAGACAATGTAGATGAAATGGAAACATTTCCAGAAAAATACAACCTCCCAAAACTGAATCAGAAAGAATCAGAAAACCTGAATAGGCCAATAACACCTGAGGAAATAGAAGCAATAATAAAAAACAAAACAAAACAACAACAACAAACTCCCAGCAAACAAAAGCTCTGGTCTGGATGGCTTCACAGGGGAGTTTTACCAAACATTCAAAGAACTAACACCTATCCTCCTCAAACTAATCCAAAAATCCCAGAGGAAGGAACACCTCCAAGCTCTTTTTATGAGGCCAGCATTACCCTAAGTCCAAAACCAGATAAAGACACTACAAAGAGAGAGAATTACAGGCCAATATCCCTGATGAACATAGATGCTAAAATCCTCAACAAAATATTAGCAAATCAGATCCAGCAATATATTAAAAAGATCATACACCATGACCAAGTGGGATTTATTCCAGGATGCAAGGCTGGTACAATATTCACAAATCATTAAACATGATACATCACATAAACAAACTGAAAGACAAAAATCACATGATCTATCAATAGATGCAGAAAAAGCTTTCAACAAAACCCAACACCCATGTTTGATAAAAACTCAGCAAAGTGGGAATAGAGGGCGCCTATCTCAACATAATAAAGGCCATATATGACAAACCTATAGCAAATGTCATATTGTAGGAAATGACCTCTGTGATCTATCTCCAGCATGGTTGGCTTTTGTTGGAATTTGCTGACTTTTCTCAGGGCAAACAGAATGTAGGGAGGAGGGAAGAGGATGTAAGAATAAAGAACTGTACACCTGAGCCAGTATCACAGTGGAAAGCCCCCTATCCCCAGACGCCTGCCTCAGCTAGACAGGGGGAGGTGGAGACAGCTAGAAAGGCCTCAGCCCAATTTTTAAAAATGGCCCAATAGGAGAAAGCAAGACCTAGGCAACATATGAGAAAACAGGTGACCCCACAGTGCTCTGCCAGCGAGGACCCAGAGGGAGGACTGAATGAATCGGCTGCTCGCTGCCCCAGGTGTGCCTGCAGCAAAGGACACCCGTTCTCGAGAACATAGTCAAAGTCTGATTTTCACCATATTTCTGTCTCCGAGTCTGTTGTTTGAATTCAGATAGGTGAGTATTTCTCACAATATTCACTGGTCAAAAACTAAACCCATTCCCCCTAAGAACAGGAATAAGACATGATGTCTGCTTCCAACACTCTTATTCAACACAGTACTGGAAGTCCTAGCCACAGCCACTAATCAGAGAAGAAGAAAACATAAAAGTCATCCAAATTGGAAAGGAGGAAGTAAAACTCTCATTATTTGCAGATGACATAATACTGTACAAAGAAAACCCTAAAAATTCCACCAAAAAACTACTAGATTTAATAAATGAATTTGGCAATGTTGCAGGATACAAATTCAATACCCAAAAATTGATGGCTATTTTATACATCAATAATGAACTCTCAGACAAAAAAAACTAAACAATCCCATTTTCCAATGCAACAAATATTAAGATATTTAGGAATAAACTTAACCAAGGAGGTAAAAGATTTGTAGTCAGAAAACTACAGGATGTTGAAAAAAGAGAAAGAGGAAGATATAAACAAGTAGAAGAACATGCCATGTTCATGGATTGGTAGAATTAACAGCATTAAAATGTCCATACTACCCAACGGCATATTTCACAGATCTAGAACAAATACTCCAAAAATTTATATTGAACCAAAAAAGACCCCAAATAGTTGCAGCAATCTTGAGAAAGAAGAACAAAGATGGAGGGGTCACAATACCAGATATCATGTTATACTACAAAGCCACCGTATGTAATCAAAACAGCCTGGTACAAGAACAGGCATGTAGATCCATGGAACAGAAGAGAGAACCCAAAAATCGACTCAAGCCATTACACTCAATTAATATTTGTCAAAGGAGGCAAGAGCATACAATGGAGTCAAGACAGTCTCTTCAATAAATGGTGTTGGGAAAATTGGACAGGTACATGTAAAAAAATGAAACTAGACCACCAACTCACACCATACACAAGAATAAACTCAAAATGGGTAAAAAACTTAAATGTAAGTTGGGGAACCATAAAAATCTTAGAAGAATCCATAGGCAGCAAAATATCAGATATATCTTGTAGCAATATGTTTACCGACACATCTTCTAGGACAGTGGTTGGCAAACTGCGGCTCCCGAGCCACATGCGGCTCGGAGCCGCGGTTTGACGCTCTGTTGACTAATGAGTTTGCCAACCACTGTTCTAGGACAATAGAAACTAAGGAGAAAATAAACAATTGGGACTACATCAAAATAAAAAGCGTCTGCACGGTAAAAGAAACCACCAACAAAATAAAAAGAAAGCTCACTGAATGGGAGAATATATTTGCCAATGTGATATCCGATAAGGGTTTAATCTCCAAAATTTATAGGGAACTCATACAACTTAACAAAGGAAAGAAACAATCCAACCAAAAAATGGGCAAAGGACCTAAATAGACACTTCTTGAAAGTGGACATACAAAAGGCCAAGAGATATATGAAAAAATGCTCAAAGTCACTAATCATCTGAGAGATGCAAACTGAAATGACAATGAGGTACCATCTCACACCTGTCAGAATGGCTATCATCAACAAATCAACAAACGACAAGTGCTGGTTAGGATGTGGAGAAAAAGGAACCCTTGTACACATTTTTTCCTCAAAAAATTAAAAATGGAACTCTCATTTGACCCAGTAATCCCACTTCTAGGAATATATCCCAATAAATCAGAAAGGATATATTCACCCCTATATTCATAGCAGCACAATTTACAATTGCTAAGATTTGGAAACAGCCTAAGTGCCTATCAGCAGTTGAGTGGATGAAAAACTGTGGTACATCTACACAATGGAATACTACGCTGCGGTAAAAAAGAAGGAACTCTTACCATTCACAACAGCGAGGATGGACCTGGAGAGCATTATGCTAAGTGAAATAAGCCTGTCAGAGAAGGATAAGTATCTCATGACCTCACCCATTTGTGGAATATAATGAATGTAAACTGATGAACAAAAATAGATCCAGAGACATAGAAACATCGAACAGACCATCAAACCTCAGAGGGAAAGTGGGGGGTGGGGAGGGGGAGGGAGGGGAAGAGATCAACCAAAGGACTTATATGCATGCATATAAGCATAACCAATGGGCACAGACAGTAGGGGGGTGAGGGCATGTGCTGGGGGGTGGGAATGGCTGGGAGAGGTGAATGGGGGAAAAAGGAGACATATGTAATACTTTCAACAATAAGGAATTTAAATAAAAAGAAATAAATGGTGTTAGGAAAATTGGATAAATGCAAAAACAAAAACGAAACTAGACCACCAACTTACATCATACACAAAAATAAACTCAAAATAGATAAAAGACTTAAGTGTAAATCATGAAACCATATCTCAGACATCTCTTGTAGACAATCTGTTTGCAGATACATCTCCTAGGGCAAAGGAAACCAAGAAGAAACTAAGGAGATTTAAACTAAGGAGAAAATAAACATATGTGACTATATCAAAATAAAGTTTTGGCACAGCAGAATAAACCATTAATAAAATGAAAAGAGAGCCCACTGTATGGGAGAACATATTTGGCAATGATACATCTGATAAAGGGTTAATATCCAAAATATATAAGGAACTCGTACAACTTAACAAAAGGAAGGCAGACAATCCAATTAAAAAATGGGCAAAGGACCTAAATAGACACTTTTCCTAAGTGGACATACAGATGGCCAAGAGACATATGAAAAAAATGCTCAAAGACACAGATCATCAGAGAGATGCAAATCAAAATGACAATAAGTTATCACCTCACACCTGTCAGAATGGCTATGGTCAACAAATCAACAGATGACAAGTGCTGGTGAGGATGTGGAATAAAGGGAACCCTAGTACACTGCTGGTGGGAATGCAGACTGGTGCAGCCACTGTGGAAAACAGTATGGAATTTCCTCAAAAAAATTAAATATGAAACTGCCATTTGACCCAGTGATCCACCTTCTAGGAATATATTCTAAGAAACCTAGAACACTAATCAGAAAGAAAGTATGCACCCCTATGTTCATAGCAGCACAATTTACAATAGCTAAGATCTGGAAACAGCCTAAGTTTGTCCATCAATAGATGAGTGGATATAAAAGCTGTAGTACATTTACACCATGGAATACTATGCAGCAGTAAAGAAGAAGGGATCTCTTATCCTTTGAGACAGCATGCAGGGATCTGGAAAGTATTATGCTAAACGAAATAAGACAGTCAGAGAAAGACAAGTCTCACATGATCTCACTCATATATGGAATCTAATGAACAAAACAAACTGATAAACAAAATAGATCCAGAGACACAGAAACATAGAACATACTGCAGAATCTCAGAGAGAAGGCAGGGAGGGTGGGTAGGTAGAAATAGACCAAAGAACTTGTATGCTTATCCCCATGGACACAGACAATAGGGTGGGGAAGGCCTGTTGCAGAAGGCAGGGACGAGCTAGAAAGGGTCAATGGGGGAAAAACAGGGACATTTGTAATACTTTCAACAATGAAGATTTAAAAAATGAATGAATAAATAAAAGAGAGCTCTCATATGATTGTCAGATTTCTCAACATAAACTCTTTAAGGGAGTGGCACAAAATACTCAAAGTGATAAAAAGCAAACATGTACAACCAAGATTACTCTACACAACAAGGCTATCATCTAGAATTGAAAGAGAGATAAAGACTTTCCCAGACCCCTCTCAAAAAGCTGAAGAAGTTCATTATCACTAAACCAGTATTATCAGAAATGTTAAAGGGACTTCTTTAAGTAGAAAACAAAGATAAAAAATGTGAATAAGAAAATGTAGAAAAAATGCTCATTGACAAGGGCAAACATTTAGTAAAAGCAGTGGATCAACCAAGGCTAGTACAAAGGTCAAAATGCAAAAGTAGGAAGATCATGTATAATTATAATAATAAATTAACAGATAATAATAAATACATTCACACAAATGAAGTAAAAATGACAAGAACATAAACATTTGATGGGAAGACTGAATCTTTGGCATGCATCATGGTGATTCTTCTGCAGCTTCTATGGCAGAGTATTGGACATTTATTCATAAACTAGAAGCCTGATGCATGAAGATTCATGCCAGAATGGGCCTTCCTTTCCCTGGCTGCCGGCACCGCTTTGGCTCTGGCCGGAGCCGCCTTTCCACTCTGGCCCGGAGCTGCCGCCTTTCTGCCTTCCTACGCTGCTCAGAGGCCCGGACCGCCCCACCCCCGGCCACTCGGCACCCATGTATGCAAATTAACCTTCCATCTTTGTTGGGTTAATTTGCATACTCACTCCCGATTGGCTGGTGGGCATCACGAAGGTACAGTCAATTAGCATGTTACTCTTTTATTAGGTAGATTGTGAATGGCAGCATTTTTCCTTGCTGGGTAGCATCCAAGCTCAGCATCCCTTACCCCTGTAGATTTTGCTACCTAATTAGTATTTTAAATAATATTTTTGCTTAAATTAGATAAAGTGCTATGTTATATATAAGAAGCTAAAAGTCTTGCCCTAACCAGTTTGGCTCAGTGGATAGAGCATCGGCCTGCGGACTGAAGGGTCCCAGGTTTGATTCTAGTCAAGGGCATGTACCTTGGTTGCAGGCACATCCCCAGTAGGGGGTGTGCAGGAGACAGCTGATCGATGTTCCTAACCCTCTATCCCTCTCCCTTCCTCACTGTAAAAAAATCAATAAAATATATTTTTAAAAAAAGAAGCTAAAAGTCTTGGCCAAGGAAGGAAAAAACATGATTAAAAGGAAAAAGTTAACTTATCATAATTTGCAGATCATATGATTGAGTCTAGAGGAAAATATGGGAAACATGCTATACACAAATAACTTAATACCAGGTTGAAAGGCTGTTGTAAAGGTAGAAATAAAAGGCTGCTTATGTTCAAAAGGAAAAGAATGTCTAGCTCTGAAAGCTCAGTGTCAGTAGGAGGATGCTGAGAAGCAGTAGGCACATTGTATTGGTGTATTATCCTTTTATATGCTGATGAATTCCATTTGGTAGTATTTGAGGACATTTGCGTCAATATTCATAAGGTATATCGGTCTGTACTTTTCTTTCCTTGTAATGTCTTTGTCTCTCATTGGTATCAGAGTGATACGGGACTCTCAGACTGAGTTAAAAAGTGTTTTTCCTCTTCAAAACCTCTTGAAGAGTAAGAAGAACTGGTGTTGGTTCTTCTTTCAATGTTTTGTGGAATTCGACAGGCCCAGGGCTCGCCTTTGTTGGGAGGATTTTGATTATAGATTCAATTGCGACTAGTCATAGGTCCATTCAGATGTCTCCATTTTCTTAGGCAGTCCTCCAGCCTGTGTTTAAGTAATTTGTCCCTTTCATCTAGGTTATCCAATGGGAGTACAACTGTTCGTAGCGCTCTTAAAACCATTTTTATTTCTGTAAAATTGATAGTAATGTTCCACTTGCCTTTATGATTTAGTCACTTGAGTTCTATCTTTTCCTTAGTCATTTCAGCTAAAAAGTTTTCTAGGGGATTTGTTCTTGAAATGCAAGTCTGATATAATAAATAAAATGTGATACACCACATTAATACAATGGAGGAAAAGTTCATGTGATAATTCCAATTGATATAGAAAAGGCATTTGACAAATTTCAACACCTTTTCCTAGTAAAAACAAACAAAAACTCACAAAACAACACAACTCAACAAACTAGGAATAAACATGAGAGGTACATCAATAAAAACCCCACAGTTAACATCGTATTAATGGTAAAAGTCTGAAAATTTATTTTCTATGACCAAGACAGTGATGTCCATTATATGGGTTATTAAATAATAATAATAATAATAGGATTAATTTATAAATAAGAGAAATAGAAAACAAATAATAATAAAGAACTTCAATATCCTACTTTCAACAATAGATGAATAGATCATCCAGGAAGAAAATCAATAAGAAAAACGTTAGATTTGAACCATATTTTAGACCAAATGAACCTAACAGACACAAACAGAAAATTTCCTTCTTCAGCAGCAGGAAATACATTTTTCTCAAGCACACATGGATCATTCTCCAGGCTAGTTCATACGACAGGTCACAAAACAAGTCTTAGCCAATTTAAGAATATTGCAGTTACATAAGATACCTTGTATGACTTCAGTGGTGTGAAACTAGAAATCATTAGCAAGAGGAAAACCGGAGAAGGCATGGATACGTAGAAATTAAACACCACACTCTTGTACAACCAATGTATCAAAGAAGAAATCAAAGGATAAATAAAATGTTTTGAAATAAATGAAACTTATGGAATGCAGCAAAGTCAGTTCTCAGAAAAGTTTATGTCCATAGCAGCTGCATAAAGAAAAAGAAACACCTGAAATCAACAAACTGTGTAGGCCTCAAGGAATTAGAAGTAGAACTAAGCCCAAAGTTAGAAGAAGAAAGGAAATAAAGAGCAGAAATAAATGAAAGAGGCCAGAAAATAGAAAATATCAATGAAATCAGGTTGATTTTTGAAAAATTAAATGAAGATGACAAACCTTTAGTTAGACTCAGAAAAAAAGAAATAACATCATAAATGAAAGAGGAGACATTACAATTGATACCACAGAAGTACAAAGGAGCATAAGATACTACTGTGAACAATTATACAGCAGCAAATTGGATAACCTAGAAGAAATGGATAAATTCCTAAAAACATACTACCTACCAAGACTGAATCATGAAGAAATAGAAAATCTGAACAAATCTAGAATGAGATAAATAGGTTATCAAAAATCCTCAACAGCTTGGACAGGGTGGCTCAGTGGTTGAGCATCAACCCATGAACTGAGTGGCCACCAGTTAGATTCCCAGTCAAGGGACATGCCCAGGTTGTGGGCTTGATCCCCTATATGGGGTATGCAGGAGGCAGCTGATGGATGATGAGAGCTCTCTCATAGATGTTCCTGTCTCTTTATCCTCGCTCTTCCTCTTTCTCTCAAAAAAATTTTGTGTGTGTGTGTGTGTGTGTGTGTGATGTGTGTGTGTGTATATATATATGAAAATCCTAGGAACAGATGTTTTCCCAGGTAATTTTTATTGATTATTTGAGAGAGAGAGAAGAAGGGAGGAAGGAGGGAGGGAAGGAAGGAGAGAGAGAGAGAAACTTTGATCTGTTGCATCACTCACACATGTATTCACTGGTTAATTCCTGTATGTGCCTGGACTAGGGGTTGAACCCACAACCATGGCATTTCAGGACGATGCTCCAATCAAGTGAGCCACCAAACAGGGCTCACAAGTAATTTTAGCAAACATTTAAGGAAGAATTAATGCTGATCCTTCTCAAACTCTTCCAAGAAATTGAAGAGGAGGGAACACTCCCAAAGTCATTTCACAAGGACATTTACCCTGAGAACAAAACCAAAGAAGGACACTACACGAAAAGAACAGTACTGGCTAATATCCCTGATGAACAAAGGTTCAAGAATTCTCAAAAAAATATTAGCAAACTGAATCCAACAATACATTAAAAGGATCCTATGTCATGATCAAGTGGGATTTATTCCAGGGATGCAAGGATGATTTAATACATGCAAATCAATCAATGTGATACACCACATTAATAATATAAAAGATAAAAATATGATCATCTCATAGACACAGAAAAAGCAATCAACAAAATACATCTGTTTATTATAAAAACTCTCAATAAATTGGGTATAATTTATTGGGAGTTTTTATAACCTCAACATAATATGGGCCATATATGAAAAGTCCACAGCTAACAGCATATTCGGCGATGAAAACCTGAAAAGTTTCCTCTAAGATCAGGAACAAGACAAGTGTGTCCACTCTCTCCACTTTTATTTAGAGTGTTTTGCAATTCCTATCCAGATCAATCAGGTGAGAGAGAGAGAAAAAAAAAGGCATCCAAATCAGAAAGGAAGAAGTAAAATTGTCTCTGTTTGCAGATTATATGATCTTATCCTAGTATATAGAAAATCCTAAAGAATCCACAAAAAAGTGTTAGAAATAATCAACAAAAGTTGTGGAATACAAAAATCAACATACAGAAATAAGATGCATTTCTATTCACTAACAATGAAATATCTGAAAAAGAAATAAAACAATGTAATTCACAATAGCATCAGTTACACGTAGGAATAAATTTACTCAAGGAGGTGAAAGATCTGTACACCGAAAACTACAAGACTTTGATTAAAGAAACGGAAGGTGACACAAACAAATAGGAAGATATCCTGTGATCATAGACTGAAAGGATTAATAACCTTTCAGAGTGAACTAGTAATGAAAATGTAAATTGGTTCAGCCACTATGTACAACAGGATGGAAGTTCTTCCAAAATTAAAAGTAGGGCTTCCATATGATCCAGCATCCGCTTCTGGGTATATATATCCAAAGGAAATGTCATCAGGATCTTGAAGAGATATCTGTACTCCCATGTTCACTTCAGCATTATTCACAATCACTAATACATGAAAACAGCCTAAGTGTCCATCTACAGACGAATGGACAAAGAAAATGTGAGATGTGTATGCATACACACGTACACAATGAAATATCATTTAGCCATGAGAAAGAAATAAACTAAGCCATTTGTGAAAACATGGATGGACCTTGAGGGCATTATGTTAAGTAATATAAGACAGAGCAAGATAAATACTGTATGCTATCACGTATGTGGAATCTAAAAGAGCTGAACTCATACAAACCCAGAGTAGAAAAGCGATTGCTGGAGGTTGGGAAAACTGAGGTGATGTCAGTTAGAGAGTACAAACTTGCAGTTTTAAGATGAATAAGTTCTGGGGACGTAATGTATAGCATGGTGACTATGGTTAATCATATTGTATTAAATACTTAAAAGTTGCTAAGAAAACTGATGTCAAATGTTCTCAACACATACATACACACACACACACACACACACACACACACACACACACACACACACATCCATCCATCCATCCATCCATCCACACACACAATTATGTGAGGTGATAGGAGTGTTAACTAACCCTACTGTGGTAATCATTTCACAATACATAAGTGTATCAAATCAATACAATGTACACCTTAAACACAATATTATGTCAATTACAGTTCAATAAAGCAGGGGGGAAAACTGGGCAAAGAGTGAATAGACATTTCTCCAAGGATATACAGGCAATCCTCGGGTTACGTCGGACTCGACGTATGTCGTTTTGTGGTTATGTCATCATCTCCCATTTATTCATAAAAAAATAAAGTTCTGTCATTTCGACATATGTACATATGTGCTTTATGTTTTTTATTATTTATTTACCACAAGTAAAAGTCAGGAATCGTTATCTTTTAAATTTCTTTTACTGTGTCACTTCATTACTGCTGTGTATGTGCTCTGTGCGAGTGACGTAGGTGCTCATGTAGGTGGATTCTGACTTACAGCGAAAATCGCATTACGTCACACTGTAGGAACAGATCTCCGACATAACCCAAGGACCTACTGTATACAAATGACCAATGAGCATGAGAAAAGATGCTCAACATCACTAATCATTAGAGAACACAAATCAAAACCACAATGAAATACCACTTACCCAGTAGGATGGTTATTGTTGTAAAAGGCAAATGAAATCTAGCTGAACAGAAGACTAATAACTAAAGATATAAAGAAGAAGCAACATCCAGACTGGTCCCACATACACATGTGGCAGATAAAAATCAGGAGGGATATCTCGGCTATGGAGGAATCCTCTGAGGAGCGAGGGGTCCCAGCCCACACCAGAACCCTGAGCCCAGGGTTCCAGTGTTGGAAAAGAAGTCCCCATAACTTCTGGCTGTAAAATCAGCAGAGATTTTGGCTGGGTGAGACAGAGGGCTGCTAGAGTCCAGGCATTTTTCTTAAAGGGCCCATGCACAGATTCACTCTTTCTGAGCTCCAGAAAGTTGCAACTGGAACAGTTGTTTGAAAGCATTGGGTACATTTTGGGAGGAACTGAATTGTCTGGCTTCAGGACAAGGGCTGAAGAAACAGCTTTCTCTCAGAGAGAAGTGATGGCAGAGACCATTGTTCCTTTCCTGAGCCAATCCCCCCAGCCAAAGCCAGAAGGCAGGTGCCATATCTGAGTCTCCATCAACCTGGTTAACATGTTTGCCCTACCCTAGTGATTTCCTGAGACCCTGCCCCACTCAACTTGTGTACCCACCAAAGTCATTTCCAGTGACTTTTTCATACAAACAGCCTCTCTTGGCTCATGCTTTGGACTTTCCTAAAATCTCTCAAACAAGCAGCGTTTGGTCTCTGCATGCCCCGTACCTCTTGCTAAGTGGCTCCAGGCCTGGCACAGGTGGCAGCAGGCCAGGTTGCATGCAGGAGGCAACCAATAATGTATCTCTTTCACATCAATGTTTCTCTCATTCTCTCTCCCTCTCTAAAATCAATTTTTTAAAAGAGCAGTGTCTGGCCTCTGCATACCCTGCACCATTTACTAAGTGGCCCCAGGCCTGGCACTAGGGGCAGCCAGCCTCACTTCACAGCGTAGCCTCTTTAGGCTTCCTCTAAGCCTAGCACAAGTAGCAGCATCTGCAGATGACTCTGTAGCTCATGATGGGTGGACCCAGGCAGGGCACAGGTGGTGGCTGACCTTGGTCTGCACCCTCTGGGAGGCCCCTGAGCCAGTACACCTGATGGACAGCTTCAGACAACACCAAATTAAAACCTAACCACTTCCATGAGATATACACTAAAGGTGCAGACTCACTGGGCACAAAAGATCTACTGAAGTGAATCCTGCTCCATGGGGTTGCCCCATGCATGGCAGCTCCTCTCCTGTAGTTCCAGGGGGTCCCTATAGCCAATAGGCCTGGAGGTCAATCCCTCTCAGTGAGGCCAGCAGCAATCCATGCCCAACTACAACAGTAGGATGCACACAGCCCACACAAGGAGCAGACCTGGAGTTGCTGGTGTAGGTGTCTGGGGAGGCTGTGCCACTGGACCCTACAGAACATCCTATATCAGTGGTTCTCAACCTTTCTAATGCCGTGACCCTTTAATACAGGTTGAGAACCGCTAGCAGGGTTGCCTAAGACCATCGGAAAACACAGATATTTACATTACAATTCATAACAGTAGCAAAATTACAGTTATGAAGTAGCAATGAAAATAATTTTATGGTTGGGGGTCACTACAACATGAGGAACTGTATTAAAGGGCCACGGCATTAGAAAGGTTGAGAACCACTGTCCTATATAATAAAGAGGGATATGCAAATTGACCATCACTCCGTCACAAAGATGGCTGCACCCACAGCTGAGGCCAAGTTCCCATAAGGACTCTTAATGAGCAATCAGCAGGGACCTGAGGCTATGCCCTCCCCCGTCCCCATGGGGCTTGACAGGGGACCTCAGGCCGCATCCTCCACCCTGCAGGGCTTGATAGGGACCTCAGGCGGCACCCCCCGCACCGGTGCCAGATCAGGGGACCTGAGGCCATGCCCCCTGCCCGGCCAGGCTTGACGGGGGACCTCAAGGTGTGCTTCCAGTCCTGGTGCTGGGCTAGGGGACCTCAGGCTGCTCCCCCCGACCCAGCACCAGGCCGGGGGACCTCAGGCCACGTCTCCCACCCAGGCACCAGGCTAGGGGACCTCAGACTGCAACCGCTGCCCCAGCACCGGGCCAAGGGACCTGAGGCTATGCCCCCCTGCCTGGCTGGGCTTGACAGGGGCCCTCAAGGTGCACCTCCAGAGCTGGGTTGGGGGAACTCAGGCCGCACCCCCACTCCCACCAGATGGGGCTTGAAGGGGGACCTGAGGCTGCGCCCCCTGCTGGTGGGGCTTGATGGGCGATCTGAGGCTGCACCCCTCTCCTGGTGCTGGGCCGGGGGACATCAGGCCATGCCCCCCACCCAGCGGGGCATGACATGGGACCTCAAGGCATGCCCCTGCCCTGGTCTGGGCTGGGGGACCTCAGGCCATGCCCCCTGTCCTGGCTGGGCCAGGAGACCTGAGGCTATACCCCCTGCCTGGAGGGGCTGGACAAGGGTGGGACTGGCCGGGTCTGGATCTAGCCCAATGGTGAGGGGGGGCCGGGTCTGGATCTCACAGGATTTTGAGGCGCATGTGGGTGGGCGGGGACTTGACTATGGGTCCCGTGGTGCACCCCAGACTCTGAAAGGAGGAAGGTTTTCATATACATTTTACTAATTTTCTTTCATCTCTGACACTTCTATTATAGAGAAAGGGCAAATAGCAATATTAAATTATTTCCTCTAATTAATCCCCTTTTCATGTGCATGAATTTCATGCACCAGGTCACTAGTCTACTATATAAAGCCACTCTACCAGGACTTGGAGAAGTAGCAGCTCTACCTAATAAAGTGAAACGAATAGGGAGGCTGCCAAGATGAGGAGACAAAGAGACAAGTGGAGGCAAGCAAACTACCAGATACAGAGTTCAAAACACTGGTTATAAGGATGCTAAAGGAACTTAGTGAGAACTTCACAGCATAACAAAGGACATGAAAACCATGAAAAAGAACCAGTCAGAAATAAAGGATACACTAACTGAAATGAAAAATACATGATAGGGAACTAACTAACAGTAGAGCAGATGAAGCAGAAAATCAGATTAATGGCTTGGAAGCTAAAGAAGCAGAAAGTACCCAATCACAATAGCAAAAGGAAAAAGAATCCCAAAAAAATGAAGGTAGTGTAAGGAGCCTCTGGGACAACTTCAAGAATACCAACATTTGCATTGGGGGGTGGGGGGGGGGGAGAGGCAGAAGGAGAAGAGAGAGAAGAATAAATCAAAAACATATTTGAAAAAATTCTCTATTCTGGTGAAGGAAATAGACATACAAGTCTAGGAAGAAGCACAGAGTGTTCCAAACAAAATGAACCCAAAGAGGCCCACACCAAGACACATCATAATGAAAATGCTAAGAGTTAGAGACAAAGAGAGACTCTTAAAAACAGTAAAAGCAGTTAGTTATATACAAGGAAGCCCCCAATGACTTCTAGCTGATTTATCAATAGAAACTTTCCAAGCCAGAGGGATTGGCACGAAATATTCCAAGTGATGGAAAGCAAGGACCTAAACCAAGATTACTGTACACAGCAAGGCTATCATTTAGAATCAAAGGACAGAAAGAAAAAGCAAAAGGACTTCATTACCACCAAACCAGTACGACAAGAAATGTTAGAGTCTTCTTTAAGAAAACAAAGAAAATAGGAATAATAAAATAGCAATAAATACATGTCTATCAATAATTATGTGCAAATGAATTAAATGCTCCAAAGACAGATGGTGACTGAATAGCAAAACAAGCCCCTTACATATGCTGTCTATGAGAGACTCACTTCAGACTTAAAGATACACACAGACTGAAAGTAAAGGGATAGAAAAGGATAGGCCATGAAAATGTAAACAAAAAAAGCTGGGGTAGCAATATTCATATCAGACAAAATAGCATTTAAAACAAAGGCTATAACAAGAGATTCTGGGTATTTATCCAAAGAAACCCAAAATGCTAAATGTGTGTGTGTGTGTGTATCCATATATTCATTGCAGTATTATTTATAATAGTTGAGATATGAAAGCAACCTAGGTGTCCATCAATAAATAATTGGATAAAAAAGTACTGCATATACACAATGGAATATGACTCAGTCATGAAAAAGAATGAAATCTTGCCTCTGCAACAACATGGGTGGGCCTAGAGGGTATTATGCTGAGTGAAATAAGTCAGATAGAGACAGACAAATGCCAGATGATTTCACTTATATGTGTAATCTAAAAAAACAAAACAAAAAACAAGCAGAACAGAAACAGATTCAGATACAGAGAACCTTTTGACAGTTACCAGGTAGGAAGGGGTTGAGGGGCTGGGTGAAAAAAGGTGAAGGGATTAAGAAGTATATATTGGTTGTCACAGAATAGTCACAGGAATGTAAAGTGCAGCATAGGGAATATCCTACATAATAAAGAGCTAATATGCTAATTAGACCAAACAGTAGAACACAGTCCGGGAGACTTTCTGGACCAAGCCAAGACTGCAGGGCTGCAAGGGCCGAGCCCCTTGCACGAATTTCAAGCATTGGGCTTCTAGTAGTTAATAATCTATATATATAATCTATAGATATATAATAGAGAAATATGCCAATTAACCGGATGCTGTAATGGGTCCACCAGACAGGAGGAGGTTGCGGGGCGCAGGGTCGGGGGCCCTCCACGGGCCTGCGCTGGGGGAGGGCCTGATCAGCAGCGCCACAGGCTGCTTCAAGGGCCGGAGAGGGAGGCAGGGCAGGACCGCAACTCGAGGGTGGGTGGCGCTGCGCTTTCGAATCGCGCTAGGCCCCTAGTATTATAATAATAATATATGGTGTCAGATGGGTACTAGATTTACCCATGTGATCATAAATTTTATAGATGTCTAATCGCCGAGTTGTACACCTGAAACTAATATAATATTGTAAAACAACGATAATGAAAATAAAGAAAAAACATTATTTGTGACCTTGCCTTTGTCAAGAGCAACTGGCTTTGCTCTCAATTGAAATTGAAAATGTTAATTGAAGTAGAAATGTTGATGATCTGATAAATGAATTTGCAGAAAAGCAAGTCAGAAAGTCTTATGATCAATTGAGATATCACATATTAATAAAGTATCACATATTGTATTATATAAATTATGACACCAAAATACTTTTGCAATTTATAACTTTATAATGTTACTCAGATATCAATATAACCCCATTATATTCTTTTAAAAAAATATATTTTATTGATTTTTTACCGAGAGGAATAGAGAGTTAGAAACATCAATGAGAGAGAAACATCGATCAGCTGCCTCCTGCACACCCCCTACTGGGGATGTGCCCACAACCAAGGTACATGCCCTTGACCGGAATCAAACCTGGGACCCTTCAGTCCACAGGCTGATGCTCTAACCACTGAGCCAAATTGGTTAGGGCCTCATTATATTCTTAAGGAAAAGCTTTATATTTCAGTTCCTTTTTAAAAAGTTTTAGACTTTTAGAAAGAGAAGAAAGGAAAGTTAGAGAGAGAAACGTAGATCGGCTGACTCTCGCACAGGATTGAGCCTGCAACTCAGGCATGTGTCCCGACTAGGAATTCAACTGCTGACCCTTCAGTACATGGGATGACGCTCAACCAACTGAGCCACACCGGCCAGGGTTGTATTTCAGTTTCTTTAATGGCACCTTTTCCTGCATTTTGAAAAGGAGTTCCACATTTTCATGTTGACTGGGACACATGAATTAAGTACCTGGCCCTGATTCCAGCTTTACCACGGAAAGCCTGGCCATTTTTGATCGAGTCATTTAATCTTTGTAGCTCAGTTTTCTCACCTCTCAAATAGGAACGACATTTACCCTGCTTTCTAGAATTGATGTGGCGTTGGGGGGGGGGTATACATATGCGTGTGTGTATATGTGTATATGTGTGTGTATATGTATATGTATGTATGTATATATATGCATACACACACAAATATATGAGTATATATAGCACAGACATATATATGAGTATATATATATGCACACACACACAAATATATATATGAGTATATATAGCACACACACACACACAAATATATATATGAGTATATATAGCACACACACAAATATATATGAGTATATATAGCACATACACACAAATATATATATGAGTATATATAGCACACAAATATATATATGAGTATATATAGCACACACACAGTGGTTTGAAAAAGTATAGGTGCTTTCAAATATTGGTGGTACTGTTGTTTATATGAAATATTTTTAACCATTACCCTTCCTTGATTCAAAGTCTTTAGACAAATACACTTCTTACCTAAAATGAAGATATTTAATTCATTATTTTCTATGAGGCTTTCTAGACTTTTGAGAAAAGCTACATTTGGTCAAAAAGTGTATCATTTTTTATAGATTAGTGATTTCAGGATGGAATTCATTTCTTCTCTGACTAAAAGCAAAGTATAAACTAAAAGTGATGCCCAAACACTAGACTTCAGTCAACACTCATGAAGCCTCAAATTTCAAGTAGTGTTTCTGATAAACCCTTTGACTTTTTTTTTTTTTCAATGTATTTTTATTGATTTCAGAGAGGAAGGGAGAAGGGGGAGAGAGAAACATCAATGATGAGAGGGAATCATTGATTGGCTGCCTCCTCCATGCCCCCCACTGGGGATCAAGCCCACAACCCAGGCATGTGCCCTTGACCAGAATCGAACCTGGGACCCTGCAGTCCACAGGCCGACACTCTGTCCACTGAGCCAAACAAGCTAAGGCAACCCTCTGACTTTTAAGCAATTCAACATAAAACCAACTCTAGGAGAGCCGAGTTCCCCCAGGACCCTCCCTGGGCAATCCCAGGTATCACACACCGCCGAGTGTCAGAAAAACACCGCTGTGAAGAAAGGGCACAAAGCCCTGCACTAGGCTGCCTACCAGGAGCTCCGCCCGGATTAGAGCACAGAGTCTGAGCGCCCAGCAGGGAGCAAGGAGGCGCCGGGGTCCCAAGCCCGAATGCCCCTCTGCACACTGTCTCTGGCAACATGCATCTGGACCCCAGGACAGCAACATTGTTAACCCACTGCCCTGAGGGTTTCTCCCCAGAGACCACGTGTGGGTGACTGGCATAGGGGTGAGGCTAGGACTTTAGGACAAGCTCTTATGTCAAGAGCCCGACGCTGAAGGGCCACGCTTGTAACTGATCAATAGGTTAGCAAGCCGGTTGGGGGTAGGCTTCCAATTGCTCCACCGCTCAGCCTCCCAGAAGTTGGCCAACATCTCCCGCCTCCAGGGCTGTGAATCCACTTTGCAGCGCTCTCTCTCACCGGCCACCCCTCCCACTGCCTACCCTTTGCCCTTTCTGATTGCTCTGATCTCATCCTAACCTCCACAGCTGTGTTTAAAGTCCACCTCTGGGGAGCAGAGATTGAGTGTTCCTGATAATCCCTTTCCCAGTCCTGCCTGACATCAGGCCTAGGGCCTGTGCACCTGGGCTTCCTGGGACTGCGGCTGGGGTTCGAGGAGAGACCTCAGCACCTACCTGGCTGCAGGATGAAGCTGGCCACCAGCTCCTTGATTCTGTGGCTGAGCCTGGGGGGTGGCCTGGCACAGAGTGACACCAGCCCTGACGCAGAGGAGTCCTATTCCGACTGGGGCCTCCGGCACATCCGGGGCGGCTTTGAGTCTGTCAACAACTACTTCGATTCCTTTCTGGAGCTGCTGGGAGGGAAGAATGGGGTATGTCAGTACCGGTGCCGATATGGTGAGTGCACTGTTTCTCCTCCTGTGGAGACTCTTGCCGGTAGACCTGTGAGCAGCTGCGCAGGGTCACAGCCGGTCATGAACTTTTTTTGCTGTCATCCATTTCTTGGGTAGGATTGCCAGACTCAGCAAGTGAAAATATAAGACATCCAGTGAAATCTGAATCTCAAACAAACAACAAATGATGTGTTGGTACATTTGAAATATTTGGGGCACACTTCTACTGGCAAATTATTGGTTGTTTATCTGAAAATCAAATACCACTGGACTGCCTATATTTGATCTGGAGCACCAGCTCCCAGGAGCTCTGAGACCTGTCCACTGGGGCCATTTTAATGGGTTTGCTGTGAGGCGGTCCTTCAGGAAAAGGCCGCATGGGCGGGAGGAAGAACATGAGAGCTGCTTGAGAATTCCTGGGATGAAAACGAAGCTGAACTTTCAGAGAAACCTTGGCCGGGGAAGAGGGGTTGTGGTGAAGCAGGTCCCTAAGTCGCTCTGTGCTAAGCCTGGAATGGGCTTCCCCTGGTGCTGCTCACGCCTTCCTCCCAGGTAGTCAGTCTCTGATGGGCTCACCTTGCTGACTCCTGGGCAGCACTGGGAGAGTCACTGCCAGCTGCCGCTGCCCACCTGGGATCGGCCTGGTGCCAGGTACAGGGCTGTGAACAGGTGGGGGCCTCAGGTCCAAAGAGGAGGCCTGGGGCCAGTTCTTCCTTCAGGCCTGGAAGCCCAGGTAATGGGGGCAGAAAGGGGCCCTGGACCTCACAGCTGGGAGGCGGGGGTAATTCACATGCAAACGTTTTCAAAAGTATACACAGTCTCATATAGCACTGGCCCCAGGGAGATGAAAATGGAGAGCCAGTGGAGCGGAGCAGGAAAGCACTTGAGAAATGTTTTCTCCAAACAGTCCACAGAGAGCTCAGCTTTGAGAGAGACTCGGGGAGCTCCACACTTGTAGACTCCCCCAGGCTCCCTCTCTCCCTTTTTCCCTTGGAGCGGGGCGGGTGGGCGGCGGCTGCTTCCTTACCAGACGTGGCTGACTAGGTGGCAGTGGGAAACCATCGTGCCAGAACCAGAAGTTTTGCGACATAGATTTTAAATGTTCGGATGGATGTGGTGAAAAAGGAAGCTGCGTTTTTCTCTGGAAGATGCCGCGGGGTGAAAAGCCTGGCCTATGCCAGGCCCACCTGAACCCCTGGCCTTGGCTTTGTGCAAGGCGGGAGGACAGAAGCAGAGGCGCCCTGCCCCTGGCCTCTCCTCACCTCGTGTGCACCAACGGGGCAGGAAAGGGGCTCGCTCACTGCAGATACCAACACAGGGGCGCCTTCCCTTCCAAGAGGCAACACGAGACATAGGTCCCTGGTTCAGCAAGTAGATGAGAGCAGGAATCTTTTAGGAAAACAAGAGTCAAACCCTCTTCTTCCTTCCCCAGCAACATAGTGTTAAAAGATTTCAGCAACTTTTGGTTGCAAGCCTCTACCTGGGCAAGTCAGTGTCCGCAGCTCTTAGTGGGGGATGGGAATAGTCAACAGAGAGAGAGTGCAGGAAGGCAAACAACTCCACTCAGTGTGCAGACAGAGGGGCCTGAAAAACACGGGAAACGGGGGTAAGCCTTGTTACCTTCGGAACTCAGCGCAGAGGAGAACCTGGATGCTGTGCCCACCCCGTACAAATATCTCCTCGAGCTGATTGTGAATCAAGCTCTCTTTAGAACAGATAGCACCGAATAACGAACTGGGTGTGTGTGCCTTCAGTTTGCTTTCGGATACACCTCATACACCTCTTGTGCAGAGCGCTTCCCTTCCCTCTTAACGCAGTGGTTCTCACACTCACCTGGGCTTTTAAATCCTTTCAACAGACTGCTGGGCCCCCACCCCTCCTGCTTCTGATTTGTTGCTTTGGAGTAGCCGGAAAATTGCATTTCTAAGGGTTCCCAGGTGATCCCAATGCTGCTGGTCCAGGGACCACACTTCGAGAGAAAGAACTGCCTTAAAGGCTGCAATCTTTTGCCAGAAAGAACAATTTAGTGACAATTAATCTACAAGAAAAAATTTTCTATTTTATAAGTACTTACCACGATCAGGCATACCTCGGAGATATTGCAGGTTCCTTTCCATACCACAGCAGTAAAGCAAGTTTCGCAATAAAACCAGCTGTAATTTTTTTGCTGGTGGCGGGTCTTGCGTTCAATTTGTAAAAAGCACAACATCCGTGAAGCACAATAAAAGCCACGCGCAATGAAACGAGGTGTGCTGTGCCTGTGCTTAAACAAGGTTCCCTACCTCGGCCCCGCACTTAGAATCACCTGGAGTGGGGGGAGGGGCGCTTTAGAAAACGCCTGCCACCCAAACCAATTAAATCAGAATCGCCATAGATTAGACCCAGACATACGTATTTTTAACGTTTCCCAGGTGATTACAAAGTGCAGCCAAGGTTTGGAGCGTAAGGTCTGGAGGTCATTCTTGGAGAACTTCAGCCCGTAGGTTGTTCAGACACATAAAGGTGTGTTTGCACCCTGGTAGCCTACACTAATGTGTCAACATTGCTTTTCACACTTCTTATATCTGCAACATTTATTTTCATGTCAGCACCCAAAGTCTGGCCAAAGGATCGGGCTATAAATAGTACAAGGAGATTCAGAACATGGTATCAACAGCATGCAGAGCAGCCACTGGTATAAGCAGTCTGCACTGGGTGCTCAAGATCCCTTCTCCCGCCCCGGAGATTCTGACTCAGTAGGTCTGTGGTGGAGCCTGGCCCTGCACCGCTGGTCCTTGAACTAGACTTAGCTAAATACCAGTAATGGAAAAATCATGGGTTTGAATTGGGGGGGGTTGGTGGTGGGGAGCGGGGGTGGGGGGAGGGGTGGCTGGAGTTGGGTAATCTCATTGCTGGTGACCTTTCGCAAGTTACCTAATGCTCAACCTTTGTTTTCTCATGTTTATAAGTAATGTTAATAATACCTACTTTGTAAGGTTGTTGAAGAATTAAAGAGAATAAAGAATGTGCCATGTAGGGCGCATGACATGCACCAAACACATTTTATGAATGTTATGAGAAAGATGGTCTGGTGGACAGGTAGGTTACTGTGCATTCAGGTGCATCCAGTTCTCTTTCCACATTAAAATACAAAACTCAGAAATCCCGGTGGCTGCACAACAGCTTCTCAGCGTCAGGAAGAAATCATCTCCTGATTTAAGTTTCTGTGTCTTATGAATCATGGTGGAAGGTACTGTCCACACTGCCACACTTGGGTAAAAGGACTTGATGAATTTCTTTTTTTAAAAAAAATAAATCTTTATTATTCAGATTATTACAATTGTTTCTTCTTTTTCCCCCCATAGCTCCCCTCCACCCAGTTCCCACCCCACCTTCTGCCCTTACCTCCCCCCACTGTCCTCATCCATAGGTATACGATTTTTGTCCAGTCTCTTCCTGCACCCCTGGAGAATTATGTCAGTCTTTCCCCCTGAGAATTATCAGTCCACTCCCTTTCTATGCCCCTGATTCTATTATATTCACCAGTTTATTCTGTTCCTCAGGTTTTTAATTTGCTTGATTTTTAGGTTAACTTGTTGATAGATATGTATTTGTTGTTCATAATTTTTATCTTTACTTTTTTCTTCTTCCTCTTCTTAAAGAACACCTTTCAGCATTTCATATAATACTGGTTTGGTGGTGATGAACTCCTTTAGCTTTTTCTTATCTGTGAAGCTCTTTATCTGCCTTTCAATTCTGAATGATAGCTTTGCTGGGTAGAGTAATCTTGGTTGTAGGTTCTTGCTATTCATCACTTTGAATGTTTCTTGCCACTCCCTTCTGGCCTGCATAGTTTCTGTTGAGAAATCAGCTGACAATCGTATGGGTGCTTCCTTGTAGGTAATTAACTGTTTTTCTCTTGCTGCTTTTAATATTCTCTCTTTGTCTTTTGCTCTTGGCATTTTAATTATGATGTATCTTGGTGTGGTCCTCTTTGGATTCCTTTTGTTTGGGGTTCTGTGCACTTCCTGGACTTGTAAGTCTATTTCTTTCACCAGGTGGGGGAAGTTTTCTGTCACTATTTCTTCAAATAGGTTTTCAGTATCTTGTTCTCTCTCTTCTTCTGGCACCCCCATAATTCTGATGTTGGTATGCTTGAAGTTGTCCCAGAGGCTCCTTACACTATCTTCAACTTTTTGGATTTTTTTTCTTTTTGCTTTTTCGGTTGAGTGTTTTTTGCTTCTTTGTATTTCAATTCTTTGACTTGATTCTTGCGTTCCTCTAGTCTGTTGTTGGGTCTCTGTATAATATTTTTTATTTCAGTCAGTGTATGTTTAATTTCTAGTTGGTCCTTTTTCATATCTTAGAGGGTCTTGTTATATTTATCGGCCTTTTCTAGGATATTCTTGAAAAGCCTTATAACCGTGGTTTTGAATTCTATATCCAGTCATTTGTTTTCCTCCATTTCTTTTGTTTGTGATATGTTTCTTTGTGGCCAAATTTTCACTGCTTCCCTGATTTGGTAGGGTAGCTTTGTGTGCTAGGTTTCCTATATGGCCCAGAGGGTCGGCCTCCCCAGTTAACCTGAGGTGGACACTCTTGGTGCACTCCTTTGTGAACTGTGTGTACAGCCTTGTTGTAGTTAAGTCTTGATTGTTGTTGGTATCACTGGGAGGAATTGACCTCCAGGCCAGTTGGCTGTGAGGATCAGCTGTGTCTACGCTGGGAGAAGTTCGGTGCTGGAGACAGCCTTATAGGATTAGACTTGCCAAATTGCAAAAGCCTCTGTGCTCAGCTTGGATGGGGTGGAGTCTCAGGGCGGAGCAGACAGTCTTGGCTTCCCGTCAGCCCTGCCCTTGCACGCGCGCCTCCAGACCTCTGCCTTCCCAGGCTCCCGTGCCTCCACCCGAGAGTCCAGATTCCCCCTGCAAGAGCGTGGGTCCCCAGGGGCTCACCTGGAACTGTGGTTCAGTGCAGTCAGAACTGGGGTTCAGTGCAGTCAGGAGCTTCCGACTCCCTTCTGCTTGGGAAAGCCTGTGGCAACCTCCGCAGTCTGTGCGCACTTGTGCGCGTGTGCGCCTCCAGACCCCTGCCCGCCGGGGCTCCCCCAGGTCTACTCCGGGTCTCTGAATCTCCGAGTGCCTTTCTCTCTACCTGACAGTCCAGACTCCCCCTGTATGAGCCTGGGTCCACGGGGTTTCGCCCGGAACTGGGGTTCAGTGCAGTCGGAACTGGGGTTCAGTGCAGTTGGGGGCTTCCTTCCCCCTCCCGCCAGAGAAAGTCAGCCAGGCTCTCAGCCGCCCTTCCTCTCTGTGTGCACAAAGACCCTTTGCTGTACCTCAATCCTTTGCCGTTCCTCCAATTCTCCGTGAGCTTTTCTCTTTCCTTCTAGTTGTAGAATTTCCACTCAGCCAGCTTTCCTGTGGTTCTGGATGGTGTCCGTTCTGTCTTTTAGTTGTAGTTTTGAAATTGTTGTGCGAGGCAGCAGTTTAGGTGCTTACCTATGCCACCATCTTGGTTTCTCTCTGATGAATTTCTTCTTGGGTTTAGTTCTAAGGAAAAAAGTTCTCTCAATATCAGTCTTTTTTTTTTTTTTTATTTACAGCTACTGGTTTAGAGGCAAAGTTGTTCTCATGCTGGGGTGACCAGTTGTCCCGGTGTGCTGGGGATTGAGGGAAGAGTCTGGGGTCCCTGGGGTGTGAGACTTTTTGTACTAACCCAGGGGCAGTCCCAGGCAAACTAGGTCAAGTTGGTCACTTCACCTCATGCAGTAACTTACTCTGCTTTAGCAATTGAAACGGAATGTATTGCTTCAATAAAACTGTCCCAGTTCTGCTTTGTTCCCTGGTGTGTTCCATCTGAGTGTTTCTTGACACACATTTCAAATGCGTCAGCCTCCTTGGGAGACCTGAGGGAGGGAGACACAGAACTGCTTCTGCAGGAACCGGCGGGGCGCGGGGTGGGGAGAATGGACACTCCCTCGGGGAAGACGGAACCCTTGACCTGGGTAAGGACACCCCAGATGATTTACTGCTCTTCTCAGTGACAAACTGAGAGGAGGGTGGGCCCAGGAGGTGCGTACACAGCTGCAGGCCGAACAGGAGCTTCATGGCTAACTCTCCCGAAATTCCTCTCATTTTTAAGTGTTTTACTTATTTTCTGGCATTTTACTTTATTCAGAAGTTTTTAATTTTCATAACGTAGTTTGTCTTTTTCTTTATGTTTTCTGAAGTTGTTGTCTTGCTTAGAAAACCATTCTCTCATCAAGATTATAAGAAAGTTCTGCTATTTTTTCTGAGGAAGCAGGCATAGCCAATAAGTAGTGAGTGTTGCTATGTTCCAATAAAACATTTTAATGGACATTACAATTTGAATTTAATCTCATTTTCATGTCACAAAATACTATCCTTGTTTTGACTCTGCCCCAGCGCACGCCCCCCCCCCACCCCCCCGCATCATTAAAAAAATGTAAAAACCGTTTTGGCTGGCAGACTATACAAAAGCCAGCCATGAACTGGACATGAGCCATGTTTGCCAGCTTATAAACTATAGTATCAGGTTGTCAGCTTCCCATTCCTATAAATAGCCACAACCAGAAAAATAAAATCAACTTGTACGTTATTAATGCCTAGACTGAAAACATCAAACTGTAAGGACTCAACACAACTCCAAACGACTCAAACTGTAACTTGAGGATGTAGTAAATTATTTCAGCTTAGATTCAAACCATCATTTTTTTTCTTTGAACTTGGACTTCAAGCTTCATTCCTAAATAGAATTTCTGCAGCTATCACAAATATTAAACACAATGAAAATAACCTTCATCAGTAGCAGGCCAGTTAGGAAGTGACCAGAGTTGGTGTTTCATTATCGTTCAAACCAGGAGCTCAGAGTTTTTTATTCTGTAAGTTCTCAAGTGCAAAAAAGGCAGAAGGATCCCAGAAAACCACACTGAGTCTGCTGCAAAAGCCCTTTATCAACAAAATTAGTAAAAAGCTAATTTTACCATCAAATTGAGACATTCAATTTTTTCCTGATTTCTTTAAGGTTGGTATATGTAGGACATTTGTAAAAGAACAATCCAAAGAAAAAATAAAATCACTGTAATCTTACCTCCAAGATTAAGTGCACATTTGATGTCACCTCCAAGATTAAATACACATGGCAGTATGATTATTTTTTCTTAAGTGTAATTTGATTACTAATATTATTTAATACTCTTCATGCATTCCCCCACTCCCAGAGCTACACACACACACACACACACACACACACACACTCACAGTTGTCAATGGAAAATTATCTTTCTCAAAACCTTTGAAAAGTAATGCAGGAATTATGGGTGGGCTGGCGGACTCCGTCAACATGTACAGCACCTCTGTTACAAATAAGAAACACTGAGTAGCCCCAGCCGGTTTGGCTCAGTGGATAGAGCGTTGGCCTGCGGACTGAAGGGTCCCAGGTTCGATTCCGGTCATGAGCATGTACCTTGGTTGCGGGCACATCCCCAGTAGGGAGTGTGTAGGAGGCAGCTGATTGATGTTTAGCTCTCATTGATGTTTCTAACTCTCTCTGTAAAAAATCAATTATATATATACTGAGTAAAAATAAAACACTTAGAAAGGTACACACTCAAATCAGAATGAAATAAAGGGAACCTCTCAAGTTCCAGAAATAAAGAGAACACACAAGGCAAAGTGGTGAGCTGGCTGCTGCTCTGGCCCTTGGGTTTTCAGTCTGGAACATATTTGGCCCAGGGGCTGAGGAGTCAGTGCTAATGCTCAGGTGGAGAGAGGAAAAGTAACTGCACTTTTCCCAAGGAGTTGGAACTGGACAGTTTGCCTAAAGCTTAGAGCCTGGCGGGCTGCCCACTCTGTTTGAAGATTGGAACACCCCTATCCATATTCCAAGGAAGTAGCAAGGATGCTTTCCTTTCGCCCAGGGCGAGGGCTTGAAGGACAAATAACACTAAACATTCGCTACTCCAAGCATATTCTATGCACAGGTGAAGAATCCAGAAATTAACACAAAGTATCTTGAGACTCCTACAGCCACAGCAAAAGTAGTCGAGGAACTACTCTGTAGTGTACAGTGCAGGGCACAGGAATTTTTTAGAAAACCAGCCCCTCTGAAGAGACACATGTGAAAAAATAATCCACCATAGTGAGAGTTAGTAGACATTTAAAAATGAGAGATGTAGGCCCTGGCTGGTGTGGCTCAGTTGGTTGGAGCATCACCCTATACACCAAAAGGTTGGGGGTTTTATCCCCAGTTAGGGCACATTTGGGAGGCAACTGATTGATGTTTCTCTCAGGTACCTATGTTTCTCTCTCCCTCCTTCCCTTCTCTCTCTAAAACCAATAAAAAACGTATCATTGGGTGAGGATAAATAAAAACATAAAAATAACATAATATATATAAAGTAGAGGCCCGGTGCATGAATTCATGCATGGGTGGGGTCCCTTGACCTGGCCGGTGATAGGGGCCAGTTGGGCCCATCTCACCCAGTCCCTATTGGGGCCGATGGAGACTGGCCAGCTGGGGGAGGGACCGTGGGAGGTTGGCCAGCCATGGGAGGTTGGCTGTTGGAGCTTACTGACCACCAGGGGGCAGCTCCTCTGTGGAGCGTCTGGTAGTCAGTGTGCATCATAGTGACCAGCTGACTGGTTGTTTGGTCATTTGGTTGCTTAGGCTTTTATATATATATAGACTAGAGGCCTGGTGCATGAAATTCGTGCCCGGGGTAGGGGGTGTCCCTCAGCCCAGCCTGCACACTCTCCAATCTGGGACCCCTTGAAGGATGTCCAACTGCCTGTTTAGGCCCAATCCCATGAGGATTGGCCTAAAAGGGCAGTCGGATATCCCTCTCACAATCCAGGACTGCTGGCTCCCAACTGCTTGCCTGCCTGCCTTCCTAATTGCCCCTAACCACTCCCCTGCCAGCCTGATTGATGCCTAACTGCTCCCCTGCAGGCCTGGTCATGCCTAACTGCCCTCCCCTGCAGGCCTGGTCACCCCTAACTGCCCTCCCCTGCAGGCCTGGTACCTCCCAACTGCTCTCCCCTGCAGGCCTGGGTCCCCCCCAACTGCCCTTCCCTGCAGACCCAGTCACCCCCAACTTCCCTACTCTGCCAGCCTGGTCACACCTAACTACCCTCCCCTGCAGGCTTGATCGCTCCCAACTGCCCTCCCTTGCAGGCCTGGTCCCTCCCAACTGCCCTCCCCTGCTGGCCATCTCGTGGTGGCCATCTTGTGTCCACATGGGGGCAGCCATCTTGTGTGTTGGAGTGATGGTCAATTTGCATATTACTCTTTTATTAGATAGGATAGAGGTCTGGTGCACAGGTGGGGGCCAGCTGGTTTGTTCTGAAGGGCGTCCCGGATCAGGGTGGGAATTCCCTTGGGACGTGGGGCAGCCTGGGCAAGGGGCCTGTGGTGGTTTGCAGGCCAGCCACGCCCTCCCTCCCCACCAGCGACCCAAGCAGAGGCCCTGGTATCTGGGATTTATTTGTCTTCTACAATTGAAACTTTGTAGCCTGGAGCAGAGCCAAGCCTTCTGCTCCCTCCCTGGTGGCAGCCATTTCTGTTTGGATTTATGTATCTACTTATAATTGAAACTTTGTAGCCTTAAGTGGAGGCCAAGGAAGGCCAGGGCTGCAGAAGCTTGGCTTCCTCCATCACCAGGGGCAAACCTAGCCTCCTGCTCTCTCCAGCTCAGTGGCTGCCGCCATCTTTGTTGGGATTTATTTATCTTCTATAATTGAAACTTTGTAGCTTAGAGTGGAGGCCTGGGCCAACAAGGGCAAGCGGAAAGCTTGGCTTCTTCCATTGCCAAGGAAACCCAAGCCTCCCTCCTGCTCTCTGTGGCCGCAAACATCTTGGTTGGGTTTATTTGCATATTCTCTCCTGATTGGCTTGTGGACATGGGTTGTGGTGTGGTGGAGGTATGGTCAATTTGCATATTACTCTTTTACTAGATAGGATAATATAAATAAGAATATTTGAAATTATTAAAGAAATAAAAAGGAATAGAAAACATAATAAAAAGAACTCAACGAAGCCCAGATGTTGTGGTTCAGTGGTTGGGCATTGGCCTGTGAACCCAGAGGTAATGGTTCAATTTCAAGTCAGGGCACATGTCTGAATTGTGGCTCAATCCCCAGCGGGGGTTGGGGTGTGTGTGTGTGTGTGCAGTAGGCAGCCAATTGATGTTTTGCTCTCATTGATGTTTCTATCTCTCTCACTCCCTTCCTCTCTCTAAAATCAGTAAAAACATATTTAAAAAAAGAGAAAAAAAACCTCAATAAAAATGAATACACAGATTTAAAAGAAGAATTCTAAGAAATGAAAGTTATAGTAATTGAAAGAAAAAACTCAGTAAATGAGTTAAACAGCAGGTTAGAGAGAATTAGGAAAATGGTAGACTTGATGAAGTTAATAAAAAATTAGTACAGAGAGAGAAAAATATCTCTATATATAAAAGGCTAGTATGCAAAGTTCCCCCTCAGGAGTTCAACTGGGAGTTCGATCGCTCACAATGACATGCACCACCAGGGGGCAGCATAGAATGAAGGAAGGCCCTGGTTGGCAGCTGACAGCCAGGAAAGGAAGGCCCCGGCCAGCAGCCGGGAGGCCCTGATCAGCCCTGATTGCTGGCCAGGCCTAGGGACCCTACCTGTGCATGAATTTCGTGTACCAGGCCTCCAGTATAAAATATAAAAGAGAGTTTAAGACCGTGGTCGGCAAACTGTGGCTCGCGAGCCACATGCGACTCTTTGGACCCTTGAGTGTGGCTCTTCCACAGCATACCACGGCCTGGGCGAGTCTATTTTGAAGAAGTGGGTTAGAAGAAGTTTAAGTTTAAAAAAATTTGGCTCTCAAAAGAAATTTCAATCATTGTACTGTTGATATTTGGCTCTGTTGACTAATGAGTTTGCCGACGACTGGTTTAAGATATATAAAGTATAGGATTAAAAAGATTCACCATTCAATAATAAGAGGCCCAGAAGGAGAAACTAGAGAGAATCCTATATAATAAAAGCCCAGCAACCGAATGGCAGAATGACCAGAACGACTGGTCAACCAGTCGCTATGATGTGCACTGACCACCAGGGGGCAGATGCTCAATGCAGGAGCTGCCTCCTGGGGGTCAGTGCGCTCCCACAGGGGGAGCACCACTTGGCTGACAGGGATGAGTGGCGCTCCCATGGTGGGAGCAGCCACTCAGAGGGCGGGTCCACAGCCGCTCGGCTGACCAGGAGGAGCAGCGCTCCCACAGCAGCAGATCCCCGCAGGCCACGCCCCCGACCAGTGCACAAATCCCGCGCACCGGGCCTCTAGTGAGGAAAATAAAATACAGTAAAACCCTTGATTTTGCAGACCTTGATTTAATGGACTTTGGATTTAACAAACAAAATTTCTCATCCGTATGTCATATGTGAAAATTAATTTAAAAATGCCTTTAACCAAGATTTGCTCATAATTAAATTAACAGGTTATTTTTTAAGTTATTAATCAAATTTTAGAGAACAGGTGATATGTTAGAAAAAACACTACAGTAATTTTGCTGGCATAAATAAATATTACATGTCTACAACTATAGTGTACATATTTAAATCCAAGAGTCACCGCTTGTAAACAATGTTGGTGGAATGATTAGCATGTGCTCACACTGCCTCTCTCGTAGTAATTGGTTCTATTGTCATGTGGTGTCACTTTCTGCAGCAGTTTTAACTTATGCCAGGGACATTCCGATCGAGGCCCAGCCACCCCCGGCCGTGTACACTTGTTTGCTTGTGGTGACTAGTGAATGCACCCATTTACTGGACCTGTTCAGTATAAATTTAAAAATACAGTAATACATATAGAATACTTTTCTGTGAAATTAAACTTTTCAGACATACTTACTTGTAATTACACAAATGTGTCTACATAAGTAAAAACATGTACAATAATTTGTCAATTTTTTAACATACGCATTTGGAAAAATTACTTTATTATATAATGGACTTTCGGCTTTAATGGACACCCCCCTCTCCTGAATTAGTCTGTTATAGCGAGGCTTTACTCTATTCAGACAATGGCTGTGGATTCTCCAAAGGTCAAAGAAACCCGAATCTTCAGATTGTTCAGAGCAGGTTAAGGATATACACTTCACATCTAGGTACATTGTAGTGAACTGTGAGGATGTGGAGAAATTGGAACCCTTGTGCATTGCAGCTGGGAATGTGAATGATGCAGCTACTGAAGAAAACAGGCTGCCACCATTGAATAAAAACATCATTTCCATTGCCCACCTTTGCAACTAGGTGTTTCCGTTTGATTAAGGTCTGGCCAAAGGAAGAAAGAGGAAGTGATGTGTGTAACATTCTGGAGTGTGTTTATCAAGAGGCAGGCTGTGATTCTTCTACTTCCTTCTTCCATGTGATGCTTATAATAGGAAGACGTTGGCTGGAGCTCCGCCTCGGACCACGAGAGTCAGGGCTTCGTTCTAGGGCTGGTAGAGCAGAGAGCTAGAAGCAGCCTGGGATCCAGAAAAGCACAGATTTACTATACCAGCCTTACGATCCTTAATTCTGGGGTTTTATGAGATATCCTGTATTGTGTAAGCATCTGAATAGTCCAGTATGTCAGAGAGATAATGGATACATGGAGAAAATGATAACACTATTGAAGGACATTAAGGAGGACTAAGTAAATGGAAAGCTATACTATGCCCATGTTTGGGAAGACAGAATATTCTAAGAAAGTCAGCTGTCTCCAAATTAATCTATAAATTCAATGTATGTTCAAGCAAAATTCTGACTATCTCTTATAGAATGTACTAATTCATATGCAAGAGTGAAAGGCCAAGAATAATTGAGACGCCCTGACTGGTTTGGCTCAGTGGATAGAGCATCGGCCTGCAGACTGAAGGGTCCCAGGTTCGATTCTGGTCAAGGGCACATGCCTGGGTTGTGGGCTCAATCCCCAGTGAGGGGCGTACAGGAAGCAGCCAATCAATGATTCTCTCTCATCATTGATGTTCCCACCTCCCTCTTCCTCTCCTTTCCTCTCTGAAATCAATAATAATAATAATAATAATAATAAAAGAATAATCAAGACAATTTGGGGCTTTAAAGCATAGATTTAGTCTTTAAAAATTAAAACAGAAAAATGGGGGCAAAGGGGCTTCAACTATACTTGCAACATTAATTAAGCAGAAAATATACTTATGGAGAGTTTGGTAATGTTAACCTTTATTATGTTTATGTAATGGGTTCATGGGTGTTTTTTCCCTCTGACTTTTCTTCAGTTTTGAAATTTCATAATAAAAACAATAATTAAAATAAAGAAAATAGAAATGTCAGGTACCTCACTCCGAGGATTAATTCTTAGCTTATTTCCTCAGTCTTATGCTATATCTTGTCCTAAAAGAGGCAAAGGAACATGGAGGAAGAACATGAGTTTTGGAGAAAAACAGAAAATCTGGATTTACATCCTACTTCCCCCACTTACTATATGACTTAAGCCAGTGGTTGGCCAATTGCGGATCGAGCCACATGAGGCTGGTTTGCCTCTCTGTTGACCAATGAGTTTGCCGACCACTGACTTAAGCAAGTCACGCAGCCTCTCCCCCCCATTTTCTTATCCAGATAATAGATAAAAATACTCACTGGAGATGACTGTCCTGAGTTCACCTCAGGTCAAGGTTATCTTTAAGATGCATGACTACCATTGAGACAACTGACAAAGAATCCTGGCACGTATTTGCAAGATCATAAAATAACTCAAAAGCTATGCAGGAGGAACCAAGAAATTAAAAGTTTTTCAGATAATTTCTGCTTAGTTTTATGATAGAAATGCCTAAATAGGGTGTTTTCTTTGTCCTCTGGGCAATAATGGTTTGTCTATATTTATAGAATTTTGCAAAGTTCCATTCAAGTTATTCTGGGAAAAACTTCGCGGTACTGTTACAATTCTGATTCCTGACTGTACGATCCTGACTGTGTTTCCCTTTTTTTGTGTGAGGAGTGTGGCCGTACAGTGGATAGGGGAGTAAGAAATCTTGAGTTTTAGTTCGGTTTTGCCAAGGACCTTATCTTCAAGGTCATGCACTTAAGAAATATTAGAAATTCTTTGAGATTGGGAGAAAAATGCCAAACTAGCCTGAGGGTTAGTACTCTTTTGGGATATCATTATCATTATTGCCATCACCACCACCTAATTTGGATGTGAATATCTGCTGAGGAACAATGACTTTCAAAGGAAAAACCGAATGTGCTTTTAGATAATTTTTATTTCATGAATGTTTCAAAATGCTTAATTTCTAAATATTTCTTCCTGCTTCTTCCCCTTCTTTCTCTGCTAGGAAAGGCTCCAATGCCCAGACCTCACTACAAGCCGCAGGAGCCCAATGGCTGCAGCTCCTACTTCCTGGGTCTCAAGGTACCAGAAAGTGTATGTACCACCACCATCGTCTTCTCTGCTGACCGGTTGTAACTATGGCACATTCCAGAGTTATCGCCGATGGAAGTGACCGCTTATAGGATATCGTTGGGCAATGTGATTGAGTATTTTAAATTGGATACAGAGGAAAGGAGATAATTTTTAAAAGAAGTATTTGACTTCCTTTTGTCAGAGGCAGCTGCCCCTCAGAGAAGCCCTTGTAAAGTGAACTTTGAAATCACCATTGAAAACATCTGCTGAACTTTAGAGAATCAAACAGAACTAAATATGAAATAGATCTGAGAAGTTTGACTTAATTAGAGAGCTTCTCCAGTGCTGTGTGGAGCCAGCTGGGACTGACCAGTGAGAGCTGACTGCTATGGTGTTGTCAGGACTTCTCATGCCAAATCAGCTGTGTTTGGAATATTAACATCATAGAACTCTGCAAATGCACCCCCACCTCCCAACCCCCAAGAAAAACCTCCAAACACACATCCAGTTACTGGCTAAACATTTATCATTACACTGTAGACCATTTCTCAAACTGTAGGTCTCCCCTGAAAATAAGTTATAATTTCTTTTAAGACTTCTTTAGAGAAGAGGGCCTATGTAAAATGTAGGTACAGGGATTTCATATCTGAACTGTGATTTTTGACTTGTATCTTAACCAGGCTCAACTTCACTTTTCTGATGATTCAAAAGATTTTACTTTGTAATAATTTTCTAAGTGGCATAATGTTTATTCTAAGATCCTGCTCACCCATGGGGCATTTTTATGCAAATTGGAAAGAGGTCCTCTTTCCTCAAGACAGTTTTCTTCCATTTGTCAGAAATTTATCTTAATACTAGAGGCCCGGGGCACGAAATTCGAGCATGGGTAGGGTCCCTAGGCCTGCCTAGTGATCAGGGCCAATCGGGGCCTTCTGTCTGCCAGCTGGGGCCTCCCTTCATTCTGCGCCACCCCCTGGTGGTCAGCACACGTCATAGCGAGCGATCGAACTCCCAGTTTCTCGGTCGAACTCCTGAAAGGACACTTTGTATATTAGCCTTTTATATATATAGGTACTGATTTTGTTAGAAAAGGAAACTTGACTATAATTGGCTAGCCATTTTGTAATAAATATGATGTCTTGTGGGAAGATCTGACCCTCTTGTGCCTTGAACAACCTGCACAGCTGAATGTTAAGCCTTGTCCACAATAAGCAGAATGTGTATGGATGCAGAAGAAAGACAGTAATTTCAAATAATAAAAGGTGGAGCAAAAGTAGGTTTACAGTTGTTCATATGGAAAATAACACAATAGTTCATAAATAATAACACAAGAATAAACTCTATGTTTTGGGTGCCTACTTTTTCCCTACTCTGCATTTACATAGAGAAACCACCTATTTTTGGCCAATATATTTTACATGGTATCAATTTAGTAGTTATGGGAGTGGTATGCACCATATTTTGGAAGTAATGTCATTTTGTTTGCTGACATTAAAAACTATTTCAAGAATTTCCAATTGAATTGAATTGAATTAAATGATAGCCACTATACTCATCTAATTCTCAGTTACCTCTGTTGTGATATATTTGTAGTTTGAGAGGTGAGGTGCAAGCAAAGTAGTTTACTTCAGGTATCAGATAACGGAATTTACCCAGAATTCCAGAGTCCAGGCCTTTGCCAAGTCTAATAATGAGTAAGATGACCTCTTAATGTTGCTTAAAAGGGCATTTTAAACTGCCAGACTCCGTATTCTGCTTTAAGTGGCCTTGGAATAAAAGTTTAAATGAAAGAACACTTACGAAGACCTAAGGGGAAAGGACCTATAATCACTGACTATAATTCCCTAACCATGCCCTGAAGCCAGATTTTCACAGATTCCATCCAAGTCCAAGTATATATATAATCAGAAAAACTGCAAAAGATTCTAAGATGCTCTATCTACATCTAGACCCACCCTGTTCCCATCTATTTTTTTTTTTTATTGATTGATGTGTAAGAAAGAAAGAGAGAGAGGGGGGAGAGAGAGAGAGAGAAACATCAATTTGTGGTTCCATTTATTTATGCATTCATTCACTGGTTATTTCTTGTATGCACCCTGATGGGGGATCAAACCTGCAACCCTGGTGTATCAGGATGATGCTCTAACCAACTGAACTACCTGGCCAGGACCTATTCCCATCTAATTTTTTACACTGTAAAACAATTACTCTTCTTTGATCACTCTTTGTACCATGTCCCTTCCTTGCTCAAGAGTGTTTATCAAATCTAACTAGTTACTTTGGAAGTCAAGGTCATCCATAAACTTACTCTTCTCTCTAAGGCAAAAATTTTTTAAAAATATATTTTTTATTGATTTCAGAAAGGAAGGAAGAGGGAGAGAGAGAGAGAAACATCAATGATGAGAGAGAATAATTAATTGGCTCCCTCTTGTACCCCCCCGCCCCCGCTCCCCACTGGGGATTGAGTCTGCAACCCAGGCATGTGCCCTTGATTGGAATCAAACCCAGGACCCTTCAGTCCGCAGGCCGATGCTCTATCCACTGAGCTAAATCAGCTAGGGCTCTGAGGAAAACTTTTTATATGTATGTATTTCTCTAGAAAGACTCTTGAAAGACTAAACAAACAAATTCACTCACAATATGATTTGCTCATTATTTCCTTTCGTTACCTGCTATGTTCTAAGGTTACCCTTAGTTCTGTTAACCCTCTCTTCATCTTCTTTCAAAATCCTCTAAAAAATTCCCATTTTATTACTTTATAGATGGCATTCTATGAAATTACTGAGTTTATGCCACATTTACAATGTCTTATCGGATGCTTATAAACGTATGTCCAGGTGTGCATTAGATATTGCCGTTTGACCAGAGTCCCCTTGTGTTCAGGAACTCTGTGTCCTATACCTGACTCTGCTCCCCACCATGTACAGACACACACCCCATTAACACAGCACTGTATGGGGAGGGTCTCTGATAAATGCAGGTGCCCTTATTGATGAGCTAAGGCTTTAGTTTTCATAACTCTGAGCCTTGGGATCCTGTGCTTAAACAAAATCTCATGTAAGTTTTAGTTGAATTTGGATGTTTTGAAACTCTGCTTTCTGGATTGGTGTTCTGATTTCTATTTTCATCACCATAGTGACCTGTGAATTAACAAGTAAATTGTGATTGAAATTTAGCATCCTGACTATCAACCTGCTGTATTCTCTCAAGTCACTGGTGTTTCTCAGTTGATCTGAAAGGGTAGCAGGAATTTGAGAACTGGTTAGCCAAGTACATGGGCAAGGTTGTCTGAGGTCCTCCGTCTAAACGTGGCATTTCCTCCCCTCTCTTTCCCCAGATGGACTTGGGCATTCCAGCAATGACCAAGTGCTGCAACCAGCTGGATGCCTGTTATGACACCTGCGGTGCCAACAAGTATCGCTGTGATGCAAAATTCCGATGGTGCCTCCACTCTATCTGCTCTGACCTTAAGCGAAGTCTGGGCTTCGTCTCCAACGTGGCAAGTAGGTATCTTAAGGGCATCTGACTCTGAGCAGGAAGTTTGTTCCTGTTTTCGCACAGACATGCAGCCAGAGCCCCTTTACTCACAGAGGCCATTAAAGCTCCCTGAACCTTTTGGAACACTGAGCAATGCACAGGCCGAGGGGAGGGTGCCGGCACTCTTGGCTGAAGTTCTTGCTGTCCTGCCCAGGAGCTGCTGGCGCCACTCCTGATGGACAGCGCCACACCAACGCCTTCCCAGAGATATAAAAATGTATCCTTTAAGACTGGAGAAAGAGTTGCCCAGTTGGCTTTAGTTACCCATTCCACTGTTAAATCATTTGCCATATAAGGAGTTATTTTGTATGGGACCACTTGTTTTGGCTATTATTTTGTTCTCCATCAGGGAAATAATTTTAAAAAAACCCACTTTTTTGTGTAAAGGTCTACATATGCTTGAGGATAGTTATTTTTTTAAAAAATATATTTTTTATTGCTTTCAGAGAAGAAAGGAGAGAGAGAGAGAGAGAGAGAGAGAGAGAGAGAGAGAGAGAGAGAACATCAATGATGAGAGAAATATTAACCGACTGCCTCCTGTACGCCCCCTCCCTATTGGGGATGGAGCCCACAACCCAGGCATGTACCCTGGCCTGGAATCAACCGTGACCTCCTGGTTCATACATAGGTCAAGGCTCAACCACTGAGCCACATTGGCTGGGAGAGGATAGTTGTTTTTTTTTTTAAACAGCTATTTAGCTATCTAATTTCTAGCACTGATTCTGTAATTTCCTTTTCCTAATTCACTTTAGGAAAAGTTTTAATCCCTTAGTTTCTGAAGCCAGAAAATCACATCCAGGTATTAGCATTATATAATTTTAGATAGTGATGTTTGAAAGTCAGGCATATAAAGAGCTGACTATATGCCACAGGGATGGGGAAATCTCAGATCTTGTTCAAAGGTTCGTGTCTAGGATGTAGTCCTAAAGTGAATCTGTGAGGGCTTGAAAATACGGGTAATTGCTTGGGCCCTGCAAAGGGAGCATCCCCCAATCTGTACCTACAAAGGGTGAGAAAGTACCTGCTGCGAATCTAGGGTCAGGTCAGGTTACTTCCTTCAAGCAATGTCCTATTGACTCTTTTCCCCAAGTATCTCTTTGGTAACTTGCCTGGTTACTGCAAATTAACTCAATCTCTGGGTCCCATCAAATTTATTCTCCCCAAAGGGACCAGGTATATTTTTATACCACAAAAATCTGGTCACCTTCCTTTTCACTAAGAGTAAATCCAAGCGTCTTAGCAGGACATACATACCAGGGTATGTTCACCGCCAGCCTACCTCTTCAGCATCAACTTGCTTATTTCTGCTTTCTCTCCTGACTCCTGCCATCCCCAACTACGTGGGTTGATGGTACATATATTTCTGTTTCTGCAGTTCCCTCTGCTTGGAACACTCTTATAATTCATATTTTATTGTTGTTCAAACAGTTTTATCAACGGTGAAAAGCTGAAAGCTTTTCCTCTAAAATTAGGAACAAGTCATGGATACCCACTCTCACCACTTGTGTCCAACAAAGTATTGGGAATCGTAGCCAGAAAAATTAGGTCAGAAGAAGAAATAAAAGCCGTCCAAGTAGGGATGGAAGACCTAAAACTGTCACCATTTCAGGTGACATTGTATATAGAAAACCCTAAAGACTTCTCCAAAAAATGTTAGAACTAATAAATAATTCAGTCAAGTTGCAGGATACAAAATTAATATACAAAAATCTGTTGCATTTCTATATACTAATAAACTATCAGAAATATAGTTTTTTTAAAAAGCCCATTTATAATTGCATCAAAATAACAAAATACCTAGGAATAGATTTAATCAAGGAGGTGAAAGACCTATATACTGAAAACTATAAGACTTTGATGAAAAAAATTGAAGAAGACACAAATAAATGGAAAGATAGTTCATGCTCATGGATTGGAAGAATTAATGAATTGTTAAAAATGTCCATGGCCCTGGTTGGGTAGCTCAGTTGGTTAAAGTGTCGTCCCTATACACCAAGGTTGTGGTTTGATCCCTGGTCAGGGCATATACAAGAAGCAGTGAATGCATTGATGGGAATGGAGCAACAGATAAATATCTCTCTCTCTCTCTCTCTCTCTCTCTCTCTCTCTCTCTCTCTCTCTCTCTCCTTTCCTCTCTCTAAAATCAATAAACTTTTTTGTCATTGTTAATCATCATTAGAGGATATTTTTCCATTGATTTTTTTAGAGAGTGTGCAAGGGAGGAGGAGAAACAGAGAGAGAGAAACATCAATATGAGAGAGACACATTGATTGGTTGCTTCCCAATCAGACCAGGAATCAAGCCTGCAACCGAGGTACTTGCCCTTAACCTGAATCGAACCTGAGACCCTTCAGTCCATTGGTTGACACTCTATTCACTGAGCCAAACCAGCTAGGGCTCAATAAAGTTTTTAAAATGTCCATACTACCCAAAGGAATCTATAGATTTAATGCAGTCCCTATCAAAATTCCAAGGGATATGAGACCCTTCCATAATAATCCTTACCCACAAAGGGATAGAGACCCTGACTGTGAGCTCCCATACCATAGTGGGGTAACTTCCATTATGGTGTAGTTTGACTATATGTTTACCTATCTAGCCTATTCTCCTCTTTGTCCAAACTGTGAGATCCTTGAGTTGAGATCCCTTTGGTCTCTGTGTCCCTGATGCCTTACATTGGCTGGCCAACATACCCAACAGGCACACTTGATTTTTCAACGAGTAAATGGTTATTCATCCCACACTTGAACAGGGAAAGCTACAGGAAACATAATAGTGTAATCCGAGCAAGTATTCTGCAAAAATGGTAAATTTGCCATGGAGTGAGCATAGTGGTATAGAAGATGTTGATTGCTAATCATGGTTTTGACCTAGAGATCCATAAAAAGAGGGCACCCCAAAATGTATTATTATTTTATTGATTGATTTTTAGAGAGAGAGAGAAACATCAATTTTTTGTTCCACTTATTTATGCATTCATTGGTTGATTCTTGTATGTGCCCTGACCAGGGATCGAATCCACAACCCTGGCCTATTGGGATGCTGCTCTAACCAACTGAGCTACTCAGCCAGAGCCCAAAATATATTCTGCTCTACTAGATAGGATAGAAGCTTTTCTGGAAACAAAAACAAAAACAAACCCCCCCCAAAAAAAACAACAACCCCCCAAAAAACAAACTCCTTTTAAATGTATGCTTTTCCTTTGAATTTTGTATTCAGATTATTGTCTCTACTTTCCTCTGGGTATCATGTCAATCTTGGAGCTACATTGACTCGTTAAAATCACTCATGCTACTTGGGGTAAGTTCTATGTATTAACCTTTCTGTTTCTCTACATTTTTTTCAAGTAGCATGTGATTCTCTGGCTGATACCGTGTTTAATACTGTATGGACCTTGGGCTGCCGACCCTTTATGAATAGTCAACGGGCAGCCTGCATCTGCGCAGAAGAGGAGAAAGAAGAGTTATAGGGAAGAGGTGTTTCCTTTTTGGTTTTGAGTTGACACCACGGCTGTCAGTCTTGGAGATGGTAGTGTGGCAGATGTGTCTCATCCTTTCTTCCAAGAGTTTGGATACCACCAAGCAGGAGAAAGGAGATAGTCTACAGCTGAAAAGTGAGTCCCATCCTTTGAGGATAATTGGAAAAAAGACGTGGAGTGAACTGAAGGCTACTCGTCCCTTTAACATTGGTCCCTCCAACCAAGACACGTTTGCCTGGAAATTCAGTTCTTAACTTAAAGACTAAAATAAAGACTAACTACTGGGATTCTTGGACTTGATCATTCTATTCACAAGTGAAATTTTGGAGAGGCAATGACTTTTCTCCGGTCCATGTTTCAGTTGCCAATAAGCATCTCACATATAATAAAGTGTACTTTTTAGAAAAATTGAAAAGAGATGAATGAATCTCATTATCACCAACACACTTCCTTTTCACTTAGAAGAAAACAGAACCAACTTGGTAAGTTCCCTCAATGATACGTTATTCCTGCTGGTGCTGAAGAGATCGGAACTGGTGGGCAGAGGCTTACCTGATCAAAGTCACGGAGGTGGAGATCAGGTGGCGTTTGGTCTCTGAGGTTCGATTTTTTTCATTCAGTCAACTATTCTTGTTGATACCCCCAAGTACTAGGTGGTCTCCGTGTCATATGAAGGTCTGAGGAGCACTGCGTAAAAACTGCCACTAAAGATAACTTGGAAAAGCCCCTAAAATATGAGGGGTGGGAGAGACAAATGGCCATTCTCCAAGAGTGGTTCTCAGCCCTGACGGCACGTTAGAATCACCCGAGGAGCACTAGCAACAGAGTCTCTGGGGTGGTATCTGCAGACAGGCACACCTTTCCTTGCGCTTGGCTTTCTTGCCCTTCATAGGTGTTGAGATCCCTTTGGTCATTTTTTACAAATTGAAGGCAAGACCTTCCACCAGAAAAAAGATCATGACTCGCTTTGTTCTGACACTCAGTTTATTGTCGTGGTCTGGAAGCAGACTGGAAATATCTCTGAGGGTTGCCTGTACTGGTGATTTACAAAGTGACTCTGATGCCCCGTGAGCACTGAGGGCCACCAAGGTCAGGGACTGGCAAATGAAAGCCCATGGACTGAATCAGGCCCAGCACCTGCTGCTGTGAAGTGTTACTGGAACATAAACATGCCCACGTGTGTTCATGGCTGCTCCCGGGCTGCAAGAGCAGAGTTGTGGCAGAGATGGCATGGCCCAGAAAGCCTAAAACCGTTATCATGAGGCCCTTACAGAAAAATTCAGCAGACCCCTGATGGAGGTCACTCTCTCCTTTCCTTTCCTTTTGTTAATTTCACTGGTTCCATTAATAAATGTTGATTGCAGCCATTTCTAAAAAGAAAAAGAAGAAAAGTTGTTTTCTGATCTTATGTAAACCTATGAAATCAATTGGCTTACTAAGAAATTGGATTTAACTGCAGATAAAATTTAACTCTGTGGTTTATTTCAATAAAATTAATTAAGCACCTACAAACTAGAGTATGGTATAATTTTATACCTTTTTCTATTCACTTATCAGTCTGAGGGCACAGAATGCTAAATAACAGGGCATATGACACCACATTTTAATTTTGTCTAAAGTTGTCATTGAACCACCTAAATGCATGTTAATGAATTTAATAACATTTATTAATTGAAGATATTTCTTAAGACAACATAAAACTGTCAAAAGAAAATATTGTGCAAGAGAAAAACCAAATAGTATTTTTTAGTACACACTTATATGGATAAACTTCTGAATCCCCGGTAACTATTCTGTATTTGAATTGAAATTTCAGGGTATAATATTATTTACATATTTAAGGAATCATTGGATATTTAAGTCATTGTTTCAAGCAACTATTTAATTTTTTTAAGTTCTTAAATTTGAAATGTCATGCCCAACTTCTGATTTCACTGCATCCTATAAAAGGTGATTTACTGTAGAAAAGAGATGGGGCATCGGGTGAGCTGCCATCTGTGTGGGCAGCATAGCTTTTGACCTTGGGAGGATGAAGCCCTAACAGGGTCAGGTGGGTCAGCAGTGCGCCGACCTCTCCCGACCTTTGGGCCAGATCAGAGGGAGTCCGTCCTGGGAGTCTGTCTAAACCCACAGCATGATGTTTAAAGAAGGGCAGTGATCTAGCGTGTTGACTGATGTCCTCAGAGGTCCTGGGGAGAAGTTCCAAACAGGCTGGCAGCCGGAAGCCAGGGCTCGGCGTTCCGCGTCCTAGTCCTCCCAGTCGATGCGGATGGGGCCGCCTGTCAGCATCTGGCTCTGCAGACGGGCTTCGTCCTCTCCGCGGGCCTCCCGCCGTGCTCTCCGGTGGCAGCCCTGGGCACAGCGGGAGCGCTCCTCCAGCCTGCCGCAGACCAGCACCCGGCAGTGCAGGAACACTTCCTGGGGAGGCCGTGTCGCAAGGAACAAAAACAGTGGTCACAGCGACCCAGACACTATACCAAATATTTCCCATATGTTATCTCATGTCATCTAAACAACAACCCTTTGAGGTAGACGTTATCATGACCATTTTACAGATGAGGAAACTGAGAGAGGTTAGGGAAGTTCCCAAATCACACACTTAGCAATGCGGCAGACACACAGAGTCCTGTGGGAGATTGAAACACCACATGCATAATTTATGCACTTGTGTGGGGCCAGGAGAGAGCAACACCTAGTAACGTCAACATCTTCATTCCTCACATCAGAGTGAGGGATAACATCAGCTCCCAGGCACCGCTGTGTAAGGTTGGTCCTTTCTCCGAGCTTCCTCCTGCAAGTGACTTTCCAGGCACGCTGCCTGGCTGAGGAGGGAGACCAGGACTAGCCATCATAGTGGCCGCGCCTCCCCCCGTCCCTCCCCCTCCCCCTGGGGCAGTGATGTAGCTGGGAAGGACATCAATGCACTTGTATGCAGCGTGGAAAAGATCATTGGTCTCTGAAACTTTTTGTTGAAATGTGTCAACAACTCTATTCAAACAAAAATCTTCCACCTTACCCTATTATAGATAGCCGCTTATAACCTCCATAGCCATGTATGTATATTTAAAAAATGTAGCATTTTCAACACTCATGTAAACTGTTATGACAAGTCTTTTTATGTCTCCCTTTTCTATGTTTCCATATTTCTATACCACTTCAATAACTACTTAACACTGTGCTAATTGATATACTGTTTGTTTGTTTGGGAGCTTTTTTTCTCACTCTCCTTATACAATGCTCTAATAACATATCCAACAAGTCTTGTTTTTCTTCTTTTGCTTGCTTGTTTTTGAGAAATTGTCAGAATTGGAATTTTTAGGAAAAAGAACATGATTATTTTATGGTTATTATTAAATATTGTCAGGCAACGTTCCAGAAAGTGTACCAATTTATAAGGCCACTGTATACTTTTTATAATTTAGCATGTTGTGATTTATAATTTTTATACATTAACTAGAGGCCTGGTGCACAAAATTCGTGCATGGGGGCGGTCTCCCCTCAGCCCAGCCTGCACCCTCTCCAATCTGGGACCCCTCGGGGGATGTCCTACTGCTGGTTTAGGCTGGTTTAGGGGATCGGGCCTAAACTGGCAGTCGGACATACCTCTCACAATCTGGGACCGCTAGCTCCTAACTGCTGGAGGGGGGATGTCCGACTGCTGGTTTAGGCCCAATCCCCTAAACCAGCCTGGTTGCCCCTCACTGCACCCCTCTGCCGGCCTGGTCACCCCCAACTGTTCCCCCCCCCCCCCCAGCTGGCCTGGTTGCCCCATGCATCCTGCTGTTCAGTCATTTGGTCGTCCCTCACTAACCCCCCTGCTGGCCTTGTCGCCCCAGGCAGCCTGCTGTTCGGTTGTTACTGCAAGGGCGACTTGACCAATTTGCATATTACCCTTTAATTAGTATAGATATGTATTAATAGAGTGTTATAATGGTTTTAATTGGCATTTTAAATACTACTTTCACTGAATATTTCACTATTTGTGTTTTCTGTGAATTTCCTGTGCATATTTTTTGCCATGTGACCACCACACAGGCTTTTTCACCCATACCTGGCCACAAGGATTTAAAATTGTGACCATCTAGTACTTTCTTTGAACAAACAAAGCTATCTTATTGGGAGGGGCAGATAATTGTGACATTCATGAAGGTGCTAAGCTTCTAGATGGCCAACTTTACAGCATTTTTCATAGAGGTAATGCAGATTATAACTGTGGCTCAAAGAATGTCACCAAGATGGGATATTAAGAGGGAAGGCTCAGGTAGTGGGTTGGTGGGTGGGGTTCAGCTTACCTTGTGGTCTTTGCCCACAAACTTGAAGACCGGGACCTGGAAGTGCTTTGCTAGGTGATCCCGTGATGTGTACTGCTTCACTGAGTCATCGGAAACACAGCTGAAAGTAGGGCAGGGTGGCACGTAAGACTTGATTGCTTAAGCAGAGGTGGAAAATCAATCCAGGCCAGCGTGTTTGGTCCAAGGAGAGGGAAACTGGGTGGAGGAGGCTGGGCTGCACTCAAGCTTTTTGAGAATGAAGGAAAAAGGAAATTCCCTTCAGACCCAGCCCTGCTCATTAGCACTGTCTGTCCCATCTGTCATTCACTGTACCCACAAACTGGGCACAGGACCTCCTGTTAAGTCAGTGTATTGAAGTATTAGCAACAGCAACAGCACTTATTTCAAAGGCACCTTTTGTATTTTCATCCATAATATGTTGCAGGAATTCTGCATCCCCATACTTTATTATTGGTTTGAGAAGGCCTTTCTTTAGATTTCATAAATATTTATGAATACCTAATATGTAGTCACCCCTGAAGGGAATTCAAGGGTGAGCCAACCCCAATTCATGCATCAAAGAGCTGCATAAAGATCCAAGTTTCTTAGAGAATAAGTAACTGTTTCTGTTGGGGAAAAGTCATTCACTTCCAAATTGTTTTAATTCTTCTTTCCAAATTTAATACTAAGTTGTAGCTTGGCAGGGTTTTGGGGTTTTAATCTTAGATCTACTGCTTAAAGTGAACTCCTAGGCTCACCTCAGGGTTAGCTGGGGGAAAATAAGTATTATGGATTCTCCAGTTTGAGGCCAAGGTTTAGCATTACGAACCTTTTCTCCTTAAAGATGAAAGGCCAAGGGTCACACTTATATTATCTTTTCCATTATGAAGTCTAAATGAACTTTCTTTTTATAAGTACATTTTTCTTTTTATGGATACCTAATAGCTCCTGTCTACCAGGCCAGGGGAGAAGTGGGGAAAATCAGATAGAAAAGACTGAAACTGGATGCCTGCTCCTTGTGCTAATAGGCCACTTTCTAGGAATTGCTAATTGCTCTTTCAGTGCAGTAAAAAGTCCAATAAAGTTGTTTAAAAATAAGGCATCTTGACTTGTATTTCTATTACTATCTTACTCCTCTGAATTGAAGAGGACCTAATGAGTTTCTATTATTTCTTGTGTTAATTTTCTTTTTTCTTAGGTGAAATTAATTTTTATCATCTTCTAATTATGTTCTATGATAAATTCTATTGCATATCTAATCTGTGCAATACACTCTGCTGGGTGCTGCAGAGGATATAAAGATGAATAATATGGTCTATGAAATCAAGAGCTTATAGTCCAATATTTATTATAATAATGTAACTACATTAAAATGGCATTTTCACTAAGTATTTCAGCATTTTCAAATTTTCTTTATCTGAAAGTAGTAGGGGCTGGGAAATTTGGAATAAAAAAATAAAATAAAGGCCCTGTCCAGGTAGCTCAGTTGGTTAGAGTATTGTCCTGATACATCGAGGTTACGGGTTCGATCCCTGGTCAAGACACATACAAAAATCAACCAATGAAAGCATAAATAAGTTGGACAACAAATCATTGTTTCTCTCTCTCTGTCTTTCTCAGTTCCCCTCTCTCTCTAAAATCAATTATAAAAATAAAATAAAATAGCCCTGGCCGGTGTTCTTAGTAGTTAGAGCATCAGCCTGCACACTGAAGGGTCACGAGTTTGATTCATAGTCAAAGGCACATTCCTGGGTTGCAGGCTCACTCTCCACTCCTTGTTGGGGTGTGTGCAAGAGGCAACCAGTTGATTGGCTCTCTCACATTGATATTTCTTTCTCTCTCTCTCTCCCCTCTCTACTCCCATTCTCTTTGGGAAAAAAAAAAAAAAAGCAATGGAAAAATATATATCCTCAGGTGAGGATTACCCAATAAAACAAACAAAAAATAAAAATGAATTGAGATGTATTTACAATGTAAATATACACTAGATTTCAAAGACTTAGCAGTCTAAGTAAAATAATCACTAATATAGTTTTATTGATTAGATGTTGAAATGGTAATATTTTGGAGAAACTTGGTTGAATAAAATATACTATTAAATTTAAAAATAAATAAAAATACTACACTTTTTCTTTAAAAGAGAGAATGAGGCAGAAAGAGCTGTTTCTGGGTAACACATTGCAAACTAAGACCCAGGACAAATTCTGGCTCTTCATTTGGTGTTTAATGTGATTAGACAATGCTAGTCCTATCAGCTTTAAGTTCACGTGCTAAAAGAAAGGCCAATGATATATGACAATCCAAAGAAATTGATCATCCAAAAGTTGCTCAATATTTGATTTTGGAATTCAATGGCTTTCTTTTTCTAAAGATTAATTTTCTAATTCTACTTTCCTAGGCCAATATGAAATTATTTTGCATTCTCAGAGCATATATCAACTCCAACTAGAGGGAGGTGAGTCGTGTGTTAAATATCAGGGGAAACCAGCCTCATTTAAATTTAAGCTGAGGACAATGAATCATCAAACAATGTGTAAGTGTTACATTATGTTTACTTAAGAGCTCTGCACTATTATGATACTTATTCAAAGACTCATTAGACTTCATAGTTACAGAAAACAGACTGATCACTGTCAGAGAGGGGTGGAGATTCAGGGGCTATGTAAGAAAGGTGAAGAAATTAAGCAAAAACGAAGAGACTCATGAACACAGATAACAGTATGGTGATTGTCGGAGGGAAGGGGATGTAGGAAGAGGTAGAAGAAGGAAAATGGGAGATAAATGGAAATGGGAAATAAAATTAAAAAAAAATAATTCATTAGGCAAATATTCAGTGATTCTCGCTATAGGCTAGGCATTGAGGAGGAAGTAGAAGGAAGGATGGTTTCTAGTCAGGTTGGAAGGAATCCAGGAAGGCTTCATGGAGAAAACAACCTTGCTGAATCTTGAAGGACTGGTAAAAATCACACAGGAAGAAAGAAGACAGAGGGAATAGCAGGTGCAGAGTCAGCAGGGTGTAAGGACAATAGAGTTTGGGACTTGCTCACAGTTCCCTTGGACCTGAGCAGAAACTGGAGAAGGTAGAGGTCAGAGGGGGAGGCACAGTGAGGCATGCTGAAAACTGGATTTTATTTTGAGGGATTATCTCATGTGCCCCATTACTGTAGTCCCATTACTGTACTGGAGATGGGACTATTTGCCTCTTTACTAAATTGGCCTACACAGCTGTGTCTTTGAGTTCTTGCCTTCTACTTTTTAAGCATTTTAATTTCTTCCACAGCTTTCTTTTTTCTGCTTTGTATGCACTGAGGGCTGGAAAATTAAGTAGCACAGCTTCTTAGAACTGTCTAAAATAAAAGATGTCCTTAACTGAGAGTCTGAATAATGAATATATTAATAAACTTCACAAGCTTAATTGAGGCTGCAGATTACATGTTTTCCCAGTAAGTGAGGAATGATTATACATTTATTTTTGCAAAGGAAATATGAGGCAGAAGAGAACTCTTGATGTTAGAGAAATGCTCACTATTTTAACTGTAGTCATAGCTTCATGAATATATACAAACTGTACACTTTAAATATGTGTATTTATTGTATGCCAATAGTACTCCAATAAAACTGTAAAAAAAAAAAATCAAAAAGGAGCCAAAATCCACTCTTCTCCCAAAAGGAAATCAATTCCCTGATCTACATAGCATTGAGTATGTGACTAAAATAAATAAATAAATAAATAAATAAATAAATAAATAAATAAGGATACTTCTACTTTTCCTTTTAAAACTTTCTGGAGATCACTCTAAGATGGCAATAATTCAAAAAAAGACTGTGGATCCCTGTGAGACCTGTTACTGACCATCCAAAGCAGCTCAGAATGACCAATTTCCATATTCTAAAAGCACGCCAAGGGGACGACAGGAATCTGAAGCCAGAAGCATTCCCTCTGGTGAACAGGGACATTTACCAACCAAAAGAAATCAAGAGCCATTAAAAAGTTTTCAGCAGGGGTGTGACAATCTGTGTGTTTTCCTTTTGACTGGCTACCCAGGGACCCTGGAGCCCAGAACTGAGAGTTAGGAGGCTGTGTTGTCAGGTGGCTGTATTAGCTGTCCCCTTGAAAGATAATGAGGGCTGGAATTCAGTCAGTAAGAGTGGAATAGAGAGAATGAGGCTTTGTTATTATTATTTTAAAATATATTTTTATTGATTTCAGAGAGGAAGGGAGAGGGAGAGAGAGAGAGAAATATCAATGATGAGAGAGAAGCATTGATCAGCTGCCTCCTGCATGCCCCCTACTGGGGATCAAGCCTGCAACCTGGGCATGTGACCTGACTGTGAATTGAACCATGATTGCCTGGTTGACATGCAACCACTGAACCACACCAGCTGGGCTTTTTTTTTTTTTTTTTTAAGTTTCTCAGTTGATCTTAATGTGCATCAGGGATTGAAAATCACTTAGCAAGAGATTGTTGGCAGCAGTGGTGAGAGATGTGGAGAAGTAAAAGCAAAGCAGATGTTTCAAAGGGTCTACTGGGCCAGGTAGTGGGGTGCAAGGCAGGAGGCACACTTGCTGCGATCTTATGAGGCCATTTCCCTTTCTGCTGCAGCTCCCGACCCTGTCTGAGATATGTCACCTGACATGAGGACAAGGAAGACACTGGTGAGCTGCCACTCTGAGCGTGGGTTGCAGTGTGCACACTCTGGGAATGTGAGCAAAGGGCGTGATAACTGCTGAGCTTCCAATGACACCTTGAGACACACATGGTTCTTACTAGTAATCCAAGGAGCTTTAGGAAATATGGAAGTCCCCTTTGTAGAAAGCAAGCTAACAAAAGTACATTGGCTTGATCTTTCTTCTCCTAAAAGCTACCAACCACTTCTTCATTAAACAAGTGTCTTAGAAGAGGAGTCTACATTCGCTGCTTCCAGTTCCTTGTCCCCTCGCACTCGTCAGCCCCCACCTGGCACTCATGTTCTGCCCTCTCTGAGCTGGTCAATCAATCCCACAGTCTGGACCACAAACAGAGGTGATTCTCTCTTTCACCTCTGGTCCTGACCTTGTTCCTGGGTCTAACTGATCTGCATTTCCCAATGCCCCTGACTTCTCTTCCTGTATGTCCTGCTGGTGTTTACAATTCAATATTGTTATTTAGAATGATCATACTCAATATTTTAACCTCAGATCTGCTTTTCTACTTATATCCTCTTGTCTTGATTAATGGCATGTAGGTGGTCATCTGAGCCAGATCCCTTGGAGTCATTTTTGATTCTTCTCTCCCTCACCAGTTTCCACCTCCAAAATGTCAATAAATGGTTTCTAAATTAATTAAGAGCTCGCAAGAGTGCCAAGTCATCCTGGGGAATGAGCGAGTATACTTGTGCACTTAGAGGTTGGATGCGAACTGGGAGTAATAAACGGTTTAAGCAGCATAATTACCCATCCTGGATAAGGTAGTACTTCAGGATCTCATCTATCTTGGAAGTGGGGGTGGCAAAACAGCTCTCCACCAGGCTTTCCAAGCCGTTCACGTGCACCAAGGGCTCAATGCCAAAGTAGAGGGAGTCTCGAAGCTTGAGGGTGGGCAAAGCTTCCCGGTAAGGCTCTTCAAACTCGTGGTCCTTGAAGATCTCCAGAGTGAAAGGGAAGACTCCATGACTGCGGCCCATGATTTCCAGCGGGGCGTTTCGAAGGTTGGGAACGTACCCTTCAGAAATGGTGTACAGGCGCGGGAACTCGCAGGTCACGGGGATCAGCAGTTTGCTGGTTCGGATGATGATGTCCCCGCTGCTCCCTGGGGTCTGCTTGGGTAGACCTGTCACAAGGTTGCTGGCCACGATCTTGTCATTTACCACCTGAGCCAGGCCAGGGCGAAGAGAGGAAAGAGATTTTACATTCATTTTTACAGTTTTCCCCCCTCCTCTTAATCATAACAATCTCCAAACCTCAAAACACAGTAGAAATTTGGTTGCTGAAGCCTGAAGCTTTTAAATAGTTTTTTGCATACTACTTCATGGTCAACCCACACATTCCTTTGGAATATTACCCCTAAAACCTGAGCTATGCAGAATCAGCACATTCAAACCTTGCATGTTTTAGGAGAGAGCAGCTTCTGAATGTTATTTTCCCTGTAATCCTAGACCTGGTGATCCTGCGGCAGCACGACCTTATGCTGACCTCATCCGCACGCAGAGCTTCAGCTGCACATGGTTTCCGTTCTCTATGTCCAGCCTCGCCGGGCGCCTTCGGGCATTTCCGTGCTGTTACGCACAGAGAGAATGAACACAACTTGCCTCAAGTGGGACCGCCTTCTTCCGGAACATCTCCTCCATATCGCACCCCAGGTCTTATTAGCACTCTGCTTTTTTCTTAATCAGATTTTTTTTTTTTTTTTAAATCTATTTGTTTAAACGACGACAAGGGCCTCTGCACTGATCCCCAGGACCCAGGTCCTCTTTTCCCCCTCCTTCCTGCACACGCCTGAGGTCACCATCATGACAGTGCCTGCTGAACCCCAAGTCCTCACCCTAGGCACAAGGCAGATCTCTGAGAGCATCTCTCTTCCACTTTTCTCCCCCAAAATGAATTCCTTGCCCGTCAGGCCCCAGTGTCCAGCATACACTTAGGGATCCCTGTCCCTGGGACTTGCTCATTGTTTCCCATCGGAAATGCCCGTTCTTCTGCTCTCCGCCTGTCAACCACACTCATGCTTCCACCACAGTTCAAGTCCTACTTGTCTTGGCTGCTCCAGGGTCTGTCCCTTTCTGGCTTCCACAGCCCCTCTCACCTGGATCACTATCTCTTTTTTTATATTTTGTGTGTATCGTCATCTCAATGCTACTGTACATGTTTCTTAAAATCAGGAATCTTTATTTCATATCCTTTAGACTCCCCAGCAGAGGGATGTGCACAGATTCCTGGATGAAAGTACAAACCTTTTGCCTCCACGTGGCTCAATACTTGGACTCATTGCTGCCTCATAAATGGACCACCATGTATATCAGTTGCTTTCTTCAAGTGAGACAATACCGGTGCTGATGCACTCAGGACAATGTCTACACATGTTGGCGATAAGGCCATTTGAGAACAGAAATAGTAGAATTCGTTAACTTCCTATCCCCATGGTGCCAGGACCACAGCACATGCACAATAATAGATTTGTTAAATGAGTGGCATTAGATTTTTTGAAATCCATTCTTTCATATGGAAATATTCCCTCTCAGACAAGCCATACTGCATACCTCTGTCAACTACCTCCCCAATGACCGGCTGTGGGTCATTCCCCAGCGTCCTCCAGGAGGAACCTACATCGACTACCGTGCCACACGTCTTGAGGGAGAAGAAGATGTTGATGTGGGTGCCATTGGACACTCCTCGGCAGGAGGTGTTGGTCAGGAAGAGCTCCAGACCGCCGACCAGGTCCCTGGGGACGCTTACTTCGATGGTGTTGGTCTTGCACAGCACAGGGACTGCGGCAGACAGGGGCTGCTGTTAGAACCGAGATCCTGAGCGAAGGCTTCTAGAAGGATTAATTTCACCATCATGCAGCTTCAGCTTTTTGTTCTATCCTCCAGGAAATCTATGAGGCTCTAAACAGGTTGGTGAATAAAACCAGGACTCTAACTCCCAAAGCTGTGGTCAAATTATGCTCCTGAGTATATTATCCCCCAAATGAGGAACTAGTATGTTCAAGTTTCAATTTGACAGACATTTCAAAGTATGGCTAGCATAACTCCATGAACTGAGACACCCGGAAGATTAACTTTTAGCACAAACACAATGTATTGGCAATTCAGAAAACGACTGCTTTGATACAGGCTTAAATTATATAATGGTACCGCATTGACTTTACTGTTAATTACTGCTCCATAAAACAGGTAATAAAAGCAGTGTTAATGCACTTGGGGAGGCGTTCTGAACTGTCTTTGTTCAGTAAACCACAACCCTGGCTATAAATTGCACTTTCACTGAATATAAAAAGGTTGCTTTTCCTCAGGGTTCCCATGTTCACTTCTTCCAACTCTACAAACACCCTGAAAGGAATATGTATGGGTACTATCTGGAAATATGTGAGGAAAATATCAATATTTGAGGACAGATCATAACAAATGGTAGAGTAAAAAGAAATCAGAGATAGTTGCTCATTAAATATTTGCTGGGTGAATGAAATAATGTTCTAGAAACTAGACAGAAATAACCAGATTTCCAAAAAACCATTCTCAGAAGCTTGTTGAGGCTGTATTGTAAGTGCAGGAAGAAGAATCCGTTCTCTAGGGCTTTCAACTTAGTGTCACAGCCCAATAATCTGCCAGAAAACAGAAGAACTGCATTGGTGTCTTACACTTCTAAATTGAGTATTAGTTTTACAACTAGTAACAGAAATTAGAGGGGGAAAATCAAAGATGAAAAAGCAAAGGAAACCAAATGATCTAGAAATCCCATTTCTGGATATTCATCAAAAAGAATGAAAAGCAGGATCTCAAAAAGGTATTTGCACACCCACATCCATAGCAGCACCATTCACAGTGGTCAAGAGGTAGAAGCAACCCGAATGTCCATCCATGAATGACTGAGTAAACAAATGTGGTATATCCATACAATGGAATATTATCCAGCTTTATAAAGGAAGGAAATCCTGTCATATGCTGCAACATGGATGAGCCTTGTGGCCATTATGCTAAGTGAAATAAATCAGTCACAAAAAGACAAATACTGTATGCTGGGGGAGAGGGAAATGGGAAGTTAATAGTTATTTAATGGTTGTAGAGTTGCAGATTTGCAAGGTGAACAAGTTCTGGAGATGTGTTATACCATCATGTGACTATACTTACCACCACTGACCTATACACTTAAAATTGGTTTGGATGGTACATTTTATGTTATATATTTTCACCACACTTTTTAAAAAAGCAAAGTAAAATTGTCTTTTTGGTAATCTTTTCTGAGGTCTTTTCTCTTTGGAATGTTTCCAGAATGAAGATGCAGGGACACACACTGCTAAAAGAGCTGGCGTTCTAAAAGATGAGAATCTTGACACATCTGGGTGAAGAAGGCAGGGAGATGGGAGGGGGAGAGGAAGCATGAATCAGAGCAGAGGTCAAGCCCCTGCAAGTACTACCTTGGCACGTGTGATTGTCCTCAGACAACACCAAGCCCCGGGGACATTCACACTGATAGCCCTGCTCCGACACAAGGCAAGAATGGCTGCAGCCGCCATTGCTATTGTGGCATCCTTCAATGTCTGCAATGAAAACCAAAAGAAAAGAGGATAATCTTGGAGCCCTCCTTCCCCAAAATTCTGGTTCTTGGGATGGCACTTTGCATCGGGGCTTAACTTAACTTGTCACTGGGGCCCAATAGTCACTGAGAAGTAGGAAAGCCCACGAAATACATGTATTAAATACATGCATTCTGACAAGAACCCAGGTGATTTGTGGGCAGTCTCATGAACAGCAGAGAATAAGCCAATGGCCTGGGCTCTTGATTTGAATCCTTCTTACCCATTCTCACCTTCGCAAGTCTTGCCATAGCTATAAAGAGCAATCTTACAACATCCACAGCTCTACACACTTAAGCTGGTCATTTTGTAGAATGTCCTTCAATCTGGATTTGTCTGCATTTTAATGGTTACTATGTTTGGGGAAATGAAGACCCAAAAGTAATTTCTTAATTGCTGTCATATTTAGTTCACTCAATTCAAAATTCTATAAGAGTATTATTGATGTAAAAGGAACAGAATAGAATTTGATTGGACCAGCTAGCTGGATCGGAGTTCTTGCCAGTTGGTTGGATCCCCAGTCCTTCTGTTTCCCCATTGCTGCTGTAAACCATTTGTTATGTTACCTGCCTCGATTACCTTGCTACTCCCAGTGTGATCCTTGGAGTCAAAGCATAGGTGTCACCTTGAAGTTAGTCATTTAGAAATGCAATATCTTGGCCCAATCCCAGACCTAAACCAGAATCTGCATTCTGACAAGAACCCAGGTGATTTGTGGGCACAGTAAAGTTTGAGAAACACAGAATATCTAGTTTTATTTTCCAAATATGTGGCTCTTTACCTCTTGCAAAATGCAACTCCCTTCTGTGACACCTTGGAGACAAAATTAACAGTGACTTCTATCTGCATGCATCCTTGATGATGATGAACCCCTCTGCCATTCCCTTACACAGCCTCACTGTTACTCTCTTCTAACAGTGGGCAGTCTCATGAACAGCAGAGTAAGCCAATGGCCTGGGCTCTTGATTTGAATCCTTCTTACCCATTCTCACCTTCGCAAGTCTTGCCATCACTTCTTAGCACACGGCCAGCCCCACATTCACAGCGATATGAATTCTTGAGGTTTACACAGATCTCACTACAGCCACCATTGTTTTGTTCACATTCATTTTCATCTGTAGAAAAGAAACACACCATTTACATGGTGCTGAGCAACTTAAACTCTCAACCCCCTTAGCGGAATCTCCACATCTTTTCATTTACTGCTGATACACTTTCCACAGCCCAACCCCTGGCGGAGATCCAGTATAATCACTTCTATCAACCAGGACTCCTCAACTAAGTTATTTGTCCATCTGCCCTCTGCTGAAGCAGAAGACACCTATGTCCTTGCCAATTCCCTCCTAAGGGCAAAGCTGTGGAAATACAGTTCCTTTTGTCACCTACGTTCACCTATTTATTTGCATTGGTGAATCTCACTTTCTCCAATGAGCTCCTGAAGATTTGCCAAATAAATAAAAACTTAGAAATCAAACCGTGTTTTAAAGGCATTAAGGGAACGTACATTGCAGAAGAAAATATCTGACAACATTTCTGAGGCAGTCTTCTGCCATACATGAGCAACTGCCCTAGAAATTTCTCTCAAATGTTGGAATAATCTCACATTGTACTTCATGATTGCTAAGTCATTGGAAGAATCTGATGAAAGAAGGGACTCTTGCCACACTAAAAATGCACAACTGGCAAAAAATGTCGACCCCCTTCCTTCCTTCTACAAACAAAAGAAAAGGAAGCATGGGAGCTAAATTTGTCATGGCTTGGACATAGGACCTAAGCCAGGGACTGGGGTTTAAACACCCCCGAGGTGGCAGGAAGCATGGCCTTGGGCCTAGGGGAGGAGATGACGGGAACTGAAACCCTGTCCAGGACCCTGGCAGGTTTCTCCATAATGAGTTGGGAGAAGCACTTTGCTGCGAGGCCCAGGGAGGCAGTAAGGAAGCTCTCTGCCTGAAGCTCTAGGAGAGAAAAAGCCTCCAGAAACTGCGGGAGCCCAAGCCCAGTCCTGCCAGGCTGACGTGTGAACTTACACTTCCCACATGGTGTGGGGATACTGCAGCCAGAAATGGATGTAAAATTTGGCCAGGATTGTGAAGTTTCTGTGATGCCTGACAGAGCATTTGAAAAACTGTTCTGCTGTAAAACTTCCATAAACCGGGTGATAAGAATAGAATCTCCCCATCCCCTGCCCCCAAAACAACAATTACATCAGAAAATGTTTTGCCATGAAATACTAAACCATGAGGAAATAATTTCCTATAAGAGAGAGTTGGCAAGATAACAAACAAGAGGCTTTGGATTGGAGATAAACAAAATGATCCAGAAAAATCCATAGTACGAGATTTTAAAAAATCACCAAACAGATAAAAAGAAGGATAGTTGCCCGGCTGGTGTGGCTCAGTGGCTGAGCGCCGACCCATGAACTAAGAGGTCCCTAGTTCAAGTCCTGGTCAGGGCACATGCCCAAGTTGCAGGCTTGATCCCCAGTAGGGGGCGTGCAGAAGGCAGCCAAATGTTTCCATATATCCCTCTGCCTTACTCTCTCTAAAAAATCAATAAAACATGTTTGTGTTTGTTTGTTTTTTTAAAGAAGGGATAGCAACCAAAATAAGTGTGTAAAAGGATAAGACAGAATTGAGAAACAAACATGTTGAACTTAAAAATATAGTCAATGAGATTAGAACCTTCAGTGGGTGGTAAGAGGCACGGGTGGCCCTCCTGGAGGCAGACACACCAGTGCTCAGGGCCAGCCTCTGTGGCAGGGCTGACCTGCTTACCTCAAGACTGATTGTTTTACGTGAAGGAGAAATGAGCTTCTACTTACTTAAGCCTTTGTTATTTAAGCCATTGTTATTTGGGGGCCTATTGTTATTTACAGCCTGACTTTGATCCTATGTCCAGCAATTCCACTTTTATGGGGTAAGGTATAACTTTTATGTTCATTTTAAGAACACACAAAGCTCTGCTACATATTGTTATGGGTACATATATGAATAATAAAAGCATAAAAACAGAGACCAGAAGAACATGCACTAACTTCAAAACACTGACTCCCCCTGGAGGGTGAGAGAGAAAAATGAGAAGGACTGAGATGACTTTACTTGTATCTGTAAAATTTTATTTAAAAAAAAGAGAAAGACTTAACTATAGTCAAATTTAGGTACATGAGTATCTGCTATATTATTTTCCTATACTCTTCTCACTGCCTGAAAAAATTTACATAATTTAAACTAAGTAATAAAAACTATGCTACATTAAAGAAAAAAAAACCTAGGGGAAAACTGACACATGCACATAAACTTTGCCTCTGATTTCAGGGAATTCATGATCTCCCTGAAACTGAGGGACAGACTCCCGGTAGGTACTGGGGTCTCTTCCCTAGGTACTGGTAAGTAAAGATGTCCAAGATAAATTGTTAAGCAAGAGACATGTATGATGTGTATGATATTTGACCTTTGGTGTAAAAAAGGGGCAATAAATTAACATCTATATTTGCATTTTTATACCTGCCTGAGAAAACCCTGGAAGCACATAAGAAAATAATACAAGAGTTTGCTTGGAATGGGGTAAGGAGAATATGGGACAAATGGAGAGAGCTAGACATTTCACTGTATACCTTTTATGCTATTTCATTTAGGAACTATCCTATATAATAAAAGGCTAATACGCAAATTGACCAAATAGCAGAACGACTAGTTGCTATGACGTGCACTGACCACCAGGGGGAAGACATTCAACGCAGGAGCTGTCCCCTGGTGGTTAGTGCACCAGAAGCTGGGCTCATGGCTGGTGAGCACAGCAGCGGTAGTGGAAGCCTCTTCCGCCTCTGTGGCAGCGCTAAGGATGTCTGACTGCTGGCTTAGGCCCATTCCCCACCATCAGTCGGACATCCCCTGAGGGCTCCCAGACTGTGAGAGGGCACAGGCCGGACTGAGGGACCCCCCAAATGCACAAATTTTGTGCACCGGGCCTCTAGTTTAAATATATTACCTATTCACAGAGAAACCAAGATGGCGGCATAGGTAAACACCTAAACTGCTGCCTTGCACAACAATTTCAAAACTACAACTAAAAGACAAAACGGACATCATCCAGAACCACAGGAAGGCTGGCTGAGTGGAAATTCTATTACTAGAAGGAAAGAGAAAAGCACACTGAGACTCAGAGGAGCTGCAGGAGGCAGAGGTACTGAGACACACGTGCTGAGAGGACTGGAAACTGAATGCGCGGCTGGCTTTCTCAAGCAGGAGGGAGACAAAGCTCCCGACTGCACTGAACTCCAGTTCCAGGCGAGACTCTGGGGACCCAGACTCATTTGGGGAGAAACTGGACTGTCTGGCAGAGGGTGGAACTCGAGGGCGGCTTTCTCTCAGAGGTGCTTGCAGCGATTACCATGGGACACTGAGACACAGGGGCCTATTAGGGCAGGGCTGACAGGAAACCAATGCTGTCTGCTCAGCCCTGAGACTCCGCCCCATCCAAGCTGAGCACAGAGACTTTTGCAAGTCTTATCTCATAAGGGTGTCTCCAGCACAGAAGTTCTCCCAGCGTAGACACAGCTGATGCTCACAGCCAGTTGGCCTGGAGATCAATTCCTCCCAGTGATACCAACAACAATCAAGGCTTAACTGCAACAAGACTGTGCACACAGCCCACAAAAGGGTGCACCAAGAATGTCCACCTCAGGTAACGAGGGAGGCTGAGCCACTGGGCCCTATAGGATACCTAGCACACAAAGCCACTCTACCAACTCAGGGAAGCAGCCAAAATGCGGAGACAAACAGATCACAAATGAAAGAAATGGAGGAAAGCAAACGACTGGATATGGAGTTCAAAACCATGGTTATAAGGTTTTTCAAGAATTTTCTAGAAAAGGCCGATAAATTTAGCGAGACCCTCGAGGATATGAAAAAGGAACAACTAGAAATTAAACATACACTGACTGAAATAAAAAATATTATACAGAGAGCTAACAGCAAACTAGAGGATCGCAAGAATCAAGTCAAAGAGTTGAAATACAAAGAAGCAAAAAACACTCAACCAGAAAAGCAAATAAAAAAAAGAATCCAAAAATATGAAGATAGTGTAAGGAGCCTCTGGGACAACTTCAAGCGTACCAATATCCAAATTATGGGGGTGCAGAAGAAGAGAAAGAGCAAGATACTGAAAACCTATTTGAGGAAATAACGACAGAAAACTTCCCCCACCTGGTGAAAGAAATAGACTTACAAGTCCAGGAAGTGCACAGAACCCCAAACAAAAGGAATCCAAAGAGGACCACACCAAGACACATCATAATTAAAATGCCAAGAGCAAGGGACAAAGAGAGAATATTAAAAGCAGCAAGAGAAAAACAGTTAGTTACCTACAAGGGAGTACCCATACGACTGTCAGCTGATTTCTCAACAGAAACTATGCAGGCCAGAAGGGAGTGGCAAGAAATATTCAAAGTGATGAACAGCAAGAACCTACAACCAAGATTACTCTACCCAGCAAAGCTATCATTCAGAATTGAAGGGCAGATAAAGAGCTTCACAGATAAGAAAAAGCTAAAGGAGTTCATCACCACCAAACCAGTATTATATGAAATGCTGAAGGGTATTCTTTAAGAAGAGGAAGAAGAAGAAATGGTAAAGATAAAAATTATGAACAAGAAATACATATCTATCAACAAGTGAATCTAAATATCAAGTGAATAAAAAAATCTGATGAACAGAATAAACTGGTGAATATAATAGAATCAGGGGCATTGAAAGGGAGTGGACTGACAATTCTCAGGGGGAAAGGGGTGTGGGGGGTGCAGGAAGAGACTGAACAAAAATTGTACACCTATGGATGAGGACAGTTGAGGGGGGCGGGTAAGGGCAGAGGGTGGAGTGGGAACCGGGTGGAGGGGAGCTATGGGGGAAAAAAGAGGAACAATTGTAATAATCTGAACAATAAAGATTTATTAAATAAAAAAAGAAAAAAAATAATTATATTACCTATTCAAATTTATCTATATATATATAAAAAGAAGTAATATGCAAATTAGGTGGGGACACCATAAAGATCACGACCAGCTCAGGAGGAGGGGCTGGGCGCACGGCCCTGAGCCTGAGAGAAGTACACGTGGGGCGGGGGGGGGGGGGCACGACCCGGCCCCCAGCAGCCAGAAGTGGAGGCAGGGTGTTGTGCTCAAGCCACCGCTACCCGGCCCCAGCAGCCCCAGATCAGCCCGCAGAGGGAGGCCAGACTGCAGCTTAGGCCCGCTCCCCATGTGGAGCGGGCCTAAGCCATCAATAGGACATCCCCTGAGGGCTCCCATACTGTGAGAGGGGGCAGGCTGGGCGGAGGGACCCTCCCAGGGCACAAATTTCATGCACTGGGCCTCTAGTTCTATCTAATAAAGAGGGAATATGCTAATTAACCATCGCTCCATCACAAAGATGGCTGCACCCACCGCTGAGGCTAAGTTCCCATAAGGAACCTTAACAAGCAATCAGCTGGGACCTGAGGGCTTGACAGGGGACCTCAAGGTGCATTTCCTATCCTGGTGCTGGACTAGGGGATCTCAGACTGCTCCCCCCACCCCAGCGCCAGGCTGGGGGACCTCAGGCCACGCCCCCCACCTGGCAGGGCTTGACAGGGTACCTCAGACCACGCCCCCCCACCCAGCAGGGCTTGATGGGGGAACTCAAGGTGTGCTTCCCATCCTGGTGCTGGGCTAGGGGACCTCAGGCTGATCCCCTGGCCCCAGTGCCAGGCCAGGGGACCTCAGGCCGCACCCCCCCGCCCCAGCACTGAGCCAGGGGACCTGAGGCTGCAACCCCCTGTCTGGCGGGGCTTGACAGGGGACCTGAGGCTGCGCCCCCTACCCCAGTCTGGGCTAGGGGACCTCAGGCCATGCTCCCCATCCTGGCGCCAGGCCAGGGGACCTGAGGCTACGTTCCCTGCCCAGCGGGGCTGGACAAGGGTGGGACTAGCCAGGTCTGGATCTATCCCAATGAGGGGGGGTTGGTGGCCGGGTCTGGGTCTCACAGGATTTTGAGGCACATGTGGGTGGGTGGGGACTTGACTCTGGCTCCTGTGGTGTGTCCCAGACTCTGACAGGAGGAAGGTTTTCATATACATTTTACTAATTTTCTTTCATCTCTGACACTTCTATTATAGAGGAAGGGCAAATAGCAATATTAAATTATTTCCTCTAATTTATCCCCTTTTAATGTGCACGAATTTTGTGCACCGGGCCACTAGCATTAAAATAAAGGCAAAAAAAAAGAGAATGAATTAGACTTATTGTGGTGATTACATTGTAATGTATATAAATGTCAAATCCTTATCCTATCTAATAAAAGAGTAATATGCAAATTGACTGTCACTCCAAGACACAAGATGGCTGCCCCCAGTGGTCAAAGATGGCCACCCCATGTGGACACAAGATGGCCACCACAGATGGCCAGCAGGGGAGGGCAGTTGGAGGTGACTAGGCCAGCAAGGGAGGACAGTTGGGGTAGACCCAAGCCTACAGGAGAGTGCATTTGGGGGGGACCAGGCCTGCAGGGGAGGGCAGCTGGGGGTGGGAGGAGACCAGGCCTTCAGGGGAGGGCAGTTGTGGGCAATCAGGCAATCAGGGAGGGCAGTTAGGGGTGACCTGGCTGGCAGAGGAGGGCAGTTTGGGGGGACCAGGTCAGCAGAGGAGGGCAGTTGGCGGGGGGGGGGGGGGACCAGGACTGCAGGGAGGGAGTTAAGGGTGACCGGCTCAGCAGAGGAGGGCAGTTAGAGGTGACTAGGTAGGCAGGGGAGGGCAGTTAGGGGCAATCAGGCCGGCCGGGGAGCAAATAGACGTTGACCAGGCTGGCGGGGGAGTGGTTAGGGGGTGATCAGGCTGGCAGGCAGAAGCGGTTAGGGGCAATCAGGCAGAGGCAGCGAGTGGTTGGGAGCCAGCAGTCCTGGATTGTGCAAGGGATGTCCGACTGCCCAGTGGGATTGGGCCTAAACGGGCAGTTGGACATTCCTCTAGGGGTCCCAGATTGGAGAGGGTGCAGGCTGGGCTGAGGGACACCACCCCCTGCCCCCGCCCCCGTGCATGAATTTCATGCACCGGGCCTCTAGTGTTGTATATATGAAACTAATATAATATTGCATGTCAATTTTACTTAAAAACCATAAATAAGAGAAATGAACAAACAAGTCCTGCCTTTAAATAAAAGCCAAATATTTTCCAACAGATGTGTATTATGTGTTATTGTGCAGGGGGTGAGGGGAAACTACAGGAACCATTTTCTCCTGCACCCCAAACATTTTGGCATGAAGCCACATAGTCAAAATGGACCTTGTAAGAGCACTAACAACTGTTGTGGGAGGGCTAAACATGCTCCATGGCATGGTCAATGGGGTTCATTTAGGAGACTGAAGAACGATAGCTTTTCTTAAATAAGCCATTTATACGCCTTTCACTCTAATTCCTTAACCCATTCTAACCTGTTACTGTCCTTCATGAGAAGGTGTGGGGCAGGCCTCCCCTTTCTCACTATACTTCCTTTTTTAAAAAAAAATATATTTCTTTATTGATTTCAGAGAGGAAGAGATAGAAATATCAATGATGAGAGAGAATCATTGATTAGCTGCCTCCTGCATGCCCCCTACTGGGGATCGAGCCCGCAACCCAGGTATGTGCCCTTGGCCGGAATCGAACCTGGGACCCTTCAGTCTGTAGGCCAACGCTCTATCCACTGAGCCAAACTGGCTAGGGCTCACTAGACTTCTTTTAAGTCCATTTGAGTCTGAATACAAAAAGATTCATAACGTTAAAGGGAAAAGAAAGGATCTCCAGTCTTGGGTTTTTCAACTTTATTTTCTTCCAGTTATAGACAACAAAGCATATACAATTAAACAACTGATTTCCCACAAGTAATCTGACTCCTCTTGCTACTCAGAGAAACCAAAAATATATTAATGAAGCTGTAGGAGTCTGTCCTTAGATAATTATAGACCAAAGCTATCCAATAGAAATACAAAGCTATCCAATAGAAATACAATTAAAATCTTTCTTATAGTTATATTTAAACATTTCTTAAAAGAAAATGGCAAAATTAATTTTAATAAATACTTCACTTAATCCAATATGTCCATAATGTTTCACCTCAATATGTAATCAATATTAAAATTATTGAGATATTTTACACTTTTTAAACTAGTCTTTGAAATCCAATGTATTTATACTTATAGCCTGTCTCAATTTGGATGCTAAATTTTCATGAGAAATACTTGATATGTATAGAGTAATAAAATTTACAGTTGGTTACTCAAGTTATTCCAAATATTTTCAGTTTTTTAATGACTGAATCAAGTATCAGTGTTTAAATTAAAATTAAGTAAAATGAAAATTCCATTTTTTAGTCACTCTATTTCAAGAGCTTCGTCACCACCCATGGCCAGGGACTCCTGTATTGCACAGAATGATTCTAGACTACACCTAAAAGTGGCACAAATCTGGCTTAAAGGGTTAGTTATGAACTACAAGGCAAACACCGTTCCAGGTGTTCTGATGCACAGAATGAAAAAACGATGGAGGTCTGAGTCAGGAAGAGTTTTTGATTTGCCCCTTTGATCTTTAAATAGCTTGTTTCTACTTCAACATTAGTTTCTTACCAAAGCATGTCTGCCTGTCGGGGCCCAGCATGGTCCCTGGAGCGCACCTGCACTCGCTGGTATCCAAGCAGCTGCCGTGGCAGTCATCATCACAGATGTCATAAAAATCTATGGAAGGATAAAGATGACCTTTTGTGATGGACTAGGACCAGAGGACCCTTATTCCTGAGTTCAATCATGGGATACTAGCTTCTAGCCAGCATACAGAGAACTCTAATTGTTCAAGGATTATATAAAGCAGTGGAAAGACATACCACCCAGGAACATCTTTTGTCATTTTGATCAATGATTCCCAACTTCAGATCTACAGATCCTTGGTTGGCCATAGATTCTGCAAATCTAATACCTCATAAATATGAGCTATGGGTTAAGTAAACATTACCTCATATCACACAACTCATGGACACAGACAATAGTGGGGTGAAGGGGAGGGGACAGGAGTGAGGAGGAGGGAGTCAATGGGGGAGGGAAGGGACATTTGTAATATTTTCAATAATAAAGATAAATTAAAAAAATAAATAAACATTATCTCCTACTTTTCTATATGCTCTATTTTTAAAATATATGTAATTGAGGGGACTGAGAAAACAAAAATTTATTTAAAAGTATTACGGACCTAAAGTAGCTTCTTCCCATATAATTTTTTTAAAAAAATCAATGGATACTAAGCACAATGCTATCACATGGGTGTCTAATATATATTTTAAAAAGGGATTCTCCATACTCAAAAATGTTGGAGATCTTCTACTTAGATAACTTAAATCAACATTTCATTTTCTAATGACTTGTTCAAAAGGAGTGAAGACAAAATAAAGCAGAAATGATCAAAGGCATAGCTCCTTTCCCTTTCTATTCTCCAGGAATTTTTCAGAAATTCAAGAAGAGAACTCAGAAATCACAACCTGGAGGAATATGTGGCGCTATAGCTGTGTTATCCGGACTCTGAGATACTACCATAACTGAACTTCCTATGACACTTTTCTCCTTGATGCCTGTGGGGGAAGACAAGGAGCACAGAGAAGGTACTCACGGCCACAGTAGACATGAAAGCAGACACTGGGCTTGGTCAGACGATACACATAGTAGCCTCCAGGGCAAGCCTTGACCTCCACCGTGGTGTTCCAGAGGCAGCAGTTCCTATTGAAGCTCGCACAGGCCTGGCGTTGCACGATGCCATCATCTTCTAGAGGGTGGCTGCCATTGAGCCAGACAGGTGCGTGGGTTCCACAGTGGTTTTCTGGTATGCAAAAGGTGGGCATGGCATCCCCCGCCATGCCTGTGAAGCGGTACCACTCCCCATCCACATGGTTGTCACATAGAGGTGGACCTTGAGATTCATCCAATTGGTGGTCAGTGTTCCTCCAGGGCTCATTCAAACTGATGTAAGCAGAACAAGGATCTAGGGCTGGGAAGGAAAAGGACACCTCAGAGGCAACTTGTGATAGTTCAGATCACAGAGACAACATCCTGGGTCCACCTTCTTGGTCTTACATTTCGGCTTTCTGGGGTTCAGAAAGAAATAATCTAAAGTTCCAAAAAAGTAGCTGTTTAAGATTCCCCAAGTTGACTTACACATGTTTCACAAATGCTTTTATGAAATTATTTCAAATCTATCTAAGGTTCAGTGTTAGCACTGGGCTAAATTTTTCATCCATAGTAATCAATTGAGGAAAGAGAGTTGCTCAGAACCAGGGAGGTTAGGGTTGCAGTCTCATTGAACTCTGCTCTGGTCAGCCAACGTTCTGAGTATTGTGTTCACACCTGGAGGCTATACTTTATGAAAGTAATGGACAAACTTGGTATCCAGAGGAAGGTGACCAGACTTAGAAGGAAGCCTAAAATTATTTACTGGGGAAGGAACTGAGAACTATAGTTTGGAGAAAAGAAGACTGAAAAATATGCATATCACTTTTCAAACACCTGGATTGGGCTTGTGGAAGAGGAATTAGGTATTCTGTTACAAAAACAAGAACAAATTGTTATGGGGAAGCACATTTCGTTCAGCTACCCAGTAATGGAGAGGAATGGATGACTCTTTGGAAATTTTCAAAAAATATTTGGATAGTCATTTGTAGGCAAGATTATAGATGGCATTTTGCACTAGGGGGAAGCTTGATTTGATAACGCATGTGTAAAACTCATTCCACTGAAAAGGAAAAGGCCTCTGGCGCATGTCAGCTGCTTTGAAGTATACAGATTACTGGCAAGTAGATCCCTAAGACAGTTTCAAAGTGAATATATTCCATCAGCTTATTGAAAATATTGTAAACTTTATATACTCACAATTAGCCATGCATCACTGTGGATAATAGAGTAGAATTTTCAAGCATGCATTTTTAGCACATGGACAAATATCTCATCAAAAACATTTTAATGACCAAAGACATCAATATCCCCAATATTCTCACTGCTTCCCTCAATTTCAGAGAAACATTGAATTAATGTAGGCAAATTGTCTGTATGAACCTATAAAACCCAGGAGTTCTAGAAAGGAGACTAACCATAGAGTACTGTCCTTTTTAATGCATGTCAGGCTTACTTAACGGATATTGTAGGCAGGGAATTCACATGACGGCCGATACATTTTGTGGGCAGGAATTTCAGCATTAGCAAACAATACACAGTAATTAAATATAAATGGACCAGGATCATAAAATCTAAGTTGTCTAGAAAATATTTTGGATTTTCCCAGTTTACATCTCAAACTCAAGTTTACTCTCTAAACTTCACCCGTATAGAGAGGAGTGTGTAGCTTAGTGCTGATGCCCAACGAGCATATGACAGTTTGGGACAGGAAATAAGTAGGATATTGCACTTTCTAGAAATAACACATTTGCAGAGTTGCACATGGCAGGGCAACAGCCTCCTTTACAGGTCCCTGCGGTACCCCAAGTGTGCCCAGTTTACAGTTTGCTGTCCCTTCAGGGGAAGAAGTGTCCTCATACAGACGCTCCCCCCTCTCAAAAGGGAAACATTCCTTCATCTGCTCTCCCAGCTGCGGGTTTTCAGGGAAGTTTCACAGGTGGTCATAAATTCGTAGAAATATTTGGTTCATTTCCTTGGCTCTAATTTTATAAGACATGGTTAGGTACTCAACTTGTAATGGCTTTTACTGAAACTCCTGAACTTCCCTCAATAACTATTTCAGAAATTATAAAATTTTTCCGTAAATTCAACTGTCATTTATTGTGCTATTTGTTAAAAATTCACTTTCTCTCCTGTTGTAGGGGAGATATGGCACAAACAGGAAAAATTTTCCTATTGTGTCCTTTAAAATAAATAAATGATATATTTTAAAAAGTTACCCACCCAATATTTCTAACATTAAGTATACACATTCATCTTTTCATCTCCAACCCCTTTTAAGGCAGTACTTCAGTCCTCTAATAATCTGTGAATTCCTGTTTTCAGTCTCTCATCGTGGAGGACAGAGCTTGGTACAATGCACATGGCATCCTAAATTGTGGATATATATACACTCCTCAAAGGGAAGCGCTTCAGAAAGGAGAAGGAAGCCCTGTGGTTTCCTTTCAAATGTCGAGTCAGGAGCAACCTCCTCCCGCCCTCTCGCCTGCCAGCCGCCCTGCCGGCCACCCCTCTGGAGTCTCTGGGGACAAGGGATGGCTGTGCACCCCCAGGGTGGGTACCTCGCACCTCGCGGTGACCCAGCGCTGAGGGATAATGTCAACGTCCGCCCTTCGTTCCAAGGTTTGCAGAGCCAGAGTCTCCAACCCTTACGTCCTCCTCACCCCACACTGCCCCTCCCATCAGGCTCAGTGCTGGAGCCCCCTTCTCCTCCCGTCCTTCTCCTCACTCCCTGCCTTCTTCCCTGTAAACCTCTTGGCTTCCCTCTTCCCCACCTCCTCTCCTTTTTCTTCCCTTCTTCTTTCCTCTCACTTCCTCCCTCCAACCCCAACAAGCATTCCCCGCCCTCCCCTCACTACCCTTTCCCTCCGTGGCGTGTGTGTGTGTGTGTGTGTGTGTGTGTGTGTGTGTGTAGTAGAAACCTGGGGAAGGAGAAGGAGAAGGTGTGTGATTGGGAGGTGCGGGAGGTGTGTGTGTGTGTGTGTGTATGTGTGTGTGTGTGTGTGTGTGTGTGTATGTAGTAGTAGCCTGGGGAAGGAGAAGGTGTGTGATTGGGAGGTGCAGGAGGTGTGTGTGTGTGTGTGTGTGTGTGTGTGTATGTAGTAGTAGTAGCCTGGGGAGGGAGAAGGTGTGTGATTGGGAGGTGCAGGAGGTGTGTGTGTGTGTGTGTATGTAGTAGTAGCCTGGGGAGGGAGAAGGTGTGTGATTGGGAGGTGCAGGAGGGGTGTGTGTGTGTGTGTGTGTGTGTAGTAGAAACCTGGGGAAGGAGAAGGAGAAGGTGTGTGATTGGGAGGTGCGGGAGGTGTGTGTGTGTGTGTGTGTGTGTGTGTGTATGTAGTAGTAGTAGCCTGGGGAGGGAGAAGGTGTGTGATTGGGAGGTGCAGGAGGGGTGTGTGTGTGTGTGTGTGTGTGTGTGTATGTAGTAGTAGTAGCCTGGGGAAGGAGAAGGTGTGTGATTGGGAGGTGCAGGAGGTGTGTGTGTGTGTGTGTGTGTGTGTGTGTGTGTGTGTGTAGTAGTAGTAGCCTGGGGAGGGAGAAGGTGTGTGATTGGGAGGTGCAGGAGGGGTGTGTGTGTGTGTGTATGTAGTAGTAGTAGCCTGGGGAAGGAGAAGGTGTGTGATTGGGAGGTGCAGGAGGGGTGTGTGTGTGTGTGTGTGTATGTAGTAGTAGTAGCCTGGGGAAGGAGAAGGTGTGTGATTGGGAGGTGCAGGAGGGGTGTGTGTGTGTGTGTGTGTGTGTGTGTGTGTTAGTAGTAGTAGTAGTAGTAGTAGTAGTAGTAGTAGTAATAGTAGTATCCTGGGGAGGGAGAAGGTGTGTGATTGGGAGGTGCAGGAGGCACTGAGGAGAGTAAGAAAGGAAAGATAATGGGAAGGGAGTGGAAGTTGAGGGGACCTTGACTTTTGCTTAAGAGGCTCTTGGTTTTTCTAGCAGCAGATTCAGGGTGATTAAACTGAGCTCAGCCCCATCTTTTTAAAATAGACCATTAAAACAGCAGAGAAGATGGTACAAAGAGGTTCCCCCACACCTAACCTGGTTTCCCTATTATGATACCTCATACATGGTACCTTTGCCACAATTAATGAATCAATGTTACTACATTATTATTAACTCGAGTACATAGTTTTTTAGATTTTCTTCAGTTTTGCCTTTGTCTTTCATCCAGGGCACCACATTACATTTAGTTTTCATGTTCTTGGGGTCACAAGCCTATTTTTTTTCTTGAAATTTGAATATGGACTAGATATTAGATGGTATTGAATTATTGTTTTGGTGGGTTTTTTTCCAAGCCTATTTTTAATGTGTATCTTAAAGGTGCTAGAGCAAGGCCTGAGTTCCTCAGGGTCAATAAATACTGAGCTACTCAAAAGAAGGACTGTTCTCTCCATCTCAACCTGCCCTCTCACTCTCTTCTAATTGGAATTTAAATTCTATTGGAGGAAGGAGAGAGACATTTACTAGTAAGTGGAATTGCAGCTTTGTCTTGTTGGCCAGTTTTGTGCCAAGCCTGAGGAGAGACAGTTTATGATTCACTCAGTCTGTGCAAAAAGTCCTATTTTCAGATGTCAAGACTACAGAGTTTGATTTACCAGATCTGTACCTTTCATGGGGCTATAGCTTTCAGTCAGTCTCTGGAAATCATTAAAGAAAAAAAAATCTATCCTTAACTCTAAAAATCATTGTTTTGCTCTTGAAGTTTTAAGTATAAAAGTGCCTTGCATATAAAAGGTTAGAATTCCTTTTACACATATTCCAAGCAATATTTAGCTAGTGGAAAGCTACTGGATATGGCTGATCCATGGAAATTTTGGCTGCCCAGGCAAGAGACTAAGTGGAACATGAAACAGAAATTCTATGAAAATATATGTTCATAGGTTTTCAATGACTAGACCCAGTATTGAAGATACTGGATTCTAGCTCTTAGTAATCTGTACATAACAGCAGTTTCCTACAACAAAAAGCTCAGTATGCCAAGTACTTGATACGAGACTCACCCATTGGTGCCGCAGGTGTAACTGTGATGAAGAGGCAGGTGAGAAGCAGGAACTGAGGCATCCTTCTGGATCAGCCACCAGACACCGACTGGAAAATCCTCTTAACTCCAGTTTTCCTCTGTCCCCTTCTTCAAAAAAAGCCTCGTGAAGAAAGATGTTTCAGTACTGGTTGGGGGTTTATCAGAGGAAAAGGATGAGTGGGATAAGGTGTCCATTGCTCTGGCCTTGACCCCAGAAAGAAACATTGCTTTACACTGTCAACAGGGTTATTTTATTGATATTTTTCTTTAGGGAAAAAATACTCACAACCCCTCATCCTCCTATTGTTTTCTCTCAAGAATTCCCTGCAATGTGGCCTTCAGTATCTTATCCAGAAGGGAATTCTAAATGAGGGACATCCCCTCACATCAGAATCTTATTTCATGATGCTGCATCCATACCACTGCGCACTAAATGAGAGTGGGATAAAGCCAAGTTGTTGGAACTGGTCATTAAGAAATTAGTTTATAGGAGCACACAGAAAAGTAGTAAGAACAGGTGTGGAATGGGGACGATAGTCTCTTAAAGCAAGCTCCTAAGTCTTTTATTATGGTCTTTGGTCTCAAAATGTCCTAAAGAGCCCCGAATGGTGTGGCTCAGCTGGCTGGGTATTGTCCCATGCACAGAAAGGTAGCTAGTTTGATTCTCAGTCAGGGCACATGCCTGGGTTGCTGGTTCAATCCCCAGTGGGGGATGAGGGGGAGACAGCAGGCAGCCGATAGATGTTTCTCTCTTTCTCTCCCTCCTCCTTCTTCTCTCTCTAAAAATCAATAAAAATATATTTTAAAACTTCATGAAGAAAAAGGTTTAATTTGTGCTTCTATCCATTCAGGCAACAATAAATACCTTATGTTTTCATAGTGCCTTTCTTCCCCAAATTTAAAATAGTTTAGTATTTTTTATTTTACTAATTTCATGCTAACATAGGGGCAGGGGCTTCGAATCTAAAACTACTCATTACTAACAATACTGGAAAGTAAGTGACCACGTTTACTAGAGCTTCACTTTTAGACAAAAGAGAGAAAACGTAAGAACCTGTATATTAACATGCCCCAGACGTGACCTTGTAATTAGATTTGAAGGTTGCCAGCTCCCTGACACTCTGCAGTGTGGATACCTGAACGTTGATTGGCACACACTGTTACGGAAGGTGATTTTTAGGGCTAGGGGAAAGTATTGTGTTAGTTGGTTTTTAAATACTATATTAAACCAGGATCTGAGGAAAACCAAAATGTTTCTCACCTGATTTAATCTTGACCAGATGCTTTGGGCTTCTATTATCCCTATACTTCTTCTCACCCGTTTCTTTTCCTAATAACCAAATTTCTAGTGACTGGGAAAGGAATATTATCATCTTTAGGAAGTAGTCCTTAAACTTGTCTTTATAATATCTTCATAATTTTTACTAAGCTAAGTGGCATTCAGATTACGGAGGCCCTTTGCTGGGTTTCAGTTCAATTAAACATTAATGCTCATGGTCAGATGCCACGCTGGTCACGGGTTTTAGACACTGAGGGTAAAAGTGGCACCTGCAAGCACAGAGTTTGCAGTCCAGCAAGGGGTTTCCATTGATCTAAGGTTGTGGGTAGGTGGTTTATCACTAATGCTAGCAGAACACAGGCAATTTGGCCATTAGCTTAAGTTGCAATGTGATGTCAGCAATGGATGGCTTTGGGGCTGAGGACTGTCTCCTTGCAGGGCAGTGCTGTTAAGTGTCAGTGCTCTTGACAGAAAAAACAACCCCTGCAGTTTCCTGTCCCCGAGAAGCCATCCAGTGCTTCACATGGTTGCAGAGGAACGGAGGACGTCTGTGTGAGATAAACCCAGATTTGCTGCCCGGATGGACTGCTGGAGTCAAGGACTTTGACCAGATAGCTGTTGGTTTTGTAAACAAGCATTCCCAGGGTGGCAGGATTCCCCCCTCCCCCCGCCGCTTATTCCTATTGTTTTTCCTTTTCAGTTGAAATACCCTTTCATTTTGACTTTTTATGATGAAAAATTTCAAATATATCGAAAAGTAAATAAGAATAAACACTTCTCTGCAATTACTAACAGTCATTCTTATTTCAGTTATACCAGAATGCATTTCTAACATATGACCTTTCCACTTTACATAATTGTAATGTCTCTAGTACAACTTCAAAAACTAGTAATAATCCCTTAATATCTAATACCCATCCCCTATTTAATTTTTCCCAAGTGTTTCAAAAATTTCTTTGTATTGCTGGTTTAAGTCAGTCAGGATTCAAACAAGAGCCATGCTAGTGTCTCTTAAGTTTTTTCCATCTATAATGGTTCCCTTCACCACACCCCCATTTGTTGAAGAAACCCCATCATTTGCCTTATAGAATGACTCACGGTCTAGATTTGGCCGACTACTTCTTGTGGTGTCTTTTAGCCTCCCTTATCTTTTTCATATTTTTCTAAAGTCTGTGCTATTATAAATTAAAAACAAAAATACGCTGGTGATACTGAAGGCATTGAAAGCATAAGGGGAATGCAAAAATAGATCAGTTAGGAGGTGGGTAAAGCAATCTGCTATCCAGGATAGAGAAGAGCTAGAATAACAGTTTGAGAGCCACCGGCATAGAAGAGGAACAGAAATTGGGGGAGCAGAGGGGATGAGATCATCCATGGAAAATGGGGTCCGGGATGGAACCTTGGACAAGCCCAACATCAGAGATGTGGGCAGAGGAAGGGGACGCTGCAAAAGAGACTGAGAGGTCGAGATTTATAGAAGGAAACCTAAGAGCAGAATCAGGGGAGCTGAGGGCATTTTGAGGAGGAGGAAGGATTACTCAGTGGATGATTCTTCTATAAAACATGAAATGAAATGGAACTTTATAGCAAGTCGTTTATATTCAGTAGGATACAATAAGATTCATCTATACATTTATCCTAAGGATATAACATTTTGGAGACAAGGAGTTTGGACATATAGGAGAGCAACGAATTAAAGGTTGTTAGCTGTGATAAAAAAGAATGACAACCCTTAACAGTTTTGGTGAAACTGAGTTCCAAAATCTAAAAGTTATACTTTTATGTGAAATCTTTCCAGATACATTGTAAAAACTCGACCTATTTGCATTTGCTCTTGTAATCATCTACTATGTGTTTACCACTGCACCCTGGCAAGAAGATGCAACAGTACATGAGACATGATCTCTTTCTTTCCATTAGCCATACTCACCACACTGGCCAGCCCTTCAGGCACTTGATTGTGTTTGATGCAGGATTTAATGGTGGTTCTGACATAGCTGCTATCTCTCGGCCTCAGTTTCCTTCTCTTTAAAGCAATGGTTTGATTAAATCAGTGGCTTGCATCAGAATCACCAGGAGGGCTTGTTACTGCTGGTCCCCCGCCTCGTTTATAATTCAGTAGGGACCAGAGAACTTGCATTTCTAACAAGGAATGCCCAGCTGCTGCTGCAGGGATCATACTCTAAGAATCCTTTTACTTTTCCAGCTCTAAAAGTCCATGATCTCTTAGCAAAACAGCATTACCTACACTACTAATGGATTTGACACTCTCCACTGTCTCCACTGAAAACCCACTAAAGCCTAACAGAATGTCATGGAATATGCAAACATTATTTTTTGAATGCAAACAAGAGCTTCACATTTTCAATCTTTTATCGTCTTACACTTTATCAACGTCCTGGGATGCCTATGTTAGGAAGGTTGCGGTAAGCTGCCAGGAGGCAGGCCTATCGATAGCTGAGGAGGTTCTTTGATATCTCATACCACACTAAATGCAGTCAGACATTTACCACATGCTTTTCCCCCCTTTAAATTTATCGGGAGTGACATTATATAAATTCCAAGTGCACAATTCTATAATACAAATGTGTACATTGCATTGTGTGCATACCACCCAGAGTCTGGTCTCCTTTCGTCTCCATATATTAGACCCTCTTTATCCTCGTCATCCTTCTTCCACCCCCCTTTCCCTCTGGTAATGACCACACTGTTGAGTCTATGAGCTTGTTTTGTTTTTTTCATTGTTGCTTTCTTTTAGGTCCCACATGAGTGAAATCATAGCTTCTTGTCCTTTTCCACATGACTTATTTCACTTAGCATGAGACTCTGAAGATCCATCCATTGAAATGACAGTATTTCATCATTTTTTTATGGCTTAGTATTCTACTGTATATATGTACCACATCTTCTTTATCCAATCATCTGTCAAAGGACATTTAGTTCTTTCCATGTCTTGGCTATTGTGAATAATGCTGCAATGAACACTGGGGTACAGATATCAAATAAGTGTTTTCAATATTGGGAGTAGATACCCAGGAGAGGGATTGCTGGATCACATGGTGACTCTATTCTTTATTTTTTTAAGAACCTCCATACTGTTTTTCATAAAGGTACCAATTTACACTCCCACCAGCAGTGTAAGAAGGTTCCCTTTTCTTCACATCCTCTCCAACACTTGTTTGTTGATTTATTGATAGCCATTCTAACAGTTGTGAAATGATATCTCACTGTGGTTTTAATTTTCTCTGATTATTAGTGACATTGAGCATCTTTCCATATGTCTATTGGCCATCTGTATATCCTCTTTGGAGAAGTGTTTATTCAGGTCCTTTGACAATTTTTAAATTTGATTGATTTTTGTTGAGTTGTATGAATTACTTATATATTTTGGATATTAGCCTCTAATTAGAAGTATCATTTATAAATATCTTCTTCCTTTTGATTGGTTGTCTTTTTGTTTGTTGATGGTTTCTCTGCAGTGCAGAAGCTTTTTAGTTTGATGTAGTTCCATTCATTTAAGTTTTGCTTTTCTTTCCTTTGCTTTTGGAGTCAAGTTCACAAAAATCCCTTTGAGACCAAAGTCCATAAATTTAGTGCCTATGTTTTCTTCTATGTATTTTATTGTTTTAGGTCTTATATTCAAGTACTTAATCCATTTTGAGTTAACTTTTGTGCATGGTGTCAGATAGCAATCTAGCTGGATTCTTTTGTATGTGGCTTTCCAATTTTTCCAACACCATTTATTGAAAAGGCTTTCCTTTCTCCATTGTATGCCTTGGCTCCTTGGTTAAAAAAAAAAAAGTAGCCTATATATGTGTGGGTTTATTTATGGACTTTTAATTATATTCTACTAGAGTCCCGGTGCACGAATTCATGCACCAGTGGAGTCCCTTGGCCTGGCTGGCGATTGGGGCTGATCGGGGCGTCTCGCCCAGTCCTGATCAGGGCTGATGGGGGCTGGTCAGCCGGGGAGGGACTGAGGAAGGGCTCCAGGGCATGTCTGGCCTGTCTTGCTCAGTTCCAATCAGCCAGACCCCAGCAGCAAGCTAACCTACTGGCTGGAGCATCTGCCCTCTGGCGGTCAGTGTGCATCATAGCAACTAGTGGAACAGTTGAACAAATGGTCAAACGGTCAGACACTTAACATATTATGCTTTTATTATATAGGGTGGTCTGCGTCTGTTTTTCTCCCAATACCATACTGTTTTGATGATTGTGGCTTTGTGGCATGATTTGAAGCCAGAGAGTGTGATATCTATGCTTTGTTCTTTGTTCTCAGGATTGCTTTGGCTCTTTAGTGGTTCAACACAAATTTGAGGATTTTTGTTCTATTTCTTTGAAAAAATGCCACTGGAATTTTGATGGAGACTGCATTCGATCTGTTTATTGCTTTTGGTAATATGGTTTTTTTAACTGTTAATTCTTCCAAACCACGAACATAGAATATCTTTCCATTTCTTTGTATCTTCTTCAATTTCTTCCAACAATGTCTTATAGTTTTCAGTGTATAGGTTATTTACTTCTTTTAAGTTTATTCCTAGGTATTTGTTTCAATTGAAAACAATTGTTTTCATTTCTTTTTCTGATATTTCATTTTAGTATATAGGAACACAACTCATTTTTGTATGTTGATTTTATATCCTGCAATTTATTGTTTCTAAGAATCTTTTAGTGGAGCCCTATAGAACCATGTCATCTGCAAACAGTGAGTTTTACTTCTTTATTCCGAATTTGGATGCCTTTTATTTTTTGTTGTTGCCTGACTGCTTTGACTAGGACTTGCAGGACTATATTGAATAATAGTGGTCAGAGTGGGCATCTTTGTCTTCTTCCTGATCTTAGAGGAAAGCTTTTTCATCATTATATGAGCCGAGGGTTTGTCATATATGGCCTTTATTATCTTGAGGTACTTTCCTTCTATGCCCACTTTGAGTGTTTTAATCATAAATAAGTGTTATATCTTGCCAAATGCTTTTTCTGAATCCACTGATAAGATCACATGATTTTAATCTTTTATTTAATATGTGCTTTTTGATATGCCTTTGATGGACGAGGCAGCATGTGGCACTTTCTTGTTTGGTGATCATTATAAATTTGATACAAACTCTTAAAATAATGAATATTTAATCTTGATTCATCTTGTACAACTTCCTGGAGTCTAGGAGACCACCTGGGCAATCTAGTGGCCTGATACTGATAGATCCTCCCTTCCCCCAACTGATGGACAGAGAATGACGTAAACTCCACCTGCAGCCCGAACATTCCTGAACACCTAACCAGGCACCTTATATGGACTGTACATTGAACCACCAATCAGCACCTGCCAAATACTCTAACCGCCGACTTCTAAGTCCCTAATTATGTGCCTTATATGAAACCACCAATCAGCGTGTGCCGAGTACCCTAAGCCCATCCCTTCCCTTTCCTCCCCTCAAAAGGCGCCTTCACCCCAGCACATGTGCTCTTTTCCATCTGGAAGATGGCCCAGCAGGGTCTTCTCCTCTAATAAAGCCTGTGTCCTGGTCTCCGGCCCTCTGTCTCATCTTTCAGATACCATTTTCCTGTTAATCAGGAGATAGTGATTGTAGTCTCTGTGCTGCCACTGGCTTTATGATGGCTGGTCAGGTCACTTAACCTTGGGTGGCACTGGAAAATGAGGAAGCTACTGACCATCTTAGTTCAGGAAAAATCAATGAAATGTCTGTTTTAAGAATATAGGTTCTAGGAACAAATCTTGATTTCAAAATAGTATTTTTATAAAAATTATTTTAGAAGTAAAAAGCTTCCCATCTAGAACCACAGGAAAACATGTTTTTTTTTGTTTTTCTTTTGTTTGGTTAAGCTTTAAAGAATGAGATGCTACAGTTCAAAAATTGAATAAGTATTTATTGTTCCAGAAGTTACATTGCTTTTTATACATATTTCATAAATGATACAGGATTTTACACATGTTCAATATTTTATTATTTATTTAAAGGACTTTTCCCCCCATCCATCCTCCCTCCCTTGCCTCCCACACATCCTGAAAGGTTTGCTCATTGCACTGTGCTGTTTCTTAATAGCCCTGTGCACAAACAGGATAAATGGTTTAAAAATAATTCACACAACTTAAAAATAAATGAAGGAAGAGGTTTTGACGGGGTGAGGGGGGGCGCTGGGGAAGGAAGTGGGGAGGGGCTGGGAAGTGGAGACATGCATCCTTTCATTCCATCATGCCAGTGGAAGGGGTGGTGGCAGGAGCAGCAGCAGCAATCCTGGCTGGCCTTCAACCTCTGCAAGGCACCTGGAGTCTGGGTTTGTCATTTAAATTTTTTCTTTTCATACACAATGATCCCAAAGGAGAAAGAAAAAGAGAAAGGAATCCCTTGCCACAATGAGGAGGGATGAATCATGTGAAAGAAAAAAGCCAATCAGCTGTGTGGCAAGCCCCATCTTCCTCTCCCTCCTGCCTCCACATCCCCACAGTAATTAAAAACAGAATATTGGACAGATGCCTTTGATTTTCAAGTGCACATGTCAACTGGAAATATGGTAGAAAATATTTGATAGAGTATAAGATTAATGCTTCTTTGTCTCAATTTAAGAAAAAATTGGGTGAAGGCAGGCCAAAAGGAGCCATAGAAATGTATGCCTATATAAAGATAAATCGCACCCTTTGTGATCCACACACTTGATTTACAACTCCTGAAGTGGTGGAGGTGGGAGGGCTCACAAACAGGGTTCAAGTGTGTGTGTCCTTCGAGACTGACAAGGCCTCCAGACCAGACAGTGGCATCTGGTGGCCTTGAATGCTGTCGCACAAGCAGATTAACAGCAATGAAATCATTCTGGTTCTGAAATGGCTACACAGACATGATTTTTAAACCTTTCATCTTTCTGATTTGGTAATACAGCTGGACACTCCCCCTCCAATTTGAGTTATGGAGGGAGAGTGGAATATCAATGGGGTAGTTAAAGGAGGGAAATCCTGCCTCCTCTCAAAGATTAATTAGTAAACAAAACAAAACAACTTCATGCAGTGTTGCCAATGATTTCTAGATACTGATCCAGAGCACTGGAATATACAGACATTTAAGAAGGTATAATCCAAAGCGTCGATCATCAAACAGTCATAAATTGGTTCCAATGATCATATGGATAAAATTAATGTAACCAACAGGGGTGGGTGGTCCAAAAGGGGGCACACGCGGGACAGATTCCTGGTTTACTTGTAGAGGCTGGGTCCAATTTAAAATAAAGGCTAATGACGGGGCTCAGACTCTGTTTGCCACCCACATATCTTGAGGATATGCTTTTCTGATATATTTATTGACTCCTATGTCAAAAATAAGAAAAGTTAAATTAAAAAAAAAAAATAGAGCTGAGTGGGGTGCTGGTGTGTTACTGTTTTGCTGACCTGCAAAGAAAATGCAAGAAACACCCCAGCATCATTTTCTTTTTCTGAATCTCTCAAATATATAACTTATCATTTCATCCAGGAACTGAGATGCTTGATTAAGACACTATAACTAAGCCCTTTGAGCTTATATTTCACAAAGCTTGATCTTCAGATTTTAACACTCCTTTCTTCCCTAACATCCTTGTTGTTTTTGTTTTTAATTAAAGGTAAAAACCCTCCACCCCAACATGGCTCCCAGCTCCCACCTGTAATGTTTTAATTAAAAAGGCAATAGTTATAAACAAGTGTTCTTTCTGCTGGGATTCAGAGGCTCTTTGCAGATCAATCTTTTTCACCAATTTGTCGGAGGGGCAGATGTACTTGTAATGGGTCTCTCAGTCTCTTAAGGTCCATTTCTGCCTAAAATAGAAACAGAAGGTGAGAAAGACTTGCTAATGAAGCTTTGAGTATTAGTGTCTCCTAAGAAAAGGAAATTGTCTTTCCTCCATCACTATGTGTCAAAGAAATCATCTCAATTACTCTCAAAATAAGAGTGCCTCAGAGACAAAGGGCAACAAAGGGGGACCATCGCCAAAGGCTGGCAGTTTCAGCTGTCAACAGAGCCTCCAGAGGGACCGGCTATCAATAGGGCAGGACTCAGGCTCAAGAATATGGGAGCACCCAATGCACCTTGTTTTGCCAGAGAGAAGCCCTTTCACGAGCCTTTGCCTGGAGCCAGAAGTTTAATTTAGCTCCTCAAAGACTTTTGTTGTGTATCCAATAGTTGTTTAAGTTTTTCAATAGCTACCGACTTTTAAAACAAGGATTTGTAGTCAATGCAGCACTTTTAAAACTCACATATGCTGGACCCTCACTCCTGAGGAGCTGGATTAATAGGTTTAGGGTGGGGCTGCAGCATCTGCATGTTTAATAGCTCCAGGGAGGATTCTGGCGCAGTCCCTCCAGCTGAGACCTACCACCCAGAGCAACAGAAGACCTGAGTCCACTTACGCCAATGCAGGAAGATGGGTTAAGCCTATTCAAAGCACAACTCCATCACCAATAAGGGACAGAGAAGGCAGAGAAGGTCCAGAGAAGAGGATGGAAGAGCTTCTGGGGATTAAAAAAAAACCCTCTAAAGTCATAAAGGACTATGGAAAATAAGATGAGGATTTATTCACCAAAATCTAATATCTCAGAGTGAGGAAGGCACACTCAGAAATCTGAAAGTGGTAATGATTATAAAAAATAAAATGTATCAATCTTTTAAAAAAATATTTTTATTGATTTCAGAGAGGAAGGGAGAGGGAGAGAGAGAGAGAGATAGCAACATCAATGATGAAAAGAATCATTGATCAGCTGTCTCCTGCACACCACCCTCTTGGGGATCGAGCCCACAACCCAGGTATGTGCCCTTGACCAGAATCGAACCTGGGACCCTTCAGTCTACAGGCCCATGCTCTATCCACTGAGCTCAACCAGCTAGGGCTATATCAATCTTTTTAAAAAGCATCTTCTAGCCCTAACCAGTTTGGCTCAGTGGATAGAGCATCAGCCTGCAGACTAAGGGGTCCCAGGTTCGATTCTGGTCAAGGGCATGTACCTTGGTTGGGGGCACATCCCCAGTAGGAGGTGTGCAGGAGTCAGCTAATCGGTGTTTCTCTCTCATCGATGTTTCTAACTCTCTATCCTTCTCCCTTCTTCTCTGTAAAAAAAAAAAAAAATATATATATATATATATATATATATATATATATATATATATATATATATTTTAAAGCATCATCTAGTTCAATAATCTCTCACCTGCTCCGGGCAAAGATTCCTAGTAATCTCTCTCTCTCTTACCTGGATTTTATTTTTGGCCCATTGCTACCACACTTTTTAGGTGAGAAACTTCTATGTCAATTATTGAAGAAAGATTTAAAAAGAGAGAAAAGTAATAAAAGACACCTCTAAAAAAATAAAATGAAAAAGTAAAAATAAGTCTAAAAAATTCAATATGCTAGTGTTAATAGGATAGCTAGGACTCACCATCTTTTCACCTGCTGTATTATAAAACTTTCTAGAGGTGTCCATGCTAAAAAAGTCACTTATATCAAACTAGAGGCCTGATGCACGAAATTCATGCAAGAGTAGGCTTTCCTTCCCCCAGCTGCTGGCACCTGCTTCCCTCTGGCACCCAGGAACTGGGCTTCCCTCCGGCTGCTGGGAGGCACCCGGAACCTGGGCTTCCCTCATAGCCCAGCTTCGTGTGGAAGGCATCCAGAAGGACGTCTGGTCTAATTAGCATATTACCTTTTTTTTTTTTTATTATAGATGAGGAATAATTTATATAGGAAGAAGGGGTTGGGTCATTCTTTCAGTTCACCCATTGAAGTACTGTGGTTATAGATAATTATTATAATAATAATGCCAGCCCTGGCCGGTTGCTCAGTGGTGTCATCCTGCGGACTGATGGGTCACAGGTTTGATTCCTGGACAAGGGTATGCACCTTGGTTGCATTCCCCAGCCTGGGGTAGGGGCAGGTGCAGGAGACAACCAATCAATGTGTCTCTCTCATGTTGATGTCTCGCTCTCTTTTTCTCTCCCCTCCTTTTGCCTCCCTTCCACTCTCTCTAGAAATAAATGGAGAAAATATCCTCAGATGAGGATTAAAAATAATAATAATAATGCCATATCAGATGGGGCTGAAATTTATTAAATTTTATTTTTGAAAACTTACCTGAGCAATTGCATCCTTGAGTTGATTATATTTCTCTAGGTCAAAACGTGACTTTTTGGCTCCTTTATGGAAAAATAGTAAGTATTGTCTGTCTCTGGCTTCTGGATAAACATACTCCTACAAAATAAAGGAGAAATTAAATTATTAGTCATTAGCATACCATCTTCACAAAGTAATCATTTATACACTGTTGATAAGATTCAACACATATGCATACATATAAAGCAGGGGGGGTGGGATGTCTGGCCAAGGCATTAGGGGTGAGTTAATTAAATATCTGGCCCTTGGCAGAAAAAAAGTATATGCTGACATGTGTTGTATTCAATATTTAATTATTTTGTAAACATCTTTATTGGGAAACACACACAGAAGAGCACACAAACTAAAAATGTGCATTACAACGAATCATCACACACTGAACATGCTAATCATTACCAGCTTAAAAAAAAAAATAGAACACTGCCAACAACCCAGAAGCTCCCTTCCTGCCCCTTCCAAATTACTAACCCTCTTTCCTCCCAAAGTAATAAATATCTTGACTTTTATGATAATTATTTTCTGGTTTTCTTTATAGCTGCTCCAGTTAAGCATACACCCCCCCGCCCCCTCCGCCCCGAACTCTATAGCTTAGTTTTACCTGTTCTTTGAATTTTGTAAAAATGAAGTCAGATAGTGTGTATATGACTACTTTCACTCAATGTTATGTTTATGAGATTCATCTTTTGTATGTAGTCTATTCCTTTCTCTTGCTATATTATATTGTATTGTATGACTACATCACAGTTTAGTTATCCATTGGACTATTGACAGACTTTTGAGTTATTTCTAGGTTTAAGCTATTATGAATAATGCTGCCAAGAACATTTCTGGACTTATCTCTTCTGTTGGGGATATACTTATGAGTAGTAATCCCAGATCATAGTTTATGCATATGTTCAAATTTAAGAAGTGATATTAAATAGATTTCTAAAATCGTTGTATTAATTATACTCCCATCAGCAGAGTATGAGAGTTTCCATCACTCTACATCCTTGTCAATGCTGGTATTATCAGTTTTTAAAATAGGAATTCTAATGTGTGAGTGCTGAAGTACTACCTCATTTTTTAAAAACAGCTTTTCTAAGATATAATTCACATACCATACAATTCACACTCATTGAAAGTATAATATTCAATGGTTTTTAGTATATTCACAAAGTTACACCACCATTACTACAATTAATTTTAGAACATTTTCATCATCCCTCAAAGAAGCCCCATACTCTCAGAGTCACTTCCTATCTTCCTCAACACCTCCAGTACTAGGCAACTACTAATCTACTTTCTAACTCTATAGATTTGCATATTCTGGACATTTCATATAAATGGAATTATTCAGTGTTTAGTCTTTTGTGTCTGGCTTTTTTCAAGGTTCATCTATTTGTGTCATGTATCAGTACTACTTCTTTTTATTGCCAAATAATATTCCATTGAGTGGATATACCACAATTCATCTATTTGTCAATTAATAGACATATGGGTTGTTTCTTCTTTTTGACTACTATGAATAAGGTTGCTATGAACATTCAAATACAAGTTTTTGTGTGCACATTATGTTTTCATTTCTCTTAGAGATATAATAGAGGCCCAATGCACGAAATTCGTGCAAGGGGCTTGGCCCTCGCAGCCCCGGCTTCGTCTGGAAGGATGCCTGGAAGGATGTCCAGTCTAATTAGAATATTACGCTTTTATTATTATAGATATGGATCCTTTGTTTGATATATGTACTGCAAATATCTCCTCCCAGTCTTTCACCCTCTTTATGGTGTGCTTTAATAACAGATGTTTTTAATTTTAACAGTCTAATTTATCATTCTTACCTTAATGGTTAGCATTTTTCATTCTACTTAAGAAATAATTTCCTTTTCCACAGTAATTGAGATATTCTTCTATATTATCTTCCAGGAGCTTTATTTATTGTGCTACTTTTCACATTAAGATCTACAATCCATCTGGAATTAATTTTGTTTACAGTGTAAGGATGGGGTCGGTTCATTTTTAATATGGATATTCAATTATCCTTTCACCATTTATCAAAAGTGACTTTCCTTTCTTTGCAGTGCCATCTTTTTAAAATCAAAAGTTCATTTATGCTGGTTTCTACATTCTCTCTTCTATTCCTTTGTACTATTTGTCTATCATTGTGCCACTATCTTAATTACTGTAGTGTTATAAGTAAAGCTATTTAGTCTTCCATATCTGATAGAACAAATCGGTTTACCTAGTTTTGCTTCAAGAGTTTCCTGGCTTTTCTTAGTCTTTACATTACCATATATATTTTAGAAGCAGCTTATTCAAATCTCTTCCTCCCACCCCCAAATCTGTTGGGATTTTGACTGGGATTGCACTGAATCAAATAGATCAGTTTGGATAGAACTGATTGACATTTCTGTAATACTTACTTTTCTAGTCTGTGAACATGCTATATTATTCCATTAAGTCTTCTTTAATTTTGTGTTTTTATTGCACAGAGGTCTTTGCACAATTTATTTCTAGGTATTTTTAAGTTGCATCTTTTATAAAGTTTCATTTTCTAACTGTTGCTGGCATATAGTTAAGCAACTGATTTATGTATATTGACCTTGTATGCAGTAACCTTATGAAACTCACTTAGGGATTCTAACCAGTTATCTATACATGTTTTTGTATTTTTTAAATGTATAAATCTATTAATAACATCAGTTTTCTTTCTTTCCAATCTTTACAGCTTTTCTTTTTCTTAACTTCTTTGCTCAGGGATTATTTGTTTGTTTCTGCCTAGAACTTGTGAACATTAACATTCTGGAGTTACCAGAATTCTAGGACTACCTCAACCTAATTTTGGGACTGAAATGACTGAAGATGAACTATAGTCTCTGAGAGAACCTACTTTAGTGATCCCTGGACACCAATTTCTATGTCTTTGATCCTTTAGATCAGGGGTGGGGAACCTTTATTCTGACAAGGGCCATTTGGATATTTATAACATCATTTGCAGGCCATACAAAATAATCAACTTAAAAATTAGCCAGCTATATTTGGTCAAACATTTAATTAACTCACTCCCAATGCCTTGGAGGACCAGACCGAATGATTTCTCGGGCCTTATATGGCCTGTGGACCGGATGTTCCCACCCTGCTTTAAATGATCAAAGATGGCTCAGCTTCTTGGCCTCTCAGCGTTTCCATCCTTAATTAATGTAAATCTCCAGAGGAATAAGCATGCTTGTATCAGGTTCACTTTCCTGGCACTCTGCTTCTTCAGGTCCTTGCCTGGTAATTGCTTCTATCTTTTTGGCTCTCCAGTGTCCACAGTCAGATGCGTTTTACATTTTGTCTGGTTATTTTAATTGTTCCTAATGGGAGTATTGGTCTGATTACCTAGTATGCCATACTAGAAGTAGAAGTAAATATTCAATTATTGATGATGACAGATAATGGATGAATACTAACTGAAGGGATAATTGTTGGATTAAAAACTTAAGGGAAAGCCCTTTAATTTCATCTAAATTGCAGTTACTAGGTTACTTACCTATCTTTGCTTAGAATGTAAAAACATACACAAACTTAAATTTATTCAAATTCATTCTATGCTCCCTCTTTTGGGCAACAAGCATTTACTAAGCAACTATGTACTAGACTCTATTCTAGAAATTTGATGATTTGACAATCAGTGAGAAGAGATGCAGACAGCATGGGAAGAAATTCAGGAGAGGAAGATGACTGATAACACAGGGGACACAACAATAAACCAGAGTAAGATACTAGAAGTAGGGGTGGAGGGTGGGGCTACAAACAGGTAGAGGAGCTAGTCCTGAACAGGAAAATGCTACCTCTTATTTGAGCTCGAAGGAAATAGGGTGACAGTAGGTACAAATATTGTTAAACATACAAATTTAGAAATTAGAAAGCTTATATCTGTTATCAGAATTTCCTGTAAGTAGGAGGCCAGGTTAAGGTTGGCATGGGGAGCTTAATGTAAAGTCTTAGAATAAATACTGTGGGAGTATCGGGGGAGGAACTCTAAGCAGTGGTCTATTGCACACTATTACATGATTTTTCTCTGGCCATGTGCAGTAGCCTAGATATAGGATAAATGGCTAAGATTAGGAATTTATAGAGTACCTATGGTGGAAAGACAATGGGGTAAGGATTGTAAAATACTAAGAAGAGAAGGGCAATATGATCTAAGTTTTACAGAGAAGAAAGCCACACATGAGGAAGATGATAGTAAAAAGTTAAGAGAGAGAGCTATCAGAAGCCTAAAGATCTGGATGAAGTCAAAGGAGAAAGTGAGTGAACTAAAGGGCTAGAAAGAAAATAAACTGTGGTCAGAAGTTGGTATGCGAGTAGGGCAGTTCAAGGAAAGAAGGTCCTAAACAAACATTGAAGTGGTTTGCTGGAGTAGAATATAAATGACTGTTGCTGAAATAGAGATGACACAGGGTATTAAAAGTTAATACTTTTTTTTCATTATTGTCCCCCTAAGTAGCCTTTTCAGGTATTTTCCCCTGATTACCCTCATTCCCAAAAAGACTTAAAACACAAATACAGTGTATATTTGTTGATATATTATAAACATCTAAGATGTTTTACTCCTCAAGAACCAATTTTCTTCCCCTTGGAGGCAATATCCCCTTTGATGAAAATGCATGGGCACCCTGGCTGGGTAGCTCAGTTGGTTAGAGTGTTGTCCTGACAAGCTAAGATTGTGGATTCAATTCCCAGTTAAGGCATATACAAGAATCAAACAATGACTGCATAAATAAGTGGAACAACGAAATGATGTCTCTCTCTCCTTCCCCTTTCCCTCTCCCTTTCTCTTCAAAATAAAAGAAAGAAAGAAAATGCATGGACTAGGGTGTTAGATGGGCAGTCTACACGCATGCTGAAGTAGCTCAGAATGGCAATTCTTATGCGCAGGCTTCTTTTTTCCACAACAGAAATGGAGACTCAGGCTTCACTGAAATATTAGTCAGTAAAATTCAATATTCCACTTGATTTTATGAATTAAAGGAGCTTATCATCTTATAAAGATTCTTTGGAACTTAATATACTATTGGAATAGATTTAGGTTGCTAACAAATGCAGCATCTCATTGTAAAAAGAGTTTAGAAGAATTTAAATGATGTTGAACAAGTATTTTGCTTCATGGATGTTAATTATGAATATGGATATTTAACGTGAGAATCTATATTTTATTTGGTCAAGGTTTTTTAGTCACAAATGACAAGATTATTTACTACTGCTATTTTGCAATTTGTCACTTGGGGGCAGCAAAAATGCTTTGGAATCACAGAAGTATAGCATTTAACTAATAGGACAAAAAGGCTATTAAAGATATAAGACACAGTGGTAGGCAATAAAAATTGAAAAAACTAAATGTCAAGCCTCAAAAGATATCATAGTCTAGTAGAGGGGAAAAGACATTGTACATGAATAATTATAATACAAGATAGCACAGGATGAGTGAAACGAGAGGTACAATGTGCTTATAGGAATTCCGAAGAATTTGAAGTTGGATGTAGATCAAAGGTTCATGAAAGATAGGCAGTTAAGTACATCTTGAAATATGACAGGTAGAGATCAACAGGGAGAACGTTTTTAGTTGTTAGAATGTGTGAAGTAAGGAATGAGGGGTTAAACAACCTGGGGCATTTGTGGGGAAATAAAGAATATAATTTGATTTTTTTAGGACATAGTAGATACACAGTGGGGTTGATAGACATTTGGAAAAGACAGAAAGCAACAGCAAAGACAATAGCAGGCTAAGGGGTCTGGACTTCAATCAATAAATACATAAAAAGAACCCATGGAAGGGGTATCTAAGGGGGAGAGAGAGAGAAGAGGGAAGATGGGTGAGAGGGAAAGACCCATATATAGACAGATAGACATATGTGAGCCCTGTCCAGAGCTGTGATTAAATACATTTTTCTGGCTGTTAAGTTCTGTTCAAGAGTGAGTAGTATGAGCCAGACATGGAACTAGGTGCTGGAGACTGAGCAAACAATGGCATATATGAACGGTTTACCATCTCTCTTCTCTACTAGACAAGTTTAGGAGAAGGCTAAATAATAGGCTTTCATTTTCCCACACATAAACAGGCCCATGACCACTGGTCTAATAACAGAAGAAAAATGCCTATAGTCTATAACAGCCATTAAAAATATAAGATAAACAATTCTTTGCTTTCTTCTGTTTCCCAAGGAAATAGAAATATGTCTCAGCTATTTCAAATGTTTCTTTTTTATTAAGGGAGGTTGGATCTGTGGTGGTATCACATATATAATAAGTGATAATAAATCCCTCATACTTCCTAAAGTGACACTATGAATTTCCAAGTTACTAAAAAAATATCACTGGCAACAAAAATTAGTTCTAGCTACTGATATTTACTTAAGGAGTGACAATTAGCTATTTATTAAGGAGACAGTGTTACTAATAATTAATGGACTATTTCATTGGCTTCATAAGAAAATAAAGTATTGCAGGTTGAATTTGAAGTAAGTATAGTTATTTAGTGAGAGAAAATATGAAATGAGCTTCTGTTATTTCAAAGAAAAAAATTCCACCAATTCAAACAGTGTCTTTAATAGCTACTGATATGTAATAAATGAGCCTTGGTTGATAAAGAATAGACCAAGAGTATAAAATGATTAGATATCTAACTTTGCCTCTCTTCCATGAAGTAAAAACAGTAACAAAAACCCCCACATATTCACTTAACATACTGAGAAGTAGCCCAGAGTTTAGCTTAACTATTTAAAAATATTTTTTTTGGTATTGATTTCAGAGAGGGAAAAAGAGATAGAAACATCAATAATGAGAATCATCGACTGACTACCTCCTGCACGCCCCATACTGGGGATTGAGCCTGAAACCTGGGCATCTGCCCTGACTGGGAATCAAACCGGGAATTGAACTGTCATAGGTCGACATTCAACCACTGAGCCATGCCGGCTGGGCTATTCAATTATTTGTTTAGGTATCACCAATTCTCCATTGCAAGAATTCAACAAAAACCAAAAGCTTGGGACTACTCCATCTGACCGTTAAATTAATTACACAGTACATAAAAAGCCAACCAACTTAGCTGAACAAGTTATCCTATCACTGGCCACTCTTCTCACCTGCCCTCTTATTCTATAACTTACTGTAATATATTTTTCTGAATTTAATGTTTTATATGGCTCTCTTTATAGTCTGTGAGCTTCATGAGGGCAGAAGCCATATCTTTTATCTATCTCTTTAGCATCTAAAATAGTGCCTGATGCCCAGCTGATGTGGCTCAGTGGTTGAGCATTGACTCATGAACCAAGAGGTTCAATTCCTGTCAGGGCACATGCCTGGGTTATGGACTCAATTCCCAGTAGGGGTATGCAGAAGGCAGCCAATCAATGACGTTTCTATCTCTCTATCCTTCCCTCCCCACCCCCCCTAAAAATATATATATATATTTTTTTTTAGAGGCCCGGCACACGAATTCGTGCACAGGTGGGGTCCAGCCAGCCTGCCCAGATCGGGGCCAATCAGGGATGATTGGGGCCAGCTGGCTGGGGGGAGGGGACACAGGAGGTTGGCCAGCTGGTGCATGTCACAGTGACTGGTTGTTCCTGTCGTTCTGGTTATTCTAGTCGCTTGGCTTTTATATAGAGAGAATAGAGGCACGGTGTACAGATTCATGCACCGGTGGGGTCCCTCGGCCTGGCTTGCAGGGATTGGGGCAAAACCGGCTCTTCAACATCCCCTGAGGGGTCCTGGATTGTGAGAAGACACAGGCCAGGATGAGGGACCCCACCGGTGCATGATTGGGGCCGGGAAGGGATCGCAGGGAGGGATCGCAGGGAGGGCTCCAGGGCATGTCCAGCCACCTCTCCCAGTCCTGATCTGCCTGACCCCAGCAACAAGCTAACCTACCGGTCAGAGTGTCTGCCCCCCCCGCCCCCGGTGGTCAGTGCACGTCATAGCGACTGGTCGAATGGTCAGACACTTAGCATATTAGGCTTTTATTATATAGGATGTATACATATATTTAAAAAAAACTTTAAAAAACAAAATAGTGCCTGATACATAACTGGCATGCATGCACACCTGTGTGTGTGTGTGTGTGTGTGTGTGTGTAAAGGATAAATGAGTACTTAAATGGAATGGGCCTTAGAGAGAATATGAGAGCCCAGCTGGTATGGCTCAGTAGTTGAGTGCTGACCTATGAACCAAGAGGTCATGGTTCAATTCCTGTCAGGGCACATGTCTGGGTTGTGGGCTCAGTCTCTAGTAGGGGGTGTGCAGAAGGCAGCTGATCAATGATTCTCATCATTGATGTTTCTCTCTCTCCCTCCTCCCTTCCTCTCTGAAATCAATGAAAACATACTTAAAAACAAAAACAAAACAAATAAAAGAGAAAGAATATGAGAGAAAAGAGAACTACCTTGACAACCAAAACTTCATTACTATCTCATAAAAAGTTACTTGAAGAAGAATTCTTACCTGGCGTGTTATTACAAAATATGCATACATTGCCATGGCACTTCCATAAGTGATGAAATAGGTGACAGGCTCCATAATGTCCCAGGAGTATTCCCACCAGGTAAGCCGGGCCAAAATGCCAAACTGTGTGGCCATGTAAGCAAGTCCACCCCATAGCACCAAAGTGGTCCTCTTCTCAGCTTTTCTGCTGATCTCAATTCGTACCTATGGGGCACACATGATTGATCAATCGTAAAGCACTCTGACATAGAATCAATATAAAACTCTTATTTAAACTGTTCTAGGTTCACTAAAGAAACAGGACTCATAATCAAGATATAAGTTAGTCTCAGTTCTACTAAATATAGTTTGTCTTCCTAAATAGTACCTACAGTTCTCACTGAATAAGATATTTAAAAGGAGTAATATTTATTTAGGACACTGTGTTTCATGTTTCATCCTAGAAGTGGCTGAAAATATGGTGAACTACAGGAGTGAGTAAGTTAGTTTCAACAGTTCTTCATCCAACTACAAGATTATTTTCTTTGGAAATGAAAGCATGCAAATGTTCTCTCACTGTTCATATAAAATTTAATCTATTGTCAGTTTTTACTCAAAGGGTTTACTAGGGAGGGAGTAGACCAGCACAGTGAGTCAGAGCATGGATTCTGGATTCAGAACAGAAGAGTTTAAGCCCTCATTGCAAATCACCATTAACTTCAGTATTGAGTTGCTCTGAGGATTAACAGAATACAGGTAAAATACCTGGTAAATATAGTAAATATACAGTATAGGATGATAATTACTTTATTATAGTTGACACATTAAAAATGCTTTACGTTTTGAAAATACCAAATTTAAAACTCGTTCCTCTTGACAACAGTTCCTTAAATTTAGTTTATCACAACTTTCTTGTTTTTAATCTTTATTGTTGAAAATATTCACATATGTTCCTCCTTTTCCCCCATTAACCCCTATATCACAGCTTTCTAGTGGTCTTAAGTTTAATGAGAACAACCTTGAGATATGTGTTGATTATTTTTAAAGAAATCAGAAAAAGCACAATATAAAGAGTATTTGTTCCCTTTGTTAATCTCTTATAGTCTAATTTCTTAAAATGAAAATACTTGCATAATCAAAAAATAAGAATGACACATGTCATTCTAGAATACTCAGAAAAGTGTAAAAAATCAATTATAATCCTACTACTCTATTGGCATATCTTTCTCTACATATGTATGTATTTAAGATATATACATATGTATAACAATGAGCATAATACATTTAAAACTTGTATCACAGTATGTACTAATATGCTTACTTTTATAATTTCCTTTCCATAAAATATATGAATAGTTTTCTATAGCATATTAGGTCTACACAATCATGTTAAACAGCTGTATAATATTTGATATAATTCTTAACTTGATTAAAATCATTACCCACTATCCTCAGAACCTTTCTTGATCAGCAGTTATTCCAAACTTTGTTGTAAAGGCGGTAAATCTGCGTAAGGGCAGACATTCAGACCTCAAAGCTTTAAGTCCATTATCAAGGCTCCAAACTATTTCTTTTTAAGTCTTTTCTTAGCTTTGATTGGAACTTTTTTATGGTTCAGTCCCAAAAACTAGTGGACTAATTTGATTGACACAGCTCAGTTACATAAAAAAGCAAGTTTAAAATGGAGGTAAATATGCTCTGAAAAAAATATCAGTGAAAAGTCTGAGGTTTGAATTTGTACCTTTTCCAGGGGTGCCAGTTGCTCTTTGAGATCCTCTAATCTTTCGATAAGCTCCCTCTCCTTGCTGAGCTGGTGCTGCTCGATGCACAGTGTAGTGTATAGCTGCTGGACTAGTGTTTTTACATCGTTCAGCGTTGCTGCATTTTCATGGCTTAAGAGGTCTGAAAGGAAAAGGTTACTTTTTAAAAAATGTATGCCTTAAGTGAAGAGTTGCTATTCTTGGGGCTATTAGACAATAAGAACAAAGCAGATTCATCCACAATAGGGATCTCACTTTCAGTGTGAAACTGAAGGAAAGTAATATTTCTTTTTTAAAAAAGGAGGTATCTACAAATCATAGAAAGTATATTCATATTTGGGCAACTTGAAAATTTTGAAACCAACATTCACCATTATATTTTTAGATGTTTAAATGCTGCATATGAGGCTATAAATAATAACCTTCATTAGATAAAAATTAAAAAATGAAGACAGTATGTTAAAAACAAGAAGAGAGGTTTAGAATCAATCTTATTATCATGCTTATTAAAATGCTGATTTATAATTTATCTATGGCCTTACCATTTTAATTGATGATTTTTCCCCCTTAAGTACTATTTGAAGAAAAGCTAAAGTATTTCAAATTTGCATATACACAGGTATAAATAAAAATATCATTATTCTAATAATCTTAGTTCCCATACATCTTCCCCCTAGCACACAACTTTTATTTATTTCTGTTGGGAAAAGACACAGAATAGCTGTATGGACCTCAATATCATGCTCTAAAGGACATGAAGTTATAATGATTGAAAGGGTAAAAGATTAAATTCTTTGATTCATTATCCTCTTCTGTGAGTAGGATGTGTTTCCAGAAATCTAAAAATTATCTTGTGAGAACTTAATAAAAAATCCAGCTGATTTCAGCTGCCATTTATTAAAGCACTACAAATAAAGCTTTTGTTTTAGAATATTAGCCTTATTGTGACATTTTCTTAAGTTCAGCCCTTTTCTAAATAAAAATAAACTACAATCAGAATTAACTATATAGTTAAAAAAAGAATTTTTATTAAATTCATCGGGGTGATACTGGTTCATAGAATCATATAAGTTCCAAGTATTCATTTCTGTGATACATGGTCTATATATAGCATTGTGTGCCCACCACCAAAAGTCAAATAATCTTCCGTCACCATATATTTGGCCCCTTTACCCTTTACTACCTCTCCATCCCCTTCTCTCTGGTAACTACCATACTGTTATCTGTGAAATATTCTTCAAAAACATCCTTTAGTACAGTTAACACAGAAAGTCAACCAATAAAAATTCAAATAAGGGTAGCAAATCGGATTAGAGAAGAGCTGATATAGTAAAATGGGATGAGCATAGAGTCTTGCACACTTTGAACTCCAGAAGTCATCTATGTCAACAGGGTCTTCTTTGCACTAAAGTTGCAGCTCACATTTGCATACAGCTTTGCAGTTTCCAGTTACCAGAAGAGGAGACTGCACTCTAGAAAGCAGTAACTTGTCTAGAATTTCACAGTGAGGTGGCAGCATCCCTCGGGATTTCTCTATCAGCCCTCTTTTGCTAATCCTTATCCTAACGGTTGGATGTACCTAAATTTCCAGGTACTTTGGCAAGCTTTGATTTGTCCATCTGTGTCATTGCTTAAAAATTGGTGACTATTCTCCCATCTTCCAAGCTCCCATTTCAGACTACTATTTCTTCAGCTTCATACAATTAACTGTACAAGGTTTCATTCCTATACTAAGTCTTTTATTCCATAATATTCATGTGGTTGCTTCCCCAATTGAACCCCAATTGATACAAACATCATGCATTATATGCTACTATTTACATAAAAAGGGGGAAAAGATTATGCATTTATATTTTCTTACAGGTGCACTGACTATCTCGGGTAGGAAACAAAATGAACTAAGAACGATGCTTGCAGGTATAGAGAAGGAAAGGGTGACACTGGAACAGGGATGAGAAAACTTTTCCCATACATCCTTGTCTTTGGGAGCTGAACTTGTGAACGTGTTATCTAGTCAAGACAAATTAAAAAAATTAATGTGCAACCACAGTATCTTCTAATAGGAATGAAAAGACTATAAAATAATAATTCATAGAAAATCAATTTCATAGACGTTCAATTCTAGACCGGGCTGAAAACTGAGTTATCTTTCAGGTAGGCATCAGTAAAGGCCTGCTAAACTCAAGGGACTAGGCTTTGTTTTGACAGGAAGAATATGGCTCCAAGTGTTATCCTGGTGAAGGAAAACAACCATCTCAAAAAATTGACGCCCTAAAATCTGCCTACATAACTGGAGATGAAATTACAGAAAAAGGGAAGATAAATCTAATAGTTTAACAACAACACTTTGGGGGGATTAGTGTATGCTTCACTAAAAATGCAACCAGATGCTTATTAATGTTTCTGCACATGCCATCAGTGCCAGGAAAAGTAAGGTACAGAAAGGCAGGGAGATGTGCTAATATGATGGAGACTGAAAAGTCTTTTCAGCTGCTAGAATGGTTTGAGAAGGACTTCAGCTACTTGAGTCTCTTATAAGGCTTTTGTTATTGTTGGTATTTGGTTTGCCTGTACAACCTTTTCTCTCAAATTATTTATATCATTCAGATAGAAGTAAGGTCTCCAATATCCTCTGGATGGATGAATGGAGAAAAGGACTCAGTGATGCTAATTAATTGATTCTCCTCAGCACACAAACTTTCAACCACTAGTAATATAGGGGATATTTTCTTCTTCCCCAAGACTAAGAGGAAGATAGGTAATTACTACTTCAACATGGACTGGGATAATAGACTTTTAATGCTCCCTTTCCATATTCTTCCCTCCATTCTAGATTTGATTAGGTTATAAGATAATCTAATTGCTAAAATAGTTGCTCCTCTCATCTTGCAGTGGTCAGAGGGGAATCTAGCCATATACACCTACAGTAAGCAAAAAAACGCAATGGAGGCCAAAACTAGCCTTACTGCTTTGACCTGCCCCTTGTTCCATTTCAGTTTTTTCCTGCCTCATCCCTCCAATTTTGGGGTTACGTATAAGATTTGTATATACTTAAGGATCTATAATACCCAAGGACTGCCAATCCCACAAAAAAACATTAAATGTGGCTATATTAGATCCTATATGAATGAGCCTCTATCCTCAATGACTGTTGGAAGTGTGTGAAGATCAGGTTTACTGGCACACAACATTCCTAGGGCATTGTTGGTTCTAAAGTGCTATCCATAGCAGGAAAAAGAAAAATAGGAGAGCCATGTGAAAGCTAAAGGGGTAACAAATGAGTAAAAACAAAAATGTGTCAAAACTTTAAAAACTGTCCTGGAAATGTTTTTCTTCATTAACTATTTAATTTTTATTAGATGAAGCGGATTTGTTTCTCCTCATTATCTGACACCCAAAACCTAGTGCCTTTATTTTCTTTTCACTAAAAAGAGGTATATAGTGTGGGGAAGAGAAATATGTGTCCTCATCTGGATGACTGGCATCCCTCTCGAGCACAGAAAGCCAACCTGCTCTCTTTCTCGATGCAACTGAAAAACTGTCGTGACTCGGATGCCAGCAATATCTTCCTTGGTGAGAGGAAGATAATACATTGGCGACATTTTTCTTTATCAAATACATTTTTCTTTATCAAAAGAAAAAAAGATTTTCTATACTATGTTTTAAAAGGTGGGGGAAACAAAATGTTTATGGACTTAAAACAATATTGTTTGAGCTTCTGTGAGAAAGGTTATCTAATGGCATAATCATTCATTGGCTAATTAACAGAGCTGAGAGAGCTTTCATGTGTGAATTTAAATATTAAGGTCTTTTAAAATAGACTTTGACCCTTGCAATATTTATAGTACAATTGACTTGTAGGGAAGCTGGGTAGATTATTCCACAATTCTGAGATATAGATAAAGTAGAACTGTTAGGCTGCCAAATTGATTATCAGGGAATCAAATATAATTTTTTCCCTATTCAATTTCTAATTTTCCTTTCCTTATTCAACTTGGGAATGACCCAACTTTAAAAACTAAAACATTCATTTCTGTTTTAAAAACCTAGTATTAGACAAGATGTTTGAAATTATTCATTGACTGAAATACCTTGTTTTTTAAAAATCCTCACCAGAGGATATTTTTTTCTTAGAGAGAGTGGAAGGGAGGGAGCGGGGCGGGGCGGGGGAGGGGTTTGAGGTGAGAGAGAGAGAGAAAGAGAGAGAGAGAGAGAGGAGGGGAGAGAGAGAGAGAGAAACATCGAGGTGAGGGACATATTGACTATTTGCCTTCTGCAAGCCTGCCCAGGGCTGAGGATCAAACGGCAACTGAGATACTTGCCCTGGACCAGGAATTGAACCTGCAATCCTTCCATCTGCAGGCCAATACTCTAACCACTGAGAAAAACTAGCCAGGGAAAAATAGCTGTAGTGTTGTTGTTTTTTAATATTTTTTAAAAAATTGATTTTAGAGAGGAAGGGAAAGGGAGAAAGAGAAACATTAAGGATGAGAGAGAAGCATTGATCAGCTGCCTTCTGCACACCCCCTACTGGGGATCGAACCCACAAACTGAGCATGTGCCCTGACCGAAAATTGAACTACGGCCTCCTGGTTCATAGGTTGACACTCAACTGCTGAGCCACATTGGCTGGGCAAACCTCTAGTTTTTGACAATATATGGAGCTCATATCTTAACTTTCCTCATTGTTAAACTTTATATAGGAATACATTAATCAACTTAAAAAGTTTACTAATACAGTAGGTTCTCGGGTTACATTGGGGATCTGTTCCTATGGCACGATGTAATGCGATTTTCGCCATAAATTGGACCCACCTACATAAGCACCTACGTCACTCACATGGAGCACATACACAGCAGTAATGAAGTGAAACAGTAAAAAAAAATTAAAAGATAACAATTCTTGACCTTTACTTGTGGTAAATAAATAATAAAAAACATAAAGCACCTATGTACATATATCGAAATGACGGAACTTTTTTTTATAAATAAATGGGAGATGGCAATGTAACCATGAAATGATGTACGTCAAGTCCGACGTAACCCGAGGACTGTCTGTACAATAGAAACTCTAAATAGAATGAACTCTTTAATTCACATACACACACAAAATAAGAAAGTATAATGCCCTCTAGGTCCATTGTGTCAGAAATGGCAGGATTTCCTTCCTTCTCATGGCTAAATGTATATTCCACATGATGTGTATACCACATGTTCTTTATCCATTCAGCCATACATGGACACTTAGGTTGTTTCATATCTTGGCTATTGTGAATAATGCTGTAGTGAACATGGGAGTGCAGATGTCTCTTTGAGATCCTGACTTCATTTCCCCCCAAAAGTGGGATTGCTGGATCATGAGGTAGTTCTATGTTGATCAAAGGGTACTAAGAAGGCTAAGCCCTATTTTGCAAAACTACTGTTTGAAATTCTCTGCTATTTTTTAGACAGCCCCTTATTCTGAAAAAATAACTTTGTTTTCCAGCCTGCTTGAATAATAAGGAAGATAAACTTAGCTGTCTGATCTTGTAGGCCAGAGACTATATACGCCCATACTCTCATGCCATGCCAGATGTTTTTTTTTTTTTTAATAAATCTTTATTGTTCAGATTATTACAGGTGTTCCTCTATTTTTTCCCCCATAGCTCCCCTCCACCTGATTCCCCACCCCACCCCATGCCCTTACCCCCGCCACTGTCTTCATCCATAGGAGTAAGATTTTTGTCCAAGCTCTTCCCGCACCCCTCACACCTGCTTCCCCTGAGAATCGTCAGTTCACTCCCTTTCTATGTCCCTGATTCTATTATATTCACCAGTCCATTCTGTTCTTCAGATTTTTTATTCACTTGATTTTTAGATTCACTTGTTGGTAGGTATGTATTTGATGTCATTTTGTTGTTCATAATTTTTATCTTTACCTTTTTCTTCTTCTTCCTCTCCTTAAAGAATACCCTTCAGCATTTCATGTAATCCTGGTTTGGTGGTGATGAACTCCTTTAGCTTTTTCTTGTCTGTGAAGCTCTTTATCTGACCTTCAACTCTGAATGGTAGCTTTGCTGGGTAGAGTAATCTTGGTTGTAGGTTCTTGCTGTTCATCACTTTGAATATTTCTTGCCACTCCCTTCTGGCCTGCATAGTTTCTGTTGAGAAATCAGCTGACAGTCGTATGGGTACTCCCTTGTAGGTAATTAACTGTTTTTCTCTTGCTGCTTTTAATATTCTCTCTTTGTCTTTTGCCCTTGGCATTTTAATTATGATGTGTCTTGGTGTGGTCCTCTTTGGATTCCTCTTGTATGGGGTTCTGTGCGCTTCCTGGACTTGTACATCTATTTCTTTCACCAGGCAGGGAAAATTTTCTGTCATTATTTCTTCTAATAGGTTTTCAATATTTTGCTCTCTCCCTTCTTCTGGCACCCCAAAAATTCGGATGTTGGTTCGCTTAAAGTTGTCCCAGAGGCTCCTTACACTATCTTCATATTTTTGGATTCTTTTTTCTTTTTGTTTTTCTGGTTGGATGTTTTTTGTTTCCACATATTTCAGATCTTTGGTTTGATTCTTGGGGTACGTTGATCTACAGTTGAGTTTCTGTATATTCTTTATTTCAGACAGTGTATGCTTCATTTCTGACTGATCCTTTTCCATTTTTTTGGCATTCTCATTAAGCTCCTTGAAGGTCTCATCAAGTTTCTCAGCAGTTTTAAGAAGATTCTTGAGTAACCTTATAAATGTGGTTCTGAACTCTATGTCATCCAGTAGTTTGCTTTCCTCCGTTTCTTTCATTCGTGACATGTTTCTTTGTCTCCTCATTTTGGCTGCTTCCCTGTGTTGATGGAGTAGCTTTGTGTGGTAGGTGACCTATAGGGGGCAGTAGCTCAGCCTCCCCAATCACCAGATGTGGACACTCTTGGTACACCCCTTTGTGGGCTGAGTGCAAACACTTGGTACAGTTAAAGCCTTAAGTGCTGTTGGTATACTGGGAGGAATTGACCTCCAGGCCAATTAGCTGTGAGCACTCACTGTGTCTATAATGGAAGAACTGCTGCGCTGAAGACACACTTAGGGGCAGGACTTGTTTCAGTGGGGCTTTGGTGCTCACTGAGTCTGCCTTTGAATGTGTCACTTATGGATGTGAGGAGTTGAAATCTGGTGTCTCACTCTGACCACTAGGTACACTGGCTTCTGGATCTCCAATGGGGTGCAGGTCAGCTACTGTCTGAGGCCATCCAGCAGGAGCTACAGTGAGAGCTACAGTTTTCTCCTCTTTGCTTGGGGTTTGGAGGTTTTGGAGCTGTCTGACCCAGGCTGCAAGTTTGCTAGGTTAAGCTGCGATAGGGCGGGGCTTTCTTCTGCTAACGCTGCTGCTTGGAGCTTGGATGGGTTTGTAGGTTGTGCAGGGCGGGGTCTCAGGGTGTCACTAGGCTAGGGCGTGGCAAACAGCAATGGCTGCTAGTAAGCTGGCTCTGTGTCCCCACTGTGTCCTGGAATCCTGTGCCCCAGTGCCGTAAACAATTATTCCTGCGCGCAGCTCTGCTAGCAAGCCACTCTCACTGGCAGACAGTCCAGCTTCTCCCCGTAGGAGTTTGGGTCCCCTGCGTCTCCCCAGAAACTGGATTTCAGAGTAATCGGGGGCTTGTCTCCCTTTGGGTTGAAAAAAGCAACACCCACCGCCAGCCCGGATCACGTGCCTCCGTACCTCAGCTTTTCAGCGCTCGTGCACGTCTCGATGCTCTTTTCTCTTTCCTTCTAGTTGTAGAACTTCCACTCAGCCAGCTTTCCCGTGGTTCTGGGTGATAGACGTTTTGTCTTTTAGTTGAATTTTTGAAATTGTTGCGCGAGGCAGCAGTTTAGGTGTTTACCTATGCCGCCATCTTGGATTCTCCCCAGATGGGTTTTTTAATTGGATAGAACTGTGTTGTTTTCAAGGCCACAGCTTCCAGCGAGATAACCACTAAGCACACATAGGGCTGGCTCTTTAATAAAAATAAAAATTCTGCTTGTTTGCTCTGCTTAGAATTTGAATTCATTTTTCTCTAAGCCCACTGGTGTACTGTATATTAAAGTGTGACTCCAAACTCTCTAAGCATTGCTTGATTTTTTTTCCAGTTTTCTGCAACAATACCAAGCTTCCGATTACATGATGAGTAAGTTCTGAGGATCTAATGTACAACATGGTGATTATAGTTAACAAAACTGTAATGCAAGCATGTCAAACTCGTGGTCCATGGGCCACATGCGGCCCACAATGAATATTTTTGCAGCCCAGCCAATATAACAGTATGAGATTTAATAAAATCTCATAACTTAATTTTTACGATATCCTGTTATATGCAATCATTAATAATGAACTACAACATTCACTAATTACTGATTACTATAATCGTGTTGCATTCATTTCCCTTACACACCTTATGCACAGGCACACCATTTCTCTCCACTAATACTAGCAGCGAATATTTTAACAGCCGATTGCCATATCATTAGTCTTGTACTGACTTGTTTGGTGTGCACAACAGGAAATATTTTGCTTTCGGAGAACAAGAAAAATAGGTTTATTTGTGTTATGCTTATTAATTTGTGCAGTTATTCAGTGTCTGGTAAGTTAATGTTCAAGAAAAAATATTAATTTTTATTAAAATGTTCTATTATTTTATGTTAACGATTACTCATTTATTTCAGCCCTTTGTATTCAGCATGTCTCTATAGAAATAAACCTATGTTTCTATGTAAATTGAAGCTTTTGTTTTTTTACAGCGACATAAACTTACACCTTGTTTATTTGGCCCATGTTAGTCTTTGAGTTTGACATGCTTGCTGTAATGTATACTTGAAAGTTACTAAGAGAATAAATCTTAAATATTCTTACCACAGAAAAAGAAATGATAATTATGCTAGGTAATGGAGGCACTAACTCAGTGGTCGGCAAACTCATTAGTCAACAGAGCCAAATATCAACAGTACAACGATTGAAATTTCTTTTCAGAGCCAAATTTTTTAAACTTGAACTTCTTCTAACGCCACTACTTCAAAATAGACTCGCCCAGGCCGTGGTATTTTATGGAAGAGCCACACTCAAGGGGCCAAAGAGCTGCATGTGGCTCGTGAGTCGTGGTTTGCCAACCACTGTGCAACTAATCCCATTATGATCTTTTCACAGTATAGAAGTGTATCAATCCATTACATTGCACACCTTAAACTCACACAATGTTGTATGTCAATTATATGTTAATAAAGCTTGGGGGAAAAGGAACAAATTTAAATAGCACAACAAAAACTGAATAAAATAAACCTGTATTTCTGTTATTTTAAAGATAATTTTTAGTACAAGAATCAGGGAATAAAGAAGAAAAACATATAAGTATAGCTAATATATAGCTAACAATCCCTGGTCTACATGTTCACTTATTCCACATTACTAAAATCTGACTCAGAAACACCTTAATATTTTAAAGAATACTTTCCCATCCTTACTATACTTTTCTACATTTTTTTCTAAGCTAGTTGGCATCCTTTTCAAGTACAGAAAGTTAACCTGCTCTCTTTTTTGATGCACCTGAAAAATGTGTGGTGACTTGGATGCCATCAATATCTTCCTCAGACAAGGAGAGGAAGAGAATATCGTGGAAACAAAATTTTACATTTTATCAAAGAAAACAGGTTTTCTCTATTCTGTTGTAAAAGGTGGGGGACACAGTGTCTATGGACTTAAAACAGGATTGTTTGAGCTTTTGTGAGAAAGGGTATCTAATGTCTCAACTAGCTTGAACACAGAGGAGATTCTGGCCTCTGAAAACTAAAATGCTACCAAGTTAACTCATTTAATTCACTCAAGTAGAATGACCACCTGAGTCAATCAGGGTTACAATATCACAGTAACATTTGTAAAGAAAAGGAATCAGAAGAACTCAGAGAAGAGATTAATCACTTCTGGTTTGCTGGGAGTTGAAGAAAGAAAGAATAGGATCATTAAAGGCTTCATAGAAGAGCTGACATTGACAATTTTGACATAAGGAAATGAGGTTAGGAAGAAAGGAGACAGGTACCAGTATCTTAGGCAGAGAAAAGATGAGTAAACACTCAGATGGCAAAGAATAGGCATAGTTTAGGAACAAAGGGACACAGGGTGGAGGAAAAGCAGGTAACACGTAAGAGAGAAAGAGAAAAATTTTAAAGGTAGATGTGGACCAGACTTTGGAGGCATTCAATACTTAGATTTCTACTCAGATCTTTTTCTATATTAGACACAATTCTCAAAAGCAGAATTGAAAAGTGGAGATGTCCTAGTAGGCTGGTAGAGGGATGGTAGTGATGGAAGGAGCATTAAGAATACCAGTCAGTAACAATAAATATCAAGGATAAAGAAGAAAAAGTAATAAAAAAAGTTATAACTCAATATTCTGCTTTAGAGGGCTATTGAGCACCAGTACTGTGCAGAGCCACATTGGAGCCTGGGATAAAGGAAAAATCAGCAACATTGACTATGTTGTTATTTAAAGTTTTGATATTTTGTTCATCATGTCTTTTAATTAACAGTTTTCTTGTAAATTTACTTATTTTGACTACTAAGTTTTTAGGCTCCCTTTTAAAATTTACTCCTGAGGCAAGTACCTCATTGTTTTGCATAAAAGCATATATGTCAGAAGTTCCTAAGGTCTATTATTGTATAATAATTGATTTTCAGACTGACTTTGAACTATAAAAAAAAAGGATTCTCATTACAAATGTTTAAGAGCACAGGGAAGCCCATAATTTATTTTAAAAAGACCCCCCCCAAATAATGTCATTAAAATAATATGACTTTCAGCCTGTATGGAGGGAAGGAGCTTAAGTTATGTAGAACATTCACTTATGTGAACCAGTGGCAATATCAGATAATAAGCTTTCTTGTGTTTTAAGCTTTCTCGTGTTTAGGTAGAATTTAAGTTTTAGTCAATGTACTGGCCAAGTGCCAGGTACTCAAGGAGTTCTTCAACTGAAACAGAGTCTGCATGTAAACCTTGCAGTGTTCTCGGAATACTTTCTGTTTCTCAGGGTTATCCAGGGAAAAGTTAAGTTCTTTCCAAAAGCCCTTCTCTCATTCCTCTGACCTTATCAAGGTGACTTTTTACCTCTCTTTGGTGGTCGGACGTGATATGTTAAGTCGTTAATGACCAGCTTAAAGTCATCAAGAAGGAGGAGGTCTATCCCTGTTGAAGCAGCAACTCGAACGCCATCTGTGAAAAAAGTTTAATGTGAAAAGGTAAACTTGTCCTATATCCATAATTATTTAAGAATGGTCATGAAAAGTAATCCTCAAAATAGATTTTAAGAATGTCTCTCTTAATTTCAGTTAACTTTTTGCCTCATCCCCAAGTCTATGCTAAATAAAGCTTATGTTATTATCTGAGTTCTGTTTTCATGGCCTCAAGCCCGTGAAGATTTAACATAGTTTTCTGGGAGAACTTCATGAACAAGTGAAATGATTATATAGATCTATAGGTGTCAGTTGGAAATCTAGGGTCACTGGGAGAGCTGTACGGGCATCTTATATTTGTCCATGATAGAAGGTGGGTGAGTAAAAAAACAACATTTTCTATTATGTAGTAATTTTCAGTGTGGTCACTGATTAGATGCCAATAATTCATTAGGGATGAATACTAGGGCTAGCAAGTACACCAAGCTGGTCTACTAGCTATACTACTTCATGAATTGAGTATTAAGTCTATCTAAAATATGTATAGCATAGAAATGTGGCACTGTTAAAACTGGTGAATTCAAGTGAAGGGTAAGTGGGTACTTATTGTACTAATGTGAATTTAAAATGTTTCAAAGTAAAAATTAGCAAAATATGTAAAGCACTTAAAAATAAATAAATAAAATGGTGTCATGTCAAATGGGAATTTTTGGTGCCTTATTTTATATTCTTTTCAAGTATACATGTTTTTATTTTGGTCAATCTTGTGAAAGACATAAGAAAATCTAAAAAGAAGTCCTAATATTTCATATCTCCAGAGATGAGGAGTCAACCACTGGAAAAGTTTATTCTATGCCTAAGGCAATGATGAAAGGTCTTAATAATATACAGTGCCCACAGCATTATATGTGAGGTGCATTTGAATGAGACTCCCTGTGTATACATATTTGTTAAAACTGAACAGTTATATTCTGAGAACTACTTTCTCTCCTGCTGACATTTGCTAAGCAAAGAAAGTTAAGAGTAAGAGATTCTTTTGCAGAAACCCGTGTGTGTGTGTGTGTGTGTGTGTGTGTGTGTGTGTGTGTGTGTGTGTGTGTAAATGAATGGGTGGGAATTAATAATGAAAGTGACTATACCTGGTGAGTAGATTGCAACTCTGTCAATTCCCCGATCCTCTTCTTGTAGTTGTCGTAAAAACACACCAACAGAGTCTGAGATAGGTTTGAGTGTGAACTGGCAGCGTTCACGCCGGGATGGTAGCCTCACAGATATCACAGGTAACCCATTTTGATACACCACTGTCACATCTGAATGAAAAAGACCCCCAATTATATGAAAGTTAGATTCATTATAAGTTACAGCTATATTCTTACCATTCTTACTAGTATATGGGATCTGTTATTATCAGTGTGGTTTAAAATGTTTTCAAAGGTTTAAGAATACGTCCTTTAGCTTTAGTTGACAGTTATTCTGGGAATTAAAACCACATAACTCACTTTTCAGAAAAATGGAAACATGCAAAGGATTATCTTCTAAGTGGGTCAAGGAAAAGCTTTCTTAGGAATTTGAGGTAGTTCTTGGTATTGCTGAATAACTTTACCTGGCTCCATTTATTAAGATTTTATTAAGTAGTTAGAGATTGCTAGCTGACTCCATAACCTATAGGAGGTGGCTCTTGGGAGCCAGAACTTTCAAGAAGCCCTGGGGAATTAATGATATCTTAAAGTACACCAATAAGGGAGATTCTTGCTCAAGGATACAACTCATATTTATAGCACAATATTATATCCAAGGTACTTGATAACTAAGCATTCTTTTACACAACATGGACATATTATGAAATAATAAAAACCAGTTCCTTTTATATTCTCCTGAACATCTTCTTGAGCTTAGTGAGAAGCCAAAGATGAACTATTTGGCATTTTCTAACAAAAAGTTAATAAAGAAGATATTATTATAAGCTATACAACTGAAAGGATTTTCTACAACAGTATGGCACAGAATTCCTTATTTCCTTATCTTTCTCCTTACTACTCTTTTTAAAATATATATATTTTATTGATTTTTTACAGAGAGGAAGGGAGAGGGATAGAGAGTTAGAAACATCGATGAGAGCGAAACATCGATCAGCTGCCTCCTGCACACCACCTACTGGGGATATGCCTGCAACAGATACATGCCCTTGACCGGAATCGAACCCAGGACCCTTGAGTCCGCAGGCCGACGCTCTATCCACTGAGCCAAACCGGTTAGGGCTTTCCTCACTACTCTTGATTTGCAGAGCCTGTCATTAAAACAAATGTCAGAATAACTCAAAGTAATTTTTAAATGAATTTTAAAAATTAATTAATTTTGAACCAGTTTTCTTTACATAAGCAACCAAATATTTAAAGATAAATTAGCACCAAGGAAGGAAAACAGGTTTCAGAGTCAAATCTGGGCTGGAATTCTGGCTGTTAACTTTGGCCATCTTATATAACTTCTCTGAGCCTCACTTTTTCATATATAAGCTGGGTTTAATCCCTAACTGATAGAGTTGTTATGAGGAATCCTATATAATAAAAGGCTAATATGAAAATCAACTGAACGGTGGAATGACCAGTTGCCATGATGCACTCTGACCACCAGGGGGCAGATGCTCAATGCAGGAGCTGCCCCCTGGTGGTCAGTGTGCTCCCACAGGGGGAGTGGCACTCAGCCAGAAGCCAGGCTCATGGCTGGTGAGTGCAGCGGCAATGGCGGGAGCCTCTCTCGCCTCAGTGGCAGCCCTAAGGATGTCCGACTGCCAGCTTAGGCCTGCTCCCAAGCCATCAGTCGGACACCCCCCAAGGGCTCCTGGACTGCAAGAGGGCACAGGTTGGACTGAGTGCCCCCCCCCACACCCCGAGTGCACAAATTACGTGCACAGGGCCTCTAGTAAATAAAATAAACCATTTAAAACACTTAGCACACTGATTGATACATAGTGATATCATTGCCTCAATTTTTTTTTTTAAGAATCAAAAGATACATTCTATAATGTTTCTAAGGATTCATATCCCTCAAAATTGATAGGTTGAGAGGAAATGTATGTAGATTCAACTTCTGGAGACCCCAAATGCATCAAAGTTTCCATAGTCATTTACACCTTATTTTCTTACCTATCTAGTAATTTATAAGGTCTATAATGTATACAAAAGCCTCACTCTAAATTCTTTCATGACTTAAATTTTAAAGCAACCTTTACTAAGGCATAGCTTATAAATAAAAAACAAAACACTTATTTTAAATGGAAGTTTGATGAGTTTTGACACAATAATAAAAATTCCCTTGAGCCCCATCCCAGTTAATCTCTGGGCAACCAGTTTTGATTTTTGTCACCATATTTTTCTATTTTCATAACACTAGAATCATATATTATATACACATTTTTAAAACCTGGCTTCTTTCTCTCAGCATGATTTTAATATTCATGTTGCTATATCATTAGGAGTTCATTCATTTTTATTGCTGATAGTATTTCACTGTATGGACACACTATAATTTATTTATCCATTCACCTATTGATTGTGGTATACCTTTTCTCATCCTTTTACTTTTAACCTATCCATGTCTTCATACTTAAAGTGGGTTTCCGCCCTGGCCAGTGTGGTTCATCCCATGCACTGAAAGGTTGCAGGTCAGATTCGTGGTCAGGGCACATGCCCACGTTTGGGCTTGATCCCCAGTAGGGAGCGTGCAGGGGGTGTGAAAGAGAAACTCCCTTTCACTTCCTCTCTCTAAAAAACATCAATAAAAATATTTTAAAAAACAAAGTGGGTTTCCCTTACACAGCATATACTTAGGTCTTGCTATTTTATCCAATCTGACCATCTCTGCCTTTCAATTAAAGTGTGTATGTTATACACAAGTATAGTTGGATATAAGTCCACCCACCATCTTGCTACTTAATTTCTTGACCTAAGTGTTCTTTCTTCTACTTTTCCTATATTCTTGCCATCCATCTTTTAGATTTAACTGAGGGATTTTGTTTTTTTAATTGATCTAAGAGAGAGAGGAAAGAAGGAAGGGAGGGAGAGAGAGAGAGAGAGAGAAATATCAATGTGAGAGAGAAACATTGATCAGACCATCACCCAATAGCACCCTGACCGGGAATCAAACCCACCACCTTTTGGTGTATGGGATGATGCTTCAACTGAGCCACATTGACCAGGGGTTAATTGAGTATTTTTTTATGATTATGTTTAATCTCTACTAATGGCTTATTAACTATACCTTCTCATGTTTTTAGGGGAGTTACTCTACAGCAGGTGTTGGAAAACTTTTTCTGTAAAGAGCTAGATAATAAATATTTTGGGCATTGTGGGCCATAAGATCTTTGTTCCAACTGCAGACTCTGCACTGTGGTGCAAAAGCAGCCTTAGGCAACATATAAACAAATGGGCATGGCTGTGTCCCAACAAACTTTTTCTACAAAAATAAGCAGTGAGCAGGATTTGGCTTATTGGGTTTGCTGAACCCTGTTCTAGGGTTTACAATATACACCTTTAACTTATCACAGTTAATTTTCAAATAATTTCATGCCATTTTAGGTATAGTGCAGTGGACGCTACAACAGTATACTTCCATTCCCCTTGCTTTGTAGTATCATATATTTTACTAGAGGCCCGGTGCACGAAATTCGTGCACTGGAGCGGGGGGGGGGGGGGGGGGGGATAAAATATATGATACTACAAAGCAAGGGGAATGGAAGTATACTGCCCGGCCTGTGCCCTCTCTCAGTCTGGGACCCCTTGGGGGATGTCCGTCTCACAGTCCGGGACCCCTCACTCCTTACTGCCCACCTGCTCGCTCCTTACTGCTCGGCTTGCTGCTCCTTAGTGCTGCACGGAGGTGGGAGTGGATCCTGCCACTGCCGCTGAGAGCCCTGCTTCTGGCTGAGCGGCACTCCCCCTGTGGGAGTGCACTGACCACAAGGGGGTAGCTCCTGCATTAAGCGTCTGCCCCCTGGTGGTCAGTGCGCATCATAGTGATTAGTTGTTCTGGTCATTCCACCATAACAGTCACTTAGGCTTTTATTATATAGATGAAACTACCTGAGAGTCAATGTGCCTCCCTGAGGGGTCCCGGATTGTGAGAGGGTGCAGACCAGGCCGAGGGACCCCACCAGTGCATGATTGAGGCTGGGGAGGGATGTGGGAGATTGGCCAGCTGGGGAGGGACAGCGGGAGGGCTCCAGGGTGTGTCTGGCCCATCTTGCTCAGTTCCGATCAGCCAGACCCCAGCAGCAAGCTAACCTACCAGTCGGAGTGTCTGCCCCCTGGTGGTCATTGCACACCATAGCAACTGGTCAACTGTCTGCCCCCTGGTGGTCAGTGCATGTCATAGCAAGTGGTTGAGTGGCTTTAGCATATCATTAGCATATTACACTTTGATTGGTTGAACGGATGACTGTAGGACTGGACACTTAGCATATTAGGCTTTTATTATATAGAATTTCTATATGTTATAAGCCACGCAATACATTATTTTTGCTTTGATAAGTGATATTTTGAAGAAAATCTGAAATGAGGACAAATCTCTTTTATTTTCACACACATATTCATCCCTTTTGTATAGATCTAAATTTCCATTTAGTATTACTTTTTTTGCTTGAAGGGCTTCCTCAAACATTTCTTGATGTGGAGATGTTCCTGGCAACAAATTCAGCTTTGGCAAGTCAGAAAAAGGCTTTATTTCACCTTCATTTTTGAAGAGAATTTTGCAAAAAATTCTGTGTTGACAGATATTTTTTTCCTTTCAGCACTCTAAAGAACTATGTCTTCTGGTTTGCAGAGTATATATTTATCTTGGTTTCTCTGTATGCAATATGTCTTTTAATATTTTCTTTTTATCATTGGTTTTAAACATTTTTATTATAATTTTTCTTTCTATGGTATTCTTTGTGATTATTTTGCATGTAAGTCATTACATTTCTTCAAATTTGGAAGAGTTTTGGCTATTATTCAAATATTTTTTCCTGTCTCCTACCCTTCTTCTTTTGGGATTCTAGTTACACTTAATATTAGTTCATGTGATACAGGGCACCAAGATGCTTTTCATATTTTTTTTTTTCCTCCTCTCAGCTTCATTTTGGATAGTTTTAATTGTCATGCGCTTCAATGTCACTGACCTTTTCTTCAGTAGTGTCTTACCTGCTGTCAATTACATCTGCACTGTTTTTCACTTCAGACATATTTTTCATCTCTAGAAGTTCCACTTGTTTTATTTTTATATCTTCTATTTCTCTTCATGTTATGCTTATTTTTTCTTTCTCTCCTCTGAATAAAAGGATCATATTTATAATAACTATTTTAAAATTCTGATCTGTTAATGTCATCCTCTCATCATTTCCATGTATATTTCAATATTCTGGTTCTTTTCTTGCTTGTCATATTCCTAGTCATTTTTGATTGGAGGTTAAAAACTGTTAATTTTACATTGTTGAGTGCTGGATCTTGTACAGTTAAGTAACTTCCTTTTTTTAAAAAACATTTTTAAAAATAATATATTTTATTGATTTCAGAGAGGAAGGGAGAGGGAGAGAGAGAGAGAGAAACATCAGTGATGAGTGAGAATCATGTATCAGCTACCTCCTGCACGCCCCCTACTGGGGATTGAGCCCGGAACCCAGATATGTGCGCTTGACTGGAATTGAACCCGGGATTCTTCAGTCTGCAGGCTGATGCTCTATCCACTGAGCCACACAAGCCAGAGCTAAACATATTTTTATTAATTTTTTTTTTTTTTTTAAAGGGAGAGGAAGGGAAAGGGAGCGAGAGCTAGAAACGTTGATGAGAGAGAACATGGATTGGCTGCCTCCTGCACACCTCTCACCCGGGATTGAGCTTGCAACTCAAGCATATTCTGTGACTGGGAAACTGAACCAGCAACCTCTTGGTGCTTGGGTCGATGCTCAACCACTGAGCCACACTGGCTGGGCGTTAAGTTACTTTCAAGTCTTTAAAAAAGTCTATTAAGATAGATCTAGGGAATCTTTTATTTGAGGGCCATTTTGGTCCCACTTCTAAGATATGGTTCTTCTGGGAGTTTCTACTAAATATTCATGTATTCAGTGAATTCTTTTCCTTCTGGCTGGAGAGAAGTCAAATGATTTCTGGCACTGTATGAGCCCTAAAAATTATTCATTTTATAGTTCCTAGTAATTGTTTTCCTTGGAAGTTGTTCTGGCCTGGTCTTATGGTTTAGAATTTAGCTGAAGCCTCAACATAGGGTTAATCTCATTTGTTTCTCTTCTTTCAGAGATCACAGTCCTGTGCTGTTGTCCAATGTCTAAAAACAGTTGGTTCACATATTTTGTCTGGTATTCTAGTTGTTGACAACAGGATAACAATTTCCATGGCAGTTAATTCTTTGTAAAGACATGACTTTAATTTTTATATAAAAACTAAAAAGAAGCCAAGTCAAAAATTTTTTGCTTTAATCCCTTCAAAAGGGTAGTCTATGTTTCTAAGAAAGATACCAGAAACAGTAATGTGAACTTAACACACAGCAAGTACCATCTAAAGTTTTCAATATATAAAAATATTTGAAAATATACAAATATATTCAATATATAAAAATATTTGAAATTTCTTTCTCATTTCTGAGAGGATCCTGAGCAATCCAGTGTTTTCTTAAAGTCAGAGCCACTAATATGAACATCCCTATCTCTTCTGCAGGTAGTAACGATGATGAACTCATAAAACTAGGTGACTAACTTGTTCACCTGGTATTTTCCCACTCAATTATTTCCTTTCCATGTATGAAAAAAAAAAATTCAACTATAGATCTCAAAATTAGACTGAGCTAAATTTAAATTTAAAAAAAATCTATGACTCTGAAACACATATGGCATGGAAAATTTCACTTAAAACATGTTTCACAGGTAAGTGCTTAAGGGTTACTATTTCAAAATAACCGAGAGAAAATTAGTTTTCCTCATGTACTTTAACTTTTTTTCTTTAAGGATTGTGAAGCTTTTCAAAGGAATGAAATATGAAAGCTTTGAGAAACTGCATGGAATAATACACTTCAGAACTGATAAAGCTTCATTATAATACTGCTTTTGAAATGAATCTGCATGTCTCCTTCTTTCCCACATAATAAATCACAATGTAAATATCAGTTTTCTTGGTTTGCAACCAAAAAAGGACAATTACCAAAGTTCCTCCAGTTTAACAATATCCAAAATAGCTGCTGGTTGTAATTAAGTCACAATGGGCATTTCCAAGTTAAGGACAGTTATCTGCTATTATTCTCTGGAGACAGATATTCTTTTTTAAGTGTAAATTTCATCAGGTGACTCTTGGGTTGTTGTTTTTTTTCATCTTTTGCTATTATTTCCATTTCGATAAAATAAGAAATAAGCTATGTTTTACATCAGTGCACTTCAAAGAAATCTAGAAATATGGGGCATCCAGTATAAATACTGAGAGATAGAACATGACAGCAGATTTAGACATAAAAATAAAAAGATAAGGAATTTTCCAGACTAAAAGAAGTGCAAGGCAAACAAATATTTGGGTTTGAAGGAGGAATTATTTTTTTTAATATATTTGGGGCGATAGGTATAAAAAAGTCATAAAATACAAATGCTTGTAATTTAGCCAATTGTTAAAAATGTTTATAAAAATGCATAGCAGGATGTTCGATTGGTGTTCAAAACAATGGGTAAAATCTCTAAAATATATTATGAAGTTGACTATATCTTAAGATCTTATTATGAAAGGGAACTTGTACAATAAGGAAGCACATGTGGAGTGTTTTCTGCAAAACTATTTAGAGCTGAACTTTATATGATGGATGATTCCAGTGGCTTATGTCTTATCATTATCTCTTTCTTCCCTCTTTTTGTAATATTCTACATCAAGAATGTAAACTATAAGCATAACATTTTAGTGTTGGAAGGGCCAGGAAAATCACACAGACTAATGTCCTTCTTTTACAGGTAAGCAGAACAAAGTTGAGCAAGGTTAAATGATGGTGCTAAGGTCAGATAAGTTCAACCCAAAGTCATTTTACAGCATCTAATGATGTTAATTACTCCTTCACTTTATAAAAAGTTTTCCTTTTTTCACACCCTCCTGGTTGTTTTTACCTTTCTGTTTATACCTTCTAATTTTCCTTCATAGGCTCTTCCTGTATTCACCCCTTAAGTTTCTAAGTGCTTTGTCCTAGACCTCTATGCTTCTCAATCCACACACTCTCTAGGCAATCTCATCTCCTTACAAAGTGTCAGCTACCATCTAAATGCTGATGTTCCAACCTAAATTCAATTGTTTGCTGGACAACTAGGTTTCCCACAGGCATACCCCAAACTCAAAAATCCTAAAACTAAATTAATCTTCTCCCAAACCATCTCTGACATTTCTCATCTCAGTCAATAACACCATCATTACATAACTATGGCCCAATCCAGAAAATTGTCTGATATCCCTGATTCCTCTTGTGGATGAAAAAGGGGCCACACACTAAACCTGATGAGCTCAGGAGAGGCTTGCATGGTGGGCCTTACAAACTCAGGACCATGCAGGATGGCCTGAACATAAAAAATTCCTAACTAAAAGCAGGTCGTGGTGGGTACTTATGTCCTAGGCCTGTAGTTTCCTTGACACAGGTCAATCCTTACCTTAAGTGAGCCTGTTTTATTGTCTTTTTGCATCCAACAAAATATATTTTTGAAATTTCAGAGTAATATTTTCCAGACCCCTCAAAACACAACTGCCCACACCAGAGCAGGAGACCACAGATCCCCTCATTGTTATCTTGTTGCCCACATACCACCTCTATGTATTGCAAGTGTTTACTGAGGCAGATTAGTAAGAAGCTAGGAAAATTCCTTGGCAAGTGGAATGCGGAAACTGTGACAGAGAGTTAAACAAACGGTTGAGCAATTAGCATCGAGCTAATAAATCACAAGAACTTATCTTCCCTAACCAAAGACACCTAAAAGCAGATAGTTTACATCTCCTCACCAACCAAAGATCAGGTAGCTTAAATCACCCAAGTCAGGGAGATAGATAACAGAGTACCCAGTTAGTGCCATTAGTGTCAGATAAACCCAAGAAGGATGAAGTCAGGGGAATAAATAACACAACAGCCCAAAACACAAAGCTAAGACAAAGGTGAAGCTGACCAGATAATGAACTCAAACCCCACTATACACTCATTTTGATACACCAGCATATTAAAGGACATACCTAGAAAGCTGATAAATATTCTGATTAAGACCTAAAATTTTCGCCTGCAGAAAACAGATAAAAGCTCTTAAGACAAAGAATGCCAGCATGTGCTCTGCCTTGAGCATTCCCATAGACACGTATTTTCGCTTTCTTTCTCCTGAGCTCTAAGGGTTGCAACCAGGGGAGCAGTGGGTAGCAGCAGTTGGTCCCAGGCTAACCCTTTGATCCTGTCTCCACGGGTCGCCTTTTGCCTCTATTTACTTTTCAGCAAGCCAAGCAGCCCTGCCATGCATGGCTCACTTCTTTTGCTGCTGTGACTTTTTTCTGGAGTTGAAGCAGCCCTGCCTGGGTTCGCTTCCTTTGTCTCTGTGATCTTTCTGAGTCAAAGCAGCTGTGCCTTGGCTCAATCCTGTCGCTATGATCTTGCTTCTTCTATCCTAAGCCCTTCCATTGCCTCACTGTCCTATGCTTTATTAAATGTACTCTCAAAATCACCTGGACTCATATCGTTGAAATCTTTCCTGCACAAAGTCAAGGACCCACACATCTAAGACCTGTGCTGGGACAAATTGCCTCGGCCCTGTCCCTTTCCAGTGACATTCACTATGCAGTAACCACAAATGTAAAAGAAATACGTGTTTCTGCATTTTGCTTTTTATCCAAATCCCAGAAATTTCCTCACTTTGCATTTTCCTGCCACCTTAATCTACCACCAGTGGACTTCATGTAACCCTCCTTGTGTCCCCATTTATATTAATGTATAAAATAAGGTGCAAAACTGCCAATATCTGCAATATTTTCTCAATCTGTCAAGATTTTGCTTCCTGGCAACTGTCATCAGTTTGGTTCAAATAAATTCTTAAAATTTTTCTACAGGTTTGGACATTTCTTAGACACAGAACATGACATTTCTCATATCGAATAGGTCACCACATCCTTTCATTTTATTTCCCAAAATCTCTAATCCTTCCAATTTGCTCTACTATTACTATCTTAATCCAGGTTACCACTGCCTCTTTCTCTCTCTTTCTTTCTTTCTTTAAAATATATTTTATTGATTTTTTTTACAGAGTGGAAGAGAGAGGGATAGAGAGTTAGAAACATCGATGAGAGAGAAACTTCGATCAGCTGCCTCCTGCACACCTCCTACTGGGGATGTGCCCGCAACCAAGGTACATGCCCTTGACCGGAATCGAACCTAGGACCTTTCAGTCCACAGGCTGACACTCTATCCACTGAGCCAAACTGGTTAGGGCACTGCCTCTTTCTTATATCAGCTACCTTGTACTGGACTTCTTACTTCACTCAAGCCTTGCTCCCATTCAAAAAGGTATCCACACTGAGTCAGGGTAATCTTTCTTCTCCAAAAAACCCCACTATCCTGAAGTTGGTATTTTGTGCTTATCATTACTATCCATTACACACACACACACACACACACACACACACAGATGCATATACATACCCAAATATACATTACATAGTAAGTACTGTGATAGCCAGCCTCTGAGATAGCTCTATATGATCCTTGCCTCTAGGTATTCACATCCTTGTGTGGTATCATCTCACATCAAGTCATGACTGCTCTGCATAATCAGAATACAGCAGATGTGATGGTGTGAAACTTCTGAGGTTATGCCATAAAAGACTGTGTAGCTTCTGTCCCATTCTCTTGAATCACTTGCTCTGGGGAAACCAGCAGTTACATCATGAGGACACTTCTACAATCCTATAGAGAAGTCAACATGGAGAAGTAGGGCCTCCCACCAAGAACCAGCACCAACTTCTCAACTATATTAGTAAGCAACCTTAGAACATGACTGACTTTTAGTTAAGAAATTATAATTTCAGACCATCCTATGTGGTTACTTTAGGTCTCTGAGTTTGTAAGGCTGCCATGCAGGCCTCCCCTTAGCTTGTCAGGCAAGTTTAGTATGTGTTTCCCCCCCCCCCCTTTTTTTTTTTTTATCGATTTCAGAGAGGAAGTGAGGAGAGAGAGATAGAAACATCAATTCAATGATGAGAGAGAATCATCAATTGGCTGCCTCCTGCACGCCCCCTACTGGGGGTCGAGACCACAACTCCTGGCATGTGCCCTTGGCCGGAATCTAACCCGGGACCCTTCAGTCCACAGGCCTATGCTCTATCCACTGAGCCAAACCAGCTAGGGAATGTGGGCCCATTTTATCCTCAAAACTAAGATGTGATTATGAGGCCTAAATTATAAAAATTTTTAAAACAAAGTTATAAATCATTTTTAAATATATGATATTATTAGTCCTGTGTTAAAGTTGTACAACCTATGTACCTTTTGTAATTCTGGTACTTTTAAAATCAGTTTATGAAAAGAATCCTATATAAAAAGAGAAGAATATGCTAATCATCCATTACGCCCTGAGGCGACCGGATCAGGGATCTGCAGGAGGGTGGGGCAGTGAACTACAAGTGGGCAGCGGAGAGCTACAGGATGGGGCAGGGCAGCAAGCTATGGGGGGAGGGAGAGGGACGAGGGGAGTTACAGGAGGGCGGGGCAGTGGGTGGAGAGTTACAGGAGGGTGGCAGCGACCTATTGGCACATGGATTCATGCGCAGGGCTACTAGTTTCTCATAAATGTCAACAAAGCATTTGTGTGAAGTAAATGGCCATTCTCTCCCTTCCTTCTATACATGTACTCATTCTACTGAGAATTAAAGACTTTATTTTGCTTTTGTAAAAATGAAACCCTGTACTAATATAGTGCTCTAGCCCCTTTTTCTTTATAAGAATACTGCTTTTGATGGTGCTGATATTAAAGTAACTTCATTAAATTAGACCCCACTTTAATTTCTGGGTGGTGAAAAATACAATACAATCTGAAATAGTAACAGTGCAGTAGAACAATTATGGGTCTTGGAAACTCAGATTTGATAGTATTCAAGTTCTACCATAGGAGACACATTGAATCCCCAAGCATATTACTGATTACTGAGTATAATATGTATGTCTCAGTTTCCTTCCCTATATTGCAGGGATTCTAATATTTCACAATATTCAGTGAGAATATATGAAAATGCCTGCTATAATAGTTTCTCTTGCTTTTTCTAAAATCTAAAGTCTTAAAACCTAAAGACTAAAATCATATAACACATCCATGAGAAATTTTCCAATCATGCCTTCAAATTTCAAGACAACAAAAACTACTTGTTTCACTGAAGGCAAAAAAGGTTGAGAGTATAAATTATGCAGACCAATTCTGTGTTCCTTACTATTTTTGGATAATTTGCCTCTGAGAATCTGATAAAGGTATAGATTCCCTCCTTACCCCTATTTCCTAAAAATTTCAAACAATCTTACCTAATAATAGACAAACATGTAAACTGACTGGACCTCTGCTATGCCCACAGCCAATCAGAGTGAGTATGCAAATTAGAAGGCCAAAGATGGTGGCCACCCAGCTGCTCCAGGCTCGGAGTGCTGCAGCGAAGACAAGACTGCAGCAAAACGAAGATGGCAGACTCCAGCCAGAGTCTGCAGCAAAGACAAAGAAGGCAGACTCTGGCCAGAGCGAAGGCCTGGGTTCCGGGTGCCGGAGGAAAACCGGTGCTGGAAGCCAAGGGAAAGAAGGCCTATTGCACGAATCTCTTCGTGCAACAGGCCTCTAACTTATACAGAAAAGTTTTAGATATAATTTATTTTATTGCCTTGGAAATGTATTTCCTTTATAATGCCTGCTATGGACTGAACTGTGTTATAGTGCCCCTTCCCCCTAATTCATATGTTGCATCTCTAATTGCCAATGTGACTATCTGGAGATAGGATATGTAAGAGGTATTTAAGATTAAATGAGGTCATAAAGATCAGGCCCTAATATGATAGGACTGTGGTTTTATAAGAAGGGTAAGTGCTCCCCCCACTCCCCATTGTGAGAGGTGGCCATCTGCAAGCTAGGAATAGAGTTCTTACCAGAACCTGACCATGCTGGCACCCTGATCTCAAGACTTCCAGCCTCCAGAATTGAGAGAAAATAAATTTTTGCTCTTTAAGCCACCCAGTCTATGGTATTTTGTTATGGCAGCCTGAGCAGACTACTATATTGCCATATTTAAAAAATAAATGTTTGTAAAATCTGAAGCACTTTTCTTCTTTTTAAAACAAAATGGCTATTTCCTGTTTTTTAAAGACACAAAACAAGACTTCAGTTAAAACAGAAAATAAACTTTAATTCTATATAAAAAACATTTCAATTACTATACTGCTATATTGCTTAGCTGGAATAAAGAAGTCACATAATGGGCCCAGTTTTGAAATATGGTAACTTAAATATCATCTTTGATATCTAAAAGGTTGTGCCTTTATGTTTTGATGAAAAGAAGTTGTGGAAACTTTGAGACTATAAGAAAAGTATGTGGTAAAAACATAACCACAGATCCCATAGCTCACTTTGTCAATGATGCTAGTCTAGAGAACCTAAGAATTCTCTAATACTCATAGAATTAAATTCATATCACTACTTTGATGCAATATCAAATTCAAGTTTCAGTTTTAAGGTTTCTGAGTGGAGATATCTTTAAGAGCTATGACATTTTTAATTCCTGCAGAGAAAGTGACAAGGCTTTCTATTTATGACCAGCCTACAGAGAAACTTGGTCCAGAAGTTGGAATATTTATATTGTTGTCTATTTCTAATTATCCACTTCAGAGCTATAGCTTGTTTAAAATAGTTACAATTTTTCTACTCAATAGTAACGACTGGAAGTCTTAAATTAGAAGACTATGCTCATTCATAAAGCCTCAAATATCCCCAAATAATCAAGCTATAACTAAATTGTATTAAACTTTTTCCTCTTTTAAGAAGAAAAACTCCTATCCAACATTTAATCAAGCCAAGAAAATAATTCTATTTTGATTCTTTTTCTTATAAATTTTTTTTCCTCATGATAGTGATTACTTCTGTGATAACAGGCAAGGCTTCTTTTAGGGCTATTGGAAGAGTCTTAAATGCCAGGATGTACCAACTGGGGGAAAAATGGGTGAAGCTCCTTTCTTCTCTGAGGCAATATACATATACATGATACTAAGTGTGGAAGATGCATAATTTGTGTAGAAAGTAAAGTAACAGGATCTTCCTCAGAGTAAAAAATAATTTTTTCTGGTTGTTATTTTGGCAAAAAATTTTAACACCCTTTCAAAGATGGTGATAGTCATTAATGTTAACAGCCTTCCTAATTTCCATAAGAGAATCTCACATATTTAGGATTTTTCCTTAACTGTGAAAAGTTGCTTATTAACAGATAAAAACTAGGAAATAATTCCTCAGAGCAACAATATCAATAGTTTCATCAAGTTGCATTGTGGAGAGAGATAGAATAGTTTCCAATTTCCTCAAAACTTATTTCAAAATATTGGAATAAATGTTGCAATCCTAGACTAGATGACATCATCTGATATTTGACATAAATTTGCTTCTATTCCAAACTAAGCCAGTTCAAATACTGTCAGTGCATAAAGCTTAAAGGTCTTTCCAATTTCATGTGACTGGTTTTCTTGGCAATGACAGTCAATTATATAGAATCATTTAAAAAGGGAGGGGGATATTTTGTGATGGAACAAGTTCAATAACATTCTGGTAGTTTCAAATTGAAACTACTACTTCTAAAAAAATGCAAACTGTAGAATACATTTCAAAAATGGAAAAATACAAGTGTTTCAGTTATTCCAACATCATATTTAGGTTGGTGAGAATGCTGACCACATTAAAACACTGAAGCTTTATGTTCCATCATTTTTGGAGTTTCATTTCTTTTTGTTTTTTAAAGTTGAAATGAAAGATAGTAGTGGGATATGTTTGTGCCTTCAATATGATGTTGACAATAAATACAGAACTTAAAACTGTGTACAAGAGTGTGACCATTAGTAACACAGCATGACTCAAAAAATCATCTTCTCTTTCTTCTAAAATGATTTCAAAAGTAACAGGAAAAACTCTAGAAAATATAAAGAACCCTTACAAATCAATACTAAGACTTCAACAGTAATTTTTTTTGAATGGGCAAAAAATTTGGACACTTTACCAACAAAAATATTTGAATGGTTAATAAAACCTTAAAAGATGCTTATTAGTCATCTGTGAAATGTAAATTAGAACCACAAGGAAAACAATCCATTAGAATGCCTATAATCAAGAAGATCGACCATACCCAGTGTTGGGGAAGATATGGGGAAACCAGGACACACATACATTGCTGTTGGGAATGCAATGTGGTACAGCCACTTTGGAAAAACAGTTTTATAATTTACTAAAGAGTTAAGTATATACTTACCATATGACCCAGCCATTCCATTCCTAAGTATCTATCCAAGAGAAATGAAAACATATGTCCATACAAAGATTATAAGCAAATGTTGATAGCAACATCATAGAAACAAATTTAAATGCTTTTCTTTTGGTAAGTGAATAAACGAAATGTGATCTTTTCATGTACTCGATTACTACTCAGCGATATAAATAAAGAACTACAATACGGATAAACCTCAAAAGCATTAATATGTAAAAGAAGCTAGATGCAAAAGACTACATTTTGTATTAATCCATTTATATGACATTTTTAGGAAAGGTTTAACTATAGAGACAGAAAGTATATTAATGGTTGCCTGGGATGGAGGGTGGGAGCAGGGATTGACTGCAAAACAGAAACAAAGGAAATTTTAGGGGTGAAGCACATAGTCTAAAGCTGGATTCTTATGATGTTTACACTGTGATAGGTGACTTTTATGGCATGTAACATATATCTCAATAGAGCTTTCTGAAAACAGTAATGGGACAAAAAACAAAGAAAAAAATTGGGATAGGCATCTATTCCCCAAACTATCCATAGACCTTAGGTTAAGAATTTGTAAGTGTTTGGTCAAAGGAATTCCAGAAGCCGATGCATGCAACCCATGGTGACGCAGATAACAGACTAGTGCACCAGACAGATGGCGACACAAATGCTGGTCCCTTTCTGGAATCTGTGATGGACCAGTGTTCCAAGCAAATGGTGGCACAGATATTGGCTCCATTCCTGGAACCCCTGCCCGTGGCAGAAATTCCACCCACCCTCAGCTCATGGTCCTCCGCCCTCACTGAACACCTGTATAAAAAAAGTTCCTCAGCTCCCGCCCAGCGCGACTTCTCCGGCCCTACCCTCGAGACCAGTGAACCTTGCCCAGGAGTGCAAGATTAAAAGTTCCTTCTTTTGACTGGCCCGGACACTCTGTCTTTGTTCCCTGCCCCACGAACCTCACATTTGGTGCCAAAACCCGGAAGGGTGCGAGCACTCCATCTGACCATTCACGGTCCAGGGTGCCCCGCCTCTCCTCTCTCTCTCTAGGATCCTCCGGCTTCTCCCTTGGCTCAGCAGCGTCAGCGGTAAGTCCCGGCCCGTGCCGATCCCTGACGGTTGTCCAGCGTCTCTGTCCGTAAACCGCGGCCCACATCAGAGATTGCCTCCAGATCTCTCCAGGAGGGGTTCTGAACCTTGGGAGGTAGAGGAGATGTCCCTGCCGCCCCTCGGTTTTCTGGCCTTTTGGTCTCCGTCCAGAACCCGGGAGGTAGTAGAGACGTCCCTGCCATCCCTTGGGTCCCCATCCATAGCCTTGTCTGAATGACTGGGACGCTGGTCCTTTAGCCTTGGCTACTGACCTCAGGTATCGAGCATGGGTAATCAAAATTCTAAACCTGATTCGAGCACACCTCTAGAGTGCCTGCTCACCAATCTGGCTAAGCTAGGCCTGTCCTAGGATCTGCGTCCTAAACACCTCATTTACTTCTGTAACGTGGCATGGCCTCAGTATGAATTGGACAACAGGTCAAAATGGCCTGAGAACGGGACTTTTGATTTTAACATCCTTACTGACCTTAGTAATTTCTGCCGGCAAACCGGGAAGTGGCCTGAGGTCCCATATGTCCAGGCCTTTTTCTATCTGCGCTTCTGTCCCTCCCTCTGCTCCTTCTGTTTCACAGCCCAGGTTCTCCTTGCTCGCGAGAAACCTCCTCTACCTACCAACACTCCTCCACTTTCCGCCTTATCTGAACCCCCAAAAAATCTTTCCTCCCCTCCGACTCATCTGCCTTCCTACCCAGGCCCTCTCCCCACAGCTTCTTTGGTGCCGCCGTCGGCTCCCTCCCTTCCCCCATCCTCCCTCCCCAACCTCCCTCTGCTGCCCCCTCCGCCACCTCCGCCTGCTTCCCCAGTTAGTAGGCACACACGCTCCCAGGCTCCTCCTCTCCTCTGCCCCCTCCGGGAGGTTGCAGGGGCTGAGGGAGTGGTCCGGGTCCATGTTCCTTTCTCTCTGTTGGATCTCTCCCAGACTGAGAAGCAGCTGGGGTCCTTTTCCACCAACCCCACCGTGTTCATCAATGAATTCCGATACCTTTCTCAGGCCTATGACCTCACCTGGCATGACATCCATGCCATTCTCTCTTCCACCCTAATGTCAGATGAAAGGGAAAGAGTCTTAGGAGCAGCGATGGACCATGCAGACCAGGTCCACCTTACGGATGCCAATATGCCATGCCATGGCGACTACCCTCTCAGCTTGGAGTACAGAACTGGGAAAAGGAACCTCACAAGAGACCCTTCTTGCTCAACCATTGTCTTCCTACTGACCCTCCTCACCTGGCTACCTATCTTCCATACCTGTCTTTACTCAGGCAGCTGCTCCGGGAACATGCTGACAGGTTTCTGCCCAGGCCAGAACCAGCTGACCAAGGCTCCTGAGGACCAGCCCTCCAGCTGGGGGACTCAGTTCTCCTTAAGAATCTACATCCCAAGGCCTTGGAGCCCAGGTGGACGGGACCTCACACAGTAATCCTCACAACCCCCACTGCAGCCAAACTACTTGGCAATCCGTCATGGCACCACGTCTCCAGACTCAAGAGGATCCCAGAGCAGCATGACTTCCATAAATGTGAGGTGTTGGGCCCCACTAAGGTCCGCCTTAGCCACCCTCCCCCTCCTTTCTCTCCTCCTGGCCCTGGGCAACCTACATCCACCCGTTTATGTGTGGAGGTTCAAGGTCCATGAAACCTACGACCAGGACAGCACACAAGACACCCGGCAGGTGGGATCTCAGGTCTGCCCTCTGGTCGGCTGCCAGGCGGAGATCTTGATTGCTGTCGACCTCAGGAAGAATGCTGCTACTACATCAATGAATCTGGAGTGGTAGAACAGAACGTGCAGACCCTGACCAAGCTGAGTGAAGAGCTACGTGCAAGACACTCCTGGGACAACTCTCTTTTTGGCTGGTTCCAAAGCCCCTTAGCTACCTGGATCCTACGCATGGTAGGGCCCCTAATTCTCATCTGTGTCTCTTTTCTCCTAGTCCCCTGCCTCCTCAAATTCATCCACTCCCAGATCGCGTAGATGTCACGGGTGACTGTAAACCAGCTCCTGCTCCATCCCTACACTTGGCTGCCCTTGGACCTGCCTCTGTCTGACCCTGGCCTTTAAAAACCCCCTTCCCTCTTCGCCCCTGGTCAGCAGGAAGTAGCCAGGGCGATTTCGGAGTCCCCTATCACCAAAAGGCCGGGATGTTAGGTAAGAGGAATTCCAGAAGCCGATGCATGCAACCCATGGTGACGCAGATAACAGACTAGTGCACCAGACAGATGGCGACACAAATGCTGGTCCCTTTCTGGAATCTGTGATGGACCAGTGCTCCAAGCAAACGGTGGCACAGATATTGGCTCCATTCCTGGAACCCCTGCCCGTGGCAGAAATTCCACCTACCCTTAGCTCATGGTCCTCCACCTTCACTGAACACCTGTATAAAAAAAGTTCCTCAGCTCCTGCCCAGCCCAGCGCAACTTCTCCGGCCCTACCCTCAGGACCGGTGAACCTCGCCCGGGAGTGCAAGATTAAAAGTTCCTTCTTTTGATTGGCCTGGACTCTCTGTCTTTGTTCCCTGCCCCACGAATCTCACAATAAGATCATCCATACTTGGATTGATTAAATAGTCGATTGTTTATTATTAAATAGGAATTCCAATAACCTTTAATTACTAAAATTATTTACCTTCAAACAATTTTTGTAAAGAAATCTTATATTTTTTGCTAAATACAAAATAAACACAACTCTCTAGCACAATTAAATACAGAAATAACTTAGTAGCATCACATTTCTGTATAGAGAAATGAAGGCAGCTAGAAGAGGCTATTCTTCCTTGCTCTTACCATAGCTCACCTTTGGCACTTTCTCTGTAGCTAAGGTGAAGATATGTCCTGAGTTATGCTATTAAAAATTGTCAGGACAACTCTGATTGTCCCCTTTTCACTCTCAAACGTGTCCTCGGTTGGATGATAAATTATACATTAACCATTTATATAGAGGAATTATTCTCATTCTTTACTTGCATTAATAAGAAAGGGAACTCCTAAAGGCTAATCATGCAATCGTAAACATTTCACAGTGAGCCATTTTACATTTGAGGATCTGGGGCACAGAGAAATTAAAATGAGAACTCCAAACCACACATTTTAGATTAGCTGTCTGTAACACTACCAAAACCACCCTTTAAGGAAAAAGATTTTCTGGTGGGTAAGTACTATTTCTGTAGGCTAAGTGCACTTTTCTCTTGGAGGTGGTAAATAATACTATCTCCCTTTCACAGATAAGAAAAGACTTTTGAGAAGTTAATTACCTTGCCTAAGGTTACAAGGTGGTTAAATGGTGGAAGTGGGATGTAAACCCAGCTCTGTTTGACTCCAAAGCTTTTCTCTTACCTCTAAGCACAATCCTCCCCTGAAAGGGAACATGATTGTGGGTACAGTTATGTGCATGTGTACCTGTGTGCAATGTATCCAAAGAAGTTCTTGAGTTCATGTCCATGAGACTAGGGAGTCTATGAATTGGTTTAAGGTAGTCTGGTCACTAAGAAATTATATGTAAAATTTCCTATGTATACTAGTATATATAAATAGAGAAAGAATCTAGAGCCTATACCAGATCCTCAAAAATATTTATGGCACATATAAAAAACAAGAACCTTTTAGATTGCTTTGGGAGGAAGGTTAGACATTTAAGATAATCTATATATTTTATATCAGCTATCATTGTCATAATAGAAGATCTGCCAAACAACATTATTAATAAGCAATTACTAAGGGGCAGTAAATATTAGGTATATATACTAGGTGTATAAATATCATAATTATGTAATGTGGTATTTTAGATTTTGTACTTTTAAAACATTAGGACCAAGCCCTCATTTGATAATAGAATATGATCCAGCAGCCCTAGCTGGTTTGGCTCAGTGAATAGAGCATTGGCCCGAGGACTGAAGGGTCTCGGGTTCGACTCCAGTCAAGGGCACGTAACTAAGTTGCAGGCTCAATCCCCTGGTCAGAGCGTGTGCGGGAGGCAACCAATGGATGTGTCTCTCTCATATCAATGTTTCTCTCTGTCTCTCCCCCTCTCTTACACTCTCTCTAAAATAAATAAGTAAGTAAATAAATAAATAAAAGAATCAATGGGAAAATATCCTTGGGTGAGGATTAAGAAAAAAAAGACCCAGCAGTTACAACAAAGAGCAATGAATGATGGTAGAACTGTTAACTACTGGTGGCTAAACTCTATTAAAGTCACTGTGTATTAATAGCAGAGTTTTTTCATATGCTATATTGACCCTAAGATAAAATTAATTAAGAAGTACAAAATAAGAATGGTGAATAAATTGGTGGTAGTAAGAACACCGAGTTGCATTAAATCAAATACTTTTGTGCTTCTACTTCTTGATAACTAACATGAGTTATTTTCTTATTGGCAGGAAATTTAGAAGTCACTCTCTTTAAAATTATGTATCCCTTTAGCTTTTGAAAATATTACCTTCAACCCCTCATGCAACATAGGGACAATCTATTAGTATTTATGTTCTGGGATAACATGCAGCCAGATGCCCCAGTATAACTGTACCATTGTTGTATTATTGAAATACTTCCATACAGATTGATATATAGGATAATAATAGTAACTCCATTAAGTGGTAAAATTAATAATATAAATTTCAATATAAATTCATTAGTTTAAGTTAATTGCCTCTGAATATCATACATAATAACTACTGGCAGATGACTGTCCCGTTGTAGTGTAACGTAGTTGATATTGAATATACATAATTAATGGAATACATATTAATATATACTGACATATATAATAATGTCAGACAATAACATAAAACCTAGACAATTTTGAATGAAATGCTGTTAGTTCAGCAAAAGCTGAGAAGATTCAATATTATGAACAATATTTTAGACTTTGAGAGAAGTTCTCTCTTTATTGAAACTATCTAATGCTGTTACCTGTAATGGTAATGAAGGTAATGGGACCTGGGAGTGGTGCTGGCATAGATGTGGACAGCACCCATTTGGATGCTTAATGGGCCAAGACAGTGTCAGGGTTAAGAGTGATAGCTATTCACTGTTTTGGAGGGGCTCAAGAAAGAAACAAAGTAGGTAGCATGGGAGGTGGCATTATGGTCCAGTGCCTTTTGGCCATGTGAGAAAAACTAGCATCTACATACTGAGTTTTGACTGGGTCAACACACCTACCTGTCCTCAGCTGTAACAAAGCATTGAATACTGCTTTTTAATTTATATATGGATATTACTTTGTCAGTTCTCGATGTTTCTAAGAGATAGGATAAAGAAAGCCAGCTACTATTTTCCTGATTTTGATTCTGGCCTATTTTTCCTTTCAACCTTTTCATATTACAACTGAGTAATCACAAATGGATATTTCCTCCAAGTTTAGATAATTTAAGAAAAAATGAACACATATATTCAGATAACTAAACAGCTTTGGGAGGAGGTTTTGAAAACACTGCAAATATCAATACTGATTAAATACAGGGGATCCTAGGAGTTTCACAGTTGATCTGGGGTTTCTTCAGTTTCAGGTATCCTTACAAATTTGCAGAATACTCTTTCAATGGTTGCTCTACCAAAGAATCAATGCTTATAAGGTTGAAATTAGAGTTCTATCAAACTAAACTTTACGCAGAGGAAATATATTTAACAGTCAACCCTAAGCAAATAATCTAAATTGTCAATGTACAATACTGGGTAAGAGAAATGACAAAGAGAGTAATAAACATATCTCCTCTAAACAACCAAAACTTAGATCCTGTTGCCAGTTTGCAGCATCATAGACATTTACAAAGGACCATATACAGTCCTCAAGCATCTGTTCATTCTTTTCCACATCAAAGAAGGGTATTACAGCTTTGAGCCTAAGGGAAGAAAAAGACAAGGGAAGGGGGAGTTTCAGACTTTCAATTGCTTCCCTGTAGGCTCTGATACCACAAAGGGGCTGGAGTTTTTTAGTATTATCCATATCTGAAGACCCAATGGTTAAGAAATACCAAAGATGGTGCTTCTGTGATCTTCACATTAACTATGTCCCCAGTTTAAAAGAAAAAACAAAACAAAAACCTAGACAGTAATATTCCATATCCATGAAAACTTAATGGGCCTATTAGTTTTTCATACTGATTTCTCCTCTAAATTCATTAGATTCTCTTTCAAATCTAATTTCTCTTCTTTAGGACCCTCTTTATTTCTCTGACTCCAAGCACATTTTAAGTAAAAGAGTATATAGTTGACTTAAGGGGGACAAATACATTAGACATAAAAAATGGATTTGCCAAAACTCACCATCAGAGGGCACAACAGTACTGCAATAAACAACACCCAAATTCTGCCAAGAAAGCCTTTGGTGCACCTAGAAAATACAAAGACACACCTAAAGTCAGGACAGATAACTAATGTTTTATGCATCTGTGTGCATATATAATAACAGCATTTTGAGTACTTAAGTAATATGTATTCTTTGTAGAAAAGTTAAAAAATACAGATAAAAGAAAATAATCTCTCAAACTCCCATCATCCTAAGGTAATAGTAATGAACATTTTGGTTTGTTTTCAAGATTTTATACAAACACATTTATATACACCTATAACACAAATTGTTTTTCATCTACTTTTAAAAACACTTAATATTGGCTTTAAGTGCTATCAAGTATAAACTATACTTTCCTGCTTTTTCCTCTTGCTGATTTTTAGACCTGCATTTCTATCATATCTTTTACTAGGAATCATCAGTTATTAAGTAGTTATATCATGAATTTACTGTTGTTGGGTAAACATTTGATCTTTCTATTCACTCCCCTTAAAAAAAATAGACTTGGTCAGGCAACTTCATTCCTGAATCCTTCATCATCACCATCTTTTGACTGCTAGAAAGAAAACAGTCACACCCATATCTGCCTTTACTACTTCCTCAAAGAGTAGTGTCATTGTGCATTAAATCTGAAATTCAGGTTCTCACATTAAACTAAGCTTCAAAAAGAGTAATGAATTTGTTTCTGACTTGCCATTTGCTTAATTTATCCCTTTGTACCTTTTATTTTCCCAGCTCCAAAAACTATTAAAGAAGGAAGGGGGACAGGAAGGCATTAACTGACTAAAAACTATGTATCAGCCGCAGAGCCAAATATTATATTCCACTCCATCAGCCCAAAGAAAAAACATTCAGGACTCTACAACAACACATGCCTTGACACAACTATAGCGTATAATAGACTTTACATCCTTAATGTGAATATCCTAACTCCTACCTCCTTCCAGCTTAAGAGAGCATACAGAAATGCGAGGTTGGCGTTTATTTTAAAACTAGAGGCCTGATGCACTAAACTTATGCAAGGGGCTTGGCCCTCGCAGCCCTGGCTGCCTCGACCATCACAGCCCCGGCTGCCTCAACCCTCACAGCCCCGGCTTCCTCCAGAAAGTTATCCAGATGGTTGTCCAGATGGTTGTTCTGCTGTTCCAGTCTAATTAGCATATTAGCTCTTTATTATATAGGAATAGAGGCCTGGTGCACAAAATTCATGCATGGATAGAATCCCTAGGCCTGGCTGGCAATGAGGGCCAATATGTGGGATGACAGCAGGGCAATTGGGGGGCCCCTGCTGGCACTTGCCTTGGCTGGCCTGGCACTGCCTGCTCATTGGCCCCGCCCCCCACACTGCTACCAGTTGTCTCCCTCTGCTTGGCTGGCCTGGGGCCTGCAGGCTGGGGGCAGCTCCTGCATTAAGCGTCTGCCCCCTGGTGGTCAGTGTGCATCATAGCGACAGGTCATTCCACCAGTCATTCAGCCATTTGGTCAATTTGCATATTAGGCTTTTATTATATAGGATGTAAATAATCACTTAAAATTACTTGAGATTACTTCACAGTTGATCATGATACAATAATGTGTTTTGACACTGACATTGAGAATCTTTAAGTTAATATATACAGTGACTTTACTGTGGACTGTGGCTTTCAGACTTTTAGAAAAGTTTCAAAACATTTAGTTAAACTCTATCTTACTCACACCTCCAGGGATGCTCTGGTTAAAGACGGGTGTGATGGCAACCTCTACAATCCCAACCACCTGCTTGAGACCCCTAAAGAGATTGAAAAAATCCTTGGGCTCTATGAATTAGTTTGAAAACTAATGATGGAAGAAAAAGGAAGATGAGTCCTACTCCTTATTCTACAAATGAGAAAAGTGAGACTCACAGAAGGAAAATAACTTACTAAGAGTCATATATCAGAATCAGGATTAGAATCCAGGTCTCAATACGGCTAATCATTTATATACTAGTACACATTCAGGGCCCTGGTGAGGTCCTCTCTGTGTCTCAGTTTGCTCAGTTTGCATTAGGGGCTAGGATATTTACGTATTTCCTAGCAATATGAATTTATTTAAAACTAGTGGCTCGGTGCACAAATTTGTGCACATTGAAAGGAAATTAATTAGATTAAATATTTTAATATTGATATTCGCCCTTTCTCTATAATAGAAATGTCAACCAAATTCACGATCAACAATGACAGATGGAAACACATGCCTGCGATTGGCGCCATTGAGAGCTTTATATGTATTGTGCATGCACGAGTCAACTTAGCCTTTAAAGATATAGAACAAACTTGCTTAATTAGACCTGCTTTCTGATTTAGCTAAACTTTATCCAGCCAAGTGAAGCACCCCAACTTCTCTTTCAGGTAATTGTCAGCAACACAGCAGTAAATATCAACATGAAGCAGATTACTATTGTAGATCACCCAGGGAGAACAAAGGGTAAAATATTTAACTGCAGCAGAGTTTGACTATATTCTACACAATGAGAAAACCTGAAGTCCACCATTTCTTACTTCTTTTCAGTCAGGTCAAGTTTCTAAGCTTTTTTCCTTCTTCTTAATTTTATAAATCTTCATTGTTCAGATTATTATAATTGTTCCTCTTTTTTTCCCCCATAGCTCCCCTCCACCAGGTTCCCACCCCACCCTCTGCCCTTACCCCCCCCCCCGCCCCTGCCACTGTCCTTATCCATAGGTGTACACTTTTTGTCCAGTCTCTTCCCGCACCTCCCACACCCTCACCCCCCACCCCCCCCGAGAATTGTCAGTCCACTCCCTTTCTATGCCCCTGATTCTATTATATTCACCAGCTTATTCTGTTCATCAGATTTTTTATTCATTTGATTTTTAGATTCACTTGTTGATAGATATGTATTTGTTGTTCATAATTTTTATCTTTACCTTTTTCTTCTTCTTCCTCTTCTTAAAAAATACCTTTCAGCATTTCATATAATACTGGTTTGGTGGTGATGAACTCCTTTAGGTTTTTCTTATCTGTGAAGCTCTTTATCTGCCCTTCAATTCTGCTGGGTAGAGTAATCTTGGTTGTAGGTTCATGCTATTCATCACTTTGTAGATTTCTTGCCACTCCCTTCTGGCCTGCATAGTTTTTGTTGAGAAATCAGCTGACAGTCATATGGGTGCTACCTTGTAGGTAACTAACTGTTTTTCTCTTGCTGCTTTTAATATTCTCTCTTTGTCCTTTGCTCTTGGCATTTTAATTATGATGTGTCTTGGTGTGGTCCTTTTTGGATTCCTTTTGTTTGGGGTTCTGTGTGCTTCCTGAACTTGTAAGTCTATTTCTTTCACCAGCTGGGGGAAGTTTTCAGTCATTATTTCTTCAAATAGGTTTTCAGTATCTTGCTCTCTCTCTTCTTCTGGCACCCTCATAATTCTGATGTTGGTACACTTGAAGTTGTCCCAGAGGCTCCTTACACTCTATCTTCAAATTTTTGGATTCTCTTTTCTTTTTGCTTTTCCAGTTGGGTGTTTTTTGCTTCTTTGTATTTCAAATCTTTGACTTGATACTTGCAGTTCTCTAGTCTGCTGTTAGGTCTCTATATAATATTTTTTATTTCAGTATTGTGTTTAATTTCTAGTTGGTCCTTTTTCATATCCTTGAGGGTCTCGCTAAATTTATCAACCTTTTCTAGAAAATTCTTGAAAAACCTTATAACCATGGTTTTGAACTCTATATCCAGTTGTTTGCTTTCCTCCATTTCTTTCATTTGTGATCTGTTTCTTTCTCTCTGCATTTTGGCTGCTTCCCTGAGTTGATAAGAGTGGCTTTGTGTGCTAGGTGTCCTATAGGGCCCAGTGGCTCAGCCTCCCCAGTTACCTGAGGTGGACACTCTTGGTGCACCCCTTTGTGGGCTGTGTGCACAGTTTTTTTTTTGTAGTTAAGCCTTGATTGTTGTTGATCACTGGGAGGAATTGACCTCCAGGCCAATTGGTTGTGAGGATCAGCGGTGTCTATGCTGGGAGAACTTCTGTGCTGGAGACACCCTTATGAGACAAGACTTGCTTTTGCCTCTGTGCTCAGCTTGGATGGTGCGGAGTCTCAGGGCAGAGCAGACAGCATTGGTTTCCTGTCAGCCCTTCCCTAATAGGCCCCTGTGTCTCAGTGTCCCTTGGTAATCGCTGCAAGCACCTCTGAGAGAAAGCCGCCCTCGAGTTCCGCCCTCTGCCAGACAGTCCAGTTTCTCCCCAAATGAGTCTGGGTCCCCAGAGTCTTGTCCAGAACTGGAGTTCAGTGCAGTGGGGAGCTTTTGTCTCTCTCCCGCTTGAGAAAGCCAGCCACGCACTCAGTTGCCAGTCCTCTTGGCGCGCGTCTCAGTACCTCTGCCTCCTGCAGCTCCTCTGAGTCTCAGTGTGCTTTTCTCTTTCCTTCTAGTTGTAGAATTTCCACTCAGCCAGCCTTCCTGTGGTTCTGGATGATGTCTGTTTTGTCTTCTAGTTGTAGTTTTGAAATTGTTGTGCGAGGCAGCAGTTTAAGTGTTTACCTATGCCACCATCTTGGTTTCTCCTACTAAGCTTTCTAAATCTCTGTTTTCTGGCTAATGAAAAGAAAATAGGATTCCACTGAGTCTCCTATCTACCTACCCCAGGACTTCTGTGAGGATCAAATGAGATGAGAAACAGGAAAAAGCTTCACAGACATTTGGTTAAAGTGTAAATGTTTCCACCTGGGTATAAAGCAAGTCGTGTTCCTGTGCTGAAGAAACTGCAAGGAGGTTAGTCGCTAGGGAAAGGAAGCCAGGTGTTGCTATGTGACATCATTACGTGGTGCCCACAGCGACCATTTCTGGACTGGCCATAGGGTCTTAGCAACATTGGCTGCGATTTGGTGGGTGGTAGTTCCAGGGTGGTGGCGGGGCCTATTTCCCACTTGGGGAAAGCCGAGTGTTGCTTTGTTGGCCAGGTCCGCGCTGCCATTTCTCTGTAAATGGCTAGTGTGCATCACAGCAGCTCCTGTGTTGAGCATCTGCCCCCTGATGGTCAGTGCGCATCATAGCAACCGGTCAGACAGTGGGAAGGAGCTGTAACATATTAGCCTTTTATATATACTGTATATGTTTATTTCTTTTGAATAAATAAGACAAGTACATGATATAGAATTCAAAAGTACAAAAACTAAGTAAAAAATTACATCTTTTAGTCTGGCTGGCATGGTTCCGTGATTGAGCATCAACCCATGAACCAGGTCACATTTTGATTACAGGTCAGGGCACGTGCCTGGGTTATGGGCTCAATCCCCAGTAGGGGGTATGCAGGAGGCAGCAAATCAACGATTCTCTCTCATCATTGATGTTTCTATCTCTCTCTCCCTCTCCCTTGCACTCAGAAATCAATTTAAAAAAATAAATATATATATATATATATATATATATATATATATATATATATATATATTTAAATTACAGCTTTTACACTTAATATTAGCATTCCTCCTATCCCTCTGGCCCAGCTACTTATTCTCCTCTATGAAGATTAAATCTGGGTATCCTACCAAAGATAGGTGTAACTTTATGCACCTATGAATGTATTTGTGGAAGTTTTAAAAAATGCAACCGGTAGCATGCTGCAGTCCCATTACTCATCTGTTTGGTTCTTAACTCACTGATTTTTAGTGACTGAATGGAATTACATGGCACATCTTTACAAATGCCTACTGACAATCTTTTATTATTAAAATACATGATACTAGAGTGAATATCCTTGCAAATGGGCACAGATTCTTGAGAATAAAATACTTCAAGAGAAAGTTCTAGGTTAAAGTTATGTGCACTTTAAATTTTGAAAGGTATTGCCATTGTTTTTCATGGAGGTTATATGCATTTTCGTATCTACAAATTATACTCTTGTTCATTAAATGAGTATCTGGTTCCCAGCACCCTTTTAAACAATGTATTATCAAACCTTTTTATTTTGCAATGTCACAGTTGAACAGTATTTCACCATAGTCATAATTTGCATTGTTTTATATTACAACTGAGGATTTATATATATTTTTATCTCTCTAAGTGTTACTTGTGTTTGCTTTCTTATGAACTGAGTATTTACATCCTTTGTCTTTTTTTTTTTTCAATTTGATTCTTGGTCTTTGAATATTATTTTGTAAAAGTTTTTTAAGATTAAGAAAATTTGACCTTTGTAAAAAAATTGTTACAAAATTTCCCATTTTTTATTTTGCTTTGTTAATGGTGTTTTTGTATGCATACAATTTTCATGTTTTAGAGTCAAATTTATCAATTTGTTCTCTAAGGGGCCTATGTTATATATCTTAGAGGCCTTTCCTACTTTGAGAATATTGTAAAATTCTTGCATGGTTTCTTCCAATTTTTCAGGTTTAAATATTTGATTCACTAGAAATTAATTTTAGTCAAAGTTAAAAAGTAGAAACCCAATCAATTTCCCTCTCATGAGAACACAGCTATCCCATTTATTGAATAATTCATTCTCCCTCTTACTGTATTTGTAATGCTACCTTTATAACTTTCTAAATAATTATATGAATTTGGATCTTTTTCTGAACTTCTATTCTAATAACATGTCTTCTCCTGTTTTAGTAACCACATTCTTTTAACATTCTAGCTTTATAATGTATTTTAATATTTGGTAGGCTGGGCTAGTTTCCCCTTACCACTTTCCCTTAAGAATTTTTCTGGCTATTCTTCCTTACTTTTTTCCTCTATATGAACTTAAGAGACAGTTTATCTAGTTACACACACATGCACATACACGCACAATCCTGTTAGGTTCGGAAGCAATATTGCACAGTGGTTAGAAGCATAGAATCTGTAATCATCATGCCTGAGTTCCTATACTGATTTAGTAACTTACTCTAACTGCAACCTTGAGCAAGCTTTTATGCTTCGATTTCTTACTGAAAAATGGACAAAGAGTAATACTAGCTTCTACCACATAAAGTCACTGGGAGGACTAAATGTGTAAGGCATTTAGAACAATGCCTGGCATCGAGTTAAGTGTTCAATAAATGTTAGCTGGTATTTTGTTTTGAAGTAGAGATCCCATTAACTCCATGTTAATTTCCTCCCACATCAACATAAGGGAAACTGACCATAGAATGTTATCTATGGTTTTGAGTCTTCTTACCCAAGAACCTTCTTACCTAAGCAGCCTTTCTAAGTCTTTATGTCCCTGAGAGACATATTAAGGTTTTCTCCATACATATTTTGCCTGTCGTTTTTCCTAATGCAATGCTTTTTGAACTGCTTTGTCCAATATTACAATCATGCATTTTTTGGTTGCATATGTAAGTTATGTCTTTTAATTTTGTTACTCTTCTTCAGTTTCTTTGTTTTAGGAATGTCTCTGAATGGTTTTCTTTGTGATCTAATCTTGGATTTTCTATTAGGAAAGTTTAGCCTATTTATATTTATTAATATAACATATTTAATCTCCTTTTAGTCATCATATTTTGTTATAAAATGTTTATGCTTTCTATTTTTATTGCTGCTTTATCTTTTTAAAAAATATATTTTTTATTGATTTCAAAAGGGAAAGGGAGAGATAGAAACATTTATGAGAAACATCAATGGGCTGCCTCCTGCATGGCGCCCCCCCCCCCCCCGCCCCCAACACACACACACACACACTGGGGATTGAACTAGAAACCCGGGTATGTGCCCTGGCCAAGAATCGGGGGGGTGACCTCTTGGTGCATGGGACAACTCTCAATCAACTGAGCCACACTAGCCAGGCTGCAGCTTTATCATCTTTATTAAATGGCCAGTCCTTGCTTTGTTTTTAGTTATGCATGCATTTCTTCTGGTAATACGGAAGATATACTTTTTTGTTAATAGTTATTTCAGAGTAAAAGTCTAAGTTCATTTAACTGCCTTTAAGGTCCAATATTATCTCTCTGACTTCATTTCCTATCACTCTCTCAATCACTCTACGTTAGCTTCTCTTTCCTGCTTCTTGCATCCTGTGCACCAGCTATACTTTTGTTTCAGGACCTTTGCAACAACCATTATGTCTGCTTAGAATACTGTTTCTCCAGATAACCATCAAGCTCCCTCACTTCCTTCAAATCTTTGCTCAAATTTCATTTTTCTATACTTTGCTAGTCAGGCCACCCAATTTATATGGCAATCCTATCACTTGGTCCGCCCCTGTATATATATAGTTTCTATTATGAGCAATGATGAACTTAATAGTTGTGCTTCCTTATCTTCTCCTCTACCATCCAATTTAGTTTACACATTATTTTTCTTCATGTTTATCCACCTACCTAATCTATTAATCATCTATCTATTTACATATCTCCCCACCTCCAAATCTTTTTTACTGATTTTAAATATTGTTTGACAGCCTGTTATAAAACATGAGATTTGTACCACTTTATATGATTTCTGTCCTTCATTCTTCCAATTTTTGTGAGTTATGACATTATTACATTGTCAATGTTTTAACATTCATACTCTGCTCTGTAAAAACATAATCTTCACATTTGTTTTACTCTTAATTTCATGAATCCTTGGACTCTGCTTACTATCTACACTTTAACTGTAGTTTCTCCTTTCATTTCTTGGTTGAGTAAGCTTTATCCTGAAGAAGTAGGGCTCAGAAGAGCTAAATTAGCATTGGTATGTTAAAAAATGTTTGTATTTGGATTGAACAAGTATTTGGACTGGTACAAAATTCCTAAATTAACTTTTCTTTGAAGATGTTGATGGTAAAATGTTACTCTTGAATAATGCTTTGGATAAGCCTGAGGCTAGCCACTTCTTTTGGAGAATTAAGCTCTCTTGGCTTTGTTGGGATCTGTAACCATAGATGTTATCTCACCGGGTCTTCTCACACACTCATCTGACTTTCACTGGATCTGGCAGCCTTTCTTTATATATTGTGCTTTGGGATTGCAGAAATCTCTCTGGTTGTGCTGAAAATCAAGCTTGTATTTCTGTTTCTTATTCTCCTTCTTATAGTAAGGTGATTTCAAGAAAAGGGCCCTTTGCTGGGCCATTATTTTTTAAAATAGTCACTTTTTAATATAGACATTTTCAAACATACACAGAAGTAGAGAGCATACAGTGTGATGAATTTCTTCCTTGTACCCATCATCTCTGCTTTGTATTTACCAAAATTTCGGCAAACTTCATTCATCTATGTCCATCTAATTTTCTCCCTATAGAATATCTTAAAGGAAATTCCAACCATCAAATTGCTTTACCAAAAAATATTTCAGTATACATCTACTAGGCCATTTTAAAACAGGAAATCCTTGGTTCCCCATGATTTTACAAATTATCCTCAACAACAATAAAAGATGTTTTTGTGGGGCACATAATTTACTTAATTGCTTATGAATATTGTTTGTTAGGATGCTATAGAATATGGGTTAGCAGACCAGCCACCAGTTTTCATAAATAAAGTTTTACTGGGAACCTAACCAAGTCCATTCATTTATTTGCTATCTATAGTTCATTCATCTACTTTCACACTACAACAGAACTGAATAGCTGTGTAGTTACAGGAGAGCCAATTAGATGCAACAGAGACTGTATGGCCCATAAAGCCTAAAATATTAACCATCTTGCCCTTTAAGAAAATGTTTGAGGCTGGTCAGCATGGCTGAGTGATTGAGCATCAACCTATGAACCAGAAGGTCATGGTTCAATTCCCGTTCAGGGCATATGCTTGGGTTATAGGCTCAATCCCCAGTGTGGGTGTGCAGGAGGTAGCTGATCAATGATTCTCTCCCATCATTGATGTTTCTCTCTCTATCCTTCTCCCTTTCACTCTGAAACCAATAAAAATATATTTTTTAAAAAAGAAAGAAAAGAAAATGTTTGATAACCTTTGCTGTAGAACCCTGTCTCTATAGTTTTGAGGTAACTCGCTTTCCCAAAGTCCTTCCCAGTCACTTCTATAAAACACAACTTATAAAGTATTCACCAACACACATATAGGTCCTTTGCTTTATTTAAACCTTCTAATACCTTTGTCTAATAAGGCCAATAGAAACAAAAATGAATTTGCTCTTGCCTTTCGCTTTGAAATATGGCAGCAACAACAATGAACAAAAGAAAAAAAAAAACACAAGAAATGTAAGTGCTCAAGGTTAAAGAGACATTGCTGTTCTAAATTATTCTACCACAACTATTCTAGATTGAATATATTTCATTGTTTAAATTGTATACTCAATAAATCTTAGGAAAACAGAAAGCTTTTAATAAATACTTGACTGATGCTAAAAATTTTCAAATGTGTCAAGAAGTTAAAAACATTCAGGCAATGGCATGTATTGTTCACATATTTAAATCTGATAGGCAGAGAACAAGATTAAAGTTAAGGAAGTAAATATTCAGAATGAGCAGAAATCATAAGAAAAAAAAAAAAAGAAAATTTCAAGGGCCTGCCAACACAGGCCCTTGAAAAGGAAATACAAGTTTATACTTTTGGTATGAGATAGTCCACATCTTGGAGAAGTAACTTAAGAACTTCTAGGAAAACCAGGGTTTTGCAGTTAAATGAAAGTACAACTTCTGTCCTAGTATTACAATCATTTCCCTTACATCTTAACTCTAGGAGAAGAAAAAAATACTAGTGTTAACAAGTTAGAGTTATACTATAAAACACTGTAATTTTATTTTCCCATGTCGTAAGATTCACGCTAATAACAAAAATCAAACTTTAGTATTATTATAAAAAGACATTTTCTACCCTCAGAACAAATTATTAAATTCAAGTCAAAACTTACTTTAAAATTCTTTACTTCTATCATAAATTGTACAACTTCCCCTACACTCACCTTTCATTGTTCAGAAGAGCAAACTCAGCAATATATTCCTGCCAGCAACTTCAGAAGACTGTCCAGTCTAAATAATTTGCCAATACCCCCAAAATATTCATAGACAGTTAGACATTAGACCAGAGTAGGGAAAAATAGAAAAAAGACAGAAAGAATAAGGTAGTTCCTTATTAACCCAGCTCTCTTATTTAAAAAAATCTTGGGACCTAATTTCATAGCAAGTGAATATTTATTAACTGTGTCACACTATATCAAATAATACATACTAACTATATCAAACAGCTTTAAATGAAATAACTATATTTATATGTTTGTCCATGGTTAAAACCTTGTTAAAGACAGCTTCACTATACCACAAGTGTAGATATTTTAAATTACATCCCTCTGTGATATTTTCCTTAGTATAATATGAAATGCTTATGAGAATGGATCCTTTCAATATATGTTCCAAAAGTTTCTTTTTGAAGTCCAGACGATCCATGTTTCAACAACTTTGCCAAACCTATCTCCAGAATCCAGTGTTTACAAGCACACTAGGATTAACAGTGTAAAACTATTTCAGTTGGTATAAAACGGATTCTACAATATATGGCATTGTTTTGTCCATATCCTTAACATAATACAATTGTTGAAGCATCACATCAGAAATAAGTTTTCACTAGTTCGACTCTATCAATATACTAAAATAAGCACTGTGGCTTCAAACCCTTGAGATCTGATATCAGAAGAAAACACTATAGTTAAAAGACTTGGGCCCAGTTCCAATTTACAATCTTGAATTTCAACCTTAAGTCTCAGTTTCCCCATCTACTAAGTTAAAAACAACAGCAATGATAGCATAATTGACTATGTCACAAGGCTGATATCATATAAGGATAAGTGACGATATAAATATGACATTTGAATGACTAAACATTCTACCAAAATGTCAGATATCAGAAAACATAATTTCAAAACAAATCTTCAATTTACTTAAGGGATTAACTCTTATTGTAAAGAATTTAATAAGTATAATATATTTCAAAAGCCACAATTCCTAAACAAAGAAATATTATACCAATATAAACTACTTATGATGTTAAAGGTAAACACCTAAGGTTTTAAAAGAATCTTTTCAGATAGCACTACAAACATTTCAAGGATTAGACTAGATGCATGACATATTTTATTCTCCTTTTAATAATTCACCAGGGAAACAAAGTTTCTGATACAGTTTAAGTGAAGGTGGTATTTATTAGAGTTTAATATTAGAAGATTATTTTCAGCCCTGACCAGGTAGCTCAGTTGGTTACAACATCATCCCAATACAGGATGTCAAGGTTGCAGGGTGAATCCCTGGTCAGGGAACATACAAGAATTAACCAATGAATGTGTAAATAAGTGGAACAACAAATGATGTTTCTCCCTCTAAGATCAATTAATAAAACTTTTAAAAAGAAAATTATTTTCTCCTTGAATATATTATTTAAAATTATCACATTTTATTAGAACATGGGCAACATTTTCCCCACTAGAATATATTGTTACTTTATAATGAAGTCATAATTCAATTTATATACCTTCAATATCTAAGATTTCACATCTATAAAACAAAGCAATATGAAGGACTTTTTGTTGCATCTTTCAACATCCGTTTTCTAATTAGAAGATCAAGTCAAACTTCCAAATTATCAATAAAGTTATTTAAAAATTAATACTTGTTCACCAAGCTCATAGTACTTTGAAGGTCACGTAAAATAATGTATATAAAACATACAAGGCAAGAATTTAACATAGGATTCTTCACCACTGCTGATCTAGCAATAGACTAAAATACTCATTGCGCTCAAACCTTAATGTAAGTTACGTAGCATATCATTCAACATATGAATTGGTAAAATGTCATTTTTACCCTAATAAATACAAACATTTATCCATTTAATAGTATCAAGAAATTCTCTTTAAATTATCACTAAAGCAAATTCTCTTACATTAGGTTTTGAAATCAGTAACTAGATTCTAAGATTGCAGATTAGTGTTATTTCTAATATATCACTACTTATAAAGATAACTTAGTATAAATTAACTTGATTGATAAATAATGTTTCTATTTCAGATTTTGTTATTACCCCAAAATTACAACCTATGGTTTATATTGTGTAAGAACCAGAATCAAAATCTAAAGCTTCATAGTGTAGTCTAGACCCCTAGTTATCGGTGCCAATTCTTACATCTACATGTGGAATATGTTTATACTCTGATGGTTGCTACATTTTCCTTAGTGGGCATACACAATTCTATTACTTGTATTCTGGATTGAGATTTATAGTGAAGTAGGACAATTATGTTAGAAATGCAGACAGCATGTTCATTTTGTTTTTAACTGGGTAAAATAACTTACAATAAATGAAAAGGAACTCTGGAGCAAAACCAACTACTTTGCTGTTATTTTCTATTTTTATGGTTTGTTTTTCTCATGGTATAAGTCCATTACACTTACACAACACATGGGAGATTGGAGAGTGATTTTTATAACAGCTGTCATGTCCCTCTCATTCCAGGGAAATGAAAAAGGCCTGTAGTTATTTATATTTATGAGTGGTAACTACATTCTTTTTCACTATTAGCTAAAGCTGGAACAAAACTGAATATCGCACAAGAACTACTTTTGCTTTGAAATTGTTTACTTTATTAATATAAGGAAGATGTGAGATGACTTCTCTCCACCTTTTATTTTATACTTAGCTAAGAAAAAAGTAAGCAAGTCTGTAACTAAAAGGCAAAATAAAGAAGCAACATGGGAATGTATATGAAACCTTCTATGTAATTTTTTTCCTTTTATCATAGTTTTTCTGTTGCATTTTAAAGTTGACAGAAAAATAAATCTTTTGTATTTTACTTTTTAAAAAGACAAGGATAGAACAGGCCATTTTGGGGCCAATAGATACTATATTTATATCTAAATGTATGTAGCAAGAATTATGTTTTTTTCCTCTCTCAATTTTTATTTGGAAAAACTTTAAACCTACAGAAAAACTGCAGAAATAGTACAATGTAGTCTTATATTCCTCACCTAGATTCATCAGTCATTGATATTTTGCCACATATGCTTTATTTTTCTGTCTATACATACTCGTGTGTGTGTGTGTGTGTGTGTGTGTGTGTGTCTGTATTTAATTCTTCATTTTCTGATCTATTTGACAGTGTCATTATAATCCTTTTCCTCTAAATGCTTTAGCCATGTTTTTCTTTTCTTTTTTTAAATTTCTTTATTGATTAAGGTGTTACATATGAGTCCTTCTTCCCCCTCATGCCCTCACCCCCCTGTTGTCTGTGTCCATTTGTTAGGCCCATATGCATGCATACAGGTCCTTTGGTTGAATCTGCTCCCTTACCCCCACCCTCCCCTGCCTTCCCTCCAAGGTTTGATGGTCTGATTGATGTTTCTCTGCCTCTGGAACTGTTTTTGTTCATTAGTTTATGGTATTCATTATATTCCACAAATGAGTGAGATCATGTGATACTTATCTTTCTCTGACTGGCATATTTCACTTAGCATAATGCTCTCCAGTTCCATCCATGTTGTTGCAAATGGTAGGAATTCCTTCTTTTTTAGCGCAGCATAGTATTCCATTGTGTAGATGTACCACCGTTTTTTAATCCACTCATCTGCTGATGGGCACTTAGGCTGTTCCCAAATCTTAGCTATGGTAAATTGTGCTGCTATGAACATAGGGGTGCATATATCCTTTCTGATTGATGTTTCTAGCTTCTTAGGATATATTCCTAGAAGTGGTATTACTGGGTCAAATGGGAGTTCCATTTTTAGTTTTTGAGGAAACTCCATATTGTTCTCCACAGTGGCTGCACCAGTCTGCATTCCCACCAGCAGTGCACCAGGGTTCCTTTTTCTCCACATCCTGGACAACATTTGTCATTTATTGATTTGTTGATGATAGCCATTCTGACAGGTGTCAGATGGTACCGCACTGTCGTTTTGATTTGCATCTCTCAGATAATTAGTGACTTTGAACATGTTTTCATATGTCTCTTGGCCTGGCTTCTGTCTTCTTTCGAAAAGTGTCTATTTAGATCAGTTGCCCATTTCTTGATTGGATTATCTTCCTTTTGTTGAGTTGTATGAGTTCCCTGTAAATGTTGGAGATTAAACCCTTATCAGTGATAACATTGGCAAATATGTTCTCTCATGTAGTGGTCTTTCTTGTTGTTTTGTTGATGGTTTCTTTTGCTGTGCAAAAGCTTTTTATTTTGATGTAGTCCCATTTGTTTATTTTCTCTTTATTTTCCATTGCCCTAGGAGCAGTATCAGTGAAGAAGTTCCTTCGGCATATGTCTGAGATTTTGCTGCCTGTGGATTCCTCTAGTATTTTTATGTTTTTCTGTCTTATGTTTAAGTCCTGCATCCATTTTGAGTTTATTTTTGTGTATGGTGTAAGTTGGTGGTCTAGTTTCATTTTTTTGCATGTATCTGTCCAATTTTCCCAACACCATTTATTGAAGAGACTGTCTTGACTCCATTGTATGTTCATGCCTCCTCTGTCGAATATTAATTGGGCATAGTGGTTTGGGTCGATTTCTGGGTTCTCTATTCCATTCCATTGATCTATATGTCTGTTCTTGTGCCAGTACCAGGCTGTTTTGAGAACAGTGGCTTTGTAATACAGCTTGATATCTGGTATTGAGATCCCACCTACTTTGTTCTTCTTTCTCAGGATTGCTGCAGCTATTTGGGGTCTTTTTTTATTCCAGATGAATTTTTGGAGAGTTTGTTCTAGGTCTGTGAAATATGCCGTTGGTATTTTTTTGAATCTATAGATTGCTTTGGGTAGAATGGACATTTTGATGATGTTGATTCTACCAATCCATGAACATGATATGTTCTTCCATCTGTTTATATCTTCCTCTATCTCTTTTTTCAGTGTCCTGTAGTTTTTTGCATATAGGTCTTTTACCTCTTTAGTTAAGTTTATTCCTAGGTATCTTAATTTTTTTGGTACGATGGTAAATGGAATTGCTTTTTTAGTCTCTCTTTCTGTAAGTTCACTATTGGTGTATAGAAATGCCATAGATTTCTTGGCGTTAATTTTGTATCCTGCTACCTTGTCGAATTCATTTATTAAGTCTGATAATTTTTTGATGGAGTCTTTAGGGTTTTCTATGTACAGTATCATGTCATCTGCGAATAAGGACAGTTTTACTTCTTCTTTTCCCATTTGGATGCCTTTTATTTCTTCTTCTTGTCTGATAGCAATGGTTAGTACTTCCAGTACTATGTCGAACTGGAAGTGAGAGAGGGAGGAGTGGTGAGAGAGGGCATCCCTGTCTTGTTCCTGTTCTTAGGGGAAATGGTTTTAGTTTTTGTCCACTGAGTGTGATGCTGGCTGTGGGTTTATCATATATGGCTTTTATGATGTTGAGGTATGATCCTTCTATTCCCACCTTGCTGAGAGTTTTTATCAAGAAAGGGTGTTGGATTTTGTCAAATGCTTTTTCTGCGTCAATTGATATGACTATGTGATTTTTATCTCTCAATTTGTTTATGTGATGTATCACGTTTATTGATTTGCGGATATTGTATCATCCTTGCATCCCTGGTATAAATCCTACTTGGTCATGGTGTATGATCTTTCTGATGTACTGCTGGATCCGATTTGCTAGGATATGTTGAGGATTTTGGCATCTATGTTCATGAGGGATATTGGCCTGTAATTATCTTTCATTGTGTTGTCTTTATCTGGTTTTGGTATTAGGGTGATGCTGACTTCATAGAATGAGTATGGAAGTGTTCCTTCCTCTTGAATTTTTTGGAATAGTCTGAGGAGGATAGGTTTTAGTTCTTCCTTGAATGTTTGGTATAACTCCCCTGTGAAGCCGTCTGGGCCTGGGCTTTTGTTTGCTGGAAGCTTTTTGATGACTGCTTCAATTTCTTCCATAGTTATTGGCCTATTGAGATTTTTAGAATCTTCCTGATTGAGTTTTGTAAGGTTGTATTTTTCTAGGAATTTGTCCATTTCCTCCAGGTTGTCCAGTTTGTTGGAATAGAGTTGTTCATAGTATTTTTTTAACAATCCTTTGTATTTCTGTGGGGTCTGTTGTTATTTTGCCTCTATCATTTCTGATTTTGTTTATTTGAATCCTCTCTCTTTGCTTTCTTGGTGAGCCTGGCTAGAGGTTCATCAATCTTGTTTATCCTTTCAAAGAACCAGCTCTTGGTTTCATTGATCTTTTGTATTTTTTTTTTTGTCTCTATGTCATTCATTTCTGCTCTGATCTTTATTATGTCCTTCCTTCTGCTCACTGTGCGCTTTTCTTGTTGCTCTCTTTTTAATTCTTTGAGTTGTAGCACTAGATGATTTACTACCATTTTTTCTTGTTTTTTGAGGTAGGCCTGTAGAGCTATAAATTTCTCTCTCAGGACTGCTTTCATTGTGTCCCATAGGTTTTGGATTGTTGTGTTTTTATTGTCATTTGTTTCCAGAATGTTTTTAACTTCTTCTTTGATCTCATTGGTAACCCAATCAATATTTAATAACATGCTATTCAGCTTCCAAGTGTTTGAGTATTTTTGATTGTTTTTATTGTAGTTTATTTCTAATATTATGCCATTGTGGTCTAAAAAGATGCTTTCAATCTTCTTAACTTTGGGGAGACTTTGCTTGTGACCCAGTATATGGTCTATTTTTGTAAATGTCCCATGTGCACTTGAGAAGAACGTATGTTCTGCAGCTTTGGGGTGAAATGTTCTGAAGGTGTCAATTAAGTCCATCTGATCTAGTGAATCATTTAGGATTGTTGTTTCTGTGCTGATTTTTTGTCTAGAGGATTTATCCAGTGATGTCAGTGGTGTATTAAAGTCCCCTACCATGATTGTATTGTTGTCTATCTCTCTCTTGATATCTTCCAGGAGATTTTCTATGTATTTGGGTGCTCCTGCATTGGTTGCATATATGTTTAAAACATTAACATTCTCCTGCTCTTGTACAAAATACAGAATCTGATTTTCCTTTTTACTGAATCCTGTCTATTACTTGTGTTTTATAAGCATTCAAGAACAAAGGAAGCAGTGAGGAGAATTATTAATAGCAGCCGCCCACTTCCTAAGTTATTCACCACTATGTATCTTCCAGAAAGCAAGTGTGAAAATGAAAGATAGAGGTTAATTTTCAAACCGACATAAATATAAAGTAACTGATAGACAAGGCCTCTGTACTATTAAAAGTAGACCTGATTTCTTGAGATATCACATACAGTTGAACCATTTTATAGCCTTTTCAGAGTTGGAAGGGCCTTACAATGTATGTTGTATATAACCTGTTTATTTTACACATGAGAAGAACCAAGAGTCAAGGCCACACAATGAGAGATGAGACTAGAACCCAGTTTTTCAAACTCTCAATACAATATTCTTTCTGTTATGTTGTGTTGTCTCCTCACAAGCCTTAGTTGCTTATACTGGGGTCTTGATAAATGAGAAAGGTAAAATGTCTGAGACTACTACACCTAACTAACTAATGTACCCATTTGAGTCTCATCTGGATGAACTATAACTAAAGTCTCAAACTTCAATGTGCATGTGAATATCTTGTTAAAATGCAAATTGTGACTCACTAAGTATGAGGTCAAACCTGAGAATCTGCATTTCCAACATGTTCATCTGATGCCAATGCTGCTGACCCATGAACTACATTTTAAGGAGCAGTTGTCTAAACAAGCACAGAAATCTTGGACCCCCCAGGCACCAACAAAGTAGAAAAAAACTGTAAAATATTTTTGTTACATAAAATATACAGAATAATATAACTAATACCTGTTTACTCATCATCAAAGCCAAAATAAAATATTTTAAGGCTTTTATTTTCCTAACTTTTATGCCACTTCAGAAAAGGGAGTTTTTAGCCCAATACATTAATTTGTAGATACAACTACCTATTTTCCTAATATTATTATGTCAACAAATACTGAGATTCCACAGTCTTTAATGGTACTATGGAAGGAAATATAAATTCAGAAGATAAAAAGAACCATAGCCAAAATAAACTGTCAATTAAAAAAAAAAAACCACCAATGATGTTCCATTTTTATTCTCAATAAAAACATCTTTCAAACCAGCTACATTTATTCGTTTAGTAAACACTATTGAGAGTTCATATTCCCATGTAGTTTATATTCTGATTTCATTCCCTTATATGCTGCTTTGAATTGTGCAAATGATTATTGAAAGGTACAAAGCTAGATTTTATGAGACAGTGAATCCTTTAAAGTAAAGGTTTTGCATTTGGGTTTTTGTTATTTAAAAAAAATAATTAGCAGTACATTTAACTAGAGGCCTGGTGCATGAAAATTCATGCACTGGAAAGGGGTCCCTCAGCTCAGCCTGCCCCCTCTCACAGTATGGGAGCCCTCAGGGATGGAAGGCGACCTGGCAATCGGGGAAGGTGACGCCCCATCATACCTCTGCTGTTGCCACTGCTAGCAGCACAAGCCTCGGCCGGCCGTGGTTACCTGAGCCTCGGGCAGCCCTGGGCAGCTGGGCAGCCACCATCCAAGGTTTGCCTGCACTTCAGGCCGGCCCTGGGCAGCTGGGCAGTCAACATCTAAGGCTTGTCTGTGCCTCGGGCGTCGGCTGAGCAGCCGCCATCCAAGACTTGCCTATGCCTCAGGCTGGCCCTGGGCAGCTGGGGGGCTGAGGGGACTGGGGGACTCCAGAGGCAGGTGCACAGAGTGGCCGGGCCCGCCTAGGGGCGGGCCCAGCCTTGCCGCATGCCTGCTGCCCCTGGCAGAGCTGAGGGGACTGGGCACTGCCATCTTGTGGCTGTGGATACTGCAATCTCTGAGGGCGAAGCAGTTAATTAGCATATTCCCTCCTTATTGGCTGAGCGCCTCCATCTTTGCGATGGCGTGAGGGTCAATTAGTATATTCCCTCTTGATTAGATAGGATGGTCATCTTCATACAACGTGGAATACATTTACACCTATAGCAGCTAAAAAAAAAGATTTAATATATATAAGAAAATTTGCACTTTGAATATCTCCCAAAATGCTTATAGAAATCATAATTACTTCCTTATTTCTCAGAATAGTTTAGTAGTAAAATAATTCCCATGGAAGGGAAACTGGACACAAAGCAAGAATACAACTCAAGTAAATATTTATTAAGCTTCTACTTTCTCCTAGTGCATGGTTGGGGGAGGGTGCCAATATATAAAGAAATGAAGGTAATCATTATTCTGAAGGGGAGGCTATCTCCAAACATAATTAGAATACAGTGTAATAAATGGAAAGAAGTACAGGGGAAATCTAGATGATTGTAAAGGAAATGGAGTTGGAGAATGTTATTATATTTTAAAATGATAAAAGAAACTATTAGAGTTAAGAATTTCTATAAAATAGAGGAATGAATAGATAACCCGATAATGTAGAATCAGGTATGAAAGGGCATTCACTGTAAAATTCTTTCAATTTTGATGTATGTTTGAAAAGTTTCATAACAAAATGTTTGATAAAATAATAGTTGTAATAAAACAGGTAGGGCCTTAACCAGTTTGTCTCAGTGGATAGAGCATCGGACCTGTGGACCAAAGGGTCCCGGGTTTGATTCTGGTCAGGGGCACATACCTCGGTTGCAGGCTCCTCCCTGGTAGGGGCTTGTGCAGGGAGACAACCTATCAATGTGCTTCTCTCACATTGGTATTTCTCTCTGTCTTTCCCTCTCTCTAACACTCTCTCTAAAAATCAGTGGAGAAATATCCTCAGGTGAGGATTAAAAAACAAACAAACAAAAAAAACCAGGTAGGATGATATAAAGGGGCCATGGTTTTCACTTTTCTTATGAATAGTAGGTTCTTAAGAAATAGAAGAAAAAGAACAACATAGAAAATAAATTTCCAATTTGCTGTGGGGGGGCAGAAAGTCCTTGCTCTGGTATCTACTCACACACCAGTTCTATGCTATCTTAACTATTATAGCATTATTAAGTCTTGGTATCTGGTAGTGTAAATTCTTCAGTTTTGTTTTTCTTCAGGATTGTCTTGGTTATTCTTAGCCCCTTGCATTCCTTTATGCATTTTAGAAGCAGTTTGTTAATTCCCACAAAAATTTTTTTCCCAGGGTTTTGACTGGGATTATATAGAATATATAGAACAATATGGGAAGAGCTGACAATTAAACAATGCTCAGTCTTCCAAACCCTAAATATGGCATATTCCTCGATTCATTTGGGTCTACTTTGTGATTTTCCCTACAGAGGTTTGGCACATCTTTAAATTTATTACTAGATATTTTTATGTGTGTTTTTAAAAATACTTTTCAAATGATACTCCTCTTCTGATTTTTGGCATATAGAGAGATACAACTAATTTTTTAAAATATATTTTTTTATTGATTTCAGAGAGAGGAAGGGAGAGGGAGAGATAGAAACACCAATGGTAAGAGAGAATCTTTGATTGGCTGCCTCCTGTACACCTCCTAATAGGGATCGAGCCCAAAACCCGGTCATGTGTCCTGACTGGGAATCGAACCATGATAATCCTGTTTCATGGGTTGACACGCAACCACTTAGCCACACTGGCTGGGTGAGATACAACTAATTTTTAAAAGACTTTGTATTGAAGTGCAATATGCACCAAACAAGAATTACAACTTGATGAATGTTTATAAACTGATCATATCAAACACAACCAATATTTGTATACTGAATTCATTTTTAACAACCTTCTGATACTCATGTGTTAATTTTATATTTTATCTGTAGATACTTTTGGATTTAGACATAAATGATGTCACCTGCAAATAACAGTTTCATATCTTTCTTTCTGTTACTAAGACTTTTATTTTTCTTCCTTATTGCACTGATTAGGACTTACAGTCCAATAGTGAATAAGGATATGGTGATGGTAGGCATATCCTTATCTCACTCATGATTTCAAAAGAAAACTTTCAATATTTCACCATTTAATATAAATTTATTATAATTTTTTTGCAGATAACCTTTTTGTCAGATTAAGGGAGTTCCAATTTTTCCTAGTTTGCTGAGAGGATTTTTTTGGTTGCTAATGATCATTTGTTTTTGGAGGATGTTTATACCTATCTTTATTTATAAAGAAAATGGCCTATGCTTTCTTTTTCTTACAATGTCCTTTTTGGCCATAAAACAAGTTATAAAGTATTCCTATTTTTTATATTCTCTGAAAAAAATTCTGTAAAATAATTATTTCTTCCTTAAAGATTTAAAAAAATTCATCAGCACTTATTAGCCATTTATATATTTTATTTGAAGAACTATCTATTAAGATCCTCTTTTTAACCCATTTTAAAATTGGGTTATTTGTCTTACTGAGTTTAGCATATCTGAGTTTTCTATGTGGGAAGCGTTTTTAATTATAAGTTAAATTTCCTTTATAGATAGGAGACTGATCAGATTTTATATTTCTTCTAGTATGGATTTCATTGTTTTTTGATAGGGTAATGCTTTAAAAAAACTATTGAGATTTAATTCACATACCATATAATTCACCCATTTAAAGTATACAATTCAATGATTTTTAGTATACACAGTTATATAACCATCACTACAATCAGTTTTTTAACATTTTTATCACCCCCAAACTTCATACCCAGTCATTTCCTATTCCTCCCTACCTCCAACCGCTGACAACCACAAATCTCCTTTCTGTCTCTATGGATTTGCCTATTCTGGACATTTTATATAAATGAAATCATATAGTATGTTATTTTGTGACTAGTTTCTTTAACTTAGCATAATGTTTTCAAGGTTCATCTATGTTTTAGCATATATCAGTACTCCATTCCTTCTTATTGTCAAGTAATATTCCAGTGTATGGATATATGACATTTTATCCATTCATCAGTTGATAGCCATCTGGGTTGTTTTCACTTTTTGGCTATTATGAATAAAGGCGATGTGAACACTTCTGTACAAGGTTTTGTGTGGACATATGTTTTCATTTACCTCTGAGTAGAATTGTGAGATCATACGGGAGTCTATATCTGAATTTCAGGAAATGGCCGAACAGTGGTTGCATTATTGTACGTTCTCACCAGCAATGTATAAGGCTTTCAATTTCTTTACATCTTCACTGGCACTTATTATCTATTTTTTTTATTAGAGCCACCTGAGTGGGTGTGAAGTGGTATTTCATTGTAGCTTTGCTTTCCATTTCTCTGATGACTAATGATATTGAGCAATTTTTCATGTGCATATTAGCCATTTATATATTTTATTTGAAGAACTATCTATTAAGATCCTTTTTCTAATCCCACTTTAAAATTGGGTTATTTGTCTTATTGAGTTTAGCATTGTTTTGGGTAAATTACATTATTCTAGAAATTTGTCCATTTCATGTAAATTTTTAAATTTACTGGCATAAAGTTCAGAATAATCTCTTTTTTAATAACTATAGAATTTATAGTGATATTCCTTTTTTGTTCCTGATATTGGTAAATATGTCTACTTTTCTTCTTAATCTGTTATAGTTTGGGTTATTTCTTCTTTGATGCACTTTTCAAATAATGGAAGATTTCCCAATGAAAATGTTATGATTTCTATCTTAATTCCACTATGGTCACAGAGCAGCCTCTGTATGATTTCAATCTTTTGAAATTTATTAAAAGTTCAAAAGGTTTATGGCCTAGCTTATGGTCAATTTTGGAAAATGTTCCAAGTGCATTTGGAAATAGCCAAGTATTCTACAGTGTTGGATGTGGTATCATCATCAGGGGCTTTTATCACCAATTGAGTTAAAGATGACATTTTTTTTGGTGACAATAAAGGGCTTAACTTTGTTTTTTGTTTGATTGGAGAGTACTCTGTCCCTGCAAAATAAAAATCTTCACGAAACCATTGTGAAGAACTTTCTAAATAGAATATTTGGGATATTTTTTGCCATTGATTTTTAGAGCGAGTAGAAGGGAGGACGGGAGGGAGGAGGAGAGAGAGTGAGAGAGCAACATCAGTGTAAGAAACACATTGATTGGTTGCCTCCCACACCCCTAGGAACAGGGCCGGGGATTGAACCTGCAACCCAGATAAGTGCTCTTGACCAGGAATCGAACCCGAGATCCTTCGGTGCTTGGGCTGACGCTCTAACCACTGATCCCACCAGTCAGGGCAAAGATCCTATTACTTTATTGTGCAAGTGGTGCCAGGTAGGAGGGTAAGAAACAGATACTTGAGGAGAGTCTCACCTCTGAAGTAAGAGCTTAGTCACCATAATTACTTTGCATGTAACGTATATATACAGGATATTTGCTTTGCAGTGGAAAGATCTTATATTTGAAGCCAAAGCAATTTTAAAAAGTAACATCAGTTGAAGGGAGAGAACCAACCAAAGACTATTTTTCTGTATCCTTCTATTTAAGGTATATGCCAGGGGAGGGTTATGAAGGAAACTACCTAATAAGTAACTATAAATTCACAGCAATGGAAATAGAAAAAAAAGATTGGCAATAAGTCTGCTGCATAATACTTTTTATTAATCAAGTTATTAAATGCAACTATTTATATAGTGACATTATGCTACCATTCCACATCACTTTTATAGTTATTTGCCTAGCATCCCAGATTTATTATAATGACGCTCAGTAACTTCACCAGGTTATATCATCTTGTATTAGCTACTTAAAAGCACACACCAACTGGCTGGAAAGGAATACCTTTCAGTTACTTAAGTGTAGGAAGCCAGAGGAAATTTCCTTTTACTTAAATGACTACTAAAAATTGTATAACCAAATAATTCTCTTCTTATTTTCTGCCCATTCCAACACATTCCTACATAGTATTGTTAGAGTATTTTCAAGTTTTCACTGAATTATCTGAAGAAAAAGAATCTGATGTAAAATGGAAAATTTATTAATAAATGCTGCATCATATGACATACCAGTCCTAAAATATCCCGATAGAATTAAGAAAAAAACTATGAAAAATTTAGAGACTGGAGCAATTTTTTAGCCATGTTCAACTTTAAAGAGTATTTATTGACTCCTTCTTCACCTGAAAGATGAAGTAACATTAGTTGAAGGGAGAGAATACTTCAACTAATGAAAGATGAAGAAAGGAACACATTTGTACTCCTTTTTATTCCCCCATCCCTACCTTGTTAGTTATTTTTATACCAAAGTGTATAAATTTATAATCTATTCTGAAAGTATAATTTCCACTGAGTTATATAAGTTCTGTAATAAAATGAATTTAATGTCATACTATTTATTTTTATTGTTTTAGAAAGGAAGGGAGAGGGATAGAAACATCAATGATGAGAGAGAATCACTGATGGCTGCCTCTTGCATGCCCCCCACTGGGGACCAAGCCCGAAACCCTGGCATGTGCCCTGACCAGGAATCAAACTGTGACCTCCTACTTCATAGGTCGATGCTCAACCACTAAGTCACGTCAGCATCACACTATTTTAATTGTGGTATATGTTCTTCTGACTCATCTTTTGATTAGGTATATTTTTTTATGATATAATTTGTTTTAAAAAGTTCCGATTATGTTTGTTGAGTTTTTCCATGCTAGAGATGTTTTCCTACAATATCCATGTGTTGTAATTTTGCTTAAAGAATTTGCTGATTAAATAATGGTGAAGGCCTGGGATGGGGTAGGGGGACAAAAGAGGGAAATATATATATATATATATATATATTTAAACCTGTGTAAACTAATGATAGGCATTCCTTCATTGTTTCTTGTTGAAAAAAGAGCTAAAGTAAGTCCAAGTTCCGTCGCCCATCCACTACCTAGATGCCCACAGAATTCTTTTTTTATTCTTCAAGTTCAGTAATTTGACCAAGATATGTCTTAATATCAATTCTTCTATATCAATTATTCCCAGACCACAGGGTACTCATTTTGAATCAAATTTTAATTTATTCAGGGAAAAATTTCTTCTATTATAGTTCTAAATATGTTTTCAGCTCCATTTGTTGTTTTCCTAAAGAACAGAGGTGGGCAAACTATGACCACACAAAATCCTGCCCACCATCTGTTTTTTCCTTTTATTGTTGAAAGTATTAAAGCTGTCGCCTTTGTGTTTTTCCCCCCCATTCACCACTTTATTGTTTGTGTCCATATATGTATACTAGAGGCCTAGTGCACGAAATTCATGCATGAGGGGGTCCCCTCAGCCCAGCCTGCACCCTCTCTAATCCAGGATCCCTCGGACATCCCTCTCACAATCTGGGACCACTGGCTCCTAACTGCTCACCTGCCTGCCTGCCTGATCACCCCTAACTGGCCCCCGTGATGGCCAGGTCACCCCAACTGCCCCCCCACCGGCCTGGTCACCCTAACTCCTCCCCCACCGGCCTGGTCGCTCCTCACTGCCCCCCCCCCGCCCTGCTGACCTGGTTGCCCCACACAGCCTGCTGTTTGGTTTTTTGGTCGCCCCTCACTGCCCCCCCCCACCGGCCTGGTTGCCCCATGCAGCCAGGAGGAGCTCAGCATCCTCCAGCATGTGGTCTAGATTTCAAAGCATTTAGCAAGTCATGCTTCATTGTTTGTATGTTAGGCTTAGCCTTGTGCCTAGTTTCACTAATAATGGGACTTTTTTTCCTATTTCCCTGTATTCTTGTTTTTAGTGGGTTTCAAAGGAGACAATAAAAATTTATTTATGCTGCTACCTTCACACATGTCAGTCTTCTCACACATTATATTTTAAAATGAGCTAATCTTTAAAGCAATAAATTATAGGCTTGATTGGTTTGAATGCATAAGGGAATGAAAGTAAAAAAAAAAAAACCAACATCAGCAATGTGAAAGAAGTGCTTAGAAGAAGCCTGTGCCAGGAGCAACATTTGTTTGGAGATCTGTTCGAGCAGCCATGCCAAATCAGTTGTATCACTGTCTTAAACTAACAGTAGCTGCAGAATGCTGTATTATAAAAGATTTCTATAGCATGCTTATACTAGTAATTAGGTTCAGGATTAGGAGTAGCAATTTTACCTGACCATCACTAAAGTCCCTTATTGTACACTTCCACTTGAGTTGGTGCCCAATTGTTGACAGATAGTATGTGTATAGTTGCTTTTCCTTTCTGCCATTCTGGTTCAAATATTTCCTCCACTTTCAGGAGGTTTGATTAGGTTATTTTTGAGGCTTAAATTCGTTGGGCTAGGTAGTAAAATATCATGCTGTAGATAATAATACACATTATGAAGCATAAAGATGAATTATGCTTTTAAAATATCTATGTATAGACTAGACGGACAGATGCCAAATAGATTTGTAGGTGATTATGTATTGTTCCAAATTATTTATAGTAATCACGTATTATTTCGCAATCTGAAAAAAAAAATCACAAGAAATATGCTATCCATAGTGCAGATATCAAAAGAGATGGTATTCAAATTAACAGACCCTCTTACGCTTTTCCCCACAATTTTGCCAGATTTTTAAAATCATCTTCTATAATTAAAAGTTTGGGTTTCTGCAGTCTTCAGTGTAGTTTACTCTGAATCTTATCACATTGCTAGTAAATGCATTTGCTCATAAAAAGACCCTCTGTCTATGAATGTTAATTTCTAAGTTGGCTGATCAGCAGCTCTGGCTCACTATATCACTTGAATTTGGGGTCTAGTCATCTTACTAAAAGCTTTCTCATTTCAACTTCCCATTGGGAATTGGGAATCTGTTTGTATTCCTGACATTAGTCATCCTCAACATAACAAAATCAAAATGTTAGGCTGGAATACTGGACTAACTGTGTTCCAAGTGCTGGCAGCAATGAGCCCTCACGCTATTTAATGTTTAGCACAGCTTTGAAATGACACTGATGAAAGTGATCCAGGAATCAGAGGTGACAGTTAAAACATATTTTGAATCTCCAAGCCACAGAGTAGACTACATTTTCAAGCTGCAGATCTTATATTTACTCAAGGGCTTGGTGTCCCATTCCACTAATCTCCTGCAGGACACTAATACCAGGTAAACAGAGAACATAAAACATAATGTATTCGATAAATGTTATTTAAAGTAGCAATGAGATGAAAGCTTACTTCCTCTTTATGTTGCTTCACAACAATTTGCTTCAAATGTAACAATAATAAGTTTATGGCATGTATTTTCAGAAAAATAGCCCCTCATTCCAAATGCTACTTTAGAGCATTATCTTCAATAATGAACACTAAAGATTACTCACTAGAGATTCTCCCTGCAGTTTTTTTGCCCCTTCACATCCTGTATTCAACTTCTAAATCTCTTTATATAATCCTGTTCTCTCTGATAACTAGATCAGAGGTCCCTTTTTTCCCATTGTTCTGTCTCTTGCTCTACCCAGTCTCCACCTCAAATTGATTATGAAGTAGTATAAGAAATCTTGAAATCATAAATTAAAAGCATTATACTTTCCATATTTTATTTTTTACATTTATCTTTATTGTTGGAAGTATTACAGATGTCTCCCCTTCCCCACCCCCCCGCCATTGACCTCTTTTAGCCTATACCCCCCTCACCCCAGGCCTTCACCACGCTATTGTCTGTGTCCATGGGTTATACATATATGCATATAAGTTCTTTGGTTCATCTCTTCCCACCCACTCATGCCTTCCCTCTGAGATTCGACACTCTGTTCCATGCTTCTAATTCTCTGCATCTATTTTGTTCATCAGTTTATTCTGTTCTTTAGATTTGACATATGAGTGAGAGCATGTGATACTTGTCTTTCTCAGACTGGCTTATTTCACTTAGCATAATATTCTCTAGGTAATGTACACATTTAAAATGAATAGATAAGTAATATTGTTTTCTACAGTATGTTCTAGCCCTGGCTGGGTAGCTCAGCTGGTTGGAGCGTCATCCCAACACATCAAGGTTGCAGGTTTGATCCCTGGTCAGGGCACATACAAGAAGCAACCAATGAATGTATAAATGGAGCAACAAATAGATGTTTCTATTTTTCTTTCTTCTATCTAAAAATCAATTAAAAATGAAAAACTATGTTTCATATAGGAAAATGCTGTTAAGTAGAGCTAGTACATAAATGACAAGAAACACAGGCTTGGCTGAGTGAAATTTATTTTTCTCCTGAAAAACAAGGAAGACACAGAGGAATGTTTTAGGTTATATCTCTGATGAAGGAAAAGACATCATTTAGAATTTTGTAAGATAAAATAAGACAGAAAAAGCCAGCAGGGTTCTTTTGGTAAAATTCTTTAAAAAAACATTTATGTTATCTTGAGGAATTATTTTGTCTTCAAAGATAAGTTGGAAATTTATTTTTTTGAAACTTGAAAACATTTTTATTATTTAGCGTCTGAATATAAGAGGGAAGGAAATCATTAAACGATAAACTCAAAGACAATTTATACATTTTAATAAACAGTGTGACTTTTCTATCAAACTAAACTGAGTTTGAAAGATTCCTTTCCTCCTGCTCTGAAATTCTAATGCATTGGTTGAAAGAAAACCAAAGATTCAGTAGCTGCCTAGTCAAGAAAAGAAAATGCAATTGTAAGAATAATCTGAATGAATCCCACTGATCTGACAATATAAATCTTATTAAATGAATTCATAGAGGATCAAGTCTATTGATTACATTGGATCTTTACTACTTAGGCACAAAAAAATGTTTATGTCATAAAAATGCCAATTCATGCCGGGTCGGTGTGGTTCAGTTGGTTGAGTGTCGACCCATGAACCAGGAGGTCAGGGTTTGATTCAAGGTCAGGGTTCAGTTTTCAGTCAGGGCACATGCTCAAGTTGTGGGCTCAATCCCCAGTAGTGGGCATACAGGAGGCAGCCGATTGATTATGTTTCTCTTTCATCATTGATGTTTCTATCTCTCTCTCTCTTTCCCATCCTCTCTCAGAAATATATATATATATATCAAATGCCAATTCAGTTCAGCAAAAAACAAATATAAACACATCAACAAGATTTCAGAAAATACAATTTTGGCTCATTGATGCTACAATGCAAGTTTCCTTCAAAATCAATAACCTTTTTCTCTAAACAACAATAACCACAACAAATCCAAAAAGGCATCTGGTCAAAATCTTATCATTCACTATTTTATAGCCTATCTTTTCTATATTATAAATTATGCAGTTTGGTTTTAAGAAACTGGCAGTAAAAGATCTGAACTCAAAGTGTGACCCCAAGGAGTAAACTAATAAAGTGTATACTGAAGAATGATAGCTAAAAGCATGTGCTGAACAGCTTTGAGGTTTCTTATTGGATGTAACCAAAAGAAGTTACCAAATCTTTTCAACATTCTCCCTCATCATATCCAGTCCTATGTTCCTTACTTTACTACCCTTCCTACTTTAGTATAAGCCTTATTTTAATTGTGTTCTCTAGTGTCTCAGCTTCCTTGACCTCCTAGACCCCTTTGCCAACCCTTACTTGTGGTAAGCCCATTTCATCAACTCCTGTCATCGGATGTGGCAAGGGCCATAAAAAAGGCAATATAATTGTCTTTATTAGCACCATTACAAATTCAAGTTATCCAACCTTAGCTAGATGATGATGTTTGCTCACTAAATGCTTTCACACATTTCTAGTAGATTCTCAGAAGCCTTTCAGAATTGCTTTCTGCCTTTCAATAGATAACCACACCTTTTTTACTGAGGTCTAGGTCTTCCAAAATTCACTCCCACAACTACTCTCTTTCCCACCCAAAGGTTCTCTCGGTTTTCTTTTTCTCTCTTCTTTTATTCTGTATTAGGGGATGAAACATCCCTTCTCTTTTTGCAAGGTTAATCCCTTTACTACTTCAGTTAGTTCTTCTCTCTGACATCTTTAATGTCTTTAACTTCAATGACTCTTTTCTGAGCTTACTTCTGTACTGTATACACATACACCTACCCCCACTGCCCCACAAACTCTGCCTTCCACTGATCCTGATTTTCACTGATTAACTTTTCAGGGCCTTTATTTCATTTCTCATATTATTAATACGATTTGAAAACATTTTATATGGATGACTACCACCTTCCTCTTGAAATTCTTTTATTTGAATTCCATGACACTCTAGAATTCCTGAATTTTCTTCATGCCCTTTAATGTCTTTGACTACTTCTATGCTTCCTTCACTGACTCTTGCTCTTTCAACAGTCCCAAAAATACTTCTTAAGGCTTGTTCTTTGGCTTTATCTTTTCACACTTCATTCTGTTTGGAGAGCTCAACTTTTTTTATTTAGAATTTCAAGTTATTATCTCAATCAAAATGATATTGCCAATCCAGTCTCAAATTAATTTTCAAGTCCATATTTCCAATGTTAGATATCTCTATTTCCAATGTAGGTTAATTTTAACTAAATATGTTCCCAAACCTGCTCCACTACTTTGTTTTCTATTTTGATTAATTCCAACCTTCTAGTCAGTCCCTCAGGCCTTTAGGCCAATTCCATATCTTATCAAGTCTACCACCACCCTTTTAACTTCTTTTTTACTCACTTTTAAATTTTTTTGTTTTATCAGCATTAGTATAACTTAGAGGTTAACAGCACAGACCCTGAAGTTACAAATGGATTTGAATCTCATGAGGCTCCCTCATTTATTAGCTTTGTGATTTTGAGCAAGTTCTTTACCTCAAGACTTAGTTTCTTCATCTATAAACCTAGATGTTGTGAGCTGTCAAAAAGCTAATGTATAAAAGCACTGAACACTAAAAAAATTTTTTGGCTATTCTTAACTATTCCTGTAATAGCCTCCAATCTTTTGTACTCCTAATATATCCATAAAGTGTACCAGTCACCCTACTAAATAAAAACTGGATGATACATATCATCCTCTCTTCAAAACACTTTCACTTGCTTTTTTTGCCTAAAGAATAAAGCCACAACTTCTTATGATTTTCAAAGCTTTGCACAAAATACACTAGTCCAAACTCTTTCTCATGATGCTAGTTCTTTCTAAAACATGACCTTAAAATGTATTATTAGTCGTATTTCCTTTATCTCACCGCTGACTATCCCATGAATATGAAGAATTCACCTAAAAAATTAACAAAAATTTTTTGGAAACTTCATTCATCAGTCAAAACTGTAAAATATTTTCTTGGGACTCTGCAAGCTTTTTGAAGTAATTCAGATGCCCATGACTGTTCCTGCAGCAGACTCATCTAAATTTCATAGCAAATATTTACTCAAATCCTTTTTTCATTTGGCTGGTAATAAACTCTGCATTAGAAACCAAAGACAAAGAATCTGGCCGAGTTTCAGAGATAGCAGGTAGAAGAAAAGCCAACTGCTGCATACAATGAAAAAAGAAACCTAATAGCCATTAGTGGTGATAATATGTCATTGTAAAACATGACCATTCTTTAAATTAATGTTATTCTTTTTCTAAGTATTTCTTACAGCAATCATCTAAAGTTTCCTATTTCATGTTGCTTACAGACTAGATCGCACCTAAGTGACTGTTCCTATTTCGAAAAATAATTAGATGTTTAAGCAAACAGAATCTGAGCAGAAATCAATGATTCTCTTTTCAAGTTTTTTTTTTTTTATTTCATTCAAGTTTGTCCTTCAATAATTTGTAAAGGCACATTAAGAGAATGTGTTATTTTATGAATAATACATGGTCCTGGGTAGAAAAGGGAAAAGATACTCAGTACCCTATTTGCTGACTGTCCTAAAGCTACCCCTTAGGATAGTCAGTAAAATACCTCAGTTAAAGAAGTCCAATATCTATTTTCTGATCAAACCTTGGGGGAAGGGGGAGAAAGAGAGAGAAGATATGTACCAGGTGTACCGGTTAATAATGCGGATTTTGTAATAAAAGAAAATACGATAATTTCAAGAGAAACATCAAAAGTGCTTTATTCAAAGTAATGTCCATCGCTAGCTACACATTTCCCCCATCTATCAGGTAATTTGTGGAAACCGTCCCAATAGAACTTTTCTTATTTTGAGGCAAACTATTCAGAGACCCAATTTTCCACTTTTCATGTAAGTTTTGAAGTGCTGCTCAGAAAATGCGTGTGCCATCAATCAGAACAAGCGGTAATCTGAAGGAGCAAGGTCTGGTGAATATGGGTTAATACTTCTCAGGCAAGATCTTTTAACGTGTCTTTAACTGGTTTTGAAGTGTGTGATGGTGCATTATCATGAAGCAAAATTACTTTGCCCTGTCTTCTGGCCCATTCTGGTCATTTCATGATCAAAGCGTGGTTCAATTGATTATTTGTTGTCAGTAGTGATCAGTATTAACAGTTTCACCTGGTTTTAGAAGCTCATAATACACCACACCTTCCTGATCCCACCAAACGCAGAGCATTGTCTTCTTTCCAAAGCGATTTGGCCTTGCAGTCGACGTTGATGGTTGACCTAGATCAACCCATGATTTTGTGCGTTTGGGATTCTCAAAATAAATCCACTTTTCTTCGCCAGTCACAATTCGTTGCAAAAAAAGACTTTTGTGCCCTTGAAGCAACATTTTACTAATGACTTTTCGGTTTTCCATTTGTCTTTCATTCAGTTGATGTGGCACCCATTTCCCTTCCTTTAAAATCTTTCCCATTGCTTGTAAACGATCAGAAATTGTTTGCTGAGCAACGTTTAATCTTTCTGCAAGTTGTTTTTGAGTTTCACAAGTATCTTCATCCAATAATGCTTGTAATTGTTGGTCTTCAAACTTTTTCAGTTGACCTGGATATTCTTTGTCTTTCACATCGAAATCATCACTTTTAAAGTGTTTAAACCAGCTTTCACAAGTATCTTGAGATGGAGCATGTTCACCATTAGCTTCCCAAAGTATTCAGCAGCACTTTTCTTCAAAATAATGAATTCAAATGCCCTGCAAATGCTCTTTTTTGGGCATGAAATTCGACATTTTTAAGCGTAAAAATATCTAAGATGTTAACACCTTCAGCAAATTTGACATATGAAGTTTTGAAGCTTGCTGTCAATATGACCATGATGACCAGCCTCCTTTTCTAATAGCACACATATCAAAACGCATATATAAACATATGTGTAACTCATCTATTGAAAAAAATCCGCATTATTAACTGGTACACCTGGTATATACATATTGCCTCAGACTTATGTTTTTTTGTTTGTGAATACTCACCTGAAGGTATTTTTCCATTGATTTTTAGAGAGAGTTGGGGGGAGGGGGAGAGAAAGAGAGAGAGAGACATTGATGTGAAAGAGACACATCAATTGGTTGCCTCCTGCATGGGCTTGACCAGAATGGAACCTGCAAATGATGTACGTGCCCTTGACCGGAATTGAACCTAAGATCCTTTAGTCCGTGGGCTGACACTCCATCCATTGAGCCAAACCGGAGTCAAACCGGTTAGGGCCCCAGACTTGTGTTTTGACTTTACGATGGTGCAAAGGCAGTACTCATTCAGTACTTCCAATTTTTAAAAATTGATTTCAGAGAGGAAGGAAGAGGGAGATAGAAACATTAATGATGAGAGAGAATCATTGATCAGCTACCCCTCCGCCCCCCCATACTGGGGATCGAGCCCACAACCCAGGCAGGTGCCCTTGACTGGGATCGAACCTGGGACACTTCAGGGCACAGGCTGATGCTCTATTGGAGCCAAACCAGCTAGGGCAAGAGTACTTCCAATTTTGATCTTTTCCAGAGCTAGTGATATACTTGCTGGGTGATTTGTTCTCGTGATGCTGGGCAGTGGCAGCAAGCCACAATTCCCAGTTAGCCACAAGATCAAGAGGGTAAACAAATGATACTCAGTGTATTGTGTTGCCAGTGTTTTTGGCTATTGTGTTCTGAGCACATGTAAGGTATGTTTGGCAGGTTGGGTGTATTAAATGCATTTTCAATTAACAATATTTTTAACTTACAATGGGTTTATCATGTGTAACTCCACTGTAAATTGAGGAGCATTTATATGCAGAGAGGAGTAAAATGAGGCCAAAAAAAAATCAATTAGATTCCAATATGCAATTTAGAACTGAGTTATTTTCACATGATTGGTTCCTCTTGTCATAACTTCAATTTAGAACTGAAGCTAAAATTTAGGCTCTGATGATACCATGATGACCAGCCTCCTTTTCTAATAAAAATGACAGAGAACTCAATGAACTTGAGCAAATTTCATTAGTCCTCTTGGCTTAGACCACATTAAAAGTTACTTGCTCCAAGGAGAAACACCTTAGTGATTTTTTTTTTAATATTTCAGAAGAAGCACATTTGGTCCGATGAATAGTCATTAAAATATTAACATCTATCATAATAAAAGAGTAATATGCTAATTAGACTGGATGTCCTTCCAGACATCCTTCCTTCCAGACAAAACCACGGCGGGTGGGGGCCGAGGCAGGGGCAGCGGCGGTGGAGGCCAAGGCCCTTGCACGAATTTCATGCATCAGGCCTCTAGTTAGGTAATATGTTCCTTAAGATTCTTGTTTAGGTTTTACTTCAGTTGACTGTGTTGTTAATGAGGAATTATTAAACTACTGTCAAAGAGCCTTTCCCCCTCTCTCCTTAAAGGTGAATCACTTTATAATGGTATTATTTATGGTCAAATTCAAGTTTTTAAACTCACCTAGATAACAAAATAATAAATGAAAATGCTGGTTCTCTGTGTGACAAGCAATACAATAATTATTGTTTCTCAATGACTTAAAAAAAACACACATTAATTACCAAAGCAAATGTCACTCTTTAGAACTGTGCTATTCAGACTGTAAAAAAGCATAACCTAGATACACTGGTGTAATTCTACAAAAGTCAGCTCCATATTTGTTTTTTCTACTGTTAGTGAAAATAAATTCTATGCAGCCAAAAGGAAGGAAGAAATGGTAGGAGAACTGAGGCATTATACCACACATAGTAATGTATGTGTGGTGGATTCAAAAGAATCGAGCAGTGGTAATCTGTGCCACAGTTATATTTCAAGTTGGCCATTTACTAGTAATGTTAGTAAAACATTATCACATAAAATTAAAGGTACCTGAATTTTACTAGCTTTGTAACATGATTTTATAGCTACATAGGAGCTATATGCTCTCTCTGACTTTATTTTGTACCTCTGTCACCCTCACTCCTTATGTCCTGGCCCAATGCCTTCTTACAGTTCCTTGAAATGGCCAATGTTATGGCTGCACATAATTTCTTTTCTCTGCCTAGAATATTTCTTCCATAGGTTTTCACGACTGGCTCCTCTTGCTATTCAGCTTTCATTAAACAGCTCCTCAAAAGGGTCTTCTATTTCCATTCAATCTAAAGTAGTTCAATAGTCACTGTAAACACAAGACTCTGCTTTATTTTATCCTTGGTGCTTCTCACTATGTGATTATTTCTTATGAATTTGTTTTCATTTCCTTCCCTTCGGCCTACACCATCACTAGAACACAAGGTCCATGACTGATTCAACTACATGTTCCTGGCACCAATAGCAGTGTACCCAGCACATAATAGATGAACTCACTCAAATAACTAATGTTTGAATAAATCAATGAATCAAAGGCCTCCACCTAGCTGCCTGTAAAGCTCTTCATGGCCTATTGCCTAACTATAGGTCTTCGACTTCATCTCACACCAGGCTTTTCCTCACTCTCTATACTTCAGTGTACACTGGCTTAACTACTTAAATTTTACATTTGCCCTGACTGATTTGCTCAGTGGTTAGAGTGTCAGTCCACACACTGAAGAGCCACAGGTTCCATTCTGGTAAAGGGCACGTACCTGGGTTGCAGGTTCCATCCCTGGGTGGGGTGCATGCCAGAGGCAACCAATTGATATGTCTCACATCAATGTTTCTCTTTCTCTCCCTCTCTCTTTCTCAAAATCAATGGAAAAAGTATCCTTGGGTGAGGATTAACAACAACAAAAAATTCTACATTCTACTCTGAAGGCACAGGATCTTTCCCCATTCAGTCTGTTTAGAAAAAGACCCCACTTTATTCCTTTATCTGGTTAATGCCTATTCAGTTTTGCAAATCTCATTCAATCACCACCTCCTTGATAACCAGACTAGACCAAATTCCCTTATTAAATACTCTTAAAGTTCTTTATATCTCTTTTCTAAGCACTTTGAAATTATAATTGTATATTTGTGAGATTATTTGACTAATATCATTTCCTTTATTAGACAACTAGAGGCTTGATGCACAAAGATTCGTGCAAGAATAGGTTTTCCTTCCCCTCGCTGCCGGCACCACCTTCGCTCCGGCCTGAGCCGCCTTTCTGCTGTGCAGGAGGCATCCGGTCAATGATTCTCTCTCATCATTGATGTTTCTACCTCTCTTTCCCTCTCCTATCCTCTCTGAAATCAATAAAGATATACTTAAAAAAAAACACTTAAGAAAATATTCCTTAATTTAAGTAAATAGCTTTTTCACTGTATAGTTCTTATTTAGGAAGGCCTATTCTGGGAATTAGATTTGTTCCCTGATTCTTTTAAAAAAAATTAAAAAATAAAAGAAAGAAAACATTACACATTTAACATTACAAAAGAAAAAGATAAATTTGTTTTGGGATGTTAAAAGTTTCAAATTGGTATATTTAAAGCAAAATTTCAACATCAAGCTTTTAGATTTGCTTTTAAGAAAATTAAAACTAAAAATTGGAGGATAGTGCTAAAGTATATCTTGACAAAAGGAGAGCTATGCAATCACTGTGCCCCTATGTGATGCAATAGGAAGCACACAGAATCACCTGTGATGGATTCTTGCCAGAAAAACCCAAAACTGAACTAGAATCTGATCACACCTCTAGGTATAATTAACAGTTTGTAGAAATACAGGAGACAGGAAAATATATTGAAAGCTAACAAAAGGATTAGCAGATTCTACAGCACAAATAACCTGGTTTGTTCAACAAATAAATGGCGTGGGGAGGAGGGAAGATGTAAGTGAAAGATTCAGTTCTCATTGGCACCTAGTCAAATGGAAGTTCTTTGTCAGAAATATATTTGAACCACCTCATACCTGATAGAATGGCTATCATCAACAAATCAACAAATGACAAGTGTTGGTGAGGATGTGGAGAAAAAGGAATTTCATACATTTGCTGGTGGGAATGCAGACTGGTACAGCCTCTGTGGAACAGTATGGAATTTCCTCAAAAAATTAAATATGGAACTTCCATTTGACCCAGTGGTCCCACTTCTAGGAATATATCTTAAGAAATCAGAAATGCCAATCAAAAAGAGTATATGCACTCCAATGTTCATAGCAGTGCAACTTACAATACCTAAGATTTGGAAACAGCGTAAGTGCCCATCAGCAGATGAGTGGATAAAATAAACTGTGGTACATTTACTCAATGGAATATTATGCAGCTGTGCAAAAGAAAGAACTCTTCCCATTTGCAGCAACATGGATGGACCTGGAGAGCACTATGCTAAGTAAAATAAGCCAGTCAGAGAAAGACAAGTATCACATGATCTCACTCATATGTGGAATCTAATTAACAAAATAAACTGATGAACAAAAATAGAAACAGAGACAGAACCACTGAACAGACTGTTGAACCTCAGAAGGAAAGCAGGGGAAGGTGGGTGAGTAGGACGAGATCAATCAATGAACTTGTGTGCATATATGCTATAACCCATGGACACAGACAATAAGGTGGTGAAGGCCTGGGGTTGGGGGTGTGGAGGCAAGTTAGAAGAGGTCAATGGGGGAAACAGGGGAGCATATATAATACTTTCAACAAGATTTAGAAATAAAAAAGAAATATATTTGATAACACGTGGATACAATTATAATGCACCATACCTTTTTCATTTTTGTTAGAAATAGCACAAAACAGAATTGGTACTCCTGTTTATAGTAATACCATAACTAATGAGTGCATCTGTTCGTGAATTTTCTCATTTTTTGCATCCAAACTATCAACAATAAAAACAAATTTCAATCAACCATGCTAGAGAAAAGTTTTAATTAGCTTTCACCCTCAATAGAAAATTGTTGTTACATGAAAAAGTGATCAAAAAGCATGAAGACCAAAAAAAATGTAGAATTAAAAAGTACTATATAACTTTGTCAGTTAATTAATAAAAATGTTTTTAATGTTCTTCTAGAACCAGCATGTCAAACTCACGACCCATGGGCCACATGTGGCCCACAACGAATACTTTGCAGATAGCCAATATAACAGTATGTAAGAAACATTTTAATAAAAATTTTGTAACTTAATTTTTACAATATCCTGTTATATGTAATTATTAATAATGAACTACAACCTTCGCTAATGACTGATTACTATAATCTTGTTGCATTCATTTTCCTTAGACATCTTAAGCACAGGTGCACCATTTCTCTCCACTAATACTAGCAGTGAATATTTTAGCAGCTGATTTCCACGTCATTAATCTTGTACTGACTTGTTTAGTGTGCACAACAGGAAATATTTCACTTTTGGAGAACAAGAAAAATAGGTTTATTTGCATTATGCTTATTAATTTGTGCAGTTATTTGTGTCTGGTAAGTTAATGTTCAAGAAAAAATATTATTTTTTATTAAAGTGTTCTATTATTTTATGTTAACAATTACTCATTTATTTCAGCCCTTTGTATTCAGCATATCTCTATTGAAATAAACCTACATTTCTATGAAAATTGAAACTTTTGGGTTTTTTTACAGCCAACATAAACTTAAATCTTATTTATTTGGCCCATGTTAGCCTTTGAGTTTGACATGCTTGTTCTAGAACACATATTTGTTGGTTCTTAACCTGCATAAATTGTTGAAGTTCTTTTCTCATTCATAATATTCACTTATATTGCTAAACAAAAATGAGGGAAGAGGAACCTATATATTAAAAAATAATATAATGTATGGTCCTTGTTTGGATTCTTTTTTTTAAAATTTCTTTATTGATTAAGGTATCACATATTTGTGCTCATCCCCCCATTCCCCTCCCGAACCCTTCCCCACGCATGCCCCCACCCCCCTATTGTCTGTGACTACTGGTTAGGCTTATATACATGCATATAAGTCCTTTGGTTGATTTCTCTCCCTTACCCCCACCCTTCCCTACCTTGTTTGGATTCTGTATCAAATGAACCAACTGTAATAAAACATAAGACAATTAGATAAATTTGAACAATTACTAATTATTTAATGATATTAAGGAAATATTATTGATATTTTAGATGTGATGATGGTATTGTGGTTATCCTTACATGTGAAAGAAATATATTGAAGTAATTTGGGAGAAATGTTATGATAAATGATTTGCATAAAAAAATTAGGCGACCCTGCCAGCGGTTGGTCGTGACCCACCAGTTGAGAACCGCTGCTGTAGAGCCTAAGAACATCAGAAAACACAGATATTTACATTACGATTCATTAACAGTAGCAAAATTACAGTTATGAAGTAGCAACGAAGATAATTTTATGGTTGGGGGTCACCACAACATGAGGAACTGTATTAAAGGGTCGCAGCATTAGAAAGGTTGAGAACCACTGCCTAAACTTTGGTTTCTCCATCTGTGATACGAAGACTTCATTAGATGATCTTTAAGATCTTGACTATAAAATTCTATCAAATCACTTTGATACCACAGCCTCTATACTACAATCCCAGATGGTAAAAATAAATTTATATTCAAAGTACCTGCAATGTAATCATTCAAGTAAGAGTCACTTATATTAACTACACTGTACCTATAAAATCAACAGAACAGAATAAAGCTTTAGGAAATACTTCAGCAAAAAGGACTACAGGTGTTATGAGGCAATATTAATTATCTAGAAAATAATTTAATCAATTAGAACCCTTCACTGACCTCCATTTCTAAAGTATTTTAAATTTCTATAATACACTAACAGTACCTAGCTTAAAAGGTGACATGGTATCATTAACACTAAAAGAACTACATATTTTCAAAGGAAGTATTCAAAGCACAACAAATAGGGTCTCTACTTGCCTCCATCTTCCCAAGTTAATAATGATAATATACTAAATGTTTTGTTTTTTCCTTTCACTGAAATGATTTTAAAAATAATACACCTAAGATTTGTGTACTAAATTAGATGTAAATTGTATTTCTTTTTCTGAATGTAAATTATATTTCAATTAAAACAATTTAATGCATTCTGGAAAAGTTAAAAAATTATCTAAACACAACTCCATTCAAAGATTTCTTTAGGATAGTACAACTTTCTCTTTTATTCAGAATTCTGTTAGAGGATGTTTGCCTTTGCTATCAGTGATTTTTCAGGCTTTCAAATGAGAATAACTCAGAGAACGTTAAGTTTTAGACAGAGGAACTGTATGGACTCATTAAGTAATTCAGTATATAAATCTTGACCTCTTGATACATGACTAAGAGGCTTTCCCATCTTTTTGCATTACTTGTCAGATTGATTAGAAAAAAAAAAGAAACTATGCTCTAACCAAATATGAAATGTCCAATATATTTCAAAAGCAATTTATTAGATACTTATCACATATTTTCAAAACCAAAAAAGTGCTTGGCATGCAGAGGGTGCTCATTAAATATTTATTGAATAAATGAATGTTTATGTTAACATTATTTGCTATAATGAATATTTGAAAACAATCTAAATAAATTATGGCATATCAATGCAATGAAATACTACATGGCTGTTAAAAAGAATGAGCTTTGATCCACATATGTATCTGTGCAAAGAATATTATCATAGAGCCATTAGTTGCAAAAATTAAGTTATAAAATTAAACGTAGTATGATTTTATATTTCTGTTAAAATATATAGTATATTCTATATTTGCATGTAAAATATATCCTAATATTTGTACATGCATAGAGAAAAGTTTGGAAGAATCTACATCAAACTGTTAATGATTTTATCTCTAAGGAGACATGACGTCTGCTTTTTACTCTATAATACTTTTGTATTATATGACTTACAAATTCTAATAAGAAAAATTTTCTAAATATTTAAAATGCACTTAGAAAACATTTGGGGAGGATGTAATAAAAATACAGTGGTTACCTTTGGGTTCTAAAATAATGGGTAGTTTTTTCACCTTTATGAATTTGGTTTAGTAAAAATTAATGCCACATTGAGTAGTTTTCCTTTCCCCTCCATGTATTTCTGTATTGTTCAAATTGCATTAACTGCAACATGAAAATAACAATAAAAACTTTTAAACCTCAACATATTAATTATGTTAATACTGTATTACTATCTATCAGAATCTCATAGAGGTTAGAGAACATGTACAGGATCACACAGCTGTAAAGAGATATACCTAAGGCAGCCCACAAAGAGTTATGGTTCACCACAAAGATATAACAATTATGAATATCTATGCACAGCAGCTATTTGTCATAAAGAAACAGATACCACATCACAGCTACCTCAGAAGTCAGCTTTTCTAGTAACCAGGAGCTGTGATTGAATTACAAATGAATAAGTAACAGTGTACCCATGTGTTGTTACTTGGTGCTAGAGGAAAAATTTAGCACAACTCCCTGGAGTATATTTTTCTTAGAGTTATGGTAGAAAGCATTTTAATATTATAATAAACTAGAAGCCCAGTGTACAAATTCGTGTATGGGTGAGGTCCCTCAGCCTGGCCAACAATCGGGGCCAATAGGGCCAATTGGGACCGGCTGGCCGGGGGGAGGGACCACAAGAGGTTGGCCAGGCGCAGGAGGTTGTCTGTGGGAGTGCACTGACCACCAGGGGGCAGCTCCTGCATTAAGCGTCTGCTCCCTGGTGGTCAGTGCATTGTCTTAGTGACAGGGACTGGTCGACCGGTCATAACTGTCGCTTAGGCTTTTAGATAGATAGATAGATAGATAGATAGATAGATAGATAGATAGATAGATAGATAGATATGGTTAGTACATAACAGAAAAAAATATATGCAAGCCTTAAATGTAAAACATGGGATTTCAAAGACATTTCACACTAGCCAAGGATTTCCCTAGATCCTGAGATAGAGGTACTTTAGGAGAAGAGCTTGAAAATTGCCCAGTACACTATAGTAACTTTTTTTGTTATGATGCCAGGTGAGGTCAAGAAAAGTAGATCATGTGACAGCTTTTGTGGATAAACGAAGTAATCATAAAGTGTTTTAAAAAGGAAAAACATGAGCCCGGCTGGTATGGCTCAGTGGTTGAGCATCGACCCATGAATCAGCTGCCTACTGCACGCCCCCTACCGGGGATCGAGCCCACAACCTGGGCATATGCCCTTGACTGGAATCGAACCTGGGACCCTTCAGTCCAGTCCCCAGGCCGGCGCTCTAGCCACTGAGCCAAACCAGCTAGAGCAGTATAACTCTTTTTTAAGTTTTAACTTACTTTCCTCTGAAGAACTCTCAAAGTACTCTTACTTTAACTTTTTATTGTGGAAACATTTTAATTTTGTTGTGTATAGGTTTAATATGATTTAAAAGCCACTTGTTTATGACTTAAGTGAAGTTGTTTTAATCTACTTGTTTATGGCAAAAAAAAAGTTGCTTTCATATAAGTATGAAGTTGTATCATCCACAATGCTTTGCTACAAGAATGATGTAAGTCATGCTAGGATGCCATCATTCTATTCTACACTTTTGTCATTGATAAACAGTCAGCAGCCCAGCAGCTGAGGATCCCAGATGGGGGCTTATCATTACTAGTTATTAGTAAGAACCTGTGGAGAAGCAACTATGGTGAGGGGACATACTGAGAGTTTGTGAGTACTATTTGAGAATGTTGGTATAGTGGAGGCAACTCTTTGATAACCTAAAAACTCTCCAGAGACCCTTAGGACATGTGCTCCTGTCTTGGGGACACCTGGCCAAGTCAATGGTGATAAACCAGGAAATAGCCTGTGAAAGATATCAGCCTGCCTACCAACCCTGGCATCTGGTTCCCTAGCACTGCGCTCTAGCAACAGGGGCCTTTTTTGGTACTGGCAGCTGGAAATCAGCTCTTGGTTGCTCACCCACTCTCCCGAGTACCTCCTCATATAAAAAGGTTTACTTCGTATTAAATCTGAACTTTATTTCTTCACTTCCCTTTCCCTGGAACAATCCTGTGATTAATCTCATTTGTTTGAAGTATGTTATTTCTATATTTTGCTTATTAAGAGCTATCATCCTATATGCTATTGGCTTGTGATATCATTATAATTCCCACAGTAAACTTGTGCTAAATATATTGCTGGAAAAGACAAACTCAATCTTGGAGTATAACTTTTGCCGCCTCCCACAAAACAAAACAAATATATACGGATATACTGTACAATAAATCCACATATACACATCACCCGATTCAACAATTACCAATTTTTGGTTGATCTTATTTCATCTGTCCCACATCACATTCCCCCCACTAATGTTATTTTGAAGAATAATATCCTAGAAATTATATCACGTTATACACTAATATTTAAAAGTCTATAAAAGATAAAATTATTTTTAAAACATACTTGTAGCTGACCTGCACCCCATTGGAGATCCAGAAGCCAGTGTACCTAGTGGTCAGTGTGAGACACCAGATTTCAACTCCTCACATCCATAAGTGACACATTCAAGAGGCAGACTCAGGGAGCACCAAAGCCCCACTGAAACAAGCCCTACACCATAAGCGTGTCTTCAGCGCAGCAGTTCTTCCATTATAGACACAGCGAGTGCTCACAGCTAATTGGCCTGGAGGTCAAATCCTCCCAGCGTACCAACGGCAATTAAGGCTTAACTACACCAAGACTTTGCACTCTGCCCACAAAGGGGTGTACCAAGAGCATCCACCTCATGTAATTGAAGAGGCTGACTGCCCCCTATAGATCACCTACCACACAAAGCTACTCCATCAACACAGGGAAGCAGCCAAAATCTGGAGACAAAGAAACATGTCACGAATGAAAGAAACAGAGGAAAGCAAACTACTGGATGACATAGAGTTCAGAACCACATGTATAAGGTTACTCAAGAATCTTCTTAAAACCGCTGAGAAACTTGATGAGACCTTCAAGGAACTTAATGAGAATGCCAAAAAAATGGAAAAGGATCAGTCAGAAATGAAGCATACAATGTCTGAAATAAAGAATATACAGAAACTCAACTGTAGATCAACGTACCCCAAGAATCAAACCAAAGATCTGAAATATGTGGAAACAAAAAACATCCAACCAGAAAAACAAAAAGAAAAAAGAATCCAAAAATATGAAGATAGTGTAAGGAGCCTCTGGGACAACTTTAAGCGAACCAACATCCAAATTTTTGGGGTGCCAGAAGAAGGGAGAGAGCAAAATATTGAAAACCTATTAGAAGAAATAATGACAGAAAACTTTCCCTACCTGGTGAAGAAATAGACTTACAAGTTCAGGAAGCGCACAGAACCCCATACAAGAGGAATCCAAAGAGGACCACACCAAGACACATCATAATTAAAATGCCAAGGGCAAAAGACAAAGAGAGAATATTAAAAGCAGCAAGAGAAAAACAGTTAATTACCCACAAGGGAGTACCCATAAGACTGTCAGCTGATTTCTCAACAGAAACTATGCAGGCCAGAAGGGAGTGGCAAGAAATATTCAAAGTGATGAACAGCAAGAACCTACAACCAAGATTACTCTACCCAGCAAAGCTATCATTCAGAGTTGAAGGTCAGATAAAGAGCTTCACAGACAAGAAAAAGCTAAAGGAGTTCATCGCCACCAAACCAGGGGCAAGAAATATTCAAAGTGATGAACAGCAAGAACCTACAACCAAGATTACTCTACCCAGCAAAGCTATCATTCAGAGTTGAAGGTCAGATAGAGAGCTTCACAGACAAGAAAAAGCTAAAGGAGTTCATCGCCACCAAACCAGGATTACATGAAATGCTGAAAGGTGAAGAAGAAGAAGAAGAAGAAGAAGAAGAAGAAGAAGAAGAAGAAGAAGAAGAAGAAGAAGAAGAAGAAGAAGAAGGAGAAGAAGGAGAAGAAGGAGAAGAAGGAGAAGAAGAAGAAGAAGGAGAAGAAGAAGAAGAAGAAGAAGAAGAAGAAGAAGAAGAAGAAGAAGAAGAAGAAGAAGGTAAAGATAAAAATTATGAACAACAAAATGACATCAAATACATACCTACCTTGTAACAAGTGAATATAAAAATCAAGTGAATAAAAAATCTGAAGAACAGAATGGACTGGTGAATATAATAGAATCAGGGACATAGAAAGGGAGTGGACTGACGATTCTCAGGGGAAGCAAGTGTGAGGGGTGCGGGAAGAGATTGGACAAAAATCTTACTCCTAAAGATGAAGACAGTGGCGGGGGGTAAGGGCATGGGGTGGGGTGGGGAATCAGGTGGAGTGGCGCTATGGGGGGAAAAAAAGAGGAACACCTGTAATAATCTGAACAATAAAGATTTATTTAAAAAAAAAACATACTTGTAATTGCCACATACACTTTTTTTTTTAAATTTAGCACTTTTAATGGAAAACTTTCTAAAATTTAATCATTTTACTTAAAGCATACTGATTATAAAACAACTTTTATTTGATAATTCAGAGTCAATATTCCTGGAATTAGGGATATATTCCAAGACCCCCAATAGTTGCCTGAAATCTCAGATAAATACTGAACCCTATATATAGTATGTTTTTTCATACATACCTATGAAAAAGTTTAACTTATTAATTAGGCACAGTAAGAGGTTAACAACAATAAATAATAAACAATTATAACACCAAAATAAGAGTTACTTGAACACAAGCACTGCAATACCTTTACAACAGATCTGATCATTGAGATGGCTACTAAGTGACTAATGGACAGGTAGTGTAGCGTATGGAGCTTGGCTACATTGAACAAAGGAATGATTCATGACATAGGCAAGATGGCCATTCAGAACAGCACACAATTTAAAACTTATGAATTATTTATTTCTGGAAAATTTTCTTGTTGACACTGTTACAGATATTCCCCTCCCCCGCTCCTTTACCCACATCCCCATTTAATATTTTTGGACTGCAATTGACCACGGGTCCTGAAACCCCTGAAAGTAAAACTGTGAATGAGGGAGGATTACTACATACTCTTGCAATCCCTCTGCCCATCTACAAAGATGATGAAGAATACATCACATGCATACTATTCCTTCCAGGGAGAATCAATCACTGAAGAATATCCACTAAGTATACAGCAACAGAGCAAGGCTTTCAAGATTTTGAAATGCCTCCAAAATACCTGATTTGTCTATCTGTGTCAGATCACAATATATTTCTTTGTTTCTTATTTCTCTATAATCAAAATGAAAAGCACTATTATGTTAAGAGATCCTAGGAGATTATATTTCAACTGAAGTGCTGGTATTCACAAAAGTACTTCTGTAATCAAAGCTTTCTGAGCACAGTGGCTGCTCCAAACACTCAGCTCTGTCAGCAGGTGTGAGTGGCAGTGGCCAGCCTCAATCAGGGCTTCTCCACCTCCCCCTGCTCCTGAGGGGCAATCAGGTCTGGCAGCTACCACTCACACCCGCTGCTGGCACTGGTCCCACTCGCACCTGCTGCCGGTGCTGGAGCCACCGCTCGCACCCGCTGCCAGCACCCGGCGCCAGTCCCAATCACTCAGCACCGTCAGCAGGTGGGAGCGGGGCTGGCACCATCAGCGCGTGGGAGCGGCAGCAGTGGGAGCAGGGCTGAGAGCAGAGAGGGGACTGGGGGGTCGCGATAAGAGGGGCTGGGCAGAAGTGTGGAAGATGGGCCAAGACATGCCCCTGTGCCCACCGCAGCCTCGCGGCCCACAGTTCCTTTCAAGGTGCACGAATTCATGCACTGGGCCCCTAGTTAGACTATAAAAGGATAAATAGCTAGCATTACAAATTTTATAGCTAAAGCTAATGTAGTTCTAAACACATCACAGATGTTTGAGGAATGCTGTATTATAACTAACTAGAGGCCCAGTGCATGAAATTCACGCACGAGTGTGGTCTCTAGGCCTGGCCGACTATTGAAGCATGAAAGTCTGGCATGGAAGGGCAGGTCCCAGCTGACCTCCTGGTCCTGGGCACACCTGGGCCTCCAGGCTCCCACATGGCCCCCTCCGCCTGAGTCACCAGGCCCCCACCCGGCTCCCTCAATGCCTGGGAGCCGGGCGTCAGCCCCGCCCCCCACCACTGCTGGTCGCACCTGCCTTGGCCTGGCACCACCTGCTCACCTGTTCTACCATCCCGCCACGATCCCACTCTCGTTGGGGCCCATTGGGGCCAGCAGCACCTCCACTGCTGCCTGCTGCCAGCGCAGTGTCACCGACACCTGCCATGTTTAGCACCACTCCCTGGTGGTCAGCGCACATCATAGTGAGCAGTCGAACTCCCAGCTGAGGGAACAATTTGCATATTAGGCTTTTATTATATAGGATACGCAACAGCAATCATTCAAATTCCAGACATTTGACTCTATTAGATATTAATTGGTACCCATACTACTAACAACAAAACAAATTACATAATATTATTTAAATCTAGAACATCTCACTATCTATTATGCTAATATTATATTCTTTAAAAAACATTTATTTTTATTGATTTCAGAGAGGAAGGGAGAGGGAGAGAGATAGAAATATCAATGATTAGAGAGAATCATTGATCAGCTGCTTCCTGCATGCCCCACACTGGGGAACCCATAACCCAGGCATATGCCCTGACTGGGAATCCAACCATGACCCCTTGGTTCATAGTTCAACACTTAACCACTGAGCCACACTAGCCAGGGCAAGCTTACATTCTTAAGATCATAACTGTCTCCAAAATTTCCAGCCATTCAATCCCATTTTTGGAACTGGTCAACTCACTGAATGTGTCAATTCTGTCACTTGATGATGGTAGGTTTTAAGGTTCCTAGTGTGTACCTTAGCATATGTGAACTCAGTCTATGTGAGGACCAAGGATAAAGACTAAGACTTTACAATTCTGCCCTCTAATTTTCGCTGTTTACTATCCCAAACTTACCCCTTATAAGCCTCAAGGACAGTTACAGAATTCAAGAACTCTAAGCACAGCCTTATTTTTTCCGCTTAGGAAAAGAGATAACAAGATGAGATTCAAGAAAATAGCCAAACTGGCTCTAAGATATCACACTTCATCCTAGATTCTTGTTAGAAGAAGGAATTTGGACAAACCCAAACCTTACTCTCTTTAGTTTTTACTTAGTAAATGTTATTTTTATTCCAAATAAACTACCTGATCCACTGCCCAATATCCTTTAAAATAGGAGATGTTATAAACTAACAAGCAAGCACTCTGTCATGAGTCAATTACTCATGATGTGTTACTATGTGATAATGCAAAATATAAAATGATTTTAAGATATTTTCTTTACCCATCCCTTAGCAATATGGATGTGGTGTAAAGTTTCCAAATAAAATATACTAAATAAATTTTACTTATCACTAGTTTATATATGTAGCCATTCATAGAGCCTACTACCTATGTAGTAGGTTTCCACCGTAATCCCATCATTTCAGTGCTACCCTGGAAAGCAGCCACTCTGCTACTTAACCAGCTACAGTCATACACTATAAGTCAACAATTACTTGTTTGGATAATGGCTGGATACCTATTAAATAAATAGGCCAGAACTCCCTCCACAAACTGTAATACAGAATAGAATCTGTCCTTGTTTCCTGACAACTGTTACCACTTTCCTCAAATAAAAAGTATAAACTCTGTGACTATTATGTACAGAGCAACAGTGAGGAAGATAAAGTATAAAACAAGGTTCATGTGGGATAATCTACACTAATAAAAGAGAAAGGTGCAAATTGATTGTACGGTCATGATGCCTACCAGCCAATCAGGAGCGAGTGTGTAAATTAACCCAACAAAAATGGTGGGTTGATGTGCATATGCAGGCACTGCCCCAGCCACTCTGGACCTCTGGGCAGCGTGGGAAGGTGGAAAGGGGGCTCCGGGCCAAAGCAAGGTGGAAAGGCAGCTCTAGCTGGAGTGAAGGCAGTGTCGGCAGCCAGGGGAAGGAAGGCCCACTCTTTTTTTTTTTTTTTTTTTTTTTTTTTAAGGGTAGAGGGTGTTTTTATTGCACTGTACCAATGTCAGGTTAGGGAGGTGCTACCTGAAAAAGCCCCTGTTTTTAAAGAAAATACTGAGATCACTGGGAACTTGGCCCTGCTACTCAGATCTACCAGGAGCGATGGGTACACTGGGCACACCTTGGCCCATATTCCAGACTGATGGCCCAGGCTAACCTCTTAACATCTGCCAGACAGGGGCAGCAAATTGTCCAATAGCATCTGGTTCATGCTCTGTACCCACAGTCATCTTAGGGCCAGGGTCATTGACCAGGGTCCAGACAGTGATCACCAGCCTTCCAGGGGGCTCACTTCCCAAGGTTACAAAGGTCTTCTTGCACAGCTCCCCAGGCATTGCTGGCTCCTGAGCTCTGGGGCTCCCAGGGTCTTGGTCAGGTGCCTCCCTCTTATGCTTGTGCAAAGAGAGGCCCTCTTCACTCAGTCGACCCTCAGGGAGGCCCTAGCTCCGCAGACAGACAATGGCTGCAGCCTGCTCCACCAGTTTCTTGGACTTGTCCCACAAGGTGGACTGATACTTTTGCTCAGCCACAGTGACAACAGAGCAGAAGAGGCGATCCAGGGGGCATTGAACTTGTTCCACGTGCTCTCCCCAGCAGAAGTGTGTGTTGCATCATTTCATATATGGGTTGCACCAACTTCTCCCTCCAGCACCATTCCAGTAGGCACATCTTGGGGGTGATCTGGGGTGAATATGCTCTCCAGTCAAACTTGACAGCCATCTTAATGACACCAGAGGTATCTTCAGCCGGCTCCTCCACCTCCTCTGGGGTCCTGGCCAGGAACTCGGCCCTCCGGGAGTCCAGTTCTCATATGGTCTCCTCATAGAAGGCACCAAGGCCAAAGACCACGCAAATTTCCTGGGAAGACTGGGCGACATGGAGCAACTTTCCCTGGGGTGACTCCAGCTGTTCTCGCAGCATCTGGCACAAGCAGTGCTTGGTGTTGGTACAGTGACTGTCATACTGCACGGCGTATTGGATGTACTTCTGCATGACCTCCTCAGGGGCCGCAGACCCTCCTTGAGGAAGATGGATGGGTTCCACATGGCAGCTCGGGCCACCATCACTGAAGAGGCTGCAGTAGCTTGTCGAAAGTCCTTGATGTCCAAATAATCTTGGATGTGGTCGTGAGATCCTCCATTGGCTATGACAGGAATGGATAGGGTTTCAGCAATGGCTTTGATGGTTTCACAGCTGACAGGGTGTTGAAGTCGCTCCTCCCGCTTCCTCCCATGAACTGAGACAGTGGCAATGCCAGTCCTTTCTATCCACTTCACAAGGTTCAGGGTATCTTCCAGCGATGGTAGGATGCGAATCTTGCAGGTCACACGTCTGCTTGTCCCTTTAACAAGAGTGCTGAGGCTCTTCTTGATCTTGTCAGGATCTGATAGCAGAGCAGCTCCCATTCCTCCCTTGGTTGAATATTCTTTTGGACAGCCCATATTAACGTCAATACTAGCCACATTGTTTTCTACAAGTCTGGCCACAGCAAGGGCTCGCTCTGCATCTGAAGTCCCCATCTGGAAGACAACCCTGCTCTGTTCTCTTTGGCAGGTGCAGAATACTACTCGGTCATCAGGGGCCACAAAGTCCACTGTGCTGAGCACTTCATTGACAATGCTCTGGAGCATCTTGAGGTTGATTAGCTCCTCACAGTACACAATGTCTGCTCCATAGTCCAGGGCCAGCAGCCGCATTGGGAGAGTCCCTACTCGAACCATAGGCGCTAAGATGAGTTTGTTGTGGTAGCACAGTGAGAGACTGTTCACAATCATTCCTCTTCTGCTCCAGCCTCGCTGCTGCTGAACTCTATGGATGCTCCCTCCTTCCTCAAGGTTCGCCAATCGGAAGGCCCATTCTTGCATGAATCTTTGTGCATTGGGCCTCTAGTAGCTAATAATCTAATTAGTAAGCATGGTACAATCGTAAAAATAAATATACATTGTTTTATAACAATGCTTAATGCCAAATGAGAAGTAAACACAATGCAATTTAAATAACCAAGAGAAACTCAATTTTCAATGTCTCAAGATTATTGTGAGCAGAGTGGCCAGAGAGAGTTTCTTGAAGGGGTGACCTCAGCTGGGTCCAGAAGGATCTGTTATTTTAAAGGGTGCAGGGCAGCAGGTATGTCTTTCAAATTATGTTTTGTTTAGCTTAATATTAAAATCCTTTTATAGTATATTATTAATAGGAAGAATCAGTACAATTAGGATTTGAAATTGAATGTTTCTAGTTCTAAAAATTCCTCTCAGTCTACCATGTGTGACTCATCTATTTAGGCAACAAAAGCAGTGGCTGTTCACTCAATGTCAATGTGATCAAAGACAGGATATAGATATTTTTTAAAACTGGCCATAACTCCACAGTTATCCAGAACTACATTAACTAAACTGGGTGACATCTCTGAACACCAACCTCATGTCTAATGAAATGATCTCAATGGCAAATCAGTCCATTATGTATTGTTCTATTTTTGAACTTTTACTGCATAGCTTAGTACACTATTTTATAAAGTCTTATTCACTTACTGTACCATGGACAGCTTTCATCTTCTCAAATTGGAAAGAAACACCTTGTAGACAAGGATGTATTATTTTTCTTCAGAATTTGTAAAGTGATCAATACACTTTCAGAGTGTGTTTTCAACAAACACCTATTAAGATTTGCTGAGATATACTCTTTGATTTCTAGAAAAATCTCCTTTCCAAAAGGATTCTCTCTTCATCCATTTCTATTATTAGACTAGAGGCCTGGTGTTTGAAAATTTGAGCACGGGGAGGCCACCTCTGTGGGAGGCCACCAGGTGGCCAATTGGGCTGGCGGCAGCTGGCGCCAGCCAGCACAGCCTCCTTCCGCCCCCAACCCATCACCCCTCCGCTGCCGCTGGTCGCTGCTGCCTCCTCCCTCCCCATCGTCATCCCCTCCCTCCACCTGCTGGCATGGGCCTTGGCTGGGCTGGCGCCGCCTGCTTGCTGGCCCTGCCCCCTGCCAACTGGTCGTTCCACCATTCGGTCAATTTGCATATTATGCTTTTATTATACCAAGGTGAAAATTGTTGCCCTGTAGGGTTTTACTACAAATAAGGGTCAGAGATAAAGTGAGCCCTTATTTCCATGAAATGAATCAATAGGAGAATTAATTTTACATGAATACTAAAAAGTGAACAAAACTGCAATTCTGGTCTATATGCCAAGAGACAAAAGAAGCTCACTTCAATCTGTCAGACAAATGCCTACTCAATAAGGATGACTTCCTAGAAAATATTTGGCTATTTTGTATTCTGTTTCCTTAATCTGCACTAACCATGACAATCAGAGAATATTTTTCTCTTAGATATATTTCTATTATGCACACTTTTAAAAACTCTAAAATGTATTTTAATAATGCATGTCTAGTTCCTGCATACCATAGACAAATTTATAAACCTAAGTGTAGTGGGTGGCAGGAGGGGAGGTGGAGGTACAGATGGAGGCAGAGAGAGAAGAGAAAAAGAAAGATGCAACTCAGTAAATACACAATTAACCTTACTGCAGAGACACCAAGGTTATTGGAAAACTGCTGGCAGAAGCACTGCCAGATTTGTCAGGAGCAGCCACCGCTACCATTTGCCTTGCTGACTGTGATATATGTGGAAACTGAGGAGATTCTCCTGCTGGATCATGAAACTGCATCTGCATGCTAAATAATTAGAGCAGGAGGAGCCTGGGAAAATGCAGAGCAATCCCTAGACTATGTGGAATCCCAACTCCCTTGACAACAGCAAGATTATGCTTGCACAGCTCTATCAAGCAAGTAAAAGACATATTAGGAATTGGCTGATTTCTATTTTAAAAACATTCTCTATATGCTTTCTGGTCCTCACTCCAACAAGGGCATTATCATTTCAGAGCTGAAAATGCATCAGCATTTAGGAATTCCCTCAAATTCACTGGGGGGGAGGAAGGGATTCCCCACACCGGAGCCCAATGAAAAGGCAAAGCTGCTCTGCAATATATTTTAGCCAGAGAGGCAGTGTTCAGCGCCCGCCCACGCACACTCAGGTATACCTAGGGACAGGCTTCCCCAGCAACCTGCAATGAAATGAGATGCCCTTCTCTCCCTGCACAGTGCCACATTAACATTTATGGGAGCTACTAGGTGCACAAAGGGATTTTCCTGATAGGCAAGGACATCCAGAGAACAAATTGTTTTTGCAGGACTTTTCGTTCTTCTTTGATATACCAGTAGGCAGCAAGCTTATTTAAAACCTTTTCTTAAAGCTCTCCGATAACTAACTGTAGCCAATTAATTACTGCACTTACCTTCCAACAAAATGCTCAGGAAAATTATGCATGGCTTATAAGGTGGCCTGATTTTAAGTAAATAAATCACACATATCAGCTTTAAAAAACACAGTTACTATCTGTATAAAAGACATAATTCTAAGAGATCTATTAAGAAAACAGAGCAGAGTTTCCCCAAATGTAACAGTATTACTTTGATAGGTTATTAAAAAAAGAAAACAATAGCCTGTGTACTTCCCTTTTAGTCAAACTCAAACCAAGCAATCTCTCTGAAGAGAATTATGCAATACCCTTTACATTGGTTCTCAAGAGGAAGTAGAAGAAATTTTTTTCTTTGAAAATGCAACCCCTCTGAGACCCAGGTAAATGGGCTCTTCAACCTTGCAAGTACAACATGAAGGGTTAAGGAAGGAATTACAGCTTCCAACAGTGCTGGGCTTTCCTTGCAGCAGATTAATTATGTGGAACAGCCAAAAAGGCACAGTAATTGAATATTGATTTGGGGGGCTGATAAATTTCAATAATGCCTTTGGCTCTAGGGCTCATAATAAACTTCTTAACCTGCTTTTGAAACTAAAGAGTACAGGACAGAGTAAAAAAAAAAACCAAAAAACTTTTTTTAAAAAAAGAAAAAAACTAAGACAGAAAGAAACAAGCAATGCTACTTAAAAAAAAAAAAAATGAAGCTAATCATGGAGAAGATCCTTCCTACATGCATCTGATTTTAGGGACTTTTCACACTTTATTCTCCACCTCGTTCCACTCTATGTTATTTTTCTTGGCATGATCTCTCCTTTCCCTTTGATAAAATGAACAGTATATGGTCTATAGTAACACTCTGAATACAACTGCTCTCCCCACCAAAAGCCTTCCATCCTGCAATGTTTAACTTGACATATTTTTAACCTCAAGAAAATGGGCTGGAAATCCCAACACTGTCCCACTAAATGAACTCTTTTAGAAAGAGAGGATTTACACAGTATATGCAATACCTCTTAGATGCCAAAGACAGACCCAAATGAGTAGCATGTGGCAATTCCATATCTGGGTTTTTTCCATGCCTTTTTCCTAAATAATATTCTAAAATGATTAAGTGTCACAGTTGTTTGGGTCATGGGGATGGGAATGAAAGAATGGGAAAAATTTAAACAACATAATCTAGGGATGAAATCCCCCTTCATCATGGCATATGATCTTTTTAATGTATTGCTAAATTCAGTTTGCTCATATTTTGTTGAGGATTTTTGCATCTATGTTCACCAGGGATATTGGCATAAAATATCATTTTTTTCATGCCTTTACTTTCCATCTGTGTGTGTCTGTCTATCTGAATTGGGTCTCTTGCAGGCAGCGTACTATGCATGGGTATTGTTTTCTTCTCCATTCAGATACCCTGTGACTTTTGATTGTAGCATTTAATCCATTAACATTTTTTATTTATTTATTTTTAAAATTTAATAAATCTTTATTGTTCAGATTATTACAATTGTTCTTTTTTCCCCCCATAGCTCCCCTCCACCCAGTTCCCACCCCACCCTCTGCCCTTACCACGCCTCCACTGTCCCCATCCATAGGTGTACAATTTTTGTCCAGTCTCTTCCCGCACCCCCTATACTCCTTTCCCCCCAAGAATTGTCAGTCCACTCCCTTTCTATGCCCCTGATTCTATTATATTCACCAGTTTATTCTGCTCATCAGATTTTTTATCCACTGGATTTTTAGATTCACTTGTTGATAGATATGTATTTGTTGTTCATAATTTTTATCTTTACCTTTTTCTTCTTCTTCCTCTTCTTAAAGAATACCTTTCAGCATTTCATATAATACTGGTTTGGCGGTGATGAACTCCTTTAGCTTTTTCTTATCTGTGAAACTCTTTATCTGCCCTTCAATTCTGAATGATAGCTTTGCTGGGTAGAGTAATCTTGGTTGTAGGTTCTTGCTATTCCTCGCTTTGAATATTTCTTGCCACTCTCATCTGGCCTGCATAGTTTCTGTTGAGAAATCAGCTGACAGTCATATGGGTGCTCCTTGTAGGTAACTAACTGTTTTTCTCTTGCTGCTTTTAATATTCTCTCTTTGTCTTTTGCTCATGGCATTTTCATTGTGATGTGTCTTGGTGTGGTCCTCTTTGGATTCCTTTAGTTTGGGGTTCTGTGCGCTTCTTGGACTTGTAAGTCTATTTTTTTCACCAGGTGGGGAAGTTTTCAGTCATTATTTCTTCAAATAGGCTTTCAGTATCTTGCTCTCTCTCTTCTTCTGGCACCCCCATAATTCTGATGTTGGTATGCTTGAAGTTGTCCCAGAGGCTCCTTACACTATCTTCAAATATTTGAATTCTTTTTTTTATTTGCTTTTCTGGTTGAGTGTTTTTTGCTTCTTTGTATTTCAAATCTTTAACTTGCGGTCCTCTAGTCTGCTGTTAGGTCTCTGTATAATATTTTTTATTTCAGTCAGTGTATGTTTAATTTCTAGTTGGTCCTTTTTCATATCCTCGAGGGTCTCGCTAAATTTACTGGCCTTTTCTAGAAAATTCTTGAAAAACCTTATAATTGTGGTTTTGAACTCCATATCCAGTCATTTGCTTTCCTCCATTTCTTTCATTTGTGATTTGTTTCTTTGTCTCTGCATTTTTGCTGCTTCCCTGAGTTGATAGAGTGGCTTTGTGTGCTAGGTGTCCTATAGGGCCCAGTGGCTCAGCGTCCCCAGTTACCCGAGGTGGACACTCTTGGTGCACCCCTTTGTGGGCTGTGTGCACAGCCTTGTTGTAGTTAAGTCTTGATTGTTGTTGGTATCACTGGGAGGAATTGACCTCCAGGCCAATTGGTTGTGAGGATCAGTGGTGTCTACACTGGGAGAACTTCTGTGCTGGAGACACCCTTATGAGACAAGACTTGCAAAAGCCTCTGTGCTCAGCTTGGATGGGGCGGAGTCTCAGGGAGGAGCAGACAGCCTTGGCTTCCCGGCAGCCCTGCCTTATGAGGCCCCTGGGTCTCAGTGTCCCTTGGTAATCACTGCAAGCACCTCTGAGAGAAAGCCGCCCTTGAGTTTTGCCTGCTGCCAGACAGTCCAGTTTCTCCCCAAATGAGTCTGGTTTCCCAGAGTCTCTCCCAGAACTGGAGTCCAGCGCAGATGGTAGCTTCCGTCTCCCTCCCACTTGAGAAAGCCAGCCATGCACTCAGCAGTCAGTCCTCTTCGCAGGCGCACGCCTCCGGATCTCTGCCTTTCGCAGCTCCCCTGAGTCTCAGTGTGCTTTTCTCTTTCCTGATAGTCCAGATTTCCCCCGAATAAGTCTGAGCTCCCAGAGTCTTGCCCGGACCTGGAGTTCAGTGCAGTCAGGAGCTTCCGTCTCACTCCTGCTTGAGAAAGCCAGCCACGCACTCAGCCACCAGTCCTCTCCATGCACACGCGTCTCCGTACCTCAGCCTTTTGCAGCTCCTCTGAGTCTCAATGTGCTTTTCTCTTTCCTTCTAATTGTAGAATTTCCACTCAGACAGCTTTCCTGTGGTTCTGGATGGTGTCCTTTTTTTCTTTTAGTTGTAATTTTGAAATTGTTGTGCGAGGCAACAGTTTAGGTATTTACCTATGCCACCATCTTGGTTTCTCCCAATCCATTTACATTTAAAATAATTATTGATAGGTATGTAGTTACTGCCATTTTACCATTCATAGTTTTTAATCTTCCCCTCCCCCTTCTCCTTCTTTTTTTTTTTTAATATGTATTTCTTTATTGATTTCAGAGAGGAAAGGAGAGGGAGAGAGAGATAGAAACATCAATGATGAGAGAGAATCATTGATTGGCTGCCTCCTGCACACCTCCTACTGAGGATCAAGCCCACAACCCAGGCATGTGCCCTTGGCCGGAATCAAACCTGGGACCCTTCAGTTCGCAGGTTGACACTCTATCCACTGAGCCAAGCCAGCTAGGGCTCCTTCTTCTTCTTAAAGGTCCTTTAGGATTCCTTGTCATACTTGTTTGGGGGTAATAAACTCCTTTACCTTTTTCTTGTCTGAGAAGCTCTTTCTCCTTCCCTTCTAAATTATAGCATTGCTGGGTTATCTTGATTGTAGGTCCCTGCTTTTCAAAACTTTGAATATTTCATCCCTATGTCCATTGCAGCATTGTTTACAGTAGCCGAGATATGAAACCAATCTAAGTGTCCCTCAATGGATAAGTTAATAAAGAAGTTGTATGTATATACAATGAAATATTACTCAGCCATAAAAAAGAATGAAATCTCTTACCATTAGTGACAACATAGATAAACCCAGAGGGTATAATGCTAAGTGAAATAAGTCAGACAAAGACAAATACCATGTGATTTCACTTATTGGTGAACAAACTCATTGATACAGAAAACGAGCTGATGACTACCAGGTAGGAGGAGGGCTGGGTGGCTGGTTGAAAACAGTAAAAGGATTAAGAAGTACAAATTTCAGTTACAAAATAATTATGAGATATAAATACAGCATAGGGAATATAGTCAAAAATACTATAATAACTCTCTGTGTGTGGAATATTAGATTTATCGTGGGATTAATTCGTAAGTTATATATATGTCTAACCATTATGCTAGTTAGCTGAAACTAATATAATAATGTCAACTGTAATTTGTAATTGAAAAGTAAAAAAAAAAACGCAACAAAAAACACCACAATATAATCTATTCCTTCAATATATCTGGAGATTTTATATAGAATGTACCTAGATGGTATACCTATGGCAGGTAATAAAATCTAAACAATCTATACATTGATATCCTCTAGACAATTCAGTGTATTTGCAATGTAGTAGTTTCATTTAAACTATTCAATGAAGAACTTAGGGTGGATATTGATTAAAGTGAATACAGCAAAAACTTCATACCAATTTAGTTACTGTTTCTTTTTTTATGGCTGAGAACTCCCTGAACACTTTCCTGTGGAACTATAGGCTGCAAATTGCCTTAGTAGGAGGGTCTGGTGGGAGATGTCACCAGTCACAAATATTCCCTGGATTCTTGATCATTTATCTGGTTTCCTTTAAAATTCAAGGGCTAGTCCCTTGTATGCTACTGCAGGATGTTAGATATCGAACACTAGAGTCACAATAACTGCTGTTGTTCCTGGCCTTTCAAACTACCAGCCAAGATGCAAATAACGCATGAGTCTTATGCAAGGAACTTACAAAGCAGTAAGGGAAATAAACACACATCCTTGTAAAGTTAAATAAAGTTAAAATGGGTTCCTCAGATGAGGTAGGAATTCAGAAAGAGGATGGAGTAGGGAGAATTATGACCCCAGGACTATACAGAGGACTCTGAAGTCCTGGCAGCACTCACTAGTTTAAAAAAGGTAGGGTTTAAATAAATGGAAAAGAACAAGAGAACATTTGGAGGAGCATGAGTGAAGAAATACATGTACTGTGAAGGTGAAAATGTACCAGGTATGCTACAAACAAATGGACCAGTGTAAGTAGCTCTAAACTTCTACAAGTAGTACATAAGGTTTCAGGCAGACAGAGATGGGATATGGCAGTGGTCGGCAAACCGCGGCTCACGAGCCACATGCGGCTCTTTGGCCCCTTGAGTGTGGCTCTTCCACAAAACACCACGGCCTGGATGAGTCTATTCTGAAGAAGTGGCATTAGACGAAGTTTAAGTTTAAAAAATTTGGCTCTCAAAAGAAATTTCAATTGTTGTACTGTTGATATTTGGCTCTATTGACTAATGAGTTTGCCGACCACTGGGATATGGCATTCTTTGTTTGTTTGTTAATTCTCACTAGAGAGAGAGAGGAACAACAATGTGAGAGACACACATCAATTGGTTGCCTCCTGCATGCTCCCTGACTGGGGCCCAGGATTGAATCTGCAACCCAGGCATGTACCCTTGACCAGGACTCAAATTTACGACCCTTTGGTGCAGGGGCTGGCACTCTAACCACTGAGTAACACCGGCCAGGGTGATATGACATTCTTTTGTATTGCCAGTTCTTCGGTCCCTCACATCCAAATGTGTTGGGGTGTTCTCTTTTACGGAATCAGTCACAGTGAAGGAGGATGGAGTAAGGAGAATTATGATCCCAGGACTGTACAGAGGACTCTGCAGTCCTGGCAGCACTTACTAGTTTCCTCATAGAAGTGACCTCAAATATCTGATGAGACTAAAAGGAGTTTCCTCTTTTTTGCAGCTTATGCATGACCACAAATCATAGGTGTCCTCATTCTACCTATTATTTGGATCATCTACAAAGTTCCTGTCACTAAAATAGATTCCAGGGTTATTATCCCTTTGGCCAAGCCACAAAGAACTTAAATATATCACAGCACCAAGGGAAGGGGTAAAAAATGAAAGAAACTAATATGAAAGTAGATACCTATTTATCTGAAGCATATTAAGCAAATCGTTACTCTCATTCTTTACCTAGAAATTAGCTCAGGTTAAGGTCATATACTTAAGTCTCAACTGATTCCCAGGAAAACAAAACATCTATTTATGTATAACCACACAAGCATCTTTTTTTCTGAAAATAAACATAAATACCCAAGCCTTCAAAGCCGTGTTTTAACGAAAACTGGAATGAATGAATGATGCCTCATATAGTATACTTTGTGTATATTTTGCCTTTGGGAATCCTTACCACCTATAGTCTGAATCTAGCCTTAAACTGAATCTAAAAAAACAAGAAAGCAAAGTGTCAGAGGCAAAGTAAGCTATGGGGAAAATTTGTAAAAGCTTGTTGCCCAGGCTAAAGATACATCAGTTTTTGTTTTATGTCTAAACAAAGAGGTCCCTACTTGCTCCAAGTAGCTTCAGCCTCAACAATTTCTGATCCCCCAAATCCTTGCCTGATAAATTCAATTCATCAAATATTTCCTGATTATTAATAACAAGATAACTTCTACATAAAATATCTCCCTATCTAATATACCCCTTCACCCCACTCAAGTGTTCCAATTTTTAAAAATTATAGTAAGACTAGAGGCCTGGTGCACAAAATTTGTCCACAGGGTAGGGGGGAGGGGTTATCCCCTCAGCCCAGCCTGCACCCTCTTCAATCCGGAACCCCTTGGGAGATGTCCAACTGCTGGTTTAGGCCCGATCCATGGGATCGGGCCTAAACCAGCAGTTGGACATCCCTCTCACAATCCTGGACTGCTGGCTCCTAATCGCTCACCTGCCTGCCCGCCTGGTCGCCCCTAACTGCCCCCTCCCCCCACTGAATGCCAGCCTGATCGCCCCTCACTGCCTCTGCATGCTGGCCTGATCATCCCTAACTGCCCCACCCCCTGCCAGCCTGGTTGCCCCTAACTGCCCCCACTGCTGGTCAGGTCGCCCCCAACTGCCCCCCTCTGCTGGCCTAGTCACCCCTAACTGGCCCCCCCCTCTGGCCTGGTTGCCCCCAACCCCACCAGCCTAGTTGCCCCTCACTGCCCACCCCCCACCAGCCGAATCGTCCCCAACTGCCCCCCCCGCCAGCATGGTCACCCCCAACTGCCCCCCTTGCCGATCTGGTTGCCCCCAACTGCCTCCTCCCCCTCCCCCTGCTGGCCTGGTCACCCACGCAGCCTGCTGTTCAGTCATTTGGTCATCCCTCACTAACCCCTCTGCTGGCCTGGTTGTAGTCAGCCATCTTGTGAGGGCATGAGGGTCAATTTGCATATTACCTCTTTATTATATAGGATGGTAAAACACCCAGAAATAAATGAATAAACTATTCATTGAATTGCTCTCTACAAGTCAGTCAAACCAATTAAATGGACATCACAAGTCACCAAATTAAAAAAAAACACACACACACCATTCCATTTCTTTACATTTGTAGCATGTTTCTAATTCTTTAAGAGCCCTTTTCTGCCCTAAGCAGTTTGGCTCAGTGGATAGAGCGTCAGCCTGCAGATTGAAAGGTCCCAGGTTCAAATCCAGTCAAGGGCATGTACCTTGGTGGTGGGCACATCCCCAATAGGAGGTGTACAGGAGGCAGCGGATCGATGTTTCTCTCTCATCCATGTTCCTAACTCTCTATCCCTCTCCCTTCCTCTCTGTAAAAAAGCAATAAAATAGATACTAAAAAAAAAAAAAAAAAAAAAGAGGAGCCCTTTTCTGCCTAAAACTTCATTTGATTCTCACACAAGCCTGTGGATATTAAGGAAGGTTATGAACAGGAGAAAACCAGAGATGCAGTTGATATGATAAAACTCAAGATATCACTATCCCAGGTCATCATCTTCTCCCTCTCCCTCTCCCTCTTCCTCTTTCCCCTCCTCCTCCTCCTCCCCCTCTCCTCCTCCTCCTCCTCCTCCTCCTCCTCCTCCTTCTTCTTCTATCTTAGAACATTACTTTAAAGAACTGGCAAACTATTTTCCATTTTCTTCTTCTGTAGTTATTTTTTTAAAACTGCTTTGATATATAATTTTCATACCATAAAATTCACCCTTTTAAAATGTTCAATTAATTCTGCAGTCTTTAGTATATTCATAAAATTATACAACTGATACCACTGTGATAACATGGTTATGAAACAGGAAAGAAGTGAAAGGGGATCATTTGTCATTTGGTTTCCTTTCTGAATTTATACCTTAAAAAAATCCCCTTGTCATTTTACTTTATGTATCTACACTAATAAAAGAGAAACATGCAAATTGCCATCACTCTGCTACGTCCAACAGCCAATCAGAGTGAGTATGCAAATTAAACTGAAAAGATGGCGGCAGCCCTGCCCCCAAGCTGCTGGGCCTGTGGGAGTCGGAGAAGTCAGGGCGCCAGCGCCTGAGGCTGGCTGCAGCCAGGGAGACCAAGAAGCCGCCTGCCCTGTGATCCCAGGCCGCTGCCAGCCTCAGAAGCCTCACGTCTGCCTGCCCTACCTCCTGGGGGAGACTGAGAAACCGGGCCCAAGCGCCTGAGGCTGGATGCGGCCTGGGAGACGAAGAAGCTGCCTGCCCCACGATCCCAGGCTACAGCCAGCTGGAGAAGCCGCCCGCCCCTTGTCCGTCTGCCCTATGTCCGCCCACCCCTTGTCCGTCTGCCCTATGTCCGCCCACCCCACGTCCTGGGGGAGATGGAGAAACTGGGCCCCAGTACCTGTGGCTGGCTGCAGCCCAGAAGATGAAGAAGAAGCCTGCCCTGTGATCACAGGCCGCAGCCAGCCGGAGAAGTTGCCCCCACTGCATCAGAGGGAAGATGGAGAAGCCGCTGGCCTGTGGTCCAGGTGCCAGCACCTGGGGCTGGCTACAGCCTGGTAGACAGAGAAGCCGCCCACCCTACAGTCCGGAGCACCAGTACCTGGGGCTGGCTGTGGCCCGGGAGATGGAGAAGCCGCCCACCCCGCGGTCCCGGGCACCAGCACTTGCCGCTGCAGCCCAGGCAAAGCCACCTGCCCATCATCCCCTGAGGCTGCAGCCAGCCTGGGCATCTATATTGACCAGAGGGAGGGAAACCCGGATCCAGGGTGCCTGTAGTCAGCTGGAGGAGGGAATCCTAGGTCTCCGGTGTGAGGCCAAGGCAGAGGTGGTTAGGGGCAATCAAGCCAGCAGGGAAGCAGTTAGAGACTATCAGGCTGGCAGGCAGAAGCACTTAGGGGCAATCAGGCAGGCAGGCGAGCAGTTAGGAGCCAGCAGGATTTTAAGAGGGATGTCCGACTGCCGGTTATCCCACGAGGGGTCCCAGATTGGAGAGGGTGCAGGCCGGGCTGAGGGACACCCTCCCCACTGCGCCCCATGCATGAATTTCGTGCACCGGGACTCTAATATGTGTGTGTGTGTGTGTGTGTGTGTGTGTGTATTTCAAAGAGGAAGGGGAAGGGAGAGAAAGATAGAAACACCAATGATGAGAATCATAAATCGGCTGCCTACTGCACGCCCCCCACTGGGGATTGAGCCTGCAACCAGAGCATGTGCCCTAGACTGGAGTTGAACCCAGGATCCTTCAGCCTGCAGGCCGACACTCTATCCATTGGGCCAAACCAGCCAGGGCCCCTTTGTCATTTTAGTGGAGTTTGAGAAGTGAAGGTAAATTTGTGTGTTCAATCTATCAACTTCAACTGGAAGTGTTACTTTCTTTAGGTAGTTATTGAATGAAGGAGAGCAAGGAAAGTCAGAAATTTTGGGCATGGTCAGCTGGGAAGCAGAAGCCTGCTTGCTTCACCAGGAAGGTATAGCTTCACGCCCCAAGAAATCACTGCATTGCCTCTCCAAGGGGATTAACACTCTTCCCTTTCGCCCTCAGGTACCAGATTGTGTGTGAGGGAGGAAGAAGTAGGGGGAGATAAAGACATGTGCAATAAAGTCAAAATGGCACAGGGGGAGGTACTTAGTTATAGAAGACTGCCAGTCTAACCTGGGAAAAAGACAATTGGCTATGGGGTGGCCCCAATGCAAGCCAGAAAACGTTTGGGAAGCTGATTGGGTTCTTTTGAAAAACTTCTGGTTCCTCCCAAGCCTAAGAATACATAATTCCAGGTGAACAAAGAATTGCTCTTTCTCTCCTTCCCTCTCACCCTCTTGGTAGTGAGCCCTCACCTTGCCTTTTGCATCAACCTCTGTTCTCCCCCACACACACCCTTGTGTTTTACCTTTACCCTTCTCTCTTGTGAGCTCCAAGGGCCCCTTCTTTTGCCTCTGCAACTTGTTGTTTCCTGAGCCCATTTCTTCTACCTCTCACTTGTTCTTCTGTAGACTTTCTAAATGAACTTTCTCTTACTAGTTTGAGTCTTGGCTCTGAATTCTTTCTTAGCCAGAACTCAAGCACTGAGGCTGCTGAACCAAGGTCTGGTCTGACTCCTCTGGTGCCATTCTTGCTGCCAATAGTATTAAGATTCAATTCCTCAATCCCTCACCTATTAAGTCTTCTTGACATTTAAGAAGTTGCTTAAAATTGCATTTTTTAATAATCCTGAAACATTACAAAAAGTTTTCCAACCATAGGAATTTGTTATATTACCTAGATAGGACATTCATATAATAGAATATTTGAGCAAAAATAGTGAGCATTTATTAATTGTTTCAGATGTGTTAAATACTTTATATGACCTCATTTAATCTTCCCAACAATCTTATGATGCACCCCCATTTTACAAATGAGGTTTATTTGCCAGGTCATCCTATATGATAAAAGCCAAATATGCAAATCGACCAAACAACAACGGAACAACCGTCAGAATGACCAGTTGCTATGATGCGCACTGACCACCCGGAGACAGATGCTCAATGCAGGAGTGCCCCCAGCCCGCAGGCCCCAGGCCAGCCAAGGTGGGTGCCAGCAGGAGCCCCCCGATCGCCCCACAGAGGGAGGTGACCAGCGGCAGTGGCGGGGGTCAGGGCCAACAAGCGGGTGGCACCAGGCTGGCCAACGTGATTGCCAGTGGAGGCCTCCCTGATTGCCCCACCAGTCACCCCACAGATTGACCCTGACCGCTGGCCAGGCCTAGGGACCCTACCTGTGCACAAATTTTGTGCACTGGGTCTCTAGTATAAGTATAAGCTGAAAAGTCCAGAATAAAAACAAAGTCTGATTCTAGACTCTAAACTTGAGCTTTATGAAAACACTGCCATATATTAAAATTCTGGTGTGTCACATGAAAAGATATTTAATGTGATGCTATGTGATTAAAAAAAAACATTTTAGAAAATAGCATATATGGGAAAGGTCAGGAAGGATCCATACCAAATTGTTCATAGTAACTATATCACTGGTTCTTCTTTCCACATATCTGTATTTTCTCATTTAATATTTGCAGTGAATAGATCAGGGGTCCTCAAACTACGGCCAGCAGGCCACATGCGGCCCGCCGAGGACATTTATCCGGCCCGCTGGGTGCCGCTGCCTGTCCTGCTTAGCAGCTGACTTGTCCCAGGCCCACAGTGCGCATAGGAATTTGTTCATAGTTGTTTTTTTAACCTATAGTCCGGCCCTCCAACGGTCTGAGGGACAGTGAACTGGCCCCGTTTAAAAAGTTTGAGGACCTCTGGAGTAGATATTGCTTCTTAAACAACAACAGAGTTTTGAATGATAAAAATCAAATAAGCCAAGAGACTTATGCTGGCCAATCTAGTCATTTGGGGCAGTCATAGAAACAATACCCCCATGTTCTAGTTATAAATTATGACTTACACTCAAAAGAGCTTAAAATTTTTTTTTAAATCTTCCTTTTGCTATTTCTTACACTAGGTACTCTCAGCCAGAGAGAATTTACCTACAAATATTTTAAAAGTACATCATTTTATACAACGTTGTTTTTTTCTATATATCAAGGTTGAACGTTTTTTTCATGTAATAATTACTATGCATGACAGTTTTCAAAGCTCCCCAATGACACAATATGAGAATTAAGCAGAAAATTTAACAACTGCATTACACATTAATCAGTTTCAAAGAAATATTGTATTTGTGAAACTTATTGTCTAATCATTTAAAGGGAACATTCCTTTCATTATGTTTTTAAAATCTGCTGAATTCCAAAAGAAGCCTGTATTTGCTCAAAACAGAAGAGGATTAAATGTCTGTGATGACAGAAATTAGCCTTTAATAGTTAACCTTATTCTATTGGTTTTGAAACAAAATATAAGTGATCACATTAGCAATAGAGAACATAAAGGAAGGCATTGGTTTGGTAATGAATAATAGCTATGGGATTATTTGTGTGAATTTAATTAAGCTTTTCTGCTCTGGTCTACTGCTCATTTGACTATCAGAAACAGAAGAAAGATGACATTAGACAATCTTAGTTGCCTAAACTATGAAAATGCCCAAAACTTAAAAACAAAAGTTAGTCAAGTTTTTCCTGAAACAAAAATGAAAGTACTCAGAAAATACAAATACTTTATTAGCATTACATTGCCTTCACCACACAGTTACAAGAAGTCAGGTCTTCCTTGTTTCATCAGTTTCCTATTGTTCTTGTAAAAAAAAAAAAAAAAACCTAGAGGCCCGGTGCATGAAAATTCATGCACTAGAGGGGGGGGGGGGTGTCCCTCAGCCTAGCCTGCCCTCTCTCACAGTCCAGGAGCCCTCAGGAGTGGGAGGTAACCCGGCGATCAAGGGAAGGCGATGCCCCCATCACACCTCTGCTGCTGCCACTGCCAGCAGTGCAAGCCTCAGCCAGCCCTGGTTACCTGAGCCTCAGGCAGCCCTGGGTGGCTGGGCAGCCGCCATCAGAGGCTTGCCTGCGCCTCAGGCCGGCCCTAGAAGGCTGGGGGGCTGAGAGGACTGGGGGAATCCAGAGGCAGGCACACAGAGTGGCCGGGCCTGCCTGGGGGTGGGCCCGCACTTGCCACGCACCTGCTGCCCCAGCAGGGCTGAGGGGACTGGGCACCACCATCATCTTTGAGGGCAGGGCAGTCAATTAGCATATTCCCTCCTTATTGGCTGTGGGTGCTGCCATCTTTGTAACAGCGTGAGGGTCAATTAGCATATTCCCTCTATTAGATAGGATTACTACAAATTTATGGCTTAAAACAACACATTTATTCTCTTACAGTTTGGGAGGTCAGAAATGCAAAATGCGTCTCACTGAGCTACATAAAGTCAAGATTTCAGCAGGACTGGTTCCTTCCAGAGGTTCTGAGAGGAGGCTACATTTCCTTACCTTTTTCAGTTTTGAGGGGCTTCCTGCATTCCTTGGCTCATGACCCCTTGGCTCATGACACCTTTCTTACATCACTCCAACCTCTTGCTACAGTTATCACACCTCCTACTACTAACTCTCATCTCCTGCTTCCCTATTATAAGGACCTTTGTGATTATATTAGACCCAACCAGATAATCCAAAGTAATATCCTCATCTCAAGATTCTTAATTATAATACCAAAAGAAATGAATAATCAATTTGCAAGGCACTGAATATTTCCTGTAATTGATTTGTGCATGTGGAAAAACAATTGGCCAAAGAGTTCAAGAGTCGCAAAGATTTGTGACTCAGCAATGAGGTGTGCAACTACATTGCAATCAAGTCTCTGGAAGTAATGAAACTAAGTATTATTGCACCTTCTGCTAGCTCATGCCTAAAGGCTTTTTCTATTTGATAAAAAGTGACAGCAATAAAAGGCTAACACATGGGCCAATCACAGATAACCCTGGATCCAAACAATATTTCACTGCATTCAATATCCAATAAGGCCCAAGGGCAAATGGCTATAGATTTTCAGCTGTATAAACATAATAGGAAATAGTGAACAATATATCTCTCGGTATTTGCTATATGTTCATCAGCTTGAAATATATATAAAAAGCTATTTAAAAGTTATTGAGACTTTTCCCATCCTACACTATCCTGACAGCATTATACTTTTGTGTAGGTGTTAGATTAAAAAAAATAATATTAAAGCATCATCATACAGCTTATAAGTAGGTTGTGTTATCTAGATTTGTAAGAAACTTTATATAACATCAACTCATCTTCCCTCAGGCTAGCTACAACTGTAGTAACACTAGGGCATGGCTTAAATAAATTTGAATCATCTTTCCCACCCTGTGGCAACCTACTTGCTATCGAAGACGAGGATATTATTAATTAAGATTTCTTTAATCCTAGGATTTTAAAAGGCCCTTACCCTAACTCATATATGCAAAACTTCCTAAACTAGATCAGGTAGTACTTCTATTCTTACCAATACTTTAGGCCAGATAAACTAAAAACCCTCTTACCACAAAACATTGAGAAGTGCTGGATAAAAGTGTAACAAATATCCCTTAAAATGATAGCTGGAAAAAAAAAATAGCTGAGCACACAAGGAAATAAGAAAAAACACCTCAGGAGCCTAAAAATGAATTGAGAACTGAAAACAGAGCTCCAGGGGAAATTCCTTAGTCTGGGTAATATACAGGTTTTGGTTTTAAAACTCACCAGGGGGAACTACATCAAAATGAAAAATATCTGGGCATCTAAAGACACAACCAACAGACTAAAAAGGCAACCATAGAAGTGAAGAAAACATCTGCAAATCATTCTGATAAGGGGTTAATATTCAAAATATATAAAGAATTCTACAACTTAGTAACAAAACAAGCAACCCAACTAAAATATGGTCAAAGGACTTGAATAGATATTTCTCCAAAGAAGATATTCAAATGGCCAATAAGCACATGAAAAGATGCTGAACATCATTAGTAATTAGGGAAATGCAAATCAAAATCACAATGAGATACCACCTCATACCTATTAAGACAGCTACTATTCAAAAGAAAATCAAAATAATTGCATTGGTGAGGACTTTAAGAAGCTGGAACTCTATGTACTATTGGTGGGGATGTAAAATGGTGCAACCTTTATGGAAAAGAGTATGGCAGTTCCTCAAAAAATTTTAAGAAGAACTACCATATGATTGAGCAATCACATTGCTGAGTATATATCCAAAAGAAATAGAAACTCAAAGAGGTATCTGCACACCCATTTTCATAGTAACATTATTCACAATGACCAAAAGGTAGAAACAACCGAAGTTTCTATCAACAGATGAATGGATAAACATACAGTGATATATACATACAATGGAATATTATTCAGTCTTAAAATAAAAAAAGAAATTTGCCCTGGCCAGTGTGGCTCAGTTGGGTCTCATCCTATGCACCAAAGGGTTGCCGATTTTATCTGATTCCCAGTCAGGGCAGGCACATGTCCAGGTTGTGGGCTTGATCCCCCACAGAAGGTGAGCAGGAGGCAGCCGGTTGATGTTTCACTCTCACATGGATGTTTCTCTTTCTCTCCCTCTCTCTTCCCCTCTCCCTAAAAATCAATAAAAATATTTTTTTAAAGGAAGGAAATTTGGACATATGCTATGACATGATGAACCCTGAGGACATTCCTCTAAATGAAATAAGCCAGTCACAAAAAGACAAATACTCTATTATTCCACTTATATCAGGTACATAAAGTAGTCAAATGTATATACTTATATATAGGGAGAAAGTAGAATGGTGGTTCATGGGAGCCAGCAGGAGGGAGGAGTGGGTAGTTGTTGTTTAATGGGCATAAAGCTTCAGTGTTGTAAGATGAAAAGAGATTTGGAGACTGGGTGCACAACAATGTGAATGTACCTAACACTACTGAAATGTACAATAAAAAATGGTTAAGATAGTAAATTTTATTTTATGTGCATTTCACCACAATTAAAAAATCAGCCATGACAATACTGGAGATAAAAATTTGAGCTATTAAAAAAGTAAGGTTATGCCCTGGCTGGTGTGGCTCCATTGATTGGAGTGCTGTCCCGTGGACTGAAAGGTTGCCCATTAGATTCCCAATCAAGGTACATGCCCAGGTTGCAGGTTCAATCCGAGGTCAGGGTTTGGTCAGGAGGGAGCCAATCAATGTTTCTCTCTCACACTGATGTTTCTTTCTCTCTTCTTCTCCCTTCCTCTTTTTTAAGAAAAAAAGGTGGGGGAAAAAAGTAAGGTAATGACCAAGATTCGTACATAAAGCCAGAACTCTCGAAGTGCTATATCCTTAATAAAGGAACGGATTATAAGGAATCAATCCATACCACAGGGCTATGACAAGGAAACATACCATTAGCCTGACCTCTATTCAAATAGTACAAAAAACATTCTTAAGCTCAGAAATATAGAAAGTTGTGCTTTCACATGATAATCTCAGGCAATCATAAAAAAAATCAAAATCAAACATCTCTGAAGACAAAATCTTCAACTTAGGTCACATAGGATTACCACATACAAAACCCAATGAAGGTAAAAGGGCAACCTATGGATCTGAGAATATTTGTTTATTCAAGAAAACAAAATTCCATGAATAATATTAGATACCCTATGAACTTTGGATACTAGAAACTATCTGATTACTATAAAGCATTTTAGTTTAAGATGAATAAAGACCAAAAGAAGAACTTGAAAAATGTTTGAAGACAATAAAAATTATAGGTATATTTGAACAAAACCTAATAGAACCTCTAGAAACAAAAACTAGTAACTAAAATTTATAATTCAGGATTCAAATAACACATGAGACACATTGAAGAAAGAATCAGTAAACTGGAAGTCATATATAAAAAATCATCCATTATCCATCAATAAAGATAAAGAAAACTTAAAATATAAAAAAGAATTAAAAGTCCATCACACTGCTAATAGATGTTTCACATAGAGATAAGAGATAATGGGAAAAAGCAACATTCAAAGAGATATTTGATTGAGAATTATCCAGAAACTATAAAAGACATGAATTCAAACATGATAAATAGATATATATGTATATATATACATATATATGTATGTATACATATACACACACATATATATCTAGATACCTTATATATGAAGAAGAAACACACACAAATAAAAAATATATAGACCCAGCCAGTGTGGCTCAGTAGTTGAGCATTGACCTATGAACCAGAAGGTCTCAGTTCGATTCCTGGTCAGGGCACATGCCCGGGTTGCAGGCTCCATCCCCATTTGGGGGTGTGCAGGAGGCAGCCAATCAATGATTCTCTCTCACTGATGTTTCTATCTCTCTCTCCCAAGCTCCTAAGACCCTTCCTTTACCACTATAACTTGTTTCCTAAGCCTATTTCTTCTAGGAATTACTTTTTCTACCTCTGTGATTTTATAAATAAATGCTCTCTTATACTTTGGATCTTGGCTCTGAACTCTTTCCTAGCCAGAACTCAAGTACTGTGGTTGCTGAACCCAGGTCAGTGTGACCTCACTGGTTAAGACACCTGGTGCATTCCCATTGCCTACAACAAAACCAATACAAAATAATATTAAAAATAAACTGTAATCCTATCCTATATAATAAAAGCCTAATACGCAAATCGACTGAACAGCAGAACGACAATTAGTTGCTATGATGTGCACTCACCACCAGGGGGAAGACACTCAATGCAAGAGCTGCCCCTAGCCCACAGGCCCTAGGCTGGCCAAGGTAGGTGCCAACAAGGGTCCCCCCAATCACCCGCTGGTCACCCCACAGATCAGCTCTGATCGCTGGCCAGGCCTAGGGGCCCTACCCGTGCACGAATATCATGCACCAGGCCTCTAGTTGAAAAAGAAAACAGCATTATGTCATAGTTTAATTATATTTTTCTAACCTTACATAAAATGATGGTGTCTTATAACTGATGGCAGCTTAGAGGCAATTAAATACTGTATAGTATATTAATAGCAACAATCAATGTGAGTGGACTACATTAATCATTTAAGAGGCTGAAATTTTCATCTTGCTAACTTAGTACCTATAATATTTAAGATTGATTTGCCTAACTCTAACTTACTAGAATTCTAACAAGAATACTAAGTCCTAACTTCATTGAGATTATACAAAGATTTTTAAATAAATAATTTACCAAAACCTTTGTAAAGAAATTCTTCAGAACCTTATTATTATTGACTCTAAAGAAGATTAAAAAAAAAAAAAAAAAGAATGCCTATCCTGCAACCTGGACAAGAGAGGTTAATTATTAAAGTACCAAAATGACTTCATAGTCAAGTAGTTTCACATAACGAGGATTCCAGATTCCAGAGTTAGAATTTATGAAAGATTATATGGTAATTTTATTTTGTGCAGAAATAAACACAATTTGAAAAACAAATAAGCCTTTTTTGTTTGTTTGTTTTCTTCCTTATTTAAAATTGACTATTCTTTATTTCCAAATCCTCTTTTTTCCCCTTGAAAACTTTTTACTCTAACCCAGCAATTTTCAACCAGTGTGCCACAAAAATTTTTAAAACATGCAATACCTAACGATTTAGTCAGGGGCACTGACCTCTTTTCCCTTAGACTGTCAAATAATAATAATTTTAAAAAATAACAACAAAACAATAGTCATTGGTGTGAATGAATCAAAATTATATTTATTCTTCCTTGTCAGATTGCCAAAAAAATACATTTTTTGGTGTGCCACAGAATTTTAGTAATTAGTTTATGTGTGCCATGAGATGAAAGAGGTTGAAAATTGCTGCTCTAATAGAGAGTGTTAAACAAAAAACTTAACTCTGATAGGTGAAAGCCTTTTAAAAGAAGGGTTTATTGTGCCATAAAGGACCAGTCTAAACCACCAGCAGCAGCACTAGGTGGAAAAGGCAACATGCTTGCTGTCCTGGAGTTGACAGGCGTTTTTTATACATCAAAGAGGAGACGGAAAGATGTAAGTTGTTTTGAAAGAATTTACATTAGCTACAGATTTGTGGGGCAGGATAATGTGAAGCAGAGCTAGTTCTGGGATAGGTGCTGAGTCTGTAAGAAAGAAGTGTTTGCTCCTCTGGATTGGTTGTGGGCAACGGTCCTGAAAGTTATCCACATGCAGGGTATGATGACCCATCTAGTAGATGCCTGGGTATTGATCCAAAGCTCCAACATACATTCAGGAATGTGAGCAGTCTTTTGTCAGCTGGCCCCCCAGCTATTAACAGGCTGACTGTTCTGTGTCTTTCTCTCTTTCAGCAAGCTGTAATTTAATTTAGAACATCTCAGAATTATTTTTCTTGGTATTAGTACAAGTCACTTTAAGAACCTTGACATTTTCGATGTTCCCTTAGAGGTTTGTTTTTTTTAAAGTTGATTTGATCATCCAATATGTGCCTAAATTAAAAGTCAAGAGCCTAACAAGATGACAAAATAACCAGAACAATCTCTCCCAAAATTAAACAGACTTCTGTCCATTCATACATTCACTTTAATTCCTAAAACAACTCTGAATTTTTAGTTTTATCTTACCTATAATAAAGCTAAATTTCAAAACCTTAAGTGATCTGATAAAAGTCAGTTATAAAAAGGGAGTTGGGGCAGACTCAGCACTCAAAACAAATCCTAAACCCTTAATTTTCACCTTTTTAAAATTCATCAGAACCTAATATGCCACAGGGAAAAAAAAACAGCTGAAATGAACCAATTTCATACTAAAACCCACAGATACAGTCAAATCAAAACAGATATTTTCTTTTTCCTCATGAGACTTCAAACTGAGCTCCTTTTTCAAGAAGCGAAAATTCACACGGTTCTATATAATCTCTGAGCCTCTATAATATGTGTCTTCGTTTTCTCATCTATACTTGCAAGTAATATCTTCCCTAGGAAACTTCAGAGCTGAGAGGACCATTACAGAGAGCATAGGGAAAATTGTTTTAATTTGGAAGCCCCTAAAGTCCTAAACGAAAGTAACCCATTAAAATAATAAAAAGACATGAAATAAGTGTAGTTTGAAATAAATAATAGAGAATTTGTAATGACAGAAAGCTGGTCAAGGGTAGTCTATGACCAGAGGTAGAAGGAAGAGATTAACTACAAAGAGATACAAGTCCACTTTTGGAGCTGTGGTGAAGACATGGGGGTCGGGGGTGAGGATTGGAATAGCAGGGTGTGAGGAGGGTGTGGGTGTGGGGGGTTAATGGGGGGGAAAAGGGGACATCTGTAATATTTTCTACAATAAAGATACTTTTAAAAATATTCTATGTGATTGTGGTGGTGGTTACATGGACATATACACATGTCAAACTCATTAATGGTACACTTAAAATAGGTTTAATTCATTGTATGGTAAATTATACCTACACAAAGTTGATTTAAAAAGGAACAAAAGACACAGAATCCAAGAACAGACCCTATAGAAAAGTTTCCCCCACAAGAACAATCTCTTTTGAGAAAGAAAAGGGAAAAGGAGCTGCCTAAAAGATATTTTGAATTTCCAACTTTCTCTTAAATTTATTCCAATGAATAGAAACTTTGAGAAATAAAAAATAGTCTGGATTGTTTTTACTCTGAAAGTTTTAAAGCTTCTGTAACTCACTAGTAAAAAAAGGAATGGCTTATTTTGATAAAGTTATTTGCCTTTAATATTTGCAATAGAAAGTCCTACAGGTTATTAAGATAATAATCTTTGAAACATAAGACATGACCCAGGAAATAATAGCTTTTCAGAAGAAGCTGGCATAAAGCAAACAAAAGGCTAATAAATTTTTCCCTCCTTCCTATTCACCACTCTTTCCCATCATCTCTCATTTCTAATGAAACCATTTATAAATTTTTCAACATTATGTGGACAAAATTGTTTTAATTAACTATACTATGCTATCAACAACTGAATTATAGACTGAGTTTATTGGGCAACGCACACTACTTTCATTAAGACCTTTGTTTTCTCTATGCCCTAATGTCTTAATTCTTCCTTCCTAAAGGCATATATCACATCAATATAAGTCTCATTATTATCCCATTCTACAAATTTTCAGTCATTAATGAATCTAGATAGTGGCTACTAAAAAAGGAATTTACAGTGAACTTGTGCTATATAAAATTTAGACCATCCCCTGATAAACCCCTTCATATGGCCAAAAAGTAATATAAATTAGAACTTCATGGTGTGGAGGTTCAGAAAGAGCCACCCCAAGATGTGCCTCAGTGATATACAGATTATTTTTTGCTAAAAAACAATTGAGACTCTGTGGGCTCAAGAGAAACTTCATCCATACCACCACCACCACCAGCCCCAACTATCTAAAGAAATTGGAATTAGGGACCTTGCCCATAATAAGAGATTATCAGAGATAACTTTTTTTGACCTGCCTGTAGGGGAAAGCAAACTTCTATTTACGAAACATCTACTTTTCCTAAAACCCTGCAATGACCCTTTAAACCCCAAGGCATCTTACATCAGAATGTCATATATACCCATTTTCCCTTTCTGTCTTAGAACCTCTCATATATGTGGGGTTTTCTGACTGTCATCTATGTGGTAGTCCCATACATATGTATGTAATTAAATCTGGTCATTTACTCTTGCTAATCTGTTTCAAGTTTATTTGTTTATTAGATAAGCAAAAACAAAAACAAAAACAAAACCCTGGAGGACCCTGGCCAGTGTGGTTCAGTGGCTAGAGCATCACGCACTGAAAGATGGCAGGTTTGATTTCCGGTCAAGGGCACATACCTAGACCCAGCTGGCATGGTTTAGGGGTTGAGCTTCAACTTATAAACCAGGAGGTCGTGGTTCTATTCTGGTCAGGGTACATGCTGGGGTTGTGGGCTCCATCCCTAGTAGGTGAAATGCAGGAGGCAGCCGATCAATGATTCTCTCTCATCACTGATGTTTCTATCTCTTTCTCCCTCTTCCTTCCTCTCTGAAATCAATGAAAATATATTTAAAGGGGGGCGGGGTGAATGTACCTGGGTTACAGGTTTGATCCTCAGCCCCAGATGGAGTACATGTGGGGGAGGTAAACAATCAATGTGTCTCTCTCACATGGATCTCTCTCTCTCTCTCTCTCTCTCTCTCTCTCCCCCCTCTCCCTCTCCCTCTCCCTCTCCCTCTCTCTCTCCTCACTCTCTTCCTCTTCCACTCTTTCTAAAAACCAATGAACAGCCAACCAGATGGGAGATGATATTTGCAAGCAGTAGCTCCAACAAAGATTTAATTTCCAAAATACATAAAGAACTCATAAAACTCAACACCAAACAAACAACCCAATCAAAAAGTGGCAGAGGACCTGAAAATACACCTCTCCCAACAAAACATACAAACAGCCGTAGATATATGAAAAGATGTTCAACCTCATTTGCAATTAGGGAAATGCAAATCAAAAACTACAATGAGATACCACCTCATACCTGTTAGAATGGCCATTATCAACAAGACAAGCAATAACAAGTGTTGGAGAGGTTATGGGCGAAAAGGGATTATGAGCCAAGGAATATGCATGGCCTCTAAAAACTAGAAAAGGCAATATAGACTGGTATAACCACTATGGAAAGCAATCTGGCGATTCCTCAAAAAATTAAGAATAGAGCTGCCATACAACCCAGTAATCCTTCTCCTGGATATATAGCCAAAAAACTCAAAATCATGTATTCGCAAAGATATATGCACCCCTGTTATTATTGCAGCATTATTCACAGTGGCCAAGACATGGAAATAACCAGTGTCTTGCGATAGAGCAGTGGTCGGCAAACCACGGCTCATGAGCCACATGCGGCTCGTGAGCCACAGTTTGCTGCTCTGTTGACTAATGAGTTTGCCGACCACTGCAACAGAGGATTGGATAAAGAAGACGTGGCACATACACACAATGGAATGCTACTCAGCCATAAGAAAGGATGAAATACTGCCATTTGCAACAACATGGATGGACCTTGAGAATATTATGCTAAGTGAAATAAGTCAGAAAAAGCTAAGAACCATATAATTTCACTCATATGTGGTATATAAAACGGAAACTCATGAACACAAACAGCAGTGTGGTTGCCAGAGGGAAGCGGGCAGGGCGAGAAGAGGGTTCTAATTTATGGTGACAAGAGATTTGACTTTGGGTGGTGGGCACATAGTACAACATACAAATCTTGTAACATAGAAACCCACATCTAAAACCTATATGATCATGTTGACTAATGTCATCCCAATAAACTTATTAAAAGGTGAAAAAAAATCAATGGAAAAAATATCCTTGGGTGAGGATAACCAAAAAATAAACAAAAAAAATTTGAGGGTAGATGAAAGCTTCTGTCCTTCCCCACAATGGCAATTACATTTCATAGTTATTCTGAATAGAATGTGCCCCATTTTTCAATTAGAAATATTAAAAATATAACCCTAAGCCTGGTTAAAGGAATGAAATCATTTAAATTTAAATTATAATTATTCCCTGCTGCATAATTTTCCTAATGAAAAGGTGTAATCACTGCTGAAACTTGTTTAAGCAGCATATGTAAGAACTCTTAGTCCAATTAGTGAACAGAAAATATATGGGCACATGACCTTTCATCTACCAGACCAAGTACAGACTCATCTTTCAAAATAACTGGAATCCCTGGCTATGCAATAAATTAAATTGCTGCATAACCACAAAGAGAGAATACCATGTCTACATGTAAATTTCACTCCCAATTAGCAATCATCTCCCTGAATTTTTTTGATATCTTAAAGTAACAATTTCCTTCTGCGGCCAAGATTATACTGCCCATTAAATTAAATAATGGACTACTTGGCAAGCCAGAAACGGGCTCAATCACCACAGCATACCAAAGGAAGAGGAAGTAAACTGGAATAGACTTCTATAATGGTTTGATTGCTTAAATCATTTAGTGGGAGTGAAAGCTACAGGGCAGGGAAAGGAAATATGTGGCCTATGTAAATGTGCAAAGGATACTGAAGGGGATAAAAGCTTGTTCATATGAACAGAAAACAATCTAACAGTTCAACCTACACTGTTTTGCTTACTTACTGATAGTAAATGACTACTTTCAGAGAAGAAAATCAAGAATTTGAGTTAACTCCCTACAAGGTTCTTCTTTGTTTTCTGTGTATATGTGTGGAGAGAGTATTATTACCTTATGTCTCTCAAAACTTACTTGCTGTATTCTTCTCTCAGATGGTATGACCCAATCATCTAGGCCAAAAAGTAATCAACTGAATTATATATAAAGACACCTGAACAAAAGTAACAGCCTTTTCACGGTCTCTTTACCTCTAGTCTTATTTTCCCTCTGCACAGCTGAGAAGGATCTACCTCAAGTGAAATGTGATCATGTCACCTTCAGTTTCAAACCCTTCAATGTCACTCTCTACAGGATAAATTCAAGCTCTGTAGCACTGTATGAAAAGTGCTTCACATAATCAAACCTTTCTCTCCATCCTTATCTCTCCCCATTCCCCCATTTCATACATAGCTTGAATTAATTTATGGTTCCTTAAAAAATAAATAAGCCATGCTATTTCACACTTCCATAAATACTCAGATAGCTCCCCTTAGCTCAACTGCCTCCCCTAATTCATCCTAATACCCACCCAGCAGCCACCTCTCTAAATTCCTTCTTCACACAATTCAAGACTCAAATGATCTTCTAGAAGTTTTTCCTATACCCTTAAACTGGGTTATTTTTCCATAGTTCCTTGGTGTGGTAGCAAATAATGGCCCTCAAATATGTCCACACTTTAATCCTACAAAATCTATGAATCTGTTACCTTATATAGCAAAAGTTACCTTGTAAACATGGCTAAAAACTTCTAGATGAGAATTTAAAATCATCATCCAGAATTATCCAGATAGGCCCTATTTAATCACGGGAGTTCTTAAAACCAGTGTCAGAACTGGACCTACTGGTGCTGGCTTTGATGATGGAAGAAGGGATTATGAGCCAAGGAATATGAATGGCCCCTAAAAACTAGAAAAGGCAAGGAAATGAATTCTCCTATAACATATTCAGAAGGACATACAGCTCTAATGACACCCTGATTTTAGCCCAGTGAGATGCATGTCAGATTTCTGACCTACAGAATTGAAAAATAATAAATGTATGATTTGTGGTAATTTGTTATGGCAACAATAAAAAACTAATATACTTGAGGACAGTTTTGTCATGCTATATTATTACTGTCTCTGTGGGTTCGAGGGTGGGAACTCTCTATCCTGCTTAAAATTGTATTCCCAGTACCTAGCAGAGCTCCAGTCTACAAAGATGCTCAATAGTATTTTAGAACTGATATATATTCATAATTTAATTCCCAAGATCCTATTACTACAATCAAAACATTTTTCTTCGATCCAGAATCTTAATTGACAATATGAATTGCTTTCATACCTCATCAGTCATTTTAGGCACAGAGATCTATTAATACTAGTTTACATCGTCTGACTTTTATTAACAGGACAAGTACTCACCGTGACCCACTCTTTCCCTGAACTTGTATGTAGGTGGCTTTTTTATATTCATGCTCCTCTTTCACATCAGATATCACATATTTTTTAAAATCATATATATTGCCATTAGGAACATATTTTTTAGTTCTATCAGTTACAAGATCTACTTTTCAATGTTATCTATCCACAGTGCTTTTAACTTAGGTCTCCTGAGTATCTAACCAAATAAATTACTACGTGAGGTTTCTCTCTTTTATCAAGGATTTAAAAATATTCAGAAGGTACCAAAGTGCCATTTCATAACCCTCTAAAATTTACATTATTTTCCCATCTTCCGAGGCATGGTCAATACGATATTTCCCAATGGTATTTATCAGCTAACATTTTTAGGGCATAATATTTGCCCATCTCTGTGGTAATTAAGTGTTTTACAAGCATTAGTCTTTACAATGACCTTATGAAGATGATTCTATATATCACCCCTATTAGGTAGGAAGTTAGACATGAGCAGTTGGGGTGGGGCTTGCCCTGGGGTCCTGAACAGGGGTGGGACCAACACTGCCTTCATACCGCCTCTCTATGGGTGTCTCAGCAGCCAGCAGACCTCTAGCAGGCAGGTTGGGAACCAGCTGGTTTTTGGTGCAAGCTCAGAGAAAAACAACACTGTCCCCCCAGGGGTTTTTTTTCTGTATGCATTATGGGTAAGGGCATGCACAGAAGAAATATAGTTATATAACCCTTTTCTGTCAGTCATCCCAGAATACAAATGAAAGTCTCCACCCAGAAAAACCCTCATTTAAACCATATAATCCAGGAGTCTGGGGCCATTGTCTTTCTCGACTGGCCCACTAGTGGCTTGGAGTGTACCTTCAATAAATCCCATTTTGGCCCTAGCTGGTTTGGCTCAGTGGATAGAGCGTTGCCTGTGGACTGAAGGGTTATGGGTTCGATTCCAGTTAAGGTGAAGGGTCATGGGTTCGATTTCAGTTAAGGGTACATGCCCGTATTGTGGGCTCGATCCCCAGCGGGGGACGTGAAGGAGAATCAATGATTCTCTCTCATCATTGATGTTTCTATCTCTCTCTCAGTCTCCCTTCCTCTCTGAAATCAATAAAATATTTTTTAAAAATAAATCCCATTTTGCTTTACTTTCATTTTCATTGACCTTAAAATCTTTTTTTCTGCATCAAGGAGAACTGAGGTTCCAGCAGGTAACACCAATCGGTAACACCCCGTTGGGGTTGGGGTGGGAGGACTCAGGGATTAAGTGTCTATCTCAAGTTTAATTACATAGCTCAAAAGTAGTGGACTTGGGAATTCAAATACAAAGTCAATTAAAGCGTAAAAAGAAGATTTCTTAGATCAACATTTATATAGCTTATTCTACCAATTAAAAAATGAAATTTGGAAAAAATCAATCTTCATATTTGACAAAGAATTTTCCGAGTGACAGGTACCACTGAAGGTATGGCAATGGCTATCATAAAATATCAAAAAGTACCACATGACAAGGTGAAAAAAGATACTCTGACCATAAGATAACTTTATATTCTTTGTACTTTAGACTCTGTTTTCCAAAGTGATGATAGGTCTATAAATCATATACAAATACTGTGCATCTTTCTTTTTTTTTAAATATATCTTATTGATTTTTTACAGAGAGGAAGGGAGAGAGATAGAGAGTTAGAAACATCGATGAGAGAGAAACATCGATCAGCTGCCTCCTGCACGCCCCTTACTGGGGATGTGCCCGCAACCCAGGTACATGCCCTTGACCGGAATCGAACCTGGGACCTTTCAGTCCGCAGGCTGACACTCTATCCACTGAGCCAAACCGGTTTCGGCTGTGCATCTTTCTTATCAACTGTTACTTCCATTCTTTGAGAGATGAAAAGTAGGAATATTCTAAATTTCAGGCTCATTTTTTAGCTTAAACTTTATTCCATATACACAAATTCAAACCTCTCATTCAACATCTTCTGAGGGTTCTCATTACTAATGGTTAGCATTTATATAGGTTAAAAGTGGACTGCAAACCATTAGTGCTATTGATCTTCACTTCACTAACCAGCTCTGTAACCTTAAGTCACTTTACTAACTCTCTGGTCCTTGATTCTTTCACCCATAAAATGAAAAACCTGGACTAGATGAAGTCTAAAATCTTTTCCCAATTCTAAGATCCTAGGATGCCATTAACCTTTGCACTCTGCCTGGCAACCTACTGAGCACAGAACAATTAGTAGGATCATAGAAGGAATTAGGGCATAATTTAAAAACTTCAGAGGTACTATGTTTGAATCTCAGCCCTATCACTTACTAACTGCATGACCTTGGCAAGTCTAAGTTGCCTTTAAGTAAAATAAGGACAAACAGTTCTTTTCAGGATTAAATTATTACATACATTTTTAAAATGCATCTAAAACAATGCCTGGTTCTAAGTACTCACTAAATATTCCTTTCTCTTACAGTGTGACTTTAAAGCATTATAATCATGCTTTTCAGGGAGCTGTTTCTTGAAGCAGAATTTGAATGTTTTGTAGAATTTAAAGATAACGTATTCTAGAATGTCTTGGTCTACTTTGGCTGCCATAACAAGATACCATAGCCTGAATGGCTTAAACAACAGAAATTTTTTTCTCACAGATGTGGAGGCGGAAGTTGCAGATGAAGGTAAAGCAAAATTGGTTTCTGGTAAAAGCACTCTCCCAGGCTTCTAGACATCCAACTTCTGGCTGTGAGTTCCTGGTATTTCTTCCTCTTCTTATAGACACTAGTCCTATTGAATTAGAGCCCACCCGTATAACCTCTTTTAATCTTATCACCTCTCCAAATATAATCGCATTGGATGTTAGGGCTTCAATATATGAATTGGGGGTGGGGTGGAGTATACAAATATTTAATCCATAATGAAGAATATTACTTTAATTTTGTACTAAGAGTTTTTTATTTTAAAGAAAATTTTACAGAACTCATTCAAACATCATGCAAAGTTTCTAAGATGAATAGAAGTGCCTGAGGAACAGACATGGAGAGGTTAAGCAACATAACCTTAATGACAAAACTGAACAGAGAACTTACAAATAGAATTTGGGCCTTTTAACTTGAAGCTCGTTCCATTAAATAATACTGTATTTTTCATACTTCTATTTCTAAATGTATTATCATTGTTCTCTCACACATCTTAAATCTGCCTGAAAATTGTTTCCATTAGAAATTTAAATAATATTAAAGGGAAGATATATTTTTTTAAATGACAAGTTCTCAAAGCCAAAAAAATAGATCAGAGCCATGAAAACTAAGGTTTAAATTTAGCCTTATAATTTTGTGATTTCCACTTTTAAGGAAAACCAAAAAACTGGCACAGTCAGCAAAGTAATTGGTTTATTTCTTGACCAGCATTCATCAATGACCCCAATCCACCCAGAGGCATGTTGGAGTTACATAATTATTTCCAGTTTTGCCTTTTCCTGTTTTCAGAAAAAAAATGTGTAGAATGCTTTAATAATTATATTCACTTTCTCTAGGTGGCAGAGAACTTATTTATGCACCATCTCTCTGGGTACCAAATACTTGTATACAATATATCTGTGAAGATGATATAGCATAGAGGGCTGCTACAAAAAAACACTCTCATGGGGTGGAGAGGGAGACAATTCTTTAGTGAGAAACACACTGGCTTATATTTGGTGGGTATTACTCCTCAGACCACTTTGGCTGGTGTTAAGTTCTTTTCCTCTTTTTAGAGATTAAAAAAAAAAAGGAAAATTACATTTTCCCTATTCCTATTACCATGGCTTTTTTACAAAAAAAGAAAAAAACACACAAAACTACTTTTATCCATTAGAATTGACATGTAGGCTGGCACTTTCTAGATAAAGTGAGAAGCTGCCTATTCAAAAATAGAAATTTTTACAAGGTTTTCTGTGTTTTGGTTTTTTTTTGAAGGGGGGATTGGGGGCAAAAGAGGGTGATGAATCACATTTTACCTGTCCTTACCTAACGAAATTAAATATTCTAAATTTTTTCTTTTTTTCCTGAAACAGTGTTTGTACTCTATGCAGTAACATTGTGCCTCCCTGTGTTTCTTCAGCTGGTGGTGGTAGTGGCTTCCTGTTGCTAATCGCTGTATTTACCTCACCATCTCCTACTGGGCTCTCAGCTCCTTCACTGCTTGTATTATAATTTTCTTGCATCAAATGAATTTTGTTGTAAATACCAGAGCTCTGTTTACTTAGTGAGTGATAGATCCTCCCTTCCCCCAACTGATGGACAGAGAATGACATAAACTCCACCTGCAGCCCGAACATTCCTGAACACCTAACCAGGCACCTTATATGGTCTGTACATTGAACCACCAATCAGCACCTGCCAAATACCCTAACCCCCGATTTCTAAGTCCCTAATTATGTGCCTTATATGAAACCACCAATCAGCGTGTGCCGAGTACCCTAAGCCCCATCCCTTCCCTTTCCTCCCCTCAAAAGACGCCTTCACCCCTGCACGTGCTCTTTCTCCATTGGGAAGATAGCCCAGCAGGGTCTTCTCCTCTAATAAAGCCTGTGTCCTGGTCTCCGGCCCTCTGTCTCATCTTTCAGTGAGAACCTGACTGCTAAAACCACTTACTAGATGAAAAAAGGGGAAGGGAATATAGTTAATAATATTGTGATAATTTTGCATGGTGACAGACGATTACTAGACTTAGTGTGGATCACATTGTAATGTATACAAATGTGAAACCACTATATTGTACACCTGAAACTAATATAATATTGTACAACTATACTTAACTTAAAAAAAAAAAAGCCCAACCTTCATATTTGGCAATTTATTACTTACTACTTTTTGAAATGTTAATAAGCTTTTTCATATGCTTAGGTGCTTTCATATGATTCCTTAAGTAAAAAGCTTAAGCATGATGAATTCATGGGCCTTAAGATAAAAACTCTGACTTTTCAGGACAGGAGCAGATATAAGGATGAAGATGGGGTGGTGGGAGAGGGAGGATGACAAAGCCACAAAGATAATATGCTAGTTGTGCTAAAAGTTATGTCTACCAGGGAGTATCTCATTGAGATGTTCTTTAAATATAGCAAAAGTACTATTAAAAACAGGTAAGTGTACTGACAAAGAATACAACAAGCAATAATAATGCTATTCTCATCTCCAAAAACCAGGAACTTCCATTCATCTAGTAGAGCAATTTTCAACCTGTGTGCTGCAGTAATTTTTAAAACATGTAATATCTAACTATTTAGTCAGGGGCACTGACCTCTTTTCCCTTAGATTGACAAGTTAAAAAATGACAACACACAACACAACAATAGCTGTCTGGTGTGAACAAAGCAAAATTACACCTGTTTTTTTGTGTGAGATCAGCAAAAACTATATTTTTGGGTGTGTCACAGAATTTTAGTAATTAGTTTATGTGTGCCATGAGATGAAAAGGGTTGGAAATTGCTGATCTAGTGAATTACGTAGTTTCTTCTGAGAGGCTCCTCAAATTGGCTAATGATCCAAAAGAAAGTTTTTATGCATTAATAACTGTTAGTGGCTATAACCAACAATAATCTACTGAAAATGCAATTCTTTTAAAAAATATATTTTATTGATTTCAGAGAGGAAGAAAGAGATAGAAACATTAATGATGAGAGAGAATCATTGATCTGCTGCCTCCTGAACACCTCCCACTGGGGATTGAGCCTGCAACCCAGGCATGTGCCCTGGACTGGAATCAAATCTGGGACCCTTCAGTCCTTAGACCGACGCTCTATCCACTGAGCCAAACCAGCTAAGGTGAAAATACAATTCTCAAATGCTAACAACCCAAACATAGATTGATATCACAACACAACACAAAAGTCATTTAAAAAATAAACAAATAGAGAATACTATATGGCTGTGCAAACCTCTTTTGGTGATTTCTTTTCAATTGGGCTAGTATCCCCAAAGCAAGTACTATGACACAGACTTTGCAAACTCCTGTCTGGAAAAAAAAAGTCCCAAAACACTGTATTTAGATTATCATTTATGTTTCAGCAAGTCAAACTGCTTTGACTTGTAGCACAAACTCATAATGATGGAATAGTAATAACAGTAACAACAGGTAGCACTTAAATAGTATTTGCTATATATATTTATGTGCCAAGCAGTGTTCTAAGTGCTTTATATATTTAACTTACATAGCAGCTCTCACAACTCATTGAGATAGAAATTATTGTTCCCCATTCCACCTCTAGTGTTACAGATTAGCCTTAAAGACATAAAATAAATTGCCCAACTTCACATAGCTAGTAAGTAACAGCTAGAATTTGATCCGAGGTAGTATGAGCCCAGAGTCCATGCTCTTATCCATTATATTATACTAGAGTCCCGGTGCACAAAATTCATGCACTTGCAGGGTGGGGCGGGGACAGGGGGAGTCCCTCAGCCCAGCCTGCACCCTCTCGCAGTCCAGGAGCCCTTGGGGGATGTCCAACAGACGGCTTAGGCCCGCTCACCAAAGCCATCAGTTGGACATCCTTAGCTTCTGGCTGAGTGGCGCTCCCCTTGTGGGAGCGCACTGACCACCGGGGGCAGCCCCTATGTTGAGTTTCTGCCCCCTGGTGGTCAGTGTGTGTCATAGCGACCGATAATTCTGCCATCAGGCTGAAACCGGCTCTCCAACATCCCTTGAGGGGTCCTGGATTGCAAGAGAGCACAGGTCAGGCTGAGGGACCCCACCGATAAATGATCTGGGCTGGGGAGGGACACGGGAGGTTGGACAGCCAGAGTGGGACTGTGGGAGGGCTCCAGGGCATGTCTGGCCCGTCTCGCTCAGTCCTAATCATCAGAACACCAGCAGCAAGCTAACCTACCGGTCGGAGCAACTGCCCACTGGTGGTCAGTGCACATCATAGTGACTAGTTGACCAGTAGACTGTCTGCCCCCCTGGTGGTCAGTGCTCGTCATAGCGAGCAGTTGAGCGGCCTTAGCATATCATTAGCATATTATGCTTTGATTGGTTGAATGGCCCACTGGATGACCGGACACTTAGCATATTGGCTTTTATTATATAGGACTAGAGGCCTGGTACATGAAAATTCATGCACTGGAGCGGGGGCTGGGGGTCCCTCAACCTGGCCTGCCCCCTCTCACAGTCCAGGAGCCCTCAGAGGCAGAAGGCGACCCAGGTGATCAGGGGAAATTGATGCTCCCATCACACCTCTGCAACTGCCACTGCTGGCAACGCAATGCTCAGCCAGCCCTACTTACCTGAGCCTTGGGCCGGCCCTTGGTGGCTGGGCAGCCACCATCCAAGGCTTGCCTGTGCCTGGGCCGGCCCTGCTTGCCTGAGCCTCAGTCAGTGGGGGGTGCAGGAGGATCCAAGGCCCCCAGCAGAGTGGCCGGCCCTGGCTAAAGAATGGAGGATACTCTCAATGACACGAGTTATAACTTCCAATTTGTTAGACACCACAGTCATGCTTCAATTTCGGGGGAGGGCGGAAAAGAGGGATGGGCAGCTCATTGGAGGAGCCTGGGTGAGCTGTCAGTCAGTGGGGGGTGCAGGGGCTGAGGGGACTCTGGCAGCAGGCACACAGAGCTGAGGGGACTCTGGTGGCAGGCATGTGGAGCAGCCGGCCCTGCCCCCCCACTGTGGGCACCGCCATCTTGTGACCATGTGACAGTCAATTTGCATATTGCCTCTTTATTATATAGGACTAGAAACCCGGTAAACAAAATTCATGCATGGGGGTTGGGGGGGGGAGAAACTCCTGAGGGATCAGGCCTCAACTGGCAGTCAGATATCACTCTCACATTGCAGGACAGCTGGCTCCTAACCACTCGCCTGCCTGCCTGTCTCATCGCCCCTAACTGCTCACCTGCCTGCCTCATCATCCCTAACCACTTCTGCCTTCCTGCCTGATCACCCCTAACCATTCGCCTGCCTGCCTGCCTGCCTGATCGCCCCTAACTGCTCACCTGCCTGCCTCATCGCCCCTAACTGCTCGCCTGCCTGCCTGCCTCATCATCCCTAACCACTTCTGCCTGTCTGCCTGATAGTCCCTAACTGCTCGCCTGCCTGCCTGATCGCCCCTAACCACTCATCCTTACTGATAGCCCCAGCCACTCGCCTGCCTACCTGATTGCCCTTAACCACTCGCCTGAATGATCACCCCTAACTGCTCACCTGCCTGCCTGATCACCCCTAACCACCTCTGCCTAGACCGGTGCCATGGCAGCTTCATCTGGAATGACGTCCAGAAGGTCATTCGAATGTCCGATCTAATTAGCATATTATGCTTTTTTATTATAGATTCTCTCCCTAACTTGGTCAAGGTCATACAGCTAATGAGATGGTAAAGTCAGGAATTCAACTCAAGTTTTGAACTGCATTATTAAGAACTTGGCTATGAGACGTGTGAGGTTTATAACTCTTTAACTCTTCCCTTGTAAACAAACTCTCATAAGTCTTTTCTATCAATAGTAAATAATGCCTATGGAACAAAGCAATGGACATAGCATAATATGGGGTTTCAGTGTTATCTGTAATTCAAGGTATATAACAGAAAGAATAAAGTGTTTATGGTCAGAAAACATGGGTTGAATACTTAACTTTGCCATTAACTGGCAGTTTGCTATTAAATACAGTACAGGCTCTGGAGTAAGAGAGACCTGGACTGAAATCTTGACTTTAAGATCATTGTGTAAGGTGGCAAGGTTTGGAAGAGATCAAGTCTCAAGAAACCAAGACAGCAGCATAGGTAAACACCTAAACCGCTGCCTCACACAACAATTTCAAAACTACAACTAAAAGACAAAACGGACATCATCCAGAACCTCAGGAAGGCTGGCTGAGTGGAAATTCTGCAACTAGAAGGAAAGAGAAAAGCACACTGAGACTCAGAGGAGCTGCAGGAGGCAGAGGTACTGAGATGCGCACACGGAGAGGACTGGCAACTGAGTGCGCGGCTGGCTTTCTCAAGCGGGAGAGAGACAAAAGCTCCCGACTACACTGAACTCCAGTTCTGGGTGAGACTCTGGGGACCCAGACTCATTTGGGGAGAAACTGGACTGTCTGGCAGAGGGTGGAAGTCAAGGGCGGCTTTTTCTCAGAGGTGCTTGCAGCAATTACCACGGGACACGGAGACACAGGGGCCTATTAGGGAAGGGCTGACAGGAAACCAATGCTGTCTGCTCTGCCCTGAGACTCCACCCCATCCAAGCTGAGCACAGAGGCTTTTGCAAGTCTTGTCTCATAAGGGTGTCTCCAGCACAGAAGTTCTCCCCGTGTAGACACAGCTGATTCTCACAGCCAATTGGCCTGGAGGTCAATTCCTCCCAGTGATACCAACAACAATCAAGACTTAACTACAACAAGGCTGTGCACACAGTCCACAAAGGGGTGCACCAAGAGTGTCCACCTCAGATAACTGGGGACGCTGAGCCACTGGGCCCTATAGGACACCTAGCACACAAAGCCACTCTGTCAACTCAGGGAAGCAGCCAAAATGCGAAGACAAAGAAACAGATCACAAATGAAAGAAATGGAGGAAAGCAAACGACTGGATATAGAGTTCAAAACCACGGTTATAAGGTTTTTCAAGATTTTTCTAGAAAATGCCGATAAATTTAGTGAGACCCTTGAGGATATGAAAAATGACCAACTAGAAATTAAGCATACACTGACTGAAATAAAAAATATTTACAGAGATCTAACAGCAGACTAGAGGATTGCAAGAATCAAGTCAAAGATTTGAAATACAAAGAAGCAAAACACACTCAACCGGAAAAGCAAAAAGAATCCAAAAATATGAAGATAGTGTAAGGAGTCTCTGGGACAACTTCAAGCGTACTAACATCTGAATTATGGGGGTGCCAGAAGAAGAGAGAGAGCAAGATACTGAAAACCTATTTGAAGAAATAATGACTGAAAACTTCCCCCACCTGGTGAAAGAAATAGACTTACAAGTCCAAGAAGCACACAGAACCCCAAACAAAAGGAATCCAAAGAGGACCACACCAAGACACTTGGTGCTCAATTAATTGTAATTGCTTAATTAGTGCTCAATTAATTGTAAGCAATAAGTCAGAATTAAAATGCCAAGAGCAAAGGACAAAGAGAGAATCTTGAAAGCAGCAAGAGAAAAACAGTCAGTTACCTACAAGGAGCACCGATACAATTGTCAGATGATTTCTCAACAGAAACTATGCAGGCCAGACAGGAATGGCAAGAAATATTCAAAGTGATGAATAGCAAGAACTTACAACCAAGATTACTCTACCCAGCAAAGCTAGCATTCAGAATTGAAGGGCAGATAAAGAGCTTCACCGATAAGAAAAAGCTAAAGGAGTTCATCACCGCCAAACCAGTATTATATGAAATGCTGAAAGGTATTCTTTAAGAAGAGGAAGATGAAGAAAAAGGTAAAGATAAAAATTATGAACAACAAATAAATACCTAACAACAAGTGAATCTAAAAATCAAGCGAATAAAAAAATCTGATGAACAGAATGAACTGGTGAATATAATAGAATCAAGGGCATAGAAAGGAAGTGGACTGACAATTCTTGGGGGGAAAGGGGTGTAGGGGGTGTGGGAAGAGACTGGACAAAAATCATACACCTATGGATGAGGTCAGTGGGGGTTGGGAGTAAGGGCAGAGGGTGGAGTGGGAACCAGGTGGAGGGGAGCTATGGGGGAAAAAGAGGAATAATTGTAATAATCTGAACAATAAAGATTTATTACATTTTTTTAAAAAGAATAATATACAGAGATCCAACAGCAGACAAGCGGATTGCAAGAATCAAGTCAAAGATTTGAAATACAAAGAAGCAAAAACACCCAACCAGGAAAACAAAAAGAAAATAGAATAAAAAAATATTAAGATAGTGTAAAGGAGCCTCTGGGACAACTTCAAGCATACCAACATCTGAATTATGGGAATGCCAGAAGAAGAGAGAGAGCAAGATACTGAAAACCTATTTGAAGAAATAATGACTGAAAACTTCCCCCACCTGGTGAAAGAAATAGACTTACAAGTCCAGGAAGCGCACAGAACCCCAAACAAAAGGAATCCAAAGAGGACCACACCAAGACACGTCAGAATTAAAATGCCAAGAGCAAAGGACAAAGAGAGAATCTTGAAAGCAGCAAGAGAAAAACAGTTAGTTACCTACAAGGAGCACCGATACAATTGTCAGATGATTTCTCAACAGAAACTATGCAGGCCAGACAGGAATGGCAAGAAATATTCAAAGTGATGAATAGCAAGAACTTACAACCAAGATTACTCTACCCAGTAAAGCTAGCATTCAGAATTGAAGGGCAGATAAAGAGCTTCACCAATAAGAAAAAGTTAAAGGAGTTCATCACCGCCAAACCAGTATTATATGAAATGCTGAAAGGTCGTCTTTAAGAAGAGGAGGAAGAAGAAAAAGGTAAAGATAAAAATTATGAACAACAAATACACATCTATCAACAAGTGAACCTAAAAATCAAGTGAATAAAAAATCTGATGAACAGAATAAAGTGGTGAATATAATAGAATCAGGGGCATAGAAAGGGAGTGGACTGACAATTCTTGGGGGGGGAAAGGGGTGTAGGGGGTGCAGGAAGAGACTGGACAAAAATTGTACACCTATGGATGAGGTCAGTCGGGGGGGAGGTAAGGGCAGAGGGTGGGGTGGGAACCGGGTGGAGGGGAGCTATGGGGGGAAAAAAAGTGGAACAATTGTAATAATCTGAACAATAAAGACATATTAAAAAAAAATAAGTGGCAAGGTTTGTGGACAGTACAAAGGCACCTGACCAATAAAGCTGAAATTCTGCCCATGTTAGATCACAAAGCCATTTACCCTACAATAGCAGCTACTAGTACATGTGCTGGAAAAAATGGTTGGTGCCTAACCCAGGCCCCAAACTACTGCCTAGGGTGGCGTGGCAGCCCAGAAGATGTTTCAGCTATTTAACTGATTCACCCCAGGGAGTACATTTTTCTATTTTAAACAAAGGAGTCTCATAAGCCAGTAGTGACTCTGGCTACCACACTACTTATTATTAGGCTTTATAACCTTGGGCAAGTTACTTAACCACTCTAAACCTCAGTTTCCTCATTTGGAAACTGTTTGAAAACAGTACTTGCCTCATAGTGAGGTTTTGACAATTACATAAAATGATGCAAGTAAAGTGTTTAATACACTGGCAGGTGCTTAATTAGTGCTCAATTAATTGTAAGCAATAAGTTGTGACAACCACGTGTAGTATCACAACCTCTCTGAGTTTCATATCCCTCATCTGTTAAAATGAATATCAACTACTTCACATGACATTTCTATGAATGTTGAATTGTGGTAATGAGAAAATATTTTTTAAACTACTGAATGTTTACTTCTAATTTTATATAAAGAACTGGAGGCCCAATGCACGAAATTCGTGCAAGGGGCTCAGCCCTCGCAGCCCCAGCTGCCTCAGCCAGCCCTCACAGCCCTGGCTACATCTGGAATGTCATCCGGAGGGTTGTTCTGCTGTTCAGTCTAATTAGCATATTAGCTCTTTATTATATAGGATTAGCAAATAAAAAAGTTCTTGGTACCTAGCACTCAGTAAATGCACAACAAATATTAAATGGTATTGTTGCTATTAGTATTGATGCTTAAAATTTTTATGTCAGACATTAATTTTTTTGATATTTCTTGTTTTAGAGAGGATAATCATGATCATGGATCATTCTAAACTCTGAGAGGAACCCTGGCCAGTGTTCTTAGTGGTTAGCATTGGCCCACACTGAAGGGTTGTGGGTTTGATATTACCAGTCAAAGTCACATACCTGGGTTGCAGGTTCGATCCCCAGCCCCGGTTGGGGAGTGTGAGGAAGGCAATTAATCACTGTCTCTCTCACATGGATGTTTCTCTCTCTCTCTCTTTCCCCCTCCCTCCGTCCCTACCACTCTCTCTAAAATAATCAATGGAAAAAATATCCCCAGGTGAGGATCAATAATAACAAAAAAATTGAGAGGAATATTATTTCATCAGAAAGATCTGTAAGCAATACAAATCTAAGGGGTCTAAGACTCGGTGGTATCCAGCTCCCCCCAAAATCTATTATCATTCAAAGCTAACAGCAACAAAAAACAAAACAAAAAAAATCACCTCAGGGAGACTAAACCTTCTTGCTTAAAATCAGAGCCTCTCAATGGGAAAGACTGTGTTCTATACCCACATGAGACATTTACACATAGGAGAACAACTGCAGTTTCTCTGAATGTGGAAATAGCATTCCTCAGAAACTGCCCATTGATTCTATTGAACCTCAAAATAGATATTTGACCCTGCTCCCTTAAGAAAGGGGCCTCTTCTATCCATATTGCAATATTTGGGATATTTAGAGCTTCTATTACCATAAATTCCAAGCTTAGAGTCTCATAGCAGCCATTATTCAGCTACAAAGAGCACACACTTAATCACAGGCCTGCAAACTGAAGGATTTAATAGGCCTCCAGTTATGCAACTGAATTCTGCTACTGTGACCCATGCAGCAGGCAAAACCCAAAATAAAATGAAGACCTAAGACTGCTAAGGGACCTTATACTTCCTTCACGTCTATCTTCCAAATGTGCTTACCAGTTTTGTTGTTTGGTTGTTTTTCACAGTTATAACCACTACCAGCATTCTAGTTATACATTTATTAATACAGTACTAAGGGGAGAAAAGAATGCCTTCTCAACTTTACTAATGCCTGTATCTTATTAGCACTCAGGCATAAAGCACATTCTATATTTAGCATAGATTACTATGTCCATTAAAACACATTTTTATCCAAGAAGCTCTGGATTTACATCGGAATCTGTCACTAAAATAGGCTGTGTCTTCAAGCAAACTATTTAAGCTCTGTGGTTCTCCTCTAAGAAAAAAGATTTTTTTAATTAAAAAGTGATATACATATGGAAATAATTTTTCTGTCAACACTACGTCATGCAAGTAAATATAAAAATTTATGCTTTAGTTCTTTCAATGCACTATAAAGGAAAAGCTGTGAAAGTGCTTTTCAATAATAGAAATATTCCACAAATGCAAGCCCATATGAATCACCTTTACATTTTTTATAATCTTATTATAGCATCTGCTAGATGCACTGCACACAAATGGCTCAATCAAAAGGTAACTAGAATTTGGAAACTTCTAGAAGCTTAAGTATTGACAGTTGGAATAACCAGCTTCATCAGTAGTATTATCTGGTTAGCAGTAATTGCTGCCTTCTTTTGGCTTCTTTAGTAGCATTTTATGCAGCATGTGCTACTCCTGGAAGGACAGTAAGAGTAAAGCTTCACATCTGCCTATCCTTACATCTCTCAGGGAGACTCGGGTCAAGTGATATTACCTTGAAGAAGGTCTGGGCAATTACCTAAATGTGTGAAATAAAAACTAAGACCAGAACTGAAGCAATAAATACGCTATGTTCATTGTTCTTTTCCCTAGAACGCACTGCCTTCCTTGGGGCTGAACAAACTTCTAAACAAAACAAAACAACAAGAGCACAAAAACTTCCTGTCCTTTCTCCCAGGCTTTTGTACTATCTTCTGAGGAACTTTCACCACAAAGCAAAATTTTGTCCCATATGGCACTACAAGGGATTAGCTTCATGAAATCCTTGGTTTCTACTTGGCAGCTCTACGAACTATATGTAAACTGACCTCCATCAAGGCCAGACTCATGTGACTCAAGCTGCTTCATTTGGGAAGGAAACACTGGACATATAGCAAAATAATCTGTCAAAGACAAGGCTCCCTATATTATGACCAGACAGATGAGCAGGCTGCCAAATGTTAAGTATAATACTGAATGGCTATTGCTAATGTGCACTTACTTCATGGAGGAATTATTTTCTTTATTTAACTAGAGGCCCAGTGCATGAAAATTCATGCACTAGACGGGGGGTCCCTTAGCCCAGCCTGCCCCCTCTCACAGTCTGGGAGCCCTCAGGGGTGGGAGGTGACCTGGTGATCAGGGTAAGGTGATGCCCCAGCACATCTCTGCTGCTGCCACTGCCGGCAGTGCAAGCCTCAGCTGGTCCTGGTTACCTGAGCCTTGGGTGGCCCTGGGTGGCTGGGGGGCTGAGGAGACTGGGGGACTCCAGAGGCAGGCACGTGAAGGGGCAGGCCTGGCCTTGCCGCGTGCCTGCCGCCCTGGCAGGGCTGAGGAGACTGGGCACCACCATCTTGTGGCTGTGGGTGCCGCCATCTTTGAGGGCAGGGCAGTCAATTAGCATATTCCCTCTTTATTGGCTGTGGGCACCGCCATATTTGAGGGTGGGGCAGTCAATTAGCATATTCCCTCCTTATTGGCTGTGGGTGCCACCATCTTTGCAATGGCATGAGGGTAAATTAGCATATTCCCTCTTTATTAGATAGGATGTGTATAATTACTAACGCCCAGCATCTCTTATCCAGAGCACAGCTCACATATAAAGCAGCCATGGAGAAATAAAACAACTACCTCAACGGGCTTTAAAGTATAACTAGGAAGAAGCCAGACCACACAAGTTAATTCAATAATTATATTTCCAAAGTTAAACACTTGTGTGCTATATAGCATACAAACATGTTGTCATTGGTGCAATCTTTTACTAACAATGCATGGCAACATTGATATGGCATACCACAAGTTAAAAATGGCTGCTTATCTAGACATGAGATCCACAGATGAAGTAAATGGTTTGGTTTTAAAATATTAAATATGTTTCAGCTGCTGAAATGAATCACCAACTTGAATTTATACAGAAAACATATTCAGTCTATAAAATATATTAAAAGTATGCAAACATTCAGAAGGCAGAAAGTGAACGAGGATTTCTGAAGCTGAAGATCTCAAAAGACAGACTAAGTACCCCTAATTTCATATCAGAAGGCATTGAAAGGTTTTTTAATTTTTTTCTGATGCAAGGACAAATATTTAAAAATGTATCATTACATAGAAAACATTTAAAATTGTGTTAATAGCCTATTTTAAATACAAAAATTGATTAAAAATATAAATGGACAACTCATAGTAGGAGAAACACACACTGCTAATAAATATTTTAAAATGTACACACTTGGGCAGAATCAGGAAAATGATTTAAAAGACATGCAATTCTATTTCATACCCATAATACAGATAAAGAATAAAAAGCCTGACAACTCCAAGTGGTGAAAAGAATATAGAGCAGTGTAAACACTGATACACTGCTGGTAAAAAAGTAGGCTGGTATGACAACTTTGAGCAGCATCTATTAAAAAAAATCTATATATATAAAAGGCAAAAGTACATTTTTCAAATTCTTCTTTTGGTCTTTATTCATCTTAAACAAAAATGCTTTATAGTAATCAGAGAGTTTCTAGTATCCCAAGTTCATAGGGTAAGTGTCTAATATTAACCATGGTATTTTGTTTTTTTGAATAAACAAATATTCTTCAGATCAAAGGTGGCAGGGATTAGGAATGAGAAGAGGGTTTGAGTACAATGGAAAGCATAAGAGAATTTTTGGGTTATTGGGACTGTTCCGTATTCTCACTGCTGATGTGGTTGCAGTAATGTACATATGTGTTAAAATTCATATAAATGTACACCCAAAAAAGTCAAATTTATTATGTAAAAAAATCAAAGTGATGTATATCCAAGATATATGGCATTACATATCACATATCCACCTCCTGAAAATGTAAAAGGCTGCCAGATCACGCAGTTAGATAGCCTCCACATCAGAACTATGACATCTCCCTCAAAGATTAACAAAAGACCTAAAAAGGAACTCTAAATAATAAAAACCAAATATGTAAACAATGTCTTACAACATTTCTCAGGAAAAAAAGTAATCAAGTTTTTTTGCATCTGTTTTATAAATTTCATCTAGAATTTAAAAACAGTAACATTACACAAGTAAAAGGAAATTAATTAGAATGTGGCCAACATTCCCCCAAGGGGTCCCAGAGTGCGAAGGGCACTCTGCAAAGTTACTGTCCTACAGGGTGTGGAACGCAAATGCAAGTGTGGAATAACCCATATTTGGGCAACAGTGCCCCAGTATCAACATAACCCATGGCCAAAGGTGGAATCCTACAGCCCTATGAGGAATCAGGCTCCCTTCTCTCTGGTTTCAGGGTGTGTCACCCAAGAACCGATGCTGCCAAGTCATTACAGCTCAGCAGTTCCTGCATTGAGCATCTGCCCCCTGGCGGTCAGTGCATGTCATAGCAACTGGTTGATCAGAAGGAGGGGCACTTAGCATATTAGCCTTTTATATATATAGCTTGAACATTCCTATCATAGACTATGTTTTAATGTGTTTCATAATCTACACTAATAAAAGAGTAAGATGCAAACTGACCGTACCTTTGCGACACCCACCAGCCAATCAGGAGTGAGTATACAAACTAACCCATCAAAGATGGCAGGTTAATTTGCATACGCAGGCGCCGAGCGACCAGGGGCAGGGTGGGACGCTTGCATCATCACCATGGCGACGACGCAGGCATTTTGCACTGCCCCAGCCACTCCGGGCCTCTGGGCAGCGTGGGAAGGTGGAAAGGCAGCTCCAGGCCGGAGTGAAAAGGCGGCTCCAGGCTGGAGTGAAAAGGCGGCTCCGGCCAGAGCGAAGGTGGTACTGGCAGCCCAGGGAAGGAAGGCCCATTCTTGCATGAATCTTCGTGCATCGGGCCTCTAGTAATTTTTATAATAACAATAGCAGGGATATTATTGACTTAGTTATAACATCTTTGTGATTGTACTAAAAGTGCCAAAAGCAACAAAATGAACTGTAATAAGAACAGTCCTCATTACTCTATAGTAAACAAACCCCCTCCTTAACAATTTTTAAAAGAAAATGAAAACCAAGGCAAAACTCAGAATATTTAAAAAATGTAATGCTCCCCACTTTTGTATTCAAGGGGCATTCTTAATTCTCTAAGAATTTATTGGGTAAATTTTCTAGGCACTGTGCCATCCCTGAAAAATCTCAAAGCAAATAACCATAGATTTTTAAGACCATAGCAACAGCTTGCAAAACATATAGCCACAGAGAAGTAATGAAATGTGGGATAAGGAAGCAAAACCTAGGCCCTGAACATGTACAATACAGCAAAAAAAAAACAAAAAAAAAACCCAGGGTTCAAATAAAAATAAATTACAACTATTATTCTTTAGCACTTTTGTCTCAGATCTATTCCTAAACTTACACTTTTAGTTTGTATTTTTAGCTGTTTTGGGTAAACATCTCCAGAATTAGGATGAAAAGGCCTAAAAAGTTTCATTGTTAGGTTCAGAAATTCCTTTATATTTCCAAATTTCAAATAGGCTAGCTTCATGCTTAGCAACCTCCTGTTAAGTATTTAGCAAACTTCTATAAAGACATCATGTATCAGTCACCTCCCTAAACCTCTTGATATCTCAGAGTTGGCATCAGAAGATTCAAATAAATTCTTTTTTCTGTAACCTGGCCTACCTTCATGGTAGCAATTATAACACATTTGTCATTAAGCTTAGATTTTAGATCGCTATTGACATTACAATTATAAAATAGCATAAATTCCCCAAAAACATAGTGACTAGGATAATCTCTGGAGACAATTTCAGATTTCAAACACTTAAGTCATATTCCATATCCTAGAACTAACAGGAGATCTGAAAATAATGGACTTTAGATTTATTGCTGAGGACAGACACAGCTTCAATAAATACAATTCAAATGATCTATCTTTGTAGAGCCAGATTTACCCAATTTAATAAGGAGGTAATAGTTATATAGATACAGTTCACAATTATGCCTTTTTGACACTTCAACTTAACTAAAAAATTCCAAGAACATTGTAAGAAAGCTTTTATTAATAACCACACAAAAAAATCTTTTGGATTCTCCAGGTACATGATGTGACTTGTATTTTTTCCTTTTCAGTCTGGCAATTTTTCAAGTATTTTATTGAGGCTTTTTCTTTTTTGATTTTTGAAAAACTATTGTAATGCTAGTGTGGTTGGTAGCAGATAGTCTTTTCTGTATTCAAATATTATAACTAACAGTTACAGCACTAGGTTCTATGGCCTACCATGTACACCGAAGGTGCTCAATAAATATATGTTGGTAAATAAGTGAGAAGAACGGAAATATGTACCCTAGAATCAGACTGCAAAGAAAAACTCAATATAAGGAAACAAAATATAGGCAGATCCAGGTTTTAATCATTAGAAACATTAAAAATAGCTACTCAGCATGGAATGATGAAAAGGTTCTGGAGATGGATAGCAATGTAAATGTACTTAAATGTCACTGAACTGTACAGTTTTAAATGGTAAATTTCATATTATATATATATTTACTACACTCAGCCAAGTGTGACTACAGACTTGTACAGGAAGACACTGAGGCTATGGTGAGAAATTCTGCCCCTATAAAATATTATGGTACATGGTACATTAAAAAAAAAACTTTAAAATAAGCAAAAAGGCTATCACTGAAAAAGTTATACTGTGAGGATTCTCTGTTTTACAAAATATCTGTTTTTGCTGAGCCCCTGAAAGAAAAGTAACATACTGTGGTAGCTGTTTATATATAAAATACTAAATAGCATTTACTCCTTTGGAAGAAAAACTAAGTATAACTTGATGTAAGTACAGAATTTGAACCTTTAGAAATAAACTTGCTTACTTAAAAAATTAAATTAAAACTGTTTTGACCTAAGTTGTTCAGAAGCCTTTCAATTTTATAAATAGTTTTAACTCATAGTTTTTAACTCTTATATTAACCAAATCCTATAAGCAATTTTACAATTAATATGAAATACATATTTTCAGATCTTGTTACATAAATCCAAAAGAAGAGGGGCAGATCACTTTAAAGAGAGAAAACTCTTACAATAACATGCAAGGATTAAAAGAAAATATGAAATCTCACCCTGGCCAGTGTGGCTTACTTGGTTGAGCATTGTCCCAGACACCAAGAGGTTGCGGATATGATTCCTGGTAGGGTACATACCCGAGTTTCAGGGGCATGCAGGCGGCAACCCATTGATATTTCTCTTTCTCTCTCCCTTCTTCTCTTTCTCTCAAATCAATAAAAATATATTTTTTAAAATAAAGAAAATATGAAATCTCAACTGGTAATATGGGGATTATCTGATGACCCCAAGGTTTATCTGAACATTCCTGCAATACTCTAACAAAACTCAGAAACAAATCTGACATAAAGAAATGTGGTATGGCCAAAACTGGTTTGGCTCAGTGGATAGAGCGTCGGCCTGCGGACTGAAGGGTCCCGGGTTCGATTCCGGTCAAGGGCATGTACCTTGGTTGCAGGCACATCCCCAGTAGGGAGTGTGCAGGAGGCAGCTGATTGATGTTTCTCTCTCATCGATGTTTCTAACTCTCTATCCCTCTTCCTTCCTCTCTGTAAAAAAATCAATAAAATAAATTTTTTAATAAAAAAAGAAAAAAGAAAGTGGTATGAACCAGATGTTTTTAAAAAAAGAGGAATGGGCTTATGACTTTGAATTTACCGTCAGCCTTACTGTTTTATGTTCTGTCCCAAAGCTGAGACCAGTCAGCCAAAAATTCTAGCACTTTCTTTTCCTCATCAAACTATGGATTTAAGAAACTAGTGTCAAAATGAAGTTAGTCCACTGATCAATCAAATCTGCACTCAGTCTGTCACTAAACAGGGATATCATATTACTCCTAACATTAACCATCCAAAAATATTTTTTAAAATATATTTTACTAATTTTTAGAGAGAGAGGAAGGGAGAGGGAGAGAGAGAAAAAAAACGATGGGCAGCTTCCTCCACTCCCCCAACTGGGGATAGAGCCTGCAACCCAAGCATGTGCCCTGACTGGGAATCAAACCAGCAATCTTTCAGTGCATGGGATGATGCCTAACTAACTGGGCCACACCGGCCAGGGCCAAAAATCTTTTAAAAAAAAAAAAAAAAAAACACCTGCTTTGGATCTAGAATAGGAAAAATAAAGCCAAGAGATTAATTATACAGTTATTACATAATCCTATATAATAAAGAGCTAATATGCTAATTAGACAGAACAGCAGAATGACCGTCCAGAGGACCATCGGGATGACCTTCAGATGAAGCCGGGGCTGTGAGGGACTAGGCTGCAGCCAGGGGGGCCGCAAGGGCAGAGGCAGCCGGGGCTGTGAGGGCATACCCTTGCACGAATTTCATGCATCAGGCCTCTAGTACATAGAATAAAATTATAGAATATATAGAAAAGACTTCCTATATTAAAGGTGGGTTATACAGAGATTAGGTTAAAATAATCCTATATAATAGAAGGGTAATATGCAAATTGACCCTAGAACTACGGGGAACGACCAGTCACTATGATGAGCACTGACCACCAGGGGGCAGATGCTCAACGCAGGAGCTGCCCCCTGGTGGTCAGTGCGCTTCCACAGGGGGAGGGAGCTCAGACAGAAGCCGGCTCAGGGCTGGCCAGTGCAGCAGCAGTGGAGGGAGCCTCTCCTGCCTCCTCATCAGCACTAAGAATGTCTGACTGCAGCTTAGGCCCGCTCCCTAGAGGGGACATCCCCCGAGAGGGCACAGGCTGAGCTCGAGTGCATGAATTTTTGTGCACTGGGCCTCTAGTTTTCAAATAAAAAAACGAGCCCTGGTCAAGTGGCTCAGTTAGTTGAAGTGTCATCCCATATACCAAAAGGTTGCTGGTTCTATTTGGTCAGGGCACATGCCTAGCTTGTGGGTTCAATGCCCAGTCAGAGAGTGTACAAGAGGCAACCAATTAATGTTTCTTTCTCTCTCCCCCCATACTTCCCTCCCTCTCTCCCTCTTACTCTAAAAATCAATAAAAACATATCCTTGGCAGAGGATTAATTTTTAAAAACCAACCAAACCAAACAAATATATAAAACTGTCAAGGGGGAGAAGTGAAAATGATGAGATACAGCATAACCTAAAAAAACAAATGGCTGGATTATTGGAAAGAGCTGCAGAGTTTAATTATACTGCCAACTAGTACCTTGCTCAGCAGCTTCTCAGAACCAGCTGCCATTGGGTACTAAGAAAACTTCAAGTAGAAGTAACTACTGCATAGAACAAAGGTTATTTTCAAGTCTAATTCGTTGGTTTCAAATTCTACCATGCATATACCAAATCTTTCATGATTTCTTCATAGCTACTTTCCAAAAAGGGCATCTGCCCCTCTAGGTGCTAATGCAAAATGAATTTTTACTTGTTAACGTTTCATTAATTTGCAGCTAAGTTCATAATATACTAATTTATATCATGAAACTTATATTACAAGCTTCTAGAAGTAGGAACATGACTTATATAGCACCTTAAATAAACAAGTACAGTAAAAAAAAAATGCTGCCCATGATTAGAACAGTGTTTATATACAGTAGATACTAAGTATAAATATTTATTTAACAAATAAAAAAGTGAATTATAGCTATTTACCATCTCCCCCTCATAAAAGTACTTATATTAAAAGGGCTCTAGAAACCCTATTATGGCAATGCCATAAACATAATGTGGTGATCAACGGGATCTTACTCTCTCACTCACACTCCCACACCCATTCGATACCAAAACCAAATATAGGATACTTGCTTCCCTAATTCCCCTTCCTATCTTATAAAATTCTTAGTAGTATTTACAGCTTGCACCCCTTAAAAATCAGCTCCAGAGTTGCCCAAAGACCAAGCGGCCATTCTAACTACATCTTCAGGAGAAAGATCTTTCCTAAATCAGGTACTCTGGTGCTTTCTGTCTCCTACATGGATAAAATCAATTCCTGCAATTTATCAAAAGTCCAGGTCCTGCCCATGGGCAACAGATTCTTTTAAAATTAATGACTGTTTTAAAATTATTAGGCATACCTGTATGTGTGGAAGTTGTTGAACAAGACATATGTCTGACTTATCTTCCATTGTGTCCTACATGACCACTTCTAGGTATAATTTTCATATAGTAAATCTCGCCCATGAACAGACAGGCACTCAATGAACACATAAAAACCATGGCTATTAAGTTACAAACAAAACCACTGAACAGTGGTGACCAGTAGGTTGTGACTCTCAGAATCACATTTACTTCTGAGCATTATTTACTCAATCAAAAGCCTAGTAATCTAAACAATGGCTAAAATGTAAATAAAAATGCTGAGAACCTCTGGGGGGGGAAATGGTAAAGCAACAGAGTATAAATAAAACAAAATTGCAAGCCTGAAGAAATCCCAAAGATGACAAAGATGGACAGAGTCCACAGAAAAAATAGAAAAAAGTGAAAACAAGAAGACTAATCAAATAGAAGTTTTAGATACAAATAATCCACAAGCAACAATCAACTTGAATGCGTGGCACAGGAAATGTCAACTGTGTGACCACAGAGTACAGGACACATGAGCACTCACTCTCCTTACAGTACGATGCCTTCTATTCCACCTGGTATGAAATATGTTCCACTTCCAAAAGCAGACTATTTCTATATGTTTATCCTTTTTAGTGAATGTCTATAAATCACAGAGGCATATTTTTTACATCATTTGCTTATGTCCATTGAAACCTATATTTAGTCATGGTCAATGCTGCGCTCTCAAGAGCTCAATTATTAAACTTATTAACTGTTACATATGGGGGGACAAGCTTAATTGTGTTTATAATTAAATATAAGAAAAAATTCATTAATATTTTATTAACTATTGAAATATGCTGGAGCAGCATACATTATGCCAAACACAGCTAGAATCTTTTTAGGCATCCAATAAGTCTTTGCCTTTAGATCCAGAAACCATCCTCTCTCATACTCTTGTGTCCCCACTGCCAAAATTGGACTAAGATCTGTCCTGAGAGATAGTTCATTAAGAGATACAATCATACCGAAGAGCAGCACACTGGTTGCCCCAGCAAAGGAGCAAATGATTCATACTACCTGTTGGTTTGAACTCACCCTTGTACTACACTAGCTTTTATGGCCTTGCTGGAATCAAAGTTAGAAATCAAGAAAAAAAAAATAAGTCAAATATAAATAGGAATAAGAATCAGAAGTCAGAGAGAAATGCAGAATTAAAAATCGCAATCCTGAGGCTTGGTTATTCAAAAAATTCCAACAAAACTGATAAGTAAGAAGTTTTGTTTTGGGAAAGCCATTTCTAATCGGATATTCTGTCATTTCACTGTTATGATCAGACATGAACCGTAAGGCTTCCTATTTTGGGTAATGGAAGAGAAAGCTTCACACTACAAGGAAAAAGATCATGATGAGAGCACTATTTCCCAAATGGCCTCCCAACAGTAACCAAGAGAGATACTACCAATCACCGCACAGCGAGTAGAAAAACACTGACTACAGGATCAAGGCAGAGAAACAATAAAAATCCTCATTGTCTTCACTGGTTAACTTCATACACTAAGCCTACTTAAACAGGAAAGAGGTTGAACAACCACACACAACCCCAAACCCTACTCCTGCAAAAAGTCAGACTACAGGAGCATAAAAAGTTGGCTTTCTTTAGAATGGAAAAGTTTTTCTCTATGTCATAAACAGAGAAGCCTGAAGGACTGCTGCAAGGAAGGCTATTAAAATACCGAATTCACCTAGAACTGAAGTTAATACTTTTAGCTAGAAATCAAAGAAAAACGCACATATATCGTCTGACTTTATCACCTGTCCAATCCCCAACACTTATTTGGCACAATACAATTGTGTCACAATACAATTTAACAAGATTCAAATTTTGTTAAGCATAATCCCAAATGTTACTTTTAAAGTGTTTAAAAGGGTCCCTCACACGGTATAATGTACAGATGATTTACTATAGAACTGTACACCTGAAACCTATGAAACTTTATTTACCAATGTCACCCCAATAAATTCGCAAAAAAAGGTTCTACCTCAAATGTGAATATAAACTTCACTCCAATGTACTAGTATATTGGTCTTTCCAGTCTTTTCTTTTTTGGCAACTAGTCAACTAGTCACCAGCAGTCAAAAAATTATTAACATAAATTACACCTAGATATCCAATTTATAGTTCCTACTTCAGTAATCACAATTTCCTGTGCATCTACAATGTGTCGCACATCACTGTGGTATATATTTAAAGCTTAAGCATTTATACTAAGTGCAGATAGTACTTGCCTTCTAATACATACCCAAACATACTTTTGGCTCTAGCTAAATTTAACGAGAGGAGTATTAAAAAAAATAGTATTCAAAATACTATTTTTCAAATAAACAAAATAGGTGAGACCCTAAAGAATGATTAGCACTCTGACCATTAAAAAGAGTCAGGAGGGATGTCCCACACATTAAAAAGCTGTGAATAAAGACAGAACTGTAAGGAATATTTCAGGAAACTAGCACAACAAAAGCCTAGGTTGAAAAAGGGAGGAGAAAAATGAACTTGGAAGATCAGACTGAGTTCAAACCATGAAGTAATTTCAATACCAAAGCTCATTAATTTTAAGGTTTATTTCCCAGACAACAAGCAGCAAAGGATTTAAAAACTGTACCAAATACAGGGTTGGGGGTGGGGTGCAATAGGTGAAAGGATTGGAAAAAAAAAGGTCATGGACACAAACAACAGTTTGGTGATTACCAGAGGAAAGAGGGGGTAGGGTCAGGTGGAAGAGAGTAAACAGGGGATAAATGGTGACAGAAGACTAGATTTTGGGTGGTGAGTGCACAATGCAATATGCAGATTATGTATTGTAGAATTGTACATTTGAAACCTGTATAATTTTATTGACCAATGTAACCCTAATAAATTCAATTAAAAACTGTACCGAATACAGAATTTCCACAGATAAGAAATTATAACTTTCACAAAACAGTTCCTTAAGTTCTGTAATTTTTAATCTTTAACTATTGAAATATGAGGCTAGGATGTCAACATCATGACTATCAATATTCAACATTTTCTTTTTCAAGGCAGTTAAGAATCCACATTTCCTGGCTTAGCATAAACTTTCTAGAAAGACTTGGTCATTCTGTCCCATAATATCTAAAACAAACAGCATAAATCAGAGGGAATAATAAGTTTGCTCAATTTAAAACTACACATTAATTTATTATTATATATGATTGGCTCTATTCCTTACTCCATGAGGCTTTGATTTGTTGAACATGTAACTAAGGAAGGAGGGGGAGGAATTTTTCAGAGTTCCCAGAGTATTTATTCATATAACTTTGCTCCAATTCCCTCTCTATCTTCCTCAAATAAACTCTTTTTGATTACTATAATTATAAGCTTTATTCCATTAACAGAGCTGGAAAGCTTTCCCCTGGTTTTTATTTATAGCAGATTATAACTCTATCCCCAGTTTCAGTCTATGCTCTCTCTCTCATTCTTTTAAAATATTACAGGATTTCTTTAAAACAAACAAAAAAAATCTTACAAATAAAATATTACAGGATTTTTTCCAGCTGCACAAACTCCCAGAAGCCTGCAAGTCCTAGTAACTACTAAAGCAGCAACTCTACCTACAGACAACCCCCACCCACTGCTCGTCCATACTCCCATGACAACTTAAAAGTAGGAGGATGATAAGGAGTTGTCAGGGATGTAATCAACAGCTTACTGCACTTGGTGCCTATATCCAGAGCAGCCTACTCTTGAAATTCAGATTAAAAGTTAAAAAATTGTCAGATTTTCTCCCAAAGAATTCATATAGAATTGCTTCCCTATCTCCTCCCTTTAAGTTTTAAATTATAAATCTCTTACAATAAGGTTATATGCTATTTGTGTTCTGGGACCAAGGACTAGTAATGTGGCCCTTTTACATAGAAGGTAGAAAATAAGTTGGTTATTTTTTGAAATAAGTATTCCTTGAATTGAGGTTTCTGCTCATCTGCTTTTTCAGTCCTATACTGCTCTCACCAGAAAGTTCCTGCTATTGTAATAGTGCATTAGAAAGCACCCTTCTTTATTTGTTTTCTTAACTCCAAGACAGTTTACTCCTTATAATATCTCTGAGAATGCAAACTTATGGCTGAAGAGTTCGGACTATACCATTATTATGATACCAATTGAGAATTCCTGAAGTTTTAAGAAAACAAGTTAAGAGTTTTGTTTTTTTTTAAATGTTTGTGGCCATTTAGAGTTTAAGCCTCAAGGCATATGCCTTATATGCTCACTAAGAAGACTAAGAAGCTTTGGGGAAGAAACATTAAAGTGAACTTTGTAGTGAATTATAAACAACTTTTTGTGGAAACTTTTTATAAACATTGAAAGCAACCAGCCTGTGAAACCTCTTTGATCAAATGCTAACAGAACCATTTCTCCAGCACTATGGAACAGCTTCATGCTGACATCATAAACAATCTCCAAGATTGTCCACCACTTAGATTGCTAAATGCCTGGCCTAAAAAAACACCGAAAGGGCACAGTTAAGCGGCAAAGGAAGCATAGTAATAACTCTCTTCACTGACATGTTACATATTTTAAAAGTATGTAAGAGAACTGCAACATTTAAATCATTAGAATCTGAAACTAAAATTTACTAAGATAATAATGGGGGAAGGATGTGTGGTTCAGAGTTTTGTTTATAGCCTATTACTAAGGCAGCTTAGCAACATTTCTCCTAAACAGCTCCAGGAGTCAAGTATTGGTAATAATCTTTCTTTCCCAACAAGCATAAAGGGCCAACCTTGGTGTCTGGAGGATAAAACAGAACAGGGGTGGGGAATCTTTCTTTCTGCCAAGGGCCATTTGGGTATTTCTAACATCATTCAAGAGTCATATAAAATTATCAACTTTAAAAAACTAGCCTGCTATATTTGGTCAAACATTTAATTAACTCACCCCTAATGCTCAGGAGGGTCAGGGCAAATGATTTCGTGGGCCTTAAACGGCCCACAGGCCAGACGTTCCCCACCCCTGAAATAGAACTATCTGAGGGAAAACAAAATATGTCTGGGTCAGAAGGGAAGATTTTCCTAAAAGAATGCAACAATTTTTTCCACTTTCACTTCTTTTTTGAACTAGCAGCCTTTACAAGTAGAGTGGGACAACAGCAATCAACCATACAAATAAGTCAGAATCTTATTATTTAGCTATCTAATACCACAAACCTGGGACTGGAGGTGAATCTCAGCTTGCAGAATGATCTGCCAAAGCCCAATCAACTTTCACTGTCACCATCCAGAGAACTACTGAAAGGAATAAATGCAAACACTAAGCCAAGCACTTTCCCAAAGATATACAAAATTAATGTATCCAACTCGTACGTGTACACAAACTCTCAGTATAACTAAGGCTTTTAAACGCAAAAATATTTATATTAATTTACTGTTATTTGAAATTTTAAAAATTAAAGTATTAAATTTATTGATTTGCAAAACCAATATTTATGACTGTTCTTGCTTTTTTTAAAAAAAATAGAGCAATATATAGTTGTTGTAAAAACTAAAATTAAATACAGAAATATGTAACATGGAAAGTGACAGTTCCTGTAACCCCACCCTCCACAGACAATCATTACTGCCAGTTTAAACCCCAGGATTCTACAATGTTCCATAATTACAAAACCTCAAGGTTGAGGATCCACAAAGGTAATATCCACAACCTTCCCTAAACCAACACCCCCAACTACAGATACTAAAATACTCTACAATGTCCCTGCCAAAAGTTCAGCCAGCCTCTGCTTGAACAAATCCTTTAACAAGGACCTAACTACCTCCAAGGCAGTCCACTCCATCTTTTAACAGATTTCATTCTAACACCTTTCTGGAAAGTTGTCATTTTCCCCCCCGTTGACTGGTTTCTCTCGTAAATATTGTCTGTTTTAAAATGTATACCCATCAAATAAGGTACCCAGAAATGAACACAATATTCTAGAGAACAACCACAGTCCTCCTTCTTGGCACTTTGCTTCTATTAACAGAGCCCAAATCACACTGTGGATCCACACTGAATATTCTGTCAAATGAAATCCCCAAGGTAGTTTTCTTTTCTTTTTATTTACTTTCTGTATATCACCCACTGATTTTAAGAGTGGAAGGGAGGAGGAGAGACAGAGAGAGAGAAACATCGATGTGAGAGAGACACATCAATTGGTTGCCCCCTGCATGCGCCCCAACCAGGGCCAGGGATGGAGCCTGCAACCTAGTAAAGCCTGCCTTTACTGGAAGCGAACCCAGGTCCCTTCAGTCTGCAGGCCAATGCTCTATCCACTGAGCCAAACAGGCTAGGGTGTCCTCCCAGGTATTTTTCATATTATCTGCTATTAAACCACATAGCATCCATCTACAGCAGTGGTCAGCAAACGCATTAGTCAACAGAGCCAAATATCAACAGTACAATGATTGAAATTTCTTTTGAGAGCCAAATTTTTTAAACTTAAACTATATAGGTAGGTACATTGTTATTAACTTAATCAGGGTACGTGGTATTTTGTGGAAGAGCCACACTCAAGGGGCCAAAGAGCCGCATGTGGCTCACGAGCTGCAGTTTGCCGACCACTGATCTATAGTAACACTTTTATTTTTGGAATAGTGTGTGAAATTTTACACATATAAATGTTTAATACATCTTGATCTATTTAGTCCATCCTTTAGTCTAATAACTATTTTCAATCTCTATTTTAAAAAAACAACACATTAACTATTCAACTCATTGCCAGCTACAAGTCATATGTAGGATTGCAAAGCAAGTCATCAATATTCCATCCATGCTATTAATAAAAATGTGGGATGCTACAATACTACTCGGTATAAAAAGGACCAAAAGTCTGATATGTGCTACAACATGGAGAGATCTTGAGAACATTATGCTTAGTGAAATAAGCCAGACACAGAAGGACAAAAATTGTGTGATTATATTTACATGAAGTACCTAAAATAGGCAAATCCCTAGAGACAGAAAGAATAGAGGTTACTAGGAAATGGGGGGAGGAAAATTATTATTTAACTAGAGGCCCAGTGCACGGATTTGTACATTGGTGGGGGGCATGGCCTGCAGGGATCGGCCCGCTACAGAAGCAGCCGCTCATCCTGGTCAGCCGAGCAGCTGTGGACCCGCCCTCTTAGTGGCTGCTGAATGAGGAAATTCTGAGCTGATATTTTGGGGTAATGTCTTTGGTAAAGGCATGTTCTGTATCCTGGAGGAACCTGGTGGAGAGCTTTGCACCCCAAAGCCACTCAGTGAAAGCCCTTGATGTGTGATGCCAGGTCATTGACACCATTGGGGATGTTCAGGGCAGCCGTGCTCCAGGATCCTCAGCTATCAGGACAGCCTCCCCGGGAGGTCCACAGTCACGTCCCCTCTTGCCATCTGCCTATGCCAGCTCCCTACGCTCTTTCTAGAACACACCTTAGAGGGCCTGCATCAGCTGGTGGGGTCAGGCCAGAGTCTAGATTGTCTCAGGTATTTGATAGGTGCAGAGACTTGGCCTCACCCTGAGACTGCTAGAGACTACTCCCGCTGCAGGAGCAGCCACTTATCCCAGTCAGCCAAGCAGCACTCCCACTGTGCGAGCACACTGACCACCAGAGGGCAGCTCCTGCGTTAAGTGTCTGCCCCCTGGTGGTCAGTACACGTCTAACAACTGGTGACCAATCATTCTGGTTGTTCCACTATTTGGTCATTGGGCTTTTATATATATAGATTGCTATAGTTTGGGGGGGATGATGAAAAAGTATTAGATACAGATAGTGATGATGGATACATGACATGTGAATATATTTAATGTTACTGAATTGTACATTTATAAATGGTTAAAATAAATACTATATTACATATATTTTACCACAATAAAGAAGAAAAGGAATGAACTATTAATACATGTTGAGTGGGGGGGAAAGCCAATCTCAAAAGGTAACACACAGTATGAGTCCATTTATATAACATCCCTGAAATGACAAACCTATAGAAATGAACAGATTAATGGTTGACAGGGAGTGGTTAGGGAGTAGGAAGGGAAAAGATAGACGTGGTTATAAAAGGACAAAAGGAATGCTCCTTGTGGTAATGACACTGTGATGTATCTTCACTGTTATGGTGGATACAGAAGCATAAACACGTAACAAAATTGCATAGAACTAAATAAACACACATACATGCAAATGAGAAGTAAAACAGAAAATGGAATAAGATCGGTGGATTAAATCTATGTCAGTATTCTGGTTGGGATATTGTACTACAGTTTTGCAAAATGTTACCATTGTGGGAAATGAGGAAGGGCACACTAGATCTCTCTGCAATATTTCTTACAACTGCATATGAATCTATAAAGGCATACTTTATTTTACTGTGCTTCTCTTTATTGTGCTTCACAGATATTGTGATTTCTACAAATGGAAGGTTTGTGGGACCTTGTGTCAAGCAATTCTACCAATGGCATTTTTCCAACAGCATATGCTAACTTCATGTCTCAGTGTTGTCACATTATGGTAATTCTCACAAGATTTCAGACTTTTCATTATTATTATCATTGTTATGATTATTTATAATCAGTGACCTTTGATGTTACTATTGTAATTGTTTGGAGGTACCATGAATTGTACCCATACAAGATGGTGAACTTAATTGGTAAATGTTGTGTTACAATTGCTACCCCAACCAGCCATTCCCTTATATCTCTCTTCTCGGGGCTCCCTATTTCCTGAGACACAACAATATTGAAATTAGAGCAATTAATAACCCTACAATGGCCTCTAAGTGTTCAAGTGATATGAAGAGTGGCACATCTCTCACTTTCAATAAAAAACTAGAAATGATTACACTTAGTGAGGAAGACATGTCGAAAGCCAAGAGAGGCCTTTTGTGGCAAACAGTCAAGTTGTGAATGCAAAGAAACAAATCTTTGAAGGAAATTAAAAGTGCTACTATAGTGACCACAGGAATAATATGAAAGCACAATAGCCTATCGCTGATATGGGTAAAGTTTTGGTGGTCTAAATAAAAGATCAAACCAGCCACAACAGTCCCTTAAGCCAAAGCCTAATTCAGAGCAAGGCCTAATCCCTTCAATTCTATGAAGGCTGAGAGAGGTGAGAAACTGCAAAAGAAAAGTATGAAGCTAACAGAGATTGACTCATATTGGAAGAAGAGGCCATCTAGGACTTTTATAGCTGGAGTGAAGAAGCCAATGCCTGGCTTCAAAGCTTCAAAGGACAGGCTGACTCTCTTGTTAGGGGCTAATGCAGCTGGTAATTTTAAATTGAAGCCAATGCTCATGTACCACTATGAAAGTCCTAGCGCCCTTAAAATTATGCTAAGTCCCATCTGTCTGTGCTCAATAACAAAACAATAAAGCCTAGCTGATAGCACATCTACTTACAACATACTTTACTAAATATTTTAAGGCCACTGTTGAGATCTACTGCTTAAAAAAAGAGAGAGAGAGAGAGATTCCTTTCAAAATATTACTGCTCATTGACAATGCACCTGGTCACCCAAGTTCTGATGGAGATGGATGAGATTAATGTTGTTTTCATACGTTTAACACAACATTCATTCTGCAGCCCAAGGATCAAGGAGAGATTTTAACTTTCAAGTCTTATTATTTAAGAAATACATTTTGAAAGGCTGCGGCTCCCAAAGGTAGTGATTCCTCTGATGTATCTGGACAAAGTAAACCTTCTGGGAAAGATTCACCATTCTAGATGCTATTAGGAACATTCATGATTCATGGGAAGAGCTCAAAATAGTAAGCTTAACAGAAATTTGGAAGAAGTTGATTCCAATCCTCATAAATGACTTTGAGGGTTAAGACTTCAATGAAAGAAGTAACTGCAAATGTGGTGGAAAAATCAAGATAACTAAAATTAGAAGTGAAGCCTGAAGATGTAACTGAATTACTGCAATCTCATGATAAAACTTTAACTTGTGAAGAGTTGCTATGTACTGATGAGCAAAGAAAGTGGTTTCTTGGGATGAAATCTACTCCTTCTGAAGATGCTGTGAGCTGTTAAAATGAAAACAAATAATTTAGAATTAAATAAACTTAGTTGATAAAGCAGTAGCAGGGTATGAAAGAACTGACTCCAGTTTTGAAAGAAGTTCTACTGTGGGTAAATGCTATTAAACAATGTCACATACTACAGAGAAATCATTCATGAAAGAAAGAATCAACTGATGCAGCAAGCCTCATTGTTTTCTTGTTTTAAGATATTTCCACAACTACCCCAACCTTCAGCAACTACCACCCTGATTAGTCAAAAGCAACAAATGAACATTGAGGCAAGACCCTCCACCAGCAAAAGAACATTATGGCTCACTGAAGGCTCAGATGATGGTTAACATTTTTTAGCAAAAGAACAACAACAACCAAAAACTTTTTTTAAAATTTTTTAAAATATATTTTTATTGATTTCAGAGAGAAAGGTAGAGGAAGAGAGAGATAGAAACATCAGTGATGAGAGGGAATCATTGATAGGCTGTCTCCTGCCCACCCTACACTGAGGACCAAGCCCCCAACCTAGGCATGTGCCCTTGACCAGAATCGAACTTGGGACCCTTCAGTCTGCAGACCGATGCTCTATCCACTAAGCCAAACCGGCTAAGGCCAAAAACCTTTTTTTAAAAATTTGACATTTTTTCATTTGTTACTTTTTTTAGAGAGAGGGAGAGGGTAGGTAAGGGAGGAAGGGAGAGACAGAGAGAGACAGAGAGAGAGAGAGAGAGAGAGAGAGGAGCAGTGATGTGAGAGAGAAACATCAACTGGTTGTCTCCCACACTAGCCCTGACCAGGGATCAAACCAACAACCTGGGTATGTGCCCTGACTAGGAATCAAACCCGCTACCTTTTGTTGTACAGGTTGACACTCCAACCAACTGAACCACCCAGGCCAGGGCACAAAAGAACATTTTTAATTAAGGTATGTATATTGTATTTTAGACATAATGCTATTGCACACTTAGTAGACTACAATAGTGTAAACATAATGTTCATATGCACTGGGAAACCAAAAAATTATTGTCTTTAAAATTTTTAATTTTTTTACTAGAAGCCCGATGCACGAAGATTAGTACAAGAATGGGTCTTTCTTTCCCTGACTGCCCGCACTACCTTCGCTCCAGCCCCAGAGCCGCCTCTTTCAGCTCTGGCCCCACCTTCCCACGCTGCTTAGAGGCCCTGAGCAGCTAGGGCGGTGCAGAACACCTGCATCATTGCCAAGGCAACTACACAAGAATCCCGCCCCGCCCCCCCACCGCTCAGTGCCTGTGTATGCAAAATAACCCACCATCTTTGTTGGGTTAATTTGCATACTCACTCCTGATTGGCTGGTGGGCATTGCGAACATATGGTCAATTTGTATTTTTCTTTTATTAGTGTAGATTGCTTTTTAGATAGAGGAAGGGAAAGGGATAGAGAGTAGAAACATTAATGATAGAGAAACATTGATTGGCTGCCTCCTGCACGCCCCCCTCTAGGGATCAAGCCCGCAAACTGGCTTATGTTCTCACTGGGAATCAAGGCATGATTCCTCCTGGTTCATAGGCTGATGCTTAAACACTGAGCCACACCAGCCAGGCAATTCATGACTTTATTGCTATCTACACTTTATTGTGGTGGTGTGGAATGAAATCCACAATATCTCTGAGGTATGCCTATAACTATCTCAAAATTAACATTTTAATTTGTTAAAAATAATTAATTTTTAAAATGCTGAACAAAAGTGTCTGCCTACTGCAACCATTTTCCCACTGTTCACTGTTACCATAGTCACTACAACTAGAACATCATACCATTAGACACATGCATTCTTTCTATTAAAATTCTTTGAATGTTTAGTTATAAGTCTATTTATAGCATGATATTGTACACAGAATGCCCTAAAGACTCCACCAAAAAACTACTAGATTTAATAAAGGAATTTAGCAATATAGCAGGATATAAAATCAACACCCAGAAATCGATGGCTTTTTTATACACCAATAATGAATTCTCAGAAAAAGGAACTAAACAAACAACCCCATATACCATAGCAACAAAAAATGTAAGATACCTAGTAATAAACTTAACCAAGGAAGTAAAAGACATATATTTAAAAAACTACATGATACTGAATAAACAGATAGAAGAAAATATAAACAAGTGGAAGAATATACTGCATTCATGGGTTGGTAGAATTAACATCATTAAATGTCCATACTACCCAAAGCAATCTATAGATTCAATGCAATCCCTATTAAAATACCAATGGCATATTTCACAGATCTAGGACAAATACTCCAAGAATTTATATGGAACCAAAAAAGATCCCAAATAGCTGCAGCCATCATGAGAAAGAAGAACAAAGTTGGAGGGATCACAATACCAGATAGCAAGTTATACTACAAAGCCACTGCAATCAGAACAGCCTGGTATTGGCATAAGAACAGGCATATAGATCAATGGAACAGAACAGAGACCCCAGAAATTGACCCAAGCCATTATGCTCAGTTAATATTTGATAAAGGAGGCAAGAGCAAACAATAGAACAAGAATCTCTCTTCAATAAATGGTATTGGGAGAATTGGACAGATACATGTAAAAAAAAAAAATGAAACTAGACCACCACTTTATACCATATACAAAAATAAACTCAAAATGGATAAAAGACTTAAATGTAAGTTGTGAAACCATAAAAATCCTAGAAGAAACCATAGGCAGCAAAATCTCAGACATCTCTCGTAGTAAATTGTTTGCAGATACATCTCCTAGGACAAAGGAAACTAAGGAGAAGATAAACAGATGGGACTGTATCAAAATAAAAAGCTTCTGCACAGAAAAAGAAACCACTAACAAAATGAAAAGAGAGTCCACTATATTGGAGAACCTATTTGGCAATGATACATCTGATAAAGGGTTAATATCCAAAATATTTAACTCATACTACTTAACCAAAGGAAAACAAACAATCCAATTAAAAAATGGGCAAAGGACCTAAATAGACACTTCTCCAAAGTGGACATACAGATGGCCAAGAGACATATGAAAAAATGCTCAAAGTCACTGATCATCAGAGAGATGCAAATTAAAATGACAATGAGGTACCATCTCAAACCTGTCAGAATGGCTACCATCAACAAATGACAAGATGTGGAGAAAAAGGAACCCTAGTATACACTGCTGGTGGGAATGCGGACTAGTGTAGCCATTACGGAAAACAGTATGAAGTTTCCTCAAAAAATTAAATATGGAACTGTCATTTGACCCAATGATCCCACTCCTAGGAACATACCCTAAGAAACCAAAACACCAATCAGAAAGGTTGCATGCACCTCTATGTTCATAGCAGCACAATTTATAATAGCTAAGACCTGGAAACAACCCAAGTGCCCATCAGTAGATGAGAGGATAAAAAAGCCGTGGAACATTTATACCATGCAGCAGTAAAAAAGAAGGTTCTCTTACCCTTTGAGATAGCATAGAGAGATTGGAAAGTATTATGCTAAGCAAAATAAGCCAGTCAGAGAAAGTATCACATGATCTCACTCATATGTGGAATCTAAGGAACAAAATAAACTGATGAACAAAATAGAGACACAGAAGCATGGAACAGACTGTGGAATCTCAGAGTGAAGGCAGGGGGAGGGTGGGTGGGTGGGAAGAGATCAACCAGAGACCTTAAATGCATATATGCATAAGCCATGGACACAGACAATAGGGTGGTGAATGCTTAGGGTGGGGGTGGAGGTAGGTTAGAAGATGTCAATGGGGGAAAAGAGGGGACATATGTAATACTTTCAGCAATAAAGATCTATACATATAAATTTTTAAAAGAATGTAAAATCCTCATTTTTTATAAGAAAATTGTTATAACCTTGATTTAATATCCAATACCTTAATTTATAAATTTTCCAAAATTAACTTAGTAACTATTACTATTCCTGAAGCACAGCGCTGCCCAATATATTTCCAATATGTGAATTACGTATATTAAATAGTCTATAACCATAGCAATAAAAGTTTTAAAAAAACAGGTAAATTAATTTTAATATATTTTATTTAACACAATATATCTAAAATATTATCATTTCAACATGTAAATAATCCGATGTGTATTTTACATTTCCAGCTCATCTCAATTCAAACTACACACATTTCAAATCACCTGTGGCTAGTGACTACCATATGGAACAGCATGCATAAAGCAGTTCACTCCACTAGCTTCACAACCCTATTTGTAAAGAAATTAGGATATGCTACAAATATTATTCCTCCTTAAAATATATACACTTTTTAAAATCCATTTTTAATCATCCATTCTAGAATCCTGCCTATGTCACCAGTCTTTCTTTGGTATTCAAATCTACTCTCTACTCTTTTTCATAAGACTCATTTTCAAGCTTCTAGTACTTCTCTCATTTTGTAAGATTTCTCAAAGACCACAGATAATCTCATATGTAAATTCTGGGTACCATGGCTTTTTTTTTTTTTTTTTTTCTGGGATAACTCTATGCTCCCTTATAGGCTCTTCACTATTCTCAGACTTAAAATACCCGTCATTGGTGTCATTTTCCATCCTCCAAGTCAAAAGAGGTTCATTATCAGAAATGTGAATAAGAGGTAAGGAATTATGCTTTCATTGACACCTGTTTAAACGGCATTATGTATAATAGCAAGCCCATTCTTACCCATTCCTATTATGCCAGTTTTATAAAAAAAAAACCAACATTTTTGTTGTCTTAGTAACTTTAGAAACCTCATCTCGTTTTAAGCCCATTCTGATAAGACTCTAAAGTCACTCTTGATGGCATATCCTCCCCATTGGTATTTTGTAAATGTCTTAGAAAGAAATGAATTTCTTTTGTAGCATGCATCAGTTTTTAAAGAATCCTTCCCAGTTCTTACTCATAATTTCCAATTAATACTGTTACTATTAACTGGACAAGTGAGATTTTTCTTTCCTTCTTGGACTACATTCAACGTAAAGCCTCTCTTCACAGATTTCTGTTTATTTTTAAAATGTAACTTTCAAAATAATTTTCCAAATTTTCTTTAGCAAGCATATTTTACCATTATAGTAAAAAAATTAATTCTTTTTTTAAAAGTAGGCCCAGGTTTGCTTTATCTACCTTCTATGAAATTAAATGACCAGAAACATTTGTCAAGACTAATAGGTCCTCAATTTCAGCTAAATAAGACTAAATTTTGCCATATATATTTTTTTTGAAAAAAATGTATAACAGGTACCATCAATTAAGTGCCTATTAAGCACTAGCTTATATGCTTCTCATACATTGTCTCATCCTATCCTTACAACTTTACAAGGTAGATTTTATCCATCCCTTTTTATATATGAGAAGGCTTACATTTAGAAAGATAAATGCGATTTGCCCAAGGTCACTAAAGAGAAAATGGTAGATTTAGAAACACTGTCTGGCACCACAGTCTGTGTTCTTCTCAATTCTCTCTACCTTTCTTTCAGTACTCTTTACAGATATTCTATTAGTGTGGGGTTTTTTCCCTTAATATTAATCAGGTACAAATGCTTTTACTAAAATATTCTACTCATATTAAACCCAGTAAATGTAGAAACAAACCAAAAGGCCAATTTTGGTATCATGGATGCTCTGCTGTAATTTAATCAAGCTAAGAATATACTTAATAGCTGTCATTTGCTACTATAATAGATGGTACATATGATAGCTATGTAAAGCATTCTTATGATCCAGTTAAACCAGTTAGGAATTCTTTGAATACCCAAATTCCTTTTGTGGGAGGGTAAAACAATACATAATCAAAATGTTATGTACAAAACCTTGAAGTACCAGGTACAAATGTTTCTTATATTCCATGTGAGGGAGTGTACTGAAGGAGTGTGCTAGAAACCAACAGCATTTGTTTGACATATTTGGCTATAATGCCTTCCCTGTTCAATCAGCTTCCCATAGGAATTAAAGGGAATTAATTCATTTCACTAGATCCTAATACATTTGATCTATATTGGTAGTGCTTTATAAATTCTTCCACTTATCTGTCTTTGTGTATCAACAATCTCCATTTCAATTTTTTAAAAATACACATGACTTACTATGACTGGCACTTTAAAAAGCTAAAAGACACTGAAAAGGACACATAACTGCCTTCTTTGGGAAAAGATTCTGAGTTATCAGATTGAAAATGAATGGATGATAAATTCATAAGGAAGTAAAGCTTTAAAAAGCATCCCTACTCTTACAACTCAACAACAGAAAGACAAACAACCCAATTTAAAAATGGGCTAAGGATTTGAACAGGCATCTTTTCAAAGGAAATATAAAAATGGAAAGTATATTCAACATCATTAGTCATTAGGGAAATGCAGAGCAAAACCACAATGAGATATCGCTAAACACTCACTAGCATGGCTAAAATGAAAGACAGACAATAACCACCCCTCTCATTTAATTGAGTCTTCTGATCAAAAAAGCTCATATGGTAGCATGTCCTTTCTTTCCTCTCTCTTTTCTAGAAATTGGGTGGTTGTAACAGAATAGAAGTTTGTTTTTTGGTCATCGTTGCTTCAGATGTTTATAATCTAATCTAAATTAAACTAAAAAACAAACAAAGATAATAGAGGCACCATATGGAATCCATTCTAAAGGACATTTCAGATAAATATCAGCTTTATTTCAGTAGGAGAAATGACAAAGATCCTAGCAGTTGCATCTCATCCTCAGGAATGTGAATTCCAATACCTGTTCCCAGTGGCAAAAGCAGTAGAGTCCAATGATGTAGGTTAGTGGTACAATTTGGGCATTGTTCCTGGCTAACTAGAACCCAAGACTCATTCTCTGGCTTCCTCCAAAGATTCTGTGAGCTACCTAATAACCTTTAAAAATAAAGGTTAGTTATCTGCTTAAACTAACTAGAGTGGGTTCTGCCATTTACAACTAAAATATCTGATTCATTCTTTATAAATGTCTTACTAATACTTTCTTGTTAATTGTTTATTTAATAGCTGTCTCTCCCACAGGAATATAAACTCCATGAGGACAGAAAGGGACCTTATTTATCTTGTTCATCCCCATATACCCAGTATTCAGAATAGTATGCACATACAGAGGCACTCAATAAAAACCCAAAAACAAAACACCAAAAAATAACAAATTCTCTCTACTGCTACATAAATATATTCTTAGGAACCAGGTGGAAGCAATTGAAATTATCGGTGCTATGGGAGTTAAGAGCTAAAAAGGCTTATGTGAACTGGAGAAGTCAGAGAGTGTTCATGAGGGGGATGGCACTTGAATATTGAAATGATGCTCAGAGTCACTAATCATCAGAGAAATGCAAATTAAAACCACAATGAGGTATCAACTCACACCTGTCAGAATGGCTACCATCAATAAGTCAACAATAAGTGCTGGCTAGGATGTGGAATGCACTGTTGGTGGGAATGTAGACTGGTGCAGCCACTGTGGAAAACAGTATGGAGTTTCCTAAATTAAAAATGGAGCTGCCTTTGACACAGCAACCCCACATCTGGGAATACAGGGATAGGCAAAAGTAGGTTTACAGTTGTAATACAAATAAATAATAATGCAAGAATAAATTCTGTTTATGGTTGTAAATATGCAAGACTGAATTTATTCTTGTATTATTTATTAATTATTATTATATTTATTTGTATTAAAACTGTAAACCTACTTTTTTTGCCCATCTCTGTATAACCAAAGACATCCAAACACTTATTTGAAAGAATATATGCATCCCTATGTTCATTCCAGTGTTATTTACAATAGCCAAAATCTGGAAACAGCACAAGTGCCCATCAGTAGATGGGTGAATAAAAAAGCTGTTGTTCATTTACATAATGGAATGTTCATAAAAAATCTGACAGCTTGGATGGATCTGGAGATTATTATATTAAATGAAATAAGCCAATCAGAGAAAGAGATGCCATATGATCTCACTTATATGTGGAATCTAATGGACAAAATAAATTAACAAACGAAATAGAAACAGGCATGGATACATGGAACAGACTGACAGCTCAGAGGGGATGGGGGTTAGAGGGACTGGATGAAAGAAGATGAAGGTATTAAGCAAAACAAACAAACAACCAAACAAACAAAACCATATATATAACACAGAGACACAGACAACAGTGTGGTAATAGCCAGAGGGAAAGGGGGGTGGAGATGGGCAAAGGGGACAGAAAGAGACTTTGCTTTGGGCGATGGACACACAATGCAGTGTGAGATGATATTCTGTTTATGTGTACACTTGAAAACTGTATGGTTTTGTGTACCAATGTCACCCCAATAAATTCGATTAAAAACAAGAAAAGATGGACTGTAATGATCTTTCCATAGGAGTGTAGAAGAAGAGCTTTAGGACTTTTAAAGGATGAGAACAAATGAATGGCACTGTAAGTGTGGCAAACAAAAAGAAAAAAACAGGGTTAAGGAACAGTGTTGGATCTCAGTGGGAAATACTTAAATATGCAAAATGGGCAAGAATACCAATGGTTCTGAATGCTAGAGGTGGTAATGTTGTATTTGATGTTTCAAAAGCACTAATTCTCAATGAGCACTTTCATATATTCTTTATTCTAGATATCTGCTGTGTAAAAACTATAACAGCTACCCACACATTTTCTACAGCAGTTCCTCTCTGAACATTGATGCTCTATATTTATCTGTTCAAGCTGAGAGATTATTAGAGAAAGAGATTCTGATAATTATCCTCTTGTAACCAAGAGGATGTTCAATTTAGAGATTAAAATCTATTATCAAATTGTCCTTTATTTCTTAATCCTATCCTCAAAGTGAAATTTAAAAATGTGTCTCAATTCCATTTACCATCCAGTCTACTAGAATACTACCTTCATACTGAGTACATAAATTAGAACATTGAGGAAAGAATTCTGTTTTGTACTAAAGTAACACAGTCACTCAGAAGACAAAAAGACAATTTTATGCAGTTAACTCTTCAGATAAAGTCTTCTAAGAACCTAGCAAATCCTCTAACTAATAATTGTAAAAAGGCTACATAATTATATTTTACTAGAGGTCCAGGGCAGTAACCAATTCTGTTCACACAGTAACACATTACAAAAGGCTCATGAGGTGAATATTATTTTGGATTTTGGGGGGCTTTTTTTCAATTTTCCTGAGACTTATTTTGAAGGGAAAGATGGTTTATTCTTTAAAACTCTCAAGTGTGCCACCAAAAAATAAAATCTATTTTGAAAATTGTATTGTAAATACAAACAATGATACAGCCAGTCTTTGGAATATTATGCTACCATTAAATGTTCATAGTAACTTCATTAAATATTTGGTAGAATACTAAGCAAAGGAAGCAAAATACAGTCATACAGTTTTATACATAAAAATGAACAATTCTTTTATCGAAAGCAAGATAAGCTCTGGCTGACTTGCTCAGTGGTTAGAGCATCAGCCCTTCGACCAAAGTATCACAGGTTCAATTTCCAGTCAAGGGCACATACTTTGGTTGCAGGTTCGATCCCCAGTCCCAGTCAGGGCACATGCAGGGAGGCAACCAATCAATGTGTCTCTCTCACATGAATATTCCTCTCTCTTCCTTTCTCTCTCTATCTCTCTAAAGCCCCCCCCCGCCCCCAACTCCCCTTCCTCCTTCCCTTCTCTCTAAAGATCAATGGGAAAAATATCCTTGGGTGAAGATTATAAAAAATTTTAAAAAAGGCAAGATAAACACCATAAAAAATGTCTGGAAGGCAACATAAAAATGTTAATAGTTGTCTCTGAGTAACATTTTCTTCTCACTTTCATTTCTCTGTATATTTTACTTTTTCTATGATAAAGATTTAACATATAGATATGAGCTTTTAAAATGGATAATTCTAAATGTGTTAGAAAAAAAAGAATCATAGCACCATATACATAGCAGAAGGCTAAGTTTATCTTTGTTCTCTCTGACAAATTTGTCTGGTAATAAATAAAAGTGTAGTTGTAAAAAAAATAAAAAACAACCCTCAGTTGTGCTGTGAATCATAAACTGCTCTAAAAAAATAAAGACTTAATTTAAAAATACCCAGAAGATAAACATTTTTCTGAAGACGAAGTGACAGAACAAAGGAAATTAAGCTTTCATAAGAGAAAGGGAATTCTTCTCCATGTCCAAGTCTTGAAGAAAGATATATTGCAAATTTTAGTTAAAATATCATTCAAAGTAACACACAATCTCATAAAAAAGAAACAGATTTTTTTCCAGTTTGTAACTGTCTATTAAGAAAAAGTGACAGTTTTCAGTTTAAGTTACTCTCTTCTCTGACCTCTGTGATCCAAACCCTCAAATAAAAATGTTATTATGATTATTCAACAAAAGATTAATTTAAAAAAAGTAACTCCAGCTATCAGAATTTCAACTCTAATTATACTGAAATTTTACTTGTAGAAAAAAGAAAACTCTGACAGTAACTACAACTTAATCTTCCTACTTTATTGTAATGGTTGTCTATGCCTAGACTAAGTCAAGTGGAAGGTTGGATTCCACTTCAAGAAAGAAAAAGGGAGCAACTGAGATCAAGGGGGAAAGGCATCTTCTAGTTCGAGAGAGGTCATATACCTTTTTAATTATAATAAACCATTACACTAACTGGTCTATAAATTTTAATATTTATATAGAAAAATGCCCGCATAAACTCATTTCAATCTTCAAATAAAATGTACAAATTCTATTTCCACATTACTTCCACAGATCTTAAAACTCAGTGACATTGTTGTGAGAATAACATACTACCAATAAGCCTAACCATAAATATTGTGGAGTTCCTCATAAGGAGCTTAAGTAAACAGTTATTTTGAGTTGCAATTACCAATGACAAGCCCAAAGTTATTTCTTTGTATGTATTGCAGATATTCTCATTTCAAACAAAATGGAATGATTCTTTTTTGGTCTCAACAGAAATATAACCATTACCCCACCTACAGAAAACACTGCCTAGAAAAAGCAGTAATGCATCACTATTGCCAGACATCAGACAGGTACAAAAACACTGTAGTATATATTAGAAATCATCTCAACAACCAATAAAATAAAAATTCCTTCCATACAAAGGATGTTTGTTCCCAAATGGAGAAATACACTCAAATGTGCATCTCTAAAATAAGTATTTATTAATTCATTCAGCCACTACGTGAGAGACCGTGTTATTAAGCATTCTTTTAGGTGCTAAGGATTCTCTAGTGAAGAAAATGTTCCTCCTATAATGGAGGAAGACAGGAAGGGAGAGCAAGTAATACATAACATATGAAATTTTGGGAAAGCCAAGAAAAAATAAAGCAGAGTATGTAACGGAAAAGGAGATGTTGAGTAGATGGGGAAAGATTGCAAATTTATATTGGCAGATCATGGATGATATTTGAGAAAGATAAGAAATAAGCAAACCTGCATATATTCAGAAGAGCATTCTAATTGTAGAAAAATGCAAATGCAAAGATACTGTGAGGTACTGCACATCTGGCCTGTCTGGAGTGGACAGGGGGAAAATGGCAGCAGTTGGAGGGCCGGATGGGGAGCCAAATGTCCAGCAGTGGTAAGCTGGAGTTGGCGGGTAACCAGCTGAAAAGCAGATTATTATACATTCTAGAATTCCATAGTGGGAGTAGTTATACCACAGAAATAGGCAAATGCTACAAATCAGAGGTTCCCCCCTCTGGAAATTTGGTTTATCAGCACACTGCTGCCTATGGGCTACTTTAAGTACAGTCATGCAGCATAAAATGACATTTTGGTCAACAACAGACTGCAAAAATGGCAATGGCCTAGTAAGATTATAATAGAGCTGAAAATTCCTATCACCTGCCCTAGCCAGTTGGTTCAGTGGATACAGCATCAGCCTGGGACTTTCCAGTCAAGGGTACATACCTCAGTTGCAGGCTCAATCCCCAGCTCATGTGGGAGGCAACCAATTGATGTGTCTCTCTCACATCAATGTCTCTCTCTCTGTTTCTCCCTTCCTTCCACTCTCTCTAAAAAAAAATCAATGGAAAAATATCCTCAGGTGAGGATTAACAGACAAAATTCCTATCACCTACTGATATCATAGCCATGTTAATATCATAGCACAACACATTACTCACATTTGTGGTGATAGTGGTGTAAACAAACCTACTGCCAGTCCTATAAAAGTACCTATAATAATAAAAGGGTAATATGCTAATTAGACCGGACAACCTTCTGGACAGCCACTGCTGGGGGGGTCAAGCCCCTTGCACGAATTTCATGCATTGGGCCTCTAGTAGCATATATAACTATGTACAGTACATAATACCTGATAATGATAATAAATGACAATATTACTGGCTTACATATTTACTATACTTCTTATTATTATCTTAGAGTGTACTCTATTTATGAAAAAAACCTGCTATAGTCCTAGCCAGTGTTTCTCAGTGGTTAGAGCATTGGCCTGTGCACTGAAGAGTCTGAGGTTTGATTCCAAGTCAAGGGCACCTACCTGGTTGGAGCACATGTGGGAGGCAAGCAATCAATGTCTCTCTCATATCAATGTTTCTCTCTCATTTCCCCTTCCTTCTCTGTCTCTCCCCCTCTTTCCTCCCATCCCTTCCACTCTCTCTAAAAAAATCAATGGTAAAAATATCCTTAGATAAGGATTAACAAAAGAAATAAAATAAATTTTAAAAGTGTGCTGTAGTCCTAGGCAGTGAGCCTATGTTTTGCAGGCAATAGCCTCATATATCTCATATTTACCAAGCATCTCTTGGTTGTGTTACTTTCTCTTCCCTTGATATAATCTTGTGTTGTTTTGTACAGCAATATGCTTACAGGTTTGTAGCCTTGAAGCAATAGGCTGTACCATATGGTCTAGGTGTGTAGTAGGTTATACCATATAGGTTTGTGTAAGTACACGCTAGCATGTTTGAACAATGAAATCGCCTAACGACACATTTCTCAGAACATATCCCCACCGTTAAGTGGTACATAACTGTACTTTGTCTTTTACTTTGCGTGAGATCAGAAGCTGTTGGAAGGGTAGTCTTCTACCTGGTATCATTACTCCCGTTACTTGAGTTCTGCCCATGAAAAACAAACGGCAAAAGCAGAGAGACTAATTTGGAGGCTGTTGTATCATCTAGGTTAGATATGGTGGTGGCCTAAAGCAAAGTGCCAGTGGTGAGTCTGAGAAAAAGTCCAATTCTGGATATGAAGAGCTGTTCTCATTTGGATCAGTATGTGGCAATAGTAAACAAGCTTCCTGCCAACAACTCAATGATATCTAGCTCTAATCTAAATATATCATTCCTGGTTCTGAATTAAGACTGCTAGTTGGATTTGTAAAGAAGCACACAAAAATAAGTCTTAGATGAGCATCATAGATCTTAGCTATTAACAGTTCTGTTATCATTTCAAATGATAAACATATACTAGTACATTTATTAAGCGCCTGTTATATATAAGGCACTGCAGGAAATACAAAAAAAAAATCTATAATCCAAGCCCTCAACTTAAAGGAGGTTACAATCTAAAGTCTAAACTGAATCATCCACATATAAAAGATACAGATTTAAGGCAGTCCAAGTACAAAATGTGTGTTGGGCTAATGCGTATTCTATAAATTGGGGGAAGGGAGGAAAAAAATCACTGAACAGATGGGACTTCAGCTAGGCCTTGAAGGATGGATGGTACGAGATTGTGAGAGAGGAAGAAAGAAACAGTTAAGAGCCTTATAGGCAGTGGATCTACAAAATAAAAGATCTAAGGTAAAGGTAGAAATGCTCGATGGTTGGGGACTAGCCCAGTGGTCGGCAAACTGCGGCTCGCGAGCCACATGCGGCTCTTTGGCCCCTTGAGTGTGGCTCTTCCACAAAATACCACGTGCAGGCGCGCACGTACAGTGCAATTGAAACTTCGTGGCCCATGCGCAGAAGTCAGTTTTCGGCTCTCAAAAGAAATTTCAATCGTTGTACTGTTGATATTTGGCTCTGTTGACTAATGAGTTTGCTGACCACTGGACTAGTTTATTCAAGGCATTCAGGAGCACTGCAAGATACAATCTACAGCTATGGAATATGGAGGCATATATTTGAACTCCCAGTTCCATCACTTATGGGCATGTTACTTAGAACCCTCCAGCCTTTATTTCCTCAGCAGTGGCAATTGCAGTCCCTACTTCATAGGACTAAATTAAATAAAATCATGCATGCATGGTGCTTCACACAACCTGGAAGTTAGTAAGCAGTTACTGGTTATAAAAAAAATCATTAAAGAGAGAAAGTTAGATTGTAACTCAATTATAGAAGGCCTTGAATATAAGATTAAGGAATTTGCATTAAATCCTATAGGTAGTGGCAAATTTTGTGTGAAAAATGATTTTGTAAGTGAAATTGTAGAAAGAAAACTGGCAGGAAGATATAGAATGTATTGGCTACAGAGGAAACACTGGAAGTTGAATTGTTATTTAAACAAAAGTCCAGGCACACGGATAAGAGTTTTACACTAGTGTAAAGGTAATGATAACGGAAATACAAAATACAACTTAAGTGAGATGACAAAGGTAGGCTCCATCTAGGATTTAGTTAGTAAATAAAAGGGTGGGATACTGAACTGTATACTTAAGAAATGGTTAAGATGCCCAACCAATGTGGCTCAGTGGTTGAGTGTCAACCCAAAGAGAGGTCACAGGTTCAATTCCTAGCCAGAGCACATGCCCAGGGTCCAGGCTTGATTGCCAGTAGGGGGACAAGTGGGGGCAGGCAATCGATGTTTCTCTCTTATTGATGTTTCTATCTCTCTATCCCTCTCCCTTCCTCTTCTTCTAAAATAAATAAAAATGTATTTCTAAAAAATGCCCTGCTCTAACTGGTTTGGCTCAGCGGATAGAGTGTTGGCCTGAGGACTGAAGGGTCCTGGGTTCGATTCCAGTCAAGGGCACATACCTTGTTTGCAGGCTCAATCCCCAGCTCTGGTCGGGGCCCATGTAGGAGGCAATCAATCGATGTCTCTTTCACATCGATGTTTCTCTCTCTGTGTCTCTCCCTCTCCCTTCCACTCTCTCTAAAAATCAATGGGAAAATAACCTTGGGTGAGGATGAACAAAAATTAATTAATTTTTTAGAAAAGAAATGGTTAAGATGGTCAGTTTTGTTATATATATTTTACCACATATTTTTTAAAAAAGGATAGGAAAGCATTACAAAGGAAAAGGGAAGAGCCAAAAAATAATTTTAACTGAAGTAACTGGAAAAACCAAAGGTACCAATAAGAAAAAAACCCCAGTAAAGTCACAAAAAGGGGCTCCACTTGGGAAAAGGACTCTACATTCTTGTTAGGTTTGAAGTGATGCCTTTACTAGTAAAGCCAAAGAACATGTAGAATATCTGAGAGGCAAGACGGAAGCTCACTCGCTGATCTAAGAAAGACAATCAGTGGGAAAGAGAAATTGCAGCTAACATAAAAACAGTAATATATTGAAGAACTTGGCTTATCAGTATTTACTACAATAAAAGAATGGGTGGACAATGTGAATTGTGACTCTACTTCATAGAGACTGGGGGAGGGGCTCTTTTCTGAGGCATCCCCAAATCCTGATTACAGTAAAAAGCAGCCATTAGCACCACCTACTTTATTCATCTTATCCTATATAATAAAGAGGTAATATGCAAATTGACCCTCACGCCCTTGCATCACAAGATGACCGCCCCCATGTCGTCACAAGATGGCCACCCCACATCGTCACAAGATGGCCACCACAAAATGGCCATCCCCATGTTATCACAAGATTGCTGCCCCCACGTTGTCACAAGATGGCCAGCAGGGGAGGGAAGTTGGGGGCGACCAGGCCTGCAGGGGAGGGCAGTTGGGGGTGAGCGGGCCGGCAGGGGAGCAGTTAGGTGTCAATCAGGCCTGCAGGGGAGCAGTTAGGGAGTAATCAGGCTAGCAGGCAGAAGTGGTTAGGAGCAATCAGGCAAGCAGGCAGGCGAGCGTTTGGGAGCCAGCAGTCCCGGATTGTGAGAGGGATATCCGACTGCCAGTTTAGGAACTGGGCCTAAACTGGCAGTTGGACATCCCCCAAGGGGTCCCAGATTGGAAAAGGTGCAGGCTGGGCTGAGGGACGCCCCCCCCCCCCACCACCACCCAGTGCACGAATTTTGTTCACCAGGCCTCTAGTAATATAAATAAGACTGTAACAGCTCCAGTAACACAATGGCACTTCGATAATCCTATAATTCGGAAACCATATAAGGTTAACATGTTCAATTTGTTCTCCATATAGCCCTTAAATGTTAGCAGTGAATTTTGTGTGTGTTTTGCAGAATTACTAATTCTTTTTGTATACTCTTTTCTTTAAAGAATAACATGAATACAGAAAAATATATAAGCTTGGTGAATTTTCACAAAGTGAACACACCCATGAAACTAGTATCCAAAACAAGAAATAGAACATAATTAGCACCCTAGAAGGCCTTTCAGACCCCATTCTAAACACTTTCCCCAACCTTCAATAAGGATAATCAAGCTCCTAAATTCTGACACCACAGATTAGTTTTACCTGTTTGTGAAAGAATCATAATGTATTCACTTTTAGTGTCTGGCTTCTTTTGCTCAGCAATGCATCTGTGAAATTCACACATTATTACATGTAGTGATAGTTTGTCTCTTTCTGATCAGTATTTCTGATGTCCACTGTGTGACTGTACCAGAAACTTATTTACCCATTCTACTGTTGATAGGCATTTGAAAAATTCCAGTTTGGACGATTACAATTAGCCGTGCCATAAACATTTTTGTCCATGTCTTCTGGTGAGTATAAGCACACAATTCAGTTGTGTATAAATCTAGTAGTGGAACTGCTGAGTCATAGACATGCATGTGTTCAACTCTAGTAAATAACAAATGAACTTTTATGGAAGAAATATTTTAAGATCTTTATAGAGAAATTTGAATGATTAGATTTTGAAGAAAGTGCTGGCTTCAAAAACTACTTTCAGGAGGGTAAACATATTGAAGTAGAATAGTTGATCCACATTGCTTCCAAAGAAGGCAATTTACTTTAGGTTATTTTCACCTACAATTTAGCCTATGACAATAACCATTAGTCTTGTCCTTTCTAGAACTGATGATGCTAAAAATTTAGGAAAAAAACTATTGAAGAGCCATTACTATCAATAAAGTAACCACTTTCTCAACCACTTTGTTACAGAATGCAACTGTTACCAGTCAGAATTCTGCAATAGTTAAGCCCATACTCATTTAATCATAGTCCCACCAATTGAAAGGGACTTCAGAACTAGTGTAACCTCCAGGTGGATGCCTTCTATATCAGTGATCATGCTAATAAACATTTATTTAACCCTGGAACAGAAAAAGGACATTAGGCAAAAACTAAGGGAGTCTGAATAGAGACTTTAGTTAATAATAATGTATCAATATTGGTTCATTAAATATAACAAATGTACCATATAATGTGAGATGTTAATAATATAGGAAATAAATGGGAATTCTGTGTATTATCTTTACCATTTTCCTGAAAATCCAAAAGTTTTTAAATAAAATGTATTCTTTCTTTTTGTGTGTGTATAATTTCCTAGATACATTTTATTTTTACTTTTTAAAATCATTACTGTTGAAAATATTACATATGTCCTCTTTTCCCCCCCATTGACCTCTCCCAGCCCACCTCCATTCCCCACCTTACACCTTCACCAACCTATTGTCTGTGTCCATGAGTTATGCATATATGCATATAAGTTCATTGGTTGATCTCCTCCCACCCACCAATCCTCCCCTGCCTTCCCTTGAGGTTTGACAGTTTGTTCAATGCTTCTATGTCACTGGATCTAATTTTGTATCAGTTTATGTTGTTCATTATATTCCACAAATGAGTGAGATTATGTGATATTTATCTTTCTCTGACTGGCCTATTTCACTTAGCATAATGCACTCCAGGTCCATGCTTGCTGTTACAAATGGGAAGAGTTCTTTTCTTTTTTACAGCTGCATAGTATTCCATTGTGCAGATGTGCCAGTTTTTTAATCCACTCATCTGCTGATGGGCATTTAGGCTATTTTTAAATCTTAGCTATTGTAAATAATGCTGCAATGCACATAGGGCTGCATATATTCTTTCTGATTGGTGTTTGTGATTTCTTAGGATATATTCCTAGAAGTGGGATCACTGGGCCAAATGAGAGTTCCATTTTTAATTTTTTGAGGAAATTCCATACTGTTTTCCCCAGTAGCTGTACAAAGTCTGCATTCCCACCAGCAGTGTATGAGGGTTCCCTTTTTTCCACATCCTCGCCAACCCTTGTCATTTGTTGATTTTTTTGATGATAGCCATTCTGACAGGTGTGAGGTGGTACCTCATTATCATTTTGATTTGCATTTCTCAGATGTTTAGCGACTTTGAGCATTTTTTCATGTGCTTTTGGCCCTCTGTATGTCCACTTTGGAGAAGTATCTATTTAGGTCCTTTGCCCATTTTTTAATTCGATTGTTTATCTTGCTCTTGTTAAGTTGTATGAGTTTCCTATAAATTTTGGAGATTAACCCCTTATCAGATGTATCATTGGCAAATAAATTCTCCCATTTAGTGGGCTCTCTTGTTATTTTGTTGATGGTTTCTTTTGCTGTGCAGAAGCTTTTTATTTTGACATAGTCCCATTTGTTTATTTTCTCCTTTGTTTCCATTGTCCTAGGAGATGTATCAGTAAGATGTCTGAGATTTTGCTGCCTATGGTTTCTTCTAAAATTTTTATGGTTTCACGTCTTTTAATCCATTTTGAATTATTTTTGTGTATGGTATAAGTTGATGGTCCATTTGAAACTATCATAATCTACAGATTGTAACAGACCTCTAAACTCCTCTCAGAATGCAATAAAAATGCACTTTAAGAGCTGTTATATGCCTACACAAGCATACATATATACAGACATATACACTCTTTTCATCTACGGAGTTAGATACATAGACATATGGGGGAAGGATTCTGTCTGTGCTGGTTTTGGTTTTGCTCCTAGCAATGACATTATGAACAAGGCTCAGACTTCATTTTTCATTCCAACTTATCTAATCTTTTGAGTATACACTGTAAGTACTTAATGAATCATTAAAAAGCAATACCTTAGTTATCTTTAAACAATAAAGAGCATCCAAGCTTCAAGTAAAGTCAATTCTCCAATAAATCAAATTTTTGTGGTTTAAATCACTGAGTCTTTGCTTTTACTTCAGGGATGAATAAAGGGAAACAAAACAGACTTGCCTTACAGCTAGCAGGGAAAACAAACAGCCCTAATATGTATGAGAGCTAGTGGAAGGACCTCTGGGCAAGAAGGTGGAGATCTAGCCTCTACTTTGAATTCTGTCACTAATCTGCTCAGTGGTCCTTGAACATTTTCCTGAGCACCTTATCACTTCTTGGCTATGCCAGATACCCTAGTTAAATCTTTTATCATTATCTGTTCTCTAAACCTTTAGAGGGTCTAGAAAGAAAAATAATATTCTACCACTGTTTACACCTACTGAGGGATAGGGGCAGGGAGATAATATAATAAAAAGTGGACTGCTGTCATACATAGTTTTCCTCTTCATTAACCTGTATTAGTAATCCCACCACTATATATATTGCAAATTTTACTTCCTACTTAGCATTATGGCACAGGCCTTGGCTTTCCCTTTAGAAGACTATTTGAATTTAACTGTGATTGTAGAAAGTTTATATCTAAATGCAACTTGAAGTTTGGTTCTTCATTAGCATGAGTTGGCAACTTTTTCCTTAAAGAGTCATATATTTCAGGCTTTGTCTCTGTCACAACTCAAGTTTGTTGCTGTAGTGCCAAAAGCAGCCACTGACAGACAATATGTGAACAGATCTATCTGTGTTCCAATAAAACTTTATTTACAAAAACAAAGTAGTCCCAGCTATAGTTTGCCAATCTCTGCTCTATAATATCAGGGGAAGGAACATCAACTGGCAAGACTGATTTTGTAAAACCACATCATGAGTTCACACTGAAAAAAACTGGGGTTTTTTTCAGGAAGCAAATGCTTACGAATCATGATCTTCACATACCTGAGAATGTTCAAGTTTCCCCTGCGTGAACAGGTCACATCACCAATACCTAAGACAGAGCAGGAAAACACTCTCCCTTACATGGTTGTTATGACATAACAGGGGATGGTTAACTTATGTAGCAAAATTTACAAGGTGACCTGCAAAAGTAAAATACCAGGTTTTAGCAACTTTAGCAATAAATACAGAAATCCAAACCTCATTAAGGGCAAGTATCACTTCTATATAGTAAGGTAAACTAATTCAGACAAGTGTCAAGGTCATTGGCTCTCCTGGGAGAACTGTTCTTCTTCTATACAACCCAGTTGGTTTAGACCAGCGGACCCTTGGTCATCCATAATCTGTTAAATTTCCAAGAGGCCAGAGTAACTAACTGAGCTAACACAAGTTCTGATTGATTCTGAGATGGGACAGGGATTGCACATCTGTACATGGTCTAATCAGGCCAAGATCAGATCTGTCAGCCCTTAGGGCCTACCCTACTAAAAATGTTCCATTCTGCAATAGTCACCTCGCTAAATTCAGCACCATGTTGGCTACCAGGTGTTCAGTAGCAGGCTGGAGCAAAGAGCCAACCCACAAGGATCAAGCAAGTGCCTTTTTAAAAACTAATCTTAAAAAATTCCTCTACATGGCTTTGCAAAGTAAGCAAAAACCATGCCAAATAGTAAAAAAGGCACTTACTTGACTCCCACAGGCCAGCTCCACACTCTAGCAGCTAAGATGTCACTGGCATGGTACATGGAGAGTGAGGTAGAAACGATATCTTGCCAACCACTGTAGGAATGGTAGTAAAAGACCTAAAAGAATAGAAAAAAGTAAAGTCAATGTAAAAGGAAAAGGCCCTCCTGAGCCTGGTGACATGGGTACCTCAGCATATAATGCCAAAAAAGAAAAGAAAATGTGAAAAGATATTACTTATGTCAATCTTAGCTGCCAGTTAGTTATTATTACAGTGAACCTTAAGACAAAAGATCACTTTTAAAAGAATTTGAGTTATAACCTAGAATAAATCCAGATTGGTTATGAGAAACTAAAATATACATTTTGTCAGAAAAAATATTGAATCTTTGATAACCACATAGTAAATCCATACAGATGTAAAAATAGAGGATCTAAAGCAACAACTCATAAACCAATACTTCTAAAAATCATTTTAAAGGAAAAAATTTTTTTTTAAAAGGAAATTTTTTTTAAAAAAGGAAATTTTTTTTGCCCCATCTCTATGCATCCAGCATTCAAAACACAAATAGAACTATAATAAACAATGAAGAATAAGAAATGTTTTTTAAAACTTAAGGGTACCCTGGCAATAGAAGATTCGGGCTTTCCAAATTCATTCAGGAACTTTGACTAGTTTCAGAAACAAGTTTGCAAAACTTGTTTGGTGCACTAAGAAAACTCTGAATCATTTGCTTAGCCACACAACTCTCCGGTTTAGGAGTTGTGTTTCAAAAGGCTTGAGCCGGCAAATTGAATAAGAGATCATTCAAAAATAAAAACAATGACAATTTTTTTAAAAGCCTGTGCACAAACCACTACCTCCTCTCCTCATAACTACATTATTTGTGGGTAAAATAATTGTGAAAAAATATATATTTGCGTGATTTGTATGAAAAGCACCAATAGTGAAAAAACAAAAATCATTCTCAATTAGCAATGCCTTCTCTCCTCTTTTTCGCTAATCATTCCTACCAAAAAAGAAATATTTTCTTTTACTTGCAGGTCCATTAAGCATCATTTCCTTCAGAACCACAATGGAAGAAACAGGGAATTAAGCTTAATCATTCTTGAGGCACAATAATTTATCCAATAATTTGAGTTTTCATTCTAATTCAGTTTTAGCCTAAAGACTATTCTTGCATTACTCCAAATGCTTACAGTCGGGTCACATTTTAAGATAGTCTGGTGATTCAAATTGTGCAGGCCTCAATTAACTTAATTAGAATGGGATATTCACTGTTAATAGCAAGCATATCTGGCCAGACTACATCTTGGGTGCCTAACTAACATTTTCTTCTCAATTTCGGCTTGTGTTTGCTCACCTTGGCCACAGTCCCTGGAAAGCATCCCATTTATTAGTGTTTCCCTTGCTGCATCAGCATTTCTGGTTAATGCACTATAGCAAATTGTTTGGAGGGACAACCTGAATGAAGCTCTGTGCATGTATTTTGCAAAATTTTTAATCCATTATCAAAGATGTTAAGAAGAAAACAATCAAAGAAGAAAAAATATTTATCAGAGATTTCCTTTTTAAAACAATGACTACAATGTAAGAATATACACTAGCAAATATATGTATGACTTATTAAAAGAAATATTTCTTTCACACCAACTACCTGACTCAAAAAGAAGTAACTCCCCTCATTCCTAGACCTTGTTTTCCTTTGCTCCATAAATCAAAACACAATTCAAGAAGTCTTTTTACCACTTAAGACACATACCCTTTTACAAAATAAAGAAGTTCCAAATTGCAATTTATTCCAAACACACAGAAAAGAAACAATAAATAAATGTCAACAAGTTTCCATCATAGCTTGTCTGCACTTGAAAAATCTGAGAGTTTTTATACAGTAAACCAAGATTTTGCTGCAGCAGCTTAATCCCTCATGAGCTTGCTGTATACAGCAGATGCTGTTCTGCATTTTACATAAGACATGTTCATCTGTGTAATGAAACATTACTCTTCTCTGCCTTCTCTTGGGAAGTACAAAGGGTTTTCCCAGGAATATGATAAATGAGGACATTCCACACCAAAAAAGGAAACTGGCTGTTTTGAAAGTCAAAACAACATTCTCAGTCTAACTTTAAAAATGACATAATATATTCCTCTTTCCTGCCCCCTCCCAAATATTCAGCTAAAAGGATTTTCAGTCAATAGAATGGTTAAATATGTAAAATAGAGAATGAAACACCACAAAGAAGTTAAAAATAAAAAACGAATGAAATTTAAATATTTTTAAAGTATTAGGCAGAGAACAAATCGCATAAGGATACATACAGTCTAATATCTTCTTAAATAAAATTTAAAACATGCTTACAATACTAAATAAACATAAACACATGGAAATCGTAAATACCAATTTGGAGAGGATATGACTTCTGGGAGAGAAAACAGGAAATAGGAAAGATACTTGGGGCAGCAATTACAGCTGTAGTTTTAATTTCTCAAGATAAAATACGGTATTCTACTCGTTTTTACAGACATGACATAATTTAAAAAGACTTTTCCCTTTGTATGTTTGCCTAAACACAATATAATTTCCTTATGAAGGGACTCTCTCACCACCCATCCCCCCAAAAGAAACCCTCTGGTGATAGAAGGGCCTTTCCAAGTGAGCTTCTTTGACAGCCTGCTGATCAGTTGGTAATCTTCTGTCTTTTCTTTCACTAGTACTGTTACTTTCTGATGCTGGCTGTGATGTGACCTGGAGATTCATAACTCAGGGCTCCAGCTTGTCTCTACTTTTAATCTTACCAAAAACTCATTATAGGCAAGAAATTTATTATAGTTGCCTTTATTTTCCCTCTTTTACTGCTAAAAGCCCTTGCAAGCATTAAAAAGAAAGCCATTAGCTATTTAAAGCTCACCTGACTTTGTGGCACTTGGCCAAACTATGAATTTGATTTCATTTTCACTCAAACACCAATGCAGAATGAGATATTAAAATTAAAGAATGTACTTCCTAGAGTTCAATTCTCCAGTAATAAATGAATATTCCAAAATTCTGCAATATGTTATAATGTAATTCTGTTTTAATATCTCAACTATCCTTGGCCTTTTTTGTTTTGAAGCTTAAATCAGAACTGGAAGTGGAAAAAAAAAAGATTTCATTTTCTGTGGGTTAAAATAAGAACAGAATAAAGAAACAAAACCTAACTATTAATGTGCATACGTGTAATAAGACATCTACACAGAATATATGGATTTCCCTCAAAAATAAAAATAAAAACATACCACCACCTCTTCCTGATTAGAAAACTCATTTATCCTGTCTATTCAGTGCTTCTAGTGCCAGCATTCAAGATCAGGGAAAGAGAAGCAAAAAAAGAGAAAAACTGACAGAGACAGATATAAGCTGGTATTCTTCTGTTTACAAAAGAAATGCACTTACATTAAAATAAAAAACTTTCAATCATCTCCTTAGGTTTTTACTATTTCAACTCCAGTCAATCTATCTTTAAATACTTCTTTAAAGTATTCTGATATCTATACTGTTTTAAAATGAAAAATGAGTTTTTATCACACTTGGCCATTTGCCACAGCCCTGCTTCATGGCAGCTAGCAGAATTCTGGCAGTGCAAGATACAGGATACAGTGGGGGCAGCTGGATATACAAAAGATTAGTTCCAAAATAAACACCTCCAAAAATCTGTCATCTTTGGAAATATATATATGTAAGAAACCCAGATTTGGCAGCATCTCTTTCAAATAGTTCCTTTCTTCCTTCTGCAGTGCCTAGCCCTTCACTTTTCCCTCTTTCCCCTACTCACTCCAAATACTTGCCAGGTAAATGCATTATGTCAATTTCTTAAATTACTTATAACATAATAGCACTATAGTCTTTTTCATTACTATTTTAACTTAGCATTTTACATAGTCCTGCTTGTTTCAGCACAATCAGTGATCTCTTTTAAGATTATTAGCTGCTGCCTGAATCAAAGAAAAGTAATTCCTTCTTCATATTTCTGTGATTCCCATCACTGAGGTATCCAGGCACAAAGAACAAGATGACCTACAGGTGCATTATTCACAGAATGGAAGGAATTAGACAATAGTCTCTAGGACTTTTTAACTCACTGAGTCATTTATCCAACACTGACTATCTATGTTCTTGACACTATTAGGCTCCGTTCACAGTGTTTGGGAGAATAGATGATTAGGAGCACTAATCATTTATTAAGGTTTTCACACTCAGGTTGGCTGGCAACAACTCAGAATTAACAAATTATTAATTAGAACAATCCCATCTTCCCTCAACATTCCAACATTAACTGCTTTTTTCCTTCTCCCGTCTCTACAACTATGGAGTCCCCAACACATCCTCACCTCTCCCCCCACTCAGCAGTTTGGATTGAAAAAAGAAGATGAAAGGGGAAAATGGGACTAACAGCATAATGACCTGTTTAAGAGGAATGCAGGATAAACTGCTCATCAAAATGTGAGAAGTAACAATGTGAACTTCCTGAAAAGTAAATGGAAGGCTATTTTTTTCACTTCAAGCCTTTAACTCTTATAAGAATAAGCAAATACATTATATTTGAGTTTATGATTTTATACAAGCCACCCAATAACATAAGATTACTTATAATCCTATATAATAAAGGCCTAATATGCTAAGTGTCCAGTTGGCCATTCAACCAATCAAAGCATAATAAGCTAATGATATGCTAAGGCCAGTCAACCGCTCACTATGACGTGCACTGACCACTAGGGGGCAGACAGTTGACTGGTCGACCAGTCACTATGACATGCACTGACTACCAGGAGGCAGTCGGCTGATCAACCAGTCACTATGACGTGCACTGACCACCAGGGGGCAGATGCTCCAACTAGTAGGTTAGCTTGCTGCTGGGGTCCGGCTGATCATGACTGAGCAAGACGGGCCAGACACGCCCTGGAGCCCTTCCGTGGTCCCTCCCCGGTTGGCCAACCTCCCATGTCTCTCCCTGACCCCGATTGTGCACAGGTGGGGTCCCTCGGCCTGGCTTGCACCCTCTCACAATCTGGGACCCTCGGGCCTTGCAGCCACTGTGGCTTTGTCCAGATGGATGTCCGGATGGACGTCTGGATGGACATCCAAAAGACGTCTGCCCTAATTAGCATATTACCCTTTTATTAGTATAAATGATATATGATTTAGGATTAAAGAAGCCCTTTAGGCTTATCTAATCAGGCATCCTTACTTATTAAAACCGAAAAGGTTAAGTCACTTGCCCAAGTACAAATAACAAGTTAATGGAATAGAAAAGAAGAGAACCCTGAGCCTAACTCTATTATACCACATGGCTCCTAATCCTCTTCAATTACTTACCTTTATTTTGGTGACCGGAAAGCACAAACACATACCTATTAACACTTCCTTCTCTTCATTTATTTAACCATCTCACAAAACTAAAAGAATTCGGTAATGGTACTGCAATCCTTTGCTCCCATGAGATTTAAAAAGGTTCACCAACTACATTGCAAATACAATCTTTTCTGGTAACATAGATATTGCAATATCTCTTAAAATTTGTCATAATAAATAGATATTTATCTTTGTATTATAATACCTCGAAGACCAAAGAACATGTGCTTTCTAAAAATAAATAACCAGTAAGGTGCCTGGTCAATTAAAATTCTAGAGAATCACTACAAATAACTTGTTCTCAATTACATATTTTTATTTATGTACCTCTCTTGAGAAACTGGCTTAGCAGAAGCAGTATGAAACTCAGATCTACATTTCTAACGTGGAAAGAAAGATTGCTAACCCTGGCCAGCATGGCTCAGTGGTTGAGTGTCAACCTATGAGCAAGAAAGTCACGGTTCGATTCCCAGTCATGGCATATGCCCGGGTTGTGGGCTTGACCCCCAGTGTGGGGTATGTGGGAGGCAGCCGATCAATGATTCTCTCTCATTATTGATGTTTCTATCTCTTTTTCCCTTTCCCTTCCTCTCTGAAGTCAATAAAAATAGTTTTTTTTTAAAAAAGAAAGATTGCTAAAATTTTACTGAGAAAAGATTTCATGCTTATGAATAACTAGGGTTATTTTTTGCCTTTTTTTAAGGTAAAAAAATTAAATACCATCATACATACAAAGTTCAATATCCCCTAAAGCAGTGGTCAGCAAACCGCGGCTCGCAAGCCACATGCGGCTCTTTGGTCCCTTGAGTGTGATCTTCCACAAAATACCACGGCCTGGGCGAGTCTATTTTGAAGAAGTGGCGTTAGAAGAAGTTTAAGTTTAAAAAATTTGGCTCTCAAAAGAAATTCCAATCGTTGTACTGTTGATATTTGGCTCTGTTGACTAATGAGTTTGTCGACCACTACCCTAAAGGGAATCAAATATTACAAAAATGAAAAGATAAGGAGAACAAAGTCAAAGAAAATTACTCAAAAGTACTTTTCTAATTAATGAACATAATGTTAAGAGTTTCTGCTTTGGAAGAGTATAACACAGAACACACTCAACTAAAGTTTGTTGAGTGCTCAGTATGCTATGTGAACTTATTCATATTGCTGTGCAAATCTTCCAGATTCTGATGGCATGGGGCAGGGGAGGGGAGGCAGGAATGTGGGGATGAGGTGGGCATCTAATTTTTTATATAAATTTTAAAATCATTTAAAAATAATTAAGCCAAGTCAACACAGTTTAATATATAAAAGTAGAGGAACATAAAAAACAACCAAACAGTATGTAAAGAGACACACACAGTTTCAGTGCCTAAAGAATAGAGTCAGATAAGCTTTGAATTAAAACAACTTTCTTTTCTACCAAGTATGAGCTGATGGTCCCCATCCAATCACCAAGTTCTACCAATTCTACTTCCTAAGTGTCCCTTCTCTCTATTCCTTTTTCCTCTCTCCCCAATGCTCCTGCCCTACCTCATTCAGGCATCTTTTACCTGTTCCATTAAAATAACCCTTATTGGTCTCTCTGCTTTCTGGTCCCTTCTTCTCCAATCCAGTCTTCATACTGCTGCCAGTGTGATCTACCTAAAAGTACAAACCTGATCATGTGATTGCCCTACTTGAAATTCTTCAGATGCTCACCTATTGACTAGTAGGATTTTTCCAAGCTGTGGCTTTAATTGTAAAATCAACTTAAGTGGGTACCAACCAGTGTTAACAAAACATGACAGAAACTATGTATCACTCATACAAATTTAAAATATTGTTTCATAAAACTTTTCTTATACACACATGCACATGCTGGGTCGTAATATAAACTGTATTTCTACTGTGGGTTGAGTTTTAAAAAACAAAACAAAACACTGACCTACATAATAAAATTTCAACTCCTTCACAAGTCCCTTCACAGTCTAATTCCCTCACAATGGTTAAGACACAGGCTCTAGAGCCAGCCTGCTTGGGTTTATATGCCATTCACTACCTGTATGATCCTGGGCAAGTCATTTACTAGCTGTGATCCTGAGCAAGTCACTTACCAGTTTGAGGTAACTCAGTTTCACTATCTGTAAAACAAGGATAATAGTACCTACTGTTGGATGTCACAAGAATTAAGTGAAATTATCTATGTAAAATGCTTGGCAAATGGTGTATATGATAAATATTAATTATTATTGATATAACTATTACTGTCCAGCCTAATCCCTAGCTATTTAAGATATTTATTTGCTAGAGGCCGGTGCACGGGATTCGTGCACTGGTGGGGGGCATGGCCTACAGGGATCCCCGCTGTGGGAGTGTCGCTCATCCCGGTCAGCTGAGCAGCGCTCCCACTGTGGGAGTGCACTGACCACCTGGGAGCAACTCCTGCATTGAGCATCTGCCTCCAGGTGGTCAGTGCACTTCATAGTGACTGCTCAATCGGTCGTTCTGGTTATTCACTGTTCAGTTGCTGGGCTTTTATTATATAGGATTTTTTAAAATTGATTTCAGGGAGAGGAAGAGAGAGGGGGAGAGAGATGAAAACATCAATGATGAGAGAGAAACATTGATCAGCTGCCAGCTGCATGCCCCACACTGGGGATTGAGCCTGCAACCCAGGCATATGGCCTGACCAGGAATTGAACCAGTGACCTCCTGGTTCACGGGTCAATTCTCAACCACTGAGCCACACCAGCCAGGCTCTAGCTATTCTTGCCCAGAGTCCAGTTGTAATAAACTATTGGCTGTTTTTCAAAAATATCTTACTTCCTCATACTTCATGTCAGATCTTGGTACTGCCTGGAATGTGGCCAACATTATATTTCCTCATGGTTCAGCTTAAGCGAGGCCTCCCCTGTGAAATATTCTCCAACTCTTGCAGGCAGGTCTAAGTGCTCCCACTAAACCACCATAAAGGGGGAAAAGGCACAAAGCCAGTTACAGTCTTTTTTTGTCGATATCTACTGGCCAACCACTTCAGAGGCAGTTCTCTTTCCCAGCACAGCATCTCACAGAGTAGGAGTTTCAACAGATATTTTCTAAATGACTCCAAGTTCTTAACCTTTCTAGGTCCTGATTTTCTCCTCTGTACAATGGGGGTAGTGCTTTGCCTGTTTAAAAGTGTCTGGCATCGAAGCAATGCTCAATAAATGGGAGTTTTTAGAATCCTAAACTAAATTACAAAGATACCTAAAAAGCACCTGAGACTCATCAGCTAATCCCTGGAGGGGAAGGTGGAGAAACAGATTTAAGAAAAGTAGTTAGTGGGAAGGATGGTGAGATCTCTTGAAAGAAGACTGCAGTAGATTTTCAGAAAGAAACATGGCTGAAGGAGAAGATGCAAGGGAAGGAGCACTCACCCTGACACCAGAGTCGTACGGCTTTAATTCTAGCCAGACTGAGACTTAAATCTCAGTTCCAAAATATGTGTCTTGTCCATCTTTACATCCCTAGCACTAAAAGTTCATGGCACTTAAGAAGAAGTGAACTAACTCATCCTCAATTTCCTCATCTATAAAACTGGGATAATAATACCTCTCAAAGGGTTATGGTAAGTATTAAACGAGGTAACACAATGCCCTCAGACTTTCATTGCTTTCTTCTATATCTACTCCTCTGACTATATAGGTCATACAGTTCAAACTAACCTATTTGCTTTCCTGTTCTTTGACCAATTATCAGTCACATTAACTTTGTCTAAACTAAAGCTTAAAGCAAACAGTAATACTCTCAAACATCCTGTAACATGACTTACTATCAATAAATAAGAAGTCTAATGTAGACCTGTCTTAGAAGGCAAAGGTGAAGTTTAAAGGCTCATGTAACTTATAAGCAATACAGTTTAAGACTGAATGTTGGAGACTGGCCTCTGGACAGCCTCATACACCTAATGCGCTCCTCAGCAATTTTCTGGTGATTATTACAAGTGATCCCCAAACAATAAAGTGGTCAATAAATAGTAAGAAAAAGTATGAAAACAAAGAATAAAATGTAAACACTACTCTTCTGGATTAATAAACATTAATGCCCTTAAAGAACCTTTGGAAAGGCTCTTATTTTTAAGAGAGGTATCAAAATGCAATGTCATATTATCCAATTATTCCAGAACTGCATTAGAAAAAATTCAATTTTGGCATACTATTAGACCCACTTGGTGATGTAATTTACCAAGTTATATTTTTATCACTAGAAAAAATTCAAGTCTGAATACAATTTATGGGTCAATAACTCACTAAGCTTATTTAAATTACTTTGCTTGAAGTCAACTTTAATTTTTACACAGGTTACCTCACTGTAAGTACTTAACAAAGTGCAGTGAAACAAATTAAATGCATTGTTTCTATTTTGTGTTCAATCTACAGAGGACAGGTTTTTAACAGATGTCATCAAGCTTGATCTAAATCAGGGAGTAAGTCAAGACTGAGTTTTAGTTTAGTTACTTAGTGGAAGAATTTAACCCCAATTCACTTTTAAAAACCAGTTTCATCTTAATCTTTTAAAAAATGTAATTCACAATTATGAAATTGAGTTAAATAGGAAAAGAACTGAATGGGAAAACCTGGAGACATATGAGACATTTTCAGCTTCATAGTAACTTGCTGGGCTACTAAGGGAAAAGCCATTTCACCACTCTTACACTCTTCTTTCCTTAATCAGGTCCTTCTGAGCTCTAAATATCCTCCATCTTAGTTTTCCTAATAATCTGTTATTCCAGTAATTCTAATATATACATGAGCCATGGTATGGTATTCATTAGTCAAGTAAAAAAGGGGATTCCCTTATATTGAGTGGCTATTTCAAGATCTCAAAAGATAATCTTGCCCTTAATCACAGGAAAACAAATAGTAATTTTTAAGAAAACCCACAGGGCTGCAAAGTTACAATATAAAAAGAAATAAAAGCACCATCTCAGCAGTTATTCAGATAATGGTATCAATAAAGTGCTATTGCAAAGGACCATGACCACTCCTTGATTTCATCTTCACACATGAGGCAGCCCCAAAATCAAAATGATTCACATTCAATTTGTTGCTGCTTTTGACATACACCTTTTTTGATGCTGCATTTTCTATTTAGATTTCATTTTGAAGTAGAGTTCTTGAGAAAGAAAGGTCAAATAATCAAAATTTGTTGAACAGATCCAAATTTTCTTATTCAAATATTTTATGGAGTTCAAAATAAGTGAAATTTTGAGATAAGTAAAAAGATGCTTGCTTTCTAAAATACAAGTCTGCTCTAAAGATATTTATCTAGAACCCTAAAATTTTAATATTAGAGATTAAAACAGCAAAAATATAGAATCTGATTCAAACACATACAATCAAAGCTCAGTTCTCGAACATCTGCCATCTTGAACAATTGGTTCTCAACCAATGTTCATGGAAAAAATGTCTCGGCTGTAGAACAAAACTTAGGTTCACACCCCACCCAACAACCCTTTCATACTGATTCCTGTATTATCAGTCATGCATCTCTCAGACAACAAACAAAGGAGAGAATGTGCAAGTACAACTCAGTTTATTGCTAAACCTTGCATAGTTAACATATCAGGAAATTGTTCTGTGAATATTTTTGTGTGTTTTTTTTTTACTTTTATTGCTGCTTATTATTAAATATGTACAGGAAGTCACCATGGGTCCTAAAAAGGTTAGTGATAGCAGCAAAGTGAAAAGGAAAGTTGTGAGAATAGCAATAGAGCTTAAAAAAGAAATAATTGCAAAGTCTGATAGAGGAGTTTGTCATGTCTAATCTGGCTACCAAGTATGGCATGGTGAAATCAACAATTAGCGTAATTTTAATACATAAAGAGGCCATCAAAAGTGTGATGTTGCTAAGGGTATGAAAGTGCTCACTAAACAAGGGTCACAGGCAATTACAGAGGTAGGAAAATTGTTTTTGATTTGGATAAACAAAAAGCAGGCAGCCAGTGACAGCATTTCAGAGGCAATGATATGTGAAAAAGCAAAGATGCTGCATACTGACCTCCTGAAAGACACCCCTGGCATGAGTGCTGAAAGTGATTTGTTTAAGGATAATAGGGATGATTCAATAAATTTAAGAAAAGAAGTGCCATTCATAATATAGAGAGGCATGGGGTGGCTGCCAGTTCTAACAAAGTAGCTACTGATAATTTTGCGACAGAATTTCAAGAATACGTAGAGGCCAAGGGATTTGTTCCCCAACAAGTGTTCACTTCTCATGAGACAGCCCTCCTGTGGAAGAAAATGCCAAAGATAACCTATATCACACAGGAGGAGAAGTCATTGCTGGGACACAAACGAGTGAAGGACCAGCTGACATTAGGTTGTGAGGGAATGAGAGCCGGGACTCTTAAATTTAAGCCTCTAATTGTCTATCATTCTGAATTTAAGAAAAATAATGTCTTGTGTTTTCAAGAAAAATAATGTCATGAAAAACAAGTTGAATGTGATGTGGAGAGCTAATAGCAAAGCTTGGGTAACCAGGCAATTTTTTGAGTGGGTTCATGAAGTGTTTGCCCCAAGTGTGAAGAAATACCTCTAAGAAAAACAACGGCCCCTCAGGGCACTTGAAATGGACAATACTCCTGCCCACCTTCCAGGCTTGGAGGCCACGTTGGTGGAGGAGTATAGCGTCTTCACTGTTAGGTTCTTGCCACCTAACACAACTCCTCTCATCCAGCCCATGGACCAGCAGGTCATTTCTAATTTTAAGAAACTCTACACAAAGACACTGTTTCAGAGGTGTTTTGAGGTGACCTCTGAAACTAATGTAATCCTCAGGGAGTTCTGGGAGGAACATTTTAACATCCCACTTGCTTGAGGCTAATAGATAAAGCATGGGCGGAGTGTCTTCCAGGACCATGCAATCAGCCTGGAAGAAATAGTGGCCTGAGTCTACTGCTGAAAGAGGCTTTGAGGTCTTTGAGGATAAGCCGGTGTCTATTGTAGAGGACACTGTGTCTCTGGGCAAGTCCATGGGCTTGAAGATGGGTGATGATGATGGGGAGGATTTGGTGGAGGACCACAACACTGAGCTGACCACCAAGGAACTCCAAGACCTTCAGAGCAACAGACAGTAGCTGAGGAGGAGAAGGAAGGTATTCCTACTTCACTAATCCAGGAAATGCTTGGGCAATGGGGAGAAATGCAAAGTTTTATTGAAATAACTGTATCACCCTGACAAAGAAGGAGCAAACTGTGCAATACACTTGTTCAATGACAATGCAGTGTTTCACTTCAGGTAAGTGTTAAAATACAGGCAAAAACAAACATCATTGGATAGGTTTTTAGTGAGAAAGAGGCCCAGTGAGCCTGAAGCAAGTTCTAGTGGAGCAAAGAGACAAAAGATGAGAAAGAACCCCAGGTGAATAGCTACCTGATGTTTTCATGGAAGGGACTCTCCTCCCAAACAATAACATTCCTCCATCTCTCCTGTCTATATTCAGTATACAGCTCTCAACATTAAATGTAAGTTCTAGTGTGTATGTAAATTTTCATTTTTTACTGTACATTTCATTTTCTTTTTGTTAAATTTTCACTTATATTTCATGTTCTTTTGTTTTTAAATGTTTATTTATAGATTAAATAGTACTTTTAATATGTACTCTATATAAGAAAGGTTTAAACAAATCATTTGGGGATCTGGATCAGATTAATTCAATTTACATTATTTCTAATAGGAATAAATGATTTGGTTTTTGAACAAATTGTTTCTCGAACAGGCTTTCAGAATTAATTAAGTTCAAGAACCAAGGTTCCACTGTATTTCTAATAATCTGGCTAGTTATTATACTTTTACTGGCTTTAGACAGAAAGCTAGTACCACTATAGAACTAATCCAATATTACACACCCTCTCCATCAATCCATCATAAAGAATGCAATATATAAAAAGACAACTCTGGCAATAACAATTACCCAAATGTGACAGCCTAAGCAATAGGCCATTAAACAAGGCAAAAGAGGGAAGGGTTATGCCTTATCAGTAGCAAGCAGACAAAAGGGTACATATTCAATTAATGCTTGTCTGAGTGTCACCTATATACCCAGCACTGTGGAGTTGAGAGACATAAGGGTAATAAGATACACAGTCCTTGCCTTAGCTTCCCAGTAAGATAAGGTACCACAAATGAAACATTTAGAGAACAAGACAAGTGTCAATCTATGTCCTGAAAATAATATATTCTATCGGAATTCAGAGAGGACACAATAAAACAATAGTAAGGAATTAAGAGCCAGGAACCACACAAATCAAGAATAGGACTAGGACTTGAATCTACCTCCATTTAAAAGAATTTTAATGGCAGGTGTAATTAACCACAAATGTAAACTATCAAGTCACTTCCCTTAGCTCCCATTGTCTCCTTATGTGCAAAGTGAGGATGTGAGATTCAAAGAGGAGTCGGAGGTCACGGCCTCTAACCTGGGTTGGAGGGGTGATAAAAACTGAAATTCAGCTATAAGAACTGCATAAACATTTAGCATGGATATATGGGATACTGCCTTAAGTGTAGTAGAGTATTTATGCAAGGGTGCATCTGGGAAACTAAGACTGGGCCAGACATGAGGAACCCAGTTAAAGAACTGGGATTTGCCTCTGTGTCAGGCAATGTAACCTCGGTTAAAACTTTCAGTTTAAACTGAAATGATATCTCTGCCAAAGAAATACAGTGTGTAAAATACAGAGGGGCAGCCACAAACTGTAACAGTACAGTGACAGACTTAAGAAAACGAGATTTAGTAATTCAGCATAGCCGTTAACCGCTAGGAAATGCCAACAGTCAGACTGTCATAATCAGAGATGAAACAGTTCGATTTAGCAAAGGAATTACACAGCTCACAATGAAAGGCAGTCCCCCTTTAAAGAACCATCCTTGAAAATAGCAGCCACCTTCACTAACCACACAGAAAGGCATGCAACAAACATTTTACATCAATCTTAGTTACAGTCACAAGCTGGGGAGCTCCAGGGAAGGAAAAATTACTAGATGGTGCTAAAAAATATTGAATAAGCCCCTGTGCTTTTATTCCTATTTATCCAGTTTAATAATGTTTTAGTGGGGGTGAGGAGGAGTTATGTTTTATAACTTCACAACTACATTTACCAATTAGCTGAACTGTGTTGCTTAGAACTCATTCTCAAAATTGGAGATAAATGGATTTCAAAAAACATGCCTCTCCAGCAAAAAATTAACCAGAACTGTAATGCCCCTCTCGCTCTAATGTGCCATACCTACTACAGCAGAACATTAAGTGGCACAAGCTGGATTTGTGATCTAGTTCAATGCAGAGTGCCATCTGCTGCACATACACAGGATGTCTCCTATGCAAGATTCAACCTTAGTGTCTCTCAGGGACTTTTACAGACCAAGTTGTTTCCATATTTGCCTAATACATGTGCCTCAAACCAATACCTCCTTATAGAAGAATTCCCATTCATGGGGTTCTGAGATACTAATACTTTCCTAACAAAAAGTGTGAGGGAGGAAAGAGATGTGAAGGAGCAATTGCACTTCATAATAACAAGAACACAATAAGGGAGTCAAAATATTGGGGGTGGGTGGAAGTCCTAAAACTATTCATATTAGCTGTGTAATTCTGATCAAGTCTCTCCCATTCTTGGACCTCAATTTCAGACATAAAATATCAAGACTTAAACAAATCTCTAAGAGATACCTTTCAAATTGAGTCTTGTAAGAAATCATAGAATAACAAATGGAGGCAGCTGTATACATAATGGCTTCAGAGCAATCACACAAAAAATACACACACACAAAACCTCTTTACATATTTTAAATAATCAGTTGTAAAATTTTGAAAAAAAATTCATTTACAAGTCACCATTCCCATAACACTTCTGCCTTTCAGAAATAACACTTCACTTTCATTGTTCTCTCCATTACAAATTCAGCACATTACTTTTTCCTACCCCGGAATAGCACAGAACACTTCCATGAAGTACCCACACAAGAAAGACACAGTCTTACAGATTCTCATAGTGGTAAATATACAAGGCACAAATTTAAAAATTCTCCATGAATACCACACCCAAATAGTCTTAAAAACAAACTGTGCAAAGTCAGAAGATGTGTTATCAAAATATAGAGATAAAGACAACTTGGGAAGTCTTTAAGTTGTTTGAGAGGGAAATACAATCAGATTGTTGGGTGCCCGTGTGTTTTATGAGAACAGAACACATAACCGGAGGCTATAAAACATGCAAATCGCAATTGAACTGTGAAGAAGCTAGGCTCTCACCCAAAAGCTTCAGCAAAGCAACATGTCAGCATGGCAAATGTGAAGAAGTACAATTTTCTCACAAGAGTAAGAATAGGGTCCATACCTATGACTAATAATGACAATACCATCTTGCACTTACAAAGCTCTTTCAGACACTTAATTTTCTGTTGCCATGGGTCTTGGGATATCCTCTCTGAGAACCCCCAGTCCAGTTTCCTCTCAACAGCCATGTAATCAGCACAGGAGAGGTGGATGTATTTGTGGAGGGCTGAAGGGACCAGTTTCTTCTATCCGGCTGGGCTGTCTGCAGTGATTCTCTCATGAACACACTGCAGGACTCAGCCCCAGGACATGAAACCTACACTCTTTCTCTCTGAGTTGGCCAGAGACCAACACATATGGGTCTAGGAAGTGCAAGGGAAGAGAACCTGCAGACTTGTTAGGTCTAGAACTCCATGGCAAGTGGATCTCTTGCAATTGAAAAAAACCACACACACACACACACACACACACACACACACAACTGTTCAGACATAAACTCCCCGATCCTTGCCAGCCAATGAAAACCAGCAATAACTGACTAAGACAACCACCAAATCCGACTCTGAATAACTTGTCATATTCGCTTCCCTCTGCCTGCTGCCCACCCTCCTCCTTCAGGCACGCGGAGCAAGTTTATACACCGGCCCTCCGAAAGGACCACAGGGGACCTTGAAGGACTGGGGATGGAGCCTGCCTCCTGAAGCAATGCAGCATCCCTCGCAAGGGCGCCGTTGCCCGTGCCCACGCACGCAGGAAGTCGCCGAAAGGGATAAAGTTTGATCTTCCTTCTTGCCCATCCCCGAAGGGCCGAGAGAGGCCCAGGGAGCGGCCCCGCGGGTCCTGGGTGCTCTCCGGGGACAGTTCCCAGAAGCAGGCACTGCCCCTCTCCTGACACACACACAGGCAGCCGCGGCAACTCAGGACGCCCAAACCCGCCCGTGGAGGGGGCCAGGGGACAACTTGCACAGGGCTCATGCGGGAGCAGCGGGGCAGAGCTGTGGAGAAAGCAGGAGGGAGGGACCGAGGCCGGGGGCGGGTCAGCAAGAGGTTCAAGTCCCTGCCTTCCCCGCCCTGGTGTCCCCGGTCCTGCGGGAACATCCCCGCCGTCGCCCCTCCTCCTCGTCCTCTCGGCTTCCTCCGCTCGCCCTCCCTTCCTGGTCGCCGCCGCAGGCGCCTGAAGGGCACAGCGGCCCCTCGGTGCCCGGCAACCCCGGGAGCGGCCGCGAGTTGAGGTAACTCACCCGCTGCCCGGGCGGCCTGCCTACCGGCAGCTCCCACACACCAGCGCCGCCCCGCCCTCCCCGGAGCCGCCGGGCGCGCTCACTCACCGTCCGGTGGTGCTGCTGCTGCCGGTGGCGGCTGACGCCCAGCCCGGGAAAGCAGCCGGCTGTCAGCGCTCCGCAGCCGCCGGCGCCGCCTCGGGAGGAGAGGAACAGCAGGAGCGATCTACCTGCGGCGGCCGCCATCTCTCAACTGGAAACGGCGCCGACCCAGGCAGCGCAGCGGACGGCCGGGGCGGAGCTAAGGCCCGCCATTCACCGGAGCCGGACCAACCGCAGCCCTTGACTGAGTTGATGAGGCGGGGCTTCCTGCAAGGTCCAATCGACAGGCGGGAGAACCACACTTGAGGCTGCCTGTCACTTCCAGAGTTACCTATTGTGGGACATAGTCAATTACGGGCAAATTCTAGGGAACTGGTAATTGTCACTCGAGCCCCTCAGAATAGCAGCAATAGAGATGGCATATTCGATTTGGCTAATCTACACCAAGGATAGAGCTCTGATAAGGGTAATTGGGAAAATAGACATTTGTGCAAAGCTTTGTACTCTGTGAGTGTTCTAAGTCGCCAAAATAAGGCACCAAATTAATAGTAATTGACTAGGCATGTTTGGAACTCTCAACAACATGCCCAGAATTATTATTCATAACTGATGGCATTTGGATATGCTGAAATTAACCCTACATCATAGGGTGATCTAATAACTGTGATAAGTAACATAGTATAGGAGAGGTAGAATGATTATGATATCAAAGTCCCAGAATGAGTACATGCCATTGGAATGAATTAACCGACCTGTATATATTTTAAATACTCAAGTCATTTTTTAGCACCTTTATATTGATATTCTTACACTCTTCAGAAGCACTACTCTCTATTTTCTTACCATCTTTGACCTTTTGTGCACTTGCCAGTATTAAACTATAGAAACAGAACATGTTAATTAATAAAATCATATAAAGATTATTTTAATGAATTTTCAAAATTTAGCTAAACTAGGCATTAGAAAATGCTTTGGAATAATATTGATCACTTTCTCTTGAAAAATACTTCTTTCCACAAGAAACAAGGTCATCCTGAGAGCTCATTAAAGATGTAAAAAATAAGATTTGGGGTTCCTGAATCTCCTTAGAAGAGAATTTTTCCTTACTGTCTGTTTTTATTATGAGCTGGTTAATTCTCACACCTCCTTTTAAAATATGGAACAGGAAAACAGTTTGGTAAGCAAATAAAAGTATTATTCTTAATTTTGGAAAGCACTTTTGAAGGGTAGCCTTATGAGATAAAGAAACAACAAAAACACACAAACACAATTTTATTATATCACTTGTTCTAATAATACTCTTTAAAGCCTGACTGAAATGGTACTTTTTTTGAGCAACAGTTGATATATATTGGTTAGCTTAATCTTTCCACCCCACTTCAGGACAGGACCTTAAAATGATTGGCTTGTTAGGATGAGACTATCAAGCCACTCACCCAAAAGGCATTTATTGCCCAACAGTGAAACCTGAGACCTTAAGAATGAGATGAGGCCCCCATTTAACAGCTGCACACACTAACCCCCTTAGTTGGAAATCTTTGACCTTCCTGAAACAACTTCACTTACAGTTGTTTTCCACCCATCTATATTTATCTCATCTGTATTTTAGGTATTATCCATGCTGTGCCAGTGCCATTTCCTCTTCTCTCTTCCCTTCATACCTTCTTACTAAGATTATCATGGCTTTTAGTTTTGTTTCTATTGCCTGTGCCTTCCTCAAATATGTCTATGAATCAGGATTGTGCCCTCCATCTCTATCTTACACTTTGAGAAGTTCTATTGGTATTGCTGTTTTCTCTGTTTTTCCAAGTATAAAAATTAGACGTGCGTCTTGCAGTACTGAGATTTAGTTTTGCACATTTGCACAATAACCACAGTAAATAGAGGTGTGATTTTTAGGTGCAAAAACCTGAAACTGGAGGGATTACCAAAATCTTCTTCTTATCTATTTACCAAAATGTGCCATCTTTTATCTACAAAGATGAAACCACTGATGCACCACAGGTAAACTGTGTAATTTGAGGATCCATTGACTAAACTGAGTTATAATAATCCAGGGCTAGAAATTAATCTAAACAAATGTCAATTGTCTCTTCATAAAGAAGATATTTCCATATATGCAAAGGACATATCTCACATTGGCTGGTTGACCAGGCCCCAGAAGGAGAAAGTGTAGGTAGGTAGCGCAACAGAAAGTCATCCTCATACCTTTAAAAAAAAAAAAAAAAAATATATATATATATATATATATATATATATATATATAAATATATATAAAAAATATATATATATTTATTTATGAAGGGAAAAGGAATTAATATTTATCAACTACCTGCTATGTCAGACACTGTGCTGATCCTCTAGAGATATAAAATTTATAAGGGATGATAAAGCAACCAGAAAAAAAAAACTTAAAAATATCAGAACTTTTTAAACAAAATGTTGAAGAAAACTTAAATATCTTCCAATAGGGAATTGGTTAAATTAGAGAATAACCCTGTAACCGAATATATGCAATAATTTTTAAATGAATTGTCAAATATTGTAATAACTATGTATGGTGTCAGATGGGTACTAGACATATTGGCTTGATCACTTAAGTTATATAATGTCTAATCACTATGTTATACACCTGAAACTAAGATCATATTGTATGTAAACTGCAATTGAAAAATAAAAAAGAATTATCCCATCTCCACTTTTTTTCTTTATTGATTAAGGTGTTACATATGTGTCCTTATCCCCCCATTGCCTGCCCACTCCCCTGCTCATGCCCTCACCCCCCTGGTGTCTATGTCCATTGATTAGGCTTATATGCATGCATACAAGTCCTTCTGTTGATCTCTCCCCCTTACCCCCACCCTCCCCTACCTTCTCTCTGAGGTTTGACGATCTGATCGATGCTTCTCGGTCTCTGGATCTGTTTTTGTTCAGCATTTTATGTTGTTCATTATATTTCACAAATAAGTGAGATTATGTGATATTTATCTTTCTCTGACTGACTTATTTCACTTAGCATAATGCTCTCCAGGTCCATCCATGCTGTTGCAAATGGTAGGAGTTCCTTCCTTTTTATAGCAGCATAGTATTCCATTGTGTACGTGTACCACAGTATTCTAATCCACTTATCTGCTGATGGGCACTTAGGCTGTTTCCAAATCGTAGCTATTGTAAATTGTGCTGCTATGAACATATGGGAGCATATATCCTTCTGATTGGTGTTTCTAGTTTCTTGGGATATATTCCTAGAAGTGGGATTACTGGGTCAAATGGGAGTTCCATTTTCAGTTTTTTGAGGAAACTCCATACTGTTCTCCACAGTGGCTGCACCAGTCTGCATTCGTACCAGCAGTGCAAGAGGGTTCCTTTTTCTCCTCATCCTCCCCAGCACTTGTCATTTGTTGCTTTGTTGATGACAGTCATTCTGACAGGTGTGAGATGGTACCTCTTTGTTGTTTTGATTTGCATCTCTCAGATGATTAGTGACTTTGAGCATGTTTTCATATGTCTCTTGGCCTTCCTTATGTTCTCTTTCAAAAAGTATCTATTTAGGTCCGTTGCCCATTTTTCAAAAAAATTTTTATTGATTTTTTACAGAGAGGAAGGGAGAGGGATAGAAAGTTAGAAACATCGATGAGAGAGAAACATCCATCAGCTGCCTCCTGCACACTCCCCACTGGGTATGTGCCCGCAACCAAGGTACATGTCCTTGACCGGAATTGAACCTGGGACCCTTGAGTCCTCAGGCCGATGCTCTATCCACTGAGCCAAACCAGTTAAGGCCCGTTGCCCATTTTTTGATTGGGTTGTTTATCTTCCTTTTGTTAAGTTGTATGAATTCCCTATAAATGTTGGAGTTTAAACCCTTATCGGTGATAACGCAAATATGTTCTCCCATGCAGTGGGCTTGTTGTTTTGTTGATGGTTTCTTTTGCTGTGCAGAAGCTTTTTATTTTGATGTAGTCCCATTTGTTTATTTTCTCTTTCGTTTCCATTGCCCTAGGAGCTGATATTGCTTTGGCATATGTCTGAGATTTTGCTGCCTGTGGATTCCTCTAAATTTTTATGGTTTCCCTTTTAAGCCCTTTAGCCATTTTGAGTTTATTTTTGTGTGTGGTGTAAATTGGTGGTCTAGTTTCAATTTTTTGCATGTATCTGTCCAATTTTTCCAATGCCATTTATTGAAGAGACTATCTTGACTCCATTGTATGCTCTTGCCTCCTTTGTCAAATATTAATTGAGCATAGTGTTTTGGGTCAATTTCTGGATTCTCCCATCTCTACTTTTTAAGAAAGTAATAATACTTTTAAAAGTTTTATATATACATATATAATTTAGATGGATAGATAGTGATTTCTGGAAGAATAAATAAGAAAACACATTAACTGGTGAATTTTAAGGGACAGCTACCTTTTTTAATGGTTTAACTTTTCCCCACCTGCATGCTATTTTTATAATTGTAAAAACATAGTCACTGAATCTACATGGCTAGAGACTTGTTTTCTGTGCCAATCCTTAAAACAGGTTGATCTTTTTTTCAGCTACAACTAATCAGAACAGATTTCCTGGAGCATGAAAACCTAACTAGGTTCCCTACTAAAATACACATTGAAGTCAGCTCCCAATTATGACTCAACTCAGTGGAGTATTTGCCTAAGCATTCCAGAATAACCAGGGTAGGTGATGTACACAGTTCATTGACATGAGCAAGAACACATGAAAGGGGTCTGCTTAAAGGTTATGGTTCACTGATAATGTGACTTATTATCCAAGTCAGATCAGCAATTCTTAAAGATCAGGAAAAAGTATACGAAGAAGCAAAGCAAGAGTAAGGGTTTAGCCTTCAAATATTTATCATAAACTGCAGACTATATCTGTTTTCTAGCTACTTGCCTTCACTATTTTTCCAGATGTCATTATTCCTATTTCTCTACAACCACTCATCTGTAATTATCTCCCCAACATTACCACTTACATTCCCATGACTTCCTAGTGTCTGTGATCTTTTATGTCATCTTCCTGTCAGCTTCTGTGGATCATGAATATTTCTAGTAAATGTAGCTGAAAAGGGTTCAACTATTCTTAAGCATATCTTTTCCTATATATACCTATTTCTAGTCTCACTTCATTAAACCTGCACACACACACACACGTTTTTTCTTCCTCATTTTGTTTCTCTCCTGGATCCTTTACATACTTTACACACATAATTTACCAGATATATTTATACACTCCCTCTTAACATTTTTATGTGACAAGAGTCTCATGCCCTGGCCTCCAAAGGATGACCAACTCTATATTCATTTTATACCTCAGTGACCCTGCAACCGAACATTCTTTTAGGTCAGGAACATCCAGTCTGCACGTTTGTTCTGTCTAGAACACAACACCAGTAAAACATTGAGTTGAGAAGGGCAGGGCTTGTTCAAATAGGACTGTCCTTGTCCCTGTTCCTCAGGATCGGAAAGGTTGGCAGCCAACTTGAATGCTATCCTTTTTGTGTTGGGTCTGCTTGTGGCCTCCTATGGCCGTTGCTGTTTACTAGACCTTTGGAGTCAGGAAGTCTTTTGTTCTTATCCACAGTGATTCAAAGGGGCAGGACACTAATTTTGCACTCAAATAAACCACACCTCCTAAGTGCATAGAAATTCAGCACACACTCTTATGGAACCCAACACCATCCATTCCAGAGTATTCAAAAGTGCCCCAAAATCATAACAACCTTCTCTGACAAGGCTGAATTATAACAAAATGTTAAATCAGTGGATTGCTCCCCTCTCTCAGCACTCTCCAGATATTTATTACCCATACCCTGAACATGCCCTGACCTTCCTACCTCCAACTCTTTGCTCTTACTGTTCCTATAAGCATTTGTCTACTCTTCTGAAGACCAGCTTGGCCTTCTCTGAGAGTGAATGTCCAGGTAAAATTAAACTCTCATAATTTGTTGTTTGACTTTTTTTTTAGTTAGCCATATACTAGTATGTGGCTCATCCAAAACATCCATGTGAGAGTAAGACATCAACCGGGGATTGAACCCAAAATCTGGGCATGTGCCCTGACCCAGAATCAAACTCACCACCACCTTTTGGTGTACAGGACGACGATCCAACCAACTGAGCCACACCAGCCAGGGCTGCTGTTTGACTTCCTATCATAGTACTTTGGTACTTGATGTGAGCAGATCTTACAATGAGGTCAGCCACACCCCTTTATTATCAGACCTGCTTGAGTAGATTAATCTGGCTGGCTGGGTCACTGTCCCCTTCTTCTTTTACCTTTTATGTATATTTCCTATCAAAATTATTTATGTTACTATCCTTCTCCTACAGAGCTCCTCCAGGTTAGAGTTGCCGATCTGGCAAATTAATTTAAGCTAAATTTGGATGATGACAAGTACATCTTGGATTGTCTCTTTTATACAACATTGCTTAAATTTCAGCTCCTTTGAAACTGAACTCAATTAGTGTCTAACGCTATATTTGTTCCCATTTTGTTATGATGTATATAATCATCAGTATTTACTTATACAGAAACAGATAAAGAATGGGCAATGGGTTGCACTTGGTGAAACGCAGAGGGTGAAAGAAACTGGGTGTGTGACTGGTCATTGCCAGTTAACAACAGGTGCAAATGCTTCTCTTTAAATTTAGCCATCGCACTTGGCATGTTTTCTCTCAGCCCTCACTTATAGCAACACTGCTGATTTGGAAAGGATCAAGGAAAGGATGACAGAAAGGGTCACATTTATTAAAAAGCAGAGGGAAAGAGAGTTTTGTTCTCTTAAATAAAAACTAGCCTAAAGAATAAAAAGCAGCATGAGTCTTGAAAAATGTAGACAGCTTATAAGAGTGAAAAAAAGGAAGAAAATTATTCAGAGGTAATAATCATTAACAAATCATTCTTTTTAAATGAATTTTTTGGGATGACATTGGTTAATAAAATTATATAGGTTTCAGGTGTACAAGTCTATAATATCTCATCCGTATATTGTATTGTGTGTTCAGAACTCCAAACAAATCTTTCTTAATTAGGCCCTTTAAAAGCCATTGCAGTTGCCAAAACTTAGGAACAAAATTATCTAAAATTTGGGTGGAGACTCAGAAAATAATTACTATTAATTATCCTAGGGGATAAGGCCCAGCCTGCGTGGCTCAGTGGTTGAGTGTTGACCTGAACCGGGAGGTCACAGTTCGATTCCAGTCAGGGCACATGCCCGGGTTGTGGGCTCAGTCCCCAGTAGGGGCATGCAGGAGGCAGCCAGTCAATGGTTCTCTTTCATCATTGTTTCTATCTCTCTCCCCCTCTCCTTTCCTCTCTGAAATCAATAAAAACATATATATTTTTTTAAAGAGTAGGGGATAAGAGCTGGATGAGTATAATTTATTTATTTATTCAGTCAGTCAAGAAAAAATATGTTAAATGCCTATTATGTGCCAAGCAATATATGCTAGGAGAAATTTTTCCAAAATTTACATTTTATGTACAATGTTTTTCTTTTTCTAAAATGCTCATTTATCTATCCAATCCATGAAATTGGACCAGTTCTTCCCATAACTTTGCAGTCCAACATTAATGTATCATTCAAAATAATTACTAAAAGATCCCTTGAATTATCTTGGAGCATCAATATAACATAAATTTTTTAAAACATACGACTAATGTCATAATCTACCACACCCAATAACATTACTAAGAATATATATGAAAAAATGTAGTTCTTTGCTGTCAATGTTAATAGGGTACAATTCTATTTAAATAGTTTCAAACTATTTTATTGCCTAGAGTATAAACAAAATTTCAGTCTTAGAGAATTCTAAGAAGACATTGTGTTCCTTTCTACATGTCTTACTTTGCTAAAATTCATGTATTAGATTGAAATAGGGCCCATTGGTTTATCCAGTATTAGAGTGAATGACTCATTTAATGGATTTGTTATAGATATATATAGATATCTATAAATGCTACAACTTTAAGACCCTGTAGCAATTAGACCTATTATCTATTCAATCAAAACATGATTATTATCAAGAAGAGGGACATTTCACTTACTACAAAAAAAATTATAAACCAGGATAGCATGTTGAAATGGTCCTAACTCAGAATCCTGAGATAATTTACAAATACCATTATTAATTCAAATAAGTAGGACTCATTTAAGAGGATTTGAGAAAGATTATAAATATTTCATGATTCTTTTAAAATTGGCCTTTGCTGCTTTCTTATCAGTTTTGTGAAAAAATATAAACATAGACAAATAACCTCCTGATTGCCAACATGGGTCCTTCTCCCAGAAATACTACCAGGAAATGAATGAATCTTGTTAAATTAAATTTTACATATAGGTTAATAGTAAGGAGGCCAATTTTGAAAACTAAAACCTAGTCAGTCATTTCTGGAATGCATCCCTTAGGGTCATAATTCTTAATTTTTGTTCCATCTTGGCAGATAAATTTTTAACACATGCTCATGACAAACAATAGCTTTCTACAAGCATTGGCATAAATAAGATAAAATTGGGCTTAAACAAAATTCAAAGTATGTTCATTTTTAATAACTACATTGCACCCAGATATCTGCTTATATTAAAGGATATGAACTATCTCTTAAATACAAAAGAAGAATTTCTTCTTTTTTAATATATTTTTATTGATTTCAGAGAGGGAAAGGGAGAGAGAGATAGAAACATCAATGATAAGAGAGGATCACTGATTGGCTGCCTCCTGCATGCTCCCCACTGGGGATCAAGCCCACAACCTGGGCATGTGCCCTTGACCAGAATGGAACCTGGGACCTTTCAGTTCACAGGCCGACGTTCTATCCACTGAGCCAAACTGGACAGGGCCAATTTCTTGTGTAACTGTAATAATGACTATCCTGCATTCTAAGAAATTCATTCATTATTTCAGTAAATAATGTGATTTGTTGGTTGAGTTACTACAGCCAACAAAGTAAAAGCTCTGGCCTCCTAGAGTTTACCATATAATGATGAGAGATAAGGGACGTGGAAGAGTATTGTAGGAGGGCATCTAATCCAATTTTGAGAATCAGAGGAAGTAATATTTAGGGAAACTTGTATAATTAGTAGGAGTAAATCCCAGAGAGAGAGTAGTGAGATGTGATACCCGAGGGACAAAAGGAGCAGGATCATATAAACTATATTCAGGAATTTGGTTTTTAACCAAAGAAGAAAGGTAAGTCTTGAAGGATTTTTTAAAAGGGAGAGATTAGAGAATAGATTAGAGACTGGAAAGACTAAAGACAGAAACAAATTAGGAGATCTAGGCAAGAAAGGCCAATGGTATGGTTCGTAGTATTGGCCGTGGGGAAAAAATAGACTAACTTAAGAGAGCTGGCATGTAAGTTGAATCAAAAGGTACTGGTAAGTGATAAAATATTAAGGGGGTGGGAATGAAGAAGAGAAATTTCTACGTTTCTCATTTTGGTAACTGGGTGGATGTTGATGCCATATACTGAAAAAAAGGAAACAGAAAGAAATATTTGTTGGGGGAAGATGAATTCAGTTTTAAAAATGTTGTAGTCAGGTGCCTTGAGACATCCAAGTGACAGTATTCATCAACAATTGGTTATTTGACTCTGAGACTCATGAAGGACTTTAGGCTTCTCAACATAGATGTGGGGGTCATCAGCATATAGCTGGTTGGTAACTGAAGCCATAGGAATAGATGGTACCTCCCAGGATAAGACTACAGAAGAAAGGAAGATCTAAGAAATTAGTTTACATTTAATATGCTTCTATAATATGTGCTTAACTAATACTTGATTTGAGTAAATGAAAGAATGAATAAAATCACCAGTCTTCATAAAATTAGAAGGCATTTTAAACAATTGCGCAAGAATCCAAGATGGCGGAATAGGTAAACACCTAAAATGCTGCCTCGCACAACAATTTTGAACTACAACTAAAAGACAAAATGTCTATCACCCAGAACCACGGGAAAGCTGGCTGAGTGGAAGTTCTACAACTAGAAGGAAAGAGAAAAGAGCATTGAGACGTGCACGAGTGCTGAAAAGCTGAGGTACAGAGGCGCGTGATCCGGGCTGGCGGCAGGCATTGGTTTTTTCAACCCGAAGGGAGACAAGCCCCCGATTACTCTGAAATACAGTCTATGAGGAGACACGGGGGACCCAAACTCCTACGGGGAGAAGCTGGACTGTCTGCCAGTGAGGGTGGCTTGCTTGCAGAGCTGTGCGCAGGAATAATTGTTTACTGCACTGGGGCACGGGACTCGAGGATGCCTTCGGGGATGCAGAGCCGGTTAACTAGCAGCCATTGCTGTTTGCCATGCCCTAGCCTAATGACACTCTGAGACCCCGCCCTGCACAACCTATAAACCCACCCAAGATCCAAGCAGTGGATTTAGCATAAGAAAGGCCTGCCCTATCACAGCTTAACCTAGCAAACTTGCAGCCCGGGTCAGACAGCTCCAAAACCTCCAAACCCCAAGCAAAGAGGAGAAAACTGTAGCTCTCACTGTAGCTCCTGCTGGGTGGCCTCTGACAGTAGCTGACTTGCACCCCATTGGAGATCCAGAAGCCAGTGTACCTAGTGGTCAGTGTGAGACACCAGATTTCAACTCCTCACATCCATAAATGACACATTCAAGAGGCAGACTCAGTGAGCACCAAAGCCCCCCTGAAACAAGTCCTGCCCCATAAGCGTGTCTTCAGCGCAGCGGTTCTTCCATTATAGACATAGCGAGTGCTCACAACTAATTGGCCTGGAGGTCAATTCCTCCCAGTGTACCAACAGCAATTAAGGCTTAACTACACCAAGACTTTGCACTCAGCCCACAAAGGGGTGTACCAAGAGCATCCACCTCATGTGATTGAGGAGGCTGAGCTACTGCCCCCTATAGATCACCTACCACACAAAGCTACTCCATCAACACAGGGAAGCAGCTAAAATGTGGAGACAAAGAAACATGTCACGAATGAAAGAAACGGAGGAAAGCAAACTACTGGATGACATAGAGTTCAGAACCACATTTATAAGGTTACTCAAGAATCTTCTTAAAACCGCTGAGAAACTTGATGAGACCTTTAAGGATATTAATGAGAATGCCAAAAGAAATGGAAAAGGATCAGTCAGAAATGAAGCATACACTGTCTGAAATAAAGAATATACAGAAACTCAACTGTAGATCAACGTACCCCAAGAATCAAACCAAAGATCTGAAATATGTGGAAACAAAAAACATCCAACCAGAAAAACAAAAAGAAAAAAGAATCCAAAAATATGAAGATAGTGTAAGGAGCCTCTGGGACAACTTCAAGCGAACCAACATCCGAATTTTTGGGGTGCCAGAAGAAGGGAGAGAGCAAAATATTGAAAACCTATTTGAAGAAATAATGACAGAAAACTTTCCCTACCTGGTGAAAGAAATAGACTTACAAGTTCAGGAAGCGCACAGAACCCCATACAAGAGGAACTCAAAGAGGACCACACCAAGACACATCATAATTAAAATGCCAAGGGCAAAAGACAAAGAGAGAATATTAAAAGCAGCAAGAGAAAAACAGTTAATTACCTACAAGGGAGTACCCATACGACTGTCAGCTGATTTCTCAGCAGAAACTATGCAGGCCAGAAGGGAATGGCAAGAAATATTCAAAGTGATGAACAGCAAGAACCTACAACCAACATTACTCTACCCAGCAAAGCTATCATAAAGAGCTTCACAGACAAGAAAAAGCTAAAGGAGTTCATCATTGCCAAACCAGGATTACATGAAATGCTGAAGGGTATTCTTTAAGAACAGGAAGAAGAAGAAAAAGGTAAAGATAAAAATTATGAACAACAAAATGACATCAAATACATACCTACCAACAAGTGAATCTAAAAATCAAGTGAATAAAAAATCTGAAGAACAGAATGGACTGGTGAATATAATAGAATCAGGGACATAGAAAGGGAGTGGACTGATGATTCTCAGGGGAAGCAGGTGTGAGGGGTGCGGGAAGAGATTGGACAAAAATCTTACTCCTATGAATGAATACAGTGGCGGGGGTAAGGGTATGGGGTGGGGTGGGGAATCAGGTGGAGGGGAGCTATGGGGAAAAAAAAAAGAGGAACACCTGTAATAATCTGAACAATAAAGATTTATTTAAAAAAAAAAACAATTGCACAAGACTTTTCGAGATAACTGATATTCATGGGCTCAGATAGTTAGTGGGTATGAGTTGTTAGTTCTTCAAAAATATTCTGGGTTCCTGAAGATATTTTTTAATCTATTGCAAATTTATTATTATATCACAATGATGATATTTGTAAAGTTCTCAAGGTGAGTTCTAATACTTCAGGAGGAAGTATTATACACAAATATATACTTGGTATAGTTCCTAGCACATAATTAATGCTTAATAAACCTGTGTTCAAAGATATTTGTAAAATGTATGAATAAATGCATGAATAAAATACATATTCCTATCTTCTCATAATCGAGAAAGTTATAAAATCTCCATTACGCTTAGGTTTGTTGAAGTCCTACAATAGGAACAATGTAGTAATTTAGTTCCTAGGGCCATTTAATCAAAGGAAACACATCTGAACTAGTAAGGCTGCCTGGGCATATTGACAGAGAGCTGTATATTTTGAACTCAAGTCCAAAACGTACGAAGGACTCTCACAAATCAATAAGAAAAAGGCAGCAACCCAATAGAAAAATGGGCAAAAGACTTGAACAGATAAGTCACAAAAGAGGAGATCAAAATAACCAGTCAAATATATGGTGATGGAACTCACAATGCAATCTACAGATGATATGTCATAGAATTGTACACTTGAAAACTATATAATTAACCAATATGATACCAATAAATTTAATTTAAAAAAAATAACCAGTAAACAAATGGAAAGGTGTCTGACATCATTCCCCATGGAAAAATGTAAATTAAAAACCACACTGCAGTAAAAGCACTTTAAGCTTATCAAATAGTTAAAATGAAAAATACCAAGTTTTGGCAAGGATGTTAAATAATCTCAACTCTCATATGTTGCTGGTGGGGATATAAATTCATACAACCACTGTAACAGTCATATTGCAGTCAGGAAACAGAAACCACACCAATTACTTGAACAGAGACAATTTAATGTACAGAATTGTTAATGTGGGCCCTGTTTCTAAGTTTTAAAAATTAATAATTTTCCTTTGTTTTCTCAGCCCTAGCGATTATAGCTCTTTACTGCAATTGCTACCTTGTGATTCATTCAAGTTTTTTTCTACCTTTGCAGTTACTTAGTTATCATCATTATACCTAGTCAATAATGATTTATACTAAATTATCTCTGTTCAAGTAACTGGTATGGTTTTTGTCTTCTGACTGATACAGAACTGGCAGCAGGAGTAAACCAGGAAACAGACACTCAAATGTGGGATGTAAGGACTATTGGGGGTTTGAATGTACTGAGCTCCTTGTCAATAAGAAACATGATGCTAGAAATCCATGGCATGCAGTATATTCACATTTAATTAAATTGTCATCTATGGGTGAATGTGATTAATTGCCTAATGAGACAAATGTCTTGGAGGATCAAGTGGCGGCTGCACTTTACAAATATTGCAAAAATAATGACTTCTAAAACTGTCCTGTGGCATGAAACCCAGACATCTGAAGATGTAGGTTCTCTTGTTACTGGGAATTGGAGCTACAGCAGCAATGGTTTTGAAATTAAAATTGTACAACTCTTATCCTGGTATCCAGCAATGACCCTTCCACAAACTATGGGAGTAGGTTTTTCTTTGAACTACTCTGCACATCAGAGGGTTAATTGAGCTACTAAATTCAAAACTGGCCAGATTTCTAAAACAAAAGTTTCTATTACTAACATAAAAAGATAGAGCCCAGGCCAGGTGGTTCCGTTCTGGGGGTTCAATTCTTGGTCAAGGAACATACCTAAGTTTCTTGTTCCATCCCCAGTTGGGGGTGTCCTCTCCTCCTCCTCCTCCTCCTCCCCCTCCCCCTCCCCCTCCTTCTCCTCCTCTTCTTCCTTCTTTTCTCTCTCTCTCTCTATCTATCTCTCTCTCTCTCTCATATAAAAACAAAAAAAAACATATCCTCAGGTGAGGATAAAAAAATAAATAAAAAGACAGAGATTGAAAGATGGAAATAGAAAGCACTTTGGAAGTAATCTAGTTTTAGTGGTTGGGAGAAAAAAAAACTTCAGAAGACCCACACAGGTGAATGACTTAGCCTATTAAGAATTAATTTAGTAGCAGAGCTAGGATGAATAATGCCATCACCAAGTACTGAAGACTTTCTAGGGTATCAGCCACTACGCCAAGTGCTTTGATATGTATTAGTTGATTTAATCCTCTCACTAACATTATGACATAGGTATTAGTATTCCTCATTTACAGATGAGAAAATTGAGGTGAAATGATTTGTCCCAATTCACTACCCAAATCCAGGAATAAAGGACTCCGGTCCCTATAATCTTAATTACTCTTATCTGCCTCTCTAGAAACCAGCACCTTTTTTTTTTTCCTTCAGCATTCTTGATAGGCAGTTCAATATAAAACTCTTTAATTCAGCTTTGCTTCCTCCCCAAGGCAATTCAGTTTGCAATGGGAAAAAAGCAACAGAAAGTTAGGCGTGAAAAAGCCTTCACAGGTTCTCTAATTTAGTCTCTCTGTCCACAGTAACTTCATTGAGGTCTAAGCATGTAACTGACTTACCACAAGGCTATTTAGTGGTGAAGGCAGAACTGTAATCCAAGTTTTCTAACTTTAAAAGCAGTTCTCTTTTCACTATATAACTCAAAATCTGCTCCTCCCACATTCTCTTCTTTCAGAGGTGGGTATTGGTATAGGGTTCAAAGTTTTTGTTGATTCTTTTAATGGACTGGCTGATGTGAGAAAGGGAGGATTGTTCATTAAATATACACAGCTTCTACTTCCTGGTCTGTATTCAATTCCAGATTTATACATTAACAGAGTGGGCAGCTACTATTGATATGCTGAAAAGTTCCCTCTATTTTCAAAATATATTTTTATTGGAATCCAAGATGGCGGCGTAGGTAAACACCTAAACTGCTGCCTCACACAACAATTTCAAAACCACAACTAAAAGACAAAACGTCTATCACCCAGAACCACGGGAAAGCTGGCTGAGTGGAAGTTCTACAACTAGAAGGAAAGAGAAAAGAGCATTGAGACGTGCACGAGCGCTGAAAAGCTGAGGTACGGAGGCGCGTAATCCAGGCTGGCGGCAGGCGTTGCTTTTTTCAACCCAAAGGGAGACAAGCCCCTGATTACTCTGAAATACAGTTTCTGGGGAGACGCGAGGGACCCAAACTCCTACGGGGAGAAGCTGGACTGTCTGCCAGTAAGGGTGGCTTGCTTGCAGAGCTGCGCGCAGGAATAATTGTTTACTGCACTGGGGCACGGGACTCGGGGATGCCGACTGGGACACAGAGCCGGCTAACTAGCAGCCATTGCTGTTTGCCACGCCCTAGCCTAGTGACACCCTGAGACCCCACCCTGCACAACCTACAAACCCACCCAAGCTCCAAGCAGTGGCTTTAGCATAATAAAGCCCTGCTCTATCGCAACTTAACCTAGCAAACTTGCAGCCCGGGTCAGACAGCTCCAAAACCTCCAAACCCCAAGCAAAGAGGAGAAAACTGTAGCTCTCACTATAGCTCCTGCTGGGTGGCCTCAGACAGTAGCTGACCTGCACCCCATTGGAGATCCAGAAGCCAGTGTACCTAGTGGTCAGTGTGAGACACCAGATTTCAACTCCTCACATCCATAAGTGACACATTCAAGAGGCAGACTCAGTGAGCACCAAAGCCCCACTGAAACAAGTCCCGCACCATAAGCGTGTCTTCAGCGCAGCAGTTCTTCCATTATAGACACAGCAAGTACTCACAGCTAATCGGCCTGGAGGTCAATTCCTCCCAGTGTACCAACAGCAATTAAGGCTTAACTACACCAAGATTTTGCACTCAGCCCACAAAGGGGTGTACCAAGAGCATCCACCTCATGTGATTGAGGAGGCTGAGCTACTGCCCCCTATAGATCACCTACCACACAAAGCTACTCCATCAACACAGGGAAGCAGCCAAAATGTGGAGACAAAGAAACATGTCACGAAGGAAAGAAACGGAGGAAAGCAAACTACTGGATGACATAGAGTTCAGAACCACATTTATAAGGTTACTCAAGAATCTTCTTAAAACCGCTGAGAAACTTAATGAGACCTTTAAGGATATTAATGAGAATGCCAAAAAAATGGAAAAGGATCAGTCAGAAATGAAGCATACACTGTCTGAAATAAAGAATATGCAGAAACTCAACTGTAGATCAACGTACCCCAAGAATCAAACCAAAGATCTGAAATATGTGGAAACAAAAAACATCCAACCAGAAAAACAAAAAGAAAAAAGAATCCAAAAATATGAAGATAGTGTAAGGAGCCTCTGGGACAACTTCAAGCGAACCAACATCCGAATTTTTGGGGTGCCAGAAGAAGGGAGAGAGCAAAATATTGAAAACCTATTTGAAGAAATAATGACAGAAAACTTTCCCTACCTGGTGAAAGAAATAGACTTACAAGTTCAGGAAGTGCACAGAACCCCATACAAGAGGAATCCAAAGAGGACCACACCAAGACACATCATAATTAAAATGCCAAGGGCAAAAGACAAAGAGAGAATATTAAAAGCAGCAAGAGAAAAACAGTTAATTACCTACAAGGGAGTACCCATACGACTGTCAGCTGATTTCTCAGCAGAAACTATGCAGGCCAGAAGGGAATGGCAAGAAATATTCAAAGTGATGAACAGCAAGAACCTACAACCAACATTACTCTACCCAGCAAAGCTATCATTCAGAGTTGAAGGTCAGATAAAGAGCTTCACAGACAAGAAAAAGCTAAAGGAGTTCATCATTGCCAAACCAGGATTACATGAAATGCTGAAGGGTATTCTTTAAGAAGAGGAAGAAGAAGAAAAAGGTAAAGATAAAAATTATGAACAACAAAATGACATCAAATACATACCTACCAACAAGTGAATCTAAAAATCAAGTGAATAAAAAATCTGAAGAACAGAATGGACTGGTGAATATAATAGAATCAGGGACATAGAAAGGGAGTGGACTGACGACTCTCAGAGGAAGCAGGTGTGAGGGGTGCGGGAAGAGATTGGACAAAAATCTTACTCCTATGGATGAAGACAGTGGCAGGGGTAAGGGCATGGGGTGGGGTGGGGAATCAGGTGGAGGGGAGCTATGGGGGGAAAAAAAGAGGAACACCTGTAATAATCTGAACAATAAATATTTATTTAAAAAATAAAAAATAATAAAATATATTTTTATTGATTTCAGAGAGTAAGGGCGAGAGAGAGAAACATCAGTGATGAGAGAGGATCATTGATTGGCTGCCTCCTGCACACCCCACACTGGGGATAGAGCCTGAAACTTGAGCATGTGCCCTGACAGGGAATCGAACCATGACCTCCAGGCTCACAGGTCATCAGTGAACCACTGAGCCATGCCGGCTGGGCTTCTCTATATTTTCAAACTGCTTCTCTACATTATCTTTTCTTTGATACCTCAAACCCTGATATTATTGGCTCCTTTGGGTTGAAACACTGAAAACCTTTGTTAAAAATGCCAATGGAAGTATAACTAAAGGAAAGTCTTATTGATTCCTAATCTAGAATTACTTTATACAAATTGCACTCATCTCTTAAGAGTCCTAAAGGAGTGGGCCTCTGGACAGATTAGGACTTTCATGGCAGGATAAATGGTATAGGATGATGTGAGAGGTGTCGGGTAGGTTATAGTGGGAATTCCAGGATGGGTCATTTCCAGATGAAGTCAGAGTACCTGGGGAAGGTGGGAAGGAACTGAAAGTCAAGAAGTGGTACAGAAACGGAATGAGAATGGAGCACCTGCATACACATTAGATAGAGGTCCCTTCTGCCCATCTTGGAGAAGGGAACACAGACTGGAATTCCATCCCCACTGGCCCCCTTGTGCACTGAACAATCCTTTGTGGCTGACTTGATAAGTCACATCCATCATAATGCTTCAGAGGGGCTGCCCTGACCACTACCCCTGATGTTGCTACTCTTTCCCAAGATAGCTACAGAAAAAGAGTAAAAAAACTGGCATTTACCCTGCATGGCTGCAGCTCTCAGTGAATTTACTGAGCACCTATGCTGTGTAGTCACCGTCCTCACAAAAACACTAAAAAAAAAAATTTATTATTTTCCCAAAATTACTGATGGAAAAAATAATGGCCCCAAGAATTTAAGTAATAGCCCTAAGGCCCCTAAGGCACATAACTAAGAAATCGTCAAAGAGGCTAAGTACTGTACTGTATGCAGAGCTGACTCAAATGAAGGTCTGTCTGACTCATGCTTATCTTTGTCTCACTATACCACACCCCTTCACAGGAAACTGCTTCCTAGAGTTTGTGCAGTTGTACATTTCAGTTATGCCAACCTAATTCTTTACTACACTACATCGACCTCATTGGTCTCATTTATCACAGGTAAGCACCCAGGTTTCCCGTTTGTAAGAGACCATCTGGCAGGCAGCATATGGAAGCAGACCCTTTGACAAAGTTATGTGAAGGTTAATTAAGTCTAAATTTGATAGTATTTTTTACCTGGGAGAAAGAAATACTGTTAGTGATAACAATGAGTGCTAGCTATAAGCAAGGTGTTTGTTGTGCTGTGTGCTATATAAACATGACATTATAACATCTTGTTTAATCCTCACAACATCTCTATGAGGGAAATACTATACTAGCTCCCCTTTTTCAGATGAGAAAGATGGAATATTGAGACGTAACTTGCTGACAATCTCCTGGTTAGTTAGTAGAGGGGCCAAGATGTGAATCTAGGATATTTGATGCCTGAGTCCACACATGTAACTTGTTCCTTTGTACTACCTCCACGGTAAGGAACAGTTCAGAACATGATAAGGATCTCAGAGTAAGTCCTTAGGCTATTAGCTCAAAAATAATCACAGTGAGCCAACAGAGGATGGAATCATGGTAAAAATAGAAATAAAAAGGAGATTTGGTGCTTTTAAAATAATTTGATACATTAATTTCTTTGGTATGTTTCAGTGTGCTATAGGATCACTCCTTTGGGGTAAATGTCACATCTTTGACTTTTTCTGTTTCCTTCATTCATATTATTGAATCATTATTGAATGACATTGGGCTTTTATTATGGAGAAGGCACTACTATGCCTAACATTGAACTTGGTACATAATGGAGAATATTCACATATTCATTAAATGATTGGTTAGAGAAGGCAGAGGCCTTACCTGAAGTTCTCTAAATGTAGGCTTGGAGGAATTCACCATTCATTATTTTGATAACTTTAGCACCAAATCACTAAAACAATATTCCACTGGATAGAGGTTGAGTTAGAATCTACGTTTAGTGTAACAATTTGTGAATTGATGGTAGTCAGCAAATGCTCAATAATTATAAATTTTCTAGGAAATAAACAAACTGAAAATAATACTTGGAGGCTTTTTACCTAAAATTTGAAAGACCCTCTAATATCTCATATTAGATTGTACTAATAGCTAAAGTTTATAGCTCAGTTTATTCATTAGTGTCCTCTATCTTGTTTTAGAAAGGACAGGAAATCCTTTTATAGCAAGTCAACTCAGTCCTCACTTCAGGGCTCTGCCCGCAACCATCAGGCTGACTTACAGTACTCTTGGTGAATCCAAAACAAACAGGAATATTGTGTACATACACTTTTGAGGAAATGCATTTCTACAATGTTTCAACAAAAAGACCCACATATCTGATGTCTAATGTATATACTTTGCTGAAGAAATATATGAGAAAAATGGGGAGGCAAAATAAATATCCCTGCATCCATTGCTCAAAAAGCCATCAAGTAGCCTAAAGTTTTGTCTAGAAGTTGTCTCAAATGTAAAAATTAAAACACTGTCATAGTCTTCTGTGACCTAGTAGAAAGGGTATTAGAGTGGTTTGGGAGACCTAGACTCTAAATCCAGGTCAAACTACTCTGCAATCTGTGTGGTCTTACACAAAACACTTACTCTCTGCTATTAAATATATAATATTCAAATAATATTCTCTCTGGGTTGTTGTAGGGGTTAAAAAAGATAATTCATATAAAGCTATATGGTACCTTTAAAACATCAGTTTGATGAAAATCAGAACTATTATGTTAAAACTAGAAGCCTGGTGCACAAATTTGTGCACAGGTGGGGTCCCTTGGTCTGGCCGGTGATTGGGGCTGATCGGAGCCCTCTTGCCCAGTCCTGATTGGGGCCTATCAGGGCCTGCTGGCCAGGGGCAGGGACTGCAGGAGGTTGGCTGGACATGGGAGGTTGGCTGTGGGAGCTCACTGACCACCAGGGGGCAGCTCCTGTATTGAGCATCTGCCCCCTGATGGTCAGTGCGCGTCATAGCAACCAATCGACCAGTAGTTCAGTCAACTGGTCATAACAGTCACTTACCTTTTACACACACACACACACACACACACACACACACTGGAACCCAGTGCACAAATTTGTACATGGGTGGGGTCCAGCCAGCCTACACCAATTGGGGCCAATCGGGGCTAGGCCAGCCAGGGGAGGGGCTGCAGGAGGTTGGCTGGCTGGCCCCACCCCCTATTGGGCCAGTTGGCTGGCTGCAGTGTGCATCATAGCCACTGGTCGTTCCAGTCATTCTGGTTGTTCTGGTCGCTTGGCTTTTATATATATAGACGTGTCTGTTGTTCTCTCTCTTTTTTTTTAAAACAGGTTTAATACATGTATACCTCCTGTATACATGGGCGATACCCAGTGAAACTGAGTAACTCCAAAGGTATTTCTTCATCTACTAATTTCTTATTTTTAAAAAAACTAATAAAAGAATTATGCAGATGTTTGTTCATTTGGCTCCTACCTTTCGAGAGTTCTGATTTATATGGAGAGTCTCACCACTGAGGAAGTCTATATGAGCTTTATAGCCCTCCCAGCAGGGCAAAATGCCCATGCCCTTGAAAATACATGAGCAGAGTTACATGTGTTAGCATATATAATGAGAACTCATCTCACTGTATTGTATCTCTTAGAATCTTTTTCATTTGGTGAAAAGTTTCTTAATTTTTGAATTATGACTGGTCTCATTGATCTGAATTTACAAGGTTAAGCAACAGATGTCTTAAGTATAGAGCAAACATGACACCTCCCTCCCCCTTCTCTTCTATTTTTAACTCTCCTCCCCTGGCCTATTCTTGGAGCTTGGAATGGACTACATTACCCCTCCAACTGACACATTGGACTAGCCATCCCACTGAAAAACTGAGTTCTCCAATTTGCTGATTCACACCTTCTTTGAGCAAAGGGATGATTGTTTTTAACTTGTAAAATGTCTTTTTTTCTGACACCTAATGAGCTTCATCAACCAAGATCCTTTTTATATCACACAAGTAAATACTTAAATAACAGAATTAATTACATTATCTAAAAAGAATTCCTACTTGAGATTATTTCCCCCTTAGATACACCAAAATATTAATTATTCTGTCCATCTGTAATGAAAAGTTAACTGAACTAATGCCAGTTAGTGTCTAATAACATTAGGCTGCCACTTTTTGATGAAGTTCAGTAATTTAGTCCTGCAGATTAATGTCAGGATCAATGGACAGGGAGCTAGAAGAGTTGGACTGTATTTTCAGTTCTAGCTCTGGCTCATTACCATTACTTTGCCCTGATCATCTCCTATTATTACTTGGAACCTCAATTATATTAGCAATGCAGAATGATCTGGAAAAACTACCCAGTAAGCTAAAAACTGAGAGGATGCTGAAGTCCTATTTCTGCAATTGATGTAATATTGTGGACTCCAGGGGAAAAAAAAAAGTCTGCCCAGCCTGTGTGGCTCAGTGGTTGGGCGTTGACTTATAAACCAGGAGGTCACAGTTCAATTCCCAATCAGGGCATATGCCTGAGTTGTAGGCTTGATTCCCGATCCCCAGTATGGGACGTGCAGGAGGCAGCCGATTGATGATTCTCTCTCATCATTGATGTTTCTATCTCTCTCCCTCTCCCTTCCTCTCTGAAACCAATAAAAATACTTTTTTAAAAAGTCTTTTTTTCCATTTTTTAAATTAAGGTATTATATGTATACATATCTTACCATTGCCCCCCCCACCCCACTCCCATACATGCCTTCACCCCCCAATGTTTTGCATCCGTTGGTTATTCTTATAAGCATGCATATAAGTCCTTCGGTTGATCTCTTATTTCCCCCACCTTTCCCTAATCTTTCCCCCGGTAATTTGACAGTCTGAGGCTTTACTACCTCTGTAGAAAGTCCTTTTTGTTCCTCAGTTTCTTTATCTGTAAAAACATGATAAATAATTTTCTCTTTTCCCCAATTTCCTCACAGAAATGTAGTAACAGAAATGGTATCAATGCTATAAAAGAATTCTGATCTCTCTAGACATTTACTAAAGAGAAATGTCCTTTTTATTATTTCTACTGATATTTTTAGATACTTAGTGCTCCCTGAGTTTGAGCCATATCAATTTCCCTTTGGATAACTATTTATACTGTCATTTTTTGCAAAACCTTTGCAGAAATAAAATAGGCTATGAAGAATTTTAAGAAAACAAAATTATCCCATAAAATTTGTGTTTTCTAGCAGTTAAAAATTATTGTGATTCACATTATCACCCCTAATCATTTTAACTTGAGACAGACCACTTATTAATTCAGAGCTGTCTGTAGCCATGTTGTCTAGGTAGCAAATATCAGCTAACAAATGAGGATACCATTCAGTTGCTCCTACTTCTTCTAGGATTTTTGTAAAGTGCCTGAGACAATTGTATAGGTAGTAAGGGGTCTTAAAATCTAACAATAGTTGGAAGATAGTTTCTAATCAGTTTAGTTTTATGTGTGTACGTCAAACCTAAGAATTTTATAGCGATATTCACCTATCTTGTGTAGATAATAGGAAGATTGATGGATAATAAGTAATTATCCATCTAATTGCTTAAATAATTATTATCCTTACAATACCCATTTTAATTTTTAAAGATTGTGATGATAATGTATTTTGTTATGCAATCTCTTTGACGCATTAGAGTACTATCAGAGCCAAAGCTCATGCAGTGAAGGAAAAAATTATCAGGCTGAGACATGAAATCACATTAATTCAAAGATGGGTCTGAAATTGAAAGATCAATTTATGGGGATAAAAGGAATAGAGGAACATAAGTACCAAAAATTTCAGCCAAGGAAGACCCAGGACAGAGTTGGGCTGGTAACTCACAGAGATCCTTGCAGGCAGGTCAAAACTACAGATGCCTGGCAACAAATATGGGAGATTAGTCACCAGTAAACTGGAGTCCAAAGGCAGGAAATCCAGTTACTTCGGTTACAGAAGATACACATAGGAAACCTATAAACTCCTTGAGGACAGTTCTTCATTCATTCCTTTCTTCATTCATTCATTCAATGAATATATACTAAACACCTTTATACGTATGCCAGACACTATTTTAGACACTGGGGAATCAGCAGTGAACAAAACAAAGTTCACTGACCTTGTACAGCTTATATTCTAGTTTTAAGCTTGGTGAGGACAGACAATAAATAAATAAGTAGACTGTATATATGTCAATAGAAATAAATCTATGGAAAAATATGTAGGAAATGCTGAGGGTGGTAAAACAGGGTAGTAGAGAAGGCCTCATTGAGAAGATGGCACATAAGCAAAGATTTTGACAAGACAAGAGGGAAGGAGAGATTCACGCACTAAGAAAATGTTCTATGCAGAGAAAACAAGTGCAAAGACCTTGAGGCAGGTTCCTGCCCAGCACATCTAAGTTAAAGCAAGGAGGCCATTATGATAGACGCAGAGTGAAGAAGTGAGGAAATAGTAGGTCATGTCAGAAAAGTAAGGAGAGAGGCATCAGAAATGTTTGGCCCTGAAGATCATTGTGAGTGAGGAGGCTTGCTTTTATTTTGAGTGAGATGAGAAATTATCAGAGTATTGAGCAGAGGAAAAGCACATGACTTCCAGTTTAAAAGATCAGTCTGACTATTGTTTTGAGACTAGTTCATAAGTGGGCAAGGATGGAAGTAAGACCATTTAGGATACTATTCCAATAATCCAAGTAAGAAAAAATGGTAGCTCAGAGACGCTGGTGTGGTTGGAGGGGTGAGAAGTGACTGAAATGTGGATATTTAGTATTTTGAAGGTGGATATCATCAGAATGTGCTAATGGACTTGAAAAGGGATATGAAAAAAAGAGTCAAAGATTACACCAAAAATTTTGGCCTGAAAAACTAGAAAATGGTCATGCTATTTATTGACATGGGGAAGATTCATAGGAAGAGTCTTAACCAGTTAACTGCCATCATATTTTGAATTTAATTTAAAAAGGTCGGCCTCTTGTGTCTATAGACGCTTATGGCATACAAATAGTTAACCTTCTTTGCAGCCTCATGGACTAGCATAATGTCATACATATGAGAATGTTCAGTGAATATCAGTAACTTAATCTGAATCTAGGAGCCAATTGCTAAATTTTTAGGATATTATAAGCCAGGTATTAAACATAGCCGTTACTTAAAATTAAATTACATACACTTATGCCTGGTAAATTAGGTTTTAAAAAAAGGTAAAACTCATCACTTTTTAATTATTTTACTATATTGTACTAGTATCTATGTTCTTGAAGTTATATTTATTGTGTCTGTGTGACAGAAATAATGGTGTGCTGCTATGCATCTCTTCCCAACTCTATGTTCAGTGATGTTATGTCAGTAGCTTTAAATCAGCCACAGTTTCAATATTTACAATAGAAATAGGCAAATGCTACAAAGGAGGGCTGCCCCACCCCTCCAGAGCTGGTTAAATCTATAAGTGATAAGTGATGAGCAAACCATTACATATTTTTTTAAATATATTTTATTGAATTTTTTACAGAGTGGAAGGAAGAGGGAGAGAGAGCTAGAAACATCGATAAGAAGAAACATCGATCAGCTGCCTCCTGCACACCCCCTACTGGGTATGTGCCCGCAACCAAGGTACATGCCCCTGACCGGAATCGAACCCGGGACCCTTCAGTCTGCAGGCTGACGCTCTATCCACTAAGCCAAACCGGTTTCGGCCCATTACATATTTTAGAAATATACACATGTACAAGTACTTCACACAGAGTATCATAATATGGTTATTCAAGAAGATCCACCCTGCTTGGGTGAGAAAGGGTGGAAGGCTGAAGAAACTGTGGTAGGTTACAGACAAACAAAGAATTCCACATAGGGAAACAAAGACCTGAATTATTGACCAAACTAAGAATTTGTCAGAGATTAGCATCTACAGTCAATCAATGTCTTCACAGAATTAAACCTGGAACATATTAGAAGCGGAAACATTAACAGCTTTGGACTGTTTATTTGTATATTGATATTATAAGGGATGAGGAGAAAATTGAAACTAGTCAATGCCATGAATAGTGGCTGCATATTTGTGAGACTTCCATGTATCAGGAATCATGTTGCTAGAGCTTATAAAAAAGAAACATTAAGGAACACACAACAGCCCAAAATCTATGGGTCATAGCAAAAACAATCCTGAGAAGGAAATTCATAGCATTACAGGCTACTTCAAGAAACAAGAAAAATCCCTAGTAAACTAACCCTACAACTAAAAGAATTAGAAAAGAGAACAAGAGAAGCTCAGAGTAAGTAGAAGGAAGGAAATAATAAAGACCAGAGTGGAAATAAATGACATAGAGACTAAAAAAAATACCAAAAAAAATCAATGAATCCAAGAGCTGGTTCTTTGAAAAGATACACCAAGATAGACGAACCTTTAGCCAGACTCATCAAGAAACTAAGAGAGAGGACCCAAGTAAATAAAATCAGAAATGAAAGAAGTGAAGTAACAACTGACACTACAGAAATACAAAGGACTGTAAGAAAATACTGTGGAAAACTATATGCAAACAAGCTGAACAAAATGGACAAATTCCTAGAAAAATACAATCTTCCAAAACTGAATCAGAAATAATCAAAAAACCTGAATAGGCCATAACAACAGATGAAATTGAGGCAGTAAAAAAAAACAAAAAAAAACTTCCAGCAAACAAAAGTCCTGGTCTGGATGGCTTCACAAGGGAGTTTTACCAAACATTCAAAGAACTAACACCTATCTTCCTCAAACTATGCCCAAAAATCCCAGAGGAAGGAACACTTCCAAGCTCTTTTTACAAGCCCAGTATTATCCTAATCCCAAAACCAGATAAAGACACTACAAAGAAAGAGGATTACAGGCCAATATCCCTGATGAACATAGATGCTAAAATCCTCAACAAAATATTAGCAAATCAAATCCAGTGATAGATCATATACCATGACTAAATGGGATTTATTCCAGTAATGCAAGGCTGGAACAATATTCACAAATTAATAAATGTGATACATCATATAAACATATTGAAAGACAAAAATCACGTGATCATATAAATATACACAGAAAAGACATTTGACAAAATCCAATACCCTTTTTTTAAATACATTTATATTGATTTCAGAGAGGAAGGGAGAGGAGAGAGAGATAGAAACATCAATGATGAGAGAGTATCATTGATCAGCTGCCTCCTGCATGCCCCATACTGGTGATTGAGCCTACAACCCGGGCATGTGCCCTGACCAAGAATCAAACCTTGACCTTCTGGTTCACAGGTTGACGCTCAACCACTGGGCTACACCAGCCGGGCTTCCTTATATTTTCAAACTGCTTCTCTACATTTACCTTTGCCAGGGCAACAATTACTTTAAATGTAAATGGATTAAATGCTCTAATCAAAACAATTACTTTAAATGTAAATGGATTAAATGCTCTAATCAAAATGCTTCTAATCAAAAGACATATGAGTGGGGGAGCCCTGAGTGGTGCTTAGAGCGTTGACCCATGAACTGAAGGGTCAAGAATTTGATTCCAAGTCAAAGGCATGAACCTGGGTTGCAGGTTCGATCCCCGCCCTTGGTTGGGGCACATGAGGGAGTTGATGTGCCTCTCACATCAGTGTTTCTCCCTCCCACCCTTCCACTCTGAAAAAGCAATGGAAAAAACATCCTCTGGTAAAGATTAACAACAACAAAAAAGACATATGGGTAGGGGAAGTAAGAGAGGGTAAAGAGGGAATAAATGGTGATAGAAGACTTGACTTGGGGTGGTGAGCACACAATACAATATGTAGATGATGTATTATAGAATTGTATATCTGAAAGCTACATAATTTTATTAATTAATGTCACCCCAATAAATTCAATTTTAAAAAGATACATATGGAGTCTGAATGGAAAACAAGTCCTTACATATGCTATCTACAAGAGACTCAACTCAGACCAAAAGAGACACCCAAACTGAAAGTAAAGAGATATAAAAACACATTTTATGAAAATGGAAACAAACAAACAAACAAACAAACAAACAAAAAGCTTGTGCCGGGCAGCCGGTGTGGCTCAGTGATTGAGTGTTGACCCATGAACCAGGAGGTCATGGTTTGATCCCTGGTCAGGGCACATGTGTGGGTTGCAGGCTGGATCCCCAGTAAGGGGTTTGCAGGAGGAAGTTGATCAATGATTCTTCTATCTTTTTCTCCCTCTCCTTTCTTCTCTCTGAAATCAATAAAAACATATTTGAAAAAAAAACAAAGGCTTATATCAGAAAAGATAAACTTTAAAACAAAAGCTATTATAAGAGAAAAAGAAGGATCCGGCAGTTCTACTTCTGGGTAGTTATCCAAAGGAACCCAAAACACTAAATTAAAAAGATATATGCATCCATATGTTCACTGCAACATTACTTACAATAGCCAAAATATGTGAGCAACATAAGTGTCCATCTGTAGATGAATGGATAAAGAAGTGGTGCATATGCACAATGAAATATGACTCAGCCATAAAAAGGAATGAAATCTTGCCATCTGCAACAACATGGATGGACCTAGGGTTTTGTGCTGAGTGAAATAAGTAAAACAGAGAAAGACAAATGCCATATGACTTCTTATATGTCGAATCTAAATAAAAATAAGCAGAATAGAAACAGAATTATAGATACAGAGATCAGACTGATGGATACCAGAGGAGAAGAATGTGGAGATTGGGAGAAAAAGGTGAAGGGGTTAAGAAATATAAATTAGTAGTTACAAAGTAGACAAGGGGCTGTACAACACAGCATTGTGACTATAGTCAATAATATTGTAATAACTATATGGTGTCAGATGGGTACTAAATCTATTGGGTGATCACTTAGTAAGTCATATAATGTCCAAGTCACTGGGTTATGGACTTGAAACTAATATAATATTGTATGCCAATTGTAATTGAAAAATAAAAAAAATATTTAAAGTAAAAAATGTTGTTTCTTCTATTATTTGCATTCTTATTCTCTCAGGTCAAGTTTTAGGATCATTGTAGCTGTTACAAAGACTTAGATAGTAGCAACAATCCTTTTTTTGATAGAACAATAGCTATTTCCTTAACATTACTAATTATATTAAAATTATTAATTAGGTTAACCATAAGGAAATAAGTCTATAAAGTTAACCTATGCTATTAAATTCTACAGTATTACCTGAAACACTTCTGTATCTCAGAAGTCTAATTGCAAAATTTTTTTTAAGACATAAAGGTGACAAAACATCTATGAAAAGTTCTCCCTGGAAAGCTATTTTATGATTTCAAAGAAGAAATATTTCTCATTGGATCATATAAATACAGAGAATATGAAACTCAAAGTGATTGAAAATATAAATTTACATGCCTTTGAGTATATTATATATCTTGCAAAACACCTTTCACAATGATCCTGGAACTTAAGCCTAAACATTGTGAACAATTTAACAATTTGTATTCATTGTCCTAATTCAAGTTACTTTCCACATACATTAATTTGCCTAAGTACACTTAGAGACTCTTAGACGTTAAGAAAAGAGGTGTTTTTTTTCCAAATTTATTTATTCTTCAAAATGGATACATTTCTTAGATAACATAGAGAAATTGAGAGCTTCTATATTCTAACTCTGGTAAGTACCAGTACTCCTTTGAACGTACAAAAACAAAAAGTGCACTCCCATGTTCATTTCAGCATTATTCACAATAGCCAGGATACGGAAACAATCTAAACAATGAAATATTATTCATGTTTCTTTACCCTGAATACTTATAATTTTCTATATGTCCATCATTACATGCTTTCCAGTTGCTGAGCCTTGCTTTGTTACCTTTATAAAGCATAAATGGTGTCAGTTGTGGAACTGGATTTACTCAGGCCATTGAATAACCACACCTTTGCAATTAGAGGTTTGGTAGTCATCAGAGAGTGGTACAGTCATTGCCAAAATATTATGCCTCAGGCATTTATGTAAACACTATTTTTAATGAGTCAGAATATTTGTCAAGAGATTAACTAAACACTAGGGACATGATGCTTAATCTTTATCTCTATGACTTAATAAGCCTAAATTTTGAAAAAAGTTCTCATGGTTAAAAACATACTACTTTTAACAATTCAAAAAAGTCTGCTTCCTTCCCCACCCCAATCAATAACCTGCAACTGTTTGAATTGTGCTGGGTAAACTTAGAATTTTGGAATTCTGAGGAGAAAGTGATCAGGAGCTAGCCTTTTCAGAAAATAATCAAAAGCTTTTAAGAGCTATCTGCACCAACAAGGGTGGTTAAGTAAATGATAATTAATTTACACTGGAATATTATGTAGTCATTAAAAACAATGAAGCAAATCTGTCTGTATTGAGATGGAGACATATCTATGATACATAAATTGATAAAAGGAGCTTACAACAATATAATCTCATTTTTGTTTAAGGAAAAAGGGTACTTGTGTATATGCATGGGAAGTCATACAAAAAGTAGTTTGCAGGTGTTGAACCAAATATAATTTAAGTGTTCTTCATACTTTTTGTTTCCTGAATTTCTTACGAGTGTTTATTACTTTCATAACCAGAAAAAAACAAACAAAAAGGATATTTCTATTTTAAAAGATAGTGTAGTCCTGGCCGGTGTGTTTCAGTTGGTTGAGTATCATCCCATCCATGTACATTGAGGTTGCTGGTTCAATTCCAGGACAACATGCCTGAGTTTCAGGCTCAATCCCCAGTGTGAGGAAGTGGGTGCAGGAGGCAGCCAATTGAAGTTTCTCTCTCATCGATGTTTCTCTCTCCCTCTCCCTTCCTCTCTCTCTAAAAAATCTATAAAAACATATTTTTAAAAAATAGTGTATATGAGTTGTTTGGTGATCTCTCTCTTACCCTCTTCAACTTTTTAATTCTGCTTGCTCCTAATTGGCTTACTACTACATAAGGCTCACTGACACTTGCTCCAGGCTCCAAACTGCATGCACAGTTAACTCCATCAGATAGAGTTAATTGTTCCTATTGTTAGTACATGCAGACTCAGGGAGAAAATCTACCTCCATACAGTGGAGGGCAGGGAAAGACCAAAGAAAGAAGTAGGCTATTCCAATCTGGCAATTAACAGAATTTATTAAGGAAAACATACATAAAGGCACATCTTGGGCAGCTACAAGAGGAAGCTCATACCCTCTGCCACTTGACTGGCACCAGAGAATAATATAGGGTAAAAAAGGAAAAGAATATTCACTAGTAAGTGAATGCTACCAGGTTTGGAAATTAATTTACATGCTTGACCAAGTCAGGATTGGTCAAGGAACCAGCACATAACAGGAAGCTGGGGATGGGTGCTAATTTGTGTCAGAATAAACATCTATTATGATCAGACAGTCTCTCCATGATGTAAGCAACCTCCATTCTAACCCGGGTCCAACTCAAAGGCTAGACAGCAGTCACATCATGGAACAATCTCTCCACACCTATTAGCTCCAGCAGAGAAGTCAGAGGGCAGACTGATTGTCTTGGCTTGAATTAGGAACCAAAATGTAGAGAGAAGTTTGTGGGAGTGGTAGGGGATGTAATTTTCTGACGGGACAGGTGTTGGTCACATTATACTCTCTTTAGCTAGGGAAGAGGGGGAATCTACATTAATTTGGGCCCAAATAAGGGGAGTTGTACCATTTGAGGATGGGAAGAGGAAGTGATGCTGAAGAAACTAAAATAAAAGATATCCATTATAAGATTCATTCTAGATTCTCATAATAATAGTAATCAAGTCCTTAAAGGAGTTTCCATAGAGTTTTCAAGGAATTGGAAACTGTCAATCAATGCTTATTTATTCAGTAAATATTCAAGTATCTACTATGTGCTTAGTAGTCGACTAGTGTATCTTACCGGGCTGAGCAGGAAATAAGAAACAAACAAAATATCCTGCCTTCGGGGATCTTAAAATTGGCCTCTGGCTGGAGATTTTATTGCAGTAGTTGAGATCAAAGAAAATGCAATTTGGCTTTCAGATAATTATTTTATACTTGTAAACATCATAGTAAGATCCTATTCTTGAAAGAAACCAAGCTGAGATGAGTCATGAGATTTACAAGCAAGTGAGAAGAGTTCTGGCTTTTGTGCCTTGATATTAATGGAAAATTATGTTCTCTAGACACACCCAACGTGTTCTGTAGCATCCTGAAGCTTTAACCCCAGTGTTATTTAGCCTGCCCTTGCAGTGACACACTGAGGAAATCAATCTTGAAGTGCATATTTAATTTCAAACAAAAAATCTTTTAACAGTAACTCTGATAGCAATAAACAAACTTCCCTTTGCAGGTCATGAATCAAAACAAGATATTCTTGTTTTGTGCCTTCTTAGTGTTTATATGCTAGAGACTGAATGTTTATGTGTGCCCCCCCTCCCCATCTGAAACCTGATCTTCATCGTGATGGTATTTCAAGGTGGGGCCTTTGGGAGGTGATTAGGTCATGAGGGCTTAGTGTTCTTGTAAAAGAGACTCCAGAGAGCTCCCTTGCCCCTTCCACATGTAGGAACACAGATGGCCATCAATGTACCAGAAAGCAGCTCTTGCCAGACACTGAATCTGCCAGTGCTTTGATCTTAGACTTCCCATCCTCCAGATCTGTGAGAAATAAATTTTTGTTTTTTAAGCCACCTGGTCTATGGTTCTTTTACAGTAGACTGAACAGACTAAGACATCATCTTTGGTACAGCAAAGACCTAATACTGAATTTAAAAAGCTTTGGAAGAACAAATGCAAGATTTGGCAAATATTATATATATATATATATATATATATATATCCCAAGGACATGCTTATTGATTTTAGAGTGAGGGGCAGGGAGAAAGAAAGAGAGAGAAACATCGATCCGTTGCCTCCCACATACAACCCACCCGGGGATCAAACCAGAAACCTAGGTGTGTGCCCTGACCTAGAATCGAAACTGCCACCTTTCAGTGTACGGGACAACAATCCTAACTGAGCCATACCAGCCAGGGCATATCCTTCAAAGAAACAAACAGCCCTAGCTGGTTTGGCTCAGTGGATAGAGAGTTGGACTGCAGACTGGAAGGTTCAATTCCAGTCAAGAACACATGCTTGGGTTGTGGGCTTGATCCTCGCAGTGGGTGGCATGCAGGAGGCAGCCGACCAATGATGCTCTCTCATCATTGATGTTTCTATCTCTCTCTCCCTCTCCCTCTCCCTTCCTCTCTGAAATCAATAAAAATATATTGAAAACAAAACAAACAAACCAAAAACCTTGAAGAATATAGCAACTATAATTCCCTAACACAGTGATGCTCAACTCTGGCTACACATTAGAATAACATTCTAAAAAATATTGGGATGGGGTAGAGAGTGTAAACTGGGCTTTGATATTCTTTAAAAAGTACTATAAGATGATTTTACTATGCATCGAGAATAAGACATACCCACTAAAGAAGGGAAAATGTGGATATTTTAGTCTAGAACACTCAGGTATGTTCATTTTATTGCCAGTCTGACTGTCATCAGTAAATCACTTTGTCTCATTTATCCACTTTTAAAAGAGGAATAAATGACCCTACATCCACTTATCCTTCTTCCTTCTTTCATTCTCTTTGCTTTCTCTCCTTTTCTCTTTCTCATGTATTCATTCATTCAATCACTCATTCATTAAACAGCATTTAATAAAGCCAAATACTGTGCTCGATACTAAGGATTCAGAAACAGAACCAATATGTTCATTCAAATATTATAGTATTAATAAGGTAACATATATAAATTAGTCATACTGAGGTTCTCAAGTAAAGTTCCATTTTTAAAAAATGCATCAATCTTTTCCTGTTTGGTTTACTTTGTAGAACACCGTGTTGAAACTTGAGTTGTTATGTTAGGCAAACACCAACATTCCTGACCTATTATGCTTTCAAAAAGTCATATAATAAGCTATCCATATGGCAGTGTAATTTTCAATCTTTCATATATTTAATGAAAGGATGTAAATGCCTATAGTTCATTATTTTAAGACTCTTCAGAGTCTTTGGAATATCTTGTGAAGTTCTCTTCCTTCTGATACACCAAATCCCAACCAGACTCCAGCAATGTAGCTTGATCTTTGGCTCCTGTCCAATTCCCAAATCAGGTTAGTGTAGATGAAGGCAGAATGCTATACACTTAAAGGTAAGAAGACACTTTCCTATGGACTGTTCATGCCATTTCCCCCATTTTTAGTTTTGTTAATCCTCACCCAAGGATATTTTCCCCATTGATCTTTTTTTTAGAGAAAATGGAAGGGAAGTGGAGAGAAACATAGATACGAGAGAGACATACCTCCTGCATGTGCGAACCTGTACCCGAGGCATGTGCCCTTGACTGAAATCAAACCAGAGACCCTTCAGTCCCCAGGCCGACACTCCAACCACTGATCCAAACTGGCTAGGGCCATTTCCCCCATTTTTAAGCTCCAAGTTGCAGCATATCAGCTGGTCAAAAACCCACTTCAATGGCCAACTTGGCAGCTAGGGCTGCTGGATCCCTCCTGGGAAGTTACACTTTATCATCCTATTGACACATATTTAAAGCTAAGAACAAATGCAGGCAGGCTCACTTTACCCACAGATGCACTATAATTTCTATGCAGTAGTGCACCCACATAATACCAAAAGACAAAAGAGAAATATTTTGAATAAAAATCAACATTAGTAGAAAAGCAGCAGCAGAGTATAAAGGTAATCTTCCTGTCAAGAACAGATTCAAAGCTAACAGGTTCCAACAGAGCATGCCTTAACCATAGCATAAAGTTTCCTGTAACCAGGAATTTGATATTGTACTACCATACAATTGTAGTTATTATGAGTTATGAGTTTGCTCACAAAAAGAAAAATACAATTAAAAGAGAAAAAAGAGAATCAACACAAAGAGAATAAAGTAATTCCAGATCTGGGAGCACATGAATTTACATCTTATGAGATATAGAACCATTCAGTACTCTTCACGAATAAACCAGTGTGGCCTGAGAATAATATTATTACTAACAGTAATAACAACTAACAATTATTGAGCACTTATTTTATGCCAAGCACTGTTAGTGCTTTACATATGTTATCTCATTTAATTCTCTTAACAACTTTATTTACTAGTATTCCCATTTTCCAGATGAGAACAATGAAGCTCAGAGAATTTAGGTAACTTGCTTTAAGATAACACACCAGGACTTGCCTTTAGCCATTACATAATTCACTGTCCTAATTTACAACTATAGGTTACATAGCTACAGCTTCTGGTTCAGAGGGCCTTATAATACTGTTAAAACTTCTGTACTGCCCTGGCCAGGTAGTTCAGTTGGTTAGTGTTGTCTCAATACATCAAGGTTGCAGGTTCAATCCCTGGTCAAGGCATATATACAAGAACAGTCAATGAATGCATAAATAAGTGTAACAACAAATCAGTCTCTCTCCCTTCCTCTCTCTCTAAAAATCAATTAAAAAAAAACAAACACAACACCTCACCCTGGCCTATGTGGCTCAGTGGTTAGGGTGTCGTCTTGTGCACCAAAGGGTCACAGGTTCGATTCCCAGTCAAGGGCACATACCTGGGTTGCAGGTTCAATCCCCTGCCCTGGTCAGGGTGCATGCAGGAGGCAAAGAATCAATGTGTCTTTCTCAAATTGATGTTTCTCTCTCTCTCCCCCTCCCTTCCACTCTCTCTAAAAACAAACAAAAACAAAAATCCACTTCTGTGCTTTTTGCAACTACTCTGGGCCTTTTGCAGTGTATCTGCATCAGTAATAGACAAATCTCTAATGGTGATCTAGTATAAAGGAGGTATTTGCAAGTAGGAAACAATTTGCAGTTGCTGAGTGTGCACTGCACAAAGTTAGGGGTTGCAACCCTCTAGTTGGGTACAAGTGTAAAGCAGAAAGCAAAACCCATCAATATATATTATAGTAACTGATTACAAGGAAAAATATTGCTAAGACAAATTTACTCCTCTTTAAAATAAAATAAGAGTTAAAAGAGTAAAAATTATTTTAAAGGTTTAAAAAAAACATTTGTTCTCCCTTTGTACTCAAAAGTAGTAAACACACACACAATACATCCAGATTATCTGAGGCATTGTTAGCTGAATGGGGACATTAGGTGTGTTGAGCTGAAGTGGCAGTTTCAGCTTCTGTTGGGGGAAATTATGGTAATAATGTGATAGGGAGGGGAGGGAAGGGGAGAGGCACTGATTTGTTGTTCCACTATTTATGCATTCATTGGTTGATTCTTATATGTGGCCTAACTGGGGATCAAACCCATATATGGAAACAACACTCTATCCAACTGAACTACCTGACCAGGGCTTTCCAGGAATTTTTTAAAAATGAAGATTCTCTAGCAACACCAATTCATTTATATTGCACCAATGGAATGAGCTGACTTCATTAGGAGTTGACTGGAGTTGCTAAGGACAGTTTTGGGGCCATGATATACATTTTCAGATACTTTGAACAGCCTACATACATCCAATATAAGTCTTTATTCTACCTCTGAATTTTAAAGCTTTTTTTCTTTAAACATATTTTCATTGTACTTAACTTCCACATGCATATATGGAGGTTTAAAAAATATCATTGAATCAGAAAAAGAGAAAAAGAATTTCTGGTAATAGGCTTCAGGAGATAAAAATATGAACATGTGTAGCTTGCTTTTTAACATGTATATACATGAACATTCCCAATAAATATGGGAAAGTTTTGACTATCAGTTAAAGGCTGCATACTCTGTGTTGGCCATGGAGTCAGAAAATCCAAGATTATGCCCCCAAAGTTGATATTGCTTCTGGGTCCTCCAGTATCATACTTGAATCTAAGTGTGGTGACACAGAGAGATTACAACTTAACAGGGGCCTCTAGCAACTGTAAGTGATCTAGTGCTATGCTTCTCACACTTCATGGCACATAAGAACCACCTGGAAAGCTTGTTAAAGAAGATGACTAGTCCTCAAGCCTGAGATTCTGATTTTGTAGGTCTGGGAAAATTTGCATTTCTTATGAGCACTGGGGTGGAGTAGGGCAATGGGGGATATCTGCAGTACTCTCAATAATAAAGATACATAAAAAATCCTAATATATAAAAACCCAGGGTTCGTAAAGACCAACCGAAGGCTCAACCGAACACTGGAATTCAGTCCTGCAGTCAGTGCTGAGTTGCTGTGGCGACCCAGTATTGACTGGGGCTGCAGATCAGTCCCGGAGAGAGGCCTGAAGAGAGAGGCAGGGTCTGATCCGCAGCCTCAGTGGCAGCTGTTGATCAGCCGTTGCCTCTCTCTTTCTCTATGGGCTTTGCCAGCAGCCATGCCACTGTTTCTCTCCAGGCCTCTGCAGGGGCTGCTGATCAGCCCCACCTCTCTGATCAGGCCCGGAGATAGGCCCAGAGACGCTGACTGGCATAGAAACCGACCAATCAGAACCAAATCTGGGTGAACTGTGAGGAGCCAATGGTCCCAGATTTCAAGAGGGATGTCCAACTGCCGGTTTAGGCTCGATCCCACAACCGGCAGTCGGACATCCCCCAAAGGGTCCCCGATTGGAGAGGGTGCAGGCTAGGCTGAGGGAATGTCCCCCACACACCTCTGTGCACAAATTTCGTGCACTGGGCCACTAGTTAGTAAATAAATAAAAGTATCTGTAAATTTAGAAGTTCACAAATTATGAACTTTTTAAAATTTTTATTGATTTTAGAGAGGAAGGGAGAAACGATTTGTTTTTTCACTTATTTATGCATTCATTGGTTGATTTTTTAAATATATTTTTATTGATTTCAGAGAGGAAGGGAAAGGGAGAGATAGAAACATCAATGATGAGAGAGAATCATTGACTGGTTGCCTCCTGCACACCCTGTACTTGGGATTGAGACCACAACCCAGGCATGTGCCCTTGACTGGAATCAAACCTGGGATCCTTCAGTCCGCAGGCCAACACTCTATGCACTGAGCCAAACCAGCCAGTGCTGAACTTTTAAGCTTTATTCCTGTCTGAGTGCAAGTTTGATGGCTATAGAAGGTAAACTCCAGAGAAAGTAGAAACTGGCAAGAGGTATATATACTTTGGCTGGTTAGAATACTAGCAAAAAGCTATCAGTATTTATTAAGAGGTCCTCCTTGAAATAATTTTGTTAAGTGATGATGCAAGGACGATGTATACAGAAATGAATGGTAGTGTTTGTTGAATTCATGGGTTTAACCATAAATTAGAGAGATAATTCAGCTTGAAGCAAATACCTTGATTCTAAGCCTTTCATAATTGTAATTTGATGTTCCTGGACCAGTGGTTGCTAGAACAGCAGCAGCAGCATTCCCTGGGAATTTGTTAGAACTGAAATTCTTGGGCCACATCCCTGCTTTATCAAATTAGAAACTCTGGGGGTGAGGCCCAGAAACCTGTGTTTTAACAAGCTCTCCAGGTGACTCTAGTGCATGCCAACATCTGAGAATCACTGCCAGACTCAAATTTAGCATGTATCAAAATCAGAATTACCCAGGAGTAGTTGTTTAAAATACAAGTTCCTGTTCCTTCCTCAATGTGGGCCTGACTTTAAAATTCTTTTGGTGATTCCAATGTAGACAACCCTTTGGGAAATAGTGCCCTTAATTAGAGGCTCAAACTTCTTTGACCAGAGCCCATATTTTATATCTGGACACGGTAAGTATGAATAGATTTATAACTAAAACAAGACTTTCACAAAACAATACTTACTTTTACATATGCAATACATTTATTTTTTTATTTTTTATTTTTTTTAATAGTGAACTTTATTTATTTATTTTTTTTAAATAAATCTTTATATTCAGATTATTACAGGTGTTCCTCTTTTATTTTTCCCCATAGCTCCCCTCCACCTGATTCCCCACCCCACCCCATGCCCTTACCCCCCGCCACTGTCTTCATCTTTAGGAGTAAGATTTTTGTCCAATCTCTTCCCGCACCCCTCACACCTGCTTCCCCTGAGAATTGTCAGTCCACTCCCTTTCTTTGTCCCTGATTCTATTATATTCACCAGTCCATTCTGTTCTTCAGATTTTTCATTCACTTGATTTTTAGATTCACTTGTTGGTAGGTATGTGTTTGATGTCATTTTGTTGTTCATAATTTTTGTCTTTATCTTTTTCTTCTTCTTCCTCTTCTTAAAGGATACCCTTCAGCATTTCGTGTAATCCTGGTTTGGTGGTGATGAACTCCTTTAGCTTTCTCTTGTCTGTGAAGCTCTTTATCTGACCTTCAACTCTGAATGATAGCTTTGCTGGGTAGAATAATCTTGGTTGTAGGTTCTTGCTGTTCATCACTTTGAATATTTCTTGCCACTCTCTTCTGGCCTGCATAGTTTCTGTTGAGAAATCAGCTGACAGTCGTATGGGTACTCCCTTGTAGGTAATTAACTGTTTTTCTCTTGCTGCTTTTAATATTCTCTCTTTGTCTTTTGCCCTTGGCATTTTAGTTATGATGTGTCTTGGTGTGGTCCTCTTTGGATTCCTCTTGTATGGGGTTCTGTGCGCTTCCTGAACTTGTAAGTCTATTTCTTTCACCAGGTAGGGAAAGTTTTCTGTCATTATTTCTTCAAATAGGTTTTCAATATTTTGCTCTCTCCCTTCTTCTGGCACCCCAAAAATTCGGATGTTGGTTCGCTTGAAGTTGTCCCAGAGGCTCCTTACACTATCTTCATATTTTTGGATTCTTTTTTCTTTTTGTTTTTCTGGTTGGATGTTTTTTGTTTCCACATATTTCAGATCTTTGGTTTGATTCTTGGGGTACGTTGATCTACAGTTGAGTTTCTGTATATTTATTTTAGACAGTGTATGCTTCATTTCTGACTGGTCCTTTTCCATTTTTTTGGCATTCTCATTAAGGTCCTTGAAGGTCTCACTAAACTCCTCAGAAGTGTTATCAAGTTTCTCAGCGGTTTTTAGAAGATTCTTGAGTAACCTTATAAATGTGGTTCTGAACTCTATGTCATCCAGTAGTTTGCTTTCCTCCGTTTCTTTCATTCGTGACATGTTTCTTTGTTTCTGCATTTTGGCTGCTTCCCTGTGTTGATGGAGTGGCTTTGTGTGGTAGGTGACCTATAGGGGGCAGTAGCTCAGCCTCCCCAATCTCCTGATGTGGACGCTCTTGGTACACCCCTTTGTGGGCTGAGTGCAAAGTCTTGGTGCAGTTAAGCCTTAATTGCTGTTGTTACACTGGGAGGAATTGACCTCCAGGCCGATTAGCTGTGAGCACTCCCTGTGTCTATAATGGAAGAACTGCTGCGCTGAAGACACGCTTATGGGGCAGGATTTGTTTCAGTGAGGCTTTGGTGCTCACTGAGTCTGCCTCTTGAATGTGTCACTTATGGATGTGAGGAGTTGAAATCTGGTGTCTCACACTGACCACTAGGTACACTGGCTTCTGGATCTCCAATGGGGTGCAGGTCAGCTACTGTCTGAGGCCACTCAGCAGGAGCTACAGTGAGAGCTGCAGTTTTCTCCTCTTTGCTTGGGGTTTGGAGGTTTTGGAGCTGTCTGAGCCAGGCTGCAAGTTTGCTAGATTAAGCTGTGATAGGGCAGGCCTTTCTTATGCTAATTGAGCTGCTTGGAGCTTGGGTGGGTTTGTAGGGCGGGGCCTCAGGGTGTCACTAGGTTAGGGCGTGGCAAACAGCAATGGCTGCTAGTTAGCTGGCTCTGAGTCTCCAACGGCATCCGCGAGTCCCGTGCCCCAGTGCAGTAAACAATTATTCCTGCGTGCAGCTCTGCAAGCAAGCCACCCTCTCTGGCAGACAGTCCAGCTTCTCCCCGTAGGAGTTTGGGTCCCCCGCGTCTCCCCAGAGACTGGATTTCAGAGTAATCGGGGGCTTGTCTCCCTTTGGGTTGAAAAAAGCAATGCACCCAGTCGCCCGCAGCCAGCCCAGATCACGCGCCTCCGTACCTCAGCTTTTCAGCGCTCGTGCACGTCTCAATGCTCTTTTCTCTTTCCTTCTAGTTGTAGAACTTCCACTCAGCCAGCTTTCCCGTGGTTCTGGGTGATAGACGTTTTGTCTTTTAGTTGCAGTTTAAATTGTTGTAGGAGGCAGCAGTTTAGGTGTTTACCTACGCCGCCATCTTGGATTCTCCCTATGCAATACATTTAGATATTTTCTGTTCTACTTCATTTTTAAAATGCTGGTGGCAGAAGCACTAAATTGGTTTCATGACCCACTGATGGGCTGCAACCTCAGCTTGAAAAACCTGCCCTGGGCCAGTGCGTCTCAAACTTTACAGTACATTCGAATCACCTGGAGACCTTATAACGTAAATTCTAATCCAGTAGGACTGAGATGGGGCTTGAGATTCTGCATTTCTAAGAAACTTCCAAATTTTGCTAATACTATTGATGCATATATGTATTGCCCTTCTAATGGCAAGGCCTGAATCATAAAGCATGCAAGAAGACAACAACAAACTCTTCATGCACAACTCCCCTTTAAAATCTGGACCCTGCATATCTTTTCCAGTTTCATTCCTTCCACCACCCCCAACGTGGTACTCTACATTACAAAGCAAACTATTTGTAATTTTCTTTCACACCTTCAGGATTTTTCATAACTTCTATCCTCTTCCTAGACATCCTTCCCTTTTCCTCTTTCTGGAAAAGTATTACTCATCCATCCAGGCTCAGCTCAAACACAACCTCTAGGAAGCCTTTCCCAATCCCCAAAATGAATTAAGTCATTCTCTCTTCTATCTTTGTATAGCACTTCTCACAAACCTCTATTATGGCCTTTTCACATTGTGCAGTGATTATTTATGAGTTTATTTCTCACAAACCTGTCCTGCTCATCTTGGTACCCTTTCCCCTACCCACCCTCCACCCCTCATCTTATAGCATGATACCTAGAACTTAGAAACAGGCAGCTAACATATATTGAGCATGTAGGCTCTTAATAAATACAGGATGTCCCCAAAATTGTATACACACTGTAACAGCTGATAGCTGAATTTTGAAAATGAAATGTATTTTAATAAACACTGCCTTTATAATTATTCAAAATGTATATATACATTTTTGGGGGTACCCTATATATATTTTTTAATAAATGAAGGGAATGTATGAGATATTTGAGGAAGTCGGAGAGTTCTTACCCTTAGGATGTTCTAAAGAGTTAATTCTAGGTTTACACAAAAATATACTTGCAGGTACATGTGTGCATTTCCTTAATGGTGACTAATAATAAAACAGGCATATAAATGTCAGACAGGCCAGCCTATAACTTATATAAGCCTGACTGTAAGTCATTTTGAAAATGGCTAGAATGTAATCTCCAGAAAGTACAATTTTTTATCTCTTTGTTTATTATTGTATCATACTTGTATCAGTCATAGTACCAAAAGAAAACAGTTGGCATACTGAACATAAGATAATTTGAGGGAAGACCACTTATAAAGATGTAGATGGAGTTAGGGAAACCACAAATGATAGCCAAGTAGCCCGGGGCTTGTAACAATGAGGAGCTGTTCCCACCAGCCTAGGTCTAAAAAGTGAGGTTATGTAGAGCAGGCTACCTTGTCTGGAGAACAGTGACCATCAGTCACAATCACCTGATTGCTGGAATGGTCACCCTCACAAGGGTAACCTTAGTCCAAATCACAATGTTCAAAATTATGTGAAAAACTCAAACTTAATGGCAAGCAATATGACAAAGGACTATAATCTAGTAGGGGGATCAAGCAGCAGGAATCTCTGAGCCAAGCCAGGTAAATGTGTGACATACATGCCACCACCTTTCCCTTCCACATCCCCCAATCTGACCTCCAAGGCAAACTTTTTTTACTACTTCACCCAGAAAAGGACTTTCCTACTTTACCTGGAAAAACACTTCTTAACTCAGCTACCACAGTCAATTGCTGTTACCTGGTATGAAGTCTATTTGCCAAACTGGCTCTAGTCAAATAAGGGTACAAGTAGGGTTAGTAGTAGTTTGAAGTAGTTCCTAGCCATCAGCTGGAGATACAGAGGTTGGGTCACCTCCGGGGAGAAGGGACTGCCACGTGCTAGACGAAGCAGGTAGGTATATTTGGGGCCCCAGACAGCCAGGCTAGGGTTCAAGTTAGGATTCTGGTCATAAAGGAGAAAAATAATGCAAATCAGCAATCAAAATAAGAATACTATACTACAGATTGTTCAAAACAATGAGAATTGAGAAAAAGGCATCTAGTAGGTATATAGGCTATGTTTAACAAAGCAAAATTGATTTCAGACTCATTAGCTGGTGGAAATAATATTTCTGATATACTAGTGGAAATGGTGTGGATTGGCTCTAAATTTTGTTATGACTGAACTCACAACAGTTAGATCCTAGGTACTTGCAGCTAAGCAGGGTACAATGGGGGGGGGGGACAGGGGGAGTAATAAGCTGCTTTCTTTTTTTCCCTTCCCCTTCATTTAAAAAGTTTTCTAAATTAAGCTAAAAGTTTTAGCTGTGAATGCTTAATTAAAACAAGCACATGAGAGCATAACTACCATTTATTGAGTATCTGCTATGATTTATGCTTCAGATGATCTGCGTGGCAATTATAAGGTATGTATAATTATCCTTACTTTCCAGATGAGGAAATAGAAGTTTAGAGCAATAAAGCCAACAAGTTGCAGCTTTAGTGTTTTCATCCAAGCTTATTTGGCTTTTGAGACTATATGGATGGACCTACATGGTATTATGCGAAGTGAAATAAGTCAAAGAAACACACTGTATTATTTCATTTATGTGTGCAATCTAAAAACAAAATAAACAAACAAAACGAAACAGAAACAAGCTTATCTGGCTTTAAAGCCTGTTACTTCTGATATTATGACTTATCAACCTCAAGTCTTAAATTCCTCAAGGTCATCATAAATTATTAAGACAAGCAAATTTAATGTAATAAGACCATAGAAGGATAGATATTACTAATTACCTAATATTAGCATGTTTAAGAATAAACAGAATATTTTATCCATCTTTCTTTTTTTTTTCATTATTGTACCTGCCATAGTCAAAGTATTTTCTAAGAGAAATCATGTCACTCATGGTTCCTGATGCAGGACAATCCTACAATGTTACTTTTCTCTTTCATATGTACCCTCCCCAGGTGTGTGGCCCAGGGACAAGCACCTGTCCTAAAAGCTGTCAATCCTGGGCTAGCTTGTGACCTTCCACACAGCCTGGCATGAAAAAATAAATAAATTAAACCAACTCCCTGAGATTATCTCACTTTGATGTTGGAATTTGCAAATACAAAGAATGCCCTAGTGGTGGATCACAGCAAACTGAAGCACAAGCTGTGTGATAAAACAAATCAGATAAATAAGTATGTAACTCAGGGTTCTAACAACAGATGGCATGTGCAAACGAGGATAAATTGAGGAGAGTTTATCTACAAAGAAACTAATTACAGATGTGCAAGGCAAGGTGTAGGGAAACCACAGGGATGGTAGAGGAACCCACTCTAGGTGGCAAGGGAGCTATTACCAGTCCTAGATCTGAAGGGAAATAAGAGGTTGGAAGGGGAAATCCGTGAGAGTGAGTCATCTTGAGAGGAGCAATGGTTTTAGTTGAGGGACACAGTCTGCCTAAAGAGACCTTGCAGGAAGGGAACAGGAGAATAAACCCACTTTCTGTTGGATAATATCTACACAGGATAGGTTTCCAGGAAAAAAGAGCAATGTGGAGAAGGATGAAGAGTGGATCTGGAGGGGCAAACTAAAGATGATTGATTAAAGAATAAAACAATGAGGAGGATGAGAACAGAGTAGGCATGTAGAGCGAAAAAGGTGTTATAATAGAGAGAGAGAAAAGGAACATGCTATCCGCAAGAAAGACTGAAAGGGTACTTAAATCCTCGAGTTGCATCTGATCCTGATGATTCTCCAGGTTTAAGTCCAGTTACAGTTTTACTATTAAGTATAGCTTTACAATAGACTCCCTTCCTTTAACATAGTCTATCGGTAATTCTGTTTCTTGCAACTCCAAAGGCCTAATAAAATGCTGGGTACAATGAGAATACAGGTGTACTGACCCTCGCAGTTGAAAATCCATATATAACTTGACAAAAACTTCTTAACTACAGTCGCCCTCCACGTCCACAGCCAGTGCAAACCTGTGTTGTTCAAGGGTCAACTGTAGTTAATTCCTCTTAGGAATTCTGCAAAGACATCTGAGACAGGTAGGCCATTTGCTGAGAAAGAATCACAGCCCTCCCCTCAGCTTTTTAAGAAGTGTCCAGATTTAAAAATAAAGGTGTCAGTGTCATGAAAGTCCACTTACTGTCAAAAATGAGAAATTATAAAAGTGACCCAATTAAATGAACTTTCTTGAGTTACGGAAAACATAGGCTGCATTTTGAAAGAATCACAGACCATTCTACAGGAAATTAGAACACATTTTTTTAATTGCCTCCCTGAAAGCTTTATTGTTTTATTGATGTACTAGAATACTCTTTTTTTTTTTAAGAAAAAAAGGGGAAGGGACATCTCTAATATTCTCAACAATAAAGATAAATTTTAAAACAAACAACACACACACACACACACACACAAACCATTTAGTGTCTCTCTTCACTCAGAAATGATAAATGGAACAATTAACATGGTTCTAAAGTTGTCATTGGTTTTAGAAAGCTGATTTTGTTCAAGAAAGCATAATAAATGCCTGTCACTAAAAGTGAAAAAAAAAATAGCCCTAACCGATTTGGCTCAGTGTATAGAGCATCAGTCTGGCGGACTGAAGGGTCCCAGGTTCGATTCCGATCAAGGGCATGTACCTTGGTTGCGGGCACATCCCCAGTAGGAGGTATGCAGGAGGCAGCTGATTGATGTTTCTCTCCCATCGATGTTTCTAACTCTCTATGCCTCTCCCTTCCTCTCTGTGAAAAATTAATAAAATATATTTTTTAAAATAAAATAAATAAAAGTGAAAAAAATATATAATTTGATCAGTTTTGATAAATATATTCATCATCACAGTCAAAATAACATTTCCATCCACTCTAAAAGTTTCTTTGTATCTCTTTGTAATCCCTCCCTCCCTCTGCTCACATCCCCAATTTTATGCAAATGGACTAAAGAGTATGTATATATACTAGAGGCCAGATGCACAAAATACTAGTGTGTGTGTGTGTGTGTGTGTGTGTGTGTGTGTATACACACTTTAGAACTTTAGAACCATGTTAATTGCTGCCACGTCTGCTGCAACAGGAGGCCTTTGCCACCTCTGCCCCCACCTGCTGCAGCTTTGTCTGGAAGGAAGGACTTTTGGAAGGACGTCCGGTCTAATTAGCATATTGTGCTTTTATTATCATAGATTTTTTTGCCTGCTTTTTTTTCATTCTGCACAACTATTGTGAGATTCAACCATGTTATTGTATCAACAGGTTTGTTTGTTTTTTTTATTGCTGAATGATCTCCTTGTATATGCATATACCTCAATTTGTTTGTCCATTCATGTATTGATGGACATTTGGGTTGTTCCCAGTTTGGGCTATTATGCAACTGTTAATATTAAGGTATAAATAGGCATAATATTTTTTTGGTAATCCAAGAGATATTGGAAGCCATTGCTTCAGTAAATGGAAATTCAAAGCATTCGACCTGCAATCAAAATATCTGGGTGGGTCATTTATTGGCTGTGGAATTTAGACCCAATAACTTTTAACTTCCTGAGCTTTGATCCCCTCATCTATTAAAAAAAGATTGATAATACCTGCCTTGTAGGGTGGGTTTGGTGAGGATTAAATAAGATAGTCCATACATTTGAACTTTCATTGAAATATTAACTTTGATTTCTATGAAAAAACATTGAGAGTTAGGGGACATCCCTTTTAGCTTTTCTAGGCCTCTTTGTGGACCCCTGTATTTAGAACCAAAAGACACTAACAAATAGCATGGCTCTGAGCAAAAGATGAAATATGTTGGTCAATGTCTCCTCCTCCTTGGTGCTCAGTCCCTCCTCTCTCTCTTCCTCCTTCCCTCCCCACGTCCCTCCTCCTCCTGTTTGTTTTATTGTTGCAGGGTGCCTCTTTCTTCTTGAGGGCAAGACCACTTCTTTTCCTCTGTTTTCATATTACTTAGTGTGTCATTCTCATATCATGTTCTCCATGAAAATACATTGAGGTAATACTAAGTATTTGCATAGTGTTTTATAGATTATAGTGCATTTTCATATACATTATTTAATTCTGGCCCTCAAAATTGTCCAGAAAAGTAGGCATAGCAAAATAATACCATCCCCATTACCAGATGAGGAAACTAAGGCTCAGAGAGGTTGAAAGCTAGTTGAGATGATAACCTAGCTGTTCAAAGGCCAGCTCAGAGTGCCTTTCACCTTGGCACACTGTCTACCAACATTCTTCACAGGATTCAGGTGGGTGCTTTAGCCTCCAGTTAATACTAATATATAAACTCTTTGCAGGAGAAAAGGCCAAACTTTATTTTTAGAAAACTAACAGTTGGTGGTGAAAGGTTTGGGATTGGGCCGAGGTCACACAGAACGGTCTCAAGGCTCAGTGTTATCAATGTAATATTTACTCCAGGCACCTGGGTGCAGGTGGTCTGACTCGAGAGTCAGCTGTGAATTGGGGAGGGAGCAGTCTTTTTATGTGCTCAGGGAGAGCTGCAGATGGGGCTTCGGCTTGACCCAGGTATCAGGACCGTGCCCCCATAATAGTTTTACGACCTTGCCCTTTGTCCTTCTGCTGGCGCCAGACATCCTTTCTCAGGGGGCTTTGCAGGGGTTATGGTCTTCAGAAATTTCTGTAAAATAACCACGTAAGGGGAGCATGTTTGTGCAAGGCTTAGGCTAGCAGAATGAGCTTTCTTTTATTAGTTATTAGCCCCTACTAAAGTAGAGCCCTGTATCTTAATTCACCCTTTCAGGTGGCATTTTGATGCATATACTGCAATATATGCTTTTATAGGGGACCACGGGAGACCTGAAAATTTTCAGGACATAGCATTAGAACTGTAACTATTTATAAAATTTGAAATACATATAACTATTATTCTCCTTCCTCCTCAATACAATTCTGAGCAAAATAAGAATTTAAAGTTATTGTAAGTGAAACCGGACAATCAATGGATCCGTGCTGCCTGTCACTACTTGAGCCAATTGAAGCAGCGACAGGGTTGAATCATATGCCAGCAGTATGGAAGAGCAGCCGGCCATCCACAAAAATGTGTTCTGCAGGTCCCCATAAGCCACTGCTTGCAGACAAAGATTACACAGGAAAATATGGATTATAGGTATGCGGAAGCAGGGATTTCAGGCAAGGGCATAGGAGGCTGGGGTGGGACTCCATTGTTTGAGCAACAAGGTTGTTAATCTTTCCATGAGAATGGACCACATTCCAAGGTTGACTCCCAGGTCCTGGGGATGTACAACTCCCAGCTAGGTCAGAATGTCCTTTCTTTAACCAACACAAGGCAATATGGTTAACAGGACATGATTATTATTTCCCATAACCATAGCTAGTCCTCAATATTCTATTCTTGCCCCTAATGTAAGTACTCCATACCAGTTAAAAGTAATTTATTTCTAGAATGTTGTTTCTGATTTAACCAGTATACTAAACATTACCTGAGGATGAATTATTACCAAGTTTTTCTTTTCTCCTTTTATCTAATCTTACCTAAAACAGTTTTTTGACCTATTACAAGGTATAAGAATTGACAGCACATAGTACATCTATTTTGAATTTTTATCTGTGTAGAAAGTTCAAGGTTTTTATTTTCTTTTGGGTTAATCTTCTCTCTCCGTCTCCTGGGGAAAAAAATTTTTCTCCTGAAAAAAAAATTTTCATCTTTTCCTCAGAGCCATGGTATTTGATAGTGTCTTTTGGTCCTAAATACAGAGGTCCACAAGGAGGCCTAGAAAAGTAAAAAGTGTTCTCCCCTAACTTCTCAATGCTCTTTCATAGTAATCACAGTTAATATTTGAATGAAAGAACAAAATAAAAGAAAAAAAATGGATGGGGACTCTTCTTAAATAAGCACTTTATGTTTTTATTGTCTGGTCTTAAATTAAATGTAAGTGCATGACAAAGGACTTAGCAAATACACCCTGATATGGGATAAGCTAGACTGTGTACTCTTCTCTTCATAATTAAAGTTGTTGATAGTCTTACTGTTAAATATAATAAGAACTATTTATTTATAAAGAGGGACTTAACCTAGCTGAATACAATAATTCTACCTCCTCTAATAAAAGTGAACTGTTAATGAGATGTAAAAAAAGCTATAAAGACTTAGATAAATATTTTTCTATTCATTTCCATGTAAATGAGATTTCATTGTTTCAGAGAGTGAGTTTATAACAAGGCTTGTAATGTATGGTTTTCCTCAAAATCTAAAAGTGCTATAAAACTAATATTAATTTTGTATTAGTTTGATACTAAATCTCTATGAATTAAAGAATGCTATTAGCTTTCAAGCCTATAAGAATTATTGGCTGTATTTTAAATGCACTAGATAATGCAACTGTCTTACTAGAGGGATTGATAACAATATTTTAGCATGGTGAAATTTAAAATTCATCAAACTAAAATTTGTACATTCAGAACGACCCAAGGACATCATATACCAGTAACCATATAAAGGTTACTAGCAGAAGAAAACAACTGAAGGGAAAGTGAGAAGGAATTTGAGTGCTAAATTTTGTATCTTTCATTATTAGTGCAGACGAAAGGGGCTACATGCTAACCTGACAAGCTCAGGGAAGGCCTGCATGGTGGTCTTGCAAACTCAGAGACCTAAAGTATGGTCTGAAATTAAACTTTAACTAAAAGCAGTTTGATGGGCAGTTACATCCTAGGCTGGTATCTTCACTGACAAGGTCAACCTTTACCTTAACTGAGCCTATCTGTCTTTTTGCATCTATGATAACATACCCTTGAAATGTCTGGGTAACTTGTAAATTGTAACAACCTAATGTGCCTGGGCACCAGGACAGATACCACAAATTCCTTCATAGTTATCATGTTAACTGTTAACTGTTGGTTATCCAGCACCCACCTAAGTATGTGTCTATTATTTTCCTTTTTATCCAATCCAGAGACACCCCCCACCCCCCGCCCTTTGCTTTCTCCCGCCTCTCTAATCTATCACCAATGGATTTCACGTAACCCACCTACATCCCCTCCTTTGATTGCAATATATAAAAATAGAAGAAAAACCGCCATTCTCTGGAGCATTATCCCAATCAGTTGAGATAACTGCTTCCTGGCAATTGTCAACAGTTCGGCTCAAATAAACTCACAAAAATTCTTAACAGGTTTGAATGTTTTACCTTCACATTAGCAATCATTGTTGAAAATTGATAAATCTGGAAATGAAAGCACCTTTATTTTTATTTTATATCTTGCAACATTGTTTAAAATTTTTAGTCATGTTCATACACTTTAATTTAAAAAGTAAAATACAATCTGGTACAATCTTTTTTAATGTGATTTAACTAGAGCAAGTATTTGAGCTCCAATTCTCCATCCCTAAACTGATTCAGGAGACAGGAAGGCAGCTTCCCAGAGGATAAGGCTGTATTTTAATTGCTACTCAGAATAAAGCCTTATCTAAGCTGTGGCATTACATTCTCCCTCCTCACTGAGGAAACTAAGGTAAATTGACTCTCCCTACCTAGGGCATAATGGTGGTAAGCAGAGGGACAAAAGGAGATGATTTGACAGCCCTTAGTCAAACAGCAGTACAATAGTCCCCTTTTATCTGTGGTTTCACTTTCCCTGGTTTCAGTTAACCATTGTCAACCATGGTCTGAATATATTAAATGGGAAATTCCAGAGATAAACAATTCATAAATTTTAAATTGTACCCTGTTCTGAATAGCGTGATGAAATCCTACAGTGTCTCTGTCCTGCCCAGGACATAAATTATACCTTTATGCAGCAATGAACTTTGTATACCATCCCACCCATTAATCACTTAGTAGCCATGTCAATTACCCAATCAATGGTCTCAGTATCACAGTGCTTGTATTGAGGTAACCCCTATTTTACTTAATAATGACTCCAAAGCCCAAGAGTAATGATGCTGGCAATTTGAATATGCCAAAGAAAAGCTGTAAAGTGGTTCCTTTAAGCAAAAAGGTGAAAGTTCTCAACATAATAAGGAAAGAAAAAAAATCATATGCTGAGGTTGCTAAGATCTACAAAAAAGAATGAATCTTCTACCTGTGAAATAGTGAAGGAAAAAAATTTGTGCCAGTTTTGCAATTGCACCTCAAACTGCAAGTTATAGCCACAGTGAATGACAAGTACTTAATTAAGATAGAAAAGACATTACATTTGTGGGTGGAAAAGTTTTTTTCAATGACGGTTTACATTCAATATTATTTTGTATTAGCTTCAGGTGTACAGCATATTAGACAATCATATACATTACAAAGTGTTACCCACCTGGTATAATATATAGTTAATACAATATTATTGACAATATTTCCTTTGCTGTACTTTACACCCTCACGACTATTTTGTAACTACTAATCTGTACTTCTAAATTCCTTCACCTTTTTTACCCTGTTCCCTCAGCCCCCTTCCCTCTGGCAACCATCAGTCTGTTATCTGTGTCTGTGAATCTGTTGGTTCATTTATGGTGTATTGTTCTTTAGAGTCTGCATATTATAAGTGAAGTCATATGATATTTGTCTTTCTCTGACTGATTTATTTTACTTAGCATACCTTCCAGATCCATCCATTCTGTCCCAAGAGGTAAGATTTCCTTTTTCATGGTTGAATAGTATTCCATTGTGTAAATATACCACAGCTTTTTTATCCACTCATCTACTGATGGGCACTTGGGCTGTTTTCAAAGCTTGGCTATTATAAATAACACTACAATGAACAGAGGGGTGCATATATTTTTTTGAATTAGTGTTTTAGATTTCTTCATGTATATTCCCAGAAGTGGAATCACTGGGTCTTATGGCAGTTCCATTTCTAAATTTTTGAGGTAACTCCATACTGTTTTTTCCACAGTGGCTGCACCAATCTGCATTCCCACCAGCAGTGCACAAGGGTTCACTTCCTCCACATCCTTTCCAATACTTGTTGTTTGTTGATTTATTGGTGATAGCCATTCTGAGGGGTGTGAGGTAATAGCTCTTTGTGGTTTTAATTTGCATTTCTCTGATAATTAGTGACAATGAGCATCTTTTCATATGTCTATTGACCATCTATATGTCCTCTTGGACATTTATGTCTAGCCATTTTTTAATTGTATTGTTTGTTGTTGAGTTGTATGAGTTCTTCTTTTATTTAATGGGTTGTCTTTTCATTTTGCTGTGCAAAAACTTTTTAGTTTGATGTAGTACCATTTGTTTACTTTTTCTCATTTCCCTTGTCTGAGGAGATATATCAGGAAAAATATTACTAAGAGAAATGTCTAAGATTTTACTACTTATGTTTTCATCTAGGAGTTTTATGGTTTTGAGTTTTACATTTAAGTCTTTAATCTATTTTGAGTTTATTCTTGTATGTGATGTAAGAAGGTGGTCTAGTTTCATTTTTTGCATGTAACTATCCGATTTTCCCAACACCATTTATTGAATAGATTATCTTTATCCCATTGTATGTTCTTGCCTCCTTTGCTGAATATTAAATGGCCATGTAGGTGTGAGTTTATTTCTGGGCTCTGTATTCTGTTCCACTGATCTGTGTGTATGTTTTTTACTCCAGTACCATGCTGTTTTTGTTACTGTGGTCTTGTAGTATATTTTGATATCAGGTAGCATGACTCCTCTAATTTCGTTCTTTTTTCTCAAAATTGCTGTGGTTATTCAGAATCTTTTGTGGTTCCATAGAAATTTTTGGAGTATTTGTTCTAGCTCTGTGAAATATACCACTGATATTTTGATAGGGATTGCATCAAATCTATAGATTGCTTTGGATAGGATGGGCATTTTAACAATTTAATTATTCCTATTCTTGATACAGTATATGATTCCATTTATTTGTATCTTCAATTTCTTTCCTCAGTGTTTTATAATTTTCCGAGTACAGGTCTTTTTCCTCCTTGGTTAAATTTATTTCTAGGTGCTTTATTTCATTTTGTGTTTTTTTTTAAGTCTTCACCTGAGGATATGTTTTTATTGACTTTGAGAGAGAGAGAGGGAGAGAAACATTGATCAGTTGCCTCAAGTACACGCCCAACTGGGGATTGAACCTATAACCTAGTTATGTGCACTGAATGGAAATCAAACCCATAACCTTTTAGTGTATGGGATGAAGCTCCAACCAACTGCCCCACCCAGCCAGGGCAATATTTTTTTGGATGCAACTATAAATGGGATTGTTTTCTTAGTTTCCCTTTCTTTCCTTTCTTTTTTTTGTTTTTGTTTTGTTAATCCTCACCAGAGGATATTTTTCTGTTGATTTTTAAGGAGAGTAGAAAGGAGGGGGAGAGATATAGAGAGAGAAACATCGATGTGAGAGAGACATGTCCATTTGTTGCCTCCTGCATGGGCCCTGACCAGGGCCAGGGATGGAGCCTGAAACCAAGGTACGTGTCCTTGACCCGAATCAACCCTGGATCCTTCCGTCTGTGGCCCAACACTCTATCCACCGAGCCAAACAGGCCAGGGCAGTTCTAGTAGTTTCTTGGTGGAGTCTTTAGGGTTCTCTACATACAGTATCATGTCTTCTACAAATAATGACAGTTTTATTTATTCCTTTCCAATTTGAATGCCTTTTATTTCTTCTGTGTGATTGCTGTGGCTAGGATATCCAGTACTATGTTGAATAAGAGTGGTGAAAGTGGACATCCCTGTCTTGTTCCTGATCTTAAGGGAAAAGCTTTTAGTTTTTCCCCATTGACTATGATGTTAGCTATGGGTTTTATTATGTTGAGACATATGGCCTTTATTATGTTAAGATATAATCTCTCTATTTCCACCTTGCTGAGTGTTTTTATCATAAATGGGTGAATTTTGTCAAATGCTTTTTCTGCATCTACTGATATAATCATGTGATTTTTATCCTTCAGTTTTTAAATGTGGGTTATCACATTAATTGATTTGAAGATATTGTACCAACCTTACATCTCAGGAATAAATCCCACTTAATTATGGTGTATGATCCTTTTAATGTGTTACTGGATCCTGTTGGCTAATATGTTGTTGAGGATTTTATTTGGGGAATGTCTCTTTGTCTCCCCATTTTGACTCCCTTTCTGTATTTGTTTTTGTGTATTAGGTAAATCAGCTTTGTCTCCCAGTCTTGATAGGGTGGTCTTATGTAGGAGGTGTCCTGTGGGACCAAGTTGTACAGTCTCCTTGATCACCTGAGCTGGGCGCTCTAGGAATGTACCTTTTGTAGATTATGTGACCCCCCTCCTATTGTAGTTGAGTCTTTATTGCTGTTGGTCCTCCCATGTATAGGGTTGACTCTCAGGCTAGCTTACTGTAAGGATGACCCCAACCACAGTGTACAGCTACTGTGTGGCTGCTGACCACATGTAGCAGAATTTGCCTCAGCAGGGTTTGGTGCCTGTCAAGATCTCCCTTTGGATGTGCCATTTATGGAGCTAATTGGATTCTGATCTGATTTTGTCTGAAGCTTGCCATTGAGTGTTTTGCTTTTGGGGACTCCTGGGAGGACTCTGGTGCAGGGCAACGTCAGAGGGGAGAGGGGTGAGAGAGGGCAATGTGGGGGAAAAAGGGACATATGTAATACTTTCAACAATTAAGATTTATATAAAAAGAATCATATATAAAAAATTAAAATTAAAATTTTGAGAGATAATATTTAATATAAATTTTATTACAGTATATTGTTATAATTGTTCTATTTTATTATTTGTTATTTACTGTGTATAATTTATAAATTAAACTTTATCATAGCTATGTATGTATAGGAAGAAACATAGTATGATAGGTTTAGTACTACCTGTGGTTTCAGGTATCCACTGGGGGTCTTGGAATGTATCCCCCAAGGAAAAGGAAAGACTATTGTAGTCTCTTAGAAGAGAAATATTTAATGCACTGTGGGGAAATAGGACTTGCAAGGGTTGGGGCCCTACCAATATATAGTTAGTATTGCTGACTAAATGCTTTAGTTTAGAAAAAAAATAAATTTTGAAGAGGCTGGGACCATACCACAGTATCTTGCACATAGTGAGCATTTAGCGATTTTCTACTGGATTGACAGAGAGGTTATTTGTTTTGAGAAGCCAGCTTGGAAAATCTTAGTGGGGGAAGTCACACCACTTACTGGATTGGGAGAACCCTCTAACATGAAAAATGCCCAAAATGCCTGGTGTTTTTTATATTTTTATTTTTTAAAAATCCTTCTGATAGATTCTGACTACCCAGTAAATAGATTTCCTAAATATCTGGATGGAAGCTTAAGCCTAGTGAATTATGGCACACCCATAAGTTGTGTCAACATTCCATGACTTCCTTTGACCCTTGAGTCATTATTGTCACATCTTATTGGTATGTGTTCTTTTATGTATTACACTATGTACAGTCTTGAAAACATGTCATTAAAATTTCAGTATAATTAAATTTATTACTGGTAGAGGAAGTTAATTCAGTCTCATTTTAGAGTAAACAGCTGTATGGAAGGAAGTTAAGAAGTTTACTTTGGATTAAGCAACTCAATATTTATGAATAAAGAGGTTGAATTGAGGTGAGGATGCCCTAATGTTTTATTTCCTTCATTTTGGGTTCCCCTATAATCAGAAGATTAAAATGCAAGTAGTTGATTTGGGAGCGCAGGGAATGGGGAAGTAAGACAGGAAAAGGAAGGCAATCAATAGAGGGTACATTAGCAAGGTCGCTACTGAGGTAACATGGGAGGGGCACCAACAGACAAGACTAAATTTCCTACAAACTTTCAAAATGGAGCTATGAATTTAATTTATATTTAAAAACTAATGCATCATTCCTTGTGTATCCAAGTTTGTTGAGTAAGAGTCATATCCATTTAGTTCATCATCTATAGTTGCTACCTGCTACTATATTTAGCTTAGAGAGAAATACAGTTTTGAATTGGCTGGAACCCTATCACAGTATTTTGCACATTGTAAGCATTTAGTATTTTCTATTGAATTGAGAGAAATTCATAATGATATGTAATGATACTAATACTGGACCCATAACCATCAACCCAAAGTCATTTGAATTGAGAAGTCAGCCAGAAAAAATAGCTGCTGGTGGTGGGAACCCCGCTCCATAAGAATGATTCTTGATCATATTTTGAGGTCATCTTCCTGAGTATGTCAATTAGATTTATGGCAAAATATTTGAGTATGTGTTCTCTGTTCATTTTTACTTTAGGCATTTCTTCTTTTTTTTATATTTTGAGATATATCAGACATGCATAAAATAGTATACCTGACACCTGTATATTCACCATGCAGATTTTACGTTATTTGCTTCAGTGCTGGAGCTCAGAGGGAGCGAGTCTGAGTAAGTCAGTGTGCAGGCCCTTCAAGAGGAATGCCTGGGACTCCAGGAGCCCTCCATCTTGCTCAGCTACAATCCCTACTAGTTTTTACAGCCAGAAGTTATGGGGACTTCTCTCCCTGGCACTGGAACTCTGGGCTGGGGTTTCTGGTGTGGGACTGGGAACCCTGGATCCTGAGGGGGATCTCCACAGCTGAGATATCCCTCCCGATTTTTAACCACCACACATGAGTGTGGTACCAGCCCATCTTGTGTCTTCACCCCTCCTACTAGTTTCAATATGGCTTAATCTTTATGTCCCTAATTATAGGACTTGTGTACAGCTAGAATTCAGGCAGTTTTGAATTATGGATATTCTATAGTTTAGTTGTAACTCTGATGTGATTGTGGGAGGTTCTGAGTATTGTGTTTACCTACACTGCCATCTTGACCAGAATCCCTTGGCTAGTTTTTGAAGGAACTTTTCACACTATCTACCTCATGAACATATTATCAAGTATATTCCAGAAATTGGGGCATATACTCAATTGAATATGCTAGACTTCCCTGATTCATGTTAATGATGCATGGAATTCATAGCTGAGGCTGAAAGAGATTTAGAATGGATAGTAAAGGAGAGAAATGGTGAGCAGTAATTGTGGTCTGAGACTGACTACACTTATGGGAGACTGTAGCTTATCCCACTAATCTTCCCTTTTAAGTTTCCCCTTAGGAAAACAAGCCAACAGGAATCATGGCCAATCTGCTTCCTGAACATACAAGGAGTAATGGATTAGTGCAGAACAAGAGGTGGATTATGCTAATCATGGAGGTACCCCACTTAGATTCTCCTCAAGGGATTCTGCTGCAGGGAGCACTGACAGTTGATTGACAGCTGACATACTTTTGACTCTAATGCATTCATGTCAGGCTGAGTTTCCCTTAGACTGTTCCCAGTCAATGACTGAGCAGAGAAGGGTATCAGAACCACTCTATTCCTGAACAACAAGATTCCTTTAATTGGCAACTTCAGCTCAGGAACTTAATACTGGGTGATTTTTTTCTCTGGATTGCTTTATGGTCTGAGGCTCTTTCCACCCAATCCTTCCTTCCCTCTTTCCTGTCACAGGTGTTAGGCCTACATTGCTCTCCCCTGTCTCCTACTCCTTTCTCCTTTATCTTTCGTAAGCATTCTCTCCAATAAATCCCTTGCTCATCTAATCTCATCTTGGTGTCTGCTCCTCCATAGATTCAAACTGACACACTTACAAAAGAATATAGCCCACTTGGTTAAACTCACAATTGATTAAAGCAAGTATAAACAACTTTTTGGAAAACTATATAGATCCACGGATGGCTTATGATAGAATACTTTCTGTAATTTTAAAATAATATTAACATATATTTACATGTAAATTATTGAATGGTTTTAGAGTCTAATCAACCATCAGAATATCTCCTGGGTTTTTGGTCTTAGAAGGTACATCGATCCACTATTTATTTTTACTATATTGCTATGTATATATTTGGTATAGCAAAGGTGGAAATTTATTCCTTCCCTGTGTGGGGAAGAGGAAGGAATCTCACAGCACAGACTCCCCTATCCACTATTTAAACGCCACTGTCCAGTTTTATGATGAGGTGATTATATACAGCAGAACGTTCCTTCTGAAACTCTCTAGGAACTTTATAGTATAAGCAATTCAGAATTCAGATTCTACTTTTCCACTTGTTCTTCGCTCTTAAGGGTGGCTCTGAGATTAAGGACATGTCCTGCTAAATTAGGCATATCAGCAGAAGTAGAAACAGAGTGAAAGAAGGAAGAGGTAGGAGAGAATCCAAGATGGCAGCGTAGGTAAACACCTAAACTGCTGCCTCCCACAACAATTTAAACTGCAACTAAAAGACAAAACGTCTATCACCCAGAACCACAGGAAAGCTGGCTGAGTGGAAGTTCTACAACTAGAAGGAAAGAGAAAAGAGCTTTGAGATGTGCACGAGCGCTGAAAAGCTGAGGTACGGAGGCGCGTGATCCGGGCTGGCTGCGGGCGACTGGGTGCTTTGCTTTTTTCAACCCAAAGGGAGACAAGCCCCCGATTACTCTGAAATCCAGTCTCTGGGGAGACGCGGGGGACCCAAACTCCTACGGGGAGAAGCTGGACTGTCTGCCAGCGAGGGTGGCTTGCTTGCAGAGCTGCGCGCAGGAATAATTGTTTACTGCACTGGGGCACGGGACTCGCGGATGCCTTTGGGGACACAGAGCCAGCTAACTAGCAGCCATTGCTGTTTGCCACGCCCTAACCTAGTGACGCCCTGAGGCCCCGCCCTGCACAACCTACAAACCCACCCAAGCTCCAAGCAACCGAGTTAGCATAAGAAAAGCCTGCCCTATCGCAGCTTAACCTAGCAAACTTGCAGCCCGGGTCAGACAGTCCCAAAACCTCCAAACCCCAAGCAAAGAGGAGAAAACTGCAGCTCTCACTGTAGCTCCTGCTGAGTGGCCTCAGACAGTAGCTGACCTGCACCCCATTGGAGATCCAGAAGCCAGTGCACCTAGTGGTCAGTGTGAGACACCAGATTTCAACTCCTCACATCCATAAGTGACACATTCAAGAGGCAAACTCAGTGAGCACCGAAGCCCCACTGAAACAAGTCCTGCGTGTCTTCAGCACAGCAGTTCTTCCATTATAGACACAGGGAGTGCTCATAGCTAATTGGCCTGGAGGTCAATTCCTCCCAGCGTACCAACAGCAATTCAAGCTTAACTACACCAAGACTTTGCACTCAGCCCACAAAAGGGTGTACCAAGAGCATCCACATCAGGTGATTGGGGAGGCTGAGCTACTGCCCCCTATAGGTCACCTACCACACAAAGCCACTCCATCAACACAGGGAAGCAGCCAAAATGCAGAAACAAAGAAACATGTCACGAATGAAAGAAACGGAGGAAAGCAAACTACTGGATGACATAGAGTTCAGAACCACATGTATAAGGTTACTCAAGAATCTTCTAAAAACCGCTGAGAAACTTGATGACACTTCTGAGGAGCTTAGTAAGACCTTCAAGGACCTTAATGAGAATGCCAAAAAAATGGAAAAGGATCAGTCAGAAATGAAGCATACACTGTCTGAAATAAAGAATATACAGAAACTCAACTGTAGATCAACATACCCCAAGAATCAAACCAAAGATCTGAAATATGAGGAAACAAAAAACATCCAACCAGAAAAACAAAAAGAAAAAAGAATCCAAAAATATGAAGATAGTGTAAGGAGCCTCTGGGACAACTTCAAGCGAACCAACATCTGAATTTTTGGGGTGCCAGAAGAAGGGAGAGAGCAAAATATTGAAAACCTATTAGAAGAAATAATGACAGAAAACTTTCCCTACCTGGTGAAAGAAATAGACTTACAAGTTCAGGAAGCACACAGAACCCCATACAAGAGGAACCCAAAGAGGACCACACCAAGACACATCATAATTAAAATGCCAAGGGCAAAAGACAAAGAGAGAATATTAAAAGCAGCAAGAGAAAAACAGTTAATTACCCACAAGGGAGTACCCATAAGACTGTCAGCTGATTTCTCAGCAGAAACTATGCAGGCCAGAAGGGAGTGGCAAGAAATATTCAAAGTGATGAACAGCAAGAACCTACAACCAAGATTACTCTACCCAGCAAAGCTATCATTCAGAGTTGAAGGTCAGATAAAGAGCTTCACAGACAAGAAAAAGCTAAAGGAGTTCATCGCCACCAAACCAGGATTACATGAAGTGCTGAAGGGTATTCTTTAAGAAGAGGAAGAAGAAGAAAAAAATAAAGATAAAAATTATGAACAACAAAATGACATCAAATACATACCTACCAACAAGTGAATCTAAAAATCAAGTGAATAAAAAATCTGAAGAACAGAATGGACTGGTGAATATAATAGAATCAGGGACATAGAAAGGGAGTGGACTGACGATTCTCAGGGGAAGCAAGTGTGAGGGGTGCGGGAAGAGATTGGACAAAAATCTTACTCCTATGGATGAAGACAGTGGCGGGGGGTAAGGGCATGGGGTGGGGTGGGGAATCAGGTGGAGGGGAGCTATGGGGGGGGGGGAAAAATTGGAACACCTGTAATAATCTGAACAATAAAGATTTATAAGAAAAAAAAAAAAAAGAAGGAAGAGGTCAATCATAGTTCATGGTTAATTATATTTTTCCTCCTACCAACAATAATGCTATAAATTTGGTGTGCTTCCTTTCTAATGCAAATCAAAAATAAATGGAAACAACAAAACCTGGGCATCCCCCAAGCCAACTGATTCTGGATCTAATTCACCTACTTTGTGTCTCAAATACTATTCTATACCATGCGGAGGAAGCTGTGGATTCCTTGAGTGCTTTTGTTTTGATTTCCTAAAAGAAAAAATATTGTCATAGTTGTATGGCTTTGGACAAAATTATATTATGTCCATCAAGAATAATGAAAGGAAGTTTGATTTGGGGAAAAGGGAATAGTACCATTATACTTTCTTGGCTTACTTATAAGCCCCTTACCTTGGAAAATATCCAGAACTTAATAGAAAAAAATCTTATCTGTATTATATTGTTGACAATAAATATCAAATATCAAAGTGATATTGAAATGCTGTAATATAAAATATCATACCTTTTATTGTAGCAAAATAGATCCCTTTTCTTCAGAGTGATTATGAATTGTGACTCCAGGTTGACAGAGAAGTAAATGTAACAAAAGATGTAAATATTATATCTTAATTATTATTATTTTTTACTTTTTTATTAGATCTTAATTATTTTAAGTGTTTTAAGGGATAAAAAAAAAATTAGGGACTTTCCAGAGAAAAAGCTGCTTGGAGTATGTGTGCAGTGTTTATTTTATGTTATTTATAAATGTACTTAAATGTAAATACTTGCAAAGGACATCTATTCATTCAATTATTATTTACTAATTTTCTACAATGTGTCAGATACTGTTTTAGGTTTTATAACTTTTGAGGGTCCTTAAAGGTGATATGACTCCCAGTTTGGCCTTTGAGACATCCTTAGTTCAATATTCTTAAAAAGTGACAGCATACTGATTTTGCCTCTTACTAAAGGATTTTATGTGTTATTAAATTCTGAAATATGTTGTTTCTTTCAGTCCTTTTTCTGTACTATTATGCAAGTTATATCTAATAAATAGCAATTTATACACCAATCTGCTGAGTGCTTTATGAAAAGAGATACCATATCTCAAGAAATTCTAGATAGAACAAAGAAAACAAATAAGAGGAGATTATCAAAGAAATAAATCAAGAAGATATCCTAGAATCAAAGGTCACAAATCCCCTGATAAAGGATCTACTGAATGGGCAGCAGATTAAATAAGAAAAGGCCCACAATACACCACATCATGCGCTGGGCGGGGGGGGGGGGGGGGGGGGGCGGGGGGGGGGAGAAAAATCTAAGAACTTTCAGAGAAGAAAAAAATAAAAGATTAAGAATTAAAATTGCATCTCATTTATTGAGACCAACACTGGAAACTAGAAAACAGTGGTATAGTGTGTTAAAAATCCTCAAGGAAAATTGTTTCTAATTTAGAGTTCTATGCATAGTCATCAATTAAGCATCCAGCTGGACTAAAGACAATTTCAGACATATAAAATCACAAAAAGTTTGCATTTTTTCCTTAAGAGGCTACTACCAGAAAGAATAAACCCAAAATATGAAATGCTCATTGAAAAAAGAGAAAAGCAAAAAAGAAGACAAAGGGTCTAGGAACTAGGAGCTCCACCATAGAAGAGAGGTAAACAGGATTTCCAAATTGATAATGTAGACAAGTTCATAGATGACAGCTATACAGGATTAAAATGATACAAAAGGTAGAGAGATGGGACAGGGGTTCCAAGAGGCACAAAAAATGGGAAATAATTGCTTTTCTGATGGGTTTCAACATTTTAAGATATTCATTCACAATAAATATTTATTAAGTGACCACTTTGAGCCACGAACTATTCTCATAGAGTTTTCATTCTAGTGGAGGGCATAAGGTAATAAACATAATAAACAAATAAATTATATGTTAGAAGGCAATAAAAACTATATAAAAAAGAAGAAATAAAGCAGGGTAAGGAAGATTAAAATTGCTCTAGGTAGGGAGGAGAATAAGATGTATATTACAAGTTGAAATAGGATGGTCAGGATAGAGTTCATTGTAAAGTGACAGTTTATCCAAGACCTGGGGAAATTAGGGAATCAGTTATGTTGCTATCTGGCAGAAGAAATTTCCAGGCAGAGGGAACTGCCAGTGGGGGAGGAGAAACGTGAGAGGGAGAGATGCAGGAGCAGCAGTAGAAAATGAGGTCAGAGAGGTACAGGTTGGGGCATATGTTATGCAGGGCCTTGTAGATCACTGTAATAGCTGTCTTTTCTTTGCGGGAAATGGAGTCCCACTGGAGGAGTGAAATGATTGGTTTACATTTTATTTATTTATTTTTAAAGCATACATGGAGCTTTATTTTTTTGTCTTTTCACACCTTTATTTGTAACTTCCTCAAGCATGATATATCTCTTACTATAGTGTTTCTTAATATTATTTATAAATTCCAGTTGGCATTCAATATTATTTTATACTAGTTTCAGCTGTACAGCATAGTGGTTAGACATTTATATAATTTACAAAGTAATCCCCTGGATAATACTAACACCTACCTGGCACCATACATAGTTATTATAATACCAGAGGCCTGTTGCACGAAGATTCGTGCAATAAGTCTTCCTTTCCCTGGCTGCCGGCACCCAGTTTTCCTCTGGCACCCAGGACCCAGGCCTTCACTCCGGCCACAGTGGAGAAGCCAAGCCCCTTCAGTCTTCACTCAGGCCGGAGCCTTCAGTCTTCGCTTCATGCCTGTGTATGCAAATTAACCCGCCATCTTTGTTGGGTTAATTTGCATACTTGCTCCTGATTGGCTGGTGGGCACCATGGAGGTACAGCCAATTTGCATATTTCCCTTATATTAGTATAGATTACTTACTATATTTCCTATGCTATACTTTACATCCATAACTATTTTGTAACTACATTGGTTTACATTTTTTAAATTAAAACTTATTGGGGTGACATTTTAAAAGGGTAACTCTGGCTGCCATGTGAGAAAAGACTCTGGGTAGATAAGGATGGGAACAGGGAGATAATAAGGAGGCAACTAGATTGCCTAATAAGGTGGCAATTGCCCCAATAATTCAGGCAAGGATGTTGATAGCTTAGACTACAGTGGAATATCTGTTGAAGGGTTGAAGGAGGGATTAGTGCCCTAGCCAGTTTTGCTCAGTGGTTAGTTTGAGCATCAGCCTGAGGACTGAAGGGCTGTGGGTTTGATTCCAGTCAAGGACACGTACCTCGATCCCCAGCGCCTGTCAGGGTGCATGTGGGAGGCAACCAATCGATGTGTCTCTCTCACATCAATGTTTCTCTTTTTGTCTCTCCCCCGCCCTTCCACTCTCTCTAAAAACCAATGGAAAAAGTATCCTCTGGTGAGGATTAACAGAAAAAGAAAAAGAAAGAGGAATTAGTGAAAGACACACAGAAAACTAAGTAAAGTTTAAAAATAAGCCAATTATTAACTTTAGGAAAAACAGAAATGGTATAAGAAATAAAAGGTAATTATAGTAGTTCATGTGACTTAGTTGTGAATAATGTTTCCATAGTCATAATCAGATAAACACAAAATGTTAATTTATCCAAATATTATCATATGGCAATCTTGGGAGGGTATATGATGAGAGTATGGTTAATTTCCTTAACACTAAGAGTTCCTACACATCACTAAAAAAAGAAAAAAAAGAAAGAAAAATCAACCCAATAAGAAAATGTACAAAGGATATAATTGGACAGTTGAAGAGGGGGAGGAGAATGGGGAGGAAAAATGGGTCTTAAACTTAGAAAAACAAGTTCAAGTTCCCTCAAAATAAAAGAAAGGAAAATTGAAACTACACTATGATGTCACTTTTCTCCTAATCAGAGTGGCTAAGACCCAGATATTCCTCTTCAAAGAAGGTCTTGAGGCTCCAGCTGCTGGAAGTTCTGTCAGCAGACAATCTTCAACTGCCAGCCCTTTCAAGTTTGTCTCAACTGAAGAGTTGCCTCACCTAAGGTCAATGCCTTCCTGGGACTGTCCATATCCAATGACTGATGGAGGAGGGGGTATAAAGGCCCAGCCATTTCCACCCAACATGGGCTGATTTTGATAGGTCATTTAAGCTCCACAGCTTCCCTATTGCGTTGGCTGAGGCTTCATGGGGCCCCTCAAAGCTCAACTTCTTCTTCTGCTCAATCTTACTTCCTCCTTCTTCTTTCCACAGCTGTTGAACCCAAGGGCATGCCCTAATAAACATCCTGAACTCTAAATTCTGTCTCGAATCTGCTTCCCAAAAAACCTAGCCTATGAAACTTTCAACCCACAACTCCATTTCTAGGAATTTACTTCACAGATTACTTACACAGCAAAATGATATATATTCCTAGCAGATTATTTGCAAAAGCAAATGTTGGAAACATCCTAAATGTCTGATTAGATAAATTAAGTATTCCATTGTATAGAAATGACCAATTAAAGGAATACCATGAAGCTATATAAAAATATTGAGGAAGCCCTTTATTTAATAACTAAAGGCCCAGTGCACAAAATTCATGCACTCAGAGGGGGGGTGTCGCTCAGTCTGGACTGCACCCTCTCACAGTCTGGGAGCCATCCGTTGGACATCCTTAGTGCTGCCGTGGAGGCAGGAGAGGCTCCTACCACCACTGCTGCACTAGCCAGCCATGAGCCCAGCTTCTGGGAGCACATTGACCACCAGGGGACAGCTCCTGCATTGAGCATCTGCCCCCTGGTGGTCAATGCATGTCATAGCAACTGGTCATTCTGTTGTTTGGTCGATTTGCATATTAGCCTTTTATTATATAGTATATGAAAATATCTTCAAAGTGTGTGTGTTTGTATGAAGGAGGCATAAACACTAAATGTCATTTGTTGTCTTGTGATTTAGGTGTCTCAGGGGCAGAGATAGAAGGGAGATTTTTCATAGTATAAATCTTTGTACTTTTCCCATTTTAAACCCGATGGCTGTGCTACATAATGATTAGAAACAATTTTGACTTATTGAATTATTTGACTTTTAAAACTACATGTAAAAAACTACATATAAAAAATGACATATGCACAAGTTTGATAACATAAAAATTAATTTTAAAAAGCTTTCTCTATTAAATAAGAAATAAAAGAACAAATTGTGCAGAATGATTCCCATTTTTTAAAACTGTACACACATACAGATAGACACATTGGTACAGCATGGAAAAAGTCTAGAAGGATACAAAAACTTAACAGTGGTTACCTTTGTGGAAAACAGAATGGAGAGGCGAACTTATTTTTTGTCTATTTCACATGTTTCTCAATTGTTTGAATTTAAAGGCATGCATACCTTTGTAATTAGAAAATAATGTTTAAAAATTGTGAGAAACTAAAACAATCAAACAAAAAAAACCCTCAGACTTAACCAATTATTTATGAGCATTTTAAACAATGCTCAAAGAAAGTAGAAAAGCTAATTATCTAAATAATTCAAGGAAATGAACAAGTCTACTTACTTTGCTTTTTTCCCCTTGTTTAACCTTGATTCATCTGAATCACCGATCGGCTCAATTAGTCAATTTCTTAAAACGCCTAGAATGGAATAGTGGGAAAAGATGGAAAGAATCTGGGTCAGTGAACAGTATTTTTGTGGTAATCAGGTGAAAGATAGCACCAGTAGTATAGAAGTGAGATTGAAATAAATAGATACATTTTTTAAATTTAAGAAGAAATAATCAATAGGACTTCTTTATTTGATAGTGTGAATGGTTACAAGGAAGGGAAGAGAGTCAGATGACCCTCAAGTTTCCACCTCGTAGGACTGAATGAATTGTTATGTTATTCCCTGAGAGAAGGAGGGACATCTTATATTACCTTGTTAGTTATATTAAAACAGTGATTTTACACACAGGAAATAAAAACACACATCTAGAATCAGATTTTAGTTGCAAAAAAAGTTCTTCCAATTGGGATTAGGAAATTTTTTTGCCTTTTGTAAATTCAGTTGCTTTTCTTCTTATTGATAACATATAATAAATTCAACTCATAAAAGATAACTAAGAACTGACTAATAATAATAGTGGAAATAAAATATATTAAAAGGTTCCTAATGAATGTTCTAGCACAATTGGAATGAAGTCTGAGAGAGAGAAATTGGAGGGCCCTTAAAACACGTACACAATTTAAAAATATAAAAGAATTGCAAGACAAGGATAGAGAACTCCTAAATATCATTTATTCAAGTTCACCAATTTTTAGCATTTTGTTGCTAAAAATTACTTTATCATGCGCTCTATCTCTCTCTCTCTCCCGATTTTGATTTGTTTTTCTGAATCATTTGAGAATTGATTGCATTCATCATGTCCCTTTACCTCTTCATACATTAGGGTATATGTACTGAGAAAAAAGATATCCCTTTATTTTTTTATTTTTTATCTCATTCTTTGGATAGAACATTCCCTAAACTTCTCTCTTTTTTTATTTATTGATTTTTAAAGAGAAAGAGAGAGAGAGAGAGAGATCAATTTGTTGTTCCACTTATTCATACAGTCACTGGTTGATTCTTGTATGTGCCCTAACCAGTCAAACCCACAACCTTGGCATATGGGACAACGCTCTAAGCTACTGATCTACCCAGCCAGGGAAAAGATATTCCTTTATATAATCATCACAGAGTTATCAAATGTGGGGGCAATTTTATCTAATCTATGGTCCATATTCTAATTTTGTCAATTGTTCCAACAAATCTCTTACAGCTTCCCCCTCCCCGATACAAGTTCCAGTTTATAATCATGTATCAACTGTATTTTTCAAGTCTTTTTAGTCCCTTTTAATATGGAGCTTCCTCAGCGCCCCCCCCCCCCCCCTTTTTATTTTTTGGTCTTTCATGATAGTTAACAGAATGCTCTCAATGTGGGTTTGGTTGATATTTCTTCAGGATTAGATTCAAGTGATGTTAGGTCATCTTGTATCTTCCTACCTTAGTCCTGAAATCAGCTGTTTCTCCAATAATCTCAGATTCCTTTCATGGTGAAAAGTATTTAGAAATCAAGATCTGGGCAGGGAGTCTTTTTTGTTTTTAATTTTCTTTATTGCTAAAAGTATTACAGATGTCCTCTTTTTTCAAAACCACCATTGATCCCCTCCACCCAGCACTCCCCCCCCCCCGCCCCCGCTCAGGCCTTCACTGCACTATTGTCTGTGTCCGTTGGTTATGCATATAAGTTCTTTGGTTAATCTCTTCCCACCACCTCTCTCCCCACTTCCCTCTGAAATTCGTCAGTCTGTTCCATGCATCCAAGATCTGGGCAGGGAATCTTTAATTTTGAAGGTGTTTTCAACACAAAATCAAGAGAAATATACACCAACTAGTAGCCCTGCGCACAAATCTGTGCACCAGTAGCTCCCAGTAGCTCTCCTATAGCTCCCTCAGCCCCCCTCCCCCCTCACAGCTTGCTGCCCTGCCCTCTCCTGTAGCTCTCCGCTGCCAGCTTGTAGTCAGTAGCTCGATGCTGCCCTCCTGTAGCTCTCTGCCTGCTGCCTTGCCCTCCTGTAGCTCCCTCTGCCCCCTACTCCCCCTCCCAGCTTGCTGCCCTGCCCCCTCCTGTAGTTCTCCCGCTGCCCCCTTGTAGCTCACTGCCCCACCCTCCTGCTGATCCGTGATCCAGTCATTACGTGGTCAGTCGTTACACTTCACAGCATAATGACCATTTACATATTACATCTTCATTATATAGGATTTTTAAAAATCATCATATTTATGGCTGTTTTAGCTATTTCCTTTTTTCCCCTTATGGTAAGAAGGAAGGAATTTTAAGCTTTTTTTTTTCTTATTCCCTTGAATATAATTAATAATGGCTACAATTGACCTGTCGGCGTGGCTTAATGGTTGAGCATCAACCTATGAACTAGGAGGTCACAGTTCGATTCCTGGTCAGGGTACATGCCTGGGTTGCAGGCTTGATCCCCAGTGTGGGGCATGCAGGAGGAAGCTGATTAATGATTCTCTCATTACTGATGTTTCTATCTCTCTCCCTCTCCCTTCCTCATTGAAATGAATAAAAATATATATTTAAAAATAATGACTAAAATTATTAGCAAAGAACATCCTCTGCAATATCACTGGATCATAAGTCTCTAGGTTGCTACTCATCATATAACATATCCTCCAAAGAAATTTGTAATGGAAGACTCCATAGGTTTTGAAATACTATAACATAATCTGTGGAACCCTGAAGAAAAGTGTAATGAAACACAGAGCATCTCATTGAATTAATTTTAAAGAAATTGAATCAAAGCTTTATAAAATAACACTTTTGCAGTCAATGTTTGTTGAAAAAGATGTTTTGCTTTTTCCAGTGATGTAGTGTATTAGAAACTGCTGTGGTAACATCTTGCATTATTTTTTTAATGTGATAAAGGCAGATGAACTATAAAGTGTTTGAAATACAAACACCAGCTTCTATTTTAGCTGAATGAAATTAGCTATGTACTCTTTCTTCTCATAACACAGATCTTACATACCTTTGAAATACTGAAGATGAAATAAAGAAATCATGTTTTATGTGTGATAGTACTATGGGCAAAGACCAAATCCATTTCTCTGTTCCATGTGGTTAGTATTCATCCCCAAACCCATTATTACATGGGAATCACCAGGGTCACTTTTAAAAATCCAAGTGTCTGAGCACCACCCTGGTCCACTTAAATAGCATATCTCATGGTCCAGCGATCTGTATTTTTTCCATCTCCCCAGATAATTCTGAGACATTGGATCATCAAACTAATTTGGGAATTACTGAACATGGCATAAAATACATTTATACCAGAGTGTAAGTCTCTTTATATATATAAGTTGCTCAAGGGCAGGAACTGTGCTTATAAATTTTTATAAGCCCAGCACCTCTTATGAGTCTTGCATATAGTGAGCACTGAATACATTCATACTTATGAAAAGAATTTTTACTTCGAATTTAATTGGAGTTTTAATATTAGTTTGTACAGGGGATATAAGCCCACTTTCGTGTTATTATATATTCATGTGACAGGACCCACCTTGTACAGCAGCCTGAAGGACAAACATTATTGAATTGGTGGACAGATTTCTAATGCAGAATGTAGATGTGTTTGGTTATGACCCTGAATTCTGCTTACTTACTCTATGCTCCTGAAAAAGAAAGAATTCTCATAAGATTGGTCTAGTCTGGAAATTGTCTCTTGTCTTGTTCCACTTTCTACTAAATGTTCTACTTGATGCCAAAATGGTTAGACAAAGTATCCCATAGTAGGTAACATTTGTATGGTTTAAGGCAGTGGTTCTCAACGTGGTCTAAGGACACCTGGGGGTTCCTGAAACCCTTTCCAGTGATGCCTAGATCAAGCCTTTTTTCCTACTAAGAATAAGCTATTTGCCTTTATCACTCCCTTTCTTTGCGTGTACAGTGGAGTTTTCCAAGGCTACCTGATGTGTGATATTGAAACAAACTAAGAAGAAAAGATATACGAACCAGCTGTTTTCTATGAATAGACATTAAAGAAATGGATAAGAATGTAAAACTATGCTGTTCTTCTATTTTTTAAAATAGTTATTCATAAAATATGTTATTTGTATTTATTATTTTTTAAATGACTAAACAAAATTTTATTGAATGAAAAATGTTGTAATTTCTAATATAATAGGTATTTATATGTATAGCACACATAAACAAAAGTTGTTTGGAGTAGTCCTCAATAATTTTTTTTAACCCTCACCTGAGGATATTTTCCCATTGATTTTCAGACAGAGTGGAAGTGAAGGGGGTTGGGGGGGGAGAGAAAAGTGAGACACACATCGATTGGTTGCCTCCCCCACGTGCCTTGACCAGAGCTGGGGATCGAACCTGCAACCGAGATAGGTGACCTTGACTGGGAATTGAACTCATGACTCTTCGGTCTGTGAACTGATGCACTAACCACTGAGCAAGCACCCAGCCAGTGCCTCAATAATTTTTAAAGGGTTACTAAGAACAAAAACTATGAGAACCAATGATTTATGTTTTTACATATTATTAAATAATTTGCACAAACGGTTCTTTAGTTTTATATAGACAAATACTGCCTAAAATCAGGATTGAATTGCATCAGTTCTTAAACATTGATTTTTTTCAAAACTCATATATTGATCATTTCTTTTTTCCTTGTTCTGAGAAACAGTTGACTCAACTACTACTTAAGGTTTCATGAGTCTCCAAAGTGTTCCAAAGTAATCTAGGACACAATTTGAAATTCCCATCATCAGGTAATGAGCATGCTGCCTGGGAAGGATACCATGCTAAGTGCCTACTAATAAATGGGGAAGGATTTCTTTAACCAATTTCTCATTTAATAAAGAACAGGCTCTAAACGGAAAGACACATAGAAAAGGTACATTTTGATAGCTAAGAAACAAGTCAGGAGACATTTTTAACTCCCGAGGCAGGTAGATCCCGAGGACAACAGATCAAAGAATACTGCTTAAGGGTACTATGGGACCAGGTCTGTCTCCCAGCCACATACAGCATTTACGCATTATTGGGGTCTGAGCCTGCTTCCCCACTTGCAATTAAATAAAAACAGTCTCCATTCATAGGGTATTTGTAAGCAAACATTGGGTTGGATGTAAAGGGCTAGCACAGTGAACAAATAATTTGTTCGATAATTGGGGAGGGTCGGTCCTCTGAGAAGAAATGGAGAAAACAGTAGTTTTGCTTACTTCACAATTTAACTCAGTTATAGTTCTCTTGCCTTCTTTTGTTTCCAACCTTGTAGCCTTTTCTGCAGCTCTGCTAAAGAAATTCTTCAGGATTTTTTAATTTGAAAGTTCTCTCCTATCATAATAAAAGTATTTTCGTTCTGTTTCCATAGCCAGAGGATCTCTCTCCATCCTCACTTCTTATAGCAACAACAGAGAAAAACGTATTAGTAGCTTAGGGCCTGGCCAGCACAGCTCAGTGGTTGAACGTTGACCTGTGAACCAGGAGGTCACACAGTTCGATTCTCATTCGGGGCACATGCCTGGGTGGTGGGCAGGGACTAAGTGCTCCAGTATATTAGTTTGCAAAGAGAACACTTGAAAAAACCATACAGTAGAGGAAATGATGAGATTTCTAAATTAAAAAAAGTTTCAAGGTCAGGTAACGAGGAAATTTTTACCAGAAGCCTAAAACCTAAATGCAGTTCAAAAGGAACAATTATCAACTCACTGTGGTCAATTTTCTTTTCACGGACTCCTTTCCCCTTAGTCAAACGGTACCAAGAGGCACAGTACAACTCTTCGATTTCTATGAACTGTGTGTGTGCGCGCGCGCTCGCGCGCCTTCCCGCCTAAACACTGAGGGGGCGGGGCCGGGGCCGAGACAGGGGCGGGGCCTGCGAGCGGGGCGGAGCCGAGGCAAGGGCGAGGCGAGGTGTTTCCGTGTCCCCCGGCTCCCCACCCCTTTCCTCCGTGCCCCTCCCACACACATTTCGCCACTATCCCGACAGGCTCAGCGGCTAGAGGAGTCAACTGCAGGTGGGCGGTGGTGGAGGCTTGTCTCGGCTGCTACTTCGTCTCTATGGTTTTCTGAGGTGGAAGGATTTGACGCAGAAGCAACTGGCGCTTCAGCGTGGACGGGTGAGTGCTGAACTTTGAAGGGTGTGAGGAGACAGACATTATTTATGGAAGACAAAATGGAAGGGGGTGCAAAACGGCTTTAGAGACCTGGTCTCCGGGGCCGGCCGTTTGTCTGCTCTGGGCTCAGGCGACTTCTCAGATCCGGCGAGGGTCGCTGTCTCTCCCTGAGGCGCCCGTTCGGGGGCTGGAGAGAAGTCCTTAGTCTTTGCTGCTTCGCGTCGGCGCTTTTCTTGACTTCACCCGTCCCTTCTCTGTCCCGGGAGAAGTTCTCCGGGTGCCGAGTTCCCTCCCCGCCGCTGGGTTCACTTGGGCGCCGGCGTCCGTCTCCCCACGGGCGTCCTGGAGACACAGGTAGACTGCATCGGTTCCATTGGTATTTGTGGGTGTGGTTGGAAGTGGGTGGGGAGTTTACAGTTAGATCTCGGATGGGGAGAAGTATCAGTCATTGAAACGAAACGCGTGGAAAGTCAATGGGGAACCGAAGGAGCAACACAAAGTGAAGGCTTCTTGGACTGTTCAGTTTTTGTTTTTTCCAGTGCCTTCCCGGTCTCGTTCTCTCTCAAATTTCCTTCTCACCATCCTATCCTCACCCACCAGACGATGTTGCGAGAATGAGCCAGGTGTTAGTGACTATGTGAATGTTGGCAGAAGAGTTTAAAACGGACTGTTAAGTTGCTGTCTCTGTGATCTTAATGTTTACGGTTTCTTTACCTTCTCTTTCAGATGCCTCAAATATATTGTAGGTATTTGAAATATTATTAGAATAGCCATTTTATAGCTAACGGACTAAAATAAAATGTTTTATCCTCCCTGTGGTACCTGGAAAGACCCATTTTCTTTCCATTATGTTATAAATAGATGTGACTATCACAGTGTTTTGGGGTGGGTTCCTGGATAGACCTTTATTTATGTTAAAGCATCCCTTTGGGTCATATATGCAAGTGATCTTACCGTGGAAGAAAGGAGTTTGCAGGTAAAGTGAAACAGTTTTGAGTTGATAGCAGTAGGAGACTTTAGATTTCATTAAAACCATATGACCAATTAGTAAAATGTCAGCATCTTAAAACATAGATGTTGACCAGGATGATGAACCTGCTGTCTTACTGGTGTTGGATAAGGTAATGAGCTTGTTGATTATCACCTTATCTTAAGAACTTTTAAGAACCTTCTACCTCTTGTGTGAGGGAAGGTGGCTCTGGCCTCTAGCTACTCTTTATTGTCAACCTTCATAGGTCCCTGATTATCTCTTCCACTTAAGAATATCACTCTGGCTACCTAATTATGGCAAGAAAGTGTCATTAAAACCTTCTAAGTGTCCTTAATTACTGAGGATTATAAAACACAGAGTAATACTGGCAATAAGCATAGGTTCAGGCGTGGGTTGTATGTCTTGGGAGAAAGAATTAGTTAATAAAAACTAATAAGCAAGAGTACAAAAGTGTGTATTGCTGTCTTTATAATCTATAGAATATTTACTATATTTAGTAAGTAGACTTTTTACATTCTCAAGGAGTTCATCTTGAGACTGACTTTCCTATGGTATCCTATATAATAAAAGGCTAATATGCAAATTGATCAAATGGCAAAACGACCAGTCCCTAAGATGTGCACTGACCATGGGGGGTGGGGGGGGGGCAGATGCTCAATGCAGGAGCTGCCCCCTGGTGGTCAGTGTGCGCCCACAGGGGGAGCGCTGCTCAGCCAGAAGCCGGGCTCACAGCTGGTGAGCGCAGTGGCGGTGGCGGGAGCCTCTCCCACCTCCACAGCAGCACTAAGGGTGTCCGACTGCCAGCTTAGGACTCCCAGGACATCCCCTGAGGGCTCCCAGACTGTCAGAGGGTGCAGACCAGGCTGAGGGATCCCCTGCCAAGTGCACGAATTTTGTGCACTGGGCCTCTAGTTTAAGAATAAAACAATAGTATGTAATGTCTCCCATAATGCAATATTATGCAAAATAATTATAACTGAAAGATTTAATTGACCCTCCAGACCTTATATTATTTAACATTATAGGACTAAAGTAATTGATAGTTATTAAACCTAACATGGCCACTTTTAATCTTTCGTTTTACGTCTTTTTAAAAAAAATGATCTTTATTGTTGCAAGTATTGCAGATATCCCCTCCCCCCCCATTAGCCCTCTCCACCCTGCACCCATCTCCCATCCTCACACTATTGTCTGTGTCCATGGGTTATGCATATATGCTATCAGTTCTTTGGTTAATCTCTACTCCCGCCGCCTTCCCTCTGAAATTCATCAGCCTATTTCATGCTTCTATGGCTCTAGATGTATTTTGTTCATCAGTTTATTTTTTCATTAGATTCCACATATGAGTGAGATCATGTGATACTTGTCTTTCTCTGACTGGCCTATTTAACTTAGCATAATACTCTCCAGGTCCCTCTGTGCTGTCTGAAGGGTAAGAGATCCTTCTTTTTTATTGTTGCATAGTATGCCATGGTATAAATGTACCACAGCTTTCTTTATCCTCTCACCTACTGATGGGCACTTAGGCTGTTTCCAGATCTTAGCTATTGTACATAATGCTGTTATGAACATAGGAGTGCATATATTTTTTTTCTGATTGGTGTTTCAGGTTTCTGATTGGTGTTTGAGGCATATAATTCTTCAAAGTGGGCTCACTAGGTCAAATGGCAGTTCCGTATTTAATTTTTTGAGGAAACTCCATAGTGTTTTTCATAGTGGCTGAACCAATCTGCATTCCCACTATCAGTGTACTAGGGTTCCCTTTTTCCACATCCTCTCCAGCACTTGTCATGTGTTGATTTGTTGATGGTAGCCATTCTGACAGAGAAATTTGCATCTCTCAGATGATTAGTGACTTTGAGCATTTTTTCATGTCTTGACCATCTGTATGTCCCCTTTGGAGAAATGTCTATTTAGGTCCTTTTGCCTATTTTTAATTGGATTGCCTTCCTTTTGTTAAGTTGTGTGAGTTCCTTATATATTTTGGATATTAACCCCTTATCAGATGTATCATTGGCAAATATGTTCTCCCATACAGTGGGCTCCCTTTTCATTGTTGATGGTTTCTTTTGCTGTGTAGAAGCTTTCTATTTTTATGTAGTCCCATTTGTTTATTTTTTCCTTTGTTTCCCTTTTGAGCAATTTTTACAATGGCTATAGCACTTGCTGAACATTAGCCATTTCTTCCCCATATAGAATTGTTTAATATATCCCTTTTTAAAAGAGAATCAGTTTTTAAAAAGTTTACTCACAACTTTTTCCCCCTCAGAATAAAAATAGTTTGCTTTTATGCCAAGAGGAAAAGTTAATTCTTTTAAAATAGATTTTCTACACACACTTTGATAAATTATGAGACAATTGTTAATGCTTTTAAGGTATTAAATATTGATTTCTGAGCATATATGAGAGGAAGACACATGGGCATATTTCCCATGTTCCATACTTCCTGTTATAAAAGTAATAGGTGTTTATTTTGGAAAATAGAAGTTATAGAAAATATAACATTGAAAGTCAAAAATCGTAATTTATCTTTTCCTCTGCCACAGGTAACCATTAGTTTCCTTGCATGTTTGGGAATCAATGTGGATAAGTAAAGAGTCTAAAGTCAGACTCTGTGGGAAAGATGGTACTAATAGCACTAGCCTTACTTCCTCTAACCTTAGAAACCCCAGAAGAGAAAGAACTTTCCTTTTTCTACTGTATGGGAGGGAGTCTCATTGGCTTGACTTGGGTCATTGCCCATCCTAGAGGCAATCTCTGTAGCTAGAGTGATAGAATGCTTTGTGTGGCCAGGATTGGCTCTTGTTCCTACCCTGGAGTGGGTTGTAGGGAGTATACAGTTTCAAACCACATGAATTAAGGGTAGGAGGCATATAATTGCTAAAGGAAAATTGAGGTGTTATTTCCCAGAGATGGGAGAGTTGCTGGACAGGCAAAAATAACAGATGTTCACTAAAATAATTTTTATGTATTTGTTTTTTAATTAAGAGAACTTGCTTTCCTTTCCCAGTATAAATTAAATTATACTTTACAGTGTATATGTTGATTCCCCCCACCCTTTTTTAAAATATATTTTTATTGATTTCAGAGAGGGCGGGAGAGGGAGAGAGAGATAGAAACATCAATGATGAGAGAGAATCACTGATCGGCTGCCTCCTGCACATCCCCCACTGGGGATCGAGCCCACAACCCAGGCATGTGCCCTTGACTGGAATCGAACCTGGGACCCTTCAGTCTGCAGGCCGATGCTCTATTCACTGAGCCAAACCAGCTAAGGCTCCTCCCCCCCCCCCCCCCCGCTTTTTTTAAATCCTTACCCAAGGATATGTTTTTATTGATTTTTAGAAAGAGGAAGGGAGAGATAAACATTAATGTGAGAGAGAAACATAGATCAGTTGTCTCCTGTGTGTGCCCTGACTGGGGATCAAACCCTCAACCTAGATATGTGCCCTTACTGGGAATAGAACCCATAATCTTTTACTGTAGGGGACAAAGCTGCAGCTGACTGAGCCACATGGCCAGGATGGTTTTTTCATTTTTAATATCTGTTATTTTATTAATTTATAGAACTTAAACTCTTCAAGTGCCTATGTTGGGGGCTCAATCCCCAGTGTGAGGCATGGTGATAGATGATTCTTTCATCATTGATGTTTCTCTCTCTCCCTCTCCCTTTCTCTCTGAAATCAATAAAAACATATTTAAAAAATAAACAAGTAAGCCCTAACCGGTTTGGCTCAGTGAATAGAGCGTCGGCCTGCAGACTCAAAGGTCCCAGGTTCGATTCCAGTCAAGGGCATGTACCTTGGTTGCGGGCACACACCCAGTAGGGAGTGTGCAGGAGGCAGCTGATCGATGTTTCTCTCTCATCAATGTTTCTAACTCTCTATCCCTCTCCCTTCCTCTCTGTAAAAAATCAATAAAATATATTAAAAAAATAAATAAACAAGTAAACTCTTCAAGTGCATATATTTGTACTGTTACTGTATCCTTACTCTGGAGTATTCAAATTTTCTAACTTTAATATTATGCTTATTTGGCAGTTTGTTAAAATTGATTTTTGGTAAAATTTTTTACTACAGTGGATTAATTTGATTAACAAATTGCAGCTTATAAATAGTAAATTAATATGTTCTAAGTATTTAATATATGTAGGTAATATGGTTAAGTGCTTGATTCTCGTCAATTATTTTATGTGTTTATTTGTTTTAAATATATTTTCATTTATTTCAAAGAGGAAGGAAGAGGGAGAGAGAGATAGAAACATCAATGATGAGAGAGAATCATTGACCAGCTGCCTCCTGCACACCCCCTACTGGAGATCAAGCCCACAACCTGGACATGTGCCCTTGACCAGAATCGGACCTGGGACCCTTAAGTCTGCAGGCCGACGCTCTATCCACTGAGCCAAACTGGCTAGGGCAGTGGTTGGCAAACTGCAGCTTGAGAGCCACATGAGGCTCTTTGGCCCTTTGAGCGTGGCTCTTCCACAAAATACCACATGTGGGCGCGCATGAACAGTGCAATTGAAATTTCGTGGCCCATGCGTGGAAGTCGGTTTTTGGCTCTCCAAAGAAATTTCAATTGTTGTACTATTGATATTTGGCTCTGTGGACTAATGAGTTTGCTGGCCACTGGGCTAGGGCAATTATTTCATGTTTTAAAAAGTGTAGAAACCACTTCACTTGTGTATCATATGAAAAATATACCACTATAATTGTCACTAAGTGCTGTCACTGGGTATTAACTTTAAAACTGTAGTTAAGCCCTGGCCGGGTGGCTGGATTGATTATATCATTGTCCTTTTGGTTCCAGTCAGGATACATACCCAGATTGTGGGTTGGATCCCTGGTCAGGGCATGTGCGGGAGGCAACCAATTGATGTTTCTCTGCTACATTTCTCTCTCTCTCTCAAATCAATTTTTTTTCTAAACTGTAGTTAACATTAATGTCTGGTTTTGTATCTTATTATTCTGATGATTCGTTGTATTTTTAGAGAAAATATAATTGAAGCAACATTGTTTACTCCACTGTCTTGTTTTCATTGGAAAGAAATGTTAACAGTTCATTTCAATGAACATTGGAACTTTAATTGCTAACATTGGTGGCACATGCTTTAGTTTAGACAGATCTGTATTCTAAAACCCAACTCCATCAATTCTGGGTGTTGTGAAAATTACTTTATCTGAACTTGAGTTTATTCCATTTGCAAAATTGAAACGATAATACCTATTTTGGGGGTTCTTGTGAGGATTAACTTAATGTATGCCAAGTGTCTTGGATATATTAGGTTCTCATTAAATATCCTAATATATAAAAACCCTGGGTTGTAATGACCAGTAATGACTGAGGCTCTACCAACTGGAAGTCAGTCCTGCAGTCTGCTTCCGCTGCAGGTGTGGTGCCCCAGCACTGACTGCTGAGGGGGCTGTGAATCAGGGCCAGAGAGAGGCCTGAAGAGAGAAGCAGGGACTGATCCATTGCTTCTGTGGCAGCTTTTGATCAGCACTTGCCTCTCTCTTTCTCTCCCAGTCTAGTCAGCAGCCGTGCCTCTTATTTCTCTCCAGGCCTCCACTGGGGCTTCTGATCAGCCCTGCCTTTCTGATCAGGCCCCATTGATAGGCCCAGAGACGCTGACTGGCATAGAAACCAACCAATCAGAACCAAATCTGGGTGAAGTGTGAGGAACCAATGGCTACCTAGGAGGCAGAACTTTTGACGCTGACTGGCAATAGAAACTGACCAATCAGAACCAAATCTTGGTCAACTGTGATTAGCCAATGGCTGCCTAGGAGGTGGAGCTTTTGATGCTGATTGGCATAGAAACTGACCAATCAGAACCAAATTGCCTGGCAGAGGAGGGCAGTTGGGGGCGAGATCAGGCTGGCAGGGGAGGGCAGTTAGGGGCGATCAGGCAGGCAGGCAGAGTCAATTAGGGGCAATGAGGCAGGCAGGCAGAGGGGTTAGGGGCAATCAGGCAGGCAGGCTGAGGCAGTTAGCTGTGATCAGGCAGGCAAGGAGGTGAGCAGTTAGGAGCCAGTGGTCCCAGATCGTGAGAGGAATGTCCGACTGCCGGGATATCCCTGTGGGATCGGGCCTAAAACGGCAGTCAGACATCCCCCAAGGGGTCCCCAATTGGAGAGGGTGCAGGCTGGGATGAGGGAACCCCTCACCTGTGCTCAAATTTCGTGCACCGGGCCACTAGTAACTTAATAACAACAATAACAAAAAATAATGTCTAAAAAGATTTTATTTTCCCAATTTCAACATGTTTAACTGTGGGGACAGTAAAATATACAGGTGTCTGAGGAACTAACTATAGTTCTCTTTTTTTTGTCTTGCTCTGTACTTTTTTTCTTAATAAATCTTTATTGTTCAGATTATTACAATTTTTCCCCCCATAGCTCCCCTCCACCCAGTTCCCAGCCCACCCTCTGCCCTTACCCAACCCCCCGTCCTCATCCATAAGGTGTACAATTTTTGTCCAGTCTCTTCCCGCACCCCCTACACCCCTTTCCTCCCGAGAATTGTCCGTCCACTCCCTTTCTATGCCCCTGATTCTATTATATTCACCAGTTTATTCTGCTCATCAGATTTTTTATTCACTGGATTTTTAGATTCACTTGTTGATAGATATGTATTTGTTGTTCATAATTTTTATTTTTACCTTTTTCTTCTTCCTCCTCTTCTTAAAGAATATCTTTCAGCATTTCATATAATACTGGTTTGGCGTTGATGAACTCCTTTAGTTTTTTCTTATCTGTGAAGCTCTTTATCTGCCCTTCAATTCTGAATGCTAGCTTTGCTGGGTAGAGTAATCTTGGTGGTAGGTTCTTGCTATTCATCACTTTGAATATTTCTTGCCACTCCCATGTGGCCTGCATAGTTTCTGTTGAGAAATCAGCTGACAATCATATGGGTACTTCCTTGTAGGTAACTGTTTTTCTCTTGCTGCTTTTAATATTCTCTCTTTGTCTTTTGCTCTTGCCATTTTAATTCTGATGTGTCTTGGTGTGGTCCTCTTTGGATTCCTTTACTTTGGGGTTCTGTGCGCTTCCTGGACTTGTAACTCTATTTCTTTCACCAGGTGGGGGACGTTTTCTGTCATTATTTCTTCAACTAGGTTTTCAGTATCTTGCTCTCTCCTTCTGACACCCCAATAATTCTGATGTTGGTACGCTTGAAGTTGTCCCAGAGGCTCCTTTCCCTATCTTCATATTTTTGGATTCTTTTTTCTTTTTGCTTTTTCGGCTGAGTGTTTTTTGCTTCTTTGTATTTCAAATCTTTGACTTGATTCTTGGGATCCTCTAGTTTGGTGTTGGATCTCTGTATATTATTCTTTATTTCAGTCAGTGTATGCTTAATTACGAGTTGGTCCTTTTTCATATCCTCAAGGGTCTCACTAAATTTATCGGCGGTTTCTAGAAAATTCTTGAAAAACTTTATAACCATGGTTTTGAACACTATATCCTCCATTTCTTTCATTTGTGACCTGTTTCTTTGTCTCGCATTTTGGCTGCTTCCCTGTGTTGATAGAGTGGCTATGTGTGCTAGGTGTCCTATAAGGACCAGTGGCTCAGCCTCTCCAGTTACCTGAGGTGGACACTCTTGGTGCACACCCTTGTGGGCTGTGTGCACAGTTTTGTTGTAGTTATGCCTTGATTGTTGTTGGTATTACTGGGAGGAATTGGCCCCCCAGCCAATTGGCTGTGAGGATCAGCTGTGTCTGCGATGGGAGAACTTCTGTGCTGGAGACACCCTTATGGGGCAAGACTTGCTTCAGTGGGGCTTTGGTGCTCACTGTGTCTGCCCCCTGAGTGTGTCCCTTATGGATCTGAGGAGTTGTAATCTGGATGGTCCCACTCTGACCACTGGGTACACTGGCTCTTGGATCTCCAAGGAGGTGCTAATTTAGCCTCTGCCTGAGGCCACCCAGCAAGAGCTATGGAGAGATCTGCAGATTCCTCTTCTTTGTTTGGGTTTTGGAGGTGCCCAGATGAGGCCCAGCTGTGAAGGAATGCAAGCTGCTGCAGGGCCTTGGGCCTTTTTTTGGATGTTCTGGGTCTCACTGACTCAGCTGCAATTTGTTAGGTAAGTTTAGAATTCAGAGGACCAGGCCATTCTTATGCAAAAACCTCTGCGCTTAGCTTGGATGGGGCGGAGTCTCAGGGTGGAGCAAACAGCAATGGCTGACCATCAGCCCTGCCCTAAGAGGCCCCTGTGTCTCAGTGTCCCATGGTAATCGCTGCAAGCACCTCTGAGAGAAAGCCACCCTCAAGTTCTGCCCCATGCCAGACAGTCCAGTTTCTCTCCGTGTGAGTCTGGGTCCCCAGAGTCTCACTGTGAACTGGAGTTCAGAGCAGTCGGGAGCTTTTGTCTCCCTTCCTCTTGGAAAAGACAGCCGTGTACTCAGTTGCCAGCCCTCCTCGCATGCATGTGCCTCTGTACCTCTGCCTTCTGCAGCTCCTGTGAGTCTCAGTGTGCTTTTCTCTTTCCTTCTAGTTGTAGAATTTCCACTCAGCCAGCCTTCCTGTGCTTCTGGATGATGTCCTTTTTGTCTTTTAGTTGTAGTTTTGAAATTGTGCGAGGCAGCAGTTTAGGTGTTTACCTATGCTGCCATCTTGGTTTCTCCAAATATATTGTTCTTCATTCAGTTTGTCTTGATATTGGCAGGTGTTTACATTACATATTGCATATATAGCAATAAACTAGAAAACTTTGTTTAAACAAAATAATTAGTATGTCGAAGTATTTGAAGATTGCCTAATTTAAGTATGGTAACTTTCATGCTAAGGGAATGTATTGAGAGGATTTTACACAAACTCTGAGCTCAGTAAAGTTTAGTATTAAGTGGAGGATACACTATATGAGGATAACTAGGTGTTGGACATCTCAGGAATTCAGATTAGAATTTATGGTGACTTTTGGTAATAGAAATTTAAAAAATGGATTTGTTTTTGTTTTTAAGGATAAGTTCAGTGTTGAACTCCTGTTAAGAAGTAATGCTTTGAGAATATGATATGTTAGATACCTACAGGTGGAAAAGAGAACAGTGTAGAATGTTTCTTGAAAAACAAAAAAAAAGCAACTGTGTAATTGAAAAACTTGTGAGAAGTAATTGACATTAAATATAATTAATGATCTGGCATTGGGAAATTAAATATTGCTGCATTAGGATGAGAGGTGTTTTAAGCCCTGTTTATGAGAAAAGAAACAACTAGAAATGGGTTAATTTTTATTTCCCCAAACTAAGAATAATCAGGTTTTTGTTTGTTTTGTTTTTGCAAATTGTAAACATTTCCCAGGCTAACTTCAAGGTGGGTTTTACTGACTATGAGAAAATTGAAACTTTAGTATAATCTTTGAGAAATAGATCCTCATCATTCATGTTAGCTACACAAGTAATAGTTGCATTTTTCTTCAAAGTGGTTTAATGGTGGTTATTAAACTTAAAATGCCTATCCTAATAGCATTGCTTATTCAGACTTAAACAGTTACTTGATGTCTATTTCTAATCCCCAAGTTTTCAAGTATAATTTAAGTTTTGCTTTTTAAAGTTTGTATCTTGAGTATTGGAATTAAATCAGCAAGCTATTTTTTTTTCCTTTAAAAAATAAACATCATTACTTTGATTGTCTACTATCCTATTAGGATTTAGTGAGCATTTTATACCATAGCATAGAGAGGGCTTTAGAATTTAAGCTGTAATACATCTTTCTAATGTAGCTTTATGTCTCTACCTTCCCTTCCTATTCCTTCCCCCACGTTCTAGTCACAGTGAACTACTTTTTGCTCCCCCTACAAGCCATGTCTTTTTGTGTCTTTATGCCTTTCATAGGCTGTTTGTTGTACTTTGAAAGCCTCTCCACCATCCTGACATCCTCCAAATGGTAAGATACTATTCATCTTTAAACTAGGTTAATGAGTTCTCCAATTCAAAAACTTCCCTCCACTTGATAGTGGTTATTTTCCTTTGTGGTTCCCATAATAATTATTTTTACCTTTAAAAAATGTTCTTTTTCTTTTGTGGAGCAATTGTATGTATTTTCTATGAGACTGAGTGTTTCTTGATGCCAGGAACTGAGTCTTATTCACCATCATATCCTGAGCATCTGTCATACAGACAAGCTCAGTACATGTTTGGTGAACAAATGAGTAAATAAGATATTTCATCTGCTTTAAAAATCAGAGTAGAAACAGGATATAATCCAGTAGATTAAGATTGCATTCTGTAATCTTTATCAATCTGAGATATTCATATAACTTACTTGCATCTAGAAAATTCCATCTACACATTCTACCACACATCAGTAAGCATCTCTTATCTGTACGAAGGCACTGGAGAGAGAGAGGAAAATCATATTTCATTCCTCAAGGAGCTCATAATCTAAGGGTGGAAACAGATGAATTGGTAATTACAATTAAATTTATGCTAAGTAAAATTTTAAATTTAGTTTATCAGTTTCACTAGACATATTCTAGGTGCTCAGTAACCACATATGGCTGGTGGTCACTGTATTGAACAGTGCAGATATAAAACCTTCCGTCATTGTAGCACATTCTACTTGACAGAAGTGTTGTAGAACATTATAAATAGACTTGAGTCTATATTCTCTAGTTTCACATTATCCTAGAGAATTTCAACCACATTCCTTTCTTGTTAAAATAAAACTTGGTTTTAGATTTGGAAATTATCAAGTAGATTATATTGCAATTCAAATAAAGTAGCATTGCTAATTTTTTCAGGTCTTTGATTTGTAATAGCATTTAAATTAAGTGGTTTTAGAATTTGATTCTCAACTTCAGTATTGATATCATCTAACTTTCCATCCTAATAATTCCCAAGATGGTAATGAAACATAATGGTTAGAGCAATGACTTGGGGATTGTAGAAACTTTCCTCTGCCATCTGCGGGCTATGACCTCTGGCAAATTTCTTAGAAGCATTGAGCTTTGGTGTCCTTCTCAGTTATATTGGAGTAATAATAATACTTACCTCAAGGATCACTGATGATAAAAAAAGGTAATGGATATCAGGAACTTGGCATAGTACCCCTCACAGATTAGTGTTCATTAAATGCTAGTATTAAAGGGAACTCAAACAACCATTTGTATAAATGAAAAAACATTTTTTAGAAAGTTGGGAAGATTGGAATATGGACTGCATATTAGATCATATTAAGAAATATTATTAAATTTGTTTAGTGTAACAGTGACATGATAATGCAGAAAGGAAGTCCAGATTTTTTGAGACATACTAAATACTAAAATATGTAGCTGTGAAATGATATGATGTCTGAGGGTTGCTTTAAAATAATTCACAAAGAGAAAGAGGAATAAAAGGGAGGCCGAGGCAGCTGGAGTTTTCAATGCAGAATCCTCGACATTAGAGAGCTGAAAGGAGGGAGAACTCCTGAGATCTGCAAAGGCTTCCCCTCAAATATTCACATCTGATCATTGATGTGAGGAAACTATCCAAGGCTAGAAAAGTAACCAGTTGAAAAGATTAGAGATAACTATACTCAGAGTTCTTGTAGAGGCAGGAATAGTGTTGTTTTTTTTCCAATCAACCGGAGTGGAAATGTCTTAACAGGTCATCATGTAGATGTAGAGTCTTCAGAAGGGTTTTTCTTTAGTAGTGCCATAAATTAACCTTAAACTATATGCTGCTCTGGCCCAGCCTGAAAAGCTTAAAAGCAAGACCTGCAAGTGTCAAACTGTTTCCAAGTTACTGAATTGTGTCCTAGAACTAAGCTCAAGAATAGTTATAGGAATACAAAAATATTCAACACTCAACAAAGTAAAATTCACAGTGTTTGGCATCCCATCAGAAATTACTACACATGCAAAGGAGCTGTAAAATATGACCCATAATCATGAGGGGAAAAATCAATAAAAACTGAAACAAAATAGAATTAGTAGAAAGAGATGTTAAAACATTTTTATAGCCCTCTGGTTTGGCTCAGTGGGTAGAGTGTTGGCCTGCGGACTGAAGGGTCACAGGTTCAATTCCGGTCAAGGGTACATGCCTGGGTTGTGGACTCAATGCCCAGTAGGTGGTGTGTAGGAGGCAGCCAATCAATGATTCTCTCTCATCATTGATATTTCTATCTCTCCCTCTCTGAGATCAATAAAAATATATTAAAATTTTTTATAATTATATTCCATATGCTCAGAAACTAGAAGAAAGATTGAATATGTTAAATAGAAACATGGAAGATCTAAAAAAAAAGACCCAAATTGAACCGAACCTCCAGAGATGGAAACTACAGTGTCTGAGACTTAAAAAAAAAACAAAAGCAAAACATTGATGAGATTAATAGCAAATTAGACATTGAAGAATAAGACAAATCAAGGCTCGTGAAATAATCTATGAAGAGTTCTTGCTAAAAGTACTTAATTTGACTCCAATCAAGCTTTTAAATATAACTTCCAGATTACAGGAAATGAACGGATTAGAGAAACAATTTAAACCATGCTATAAAAAAGCAATTAGATAAATTTAGAATTTAAGAAATGCTGTAATACATTGTTGCTCTGTTCTTTTAAAAAATCAGGGTTGTGCTGTGATTGTACAACATGGTGAATAGACTAAATGTAACTGAATTGTATGCTTAAAGATGGTTAAAATGGTAAATTTTATGTACATTAACAACAATTTTAAAAAATAACTATTTTTACCATTTTTAAGTATACACTTAGGAGACATTAAGTACATCTGTGTTGTTGTACAAACATCACCACCATTCATTTTCAGAACTTTTATTTCCTTTTCAAACAGAAAATTCTATATCCATTAAACAATAATTCCTCCTCCCGATCCTACTTTCTGTTTCTATGAATTTTATTCCTATAAGTACCTTATATGAGTCAAATCTTAAAATATTTGTCTTTGTGCCTGGCTTATTTTACTTAACATAATGTCTTTAAGGTTCATCCATGTTGTAGGATATATCAGAATTAAATTTTTTTCAAATTTTTATTATGCTAGAATACAAATATAAAACTTAACATCTTAACCATTTTAAACTGTATAGTTCAGAGGATTAAGTACATTCAGATTCTTGTAAAGTCATCACCATCATTCATCTCTAGAACTCTTTTTATTGTGCAGAAGTGAAGTTCTACATCCATTAAACAACAACTCTCCATTACTCTTTTCCCCCAGTTCCTGGCAATTGCTATTCTAATTTCTGTGTCTATGATTTTGAGGTGCTCTAGGCACCTCATATAAGTAGAATCATACAGTTTGCCTTTTTTTTATTGACTTATTTCACTTAGCATATTGTCCTCAAGATTAATCCATGGTGTAGCATGTCTCAGAATTTCTTTCCTATTTATAGCTGGGTAATATTTTTTTGTATGTATAAACCACATTTTTAAATTCATTCATCTGTTGCTTCTACCTTTTGGCTATTGTGAATAACACTGCTATGAGCATGGGTGTTTTAAAATATGTTTGCTAGTTAAGCTTTTTGGAATAGATAATTTTTTAATTATAGTAAAATACACATAACAAATTTTGCTATTTTAATCACTTTTAAGTGTACCATTCCATGGCATTAAATACTTTCACATTGTTGTGCAACCATTTCTGGAACTTTTTCATCATGCCAAACAGAAACTCTGTACCCATTAAACAATACTTCTTTTTTTTTTTAATGTTTGGTTTGGATCAACAACTATGCATTTTTAAAAATAAATCTTTATTGTTCAGATTATTACAGTTGTTCCTCTGTTTTCCCCCTATAGCTCCCCTCCACCCGGTTCCCACCCCAACCTCTGCCCTTACCCCCCTCCACTGTCCTCATCCATAGGTGTATGATTTTTGTCCAGGCTCTTCCCACACCCCCACACCCCTTTTCCCCGAGAATTGTCAGTCCACTCCCTTTCTATGCCCCTGATTCTATTATATTACCAGTTTCTTCTGTTCATCAGATTTTTTATTCACTGGATTTTTAGATTCACTTGTTGATAGATATGTATTTATTGTTCATAATTTTTATCTTTACCTTTTTCTTCTTCTTCCTCTTCTTAAAGATTACCTTTTAGCATTTCATATAATACTGGTTTGGGGGTGATAAACTCCTTTAGCTTTTTCTTATCTGTGAAGCTCTTTATCTGCCCTTTAATTCTGAATGATAGCTTTGCTGGGTATGGCAATCTTGGTTGTAGGTTCTTGCTATTCATCACTTTGAATATTTCTTGCCACTCCCATCTGGCCTGCATGGTTTTTGTTGAGAAATCAGCTGACAGTCGCATGGGTGCTCCCTTGTAGGTAATTAACTGTTTTTCTCTTGCTGCTTTTAATATTCTCTCTTTGTCTCTTGCTCTTGGCACTTTAATTCTGATGTGTCTTGGTGTGATCCTCTTTGGATTCCTTTTGTTTGGGGTTCTGTGCGCTTCCTGGACTTGTAAGTCTATTTCTTTCACCAGGTAGGGGAATATTTTTGTCATTATTTCTTCAAATAGGTTTTCAATATCTTGCTCTCTCTCTTCTTCTGGCACCCCAATAATTCGGATGTTGGTATGCTTGAAGTTGTCCCAGAGGCTCCTTTCACTATCTTCATATTTTTGGAATCTTTTTTCTTTTCCGTTTGGGTGTTTTTTGCTTCTTTGTATTTCAAATCTTTGACTTGATTCGTGGGATCCTCTAGTCTGCTGTTGGATCTCTGTATATTATTCTTTATTTCAGTCAGTGTATGCTTAATTTCTAGTTAGTCCTTTTTTATATCCTCGAGGGTCTCGCTAAATTTATTGGCCTTTCTAGAAAATTCTTGAAAAACCTTATGACCGTGGTTTTGAACTCTATATCCAGTAGTTTGCTTTCCTTCATTTCTATCATTTGTGACCTTCTTCTTTGTCTCCGCATTTTGGCTGCTTCCTTGAGTTGACAGAGTGGCTTTGTGTGCTAGGTGTCCTATAGGGCCCAGTGGCTCAGCCTCCCCAGTTACCTGAGATGGACACTCTTGGTGCACCCCCTTGTGGGCTGTGTGCACAGTCTTGTTTTAGTTAAGCCTTGATTGTTGTTGGTATCACTGGGAGGAATTGGCCTCCTGGCCAATTGGCTGTGAGTATCAACTGTGTCTACGATGGGAGAACTTCTGTGCTGGAGACAACCTAATGGGGCAAGACTTGCTTCAGTGGGGCTTTGGTGCTCACTGTGTCTGCCCCCGAATGTTTCCCTTATGGATCTGAGGAGTTGTGATCTGGATGGTCCCACTCTGACCACTGGGTACATTGGCTCTTGGATCTCCAAGGAGGTGCTAATTTAGCCTCTGCCTGAGGCCACCCAGCAAGAGCTATGGAGAGATCTGCAGATTCCTCTTCTTTGTTTGGGTTTTGGAGGTGCTCAGATGAGGCCCAGCTGTGAAGGAATGCAAGCTGCTGCAGGGCCTTGGGCCTTTTTTTGGATGTTCTGGGTCTCTCTGACCCAGCTGCAATTTGTTAGGTAATTTTAGATTGCAAAGGGCGAGGCCATTCATATGTAAAAGCCTCTGCACACAGCTTGGGTGGGGTGGAGCAAACAGCTATGGCTGATCCTCAGCCCTGCCCTAAGAGGCCCCTGTGTCTCAGTGTCCCATGGTAATCTCTGCAAGTACCTCTGAGAGAAAGCCACCCTCGAGTTCCGCCCCATGCCAGAAAGTCTAGTTTCTCCCTGTGTGAACCTGGGTCCCCAGAGTCTCACCCGGAACTGGAGTTCAGAGCAGTTGGAAGATTGTGTCTCCCTCTTGATTGAAAAATACAACCGCGTGCTCGTACTCAGCTGCCAGCTCTTTCCACGTATGCGCCTCCGTATCTTGCACTTTACTTCTGCAGCTCCTGTGAGTCTCAGTGTGCTTTTCTCTTTCCTTCTAGTTGTAGAATTTCCACTCAGCCAGCCTTTCTGTGGTTCTGGATGATGTCCATTTTGTCTTTTAGTTGTAATTTTGAAGTGGTTGTGCAAGGCAGCAATTTCAGGTGTTTACGTATGCCGCTATCTTGGTTTCTCCCCAACAACTATGCATTTTTAAATTTATTTTTAAAGAGAAGAAGAAGGGGGGAGAAACATCGATGTGAGAGAGAAACATCAATCGGTTACCTCCCACATATGCTCTGACTTGAGGATCAAACCTGAAATCTGGGTGTGTGTCTGACCAGAATTGAACCCGCCACTTTTTGGTGTAAGGAAGGATGCTTCAACCAGCTAAGCCACTAAGCCACACTGGCCAGGGCAAATAATAACTTCTTTTTTTTAGTATATTTTATTGATTTTTTACAGAGAGGAAGGGAGAGAGATAGAGAGTTAGAAACATCGATGAGAGAGGAACATCGATCAGCTGCCTCCTGCACGCCCCCCACTGGGGATGTGCCCGCAACCCAGGTACATGCCCTTGACTGGAATCAAACCTGGGACCTTTCAGTCCGCAGGCTGTCGCTTCATCCACTGAGCCAAACCGGTTTCGGCAAATAATAACTTCTTATTCTCTCCTCTCTTCAGTCCCTGGTTCCCTGTTAACCTCTATTCTATTTTCTATCTCAACAACTTTGCCTATTTTAAACACCTCCTATAAGTAGAATCATACAATTTTGTTCTATTGTGTCTATTTTATTTCACTTAACATAATGTCTTCAAGCTTCATCCTTGTTATAGAATATATCAGAATTTCATTCCTTTTTAAAATCTGGGCACCTTATTTTTAGTATTTTTTATTTTTATGAAATTTATTTAGGTGACATTGGTTAATAAAATTATATAGGTTTCAAGTGTATGTTTCTATGATATATAATTTGAATATTGCATGGTGTGCCCAGCACCCAAAGTTAAATCTTCTGTCACCATATATTTGGCCCCCTTTATGCTTCTCTAGCCCTAACCCCCCTTCCCTGTGGTAACTACCATACTGTTGTCTGTGTTTATGAGTTTTTGTTTGTTTTTCTTGTTTGTTCATTTGTTACTTTCAGCTTTATATCCCACATATGAGTGAAATCATATGGTTCTTAACCTTTTCTGACTGACTTATTTCACTTAGCATGATACTCTCAAGGTCCATCCATGTTGTCAAAAATGGCAGTATTTCATCTTTTCTTATGGCCGAATAGTATGCCACTGAATATAGGTACCACATCTTCTTTATCCAACCATCTATCAAAGGACACTCGTTGTTATGTCTTGGACACCATGAATAATGCTTCAGTGAAATAAAGGTGCATATATCTTTGTGAATAAATGCTTTCAATTTTTTGGGGTAGGTACTCAGAAGAGGGGTTGCTAGGTCATAGCATGGTGGATAACTATTCTTAATTTTTTTAAGAATCGCCATACAGTTTTCATCAGTTTACATTCCCACCAGCAGTGAATTTCCTTTTTAAGGCTGAATAATATTCCATTATTATGTATGCACACTTTTTTTTTTAATCCACTTTTCTGTTGATTGACAGTTCAGCTATTCTACCTTATGGCTATTGTGAATAATGCTGCTATGAACACGGGTATACAAGTATCTACTTGAGTCCCTGCTTTTAATTCTTTTGGATATATGTCTAGAAGTGGAATGCTGGATCTTATTGTAATTATATGTTTAACTGTTTTTCATAGCAGCTGCACTATTTTACATCCCCACCAGCTGTGCACAAGGGTCCCACATTTTCTCCAACACTTGTTATTTTCTGCTTAAAAAAAAAAAAAAAAAAGCCATTCTAATGGGTGTGAAGTGGTATCACATTGTGGTTTTGATTTGCATTTCCCTAATGTTGAGCATCTTGTATTTATTCATTTATCTTCCTTGGAGAAATGTCTAATCAAGTCTTTTGCCCATTTTTAATTGGGTTTTTGTTGTTTTTGGACTAGATAGCTTTTAAATCAAAATTTAAGATTTCTTAAAAATGGCAAATTGATTCCATGGATTTGAAATGCTATTTAGATTAGAAGAAAAGGAACAAAAATGTCCATTTTCTTGATTAGAATAGCAAGGATCGATAATAGATATGTTTATGATTAGACTATTACTTTGCATTTTAATTAAATGTTTGCATTAAAAGGAAGCATTTAAACATTTTGTATTTATGTAATATTTTAGTGACATTTATATTATATTGTACAGTTTTTATTTGGATTATCACCATCACCAGCATCCTCTTATATTACCTCCCCAACAAACATTTATTCATAATTTATTGTGTGTAGGCACTGTGCTCAGCATTTTACAAGCATTTTCTTATTTAATTCTCTTCATAGTCATTTGCATTGTTATTATTCCTGTTTTATGGAAGCTCTAAGTTGCCAAGTCTTGAATCACAGGTTTGACTAACTTCAAAATTAATAGCCACTAAAGTCAAGTTAGTAAGGTCTGGTATCTAGATTAATTAACTAGATTACCTTGAGTAAGACACTTAACTTTCTGGGCCTCAGTTTAATAAAACAAAACAAAATGTACAATAATATAAACTTAGCTACATGTTTAGTACCACTTTAATTTGTGATGTTCTAATTTTGGCTTTAATTAAATCCTAAACTTTAAAAAATCTTTATGTAAGCTATGGAAATCTTTTTTAGAAGTACCTGGAAAAATAGAGAACAGACTGACAGCTGTCAGAGGTGAAGGGGTTTGTGGGGGCTGAGTGAAAAGGTGAAAAGCAAAAAAAAAAAAACAAAAAAAAACTCACAAAAATACACACAACAAGTTCACAGGCACAGACAATAGTGTGGTGATTACCAGAGGGAAAGTGGGGTAGGGGCAGATTAGAAGAGGATACAGAGAGGATAAATGGTGATGAAAGGATATTTGAGTTAGAGTGGTGAACACACAATGCAATGTACAAATGGTGTATTATAGAATTGTACACCTGAAACGTATATAATTTTATTAACCACTGTCACTCCAATAAATTCAATAATAAATAAATAAATAAATAAAAGTACCTGGATAAATAAGTTGGAATAAAGGTTTAAAAGGAAGTAAAACATCCTATGAAATATCTACTCTTGCTGTCAACCTAGCAGGTTTGTTTCTAGAGAAAACATAAATACAGACAGGTTGTTATAAAAGAGTATCTATAAAGATGTATGTTGCTGTGAATGCTGAAAAAAATTCCACTGAAATTATTATTTAGGCAGAAAGAGACTTCATTTGCCAGAAATATATGTTATTCTTACAGATTGGCCCATAGTACAAACAATTCTTTGCTATTGAAGGAGACTGAATAACATGTCATATACCTACGCTTGAGTTTTGACATGGAATTGTTATTATATTTTAATACAAGTGCCCAATTTTCTATATCTGGAAATTGAATATAATGCAAATTAACATTGGAGCATTTATAAAATACAGAATTCTAGCAAATGCAAGGTGACGTCTTATTAAATATTGATTTTTTCATTCTGTTTTCACATATCATTTCTATATCACAGCAGGATTTAGAGGTTTTAATTTAATAGGGAAGCCCATAAAGCATTCTGTGTTCTACAGTGCATATAATGCATTATTGTTGATCAGTATTTTACATTTTTTCCTGTGTGTGTGTGTGTGTGTGTGTGTGTGTTTTAATTTACTCTCTGTAGCTCTGGCTGGTGTGGCTTAGTTGGTTGAGCATCATCCTGTGCACCAAGAGGTTGCTGGTTCAGTTCCCCATCAGGGCACATGCCTAAGCGGGCTCTATTCCCAGTAGGGGACATGCAGGAAGCAGCCAATTAATGATTCTCTCTCATCATTGATGTTTTTTTTTATTTCTCTTTCCCTCTCCCTCTCTGGAATAAAAAAGAAAAAAAAAGAAAAAGAAAAGACTTCTAAGTCAAGTGTATTTTGCTTTTTTACACAGCAATGTTTCATTCTCTTTTTGTGTTAAGAAATACTTTCTCTTTACAGGAAGGGCTGGTGAGGGCTGCATACTAGGGAAAGACAAAGGAAGGCATTTAGATTCCCATCTGTGTTGACTTATTGTCAAGCAGAAGTTCTGTATGGGGATAAAGACTGGGCATTTGTGTTTTCTCTGACTTAGAAACTTGACCATGGATGATGGAACAGGAAACCCAATTCTTATTAATAGCTCTCTTTGATCTTGAGAACTGTTAGGCTAAAAGTACCTTGGAATGACTTGCAAATTTAAGGTATGAATAGAAGAGAAAAAATAAGGAAAGCAATAAAGAGAAAAGAAACAGGGAACAATGTTGCATTTCATGAAGCTGGCAGAATGCTCTGAAACCATTGTTTCAGATCCTAACCTATTTGTAAATAAATTTTAAAGTGGTATTATTTTAATACTAGAGGCCTGATGCACGAAAATTCACGCAAGAGTAGGCCTTCCTTCCCCTGGCTTCTGGCACAGGCTTCCCTCCGGCACCCAGGATCCAGGCTGCCGACACCGGCTTTCCTCTGGCACCTGGGATCCGGCCTTCCCTCCTCTGGCCACCAGTAGGTACCCAGGACCCAGGCTGGCTTCCCTCCAGCCGCCCGCAGGCACCTGGAATCCCGGCTGGCATCCTCCCAACCCTGGCTTCATCAGGAAGGACCTCTGGAAGAGGTCCGGCCTAATTAGCATATTACCCTTTTATTATTATAGATTTTATTTTTTAAGAGCTTCCTGTTTTCAATTCTGGTCAGAATAATTCTGGTTTTTCTTATATTTCCCTCAGGATTCGAGTATACTCATTTTCTCATCTGAGGATTATATACTTATCAGGAAACTATTAATGGTTATGATGCATTTGATTGATCTGTAGAGTTTAGCAGAGGCAGCTTAAGAATATATTTTGAAAGATTAAGTTAAAGTAGTTTCTTTACAGGTCTTACCCAATGTTACATATATGTTTTTGTTTTGTTAGCTCCTCTTGTCTGTACAAAATAGGAATGAGATTACTGAGTATTAGCTACTCTTAATGTTATAAGTTAGTTCTGGTTAGTTTTCCATATCTCTAACATCTTTCTCAACCAGGGTTCCTCATCGGAACCACAGAATTATATATGTATATATTTCAGCGATTACTTTCTCAATTTTCCTCCTATTTGGCACAAAACTATTACCATTCTAGACATGTAGGAGAACAGTTAGTTCATTGCCCAGTAGATGTCTTTGTTCTCTCATGGAACACCTGTTGAGAAAGGCTGCAAGAGTTCAGTAACTGTTTTGTCCTTAACTCCCCACAGTTGCTACATAGGGAAAGAGCAAGTTGTAACCGATGAAAGAGTGCAAGTAAGAAAGACAGCAGGGATTTTTATCTGTTATATACTGTTTGGAGAAATATTGTGAGCAGTCATATATGTAATTGAGTATTTCCTCAAGGAATATGAAACGTGTAGTCATTGTGATTGAATGTAGGCAAATGATATTTACAAATGGAAAATACCTTATAGTAGGAAATACTGTTTTAAAGTTGACTCTTTTTTAAGGAGTTTTAGGTTCAAAGAAAAAAATTGAGTGAAAAATTCAGAGTTCTGTATACCCCTTCATTCTTTCCCCAGTTTCCCCTTTTTAACATCTTGCTTTAGTGGGACACATTTGTTACAACTGATGAGACAATATTGATATATTATTAAGTAAAGTACATAGTTTACATTAGGGTTCACGCTTTGTGTTGTACATTCTATAGTTGTTTTTTATTGTGGTGGAAAACACAGAACATTAAATTTATCTTAAATTCAGTAGTGTTAAATATATTCACGTTGTTGTATAACAAATCTTTAGAACACTTTATCAGAAATAACTTTTAAAAATGTTTCACAGGTGTAATACATATGAGACTGGTAAAATTATGGGTTTATTTCCTTTTCATTTTTCAAACTTTCAATAACATTAAAAGAAAAAGCCTCTCTAAGAAAGAGCTGGCCAGCGGCCTGCCTGGGAGCCTAGAGGCAACCCCGGGTTTTGACCTTTGGGACTTTGAACCCCTAGAATCACCCCTTGAGAAACATGACTCTTAATTTCAAACCTGGAGACCTTATCTTCAAGATGAAAGGTTATCTTCATTTGGTCAGCTCAAGCATATGAAGTTCCTGATGGAGCTACAGACTTCCCACAGACAAACTGTCCCTTTTCTTTTTTAGAACTCACGAGACTGCTTTTTTAGGACCAAAGGATATATTCCCTTATTCAGAAAATATGGAAAAATATGGAAAACCAGATATATAAAAGGTTTTAATGAAGGCTTATGGGAGATAGATTATTGTATCGCAAGTTGGCGAGCTAGACAAGATGCCTAATGAGCCAATTAGTTAGGAGTCATCTTTATTGCGCGTAGGTTCAGAGCAGATTACCTCTGTCAAATTCTGAACTAACACAGGAGGGAGTATTTCCTTTTTTATATCCTTCTAGTTCTTTGTGTAAGACAGCTTGTGACCTTGAATACATATTATATTTAATCAAACACCTGTTATATCTATACAACTTGTAACTTTGAGTACATATTATATCTAATCAAATATCTGTAACCTTGGATGAACAAACACTTGGCAGAATATGGGAATTAATATAGTGTATCAGCCCCTTTAGATGGCTAGCTTGCAAGGTCAGACAGTTAAGTTTATCTTTTCTATTATTCAAGCTAAAAAACAAAGTTATATTTTATAGAATAAGAGACTATCTAGCCCTAACCAGTTTGGCTCAATGGATAGAGCGTCGGCCTGGGGACTGAAGGGTCCCAGGTTCAATTCCGGTCAAGGGCATGTACCTTGGTTGCGGGCACATCCCCAATAGGGGGTGTGCAGGAGGCAGCTGATCGATGTTTCTCTCTCATCGATGTTTCTAACTCTCTATCCCTCTCCCTTCCTCTCTGTAAAAAATCAATAAAATATATTTAAAAAAAGAGATTATCTAAAAATAACAGAGTAGTTCAAACAGCAGTTTTCCAAAGGAGAGACCACCATGCTTCAAGATAACAATCCGAAAGTGACATTTTCAAGACAACAGGCATCAGCTAAAGGATCGAATGTGTCATCTAATGTTGAAGTTTAAAAACTAGTGTTTCAAAGAATGATAATGACCATGAAGTAAAAGGCAGCAATGAGGATGTGAGTAAAGCAATTGACATAACCATTCCTAAATCTACCAGAAGAGGAACAAAGAGAAAGGCAGAGAAGCAATAGAAACCAAGGAAGCAGGAGCAGTGACTGCAGCAACAGCATCTATTAATCTAAAAGTGAGTCTTAAAAGAGGACGAACCTACGTGCAATAAAGATGCTGCTACAGAAGTCAAGGTTCCTAAACCAAGGGGCAGACCCAAAATGGTAAAACAGACCTGTCCTTCAGAGAGCAATACAGTGACTGAAGAAGATAAAAGTAAGAAAAGGGGCAAGAAGAAAAAACAACCTAAAATGCAGCTTAAAAAGGATGACGAGCACCTGAAGGAAGATTAGTGAAGGAAAGAGCCAGACAAATAAAGAAGGGAAGGAAAAAGTTGAGTCAAAAGTGAAAACTTTAGCTAAAATGGGTTACATCAACCTCTGATTCTGAAGAGGAAGGAAATGATCAAGAAGGGGAGGAGAGAAAAAGTGGAAGAAACTTTCAGACTGCTTGGGGAAGGAATGTGCTGAAAGTCCAACATGAGAAAGAAGCAGCAAGATAGAAAACGCAAGCAAGAATAACAAGTGGAAACTGAGCTCCAAACAGCATATAATGTACAGTAATGAAAAATATTAATGTTCAAAGCATTAATCCAGCTACTGAACAGAAAATACAAGTAGAGCAAATAAGAGATGATCTTGAGACACACTCAGACTGAATATCACTCCTCCTTTGATGAAAGAATGTTCCAGATTCTAAATTGAGTACTTCATTAATGGCATTATTACTGTGTGTGATTTTCTTTGTTTGTTTGTTTTTAAATATGTATTTTTATTCATTTTGGAGAGGAAGGGAGAGGGAAAGAGAGATAGAAACATCAATGATGACAGAGGATCATTGATTGGCTGCCTCTTGCATGCTCCCTACTGAGGATCGAGCATGTGCCCTTGCTCAATCACAACCTGGGCATGTGCCCTTGATGGGAATCGAACCTGGGACTCTTCAGTCCACAGGCTGACACTCTGTCCATTGAGTCAAACCGTCCAAGGCTATTACTGTGTTTTGATTGAAATTTCCTGTAAGGTACACACTATATCCTAAGGCAGTGGTCGGCAAACTGTGGCTCGCGAGCCACATGCGGCTCTTTGGCCCCTTGAGTGTGACTCTTCCACAAAATACCACAGCCTGGGCGAGTCTATTTTGAAGAAGTGGCGTTAGAAGAAGTTTAAGTTTAAAAAATTTGTCTCTCAAAAGAAATTTCAATCGTTGTACTGTTGATATTTGGCTCTGTTGACTGAGTTTGCCAACCACTGTCCTAAGGTTAGTCACTATTCCTGTTAAAAGTATTTTTCCAAGCTTAAAATTAAGTTTTGTTTTTGAAAATTAGCATAAGCACAGATTAAGATGGTGATTGTACATTGTTTCATTTAGGAAATATAAAAAGTTAATTTTGTTTTCAAGTTAGGTATTAAACTGGAATAGCTATTATACCCTAGAGCAGCGGTCGTCAACAGAGCCAAATTATCAACAGTACAATGATTGAAATTTCTTTTGAGATACAAATTTTTTAAACTTAAACTTCTTCTAACGCCACTTCTTCAGAATAGACTCGCCCAGGCCGTGGTATTTTGTGGAAGAGCCACACTCAAGGGGCCAAAGAACCGCACATGGTTTGTGAGCTGCAGTTTGCCGACCACTGCCCTAGAGAATGGGGCAGTTGTGCCCTTTCCTTGACATTGCTTTGTTTTTTAAGTCTTTAGAATTTTATTCTTTTTAATCCTGAGAGACATAGCCTTGTTAAGAAAACAAAAATGAAACTATAACCAAAATTTTAAAATAAAGCTTTTTTAAAAAAGGTAAGAGCTGACCAGTGGTAGTATGGGAGATCATCTTTTCCAGAAAATGGAACATCTTTCTTGAGCTTGACCAGGCCTCTGTGGCACTCCATGATTTATAGTTAAAGATAAGCAAAAAGTTTAATCTCTCTGATAGCAGGAGCAGAGCTTTGGTTTTCTGATGGTAGTGCTTGGAATGTGGAAGAAGTGGTTGTTTAAATTGGTATGGATCAGATAACATTATTATAGCAATTTCTCTACATTCTGCCTATATTTTTATTGATCATCATAGCATTATTCCTCCAAATACTGCTCTTATCTTAGTTATATGGTTTTATGAAATTAGAGTTATAGGCATGATCAATGTCTCCAGCTAGCTCCCTATTTTTGGTATTGACACATGGGAGAATATAGAATCTCAACTTTAAGAAGAATGCTTATACACTCAACAAAGTGGGTATGCAGGGAGTGTACCTTAACATAATTAAGGCCATATATGACAACAAGCTCATAGCTAATATCACACACAGTGGTGAAAAGCTGAAACTTTTCATCCAGGATCAGGAACAAGACAAGGATGCCCAATCTTGCCACTTTATTGCAAGAGTCCTAGCCAGAGCAATTAGGCAAGAAAAAGGAATAAAAGGCATCCAAATTGGAAATAAAGAAGTAAAACTACCACTGTTTGCAAATGGCATGATATTATATATAGAAAACTCTAAAGACCACTAGTAAACAGAACTAATAAATTCAGTAAAGTTTCAGGATATAAAATCAATATACAAAATCTGTTGCATTTCTCTACACTAATAAACTATGATAAATAGAAATTAGAAAATAATGTAATTTACAGTTGCATCAAAAATAGTAAAATAGCTAGGGTTAAATTTAACCAAGGAGGTGAAAGACCTGTACACTAAAAACTGTAAGACATTGATGAAAGTAATTGAAGAAAACACAAATAAATGGAAAGATATTTTGTGCTCATGGTTTGGAAGAATTAATATTAAAATGTCTATATTACCCAAATATAGCAGATTCAATGCAATCTTTATCAAAAGTTCAATGGCATTTTTCACTTTAGAAAGAACAAATAGTCCTAAAATTTATATCCTATCTAATAAAAAGGGAATATGCTAATTGGCCCTCACACCATCACAAAGATGGCAGCCCCCATAGCCAATAAGGAGGGAATATGCTAATTGACTCCCTGCTCTCAAAGATGGTGGTGCCCATAGCCAATAAGGAGGGAATATGCTAATTGACTGCCCTGCCCTCAAAGATGGCGGCGTCCACAGCCACAATATGGTGGCGTACAGTCCCCTCAACCCCACTGGGGTGACAGGCATGCGGCAAGGCCTGGCCTTGCTGCGCACCTGCCTCCGGAGTCCCCCAGTCCCCTCAGCCCCCCAGCTGCCCAGGGCCGGCTGAGACTTGCGCTGTCGGCAATGGCAGCAGCAGAGGTGTGATGGGGACATCGCCTTTCCCTGATCACCGGGTCACCACCTGCCCCTGAGGGCTCCCAGACTGTGAGAGGGGGCAGGCCAGGCTGAGGGACCTCCCTCCAGTGCATGAATTTTCATGCACTGGGCCTCTAGTAGAACCATAAAAGACCTTGAAAGACAAAGCAATCCTGAGAAAGAAATAAGAATCAGGAGGCATCATGCTTTCTGATTTTATACTATATTACAAAGCTCTAGTACTCAAACAGTGTGATATTGATATAAAAACAGACATAGATTGCCCTAACTGGTTTGGCTCAGTGGATAGAGCATTGGCCTGTGGACTCAAGGGTCCCAGGTTTGATTCCCATCAAGTGCATGTACCTTGGTGCGAGCACATACCCAGTAGGGAGTATGCAGGAGGCAGCTGATCGATGTTTTTCTCTCATTGATGTTTCTAACTCTCTATCCCTCTCCCTTCCTCTCTGTAAAAAATCAATAAAATATATTTAAAAAAACAGACATAGATCAATGAAACAGAATAGAGAGCCCAGAAATCAACCCATCCATATATGGTCAATTTATGACTAAGGAGCCAAGAATACACAAAGAAGGAAAGAACAGTCTCTTTAGTAAATTGTGTTGGGGAAACTGGATAGCCATATGCAAAAGAATGAAATTGGGCCACTATCTTACACCATACACAAAAAATAACTTACAAATGGATTAAAGCCCTAGTAGGTGTGCTCAGTGGTTGGAGCGACACCCACACACTGAAGGGTTGTGGGTTCCATTTTAGGTCAAGGGTGCATACCTGGGTTGCAGGTTTCATCCCAGCCTCCAGGTCGGGGGTGTTCAGGAGGCAACTGAAACTCCTAAAAGAAAAACGTAGGGAGTAAGCTATTTGACATATTTCTTGGTAATAATTTTTTTAATCTGACTAAAAGCAAAGGTAACAACAGCAAATTTAAATATTTGAATTAGTTTTATCATTAATTAGAGGCCTGATGCAAGAAATTCATGCAAGAGTAGGCCTTCCTTTCCCTGGCTGCCAGCACCAGCTTCCCTCTGGCACCCAGGACCCAGGCTTCCCTTGCAGCCTCAGCTTCGTCCAGAAGGTCGTCTGGAAGGACGTCTGGTCTAATTAGCATATTATGCTTTTATTATTATAGATTATTTAAGGCATTGGTTCTCAACCTAGCTCATTGTATGCTCTATGGAAATTTGTTATGTCTGAAGACAGTTTAGGACCTAAACTTTAGGTTGTCAACTGGGTGAGGAATGTGCTACTGGCATCTAGAGCGTAAAAGCCAGAGATGCTGTTAAAACATCTTACAATGCATAGGACAGCCTTCCCAAAACAAGAATTATGTCCCCCAAATGTTAATAGAGCCTTGATATGGGAAACTATGCTCTTTCCAGGTATTCTATCATATCATTTTCAAATATAATAATTTTACTTTTCTACCAATTGTTTTGTGTAGTTGCATTTTCTTATCTAATTGCACTAACCAATTTCTACTGTACTGTATTGAATAGTATGGATATTCTTACATTGTTCCTATTCTTAGTGAAAATACCTCTGGTATTTTCTCATTAGAGAAGATGCTAGCTTTAGGACTGAAGCATATATATTTTATTATATTATTAAAAGAGTGCCAATTTCTATTCTCTTTTGGGGTGTTTTTTGTTTTGTTTTGTTTTTTAATCAACTGAGATACAGGTGCCCTTGACTGGAACCTAACCTGTAACTCTTCAGTCTGAGAGCCCACGCCCTAACCGCTCAGCGCAACTGGACCGGGGTGGGGGGGGTGGGGGTGTGCTTTTTTAAATGGGGTAGTTCAGCCAAAACTGGTTTGGCTCAGTGGATAGAGCGTCGGCCTGCGGACTGAAGGCTCCCAGGTTCGATTCCGGTCAAGGGCATGTACCTTGGATGCGGGCACATCCCCAGTGGGGGGTGTGCAGGAGGCAGCTGATTGATATTTCTCTCTCATCGATGTTTCTAGCTCTCTATCCTTCTTCCTTCCTCTCTGTAAAAAATCAATAAAATATATTTAAAAAAATAAAAAAAATAAATGGGGTAGTTCAGTAATGACTTTCTCTATGTAAATTTGCCTGTTTAAGCTTTATTATTCTAATGATGTCAATTTTGTTCATCTTTGTTTTCCCTAGGTAATTTCTACTTTATCAAGGTTTCCAAATTTATGTGCAGCAGAGATATCTGCAAAGTAGTGTCATGATATTTAAAATTTCTTTTGTTTCAAAGGTTATTTCCCTATTTGTATATTTGTGTCTCCCTCCCCCCACTTTTTCTTAAGCTAGCTAATTGTTTATTTTATTATTTTTTAAACACAGCAGTTTATTAACCAGAATTACTGCTTTTCTCCTATTTACATCACTTATGTGGGCTTTTATCTTTATTTCTTTTTTATTCATCTTTTGCCTTTTTTATTGTTCTTTATATGTTTTATTAGCTTTGAAATTAATTCATTTATTTTCTTTCAGTTCTAACTGATAAAAATATTAAGTTCTTAGCACTTTTTTCAGAACATTGTTTTACATGTATCAAGTGGATAGTGCAGTGGTCGGCAAACTGCAGCTCGTGAGCCACATGCGGCTTAAGTGTGGCTCTTCCACAAAATACCATGGCCTGGGCAAGTGGTATTTTGAAGAAGTGGTATTAGAAGAAGTTTAAGTTTAAAAAATTTGGCTCTCAAAAGAAATTTCAATCGTTGTACTGTTGATATTTGGCTCTGTTGACTAATGAGTTTGTCAACCACTGTGATAGTGTATTCATTGTCATTTTTAAAGTAAATTCTTTTTAAAATTGAGATATAATTGATATAGCATTATATTCATTTTAGGTGCACAGCATAATGATTTGATATTTGTATATATTGCAAAATAATCACAGTAAGTCTAGTTAACATCCATCAGCACACATAGTTACTAACTTTTTTCTTGTGATGAGAACTTTTTGGATTGACTCTCTTGCCCTCGCCGGATTTGCTCAGTAGATAGGGCATTGGCCGGTGAACTGAAGGGTTCTGAGTTTGATTCTGGTTAAGGACATGTACCTGAGTTGCAGACTCAATACCAGCCCTGGTGGGGGTGACTCTCTCACATCAATATTTCTCTCTCTGTGTCTCTCTCCCTCCCTTCTACTCTCTCTAAAAATCAATGGGAAAATATCCTCACATGAGGATTAAAAAGAAAAAAAGGTTGACTCTCTTAGCAACTTTCAAATATACAATACTAGAGGCCCGGTGCACGAAATTTGTGCAGGGGGGGGGTGAGTGTCCCTCAGCCCAGCCTGCACCCTCTCCAATCTGGGACCCCTCGAGGGCAGTCAGACATCCCTCTCACAATCCTGGACTGCTGGCTCCCAACTGCTCTCCTGCCTGCCTTCCTAATTGCCCCTAACCACTTCTGCCTGCCAGCCTCATTGATGCCAGCCTATTTGCCCCTTACTGCCCTCCCCTGCAGGCCTGGGTCCCCCCCAACTGCCCTCCCCTGCAGGCCTGGTCCCCCCCCAACTGCCCTTCCCTGCAGGCCTGGGTCCCCCCCAACTGCCCTCCCCGGCAGGCCCGGTCACCCCCAACTTCCCTCTGCCAGCCTGGTCACCCCCGACTACCCTCCCCTGCAGGCTTGATCGCCCCCAACTGCCCTCCCTTGCAGGCCTGGTCCCTCCCAACTGCCCTCCCCTGCTGGCCTGATGGCCCACAACTGCCCTCCCTTGCAGGCCTGGTCCCTCTCAATTGCCCTCCCCTGCTGGCCATCTTGTGGTGGCCATCTTGTGTCCACATGGGGGCAGCCATCTTGTGTGTTGGAGTGATGGTCAATTTGCATATTACTCTTTTATTAGATAGGATAGAAGCCTGGTGCATGGGTAGGGGCCAGCTGGTTTGCCCTGAAGGGTGTCCCGGATCAGAGTGGGGGTTCCCTTGGGGTGTGGGGTGGCCTGGGCGAGGGGCCTGTGGTGGTTTGCAGGCCAGCCACACCCCCTGGCGACCCAAGCGGAGGTCCTGGTATCTGGGATTTATTTATCTTCTATAATTGAAACTTTGTAGCCTTGAGCAGAGCCAAGCCTGCTGCTTGCTCCGTGGCCACAGCCATTTCTGTTGGGATTCATTTATCTTCTATAACTGAAACTTTGTAGCCTTGAATGGAGGCCTAGGCCAGCCAGGGTGTCCTGAAAGCTTGGCTTCCTCCATCACTGGGGGCAACTCAAGCCTCCTGCTCTCTCCATCTCCATGGCTACTGCCATTTTTGTTGGGATTTATTTATATTCTATAATTGAAACTTTGTAGCCTTGAGTGGAGGCCTGGGCCTGCCAGTGTGTGCGGAAAGCTTGGCTTCCTCCATTACCAGGGAAACCCAAGTCTCCTGCCCGCTCTGTGGCTACAGCCATCTTGGTTGGGTTAATTTGCATACTCGCTCTGGATTGGCTGGTGGGCGTGGCTTGTGGGTGTAGTGGAGTGATGGTTAATTTGCATATTACTATTTTATTAGATAGCATAGTGTTATTAACTACTAGAAGCCCAATGCACAAAGATTCGTACCAGAATGGTGCCTTCCTTTCCCTGGCTGCCGGCCCCACCTTTGCTCTGGCCAGAGCCGCCTTTCCGCCTTCCTACGCTGCTCAGAGGCCAGGAGCAGCCACACAAGCAAATTAACCCGCCATCTTTGTTGGGTTAATTTGCATACTCACTCCTGATTGGCTGGTGGGCATCACGATGGTACTGTCAATTAGTATGTTACTCTTTTATAGGTAGATGTTGCACATTACATCCCAGGACTTGCTTATTTTAAGACTGAAAATTTGCACCTTTTGGTCACCTTCACCTATTTGCCCACACCTCATCTCCCACCTCTGGCAACTACCAATCTGTTTTCTTGAGCTTTCTTTTTTTTTTATTTTATTTTTTTTATTTTACATAGAAATGAATCTTATACTTTATGATATTTGTCTCTCTGTGTGACTTAATTCAGTGAGCATAAAGACCTCAAGGCCCATCCATGTTGTTGCAAATGACAAGATCCCCTTCTTTTTTATGGCCAAATAACATTCCATTGTATCTACCAATAAAAATATACCACATTTTCTTATCCATTCATCTATTGATAGACATGTAGGTTATTGACATGACTTTATTATCTTCTATAATAATATAAAGGTATATGCTAATTAGACTGGATGTCTTCCGGACATCCTTCCTGACGAAGCCGGGCCGGAGGGAAGTTAGCTGGGGTCCCTGTGCCTGCAGGCAGCCCAAGGGAAGCCAGCCCAGTCCCAGGTGCTTGCCAGCAGCCAGAGGAGAGAAGCCGGTGCCGGCAGCCAGGGGAAGGAAGGTCTGCTCTTGCACGAATTTTCGTGCTTTGGGCCTCTAGTTGTAAATAATGCTGCAGTGAAAATGCAGGAGCCAATATCTCTTTGAGATAGTGATTTTGTTTCTTTTGGATAAATCCCCAGAAGTGAAATTGCTGATCTCAACACATTAACTCATCCTAGAGGTTTTAGAAAATTTATATTAGTCATCATTGTCTCTGTAGTTTCCTGGGTAGTTTGTTTGTTTTTTGTTTTAAATAGACTGTTTCTTTGGTTGATTTTTTTCCCCCGCTACTTCTCCTCACTTTGTTTTTCAGTGCAGTATTCGGGAAAGGAAATTGCCACTCTTCATTTCTTCCTTCACCAGCCATAAGTTTCAGGTTTTATTATTGCAGTAAAAAGGCTCTATGGGTTGTGTGTGTGTGTATGTGTGTGTGTTTTGAGAAGTTGAACCATGGAGGTATCAGAAAGTTGAGTCCTATAGGATATTGACATTTTCCATAACCTATTCATTTAGCACAAATATGTACAAAAGTTCTATGTCAAGCCCAACATTTCTATGAGATGATTCTTGTTCCTACAGTAATTGTTTTTTACTGTTAAAGACTTATATGACTTAAATTTACTTTACATTCTCACCCAGATTATTTTAAAAAGTTCTGAACAGAGTTAGCTAAAGTGTGAGTTTTCCTCATTTGTTCCATCAGTAATGTCACTTTGAAGTATGAAAATGCATCTTTTCTAGATGTGAACATTAATCTTTGCTGTATTTTGGCAGTCATCCTGGTGTCTTCAATGCGGAACTTTCAATCTGATTAATTTCATCTAAAAGAAATGTATAGGATGTTTTAAAAATTATTTGGCATAATTAAAGCTTAAGATATTCCCAGTAGTTTCATTCCTCAGAAAAAATGACAAAGCAAATAAATGACAAACTCTTCTAAGATAATGTGTTCAGCCAAACTCGTTTGTGAAGAATGCTTAGCTTTTTCCTATCCTAAGTAAATCTTCTTCCTTGGTGTTTTTCTTGACCCCTTTCCAACTTTCTAACCTAATGTAATAGTTCCTTTCTTTGAATTCCTATTAATATGTTCTTGTAGTTCTTATCTTTTCCCCCACCTTGCCTTATTGTTATTTGAATAGTTGTTTTGTGTTCACGATCAAATTATAAGGTGTTTGTAGGTCTGTGTCTTGCTCATATTTGTGCCTCTTGCAGGGTCCTCACAATACCTTTCTCAATAAATAGATAATTAATGACTTGAATGAAATAATGGCAGTTGTACATTTTGGATTATGTGCAATTTGTTTAAACTAGTGAGGCTAATGTAGCATGCTATCTCATTATAAGGATTCAGGATGACTTTCTTCTAACAAAAAATGCAAAATACTGTTACATTTTGTTTTTCTGAAATGAACTCTTAAAGCCAGAAAGGACTTACACATAAGTACCACTTGTGCTTTGTATCTGCCAGAATAGTCTTTGGTAAGGCTTTTACTGGTTACATAGTTGGCTAGTAGTAGAGCTAGAAAGAGAACCTAAGTTTTTTTGTATCTGCTCTAATGTAATTGAACAGTAATATTTGTTATTGCTGTTAGTAATAATTTCAAATTCATTAATTGGCACTGAGGAGATTAAGAAGCCTAAAGCATACTTCTTATTTTTTCATTTGTGATCTCCTTGGCAAGTTGACAGGTATACATTAAAATGATTTAATAAAAAAAGTACTATAGTAGTGGCTCAGAATGCTAATTCTATAGGAATTCCAAGGAAGAAATTAAGAGTGATGATGACTTTATCTAACTCATATGGATGAGTTGGAATTTCATTTGCGCCTTAAGGAAGGGTCAATTTGAGGAATACTACAGTATTTATCATTCTAAGATACTTCAAAACAATGATAAAACCAAGAGAGAAACTTTACTGTATTTATTTCTAGTGTAATAACCTATTATATAGTCATTTATTTATAATTATGTAGCATTATTCAACTTATGATATACTATTTAAATCAATAAACATTTGAATGTGTTTAATGCCCAAAGTATTGTGTTAGTCTTTGTATGTTGTATTAGACTCAGTACTCATGTTTCAGCTTTCAGGCAGATACTAGTACCTAAGCCCAGTTTAGTGAGCTCTGTGGGGTTTATAAACTATGAATATGAATTATGCCAATGTGTTAATTATAATAATTCTTATAGTCTGCACAAGGAATAACTTGGCCAGCTAATCTATAGCTACTTAAACCTGCTCTCAGAAGTCCATATATCTTAAATACAGCAATAGCAGGTGCTCATTTTTTTCTATTCTCCTATGTTCTGGAAACTATTGTTTTCATACATTGCACACATTTGGGGGACAACTCACATCCTTTGCAAAAAAAAGCATTGCAAATATCATGAAATAAATACACTTGTTTATGTTTGTATTACTGCCTACTATGTACTTAATAAGTTATTCTAGGTTGTAGCCTTGGTAAAATAGATTAAGAAAAAAGTATATTCGTCTGTGTTGTGAAACACTAACATAGTTAAGTCACTAAACTGCAGTTTAATTGGGCATACTGTAATTTTTCGTATGAATTTTTGACACGATTACTATTATAATTCATTCAGAATGTCAAGGTTTTTGTTTTGTTTGTTTTTCTGTTTTCAGAAGGGTAAATATGATGGCAGAATGACATGTAATCTTGTTTTCCAGTAGTGTATGAAGATGAAACACTTCTGGGATATTTTTGAGAACTTTGTTGCTTTTTAGATTAAATCATTCTTTTCAGTAATATAATGAATGAATAATCTATTCAAGTCATTACAAAGCAAAACATTGGATAAAAAACAAAACAAAACTCTTCTTAGTCAGCCCAGATGGAGCTCAGTTACTTAATAAGAACATACAAATATGCATTCTTATTTTTCCTTTTTACATAGGGTAGCACACTATATATGCTATTCCACACCTTGCTATATTTAGATAATAGGATCTCTTGAAATTCTTTTCAAATCTATGCATGCTATTGCTACATGGTATTGCCTTGTATATATTTATCATTCAATCAGTCCTCTCTTGATGAACATTGGAATTGGTTTTTTTCTTAGTTTTTTGCTATTACAAACCATGATGCAATGAATAACTGTGGCGCATGTATATCAGCAGGCTATTTTATCAGAAGTGGAATTGCTGGGTTAATGTATGCAGTTTGTATGGGTGATTTTGGTGGATGTTGCCAACTTATCCCCCATAGAGTGTACCAATTTACACATTCCTCAGCAATGGCATTTCTACAGCATTGCCAACAAGTATGTTTTCAAACTTTAGGATTCTTGCCAGCTTGATGAGTGGAAGGCAGTATCTCATTATAGTTTTAATTTGTATTATCTTATTATGAGTGAGATTAAGTATCTTTTCATAGTTTTTAGAGCCATCCTTATTTTTTCAACTTTTTTATATCTTTGTGCCAACTTTCTGTTTGTGAAATAATATTTTAAGATTATCATTTTTAATATTTATCTCACATTGGATTATATTATTATACCATTCTGTAATTGGGCATTTCATCTCCTTTTGGAGTGTGCCTGTTACATTTATTTTGCTGAGAAGGTTATTAAAATTTTTCCCCTTTAGGTTATTTCTTTGGAAATCAGGAATTCTAAGATTGATTGTACATTTTTTTAATTAATTAGCTATGAGTAAACCACATAACTTATCTGGATCTCAGTTCCTTCATCTGTAAAACAAGGATGTTGAATTAAATGATTTCCTATTTCTGTGACCCTTTGAAATTTACCAAAAGCAATACATCAAGTTTAATAGTCCTAAAATAATAGATACAGAAACAGGGCAGTAATATACTATTGCAGGTTTTTTAAAATTTATTATAGATAATGCTCTGCTTTAGTAACAAAACTATCTTTCACTTGCCTCCTTGACATTTGTTGGTTAGAAATACCTCTTCATCATTTTCAGCTCACATCAAAGCTATTTTTTAGAGACGCCCGTGTGTGTGTACTGTTAGAGAAGAAAAATACACTGCTTTTGATTTAGTTTCATCTACGTCATAAATTTGCATGTTAATCTTCATTATTGCATAACTGCTGCCAATTCACCCATTCAATTTTCTAGATTCAGTTGGAAAGCTGATCATAAATCTGTTTAAGTGGTTTCTCATAAAAAATTAACACATTCAACTACTTACACTATTTCTTCACTACAAAGCTAGGGATTAAATTATAATAGAACCTGTTCTCAGTGAGGTTTTTCTCTCTGTTTACTTGGCATCTATAAAAATGGTACTAAAGAAGGTGAATAGAAATAGCTTTTAATGTGTACTTTGGGGAATGAGATTAGAACTATTGAAGAAATGACATGTATAATGGAATGTAACAGGCCCTGTGCTAGACTATGTGTTTAAAAAGAAGAAAAAACCATACTTTTAACCTTAAAGGAAGCTCAGAGCCAAGTAGGGGAGGAAAACTTATATGTAAACAAATATGTCAATTACCATAAAGATCCCTACTAAGTGCAAAATAATTTAAATTAGGAAGCAGTGAATTATGCTTTGAGAAAATCAAATGGGAGGAGCATGGATACTTTGATTTGAAAGTCATGTAACCAGAAAAAAATGCCTCTTTCTCCTTCAGTCTGCCTGGTGGAATAAGAGAATTAGGGACTTTACTCTGGCCTCAATATCCTTCTATTAATTCTCTGGACTGAGATACCAGAGATGATCCTAAGTCTTTTGGTATGCCCCTGACATTTCTATCAGTGACATTTCTATCACTGATCAAAATTCTACATCATTCTGAGGCTCAACACTAAACAAAAGCCTTTGCTGACTGACCCAGTCTTATGCTGGTCTTAATTTGTTTTTTAATTCTCTAACATCTATACCCAATATATTTATATGTATTCACTATGGAAATGTACCATTTCAGAAATGTTTAATGTGAATCTTATCCAATTAAAATGTAAAAATTTGGGAGCCTTTTAGGTATCACATAGCGCTGAATAGTATGAACTTAATTTTGTTGTGTTAGAACTTCCCAGTACTTCTCTTAGATGCTGAATTAGTCAGCTTTTGCTGTGGTAGCAGACAATCCCCAGATTTTCAGGGCTTACAATAACATTTATTTCTCACCAGCATCTGGTAGGTTGGCTATGCTCAGCTGGCTCAGCTCGTCCTGATGGTGCCTGCCTCTCTGCTGAGATCTGTTCATTATGGAACCCAGGTTGAAGGATTGTCTTCCTGGGGCATGATCTCTTGGGTAGAGTGAAGGGCACAAGAAGGCTAACAGAAATAGCTCTTAAAAGAACTTCATGAAACTGGGCCACATTTCTTTGGTCATAGCAAGGCATTTGGCAAGGTATACACCCCAAACGAAAAGAATGGGGAAGTATTATTTGCCTACCGGATGGAAGAGTGAATGTTTATTGAACAGTATGACCTAATATAGACATTTCTGAATTAAAACAAAAAGTTAAAGGAACAGGTGAAGTTATAAGTATGAAACAAAAGAACTTAGTGGGGAGGAGGGCTTCCAAGGCCCTAGGAGTGAGAAAAGATTTACTGTAATTAAAACTTAAATTACTTTAACAAAAGTAATATTAACATTACAGGTAGGGGCAGCAAAGTGTCCTAGTTAAAATCCGGGCTCTGGAGTCAGTCCACTCTTGGTTCAGATTCTGGATCTACCACTTCTAGCTATAATGACTAGTCTTCAGCAAGTCACTGTATCTCAGTATTCACATCTATAAAATGGATGTGCTATTTATCAAACTGTTGATTTTCAGCTCTAAACCCATCTCCCATTATCTTATTTGTGATATTGGAAATTTCTTCTTTCCAGCTTTTGTTAAGCTTTGTCAGTAGAGGAACTAGAGGGAGACTGGAGAAGAAAGGGGTGCTATTTCCTGATTCTAGTGTGCTCCTTGTATGCTGCAGTGGCCAGCAGCATGTGCGACACCCAGTGGCACTCATCTCCTAGGGACTTCTACATGCAGTTTCCAAATGAGTTTCATACTATGGCATCTCCTTCCCATGGACACTTTCTCGAGTTCTACTGACCTGAGTTTTCCTAGTAGATGGCTTTACTGTGAGTTCTGTTGATGTGGCACTTTAGTAAATTTCTCGGACATCGCGGGCTGTGTCCTCACCACAGGTCTGGAAATTCACCCTGTTAGGAGTAGCCTTTTTATATATTTACTGGAGGCCTAGTGCATAGATTCGTGCACAGTGGGGTCCCTTGGCCTGGCCTGCGCCCTCTTGCAATCTGGGACCCCTTGGGGGATGTAGAACTGCCGGTTTTGGCCCAGTCCCCACAGGCCTGGCTGAGGGACCCCACTGGTCCTCTAGTATGCATATAAGGTCTTTGGTTAATCTCTTCCCACTCTCCCCCTTCCCCCTTCCCTCTGAGATTCATCAGTCTGTTCCATGTTACCATGCCTGAGCATCTACCTGGGGTATGAACATCTATTGAGCATCTGCCCCCTGCTGGTCAGTGCATGTCATAGTTACTGGTCGAAAGGCCAAACAGTTGAATGGTTGCTTAGGCTTTTATATATATAGATTTTCTTGTTGGTCAGCATTGGCCCTTGAAGTAGTGGCTGCCCTCTTTATCTGCTGTCTTTTTTCCCTTTACTACCTGGTCTCCTATTGTAATTAATAATGCTTTATATTAAATTTTCTGTTCCAATTACCATGTGGTTTCTTGTCTTCTAATTGTACCTTGACTGATATATCAGGTTTATAAGTTGTACTTTTCTATACAATTGTTCTGAGGATTAAATGAGATAATGCATGGTATTGCAATGTGTTTAGAATGGTGTCTACCACTAAATGCTTACTAGTGTATTTGTTTGTGTAATTGATGTAATCATCATCACCATCACTACCACTAGTTAGGAGTAATATTTCTACTTTTTGTTCACAGGATGTTTCGTCTTAAGTCACTTTCTGCATTGGCAGAACTGGCCCTGGGCTCTCGATGGTACCATGGAGGATCACAGCCCACCCAGGTCAGGCGGCGACTAATGGTAGTGGCTTTTCTGGGAGCATCTGCAGTAACTGCAAGTACTGGTCTTTTGTGGAAGAGGTGAGTGTTAGCTGAGCATCCTTTTCTTACATGTGCTTTCATTCTTCCAATTCTAAAAAGAATTGATTTCTGGCTTACCTTTGAATCAAAATTTCTTGTGCAAATAATTTGGCATTGATATTATTTGTCTATGAAATAAGATGTTTCAGAGAATTCTGCTATCATTTCAAAGCAACCAATAAGAAGTATTTTGTTTCAGTATCTGCCTGTCTCCTTTGCTGAACATTTTTAACTAATTTACCAATTTAATAACTTTAATATACTTATAATAATTAGTATAATAAATTGAATAATCTAACAATTTAACATGTAAAATTAAGAGTTTTAAGTATATTCCCAAAGTTGTGCAGCCATCACCACTATCTAATTCCCCAAAATTTTCATTACTTCATAAGAAACTCCATAGCATTTAGCACCTTCCACTTTCTCCATATTCTCTGGCCCACGCAACCACTAACCTACTTTCTGTCTATAGATTTGCCTATTCTGGACATTTCATATGAATGCAATCTTATCATGTGTGGTCTTTTGTGATAGGCTTCATTCACTTACCGTAATGGTTTCAAGGTTCACCTATGTGGTACCATGAATCACTACTTCATTTCTTTTTATGGTCAAATCATATTCTGTTGTATAGAGTATATACCACCTTTTATTTATTCACTTCCCTATTGATAGCTATTTAGGTTGTTTCTGATTTTTGGCTATTATGAGTAATACTGCTGTGACCATTTGTGTACAATTTTGGGGGTAGAGTATATTTTCATTTCTGATGGGTATTTACCTAGGAGTGAAATTTCTGGATCATATGGTAACTCTGCTATTTGAGGAACTGATGGACTTTTTTCTAGTCTCACTAGTGATATATGAGTGTGTGCACTTGTGAGTGTGCATGTATGTGCTTAGAGTTCCTTGTATGTAAAACGGGGATAACGTAGCGAAGGAAGTAGAAATACAGGTCCAAGAAGCACAGAGTCCCAAAACGATGAACTTAAGAGGCCTACACCAAACCACATCATAATTAAAATGCCAAATGTTAAGACAGAGAGAATCTTAAAAGCAGCAAGAGTAAAGTAGTTAGTTACCTATAGCTCCCATAAGGCTGTTGGCTGATTTCTCTATAGAAGCATTTTAGGCCAGAGGGATTGCATGAAATATTCAAAGTGATCTACAACCAAGATTACTCTACCCAGCAAAGCTATTATTTAGAATTAAAGAACAAATAAAGAACTTCTCAGACAGAAAAACCTAAGGGAGTTTATTACTATCAAACCAGTATTACAAGAAATGTTAAAGCGTCCTCTTTAAGAAGAAAATGAAAAATATGAATAATAAGAAAATAAGTACATATCTATCAACAATTAATTTTTTATTGAGTTTATTGGGGTGACATTGGTTAATAAAATTATATAGGTTTGAGGTATATAATTCAACAATACATTATCTATATGTTGTGTTGTATATTTACCACCCCAAGTCAAGTAATCAATAATTACATTATATAAATGTCTAATCACTGGGTTATACACCTGAAACTAATATAATGTTGTACATCAATTATAAGTGAAAAGTAAAGTGGATTAAGTACTCCAATCAAAACAAATATGGTGGCTGAATGGGTAAGAAAACCAGACCCTTCAGATTGAAAGACACACAGACTGGAAGTAAAGATATTTCATGAAAATGGAAATATAAGCAAAAACAGGGGGAGCAATATTTATACCAGTTAAAATAGACTTTAAAACAAAGGTTATAACAAGAGACAAAGAAGGACCTAACAATTCCACTTCTGGCTATTTATATGAAGAAACCCAAAACACAAAATTTTAAAAGATGTATGCATACATTCACATGTTAATTGCAGCATTATGTATAACTAGTGGCCCAGTGGACAAATTCATGCACATTGAAAAGTGAATTAATTAGAAGAAATATTTTAATATCACTATTTGCCAAGTCCTGGAGCAGGTATCCAGCTCCCTCCTCCCTCCCGTCAGAGTCTGTGATGGTGCCCACGGGTATGCAGCGTCAAAGCCGGTACCCCAAGGGCTTCCAGGACCCCCCCCCCCAAGTCCCGGAGTCCCGCAGCCCTGCAGCCCTGCGGGGCCAGTGCCCCAGGGTACATGGGGCTGCTGAGGGGGATGAGAGTGGTGGCCTGGTTCTAAGAAAACTGCCCTGGGCCTCTCTGAGTTCCTCTGGGAAAAGGGCCAGAGGAGTCAGGGCTGATTGCAGGGCTGGTAGAAGAAGCTGTCATGGTTGGCTCTTTGCCTATCACAGCAGCGGGACTGCAGCAAACAGCAGAACATGCCTTGGTGGGAATGTCTCTATCAAATGAGCTGGGTAGGGGCTGTTTTAGAACATGGCTGCCTGGCTACCAGGGTTCCACGTTCTGTTGGGATCCATCGTCAGGAAGTGAGGTCACTGCTCTTGTCAGGAAATGAAATCACTGCTCTTTTTTTTTTTTTTTTTAATTAAGGTGTTACATTTGTGTCCTATTTCCCCCATTTCTCCCCATCCCCCCCCACTCATTCCCTCACCCCCCTGTTGTCTGTGTCCATTGGTTAGGCCCATATGCATGCATACAAGTCCTTTGGTTGATCTCTCCCCCTTACCCCCACCCTCCCCTACCTTCCCTCCGAGATTTGATGGTCTGATCGATGTTTCTCTGTCTCTGGAACTGTTTTTGTTCATCAGTTTATGTTGTTCATTATATTCCACAAATGAGTGAGATCATGTGATACTTATCTTTCTCTGACTGGCTTATTTCACTTAGCATAATGCTCTCCAGTTCCATCCATGTTGTTACAAATGGTAGGAATTCCTTCTTTTTTAGCACAGCGTAGTATTCCATTGTGTAGATGTACCACCATTTTTTAATCCACTCATCTGCTGGTGGGCACTTAGGCTGTTTCCAAATCTTAGCTATGGTAAATTGTGCTGCTATGAACATAGGGGTGCATATATCCTTTCTGATTGATGTTTCTAGCTTCTTAGGATATATTCCTAGAAGTGGTATTACTGGGTCAAATGGAAGTTCCATTTTTAGTTTTTTGAGGAAACTCCATATTGTTCTCCACAGTGGCTGTACCAATCTGCATTCCCACCAGCAGTGCACCGGGGTTCCTTTTTCTCCACATCCTAGCCAACATTTGTCATTTATTGATTTGTTGATTATAGCTATTCTGACAGGTGTGAGATGGTACCGCATTGTCATTTTGATTTGCATCTCTTGGATAATTAGTGACTTGGAGCATGTTTTCATATGTCTCTTGGCCTGGCTTCTGTCTTCTTTCGGAAAGTGTCTATTTAGATCAGTTGCCCATTTCTTGATTGGATTGTTTATCTTCCTTATGTTGAGTTGTATGAGTTCCCTGTAAATGTTGAAGATTAAACCCTTATCAGTGATAACATTGGCAAATATGTTCTCCCATGTAGTGGTCTTTCTTGTTGTTTTGTTGATGGTTTCTTTTGCTGTGCAAGAGCTTTTTATTTTGATGTAGTCCCATTTGTTTATTTTCTCTTTATTTTCCATTGCCCTAGGAGCAGTATCAGTGAAGAAGTTCCTTCGGCATATGTCTGAGATTTTGCTGCCTGTGGATTCCTCTAGTATTTTTATGGTTTCCTGTCTTATGTTTAAGTCCTGTATCCATTTTGAGTTTATTTTTGTGTATGGTGTAAGTTGGTGGTCTAGTTTCATTTTTTTGCATGTATCTGTCCAATTCTCCCAACACCATTTATTGAAGAGACTATTTTGACTCCATTGTATGTTCATGCCTCTTTTGTCGAATATTAATTGGGCATAGTGGTTTGGGTCAATTTCTGAGTTCTCTATTCTATTCCATTGATCTATATGTCTGTTCTTGTGCCAGTACCAGGCTGTTTTGAGAACAGTGGCTTTGTAATACAGCTTGATATCTGGTATTGAGATCACACCTACTTTGTTCTTCTTTCTTAGGATTGCTGCAGCTATTCGGGGTCTTTTTTTATTCCAGATGAATTTTTGGAGAGTTTGTTCTAGGTCTGTGAAATATGCCGTTGGTATTTTAATGGGGATTGCATTGAATCTGTAGATTGCTTTGGGTAGAATGGACATTTTGATGATGTTGATTATACCATGAGGTTGAACATATACGGTATGTTCTTCCATCTGTTTATATTTTCCTCTATCTCTTTTTTCAGTGTCCTGTAGTTTTTTGCATGTAGATCTTTTACCTCTTTAGTTAAGTTTATTCCTAGGTATCTTAATTTTTTTGGTACGATGGTAAATGGAATTGCTTTTTTAGTCTTTCTTTCTGTAAGTTCATTATTGGTGTATAGAAATGCCATAGATTTCTTGGCATTAATTTTGTATCCTGCTACCTTGCCAAATTCATTTATTAAGTCTGATAATTTTTTGATAGAGTCTTTAGGGTTCTCTATGTACAGTATCATGTCATCTGCGAATAAGGACAGTTTTACTTCTTCTTTTCCCATTTGGATGCCTTTTATTTCTTCTTCTTGTCTGATAGCAATGGCTAGTACTTCCAGTACTATGTCGAACTGGAAGTGAGAGAGAGAGGAGTGGTGAGGGAGGGCATCCCTGTCTTGTTCCTGTTCTTAGGGGAAATGGTTTTAGTTTTTGTCCATTGAGTGTGATGCTGGCTGTGGGTTTATCATATATGGCTTTTATGATGTTGAGGTCTGATCCTTCTATTCCCACCTTGCTGAGAGTTTTTATCAAGAAAAGGTGTTGGATCTTGTCAAATACTTTTTCTTCGTCAATTGATATGACTGTGATTTTTTTCCTAATTTGTTTATGTGATGTGTCGCGTTTATTAATTCGTAGATATTGTACCATCCTTGCATCCCTGGTATAAATGCTGCTTGGTCATGCTGTATGATCTTTCTGATGTACTGCTGGATCCGATTTGCTAGAATTTTGTTGAGGATTTTGGCATCTATGTTCATGAGGGATATTGGCCTGTAATTCTCTTCCATTGTGTTGTCTTTATCTGATTTTGGTATTAGGGTGATGCTGGCTTCATAGAATGAGTTTGGAAGTGTTGCTTCCTCTTGAATTTTTTGGAATAGTCTGAGGAGGATAGGTTTTAGTTCTTCCTTGAATGTTTGGTATAACTCTCCTGTGAAGCTGTCTGGGCCTGGGCTTTTGTTTGCTGGAAGCTTTTTTATGACTGCTTCAATTTCTTCCATAGTTATTGGCCTATTGAGATTTTTAGAATCTTCCTGGTTGAGTTTTGTAAGGTTGTATTTTTCTAGGAATTTGTCCATTTCCTCCAGGTTGTCCAGTTTGTTGGAATAGAGTTGTTCATAGTATTTTTTAACAATCCTTTGTATTTCTGTGGAGTCTGTTGTTATTTCGCCTCTATCATTTCTGATTTTGTTTATTTGAATCCTCTCTCTTTGCTTTCTTGGTGAGCCTGGCTAGAGGTTCATTAATCTTGTTTATCCTTTCAGAGAACCAGCTGTTGGTTTCATTGATCTTTTGTATTGTTTTTTTGGTCTCTATGCCATTTATTATTGCTCTAATCTTTATTATCTCCTTCCTTCTGCTCACTCTGGGCTTTTCTTGTTGCTCTTTTTCAAATTCCTTGAGGTGTAGCTTTAGATGATTTACTACCATTTTTTCTTGTTGTTTTTTTTTTTTGAGGTGAAATCACTGCTCTTGTGTGGGGAGGAGCTCAGGGTAGGGGACCAGGCAGTGACCAGGGAGGTTTTCTGTCATGTTGATACCCCAGTTCAAGGCTGGGTGGTGCATGTGGAGTGTGGGCAGCTCCTGCTACCCCAGGTTTGTCCCGACACTGGAGCTGAATCTTATTTCTCCCAGTTGGAGGTGGAGTGGGGGTGGTGCCCTTTGCCCTGATGTTTAGCCCCCGTGGGGCTACGGGATTCCCCTGATTCCCAGAGTCCCACCCCATGGCTGGTGGCCTGTGGGACTTCCCTGATGCACCTCCTAGTCATCTTCCCTCCAGCACCCTCATGCTCGCAGCATCAAGCCCAGCCTTGCCCACCTGCTGTGCATGTAGCCATCTTGTGTCAGCATGAGGGCGTAAGGACCACCTAGGCTTTTATTAGTAAGACTAGGGGCCCGGTGCACAAAATTTGTGCACTCGGCGGGGATGGGGGGGTGTTCCTCAGCCCAGCCTGCACCCTCTTGCAGTCTGGGAACCCTTGGGGGATGTCTGACTGTCCTGGAGGTGGGAGAGGCTTCCGCCACCACCGCTGCACTCGCCAGCCATGAGCCCAGCTCAAGGCTTTTGGCTGAATGGTGCTCCCTCTTTGGGAGTGCACTGACCACTAGGGGGCAGCTCTTGCATTGAGCATCTGCCCCCTGGTGGTCAATGCACATCATAGTGACTGGTAGTTCCTCTGTTCAGTCTATTTGCATATTAGCCTTTTATTATATAGGATAGCCAAGATATGGAAGCAAGCGAGGTGCCCATCAATAGATGAATGGATAAAGAAGTGGTAGATATATACAATGGAATATCAGTCAGACATTAGAAAATGAAATCTTGCCATCTGCAACAACATGGATGGACCTAGAAGGTATTGTGCTGAGTGAAGTGGGTCAGTCAGAGAAAGACAAATGCCAGATGATTTCACTTATATGTGGAATCTAAAAAAACAAAATAAACTAACAGGTAGAATGAAAACAGACTTACAGATACCAAGTACATTTTGACAGTTGCCTGATGGAAAGGGGTATGGTGGGATGAGTGAAAAAGGTGGAAGGATTAAGAAGTACAAATTGGTAGTTATGGAATAGTCATGGGGATTAAAGTACAGCATAGGGAATATAGTCAGTAATATTGTAATAACTATGTATGGTGTCAGATGGATGTTAGATTTATTGGGGTTACCACTTTGTAAGTTATATAATGTCTAATCCCTGGGTTGTACACCTGAAATTAATATAATATTTTACATCAACTATAAGTGAAAAATAAAAAATAATTTTTTAAAAAAGAAAGAAAGAAATATTCATGGGAGCATAGACTTTAAAAATAATGAGGCCCTAGCTGGTATGTTTCAGTGGATAGAGCATCAGCCTATGGACTAAAGGGTCCTGGGTTTGATTCCAGTCAAGGGCATGTACCTCAGTTTCAGGTTGATCCCTGGCCCTGGTCGATGCACATGTGGGAGGCAACCAATCGATGTGTCTCTCTCTCATTGATGTTTCTCTCCCTCCAACTCTCTCTAAAAATATCCGTGGAAACATATTCTCAGGTGAGGATTAATAACAACAACAAAAGTAGTGAGACTGTAGGCCAGAAAATAATTTTAATGCCAAGTAGAAGGACCAATTTACTTTGTCATTTTCCTTGCTCTTGCTGTACAAACTTCTTCCTATGACTTTGAGAAAGTGGAATATGCTGGCTGTGTTCTAGAGTGGCATTTCATATGGGAAAGAGTCCCTCGTATTGATAACTTGCTCCCAGATATGGGGGAATGTTAGTGTCCTTTAGATCTGGAAGTATATGTGAAACAATAAAATAATTTATATGTGGTTAAAAAAAAAGAAAAAGGTACTATATAATTGTTCATTTTAAAATTTTCAAACTTTAAAATTCATAAATTTAAATTACAAAAGAACAACATATTTGGTTTAAACAAAGTCAAACACAGAAGTAAGGAATAAAAATCTCTTTTTTCAGCCCCAATCTCTTTTCCTTAACATAAAATAAATATTATATATTTAGTGTATTTGTGATAGTTTTGAAATATATAGGTCAATAACAGAATATATAATTTGAAATGTTGGCTGGCAAACAAAAATGAATGTGTTCTGGGATATACACTTAAATATATGTAAAGACCAGATGTACTACCTACATTCACTAACATGAATTGACTTAAATATAATCCTTAGAAACCGTATTAGAGTACTTTTAGAGATCATTTGTGACACTTTTACTTTGTTTTTATTTTCTCGATCTCAAAAAGATACAGAGATATAGTAGTAAGGATTTAGGGTTTGGAATCTGAATATATGAGGTCAAATTGGTTAAATCTAATATTCTTTTTTGGCTTTATTTATTTATTTTTTTTAGTCAATTTCAGAGAGGAAGGGAGAGGAAGAGGGAGAGGGAGAGAGAGAAAGATCAGTGATGAGAGAGAATTATTGATCATTTGCCCCCTACACATCCCCTGCTGGGGATGGAGCCGGTAACACAGGCACAAGCCCTGACCAGAAATCGAACTGTGACCTACTGTTTCATAGATTGACACTCAACCACTGAGCCACACGGGTTGGACTCTAATATCATTCTTGTTCAGCCTAAAGTACTTCATTTACTAGGAGATTGTTCACTGGGGATGAATCCTGTCAGCTTTTGTCTAGAAATGCTTAATTTTGCCTTCACTTTTGAAGGTTATTTTCATTAGATATAGAATTCTAGGTTGACTTCTTTCATTTGGGCACTTTAAGTATATCATTCCATTGCTTTTAGCTTTATGTTTGATTTTACTTTTTTTAAGTTAGTAGCCTCCTTATATCAAAGTATCCCCTTTATTGTGGTAAAATATACATACCATAAAACATACCATTTTAGACATTTTTAAGTTCTGTGATATTAAATACATTCATATGATTGTGCCACCATCATCACCATCCATCTCCAGAACTTTTTCTTCTTTCCAAATTTAAACTCTATATCCATTAAAATAAACTTCCCCATTCCTCCCTCCTTGTCTCTGGCCACCATCTACTTTGTTTCTCTATGAATTTGACTACTCTCTATTCTTCATATAAGTGCAATCATATATTATCCTTTTCTATTTTGCTGATTTCACTTAGTAAAATGTCTTCAAGGTTCATCCATGTTATGGCATATGTCAGAATTTTCTTTTTATATTGTGTATCCAATAACTTATTTTTGTAAGTTCTTTTTTAAAAATATATTTTTATTGATTTCAGAGAGGAAGGGAGAGGGAGAGAGATAGAAACATCAATGAGGAGAGAGAATCATTGATCAGCTGCCTCCTGCACGCCCCCTACTGGGAATTGAGCCTGCAACCCGGACATGTGCCCTTGATCGGAATTGAACCGGGGACCCTTCAGTTCTCAGGCCTATGTTCTATCCTCTGAGCCAAATTGGCTAGGTCTGTAAATTCCTTTTATAATTGAATTTATAATTAAATTCTTCTGTTATAGAATTTAAAGTCATTTACATATCACCATTATACTGTAACAGTATCCTGTATTTTTCTGTTTATTTACTTTCACCAGTACGCTTTATAAACTTTCATCTCTTCTCATATAACAGTGTAGTTTTTTCTTTGTTTATTGGTTTGTTTAGCATTTTTTTGTAATGCATGTTTAGTGGTGATGAACTCCTCCAGCATTTATTTATCTGGGAATGTCTTTATTTATCCTTGATTTTTAAAGAATAGTTTTTACCAGGTATAGTATCCTTGGTTGGCAGTTTTTTTTTCTCTGAGTACTTTCTATATATCATACTATCTTTTATTGGACATCAAGGTTTCAACTGAGAAATCTGATTATAGTCTTATGGAGTCCTTTTGTACATGACGATTTACTTTATTCCTGCTGCTTTAAAAATTCTCCCTTTGTATTTGATTTTTGACAATTTAGTTATAATGTGTCTTCATGTGGATTTCTTTGGGTTTCTGCTATTGGAAGTCTGTTGGGCTTCTTCAGTCTGGATGTCTGTGAACTTCCCCAAATTCAGGAATATAATTTCTTTAAATAAACTTTATACCCCTTTATCTCTCTACCTTTTTTTTTTTTTTTTTCTAGAAGTCCCACAGTGTATGCATTGTCCTTCTTTACTTTGTGCCATAAACCTCTCAGGCTTTCTTCGTTTTCTTTTGTATTTTTTCCTCTGAATAGATAATATCAAATGATCTCTTTTTAGTTTCATCAATTCTTTCTTCTGCTTGATCAAGTTTGCTATTGAAACTCTCTAGTGAAATTTTCAGGCCAGTAATTGTATTCTTCGGTGCCAGAATTTCTGTATGCTTTTTTACATTTTTATCTCTGTTAATACTCATTTTTTAATGCATTGTTTTCTTGAACTTATAGAGCATCTTTATGATGGGTATTTTGAATTATTTTTCAGATAATTAATATTCCTTGTTTTTCCTCTTTTTTTTTTTTAGGATCCATTTCTGGAGATTAATTTTGTTCTTCTACTTAGGCTTTATTCCTTTGTTTTTTGTGTGTGTGTGTATTGTAAGTATATCTTGAGGTCTGTGTTTTTGAAGAATCAACCACATATTACAGTCTTTAAAAGCCCTCAGCAAGCCGAAATCGGTTTGGCTTGGTGGATAGAGCGTCAGCCTGCGGACTGGGGGTCCCGGGTTCGATTCCGGTCAAGGGCATGTACCTGGGTTGCGGGCACATCGCCAGTAGGGGGCGTGCAGGAGGCAGCTGATCGATGTTTCTCTCTCATCGATGTTTCTAACTATCTCTCTCCCTTCCTCTCTGTAAAAAGTCAATAAAATATATTTGAAAAAAAAAAAAGCCCTCAGCAATCAACCCAACTATAGATTCTGGCTACTCTTGAAACATTTTGGGGGAAGATACAGCTTCTCTGGGTTTGGGTGGGCAATTTCTCAATTACAGAGGCTTGCCACTTTCTTTTTCAGGAGTTTGTAATCTCTTGCTCTCTCTGGTCTGTAGCAGAAGCCACCCTACTGTCTGTCTTCTCATTAGCCATGAGGCATTCAAAATATGCCAGTTTCCCATCAGCACCCAAAGTCAGGGGGGATACATACCAGTCCTTCATGGAGTACTCTGAAGAGCTAGAATGCAAGACACACATTCCACTTCTTTCCCTCCCATTTGAGGGAGAAGCCTCAAGTGGTGTGCCTTTTCCCAGTTACTCCCAGATGTGAAGCTGCAGCAAGCCACCTCCTGCTCTTCTTTGTTCTCAGTGACCCCCAGGGATGCAAACGCTACTAATTCTATCAGAACTCTAAGTAAGGTGAGCAGATACCAGCCCCTTGGGTAGCTGCTGAGTAGACAGAATGTTGGACATCCACTCTATTCTTTTCTTTCCTCCCTGTGGGAGAAGTTGCTAGCTGGGCTGTTTACTCTTAGTGCTCAGCTGTGCCTTGCTTGTAGGAGAGGCTCACATAAGTAAAGTGCAATTGCTTCTCTTACTCATTTCAGTATTTCTGTTCTTGGTATTATTCTTTCATGGTGTACAGCAATGTCTTAACTGGATTTAGGAAATTTCATAAATGTATTTTGATCATGTATATCAATGTTAAACCTATGTTTCTATGAGTGACAAAGATTGGGATTTTCTAGTCTACCATCTTGTTGACATCTGTATAATTACTATTTTATTGGATATTTTAAATTGTGAATGTTACATTATTGAGTGTCTGAATTTTGTTGTTTTTCTTTAAAAGTATTGATTTTCTTGTTGGCAGACAGTTAATTTCTTGAAAAACCTGCTGATCTTCCAAATATTTTTTGTAAGCTATTTTTTTAAAGCATTGTTTAGGGTATCTTTTTCTCTAGAGCTAATTTAGCCCCATTAATAAAACATGATCTGCTCTGGCTGGTGTGACTTAGTTGGTTGGAGCATTGTCCCATATACTTGTGGGTTTGAATCCTGATCAGGCACGTACCCATGTTGTGGGTTTGGTCCTTGGCAGCCCATTGACGTTTCTCTCTCATATCGATGTCCCTCTCTGCCTGTCTCTTTCCCTCTCTCTTTTCCTCTCCCTCCCTCTCTCTAATATCTGTGAAAAGCATATCCCCAGCAAGGAGGGGAAAAAATAATCCTCCTACAGTGTTTACTAAATATCTTGAGTGTTCAATAATTTGTTATAACTTGAACATTTTCCACTTTTGAGTTCTAGAAATTATTTGGTCTACAACTCATTATTTGCCCAATTTTGTATAGTTTAATCCTAAGAATGCACTACTTAATGTTAACTCAAGGAGACCCCATATAGACTTATGGAACTTTTTCTTTGTTAACTTTCTCTCTCTGGTCCTCTATCCCCTACCAATTCCAATCACCTTGGACTCTTCAAACTTTTATCTGTCTTCTCAACTTAGAATAATTACTGTATTTTGCTTGGGATACTGCTTATAATCTAGAAAAATGTCTCTAAACAACCTTCATGGCAATTGTATGCCTCACTTTTCTCAGAGAGTTGCTATTTATTGTTCAATATTTGAAGACATTTGTTCCAAATACTTAGTTCAATTTTCTGTATTTTTTCCCTTTGCAGAAAGGCAAGCCTATTGCAATTACTCCATTGTGGTTGGAATGTTACAGTATTTGTCTTTTTGTGACTGGCTCAATTCACTTAGCTTAATGTCCTCAAGGTTGATCCATGTTATAGTATACTAGTATTCATGCACGGGGGGGGGGGGGGGGGGTAGGATCCCTCAGCCCGGCCTGCACCCGCTCCAACCTGGGATCCCTCGGGGGATGTCCAACTGCCTTTCGCAATCCAGGACCGCTGGCTCCTAACTGCTTGCCTGCCTGCCTGCCTGATCACCCCTAACCCCTCTGCCTGCCTGCCTGATCACCCCTAACTGCTCCCCTACCAGCCTGATTGCCCCTAATTGCTCCCCTGCTGGCCTGATCACCCCTAATTGCCTCTACCTTGCCCCGCACCCAGGACATAGGATTCCCTCCTCTGGCTGATCGCAGGCACCTGGGACCCAGGCTTCCCTCCCTTTAGCTAACCACAGGCACCCAGGACCTGGGCTGGCTTTGCCAGGGCCAGCCGCAGCCACAGGGGACCGTGGGTGGGCGGCTTCACCCAGGCCAGAGCCACAGGCGCCCGAAACTGCGGGGAAGGTGGCTTGTCCCTCTCCTGGGCCACAGGTGCAACCATAGGCGCCTAGGACTGCGGGGTGGGCGGCTTGTCCCTCTCCCGGGCTGCATGCCCAGGTGCAGCTGCTGGCACCTGGGACCGCGGGGACCGTGGGGCATGCAGATTGTCCCTCTCCCGGGCCGCAGGCACAGCTGCTGGCACCTGGGACCGCGGAGCAGGCGGTTTGTCCCTCTCCCGGGCCACAGCCCCAGTTGCTGGCTCCCGGGACCTCAGGGCGTGCGGCTTGTCTCTCTCCTGGGTGGGGCTGCAGGTGCAGGCGCAGCCGCTGGTGTCTGGGACTGTGGGGCGAGCAGCTTGTCCCTCTCCTGGGCTGCAGCCTGGCTGGTTCCCATTCCTCTCTCACAAGCTCATTTGTGCCTGGCTGGTCCCTATTCCTCTCTCCCCATTGTTGAGTGTCTGAGCTGTTAAGGCATGACGGCATGAGGGCGTGACGATCATTTGCATGTTAGCTCTTTATTATATAGAATAACATGATTTCCTTTCCTTTTTTTGTATTTTTCAGATTTTCCTTTTTAAAAATTTTTATATTAAAAATTTTTTATATAATCAATTCTTACAACTTGATGTGTTGGATATAATTATACATCTGTGACCCATCACCACACTCTACTAGTATGTTATAAAAACCTCCCATGGCTTGCAAATCTCCCCTTCCCCATTCCTGGGAAACCACCATTTCACTCTCTGCCTCTAAGATTGGTTGTTTTCTATTCATTATAGGTATAAGTGGTATAATGTAGTATTTGTCCTTCTGTGTCTGGCTTATTTTACTTAGCATAGTGTTCTCTAGATTCATCTATGTTGTCACAAATGACAGGAGTTTCTTTTTTTTTTTTTAACATGGAATAATATTCCATTGTATATACATACCACATTTTCTTTATTGTCAATTGATAGACATGTCTTGGCTACTGTGAATAATGCTGCAATGATCATGAGAATGTAGATCTCTTTGTGATCCTGATTTCAATTTATTTGGCTATATACCTAGAAGTGAGGTTGCCGAATCATATGGTTGTTCTATTGTTAGCTTTTTGCAGATCCAACATACTATTTTCCATAGTATTTGTATTAATTTACATTCTACCTACAGTATATCAAGAATCCCTTTTCTCTACATTTTCACCTACACTTATCTGTGGTTTGTTTATAAAAGTATCCTATAAAGTGAGGTAATATCTTGTTGCAGTTTTGCTTTGTATTTCTCTGATGATTATTGATGTTGAGCACCTCTTCATGTATATGTCGGCCAATTGTGCATCTTCTTTTGAGAAATGTCTATTAGTTCCTTTGCTCATTTTTTAATGAGTTATTTGCTTTTTTTGATGCTGTTGTTGTTGTAAAAGCTCCTTATATATTTTTAATATTAACCCTTTATTATAAAGTATATGGTTTGCAAATACTTTCTTCCATTTCGGGTATTGCCTTTTCATTTTGTTGATTATTTCCTCTGCTATGCTGAAGCGTTTTAGTTTCACGTAGCCCTGCTTGTCTATTTTTGCTTCCATTCCAGGTGTTGCCTGTGCTTTTGGTGTCATATCCTTTACTTTTAAGGCTGAATATTCTATTTATATACCACATTTTCTTTACCCATTCATCTGTCAGTAAACATTTGGGTTGCTTCCACATTTTAGATATTGTGAGTTATACTGCTATTAACATGAGTGTGAAAAAAATTTTCTTATTACACTGCTTTCAGTTCTTTTGGATATATAACCAGATTGAGATTTCTGGATCATATAGTAGTTCTATTTTTAATTTTTTGAGGAATTTCTTCATGTAAACTTTTTACAAATTTCATTGCTGTTGCTCCTCCTAAGCTGTATCTGAAAATATTTATTTGGCTAATATGATGGACCTTCATGATTAATGTGTGTGTGTGTGTGTGTGTGTGTGTGTGTGTTTATTTATTTATTTATTTATTTAATCTAGAGCCCTTGCAGAATCTCCACCATCTGTAAACAACCTAAAGAGTGAAGTTGGCGATAAAGGAAAGAATAAAGATGAAGGGGAAGTTTGTAACCATGAAAAAAAGGCTGAAGATACTTGTCCTGAGCCTCATCCGGAAGAGAAAAAGAAAAAACGTTCTGGATTCAGAGACAGAAAAGTATGAAACACAGTTATATAAATAAATCAGAACTATAGTTAATCCAAGATTTGAATAATGCAGTTGAGTCTCTTTTATGATATATTTCAGATGGTTCATATTTATTTTGAAGTTATTCACCTCTTCACTATTTTCCATCATGATCTAAGGCAAACATATTCTTGGAATGTAAAGTTAATGGAGTTAGGAAAAGGACCTAAGATTACTAATCAGGATTAGAATATATTTTCTTCATTCTTTCAATTTAGCTACCTAACATTGATCTTGCTTTCTGGATCTTTCTGATGTTGTACATTCTTATATATGTTAATTGAGTCCTTGTGGTAATACAGATTTATGATGTCAAGTTGTAAAGGTAGAATAAAATATCTTGGGAAATAAACAGATATTTCCAGAAAATCAAATAAATTTGAGGACAGCATAAACTTCAAATGACTTCAACATTCTATATGTTTAACACAACCTGCTGTTCTATGCCTTTTCTCAGAAAAGTTTCAGTTTCACTATAACAATGCCTATGATATTGGGCATTTGAATTCAGCAGACATGAGTGATGAAAAGTCAAAAGGGTGAATTTATCAGATATTTTGCATGTTAACATTAAAATACAGGAAATTGCCTTCACTTGCTAAAATATACCTAATCAATGCAAGAAGATAATTTGACTTATTTATGTATTATGTGTGTGTGTGTGTGATACATATTTGCAAGAAGAATTTCTTTCAGAAATTTGGATTTTCTGTTTGTCTGTTTGGACGAAGTTATTAAGTAAGTCTTCTCATTTCCTAAATTCATTGCTTACTGAGGTGAATTAGAACAAAAGCTATGTATCACAAGTTAATTGTCAACTATCATAGTGTTTCCATGATACATTTATTTAAACCTTTTGCCCTAGTGAATTCAAGGAAAGTTCAAATTTTTTTTACTCCAGTAGTTTCATTTAGAGTTAAACTTTTACAAAGCAGAGTTAAAATGACCCATATAAGCATTTATTTTTAATCTTCCACTTTCTACTCCCACTGTCTGCTCAACAGATGACCATATCTCATAAGTCAGAAAAAGTGAAAGCTATTGATGTAATTAATTTTTAACTCTATACCTAGAAAAACCTTTCTTGTCTCTGTTTGAAATAATTCTGTTTTCTTTCACTGAAGTCTCAGTGAAAGAGCTATTTTTTTTCTGTTCAAGCATAATCATTCCACATGTTATCCTGTCTCACCAAGAACTTTTGTCAACACTTTTTCTTTCTTTATGCTGTTTTTTTCCCAGTTACTCTGTGTGTTTTTTTACATAGTCTACCTACATAATCATATTAAAGATTCTTCTAGCTTTAATTAAATAATAAACTGCACTTATGGTCAGTTTTTTTCCAGCTACGTCCCATTTACATTCTTTCCCTGTAATACCAAATTGCTCCAGTATCTACCTACTATTTTTGACCTTTTCAGTTTTCTTTTAAAATTTTTACTTTTGTTCCTTTATGTTTTCTTTTCTTTTTTTTTTCTTAATTAAATCTTTATTGTTCAGATTATTACAGGTGTTCCACTTTTTTACCCCCATAGCTCCCCTCCACCTGATTCCCCACCCCACCCCATGCCCTTACCCCCCGCCACTGTCTTCATCCATAGGAGTAAGATTTTTGTCCAATCTCTTCCCGCACCCCTCACACTTGCTTCCCCTGAGAATCGTCAGTCCACTCCCTTTCTATGTCCCTGATTCTATTATATTCACCAGTCCATTCTGTTCTTCAGATTTTTTATTCACTTGATTTTTAGATTCACTTGTTGGTAGGTATGTATTTGATGTCATTTTGTTGTTCATAATTTTTATCTTTACCTTTTTCTTCTTCTTCTTCTTCTTAAAGAATACCCTTCAGCATTTCATGTAATCCTGGTTTGGTGGCAATGAACTCCTTTAGCTTTTTCTTGTCTGTGAAGCTCTTTATCTGACCTTCAACTCTGAATGATAGTTTTGCTGGGTAGAGTAATCTTGGTTGTAGGTTCTTGCTGATCATCACTTTGAATATTTCTTGCCACTCCCTTCTGGCCTGCATAGTTTCTGCCGAGAAATCAGCTGACAGTCGTATGGGTACTCCCTTGTAGGTAATTAACTGTTTTTCTCTTGCTGCTTTTAATATTCTCTCTTTGTCTTTTGCCCTTGGCATTTTAATTATGATGTGTCTTGGTGTGGTCCTCTTTGGGTTCCTCTTGTATGGGGTTCTGTGCGCTTCCTGAACTTGTAAGTCTATTTCTTTCACCAGGTAGGGAAAGTTTTCTGTCATTATTTCTTCTAATAGGTTTTCAATATTTTGCTCTCTCCCTTCTTCTGGCACCCCAAAAATTCGGATGTTGTTTCGCTTAAAGTTGTCCCAGAGGCTCCTTACATTATATTCATATTTTTGGATTCTTTTTTCTTTTTGTTTTTCTGGTTGGATGTTTTTTGTTTCCACATATTTCAGATCTTTGGTTTGATTCTTGGGGTATGTTGATCTACAGTTGAGTTTCTGTATATTCTTTATTTCAGACAGTGTATGCTTCATTTCTGACTGGTCCTTTTCCATTTTTTTGGCGTTCTCATTAAGGTCCTTGAAGGTCTCACTAAGCTCCTCAGAAGTGTCATCAAGTTTCTCGGCGGTTTTTAGAAGATTCTTGAGTAACCTTATAAATGTGATTCTGAACTCTATGTCATCCAGTAGTTTGCTTTCCTCCGTTTCTTTCATTCGTGACATGTTTCTTTGTTTCTGCATTTTGGCTGCTTCCCTGTGTTGATGGAGTGGCTTTGTGTGGTAGGTGACCTATAGGGGGCAGTAGCTCAGCCTCCCCAATCACCTGATGTGGATGCTCTTGGTACACCCCTTTGTGGGCTGAGTGCAAAGTCTTGGTGTAGTTAAGCCTGAATTGCTGTTGGTACGCTGGGAGGAATTGACCTCCAGGCCAATTAGCTGTGAGCACTCCCTGTGTCTATAATGGAAGAAGTGCTGCGCTGAAGACATGCTTATGGGGCAGGACTTGTTTCAGTGGGGCTTTGGTGCTCACTGAGTCTGCCTCTTGAATGTGTCACTTATGGATGTGAGGAGTTGAAATCTGGTGTCTCACACTGACCACTAGGTACACTGGCTTCTGGATCTCCAATGGGGTGCAGGTCAGCTACTGTCTGAGGCCACTCAGCAGGAGCTACAGCGAGAGCTACATTTTTCTCCTCTTTGCTTGGGGTTTGGAGGTTTTGGAGCTGTCTGACCCTGGCTGCAAGTTTTCTAGGTTAAGCTGCGATAGGGCAGGCTTTCTTATGCTAATTGAGCTGCTTGGAGCTTGGGTGGGTTTGTAGGTTGTGTGGGGCGGGGTCTCAGGGCATCACTAGGTTAGGGCGTGGCAAACAGCAATGGCTGCTAGTAAGCCGGCTCTGTGTCCCCAACCGTGTCCTGGAGTCCTGTGCCCCAGTGCCGTAAACAATTATTCCTGCGCGCAGCTCTGCAAGCAAGCCACTCTCACTGGCAGACAGTCCAGCTTCTCCCCGTAGGAGTTTGGGTCCCCCGTGTCTCCCCAGAGACTGGATTTCAGAGTAATCGGGGACTTGTCTCCGTTCAGGTTGAAAAAAGCAACGCACCCAGTCGCCCGCCGCCAGCCCGGATCACGCGCCTCCGTACCTCAGCTTTTCAGCGCTCGTGCACGTCTCAATGCTCTTTTCTCTTTCCTTCTAGTTGTAGAACTTCCACTCAGCCAGCTTTCCCGTGGTTCTGGGTGATAGACGTTTTGTCTTTTAGTTGCAGGTTAAATTGTTGTGGGAGGCAGCAGTTTAGGTGTTTACCTACGCCGCCATCTTGGATTCCTCCCTTTATGTTTTCTTGATTTTAATGTAATACTTCAAATATCCAAGAAAATAAAGACTACTAAAATGAACATACATGTATCCGATACTTGTTTTGTCGTTTTAACATTCTCCTATATTTGCTTCATTTTTTGTTTTTAATCCTCACCTAAGGAGGTGTTTTTATTGATTTTCGAGAGAGAGAGAAACATTGATGAGAGAGAAACCTATTGATTGGTGGCCTCCTGCACACACCCAACTGGGACTCAAACCCACAGCGTAGGTATGTGCCCTGACTGGGAATCGAACCCACAACATTTTGGTGTACAGGATGATGCTCCAAACAACTCAGCCACCTGGCCAGGACTTCAGTGTTTGGTTATTTTTAAATAAATGAAATGAATATAAAATACACATGGCTGTATACTCTTGTCAGTCCCATTTTTCTCTCTCCCATGTGAGAGCCAAACCAGTGTCCTGAATTTATTCCCATGCATGGCCTGCTTGTTTTATTTTAATTTTTAAAAATTCACAGGTGCAAAGAGTTAGGAAAATCATGTTACTTAATTTGTGGATGCAGTTTTTGTTGGTCTGTGCATGCTTCTCTCATTTTGTTTTGTTTTGTTTTTAATTTTTAAAATTTTTGTCCCTTCTGAAACTTCAAGTCCTCAATTCTGAAAAATTCTCAGACATCACCTCAATATTGCTTCACTGTCATTTCTTTCTTTTGGAATTCCACTTGGACTTAAAAGAACCTATCCTTTGTATCTCTCAACTGCTCTTTTACATTTTTCTCATTAATTGTTTTTCCTTTCCTCCAGGGTCTCTCTTTCATTTTTTTTATTGTGATAAAATACATATAACATAATATTTACCATCTTAACCATTCTTAAGTGTACAGGTTAGTGGTATTCAATACATATTGAAAAGAGTATATAGCAATGTACAACCATCACCATCATTCATCTCCATAACTGTTTTCATATTATAAAACTGAAAATATACACCTATTAAGTAGTAACTCCCTACTATCCCTTTCTCCCAGCCCTGGAAACCACCATTTTACTTCCTGTCACTATGATTTTGAATACTAAAAGAATGTCATACAAATGGAAGCATACAGTATTATCATTTTTTAGGGACTGGCTTATTGCGCTTAGTATAATGTTTTCAAGGTTGTTCATGTTGTAGCATATATCTGAATTTTCTTCCTTTTTTAGGGCTGAATAATATTCTGTTGTGTATGTATACTACACCTTGCTCATCCAGTTATCCATTCATGGATACTTGGGTTGCTTCCACATTTTAGCTCTTGTCAACAATGCTGCTATGAACATGAGTATATAGATTTCTCTTTGATATTCCACTTCCCATTCTTTTGTACTAGTGTATGTACCCAAAAATAAAACTGCTGGATCATATGGTAATTTTGTTTTTGTTTTGCTTTGTTGTTGTTGTTAATCTTCACCCAAGGATACTTTTTCCATTGATTTTTAGAAAGAGTGGATGCTGTATTCTGAACCCTTTATTGTTAGTGCTCCTTTTAACATGACCACTTAAAAGGAGGCAGTTCCATATAAACTGATATGGAATAATCTCCAAGATAACACTGCTAAGTGGGGAAAAAACAAAATACATACTATATAGTATATCTAAATGAAACTCTACCAATACAGGAATGCAAAAAGTGTATTACTTTCCTTGACCTATTGTTTCAAACTAAAACATTAATAATATTAAGCAGCATAATTTAGTGATATTGTAACAACTAAGGACTCTGATCTTCAGTCTGAAAATAATTAACTTTTAAGTTCTCTTTCTACCTTTATATATGATTGACTCAACTATTTTTGGTTCACAAAGCCATCTTTAGCAGTAGCTACAACTTATATCTTAAATGTTACACACTGATTATTTTTTTGTTGTTACTCAGAAGAACAAACATATAGAGGGCCTAAAGAAAGTAGTTTATTCTGTAGCTAGTAGCCAGTAGATAGTTGTAGTATAATATAAAATGCCTTTGATTTAAGACTTTTGGCTAAGTCTTAAGGTCACTAAGGGGTCGAAAAGCTCCTTAGTGTGTTTGCCACATGCCAAATCTTTTTATAAAATCTCTGAAATTAGTATTCAGATTTTTATGAAAATTAGCATTAGGAAGACTCTTGTCATGTATAGTTACAAATTAGCAGTCTTTTCATAGTTGCTGAAAGCACATCTGGCAGTGCAATTAAAACCATTGTTAACAGCTGCTGTCAGTGACCTCAAAGTGACCATCTAGCCAGGACTGACAGTTATAGTAATGGCTGTGTTACTATGGCAAACTAAAAACATTAACTGTTTTTCTTAATATTATGTATTGCTTTTTAGACATTGAACTGATGGGACTTTAGATCGTATCACCTTGACACATTTTCTAAGTAATTATTTATAAGATACTATTTATTGTTGACTATTTTATATGTCAACATATAAAATTCAGGTCTGAGAGAAATCTCTTCACCAAAGTACTATGTATTTGGTATTTTGATGGAAAAGATTTCTCTCATACCAGAATTTGTAAAAGAATGCTATGCAGAAGATGTTGTATGTCCCATGCACAGAATGAGGGTTGGGATCCCAAATAAGGAAATGATTTTTCATATTAATATTCTGATCTTTTGTGATTTTGTTCCTATTCAAATATTTGCTTGTGCTCTTCCAAGTCTGCTCTTTTCTAAATATGCTATAAATAGAGGATCGCTGGCAGTTTGCTTAATTTTATTTAAAAAAGTAGAAGTCTTACTGTTTGAGACCTGTTAATAATTGAGTTTCCATGGTATGTAACTTTACTGTTTTTGGATGCTATCATTTTATGTACTTTGTATTTGAAAGACTATTAGCTGTTCAAACCTATGAGTCCCAAGTCTGTTTTGTTTTAGGATTCAGGAAATTTCATAGAAGTAAAAATGGGAAATCTATTCCTTTTTAAAGACTTGGTAATTAAGGACCTGTAGGCTACCATACATATGGCCTTATACCCTGTTACTGAGATGTTTTGAATTCTTGTATGACATTTTTCAATTTTGCTAGCTTTCAGTGATTTAAAAAATAAGAAAATTCATCAAAAATTTCTAAACAGACGTTACACAAGTATTGCCTCAAATGAAGTATGAAAGGTATATTGGAAGAAAGTGGTTCAAAAGTGTTTGAAATTCAAGTTTATTTCTAACATTTTAAAAATCTAGTAATAGAAAAAAGTGATATAATTTAAAGTTCCCTAAAAATAAGATACAAAATGTATGAAAATGAAAACTGCTTAATAATAACACCTTGGATTTCTAATTTTAGGTAATGGAATATGAGAATAGGATTAGAGCATATTCTACACCAGACAAAATCTTCCGATATTTTGCCACCTTGAAAGTAATCAGTGAGCATGGTGAATCTGAAGTGTTTATGACTCCACAAGATTTTGTGCGATCCATAACACCCAATGAAAAACAACCAGAACGTAAGTTGTTAATGTGAAAAATGAGATTATGATATTTCTTTTTGTTATATGCTACTTTGTTTCTTTCTGTGTATTGCCTAAACTTTATAGGTCCATGCAATAATTATATATATGTAGCTACTGTATGTCAGGCAGCATGCTATGCTTTGGGAGTACAGAAGAGGAGCCTACCGTCTAATGTGGCAATCTTCAGCCAGGTTAAAGGATTGAAAAAGTGTACTCCTCTGGCTGAGGTTCATTGCCTATAATGAGAATGTTCCTAAAGGCAATGCATTACAATGTGACTGCTATCAAGTTGCTCATTAGTGAGGGAGATAGACAGTAATGAGAAATTTCAAGAATGTAGTGATTTGTTAAAGAATGATGGTGCTGTGGCAATGTAAACAAGGAGCACTTAGTTAAATCTGAAAGGTGCGAGAATGATTTCTAGAGAATGCATCTGAGTTTGGATAAAAGCCTATCTAGGCATTGTACTTCACAGAGACATTAAATCAACTATCTTAAATATGCTCTAGAGTAGTGGGAAGGATGTCTCATATAGAGGAAACAGCCTGAACAAACAAGGTGTGATGAAAGAAAATAAATGGCTTAACATTTTAAGTTAAATGTAACAATTTACAAATATATTTGGGAAACATGGTGGCGAAAATGATAGAGTTGAGAGCTCTAAAAATTCCACTGATGCAATCATTAAGCTGCCATAAATGGATAGAAGTAACTATAGTGGACCTCTGGAATCTAATAAAAAACTTACAGCAACCAAGGAGTGCATAATGAATAAAGAGGCTGCTAAATTTTGGTAAAAAAGTGTTGTGGCCTTTTGTTCCCTGAGGGACCAGTGCAAAGTCTTGCCCTTTCTTTCACTCACCTCAAGCTGGAGTGGTTTCCCACTTGTCATCCACTGAAAGAATGTAATACATATACCACATGCAGCTCCCAGGCTAAGAGAGGGCAGATGGGACAAGCAGCAGACAGACTGAAAAGCCTAGAAAAGAGGACACTGAGGAGGAAGACATTTCAGGGGAGAAGAGCTTTGAAGGGCTACTGCATAGGGGAATCCAGAGTGCAACATGCGTTCTCAGGGCCAGACACGTGCTTGGAAAGACTTGAGTGGGTTTGTTCCTCTTGTTGATTTTTGGGCTCCCTGTAAGGAGGTAAAAGTTAAGGTAGAGTTGTTAAATTTCTAGCTGAATATCAAAGGAGAGCCCCAGCTCAGAGCCAGTCTGCATATAGTGGAAGAGTTAGGGGCTTTTTGTTTTGTTTTTTAATTCTTTTGCCTCCAACATTTAAGGAATTCTCTATCAGGTCACTTGTTTTGACACATGATAAGGGATAGACTCTTTGCAAAAATAATTTGCAAAGTGATGGCGCGAGTTACAACACCAAACTCTGGGATGCAGAAAGAATTTTATTTCTTGAATTGCCACATTATAATATTAAAAACATCCAATTTTAAACTTTAAAAAATTACATGACAGTCCAGTGATCAGGAATATAAGACCCATTACAAGAAAAAAAAAATTTTTTTAAGGAAACATCCCATGAGAAAGCCTAGCTAGGCATTGCACTTACTTTACAAAGACTTTAAATCAATTACCTTAAATATCCTCAAAGAGAAAACCATAGACAAAGAACTGTAGGAAACAAGGAGATTGTGTGTTGATAAAAGGAGACTATCCATAAAGAAATAGAAAATTTTAAAAGGAACTAAATAGAAATTCTTCAGCTAAAAAGTAAAATAGCTGCAATTTAAAAAATCTCTAGAAGAGTTCAACATCAAATATGAGCAAGCAGATAAAAAAATCAGTTAACTTGAAGATACATCAATTGATATTATTGTGTCTGAGGAACAGAAAACAAAAAGTATGAATAAAAATGAACAGAGCCTTGTGGAACACCTTCAAGTGTAACAACATATGCATAATGTTGTTAAGACATTTCCAGATGATCAAAAGCTGAGGAAGTTTGTTAATAGACCTTCCCTTCAGGAAATACCAAATGGAGTCCTTTAGTCTGAAATGAAAGGATACTCAAAGCCATACAGAGAAATTAAAGGTGTGGTTCCGGTTAAGATAGCAGATTTGGTAAACACTGTGCTCACCTTATCCCATGACCACATCAAAATTATAGCTAAAATATAGAACAAGCATCACTGAGAACCACCTGAAGACTAGCTGAACAGAATTCCTGTAACTAAGGATATACAGAAGAAGCCGTTTCGAAACTGGTAGGAGGGATGGTGATGCAGACCAGGGTGGTGCCACACCCATCTGTGGCCGTTAAAAATTGGGAGAGATATCTTGGCTGCAGAGTTCCCCCCTGAGGAGTGAGGGGTCCCAGCCCCACACCGTGAAAAGATAAAATGAAGCATGTTCATTGTGACTGTGATATTTTTTTGAACATCTGTGAGGTTTCAGATTAGATTTGTTTTTAAATGTTTCCTGACTTATCCTTTCTTTTGCAGTCAGTGGTTCATTTTGTTATGGTGGGTGTCTAGAAAGTGAAGCACATCTATAATAATAAAAGTGTAATATGCTAATTAGATCAGACGTCCTTCCAGACAAAGCCATGGGGGCCGAGGCAGAGGTGGCCACTGTGGCGGGTGGGTGGGGGCAGAGGCAGCGGGGCCGAGCCCCTTGCATGAATTTCGTGCATCAGGCCTCTAGTTTTAGATAAAGAGAATGTATAACCAAGTGTGTGGAAGCAGAAGTACAAAAAGTTTCCTCTGGGAGGGATGATAATCAAATCATTGTTGTACTCTGGGCATAGGGAGATAAGGCCTTAGCTAGAATGAAAGCTGTGAGAACTGAAAGAAAAGACCTAAGTAATTATGCAAGAAAAAGTAAGCATAATTGGGAACCGACTTCTCCCCTCTAAAAACTTCCACAGCACCCTCTTACTGAGCTAATTGTATGCTCCTTTGTAATGTTAATTATTATATGCATATGTCTTTCTGAATTTTTTATTCATTTGTTAACAGACATTTATTGATCAAGCACTATTCCTGAGATAAAGAAGTAGGCAAAGACAAAAAAATACCTGCCCTCAAGGGCACTTAATATATTTACTTATATATTTCACAGTACTTAGAATCAATACTAGGTATTCCCAGGGTAAATATTTATTATTTAACCCAATTTTAAAAGGTAATATTAAGATGGTCTATTTGTATCTGTTTATATGTGTTATAAAAATTCCTTTTGATATTAAACTTATCTTTCGTTAACTTGATCCAAAAAAAGTATTATGTATTCAGATTAATCTAATGTCCCTCAGTTTATTTAGAGGTAATTAGTACTTTGATGTAGTGAAAAGAGCATCACCCTCGGAAGAGTCCTGGATTCTAGTTTGGCTCTGCTGTTGAATAGGTTTGCACATGAACCTTTACCCTCTTTATCCTCTCAGAGCCTCACTTCTCATATATAAAGTAAAACGTTGGTATCTTCTAGCAGTTACACTTTTGAGTCGGAAAGTGGGACAGAATTTTCGTTCTTGTTACCTTGGAATAATATTGTAGCTAAATTGTTTAGTACATTTAATTGAATGATTGGAAGCAAAACTGAGAACTGTCATTTCATGTTTCATTTGAGTTGATTGAATTGTTTTTTTCTCTTTTACAGACTTGGGCCTGGATCAATATATAATAAAACGCTTTGATGGAAAGGTGAGCAAACTATGGCATGTGTATATCCTGTTTACTAAGAATATTTTAAAGTTCCTCCAGTATTATTTGTGAGGGATTTCTGAATACATGTTTATCTTATCAAAAAAGAGTGTTGCTTAGGTTGGGAGGCCTGTAAGTGCCTTCAGATGTTTCTACAGGAAGAGCCAAGCAGAAGTTTCTTCTATCTTTATCCATACAAGGTAACACTCGTGGACTGCCTGCTGTTTATATTAAGGCCTAATTCAGTGTAGGTTGACATTTGAGCTTTAATTCAAAAGCCACAAAAGTTAACAAGCCCCTAATATTGCATTTGTTTTAGAAACACCTATCTGATTTGACCTTCCTCAAACTATGATAGTATATAGCAGTAATCTTAAGAAAATTAGGGAAGTCCTTCCTAGTGCCTTTATAATAGTTATGAAGACCCCAAATTTACATATGTTTGCATTATACTTACTTTCAATTCTTTATTTTATGCCTGGAATAAACCATTTATAATAAATCATTCTTTAGTATAGAAAATGAAACTTCTAATTTTATTATCTCAAAGCAGTTAGTTAAACATGTTTTTCCCTTTCAGGCTGAATTCTCCAAAAAGAGAAAGAACGTATTACACAGGGTCAGAAAGAAAAGTAAAAGGTCAATTTTAAAGAGGAGGAAGAAAGAAGAAAGAGCCAGGAGTGGTTCTACAAAGCCTAAAGTGAAGGAAATCAGGAGGAAAATCATGCAGTGGCTGGAAAAGGCAGGACACAAAAAGGGGCTAGATGGGTAGAGGTCAGAGTTAGTAGCAACTGATCTTGCAGGAAGGTGTCCATCCTGCTTCATTATGTAAACTCCACATACTGGTAAGGTGAAGATGTAAGTGCTAAGGTCTTTTGTGCAAGTGGAAATAATGAGTGGCTGACTTAAGAATTGAGAGATCTCAGCCAAGGCTTCCAGCCTAAAAATTACCTTTCCTATTCAGGTGGCACAGTGCTTCCATCTGTATCTTCTTTTTAAAGTCACATAATCTAAGAGAAACAGTGATTTTAAAAAAAAGATAAGGCATTGAACTTTTTGTTAGGAGACCTAGGTTCAGAGTCTAGCTCTGCTTTGTGACAACCACATCTTCCACATGGGCCCCTGGCTTTTCTGTTTTTGTGTCACTGAGAGTCCAACATATGCATGACACACAGGAGGTGACCAGTAAATGTTTGAGGACTTGGGAAAAATCAACTGGTCAATGCATATTTCTTGGCGGTATGACTCACTAAGTCAGTGATATCTTAAAGCAAAATCAATTTAACAAATCACTGTTTTGGTCACTGAAAGAATCCAGAGTAGCATGAGAATTCAATTCTCTCTTGTATATATGTAAACCTGAAAACATGCAGAGTTGAATATGTGCAACTTGAACAGTAAATTTATGAATTTATCTTTTATTTCAGATGAAACCAAGAAAGTAGCTTTGGTACTGTTTTCAAGCCTTAATTATAATGAAGAGTGAAAATTTTATTGTTTAATCACTTTAGAGGTTTTTCCAGGGATTTTTGCCATGCATAAAAGCCTTTGCTTAATAACTATAAGGATCAACACTTATTTAACTATCAGTCTTCTTATTTTCCTTGCATCTTCATGATTCTTTGGTTGTCTCAATCAGAAAATCTTAATTCTTAAGTAGCAGTTTCTAGAGTATATAAATCCTAAAACAATTGTTGAATTTTTGAAAAACAAAACACACACACAGATTTGTGTGGTAATTATAGTAAATTTCACACATGATGGCCAGAAATTTAGTAGAAATCTAACATCCTAGAGGAATTTCCTTTTAAATTTGCTTTGATTTTTAAATGGATCACTTTCTCTCTTTTTTTATTTTTTAACTTAGAAGATAAACTAGTTATGAACTGCTTAGAGAAAGAATATTAACTCTCATTCTCTTATTCCCCTTTGTTTTAATTTTTGACCAGTGAGAAGCACTAGCTTATTTAATTGCCTTCTAATTGAATTGCACTTTAGCCTTTTTGTCATTGAAAGCAGGCAAATGTAGAAATATTATTTTCCTGGGGTCTTTTTTCATTTATACTTGAATTTCGTACAATCTCCAAAAGCAAAGTAGAAAAGAATGGTCCAACTGATATTGACAAATAATTGGATAGTTATTTCTTTCTTTAGTACCTATCCTCTTTTCTCCTATTCTGTTTGACTAGAAGTAAATAGAATTCCCTTAAGATGTAAATAAAACATTCTGGTTTCAACTGATAGCCATTGAAAGTGAATTTGATAAAGCGGCTTTTGAATTTTGGGGAGGATTATTTTCCAGAGCCCATCGCTACCTTATGTTAATGTTCCCTTACTCTAAGGATACTGGCAATTTCCTTTGTACAAAAGTCATGAAATACATTATTATTGGCACTTGCACCATTTATGCATTTCAAAACTATGTACTAACACAGGCTATGTATAAAGAAGCTATAGTCAATGGCCTTTAGTTTTAAGAATATATTTTGTAGATAAGTGATATTTTTTAAATATTCAGACTAGATTTAAAAGGTTAAAAATCAAACCTGGAAAGAGTTCATATTTTATTAAAGGATATTTTAAAATCATTATAAATAGCATATCAATACCATTATGCAGATGGTATACTATAAAATATGGTCTGGCTTTTGTTTTGTTTAGATTTAAAAATACAAAAAACCCTTCTCCCCCAGCAATGCACATGTTCATACATTTTACTTTTGTTAATGCAGTTATTTCATGAATTTTGAATTATTTCTTTAATGAAGACTATTTTTTCTGGGTTTAATTTTTATCATCTAATAATTGGCCTGTGAAACAAAGGATAATTTCTAAATGGAGCCTTTATATTATGTAATTGTCAAATATTTCTCTCCTTTAATCATTTAGTAGCTGTCTTTTATTCGTGTGGTTTATACCCTCCCTTTTCCAGGTTCTCTTACCTCTCCTTTTTTTTCTTCTCAGCATACCAAATATGGAAATTATGTTTTGTATTTTCTATTTCTATTGCATGTAAAAGACAACTCTCCATATCAGATACCACCATGGTTTTTTGTGTGTTGTTTTTTAAGTTACAGTAGGAAACTTCACCATCTAGGCAAAATTGTTTCTTTTGCTAAGAATACCAATATTCCAGGGTTTTAATGTAATCCTCTTCTCTCATCTTAAAAACATTAAAGTCCACCCTCTTTTTTTCACGTAACAAGTAATTGCTCATTGAAACTAATTGCCCATTATCATTCCACCTTGTATTTCTTTTTCAGAAAGTATATTTTTTATTCTTTCTTCCTTACCAAGTTCCCTGTTTACCCCAGCTCTCCTGAACATTCCAGAAATGATGCCTCCAGGTTGAGATTATTTAATATTTGTAATTACAGCTTCCTTAGAATCTCTCTAATTTGGAAGAATTAACGAGTGTTTTTATTTCTATCTTCTTTGTGATATATACTAGATTATTTGTTCACATGGAACAGGAAAACTCTTTATATCAAATTAAAATAAAAATTGTCCACATTTAGGTAAAAGAAATAAAAGTATAGTTAAAGGCTACAAAGGGAAATACTGATTATAGTGTTTATAACAGAAAAGATAATCAGCAGAAAAAAAAGATGGGAGCCATAGTTAAAAATCAAAGTTTTAATATAACTGAATGCTTTTAATTGCTTACTAGGTAAAAGTTATTTTTGAAATGTTAATAAATGAACTTTAAAATGCTATTCCCTTTAGGGGTAAGTCTTAATTCCCGGAGGGGAGTGTGGGCACACATTTTCCTCTTAGTTCTTTATTCAAGTTGTGATTATTTGCTTCATATAACACATAAAATATGAGTCTGGAATAAGGTCAAGTATAGTATTACTCCTTGATGCATATAGTAAGTTATATAAGGGATTTCCTGTTCTAAGAGTGAAAACTAGTGCAGATCAAGAAAATGTAAATTAGGACAAAGTAGACTGAAATTCTCATGAGACAAAATTTGTTAAATCTTTACATTTATTTGAACTGCTGCTCAACTTTATATAGCAGGTTATGATGTTCTTATGAATTCTGAAGTGTTAATTAGCTCTCTCTCCTCTCTTTCTCTCTCCTTCAGCTTACAGAGACTTTAAATCAGTCACCTCTAAATTCTAGATGAATTGATATATTTTTTCCGGTTTTCCTATTGCTCATTCTGAATATCTAAGGCAGAATTTTATTGTTTTTGTTCCCATGTTTTTTTGATCCATGTTTTTATTTGCCCATCAATCCCACTCTACTGTGTTCTCTTTCTTTTATAATAGGGACTTTCTTGCTTTAAAAAAAACTGTAACAGATTTCAAGAGAATGGATAAAGTATTTCAATTCCTTGAAGACTGAAGTTCTCCACAATTATTTCATAGTCACGTATTATTTTAGGGGTAATGATTTTGCCTTTTTAAAAAACACCATTAACCTCTTCACTCATTGCTGTCAGTGTTTTATTTTTCCAGTTTAAAGTAATTTCTAAATGACAAATGCTTGACTCTATTTGTCTCTTGAGGTGATTATTACCAATAGTAATATGAAAAAGAAAAGTTAGGGCTTTTTGAATGCTTAGTATGTTCCACGCACTGTTCTAAGTGCTTACATGTAATAACTCATTTAATCTACACAACTATTCTTTTAGGTAGCTTACTATTTTTATTATCATTTTACAAATGAAAAATTAAAGTACAGAAAAGTTAAAAAAAAAAAAGTAACTTAACCTTTTTTTAAAAAAAAATAAGATCATACAGCTAGTAAGTGGTAGAGCCAGAATTCCAAACTAGTAGTCTGGCTCCAAAATTCACCATCTTAAGCACTATGCTATGCCATCTTTCATACATCTAAGCTATTTGTTTATATAATCTATTCGTAAATAGAAATTTCTCTTGTCAGATAATCACTTTACTACCTTAATGCTGTTTGGGCAAAAAATAAAACTTATTCTTTTACCTTCTTTTTGCTAAAACTGCTAAAATTAATTTTCCTCTGTGATAAAGTACAGTTGGAAACCCATAATTACTCTGAAAAATCACGTAGTGTTTCATTTTAATGAAAGAAAATAAGAGGTATACAGTTTTTAATAATTAAATGTAGAAATGAGAATTTCAACTTTACTGTTATTCTGTTATTTGCTCCATTATTTTCTCATATGCCACAAACACCAATTGGCATTTTGAGAAATGCTTTTCATTCTTTTATTTTATTTTATTTTATTTTATTTTATTACTAAAGCCATCTCTCTTAAGTAACACTGTCATCTGTATTTGAAAAATTGGGTCTTGGCTCATTGTAATCAAGATGGTAGAGAGAATAATGTTTTAACTATAAACTAAACTATTTGCTCTTTCAAATATTGATTAGTTGTGTGTCAGATGTAGCACCATTTGAATGGTCCTACTCATTAGAGTCGGTGTTTAGACAAGCATAAGTTTAGAAAGTAATTACATTAACAGTGAATGCAGAAACTGACTCAGCATTTCAAAAAATCCTTTGATACCTGCTGCAATTTTCTCTTTTATTTTTAGTCTCAGATTTTTTCCTCTTCCTCTTTATCATCCAAGGTCTTTAAATTATTTTAAAACAGTTTCTCATTTTTCTCTCTTCTTACAAATTAGCAATTTTAGTTCTTTTGTACACACCACAACCCTAAGAAAATCTGGCTTTAGTGTCTGAAATATTTTCCAAGGGATTTCTATTTTGAGAATCTCAGTATTTATTAAATGTAAATGATTGAGAGATGTTACCGTATGCTGAATTGAGAATGAAAAATACATTATGGAATGCTGAACTCAGTGGATAGTAAATAGCACAGGGTGAAAACAGTGTGTCTTTGGATATAGACCATCCTATGTTCAAATATGGACTCTGCCATATAATTGATGGGTTACCTTTGGCAAGAGACCATTCACTACTCACCCTCTCTCAGTGCCAGTTACCTTCTCACTGAAATTGGGACAATGGGTAAAGTACCTGGCTCTACAAATTATAGCTACTTTGCACGACTTTGAGCATTTTATTCAATCTATGAATGGAGTTGGCTATCATATATATATATATAAAATCTTCTTTCTTGGTTTGTATGAAATGCTACAGAATAGCATACCCTGTGCATAATTACTCTCTCCATGGTTCTTTCCTTTCCAGTTAGATCGGGTATAAAAAATCTACTTGTGCTATCTCTGTAATGACCAATTGGCTGGGATTAAGTAGTTAGTCCATGAACTGAAGAGAGACCTCTAGTTTGATTTCTCATATCTGAATCGTCCTGTGTTTACAGTGATTCATCTCACCCCTGTCATACCAAACCTAGCCTTAAGCTTGTAAATTGCTAGAAGCCAATGTTTTTTTAGTCAAGAATTGTTTTCATGCTACTAAGCTTGGTTTAAGAAGTATGATAAGTTCAGGTCAAATTTTACTTCACAGCCAGTGAAGTTTATGTATTGAAAAAAATCTTTAAAATTATTTGATGTTTGAAGATAGTTTAGAGTGGTACTCAGCTAAATTAGCGAACCTAAACTGCTTCATCATATCTTCAAGATGGCATGTGAATAGTACTTTATTTAATGCAACATAATTTGCAGGAGATCTGAACTGATCCTTAGGGTAATTACTAATTCTCTGAACTTATTTGAGTTTGGTTGCCTATATGTTAATATGAATGGTAAAACAACGAATTTGCCATGAAGTTCAAAAATATTATATCCATAAGGTGATAGTGAGACATACAAATGGAAAACCTTAGAGAAATGGTTTGACTGTCCATGAAAAAAAGAAGTGTTTGCTTTCCCTTTTCTTTAAGATACAGGTAATTATTTGTGTGTTTCCTTTTTATAGTAATATGAAGTTTTTCTACAATTGTATGTTTAACTTTTAGGAGGTTAGATTAACTTATTGGGGTTTTTGCTTTTTGTTTTATTGTACCTAGCAGATTGGTCCTCATTTTCTATTTCCAGGTGTTCAGTGCTTTTATTGCAGATCTTAATTGGTCCTTTATATGTTATATTTTGTGACATTTATATATGTACTGGGGGGTAGGGGAAGCTGGGGGGAGGTCAATGGAGGGAAAAAAGGAGACATACGTATATTTTCAAAATGGGAGTTTGCTCATATAATCAAGCAATGTCAATTTTGTTTTCTTTTTCTCATCTTCTGATCAGGATTTCTGGCAGGTACTGACAGCATGTGCTTTAACTCAGTTAATGTTCCAAACCCATAATAATGCTTCAGGGACAAAGGTTCAGTTCGGCGCATGCTCATGTCCTTTCCCTACTCCCTTCAGAGAATGATTTCATTGCTCTCACTTTAAATTTATGTACTTTTTCTTTAATATGACACTTCAAACACTGCATAAGTCCTTGAGACTATAGTACCTACTATAATTTAAAAGGAAGTGGTTTTCTCATTTATAAGATTATTTACATTTATTGTAATAAACTTTATAAGGTTCATTCCACAGTGTGTACTTACAACTATAAAAACTAAAACATTACTCAAAATAATCACAACTTCATAAAACCATTAAAAAAAAAAAAAAAACCAAGACAGGAAAATTTGGCTAGTCCATTTTAAAAGGAAGTTTTAACATTATGTGTCACACAAAAGGTCAACAAACTATTTTAATCATTATATTATATGAGGGTTATTCAGTATATTAGATCATTTAAATAATCTTAGTTGGAATGCCATGCTCCTAATTGAACTGTAATAGTAACTTCAAGTGAAAAATTAATAGTTTTTTCTTTTAAAATCTCTTACATAATAAACATAGATAAGCTGTTGCTTAGTTGCACTTTGCTCAAAATGGCTTCACGGGAAACAGAACATTTAGAAAGACTTTATTATTTTGTTTTTTTAAGCTAATCAACAACTTTAACTTTGTAAAAGCTAGAAAAATATATGGAGAAAACCATGAAAAAAGAACATATAGATTGTAGGCTGATAAAAGAGAATTTCAAGGACATGTGTAAAAAGTACTTTTTAAATTGATCTTTGAAGGTTTAGACTCTTTAATTATAGCTTATAAATTATTAAAATTTATTCATTTTTTTAAAACATTACTCTTGCATTTCTTAATAAAAATATAAACTAAACCAAATTAGAATATCTTTTGGTTTAAAACAATGATATAATTAATGAAGATTATAGGGTGCTCTTTATTTTTATAGAACATTTTTATGTGCTTTCTTGTTTTTAAAATGGGATATATTTTTAGTAATCCGTTTACCAAACACCAAACCAGTCATCGTATCATTAATGCATAGATTGTCTTTATCTTTTTGCCTTTAACTGCATTGTGAAACAAACCAACAAATACTTACATAATTATGTCCAAAAAAATGTATTAGTAACCCCAGAGATTCTATTTTAGAATAGCTATAGCACAACCATAGTGCTATGGAGCATAAATCAGATGGAATGCTAACACCTGTGATTGAGGAAATCGACTTCCTGTTCTCTAATTCAGCACAACAGTTTGTAGGAGCAGCTAAAGACTTGACAATTGTATGGTTTAAGGCTTTAAGATTTAAAATGACTTGATTCAGATAGGTGTCCTTCCTAGAAAGTTAGGAGAGGGAAGAGATACGTGCTTGGAAGTCTGGAATCTATAGCATTACTAAGTAGTCAGCCACCATAGATGACAAAAGAGCACCAGTCTTCTTTAAACTTTGACTATTGAAAGTAATATTCTTTGTTGATCAAGGATTCAAAATCAAGTGTTACTGTATTCTTAAGGATATCTTATTAGTTAGCTTTATGTATTAAAAACAATGAACTTTTTTCTTAGAATTAGTAGTGGGGGAATTGTTTATCTCTGTTGGGTCCTATAAATATCACTCATTTTGGTGACATTGGTATAAATCCTTTAAGCTTCCAAAGATAATGAGCAGCCACTTCATAGCAGAGGGGTTTCTTGCTTGCTTCCTTACAGGGATTTGTCCTTTGCATGCTAAATTCCAATTGCCTGTGGGAAGGCTGGATTCATTTTGTTTTCCTGTTAGCATAGAGTGCCTCTTCAGATGCAGCTTATGAATAGTATCAAATACTTACTGTATTGCTGCAAGGAGTATGCATAATTTCTCTTTCCAGTCTCTGAGTTCTACCACTAACTTAAGTCTGTTGTTTAACCCTGTGTTTGATTCTTCAAGTTGAAAAAAGAAACAATATAACCATTAAGGGCTCCCATGAAGGGTATAATTTACTTGGTTGCCCCAAATATTCAGACTTCTTTTATGATGTTTTTTATTACATTTTAATTTTATATTCTATTGTGTTTGAATTTGGGGTCAGCTTAACCCATTTGACTTATCATTATTGATTTGAAAACATAAACATGACTAACCATTGCATTTCTAACACCTTCATATTTTGTTATTTGTCCTGAAACAAGATTTGAAATTCACTTTGACATGAGAGGACTTGGTTCCAAGCTAACTTCCTTTTTCTTATTTTAGCAGAAATACTGTAGCATGTTTTAAAGTTACACAAATAAAGTTCTATGAAAGCTACTCAAAGCAATTTATCGTATTCTGGTAAAAATGGGTTCTCAGCCTAAATATCTACTGATGTACTTTGGTTGCAGAGAATGTGAGGAGAGTTCTTGCTTTGCATATTTGTCTTTGCCATGATGCATTTTTAAAAGTTTTAAATTTAAATCAAAAGCTTCTCCAACTACAGGTTAATCTAAGATTTGTTAATGAAGAAGAGTATGAAGAGCCTTTACATTCTTAAACTGATACTCATTATGAAAATGATTAGAATATACATTTGATCAAGTCAAGGCGTAAAAATATGATGTTTACCTACATCATTAACTAAACTTTGTTTTTAAGATAACTGAGCTGATACAAGTTAAGCCCCAAAGTTAATATTTTACAATAGTGAACTGTGTTTCACTCCAAAAATATTCAGTGCCCATTAACAATTTCAGAAATTGCAAACATTGTAGAAACCTGGTACATTTCTGTGTATTTGATACACTATAACATGTAATGTTTCATGGCATAGGTTCAGGAGTCAGACCATGATCTGTCCTGCCACTTCATAGCATTTGTCACCTTGAGCTACTTATTTAACTTCTCTAAGCCTCACTTTAATCTGTAAAGTGCTGATCGTGTCTCCTACCTCAGAATTGCAGTGAGGACTGAAAGAGCTCATGCAAGTGCTTAGCACAGTGCCTGACATAGAAATGCAAACTATAATTTTTTAATTCTTGATATATCTTAAAGGTCAGTGGTGTTCAAGGGATATCTATAAATGTTTGATTTTAAAATTATTTAGAAATCTTTAAACAAAGTGTTTCCTGGGGGACAATAGTTACTAGAACAGTATAAATCAAGGGTGTGAATGGTGATCCTCAGAGTGAAACTTCTTTATTTTTATTCTTATGATGCATTTTTATAATATTTTTTTCCAAATGGGAGAAGATGAAATACTATATTAACATATTTTTCAAAACTGGTCTGAGATTGTTTTTTCATGAAGAGATAGGGAAGCCTTTTGTAAACCATGTTACTAAAACCATGACTGCTGCTGAGTTCAGGACAGTTCTTTTCAGCACTGATTTATTTCAGTGACCAAAGTTCAAAATTAATTTTTAGATCAGGTAACAGATGACCAATAATGGTAAAACATCAATTCTTTCATCCAGAGAAAGAATGTGCACACGTTGAAGCAACTGTGCAGGCTTAATGTGGTAGAATTGGTGATTTTCTCCTTCTAGAGCTTTAATAATAAATACCTCATCAGATACTGAGACCTGAAATAAATCACTTCAATAAAGTTGTATAATTTCCTTAAAGTTAATGCTGTTCCAGTGGACTCTAGAATTTTTATCATAGCTTTAATCAAATCTTCTGCCACTGTTTTTTTTTAAGCATCTTCATTTGTATTCATTTTTTCCTACAGCCATGTAGGTAATGAAATAGAAAAGCATTTGCATTCTGGGCATTTGGAATAGTGCTCAGAGCTATTAGAGTGGTTATAATTGGGACTGAAAAGAGAATGGCTTTCTGGCAGAGTGAGGCTTATAGTATCTTAAGCATTCACCTTCCACATTTTGTTGCACAGTAATTTATGTTTGTTGCTAAAGCAATATTATCTCTGAAAAGATTGGAAACTCTGAGTTAGGAGAAGAAGAAATCATAAACTATTCCAAATTATAAATGTCTTGCTTTAATTTTTATATGACATATCCCCAAATCTACCTTCCTGCAAATTCATATGTGATGAGGAAGAAGAATAACACATATTAACTGTGCAACATTTTATTTTTTATTTGGAATAGTGTGATTGTTTAAGATCAGTAGCTTACTAAGGCTTTGGCATCTGTCTATGTACCAACTAAATAATGATGTATGAGCATTAATTGCATGGGAAAACTGTTGAATTTCCTCTTTCTAATATTCTAGCCCTCCCTGCCCCAACTATTTATTATTTGGAAATGATATGCCAAAATTGTATTTTCTGGAAGAAGTATATTATTATCATTAATTTGTCTTTGAGGTACAATTTTAAATATTTCTTGAAGGATTTAGAGAGACTTTGGAATGTATTTCAGCAATATAGAGAAATGTTAATATTAAAATAGTCCAATTATTTCAGTCTCATAAAGGATGACCTCTTAAATTATAAAAGTGTGTGTTCTTTATCAGGTTTTCTGTGTACTAGGAATATCTTAAGGTTCTAGATTATATGGTGGCACCTATTTTAAAGTATGTTTTTATTGATTTTAGAGAGAGAGGAAGGGAGAGGGAGAGAAAGATAGAAATGTCTATGAGAGAGAAACATCATCAATTGGCTGCTTCCTACATGCCCCCTACTGGGGATCAAGCCCACAACCTGGGCATGTACCCTGACCGGAAATCAAACCAGAGACTTATTGGTGCAAGGGTTAACGCTCAACCAATGAGAACACTGGCCAGGCAGTAGCACCAATTTTACTATCATAGTCTATCAACTTCTATTTGATTGAAAAAGTTTATTTTGGACTATAGAACTTGAAAAGTGGGTCTTACCTAGAATAAATAACGACATTAAACTCCTAGATAAGATTTTGTTTTTCTCTTTGGCTTCATCCAGTTGAATCCCAGAAGGCAAAATTATTGCCCCTATTTTGATCAACCCTGTAACAGGATTTACTGTTTGAGCACAGTATTAAGGAGTTTGAATTATATCTGGAAATCCCAGTCCCAGAGCTCCTAAAGGCATGTGCAACTTTAAACAGATGTTTTATAAGTTTATGTGATTGTTCAGAAATGAGAGAGTGAATGCTTTAGCAACAAAGCCATCTGGTAAAACAGTTCAGATTATAGACTCACTGAGAGGTGTAGCAATTACACATGTACGGGTTATGATTTGCTCTAGTTTAACTCTTGTCTTTCTGCTTTTCTAAAAAAATAAAAAGATTCAGAACATGGTGCAATTAAGATCAATACCAATACTCTTATGAGATTATTCATTTGCCTTTACTTGAGGTCAGTAATTGGAACATTTTAGTGTTATAGGTATATTTCAAATTTGAAACAAATGGATAGTAAAATAGTTTAACTTCGATTTATTTAAGTCAATGAGCATATTACTTTGAAACATTTTGCATAACTTTGTTCTCCAAAAGGGGGTAACACTTGTCAGTAAATTGAATAGAAATATTATTCTGTTCAGTTAACCTGCATTCTGCTTTCACAGCCTTAATTTCAGAGATTCAGGTGATTGGAATAAAGTTTGATATGTAACTTATAAAGTGCATTTAAAAATACCTCTGTGTCTTATTACAATCTCTTTTTAAAATACCTAGTTCTGTTTAATTTTCAGCATATACCTGGTATACTGGTGTAATATTAGAATCTTACCTCAGGAACTTCATTATGAAACAAGTTTTTTTTTTTTTTTACTGAGCTGATATCTTAATAAATATATTACTTAATCTCACATTATGTGCCCTTACAATAGAATTGGAATATATTTTCTTTTATTTTTATATAAACTTGTTCCTTTACATTTGTCTATTTGTTATTTATATTGAATTTATTATGTATATTGAATTAAATTTAAATTCTTATGTTAGATTTTCTTAGTAAAAATACATATTAATATAAATGTTCATTAATAACAAAATTATATAAATAACCACTTCTGAGACAGAGAAGATGAACATTATTACCAATCTGTTGAGGAGCATTGTTTTTTTTGGACTGTGCCTCCATATCACCTCTGAAGTATATAAATGATATTGGCTTAGGGAAGAAATGACTTAAAATTTAGTCAAAGATTAAACATTACCGAAACATTAAGTGAAGGAACATTTTACTTGACATTCTCAATTTGCAAAATTAAACATGGATGAGACTTTGGAGTAAGAAAACCGAAAACCTTTCCTCCACTTTTCCTTCCTTGAATCTTGATTTCCCATTTTTACCATTCTTTGGAGCTTTATTCATTATCAAACTCAAATATTAATATTTTCAGATTCCCTATGTGCCATGGATAGTTGATCTAATGGTAAAATTTATGGTACAGCCAGGCCTTTGATTTAAAAATACCAGCTAAGAAGTAGCCGTAAAACATAAAATAGTCTAAAAATTAGTTTTCTAGTAACTCCCATTTCCTCCCAGATTTTGACATATTTATTTGATTGTCCTCCTAGCTTTAAATAATTTGAGGGATTGAATTTTATGGTTTTGTGACAGTTTTTTTAAATTATTTTTTTATTGATTTCAGAAAGGGAGAGGGAGAGAGAGAGAGACAAATATCAGTGATGAGAGAGAATCACTGATCAGCTGCCTCCTGCAGGTCCCCTACTGGGGACTGAGCCCACAACCCAGGCTTGTGTCCTGACTGGGAATTGAATCATGACCTCCTGGTTCATAGTTCGACACTCAACCACTGAGCCATACCAGCTGGGCTCTAATATCATTCTTGTTCAGCCAATACCATTTATATAATTCAGCTGGTTTTGTAACAGTTTTGGTGTTTGTAATTAATATATGTTATGAATTTTATAAGAATTGTCTTTGGAATTTTGGATACCCAACAACTCACAAATTCTTAGAGTTAATAAATTAGATGTACAGAAGTTGGCAAAAGTAGGTTTATAGTTGTGAGTACGCAAATCAGTTTATTCTTGTATTATTATTTATTCTTGTATTATTTTTATTAATATTAACCTATTTTTGGTCACCCCTGTATAAATTTAACTATACCTGAACCACTCTTTGAACCACTCTTTGACAAGTGGATATCTTGGAAAGCATATATGTAACTTTTCTCTCTCTTTCCTTGTACCCCAACCCCAACTCCAAAAGCATGAAAGAACAATATAGACCTTTACTCTAAAGACTTAGAAGATTGTTTTGCACAGGGCACATCGCAAAGCATGACAAATTTTAAAATTCTCTTTAAACATCTTTCTCATTTTTAAGGAGCTACTGCAGAACACACACATTCTCTATTCTTTCTCTCAAACACTTGTGCATACATATGCACACATGCTTTCTCTTTCCTCAATTTTTCCTAACTTTGATACTTTTTATTCCTCTCTGGTCACAGCTTTCTCCTTGTTTGTTCACCTTCCTATGGTCCTTTTTTCTTCTATTTCTTTCCTTCTAGCTATCTTCTTCAATATTTTCTTACATCAATTTGGCATTCTCTTGGTCTCCCTTGCTCCCTAGCATTCTTAGTACAGCAGAGGTCTCATATGTAACCACACAAATGGAATATTTTATCCTTTAGAGGTCTGAGGGTTGCAAATATGGACATATTTAATGCAGTAGAGGAGGGGGTGCCTTCCTGGGGAATATCACACTAATTGACTCAGCATTATAAAGTGTCATTATAATATAGCCCCTGGAGATATGTTCCTATAGCAGTTCTCAATTAACATACAGTTGAAGGTCTGTTCCATGACATCTTTATCATCCCTGCAAACTTTATAATGGTTCTAGTGGTAGGGATGACTAGGCCTAAACCATGACCCCAAATGGATCTCATGCAGAGTCTCTCAAGCTGTCTTTTAAAAACCATTTATATAATTCCATGTTTGTTTATACTTTGAAAAATAATCATATACTTTGCTGATAATCAAAAGATCTTCCAAAGAAAATGGGCCACTCAAATCAGAGAACATCACAGAAGAGTAGATCCATACTTATCCGGTCAATTGATTTTCAGCAAATGGTTTAGAAACTACTGTATGTCCATATTTTTTAAAAATAAACCTTATCTCTATGTCACTATACACAAAATTGACTTGAAATGGATTACAGGCCTAAATGTAAAATCTATAACTGTAAGTCTTCTAAAAGAAAATCCGAAGTTTAGTGGCTTAAAACAGCAATAATCATTACTTGTCTCTTGTGCTTTCAGTGAATAAGGAGTTTGGCTTGATGGTTCTGGCTCAGGTTTTTTATGAGGTTGCAGTGAAATGTTGGCTAGGACTTTAGTCATTTAGCCTTCTGAGAGTGCAAGATTCATTTCTAAGGCATATACACCAAATAATTGAAAGCAGATAGTCAAACAAATATTTGTACAATGTGCATTGTAGTCCTAGGTGAAAACAACCCAAATAGCCTTCATTGGATGAACGGATAAACACACACACATACATACACACACTATTTAGCAATAAAAAGAAATACTGATTGATGCTACAACATGGATGAATCTAGAAAACATGTTATTTGAAAGAAACCACACCATCTTATATGGTTAAAATAGTGAATTTTATCACAATAAAAAATAAGCCTCCAAAGGGAAAAAGAAAAAAAGGAAAAGAAAGCTGTTCTGGATTAATGGATATTAAAAAGACGTGACAACTAAATGGCATTCATAATAGTGTATTACATCCTGGACTGGGGGAAATAGCTATAAAGGAAATTAATTGGGAGAGTTTACTAAATTTGAAAGTAGACTGTGGATTAGGTAATAGTATGTATTAAGTATCCTGGTTTTATTAAATTTATACTGTGGTATGTAAGAGAATGTCTTTGTTGGAAATATATGCTGAAGTATTTAAGTGTTAAGTGTAATATAACTTCAACTTTCAAAATAGTGCAAAAGAAAATATATGTGTATATAAAATGATAAAACAAATAGGTAACGTGTAAGCTACAGGTGAATCTGAGTAGAAAGGATATAGAGTTCCTATATGGGTCTTTCCACTTTTCTGAGTTGAAATTGTATCAAAATTGAAAGTTACCAACAAAATTAGATTTGTCTTTCTGAATCTTCTGAGTAGCAGCATTGTCTAGATGATTTTTAGAAAAATAATGTTAGATATGCTTCTGTGACTTAGCTGCCTCTGCCCTTCGATTTTTGTCTTTGTTTCTCAACTTCTGGATCCCAAAATGTTATTTATTTTTATTTGCTTATAGCATTCTCTCCATAGGATTATTACATAATATGAAGTACTCAGCTTCAGTATACATTTATTGTTCTGACTAGTAATAGTATAACTTTGGAATACGATTCTCATTATGTATATTTCTTCTTATTCATATGCTTTGTTTTTTGCAGTATCTTGAATATTGTAAAAAAAATTACTTCCTTTATTTTGAGAAATTAAAATATTACCTTCCCTGTGAAAGGCTTTGTTGGTCCTGTTTTCATACAGCAGTATTTTTTTTTTTTACTGTAATTTGTGTTTAATCTCTTGGTAGAAGGTCCAGTGTAGTATGAGATCTAACCTTAATTTGAGCAGATTGGGCTATGTGCTCATTTTTGTTGTTGGCTCAAAGAAATAATCTCTAAATGCTGTCAAGCAGGACCATACTTTCTGTCCATCATTAATGAGTCAGAGAAGCCCTTTCCTAAGTGGGATCTGCCATCAAAACCTGGTACTGCTTTGTTGACATTCAACTATGGATTTTAACCTTTCTGTGGTTACTGTTTCATATCAACAAACAAATATTCAGTAAAGGCTATCAGTGGGTTTACTAAGAAGATCACGGTAATTCACTTGGTACTTGTGTTTTCAATTGGTTAACTAGTTTTCTTTCCTTTGTGGTATATGATGGGATCTTCACTAGACAGAGGTAACCTATCGGATAGTGTGTACCTGGATGCTGGTGTGGTGGTGCTTGTTGATTTAATTTTCATGATATTTCTCCCAAGGTTATGTTTGCAATGCTGCTTATCATTTTGCACTTGCATGACATTATTACTTTGATTGTACTTTGTTGCTTTGGGTTCTTGAAACCTCGTCTTACTTTTTTTTTTTTTTTTGCATCAGAATAATTCCTTAAATATCTTTGGTTGGCCCAGAATTTATGGGAATGAGTTTCAAGTCTTAACACTTTATTGGATCCTTTTCAGTTTTTGAAAATATCTCCAATGTTACTACTAAGTTTATAATTCAGCTAGGAATTCAGAAAACGGAGTAGGTTTGCTTAAGCATCCAGGAAGAGACCACTTGCCAGACAGACTATTACTGAAGCTGGTAATTAACTCTCTTTGAGTAATAGCTGCATTTTAGGAGAGTTTCATCAAATAGCTGAAATTAAGAGCTTCCACCAAGGTAACAATAAATATAATGAAATAAACTGATTCTAAAGCTTGGCGTGCATGTATTTTAGAGATGCTGTTTACTCTGCAAGCTCATCTACATTCCGAAACTAAGATTCTTGGGGGTCATAGGAAAAATTAAATTAGTATTTCAGAAATTAATTTTCTGAACATTTATGTCAGGCTTGGTGGCTTACCTCTTCATTTTTAATCACTAATAGTGTAGTTTCTTAGAAAATTGAAACTGACTTCACTTTAGTTTTTTTGTTTTGATTTTTTTTATATACTTCTATAGAAGAAGATGGATTGTTTTTAAAACTAAGAAACAAAATTAGCCCTGAACTGGGTCTGTATATGCTAAATGACAAGAGTTCATAAAATTGAAATTATTTTGCAATGTTCATATTGAGCCAGTATTGAAGTAAACAAAATTATCTTTTATCTTATAATTTTCATCATCTTGAAAACTGTAAAGGATCCATTAATTTGGAATGGCCATCAGAAATATGCTTATGATAAGTACCATAAAACTGTCAGATAAATGATGATTCATCTTTAACTATTTATGTTCTCATTCAACTGTATCTTCTTTTTGTCTTTTGCTGGGACCCATATATTTAATAGAAAATTGCCCAGGAACGAGAAAAATTTGCTGATGAAGGCAGTATATTTTACACCCTTGGAGAATGTGGACTCATATCCTTTTCAGACTACATTTTCCTTACAACTGTTCTTTCTAGTAAGTATAAACTTTTCCGTGTGTGTGTGTGTGTGTGTGTGTGTGTGTGTGTTTGTTTGTTTTGTTTATAGGGAGCACCAGGACTATAAAAAGAATTAGATTGATTGGAGGGCAGAACAAGACATGTTCATAAAGTTAATTGATTATGTTACATAAAATTTCACTTCTCTGGAATTCTCTGTAACTTGTGTATAGAACCACTCGAAAAAGAAAAAAACTAAAGTATTCAGGTAAAGTTTTTTAAAAAAGGCAATTATGAAGTTATAGCTACCTTTAACTGTTTGAAGCTCTGTATTCTGTTGCCTGCTCCTATATAACCTTTGTTAAAGTTTCAACTTCCCCAATAAAACATATATTGATCTATTATTCACCCACTAAAGAAGAAAATTGGTTCAGTTGTTCTAATTGTGTTTAATATTCTTTTTTAATCTTGGAGGATTACTATTTAAGACACAAAACTCAAGTTTGACTCATTTAGAGCATTGATGAATTTCTGATTTTTTTAAGCTAAACAATTTTGTTGATCAGTATGCTCTATGTATTGTATTTTATACACACACACACACACACACACACACACGTATATATGTATTTATTTCAGAGAGAGGAAGGGAGAGGGAGAGAGAGAGAGAAACATCAATTATGAGAGAGAATCATCGTCCTGCTGCCTCCTGCACATCGCCTCACTGAGGATCAAGACTGCAACCCGGGCATGTGCTCTAATGGGGAATCGAACCATGACCTCCTGTTTCATGGGTTGGCGCTCAACCACTGAGTAACACTGGCCGGGCTCTATGTATTTCTTAATTTTACTTCCCTTTAGTGTGATTTTTTTTAAACTATTAAGAAAAACTAAACAAAATGTATGTTTCTAGCTCTTTGTGTACACTCTAATGAAATCTACCTAAAATTGAAATCACTTCCCAATGTTCATATTAAGCCAATGTTGAAACAAACAAACAAACAAACCTAAATTGAACCGAAGAGATCTGGTTTGCATGTTGAAAAGAGGAGATTCCCAGTTTTTTTCCATCTGGGACATATTAAACAAAATTAACCACCCTTTCCTTCCCTTCTCTAAGCTAGTGATCTATAAATATGAAACTATAAGACAATTTTTAATAAATGACTTGTATAGTTCTTGTCATGGCTGTGACCACTTTTATCCTTTTTCCCTCTGATTGACAGGAAAATGAAGAAATATAGTCTAGGATGCCTTACCCCACCTGTCTGTGGGGTACCAAAGTGTCTGAATAAATTCATGTGGTAGACCAGTGCTCTAGCAATGTGAATATACATTGATTTGTTATGAAGATTCAAAATAGTAAACCCACTAAAAATGCATGTGTGACCTTAAATGTGTAGTGTTATTATTTTAAGGGCATGGGTTTTCAAAACAGGCTTCATTTCAGAACCTGGCCTCACCCGTTCTTAGCTTTGTGATTAGGAGCAAGTCAGTGAACTTGTTCATCTGTTTTGTCTGTAAAAAGAAGAGGGCAGTAATACCAAACCCAAATTATTTATTTGAGGATTTGGGAATCATGAATAGAAATAGTACCTAGTTCAACCCTGGCTGGTATTGCTCAATGGTTATAGCATCAGCTCATGCACCAAAGGGTCTCGGGTTTGATGCCCAGTAAAGAGCATGTCCTGGGTTGCAGGTTTCGATCCCCGCCTCGATGGGGATATGTGCAGGAGGCAACCAATTGATGTGTCTCTCTCTCTCTCTCTCTACCTCTTTTCCTCTCTTCCCTTCTCTAAAAAATCAATGGAAAAAATATCCTCGGGTGAGGATTAACAAAAAAACACCAGCAAAAAGTAGTGCCTAGTTCAGTGCATAGTATTTGGTATGTTTGCAATTTGTCTGGATTTTTATTCTTGATATCATGTCACCACATGTTATTTCATATCTAATTTTATTTTATTTTTCCCTTTTTTATTGAATTTATTGGAGTGACACTGGTTAACAAAATTATAAAGGTCTCAAGTGCACAATTCCGCAACACATCATCTGTACACTTATTGTGTGTTCACCACCCCAAGTCAAGTCTCCTTCCATCACTATTTATCCTAACTATACCCTCTCCATCTCCCCACCCCCTTTTCCCCCAACAATCACACTATAGTTTGTGTCCATGAGGGGTTTTATTCTCTCTTTTTAAAAATACGTTTTTATTCTTTTTAGAGAGGAAGGGAGAGGGATAGAGAGATAGAAACATTGATGAGAGATAAACATCAATGGGCTGCCTCCTGCATACCCCCTACATGTGCCCTAACTGGGAATTGAACCAGTGACCTCTTGGTTCATTGGTTCATTCAACCACTGAGCCACACCAGTTGGGCTTTTCTCTCTCTTTTTTTCTTTATTGTTCAATACCTCCAACTCCCTCCACACATTCCCCCACAAGAAACCTAAACAGCTGTCAGCCTGTTCTCTTTCTATGAATCTGTCTTTGCTTTTTAGTTCACTAAATTCCACGTATGAGTGAAATCATACAGTACTTATCTTTCTCTGACTGGCTTATTTCACTTAGTATAATGCTCTCCAGGTTCATCCATGCTGTTGCAAAGGGTAAGATTTCCTTTTTTATTATGGCCAAGTACTATTCCATTGTATAAATGTACCTCAGCTTTAAAAGATCCAAAAATCTTGTCATTAAAAAAACCTAACAGAGCCCTGGCCAGTGTGGCCCAGTTGGTTGGAACATCATCCCATACACCAAAAGGTCATGGGTTCGATTCCTTTCAGGGCACATACCCAGATTGCAGGTTCAATCCTTGGTCTCAACCCCGGTCTGGGCACTACAGGAGGCAACAGATTGATGTTTCATTCCCAAGTCAATGTTTCTCTTTCCTTCTCCCTCTCAAGTCAATAAAAGCATATCTTCAGTTGAGTTTCTTTTAAAAAACAACAAAACCTAGCAGAATTGGTAGGGATTTTTAAATCATTTTTGTGACTTAAGATAGAATTAAAATTAAATAAGCATGATGTGGTAGAAAGAGTACTACATTAAATGAAGCAACTAACTTGGAAAATTGCATTGCTGTATGATATATACTGTGGAAGTAGTCCTTGTAAATGTTTGTTGGGCTAAAATGAGATTTTAACTTATACGGAAGGATTACAAAGCAGAACCTTCAGAAAACCTGGCATGTATTATAGCTCCCTTAAATGAACCATTTAAAAGCAGGTTTTAAAAAAAAGTCACATTGGCCTGGAGTTCTGGAAGCCTTACTTTTTGCTTCTCAGGTCCTATCTTAAACATGTTTTATAAACATAGTAGTTTATAAATGTGCTTAGTATTATGATGTCAAATACTTTCTGTTTTTGTCAGGAATGAGAAAATATAATAAGGATATGATTTTAAGATTTTCTTTTTATCACTAGTTTTAAGCATTTTAATTATTATGTGCCTTTAGTGTTTCTCAACGTTAGTACTACTAATGTTTGGGCAGGGCAATTCTTTCTTGTGAGAGCTGTCATGTGCATTGTAGCATGTTTAGCAACATTCCTGGCCTCTATGCAGTAGATGCCAGTAGCATACCCTCACCCTTCTCCCAGATGCGGCAACCAAATGTGTCTTCAGGATTTGCCAAAATCCTGAAGGGGGAGGGGGAAGAGGGGCATGGGAGGAGGAATCATTCTTGGTACACAACCAATGATGTAGTTTTTGGCACGTTGGTTTTTTTTGTTTTGTTTTACTATGTGCGTTGATGTAGTGTTCTTCATGTTTTTTGTCTTGAAGTTGTTTGAACATTTGGGATCTGTAGGTTTATAGTTTCCATCTAATTTGTAAACATTTCAGCCATTGTCTTCAAATACTTCTTTGCTTTTCTGTCCTCTCCTTTGGTGATTCCGATTACAATATGTTTTCCTTACATCAACCTGATAATGTTTACACTATTATTACCTTCATTTTACAGATGAGGAAATGGAGACAGAACAGAGGTTTACATATAAAAAACTTGACCTGAGTTCCACAGTAAATAGGTGATGTAGGGTTTGAACCCAGGCCGACCACAGTATCTGGGCTCCTGTTGCTTTGTTTTACTGCTGTGGTCACATTTTCAGCAGTGATAATCCATAAATTAGCATAGTGCCTCTAAGGTTGTACTGTGAAGAAACTAGACATTAACTCTTCTGTAGATAATGGGCATGTTGAATGTTGCACACTGCGTTGTCCACTTTCTCTAATAAACACCAGGGGGAAATGTGCCACAGAAATTACATTGAGGTCAGTTCCTTTCCATGTCCAAATTGCTGCTAGGATGATAGGAAGTGAGGCACTCAGTGGATCAACTTCCTGTGAATAACAAGGGATCATTACAGTCTAGATGCACAAAATGATTCCCAGGTCATCCTCCAAGAGAGAATGCGATTCTTTAAACACCAAAAGTGTTGTTAAGGAGTGGCTTGAGACTGGGAGAGGTGCATTGGTGTCTTCATTAATCTCTTGTCATGGTGGACAACAGGGCCTGTCCTTGAGATTTCCAACGGACAACCAGCCAGAGCAATGTGAATGGCATAACCCTGATAATGCAGGACTGTCATTTTTCTTCTTTATTTTTTAATTGATTTTAGAGAGGAAGAGAAAGATGTGAGAGAGAAACATCTATCGGTTGCCTCCCTCACATGCCTGGCTGGGGATGGAACCTGCAACATGGGTTTTTGCCTTGACCAGGAATCAAACTCACCACCTTTTGGTATACGGGATGACATTCCAACCAACTGAGCCACATCAGCCAGGCAGGACAGTCATATTTCTGATTAGCTGTTTTTTTGCAAAATCAATGTTCAAGAAATTGCCATCATGTTGAAGAATATGAACATTCTTCCCAACTGGATTGACATTTGGAAACTCAAAGTACTTTCAAACCTACACTATATTGTAAAAAATAAAATTTGAGGAATATATATACATGTATATACACACACATAGAGTAAATCATTAAATTCCTTTCTTGATTTATAGCTACCTCTCCTGAAAATAAAATTAACAAAGCTGCTTCTCTAAACATATTATCTCTATGTCTATATATAAGCCTAATATGCACATTGTCCCCTCAGGAGTTTGACCGGGAGTTCGATCACTCGCTATGATGTGTGTAGACCACCAGAGGGCAGTGTGGAATGAAGGAAGGCCCTGGCTGGCAGCTGGAGAAGGGAGGCCCTGGCTGGCAGCCAGCAGCCAGAGAAGGGAGGCCCTGGCCAGCAGCTGGAAGGTTTCGATCAGCCCTGATCACCAGCCAGGTCTAGGGACCCTACCCATGTACAAATTTCATGCACCGAGCCTCTAGTCCTATCTAATAAAAGAGTAATATGCAAATTAACCATCACTTTGCTATGCCCACCAGCCAGTCAGGAGCAAGTATGTAAATTAACCCAACCAAGATGGCTGTGGCCATGGAGTGAGCAGGAGGCTTGGGTTTCCCCGGTAATGGAGGAAGCCAAGCTTTCCACACACCCTGGCCAGCCTAGACCTCCACTCAAGGCTACAGAGTTTCAATTATAGAAGATAAATAAATCCCAACAAAAATGGCGGCAGCCATGGAGCTGGAGAGAGCAGGAGGCTTGAGTTGCCCCTGGTGATGGAGAAAGCCAAGCTTTCCGCACACCCTGGCCAGCCTAGGCCTCCACACCAGGCTACAAAGTTTCAATTATAGAAGATAAATAAATCCCAGATACCAGGGCCTCCGCTTGGTTGCCGGGGAGCATGGCCGGCCTACAAACCACCACAGTACCCTCGCCCAGGCTGCCCCATGCCCCAAGGGAACCCCACCCTGATCTGGGACACCCTTCAGGGCAAATCAGCTGGCCCCTACCTGTGCACCAGGCCTCTAGCCTATCTAATAAAAGAGTAATGTGCAAATTGACCATCACTCCAGCACACAAGCTGGCTGCCCCCATGTGGTCAAAGTTCCTGCCCCCATGTGGACCCAAGATGGCCACCACAAGATGCCAGCAGGGGAGGGCAGTTGGGAGGGAACAGGCCTGCAAGGGAGGGCAGTTAGGGGTGATCAAGCCTTCAGGGGAGGGCAGTTAGGGGCGACCCAGGCCTGCAGGGGAGGGCAGTTAGGGGCAAACAGGCTGGCAGGGGAGCAGTTAGGCATCAATCAGGCTGGCAGGGGAGTGGTTAGCAGGTGATCAGGCTGGCAGGCTGAAGTGGTTAGAGGCAATCAGGAAGGCAGGCAGGCGAGCAGTTGGGAGTCAGCAGTCCCGGATTGTGAGAGGGGTGTCTGACTGCCCATTTAGGCCCAATCCTACCGGGATTTGGCCTAAATGAGCAGTTGGACATCCCTCGAGGGGTCCGAGATTAGAGAGGGTGCAGGCTGGGCTGAGGATCACACAACTCCATGCATGAATTTCGTGCACCGGGCCTCTAGTATAATATAATTTCCCCCATTAAATAGAGCTCATTCTTCTCATTTAAACTTTTTAGAAGTTTGATTTTTAGCTAAACAAAAATTTCTTGGACACACATTAAGAAGAACAATCAATTTGGCAACAATGTCTTATGCTTATAATATGCAGTGACATATATCACTCTTCTCTGTATGTGCTTGGGATAATGAGAGCCTTCTTTGAACCTAAAATTTTAAACACCATCACACACACACACACACACACACACACACACACACACACACACACTTATACATACATACCTCCTAATTCCCTTTCCTGCTTTGTTTTTTCTCCTTGGCAATTATCACTGATCAACATTCTATATCACTGATTGATTGACCTTGTTTATTACCTAGAATGTAAACTGCATGACACCGATCACAGGTTTGTGACAATAGTCACTACAAACGTATCTGGTATATATAAAGCATTGTGGCCAGGTAACAGAGCAAAACTATAATTTTTTTTTCCAATTTTCTCCTAAAGGAATTTTAGCAAACATAAGACTTAACTTTGCTGTTTATATCCCAAATTGAGATATAAGTTGTTGTGTCTGAAGCTGCCACTGGGTATGTTGCTTCTGGGGACTCTTGGGAGGGACTCTGTTGCAGGCCAAATTTGATGTTTTCAATCTGCAGCCAGTACCAGTGGAGAGAAAGAATGTGTTTTTTAATTAATGTATTTTCAAACAAGCTTGGTTTCTTATAATTCAGAATTTATATATTTGTATTCCCCCCTTATTCTTAAGTCATAAATTATATTGCTTTATACCTCATCTCCCTGATCAAGTTTGATGGAATAACTTGAAGAATTTTCAACATTGGCCATAGCATTTGTATCAAATAGAATATTAAGTATTTACTAAATAAATACTTATTAATAAAATAAATTCAGATTCATTCTAGGCAAGGTAAAGAAACTGTTAACATAGAGTCTGTAATCTTAAAGTAATTTTAAATGGTTATTAATGGCTGAATTCTCAGCACTTACCGACTGCAACATTAGCTGATGGTCTTAAATCTAATAATAGAAGTCAGAGATTTTTCTTCATAACGTGGTACAGAAAAGGGTCATCAAGATTTATCTAGAATGCTACATATTATTTATTGATTTGCATCTCTTTGCTAATGCTAAGTTTTACTAGATAATGATAATATAACTTAGACTCTGGATTTTGGCCATTGACAATTATGAAATATTTATGTTGTGCTCTTTGTCTTCATATGTGTCCTAACTAATGTTATTAACCCTGTGGGCTAATAACATAAAAACAATCCTAGAGAGAATAATATTTATAATAGATGAATATTAAACATCTTCCTTACTATTTACTATTAATCTTTGAAAAGCTGTTAGAAAAATCTAAAGCAAAAAAATGCTATAGCGTGGATTCTGCTCTGATGTTATCTGAAGCTAGCCACTGGGTGTGTTGTTTCTGGGTCTCTTGGGAGGAACTCTGGTGCAAGCCAATGTTACACACTGTCTGTGACTGGCCCTAGAAAACCTGTTTGGAACTACAAAGCTATCCACAGTTTGTGGCTATCCCTGCTGGTGTGATTCTAGTCTGCTCTGCTATGGGCCTGTGTGTGCATGGGAAGGGCCAAGCTGCATACCAAGGCCAGCTTTTATCAGCACTGGGCCTGGGAGCAGGTCAGCTAAAGTCCCAAGGCATCCCAAGATCTGCCTCCGTCTGCGTCTGCCCCCCAGGCTGCCTATTAGGCTTAACCAGTGAAAAGACCTCTGCAGTCCTGGAGTTCATGAGGTAGCTTCTCAGTGAGTCACCAGTTAAGGGCAAGTGGTGTTCACCAGATTGACACAGGTTCACACTCGGTGCCAGTGCAGGGTGGGAGTCCACTCGGCAAAAGTCACCAGGTTTACCAAATCTAGCTGACACCCCCTGGGTACTTGCACATCTTTGTGTTGGGGCAGGTTCTCAGGGAGTCGTCGGGTGAGGCCAGCAGAGTTTATCAGGCCCAAATAGAGCAAGATTTGGCCATGTGAATGGAGGGCTCTGCTCCAGTCAGGCATACAAGGGAAAAATGGCCCCATCCTAGAGCCACACAATTCATTCTGTCTCAGATTCTGCCAGGAGCCAAATCTCAGCGGGGTAGGGCCTCTGGAATTTGAGAGGATGGGACTAGTGGCTCTTCCGTGAGGGGTAGGTGCTGGTCAGACTTGGGCGAATGTAGGATGAATGGCCTCTGTCCCTTGTCCCTAAACCACACAACTCAATTTGTCCCAGATTCTGCCCAGACCTTGGCAGGACGGAGCCACCAGGAGTCAGGAAGGGAGTGGATCTCCATGAGGGGGAAATGCCAGTCAGGTGTGCAAGGAAAATAAGAGGAATTGCCCCTGCCCCAAATCCACACAACTCAGTTACTAACACTCCCTGAGTCTGCCCAGGTCTCTACACCCCAGCCTAGGCAGCTCACTCCTCAGCAGGGTATAAGCTCCACAGGGTGGGGTGACAGGGAATCCAGAGGGTGGAGCTATTGATCCCCTAGGCTGGGGGAGAGTTCTACCCAAGAAAGGTGGCATCTGCAGTGTGGGAGAGGGCTCGGCACTGGGATCCTGGCAGCTGTTTCTTCAGCTCTCTCCCCAGAACCACAAACACCAGTTCTCCTGGTATGATTCTACTCTGCTCGGCCTGCCCTTCACCGGAGCCCAGGGGGCAGTGGCTGTGAATGTGGTCTTGTATTGGCCCTTTAAGAGGGAACCTATCTCTAGCTGACTCTGGTCTCTTCCTGGTGGACAGAATCCCTGCTTATTTTCACAGCCAGATGTTAACTGGGCACCTCTTACCGGCTCTGGTGCTCTGGACTGTGGAGCCCAGCTTGGGGTTGAGACCCACTCTTCTCAGAGGGAACCTTTTTGCAGCTGAGATATCCCTCCAGGATCTTAGCTGCCGCCTGTGGGAATGGAGCCTGCCCTTTTCGAGTCTCCACCCTCCAGTCTCAGTGTGGCTTAGTCTGTAAATCATTGGTAATAAGTCTTCTTTTCAACTGGTCTTCAGTTGGTTATTCAGGATGATTGTTCTGTAATTTAGTTGTAATTCTAGTTTGGTTCTGGGAGGAGGTGAGGGTAGATTCCAGTTATCCACTGCTATCTTGGATCCCCTATAAATAATATCTTTTTTAAAATATGTTTTGTATTGGTTTTTAAGGAGAGAGGAAGGGAGAGGGGAAAAAAAGATAGAAACATCGATGAGTGAGAAACTTCGATTGGTTGCCTCCTGCATGGCCCCTACTGAGGATCGAGCCCATAACCTCGGCATGTGCCCTGACTGGGAATCAAAATGGTGACCTCTTGGTTCCTGAGTGGATGTTCAATCACTGACCCACACTGGCCGGGCTATAAACTGTCTTGAAGAAGGAGCTTTATCATGTGGTTTTGTATCTGACACCATATCCTACTAATAGTCATTTTTAAAGTATTTGAAAGAAATATTTGAGATGCGGCTTCTCTGAGTTTCTTCTAGTTAGAAGGGAACCTAGTTCATCTCCATATCCTTGACTACAGTGTCAAAGAGCCTCAGTTTGCTTGCTGCCACAGTCTTTCCTTCATTTCCCTAGAAGAGGTAGAAACTTTCCCAGATTCCAGCCTCCTACAATGCTTCTTACTTCTGTCCTGTCCTCAGGCTCTGTCCTGTCCTCTTTTTGTTCTGTTGATGGTTGGGATGGCTGATAGGAATTCAGTCCTCAGTAACTGATAATGTTTCAAGACCTTTGCTTATGGTCTATGAGCCCCATTTTTTACATCAAATATATTGGTCCATCTACTAGTATGTAGCTTACCTTTCCCTAAAAACCAAAACTTAATGTTTGTTTATGCTTAGGCTTCATAATGTATTGCTTACCTATTCCTGAAACAACTTTAGAAAATTCTTATGTGTTGTGCTAGGGAATTTGAGCTTACAAAAAGGAAATAAGGCAAAAAATAGTGATTTTTTGATGGAATGGTTTGCCTAATCGTTGCCCCTTCTAGAGAAGATATTCAGCACAGTATCTGGCACTTAATAAGTATTCCATGTATATATTTGTTTGCTAAGTAAATATCCAGTGATTTTTCTGAATAATTATTTTAAGTATGCATACTGAAATTTTATATTGCTCCAAATACCCTTTGCCTCCTGCCTTGCACTTAAAACGGTTTTGAAGTAGTATTCTCTATGTATATAGACATGATGAAAGGTAGAAAATTATGACAATACCTACCTACATTTTTCTATTTGAACACTAAACTGAAAAACAGATTTTGGGTGAATGCCAAACCTAGTTACATGTAAAGAGGGTCCTTCAATTTAATGTAGATTAAATAAATATCCAAGCTCTTTATTTTTTTTAATATATTTTATTGATTTTTTACAGAGAGGAAGGGAGAGGGATAGAGAGAGAGAAATATCTATGAGAGAGAAACATCAATCAGCTGCCTTTTGCACACTCCCTACTGGGGATGTGCCTGCAACCAAGGTACATGCCCTTGACCAGAATCGAACCTGGGACCCTTGAGTCCGCAGGCTGATGCTCTATCCACTAAGCCAAACCAGTTAGGGCTTCCAAGCTCTTTATTAAAGCAGCTAATTCTAAGTATCTATACAGTAAGTTGTATCTCGGCATAAGCTGTCACTTTGGCTAGTATTGAGCACATGGAATGGAATGAAACTACATAGAATGAAATGAAAGCAGATGATTATGGTTTCAGATCTGTGAAGACAGAGGTGGGGGTCTGTGACAAAGGTATATGTCAATTGGCCATAAAAATAGTAACATGCATTTGAAGAAAATAAATCCTAAAGTAGAACATGACCTTAACGCAAGGGTAAAGCGCTGGCATTCCTTTTAGAATCTCCCGGGAACTCTCAGGGAATCTAAGCTTTTTGACATCTCTGGCATTGAATACTCTTTCTTCGCACAACTGTCAGCCGTGTAAGGAAGAGCAATTTAAATGAAAGACTGTTTCTGGCAGTTCTCAGAAGGTCATCAGTAACTGAGGATGAGATATAGCTCAAAGATGGGTTATGCACTATTGACTAGAAACATCAGCTATTTCTATTTCTTCAGGTATTAAATTATAAATCTTCTTTTTTTTTTTTTTTTAGAATCAGGGCTGAACTGTATTTTCTGGAATATATTTCTGAAATTTGTACATTTCTGAATAGTGTTCTGTGAAAACCTTGCTAAACTAATTCAGAAAAATTTTCAGTCTTCTTATGAAGTATTTAAACTCAGGTTCTTGACATTTAGTGTTTTATATTATTTAAAAAACTTTGCCAACTGACGTTAAGTAAGTAAATCACACTGACAGGCAATAAAGAATGGAGCCCTCTTTGTAGCCATTGTAGAGTCTATATGTAATGATAATTAGCTCATAGTAACTGTCTCATATAGTTTCTTTCATTGGCTTAAGATTTTCAAGTAAAACAATACTAAGTAACTCTGAATTTTAAATTTGTTCTAAGAATATACATTTAATTTCTCTGTGTCTTTTTCTTATGGTCAGAATTTGTCAGAGTAGAAACATGGGTCTTCTAACCAGATCTGTCCCAATTATGCCCCAATTAATTGATTATCTGTTTAGACTTAGTGGGACAAGCGCAGGTGACCAGGAGTTAGCAATAACGGCCTATCTTCTGGTACTTCAATGTTTAGACAGCTGAGCCGAACCAGAACACATGACACACAAGACAGAATTGGTATGCAATCACACAGGGTTTATTTACCTATTCCTAGTGGGTCCTAAGCTCCAGCAAAGGCCACCCTGTGATGCACACTGAAGGACAGACGACGAAAACAGAGACAGGCAGGCGGCCGCAGTTGGTTCAGGCTCACACAGCAGAGCAATCAGGGGCTTGTCTCTCAGAGCAATGTGGAGTCCTCCTCTTATCGGGCAGGAGACTTCAATGAAGGCCTTTTCCAAGTTATATAGACCCGTGGTAAGCAGCCTGTGTCTTTATCAGTGTGGGCCAGACAGTGTGCCTTATGCTGGGAGCAGGGTGTTTACACTTTAAGGGCTCAGAGCTTTTACATCAAGATAGTGGGGTGTTTATTAATTTTGGAAGTTATAGAGTATTGGGGGTTTCTATACAGCAAACATTTCACACAATAATTATTTCATACATTAGAGGGGTACTTTATTATAACAAGATCCTTCCAGTAAGTGCTGTTAGGAATAGCAGCTGGACTCCTTATTCCCCACCCGCACCTGTTGTAATGGAGTCCTGGCTACCCTCTGACTGACCAGTAAATCACGGGTTATGGGTTTGTCTAGGAGCAATACAGAGTGTAGGCATCATGGCTGTACCTTGCTTGCGTCATGGGCAGCTTTACCTACTAGGTCTGCCCTACAGTTATGCTAGCTTAGCTACAGTTAAACTTGGGCTCAAAACTACATAAGGTGAACAAAGTCATTCCTAAATTTAGAGCACTTTCAAAGGTCTTAAAGGACTCCAAGAAACTGGGATAAAGATTAGAATTGATGCCCTCTTTTAAAGGGACAAGTAGCTTTTTCTTCTCTCATTTGACTACCAAATCCATATTGTATCTAAAACCATTTGTGCATCAGAATTAACTATTGGAGCCTAGCTGGTGTGGCTCAGTGGTTGAGTGTTGACCTATGAACCAGGAGGTCACGTTTCAATTCCTAGTCAGGGCACGTGCCTGGGTTGCAGGTTCGATCCCCAGTGCAGGGCGTGCAGGAGGCAGCCAATCGATGATTCTCTCTCACCGTTGATGTTTCTCTCTCTCTCTCCCCCTCTTCTTTCCTCCCTGAAATCAATAAAAGCATATTTTTTTAAAGAATTAACTATTGGAGTAACACAAATTTAATTGCTTAGATAGTATTGGTGAGAGCATATATTGGCATACCCTTTTAGAATCTTGACCATGTTTATCAAACACTTTTCATAAGTGTTTACTCTTTGGCCCAGCAATTCCATTTCTATAAATTTAGACTAATAAAATTATTGTATGTATAATGATGGTGATGATCAAAAATAAATCGGAAATAACTCAAATATCAAACAGATGGCTGAACAAATTACAATAAATTTTGCAATGAAATTCAGGGTGGCACTTAATGTATGTAATGCAGAGATTCATTAGCATAGGGAAATGTTCACATGTATCGATGAGTCAAAACATACATGTCTTATTTCATTTTGGGAAAAGAAAAAGTGTATGTGTCCTGTTATTTGTAGAAAGGATAACTCATTCCACAATTAACTATATTTAGGATACTGTGCTTATGGGAGTCATTAGTTATCTGAAGTATCCCAAAGGAGGGCTATTAGGATGTTGAAGCCTGGAAATAAGCTCTGAGAAACTTAATAGACACATGAGAATATGTTTTTATCTATTTAGAGAGCTATCAAGTAAGTCAGGAAGCAGATATATTTTTTATTTCTCTAAAAAATAAACTATAAGATGTGTAAGAGCTGCACAAGTTTAGATTTGGGCTCTACATGAGATAAAAAGCTCAATTAATAATCCCAACCATGGTTAGACTTCAGAAGTGATGACCTTCCTCTCAGAAATAATCAAAGGCTATGTGATCATCCTTAGAAATTCATTAGTGAGGTTGATCATTGACTAGAAGTTCATTATGTTCTAAAGTATTTTCCTAATTCAGAGTTCTCTAATATTGCATATTAATTACCTCATTTGTCCTACAGCATCATTTTAAAACAGGAATGGTGCAGATAGGAATTCTGTGATGGTGTTACCAGGAAAACCCCAGGTGGGCTTGGGCTGCCTTCGCAATGTCCAATAATGGAGGGAGGGTTAACTCATATAAAGTATTTATTGAGAGGGCCAACCAACCAAGAAGACAGGGAGCTTACAAGCATCCAAAACCTGTCTTACAGCAAGGTGCAGGGGAAAAGATTATATAGGGAAAATGGACTGGGGTGAGGTTGGGAACAGAATGCAATTACATTCAGTCCTGGGGGCTAGCAGAATTCAACTCTTATTCTTGGTTGTCAGGCACTGAGATGATGTCTTGGCTCCTGTGGGGTTGGCCTGACCATGCTTAACAGTTCTGCTTGCTTGATGGGTACAGTGTACATTTTCCAGAAATAAATCACCTCCTCAATCACTTTGCTCATGATTAAAGGGAGTATGCAAGTGCACCAGCCTCAGAAATGAAACTTAGAAAAGAGAAAAACTTAACCCTCTGTTCCCATATACGAAACTTAACCCTCTAATCTATAGTATATGTATTTCAGAATTTCAAAATAATATGACAATCTTTCAGATTAATTCAGGTGCTTTATCTATCAGATTATAAGTCCCCCCCACCCCCCATCATTGGGAGCATCTAATCAACAGAAAATAAGAATCTAACCTATGCTTTTTTTTTTTTTAAATCCTCACATGAGGACATTGTAATTGATTTTTAGAGAGTGAGGGGGAGGGAGAGAGCAACAGATGTGAGAGAGAAACATCAATCAGCTGCCTCCCACACTTGCCGGGACTGGGGATTTAATCAGCAACCTAGATATGTGCCCTGACAAGGAATTGAACTTTGACCTTTTGGTGTACAGACGATGCTCCTGCCTACTGAGCCACACAGGCCAGGGCTAACCTGTTCATTCTATCAGTACTACCAAAAAAAGAATTTAAGACATAATGACTCATTATATTGTTGGAAGAGCCAAAATTAGAGTCCTACTCTGCATTTTCTATTAAAGAGAAAAGTAGAAAAATCTGTGCTTCAAAGAACAGTCTAGAGTTGTTATTATTGTTAAAATAGAGTAATAAAAAATGACACTTAACTAGAACAGACCCTACTGTATCTCCATTTCCTCTAGTAAAGATTGTTGCGGAATTCTGAGTAAAAGCTGTATAGTAATGAACTTTGCATGGAATCTTATTGTTTTAATCAGTTCTTACATAGGTTACGATCATTTTGGGATCACTGCATAGAAGTAGATATGTTGTTAACACAGGGAGGGAAAATCTTCACTGTTCTCTCTGTAAGTAGCCTGGGATTCAACAGGATTCCTTTCTCAGTACCTTTCTATGGAAATAGGTTATTAGTGTAAACACAAGACACCGGAAAGCTCTCCAGAACAGCTGGATTTCAGAATTATTCTGAAATATTCCTGACCAAGATGGGATTTCAGAATCATCCTAAAGAGGAGACTGGGAAGTTCAAGAGAATGCCTAACGGGATATTCCTGTACAGCATATTTCACTTAAAGCCAGCTGATTTTTTGCTTGCTTATCTTAAATACTTTGACATGATCAGCAGATGAAGACTGAACAGGCTGAGAGAACTACATTGGAAAAAGGACGTTCCCTGATGGCTGGGTAAAACCTAAATAAGAAGGTGCAAGCTGCTGCCTTGACTTGCCTTATCAGTGACCAGTGCATAGGGGCTCAGCCTCTAGAATGTCAGCACATACACTTTACTAAACACTGAGTAGCTCCACATAAAGCAGATACTCTGTTTGAACGTAGTTAAACCAGGATAAAAAGATAAAGAAACCTAAAGCAGTACAGGGTGTGCTTTTTTTGGTAAACTGAATTGTATATAATTGTTAAGAGGATATATGAACTATGATTTGCTAGAGTAATTCATTCAGTCATTTAAATGATACGGGCACATGCCTTTACAGAACTAATAGGACAATTATGATAAAACTAAAATTTTAAGTACTCTGTGTAACCTCTGTAATCAGTGGAGATAGAAATGAAAATGCTGCTTTAATTCATAGGTAGCAACATACTGACTGGCTCTTGCCAAATTTTCCCCATTTCTATTCATTTGGACCGTATTCTTTCCAACGTTGTGATGCCACTGCCTCTGTCACTCCTTCCTTTCTGTTTTCTTTCAACTGCATTCTACCCTTTCTTTATCCTCCTCAACCTTCAGTCCTCCTTGGGCAACTCCACTTCAGGCTCCTTGCAGTTCACCACACTTATGCTAATGACTCTCAGCTTTAATCCCTCTCTTCTAACTACCTCCTGAACATGTTCATCTGAATATGCTATTGACCCCTTGAATTCAGCAGATCTGATCTGAACTCATTTTATTTCTCAAAACTTTTACATCTCTTGTATCTCTTGGTTAATGATGTGCAAGCTACCCAGTAGCCTAAGCCAGTCATGCCCTCATCCTTTTTCACTCTCAACTCATCATAACTGATTATAATCAAGTTGTATAATTTCTGCCTTGCTATTTCAAATTTGTTTTCTCCTCTCTACTACCATTGCCATCAGGACTATTTTTAACACTTATAAGACCTTCAGTGGTCTTCTCTGCAGATGGCTCTTGTTTTCCAACTCATCCTTCACTGTAGCCAGAGAAGTCCTTCATAAATGCCTGCTTGATTGTGCATGCCTCTGCTTAAAACTTTCAGTGGCTTCATATTGTTTGCAGTTGTTATAGTCTCAGGTATCTGCAAGGATTAAGCAGATAATGTGTGTGAGTGAAGTGGGCCAAATGTGAGACAGTGGGGGAGAATAAGAGAGTGTATTCCTTGCTAAAAAATTCATATTCAGAATTTTTTAAAATCCTGAGAATCTAATGTTGCCTATAGGTCTCCAGTTAGTGCAGCCAAGTCTAAACTGCTGACCATAGCATATGCAGTGTTTCTTTGTTATCAGGTATGTCTTTGAGATGAACAACTTAGAACTCTCAGCTGTTGCAGAGACTGATGTAACCAGTGAGTCACGTTTGTTGTTTTTTTCTAAGTCAGAACATATCAGAATAAAGAGTGTGTTTGTTATTATAAGTACCACTGTCTTCCTTCATATTGGAAGCCAGGGAGCATAATGAAAAGTCTATGGATTTTGGAGTCAGCCTTGACCTAGGTTCACTTGCCAATTCCATCACATATTTGCTGTTGTATGACTTTGAGCTAGTCACTTAATGGCTTGGAGCACCAATTTCCTCCTCTAGTTAAAATATAAAGCCTTGCAGGATTGAGAGTGCAATATCAGATTCTCAACCACTTTAAATCTTCCAGCTCAGTGTTTGGCACATAGTAACTCTTCAGTAGAGGATAGCATCTAGACAGGTAGAGAAAATTTAAGAGGCAGCAGTAAATAATATAAAAACCTAATTCCCCTGGCTGGGTCCTTCTTAGTAATTGTACATGTGGCCTAAAGAAGAGCAAACCAGTTGCAGGCCATTATCAGGTAAGGCAGGCAATTGGAAGCAGACAGACACATCATTTACCCATGGAACTAAAAACCACGAGCTTGCCAGCTTCGCTGGCTATCGAGCTGAAACTGGAATTTAAGACTAGAAGTTCAATTTTCTGTTGACAAATTCCTAACCAAGATGGGAATGCGGACTTTCTACAACTATGCATAATATCCTAAGTTCTTTTTAACTTTTTTTGTCTATATATAATCTTTAAATTTTTTTTAGTGAAAGTTTTATTAGCTAAAAATTTACTTCAATAGCCTGAGGATATTTTATTTTGGTTTGTTCTCTACAGCTGTATAAATTTGAAGCACCAAAGGAAGTTTTCTTTATCAGAACCTTTTTTGTTGTTAATCTTCACCAAAGGATATTCTTTCCATTGATTTTTTTTTTTTTTTTAGAGTGAATGGAAGGCAGGGGGAGAGACAGAGAGAGGGAAACATCCATATATGAGAGATACATGGTTTGGTTGCCTCCTTAAGTGGTTGGGTATTAAGCCAGCAAACCAAGTTACGTACCCTTGACCAGAATCAAACTCTTGACTCTTCAGTCAGCAGGCCAACGCTCTAACCATTGAGCACCCGGCTAGGGCTATCAGAACGTTTTAGCATGGTGAGGAAAGAGGGCTGTTGTGTTTACATATTATTCTAATGCTTAAGTACATTATGTTTTCATTGATCTAGGGACAATAAGAAAGTCTTCAAGAGCTTTCATCATTCATTTAAGGGAAAGAAAATACACCATCTTTTCAGGCTCTAAAGTTTAGCATAAACTTAACATTTAAGTATATTTTACTCAGTAATTTGTATACCCAGCTTACATGGTTGAAATAGGGGGCTGAACAGCTAACAGTAAACTTTTCTGCCTTTCCACAGAGTTATCATGATAATGAGTGAAGTAGTACAGATAATAACCTGTTGGCAGAATGACATCCACTTTTAAAATGGAGAGGCTAGAAAGCAAGACAAAGAGCATTTCAACTTCTTTGCAACAGTATGTCTTACCCCAGACAGACTTTCATGCCCAGGCAAATGATACTATATTTAAGTAACAGAGCAACAACATTAGTATTACACAGCTAAGAGGACTGTGTCTAAGGAAGCAAAGCAGAAGTATTTAAGAGAATATTGAAACACAAAGATAGACAAGTGCTATCTTTACTGGCTATGCTAAAATTCTCTTTTGGTTTTAAGGAGTATCACAAAAAGGTTGATCTAGATAAATATGTTGGTATTCTATGACTTGATTTTTTTAGTGTTCATCTGTGTTTTTTTAAATGACTGATTTTTTTTTTTTTGTCAATGCCATCTACATATTGTTCTTTTTCCTCCCTCTCTCTTCTTCCTTCCTTTCTTCCTTTCTACTTGCAGCTCCTCAGAGAAATTTTGAAATTGCTTTCAAGATGTTTGATTTGAATGGAGATGGAGAAGTAGACATGGAGGAGTTTGAACAGGCAAGTTGTCTTGGAAAGTTCCTTTAAATACATTCATATTTAACCCAGTTTCATGTGCTTTGGAGTTATTTTTGGCCTTGGTCAGTAGACTCAGATGCTACCCAATTTTTGAAGTACCTAATGTATCGTTTTTCAAAATTACTAACTTTTAACATGTGGGTTTTCTTGTTTTAACTCTAAACATAAGGAATTATTTGAATATATGATTATGGTCAAGATTGCTCTGATTTCTCAATATGAATTCAACTATAATGCTTAGAGGCTAAGTTATGGATATTCAATCATATATTCAGGCCACATTTATCAACAGCTACTCTTTGCTGGGCAGTTTCAGAATACAAGGATGCACAGAGACAAATATTTTAAAATACCTAGAGACATTTATTCAAATTTGCACCCTATGTCCATCATACATTGTTCAAAATATGTTTTTATTGATTTTTTAGAGAGTGAGGAAGGGAAAGGGATAGAGAGATAGAAACATCAATGAGAGAGAAACATAGATTGGCTGCCTCCTGCACACCCCCTTTGGATAGAGCCCCCAGTCCAGGCATATGCTCTGACTAGGAATCGAACCTGTGACCTTGATTCCTGGGTCAGTGCTCAACCACTGAGCACACCAGCAGGGCAGTCCTACACTCTTAAACATACACAGTCTACTTAGAATTTGTATTTTACTGTGGCACATAAGATGTAGAAACTTTGCAACCATGTACCATTCACCCCTTCTCCATTCTTTCTTCCATAGTTGTCCTATGTATTATATCTGCATAGAATAGTCCTCCCTTATCCGAGGGAGAAGTGTCCTAAGACCCCCAGTGGGTGCCTGCTACTTTGGATAGTATCAAACTCTATACATATTGTGATTTTTCCTACACATATATGCACTATGTGGCTTCTCTTTGGCATATCCAAATTGTCACACCATACTCTTGTGCTTTGGGGCTATTATTAAGTAAAATAAAGACTACTTGAGCACAGGCATTGTGATACCGTGACAATAGATCTGATAACTGAGAAAGCTACTAAGTGACTAATGGGTGGGTATCAGATATAGCATAGATATGCTGGACAAAGGGATGGTTCACATCCCAAGTGGGATGGAGCAGGATGGGCGAGAGATTTCATCACACTGCCCAGAAGGCATGCAATTTAAAATTTAAGAATTGCTTATTTCTGGATATTTTTCACTTAATATCTCTTTCTCTCTTCCCTCTCTCTCTCTCTCTCTCTCTCTCTCTCTCTCTCTCTCACGAAATCTAGTGATATGTACTTTTCAATAAAGTTTTTAATGAAAGAATACTTATAGTTATTAATAGTTTACACATAAGTGTGACAGTATTTGGACTGTGTTATTGTTAATCATTAATAAAGATGCTATAAAAAATAAAATAAAGATGCTATAGCATTAGTTAATTTTCCCTAAACACACTTTTTCCCCCAGGCACTTATACAAATACTCTGAGCACCACACTTTTGAAGCTAACATACAGTTTCCACAATAGCAGAGCTATAAGCTATAATATTTATAGCCACAAACAAAATTTAAATCATGGTAGGTCCTAACACTGATTCAATACTGGTTCACTGCTATTGGAAAATTATTCAGTTCTCACTTAGATAAAATGAATTATATATTGCCTTCAAATAGAAGAAGCACTTTTCTGATTATCCTGTATTTCAATTTAAAGTCTAAAAAACTATGCCCAGCCAGTTGCTCAGTGGTTGAGCATCAACCCATTCACCGAGGTCACTGGTTCAATTCCTGGTCAGGGCACATGTCCCAGTTGTGGGCTCGATCCCCAGTCGGGGATGTGCAGGAGGCAGCAAGTCGGTGTCTCACTCTCAACATTGATGTTTCTCTTTCCCTTCCTCTCTCTCTGTAAAGTCAATAAAAAACATTTTAAAAAAATAAGAAAGTCTAAAAAACTCCAATTTAAATAATTTTAAAATCTATTACATACCTGTCTTTTAAGTCTCCATGTGCCTGAGAAACAAATGTCAACCAATCTGGGCCCTGGCCAGGTAGCTCAGTTGGTTAGAGCGTCATTCCAATACAACAAGGTTGTGGGTTTAATGCCCCATTGAGGGCACATACAAGAACCAGCCGATGAATGCATAAATAAGTGGGACAATAAATTGATGTTTATCTATCTCTCCCTTCTTCTCTATCTAAAATCAGTGAATGAATAAAAATGCCAGCCAATCTTATTTACATAAATAAAATATGAACCCAGAAAAAATCATAATCAAGACCATTTATGATATTAACCTAGAGTTAGAAGAAAACAGCGATAATGTGCTCTGCAAACAATGAGAAAAATAAGGCTTAAAGAGGTTAAATGATTTGCACAAATTCTACTCTCACTACAGAGTAACAGAACCAGACCCCATGTCTCCTGACTAGTCTTTCTATTATACTCTTCCACCCTTTATAGAGCCTGATACTTTTAAGTTGTCTTAAATAAATATTTTAATGGTCATAGATAACAAGTAAAATAAAAAACATTTAACTAAGGTAAATTTGTTGTTACAAATCTTAAGTTTAAGTATTATGCTTTTCTAATTTGTCTATTTAAACGTCAAGGCTACATATATTGTTTATTTCTGCAACATACTTTATTATTTACCCTTATGTATCCAATTTTAGTTATTATGAATAGCTGTGTTTTTTAGCTTGTAAAGAGGTAGAAAAAATGGCAGGAATAGTGGGGGCAAAAAAGCTATAGCAGTTACCAACTTGCCTCAAAAAACTCTTTATATGTATCATTAGGCCATAGTTGTAATCCCAAAAGTTAACCTTTCTCAAAAAGCGCTTTTAAAACCTCTCGGAGATTGAACTAATCCCCCATGTTTTCTTGGAGAGTTATTTCATACCAATTTTGCATTTTCATATGTCATTCTAATAAATGTTATCTCTCTTAGATGTTAAGTATTTATTTGCTTATAACTGTGCTGTCACTCTTCACAACTAGAGAATCAGTAGTGAAAATTGTGGAATTTTTTAAAATTATCCCAAGAAAAGGAAGGTATTACTGTGAGGTTGATGATTATTTATTGTGAGAGAGGTTCTGAGCCTCAAAACAAATATATACTCTTTCCTGAAGAGAGATTTTTTAGGAGGGTCCCAATTGTAAAAGTATCAGGCATCTGTGTTAGAATCCTGGTGCTGCTACTTGACTTTGAGCAAATTGTTTAACTCTATGTGCCCCAAATTTCTCATCTGTGAAATAAGGATACTCATAGGGCAGTGGTCGGCAAGCTCATTAGTCAACTGAGCCAAATATCAACAGTACAACGATTGAAATTTCTTTTGAGAGCCAAATTTTTTAAACTTAAACTTCTTCTAACGCCACTTCTTCAAAATACACTTGCCCAGGCCGTGGTATTTTGTGGAAGATCCACACTCAAGGGGCCAAAGAGCCGCATGTGGCTCGTGAGCCACAGTTTGCCGACCACTGTCATAGGGCTTCTCTCCTAGGATTGTTGTGAGCATGGGGTGGAGAGCTGGTGTGGGCTAGAAGGGATTAATGGCGGGGGGGGGGGGGGGGAAGACATCTATAATACTTTCAGCAATAAAGACTTTTTTAAGTAAAGTAAAATAAAGAATTGTAGCACAGTGAAGGCAAAGAATAAACAATCAATAGGCAGTTATTTTCCTTACTTTTCTCTAATTTTTCACTTTGTAATGTTTTTCTGGATGGGGGTTTGCTTCTCTTTAGGTTCAGAGCATCATTCGCTCCCAAACCAGTATGGGTATGCGTCACAGAGATCGTCCTACTACTGGTAACACCCTCAAGTCTGGCTTGTGTTCAGCTCTCACAACCTACTTTTTTGGAGCTGATCTCAAAGGGAAGCTAACCATCAAAAACTTCCTCGAATTTCAGCGTAAACTTCAGCATGATGTTCTGAAGCTAGAGGTAGGTATTTCCTGGACTTCAGAGGATCGGGCACTGTCCATCCCATGTACACAGAGAGCCGCTGAGGTGGGAGGGCCTGCATTATTGGCATTCTTTCCGTCTATCTCCAGCTGTGAGAACTGATTGCTTTGAACCATATCAGTGATTTACTGTCTGACAGCAGGTTGGAAATCATGTGTTCTGTGAAATGTCTTGGAGTCAGGTGGTTCTGGGCCTGAAAGCAAAAGTGTCTAAATTGAACATCTCAGTTGTCTTTGGATACTCAGCTTGAGGAAAAAGAAATGCAGGGGTCAGAGGTGCTCTCAACCTCAGCATGTGTCCCCACTTTTATATTATTGTGTAGAAGGCAACAGGTAGAGGAGACGAGGGGGCATCCCACTTAACTCAGTTGAGACAGTTTGAAAAATCACAACTGAATTCCCATTATTAATACATTTTAGTTTATTATTTTGTTGTTATTAATACTTAACTGAGGGTATTTTTTCTATTCATTTGTAGAGAGAATAGAAGGGAAGAGCAGAAGGGGAGAGAGAAACATCAATGTGAGAGAGACACATAATGAGAGAGACACATCGATTGGTTGCCTCCCCACACTCTAAGCCATGCCAACCAGGGCATTAATAATACATACTTTAAAAATACATTTTTTAAAAAAGAACACTCTTAAATATTCATACTGTAGAAGAGAAGCAGAAGTAGAATAATACTTCTAAAAATCAGATCAAATTTTGAAATGTGTCTGTGTTACATGTTTTCTGAAAATGGTATAATTGATAGTCAAAGAATTTACCTAAAAAAAAAAAAGTACCCTTTGCACATTCACCTTGCCTGTGCCACTGGGGAGCCAAATGATTGGGGGTTGCTACCGCAAAAGCCCACAGAGGCATCCGTTTCATACTGGAAGAGAAAACTGCCCACAGCAGCATTGCACGCTTCAAAGATGACACAGGTGTCAAATATGACATGATGGGATTGGAGCCCACCCAATTGGCCCTGAATGTGGAGTGTTTCTGGGAGTGGGCAGTGTTGTTGGCAGACACAGTGCTCACCAGTGGCAGGCACTATTGGGAGGTAACAGTGAAGCGCTCCCAGCAATTCTGGGTAGGAGTAGCAGACGTGGATATTGCTCGGGATAGCTGCATTGGTGCTGATGACCGTTCTTGGATGTTAACCTATGCCCAGCCCAAGTGGCAAACCATGTTGGCCAACGAGAAAGCCCCTATTGAGGGCATCAGGCATCCAGAGAAGGTGGGGCTGCTGTTGGAGTATGAGGCCCAGAAGCTGAGCTTGGTGGATGTGAGCTGGGTTGCTGTGGTCCACATGCTACAGACAGATTTCCAGGGTCCAGCGGTACCTGCCTTTGCCCTTTGGGATGGAGAATTGCTGACCCATTCAAGGCTTGAGGTGCCTAAGGGCCTCTAGTGTTCCATCACTGGAGTTCCCAATAACACTCTTGGCCAGCCTCCTTCTGAAAGTTCCTGGAACCTTTTAACTTTGCCTTCAAGCAACCTCTAGCTCCCACAATTCAGGTCCTCTGTGCAATATCTTAGTCATTTTCTCTCCCCTACCTGTGAAAGCTAGGCTACTGCCAATTTTCCTAGGCTACCATAAATGTATTTTCCTTGACTTGCTTCCTTGGGTCCTTCTGTCTTCCTGTGCCCAGGCCTTTCTCAGACTGTATTCAGTCCTGGGGTCTTTCCTTTCAGCTTTGTTTGGATTTATCATCACTATGATACCTTTCCCTTTACCCATGTGTAACTTCTGTTTATTCTTGGTGTTCTAGTGAGTCTCTCCACAGTAAATCTTTTCTACCTCTGGCTGGAGGAGTGGTTCAGTGACTTGGCCCTTTCTCTAAAACTCATACAAAGCCTGGGCTCTGGCTCCCTCAGGAAATGCTTTACTGACTGTCAGAGTGAGAACAGAGCCCTCCTTCCTCAGTACCTCAAAGCTGGACTCTCAGCCCCACGCAACTGCAACTATCCTCACCTGCCTTAATCTACATACCTCTGACACCTGGTCAATCCCTAGTAATCATCGGGCCAGTTACAACCACTACCAAAGGGAAAGAGACACTTGAGGGATATCAAGGGCATTCGTGCTGTAAACTTTATTCTTAAGAAGTTCTAGCTTCATTTCTGCTGCAGTTGGAACGTCCGGAGGGAGGAGAGAGACCTGAGGTCTTACACAATACATTTTTGGGCCTGCTTAGATCCAAACCCTCACTCTCCGACTCCAACCTTGACACAGAATACATTGAACCTAAAGCAGTATTAGGGGTTGAGGAAAACCTGGTGGGATGAGCATGTATGTGAAATATGTATTTCTCTGTTTGACCCTGTGGCTCCATCTTATTCTATCTTTATGATGGTGATGCAACTGAATGCCTCTAAGGAAGAAAGAAGACTGGGTTTAGCAAAAATAATTATTTGTATAATTAAAGTTTATTTGAGCACACACACACACACACACACACAAAGTAATGGATTTCTACAATTCAACCTCTTTGAGCACCTATAATGAGTGATATACATATATACAAAAGTCAGATTTTAGATGTGCATGAGAACCCCCACAGGATAATGAAAGACCCAGAGAAGTAACTAGGCCTAAGTGTTTATATGCTGGGTTAAACAAAGAAGGGCGACCTGCCTTTATGAAGTTTGCATTCTTATCACCAGAGAAGGTGAGTCTAAGTTGAGAGAAATCTGTAAAACGGACCTTGTTAAAATAATTCTTATCATCCTTTAGTTTCCCCATATATATTAGCTATTTTTCTACAGTTGCCATTTTTTGTTTCTTTCCTGTGGTAGAAGGAGGACATCTTTCACACAGGAATTTTACTTCTGCTTTCAATTTTTAGTTGTTATGAGGCTCAAAACTTCTCTCACAATGAATAATCATCAACCTCACAGTAATACCTTTAATATCTCAGGATAATTTTTTAAATTTCACAATTTTCACTTCTGATTCTCTAGTTGTGATAAGAGATAGCACAGTTATAGGCAGAGTTAGTATGTATTAGAATTCTAGACATATGCCTTGGCCCCTGGTGTGCATACCTACAGTGGTCTTCTGTGGAAATGTTATAATACAATCTGAGAATGTAAATTATTTAACTTACTGATTATGTAATTACAATTTAACACAGAGTATAGATCCATAAAATGTAGTTAGAGAATAAAGCACAAACTAGATAGCACTTTAAACAACAATACAGGGTCATTCAGAGCATGGAGCAGGTGCCGCAATCTAGCCTAACATTCATTCCTAGATATACAAGTGGGAGGGCGTCTCAAGAGACAGAGCATGAGGCTTTTGTCTTTCACCCTGCGATGCTATCCAGCTGAAAGCCTACTATAGATTGTATAGATTGCCAATTAGGTAGAATATTATAAAGCAGATCTGGGATTTCACACATATGTACTGATACATAGCCTGCACCCAAATGCAGAAGAAAAGAGATCTACTAGACAGCCTTATTTAAATACTTATTCTAGAAAGCTATTGGCTTAGCTGTAGGCTTTGGGCCAAGATGTACCGAGACTGTTATTGTTTGCCAGTCAGCAATTCCCCATGTAAGGGAGTCAATTGACTCTTTTGTGAAAGAACGCAGCCTAACCTGTAATAAATATTCTATAAATGTTTATTAATCCTGAATTCATTCTATAATAGCACAAGTCCAGTGAATACATGGCTCCTTATCAATAAAACCCATTATGTCTTCCCAACTAGATTTGTAATTTTTTGAGAAACTGTGAATAGCAGAAAGAGCTTAGATTTTTATGTTCTCATAATGAGATCTTGATTAAAATTTTATTTCCACCACTTACTGCCTATGTGACATTTGATGAGTTATTTATTCTCTTAGAGCCTAGCTCCTCAGGACAATGTTTAAGTGAGATGATGTTTCTTACTGGCTGGATTATGTTCCCCCAGAATTCCTATGTTGAAGCCCTTAACCCCAGTACCTCAGAATGTGATTATACTTGGAGACAGGCCTTTAAAGAAGTGGTTAAGTTAAAATAAGGCCTTTAGGCTAGGCCCTAATCCAATCCTACTGGAAGAGAAAATTTAGACTCACACAGGGAGACACTGGGGTGAGCATGTACAGAGGGAGAACCATGTGAGAAGACAGCAAGAGTGCAGCCAACTGCAAGCCAAGAAGAGAGGCCTCAGAGAAAACCAACCCTGCTGCCACCTTACACTTCTAGCCGCCAGAACTGTGAAAAAAACAAACAAAAGAAAACACAAATTGCTGTGAAGTCACCCATTTGGTGGTAGGCAGCCCTAGCAAACTAATATATCACCGGGCATATACTATGCCTTTAATAAGTATTCATTCACCTTTTTGTATACCCTCTGCCATTTAGTGTGGTAGTTGGCATATAGTGGGCACTTAAACAGGTCTTTTCAGATAAATGACCAAAAGGCCTTACTTTCATTTTGAAAATAGTTTTCTCATAAGACATCTGGAAGATGGAGCAATTTTTGTTTTTATGAAACACTTTTAATTTTACTTTTCAAAGTTTAGGTAATTTTTCTCCTCATTAAGTATGAAGTATGTCATCATCACAGCCAAAAGGAAATTATAAATGATTACTATTAGCTTTCATATAGTTTTGTCATTTCCTCATTCTTTCTATTTCTTATTGGTTTTATTTCTTTACTTGCCTACTTTAAAAATTTAGATCAAGGAGATTTATAGTTTCATTTAGTTATTTATTTTCTTTTCTCACCACAGTAGCTTTGAGAGTGAAAAAAATACCATTTATCTGTCAATTTAATTTCCAGAGGAGTGAGGAAAGAGGGAAATGTCCATGAACAGTTATTGAATGCCTACTAGGAGCCAGGCAATTTACATATATTATATTCCTTCTTTGTTTTAATTCCAGCCAACCCTGTTGGTTTTACACCCATATCACAACTGTAGAAACTGAAACTCAGATAAAGTCACAGAGCTATTAAATGGTTGAGGCAGGATTCCAACTTAAATCTTTCAGAATGAATTATTTTCTATTCTTTATCTAATTATTAGTGACCCAGTGCATGGATTCATGCACATTGAAAGGAAATTAATTAGAAGGTAGCCGGCAAGGTGGGATTGGGCAAGACAGACCAGACACGCCCTGGAGCCAACCTCCTGCAGTCCCTTCCCGGCATCTGCGGAGTGAGCAGGGTCCCTCCAGCAGATGGGGTCCCTTGGCCTGGCCTGTGGGGATCGGGCTGAAATTGGCTCTCTGACATCCCCCGAGGGGTCCCAGAGTAGGAGAGGGCACTCTGCAAAGTTACTGTCGTACAGGATGTGGAACACAAATGCAAGTGTGCAGTAAACCAGATTCGGGACGACAATGCCCCAGCAGCAATATAGCTGATGGCTGAAGGTGGAATCGCACAGCTCTGTGAATCGGGCTCCCTCCTCACTGGTTTCGGGGTGTGTCACCTGAGAACCTCTGCTGCCAAGTCACTGCAGTTTGGCAGTTCCTGTATTGAGCATCAGCCCCCTGGTGGTCAGTGCATGTCATAGCAACCGGTTGGACAGTAGGAGGGACACTTAGTATATTAGCTTATCTACACTAATAAAAGAGAAAGATGCAAATTGACCGTACCTTCGTGATGCCCACCAACCAATCAGGAGTGGGTATGCAAATTAACCCAACAAATATGGTGAGTTAATTTGCATACACAGGCTCCCAGTGGCAGAGGGCAGAACGCTTGCATCGTTGCCATGGCGACACAGGCTTTTCGCACCTCCCCAGCTGCTCTGGGCCTCTGGGCAGTGTGGGAAGGGGAAAGGTGGCTCCAGGCCAGAGCAAAGGCTGTGCCGGCAGCCAGAGTAAGGAAGACCCATTCTACACGATTCTTCGTGCATCACGCGTCTAGTATATATATAGATTATTACTTTTAGTCTGAGATGAGATTTCTGTGTGTGACTTATTTGGAACTCTAAAGAAAAACAAAATGTTCTGAAATTTAGGAACAGGAAAAGACCAAATTTCTTGAATATCAATAGGCTTCTTCAGCATCATTGTTTCTACTTTGTTTGCTCTTCAACTTGAGTGTTATGACTAAGAAGAAATAAACTATTCTTTTGTGTTTAAAAGATACCTAAACCAGCCATTTCTTTTCATAAGAATCATCAGCTTGTTAGATTTTTTAAAATGTTTTAATGCTCTTAATTCTAGTCAGATTTGTTTTATTCTACCCTTAATTCTCTATTTGGGAACTCAGAAAACCTAAGCTTGAAGGAATGACTTAAGAATACACAGTTGTTTTTTAGAAAATATATTTTGAAGTTATTAAAAACTCCACCTAAGGCTACAAGAACTTGAGTTGAGTTCCTTGGAGACAGGTGCCGTGTCTAATTCTAGTTAATATATTCATTGGTTTCCTGAGGACTACCACAGTAAGATGTCAGTCAAAATTGAAAGGTAATTGAGAACTCTTTGAAAGATTATGATTAATTTTAATTTGGGGGGAAGGGAAATGACAAAAATGTCATTATGTCAAAGAAAAGCAAAAATAATTTATACAAGAATGAAGAAGCCAACTCTACAATACAAAACAAGGAAACTGAAATAGTATCATCTAACCGAATTCTAGTCTGCAGCATGATTTTTTTAATAAGTTTTGGGATTCATATGCTTATTGCATAACCAGATTATCACATTTTAAAAAGGTGTGACTATCAATTATCTGAAGGCAAATTAGATATAATTCAAAGAATAACAGTGATAGTCATCCAGTCTTCAAGAAAAAAATATTGAAGTTAAATAGATTTGTTCAGTCAGGAAGGAAGGTAAAAGGAAGACATAAAGAACTATGCGAGAGAAACCAAGATGGTGGCATAGGTGATCACCTATACTTGCTGCCTCTCACAACCACAACTAAATGGCAGAACAACTATGACCCAGAACCGCAGGAAAGCTGGCTGAGTGGAAATTCCACAACTAGAGAGGTGAAGAAAACTCATTGAAGCCGGTAAGAGATGCGGAGTCACGGGAAGTGTTGCACCTGGATGTGCTGCTTTTTAAACCGGGAGGGAGATACAAACTCCCACTTGCTCTGAACTCCAGTTCCAGGCAAGACTCTGGGGGACCCAGGCACATATGGGGAGAAACGGAATGTCTGGCATCAGGACAGGAATGCGAAGGCGGCTTACTCTTAGAGGTGCTCACAGCGATCATTGTTCCTGCACAGCGGGGGGTAGGAGAGGGCATGGGACTTGGAGAACCAGGGACTTCTCTGGTTCAGGACAGCCATTGCTGTTTGCTCTGCCCTGGTGATTCCCAGAGACCCCACCCCACCCAATTTACAACCACACCCAAGCTGAGAGCAGCGGCTTTTGCATATGAATGGCCTGTTCTTTTGCCTAAAACAAACTGCAGCTGGGTCAGAGAGCCCAGAGATTCCAAAAGAAGGCCCACTACCTGGCAGCAGCAACAGCAGCCTTGCTTCACAACTGGGCCTCCTCTGGGCACTTCCAAACCCCACACAAAGAGGAGGAATCTGCAGATGTCTGTAGCTCCTGCTGGGTGGCCCCAGACAGTGGCTGACCTTGCACCTCCTTGGAGATCCAAGAGCCAGTGTACCCAGTGGTCAGAGTGAGACCATATCGGATTACAACTCTTCACATCCATAAGAGACACACTCAAGGGGCAGACTCAGTGAGCACCAAAACCCTACTGAAGCAATTCCTGCCCCATAAGGGTGGCTCCTGTGCAACCGATCTTCCAATGTAGACACAGCTGGTCATCTCAGTCAATTGGCCTGGAGGTCATTTCCTCCCAGTGATACCAATAGCAATCAAGGATTAACTACAACAAGACTGTGCAAACAGCCCACAAAGGGGTGCACTAAGAGTGTCCACCTCAAGTGACTGGGGAGGCTGAGGCACTGGGCCCTATAGGACACCAACCGCACAAGGCCGCTCTATCAACTCAAGGAGACTTAGCAGCTACCCAATACATAGAAACAAACACAGGGAAGCAGCCAAAATGCGGAGACAAAGAAACAAGTCACAAATGAAAGAAATGGATGAAAGCAAAATACTGGATATAGAGTTCAAAACCACAGTTATGAGGTTACTCAAGAATCTTCTAGAAACCTCCAAGAAATTTAGTGAGACCCTCAAGGATATGAAAAAGGACCAATCAGAAATTAAGCATACACTGACTGAAATAAAGAATAGTATATAGAGATCCAAAAGCAGACTAGAGGATCCCAAGAATCAAGTCAAAGATTTGAAATACAAAGAAGCAAAAAACACCCAACCAGAAAAGAAAAAAGAATCCAAAAGTATGAAGATAGTGTAAGGAGCCTCTGGGACAACTTCAAGCATACCAACATCTGAATTATTGGGGTGCCAGAAGAAGAGAGAGAGCAAGATATTGAAAACCTATTTGAAGAAATAATAACAGAAAACTTCCCCCACCTGGTTAAAGAAATAGATTTACAAGTCCAGGAAGCGCAGAGAACCCCAAACAAGAGGAATCTAAAGAGGACCACACCAAGACACATCATAATTAAAATGCCAAGGACAAAAGACAAAGAGAGAATATTAAAAGCAGCTAGAGAAAAACAGTTACCTACAAGGGAGTACCCATACGACTGTCAGCTGATTTCTCAACAGAAACTATGCAGTCCAGACGGGAGTGGCAAGAAATATTCAAAGTAGATAAAAAATACTCTAGATGGCAGCATAGGTAAGCACCTAAACTGCTGCCTCGCACAACAATTTCAAAACTACAACTAAAAGACAAAACGGATATCATCCAGAACCATAGAAAAGCTGGCTGAGTGGAAATTCTACAACTAGAAGGAAAGAGAAAAGTTCACGGAGAATCAGAGGAGCGGCAAAGGGCTGAGGTGTGGAGACACACGTGCAGAGAGGAAGGGTGGCTGAGTGCCTGGCTGACTTTCTCTGGTGGGAGGGGAAAGGAAGCCCCCAGCTGCACTGAACCCCAGTTCTGTGCGAAACCCCATGGACCCAGGCTCATTCTGGGGGAATCTGGACTGTCAGGTAGAGAGAAAGGCACACAGAGACTCAGGGGAGCCGCGGCGGACAGGGGTCTGGAGGTGTGCGCACAAGAGTGAGTGCTCACAGAGAAGACTGAATGCGGAGGTTGCCGGAGGCTTTCCCTAGCGGAAGGGAGTCGGAAGCTCCTGACTGCACTGAACCCCAGTTCCAACTGCACTGAACCCCAGTTCTGGGCGAGCCCCTGGGGACCCACACTCTTACGGAGGAAATATGGACTGTCAGGCAGAAACTCAGGGGAGCCACGGAAGGCAGAGGTCTGGAGGCACGCACGCAGGGGCAGGGCTGACGGGAAGCCAAGACTGTCTTTTCCGCCCTGAGACTCCACCCCATCTAAGCTGAGCACAGAGGCTTTTGCAATTTTGCAAGTCCGATCCTATAAGGCTGTCTCCAGCACTGAACTTCTCCCAGCGTAGACACAGCTGATCCTCACAGCCAACTGGCCTGGAGGTCAATTCCTCCCAGTGATACCAACAACAATCAAGACTTAACTACAACAAAGCTTTACACAGTCTACAAAGGGGTGCACCAAGAGTGTCCACCGCAGATTAACTGGGGAGGCCGACTCACTGGGCCATATAGGAAACCTAGCACACAAAGCTACCCTACCAACTCAGGAAAGCAGCAAAAATGCAGAGACAAAGAAACAGATCACAAACGAAAGAAATGGAGGAAAACAAATGACTGGATATAGAATTCAAAACCATGGTGATAAGGCTTTTCAAGAATATCCTAGAAAAGGCCGATAAATTTAGCGAGACCCTCGAAGATATGAAAAAGGACCAACTAGAAATTAAACATACACTGATTGAAATAAAAAATATTATACAGAGACCCAACAGCAGACTAGAGGAACGCAAGAATCAAGTGAAAGATTTGAAATACAAAGAAGCAAAAAACACGCAACCAGAAAAGCAGAAAGAAAAAAGAATCCAAAAAGTTGAAGATAGTGTAAGGAGCCTCTGGGACAACTTCAAGCGTGCCAACATCCGAATTATGGGGGTGCCAGAAGAAGAGAGAGAGCAAGATACTGAAAACCTATTTGAAGAAATAATGACAGAAAATTTCCCCCACCTGGTGAAAGAAATAGACTTACAAGTCCAGGAAGCGCACAGAACCCCAAACAAAAGAAATCCAAAGAGGACCACACCAAGTCACATCATAATTAAAATGCCAAGAGCAAAAGATAAAGACAGAATATTAAAAGCAGCAACAGAAAAACAGTTGGTTACTGTGGAAGGGAGCTATGGGGGGGAAAGGAGCTATGGGGGGGAAAAAGAGAAACAATTGTAATAATCTGAACAATAAAGATTTATTAAATTTAAAAAAAAAGAAATATTCAAAATAATGAATAGCAAGAACCTACAACCAAGATTATTCTACCCAGCAAGGCTATCATTCAGAATTGAGGGTCAGATAAAGAGCTTCACAGACAAGAAAAAACTAAAGGAGTTCATTACCACCAAACCAATATTTTATGAAATGCTGAAAGGTATTCTCTAAGAAGAGGAAGAAAAAGGTAAAGATAAAAATTGTGACAACAAATACATATCAACAAGTTAATCTAAAAATCAAGTGAATAAAAAATCTGAAGAACAAAATAAACTGGTGAATATAATAGAATCTGAGGCATAGAAAGGGAGTGGACTGACAATTCTTGGGCGGAAAGGGGTGTGGGGAGTGCGGGAAGAGATTGGACAAAAATCTTACACCTATGGATGAGGACAATGGGTTGGGAGGGGGCGTAATGTCATGGAGGGGGTGGGATCTGTGTGGAGGGGAGCTATGGGAAGAACAACTGTAATAATCTGAACAGTAAAGATTTATTTTACAAAAGAACTATGCTAATTATTCTCATCTGTCAATAAGAGTAGAGAAAAAAATAAAAGGATTAATATAAGTTAAATATTAAGGAATTTAAAAAATATTATAACTGTACTAGAGACCCGTTGCATGAAGATTTGTGCAAGAATAGGCCTTCCTTCCCCTGGCTTCACTCCTGGCCACCCGGGAGCCTGCAAGTCTTCACTCCCTGCCAGAGCACCGCTCCTGTAGCTCCCTCTACGTGCCCGCCCCCCGCCCTCTCCGTCACAGCAGGCGCCCTGTCCTGCCCAGCTGTCCTGCGCCTGCATTTGCAAGTTAACTCGCCATCTTTGTTGTGTTAATTTTCATACTCACTCCTGATTGGCTGATGGGCGTCTCGGAGGTACAGTCATTTTGCATGTTTCTCTTTTATTAGTGTAGATGATTAAAGTGCCTATGGAGTCTGGGCCAGTGTGACACAGTGGTTGAGCTTCAACCTGTGAACCAGCAGGTCACAGTTTGATTCCTGATCAGGGCACATGCCCAGGTTACCACTCGTTCCCCAGGAGGGGGCAAGCAGGAGGCAGCCAATCGATGATTCTCTATCATCTCTGATGTTTCTCTCTCTCTCTCTTCCTCTCTGAAATCAACAAAAATATATATTCAAATGTGCCTATGGATATTCCAGAATCACCTACCCACATCATTAAGCTGACATCTTTGTGCTCAACTCTTTGAAGTCATTAAGATAGAATTAAATTTTGTCCTGATGCAAAGAACCATATTGAGAAACAACCTCAGCACTTTTTCTGGCTAAAAGATTGTGGGAAAGGAGGCCAGACAATAAAAAGACTTTCTATCACTTTCTGGAACTAGAATACTCTTGGCAAAACAGATTTCTTTTTATTTTAATAGACAATTTGATTTTTTTGAACTGAGAAACTGATTCATATGTAAACTCAAAGAAGAGAGTTGATTCTTGATTTATAATTAAATCTGCAAAGCAAAACTGAAAATGTTCAATGGGGTTTCCTTTTGTTTATTCTTCCAGTTTTGCCTCTACAAAGCAGAATATGTATAGTGATAAATCTATAGTGTTTTATTCCACCTTTAGATGTTTTCAGCTTGAATTTCCAAAAGTCATTAAAAAAAAAAAGGGTACCAAAGAATACTTGTCTCTTTTAATTATAACTTTAAGGAGCCAAGTATATATATTTAAAACCTTTTTAATCATTGATGTTTCTATCTCTCTCTCCCTCTCCCTTCTGCTCTGAAAGCAATAAAAAATATATTTTAAAAATAAATAGAAACATAAAAAAATAATAGAATAAAATTTTTCATTTCTTCAACAAGTCTTTATGTCAGTCACCAATGACTTGATGTCAGTATTTTTACAGCTAATTATATTTTCTCTCTGTACCACACATTGTGAGATAAGTCTAATATCTTGCCCTGAGGAGAACAAGTTAGCTCTCAAGATGAGTTAGTTTAACAAGGAGATATGTAAAATCCAAAGACAAACTCTGATTTAATTTCTTACAAATCCCTTTATGTCCTTTAGCTCAAGTTTGCTATTGTTTGTGGCATAGAGGGTCTCTGACTATAGAATGAGACTGAAAATACTGTGTATGGTAGAATTTACATGGTGATAGAAAGCTCTTTTGATGTTGTCAATGCAACCTTGGTAATGATTCTGTAAAAAATATACAAAACAGTGCTTTTTTGTTTCGGATCTTTTGAAGAATGAAGGAAAAAGTTTTGAGTGATACATTGTTACTCAAAATATTGATGTTGGCATGGTTTTTATTTTATTTTTTTAAAGAATAGTTTATTGTTTTTTAGAGAGAGAGGAAGGGAGAAGAGAGAAACATCAATGTGAGAGCACAACATCGATTGGCTGCTTCCTACAAGCCCCTGGCTGGGAATTGAACCAGCAACCTCGCAGTACACAGATGACACCCAGCCAACTGAGCCACACCGGCCAGCCTGGGCATAGTTTTTAAAAGGTGTCCATCAGCACTTCTGAATCTGACCTTCCAGATTGATAATAAAAGCACAGAAAACTGTTAGACATTGATATTTTTCTTTGATTTCCAGATGGCTTTGCAATTCCAAAATCAATATGTTAGTGATACCTTTGAAATATTTTGCCATCTCCAGGATTTTCCTATCATCAAATATCTTTAACTTTACATTCTAAGTTAAATTTAAATTGACCACAAGAAAAAGGAAATCATGAATAAGTCATGAAGATTTTATCTTTCTCCAGTGGAAATTTTTCTTCAATCTCTCATTCAGATAGTCTTATCAACTTATAAATGTGCTGTGTACCAGTGTATCAAAAGTTCATTTGGAATTCAGAATGCAGCAATAATTTTTTACTTGAACACACATCAGAATATTTAACATAGAATATAGTTTAATGCAATACAGTGAAGTGAAAAGTATTGTGGACGAAGATGATTGTGGATTTGTAGTTCAGTGTTTAATGTGTACTACTCTAATAGCTGCAGCAGTCTGTGAATGTAGACCTCTAGTAGCATCAAGTGTTTTAATGTTTGAGTACATAATACATAATAAAAAATATTAGTCACATTCTTGTGAGTTTACCATGAGCCAGACACTATTCTAAGTGCTTTATGTACATTATTTCACTTAATCTTCACAATGCTAGGTGTTGGTATTATAATTATCCACATTTAACAAATGGGAGAACTGAGGCACAGAGAGGTTAAGTAACTTGCCTGTGCTCTCACACATAGTAAAGGAGGAGCTGAGCTGTGATTCTAGGCAGGCTGCCTCTAGATTCTACTCTTAACTATTAACTTACACTAGCTTTCCAGGAGTTGTGCTAAATACTCAAGGTATAAATATGAACAAAACATTGTCCCTGCTTCCAAGAAGCTTATGAAAGTGAGCTGAACAAACCAGAAATTCTTGTACAGTGTTATAAGTACACTAGAGGCACAGTGCACAGATTCGTGCACCGATGGGGTCCCTTGGCCTGGCCTGCTCCCTTTCACAATCCGGGACCCTTCAGGGGAGGTCGGACTGCCGGTTTTGGCCCAATCCCCACAGGCCAGGCCGAGGGACCCTACCGGTGCACAAATCTGTGCATCAGGCCTCTAGTATGCATATAAGATCTTTGGTTAATCTCTTCCCACCCACCCCTCTCCCCCTTCCCTCTGAGATTCATCAGTCTGTTCCATGCTTGTGCATTGAGTGCCCCCTGGTGGTCAGTGCGCATCATAGCTACCGGTCAAACAGTTGCTTAGGCTTTTATATATATAGATTACTAGAGAGAATTCAGATAGTGCAATGAGAGTAAATCAGTCTGCGAAGTAGAGGGCAAGAGACTGCTCGGAGGAGTTTTCTTGGAGAGAGCAATATTTGGGTCAGCTCTAACTCTGACATGCACTCTATCTGATGAATGGGGTGTTAATTTTCCTTCGCTCTTTGTTCTGGTTGTAGGGCAGATAAGAAGGGACAGGGAGGCCGTGAGTAACACTGGGACTAGAGCCAGGAGAGGGTGACAGAGAAAATGACCTTTGTTCTCAAGTGTGTATGTCCCAAACCAGGCGTAAGTTAATGTGTCTCCTAGGTGCTTTCATGGTGTTCTCAATTTTGAACCTGAAGAGTAGAGGGGATAAGAGAAGAGAAACTCCCTAGATTTCTCTTAAGAGTTAGCTGTGCCTATAGGCAGATAAAATTTGGCCTCTCAGTCAGACTTAGAATAAAGGTTAATAAATAAATGATATCTAGGATCTCTGAGCCTACTTTTCACTTTTATCCCTCTTATAGCCATCTTTAGCTACAGATGCCTTTCATAATTATGGTCTGTGGAATTAATGGACATTTTACAATAAAGAAAGGGGGCTTTAGAGATCAACCAAAGGACTTATATGCATGCATATAAGCCTAATCAATGGACACAGACAACGGGGAGGTGGGGGCATGAATGGGAGGTGGGGAGTAATGGGGGAATAAGGACACATATGTAATACCTTAATCAATAAAGAAATTTTAAAAAGGGGGGCTTTAAAGAATGACAATTGTGCTAATGAGTGGAAAGAAGCTTGTTTGTCCTTTTTTTCCCCCCTTCTTTTAAGTGATTTAGCCTCAACTAACGCTGATAGATCTATTTTTTCTTTTTCTTTCTTAGAAAAAAAGACTTTAAAAATATCTTTAGCATCTAGCCTGCATACAGCCTTAGGAGTCTAGGAAGTCTAGACAATGTTGTAGGAATCAGAGCCAGCTTTGCACTAATTTGTGAATAAATAATGCATTACAGCCTGTAGAATTCAGACTCTGGGCAGATGTACTTTAGAGGGTGATATATCAAGTTATTATCCTATGAATTCAGTTAACAGCACAGTAATGATTTTTTGTCAAGTCTCTCATTACTCGTTATTTTTCTTATAATAATAGAATGCCTTTTCTCTCTTCCCACCCACATTCTCACTATTTGTTTTGTATTAATCTGCCTCAACATTAGCATAAATGTTTTTTCTTATTTAAGCTATTTGCATTAATGTAATATAAACCACTTCAATAAATTTTTTCCATTAAAAAAGACTTTAAATAAAGTGATGCCAAAAAATTTGGGGGGTGCCCTTTTCTTCATCAGTCTTTCCTTAAGATCTGTAGCCTATCTATCTAGCAGAAAAATAAAAGCAAAAAGTGTAAAACTTAGTCACTTTTTTGAGTGATAAATTAAAATTATTGAGGTTTAGGTATGTGCAAGCATGTGTTAGATACTGGATATACAAAAGCAAGTAGACCCTGGCTCCTGGACTTAAGGCGTTATGGTCAGACTGGGAAGTAGGACAGTTATTACAGTACAGAAAGGAAAGTGCAGTGCTGGAGGTGTGCACAGAATTGTGTACACAATAAATATTTGTTCAAAGAATAATCAGTATGCAATACTGTTATTTGAATTTTTAAAATTTTTTCTGAATTTTAATTTTACTTCTTTGGCCCTGGGAGCCTTAATCTCCTCGTATGAACAATTGAGATAATAGCTACCTCACAGACTTACAAGGAGGACTTTCTAAAGTAAGAAAGCGCAGTGCCTGGCACCCGTCATGCACTCCAGGAGGGTTTGTTCCTTCGTTCATTCATGATCATCCATTTGTGGTTTTGGCGCTCCGCATTGGACTGCTGCACAGAGCACCTTCCCAGAGAGGTCGGTGTCGCCCGAACTTGTTTCATTATCAGAAGAGGAAGCAAGGGGAGAATCAAGGACCTGTGCTTCCTGACATCTCTGTCCAGTGACCCATCCTGATGTTTTTGGCAGCTTTGAAGCCTTTAATGTTTGAAAGGATTCCAGAATATTGCCAACCTTACAGTCATTATGTTGATTAACTTTTCAATCCCAAATCAGTGATTTCTAGTATATCCAACTAGAAAAATAAGGGAGGTGTACTGAATTCATTGTGCTACAAGATGTTGCTCAGTGAAATGTTTGATAATATTTTTCAAATTTCCATGTAGGTACATTTGTGAAGTGTGTTACCAGATATTAAGGAACTGAGTAGTTTCCTTGACTATAGGATTGGCCACTTTCTCTCTATTCGACATCATATACAGAACCATTGATAAAAAGTTACTGCTATCATAATTGCTAAGAATATTAATATACTATTCTTTTCCTTCTAATGTAAAAACACCTTTCTGTGCTATTGAGGTTGGTAGAGTGCAAACAGAAATTCTGGAAGCATCTTATTTGCTGTAGTGGAATGACCTTACCCTCTGGTGGTTTTTATTATTTTGGTGGTAATTGTTTCTCTCTCTAACAAAATGACACTTGGGATAAATCAATGTTAATAGGGTTAATTTAACATTTGCTCCTGTCCAAGTTAATGTGTCTTCTACTGTGTCTCCAACTCTGCTATTGTTGTTGCTACCACTGCTAGAAAGATCCCAGCTTTTTGAAGCCAGTGGTTCTTTAAAGTAGGAGGATAGTTTCTAACCATTCCCTCCGTGGAGCATTGCAACTCTGTATTTGTTAGCTATCTATAATAATAAAAGCGTAATATACTAATTAGTCCAGACAGCCGAACGACCTTCCGGACACCCTTCTGGATGACCTTCTGGACGAAGCTGCAGTGGCGAGGGCCAAGCCGCTTGTATGAATTTCGTGCATCAGGCCTCTAGTTATTGCATAAGAAATTACCCCAAAATTTAGCAGCTTAAAACAATAAGCATTTATTATAGCACACAGTTCCTAAAGGACAGGAATCCAGGAGCAGCCTAGCTGGGTGGTGCTGGCTGTAGTCACAAGGTCAGCCAGCACTGCAGTCCTCAAAGCCTGGCCGAGCTGGCGGATCCTCTGCACTACTCACTCATGTGGCTGTAGGCAGGAGGGGTTGATCTCACCCTGTACACCTCTTCACAGGACTCTCATGAGATGCCAACTGCCTTTCTATGCAGCAAGTGATCCAAGAGAGGAAAGTGTGACCACTGTGGAAGCCACACTGTCTTTTATAACCTAACCTTAGAAGTGATACGCCATCACTTCTACCATATTCTTCTGGCCACACAGGCCAGTCCTGGCCTACTGTGGGAGGGACTGCACGAGATTGTAAATATTGGGAGATTGGGAATATTGGGGGCTGTCTGTATAAGGGTACTCACCACCTTCACCAGGTGTAAGAGGAATCTTTGGAGGGCTGTGTCAAGAATAGTTCCAGTGACTTGCTATCTCCTGTTATGCTGTCTCATGGACCAGAATCATCCCTTCCTTTCCCAGACATTGTCTCACTATAGAAGACATCCCACCACTTTATCTTTGTGCCCTGTGGTGATTTCATTTCAGATGCCTCATTGCCTTTCTGTGTCATCTGGCATTGCTAGAGTCACCACCGCCCTCCCCACATGTTTCATTAGCTTCTAATCTAGTGATTAGACAGTAGCAGCCTCCTTCCCTTCTTCCCAGAAGACACTTGCTTCCTACTAGTATTCTAGGCACTGTGTGTTAGTAGCTTCTCTCTGCCTTCCCAGACACCCAGCTGTGCACTCTTGTAATTCAAACTCTACAGTCCATTTGTCTCCAGAGAAGAGTGCCAACTCTGCCGCTTTTGAACTGAATGAGGAAGACTCTTCTAAATCTCTAGAATATAATTTATTTTTTCCAATGGGTGGGACTTAGTTCCTTTTCTGTGATGTGTCATGGTTTATTGCTCCCAGTAGTGACAGAAGTATTGGACATTTTAAACAGGTGTCATGTTATATCCAAAACAATGTGGTGCGTCTTAGTTTCCAAACTTATAATTTGTTCTATCAATTTAAGGAAAATGTTTAAGATCACTTTGAAATTCAGTACCCATTATGAAATGAGTTTGTAGGGTTTTTCCTGTGATATTTTGTAATCAACTTGGCAAATTCCCACTGTGACATACAATAATGTGTTAAAAATATAACAGGTTCCTTTTTTAAAAAAAAATAAATAAATCTTTATTGTTCATATTATTACAGGTGTTCCTCTTTTTTTTCCCCCCATAGCTCCCCTCCACCTGATTCCCCACCCCACCCCATGCCCTTACCCCCCGCCACTGTCTTCATCCATAGGAGTAAGATTTTTGTCCAATCTCTTCCCGCACCCCTCACACCTGCTTCCTCTGAGAGTCATCAGTCCACTCCCTTTCTATGTCCCTGATTCTATTATATTCACCAGTCCATTCTGTTCTTCAGATTTTTCATTCACTTGATTTTTAGATTCACTTGTTGGTAGGTATGTATTTGATGTCATTTTGTTGTTCATAATTTTTATCTTTACCTTTTTCTTCTTCTTCCTCTTCTTAAAGAATACCCTTCAGCATTTCATGTAATCCTGGTTTGATGGCGATGAACTCCTTTAGCTTTTTCTTGTCTGTGAAGCTCTTTATCTGACCTGCAACTCTGAATGATAGCTTTGCTGGGTAGAGTAATCTTGGTTGTAGGTTCTTGCTGTTCATCACTTTGAATATTTCTTGCCACTCCCTTCTGGCCTGCATAGTTTCTGCCGAGAACTCAGCTGACAGTCGTATGGGTACTCACTTGTAGGTAACTAACCGTTTTTCTCTTGCTGCTTTTAATATTCTCTCTTTGTCTTTTGCTCTTGGCATTTTAATTATGATGTGTCTTGGTGTGGTCCTCTTTGGATTCCTCTTGTATAGGGTTCTGTGCGCTTCCTGAACTTGTAAGTCTATTTCTTTCACCAGGTAGGGAAAGTTTTCTGTCATTATTTCTTCTAATAGGTTTTCAATATTTTGCTCTCTCCCTTCTTCTGGCACCCCAAAAATTCGGATGTTGGTACGCTTGAAGTTGTCCCAGAGGCTCCTTAAACTATCTTCATATTTTTGGATTCTTTTTTCTTTTTGTTTTTCTGGTTGGGTGTTTTTTGTTTCCCCATATTTCAGATCTTTGGTTTGATTCTTGGGGTACGTTGATCTACAGTTGAGTTTCTGTATATTCTTTATTTTAGACAGTGTATGCTTCATTTCTGACTGGTCCTTTTCCATTTTTTTGGCATTCTCATTAAGGTCCTTGAAGGTCTCACTAAGCTCCTCAGAAGTGTCATCAAGTTTCTCGGCGGTTTTTAGAAGATTCTTGAGTAACCTTATAAATGTGGTTCTGAACTCTATGTCGTCCAGTAGTTTGCTTTCCTCCGTTTCTTTCATTCGTGACATGTTTCTTTGTCTCCGCATTTTGGCTGCTTCCCTGTGTTGATGGAGTGGCTTTGTGTGGTAGGTGACCTATAGGGGGCAGTAGCTCAGCCTCCCCAATCACCTGATGTGGACGCTCTTGGTACACCCCTTTGTGGGCTGAGTGCAAAGTCTTGGTGTAGTTAAGCCTTAATTGCTGTTTGTACGCTGGTAGGAATTGACCTCCAGGCCAGTCAACTGTGAGGACTCGCTGTGTCTATAATGGAAGAACTGCTGTGGTGGAGACACGCTTATGGTGCAGGACTTGTTTCAGTGGGGCTTTGGTGCTCGCTGAGTCTGCCTCTTGACTGTGTCACTTATGGATGTGAGGAGTTGAAATCTGGTTTCTCACACTGACCACTAGGTATACTGGCTTCTGGATCTCCAATGGGGTGCAGGTCAGCTACTGTCTGAGTCCACCCAGCAGGAGCTACAGTGAGAGCTACAGTTCTCTCCTCTTTGCTTGGGGTTTGGAGGTTTTGGAGCTGTCTGATCCGGGCTGCAAGTTTGTTAGGTTAAGCTGCGATAGGGCAGTCCATTCATATGCAAAAGCCACTGCTTGGAGCTTGGGTGGGTTTGTAGGTTGTGTGGGGCAGGGTCTCAGGGTGTCACTAGGCTAGGGCGTGGCAAACAGCAATGGCTGCTAGTTAGCGGGCTCTGTGTCTCCGACTGTGTCCCGTGCCCCAGCGCAGTAAACAATTATTCCTGTGCGCAGCTTTGCAAGCAGGCCCCCTCACTTTCCGACCCGGTGGCAGACAATCCAGCTTCTCCCCGTAGGAGTTTGGGTCCCCCGCGTCTCCCCAGAAACTGTATTTCAGAGTAATCGGGGGCTTGTCTCCCTTTGGGTTGAAAAAAGCAATGCCTGCCACCAGCCCAGATCACACGCCTCTGTACCTCAGCTCTTCAGCACTTGTGCACGTCTCAATGCTCTTTTCTCTTTCCTTCTAGTTGTAGAACTTCCACTCAGCCAGCTTTCCCGTGGTTCTGGGTGATAGATGTTTTGTCTTTTAGTTGCAGATTTGAAATTGTTGTGCGAGGCAGCAGTTTAGGTGTTTACCTACGCCACCATCTTGGATTCCTCTCCACAGGTTCCTTTTTTATTCAAGATTTATGGACTTCACTCTCACAGATGCATTGACTATAAACACTTGGATAGTATATCACTTAGTGATGCCTTCTTGGTGTTTGAAAATTTTAATTTCTTTGGTCTAATGAACTTTGAACTTTTAAGCAGAAAGTAGCTACTATTTGGTTATCCTCTTATGTAATTTCCAATTTTTCACTTAGATGTGAACGCTTACCGTACGCATCTGTGATATTAACTAAAGAAATGGGAACAAACTGTTGTACATCAGCTTAAACTAAATAGGCTTTCTAGAGAACTCCTAGCATTTCTTTTTTTGAAGTTTTTTCTTTTTTTTTAATATGTTTTGATTGATTTCACAGAGAGGAAGGGAGAGGGAGAGAGAGATAGAAACATCAATGAGAGAGAACCATTGATCAGCTGCCTCCTGCATACCCCCTACTAGGGATTGAGCCCAAAACCAGGCATGTGCCCTGACCAGGAATCCAACTGTGACCTCCTGGTTCATGGGTTGATGCTTAACCAGTGAGCCACACTGGTGGAGCACTACTAGTATTTCTTGTTAAGTAAATGTGTATCAGGCTGAAAATGATTGAGACTAGTTTTTAAAGTTGCATCTAAATCATTCCTTATATAAGTTGGTTTACTAATTTTTGTCTTATTTTGGCTTCAAAGAGGGTTTTTTCTCTTCTCTCTCTACCAGGAAAGATTAATTAAACTTTCCTGATATAAGATCTCTACAGATTCTCTTAAAGCAGTGATTCTCAACCTTTTTAATGCCGCAACCTGTTGAAACAGTTCCTCCTGTTGTGGTGACCCCCAACCATAAAATTATTTTCGTTGCTACTTCATAACTGTAATTTTGCTACTGTTAATGAATCGTAATGTAAATATCTGTGTTTTCCGATGGTCTTAGGCTCTACAGCAGCAGTTCTCCACCTGTGGGTCCCACAGGATGAGAACCGCTAGCAGGGTCGCCACCGGTGGAGAACCGCTACTGTAGAGCCTAAGACCATCGGAAAACACAGATATTTACATTACGATTCATTAACAGTAGCAAAATTACAGTTATGAAGTAGCAACGAAAATAATTTTATGGTTGGGGGTCACCACAACAGGAGGAACTGTTTTAACGGGTTGCGGCATTAAAAAGGTTGAGAACCACTGTCTTAAAGGGTATTGTCGTATATTCTTGTGCTAACTGTGGATTTGAATTAAGATTTATTGCTTACTTTTAATATGTATCTTTATTCTCTGACAGGGTTATGGTAGCTTGGGGAAAAATCTTTTTGGTTTTCCTCACTTGTATGAATAACCTCAAGTGTGATGTTAATGTGGTTTTGCATTCCATTTGTACCAAAACAAAATCATAAGTTGTGCAGTTGGTTGATCCGATGAGTGTACAAAGCCCATTTATTTGAACATGTAATCATTAGCTCACCAAAGCTAATCAGACTTTATAAACACTTTGTCAGCTGAGCCCAGGAGCCTGTTCTGCCTAGTGAACATAATTAATTTCAAACTGACACAATGGGGCATCGCCTTCCATTCCTTTCTAAACCTAGTTATAGAGGGCATCCAAAAAGACTCCCCTTCTCACTCAGGTGTTTCAGAAGTCACCACGTCTGTCTGCCAAAGGGCTCAGCAGAGCAGATCATCAGAGCAAAGTAAAAGCAATGTGATTTTAACAAATTATTATTGCTAGGCTGTAATTTGTATATGTCAACCCTAGTTACGAGATAGCTTCAAGTATTTGAAATACCTGCCTCTATCTGCCAATATTTGCTGGTAAATATGTGACAGAAGTATGTGCAGTATTCCTCACTATGTTAACCATGGTGGCATAATTTTAGTGTTGGCTGTGATCTAAAATACTGACTACTCTGCCTCCATGCTGAAAACTGTGATAATAAAACCTTGTGTTTATATGGCAGACTTTCCTGGTATTGCAAAGGCATCGACAGCATATAACCTCCCTAGATAATTTGAGGTTATTGTTGCCTCTGAGCTGCATTGCAGCCAGAGGGGAAGAGATGGGTATTTGAATTGTAATAAAGAGATAGAAATGAAAATGAACAACTAATATTAATGCCTTTGTCTTCGATGTTACATCTAGTTCTTTAAATCAAATTCTTTAAAAGTAGAGGATCTATCTGTACGTCTTTGGGAGCTACGGGAGATTATGGGAGCAGCTTTTCTAATAGTTGCCCTGCCATGTTACCTTGTATTGGCCATTCATATTGATATAGCTGGTGATGCAAGTCTCCCAGGACCCCAAGAAGTGAAGATATTAAAAGCAATTTAAAGATTTAAGGAAGTATAATTTCAAACATAAAAGCATTTTGCTGGCACCAGCAAGACAAAGACCTGCTAGACAAAAATGACTTTCATTTCAGTAAAGGCTTAGGGTTAGTAGTGAGAAAGCCTAGCAGCCACAGGTTTTGCAAGCAGCTAGAGTCACATTCAGAGAAATGTATGTGAAGCAGAAAAGAACCTGTTAGGCACAGATACCTTCATCACACCCATTCCACAATTGTGGTTGTCAGTAACATCTCCTCTGACCACTTCTGCCATCTCTACCATCACTCTAGTCTAAACTAGTTATCTTTTGCCTAGATTACTTTACTTGCTTCCTAACTAATCTTACTATAACCACTCTTGCCTTCCTCATATTGTTCTTAGATAAAGAACTAAACTCATACTCATAGACTGTATAATTTCACCTCTGTCTCTTCCTTCAGATTCATCTCATCCCTAAGAGCCCTTGCACTACTGATCATTTGCCTGGAACACTTCTTCCTTTCTCTTCCTCTATTGACCTCCTTCTTACCCCCTCAGAGCTCAGTTAACCTCACTTAATCCAAGAAGCCTTCTCTGCCTCACCATCTCCTCACCACAAATTAGACCACATTTTAATGTTACAGATTTCCAAAGTACTCTGTAATTTTTCTTCAGATCACTTAATTGTATAGCTATGGAGTTGTTTATATAATGCCTGTTTCCAAACACTTCTTGAGAACATTTGAGAGAGTATGTTGGGCTCATCATTTTTTCTTAATGCCTGTCACAGTACCTGACACAAGCCAGATGCTCAGGAAATAGTGTTGAATTAGTAACTACTTCATCAGCTGTAGACAAAAGCCTGATAAAGGCACACACATGCATACACCCTCTCTCCCTGGCATCATTATGGGTTAGTGTGTTAGGCACCTGATGGCCCAGCTACTCTACTTCCAACCATTCCCTCTTCTCCAGGATTTGTCCCACTCTACCTCTCAACAGGTGTGGCGCCTGGAAGCATGTTTATACTTTATGCCTCTCCCTTGCTTCCCCTCACATCACCTTTCCCTACCCCTCCATTAGCTAATTAGATCAGGAGTGGATGTCCAACCCAGGATTGACCAATCAGAATTTTGCCATAGAAAATGTGAAATTTGGACTAGGGACAGTTGGTCTCCTCTGGTAGTTAAATTATTTAACATGTAAACTCCAGAACTCCAGGGTAACTATGTGTGCCCACCGTGTAGACCCATACAGCAGGGAGGAATAAAGGCTGATGGAAAACAAGGACCAAAGCAGCTGCACAGAAATGAGAGCACTTCCGACTTTCAGCCCTGGCTCTCAGTCCTTCCCCACTATGAACTGCCTTCGTCTCCTGGGATCCCTAAATTTCTCTTTTGCTGAAGCCAGCTTAAGTTGATTTCCATTATTTGCAACCAAAAAAAAAAAGCCTTAATATAACTAGAAAATCTAAAAATAATTATCTCAAAACATGCCCAGATTTTATGGAAGAACACCCTGTGATCACTGAACCCATATAGAACAAATTTCAAGTGACTTTCAGGTGCCTTATAGAGTATTAGTTAGTGTAGACTCTTCTAAATCATTGCTATTTTGAAGAACCCATATGCTTAAACATGAAACACCTAATTAGCTCTTTTTAAAAACTAAGAGGCTACTACATAATTGAAAAGTATCATCTGTGTCTCTTAAGTTGCAAAAAAAAAAGAAAAGAAAATGAAAAACTAACATTTAAGAAAAACAATCTTAATGAGCTTGGTGACTTAAAAGTAAAAATAAATAAAAAACTTCAGTACTAAGTGATTTAACACATAAGCTCCTCACTGGTTTCTCTTTGGTGCTCTAATACACATAATTGGCCAGCTGAGGACAGCTGAACTCACTATTAATCTTGAATACAATAGAAATAGAAAGCACGTTCTCTTTCTGTCTGTTTTTCACCATTGTCATTACAAAACTCTTAATGACCTTCCTCCATTTTCCCATTCTCAGGGGAAACATATATTTCCTTTTTTTTTTTTTTTTTTTTTTTTTTAATGAAAGAAGGAAAGACTAATGATACTGACATGTGACGTGGTTTTACCCACTAGGTAACTTTGTTTTCACCTGCCTGTGTTTGGACTCATCATTTCTTCCCACTTTCTGTATTAAAGCTTCAGGGAGCTGCATATTTCTAAACTTCAGTCTCCTAGTCTTTCCTGCATTTATCTTCTGCTTGTTAGTCAGCTTAACCTAAATTCAAATTTCTGTGTATTGTGTTTCACTCTCTAACTCTCCATTTTCTGTTCTAAAAAAATTGGCAGTTTCCAACATAATTTTGAGTGTATTGAAAAATATTAACCGGTTCCATAGTACCGATTGAGCATGAGCTCATTGCCTGGGCAATGGCTTTCTGAACAGTCAGAAATAAAATGGGCGATGAGATTAAGTCAGTCAAAGAGGGGTCCAGTCATTCGAAGTGAGATAAACTAAGATGTGAGGCCCAAAGATAAAAAATATATATTACTAATTTTAAATATAGTGCCCTAAAACTATGTTTTTTAGTGTTTTCTAAATAAGGTAGACATTTGAGATTATGCAACTTTATATTTGTTTCATTTATTTGGGTAAAAATAAATGAAACAAATATAAAGTTATATTTATATCTAACCTTAATTGTTTTGTTGTTCTAGTACAGTGGTCGGCAAACTGCGGCTCGCGAGCCACAAGCGGCTCTTTGGCCCCTTGAGTGTGGCTCTTCCACAAAATACCACGGCCTGGGCGAGTCTATTTTGAAGAAGTGGCATTAGAAGAAGTTTAAGTTTAAAAAATTTGGCTCTCAAAAGAAATTTCAATCATTGTACTGTTGATATTTGGCTCTGTTGACTAATGAGTTTGCCAACCACTGTTCTAGTATAAAGATCTATGTTTCCCTTAGTTAATCTATCTAGCTTTTGAAAAGTATAGAAAAAGTTGTCATGATAGATTCCTTGAACACCGCTATTTTTCTAACTGAGCCATAATTGACTTTTCAGATCTTGAATTTGTGACATTGTTTCTACAGAAAACATCAAGCAATAACTATTTTTAATGATGCTGTCTTCTCTTGGGTATAAACTAATTGTGTAACATAATTACCTAACTGCGTTATCTTTTTTTTAGGAATATGTGTATTTATATGTTCTTAAAGTCAGCCTCTAGTCATGGACTTGTGGAATCACTCATTTGTAGGAACAACATTAACTGAGTTTATCATGACTAAATAATGTCAGGAATACACATCTCATGCCACCATTCCTCTGACATGGAATAATTTTTTTTTAATTTGATTTTATTTATTTTTTTAAAGATTTTTCCTTGATTTTTAAAGAGAGAGGAAAGGGGGAGAGAGAGAGAGAAATAGAAACATCGATGATGATTGAACCAGCAACCCCGGGCATGTGTCCCAACTGGGAATCGAACTGTGACCTCCTGGTTCATAGAATGACACTCAACCACTGAGCCACACTGGCTGGGCTCAGCCAACTCTTAATTAGTTTAATCTTGAAATTATCCTGTATTGAATAATAAATGAAATTAGTTGCATTTACTTTTTTCTGCTCTTCAAATGTGAAAGTAGTATTCTGTAAGCAAAGACTTAGCAAGAACAATGATGAAAAGAAGAGTGAGAAATAGTAATTGAACTTAATTAAGACTCACTAAGAATGGAATAATCAATTGAGGCTTTTAGCTTCTAGGAAGTGACAGCATGTTGGTAAAAGTATTATTATTACATTTATTGAATGTTAACTATGCACCAAACTGTGCATACACACACACACACACACACACATATATACATGTATATACATATACTATATATATATGTGTGTGTGTGTGTGTGTGTGTGTGTGTGTATATATATATATATATATATATATATATATTCTCAGTTAATCCTTACAACACTTTGAGATTGTGGATATCATTTTCATTTTTTGGTGGGAAGATTTTGAAGCCTTAGAGTGAGTAAGCCACTTGCCTAGAGTCAGAGCTGCAAGTAGAGGTTCAAGCCAGATGTCAGACCCAGGCCTTACTGTTTCTAAAGCCCATATTGTTGGTCACTTTAATGTATTACCTTCCATGGAATAAAACCAAAATTTATCAAACCTTGAAACCTCTGTTCCAGTTCTAAAGTGTTTTTCTCTGATGTCCTCAGTCAAATATACCCTGATTTGTATTATCATGTAGTAAGTTCATGCATCTTATTATCTTCCTGATTTTGACTATCAGACTCTGAAAAGTTAACCTTTTCCTGGTCTAACTAACTATAGTATTGGTAGTCATGTCATTTAGTAACTTGATTTGATCATCAGCCAGAACTTTCTTAAAAACAATTTTTGAATGGAAAGTATCCTTGGATTTGAAGTAGAAAAGTCTAGCAGTTTAGTTTGGTCATCTATAATCCTACAGTCCCAGACTCTAATGGATTGTTTTGGCCCTAGCAGAGGACACTGAACCATGTTGTCTCAATTTTAAATTATGAGCCTTTTTCCTTGGCTCACCAGTTAGCCAAAAGACAACCGTATTAGTGTTGACAGTGAAGATACATCTTTTATTTAGAGATCAAAAAAATTCAGGCCCCAGGCAATTTCGCCTGGTGCTCTCTGATGTCCCCTGCCGATTGAAGACAGAGATTCATATTCAAACTAGCGTGTGTATGTCATGCCCACTGGATGGGTTTGCAGTAGAGACCTGCCCCTATAATCGTTTTTCCTTTTGATGGACATAACAGACAGTTACTCTGAGACTCCTAGTAATAGCAGCAGTGGCATGGCTAAGATATCAAAAGCCAAATACTGTCAGGGTGAAAAATAAAGAAGTGTTCAGTAATCTCAAGGACTCGAATTGCACAGTTCAGAAACTAGTAAAAGCCTATCAAAAAAATTATCATTCTGAAGATGGTGGCATAGGTAAACACCTGAACTTGCTGCCTCACACAACCACTTCAAAACTACAACTAAAAGACAAAACGGACATCATCCAGAACCACAGGAAGGCTGGCTAAGTGGAAATTCTACAACTAGAAGGGAAGAGAAAAGCACACTGAGACTCACAGGGGTTGCGGAAGTAAAGTGCAGAGGTACGAAGGTGTGTGCATGGAGAGGGCTGGAAACTTAGTACGCGGCTGGCTTTTTCAATCCAGAGGGAAATACAAGCTCCCGACTACACTGAACTCCAGTTCCGGGCGAGACTCTGGGGACCCAGATTGATACAGGGAGAAACTGGACTGTCTGGAATCGGGCAGAACTCGAGGGCAGCTTTCTCTCAGAGGTGCTTGCAGCGATTACCACGGGACACTGAGACCCGGGAGCCTCTTAGGGCAGGGCTGACAGTCAGCCATTGCTGTTTGCTCTGCTCTGTGACTCCACCCTATCCAAGCTGTGCTCAGAGGCTTTTACACATGAATAGCCTGATCCTTTGAAAAATCTAAAATGACCTAATAAACTGCAGCTGGGTCAGAGAGACCCAGAACATCCAAACGAAGGCCCAAGGCCCCATAGCAGCTTGCATTGCTTCACAGCTGGACCTCATCTGGGCACCTCCAAAACCCAAACAAAGAACAGGAATCTGCACATCTCTCTGTAGCTCTTGCTGGGTGGCCTCAAGCAGAGGCTAAATTAGCACCTCCTTGGAGATCTAGGAGCCAGTGTACCCAGCGGTCAGAGTGGGACAATCCAGATCACAACTCCTCAGATCCATACGGGAAACATTCAGGGGGCAGACTCAGTGAGCACTAAAGCCCCACTGAAGTAAATCTTGCCTCATAAGAGTGTCTCCATCACAGAAGTTCTCCCATTGCAGACACAGCTGATCCTCACAGCCAGCTGGCCTGGAGGTCAATTCCTCCCAGTGATACCAACAACAATCAAGGCTTAACTACAACAAGACTGTGCACACAGCCCACAAAGGGGCTCACCAAGATTGTCCATTTCAGGTAACTGGGGAGGCTGAGCCACTGGGCTCTATAGGACAACTAGCACACAAAGCCACTCTATCAACTCAGGGAAGCAGCCAAAATGTGGAGACAAAGAAACAGGTCACAAATGACAGAAATGAAGGAAAGCAAACTACTGGATATAGAGTTCAAAACCACAGTTATAAGGTTTTTCAAGAATTTTCTAGAAAAGGCCGATAAATTTAGCGAGACCCTCGAATATATGAAAAAGGACCAACTAGAAATTAAGCATACACTGACTGAAATAAAGAATATACAGAGATCCAATAGCAGACTAGAAGATCACAAGAATCAAGTCAAAGATTTGAAATAAAAGAAGCAAAAAACACCCAACCAGAAAAGAAAAAAGAATCCAAAAATATGAAGATAGTGAAAGGAGCCTCTGGGACAACTTCAAGCGTACCAACATCTGAATTATGGGGGTTCCAGAAGAAGAGAGAGAGCAAGATACTGAAAACCTATTTGAAGAAATAATGACAGAAAACTTCCCCCACCTCATGAAAGAAATAGACTTACAAGTCCAGGAAGCGCAGAGAACCCCAAACAAGAGGAATCCAAAGAGGACCACACCAAGTCACATCATAATTAAAATGCCAAGAGCAACAGACAAAGAGAGAATATTAAAAGCAGCAAGAGAAAAACAGTTGGTTACCTACAATGGAGCACTCATTCGATTGTCAGCTGATTTCTCAACAAAAACTATGCAGACCAGATGGGAGTGGCAAGAAATATTCAAAGTGATGAATAGCAAGAACCTACAACCAAGATTACTCTACCCAGCAAAGCTATCATTCAGAATTGAAGGTCAGATAAAGAGCTTCACAGATAAGAAAAAGCTAAAGGAGTTCATCACCGCCAAACCAGTATTATATGGAATGCTGAAACCAGTATTATATGCTATTCTTTAAGAAGAAGAGGAAGAAGTAAAGATAAAAATTATGAACAACAAATACCTGTCTATCAACAAGTGAATCTAAAAATTGAGTGAATAAAAAATCTGATGAACAGAATGAACTGGTGAATATAATAGAATCAGGGACATAGAAAGGGAGTGGACTGACAATTCTCTGGGGGGAAGGTGTTGGGGGGTATGGGAAGAGACAGGACAAAAATAATACACCTATGGATGAGGACAGTGGGGGGGAGGGGTGGCCAGGGCAAGGGCAGAGGGTGGGGTGGGAACCGGGTGGAAAGGAACTATGGGGGGAGAGGGGGAAAAGGAACAATTGTAATAATCTGAACAATAAAGATTTATTTTTTTAAGAAAAGAAACTAACAAAAAAAAAGAAAATTATCATTCTGAAATACTTGTATAAGGGCAGGATTTACTCAGAGGGATAGACAGTCTCCAGAAAAGAAATTGTATAAAAGAGAGTACATTTGTTAGAATATATTAACCTCAGAAGTCTTTAATAAATCAAGACCCACTTGTAGACACTTATTTTTTTTCCTTTTACTAGTTTTCTAATCTTATTTTGACTTTTTTTTATAATTCATGTTTTTTTCTCTCCCTGGCTTCCCATCTTCCTCAAATCATTTCATCTAGATCAGCGATTTTCACCTTTTTTGTCTCATGGCACACATAAACTGATTACTAAAATTCTGCAGCACACCAAATAATGTTAAATTTTTTTGCCAATCTGACCAAAAACTTAAATATGATTTTGACTCATTCACACCGAGTGACTATTATTGTGTTGGCTGTTGTCATTTTTTAAATTTGGCATTCTAAGGGAAAAGAGGTCAGTACCCCTGAGTCAAGTATTCCATGTTTTAAAAATTCTTGCAACATGCCAGTAAAAAATGCTGATCTAGATATATGTGGACCATCTGTCCTTCCAAAAGGCAATGTCTTCTCTCAGCAAGGGGCAAGGGTGGGAACAAGAAGCACAATATGGACAGAAAGCCAGGAAAAACCTTGCAGACAGTTTTTTGGCTCCTCTTCCCTGGCCCCCTGTGCCTGCCCTGCAGCTCCCTGGGGAACAACAGCTTGTATCCATTTGAGAAAGTGACAGGCCTGCAGAAGAGAAAATGCTAGGCTTCTCCTAGACACAGAAAACCAATGCAAATGGTTAGTGGTGCACTGGAAGGGGAGGTTGCTGTGCCAAATGGGATAGAGTCTCCTTCATTGCCGTTGCAGTGGAACATAAAGAGGCTTTGTCAGTGTTCAACTACTTAGAATACAAACCAGTCATTTGAATTGCTTCCAAATATATAATTAGAAGCTTTCTGCATTGTGATAATTTTGTAATAGCATATGTCTCTAAAGACCCTCTCATGACTTTGGGGATCACATGCATACTGTGCTCCAGGAATACACCCACAGGCTTATGGTACACACTTCATCTCGAGGCACCTTGAAAATTTAGCCCTAATGAAGGTCCTTGAAGTACCCTAGCCTTAGTGTAGTAAATCTTCAGTTAATAAATGTTGAATGAATAGCACATTAGATCATTTTTCATTAGCAGTTTTGCGGATAAAGAGAAAGAGCTCTCCCTGCCATCCCCAGCCATTTTGAAGACCACAGAAATAAGGCAGACTTGCCTCAAAAGAGTCTAAAAACCTAAAAGGAGAGGTGCTGCCCCAAATCAAATTACAGAGGAGATAGTCAACTTTGCAGTTCATACTACATGGAGCTGAATTTTATAGTCTTTTTTTTTTTCATTGACTTTTTCAGAGAGAGAGAACATCGATTTGTTGTCCCACTTAATTAAGCATTCATTTGGTTGATTCTTGTACGTGCCTTAACTGGGAATTAAACCTACAACCTTGGCATGTTGAGACAATGCTCTAACTAAGTGAACTAACTGGCCAGAGCTAAATTTTATAGTCTTTAAGCCCTTTCAGGTTCCAACTACATCAATATAATAACAACTAACCCTAAGAGAAAAAGACATGTCTGAGTTTTCAAATAACATTAGTAAAAATGCTAACTTAAGGAGAAAAACAAGATGGCGGCATAGGTAAACACCTGAACTTGCTGTCTCACACAACCACTTCAAAACTACAATTAAAAGACAAACGGAGATCATTCAGAACCACAGGAAGGCTGGCTGAGTGGAAATTCTACAACTAGAAGGGAAAAGAAAAGCACACTGAGACTCAGAGGAGCTGCGTAAGTAAAGTGTAGAGGTATGGAGGAGACTGTGTGCTGAAAGGGCTGGCAACTGAGTATGCGGCTGGCTTTTTCAATCCAGAGGGAGACACAAGCTCCCAACTCTATGAACTCCAGTTCTGGGCGAGACTCTGGGGACCCAGACTCATACAGGGAGAAACTGGACTGTCTGGCATCGGGCAGAACTCGAGGGCAGCTTTCTCTCAGAAGTGCTTGCAGCGATTACCACGGGACACTGAGACCTGGGAGCCTCTTAGGGCAAGGCTGACGGTCAGCCATTGCTGTTTGCTCCTCCCTGAGACCCCACCCCACCCAAGCTGTGCGCAGAGGCTTTTGCATATGAATGGCCTGGTCCTTTGAAATCTAAAATTACCTAACAAACTGCAGCTGAGTCAGAGAGACCCAAAACATCCAAATGAAGGCCCAAGGCCCCACAGCAGCTTGCATTGCTTCACAGCCAGGCCTCATCTGGGCACCTCCAAAACCCAAACAAAGAACAGGAATCTGCACATCTCTCCTTTGCTCCCGCTTGGTGGCCTCAGGCAGAGGCTAAATTAGCACCTCCTTGGAGATCTAGGAGCCAGTGTACCCAGGGGTCAGAGTGGAACCATCCAGATCACAACTCCTCAGATCCGTAAGAGATACAGTCAAGGGGCAGACTCAGTGAGCACCAAAGCCCCACTGAAGCAAGTCTTGCCTCATAAGGGTGTTTCCATCACAGAAGATCTCCCATTGTAGGCACAGCTGATCCTCACAGCCATTTGGCCTGGAGGTCAATTCCTCCCAGTGATACCAACAACAATCAAGGCTTAACTACAAGACTGTGCACACAGCCCACAAAGGGGCACACCAAGACTGTCCACCTAGGTAACTGGGGAGGCTGAGCCACTGGGCCCTAATAGGACACCTAGCACACAAAGTCACTCTTATCAACTCAGGGAAGCAGCCAAAATGCAGAGACAAAGAAACAGGTCACAAATGACAGAAATGGAGGAATGCAAACTATTGGCTATAGAGTTCAAAACCACAGTTATAAGGTTTTTCATGAATTTTCTAGAAAAGGCCTATAAATTTAGCGAGACCCTCGAGGATATGAAAAAGGACCAACTAGAAATTAAGCATACACTGACTGAAATAAAGAATAATATACAGAGATCCAACAGCAGACTAGAGCAGTGGTCGGTAAACTCATTAGTGAACAGAGCCAAATATCAACAGTACAACCATTGAAATTTCTTTTGAGAGCCAAATTTTTTAAACTTCTTCTAATGCCACTTCTTCAAAATAGACTTGCCCAGGCCATGGTATTTTGTGGAAGAGCCACACTCAAAGGGCCAGAGAGCTGCATGTGGCTCGCGAGCCACGGTTTGCCGACCACTGGACTAGAGGATCACAAGTATCAAGTCAAAGATTTGAAATACAAATAAGCAAAAAACACCCAACCAGAAAAGCAAAAAGAAAAAAGAATCCAAAAATATGAAGATAGTGTAAGGAGCCTCTGGGACAACTTCAAGGATACCAACATCTGAATTATGGGGGTTCCAGAAGAAGAGAGAGAGCAAGATACTGAAAACCTATTTGAAGAAATAATGACAGAAAACTTCCCCCACCTCATGAAAGAAATAGACTTATAAGTCCAGGAAGCGCAGAGAACCCCAAACAAGAGGAATCCAAAGAGGACCACACCAAGTCACATCATAATTAAAATGCCAAGAGCAAAAGACAGAGAGAATATTAAAAGCAGCAAGAGAAAAACAGTTGGTTACCTACAAGGGAGCACTCATTCGATTGTCAGCTGATTTCTCAACAAAAACTAATAAAAACTATGCAGGCCAGATGGGAGTGGCAAGAAATATTCAAAGTGATGAATAGCAAGAACCTACAACCAAGATTACTCTACCCAGCAAACCTATCATTCAGAATTGAAGGTCAGATAAAGAGCTTCACAGATAAGAAAAAGCTAAAGGAGTTCATCACCGCCAAACCAGTATTATATGGAATGCTGAAAGGTATTCTTTAAGAAGAGGAGGAAGAAGAAAGAGGTAAAGATAAAAATTATGAACAACAAATACATATCTAGGGGAATCCAAGATGGTGGCATAGGTAAACACCTAAACTGCTACCTCGCACAACGATTTCAAAACTGCAACTAAAAGACAAAACGTCTATCACCCAGAACCACGGGAAAGCTGGCTGAGTGGAAGTTCTACAACTAGAAGGAAAGAGAAAAGAGCATTGAGACGTGCACAAGCGCTGAAAAGCTGAGGTATGGAGGCGCAGGATCTGGGCTGGCGGCATGCGTTGCTTTTTTCAACCCAAAGGGGAGACAAGCCCCCGATTACTCTGAAATACAGTTTCTGGGGAGACGCGGGGGACCCAAACTCCTACGGGGAGAAGCTGGATTGTCTGCCACCGGGTCGGAAAGTGAGGGGGGGGCCTGCTTGCAGAGCTGCACCAAGAATAATTGTTTACTGCGCTGGGGCACGGGACGCAGTCGGAGACGCAGAGCCGGCTAACTAGCAGCCATTGCTGTTTGCCACGCCCTAGCCTAGTGACACCCTGAGACCCCGCCCCACACAACCTACAAACCCACCCAAGCTCCAAGCAGCAGTTTTAGCATAGAAAGGCCTGCCCTATCGCAGCTTAACCTAACAAACTTGCAGCCTGGATCAGACAGCTCCAAAACCTCCAAACACCAAGCAAAGAGGAGAAAACTGTAGCTGTCGCTGTAGCTCCTGCTGGGTGGACTCAGACAGTAGCTGACCTGCACCCCATTGGAGATCCAGAAGCCAGTATACCTAGTGGTCAGTGTGAGAAACCAGATTTCAACTCCTCACATCCATAAGTGACACAGTCAAGAGGCAGACTCAGCGAGCACCAAAGCCCCACTGAAACAAGTCCTGCACCATAAGTGTGTCTCCAGCACAGCAGGTCTTCCATTATAGACACAGCAAGTCCTCACAGCCGACTGGCCTGGAGGTCAATTCCTACCAGCGTACCAACAGCAATTAAGGCTTAACTACACCAAGACTTTGCACTCAGCCCACAAAGGGGTGTACCAAGAGCGTCCACATCAGGTGATTGGGGAGGCTGAGCTACTGCCCCCTATAGGTCACCTACCACACAAAGCCACTCCATCAACACAGGGAAGCAGCCAAAATGCGGAAACAAAGAAACATGTCACGAATGAAAGAAACGGAGGAAAGCAAACTACTGGACGACATAGAGTTCAGAACCACATTTATAAGGTTACTCAAGAATCTTCTAAAAACTGCCGAGAAACTTGATGACACTTCTGAGGAGCTTAGTGAGACCTTCAAGGACCTTAATGAGAATGCCAAAAAAATGGAAAAGGACCAGTCAGAAATGAAGCATACACTGTCTAAAATAAAGAATATACAGAAACTCAACTGTAGATCAACGTACCCCAAGAATCAAACCAAAGATCTGAAATATGAGGAAACAAAAAAACACCCAGCCAGGAAAACAAAAAGAATAAAGAATCCAAAAATATGAAGATAGTGTAAGGAGCCTCTGGGACAACTTCAAGCGTACCAACATCCAAATTTTTGGGGTGCCAGAAGAAGGGAGAGAGCAAAATACTGAAAACCTATTAGAAGAAATAATGACAGAAAACTTTCCCTACCTGGTGAAAGAAATAGACTTACAAGTCCAGGAAGCGCACAGAACCCCATACAAGAGGAATCCAAAGAGGACCACACCAAGACACATCATAATTAAAATGCCAAGAGCAAAAGACAAAGAGAGAATCTTGAAAGCAGCAAGAGAAAAACGGTTAGTTACCTACAAGGGAGTACCCATACGACTGTCAGCTGATTTCTCAGCAGAAACTATGCAGGCCAGAAGGGAGTGGCAAGAAATATTCAAAGTGATGAACAGCAAGAACCTACAACCAAGATTACTCTACCCAACAAAGCTATCATTCAGAGTTGCAGGTCAGATAAAGAGCTTCACAGACAAGAAAAAGCTAAAGGACTTCATCGCCACCAAACCAGGATTACATGAAATGCTGAAGGGTATTCTTTAAGAAGAGGAAGAAGAAGAAAAAGGTAAAGATAAAAATTATGAACAACAAAATGACATCAAATACATACCTACCAACAAGTGAATCTAAAAATCAAGTGAATAAAAAATCTGAAGAACAGAATGGACTGGTGAATGTAATAGAATCAGGGACATAGAAAGGGAGTGGACTGACAATTCTCAGGGGGAAGCGGGTATGAGTGGTGCGGGAAGAGATTGGACAAAAATCTTACTCCTATGGATGAAGACAGTGGCAGGGGGTAAGGGCATGGGGTAGGGTGGGGTGGGGAATCAGGTGGAGGGGAGCTATAGGGGAAAAACAAAAAGAGGAACACCTGTAATCTGAACAATAAAGATTTATTTTTTAAAAAAAGAATTAAAAATAAATAAAATAATATCTGAGTTTCTAAAAAACAAATACATATCTATCAACAAGTGAATCTAAAAATCAAGAGAATAAAAAATCTGATGAACAGAATGAACTGGTGAATATAATAGAATCAGGGACTTAGAAAGGGAGTGGACTGACAATTCTCAGGCGGGGGGGAGGGTTTTTGGGGGTGTGGGAAGAGACTAGACAAAAATCATACACCTATGGATGAGGACAGTGGAGGGGGGAGCAAGGGCAGAGGGTGGGGTGGGAACCGGGTGGAGGGGAGCTATGGGGGGGGGGGGGAGAGGAACAACTGTAATAATCTGAACAATAAAGATTTATTTTTTTAAAAAATGCTAACTTCAGTATGGCATTGTTACATAAGTATCTCCACTGCAAATGGTCTTTTCTGTCTTTGAAACATAATAGAGGTGCAATGTTAAGCCCCTTTGGAGAACAGAAGAATACAGGCCTTTATTTCCATAAGCCATGAGCAAGCTGCTACTGCTCCCAATGTTATAAAGAAGAAACATTTCAACCTTGAATTTATCTTGTGGAATAAAGCTTAAAACGCAGCTAATTCAGATATATGGGATTTCTCCTCAGCTGTGACATCTTCAGATAAGGGTGAAATGAGTGCCCTAAATTGTTAGAGCCCAGCCTGGAGGGCAGGATCACAGCCTGGCTCCACTTACCTTAAAGAAGCCCATACAAGACTATGCATCTCCAACTTTTGCCCGGGTATCACATTTCACTAAAATCTGATTTTAGACATTGTAGAAAGTATGCCCATTAGCAAAAAATTTTAGTCCTCCATTTTGTTTCAAGATCGTAAATTGAATCATAAATCAGACTTAAATTGAATCCTAAAAACTTTTGGTGGTGTCAAAAATTAGCTCTGCAGAAGTGATGCTATGACAAACTTGAAATATTGAGTGGCTGAGTTAAAAAAGAGACTTTCACTTAATATTGATGGTGTTGATTTCCCTGAAAATTGTTTTGCCTCTCACTTCAAATATGACTTAGCTCCTTGGTTGCATAAGTTTTTCCAAAACAACATGGTGCTGTTCTATAGGATGAATATGTATTACTGCTTAGAAGGATGAAACAGTGTGATATTGAGATACAGTCCTTGGTTCCAGACAGAGCTGAGTTTGAATCCCAAGCCTTCATGTTGCCTCAGTTTTCTCATCTGTAAAATGGAGCTGATAATATCTACTCCATATGGTGTTATAATGACTAAATGGAAGGATATATGGGTAAAGAAACTGGACCATAGTACATGCTCAGTAAATGGTTGCTATTGTTAAAATGCAGTTCTTGTGTATTGCTCACTGACCGTCTCACCAGTGAGGAAACAAATTAAGGTGTCTATCAACTTATAAGCTAACTGAGGAAATGAGGACCAAAAGAGAATTTCACTCTTGACTATATACTTCCTTATTTTGTGACTCGTAAATCTTATCTCCCTACTAGATGGTGAAGTCCCTAAGAACAGAAACTCTCCTTGCCACACAAGACTAACACAATGCTAGACAACTAGCAGACACTTGGGAAATGTTTGAATGTTTGTTGATATGACCTTACTTAGCAATGTCTATGTCTGTGTATACATACCCCTCTTATGAAAACAGGATTATGTCTCACCACATAGGAATCTGAAAGTTTCCTAGTAACTGTTATTTTCCAATAAATCCATGGGGAAATTTTACCATCTTCAAATCATTTGCTTTCTAATTTGTTTCTGAGCCCATCTTTAGCCAGTTTATTATCTATGCATTTATAAGTCATTAACACTGCAGCTGGCATTGAGATAACTTTCTGGTCTCTTTTTATATTAAAATCTTAGTTTTGTGATATTACTTAGATTAGCTGGAGGTCCTTTATACTTAACCTTTCCAGCTGAATATTTAAATACATTTAATAAATTTTCAGTAGCTTTATGGTAAGTAAGCATGTCTAATTAAGATATTCTATACTCTATACATTTCTTTTTCAAATTCTATTGATGTCCTAGCATTTGATTGCCATTTGGGGCAAAACTTGAAATTCTTAAAGGCCTGAATACAAACTGAAGAACTGATGCGACTTTATATATGTATAATAAATCAAATATATAATAATTATGTTCTAATTCTTCTCTGAGTAGCAAGGACCAAAATTACTTATTACCAATGATATTATTCATGAATTAGAATAGAGTTTTAACATTGTTTTGATCTCTTCAAACATGCTCCTGACCTGTAAGGTATATGAGATGTCACAGCAGCTGTGCTTTATCTATGAGGAAATTGAAGCCCAGAGTGGCTAGGTTACTCTCCTAATTACATAAATATTCAGTGGCAGAGTTGGAGAAGAAACCAGATCTTCTCTTTCTGATTAATTTTTTCAAATCTCAGAATTGTAGTTCAGAAATACAATCCTGGCCATCAACTATTTTCTGCCTTCTAACACAGTTGATCTTCCCACATTCCATATCAAAATACTTTCCATTTGACCCCAAGAACACACTTTCTGTTTCCCTCTCAGTTTGAACGCCATGACCCTGTGGATGGGAGAATTACTGAGAGGCAGTTCGGTGGCATGCTGCTGGCCTACAGTGGGGTGCAGTCCAAGAAGCTGACTGCCATGCAGAAGCAGCTCAAGAAGCACTTCAAAGAGGGAAAGGTAGGTATCTTTGCCTTGAGGAAGAAAAAGAGCCAAACCATGGAAACATACGGTGTCATGGATCAAAGGTTACAACTAATTCGTCTCTAGTACCTGAAAAAATGAGCAGTGGATGAGGAGAAGGGGAGAGCCCAGAATGACACTAGGTTTATTATTTGGACAAACGGTGACACCATGAACTGAGATACAATTTAAAAAGAGAAGATAAAGAGTTCAGTTGTAGCTATCTTGAGTGTAAGATGCCTGTAGACATCCAAGTAGAGTTGATTAGCAGGCAGTTGGATATTGAAATCTGTTTTAGAGGATGAGATAGATTTGGGAACCATCAATCCTATATAATAAAAGAGGAATATGCTAATTATCCATTATGCCATGAGGCATAACGACCAGATCATGGATCTGCAGAAGGGTGGGGCAGCGAACTACAAGTGGGCGGCGGAGAGCTACAGGAGGGAGCATGGCAGCAAGCTATGGCGGGGGGTGGGGGGGGTGGGAGGTGGCCAGCGGGCAGAGAGCTACAGGAGGGCGGCAGCAACCTACTGTCGCATAGATTCGTGTGCAGGGCTACTAGTACACAATAAGAGTTAAAGCAAGGAGAACAGATGAGATTACCCAAGGAAAGTATAATATAGAAAAGAACTGGGCCAAGAACAAAATCCAGTGGAACACTAACATTTAAGTAGCTCGGGAAGGAAATATTTAGAGAAATACCTAGAGAAAGTAATGAAATCAAAGCCAAGGAAATAGAGGATTCAGGAACTGAGTGGTCTACAGTGTTGCATGTGATGGAGATGGCCCAGTAATATAAGATGATAAACTTCCATTGGGCTCAGCCAGTGTGGTTCAGTGGTTGAGCATCAACCCATGCACCAAGAGGTCACCAGTTCAATTCCCGGTCAGGGAACGTGCCTGGGTTGTGGACTCCCACCGGGGATCATGTAGGAGGCAGCTGATCACTGTTTCTATCTCTTTCTCCCTCCCCTTCTCTCTAAAAAAGCAAATAAGAATATATTTTTAAAAGTCCATTGGTTTTGGTAAAATAGTAATAATTGGTGACCTTTGGGAGAGCTGTTTCATTAGAGTGGTCTGTTAGAGGACATATTAGAATGAGAAGTTAGGAAGCAGAGAAAGAGAAGAAGGAAAGGAAGAAGAGGAGAATGGAAGCTCCTAAAAGGAAGTAGCATATGTTAAAAACTCTCAGGCAGTACAGAAGTCTGCTTGGGCTGCTATAACAAAATACTACAGACTAGGTGGCTTAAACAACAGAAATTAACTTTTCTCACATTCTGGAGGCTAGAAGTCCATGATCAAGACGCTGGAAAATTGGGTTTCTAATGAGGGCTCTCTTTCCTGGCCTGTAGACACTTCTTCCTGCTGTGTCCTCACATGACCTTTCCCTGGTGTTTGCACAGAGAGGCAAGGAGCAGGGGAGTGCTCACACTAGCTCTCTGATGTGTCTTATGAAAACACTAATCATTTCAGACCAGGGCTCCACCCCTAGGACCTTATTTAACCTTAATTATTTACTTAGAGGCCCATCTCATAATAAAACCACACTGAGGGATAGGGCTTCAATGTATAAGTTGGCGGGGGGATACAAACATTCATTCCATAACAGGAAGGAAAGGCAAATCTGGCATGTGTAAGGAACTGAAGAGGACTGTTGTGACGAACCTACTAGCAAGGAGAATGGACTGCAATGCGGTCAGAGAGGGAGATGAGGGCCAGAACATGCCGGACCTTCCAGGCATGGGATGAGTTTGGATTTTATTCACAGTGCAATGGGAAGCTATTAAAGGGTTGTGAGCAGTGAAATGGTATGGTTGTATGTATATTTAAAGAGATGATTCTGACTGCTTTATGAAAAATAGTTTGGAAGGAAACAAGCATAGAAGCAAAAAGACTGATACTAAGATTATTAGAGAATTTAGGAAGAGATGATTGAGCATCTTTTGAGCAGCATTGAGATTGGAGACCATGGATTTCTAGTGGCACTCATCAACCCCACTCTAATGCCTTTCAACAGTGGCTACGCCTAGAGCAAGAAGAGGCAGATGGTAGAACTGAGTCAGCATCTGGGGATTTATTTGCCAGGGAGTGGGAAGAACACATTGAAGCAGAAATTAGTTAAGAGGTCAGACCTCTTAAAGATCACAGACACACGCAGAGCAATGCCAGCAAACCCATGTCTTCTCATTCTCAGCCCAATGCTCATTTCACTGGACAATGATTACCAATTTGGCCATGACCAGGAAACTGACCTAGCACTAAAAATGTCCCATGAGAGATTGCCAAGGTAGTGCAGAATGGGAGACATGGAGCTAGAAGATTTGAATTCAGGCCCTGCCTTGGAGGTTTCCATGGCCATTAGACAAATTGTTTAAACTCATTGGCCTCATGAACTGAGAAGCTTGTCCCAGATGTGCATTATAAGGGCACTGTGGCTTTAAAGGCTGAATAACTGAAAATAAGAAACAGGATGGCTAGTACTATACTTGTCTGATTTCTTAGTTATTAGTTTTTGTGCAGGAAATCTTGCATGAATAGCATTGCCCCAACTTGGTAGAAAGCAATTCTCATCACCCAGACTTTTTCCTCCTTGTCTTGGATGGCAGAAAGCTGAAAGGGCCTCTGAACCAGGCTATGAGCTGCAACCGAGAGCAGCTGGGCTCTGAGAGAAAGTGTTAGCCTCTCTGAATTCAGTCCATCCTGTCCCTAGAGCAGGTGTTCCCTTGGCTGGAGGGAAAGACTCATCATTAATGGAAAGTGACAGATGACAGTACATATACCACTCAGATCTGCTGGAAATTAAAATTTCAGAAAATTGATTGCAAATGTTTAGGTGGATTTTTTAGTGCTGGTCCTGAAAGCATAGTGTTTGCATTAGGAAACACTCCTTTCTTTTAACCAGACTTATTTTTAAGTTTGTTCAGACATTGACTTGGTCTTATAATTATCTATCGGGATAAGGCAATTCATGTTTTATTATAAATTTATATTTAAGAACAATAAATTGGGTGCTGGAGACATCTCCCTTGAAGGAATGGAGTATTTAGCTTTGGCAGGATAAGTTAATTTAGGACCTGAAGACCTTTCAAAAGAGCTCTGAAGTGAGGGGACACATTTTATCACATGGTAAAAATTTGATGTGCCAAATTACTTCTGGCCCAGAATTCCAGCCTGCTCTAGCAAGAAGAATGAGATTTAATGTCCTCTCATATTGGTTAAACAGTTGAGAACATAGTAATAGGTAAAATGAGAGTGAATGAAGGACCTTTGCTCCTGCAGTTACCAGTCCATCTCTCTGGGACCATTTCCCATTAGAGGGGAATCACCCTCTTTTCTAATTGCTTTTTTATTTTACTTTAGATAAGTTGTTAGCATGAAAATGTGAGTTTTCATTTGGCTCATGTTAATTTTTGTGTGTGGGAAGTTCTGTAAAAAATATCATACCCAGACCTAAAAGATTGAAGGTCCTAGTGGTGTATTAAATAAATATCTGTATAATACTGCCTGATGGTGCAGTGCTTCACAACCATTTTTTTAAGTAAATCTTTATTGTTCAGATTATTACAGGTATTCCTCTTTTTTTTCCCCCTCATAGCTCCCCTCCACCTGATTCCCCACCCCATGCCCTTACTCCCTGCCACTGTCTTCATCCATAGGTGTAAGATTTTTGTCCAATCTCTTCCTGCACCCCCTTCCCCCTGAGAATTCTCAGTCCACTTCCTTTCTATGTCCCTGATTCTATTATATTCATCAGTCCATTCTGTTCATCAGATTTTTTATTCACTTGATTTTTAGATTCACTTGTTGGTAGGTATGTATTTGTTGTCATTTTGTTGTTCATAATTTTTATCTTTACCTCTTTCTTCTTCTTCCTCTTCTTAAAGAATACCCTTCAGCATTTCATATAATCCTGGTTTGGTGGTGATGCCATTTAGCTTTTCCTTATCTGTGAAGCTCTTTATCTGACCTTCAACTCTGAATGATAGCTTTGCTGGGTAGAGTAATCTTGGTTGTTCTTGCTGTTCATCACTTTGAATATTTCTTGCCACTCCCTTCTGGCCTGCATAGTTTCTGCTGAGAAATCAGCTGACAGTCGTATGGGTACTCCCTTGTAGATAACTAACTGTTTTTCTCTTGCTGTTTTCAAGCCATTTTTCTTTTTCTGTGTTTCTAGCAGCCTTGGTAGCTCTCATTTTGCCTTTGAAAATATAGAAACATAGAGAAAGAGAAATTGATGACCCACCCAGAGTCAACTGGAAACCAACACTTCCTATTCCAGATCTGTGGCAGCTCTATTTCTCCATACTCTTCCTCTAAAGCAATACTTCTCCACCCTGGTTGCCCAGTAGGATCACTTGGGGAATTTTTAAGAAATGTGATTTTTGCAGCCTGCTTCAAACCAATTAAATCAGAAGCTCAATGGTTGGGTCCAGGCATCAGAGTTTCTTAAAAGGGCTCTCAGGTGATTCTGAAATGAAATTAGGCTTATGAGCCACTGCTCTAGAGGGGCCATGCTTCATCGGTGGCTCTAGCTGTTTTGTCCCTGAGTAATAGCCTGAAGAATTAGGAACTTGCCTTTCCTGGGAAATTTACTGTGTTCATACCCTGAGTAACCACCACGTTTCTTATTTAACAGAGTTTTCCTTTCTTTTCTATTTTTAATGGGAGAACATGTTTTGTTGGGGTTTTATTTTAAAGATTAATCCCTATCTTCTACTAGGTATTCCCTATTCCCCTCAATATTCTTTTTCCTGTAAATGCTTCTAGGCCAAAACCTGACAGCTCTAAAATTTCCTTTTTGTCCTCTAAATTGTTGTATTCTCCTCATTAAAAAACAGCTTCTGAGACTTCATAAATTTGGTTTTTCTATGTTCAAGAATGCAGAAGCTGCAAACTTTAATCATTTAACAAATTGTCCTGGCCAGTGTGACTCAGTTGATTGAGCATTATCCCATGCACTAAAGGGTCACCAGTTTGATTCCTGGTCAGGGCACATACCCAGGTTGCAGGTTCGGTCCCCCATAGGGGGGTGTGCAAAACCAATCAATGTTTCTCTCTCTCCTTCTCCCTTCCTGACTCTCTCTTTTAAAAAATCAATAAAAATGTGTTTTTAAAAAAGACCTACTCTCTTTTAGAAACCCAGGCCTGTGCCCTGACTGGGAACCAAACCAGCCGTGAGCCTGGCTTCTGGCTGAGCAGTGCTCCCCCTGTGGGCGCGCACTGGCCACCAGGGGACAGCTCCTGCATTGAGTGGGCTTGGTCTGAAACCTGCTCTCCGACATCCTCCGAGGGGTCCCAGATTGCAAGAGGGCGCTGGCCAAGCCGAGGGACTCCCACTGGTGCATAGTCAGGGTCAGGGAGGGATGCAGGAGGTTGGCCAGCTGGAGAGGGACCGCAGGAAGGCTCCAGGGCGTGTTTGGCCTGTCTCACTCAGTACCGATGGGCCACACCCCAGCAGCAAGCTAACCTACCAGTTGACTGTCTGCCCCTGGTGGTTAATGCAAGTCATAGCAAGCTATAAGCAGCCTTAGCATATCATTAGCATATTATGCTTTGATTGGTTGAATGGAAGACCAGATGACCAGACACTTAGCATATTAGGCTTTTATTATATAGGACTATAATAAAACTTAAATTATTAATTTCATGCTATCTGTGGATAATATTCACATGGGCTCTCCTATTCATTTATTCTTTTTTTTAAATTAACATTTTATTGATTTTATTTTTTTTTTTTTTTTTTTTTTTTTTTTTTTTACAGAGAGGAAGGGAGAGGGATAGAGAGTTACAAACATCGATGAGAGAGAAACATTGATTAGCTGCCTCCTGCACACTCCCTACTGGGGATGTGCCCGCAACCAAGGTACATGCCCTTGACTAGAATCTAACCTGGGACCCTTGAGTCCACAGGCCAATGCTCTATCCACTGAGCCAAACCAGTTAGGGCAAATATTCACTTATTCTTGCAGATGTTTGATAGTTGAGCTACATGTGGTCATCAGATTCTAGAAACATTGCTTGCAATGCCCTTAAAAAAAACACTCCAGTGATGGCTTAATTAATTCCTGGCAGATGAATTTGCTATGACCAGTTAAAAGACAAGACAAAGGAATCCATCCATTATAGTGTGTTTATACTCATCCATGGCCTATCAGCACTAAATATGTGCCTTTATAGCTGACTCCAGATGAAGTCAAATTTTCCTTACCCAGCTTCTCATCTATTACAACTGCTTTTTATTTCTTTAAAAGCTTTATTGGTGTACAATTTATACACCAAAAAAATTAACCCATTTTAAGTGTACAGTTCAATGATTTTTAGTAAATTTACAGATATATGCAATCATCACTACAACTCAGTTTTAGAACATTCCCATCACTCCAAAAATATCTCTCATGCCAGTTTACAGTCAATCCCTATTTCCACTCTAGCCATTGACAACCATAAATCTTTATTTTATCTCTATAGATTTTACTTTTCTGGACATTTCATGTAAATGTTTTCATATAATAATGTAGTCTTTTGTGTCTGGCTTCTTTTACTTACATTTTTAAGGTTTATTCATGTTGTTGCTTATATTAATAGTTTGTTACTTTTTTATTGCTGAATAGTAAATAGTATTCTATTGTATGTATACTAGTATACTGCACTTTGTTTATCCATTCACCAGTTTGTTTGTTTTTAATATATTTTATTGATTTTTTACAGAGAGAAAGGGAGAGGGATAGAGAGTTACAAACATCGATGAGAGAGAAACATCGATCAGCTGCCTCCTGCACACTCTCTACTGGGGATGTGCCTGCAACCAAGGTACATGCCCTTGACCGGAATTGAACCTGGGACCCTTCAGTCCACAGGCCGACTATCTATCCCCTGAGCCAAACCGGTTAGGGCCATTCACCAGTTTATAAACATTTGAATTGTTTCCAATTTGGGGCTATTATAAGTAATACCTCTATGAACATTTGCATACAGGTCTTTATGTAAACCTGTGTTTTTATTTCTCATAAGGAGATTTCTAGGAGTGGAATGGCTGTGTTGTGTGGTAAAATTATATTTAACTTTTTTTTTAAGAAATTGTCAAACTGTTGTTCAAAGTAGCTGTACCATGTTATATTTCCACAGCTATGTGTGAGAGTTCCAGTTTCTCCACATCCTCACAAGAAGTTGTTACTGTCTTTTTTTTTTTTTTAAGATTTTTCTTAATTTTTTTATTAATTGATTTTTAGAGAGAGAGAGAAAGAAACATCAATTTGTTGTTCCACTTATGGATGCATTCATTGGTTGATTCTTCTATGTGCCCTGACCCGGGATCAAACCTGAAACCTTGGCATATCAGGATGATGCCCTGATCAACTGAGCTACCTAGCTAGGGCCATTACTATCTTTTTAATGGGTGTGTGGTGGTGTCTCATTGTGTTTTAATTTGCATTTCCCTAATGACTGATGATTCTGAACATTATTTCATGTGCTTATTAGACATTCATATATCTTTTTTGGTAAGAAGTCTATTCAAATCTTTTTTTTAATTGGGTTACTATTACCATCTCATTGGGTTGTAATAGTCTTTACATAACTCTGGATACAAGTCCTTTATCAGATATATGATTTTTAAATATTTTCTCCTGGTCTATGATTTGTCTCTTTTCTCATTATTTTGAATCACAATGTTTTTTGGTTGTTGTTGTTGTTGTTGTTTAATATTTTTTTATTGATTTCACAGAGAGGAAGGGAGAAGGAGAGAGAGAGAGAGAGATAGAAACATCACTAATAGAGAATGTCCCCTACTGGGGATTGAGCCCAAAACCCAGGCTTGTGCCCTGACTGAGAATCAAACCATGCCCTCCTGGTTATGGGTCGATACTCAACCACTGAGCAACACCAGCCAGGCAGGCGAATCACTTTCAGCATTTGGTCCAGGGGTGCCTTTCAGGCCAGCATGCAGCATCTTTGCTTGTTCACATATCACTGCCTCCAAAATGGCTGTCACTGCTAACTGCTTTTCGTTTATCCAAATTAACAATTTTTCTATCTCTTTAATTGTCTGTAATCATTGTTTCTTTCACACCTTGAGCAACCTTAGCACTCTTGTTTTAAAACTGTGCTAATGGTTGATTTTGCCAGCAACAAATGTTGCATGAGAGATGCTTGTCATACTGAGGTGTTAGCTTGAAAGCGGTGTCAGACATTTGTTCTGTGAATAACTTGGCTGATAACCACATTGTTCGAGATGGGAGACATTCAAGGTTTGACTGTAATGTGATTTGTAGGACATCGGTTTTCTAAGTTATCAAATGAATAGTCACTCAATTCAGATTGTTCTAGCTGTCTGTCTTCAAATGATTCTCAGTATAAGCACTCTGGTCTTGAGCTGTATTTTTTAATGTTTCATGATAAATAAATTAACAAAAATTAAAGGTTGTCAGAGTAGGGAGCATTTTCACTGCCATGCCTTTTCTGTTCTTGGAATTTTATGTTAACCTATTGGCCTTATAAAACCCTTTCAGTAACTGAGCTTCCTATTGTCCCCCTGCCATAGAAATTCACTCCTTAATAAGAAAATTAAAAAAGCTTTAGCAAGCCTTTTTTTAAATATACATAACAAAATTTACCATTAAGTGTACAATTCAGTGGCATTAAGTACATTCACACTGTTGTACAACCATCCATCTCCAGAACTCTTTTTATCTTCTCAGACTGAAACTCTGTACTCATCTATAATAATAAAAGCATAATATGCTAATTAGACCGGACAGCCAAATGACCTTCCAGACGACCTTCCAGACAAAACATGTGGCTGCAAGGGCTGAGCCCCTTGCACAAACTGGTTGGCAACTGCTGCTCTAAGTCAAAGCCACGAAAATAACCTCAAGTTATGGAAAAATTATTTAGTGTAGGCCTTCCATTTCACTGCAAAATATTATGGAGCTTGGTACATAGTAGGTAGTCCATACATGTTTGAATTAATGCTTAAATACAGAGGCACTATAGTTCATAATTGCCCAAAACTAAAACAGCCCAAATAGAATGGATAAATAAATTGTGGTATATTTACACAATGGAATAGTTATAGCAATAAAAATTAACGAACTACATATGTACACAAAAATATGGACAAATCTTAAAGAGAAAAGCCATATATACTATAGCCATGTGCCGCTAAACAACAGAGATATGTTCTGAGAAATGAGTAGTTAGGCTATTCATTGTACGAACATTATAGAGTATACTTACACAGACTTATAGCCTACTGCAGAACTAGGCTATATGGTAAATAGTCTGTTGCTCCTAGCTAACCTGTTATATACTGAATACTGTAGGCAAATTATAGTACAATGATAAGTATTTGTGTATCAAAATATATATAACCACAGAAACACATAGTATATGCTATGCTATGCTTTCATACAACTGACAACTGGCAGCCCCGAAGGTTTGTTTACACCAGCATCACCACAAACATGTGAGTAATGCATAGCACTTTGATGTTACCAAGGCTACATGGGATAGGAATTTTTCAGCTCCATTGTAATTTTATGGGACCATTGTCACAGATGCAGTCATTATTGACTGAAACATCATTATGCGGTCCATGACTGTAGAATACATACTCCATGATTCATTTATAAAGTTCAGAAACAGACATAACTAAACTCATATTTCTGTTAAGATGCATTATGGATAATATATAGTGTGGTGTGTTTTTTTAAAGACAATGAAATGTAGCCCCTAAAAATCAGGAAAATGATTACCACTGAGAAGAGAAGAGGCTTATGGTTGTGAAGGGCCATGTTGGTGAGACAGAGGGAGGCTTCTTCTAGGATGCTGATAAGAGTGTTCCTTGACCTGAATGGAGGTTTTATGGATGTTCATTTTACAACAGGTTGTTAAGTTGTACATTTATGTTTTTCTGGGCCTTTTTTTTTTTTAAGATACGTTTTTATTGATTTTTTAGAGGAAGGGAGAAAGAAAGAAACATCGATTGCTTGCCTCCCACACACACCCTGACCTGGGATCAAACCCAAAACCTAGGTATGTGCCCTGACCAGGAATTAAACCGGTGACCTTTCAGTGCATGGGACAGTGTTCAACCAACTGAGCCATCCTGGCCAGGGCTGTGCCTTTCTATACGGTCATCATATTCCGTAAGAAAAAGTTTAAAATCTTTATTCTTGGGGAATCCTAGCTAATAAAGAGGGAATATGCAAATTGGCCATCACACTGTCACAAATATGGTGACACCCAGGCCCCTGAGCCCCGCTGGAGTCCCCCAGTCCTTTCACAGAAAATGGGTTGCCTCATAAGTTGGTTAAGCTTCTTAGGACAAAAAGCATTCAAAATCTTTGAAAAGGGAATTCCAATATTTATAAAAGTTTGGACTAGGTTCAAGGTTATTTTCACTACAACCTTCTATGATTTTGTGATATTAACATTCTGAATTCACGTATGTAAGCAGATATTATTTAAAGGAATGGCCATTCTTATTAAAACAACTCATAAAACAACACTATTTGTATGTCAAGGACATTCTGTGTGATTTTCCTAATGCCTGGAGTTAATGCCCCTAAATCGGCAGTCAGACATCCCCCTAGGGGTCCCAGATTGGAGAGGGCACAGGCCGGGCTGAAGGACACCCCCCACCCCCGTGCACAAATTTCATGCACCGGGCCTCTAGTAAACTATAAAAGATCCTGTGGTATAATTATACATTCAGTAATTTAGTTCTTAATTTGGTTGATAAAATAAGAAAGATAACATTGACCCAATTTGGAGAATACCAGGAAAGTACTATGGATTGTCTATCTTAAGGTTTCCTTATTACTGAGATACCATTGTGAACTCCTGGGCTCTGTGGTTTGGGGAAATGGAAATTGGAAGAGCAGCAGCACTAAGTGGAAGCCAATCAACATTTGCAATCCATTAAGGGCCTGATTTTTCATTAAAAGGCATTGATCTCAGTGTCTCTTCAATGTTATTTACTTCTTAGAAATTGTGTTCATTCCATTACAGCATGATGTGTGAGAAGTGGGAAATGGCTAATAGGACAAATCTTCCTCCCTGTAAGGGAATTTGTAGCCCCTATATATGTAATTACTCTCTCTTGAGCTTTCATAGAAAATAGAATTTGAAGTCAGCAAACCATTGACTAGCTTTTGAAATGAATTTCTTCATTCACAGAATTTCATCAGATTAAAATTAAATAGCAAATTGCTTTATCCATAGCTTTTAAATTGAGTTATTGAACAGCTTCCCAAGTCCTTGGGTTCTACGTTCTGAAACTGTTCCAATGTATATCACTGATTTGGGGTGATTCTTTAATTAGCTTAAGCTTCAAAGAGCTTAGTTAGCCTGTAAGTAGATTATTTTTTTTTCTTAATTAAATCTTTATTGTTCAGATTATTACAGGTGTTCCACTTTTTTTCCCCCCCATAGCTCCCCTCCACCTGATTCCCCACCCCACCCCATGCCCTTACCCCCCGCCACTGTCTTCATCCATAAGAGTAAGATTTTTGTCCAATCTCTTCCCGCACCCCTCACACTTGCTTCCCCTGAGAATCGTCAGTCCACTCCCTTTCTATGTCCCTGATTCTATTATATTCACCAGTCCATTCTGTTCTTCAGATTTTTTATTCACTTGATTTTTAGATTCACTTGTTGGTAGGTATGTATTTGATGTCATTTTGTTGTTCATAATTTTTATCTTTACGTTTTTCTTCTTCTTCTTCTTAAAGAATACCCTTCAGCATTTCATGTAATCCTGGTTTGGTGGCAATGAACTCCTTTAGCTTTTTCTTGTCTGTGAAGCTCTTTATCTGACCTTCAACTCTGAATGATAGCTTTGCTGGGTAGAGTAATGTTGGTTGTAGGTTCTTGCTGTTCATCACTTTGAATATTTCTTGCCATTCCCTTCTGGCCTGCATAGTTTCTGCTGAGAAATCAGCTGACAGTCGTATGGGTACTCCCTTGTAGGTAATTAACTGTTTTTCTCTTGCTGCTTTTAATATTCTCTCTTTGTCTTTTGCCCTTGGCATTTTAATTATGCTGTGTCTTGGTGTGGTCCTCTTTGGATTCCTCTTGTATGGGGTTCTGTGCACTTCCTGAACTTGTAAGTCTATTTCTTTCACCAGGTAGGGAAAGTTTTCTGTCATTATTTCTTCTAATAGGTTTTCAATATTTTGCTCTCTCCCTTCTTCTGGCACCCCAAAAATTCGGATGTTATTTCGCTTAAAGTTGTCCCAGAGGCTCCTTACACTATCTTCATATTTTTGGATTCTTTTTTCTTTTTGTTTTTCTGGTTGGATGTTTTTTGTTTCCACATATTTCAGATCTTTGGTTTGATTCTTGGGGTACGTTGATCTACAGTTGAGTTTCTGTATATTCTTTATTTCAGACAGTGTATGCTTCATTTCTGACTGGTCCTTTTCCATTTTTTTGGCATTCTCATTAAGGTCCTTGAAGGTCTCACTAAGCTCCTCAGAAGTGTCATCAAGTTTCTCGGCAGTTTTTAGAAGATTCTTGAGTAACCTTATAAATGTGATTCTGAATTCTGTGTCATCCAGTAGTTTGCTTTCCTCCGTTTCTTTCATTCGTGACATGTTTCTTTGTTTCTGCATTTTGGCTGCTTCCCTGGGTTGATGGAGTGGCTTTGTGTGGTAGGTGACCTATAGGGGGCAGTAGCTCAGCCTCCCCAATCACCTGATGTGGACGCTCTTGGTACACCCCTTTGTGGGCTGAGTGCAAAGTCTTGGTGTATGTAGTTAAGCCTGAATTGCTGTTGGTACGCTGGGAGGAATTGACCTCCAGGCCAATTAGCTGTGAGCACTCCCTGTGTCTATAATGGAAGAAGTGCTGCGCTGAAGACACGCTTATGGGGCAGGACTTGTTTCAGTGGGGCTTTGGTGCTCACTGAGTCTGCCTCTTGAATGTGTCACTTATGGATGTGAGGAGTTGAAATCTGGTGTCTCACACTGACCACTAGGTACACTGGCTTCTGGATCTCCAATGGGGTGCAGGTCAGCTACTGTCTGAGGCCACTCAGCAGGAGCTACAGTGAGAGCTGCAGTTTTCTCCTCTTTGCTTGGGGTTTGGAGGTTTTGGAGCTGTCTGACCCTGGCTGCAAGTTTTCTAGGTTAAGCTGCGATAGGGCAGGCTTTCTTATGCTAATTGAGCTGCTTGGAGCTTGGGTGGGTTTGTAGGTTGTGTGGGGCGGGGTCTCAGGGCGTCACTAGGTTAGGGCGTGGCAAACAGCAATGGCTGCTAGTAAGCCGGCTCTGTGTCCCCACTGTGTCCTGGAATCCTGTGCCCCAGTGCCGTAAACAATTATTCCTGCGCGCAGCTCTGCTAGCAAGCCACTCTCACTGGCAGACAGTCCAGCTTCTCCCCGTAGGAGTTTGGGTCTCCCGCGTCTCCCCAGAGACTGGATTTCAGAGTAATCGGGGACTTGTCTCCGTTGGGGTTGAAAAAAGCAACACACCCAGTCGCCCGCCGCCAGCCCGGATCACGCGCCTCCGTACCTCAGCTTTTCAGCGCTCGTGCACGTCTCAATGCTCTTTTCTCTTTCCTTCTAGTTGTAGAACTTCCACTCAGCCAGCTTTCCCGTGGTTCTGGGTGATAGACGTTTTATCTTTTAGTTGCAGTTTAAATTGTTGTGGGAGGCAGCAGTTTAGGTGTTTACCTATGCCGCCATCTTGGATTCCTCCTAAGTAGATTATTTAAATGGAAGTCCTGACTCTGGTCTGGTTAAGATGTATGACAGGTCAAGTGGCTACAGCTCATTTAGGAATATCAAAATAGATAATTGTGACTAATTGCAAGGCACCGTTTGAAATATTTTCATTAAAGATATCCAGCCTCCCCTGTAACAGTGAAAGCAATCATGTCATATTTTACATGTGAGAGGAAAGCAATTAGCCAGCTTTCCTTTCTCAGAGTAAAATTCTAGAGTTTTGTTCCCCGGTTGTGTACAAATTTGACATTCCTTGACTAATTTATTCAGTCTCTATTCTAGACATAGCATAAATTTGTGGTTGATAGACATGAATAACAGCCTTGTTTCTGCATTTTATGCAGCTTTTTGTTCAAGGTTCCTGCCTTACTCTGCTCTCTTTCTTCTTTCAGGGTCTGACATTTCAGGAAGTGGAGAACTTCTTTACTTTCCTAAAGAATATTAATGATGTGGACACTGCATTGAGCTTTTACCACATGGCTGGGGCATCTCTTGATAAAGGTAATGAAACCCAAAGGTTTTTTTCTGTTTTGTTGACATCATATCCCTGAGTTTCACCTTGAGAGGCCAAGCTCAGAAAATATATTTTCTTGTGCTAAAGACTAAAGTCAGGGCAGTATAGGGGAAAAAATGGTGATGGAAGGAGACCTGAGCTGAGGTGGTGAACACACAATACAGAGTACAGATGATGTGTTGTGGAATTGTGCACCTGAAACCTGTGTAATTTTGTGAACCAATGTCACCCCAATAAATTCAGTAAAAATAGGGTGGGATGAAGTTACATTTTTTAAAAATTATAGTCAAGACAGGTACCCATCTTTAAATGATTAACCTTAGAAGTAGTCGTCTAAGCTGAGGTACAGTGCATGAAACTTCTGAACTTCTCCATCAGAGCCAGAGATTACATATATGAGGTGAAGCTAAAATCATTCTTTTTAGTTCATTCTTTGGTGAGAAGGAATGGCTTGGTTTATGTCTTGTATTAAAGTTTGTTGGTTTTTTTTTTTAAGGTAAAATTATTACTCTGAAAATAGCAACCCCTATGGGCTTTATACAAACTCAGTTCCAGTTTGTACAGGCAGTGAGAGAGAGCTGGAGGAATTGAAAACACAATTTTCCTCCAATATTTTACTATGAAAATTTTCAGACATTTAGTAAAGTTGAAATAATTAACCAAAGAACATCCATATATATGGCTCAATTAACATTTTGCTGTATTTCCCTGATAGTCCTCTATCAATCTTTTAATTAATTTATTTATTTATTTTGGTGCATTCAAAATAAGTTACAGACTTAAGCACATTCACTGTTGAATACTTCACCATAAATACTAACTGAAGTTCAGTATTTGTTTAAAGTTCCCTTGTGCTCCTTCAGCATCAATTCTGCCTCCACTCACCAAGAAGCAACCTTAATTCTGTGCATTTCCCAACCATATTTTAATTTTGTTTGTTCTAGAACCTCATAAAAATGGAAGTATAGTTTTTCTTAGCCTACTTTTGAGATCCATTCATACTGTTGCATGTACAATAGTTTGTTCTTTTTTTATAAATAGTAATCCATTTTATGAATACTCAACAATTTACCTTTTGTTGGACACATTGGCTGTTTCCAGTTATTGGCTATCTTGAATAAAGCTGCTATAAACAGTCTTCTGTTAGTCTTTATGAGGATATGTATTTTCATTTCTCTTGGATAAATACCTAAGGAGACAATTGTTGGGTCCAAGGGAAGTGAATATTTCTTTATAAAAAAACTATCAGACTTTTTTTTCACAGTGTATCTGTTTACAGTCTCACCAACAATGTGTAGCAGTTCAAGTTGTTCCACGTTCTTATTAATAATTGGTTAACAACAGTCTTTTTTCATTTAAGTGATTTTCGAGTTTATATAAAGGTGTATCTTTGTATTTTTAATTTGTATTTCCCTGATGACTTCTACTGTTAAGCAACTTTTTGTGTTACTATTCATATATCTTTTTTGGTGAAGTGTCTGTTCAAATCTTTTGCCCATTTTTATTGGGTTACTTGTCTTATTATTGAATTGTGGAAGATCTTGATATATTTTAGATGCAATTCCTATATTAGATAGATATTTTGTGAATATTTTTCTAGCCTGTGGCTTGCCTATTCACTTTCTGAATGGTGTATTTTGTTTAACAGAAGTTTTTTTTATTATTTTGATAAAGTGTAATTCATCCAGTTTAATTTTTTGATTATTATTTTCTGATCCTAATAACACTTTACCACCAAACTATGAAGATTCTCCTATATATTTCCCCTAGAAGCATTAGTGCTTTAATTCTTATATTTTATATATGATCCATCTCTAATTTCTATATACTGTGTGAAGTAGAAGTCAAGATTGTTTTTTTTTACATAGATATCCAGTTGTACCAGCACCATTTGTCAAAAAGGCCCTCCATCTGTTTGCTTTGGCACCTTTATCAAAAGTAAAATGACCTGTTAACTATAAATCTATTTCATAGCTCTCTACTTATCTATATGTCTTTCATTATGCCCAGGTTCACTGTCTTGATTACTGTAGCTTTATAGAAAGTCTTAAAGTAGTAGAAGGTATTATAAATCCTCCCAACTTGATTCTTGTCAAGATTACTTTACATATTTTAGTTTCTTTGTATTTCCTTATAAATATTAGAATTAGCTTGTCACTTTCTATGTAAAAAAAAGAGGTGGGACTTGTGATTACAATAACATTTAAGATGTAGATTAATTTGGAGTGAACTGACATCTTAGTGATTATGAGTCTTCCTTCATGAGCATGTTCGTTCCATTATTTTAGGTCTTCTCTCAGCAATAGTTTTGTAAATACACAAGTCTTGCACATATTTTTTAAACATAAATATTTTATGTTTTTATGCTATTATAAATGGAATTTTCATTTCATTTCCCAACTGTTTGCTGCTGCTGTTAAAATACAATTTATTTTTCTATATTGAGCTTGTATTCTGCAGCTTGCTAAATTTGATTATTCTTCTAGTTGTTTTGTGAATTCCTTAGGTTTTTCTATGTAAGAAATCATGTCATCTGCAAACAGTTTCACCTCTCCTTTTTTTATATTAATGCCTTCTTTTCTTGCCTTATTGTACTTGCTTCAATCACCAGTAAAATGTTGAATACAAGTGGTGTGAGTGGTCATCCTTGGCTTCTGGCTGATTTTAGATGTAAAGCATTCAATATGTCACCTTTAAGTTGGATATTAGATTAGACTGTTCATAAAGTAACGCCAGTAGTCTTGATCCAGCATCTAGAAGGGCTCAGGAAACCTCGAGAAGGGGCTGTGCATAAATTAAATAATAGTTTAGAGACGAAACATAATTTTGAAAGGCATTTGTGGGGGTGCAGAGGAGCCTGGCTAAAGAAACCAAGTTCTCCTTGTCTCAGCACCCCTTGCTTTTTATTAACACAATTTGTCCTAAGGCAAGGTGGAGATATACACATCAAAGGGTAGGGTTCAGTACAGAATGGGGAATTGCCTACAGCCGTTCAGGTGTTTGGCCAGTAGGAGGCAATAACATGTAGATTAAGATGCCCTGAGCTGTCTGGCAGCAAGCAATCATCCTTTTCAGGTTTGGGGAAATGCCTTTAGCCATTCCCAGCAGGCGATAGATAACATATGTGACTCAGCCCTTGTTGAGTTCCCAAGTTCCATCAACTTTTCGAAGAAACTCTTGTAATTATGACATGCTGGAATTGGCTTCCAGCAGATGCCCATTATCAAATTAAGGTAAATCTTTTTCTTCCTAATTTAAAAAGGATTTTTATCATCAAATGGTGTTTCTCCTTTATCTTCTTAATATGGTAGATTATATTATCTCTTATTGTCCTGAATGAAACCCAACTTTGTAATAATGTATTAGGCTTTTTATGTATTGGTAGATATGATTTGCTAACATTTTGTTAAGTATTGAGGGATATTGATATATAATTTTCTCTTTTGTAATGTCTTCATGTTTTGTATGAGTATGCTATCCTCATAAACTGCATTGGGAAGAATTTTCTTCCTTATTTTCAGGAATAATTTATATATGATTGCTGTTGTTTATATGCCTGTCACAGAGAGATAGTCAGGACATGAGGACTATGTCTGTTCATTAAATGAGGACTTTTAGATTTGTTTTGCGTTTACCATAAACTGGTTTCTTATTATCATCCTAGAACATAGGAAGAAATGTTTCCAAGTTAATTTTCCTGTTTTAACTCTGAAGTGGGCAAATAATTCAGGATTTTGAGGTGTTTTTCTGGTCAAGAATGAGAAAACCATGACTTTAGGAAGGTGATTTGCTTCCACTTTAAAAATAGCTTGAGATACGGAGGAAATTCCAGGTTATGTTTTCAGTCCAGAACCTCTTCACACCATTTTCAGTACATATATGTATACAAAGTTGCTCTGTCTGCTGTTTAGCGGGGAAAGCAGGGAACAAAATTCTTTAATTCCTTATGCCTTTTCTTTAAGGGCAGATCTGAGTGGCAGATCCAATTTACATAGGATGGACAGTGTAGCCACTTCCCAACCAACTACTTCAGAGAATCTGGGAAAGTTTTCAGTTACCCCTTTTTAATTTGGGTAAAGGATTAACCTTTCAGTTATAGCCAAGTTTCAGCAATAACATATCTCTATCGTATGTATTCATACTTTTACATGCACATCTTTATTTACATCTATATGTACTAGTATACACCAAGTGTTTTATTATGTATCTTTAAAAAAAATCTCCAAAACATAATTTCAAATAATTTATAATTTCTACCCTAGGTATGATGCACCATAGTTTAACAGTTGCTCTCTTTTTGACAATTACATTGTCCTATTGTTAATATTATAAACAATGCTGCAATGTAGCTTTAGGTATAGTTTTTTACAACTTTGTCAATGTAATTCAATGTATTTTATAACAGCTTATTATAACTAAAATATCTAATCAAAATACCAAAAAAGTAGCAGTTGGTTTGCTTGTTTATTTGTTTAAAATAATACCACCTCTGACCTTTGTAGATTCCTTTGAAAAAACTGGATGATGACATGGAAGTTATATATGTGTGTGTAGTACTGCAAGGTCTTTTCTCCAGAATAGCTTTGGTTATATTGCTCTATTTTTTTAATATGTTTTTATTGGTTTTTAGAGAGAGAGAAAGAGAAAGGGAGAGAGAGATAGAAACATCAATGAGATAGAAACATCAATCAGCTGCCTCTTGCACTGGGGATGGAACCTACAAATTGGACATGTGACCTGATCAGGAATCAAACAGGTGACCTCTTGATTCATGGGTCGACGCTCAACCACTGAGCCACACCAGTCAGGCTATATTGCTCTATTTCACAAAACAGATTTGACAGCATCTACAGATCAAAAGACACCAGATTTAAGTAATCACTTATTATAAAAGTAAAATTAATAAGCTCTTCTTTATATATACATACCTTTTTTTGAAAAGTCCAACTAAAGACAATAGAATTGCTTTAAAAAACAGTTTTGTAGGATGAATCACTGTCCGTGTTAAAATTATAGGATGTACAAAGTAGAATGATTCAGGGTAGTCATGGCAAAGGAAAGTGCAACCAGGTGGGTTAAAAAAAAGAAGACAAAAAGTGCTTCTTTCAAATAGCTTCAGGCCATTTCAGGGATGTTTAGTATCCAAATAATCCATGCCTCATTACCCTTTCCAAAGAGGCAGTGGTACAAATGTACAGTCATATCTGATATCCAAAAATGTGTTTGACATTTGTTGTGACCTCTTAGTTAGGTATATTTGTATAACTTTGGATGCCCTGAGTGTAGAAGGGTAGATATCTAGGGAAAGTGGCCCAGATTCATGCTCAGTAACAGGGAGAAACCAAGTGTATTCATTTCCCAGAGCTACTATAACAAATTACACAAACTTGCTGATTTAAAACAGCAGAAACTTATTCTCCCTCAGTTCTAAGGGTCCCCAATCAATATGAAGATATTGCAGGGCCAAGCTCCCTCTAGGCTCTAAGGAAGGGCCCTCCTGTGCTTCTTCCAGCTTCTGGTGGCTCCAGTCGTTCCTGGCCTTGTGGCTGCATAACTCCAGTCACTGCTTCTGGCTTCACATGGCCTTCCCTTCTTCTCCCTATATGTCCTTCTTCTGTGTGTCTCTTTTAAGGACACTGGTCATTGGATTTAGGGCCCAACTAGGTAATCTTTAACCCAGATCTCATATCAAGAGCCTTAACTTGATTACATTCTGCAAAGACCCTTCTTCCAAACAGAGTCTCATTCACAAGTTCCAGGCGCTGAGATGGGCACATGTCTTTTGGGGCCACCCTTTAACCCACTGTAGCAAACAAGAACTAAGTATCCCTCACATGTAGTCCACTAAGTAAAACAAAAGCGAACACCAAAAAAGTGAATTTAATGTACTGTGAGGATATTTGTATTGTCTGTTTAGAAACAGTTTTCCTAGAAACTTAATTATACTCTTTACCTGGTAATTTCTATTTATCCTTCAGGTCTCAATTCAAATGCCCCTTCCTCAGAGAGGCCTCTAGAGCATTCCACTGTCCTTCCCAAGTCCTTTGCTCTGCCAGATGTGCCTGTCTCCTGCAGGCTCTCCTTGCATTCTCCCCTTTGCTCTTAAAACCCTCCTGATCCTGAAAGTCCTGCTTGTGATTTTTCCATTGGTTTGAGTCCTATACAAATTCTCCCTCCACAGAATTATGGAATTTTATTGCTGAGATGAATCTTACAAGAGAGGAAGAAAAGTGTATTGGTTAAGAATCCAGGTTCTGAAGTCATAGTGTCTGGATTTGAATGTTGGCTCCATCATTTACTAGCTGAGTAACTTTGGGCAACTTCTAATTTAGTTTCTATGCTTTTAAAGTCAGGATAATACCTACGTCATAAGGTATTAACCTTGTGCCTGTCATTCGGTGAATGTTTAATAAATGTCAGCTGCTTCCATTATGAATGTTTAATAAATGTTGATAAACCAGATTTAATGCAATTCATGCATTTATTCAGCCAACAGTATAGGCACTGTTATAGTAGCTGGGCACAGGGTTCTACCCTATAGACGTTCACAGTCTAATAGGGAAGAAAGATAAGTATACAAGCTGGTCAAGTGCTAATTAAATAAGATTAAAAGTTGAGCCTCTTGCCCTAAACGGTTTGGCTCAGTGGATAAAGCTTCGGCCTGCGGACTGAAGGGTCCCAGGTTCAATTCCGGTCAGGGGCATGTACCTGGGTTGCGGGCACATCCCCAGTGGGGGTCATGCAGGAGGCAGCTGATCGATGTCTCTCTCTCTTCAATGTTTCTAACTCTCTATCCCTCTTTCTTCCTCTCAGTAAAAAATCAATAAAATATATTTAAAAAACAAAAAGTTGAGCCTCTTGCCCTGGTCAGCATGGCTCAATGGTTACAGTGTCGGTCTGCACACCAGAGGGTGGAAGGTTCGATTCCCAGTCGAGGGCATGTACCTCGGTTGCAGGTTTGATTACGACCCTGGTCAGTGCGCATGTGAGAGGCAGTCAATCAACATGTCTGCCTCACATTTATATTTCTCTTCTCTTCTCTCCTCCTCCCTCTCATACTGCCCCTCCTTTTCCTCCTCCTCCTCCTCCTCTTCCTCCTTCTCCTCTTCCTCATCGTTCTCCTCCTCCTTCTTCTTCTCTCTCTCTCTCTCTCTTCTCTTTCTCTCTCTCTCTCTCTCTCTCTCTGTTTCTCTTTCTCTCTCTCCCTCCCTTCCTCCCTCCCCCCTTCCTATCATTCTCTCTAAAACTTAATTGGCCCTAACCAGTTTGGCTCAGTGGATAGAGTGTCGACCTGTGGACTGAAGTATCCCAGGTTAGATTCTGGTCAGGGGCACATGCCCAGGTTGTGGGTTTGATCCCCAGTAGGGAGAGTGCAGGAGGCAGACGATCAATTATTCTCTGTCATCATTGATGTTTCTATCTCTCTCTCCCTCTCCCTTTCTCTCTGAAATCAATTAAGTATATATATATTTATATTTTTTTAAATTTTTTAAATCAATGGAAAAAAACATCTTCACTCCTTGGGTGAGGATTTAAAAAAAAAAAAAGTGGAGCCTCTGACCCATATTGGGGGTGGGATGGAGATAGAGTGGGGCAGGGATAGAGACAGGAATACTTCTGTCTGCCTACTGCTCTCAGTCTCAGCTATCTTTATTTTTTCCAAAAGGTTAGGACCTTCAGAAATTGGCACCTTTTTAATGGCCCTGACACTGTTTCTTCCTTGACTGTTTTAAAACTTGCAAATAGAGATAATTCAGCATAGAATTTCCCAAACAGCATTGTGAAGAACACTGTATACTGCAATATGTTAATGGTTCTGTGGGTTTTTAAAAAGCGTTCCATGATTCAAATACGTTTGGAAAATGCCAGGTTATACAGAATTTCTTTCTGCATCACCACTTCTGCCAACGTTTTAATATGCTAATGTGCATTATTAATCTCCAAGGAAGCAATATAGTTCCCAAACTTAAATTGCCCTGAATATCTTTTAACAACTTACAAAGTTAATGTTCCTCAGAACAGTTGGAGAACCCAGGCAGGTAGCAACTGTGGATTTACCATATTATAGCACAATGCAATCCCTCCAGAGTAAAAAGCCAAATTTCCTTGAGGCTTGCTCTTTAGTTCTGTTTTGCCCAGGTGAGAATGACAACTGTCAGGCAAGAACAAAAGGTCCTGGTGAATTTTGACCATTTGAAAAAAAAAAACCTTTACCATGAAATATTGTGTGTTTCTACTATAGGTTATCTCTTGTTTAGCACTTAAGAGAAATGGGTTCTGCTGCTTACACACTGGGCATAAAATTAGACATATACCTCCCCAGGAGCTGTCTGAGTGATTTACCTAGTTTGCTGAAGAAGGCAAAGTTGAACATGACTTCTTCCCCAATGGCATCCTACGATGGAAAAGTTAGAAATTATTTGAGTTGAAGCTGTGGAACGAGCTATGGCCTGTATAACTTAGAGTATTATCATCTCTGCCAAGAGAATGAAAGGTTTGTAGGGATGGTAAAGCCCCCATTACAAAATGCTATTATAGATTTGGTAAACTCGAAGGTCCATTGTACTTTAAACTATAATCCAGGAAAATAACCACCCAAATCGGGCCTTTTGTCCTCATGCCCCAGCACCAGCCTGCTTAAATTAAAAATCGTAATTTATAACATGCTTTGGTTTAATTCTTTATAGTCATTCTATACGTACAGTTTGCCTTATTGTCAGCCAAACCAAGAGAATAAATAGTTAAACCTGCAGCATAATTCCCACGAGATGCTCTCTGCAGCCCCAAGAATATTTCTGTAGTTATCAGACATACCCTCAAATGATCCCAGTTTCCTTTTCTCTGAAGTGGCGCAGATGACCTCTGAGAACCTTTGTGGTTTTCAAATTCTTTGAGTGAGTCTAATAATTTTGAATGAGTAAAGGAGTTTCAGCCTTTTGGTATTTAGGTCCCTTCTGGCTTGTTGAGGGAATCAGAAACTAGTGATGGAATAATTTCTAGCACACAAAAACTCTTGTATTCTGAACAATCAATCATCTTTGACAGACAAGCTGCCACTCTCTCCGGAGCCTTGGGAATCCTGTAGCATTGCCCTTGAGAGGTGGTGAAGCTGTCACACATCTGGAATACTAATAACAAATGTTATTTCATAGAAGCTTCTATATACCAGGCATAACATTAGGTGCTTTATGCACATCCTCACTCTTAATCCTTAAAACTTTAAGGTATTATCCTCTGGATTATGGATGAGGAAATACAAAATGAAGCAACTGGCTCCTGGTTACCCAGCTATGCAGTGGTAGAGCCAGGATTCAAGCTCAGGTCTCTCTAACCCCAAACACTGTATCTTTCCACACCATTACGTTGCCTCGCAGTATATCCTGAAATGCTGCTGAAATTTGAAAAGTTTTGCTGAAATATAACCCAGGAGGCAATGCAGGTTTGCCATTTTTTTTATTGTTTAAAGTATTACATATAGTAGTACATATATCTCCTTCCCCCCCCCCCATTGACCTTCCCTCAGCCTCCCCTAACCCCTGTCGCATGCCCTCATCCCCCTCACCCTCTCCCCCAGTGTCTTGTGTCCATTGGTGTGCTTATATGCATGAATACAAGTCCTTTGGTTGATCTATTTCCGCCCCCCTCCCCAACACTCCCCAGCCTTCTTGCTGTAATTTGACAGTCTGTTCGGTGCTTTACTGCCTCTGTATCTTTTTATTCATCAGGTTATAATGTTCTTTATTTTCCATAAATGAGTGAGATTATGTGGTATTTTTCTTTCATTGCCTGGCTTATTTCACTTAACATAATGCTCTCCAGGTCCATTCATGCTGTTGGGAATGGTAGGAGTTCCTTTTTACAGCAGCGTAGTATTCCATTGTGTAGATGTACCACAGTTTTCTAATCCACTCATCTGCTGATGGGCATTTAGGCAGTTTCCAAATCTTAGCTATGGTGAATTGTGCTGCTATGAACATAGGGGTGCATATATCCTTTCTGATTGGTGTTTCTAGTTTCTTGGGATATATTCCTAGAAGTGGGATCACTGGGTCAAATGGGAGCTCCATTTTTAGTTTTTTGAGGAAATTCCATACTTTTCTCCACAGTGGCTGCACCAATCTGCATTCCCACCAGCAGTGCACCAGGGTTCCTTTTTCTCCGCACTTGTCATTTGTTGCTTTGCTGATGATTGCCATTCTGACAGGTGTGAGATGGTACCGCATTGTCATTTTGATTTGCATCTCTCAGATAATTAGTGACTTGGAGCAGGTTTTCATATGTCTCTTTGCCTTCCTTCTGTCTTCTTTCGAAAAGATTCTATTTAGGTCCGTTGCCCATTTTTTTATTGGATCATTTATCTTCCTTTTATTAAGTTGTTTAAGTTCCCTGTAGATGTTGGAGATTAAACCTTTATCAGTGATAACATTTGCAAATATGTTCTCCCATACAGTCAGCTTTCTTGTTGTTTTGTTGATGGTTTCTTTTGCTGTGCAAAATCTTTTTATTTTTATGTAGTCCCATTTGCTTATTTTCTCTTTAGTTTCCATTGCCCTAGGAGTGGTATCGGTGAAGAAATTGCTTTGGCATGTGTCTGAGATTTCTCTGCCTGTGGATTCCTCTAGTATTTTTATGGTTTCCTGTCATATGTTTAAGTCCTGAATCCATTTTGAGTTTATTTTTGTGTATAGTGTAAGTTGGTGGTCTAGTTTCATTTTTTTGCATGTATCTGTCCAATTTTCCCAACACCATTTATTGAAGAGACCGTCTTGACTCCATTGTATGTTCATGCCTCCTTTGTCAAATATTAATTGAGCATAGTGGTTTGGGTCGATATCTGGGTTCTCTGTTCTATTCCATTGGTCCATATATCTGTTCTTGTGCCAGTACCAGGCTGTTTTGAGAACAGTGGCTTTGTAATACAGCTTGAAATCTGGTATTGAGATCCCACCTACTTTGTTCTTCTTTCTCAGGATTGCTGTGGCTATTTGGGGTCTTTTTTTTATTTCAGATAAATTTTTGGAGAGTTCTTTCTAGGTCTGTGAAATATGCCATTGGTATTTTAATGGGGAGTGCATTGAATCTATAGATTGCTTTGGGTAGTATGGACATTTTAATGATGTTGATTCTACCAATCCATGAACATGGTATGTTCTTCCATCTGTTTACGTCTTCCTCTATCTCTTTTTTCAGTGTCCTGTAGTTTTCCACATATAAGTCTTTTACCTCCTTAGTTAAGTTTATTCCTAGGTATCTTAATTTTTTTGGTGCGATGGTAAATGGGATTGCTTTTTTAGTCTCTCTTTCTGTAAGTTCACTATTGGTGTATAGAAATGCCATAGATTTCTTGGTGTTAATTTTGTATCCTGCTATATTGCTAAATTCATTTATTAAGTATAATAGTTTTTTGATGGAGTCTTTCAGGTTTTTTATGTACAATATCATGTCATCTGCAGATAAGGACAGGTTTACTTCTTCTTTTCCAATTTGGATGCCTTTTATTTCTTCTTCCTCTTGTCTAATTCCAGTGGCTAATACTTCCAGTACTATGTCAAACAGGAGTGGTGAGAGTGGGCATCCCTGTCTTGTTCCTGTTTTTAGGGGAAATGGTTTTAGTTTTTGCCCATTGAGTATGATATTGACTGTTTGTTTATCATATATGGCTTTTATTATGTTAAGGTATGACCCTTCTATTCCCATCTTGCTGAGAGTTTTTATCAAGAAAGGGTGTTGGATTTTGTCAAATGCTTTTTCTGCATCAATTGATATGACTGTGATTTTTATCTCTCAATTTGTTTATGTGATGTATCATGTTTATTGATTTGCAGATATTGTACCATCCTTGCATCCCTGGGATAAATCCTACTTGGTCATGGTGTATGATCTTTCTGATGTACTGCTGGATCCGATTTGCTAGAATTTTGTTGAGGATTTTGGCATCTCTGTTAATGAGGGATATTGGCCTGTAATTATCTTTCATTGTGTTGTCTTTATCTGGTTTTGGTATTAGGGTGATGCTGGCTTCATAGAATGAGCTTGGAAGTGTTCCTTCCTCTTGAATTTTTTGGAATAGTCTAAGGAGGATAGGTTTTAGTTCTTCCTTGGATGTTTGGTAAAACTCCCCTGTGAAGCCGTCTGGCCCCTGGCTTTTGTTTGCTGGAAGCTTTTTGATGACTGCTTCAATTTCTTCCATAGTTATTGGCCTATTGAGGTGTTTAGATTCTTCCTGGTTGAGTTTTGGAAGGTTATATTTTTCTAGGAATATGTCCATTTCCTCCAGGTTGTCCAGTTTGTTGGAATAGAGTTGTTCATAGTATTTTTTAACAATCCTTTGTATTTCTGTGGGGTCTGTTGTTATTTCTTCTCTTTCATTTCTGATTTTGTTTATTTCGATCCTCTCTCTTTGCTTCTTGGTGAGCCTGACTAGAGGTACATCAATCTTGTTTATCCTTTCAAAGAACCAGCTTTTAGTTTTCTTGATTTTTATGTTGCCTTTTGGTCTCTATGTCATTTATCGCCACTCTGATCTTTATTATTTCCTTCCTTCTGCTTACACTGGACTTTTCTTGTTGCTCTCTTTCTAACTCTTTAGTTGTAGGGTTAGGTAATTTGTAACCGTTGTTTCTTGTTTTTTGCAGTTGGCTTGTAGAGCTATGAACTTCCCTCTCAAGACTGCTTTCCCTGTGTCCCATAGATTTTGGATTGTTGTGCTTTCATTGTCGTTTGTTGCCATGATGTTTTTTATTTCTTCTTTGATCTCTCTGGTAACCCAGTCATTGTTTAATAGTACACTATTTAGTCTCCATGTGTTTGATTTTTTTGGATTGTTTTTATTGTAGTTGATTTCCAGTTTTATGCCACTGTGATCTGAAAAGATGCTTGATATGATTTCTGTCTTCTTCAATTTGAAGAGACTTTGCCTGTGACCCAATATATGGTCCATCTTTGAAAATGACCCATGTGCACTTGAGAAGAATGTATATTCTATGGCTTTGGGGTGAAATGTTCTAAAGATGTCAATTAATTCCATCTGGTCTAGTGAGTCATTTAGGATTGATGTTTCTTTGCTGATTTTTTAAAAATATATTTCTTTATTGATTAAGAGAGGAAGGGAGAGGGAGAGGGAGAGAGAGAGAGAGAAACATCAATGATGAGAATCATTGACCTGCTGCCTCCAGCACGTCCCCTACTGGGGATCGAGCCCGCAACCCAGGCATGTGCCCTTGGCTGAAATCAAACCTGGGACCCTTCAGTCTGCAGACCGAAACTCTATCCACTGAGCCAAACCAGCTAGGGCTGCTGATTTTTTGTTTAGAGGATTTGTCCAATGTTGATAGTGGGGTATTAAAGTCTCCTACTATGATTGTATTGCTGTCAGTCTCTCCCTTGATATCTTCCAGGAGTTTTTTTATGTATTTGGGTGCTCCTGTATTGGGTGTGTACATGTTTACCAGAGTTATTTCTTCTAGTTGGATTGCTCCCTTTAGTATTATGAAGTGGCCTTCCTTATCTCTTTTTATGTCCTTCACTTTGAGATCTAATTTGTCAGATATAAGTATTGCTACCCCAGCTTTTTTTTTTTTTTTCATTTCCATTCACCTGAAAAAACTTTTTCCATCCCTTCACCCTCAGTCTGTATGCGTCTTTTTTCTGAGGTGGGTTTCTTCTAGACAGCAGATATATGGGTCCTGTTTTCTTATCCAATCCGTTACCCTATGTCTTTTGATTGGATCATTTAATCCATTTACATTTAAAGTTATTATTGATAGGTACTTGTTTGTCGCCATTTTTATTCTTTACCCCTGTGTTCCTTCTTCGCTTCCTATTTCTGTTTTTCTTTACAGCAGACCCTTTAGCATTTCTTGCATTGCTGGTTTGGTGGTAATAAACTCCCTTAGTCCTTTTTTGTCTGCGAAGCTCCTGATTTCACCTTCAATTTTGATTGATAGCCTTGCTGGGTACAGTATTCTTGGAGTCAGACCCTTCCTTTGCATGACTTTGTATATTTCTTTCCATTCCCTTCTGGCCTGATGTGTTTCTGTTGATAAATCAATCACTAGTCTGATGGGGGATCCTTTGTAGGTAACTTTCTGTCTCTCTCTGGCCCCTTTTAATATTCTTACTTTATCATTGGTGTTTGCCAATTTAATTATAATGTGCCTTTTCATCAGTCTTTTGGGGTTTGTATTACTTGGGACTCTGTGAGCTTCTTGGATTTGTGTGGGTTTTTTCTTCCCTATATCAGGGAAGTTTTCTGTCATTATTTCTTCAAACAGGTTTTCTATTCCTTGCTCAGTTTCCTCTCTTTCTGGCACCCCTATTATGTGGATGTTGTTTTGTTTCGTGTTGTCTCAAAGTTCCCTTAGGCTCTCCTCCTGCTTTTTAATTTTTTTTTCTAGAAGCTGCTCTATTTGAGTATTTTTTTCTACCTTGTCTTCTAGCTCACTTATGCGGTCTTCTGCTTCTTCTAGTCTACTCTTGATGCTTTCTATTGAGTTCTTTATAGCAGCGATGTCATTTTCCATTTCTTCTTGGTTCTTCTTCATTTCCTCTTGGTTCTTACACATATTGTCAAATTTGTCTTCCATTCTTTTCATCCACCTTATGACCATTTCTCTGAATTCTTTCTCTGACAGGTTGCTTGCCTCCATTTCATTTACCTCCTTTTCTTATGATGCCTGCTTTTCTTTCATAATCGGGCTGTTTCTTTGTCTCCCCATGATCTCTCTTCTCCAGGTGTCTGGTTATGTAGTTCTCTCTCTTCTGTGTTGATTTAAAGGCACAAAATACAACACAACAAGGTACAATGCACAAGGCACTGAACACAAATGTATTCACAATATTAATAATCCCAAATAAAGGTGACCACCAAAGAAAGGCAAATTAGAGGATAGAAGAGAAAGAAGAAGAAAAAAGGGGGGAAAAAGGAGTGCAAAAATGAAATTGGGAAAAGGAAAAAAAAATAAGAGAGAATAAGAAAGAAGAGGGGAAAAAACTATATATGGTGAGAAAACTCCAATAGAACAGCCACTAATCCCAACAAATGCCAGCAACAAGTACCTGGAGGTGAATGCAAACTAAAAACAACAACTAATATCAAGCAAGGCGAGGGAAAACAGAAGCAAAAATCAAACACAAAACAAAAAAAAAGAAAGAAAGAAAAAGCAAAACAATCTCACAAACAAGCATAAAAAAATCAATATACTCAACAATCAAGCAAACGACAACAGAAGGACAGAGACAGAAAAATTTTGGATAGTGAAGAAAGAGAAGAGAGAGGTGTGTATGGACTTGGAGCAAGGGATTGGAAATTAGATATACAAGTAGGGTGCAATTTTAACAGGGGGTAAAAAGAAGGAATAGGGAAAATCTAAAGCAGGAATAGGGTAAGAGAAACAAGACAACAAAAGGGGGAAAGTGAGGAAGAGAGTGTTGGCATAAAGGTAAAGTTGAGATAGAGTAAAATGATGCTAAAGGAAAGATGAAAATAGAATATAGAACACTAATCCCAAAGTAAAATAAAGAGAAAATAAAATAACACTTTTTTTAAAAAAGGTAAAATAGTAGTAGTAATAATACTGATTGAAAATAAAAATGTAATAATTAAAAAGGTAAAATCAAGTGAGGAAAAAAGAAAAAAATTAGTTTCTTAAGTAAAAGGTGAAAATAATAAAAATAAAAATGTGCAGTAGTGAAGGTCATTCACTTCCTCTACTGTTCTGTTTGGCATGCCTGTTTCCTAGTCAGGACAGTTTTGAAGTTCCCTGCATTCCGCTGCTCCTCAGTGTTGTAAGCCAGTCCTGATTTTTAAGCAGGCAGTATGTCTCTATTTCATATTTTCTTTATTTACACAAGAGTTAATTTGTGATTCAACCCCTGGGTGGCAGTGTTTCCAGATTGACCTCCAGGTCTATAGGTCCTCTCTAGCTAGTGTTTAGACTTGTTTTCCCTGTGGCACTTAATATGGGTTTGGTGAAGTGGGTTGCCCCAGAGCTGGTTCTCTGATGGTTATTCCACGCTCTGATCCCCAGGTTCCAGAAAAACAACTTTCCCCTGCAGTCTCTTAGAGTGTCCCCAATTGGGTGATCCTATGTATTGGGCTTAGTGATCAGAAGCAAGGATTTAAAGAGGGGGAAAAAAAAAAAGAGCCAGAGTAAGTGTGCGAACTCCAAGTCTGTGCACAAGTCTGGGCAATCTTTTTTCCCCTTGGGTCTAAGCAGCCGGGACACTTTTAAAATTTTTAGGCTGTCCTTCTGTGTCAGATCAAAATGGGTTGCTTTTTAGAGTTCCCTTCTGTTAGCAGCTCTGGGGACCCCCTTCCACATTCATGGATCACGCCAGCCCCAACAGCCATGTATTTTCCTAGGCATGGACTTCCCCAGGTTCTCCAGCTCCCGCGGTGCACGCGTTTCTCTCTCCTGCCTGGACCAGAGACCTCACCTCATCCCAGGAGAAATCTGACCTTTCCGTGGTGGAGTGTAGAGCTCCTCTGAATCCGCGTGTTTGCGCCAATTGGGGACTGGTGCTCTTGGGTTCGCAGCTGTTCGGTGGGTGCCGCCGTTGTAGATTTTCAGGCTTCCAATAACATCCACTTTCCCCTTCAAGATGGTGTTGTCTCCACATCCAAGCCGGTCACTCTGGGAGGGAACCCAGCAGCAGTGGGGGCTGCCTGGTCAGGGGAGCCCCGTCCAGCAGTCCCCCACTGTCTCCTGGAGTATAGCTGTCCCTCAACTCCCCAACACTCCCCGTGCGGACCTCAACTGTTCTTTCTGTCTGCTCCGGGACAAGGCTCCGGACACGTCTGTCTATTCCGCCGCCATTTTGTCTCTCTCAGGTTTGCCATTTCGAACCATGTTTCTCAGGAGCTGAAGAAAGACAGGTTCTAGGCCAAGCATGTCAAACTCAAAGGCTAACATGGGCCAAATAAATGAGGCATGTGGCCCACAGGCCACGAATTTGACATGCTCACTCTAGGCTGTTTCCTCTGGCTAAGCATTGACCATTTGCAGGAGAATAAAGTCCTTTTGGAAATTATGAGGTTTTGGAGTTAGTACCCTTCTCGTAAGTATAAAATATGTCTGACATCTGTAGTGCACATTGTACTGTGACTTAGACTCTTGGAGTTGTTGTCTAATCTACCTTCTTATCCCACATCTGAACATTTCAGTGGACGCATCTGTGTTCTTCACCTTTCTGAACATATTACTCTTCAGTGAAGAAATCAGTACACAAAATCCCAAAGAAATTTAAATACGGTTGTATAGCATGGAAAGTTGGTATCCCTTTAAAAGATACTATAGAACAGCCCGGCCGGTGTGGTTCAGTGGTTGAGCATCAACCTATGAACCAGGAAATCACAGTTTGATTCCCGTTTGGGTACTTGAGTGGGTTGTGGGTTCCATCCCCAGTGTGGGGCATGCAGTAGGCAGCCGAACCATGATTCTCTCTCATCATTGATGTTTCTATCTACCTCTCCCTTCTTCTCTGAAATAAATAAAAAAAATTTTTTTTCAAAAAAGAAATACACAGATACGGACTGCTCAGCTTCTAATAATCGGTGTTCTTCACCACCTTTACTTATTGGAGTGGCAAGGATTTGTTATACTTTTAAATACTGTTCTAACATCTAGCATTTATTGACTATTAACTATATGCAAGAAATTGGTAAGTATAAATTTTCGTTTTAAACTCAGACCAGAGTTCCAGTGCCTACTACTCACTGGCTTTGTGACCTTTCCTCTGCCTGTTTATCTTACTAAAGAGCCAGCAGGCTGGAAACAACCTATCCCAGTGTGAAAACTCTGCAAAAGTGATATAATTTTTTTAAAATTACCCTAGGGACAAGCATGTCAAACTCAAAGGCTAACACGGGCCAAATATATGAGGCATGCATCCCACAGGCCGCAAGTTTGACATGCTTGCCCTAGAAGCTGATGAGACTTACTTTTATTCTCTTAGGAAGTAGTAGTATCTACTATTGTTGTTTTTTTTTTTTTTTCATTCACTGTTGAGATTCAAATGATTTTAGAAGTTTTAAGTTGTTAGCACTTATTATGAGGAGGATTGGAGCTTTTAGCTTTCCTAAATTTCCTCATTCATCCAAAATTTCTTGGAGCTCTGGCTGGGCAGTTCATTGTCCTGATACACCAAGGTTTCGGGTTCAATCCCAGTCAGAGCACATACAGGAATCAACCAATGAATGTATAAATAAGTGGAACATCAAATCAGTGTTTCTTTCTCTCTCTCCCCCTTCCTCTCTCTCTCTCTAAAATCTAGAAATTAAAAAAAAAAAATCTTAAAGAATAAGTAACAAAAATTAAAATAAGAATAAGGAATTAACTTTTTAAAAAATTCTTGGAATCATTGCTTTCAGAAGACATTGTCATTATTTAAGTTCTCTGTTCCTAGGAATAGCTGACCCCTCTTACTATCTCTAACATCCTCAGCATTGAAGGGGAAATTTCCTACCAGACTGTAAACTCTCGAGGACATGAACCATGTGTTCCACATCTTTATATTCTGCTCTGAGCCTAGAACCGTTCTGCAAAGACAGTGATATTCAGTTAATGTTGAATAAGTTAGAGAATTAATTGTAAACATGATCTGATCCTGGGAATATGGTGAAATGCTCTAATAAAGACCTAGGGTGAGGGGAAGATGATAGGACTGTGATACCTTCCCAGGTCATTAATTTTCTTGACACCAAGAGCAAGTCACTTCTCTGACGCTCGGGTTAGAGTTATATTAAATATCTCTAAGGTTCTTCCACATTTGAAATTCTATGACTGTATCTAAATCAGCTTTTTATGGAATGTAGTAATGTTTTAAGGGACATGTTATAGCCTAAAGTTATATCCAAATCTGTGTGAAAATGAGCTAACTTATAATTATCAGATACATTTGAAATCAGAGCAAGGCTGTTGAATTCCCAAAAGAAGGATGGAACTTTTATGTTCTTTTTCAGAAATTTAAAATTTAATTAGACCTTGATTAGTGCCTCTATAAGATCTAATTAATGGAGCTTGGTTTAGTAGTTGCAGAAGAGTGACCATTCTCTGAATGTACCTAAAGTGAGAACACCTACATATAGAGTATAATTTGAGGAACTTCCAAAGGACATCCCAACCATAAATACCTTCCTCACTTAGCTTTCGTACTGTATAACAAATTACTATAAATTTAGCAGCTTAAAACAGTTTATTATCTCAGTTTATTAAACAAATTTAGCAGTTTATTAGCTCAGTTTCTATAAGTCAGAGTCTAAGCACAGCATAGCTGGGTTCTCTTAACAAGACTGAAATCAAGGAGTCAGAATGGCAGCACACTCATCTGGAGTTTAGGATCCTCTTCCAAGCTTATTTGGGTTCTTGGCAGAATTTAGTTCCTTTCAGTTGTAGGACTGAGGTCCCCTTTCTCTTGCTGGCCGTAAACTAGGGATCACTCTCAGCAGGTCACCCTCTCACAACATGGCAACTCACCTCTTCAAAGCCAGCAGGAGAAACTCTTTCCCCGGTGTGCTGAGGTGGATTCTTATGTTATACAATCACTAGAGGCCTGATGCATAAAATTCGTGCAAGGCACTCGGCTCTCACAGCCGCCCCAACTGCTGCCTCGGCCCTCACAGCAGCCCCGGCTTTGTCCGGAAGGTTGTCCAGAAGGTCATCCAGGCAGTCATTCACTGTTCGGCCATCTGGTGTAATTAGCATATTATGCTCCTACTAGAGGCCTGGTGCACGAAATTCATGCTCAGGGGTGTGTGTCCCTCAGCCCAGCCTGCACCCTACCTGGAACAGGCCTAAATGGGCAGTCGGACACCCCTCTCACAATCCAGGACTGCTGGCTCCCAATTGCTCGCCTGCCTGCCTTCCTGATTGCCCCTAACTGCTTCTGCCTGCCAGCCTTATCACCCCCTAACCACTTCCCTGCCAGCCTGATTGATGCCTAACTGCTCCCCTGCCAGCCTGTTTGCCCCTAACTGCCCTCCCCTGCAGGCCTGGTCATCCCTAACTGCCCTCCCCTGCAGGCCTGCCCCCCCCCAACTGCTTTCCCCTGCAGGCCTGGGTCACCCCCAACGGCCCTTCCATGCAGGCTCAGTCGCCCCCAACTTCCCTCCTCTGCCGGCCTGGTCACCCCTAACTGCCCTCCCCTGCAGGCTTGATCGCCCCAACTGCCCTCCTTTGCAGGCCTGGTCCCTCCCAACTGTCCTCCCCTGCTAGCCATCTTGTGGTGGCCATCTTGTGTCCCCATAGGGGCAGCCATCTTTGACCACATGGGGGAAGCCATCTTGTGTGTTAGCGTGATGGTCAATTTGCATATTACTCTTTTATTAGATAGGATAGAGGCCTGGTGCATGGGTGGGGGCTAGCTGGTTTGCCCTGAAGGGTGTCCCGGTTCAGGGTGGGGGTTCCCTTGGGGCGTAGGGTGGCCTGGGCGAGGGGCCTGTGGTGGTTGACAGGCTGGCCACGCCCCCCGGTGACACAAGCAGAGGCCCTGGTATCTGGGATTTATTTATCTTCTATAATTGAAACTTTGTAGCCTTGAGTGGAGGCTAAGGCAGGCCAGGGCTGCGGAAGCTTGGCTTCCTCCATCGCCAGGGGCTACTTAAGCCTCCTGCTCTCTCCAGCTCCATGGCTGCCGCCATTATTGTTGGGATTTATTTATCTTCTATAATTGAAACTTCGTAGCCTTGAATGGAGGCCTGGGCCAGCCAGAGTGTGTGGAAAGCTTGGCTTCCTCCATTGCGGGGGAAACCCAAGCCTCCTGCTCACTCCGTGGCTGCAGCCATCTTGGTTGGGTTAATTTGCATACTCGCTCCTGACTGACTGGTGGGCATGGCTTGTGGGTGTAGCGGAGTGATGGTTAATTTGCATATTATTCTTTTATTAGATAGGATTCTTATAGATAATCCTGGGAGTGATTATCCCATACTTTCTCCATGTAAAGTAACCTAAATCACAGAAGTAGTATCCCATCAGATTCACAGGTTCTGCCCAGATTCAAGGAGAGGAGATGATTCAGGATGCGTATACCAGAGGGTGGAAATGGGACCATCTCAGAATTCTGCCCACCACACCTGCTATAATTCCAGAAGTTCCCACCTTTAGATTTTCATTGAGGACTAATCAAGATATGGACATTTTAACTGATTTAAGCCATGTTATCCTATATAATAAAACCCTAATATGCAAATAGACCAAAGGTTGGAACTATTGGTCGCTGTGACGTGCACTGACCACCAGAGGGCAGATGCTCAACGCAGGAGCTGCCCCCTGGTGGTCAGTGCACTCCCACAGCGGGAGCGCTGCTCAGCCAGAAGCTGGGCTCACGGTTGGCAAGCACAGCAGCAGTGGCGGGAGCCTCTCCCGCCTCCACTGCAGGCAGGCGGTAAGGAGCAAGGGGTCCCAGACTGTGAGAGGGACTCCCTTACACCACCACCACCACCACTCTCCCCCCCCCCCCCCCCCCCAGTGCACAAATCTCATGCAGCAGGCATTTAGTCTAAAAATAACAACATGGCACCTTGGCCAGTGTGGTTCAGTTGGTTGAGCCTCGTCCCATACACCAAGAGGTTGCTGGTTTGATTCCCAGTCAGAGCACCTGCCTGGGTTGCAGGCTTGATCCCCAGTAGAGGGCTTGCAGGAGGCAGCTGATCCACGTTTCTCTCTCATCAATGTTTCTCCATCTCCCTTCCTCTCTCTAAAATCAATAAGAATATAAAAATAAAATTTTAAAGAAAAATAACAACATGGCAGTCATAAAATTTAAGGCTGGCATGGAGCTTAGAAATCATAAACCCCTACTTTATTATTTTTAACCTCTTCATTTATACATGAAGGAAGTGACTTGCTCAAATCACAGCTAATGTGATGCAAAACAGACTGGAGATTCAGGCTCACTGCCTTCCATGCCACTGTTCTCTTTGGTACATGGTACACTACTGCTAGAAGAACCTAGCAGATGATATAGGGGACCCAGTGCTTATATGTGAAGGCAGAAATAGGGGGAAATTCACAGTAAGAGTATGGGAGAGTACCCCCCAGGACAGCAATAGCATAAAGGCAGGAGGCAGGAATGCCATAAGGATGTGTGGGGAAGAAGTTTTGGGGGAAAGAGTTTCCATTTTATAAATTCTTTTAAAGTTTGTGGGAGGCATGCCCCAGTTCTTCAGTCCTTCATTTCATTTTGTAAAAACATTTATATGTGAAGAAGAATGTTTGCCAGGATTCCATGGATTTGTGACAAAGTCAGCCTGGCCATGTAGATCAGTGGTTGAATGTTGACCCATGAACCAGGAGGTCATAGTTCGATTCCTGGTCAGGGCACATGCCTGGGTTGCAGACTTAATACCCAGTATGTGTGCAGGAGGCAGTCGATCAATACTTCTCTCTCATCGTTGATGTTTCTGTCTCTCCCTCTCCCTTCCTCTCTCTGAAATCAGTGTGTGTGTTTAAAAAAAAGTTTTTTTAAAGATTTTATAAAAAAGACAAAGTCATCCATTTTTAAAGTAAAATTATTCATGATGTAGACAAGAAAGCTCAAATTCTGAAAGAAATGTTTGCTTTATGAGGCATTTTCTCTGTAGAGACCTAGTTTATTTCCTCATAATCTTTAGATGCTTAGCAGTTCTAAAGATTGATTCTGACTTAACTATATTGCTTTGAATATATCATTTTAGTAAAATTTTATAAACAATCTTGGGGAGAGAGAGTGAACTGCTTCAGGGATTCGTGATTACCAGTGGGAGAGAGAGGAGGCTGAGGGTGGGATAAACTGTCAAAACATCCACATAAATAGATAAGCAGGGACAAAATCTGCCAACATTACATCCTACAGAGAAAAAGATCAGAAAGGAATTACACCAAGTGGGGAAGTAGAGTGATTTAGCGTTTATTGCAACTACTGCTTCTTCAGGGATTTCAAGGTTTACTACTCTTCAAAGCTTCTGAAGCTTTCATAAGACACTTATAAATGTGAAGAGTATTTAGCCTTCATATAACTTCAGCATACTGACTTTAAATATGTCAGTTGCTCTTACTTCAGCTGTCAGAGATTCAGACTCTGTTGAAGTTGACAATTATAGACCACAAAGGAAGTAATTTTGTAAAAGGGGAGATAAAAAGTACTTCCTCTTCAAGATTGAGGTTAGAATAAACTAAAAATTGGTGAAATAAATAATAATACATCCTGTTGGTAAAATACTATGCAGCTGTTAAAAAGGAACTGTTGCCCTGGGCCTAGCCCATGTGGCTCAGTTGGTTGAGCATCATCCCTTGCGCCAAAAGGTCACAGGTTCGATTCCTGGTCAGGGCACATACCCAGGTTGCAAGTTTGATCACAACCATTGGATGTTTCCCTCTCACATTGATGTTTCTCTCTCTCTTTCTCTTCCTCTCTCTCCAAAAAAAATCAATAAAAATATTTCTTAATGAAACTGTTTATGAACTGGTATGAAATTATTTCTCAGATATGTTATTAAGTGAGTAAAGCAAAGCTGCATATTTTGGTATACTACCGTTTTTGTGAGAAGAAATGAATAAATATTTCATTTTATATCCATAAACTATTTCTGGGGAAACGAGATACTGGTTGCCTCTGGATGACCAGGTGACAACTGGATTGTAAGGTGGGGAGGGAGACTTTAACCCTTTTGTGCCATTTGAATTTTAAAACAGGAGAATATATTGCTTAATGAAAAATAACTTTTTAAAATAAAAAGAATGAAATTTTAAAGAGTCTAAGAGGGAAAGCAAATTAATAGGGAAATTGGTCTCCAAACAAGACTTGGCTTCATTATGAAGATGTCCTTACAAGGAGACTTGACTAGCCCTCTGTAAAATCTATTCTAACAGTCTCGTGTGCCCTTTCTCCACCCCCCATCCTGTCTCCTGCACCTGTTCTAGCTCTAGCCAGGCATTAGCTCCCCTCCTGCTTTTAGTACTTTATTCAAGGTGATTCCCCCATCCCACCCCATATTACCCACTACCATGCATGCCCACATCTGGAGCAGTCTTTTTAGTCCTTAGAATTCAGATCCCAAATGTACCTCCTACCCAATACAGACTATTCTACTGTAACTCAGATGGATTGTTAATATGTCTGATATTTCTCCTATGTATTTCTCAATCTTAATGGCATGTATGATTTCTCCCCTAAATTGGATTGCCCTCTTGATCTTGGTGTCAGCTGGAATCACTGACTTCCTAATGGTGCTAAGCAAGTAAGCCCATTGAAGCATCAGCTCTGATTTTCAGAAACCTGGCTGCAGGTTTTCTCCTCAGCATGTACAGTGTTTAGGAGCCAGGACCTCCCTCACCATTGGCAGCCTGAGCACAGAGGGACAACCTGCCTGTGGCTCGAAAGCACCGTGCAGAACAAGGACTGTTACAATTGTCATTATCAGTATACTGTATTCCTCCTGGCTTCTTAAATTGCTAGTTCTCCTAAATGCTATCTTCTACCCCACCCCCAAATCAGGTGTGTGTCATATTAGCCAAAGTATCCTGGAAGAAGATAAAAAAAGAAAGAATCGCTGGCCAGTTTGGCTCAGTGGTTGAGCATTGACCTATGAATCAGAAGGTCAGAGTTCAATTCCCAGTCAGGGCACATGCCCAGGTTGCAGGCTGGATCCCTGGTAGGGAGCGTGCAGAAGTCAGCTGATTGATGATTCTCTCTCATCATTGATGTTTCTCTCTCCCTCTCTCTCTCTCTCTCTCTATCTCTATCTCTCCCTCTCTCTGAAATAAATATATATATGTGTGTGTGTGTGTGTGTGTTAAAAAATAAAGAGAAAGGACAAATACCCTTTAAGTGAAAATCCTTCCTTCTCTCCCCACACCTCCCCACAAAGCCATCTAGGGATGGGCTGAAGAAACTAAGACATCTGCAACATAAGCCTTTCCAGGGCTGAAGCAGCAACGTCTCCCCTCATGTAACCTTGGCAGTCACAAGCCAGCTCTTGGTTCTCTCCACTGCAGAAATAATCACATGGCCACACAGCTAGAGGTTGTCAGCCCAACTTGGCATATCACCTCTCCAAACACCTTTGCGTAGGAGGAGGCGGGCAGCTCCTAACTGGGTCATGCTGCCCATAGCTGTGTCTGTGCCTCAAAGGCAGCTGTGGGAAATGCTCCCAGGGCCACCTTTATTTCACATGCTTTTCATTGGGTTGCAGTTTAATAAACCTTTTAAGTTGTCTGTGAAATTGTCAGTAAGTTACAAGGGAATGCTTAGGTCTTCCACTGGATATATCTGTGGTCACACTATAAAGCTGCCTCCTCACAACCCCCAGCTATTCAACCCTCCTCACTAGCACTCAGGATTTCCCGATTTGTCTTTTCTCTCCTCTGAGCTCTTTCTCTTGTTTAGGGTAATAGTCATTGAGGAGAATCATATTGTCCATATAAGGGATCAAGTAGACCCAGTGTGTGTAGGGGAAAAGTCATTGTGTTGGAGGTCAGGAGACCTAGATCCTAGACCCAGCTGCTACCAGCTAGCTTTGTGACCCTGGGCAAGTCATTTAACCTCTCTGGATTTCACATTTCCTCTGAGGTCTCTTACAATTCTAAGATTCTCTGATTCCATGTGGATATGTGGGCTCTTGTCACTTCAGAACTTTCCTTTCTTCTGTTTGGCTACTGTGGTAAATAGTTTTATGTAATACTAGAGGCCCAGTGTACAGAATTTCATGCACTGGGAGTGGGAGGGTGTCCCTCAGCCCAGCCTGCACCCTCTTGCAGTCCAGAACCCCTTACTCCTTACCACCCGCCTGCAGCAGAGGCAGGAGAGGCTCCGGCCACCACTGCGGCGCACACCAGCCACGAGCCTGGCTTCTGGCTAAGTGGCGCTCCCCCTGTGGGAGTGCACTGACCATCAGGGGGCAGCTCCTGCATTGAGTGTCTGCCTCCTGGTGGTCAGTGCGCATCATAGCGACCGATTGTTCCGCCTTTCGGACGATTTGCATATTAAGGTCTATTATATAGGATCGCTTCTAACGTTACAGTCACACAAATTCAGCATGTGTTTCTCTCTACTGTTGAGTTGTCCAACCGTGAAACATGCCAGAGAGTAAACTTGGAACTTGGCACAACTCAGATTCTGTTTGGACTTTTTGGAAGGCTAGATGGTACCACATTTTTGAGTGCCAGTTGAGCCCACTTCTTCAAATTCTCCCTGTCCCAATCTAGTAGAAATCACCCCATCTTGTGTCCATCTATAATTCAGGCAGCTGGGCCAAATTTGTACAAAAGGAGTACATAGGCCTTGGAAACCTAAGCTTTCTCCAGGGTGATTTCTGCTCCATGTAGACATCTTTCAGATTGGAAACTGGAATTTCAGCCATCAATCAGTCTCTACTACCAACAGCTGATCTGCATGGGGAAGTCGGCTTCTGCAGGGGAAGGTGGGGCGTTCTGCTTACTGTGATTTAATTATGACTTAGTGATTTATTCAGGGATGTGGAAGCAAATATGAATGAGCCAACTCTCAGGACCAGCTGTCGAGTGCTTGGCTCCTAATCTGCTGTCATCCCACTTGTCCCGAGCACTCCCGGGTTGGCAGCTCACCAGCTAGTTAAATGTTTGTTTCCTCCTCTGTTCTGATTCATATCCTGGGGGCCTATGGAAGGGCACCCTCACCAGGCTATTTGCTGACTGGTAACATCCCAGTGATTTGAGTTGCGATGCCTTAGCAGCCCTGGGTTTTCCTCCTGTAGCACAGTGGTGTCAGAGCCCTCAATATGAGATGGAAAATAATCTGTAGCTATACTGTCACAGGATGGCATTTGTGATGAGGCATTCCTGCTGGTGGCCTCCAGAGGTCCCTCTTCCACAGCCACTTAATACTTTCATGAGCTTTCACTAACAGTTCTCAAGAGCTTGCACTGACATCCTTAGATACTGTTTTAGAGAAGGATGGGCACCCGGAATATCAAGAGGAATTGGCAGTAGGCACTCTGCCCTGAGAGAATGGAGGAACTGGGGAGGAGAAAAAGAGGATACTTATCAGTTACGACAGTGTGTGAGATTGATGTGAAATGCAGAAAAGAGATGGTTAACAAAAAGCATTCGTGTTTATGTAATACATGGATACAGAAGTCTTAATCTACTTCTCAGAACATATTTCTGTAGCCATGGGGGCGATCACAGTTAAGAGCATCCAGTGTTTTCACTGAGCAGTCTTCTGAGGTGAACTGAGTTTCCTTAGTATAGTTTCCAACTGAGAAGTTTTAGTTCTCTATCTAGTTACTATTCCCATTGTCAATTGGCCTATGATTTCTGTTCCTTCCCTGAGCAGTCGAGTTACCAGGAATCCGTTCTTCCTGGGCCAGCTGAGAAAATTGAGTGTCTAGACCCAGGAGGCTAAGTTTCTAAACTCTGGAACTTGTGCAGGCGTGAGATGCCCAGCTCCCCTTTCAGCAGTTAACCACAGCTCATGAGCATCCACCACAATAGTATTTTTTGCTTAAATCTTTTCTTTCCAAGGGGCATTGATTCCTCCACCCTAACTCACATCTGAGAGAGAAGGCAGTCTGAATAGTAACCCAAAGCTGCAGAAAGAGGAAGCTGACTCTTCCCACCCTCCTGAGCAGCCTAGTGCCCCTCAAGCCAAAGGCTTTGAATGTGAAGGTGTAGCCTAGCTTGTGGCTAATGTTACCTTTCCTCTACCCTTTGCCACAGAGATCCTCAGCTATATCTGTGTACCTCCACCCCACCCTACCCTCAGATTCTAGAAAACACCAATAAACTTTTTTTGCATACTAAACCACCTCGGCAGTTATCTTGTGACATTCCCTCATTTGAATGAGAACATTAAATCTAAAAAGGTTAAGCTACTCCATTCACACAGAATGTTGGTGGTGGAGCCAGGACTGGAGCTCAGGTCTTGTAACTTCAAGCCCGGCCTTCCTACTGCATCGCCCCGCTCCCCTGCATTGCTCTGGCATTTGTATCTGCACTGAATATTGGAGGTGACAAAGGTGAAGTGAAAAACAAAATGTAGGAAAAAATGATAAGAGAGAACTGAAGTTACAGGGATTACATAGGCAGAGAAGGCACACGACTCTAGTTTAAGTTTACGTTGCTTCTGGGTAAGTATAAATTAATTCTTTCCTCCATGTTTTACCTCACTTAAGAGTGTGTCTAGAAGCAACAGCATAATTAATGCATATATAAAATTTATAGATGTAGGTAGATCATGATAAATGGGATAAAAGGCAGTGGAAACTGCCTAGTCCTTCCTGGCATATTTTTCATGAGAACACACTTCTCACATGATTGCTAGTGTTTAACAGTAAATGTCAGAAAAAGAGAAAATGGCATGAGAGAAAAGATTTTCTGGAGGTCGGAAAAAGACAAACAAAAAAGGCTGCATCCTGAACTAGTGAGATGGGCCATGCCTTATCCCCAGGGGCTGAGTTAGAAAGGACAAGGCGGCTGGTGGAAAACCTGTAGGGAGGAGAGTCCAGGAGCTCATCCATGCAGGTGCTTCCTGTCATTAGTAACTGAAGGATGAAGCCTTAGTTAATGAGGGGAGCCTCCTCATTTCCCACCTCCCCTTCCTTTTGCTACCGGGTATTTTCTTTACTTTAGTTATTATGTTCTTTCCAGTAGGTTATGGATTAAAAACTAAATTATCATTTTCTTAAATACAGTTGAAAACTCATTATTATGACTGAGTAGTTTTATCCACCTCATTTAGAGAAAGCAAAATGCAAATCCCTCTGCTATGCTAATTTAGCATCTTCCTTTCTTCTTTAGTGACCATGCAGCAAGTGGCCAGGACAGTGGCTAAAGTGGAGCTCTCAGACCATGTGTGTGATGTGGTGTTTGCGCTCTTTGACTGTGATGGTGAGTGGGGCCCTCTGGAGTCAGGTGGGAGGACTCAGCCTACTGCCCTTGAAGGGGACACTGTTTGGAATGGAGCCTTGCAGACAGCTGCATGCAGTAGCCCACACCTCTTTAACCTACCCCAGTGGTTGGCAAACTCATTAGTCAACAGAGCGGCAAACCACATGTGGCTCGCGAGCCACAGTTTGCCGACCACTGGCCTACCCCTTCCCCACATCAATAGTTCAGCCCTCAGCATCATGACATTGAGAAATATAACCCCTGGTCCTGATTTCTGTTTTCCAGTTCTTCCTGTAATTCCAATTTGCCTATAGTTCTAAATTAATTATGACCATAAGGACCTTAAAAATGGAAACAATTCAACTATAGAAGTGTTTTAAAAGTTAAACAATAAACTCAAATATAAAAGCTAAAAAAAATAGAAACAAAAATATTGGACCCATCTTGCTGCTTAGTAGATTGAGAGCACTCGAGGACTTGAAAGTCTAGGAAGAGGACGCTGCGTCTCCACCTCCCAGGGCGCATTCCAGCATCCACACTTCATCGTGGTGCCCAGCTGGCAGCCATCTGGGTGTCTGTGAGAACTCTGTAGGAATTTAAGAGATTCTGCTTCTGCTCTAGCATTATTTCTCAGCTCTGTTAGCTGACATAATAATGCTAATATTCACAATGGAGACTCACACTTTTTTCATGCTTACTGTGCTAAGCTGCTCATTTAATCCTCTGACATAGGATTGTTACTAACCACATTTTACAGACCAGGAAGCTGAGAGACTCAGATAGGTTGAGTTTTCCCAGGATCACAAAGGTAATAGTAGACGGCAAACCCAGGATCCAAATCAGAGCTCAGTGATGCCACCCTCTATACTGTCTCTCCTCCATTGCTTATCTCACCTCCATTGCTTGTCTCCCAGCCAAGGTTCATTGTTCATCTTCCTTCAGGAAGCAAGGCTACGGGAATTCAAGAACCAGCCCAGAAGCATCTGCCTATGTTAAATCTTCTGTTTTGGTCCCAGCAAAACGAATCTCTCTTTAACGAGTCAATTTATCCACATTACTACATGTTACACTCTATCTCTGTATATGTGGCCTTGCTTCCCTACTAAATTGTGAACCTTTAAGGTTAGTTACAAGTCCTGTTCACCTTTAGAAACCCCACATATACAGGACCTCAGATAGTACTTTACACATAATCTCATTAACTTATTTGTTACTATGTTGAGCTCAAGTTATTTAAATCTACCACCGGCAATCACAACTGAGGTCTGAGTCAAAGGAAGTCCCAGAGCCAGGACAAGGAAATGGCCCCATCCTCTAGGCTGCCCAGTCCAGTATGATACCACTAGTTACATATGGCTATTTTAATTTAAATTAATTAAAATTGAATACACTCTAAAACTCAGTTCTTTGATCTTGTCAGCTACATTTCAAGTGCTCAGTTGCCACATGTGGCCAGTGGCTACTGTATTGAATAGTGCCGATTTAAAAAAGCATTTCCCTCATTGAAGAGAGTTCTAGGAATAGCATTACTGTAGAGAGATTAACTCTACAAATATATTTTTAAAATATATTTTTAAAAAATCCAAAGATTTTTTAAAATATATTTTTATTGATTTCAGAGATAGGAAGGAAGAAAAGAGAAAGAGATAGAAACATCAGTGATGAGAGAGAATCATTGATTGGCTGCCTCCTGCACACCCCCTACTGGAGATGGAGCCTGAAACCTGGGCATGTGTCCTGACCTGGAATCAAATCATGACCATCTGGTTCATAGATTGATGCTCAACCACTGAGCCACACCTGCCGGGCAGATTGATGAACTTTTAAAAGCTGAACATACCTGTGTAACTACCATTGACCAGATACATCACATTACTTGGACCACAGAGATCCCCTGCTGCTGCCTTCCGGTCACTTCCATTCCTAGGAGTGGGAATGGAAGCCACTCTCCTGACTTACAGCACCATAGACTTGTTTGCCTGGGTTTTTTTTGTTTGTTTGTTTAATCTTGCTGTGAGGTATCTGTGGAGTATCTCTGTGATTGCCCATGTTCTCTTCAGCCAGAAACAGGCTGTTCAGGTTTTCAGGTACTCCGTACAAAAGTAAACCATTTAGTCCCTCTTTGCCCTCTCTTCCCAGACCGGTCATTAGTAGAGAGGTCTGTTTGCTGATTTCCTGTTGCTTCATCACCCCCAGTAAGGCAGACAGACATTTAGTCCTGGGCATTTAGTCAAAGGGTAACTGCCTTCTACTTTGGAGTGGTTACTGTTCCGTGTGACTTGAGAGGTGACCTTTGGTGAAACCAGATGCTCTCCAAGTTCTCTTCCAGACCTGAGTGTCTGCCACGGGAGAGGGTGGATGGGAATCCTTGAGAAAATGGGGTCAACCCAAAGCCAGATAGTGATTTTGGTTTTCACCATGAACAACCCTCATCTCTCATCTGGACTATTGTAACAATCTCCTAAATGACCCCCATACTCCAGTTGTGCCCCTCTCTGGTCCCATCCCCATATATTCATCCAGAAAAACCTCTCCAGATGGAAATCTAACTGCTCTCCACTCCCCTGCTTCCAGTCCTTTCCTGGCGCTCTACCACCCAGAAGATAAAGTGCAAACCCTTCAATGAAAATACAAGATCCTTGGGGATCTGTCTCCTGCCTGCCTCTTTAGTTTGCTTGCCACACCCCCCACCCCACCCCTGTAAGTCCAGCAATACCTACCAGTAGCTCCATCAACCTGCTGCTCCCTGCTGTACCTTCGCTGATGCTACTACCAGTACTTGGAATGCTTTCCATCTCACTCTCCTTTACTTGGCCAATTTCTGTTATTCTTTTGGGATTCAACTTAAGAGTCTCCTCCAGGAAAGCTTTGCTGACCTGTAGTTTTACCACTTCCAGCTTGGGTTAGAAAGTCTCCCTAAAGCCATGCCCCTAGAGCCAAGGCCCACATGTGGCTCTTTGGCCCCTTGAGTGTGGCTCTTCCACAAAATACCACGGCCTAGGCGAGTCTATTTTGAAGAAGTGGCGTTAGAAGAAGTTTAAGTTTAAAAAATTTGGCTCTCAAAAGCAATTTCAATCGTTGTACTGTTGGTATTTGGCTCTGTTGACTAATGAGTTTGCCGACCACTGCCCTATGAGTATCCTTTACCCCAATATGGCATTTACCACGCTGTTGAAATCATGTGTTTGTCTCTCCCACAACCTGTATTTCAAGGGACAAAGGTTTATTTGTCTCCATAGTCACAACACCTAGCACAGGACCTGACATAGAATATATTCCCATTTAACTTTTGTCACACTAACCTGTCACAGTTGCATGCAGCCAGAAACATCAAGAACAAACCAGTTCATATCAAGTCCAGAGAATTGAATTTGGCTGTGAGAGAGTACTGGGCTTTACAACTCACATTGTGTAAAAAATGGAATTTTCTGTCTTTGTTCAGAGGCCTCCTCTTATGCCTGTTGTGTTTGCCTCTTACTCTAGGCAACGGGGAGCTGAGCAATAAGGAATTTGTTTCCATCATGAAGCAACGGTTGATGAGAGGCCTGGAGAAGCCCAAAGACATGGGCTTCACCCGCCTGGTGCAGGCCATGTGGAAATGTGCACAGGATACTGCCTGGGACTTCGCTTTGCCCAAATAGTAACCCAGAGCAGCAAGAGGGGGCCACCTCCTTCCCCCACTACCCTGCCGCTCAAGCAGAGCCTTGGCACAGGCCTTCCTGCTGCTGCTTCTAGAAGTAGTGTTGCCTTCCTTTGGGAATGACCTCAGGATTCAACCCGTTTCCCCTCTCCATCCTTCCCCTGATTCTATGCTCCGATTCTGTCCAGTGACTCTCCCCATTGGTTCTCAAAAACATGAAGTAGTCCTAAACACTCAGACGTTTGGCACCTTCAACAGCACTACCCATCCAAGCACAAAGAATGCGGGGACATCACAGATATCCACCAACCCTGGGTAACACCCAGTTCTTGACTCATTTTTGCTGTGGATTTATATTAACAAGAACATTCCTTGCTTTTTCTCCTGCTGGTGCTTTTAAGCTACAAATTGGGGAAACCTCTGGCAGCCAAAGGAAGTCTGTGATGAATGATAGTGAGGATGCCTGGGCCGCCCTGAGCTGGCAGGCAGCCGGGGCCAGAGGAAGGGTCTGTGCCCATCCCAGCTTGGCTCTGAGGCCTGCTCCAGGGAGGTGATGTCACCATGGGAATGCAGCAAGATGTGGAATCGAAAGCAGCTGCTTGCTGGCTCTCCCTTCTTTTGCTCTCGGGCTCCGTAAGAAGACTCCACCGCAACTCTGTGTAGTGAGCAGCAGTGACTGAGTTCATGTTCCCTGCAGGTGCCATTCCCCCTCCAGGACTACACCTCTGAAGCTGAGGCCTACTCGGAACCCCTCTGCCCTCCGCACTTTAATTATAACACTTTGCAACAAACCTGCCAAAGGCTGTTGTCTCCTTTATTTTAGAACCCTCTGGGGCCCTTTCATTTCATTTCTCCACTGGGTTTGAGATCCTGCTGGCAGCAGACCTGTGTTCTTTCTACCAGAGTCTGGTTCTTCCTGTTAAAGGCAACTTTAGGCACAAACAAGAGGTGAGGGCATTTGGAGGTTAGTGGTGGTGTCAGTGATGAAAACGGCACCAGGTATTAGATCTCGGTTCAACAACCTCAGTTCTTGAGTTTTAGCTGAGAAAGAATGCAGAGCCAAGACTCAGACTTTTAAGAGAACATTTATTTAGAAAGTCACCGAGGTAGGAGTGAGCTGTAGAAGAATGGGCTCAGGAAACAAGTTACAGAAGCAAAAGAAGGGCCCTAGGAACTTGGGAGAGAGAGGCAAGGAAGACAGACATGGAGTAAGGGGTGGGAAAAGGCTCAGGCTCAGGCACTGTCTGCTGTCCTAAAGGTTGTAAGGGCGGGGCTTTTAGGGGAGCTTGAGGGGAAGATCTCAATAGAATATTCATCGCTTTCCAGGTGTGTCCTTTCAGGGTCATGGTCTTCACTGATTGGTCAGCATTAGGGGAGGGGTTAATCAATGCAGCTGGTCCTGACATCAGCCATGGTTGTCTGTCTGGTTTTGCTGCTTTTCTGTGCCTGGAACTGAAACACAACTGAGGCCTTGATGTATTTGATGCGGGTCAGAACCTCGTCTTGAGGGCTTCATGCTTAAGGGCTATTCTCCAGCCACCTCGTTCGTTCACCCTCTAAAGAGGTCTAACTCATATTACCAGCAATATGCTAGGGGAGGAAAGGTTACTGTGGGAGTGAAGTCCTTATTTTCCTGGTTTTGCCCATTCCACCCTGGTGACCTCCGTACCTGGCCTATCGTCCTTGCTCTGTTTGTCAAACTGCCTACCACAGTGGCATTGTTCCAGCATAGTTTGGACAGTTTTTCATCCTGGGCAAATGTACAGAGTCCTTGATTACTCATACCCACAATAAGGAACTAAAATGGGGTGGTGGAGTATATGAGAAACCCTCTGGTATGACCAAAGTTTTAAGAACCATAGCAACCAGTGTTTTATATGGACTCAACTCTGCCACTGACTCAGTGTGGCCTTGAGGAAGCAAGTAATTTTCCATCTGTTTCCTCCACTGAAAAGACAGATAGGGGTGAACTCGATGGGCTCTAAGGTTTCTTCCAGGTCTAAAAGCCTCTCCTCCAGTTCTCTTCCAGAATTCCTGTCGTTTGCAGAACCTCCGGCTAGTGCCTCCTGGCATGACAGTATTTCGAGTCCAATGTCACAGAACCACCAACCAAGGCCTGGGCGTTGGTAGGGAGTGCTTATTAGGCCAAAAAGAGCCTGGGTCTTCGCCTGTGGCTCCCAACCCAAGCATTTCTCCAGAGTAATTTAACGACCTCAGTCTAACATCCTTTCTGGGAGCAGATTAATTTATCTCTCCAAGGAGTTCGCCACTCATCTACTGCATCTATCTTCCACTCTTTCCTGGGGTACGTATTCCTGATACCCACATGTAGCCTTTGCCTTGCTCATTGCCCAGGGCTGAGGCATCAGCAAAATGTGAGCTTTTTTTTAAACTGTTCCAGAATCCCAAATCACTTTTTTTCCCAGGTCCTTGTTGTTCCAGCCTGGAAGAGAAGTTCAATGCACACACTTCCTGGGACATTCATTCCCCTACGACAGTGGTCAGCAAACGGTGGCTCGCGAGCCACGGTTTGCCGCTCTGTTGACTAATGAGTTTGCCGACCACTGGGATAGGGGCTTAATCACAAGGAACAAAACAGCCTGTAATTATTGGAATCGAGAGTCTAGGTCAGTGGTCGGCAAACTCATTAGTCAACAGAGAGGCAAACCGCGGCTCGCGAGCCGCATGTGGCTCGTAAGCCGCAGTTTGCTGACCACTGCCCTACGAGAAGAGATCTGCTGATTGGCCTGGTTCACTGAAGCTGAAAGCCAGAGCATAGCAGGCAAGGATAAGGATCTTGAAACCCCAATTGAGGGCACTTATCCCGGGTACGTGGAATTCCAGCTGAGCTCCATTAGCTGCTAGCAGTGCCTGAGAAAGAGGAGGTCCAGATGCTCAAGGAGACAGCGGCCACACTTGGGCACCAGAGGGTAGATGTGCAGGTGAGTCACCCAGAAGAGGCCAGGGTTCCCAGGAAGTCCTTGGGCAAGGTGGCATGAATAGGCTGAGAGGATTTTAGGCAAAGTTTGGGGATAGGCTAGATGCATTTGAAAATACAAAAGGTTGATTTGTGCTTCTCTCTTTATTCAAATTGTTTCTTCCACCTAGACAGAATAACCCTCCCCTCCTCCTTCAAGACAGCTCAATCTGTCCCCTCCTTAAGACACCGTCCTTCATTCTCTTCCAGACAAGACTGGTAGCCTCTCCTTTGCTTCCCAAGGATCACTTGCCCACCCACAGCAACACTGCTGCAATTCAATGTCATTCTTGTGAGACTGTCACCACAAAGTTCAGACCCAAAGCTGTAACATGAGCAAACAAACAGCCTCAAAGCTAATTTAAAAATAACTCTCGGATGATGTTAACATGATACTAGCAGTGCCTCAATAAGTTCCTCCCACACACCCACAGCCATTCTCTACTTCTGTTGTTGTTCTCTACTTTAAAAAACAAAAATAACTTTCTCCAGTTCTAGCCCTTATGCTTCAGGAGGGAATTCAGAGGGGACCCAGGCTACTTCCTTGACCTGGAACTCAGCATCATCCACAAGGACACGCAGGAAGAATATGGAGAGTTACTAAGAACATGCATGCTCTTAAAAAAATAATTTTAATAGCTTTCAGTGCCCACCGAGTTTTTAACTCTAGTTGGAACATATGCACTTGAACAAAATTAGAATCTAAGTCAAAGGAGAAGTCTAGACAATGGCTGCTTCCAGACAGGCAAGAAGGAACAGCAGCCTGGAAGCGAAGAGCCAGATCCCCACCAGAGCATCCTCTCCAAGTGGCTCAGAAAAGGGAGGGAGCAGAGACAGTGTTCAGCTTTCAGGCTTCAGTTGCCACCTACTGGCAAGAAGGCTTAGTGCAGGGACTCACAGCTTAGCCCCAGCTCTGCACCTGAGAATAGCCTCCTAGGCCTGGTGGCATGATGAACCATAATTGTGAAGAGAGACTCCATGGGTATCATTAATGCTGAGGTGGAAGAAAGGAGGGATGGATGCCTTGTATTGTTCTTGGTGACTCTAGAAAAGGCTCTGAGTTACTCCATTCTACATCTTTTTTTTTTTTTTGGTTTCCATTTTCATGTTCTTTTATTATTCTGTAAAAGGTAACAAAATATACAGAACAGTTTTCCCTTTTTAACTAACGTTACAAACCCATATTATTGCTTATATATAAATATTATACTATAGAGCTGATCATTATTAAATCAGGTGAGAGTCGAACCACAGAGCCTCTAACTATTAAACAGGAGTTTATCTAAGCGCGCGTCCTCCGTGCTGTTTATCCGGAATGAGCGAGGCTGCGGCAGCCGGGGGAAGGAGTCACTGTGTGCACGTGTGTGATGCTTTCCACCAGTGTCTAAGCCTCAAAACCATAAATACAGAGGTGCATCCTTCAAGAAATCAAGTGACTATTAATCTGAGCGAATTCAAATACAGAAGGAGTATGGCACAGACGAGCCACCGGGGTTGCTTTAATGACACGACTCTCACACGCCAGCACGGAGCTGCCCTTCCCTTGATTCGATCGGCCCTGCCCCCAGCACAGACAGGAAGTGATTCAGTATCAACAGCAGTAAAAATCAGGCCCGTTTGGCACTATGATACAAATGGGAAAATAACCAGGGGGCCCCGCCGTCCCAGCTCTGGGGTACTCCCGCTGAAACAGCTACTCTCTTTAAGGAACCGGTAGGAGGAGGGTCTAGATCAGAGAACTACGGATACGGTGTCAGCCTGCGTGCGGCCCGCGGGGCCCGGCTCGGCCGCCCTGCGTGCCGCGGCCTCACATGGCCTCGAACTCGTCGATGCGCTGCTTGGTGTTGCCCTGCCGGATCTGCCGCAGCGTCTTGTACTTGTCGCGGCCTTGCCGCCTGTTCTCGTTGTGGATGATGTCGTTGTGGGTCCTCTTGTTCTCGTCTCGGGCCTGGGACAGCTCGCTGGACAGAGTCATCAGCTGCTGCTGCACGCGCAGGTTCTTCTCGGCCTCGGTGACCCGCTTCTCCTCGTTGCGGTCGCCCAGGATGCCCTCGCTGGACAGCTCGGCGCTGTAGCCCAAGTCCTCCGTGCCCTCCTCCTGCGGGTTCTCGCGGACGTGATAGGCCACCGGCTCGTACACAGGGGGCGGCGGGGGCGGCGGGGGCGGCGGGGGCGGCGGCACCGTCATCACCAGCTGCAGCTCCTCCTTGGTCTTCACCAGGTCATCCTGGGCTTCCTTGGCCCGGTGCTGCCACTCCTCCACCTCGTCCTCCTTGCGCCTGCGCGCCTCCTCCAGGAGTGCGATCTTGGCGGTGTACTCTGCCAGCTCCGCGGCCAGCTGCTCCTGGCTCTTTATCTGATCCACTGTCTGCCTCTCCAGCTCCTCCTTGGCACGCAGCGCAGCCATGCGGTCGGCCTCCAGGCGCTCCGCCTCCTCCTGCGCCCGCTTCCGCTCCTCCTCCAGCTGCAGGGCCCTCTGGATCTGGTCCGAGAGCTCTTTCTCGGCCTTCTTGGTCTTCTGCTCGTAGTCCTGGAGCCTGAGCATCAGCTCCTCCTTCTCCCGCATCATCTGCTCCTTCTCTCTCTCCACGGTCTCGCGCCTCTTCTTCTCCGTTTCCAGCTGCTGCCGCTCCAGCTGCTTCTGGTGCTTCTCCTCGCGGGCCTGGGCCTTCATCTGCTGCACCTCGATGGTGTCGGGCTTCCTGCGGCGCATGTACAGCTCGTGGTTCCCCATGCAGAGCTGCAGGATCCGCTTGTTGATGCGCAGGCGCGGGGCGAAGAAGACCAAGTCAGGCGCCTTCTTGTCGATGGGCTTGATGACAAACTTCTTGTCGTTGAAAGAGATGTTCCTGATCTCACTCCACGGGAAGCCAATCTTTGGGGTCAACTTATCATCCTTCTCGTAAATATTTAGTCCAGGGCATCCACTCCGAGCCACAGGTCTGTTCCTTTCTTATTTTTTATCTCAAAATAGTTAATCCCGTACATCTCCAGGTCCTGGGCGATCTTCAGGTACTCCAGCATGGCACTGTCCTTGAGCATCCCACGGTGCTCCCACTGGTCCCTGGTGAGCTTGTGCTGGTCCATGACTCTCTGGGGGATCAGCCGCTCGGAGCTGAGGTACCCAGACTTGTGCATCTCTTTGTTGTAGTCTGCAAACTTGGCCTGCACGGCATAGGAGCCGAGGAGCACCGCCGTCTCCGGAGGGCAGTAGATCTCATCGCTCAGAATGCCCTCCTTCACTTGGAGGAAGAAAAGCTTCTGTGTGATGTCCTGGATGAGCTCCTCAGACACGTCTTCGGGGTAGAACTTGGCCCTGAACTTGAACTGCAGGGGATTCTCCTTCCTGACCTCCTGGGCTGACACCTTTTTATCAACTTTCAACCAGGTAGGAAATCCCTTATTATCTACATACTGGAGGCCGAAGTACCACACTTCCCGGAGGCCGATCGTCTTCACCACCTGATCAAAAAGCTGCTTTCCTGTCATGTTCGGCTGGATGGCGAACTCCAGCTCCGCATCCATGGTGGTTTCGGCATGGTCGGTTCCGGGGGTTCTCCTTGCTCCTCGGGAACGCGGCACGGCAGCAGCGGAGGCTGCGGTGGGACCGGCGGCCGTGGACGGTGCGCTCCGCCTCCGAGAGTCCCTGGAGGGGCGGGTCCTGGGGCCGCGCCCCTAACCGCCCCGCCCCCCCTCCATTCTACATCTTTACTGATCACCTATCCAGTGGTGGGCAAACTCATTAGTCAACAGAGCCAAATATCAACAGTACAACGATTGAAATTTCCTTTGAGAGCCAAATTTTTAAAACTTAAACTTCTTCTAATGCCACTTCTTCAAAATAGACTCGCCCAGGCCGTGGTATTTTGTGGAAGAGCCACACTCAAGGGGCCAAAGAGCCGCATGTGGCTCGCGAGCCGCAGTTTGCCTACCACGGGGCTAGGCACTCAGCAAGGTCTTCGGGGAACTTGCATTCTAGTGAGGGAAGCCAAGAAAAGAAGCAATAAGGTTAAGTACACACTGCTATGAGATCACATGGAGAAGCAGAAGGGCCATGTAATTCAAATTTAGAAGTTCAATCACATTTGTCAGGCTTACAGAGGAAAATACTTCTTTTAATATAAAAACAAAAGAGAGACCTGAGCGTTGAGCAGGAGTTAACAACTCGGGAGAAGGAGTGTCCAGGCAGAGGGTAACGACTGTACAAAGAACAAAGACCAAAAAGCATGTTTCTGGGAATGAAAATTCTAGGGAGTGTACAGTTTTTGGGGTGATTTGGGAACCCAAGAACTAAGATGGCATTTCTGTTAGTTTAACAAACTTGTTTGGAATACAGTGGTGGTTTGACCCAGTCCAAAGGTTATTTTGCCCAGTTCGAACATTCCAAAGGTTTGAGGAGTAAGACATGCAAGGCAGTTCCTCCTGTAATAGCTCCAATTTTATTTTTATGTGGTTCTGTTTATATCATTTTTTACACCTTTTTGAGCTTTATAAGTGGGGTTCATATAGTTACTTATTTACATAGGGTTTCTGTTATGTATTGAACAAGATTATTACAACATCTGGAGGTAGTACACCTCTGTTAAGAAGCTATGTTTCCAGAATGATGTTCTGATCATGCATAGGTCAGCCTTTTCCTTTGGTCATTAATGGACAAGGAGAAAGTAGACATTTTCACAGGTAGGACTAACAAACTATCAGTGAAAATATAAACTTACAGGTTCTAGATCATTTTGGGCTGGTCTCTTGAACATGCAAGTCAATTATTGCAAAAGAGTACCCAAAATCAACAAACGACAAGTGCTGGCGAGGATGTGGAGAAAAAGGAAACCTCCTGCACTGCTGGTGGGAATGCAGACTGGTGCAGCCACTGTGGAGAACAGTGTGGAGTTTCCTCAAAAAGTTAAAAATGGAACTCCCATTTGACCCAGTAATCCCACTCCTAGGACTATATCCCAAGACACCAGAAACACCAATCAGAAAGGATATATGCACCCCTATGTTCATAGCAGCACAATTCACCATAGCTAAGATTTGGAAACAGCCTAAGTGCCCATCAGCAGATGAGTGGATTAAAAAACTGTGGTACATCTACACAATGGGATACTACACCGCTATAAAAAAGAAGGAGCTTTTAACATTTGCAACAACATGGATGGAACTGGAGAACATTATGCTAAGCAAAATAAGCCAGTCGGAGAAAGATAAATATCACATGTGGGATATAATGATCAACATAATTTGATGAACAAGAATAGATCAATCTAGAGACAAATGGTAGGGGGGGTTAGAGAGCAACCAAAGGACTTATATGCATGCATATTAGCATAACCAATGGATAAAGACACTGGGACAGTAGGGGCTTGCCTGGGATGGGAATGGCTGGGGGGGAGGGGTCAATTGGGGAAAAAGGAGACATATGTAAAACTTTAGGCAATAAAAAAAAAAAAGCAAAACAACTTTTATAAGTATTATATACATTTTTTGCCATTTAACCATTTTTATTTTATAAAACACCATTTGTATAACACATTATTGTGTTAACTTAATGGCATTCACAAGTATATAATAAAGTAATAAACTAGAATACTAAAAAAAAAAAAAGAGTCCCCAAATTCCATTTGCATTGTCATTTCAAGAGTAGAGGGAGGCTTACAGGGAGAGGAGAAAAGAGCAGATGTGAGAAAAAGATAAATTTCTGGAGTTTAAATTCTTTTCTCTTTGGTCTTCAGTGCCTTTCTGAAGCTATACCTGTTCTTAGGATCCAAAAGTACCCTCACTGGAAAACTGTAGTTTCAAAAGCTGTATATTTATGTAATAAACTTATTCATTTATTTATTGTCTTTTTGTTTTTAGAATGTAAAATGTAATGTTGAATCAGAATAGATTAAATGTAAAGAAGAGACTATATGTATGATCCATGCATCTATGCAAGGAATGGAATTTAATAAAACCAGCATTGGCTACATCATGTGCTACCTTAATTATTATGTACTTTAAAAATCAAGATATACTCAGCCCTAACATTTAAAGTGCTCAGTGGTTAGGATGTTGGCCTGAGTACCAAAGGGTCATGGATTTGATTCCTGGTCAAAGGACCATACCTGGGTTGCAGTTCAATCCCACCCCAGTCAGGGCCAATGTTTCACATTAATGTTTCTCTCTCTCTCCTCCTCCTCCTCCCATCCCCTCCTTCCTCCCTTCCACTCTACAAATCAATGGAAAAAATATCCTCAGGTGAGGATTAATAAATAAACCAAAAAAAAATCAAGATATACTCAACTATTACTATATTAAAATATTATCTCAATAAACATAAAAAGAATTAAGATGGTGGTAATTCACAAGAAAAAAGATAAAAAACACATATGGGCATTTTAAACATACTTAAAACTCACAGGTTAGAAAAAAATCATCATGGAAATTTAAAAATGTTTAGAGCTGAATATAGTAATGAAAATACTAGATATTAAAACTTGTGGGACACAAATAAAGGGAAACCTATAAATTTATTAACAAGTTCCATACTTATTTACAGAAGATGGGCTGACAATATGCTAAGTATCTGCCTCAAGAAGTTGGAAAAAGAACAACAGATTAAAACCAAAAAAGAGCAAAAATAAGTAATATAAAATTTTAAATGCACATAACTAGATACAAAAGCAGTTTTAAAATAATATTGGCAACAACTTATGCCAATAAATTTGAAATAGTTTCCTAGAAAATATAATTTTCCAAACAGACACAGGAAAAAATAAATCTGAATAGACTATAACTATAATAAATTGAATCAGTAGTTTAAAATCTACTTACACAAAAAATATACTAAACCTAGATGGCTTGATCTGAAGGAGGAATAAAAAAAGAGAACCAGTTTCTGTAAGACCCTGTAAGCCCCAATAAAGAGTTTGGATTTTTATCTTAATGGTAATTAGGAAACACTAAAAGGTTTTAAGCAGGAAGGTGACATAATTGCATTTTGGAATGAAGACTTGGCCTGCAGGAAATGGGATCAAGGTTGGAGACTGCTATAATAATTAGTTAAGAGATGCTAGAAGCCTGGGTTAGGAATGGCTGCAGAGTTGGAGAGTCAGTAACAGATTTGGGAGATGTTTAGGTCAGGCTTAGGGGTAGGGATGGGGCATATAAATCGAAGGATGCTAAGGGACTGGGAATAATTAAGGATGAAACCCTGATTTCTGTGTAGGTATCTGGGTGTGTGGTAGTGCTCTTAGTGGATTGGCAAGCTGAGTGAATCATGTTTGGGTGGAGGAGGAGGAGGCCATTTTTCAACATGTTGAGTTGCCTGAGAGACATCTGGTGGAACAATCTAGTAGGTAGATATAAGAATCTGGACCCAGGAAGCGGGTTTAGGGTGAAGATATGGTTTGGAAATTTCCTGAAAACCTGGGTTCTCCTAATTTCAAGGCCAACTAACCATGACACATAAAGTCTGAGTCAGTTTCCCAACTGTAAAATACTACCACCAGCTCCATCTCTTCCCCAAGGGAAGCCAAGAACAGAGACCATCCAAGTGAAAGGACTTTGAATTAAAGAACCTGTATATGGTGGGATCTCTGTGAGACAGACAAATTTGGTAGGAAGGGCTGCAAGTACCTGTGCCCTTCTCTCTCCAGTCTCTAGCAGGGGTCCTCAAACTTTTTAAACAGGGGGCCAGTTCACTGTCCCTCAGACCATTGGAGGGCCGACTATAATTTAAAAAAAAAAACTATGAACAAATTCCTATGCACACCGCGGGCCCGGGACGAGTCGGCTGCTAAGCAGGACAGGCAGCGGCACCCGGCAGGCCGGATGAATGTCCTCGGCGGGCTGCATGTGGCCCGGGGGCCGTAGTTTAAGGACCCCTGCTAGCCTCTGGTCCTCCCTAGGTGTCGAGAGGTCCTTCTCTAGGGAGAAAAAGAGAGCAAAGGACTAAAATGAAGATTCAAAGATGCTATGGGGAAATATTCGTGTGTTCATTCAATAAATAATTTATTGAAGCTCAAATTGAAAACTGAATTACCTATAGTCATTTACACTCTTGGGTGAATTTTCATCTTCATTGTGAGATTTAGGTGTGTTTCTTTAATAGGTAAACATTCACATTGTTTCCAAAATCAAGCTTACATAAAAAGGCATACATCGGAAAGCCTCCCGACCATTCCCAAGGCTGCATAGTATTCCGTTGTTTAACATAGTTTCATCAATAAGGGTAGTTTCTTCAGGAGAGATTTTGGAGCTCTCCAAAAGGAAGGCCTTGGTAAGGGACACTGGGGAGCCAGGGAGCAAAAGAGCAAAAGACAAGTGGTGGGGGATACGCCCTTGTCTTGGAGATTCTTCAGAAGCTTTAGAAAGGAATTTACCCCTCAGGCTAGCCCAGGGAAACTCCTGATAGTGTTTGGGGAGAAACCTGTCTCTGGGGTTCATTTAACAAATATGTATTGAGCCCATATTAGGTATCAGGGCCTGTGCTCAGGCCACAGGGAACATGAAGGCAAGATCTCCACTTGCCTTCACTGTGCAGGGCAGCGAAGGTGGGTGTCCTTGGGGAGCCAGGCTTAAGGGCTATGGGAAAATCAAAGCTGGGAGAGCTCATGGAGGAGGATGCCCTTTCTCAGACTCAGGCCCTGGCCCAGATGTCAAATCCCCCGAGCTTTTACAGTCCTACTGGCACAACTAGCATCCCGCCTCTGAGCCTCCTCTGGTTACACACAATCCCACTGTAGTACTCACCACACTGTCCTCTAATCCTCTCAATGTCTCTCCCTTACAAGACTGTGAGCTCCCTGATGTCAGGATCTGTCCTTTGTGGTGCATCTCTGAATCCCTAAAGCTCTGCACAGGGCCTGGCTTTCAGGACAGACTACTGAATGGATTCTACCTCATCACAGGGAAGGTAAGAGTTCAAGCTGAGTCCTAGCTGGCTTGGCTCAGTGGATAGAGCATCAGTCTGCAGACTGAAGAGTCCCAGGTTCGATTCCAGCCAAGGGCACATGCCTGGGTTGTGGGCTCAATCCCCAGTAGGGAGCACTGGGACATTAGGAGGCAGCTGATCAATGATTCTCTCTCATCATTGATATTTCTCTCTCTCTCTTCCTCCCTTCCTCTCTGAAATCAATAAAGAAATATATTTTTTTTAAAAGCTGAGCCCTGAAGAACAAATTCGACTTGGACAGATGGAAAAGATCATTAAGGAGGGCGGGCAGACAGACAGGGGTGGGTGAAATGTCTTAGTAGAGATGGGGAAGGAACTACAACAGATTAAAGCATGTCGAGGTCAGACTGAATTCTCAGTGTCTCCAGAAGAGAGAAACCTGGAGGCTAATGGTCACCTAATACAAGAGTGGTTGCAGCTCTAGGAGCAAAATGAGGAGATGCTGTTTCATTTGAAGATTCCTTTTCCCAGTGACTTCTCCTGGGTACCTGTGGGGGCAATTAAGGATTTTGTCTCTTTTTGAGCCTCATCCTCCCACAAATACCATGACTCCAGCTAGTCAAATTAGAAGTTTCCAACTTTTTCCTTAGATTAAAATCATGACATCTCGCCTGGCCAGGTGGCTCAGTTCGTTGGAGTGTTGTCCTGTACACCAAAAGGTTGTGGCTTTTATTCCAGCCAGGGCACATACCTAGGTTGCGGGTTTTCAATGCATGGTCAGGTCAGGGCATGTATAGGATGTCTGTCTCTCTCTCTTTTTTCTCTTCCCCCTTCTTTCTCTAAAATCAATACACCCTGCATGAGGATAAAAAAAAAAAAAAAAAGGTAGGGAGTGATAAATTGAGGTTGGTCAGACCAGCTTTATAATCCCTTATGAAACAACAAAGCCTTTCTAAATTGAAATAGTTCTGAGACCCAGCTCAGCAGAGGGGATGGAAGGAAAAAATAGGCATAAAGAGGTCCTACCACACACACACACTCATTCAAGATTTAATTAAGATTTTGTCATTTACATGCATTAAGGGAAAAGAAAGGAGGGCTCTCCAGCCAGTAGCTGGGCAATCGCAGTTCAATTCCTTAACTCAGTGGTCAGCAAACCACGGCTCGCGAGCCACATGCAGCTCTTTGGCCCCTAAGTGTGGCTCTTCCACAAAATACCACGTGTGGGCGCACACATACAGTGCAATTGAAACTTTGTGGCCTATGCGCAGAAGTCAGTTTTCAGCTCTCAAAAGAAATTTCAATCGTTGTACTGTTGATATTTGGCTCTGTTGAGTAATGAGTTTGCCAACCACTGCCTTAAATACAACGAAATTACAGGCCTCCTTTACATGAGTGCTTTCTTTACAAAGCGAAGTACCTATAGTCAGCCAGGGAAGAGGGGCCTCATAATAGTCAGAAAATGGAAGAGGTGACCTCATGATACTTAGCAGTGTGGACAAAAAGGGGTCACTGTAATAAATCTCTCTGAAGAAACCTCTCAGAGGGATCTGATCATAAATTCCTAACGAAGCAGGTCATGATGGGTAGTCACACCTCAGGTCTCAAACTTCCATAATAAAAGATTATATTTGCTTTAAGAAAGCCCTGTCCATTGTTTTGTGCACCTAGGTTTACACACTTTTAAAATACCTCTTTTTGCCCAGCCGGCATGGCTCAGTGGTTGAGCATTGGCCTGGGAACCAGGAGGTCATGGTTCGATTCCCAGTCAGGGCACATGCCCGGGTTATGGGCTCGATCCCCAGTGTGGTGCATGTAGGAGGCAACCAATCAATGATGCTCTCTTATCATTGATGTTTCTCTCTCTCTCCTCCTTCCTCTCTGAAATCAATAAATATATATAAAATAAATAAAAATAAAATACCTCTTTTTTCAGCATCCCATCAATGTTTTTCTCTCTCTTCTTCCCTCTCTAAAATAAAAATAAATAAAATGCCTTTTTCAGACCTCTAGGAAGTTAACCACCCTCAAGAAAGCACAGAATCTTAACTATCCTGTAATCCAATTCCTGCTTGCTTTCTCTGTCATATAGTCTTCCTTACGTTCTCTCCTTAATTTCAAATGCATAAAAGAAACTGCAAAGCTACCATTCTCCAAAGCATTTGAGATCTTGCTTCCTGCAATGTTACCAGTTTGGCTCAAATAACCTCTTATAAAAACCCTCTATAGCCCTAGCAGGTTTGGCTCAGTGGACAGAGAGTCCACCTGGGTACTGACGGGTCCTGGGTTCGATTCTGGTCAAGGGCACATGCCTAGGTTGCAGGCTGGATCCCCAGTAGAGGGTGTGCAGGAGGCAGCTGATCAGTGATTCTCTCTCATCATTGATGTTTCTATCTCTCTCTCCCTCTCTTTAACTCTGAAATCAATTTAAAAATTTTTTTTAATCCTCTACAGTTTTGGACATTTCTTACATCAAAAGCCAAGAAAAAGAAAAATGAACATTGCAATCCTAAGTCAACAAACTTCAGAGAGGCTGAAATGAATCCCGGTGTTTATTCATTAAGGACCTATCAATTTCTGAAGAGTTTAACTTTCTCTAAGTGTAAGGCTCTCTTGGTAAAGGGGGGCAGATTTCTTCACCACCAGGATACTGTATTGGGCCAGCTTGGAGTCATGAGTTTGCATTGGGAAGGGAATAGAAAGGAAGGCTGGATGTAAAGAAATGTCCAAGGAATAGCATATATAGCCAAGGAGACCATGGCCTTGCTTCTTATTACACTGAGAAAATAAAAATTACCTGAAAAGAATTTCCTCGTGTTCCCACTTCCAAACTTACCAGCGGGCCTGCACCTACCTAGCCCACACACTCTTCCCTCCTGAAAAATCAATGACTTGTTTATGAAGCTATCTAAGACCAACCCCTCACTTATGCCCTGGATCCCACCTCTTTTGTCTACTCCTGTAATGGTCTCCTTTCTTTTCTGCATTACCAAAATTTCTTTCCCACTCAAATAATTCCTATCACAGAGTACTATAATATATCTCACCTTTAAAAAAACTTTACCACTATTCCTCTCCACTACCAATCCATTTCTCCCTCACTCTCTTGAAACCATTCCCATAGGTTTTTTTTATTTTTTAATAAATCTTTATTGTTCAGATTATTACAATTGTTCCTCTTTTTTCCCCCCATAGCTCCCTTCCACCAGGTTTCCACCCCACCCTCTTGCCCTTACCTCCCTCCACTGTCCTCATCCATAGGTGTATGATTTTTGTCCAATCTCTTCCCGCACCCACCACACCCCTTTCCCCTGGAGAATTGTCAGTCCACTCCCATTCTATGCCCCTGATTCTATTATATTCACCAGTTTATTCTGTTCATCATACTTTTTATTTACTTGATTTTTAGATTCATTTGTTGATAGATGTGTATTTGTTGTTCATAATTTTTATCTTTACCTTTTTCTTCTTCCTCCTCTTCTAAAAGAATACCTTTCAGCATTTCATATAATACTGGTTTGGTGGTGATGAACTCCTTTAGCTTTTCCTTATCAGTGAAGCTCTTTATCTGACCTTCAATTCTGAATGATAGCTTTGCTGGGTAGAGTAATCTTGGTTGTAGGTTCTTGATATTCATCACTTTGAATATTTCTTGCCACTCCCATCTGGCCTGCATAGTTTCTGTTGAGAAATCAGCTGACAATCATATGGGTGCTCCCTTGTAGGTAACTGTTTTTCTCTTGCTGCTTTTAATATTCTTTGTCTTTTGCTCTTGCCATTTTAATTATGATGTGTCTTGGTATGGTCCTCTTTGGATTCCTTTTGTTTGGGGTTCTCTGCATTTCCTGGACTTATAAGTCTATTTCTTTCACCAGGTGGGGAAAGTTTTCTGTCATTATTTCTTCAAATAGGTTTTCAGTATCTTGCTCTCTCTCTTCTTCTGGCACCCCCATAATTCGGATGTTGGTATGCTTGAAGTTGTCCCAGAGGCTCCTTACGCTATCTTCATATTTTTGGATTCGTTTTTCTTTTTGCTTTTATGGTTGGGTGTTTTTTTGCTTCTTTTTTTTTTTTAAGATATTTTATTGATTTTTTACAGAGACAAAGGGAGATAGAGAGTTAGAAACATCAATCAGTTGCCTCCTGCACGCCCCCTACTGGGGATGTGCCCGCAACCCAGGTACATGCCCTTGACTGGAATCGAACCTGGGACCCTTCAGTCCACAGGCTGATGCTCTATCCACTGAGCCAAACCGGTTTCAGCTTTTTTTTCTTCTTTGTATTTCAAATCTTTGACTTGATTCTTGCGATCCTCTAGTCTGCTGTTGGATCTCTGTATATTATTTTTTATTTCAGTCATTGTATGCTTAATTTCTAGTTGGTCCTTTTTCATATCCTCGAGGGTCTTGATATATTTATTGGCCTTTTCTAGAAAATTCTTGAAAAACCTTATAACCGTGGTTTTGAAATCTATATCCAGTTATTTGCTTTCCTCCATTTCTTTCATTTGTGACCTGTGTCTTTGTCTCCGCATTTTGGCTGCTTCCCTGAGTTGATAGAGTGGCTTTGTGTGCAAGGTGTCCTATGGGGCCCACTGGCTCAGCCTCCCCAGTTACCTGAGGTGGACACTCTTGGTGCACCCCTTTGTGGGCTGTGTGCACAATCTTGTTGTAGTTCAGCCTTGATTGTTGTTGGTATCACTGGGAGGAATTGACCTCCAGGCCAGTTGGCTGTGAGAATTAGCTGTGTCTATGCTGGGAGAACTTCTGTGCTGGAGACACCCTTATGAGACAAGACTTGCAAAAGCCTCTGTGCTCAGCTTGGATGGGGCAGAGTCTCAGGGCAGAGCAGACAGCAATGGCTTCCCATCAGCCCTGCCCTAAGAGGCCCCCCTGGTCTCAGTGTCCTGCGGTAATTGCCACACCTCTGAGAGAAAGCCACCCTTGAGTTTTGCCCATTGCCAGACAGTCCAGTTTCTCCCTGAATGAGTCTGGGTCCCCAGAGTCTCTCCCGGAACTGGAGTTCAGAGCAATAGGGAGCTTCTGTCTCCTTCCCGGTTGAAAAAGCCAGCCACATATTCAGTTGTCAGCCCTCTCCACGTGGGAGTCTCTGTACCTCTGCCTCCTGCAGCTCCTCTGAGTCTCAGTGTGCTTTTCTCTTTCCTTCTAGTTGTAGAATTTCCACTCAGCCAGCCTTCCTGTGGTTCTGGATGATGCCGTTTTGTCTTTTAGTTGTAGTTTTGAAATTGTTGTGTGAAGCAGCAGTTTAGGTGTTTACCTATGCCGCCATCTTGGTTTCTCCCCCATAGGGTTTTTTTAATAGGTGTTTTTTGTTTTGTTTTGTTTTTAATTCTTATTGATCTTTAGAGAGAGAGGAAGAGAGAGGGAGAAACAATGATGTGAGAGCAAAACACTGATTGGCTGTCTCCCATATGCCCCCACTGGGGGTTGAACCGGCAATCTTGCAGTGCACGGGATGACACCCAACTGAATCATACCAGCCAGGGATATTGTTTATTGATTTTTAGAGAGGAAGGAAGAGAGAGAGACAGAGAAAGAGAGACAAAGATGTGAAAGCATAACAGCAATATTGATCAGCTCACCACTGACCTCCACATTGTCAAATCCATTGGTCATTTCTGAGTCCTCATATTGCTTGGCCTCTGCATGGTTTACAAAACTTCAACCCCTCCCTCCCTCTGGAAACATATCACTTGGCTTCTGAAATAACTAATTTTCTTACCTGGCAGAGCTGCTTCATCATTCTCCTTTCCTGGATTCTCTTCTTCTTCTAGACCTCTAAACAGTGGGTGTGGCAGGGTTCAGTAACCAGACTTCTACTCTTCTCTATCTACACTCCCTTCCTTGGTGCATTTAACCCATTGCTTTAAATACCATTTATATACACTGATAATTTCCAAAATTGCATTTCCAGCCCCACCTTCTCCCCTATGGGCAGTTCAACTCTATATCTTCACTTGATTCTAAAAGACACCATAAACTAAATCAAACATTTAATAGTCTCCCTACGAAGGTGCTGCTCTCACTCAGCATTCCCTGTTTTGGTAAATGGAAACTCTGTTCTTCCACTTATTCAGGCCAAAAATCTTGAAATCATCCTGACTCCTTTCTTTCCCTCATATCCCACCTCCAATCTGTCAGCAAAATCATTTTGTGTCTACAAAATATACCCATAATTTGACTACTTCTCACCACCTCCACCATGTCTCTACTCAAGTTACCATTAATTTTCACCTAGATTATAGTAGTAGCCTCCTCTCACCTTTAGTGGCCTTTTACCAAATCCTGCTTGAGAGGCCAAACAATATAAGGACTGAGAAACGACCAATGGATTTGGCAATGTGGGTCATTGGTAACTTGCTTTCACTGGAATGGTAGGCATGAAAGCCTGACAGACCTGAATTCCACTCTATAGTGAAACCCTGCATGCCCCTGAGAGGGTATTCTCCTTATTGGTCCTATAACTCATCAAGTAAAGTTCCTGATTCAGAGCCTTTGCATTTGCTCTTCCTTTTGCCTGGACCACCCTTCCTCCAGATAGTCACATCTGGAATACCTCCTTTCTCTACAGAATTCAACTTTCTATTTAAAACAAAGCTTCTGATTAAAACAAAAAACAGTGACCCTTCATTCAGCAGGCCAACGACTACTCTATCCACTTAGCCAAACTGGCCAGGGTGCTCTTCATTTTTAAAGTCTGAGACTTTAATGATATCTACAGATTTCCCTTTGTTATATAATACAGCATAGTCACATGATCCAAGGATTAGGATGTGGACACCTTTAGGGAGCCTTCTGCCTACCACAAATAATATGGTTGAAATAAAATCAGAGTAACATAAACATGTTTACAGAAAAAAGTCTTACTCCTTATTCTTTCCACCTGATTCCTTACCTATTCTTATCAGCTAACCACTATTTTTAGTTTCTTGTATATTCTTCCAGAGTTGGTTTTTATAAACATAGTATGAATATGAACATTTTTCTTCTCCCTACATATATTGAAGGTGTACTATTGGAGCTTGCTTTTTTTTTTTTTAATTGAATGTCACTTGAAGATGTTTTTGTTGCAGTGCATAGAGCAAGTTCTTCATCCCTCTCTATAAAGCATAGTACTCCATAAATGGGTACTATAATTTACTGACCCTGTCTCCTGTTGATGGGCTGCTGATTTGTCTCCAACATTCCGTCACATAATCAATAGCTGTCAGTGACTAACTTCACACATTATTTCTTCCATGTGACCACTGATTGTTTTTTAATTTTGTTTATTTTCATTTTAGTTCTAACATCTCTAAGGCTAGTGACAAGTTGGCTTGGTGGCAATCTCTTATTGACACCCATCTTGCTTTGGTGGCCCAGGAAATGGAGGCTTTAACTTGAATTTGTGAATCTGAATCATTGCTGTACCTGGCTAGTCTGAATTCCTCCAAAAGCATCTTCAGCTTTCCTGACCATCCTATATGTACTTCCATTGCTCCACCATACTATACACCCCCTGGGGGAGCCATTAGCCTCAAGTTGATGTGAGTGGTACCCTCAGAGGTTATGCCACCAGGAAGTGTAAGCCGCCACTAAATAAATAAATGAATGAACAAACAAACAAACAAACAAATCAAAGCTTCTGGGAGAAACAATGTATCTTAAAAGGCCGTTTAAAATAGTACCTCTACTCTCTATCCCTTTTTCTTCACAGCATTTGTCACTACCTGAATGTATATATTTATGGGACGTCTCCCCACTACCCTACACACCCTAGAACGTAAGCTCCATGAGGGCAGGGGCTTTGCTTTGTTCACCACTGTACACCCGCCATGGCAAATAGTGGATTCTCAATAAACACCTGTTGAATAAATAAGTTACCTTCGTCTCAAACGCACAGCTACTTCCAAGAACGTACAAGCATACTCAACAGTAAGACCACTGACTATAACACCTTTGGCCTCCAGAAATGTGGGCATGCACCCTTAACCCTATCTTAAATGTCGCCCTCTTCCAAGACGTAAGGCAGCGCTTCCGCCCTCGCTCAACTCACGGAAAAGGAGGGGCGGCGGGTTTATGTCATCACCCTGCGCCCGCCTGCCTAGCGACGCGCCGGCGGCTGGCGCAGCCCTTCGCTCGCCCGGCCTCCCCCTCCCGGTTCCGCGCTCTGGTTCCGCCATGGAATCCAACAAGGATGAAGCCGAGCGCTGTATTAGCATCGCCCTCAAGGCCATCCAGAGCAACCAGCCCGACCGGGCACTCCGCTTCCTGGAGAAGGCACAGCGGCTGTACCCGACGCCGCGCGTTCGCGGTGAGTGTGTGGTGCCGGCGAGACGGAGGGGACATTAGGACTAAAGGGGGGAATACGGGAACGGACCGACGGGAGCAGTTGGAGGAGGGGGAGGGGTGGCGAGGCGCGGCTACGCCTGCGCACTGAGGCGCGCGGTGGCTGCTGGGAGGTGTAGTCTTTCGATCCCACGCCTCGCCGGGATGCTGCACACCTGCTGACAGGGGCTACCGGCGACCTCAGCTTTCCGGGTGCTTGCTGAACCCTCTGAAATGTAGAGTTCCCAAGAATAAGAGGCGCTGGCAGACGGGGCGAAGGAAACTTACCTGAAGTCAAAATCGAACTACTTTTCCCAAGGGGCCATTCGGTGGCCTAGGGCCAGGTGCCGGCCTGGGAAACATTATAGTTTAATAAACATAACTACTCTGACAGAGAGACTGGGTTCTAGAGAGGGAAAGAAGACTTCCGATCTTCGTATGCCTGCAAAGGCGTCTTCATATCTTCGCTCTCGCGCACGTTTCCGGTTGAATGCCAGGGACTACCTTGAGCCTGCCTTCTCCGTCCCTACCCCTACACCCCACCCCGGGCACCTTGACGGTCTGTCCTGAGACCTGGCTTCTAACTCGCTCGTGGAGCCTCTTCACTCGTTGGTGACATCTCGAGCGGACTGTCTTGTTGGAGACGCTGGCCCCAGCCACCCCCACCCTCACCACCCTCGCCTCCAAGAGTCCAACAGTGGCTGGCCGCATGGACGGCTGTACAGCACCAGGCTGCCCTGCTATATAGCCCTGGGCTGAATGAAGTCTTCCAAACCAGGGAGGGGGAAGTAATTGTCTCAACTACTCAGCATGTCGCTGTACCCGGGAACCCTCTTTTTTCTTTAACCTAAGTCTTCAAAGAAGTTTTTCTTAATACAAGGTGGAAGAGAGAAGAGGTAGTCTGTTAAAGATTAGTGCCTGCAGTTACCACTTAGTAAACCATCTGGCAAATAACAGGTACTCAGACTCAGAAGACCCGAGACTCATCCTGACTGCTACCATGTGATTTTTCTGAGCTTGGTTTTACTTACCTAGAAAATTAAAGAGTTGGCACAGATAATAAGAATAACAGTAATACCCATAGAGCTTTTCAGTTTAGAAAGCTCTTTCGAATGATTTTCTCACTTGAGCTTGACCTATCAAGGAGGCAGAGCAAAGATTATCTGTGTTCTATAAATGAAGGCATATCTCAGAAGTAAGGGACTTCTCCAGTATTACACGGCTAGAAATTAGGAAGTTCTGTGACCCTATAAATATTTACTAAAGAAATAAAGTGAAACTGGCGAGCAGCAGTCAGCCTCCTAATCGTTCTTGCCCACCTTATGAAATTGAGAAAGGGGACACTAGCAGAGAGGCGGCCTGGAATGCCTGCCTTTTCCTGCCTCCTGACTACATGTTGATCTTTTGCCCTGTTTGCCAGGACTCCTGAGATAACCCGCTCCAGGAGCTTCTCTGGGAATCCACACTGTCTAAGAGGAGAGCAGGGTTGGGTAGGGCCCCCCCAGCTCTCAGAACTATCGGACTCTGATGCCTCTGGGGGCTTAGGAGCAGGCAGGCAAGAATGGAGGGTAACAATATAGCTTGTGGAGATCTTCCTGTCAACAGGCCTCCTGGGCTAGGTCGGGGCTTTGATGGATGTCCTTCCTGGGGCTCTGGCACTGGAATTTGCTCAGGCAGGAGAGTCACCAGCTGCATATTTGTAATATTTATGATATTCTAGAAAGAGTATATGCCTCATGCTTCTCTGTAAACATCATCTGTGCCCTCTATGGCCCTGCACACTGAGCTAACAAGAACCTGGGGTTAATTTTGGCCTGGGATGGGGAAATCTTGCTTAGAAAAATACCAGGTAGTATTGTCCACACTTGCTATGTGAGGTTTGAACTTATTCCAGATGCTCATTCAGGGCAGCTGACATTTTTGTTTTGTTTGCAAAGTCTTCTGCTTCGGTTTAGCAGGATTGGTAAGAAATGATCCTTTGCCTCAAGGAGCTTACAATCTAGTGAGGGAGACAGATTATAGAAAAGATAATATTGTAAGTCATAAAACAATAATTGTGACTAAACAAAAATTAAGCACAGTGTCAGATGCTGAGGGCTTAAGTGTTTGAACTATACTTTGGAGGAGGGGAGGAGACTTGGAGAAGAGCATACTGGAAGACATGGGGCTGGTAGTTGTAAGGGTTGGAGGAAGGGATTGAGTGTAGCAAGATTTGGAGGCTGTGGGGGTAGTAATTTGATTATAGAGAGAATTAAGTTTGGAATATAGAATGGGGCCAGATTGTGGAAATCCTGCCCTGCGCTGCCTGGGATATTCACTCTGTAGTCAGTGAAAAAACCATTGACGTTTTAGATGGCAGGAAGACGATAAAGGTGTTTTTCTTAAGGGAGAACAAGGTGAAGTGTTAATAAGAGGAAGGAGAGACTCCAGGCAGAAACTAGTTGGAAGAGAGTTGCACTGAGTAGGTGAGGAGCTCTGAGGGCCTGAGATAAACGCAGTTTGGAGGAGGAGGAGGTCACTGGGGGGAGCCACCAAGCCAATGCTAAGGAGAAATGGGCACTCAGAATCCACACCTGTGCCTGGACAGACAGTAAGGCCGAGGAACATGGGTGGGAAGAAATGGACAAAGTCTGAGGTGCTGGTGGATTGTTGCTGGTGGGCTGTTCCAAAGGAGCTTATAGCTTGGAGCTCAGGAGAGAGAGCTTGAGGTTCTGGCTGAAAGTCTGGTCTCAGTGTGATTTAGCTTACTGGAGTTGTGCTGGCTGAAGCCACTGTGGGAAAGTGTGGAACATGTAGAGGAGGTTGCTGCTGGCACACCCTGAGCCATAGAGTGAGATGGAGCAACAGCAGGAGGAGGCGGTCCCAGGAGATAGCAGCTGCCAGGTAGCCATGGAGCAGTGTGCCGAGGAGGTGGTGAGCAGCACTGTCAGTTGCTGCAGAGGCCACGTGGGAAAAGGACAAGTTGAGAAATGAAAGGGAAGTGGAAGGACAGAAGGAGGGAAGTGTTAGGGTGGAGGCTTAGAGCAACCTTGAAGGGTCAAAGAACATCACGGCGAAAAGCCATGAGGGGCCCTGGCCGGTGTGGCTCAGTTCGTTGGAGCATCGCCCCATGCATCAAAGGGTCTCGGGTTTGATTCCCGGTCAGGGCATGTATCCAGGTTTGGGGTTTGATTCTCAGTTGGGGCATATGCAGAATGCAACCTATCAATGTTTCTCTCTCTCCCTCTCCCTTCCTGTCTCTCTAAAATCAGTAAAAACATATCCTCAGGTAATGGTTTAGAAGAAAAAAAAGATATGAGGGGACTTAAAACTCATCCTGCAGGAAGTGGGATGGTGAGGCACCAAGGGCTGGACACGTACTGAGGAGCAGTAGCCAGGCCCTAAGCTGGGATGCCACAGGGCAGGGCTAGTGAAGCTAGTCAGTCCCTTTCTGGGACTCTCTATTCAGTGCCTGGCACCCTCGTGGACATTGGCTTTGCCTGAGGCTTAGCAACCATGGTAGAAGGTACCAGGTTTTCCAGGAAGCTGATGAGAACATCTGTAGGCCTCAGTTTCCCCAGCATACAAAGAAAGGGTGGGCCTGAATGAGCTTGCAGCTCAGGCTGCCTGAACTTCTATGCGATGGCTGGCTCTGGGTCCAGGCTAAGTCAGGAGGGCCAAGGTGGGAAGGCCCATGCAGGGACAGGGGAGGACTTGTTGTCGAGAGACACTGGCACTCGGTCCAGGACAGAGATGTTGTAATACTGGTGAGGTCTGGGATGGGCTGTCCATTCAAGTCGGTCAGCCATCACGAACCTCACTGTGTGCTCAACGCTTCCATTCACCTGATTTCACTGCGTCTCTTTACCCCTCAGAGCAGCCCTGTGAAGGTGGAGATCCTATCTTCACTGAGGAATTAGGTAACCTGACAAGGCTACATGATAATTAGCGAAAGAACCAGACTGCCTAGCTCCATTCCCAGACTCTCCCTACTCTGGCCGCCCTTTCCCAGTGCACTTCGAACACTACAGGTATATAGAGCCTGGAAAGAAAAGTAACAGGTAACACTTAATATTTGCTGGAAGTTGTGCAAAGTTCTTTAAATACATTTACTCATTTACTCTATTAACTCTCGAGGGAGATGCAGTTTACAAGGGGAAGCTAAGTTAACTTGTCCAAGATAACCTTGCTAGCAAGTGGCAGAGCCAGGTTTGAACCCAGGCAGCCTGACTCTCCAGTCTGGGGTTGAGGTGGGGCCACTGCTGGTGGCTTTGTCTATAGAAATGCTTTCACCTCTACCTCAGCTGCCCCCTCTCCCAATTGGTTTCTTCTACCAATGCCCTTCTTTTTAAATGTCTGTTTGCTTTACTGGGAAGGGACAGAATCGGGATTTGAACCCAGCCATGTCTGTCTAACTACAGATTCACATCAAGCTGTTCTATCTCTACTCTTTTGTGACCTTCTCCTGTCAGCACTGTGCCAATGAGGGATATAACAGCGAGTCAGGAGGAGCCAGTCACAGCCCAGGGGCCTGAGAGGGGGTGTCCGGGCCACCAGAGAGGCCTGCTTGTCAGCCACCAGAAATCTTTCATTGCCAACCTAAGCATGAACCTTCTGTCTGACCCAGAGCACATCTACTTCCCTTTGGGCTCTTTCTGCAGCATAGAGAAATTAGAGTGGCTGACTCCATATAACTACCCTGAAAAGCTTCCAGAATCTTCCCTGAGAAGTACTAGAGAGAGTTCCATTTCCCAGTTGATTAGCCTGGACCACTGGAGCTTCCAGAGAAATTGAAATAAGCAACTTCTTTAAAAGCCCTAAAAAAATATCCCTAGCAAACCAAGCTTCCTCCCTAGGTCCATCTTGATCAGCATCTCTTCATCTGTTGGTTTTCTGCGTTGCCATTCGCCTGATGCCTGGCGTGGACCTGGCATCTGGGACAACCTAAACGTCATGGTTACATCTGGTCCAAAGCCTGCTGAGTGCTGAGCTGCCTTCCTACGCCTTGGGATCCCAGTCCCCACCACCTCATGCCCCCTCATCTTCCTGGCCAACCAGTTCATCAGCCCAGGTCATATTAGCAGCTACTCATTTTGAACGGTTACTCTGTGTCAGTCTCCCTGCCAGGTGCTTACACACATGATCTCATCTCATCTCACACTCCACTGTGAGGAAACAGTTAGAAAGGTCTGGCAGGTGGACCAGGTCACACTGTTAGGATTTAGCTGAGCTGAGGTTTGAAGCCTGGGTCTTCCTTTTTTTGTTGTTTTAATTTATTGATTTTAGAGAGAGAAACTTCTTTAAAAGCTGCCTGTTGTTGTTCCACTTATTTGCACTCATTGGTTGATTCTTGTATGTGGCCTGACTGGAGATTGAACCCACAATGTTGGCATACGGAGACAATGCTCTAACCAACTGAGCTACCAGCCAGGGCGGAACCTGGGTCTTTCTGAATTTAACTTCTCTTCTGGAAGGGGCTCCCCTGCCAGATTTGTGTGGTCCAGGATGACAGCATGTGTAGAGCAAGGTCCCATGAGCTGGACATCCTGGGGTTCAAGTGCTGCCTACCAGCTTGTGCAGCCAGGGGCAAGCTGATCAAATAATCAGCCCCTCCTTATATTGGGGGGTGGGGGTGGGGTAATGAGACCTCCCTTGAAGGCCGTTGTAAAGACTAGATGAGCTAATACATGCAGAGCACTGTGTCCGGTTCTGCCTGACCCAGTGAGCACTCATTACCTTGCTCCTCTTGGAGTGAGCACTCAGGGTTTGCCACGGGAACCCCTGCACCTCCCTCCTGTGGGCAAGCTCGGCTGTCAGCTCCTGTGTGTGGATTTTGCAGCTGCTGACTCTGAGTTCGTGAATTTGCGTATTTAAGGCAGCGGTGGCTCAGGGCATACTGGTTCACTTGAGTCCTGGTGTCCTGCTCCAGCCCCTGGGTGAGACCCAGGTGCTGGCACCCAGCACAGTGCCCTGAGCCCAGCAAGAGTCTGGGGAGCAGCGGGCTGGGCTGCTGTCCCTCCTCAGCACAGAGGTGCCCTGGGCCCCTGCGGTGGTTGATGCCTGGTTTCCCAGGACACTACCCGGGCCTGACAGGGGTTTCAGAAGTGGTTTTGTGCCTGAAATAAATGGGCACAGGGGACTTCCGACTTGAGTGTGAATAACCTTGACCCTGTCTGAGGGAGACAGTTGTGCCCTCTATAGACTCTGAACACTGATAGGACATTTGACATGGCCGGCCATTTGAAAAATGTAAAAAAAGCAGATGTTTATCCTGACCCCCGGGCACGCCCATTGCCCTCACTCCTCTTCAGGGGTAAGCACAGGCCTCCAGGAGGATCCCCATGACCAAGTACTTCACCATCTCAGCCCTTAACAGAGGATGGCTGTTAAAAACACTACTTTGGGATTTAAAAAATCTGAAGTATTAATAGTTTATTTTGGGAACAGGAAAAAAGAAAAAATAGTTTGTTTTTAGGCTGAGTTTAAAGTGACCTATATATACCCTGCTGGCTCCTGAGGACTGGTTCCTAAGAGAGCAGTGCCCCCCCCCCCCACCCCGCCCCACAGGCTGAAGTCAGGCAAGAAGCCAGTGGCTTTGCTGGGAGAATAAGCAGGCGGGGTGTGTGGGACCCTGGCCTCCCCCGGGGTCAGGTGGCCCCTCAGCCATGACATGTGGCCTTGCCGGAGCAGAAGCCCTGATTGGTGGCCTTGCCTTGCACAGGCCTGATTGAGTCCCTCAACCAGAAACCACCGTCTGCCGGTGACCAGCCCCAACCCACAGACACGACCCACGCGACCCGAAGGAAAGCAAGTGGGTCCGACGCCCCCTCGGCCAATGGAGAAGCTGGAGGAGGAGGGGAGCCCACCAAAGGCTACACTGCGGACCAAGTGGCAGCTGTGAAGAGGTAGAAGGCTGGGCCCGGCAGGCGAGGCGGGCTGGAGGGGGTGGGGAGTTTTCAGGTCTAGAGCAGGTCTCGCCACATGTGCGTCCTCCACCTCACATCTGCCTGTGGTCTGGGTGGGCCCTGAGACGGCCTTGAGGATGGAGCAGGTCCAAGTGGTCAGGCTCACCAGGCCCACTCCTTATTTCCCACAAGGCCCTGGAGTATAGTGTGGGAATCCGAGCTTCACTGTCCCCTCCCGCCAAGACAGCCCACAGCAGGGGCTGAAATGCTGACACCGCGGGCTTCCTCTGCTGCTGGCCAGGCGGGCCTGGCCTCCTCACACAGCTCTGTTTGTCAGACAGAGATGAGGCATGGTCTCCCCCAACCCACAGCCCCACCCCCAACAAAGACCCTTTCAGACCAGAGCCTGTGTGGGGTAGATTGGAGACAGGAGACAGTGATCCCTCCAAGGCTTGGGCAGGCCTTCTCGAAGCAGCTCACTTCCAGGCCGAGCTGGCCCAGCCAAGCTTCTCAGGCTCTCTTTTCCCCCGGCCCCCCCTTCGCTGGCCTTGGGACCTCCAAGGCGTTCCCATAGTCCTGGCTGCTAGTGAAGACATCAGCAAACTTCAGCACTGGGTTCAGCCTGCGGTGCCGTTGCATGCTTGTAGTTTGTCATAAAAACATGCCATATTTACATTATTCTGACCAAACAGGGTTTTGACCAGACAAGCCTATTGGTTGTGGCAATAGAAACTGTGGGGAGTTACGAGTGCCTGGAAAAGTTCAAGAATCAGGGTCTCGTCAGGGCTCTGAGATGGGGGTGAGCAGACCTGCCATGGCCTTTATGTTGCCCATTCAAGACTCAAATTGCAAGGACAGGAGATAGCTGGCCAAGCTTGGGGCACACCTGCCCTTGGACAGAGGCCCGTAATTGATAGTCCTTAGGAGGTCGCCTGCAGGGAGGCTGCTGTTAGCAAAGAGAAGTGGTTCCTGGTCAGCAGCTGCCCCTCTTAAACCCTAAATGTATCCTTGGTGTTTCTCTGGGCCCTGCCCAGATGTCATCCTAGTCAGCGCTTTCTGCAGCTCCCTTAACCCCACAGTCTGACAGCGTGTGCCCCTGAGCCTGCTCAGCCCACCTCCCCTCATGGCCTAGGCCCGTGTGGAGCTCCCACCACGCCCTGGTCCCTCTCCCAGGGTCAAGCAGTGTAAAGACTACTATGAGATCCTGGGCGTGAGCAGAGGGGCCTCTGAGGAGGACCTGAAGAAGGCCTACCGCAAACTGGCCCTCAAATTCCACCCAGACAAGAACCACGCGCCTGGCGCCACCGAAGCTTTCAAAGGTAAGCCAGCCCTGGCGTCCTGGCGTTTCGGTGTTTTTGTCTCGTCCTTGGAAGAGAATAAGGGACTTTTTCAGGAGGCAGCCTTGGACCCAAGTTCTACGGTTCAGGGCCTGCTTCCTGGAAGAAGGTCTTAGTAGCCACCTCCAGCCACAGAGCCTGTCAGAGCTCAGATGGCACCCTCCTGCCTCCCCTGCCTCCTCATTCCCTGGGGTTAGAGGAGGGGGCCGAGGTGAAAGAGGACCAGTGGCTCCTTGGGGTCAGTCCTGCATGGAACAGTCTGCAGGCGTCACCCCCTGCTGCCTGTCAGTCAGCCCAGAGGAAGAAGGCGAAGGGGAGTAGGGAAGCAAGGTGGCTGTGGTTCATGTTTCTTCAGCCCCACCTCTGCCTGCAGCCTACACCCACCCGGCCTTGGGAGGAGGCGGGCATTCTCCTTATTCTCAGGGTTCAGGTTCTGAAGCAGATGCAGCTCTGACCCACTCTTGTGCGAGAGTGGCCGGTTGAGCGGGAGCAAGACACTCAGGAGGGCCCGAGCTGGGGTTCTTTGGAGCCCAGGCTTCCCACCTGGGGAGCTCTGCTGAGAGGCCCAGTGCCAGGCAGAGGAGCGGCAGCTGGGGCCTGGACCCCAGGGAGGAGAGGGCTCCTCGCCCCGCCACACCACCAGCAGTGGAGGAGCCTCGCCCGGAGCCTTTCCCTGCGGTTCCTGCGGCTTCCAGTTTGCAAGCAGGCATCATGTATCTGCTTGGCCCTGAGGTCGCACTGGGACTTCAGGATTACATAACCTCTACAGAGAAAGGCCCCCACCCACGGGCCCCTCAGGAGAGGAATGGGGGCGGGGGACAGAGTGGATGGTTTTCATAAAGTCAGAGAGTGGACTTGAAGCAAGACCCCTGGGTTTGCTTCCTGGCTGTGCGACATTGGAGTCGATGACTTACTCTCAGCCTCTCTAGTCTGTTTGCCCACTGGTAAAATGGAGATGGGTCGCTGTTAGGAGTCACTAGGATAATGCCCGCAAAGGGCTTGCTGTGTAAAAAAAGTTGTACTCTCATCATGAGGTGGAGAGCGAGGAGCCTAAGTGTGAATCCCCAGGCTGCCCAGATTCACTGAGCGGTATTGCTGCCCGCCACCCCCCCACACCGGCCCAAGGACTCCTGCTTCCTCTCAGCATCTAAGTACCTGAAGGAAGTGAGCTGTAGGCGGCCATGGGAGCCGTGTCACCCACACCTCCAGCATCCCCAGACCTGACCCTTCTCCCTCCTTTCTAGCCATTGGCACAGCATATGCGGTACTTAGCAACCCAGAGAAAAGGAAGCAGTATGACCAGTTTGGTGATGACAAGAGCCAGGCGGCCCGGCATGGCCATGGGCATGGGGACTTCCACCGTGGCTTTGAGGCTGACATCTCCCCTGAAGACCTCTTCAATATGTTCTTTGGCGGCGGCTTCCCATCTAGTAAGTCCCCCACCACCCTCCCCACAGCCAGGTCTCACCAGGGTGGTGGTGGGAGACTGGGTGCCAGCTTCTCCCTTTCCTGGCAGCCCCCTCCTGACTCTGCCCCTCTGACCGCAGGTAACGTGCATGTCTACAGCAACGGCCGAATGCGCTATAACTACCACCAGAGGCAGGACCGCAGGGAGAACCAGGGTGACGTGAGTGAGGAAGGTGCTGGGAGCGGAGGGGAGGCGGGGCCTGGAGGGGGCTGTGGCATGCTCAGCTCTCTATTCTGGATGGCAGCCTCAAGCCGAGGAGCCATCTTGGGCCTCCCTTGCCATTCCTCTGAGCGACACCAGAGGGAGCCACAGTCCACATTGCCCAGAGGAATGGGGACTCCGTGGCCTCTTTTGGAGAATGTATGCAGAATGTTTTTCACCTACAGGCAGGTTCGAGTATGAACAGCCTTTGTGCAGTTCATGTTGGTGCTGATTCTTGTCTTTTCAGCACTGGAAAAATGTATGTAAAAGCTATAGCAAGACAGTGCTTCAGCACGTTTTGAATGCCACAAGAACAGCTAGCTAACTAAAATTAAAACTGTGGACAGCTGCGGAGCATTTAAGATTATGACAATGTGGCCTTATGTTTTTGTTTATTTATCTTTAAACTTTGATTTTGTGTATATTTAACATACAGAAGAGTTTTTAAATTACAAATTATCACACAGTGAACAACTTTATTTTTATTTATAGCTTTTTAACTGGCAGTTTGTAAATTGGTAATATATCCGTATGGTTTAAAATTCAAAAAGGTCTATGTCGTGAAGGTCTCCCTCCAGCTCTGCCCCCCATTTCTGGAGGCAGCCACATTGCTCATTTTTGGCATTCTTTCCTCAATGTATTTGACACCAGTGGCTGTTTTGTTTTTATCTGGGGAAGGTGGCAGGTGGAGGGGCCTCTGTATTGGGGGGAGCTACGGGGGGCGGGGAGAGTGGTGTCATGGCCTGTTTGGTAGTAACTGCCTCCTGCCACCTGGACTCCACTGAGCTGGGGGAGCTGGTGGTGATTGTGGCGGACACCGGACCCCCACCCAGGGCTGGCTTGGGTGACCATTGGCTCTTCCCTCCAGGGCGGACTGGGGGTATTTGTCCAACTGATGCCCATCCTCATCCTGATCCTCGTGTCGGCTCTCAGCCAGCTCATGGTCTCCAGTCCACCCTACAGTCTGAGCCCAAGGCCGTGAGTACCTGTAGCTGCGGGGGAGAGCCAGGTGGTGGGCAGATGGGGACTTTGTGGAGTTTCAGTCACCATCAGGGGCCTTCCTTCCCATCCTGCAGGCTCTTGATCATAAGCAGAAAGCTGGCTTAGATCAAGAAAATACATTTTCCCTGTTGAGCAGAAGTTCTCGATCTTTTTAGGATCAGGGTCCCTAAGAAAATGCAGTGAAAACTGCAGATCTTACCCCTAGAACCTTGCACATACACAGTTTTGCATATCATTCCACAGGCTTCATGACTCCTTCCCACACACACCCATCTTATCTGCTGATCCTGAGATAAGAATCTCTGCTCTTATGTTCAGGATGGGGGCTTTAGAGTCAGACAGAGCAAGGGTGGCTTTGAATTCCAGCTCCTCTACTAAGCAGTTGTGTGACCATGGACAAGTTAAGTAATTTCTCTCAGCCTTGGTTTCCTCATCTGTAGAATGAGAACAACATCTCCCTGCCTATGAAAATTAAATGAGTAATACACATAAAATGCCGGGCTCGTTGGAAATGCTCAACAGTATTTGTTGAATAAACTTATGGTCCCAACTGCCAATAGTGAATTTGGGCAACTTATTTGACCATTTAAGGTGTCAGCACCCCTCACTTATTTCTGGTACCTGACAGTACTGATACCGAGTGGGTACTTAGGTTTTATTGGTAGAAGCCCTCTGCTCCCATCTAGCTGCTTGGCCCTGGCAGCATCCTCTCGGCCAGCAGGGGGCAGAGTTGGCCACTGGGCCCACACCAGCCGCACAGTCCTCTGGCCGATGGCAGGCTTTTCTCTGCAGCTGGAACGATGACAGGCCGCAGTGGGCAGGCAGGGGCGTCCTCCCGGGAGCACCGACTCCTGTCTGTATTGAGGCTCTTCCCACAGCCTGTGAGCCTGCAGTTGGAGTTGGAATATAGAACCCAAGAGCTGGAAAGATACAACTCTTTGGAATCCTTCCTGTCATTTTGCTTCTAAGCCTCTTAACTCTAGACTAGGAGCTCCTGGGTAGGCAGGCAGGCCCTCAGCAAGAATTGGAGGCACAAGTTGCTCAAGTCACACAGCTCGTCAGAGAGGGAGCCCAGACTCACTCCAGGTTCCCTGCTTCCCTGACTGGGGCCTCTCAGAAAGGGACTTCTCCCCAGTGTCCCCCAAGTCCACAGGGGTAAACAGGGAGCCTGGGGAGGGCTGGCCGTGGGCTGGGCAATTCGTGCAGGAAGGACACTCCACTTTGAGTGTGTGCAAGTTCCTGCGCTAGTTTGGGAGGGAGGTAACTACACCTGTGGCCTGGGTGCCCCCATCAGGGCCTCGCCATCCGCAGAGCTGCCCTGGGCCTGGGACCCATGCCCACATGGTGCCCGGTGTATTTCTGCCAGGTCGGTGGGCCACATTCAAAAGCGCGTCACTGACCACCTGAACGTCGTCTACTACGTGACCGACACCTTCTCTGAGGAGTACACAGGCTCCAGCCTAAAGACGGTTGAGCGGAACGTGGAAGATGATTACATCGCCAACCTCCGGAACAACTGCTGGAAGGAGAAGCAGCAAAGTGAGTGTGCATGTGTCGGGGCCACAGGGCTTGAGAACAGAGAAGGAGACAGCCCTACTCGCCGTGATGTGTGAGCCCAGCACCTGGCACTGCCCTGTGCAGCCCCCTCCCAGCCCAGAGCTAGACTCCACCCCGTTTCCCTGGAGATTTCCTCCAGGTCCTGTAAGGCGCTGCGGTCCGCCTGTCATTCGGCTGCCAGAGGCACCTGTGTTGACAGAGATTGGAGCAGATCTCCGGGGCACCCACTGATTGGACATTGGCTCTATCTGTGGACCTTGGGGAGGCCTGACCAGGAGGACGGGCTCTGACCTTGGCTGGCCTCACCCCCACTCTATAGAAAGGGGCCACTGTCCCTGCCCCAACTTGGGACCAGTCTTTGCTCCTTCAGGGTCCTCCCTAAAGGTCCTCTGTCCCAGCTCCTGGGCCTATAACAGCCTTCCCTCTGTCCCCAGACCAGACAGGTGCCCTAGCAGGCTTCAGGAGGTACTGGGTGTGCCCTAACCCTCCCCTATTACTTTGCAGAGGAAGGCTTGTTATACCGGGCCCGCTACTTCGGCGACACAGATATGTACCACAAAGCACAGAGGATGAGCACCCCAAGCTGTAACCGACTGTCAGAGGTGCAGGCCTCCCTGCATGGATAGTCCTGGGCCAGCCACACGACCGAGGTCCAAGTATGAGCCAGGGCCTCCTCTGCCCTGCAACTTCCAGCAGCTCTGGCCCTGGTCATGAGGCAGAGGAGGGTGGGAGGGGGAGTGGGGGAGAGCCTTGTGTGATGGCACAGACTCCTTGTTCCCAGCCTGACCTCCAGCTGCAGAGTTGGGGCAGCTCTGGGGTGTGCTTGGAAACTGAGGTCTGCTTCAGGCCTGTACTCTTCACCCCCTCCCCCTACTCCCTGGCTCTGGGGCTGGAGCTGGAGCTGTGGGGTACCCAAGCAGAAGAGGAGCCCAAGGCTGCTGCTGAGAGCCACTTGTGCCTCCTTGGTCTGCTCTAGCCATCTGGTCACCACTCCCTTCCCCAAGTGCAGCAGACTATTGTCTGCACCCTGGTGTTTAAGCCACCAAATATCCTTGGGCCCACGGGAGCCCCCACACAGGGAGAACCATGTGGGAACGGGTGGGCCAAGAGCCCTTCCTCTTCCTCTGCTCTTCTGGGCAGTAGGACGTGGAACAAGATGGGAGCCCAACAAAGGGCTTGCAAGGAGGAGCCATCAGGCTGGGACAGTAGAGGCCTATGCACCTGACTGCTCCCTCTGGCAGGATCAGAGGCTGGCTCTCGGTCTGTGTCTCTCTCGTCTGTCAGTCTCTCACTGTGTTTCTCTTGTCTGTCACTGTCTCTCATGCTACTACACCTGCCGCCTGGAAGCCACAGGTATCCGGCCGCCCAGGCTTCTCACCTGTGGTCTGAAAAGGGGAACAGGAGGCCATGCGGTCAGGGTTGAATGCAGCGCCCTCAGCACAGAAGGGGTGGGGAATGAAAGTTGCTGGTATCAGACTACCTGCCTCCTTTGCCCCTATGTGTGGGCTCTGCTTCCAGCATTTGCCAGAGGGGACACTTGGACCAAGCCCAGGGGAGTGTGGGCAGGGCCGGTAAAGTTCTTTTTTGTGTTGGTGCCTTGTCCATCCCTTTGTCTGTGTCCCCTTGGCAGAGATCCAGGACAGACTCTCTGCTTTGAGGCCGTTTGCTTGTGCCTCCAGGAGAGGGAACAGACTGCAGGAGGGCAATCGGGGGCAGCTCAGGAGGGAAAGACAGTGACAAGGAGGGCGGCCTGTCGTGTGGCTAAGCTAGAGACCCTGGACACGTGACTGCGAGCTAACTGTCCCACTCTCCTCCCCAGACCATGAAATCCCTGGAGAATTTTTGGTGACATGCACTGAGCCAAGGTGATGAACTGTATATTTCAGGAAAGACATAAAAAAGGAAAAAAAAAAAACATTAAAATGGATTGGAGGCCAAACGCCACACAACTGTCCTCTCTCTCACCCAGTCAATGCAGAAAGCTCTTAGGACAGCCAGGAAACCTGCCACGGGCTGCTTCCCTTCCTCCCAGGCCGGCCGCGGCACTGGCTCCACATCGCGCTCTCCTAGGATACAGAAACCATGGCAACAGGAGCAGAATGTAAAACTTAGCAAATGTCTCTGGGAAGGGCTGGGGGAGGGGACCCCACTGCCTTTCTCCCCCTCTCAGGAGCCACCACCAGTCACCTCAGTGGAATCCAGTCAGAGGCGTAGGCCAAGGATAGAGAGGAGGAGGAGGAAAGAGAACTTTCCAGAAATGTAATTTATAGATGCGTGTATATGTATATATATCTATTTATATGTAAATAGCACATATAAAGATATATATAGATATATAGTCTACTTTTTAAACTGCAGGGATTTGGTGAATTATTTAGCTGATTTCTTCCCTGAGTTAGAAAACAGACTGTTTGGGGAAGGCAGCCTGGTCCTTCGCAGGCTAGAAATCAGCCATAGCTGACGGCGGAGGAAAGTCGGTCAGAGCTTCTAACATTCCCCTCAACCCCAGCCTGGCTTTGATGGCAGCAGCAATCATGATTGTGTGAATCTTAGGACACTTTTGAAGATGCCAGGCTTATGGTTAAGCTGGAGGGGAGAAAGTGCCCTGAGGGCCAGGTGCCAGGTCAGTGTTGAGTCGTGGGAGAGGCCCCAGGTGGCCCTCTGGGGTGAGACCATCCACCTCCAGCTTTGGCCAGCTCAGATGGGCTCTGTCCTGGTGCCCAGGAGCCCCCTGACCTCCTGCCACAGAGAAGAGCAAGGCTGGAAGAGGGACCAGGTTCTGCCTAGCCACCGCCCTCACCCCCCGTCACTGAGTGAGTCTTGCCTTGTAGGTGCCACAGGGCACAGCTCCATGTTGCCACTGGTTTTTCCTGAGTCGCACACCAAGGACTCCAGAAGGCTCTTCTTCCAAGAGTCAGCCAGCTGGTCCCGGACCCCCAGGCAGCAGCTGACTCCTGAAGAAAGCCAGAGCCTGTGGCACCTCTGTCTCTGCCCTCCGCGGACAGGATGCCACCCAGCCTTCTCCTGCACTTGGGACAAAGGATGCATCTGAACAAAAGGGTTTCCTTATCCTCACCTTCAAATGAGGATTTTTTTCTCTCCAAACAGCAGTTGCTGCCAGGGAGAGGGAGGGAGGTTTTATTTACTCCCACAGTTTCAGTTGGGTCTTTTGGAATTGCCATTGTCCTCCCAGATTTTCCTCTGGCACTGGGTGTACCATTGAGCCTGCCATCTTCCAAAGCCTTACTCCCCCACGCTGCCAGCGAGGAGGCGATAACCGCCCTCCCAGAGTTCCTCCTGGCTCCTTTTATAAAGTCCTCCCAACAAGCAGGATTCTTTCTGGGAAAGGAAGCTAGGTAAAGAAATGTCAGATCTGGTTTTTGAACAAGATCCTGCCCTGTGATGAAGCGGCCCAGAGAGATGTTAAGAGCTGGATGTGGGCAAGAGTGCCCCGCCACGCAGCCCTGGTGCTCTGCCCCACCATCCCGGCGGCTGGTCTTGGTAGCTGCCCCTAGATGGGCTGAGCCATGTGCAATAAGAACATAGATCCTAAAGGATCCCCCGAGAAGCTGTATTTCTTGAATTAGAATTCTGAAATTGTACATCTATAAATATGTTTATTATGTGATTGGCTGTGGTGGGTCTTCATTGAGCAAGGGAGCTAATGTTGGGGGGAGGGGTGGGATTCCACAAGCACCTGTTGCTACTGACATCCTACAAGGAGGTTCTGGTGACAAGCCTGAATGTCTCCCTCACCCCTTACCCCAGCTGACAGCCACTTGGGTCACCAGTGTTCCAGGGCTGACTCCTTCCAGGCAAAGGGTAAGGGACTCAAGCCAGGACCCTGGGGTCTCCCACATCCCTGGGCTGGCAACTGGGACGCGATCACAGCCTCTGCTTCTCCCTGTCCTTGCTTCCTCCTGCCTTTCGAATCCAGCAGCCTGCTGTGAGCAAACCAGTTCCGAATCTCCTCAGCCCGGAGCTCCAGCCCGCTCCGGTGCAGGCCAGGGAACAGCTCCCCCAGTTCCCTTCCATCTCTGGCTGCAGTCCTCCCAGCCATCCTTCCCACACCGCCCCCACAGCCTGCCCTCCTCCCCCAGAAGGTTGGAAAAGTTAAAAATGAGGCAGCTCCAGTGGGGCTTCCCATGAATGGAACCGAACGGCAGATCTGCCCGGGCCTCCCAGAAACAGGGCTCTGCAGCCCTGACTGGCGGCCTGAGGCCCCTCCCGCTGCTGCTTCAGCCAAAGACAGGCCGGCTGCCCAGTGGTGCCACTGCAGCCTGGGAGCTCATTGGCTGTCCCGCTCGGGGTCACAGCAGCCTGCCCTGCCTGGTCTGCGAGCTGCCACTTGTTAACTGCAGTTGGCAGGGCGGTCCCTGCCGCCCCCATTTACCCAACCCATCCCCTTGCCCTCAGTGTGCAGCTCAGCCAGCCAGAAGGGCGGGACAGACTCCAACTGTTTGCTGCAAAAAAAGAGCCTTTGACAAATGTCCCCACCCACTGTCAGGTGGCAAAGCCTCCAGTCCATCCAAGCTCCTGGGATCTGCCAGCTTATCTCCTCATCCCAGGCTGCCCCCAGGTCTCAAGGAGCACGCATCCCGACCCAACTGTAACATTCCCACCCCAGGTGCCTGGGCAAAGTCACCTGGCTTTCTAGGGGAGACACGCCAATAGCAGTGCCAAGACTCAGCAAATAGACTGGGACACAGGGTCAGTTCTGGAGCAACTCGGGACGCTTACGAGATGTCACACCATGCAATCTGGGCAAGGCTGCCCCACAGCAGGAAACAGGTGTGGGGTGAGGGGGGACCATGACCACGGCTCTCCATGAAGCTGCACTGCTTGTCTTTAAGGGTGTGTTTAGCAAAGCAATCATTCTGCTAACATTCGCTGAACAGCCCACTGTTCTCAAGCAGCTCAACCCCATTTGTGCCAAGTAGAGTGGTGGGAGACCTGAGTTCAAAAGGGGGGAAAGGGCACACTGAGGGAAATGGAACTCACCGAGTGGCTTGGGCTGGGGGTGAGCTGCCCTAGAAGCAGGCACACTCTCTCCCGGTGATGGCAAAGGTGCCCACCCAGGTGTGCAGGACAGCTTCCCTGAGTTGGCATAACTTCCAACAGGCAGCCCAGGAGACCGGCTGGTGTCATTGTGGATTCCACAGCCTCCCTGCCTGGGTTGGGTCCCGCTCCTGGCTGGCCCTGGGCCTGTCACTTAACCTCCCTCTGCCTCAGTGTCCTCGTCTTCAAAGTGGGAGGAATAAAACATCTGCCTTGCTGGGTCGTGAGGACAAGAAGGGTTACCACTCGGTGTCTGGTACAGAGGAAGCTTACTGTCCTCAGGCAACCGAGATGAGCTGATCCACCAGCTAAGTGTCAAGTCCCATTCCAGCACTGAAACCACAGAGGTTTCCGCGACACGGCCGGCCCTGGAGGAGCTATGAGGAGGGAAAGAAGCCAGGGTTCAACAGAGCACAGAGGACTGACATAAACAAACCTGGGTGTGGCCGGTGCCAGGTGCCAGGTGCCAGCAGCTCTGGCTGGGGACTCTTTTTTTTTTTTAATATGTTTTTATTGATTTTAGAGAGGAAGGGAGAGAGCTAGAAACATTGATGAGAAACATTGATTGGCTGCCTCCTGCATGCCCCCTGCTGGAGATCTAGTCCGCAACCACATGGGTCTATTCAACCACTGAGCCACACCAGCAGGCTGGCTGGGACTCTTGATAAAGGAACTGGCATCTGGGAAGGAGGTGGGAGTAAGGACAGAGCTGGGGGTGCAGTGGGTACTCTGGCCAGAGGGGTCAATGTGAGCCAAGTCCTGGAGCGGGGAAACTATGGAAGTGGCTGCATGGAGGGAACAATACATAGGCCAGGTCCCCAATCTATAGCTGTCACCTTGCCAGCCACACCCAGTGGCATGAGCAGAGAAAGAACTTCGCTGGGAATGAGGGCACAAGAACCCCTGCGCTCAGAGAGGCTGACAGGACAAGCAATCCTGTGAGGCTAGATGTGGGCACGTGGGGGTGGAGCGGAGGGGACTGGCAAAGCTGGGGCCCTGGGTGCAGATTCGCAGTCACCCTCCCCCGGGTTCTCGGGGGAATGTTGCCCCAGGAACAGGGCCCAGGCCTCCTGTTGCTTCCATAGCCCCACAACCATCTGAGTAGGAAATAAAGGTCCAGAACCAGACAAGACAAGGGGTACGGGAGACACATTCTCTAGGACCCCCATGGCCAAGCCGTCCTCCCAGAGCCCAGGAGTTGGGGTTTGCTTGGGAGGAGAGTATGAGGTCTGACTGCACATCTTGTCCACCTTCCTCCCCTTCCCCTTGAGCAACATGGTCTAAACAGAGCCCCGGGAGGTCAGGGCTGCCCTTTACCCCTCTGCCTCACTGCCCGAGTGGAGGGCAGGCTGAGTTCCCTGTGGAGCTGGTGCTGGTCAGGGCACATGCTCAGCAGCCCCACTTCCTTAACTGATTGTTGCCATCCCCCCGCCCGCCCCCCCGCCCCACCCATGCACACAGTGAGGGGCCCAAGAGACAGGGTCTGAGCAGCACAGAAGGATGTTGGCGACCTCTCTTCACCGATGGGGGACGTGGGGGCCAGAGGGACATGGCGAGGTCCTTTTCCTGGTTCCGGTGGCTGGCAGGGCCTGCTGCTCTGACCCCACTGCCTGCGGGAGCTCCTCCACCCACCCTTTCCTGACAGTTGCCCCAGTACCTTCAGCCAGCAGCCTCCCTGCTGCTCCTCCACCCCCACCTCCTCTGGGGAGCCTGCCCGGGTTCCCACAACCTGGCCCCGCCCTCAGTGTCTTGCTGGAGATGTCCCTGCAGCTCTTAGAGGAAGGTTTCACGCCCTGGGAAGCAAGGCCTGTCTGGCCGCCTGTCTGTTCAGTACTGCAGCCCAGGGCTTGGACACGGGGCGGGGGCGGGGGTGGGGGGCCTCCATGAGCACTGCTGAAGGAAGAAGGTGCCCACCCATTTGTGATGGCCCCTCATGGCTGTCCCTCCGCGGCTTCCTCCACCTCACCCATCCTGCCCGCGGTAGCCCTGGAGAGGGTTTTGCAGCCAATGACTCACACAAGGGCAGGGACACTTCTCCCAGACCTGAGAGGGCTCACGTGAGGTGTGCCCATCAGGGGCCTCCGGTTGGGCAGTGGGAGGAGGTACAGTCTCTTGTGGGAAAAGTGAGCACTGAGTGGGGCCTTGCCCCTACCTCGTGGGGGAGACAGAGTCCTGCTGAAAATGCCCTGTCTCCTCTCCCCGCGTGAGAATCATAAACAGTGCTCATCCCCGGGGCAACCTCTGACCCCGTCCGAAGCCGTCGCCGCCCTGATGCGTAGAAGAGGATACTCTCTCCAGCACGCAGGCCTCTGCCAGGTGGCACCACCCACTCCTGGACTCAGCCAGCTCTGTCCCTTGGCTGCCCCACGCTGCCCTGGCCTTGGGCCTCAGGGTCACTGCTGGCAGACTTTGCTACCTGTGGCCCTGGAAGCCGAGGATGGCACCCTGGCCCCGAAGGTCAGCCAGCCTTCCACAACCACCACTAGCCTGACTGCAGGTGCCACACGGGCCAAGCCCGGCTGGGAGAGGTCACAGGCCATGCTCAGGGCCATTCTCTCCGACAGCTCTGGGCCTCAGCCTCCCTGTCCCTTCAGCACCGAAGCACTGGCCACAAAACCCTGAGATCAGGCTGCAAGCCTCAGCTGCAAAGGACATTGTTTCCTTCTTTTTTGTTATGATTTTAAAATTATACATAAAGAAGCAATTTTCATGTGTATCATTTACCGTTTTTATTATAATTGCCATCATCCTTACAGAACTCAATTTAGTCTTTAATGTCGTCCCTATCAACCGTGGAATCTATGGCTCTTAGCCTGACTGGGGTGAGCTTTGAACAAACAGTTCCCTCCTGGACCCAGCCTCGCCCCAGGACCCCAGCACTGGATAGAGCCCACCCCACTGCAGGCCTGAGGTCATGGGGTCAGGCAGGATTCAGGCCAGGGGATGGAGTTGCGTGACCCACATCTGTTCATATTATTAGCTCCGGAGCTGGCAGGCATGGCTGTAACACAATTCGAGGAACTGTTGACGCTGCTCAGCTCGTGTTTCCAGCCCAGTGACTGGCAGGGACGCAGAGAATGGGGAGCCAAGGCCTCTGGCCCCTCCCCACCCCCTCGCCTGTTGTGGTGAGAGCCTGGGAAGGCTGTGTGAAGACAGCACGTCCCTGCAGGGCACTGATGATGTCAGTGCAGACTCCGGGGCCTTTGGATGATCCGGGTCAGCTGCCTGGCTGTGGCATCCTCCCCTACATGTTCCTGGGGTCCCAGCTACTGACAGCCTGCCCTCCCTGCCCATCCCTGCCTCTCTCCAACTGAAGCCAGGAAAGCAACGGGGTGGGGCAGTTAGTTGGGAAGAATTTTCTCTGGTTAGCTGGGAAGAAGACTGCCCTAGATCCCCAGGATGAGGCAGGAAGTTTCCCTCTGCCCTGCCTTCCTCAGAGACTCCCACCTCTTCTTTTTGTCATTGGCGCCTGCAGATGACAGCACCCAGGGATAAGCTAGGGAAAATCTGGGCCATGGCCAGGATTCTGGCAAGGTGCCCAGCTCTGTACCCACTGGCAGAGGGATCTTGAGCCAGACTCCTAAGGTCCAGGAGCCCCTTTTCCTCATCTGTGAACTGGGGCTCTCAGACCTGTCCAGCAGGCTGTGGGGAGGTCGGGGTGGGTGGGGCATGAAGTGAGGTATGTGGAGTCCTTGCCAAGCCCAGAAGTGCCCCACAAGGTTAGCTGGGCACAGAATGTTTTGGTCCTGGAACTTCCCTGCGGAGGGATAAGAGTCTGTGGCCCCACTGAACTCTGCAACAAGGGCTGAGGCAGACGTCAGTCCTCAGGAATCAGGAGTTAAAGAATCTGAAGATTTCTATACTTGGTAGAAGGTGCCGGGCCTGGGGTCTAATTCCTGGGCTGCCTGGGAAAGGCAACAAGGACATCCTTGCCCTTGAGCCACAAATAATAGTGATAGAGATGGCAGGCACCCTGAAGAGGGGTTCTCAAACTGTGTCCCCTCCAGCTTTTGGGTACCCAGGGGTGTGAGAGTTATCTCTTTTATTTAGTGTAATTAGAACTTTGGCTGAAAAAGAGGTGCCACTACTAAAATAAAAATTTTAAAACCAGAGACCTAATCTAACCCCACAATTTTACCAATGAGGAAACTGAGGCCCAGAAAAGACAATGGCTTGCCTAAGCCACCCCATTCAGTTGTGTCAGAGCTGCTGCCTGGCCACTAACCCCTGGTCTATGGGAAAAGAGCCAACACCCTAAGGATGAGTAGGACAATGGAAAAGAAAGGGTGCCTCCATCTAGGTCTGAACCTCGTCACAGCTCCCCTCACGTGACCCCAGAGGTGAGGCCTGAGGCCAGGAGCTACATTGCCCCAAGGAAGGCAGCCTCAGATGGTGATCCAGGATGAATAGGAAGGCAAAGCCTCCCCGCCCATGCCCTGACCAGCCAAGAGCGCAGCCCCAGCAAGGCCTCCCCAACTAACAAACAACACCAGCCCCAGCGGCCAGGTGCCACCCACTGGCCAGGCCTTCTCTCAGATCTCTCACTGCAAGTATCTGAGCGCGCAGGCAGGTGGCCCTCTTCCCATTTCACAGCCGGAGACACTGAGGCACTGGCAGTAAGTGGGCCTGGAACCATGCTTCCCTGGTGCAAACCCTGTGCTCTCATCGTCATTTCTGCTATTCCGGTATTTGTCCCCAGCTCCCGCCACGGTGGGTGGCTGCCCTCTCTCCCCAGCACCAGCTCAGCCCTTGCTCCCAACACTATGCTGACTGGTCCACCCTTCCCCTCATTGGCTTTAGCCAAGAGAGCTGCCCCAGCCAAGGTGTTTCTCTGGTCTTTCAACCAGACCAGAGTTCCGGGCCTTTTGCATATCCTGGGCCCAGTCCCCCTCCTGTGGAGGTGAACACAACTATCCCCTGACCACAGAGAGGCAGGACTAGGCCACACCTGCCCTTGCCGTACAACTCAACGCCAGGGTGACCAGCTGTTGTCGCTTGCCCCGGACCCTCTTGGTTAACACTGGATGTCCCAGGTCCCAAGACACATATACCCAGGGTCATCACCCCTTCCCTTCCCCCACCGAACAGGGTCATTCTCTCTGTAACCCTGCTCTCCACTAATGAGTAGGACCACAGTCAGTCATCTCGACCTGTCTGGCCTCCTCAGACTGGATTGGGGCCTACCACAGGCCCATATCAGTCAGAGGCCTGAGTCAGCTCAGAGGTGAGCAGAGGGCCTACAGCCTGTTGGAGGTCTGGTTGTACCTAGGCACTGTGGTTGTACCTAGACACTGTGGTTGTACCTAGGCACTGTGGTTGTACCTAGGCGCTGTGGTTGTACCTAGGCACTGTGGTTATACCTAGACACTGTGGTTGTAGCTAGGCGCTGTGGTTGTACCTAGGCGCTGTGGTTGTACCTAGGCACTGTGGTTGTACCTAGACACTGTGGTTGTAGCTAGGCGCTGTGGTTGTACCTAGGTGCTGTGGTTGTACCTAGGCACTGTGGTTGTACCCTGGGCGCTGTGGTTGTACCTAGACACTGTGGTTGTAGCTAGGCGCTGTGGTTGTACCTAGGTGCTGTGGTTGTACCTAGGCACTGTGGTTGTACCTAGGTGCTGTGGTTGTACCATAGGCCTGTGAGATAAATAGCAGACACAAGAGAGTCCAAGAGAGAGGCCTGGTGAGATCTGAGGCCTTACTCCTAACCCAACTTGTTCCCCCCTCTTTGGAGTGACCCCAGGTGGGGTAATCCTCAGGCTGGAGCCAGGCAGGACCCGCCTGGGCTCACTGAGGCTGCCTCTACCTGTCTGAGTTTGAGGTGAGTCATTTCCTTCCTCTGCTGGTATGAAGCTGGGAGGGGAAGGAAGGGGTGACATCTAAAAATAGCAGGGCCCAGACTTAGTGATACCCAAAGAGCTTCTCCTTGGGCAAGGGAGGAGCCAGCTTCTCATCCAAGCTGACACCAGCTCTAGCCCCCAGACACACGCCTGCCCTAGCCCAGGAGGAGCATGACCTGAGACCCCTGCCCCGCCCCTTCCCAGGCTCAGCATCAGGTGCTGAGATGTGGAGGAAGCATCTTGAAGGCTGAGACACAAGGAGCAGTGTTGGGGTGGGGTGGGAGTTTGAAGAGAAGCTAGGCCTTCAGCAGACAGGGCCTGGGAGGGGCAGGAGGGTATATAATTTTGAAGAATTGACCCGCATTGAGGTTAGCAGAGGGACAGGGGCTAGACCCCTCCCACATAATCTCCACAGAACATGTTGACACCCCACCCCAGACCCACATAGACACACTTGGGGACACACAGACACAGCCCTCACACTAAGCCTGCCTGTGTGAATCACTTCCTCCTAATAGGACTCATCTCCCTCCTCAGTGGGACTCAATTTCCCTACTTAGCAACATAGACTGAGGGCCTACTGTGTGCTGGAGCCACACCCTGGAAGCCAATGAAGTAATGCTCATGACTGCCCCTGGCCTCGGGGATATCTTCTGAGGCCCATTCAGGAAAGGACAAGACAACACCCAGAAACTCTAGCAGCAGGGAAGGCCCTGTGTGGTGGGACAGTATGGAATCAGGCAGACATAGGTTTAAGTACCTGCACTGCCACTTTCTGCCATGTGACCTGAGACAAGTTATTTGGCTCTCCCTGCCTCAGTTTCTGCATCTACAGAATGGATGTCATGTAAGTCTTTTATCACATGTCAAAGACAATTATGTCCCAAAGTAAATACAGCACTTTACCTGAATGCTCATAGTGTGAGGCTATCAACTTTTTTAAAAATATTTTTTAATGTGTTTTTCATTGATTTCTGAGAGGAAGGGAGAGGGAGAGAGAGATAGAAACAGCAATGATGAGAGAGAATCATTGATGGGCTGCCTCCTGCACGGCCCTCTACTGGGGATCAAGCCCACATCCCGGACATGTGCCCTGACTGGGAATTGAGCTGTAACCTCCTGGTTCATAGGTTAACGCTCAACCACTGAGCCACATTGGCCAGGCCAGGCTATCAGCTTTTAACAAACAAAAGGACCCTGAAGATTTCAGTACGCATTTCTTTTTTCTTTCAGTACATTTCTGTCCCAAAGACCCAAGACAATAATATTCCACTTGGCCCCCACCTGGGATAGGTAAAGGTGAGGGGCAGAGGGGACAGGAGCTGCATTTTACAACAACAATGACCACTGTTATGAACACTTCATATTTACCTCGCCTTCTCTCATCTTCACAACGGCCTTATACAGAGGCATCACTATCCCCTTTTCACATGTGGAAAAATGGAGGCCAAAGACAGTAAGTAACTTGCTCAACGTCATATAGCCAGCATGTGGTAGAGACCGATCTGGACCCAGGTCTGAGGGAAACACTGTGACTTGTGGGGTGTAGATGGTGGCTGTTATGTCTGAAGTTGGATGAGGGCACACTGAGCTCTGACTCTTTCAGGAGGGGCCTTTGGAGACTCGCTTGGGTGACGAGAAGATGCCAAGAGTTTGACTGAGGGCTGCTTTCCTTCTGCCTCCTCTCACCCTGAGCCCCTACCAGCCATCACAGCCCCTCTGATTTGGAGTGGGGTGGGGGTCCGTTACAACAGCCCAGTGAGGGAAATGGCATGACCCCCGCTTGACAGAAAAGGCAGACAGATCAAAGAGATGGCAAGACTGCTGGTGGTCCCAGAGCTGGGGGAGGCAGACCCCGGACCAGCCCTGGCCTCTGAGACTCCTCAGCTGAGGCTGTGTCCCCACACCGCAGCTGTCTGGTGTGGCCGCGGAAGGGAGGCGGTGGGGATAGGCAGGCAGTGCTCTCCCTGCTAAGCACACGTTCCCTGAGCCGTCCCACTCCCACTGGCTGGATTACACGAAAAACCCAAACCTTGCATCAGCCAGGCAGGCCCTGGCTCTAGTAAGAGCCTCTTTCTGCTTCTCTGGGCTATCCCCACCGTTATCTGACTCATGCCTTTGCCAGTCCCAGGAGATGGAGAGGAGGCCTCTTATCCCCATATACAGATGGAGAGACTGAGGCAGGAAGTGACTTACTCCAGTTTGTCAGCGGCCAGAGCTGGAGGGTATAGGTACAGCTGGTACCACCTGGGCAACGTTCCTGGGGTGCCGCATACTCGGTGAGTTTTTAATGCCACACAGTAGCCACTGATATCAAGATTAGTGTTGAATGAATGCATGTTGCAGGCTCTGATAGTGCAGAAAAGATGAATATGATAGAGGGAAGGAAAAAAAATACCAGAAGCCCAATCTTGCCCGTCACAGACTCCCCGAGCCCAGCTGGGGCGTGCAGCGCACTGTTGTCCCCACGCTATCACTTATTGGGTCAGTCCCAGTGACCCCTGGGGCTTAACACTTTGTAGCCCCTACCTGGTTTAAACCAAAGACAGAATATGTGATCAGCATCCCCGTTTGACAGATGACTGGCTTATCCGAGGCTCAGAGTGTAAGTGACTTCCTCCAAGGACACACAGCTTAGCCCTTGTCCCAACAGACATGGGCGACAAACCCCGGGACCTGCTTAGAATCGCGCTGCGAATCCAGCGGGGCCGATGGGCCCGGGCGCGTGCGGCACCACGTGGGCTGCCCAGGTGTGTCTGCGGGCTGGCACCGGGCGCTCGCGTGTCTGTCAGCGCGGCGCGGGGGCGGCGGACAGGCAGAACAGAACACCAATCGCCCGGGGACATGAACCAGGGAGCCTGGGTCGTCCGAGGTTTTTTGGGCAAGGGGAGCTTCTGGTATTTTGTGTGCACAGCCGCGGGCCGGCCGGTGCAAGCACAAGGGGCCGGGAGCACCGGGGGAGGGGGTCACCGCTGTGAGCCGGTCCCGCCGGGGCTCCCCGCCCCCACCCTCACCCGCCGAGCGCCCGCAGACTGCCCCGCCCGCAGCACGTCGCCCACGATTGCCTCATGCAGCCGCCGCCGCTTGCGCTGTCCCGCACGTTGCACACACCGCCCTCTGCGGATGGGGCCGCCCAGGCTACCTCTGCCTTGGCCCCCAGCCCGGCCCTCGCTCCCTCCCCGGGTCAGACTGAGTCCCCAATGGCCCATTAACCCGGTGGTGGCCGGAGCCTCGTCCCAGACACCTTTGGTGGTTGCCCTTTGCTCCCTCCGCTCAGAGCAGACAAATGAGGGAAATTGAGTAAGCCAGCTTCGCAAGGCAGGAAACTCCTGGCCACTTCGTTATAATTTTTCAGCAACTTGCGGGGGGCGGAGGGGGGGGACTAAGGGGACTTGGGGAGGGACTTCTGGAGTTAAGGAGATTGGCGACTAATTCAGTCCTCCAGCTCTTACTGGCCTCTGTCCCCCAGGTCAGGTGGGTTTAGGGCTGGAGTTAAAGGCTGACATTTGGGGCCTTAACTTCTGCCTTTGGCGTGAGCTTGCTGTTTCCCTTGAGCTAATCCCCTGACGTCTGGGGCTGCATTTCTGTAGGGGAATCAGTAATAAGGAACTTAGGGAGTAACCCTAAAGCTCAGGACAGGCTTTGAACTGCTGGCAAGCAGAAGAAAACACCTTCCAATTTTTGAAACAGAGCTTCCTCCCGAACATTAATTTTCTCCTGCGTCTTTCCAGGCTGGAGCCACCATGTTCTGTGTCGAGACTGAATGTAATGAGTGGTTCTCTGTTGCCTATAAAATCAAGTCCAAATTCCTTGGCTTGGCCTTCGAGGCTTTCTAACATTGATTCTACCCTCCCTCTTCAGCCGTACCCCCAAACATACCCTCACACTGTAGCCTTAGGAGGAGTCTTCCCCAAAACACACCCCACAATATTCATATTTCCATGTCCTTGCTCATGCTGTTCCCTCTTCCCAGAGTGCTTTTCCCTACACCCCTCGAATGTTGGCTCCTTCTCATCCAGCTCTCCACTGAAATGTCAGCTGAGAGATCTTTTCGGGGTACGCAGTTAGAAGCCTTATTAGTCCTTCTCAGAGCTCCTTGTTCCTTGCCTCTTCAGCTCTTCCTGCATCTTGGGAGAAGTGTGTCTCTCCCAGGAAGGTTAGAAGGCCTGAGGGAGAGACCATGTGCATTTTCTTCATCCCCATATACCCCGCACAAGAACATGCACAGGGAAAAGTGTTCTTTCTCAACAATAATGATAATAAAGCTCTTAGATCAAGTTTCTTATAGGCCTTGCTTAAAAAAGAAGGGTTCTTGATGCCTGGAGAAGTGAAGGAAGAAAGTTGGCCCTTTTCTAATTAAAAAAGCAGGGAGGTTGAGGTGGGCATGTATGTAGATAAAGGCATAGATGTGTCTGTAAACATAAGCAAAGCTCAGGAGGCTGTGCACCAACCTGAGCACCCCTGAGGAGGAGGATGCAGGCGTGCCATGTTTATTACATCACTGCACCTGGATTAGACAAGCATCTCCTCCGGAAGTCTTCTCTGACCCGCCCCTCTGAGCACACAGCCCAGCGCCCTCAAGAGTCCAGTCCAAAGGCTGAGTGTGGGAGCTGAGGGCAGCCAGACAAGGACAGCAGCTCTTCTGGGTGTGTGTTTGCCCACTCGGGCCAGTGAAAACAGCTGGCGAGGACGATGACGAACAATGACGAATGTGGCACTGACACCAGGCAGCCCGGCTCCCCCTCCCAGGTGACATTACTGCAGGTGGCCTTGGGCTGTCAGCAGAGCCAAAATGTGACAGGAAGCCTGGCCTTGGTGCAAAGTCGGGCCCAGCTGGCTCACTTCCAGACTTGGGATACTCAACCTCCACCCGCTCTGGGGGGCACACAAGGCAGCCTCTATGCCCTCGGGGTGCCTTGGCGTTGAGAAGGGTCAGATGCAACGTGGAGTAAGCAAAAGGCCTCCTGCCCGCCGACCCACTTGCTGTCTGTCCCATAGCTCCCACGAGACCCGCAACAACACAATTCAGACCAACTGGGCCAGGGAAGAGGAAGGAAGAGCGGCCACGGGCTCAGGGTCAGATGTCTGAGCCTCCATTCCCACGGGTGCCTCTCATTATGCTTGTCGGGAAGAGGAAAGAACGCAAACCTTCGCCCTTGCTTTAGTCTCACCCTGGTTCCTCTTCCCCTGTGTCTCAGAACAGGTTCCCCATCTGGAAAATCATGGGGTGGTGCAGGGGTGGACCTCCATTCTGGAGTCACCCAGTTTCCAGTGGTCTCAGGTCCACACCTACCAGCCGTGCCCCTGGCCCTGGCCACTGCCTTTGTCCCTCTGTGCTTCGGTTTCCCTAGTAAGTTAGTTAATGCAGGGCAAGTGTTTAGAAGCAGGCCTGATGTGCGTACGTTATTTGTTAGCTGTATGTGTTAGCTATGATCTAGTTCGTGGCCAGGAGAGATAATAAGAGTTCCTACCTCACTGAGCTGTTGGGAGGGTTAAATTAGATAATGCATGTCCAGTGCTTGGCTGTGTTGATTGTTTACTTGTCGTAGTAACGATAATAGTATGGGAGCATAGTCCTTGGTCCCTGAGATGTGGGGAGATTAGCCTGGCGGCTGCTGGTGGCTCCCAAGGAATGGAGCGCAGGGCCTCCCATGGCCATGAAGATGTTACTGTGTTGAATGTTGCTGAGCTGTCTGGTTAGTCAACTGCCTGCTCCCTCAAACCCATTTAAACCAGCTCTGTCTGGCCTGGCTTTCTCAACACCACCCTGGCAGCTGCCAGGGGCCCAAAGCACTGGGCAAAGTGTCAGGACTGCTGCAAAATACATTGGAACTTTATCTGACCCCTGGCTCCTGTCCCAACCAGAAATACATTGGCTGGAACTTGCAGCCAAGCTCGAACAAGCCTGGGGGATGGAGGAGGAAGGCAGCCTTGCATCACAGCCCAGATAGTCTCCCCTCCCCACACCCTCCATCCTTTCTATTTGTACAAGTCTACCAATTAATGCTATTTCTAGTTATGAAGTGGTTTTTAAAATCTTGAGCTTAATCTTGAGCCCTGGATTTGCAGAGGAGGGAGAGAAAGAGGACTATGCCCCCAAACTCCATCAGGTTTACTGCATAGCTTTCCCCCATCAGTGCTGATCTGTGGCAGCTTTTTTAAAGGCCAAGACAGTCCTCTGTGTGGCGGCACCGTCTGGAACTCCCAGAAAATGCCCATGACAATGGCAGCAGGCAGCCACGCCAGCTTGGGATCTGGCCAGCTTTGGAGGGAGCATTGCTCAGTCTGGGAGTCTCTGTCCCAATCCAGGTGAGTCTCCTGCCCTGCACTGCTCCCTTTGGTGACTCCACAGGGAGTCCTGGACCTAGCAGGTTCCAATCCAAAGAGGGACCCTCAAAAGGCTATTGTTTAGAAGAAGAGGGTTCCAGGAGCACCCCACCCCAGGCACTCCTTTGAGCATTCAGAAGAGCTGGTCAAAGGAAACAAGGAAAAGAAACCATGTGGGTGGCCCGGAAAGCCTTAGTCCTTAGGTTACATGTTTAAGAACTGCAGAGTTTCCCTTTGCACAGGTAAGGTTGGCAAGACCCTAAGCCTCACAGCTTTGGAAGTCCTTAGATTAAGAATTTTTGAAAAGTCAGCCTGGTCAGCTTTGAGTGGATATGAAATAATACTATGGAACTGTTGTTGGCTTTCTCAGATGTGAGAATCACAATGTGATTATGTAGCAGAACAGCCTGTTCCTAGGAAATTCATGTTGAAGTATTTGGGGGTGAAACATCATAATGCCAGCAACTTCTTTCCAAATGATTCTCTCTCTTTCTCTCTCTCTCTCTCTTTCACACACACACACACACACACACACACACACACACACAGGTTAGGTGAAGAGGGTATCTAAGCGTGCATTGTGACATTCTTGTAACTTTTCGGTATGTTGGAGGACTTTCTCAGTAAAACAGTAAGGGAAAAACATTTAAATAAAACAAGCTGTTCACATGCAAAACAAGTCAGTGCAGAATGCAGCTTGCTCTAGCTCAAGCTCCCTCTTCTCTGAGGATAGAATGGAAACGAGGTGGCCTCCGGGCTGCTGAGTTCAGCCAACCAAAGAACCATTTTTAAGGAGTTCATTAAATACATGTCTGGAAACAATACTATTCGTTAATCTTTCTAGTTCATGGCCAGGAGAGGACTCATTGTGGAAACGGGGAGATTCCAGCCCTTTCAGCTGCTTGGAACCAGATTTAACACAAGTCAAGAAAGACATTTTTAAGACCTACTATGAGCAGTGCCCTGAGACTTCACAAAAGGTGTCTTTCCCCTGCCTATAATCTGATACTGAACACAAGGTAGCCACAATTTAATTTTGTTGTGGTGGTTTTATGTTGAATTGTAACCCCCTTTCCCTCCCCACACACACCAACTCAGATGTTGAAGCCCTAACCCCCAGCACCTCAGAATGTGACCTTATTTGGGAATAGGGTCGTTGCAAATGTAACTAGTTAAGATGAGGTCAGTAGGGTGGACCCTAATTCAATCTGACTGTTGTACTTCTAAAAAGGGGAAATTTGGGCACACAGAGAAACACGCACGTCGGAAGAACACAGGTGAAGCTAAAGGCAGAGATGGAAAGATGCTTCTACAAGCAGGAATGCCAAAGATTGCCAGCAGACCAGCAAGGGCGGGGGAGAGGCCAAACTAGGCTCTCCCTCACGGCCCTCAGAAGGAACCGCCACTCCTGACACCTGGATCCTGGACTTCGAACCTCCAAAACTGAGACAATACATTTCTGTCGTTCCAGCAGCCCTAAGCAGATTAACACAGCAGTGAAATACACATACCATAAAGTGTACTGTTCTAATCATTTTTAAAGTGCATTGACGTTAAGTGCATTCATGTTGTGCAGCTATGCTTTATCTTTAGCTGGGGCAAACCCAGGAAGACGATGGGAAGGCTGGAAGACCTAGCTCCATATCTGCTCTGCTCAGCTGAGTGTCATCATGTGTGCAGTGAAGAGACGGGCACACAACTTCCTGCTCTGATGCTATCGCTGCCCATGTGTGGAGGAATTATAGTAACGTAATAGCTCACAGTTTACTGAGCAATTATTATGTTCCAGGACCATGCAAAGAGCTTTACAAGGATTATCTCTTTTAATAAGTAACTTTATCAGGGAGGTATCATTAGTCCCATTTGACAGATGTGGAAATTGAGCCTCATAGAGATTAATGATAGGGCTCAGTCTTGACAGCCTTAGAAGATGCAGGGGTGGAGGTCTTAACCACTGTGTAACACTTGCCTTCAATATCTTTTGGGCACACTGGCCTGGGAGAAAGTAAAAAACATAAGATATTGATCAGGTTGAAAGATGTTTTTACCAAATCAGCCAACTGCCCTAGAGACCCCATTGCACACATAATCATACCACCAGCCCCACGCTCCCATGTCCCCATGTTCTGGGGTGGGACTCTGAAGAGTTCAAAAATTCTAAATTCAAACTTGGCTTTCCAGGTCATTTTTGAAGGTACATTTATGGAAGTAGGAAAACAAAAATCTTATTTGACCACTTATTAGCTTGATGTATACATTTTGAATATTCAAACATGTGGTATATGGGTTTCCTTTGTGCTCCTGCCCAGTGCCCCAAAGGTTAGAGGCAGGCCATTCCTGGTTTCTCTGAGCCAACAGATTCCCCGTGGCCTCCCAGTGTGGCAAGAGCTGAAAGCCGGAGTGAAAGGAGCAGCCTCAATCTGTCAGCACGGACCAGGCCAGCTCTGCCCTCCGGCACTTTCACATGTTGCCATCAAGGGGCAGGAAGTACGCTGTGACAGTGCGGTGAGAAGTCCTCTCCCCCAGGTGGTCTGACTTGACGTCCACCAGCTGCAGAACCTGCTTCTCTGTAACCCTAACCCACAGCTCAGCCAGATTGTCCTCAGTCCTCCAATTACACTTGTTTTCTTTCTCTTCCGCATACACCTGTCCTTCAGCGTAGAAAAGCCACAGCAGGTTGGCTGCCCCAGGAGAAGGGAGGACAGGGTTGGAGAGATAAGACAGGATGGGGGACTGCTGGGCAGGGTCCTGGTGGAGGGCAGCCCAGGAGAAGGGTAGGGACTCAGCCTCTGGAGGGGAGGGAGCAGGAGCCTGTGCGGGAGCCAGAGGGCTGGGCACCCGCAGGGTGGTCCTGTGGGAAGAGCTGCAGTGTCTGATGGAAGGGGTGGTTGGCTGGGCAAGGCCCCCAGATGCAGCTGAGAAGGGCAGTGCAGCCTGGTGGGGGAACTGCAGCCCCCCACAGGGCCGAACCAGAAACGCTGACAATGGCTGAAGATTGACTGAGGAGATGAGGGAAGGTGGAAAGTGGCTAAATATGCCCAGGTGTCATTCACATCCCATTGTTCCATAAGGCCCTGCAGTTGGGGCCCAGGCGGGGGTTGGGGGAGGGGGAAAATTCCCCCTTACCCTTCTAGGTTCTTCTGGCTGCTAAGTATTAAATTGACATGAAACAGAAAATCAAATTTAATTTCACACTCATATGGGGAGAGAAAGGAAAAGAGGGAGAGAGAATGGTGGCCTGGAACTCCTGGGTTTAAAAGAGGGATTTTCTGCCCTAGCTGGTTTGGCTCAGTGAATAGAGCCTCGGCCTGCGAACTGCAGGGTCCCGGGTTCAATTCCGGTCAAGGGCACGTATGTACCTCTGTGGCAGGCTCCTGGCCCTCGTCGAGGGCATGCCAGAGGCAACCAATGATGTGTCTCTCTCACATTGGTGTTTCTCTCTGTCTCTTCTTCTCCTTTCCACTCTCTTTAAAAATCAATGGAAAAAAACCTCCGGGGGAGGATTAAAAGAGGGATTTTCTGAGTGGAGTTTTTCATTTGCATTCAGGGATGATTGACAGAAACTGTATTCCTTCTGGGCATGCCCTTACCCATAATGCATACAGAAAAACCCATTGGGGGTGGGCTCAAAACTAAAATGCAAATTTTATTATAATTAGTCCAGGACTCTTGTAAAGTAGCATTGCGGTCAGGTCGTTTTCCTCTGAGTTTGCACCAAGAACCTGCTGGCTCCGAACCTGCCCGTTGGAGGTCTGCTAGCTGCTGGGCCGCCTAGAGAGAGGGGGTAGGTTGGAAGATAATGTTGGTCTGACCCCTGTTCAGGACACCAAGGCAGGCCCCACCCCAGCCACTCCAGTCTAACATCCCACCTAACAGCTCCTTTCCTGCTACAGGCCCCTTTCCAATGCAAATGTAGGTAGTTGAAGGGGAGATAGAGACCTTTTCCTGAATCTGCTGGGTTTGGATTGCTTTTAGCTCAAAATAATCTTTATGCTGAAGTGGCGCATTTCAGGAAGACTTGTTCTGAACACCTTCAATAGGCCTCCAAAGCACGGTGGTAAGCTCTCCCCTTGACCTTCACAGCAGGCCTGTGGGCTCAGTCACCAGTGAGGACAGGAGAAGCGAACAGGTGACTGCCTTGGTTAAGGTCACACAGCCAGGAAGGTGTGACTGTGAGCTTCGGACAACACCAGGCCTTGGGAAAGGAAAACCAAAGGCCAGACTCTAGAGAGGATCCGACAACTCTCATCAGGACTACCATCAGAGTTCCTACCAAGGAGCACTTACTGGATGTTTGTTTGCTCTCTTGCCTAACCCCCTGAGCCTATGGGAGAGGCCCTAGATCCTAGGGCCTAGAAGGTCATTATCATTCCCATTCAATAGATAAGGCGCCAATGACCAAAGGGGTTAAGTCAATTGCCCCAGGTCACACAATTGCAAGATATGAGATTGACAGCCCAGGTCTGAAAACAGAGCATGTGCTGGCCTGGTCCCCAAATGTGAGCCTCTGCCATGAGTACACATGTACACGTAGGAAAACCTATAGAGAACACGTGGGAGAAGGAGGGCCCGATTCCAAGCAGCGGGGAACAGCTGTGTTGGCAGGAGCCAGGGGGAGTGTGATTGAGCCCAGCTTTGACAGTGGCAAACAGCACGTGGGAGTGTGTTGACGGCAGGGTGTGGGGTGGCAGCGCCATCGCCATGTGTGTTTCTGCTGGCAGCAGAATGTTCTGGTCTGTGTTGATAAACAACAGTTTGGGCAGGCGTGAGGCTGGAGCAGGGACAGAGGCGAAGCCCTGGGGCCAGGGGGCAGGGGCAGGCAGGAAGGAGGGGCATGCCCAGGGTGGATGGTGGCCACAGCCTGCAGCTCCCACAGCGAGGGGCAGCAGGGTGGCAGCTGTTGTTTTTTTAGCTGACCTCACTGGGTGCGCATGTCTGGGTGTGGATCACTCTCCAAACCACCTGATGCCTCTAAACATGAAAAACAGGAGCCGGGACACACTGTGAGGAAGAGAGTGTTCTTCCTGGGGTGCTAGTTGCACGGATGGAAGTTTAATCAACAGCTGAAGCCAGTGCAAACAATCATGATTCCCACGGCCAGGCAGATTCCTCAAAAGCCAGCTTCTTGGAAGAGCTGCACCCCTGAGACCTGCCCGGCTCATGACTGTAATCAGAGCCGTTCCATCTCACCCTCGCCTCTTGGCAGACACAGGTGCAAGCCTGCAAGGCTATCTCAACCTGGGAGTCACCCTGCCAGAGACTTCTTGGGGCTCAGTCCCCGCCCCATTCCTCCCCAGCAGGTCTGCCCACCAGAATGCCTCCTCTACCCACTCCCTCTCCTTAGCTGCCCGACATGCTAAGACCCTGTGTGTTTCTCACCACCCCCTGGAAGCCTGCCAGCCACCCTGGGAGGACCTTAGAACTGCCTCTTTCAGGACGTCAGCTCCTCTTGTTGCCAGAGCCCTCACACAGGCCTCACCATGAACCTCTGCTCTGTGCAGGGCAGTAAGTTAGGCAAAATGGGGAGCTATAGAGACCCCGGGAGACTAGTAGCCACCCTCAAGGATCTTACGTTGGGGTGCACAGAGGGCAAACACACAAATGAGGGTGTGATGAAGGCTGAGAGGGGATTAATAAATAAACGTGGTGGGACATCAGGGAGGAGAGTGATCACTTGGGTTTGGAAAGGAGGGGACGATTAACACAGAGGGGCAAGGGGGTGACCCTGCTCAGTCAGTTTCAGCTCCTCAAGTTCAGGGATCTTTTGAAGCCACACAGGGTGTCTGAAAATTTCCAACCACCCTCTGAAATCCTTGGTTGACATCTGGAAGCTCCCCATTCCCTCCTGTCCTGCATGGGGTTAAAAGGCAGCACTGGCCTGGTGGAGCGGCTCCTCCCTGTTCTGCTGCTGTCACCTTCCTGCCAGGGGCCCGGGAGTCCCCTGGGAGGGTCACCACTTTCCCAACTTGCTTCTGTGTCCTCATCAGAGTTCTCAGCTCCTGCTCAGCCCAAAGGCCAGGGCCGGAGAGGAACACCTCAGACTGAGACTCCCACTGGGATAAGCACAGATGCCTTCCCCAGGGAGGGCCAGCCTGTCGCCTTCCTTGGCTGAGACGTTCAGCACACAGATGCCTGCCCTATGCTTCCCCTCAGGAGGCCCTGTCAGGGGACAGACCCTGCCCTCCGCACACCCAAACGGAGTTATTCTTAGTTTAATATTTTAGCAGGAGCAAACTGACACAGAGCTGGCTGCTCTGTGTTTCTATGTGAACATCACAGGACCTTACCCCAAAACACCTCCCCACTGGCCCATTGGCATGTCTGTACTCGCACGGCAGCCCTATCTTCAGGAGGCCTTGTAAAATACAATTCATGTGCACTTAAAAATGATTACACAATACATTTTAGGTTATGTGTATTTTACCATGAAAAAAAAATGGGGAAGGACATGCTCCAAGATTTCAATAGCATTGTTTTTCTAGATATAAAAATTTGGGTAATTTTACTTTTTTTTTAACTTTTATTGTTGAGAATTTTACAGATGTCCCATTTTTCTCCCACTGCCCCCCTCCACCAGGTTCCCGCCCCACCCCAGGCCTTCACCACACTATTGTCTGTGTCCATGGATTATTCATATATGCATATAAATTCTTTGGTTCACCTCTGCCTGCGGCCCTCCGCCCCCCTCCCCAATTTTACTTTCATTCTTATACTTCTCTATATTATTTGATTAAAAAACACACACAACTGGACATCTATTATTTACAGAATCAGAAAGGAAGGTAATGCTCTTTCTGTTTCGATAAATATACACTTTCAAAAGAAAAAATACAACTCATCCCCTGGAGAGGCAACACCTCAAGTCAGTACACGTCGAACTTCTTAGCTCAGGGAGTTTGGAAAAGAATCCCCTGGAGAGGATTGAAGACATGCCGGTGCCCCAGCCCACAGGCTGAGCAGCCCAGTGTTTCTGAGGGCAGCCAGGCCTTGGCATTCCAGCCTCGGAGACCTGGGGTGCAGCTGCCAGAACGGTGGGACGGGAAAGGGGTAAGGAGAGCGCCTGCCCCTGAGTGCTCCCTCCCAGGGGCAGGGCCAAGACAAGGTTTTCCCAGTTCCTACAAAGTGGGGCCTTCACATGCCTCTCCCTGTTTGATAGATGCTTTGGGGGAAATGGCAAGGATGGCCACCTTGATGGCAGGGTGCACCCAGTCTTCAGGGCTGGACAGACTGGAGAGGTCATCCGGTCCACACCTCCAGGCAGCACTGGAATTATCCCAGCGGGCAAGCCTTTATCTTGTTTTGAGGACTGCGGGAGCCGGGCACTCCACACCCTTCTTTGGTCAGTCATTCTCATGTCTAAACATTTCTAGCCAGGAAGTCCTTCCTTATGTCTAATTCAATTCTCTGTGCTTTGAGTTTCCATGCTGTGGCTCTTGTGGGTCTGGCTGGAGACAGAAATGCCTCTTTCTTCCCTGCCTTCATCCTAGGTCAGAAGCCAACCGAGCCTTAAATCAGGACCAAAGTTCTAACTCGCTGTCAGACCCTAGACAAATTATTACTACTCTCTGAGCTTCCGTTGACCTTCAGCTTCATCTGTAAAATGAGGCCAATGATGTCTGCAGTGCAGGAACGGAGACTATCGAAGGAGACTGACTGTGAATGTGAGGAGGAGACGTAAAACGCACTGCTAACACGAGGCTACTGTTATTTTTAATAAGTAATAACCACCCATCCTGGCGGGACCATTCTATAAGATGGTTTCCAATGAGGTGGTACACAGGATAATTTTGGTAATACAGGAATAAATATTCTAAATTAAAATTTAATGTGCGTCATAAAAAATAAACCTAGCACAACAAATCCAGGGTTTCACAAGTATTATTGCTTAGAACTAAGGCATGTTAAAAACAACAACAGAAACTTAACATTGCTTGAAGGAAAAAATATTGAGTAAATAATATTCCGGGCAGCACAAGGCCAGGGTAGAAATCATCGAGGTGGTTTAGAAATGCTGGCTGAGTGGAGATGGCAAAGGACAGAAGGAGGAGGGTTCTTAAGAGAGGGCAAGCGTGGCAGAGTCAGGACGGGTGAGAACTGAGGTCCCACAGGACAGGAGGAGACAGCTGTTGAGCAGCTGTTGTCTGTCCTGCCCACAGATGCCCTCTCTGGGTACTGGAACAGTCTGTCTCCCCCAGAGCTGGGCTATTAGCAGCTCCAGCAAAACCGCTGGGCAGACAGGGCTGGGATTCCCTGTCCATATTCGTGGTCCTCAGGGCTCAGAGCCCCCTCTGCATCCAGCTCTCCCCTACCAGGGGGAACTGGACAACTCTAACCCCAACCTTGAACCCCTCCTGCAACGTTGCCCATTCGTGGTTTGTGAACTTGTGCAGTGGAAGTCAGGGACAGGGAACTTACAACTGCCCAAACAGCCCCCCGCCTCCCCTCCACTCCCAATGTGGGATTGCGCAAAGAGGCCCTTGCATAAAGGTCCTCTGAGACCCTCTGTGTGCCAGACCCAGGGACACAGAGGGAGTAAGCAACCTCTGCCCTCCAGGAGCCCACACCTGAGCCAGGGAGATCCCCTCTCAGCTATGACAGAGCTGGGCCTAAGCCTCCCAGGACCAGGCATTCTACTGGAAGAGGACTCCACCTCCCTGTGCCCGGGAAGAGGCTCCAGGCCCCTCATTGACCTCTATGCCGAGCCCCAACACTGAACACTGTAATGCTTCCTCTTGGGTCAGGGTTCCCCAAACTCTGGGTCTGCACAGGGGTTCTCTGGAGCCTGAGAGATCTTGCAAGACTTTAAAATGTTTGTGTTGTCATTTTGGAATAATCTGAAAAAAATAAATCTATTCTACATCATCTGGATGCTTGGCTTACAGCCTATTATGTGATCCCAAAATTTTAATGCCTATCTTTGCACTGATGTTTATGAAAAGCAGCTAACTTGGCTGAGCTTGGTGTGACTCAGTTGGTTGGGGCGATGACCCATGCATGGAAGGATCTCAGGGTCGATTCCCGGTCAGGGCACATACCCAGGTTGCAGGTTTGATCTGGGTTGGGGCAAGGCAGGAGGCATCCCATCGATGTTTCTCTCTCTCTCTCTCTCCCCACTCCTTCCTCTCTCTCTCTCAAATAATAAAAACATATCCTTGGGTAAGGATTTTTTTTAAAGGCAGTTAATTTGTTTTAACTTAAGTAGAAGCTACATACAGAAAAATACACAAACCTTAAGTATATAGACGGATACATTTTCACAAAGAGAACACCTCTGTGAAACCAACATGCAGATCAAGAAACAAATATTATTAGTGTCCCCCTCACCACAGAGACCCTCCTCACAACCTTCCGTATCCCCACAGGTAACCACTATCCTGACTTCCCACCACAGACCAGTTTTGCCTGTTTTTGAACTTGATATAACTGGGTCACATAGAATGACTCTTTTATCCTCTTTATCTCAGCATTATGCCCATGAGGTTTATCCATGTTGTTGGTGTGTAGCTGAGGTTGATCCTCAGATATGGTTCTTGGGGCTCCATGAATCTACTAGTTGGAGAAAAGTGCATGTGGGTGCCTGCCGGTTCAGAAGGGGGTTGAAGGCAGCCGGCTGCCGGGCACACAGTGCTGTCCTGGTGTTCATGCCACAGCGTAGGTCCTGCCACAGTCCCACTCCAGACTTGCAGTTTCCCCAATGTGCCATGCTCAGCCGGAGGGCACCTGGGGAGGGCACCAGATGTTCCTTCCCTGGGTGCCCTCCCCGGGTGCCCTCCCCTTGCTTATCTGCCTAGTAAAGGCCTACGTGTCTTGTGTTCTCTGAAAGGCTGCCTCCTCTGTAAAGTCTCCCCTGGTTTCCCTGGGTGGATTCAGGCAGCTCTTCTCTTGTGCTCCCACTTATCACACTGTGTGGTCTCTGTAGGTCTGTCTCCCCATTAGACTGTGGGCTTTTGTGGAAGCATGAGGGGATACTGGACGCATTCTCAGAGTGACCGAGGAGGGAGTCTTGCTGTACCCCCACGCAGGGCCATCAGAGGAAGGGGCAGGATTCTCTGTCCTGGCTCACTTAACTTGTTTAATGTGGGGTTCAGTTGGCCCCAGCACCCTTGCACAATCAACAAGTGTGGACAGCATCAGAACTATGGCACAGTGCTTTTTTAGACAAGCCACCACACCAGGGAATTAAAAGAGAGCCCCAGGGCCCAAGGGTGGGATACTTTACCAGGCAGGCATCAGTTTCCTAATCTGTGAAATGGGGACAATGAACTTGGTCACCTTCCTCTTTCCTGACAAGAGTTCAAGGTTAATGAGTGTCCAGGACAGGATATAACTACACCTAAGACTGCATGCAAGCTGCCTTGAGGCAAGGGAATGGCCTTGGTTACCACTGGCTGTCTCTTCCTGCAGGACTGAAGGACAATGTGAGACCCACAATTCAGCTGTGCCTGCTCATGTGGGTTCCCCACCCTGCTCTGGGTGGATCTTGTCTGGGAAGCCCTAATCTGCTTGCTAAGCACTTACCCTACTCATTCCTACCTAAATTTGCCCAGCCCTGTGCCTTGCCCTGCAAGTGCTATGTCCACTCCATTGTAGTAAGTTGGGTTTCTTCGTCTCTATTCAGAATGTCCCTCCTCTAGGCAGCCTTCTCTAAACAACCTTGGGCTAGCCAGGCCCCATCCACACTGCTGGCATTTGTGAAGGGTTTGGGTACTGGTTGTCCCCCAACTTCCGATCCCCACTCTATCCAGAGGTAGAACTGGGGCAATGGAGTGTGGTCCTCAGAAGAGCGGGCTCCGCCCAGTGGGGAAAGCGTGCTGCAGCGCCCTGTTGCCATGGGAACCAATAACTTCTTCATTGGCCACTGAGATCGAGATCCCGCCTCCGCCATCAGACGAGACCAATTACAGGCCAACTGGCTGAGAGCCGATTGGGGGATCCGTGCGGGTGATGCGTCTCGATTCCCATCCAGCTGGGAGCCCCACAGCCACGTGATCCCATCTCTCAAGCCCACGATGGAGCTGTGTCCAGCAGTCTGCGGATGGCGGGGGCGGCGGGGGGCTGAGGGCTAGGCGGCGGGGGAGATCATAACAGGACGTTTCCTCAGCGGAGCTGGGTGGATGGTCCGGGGAGGAAGCCGTTTAGGCCGCGAGGGCCGGCTCCGTGGGGCTTCGGCCAGGTCCCCCAGACGGAGGCGGACTTGGAGGCTCTGCTGGGCCGAGAAGGAAGCTGAGGAGTAAAAGTGTTAGGAAAGGGGGTGGGAAGGATCCTGCTGTCAAAAGACTGGAGGTCCTGGAGGTGGAAGTAGTGTGGTCTTGCAGAAAAATGAGACCCAAGTTCGAATCCACAGTCTGCTCTCACCGGCGTGCCCTTGCACACGCGTGCCTTCCTCTCTCTGTTTGGTGGAAGGGGTCTAACACCCGTTACTTTGTGTCCATCCCTGTGCTGAACACCTTAGGAGTCATTCTCTCCATAATCCCCTCAAAACGACCTGAAATATGTGGGAGCCACTTGATTACTATTATTTTTAATTCTCACCAGAGGATATATTTTCCATTGGTTCGAAAGAGAGAGAAAGGGAGAGGGAGGGTGGCAGGGAAAGGGAGAGAAACATTGGTGTGTGAGAGAAACATCAATCGGTTGCCTCCCCAAAACGGGGATCGAACCCGCAGCCTTGTTATGTGCCCTGACCGGGAATGGAACCCGCGATCCTTCGATAGGGGACACGCTCTAACCAACTGAGACACACGGGCCAGGGCTCTGGGAGCCACTTTACAGAAGAGGAAACTGAGGCTCAAGGAGGCGCCACGAGAAAAGCCCAAAGTGAGCTCAGTTCCTTGACATGAGAATCATCGGGCGGGGTTGGTGGTTATCTGAAGGGAAGTGGGCGGTGCCGTTCCCAGCCCTCCCCCACCCAGGCGCCTGGCTCTGCGCTCTGCGCTCTGCGCCCTGCGCCCTGCGCCCCGCGCGGAAGGAAGGGTCGTGCCAAGCTGTGGGACTTGCGTGGTTTCCTTTAGCAGAACTGCGTCAGGCTCGCTCTGGGGGGTAAACCGCTGCTAACTGGTGACAGCGCCAGGACTGCAGGAGGTCAGAACGGGGAACCAAGACTTTTCGGGAAAGGTCCCTTTGTAGGAGACGGCGGATTAAAGAAGATAGAGCCCGCCCTCTCCGGAAGGCGGGAGGGAGGGTTTGTAACATCTTTTTGCCCTTTCATTATTCATGGAAGCCCTCGTTTTACAGTAACAGACCAGTTTAATGGAGCCTGGTTGGGCGGAGACCTCTCAAGGAGTGGGGCACGGTAGGGGCTGAGCCAGCAGCGTGGGCGCTGGAGTTAGCATTACCCTGGATCTCCTCTCTGGGTCTCCCATTCCTCATCAGTGAAATGGGCTTGATTAGACTGTGAGGATGAGGAAAATAACCATGACACCCACCAGAGTATTTCTTGGTGCCACCTATCATCTGGATGAGTCAGGCAGGCTTCACCCCCACCCCACACACATAGCAGCGTTTCTTGGGACCCCGAAGGTGGCCCTTGCAGTTCACCTCCAGGGGCCAGAGTCATTAACAAACACTTATGGAGCACCTAAAAGTTGATGTTTTTTGAGTGTCTAACATGTCGGGCTCTGTGTTAGTGTTGGACCCTGATCCATCCTTTTAATCATCCCAGAACAACCCTTCCTTTCTCCTGAGAAATATCCCTTATTTTGCAGATGAGGAAGCTGCAGTTTACAGAGAGGTTAAGAAAGTTCACCATGTGAATTGCACTCTTTCTGATACAAATGACAAAAACCTGACTCAAATTGGGTTATGCTAAGCAGGGAGTTTACTGGCTTTGGAAACAGAAATCCAGGCATGACTTGATCTGGAGATTCAAAAGCGTCATAAAGAGTGAATCTCTACTTGGCCTTCACCAACTTGGTGTCATATTTTAACTCTGTGAGGGGTTTGTATCTTTCCAAGTTCTAGTTCAGTAGAAAAGAGAGTCTCTTCTTGGTAACTGGGGCACAAGTTCCAGGATTCACTCTAATTGTACAGTTGGGGGTGGGGGGTCAAATGACTACTCAAATGACTACCTCGATAATATCTGCCCAGGAAGATTCAGTGCTGATTGGCAGGTCTGGTCACAGGCCCCACAGCTGCAGCCTCACCAATGGGCTGATAGGGAAGGAGGGAGGAATGTTTTTTTAAAGGAGAAACTGAAGAGATGGGGAATGGGTGCCAGTTGCTAAGTCTACCTTGTTATCACAGGTTGCACAATGGAGAAGAGATGAGGCCTGGATTGAGCCCTGGTCGCCTGACTCCAGAACCCACGTTCTGAAATTCTCTGCACTTTTACTACAGGTGCAGCCTGGTAAGCACTTAGAGAAAACCTAGAGGTAGAAGGTGAGGCCCTGCTGTGGGAGAGAACCCACCCCTTCCTCCCTGGTCTCAGGTCAGTCCTCATCACATCTGGTGCCCATCCCCACCTCCTGCCGAGGCTGCTGTTCCTGGAGGGTCCTGGAGCCTCTCTGGCCCCTGGGTCTGGGCTGTTGCCTGCCATGCTACAGAAGGCCCTCCACATTTAGCTGAGGTGTGCTACTGCCCTGGGGTCTAGTAGCTTCCTGTTTCTCCATGCAGAGAGTGGTTCATTAGACACTGGGACTATATTCTCCCTTTTCCTGTGGGTAGTCCCTCTCTGGACCAGGCAGGATTTGTGCATCAGGCAACATCTATGGGTATGTGTTTTTTTAAATATATTTTTCCTTATTTCAGATAGGAAGGAAGAGGGAGAGAGAGATAGAAACATCAATGCTGAGAGAGAATCATTGATTGGCTGCCTCCTACAAGCCCCTGACTGGGGATCAAGCCCACAACCTGGGCATGTGTCCTTGACCAGAATCAAACCTGGGACATTTCAGTTTGAAGGCCAATGCTCTATCCACAGAGCCAAACTGGCTAGGGCAGTGGTCGGCAAACTCATTAGTCAACAGAGCCAAATATCAACAGTACAAGGATTGAAATTTCTTTTGAGAGCCAAATTTTTAAAAATATATATTTTATTGATTTTTTACAGAGAGGAAGGGAGAGAGATAGAGAGTTAGAAACATCGATGAGAGAGGAACATTGATCAGCTGCCTCCTGCACGTCCCCTACTGGGGATGTGCCCGCAACCCAGGTACATGCCCTGGACCGGAATCGAACCTGGGACCTTTCAGTCCGTAGGCTGACGCTCTATCCACTGAGCCAAACCGGTTTCGGTGAGAGACAAATTTTTTAAACTTAAACTTCTTCTAATGCCACTTCTTCAAAATAGACTCGCCTAGGCCGTGATATTTTGTGGAAGAGCCACACTCAAGGGGCCAAAGAGCCGCATGTGGCTCGCGAACCACAGTTTGCCAACCACGGGGCTAGGGCAACAACTGTGGTTTTGAGGGCCCTAGGGAGCCCTTCTCCACTCCCTTTATACCTTCTTTTAAAATTCCATCATGAGATAGGATTTCACTCATTTAACTTGCATTAATATTTAAATACCCCTGAGAGAGGGAGCATAGTAGGTCTTATCACTCATTCACACTTTAGTGAGAATAGTTCACAGAATCCTTCCTGAGGATTATTATGGCCTCTGATTCAAAAGCTTTTCATGCATTATCTCATTTAAGCCTCACAACTCTGTCAAGTGGGAACTGTAATTACCCCTGTTTTACAAATGAGGAAACTGAGGCTCAGGGTCTGCAAGCAGTGAGATTTGATGGCATGAAGGCTGGTTCCAGAGCCTATACTGCCTATCACTCCACCGAAATAACCTCTTACACTCTTCAGTTTACAAATGTACTCAGTGTATTTATATACATCTTTTGGACCTCCCTACAGTTCAGCAAGGTCGTTGGTATGATCATCCACATTTTATAGAGGAGAATGTTGAGGAGGCTAAGTTTAGTCAACTGGTGCGTGGCTCCAGGATTTAGACTCATTACTCACATCTGGAATCAGTGCTCCTGGACTGAGAGAGAAGCCTTGAGTCAGCTCACCCTGGTGTCTTGGGGACAGAGGGAGAGAGTGGTAGGCATGGAAGCTAGGAGCTCCCAGCACAAATCTGCTTCTTCCTCTCCCTTCTTCCTCCTTTCCTCCTCTTCTTTCTCTCCTTCCTCCACTTGTTCATTCAGCCACCTGAGCACCTACTAAGAATGATGGCTGTGGGTAAGCAATGGCCAAAACAAGTGTCCTTTGTGTCTTCACAGGGCTGATAGTCTAACAAACTAATAACAAAAATTTCTTAAGTGTTTGTGGTGAGCTGGGTGCTGTGCTGAGTGCTGAACATGCACCATCCTCATAGCCTCTCTTTCAGGTAGGGGACTGGGCCTTAGGAAGGGCTATGTGCATTAACTCCTTTAATATGATTCCAGTCTGACTCCAGAGTCCAAGCATCTCACCACAAGACTGGACTGCCTTCCTCTTGGGGTGTAGTGGGGAACCAGTGGATGCTTATGGAGTAAAAGACTACCCCCCCTACACACACACACACACACACACACACACACACACACCAGACGCAGCCATCACAGTGTCTCCAAGACCCTTCCTGCCACCAGGAGCCAGGCCTCATCCCAAAAAGGAAGCTGAGTGGGGAAAGGCTATCTTCCAAGGCAGGACAGGCTGGCACACTTGAAGACCTCTAGATGGAAGCTCCCAGTGAAATTGAATTAGAGTGACCTAAGCAGAGGCGCTGTTCTGTTCTCCCCAGTGGTCTTTCAGCATGATTTCCTTGTGCCTCAGTTACCTCTTCTCTAAGTTCATCTGCGCATAAGCTGCGTCTGAAACATTATCCATCAGACACTTCATAGAACCAGCTGGGTGCTTCATCCTCCCTGCTTTCTGACCTGGTCCTTTTCCAGGATCTTCATAGAGATTATGTTTCCCTCTTTGTAGATGTGGAAACAAGGCTCAGAAGGCTGACCCACATAATGATGGTGAGAAATGCAATGAGAACCCACGTAGGTCTTGAGTCTACTGTCTCAACAAGTATCTGCTAGACATTCAGCTATATGTCAGAGTCTGAGCTGTGCCCAGGAGATGTAACTGAGCAAGAGAGAGTCCTCCTACCTTTAGGAGCACTAATTCCAATAGAGGTTGACAGACAAGACAGGAAATTTTGGAAATGTGGGCAGAATGAGGTGACAAGAGCTAATTTGGCAAGGCAGAGGACAAAGGTCTGCTCTGGGCTGTCTCAGCCCTGGCACTTCTGGGGACCCAGCAGAGCAAAGGTTTGGGGGCTGGGGAGTTGAAGTTGGGAAGATTGGGGGAAGGCTTATGTGGGGTGCTAACCGGGAGAGGGAGTTGGAGCTGCCCTACCCTCAAAAATACCCGGACCAAGCTAACTTTGGCCTCTGCCTGCTGCCTCTCAGTCTGTGCTCTGCCTGCCTGGATTTTCCACACCGACAGTTTTCTTGTCTTGGGTTGTTTCCAGCCCCACCTGCTTTCCTGGAACCCAGTTCATCCATCATTCCTGCCAGTCATATACCAGTGTCACTCTGAGTAACTCTAGGGACCCAGGATGACCTCACCTCCTGATTCAGTTTGACTCACTCTCCACATTTCTAGAAGGAGTCTCTTGGCCATTTTAATCCCATGTTCAGGCACCCAGAGCCTTTGGCACATCCTCCTCCAGACCCCTGTTGGTTAACCAGGTCTGTGTTATGCAGGGGAAGTGGGGCGGGAGGATGGCAGTTGGGGGGGCGGGGCGGGGATGGGTGGCTGAGGAAGGAACCATCATCCACCTCTACAGCTCACTTTGGAAATCTTTCCAGTGATCATGAACATTCTCCAGTCTACGTTTTTTGTTTGTTGGTTTGTTTGTTTTTCAGTCTACGTTTTTGTTCTTAACAGAAAAGGATATTATCTAGGAAGAATAGCTTGTGTTAATTGATTGTTTGCTATGAACTGGGCACTCTACAGACATTATCAGAGTCTCACAACATTTCGTTATTGGTTTTCATATTCAAGATGAGGAAACCAGACCTCAAAGGGGGACTTGACTTATCTAAGCTCTAAAATCACACAGCAAGGAATTGGTGGAGCTGGGATTGGAACCCAGGCAGACTTGACTCCAGAATTGTTTAACCAGAACCACACACCTGACTCCGCCAGCTGCCCACTGGTAGGGAAGGGAAAAGGGAGATCATTCCACCCACCAAGCCTGAGCCTGCTTAGAGCCAGCTTCATGCACCCCCAGGTTCCCTTGTGGTGGTGTTAGAGGGAATAGCAACTGTGAGAGGAGTCACCCAGGGATCTGAGGGCCACCACCACTTCCTTGGTGAAAGGAAGCCCAGACCTACAGAACACCCATAGGAGGCGCTCGTTTGTGAGTGGGTCCAGCCTATGCTGTCTGGTGGGAGTCATGGCTGGTCATCCCACCTCATTTTTATGTGGGCCAAGTCCTATCACCTCAGTTTTCCCTCCCACACCTGGTCCCCACTCTGCTCTGGATCCCTTCTGCTGGACCTTTCCCACCCACACTACCTTCTCAGCAGATGAACCTGGGCAGCTTAGAGCTGTGCTGTCCAATACAGTGGCCACTAGCCACATGTGGCTGTTGAGCACTTGAAATGTAATGAATGCAGCAGAGGAACTAAATTTTAAATATTATTTAACTTTAATCAATTTTCATTTAAGTTTTAAAATTGATAACGTTATTGTGAAACATTTAAATATGTGTGGAACAACTTGGGTATGTGAATCGTTTTTTCAACTGCAAATTTTATGAAATCTAAATACAAATCATTCTCTAATGAAAACTTAGCAAGTGCTATAGGTGTAAAAACTAGGCACCAGATTTTGAACACTTAGTAAACTAAAATGTAAAAGTATCTTAATATTTTTATATTATTTCATGTTGAAATGATCATATTTTTAATATATCAGTTTAAACAAAATATATTATTAAAACTAATTTCACCTGCTTTTTAAAAATATATTTTTATTGATTTTGGAAAGGAAGGAAGAGGGAGAGAAAAACATCAATGATGAGAGAGAATCATTGATTGGCTGCCTCCTTCTCGTTCCACAGTGGGCATTGAGCCTGCAATCCAGGCATGTGCCTTTGATCAGAATCGAACCCGGGACCCTTCAGTCCTCAGGCCAACACTCTGTTCCCTGAGCTAAACTGTCTAGGGTCCATCTGCTTTTTAAAGAGAAAGTTTATTTAGCAAGTTACAGAGGTAGCCCTGGCTGGTGTTCTCAGTGGTTAAAGCGTTAGCCCACGCACTGACAAGTCAAGGGTTTGATTCCTGGTCAAGGGCACGTACCTGGGTTGCAGGTTCAATTCCAGGACCCAGTCAGGGTTCCCTCGGGAGGCGACCAATCAATGTATCTCTTTCACCTCTCTCTCTTTCTCTCCCCCGTCCTCCCTCCCTTTTTCTCTCTCTAAAAAAAAAAAAAGTCAACAGAAAAAATATCCTCGGGTGAGGATTAACAACAAAAGAAAGAAAATTACAGAGGTAGTAGAAGTGAGTTAGCTGGGCTGTCTAGGCTCAGCAAACAAAGTTACAGAAGCAAAAGAAGGGCCGTTGGAGCTTAAGAGAGGGAAAGACAAAGGTAACACACCTGGGGGGAGAAGAAGGGAATGCAGGCCTGCTCGGAGAGGAAGAGTGCACCTCACCTGATTTTTTTAAGGTAGCTACTAGGAAAATCTTCAGTTACTTATGTGGTTCATATTGTATTTCTATCAGACAGTGGCAGCCTAGAGGTTAACAGTGTGAGTTCAAATCCTGGTTCTGTGTGTCCTTGAGCAACCTAACCAATCCCTCTGGACCTCCGTTTTCTCACCTATTAGGGATAATAGTAGCATCTCCATCATAGGGGAATAAATGAGATGATGTTTGCAAAGCACTTATCACAGTACCTGGCATATAATAGTGCTCAGGGAAAAAACAACATCATTATGGGCTTCCTTTCATCGTAACACTCTAAGTGCAGTTCAATTAAACTCAATATTTATTGAGGGCCTGCTATGTGCTGGGCTCTGGGGATTGGATGGAGACAAGCCATTCTGCTCTCATGGAATCCTATCACTGGGAGGGAGGCAGCCACTAAAAGAAACAGGGTAAGTGCAGGTGCTGGCAAGTGTTTGGGAGAATATGAACATGAGTAATTGCTAGAGAGTGGCTCAAGGCTGCTTTAGCAGGAGTGGCCAGGGAAGGCTCCCCTGTGGAGCAGGGGACTATTGAGCTAAACCTGACCAACAGGTGAGGCTGTGAGGGAGGCATGTTCCCAGCAGAGGGGACAGCTAGTGCAGAGGCTGGAGCGCAAGCCCCTGCCTTGGCTGTATTGCTTCACCAAATTTTCCACTTCTTGCATCCAGCTCTCTCCTGGCCACTACACTGTCCGTGCTCATGGCAACCTTTGCAAAGCGGGTCCATATTATCTCCCTTCTCATCTGTTCTGCATGCTCCTGTCCGCCTTCGCAGGCCTCCTTCTCCATTGCCCCTCCAGCTCAGGTCTCCTGTTCTAGGAAGTTTCCCCTGATGGTTCCTCTCCCTGCTGGGCTCTCTCGGGTTCTTCTAGGCTGAATACTTTGTTCTATACCATCCTGATTCCCCCCAACCCCCTTCATCTTCCTGGGGCAGTTGTGCCTTCCCAACACACTTGCCTCCTTTCCTAGGGCAGGGACCAAAACCAGGTCTTACACTCAACCCAGCACAGAGCTGAGCCATTCAATAACGCCTACGGATTGCCAGATCCCTTCTCTGAGAGACATGTCTGCCCAGACAGAATGGAAAATCCCTGGCTGAAGGAAGGGCCGTGGAAATTTCTTCTTAACGTTCCCTTTCCAGTCTTGGACTTACCCCAGAAAGCAGTCAAGCATTTGCCCAGTGACCTGCAAGGCAGCTCTGTTCTTCCTCCTCCACCCCCACCCCAGGCTGGAACCCAGGGAGCAGTGATGAGTGGGCGGGGCTGGGGAAAAGCTATAGAGGCAGGAGATGACTGTTCTGCTCTGCCTCAGAGAATCACTCTTGATGTCCTTTAGTCCCACCCCTTCAGTTTAAAGATGAAGAAACACGGGTCAGTGGCAAAATCATAGTAGACTGAAGGTCTTTCCACTCCCACTCCAACCTCCTTACATTGCTCCATGTACCTGTTTCCTCATTGTAAAATGGGAATAATAATCATATTACCTACTTCATTAAATTGGTGGTATGTTAAATGAGTTAAACATGTAAAGTATTTTATAGGTATGAGCTCTATATCTTCTCGAGTCCTGAGCTTGCCCTTCCTTGTAGCCCCATGGTGGAGTGTGCTGTTAGCATTCTGCTGACCTCTTGCAGGGGGGGGCGGCAGGGGGGGCTTGAGTGAGGGCTTGAGTCATCACCAGAGTCAGGCAGGTTCCAATGAGGCCTGTCTTGTCTAGAGATTGTATCCACAGCATGTCTGGCCCATATTAGTCCTGCTGCTTTTTAAAATGTATGCAGATACAATTACAGTGAATAAAATACAAATTCACTTAACATTGTTACTGGAGTCACAGGTTTGTCATATATTAAGTCAATCAATGATAGCTAATGGAGGTTCAGAATGGGTTGGGGGCCACTGGGGCAGGTGCCTCAATCCTTAGCCCTTCTCCCCTGGGAGGCCTGGGCTCCTCTCCTGTCCTCCAAGATGTGCTGGCTCAAATCAGCTCTGCTCCTCTCCCCAGCCTCAGCCTTCCCCCAGAGGGTCTCTGACAGGGAATCGGGATGCTTTGGGGGAGTTGCATGTGAGAGAATGAGGAGAGCTGCCCTCACATCTTTGGGGCTGAAGTTTCATCCTTCCTCCTCTTGGAACCTGTCCTCACTCTGTCACCCTCTCTCCTCCAACTTCCTAGAACATGTAGAGTATTGCAGATCCATAGCCCTCATCCAGCCCTTCACCACCTTGTAGGGATGGGTGCAGTGGGACTTGACTGCTGGGCTAATTTGAACTTGGATGGGATGTGGAGTGGCATAAAAGTGTTTGGAATTTGTGCATTGTTGATGAGAATGTAAAATGGTGCAGCTGCTGTGGAAAACAGTTTGGTAGTTCCCCAAAAAATTAAAAGTAGGATTATTATATGATCCAGCAATTTAACTTCTGGGCATATACCCAAAGAAGTAAAAGCAAGTCTCAAAGAGGTATTTGTACACCCATATTTATAACAGAATTGTTCACAATAGCCAAAAGAAGGAAGCAACTCATATATCTATTGATGGGTGAATGGATAAGCAAAATGTGGTATATACATGCAATGGACTATTTATTATTTGGCCTTAAGAAGAAAGGAAATTCTGACAGTTGCTACAACATGGATGAACCTTGAACACATTGTGCTAAGTCAAGTAAGCCAGGCACAATAAGGCAGATACTATATGATTCCACTTCCTCCAGGTACCTAGAGTCATGAAATCCATAGAGACACAAAGGAAAATGGCGGTTGCCAGGGGCCAAGGGGAGGGGAATGGGGAATTGTTTAATGAGTACAAAGTTTCAGTTTTACAAGTTGAAAACTTTTAGAGAAAGGTTGCACAACAATGAGAATATCTTCTACACTAGTGACTGTACTCTTGAAATGGTTAGTATGGTAGATTTTATGTTGTATACTTTACCACATTTTTTAAAAAAGTGTTTGGAAGTGGCCCCCAGGGGCCTCTCCAGGCGATGGGAGATTTGAGATGCCATGGTCCTTCGATCCCTCCTTTCTTCTACACATGTTCATTAGTTTGGTGTTTTGTTGTTGTTGTTTTAGGAATTAACAGTCCGTTTTGTTGGGCTCAGACCAAAAGACCATTAAGTCTTGAAGACCTCTGTGTATCTGTCAAGTTTTCTTCTCCACCTTCTTTTTGGCCTGTTTCTGCATCTTCACAAGCTGCTTTTTCTTCCAGTAATGGATCTTGGCCCTCTCCTTCCCCTTCCCCTCCAGAGTGGCTGTGACTCCCTGGAACTTCCAGCCAACCTCATGAGCCAGGTGTCCCAGGTAGGCCAACCTCCGTGTAGGCGGCCAACTTCAGTGTAGGGTTCCAATGCACAACCTTGGGGGCTGCAGGAACCATTGCTCTTTCTTGTCATAGGTCAGCGGGATCCTATCAAACACCTTGAGGTGGTCCAAGGGGTTCAGCCTGCTTGGCCTCACATTGTCTGCAAAAGATGCATTGGGGGTGGGGCTAGGAAGTAGTAAGAGCCAACGGAGGGGTTGGTGTTCACCTGCTTGCAGAGGAAAGCCAGGTACTTCATTTTGTTTCTGTAGAAATTGCCAGAAATGTTGATACCCTCACAGTGCACGTCTACCACCTTCCGGCCCAGCAGCACCTGCTTGGCCCTGATGGCCGCCAGGCAGCCCAGGAGATGCCTTCGCCATTCAGTACCAGGACCTGGCCCTCTGCCGCCTTCAGCAACTGCCTGGGCTCATTAGTATTTTCAATAGGCCAGGCTCTGTTCTAGACATAAAAAATGTGGGCTGACATTCTATTGGCAGAGACAGACAATACATAAATTTGATCCAAAATACTCATGGCTTTCCTTTCGTTTACCTTAGTGAAAAATTTACCATATTTATTTACATATGGTTTATAAATTACCATATTTAATTGTGGAGCTGTAATTTATTTTTAAAACTTGTGGAGTTCCCCCAGCCAGTGTGGCTCAGTGATTGAAAGTAGACCTGTGGACCAATAGGTCACAGTAGGTCACTGCTGGATCCCCAGTAGGGAGTGTGCAAGAGGCAGCAGACCAATGATTCTCATCATTGATGTTTCTATCTCTCTTTCCCTCTCCCTTCCTCTCTGAAATCAATAAAAAAAATTTTTTTAAAAGAGAAAAAAAAACACTTCTGGAGCTTATTTTATATATTTTCTGTATTAAAACATTTTAAATTTATTTGCTTTTTATGGAATTTATTTGAATGACACTGGTTAATAAAATTATACAGGTTTCAGGTGTACAATTTTACAACACATCATCTGTACACTGTATTATATGATCACCACCCCAAGTCAAGTCTCCATCCATCACCTTTATCCCTCCTATACCCTTCTCCACCTCCCTCCAACCCTCTGCCCCCTGCAGTCACCACACTGTTGTCCTTGTCAATGAGTTTTTTGCTCTCTCTTTTTTTATATATGAATAATGCTGCTGTGAACATCTATACTAATAAAAGAGAAAGATGCAAATTGACCATACCTTTGCAACGCCCACCAGCCAATCAGGAGTGAGTATGCAAATTAACCCAACAACTATTGTGGGTTAATTTGCATATGTAGGCACCAAGTGGCTGGGGGCAGGGCGGGACGCTTATGTTGTCGCCATGGTGATGACGCAGGCATTCCGCACCGCCCCAGCCACTCAGGGCCTCTGGGCAGCATGGGAAGGTGGGGCCAGAGCAGAAGGAGGTGGCTCCGGGACAGAACAGAAAGATGGTGCCGGCAGCCAGGGAAAGGAAGGCCCATTCTTGCACAAGTCTTCGTGCATTGGGCTTCTAGTTCATATATAAGGTTTTATGTGGATATATGTTTTCATTTATCTCGGGTATATAGAAATGAAATTGCTGGGTCAAATGGTAACTCATATTTAACATTATGAGGAATTGTAAAATATCTGCACCATTTTACAGTTCCTCCAACAATGTATGAGGATTCCAGTTTCTCCATATCCTTGTCAATACTTGACATTATCTGTCTCCTTGATTATAGACATTCTGGTGGTATGAAATGGTATCTCCTTGAAAGTTGATTTATATTTTCTAATGACCAATAATGTTAAACATCTTTTCATGAATGGCTTATAGGTCATTTGTACATCTTCTTTGGCGAAATGCCTATTCAGATTCTTTGCTCATTTTTAATTGTTATAAGAGTTCTTTATACATTCTAGATGTAAATCACTTATCAGTATATGATTTGCAGCATATCTTCTCCCAGTCTGTGGGATTTTTTTTTTTTTTTACTCTCTTGATTGTGTCCTTTGAAATACAAATGTTTTTAAATTTTATAAAGTCCAACTTGTTGATCACCTGTTTTTATCACTTGTACTTTTGGTGTCATATCTAAGAAATCATTGCCTAATCCAAGATCATGAAGATTTATTCCTATATTTTCTTCTAAGAGTTTTATAGTTTAGCTCTTCCATGTAGGTCTGTGATCCACTTTGAGTTAATTTTTGTGTACATATACCTTTTTCAACAATTCATTGAAGCCCTGGCCAATGTGGCTCAATTGGTTAGGCGTTGTCCCTGTGCACCAAAGGGTTGCTGGTTGGATTCCAGGTCAGAATACAGGTCAGGGCACATGCCCAGGTTTTGGGCTCTATCCCTGTAGTGGGGGTATGGAAAGCAGCCAGTCGATGTATTGCTCTCACCTCATTGTTTCTCTCTTTCACTCTCTCGCTTCCTCTCTAAAAATAAGTAAAAAATTCATATATTGAAGTGTAATTTACATTCAATAAAATTGATCAATTTTAAGTATACAGTTAAATTAGTTTTATCTTACATACTTTTAGTCATTCTATATTGTCGGATTTTTCCCCCCGAGAAGTTAGTGTGTGTGTCACTACCTAGTGGGGGGAGAGATAGAAAGAGAAAGAGAGAATCAGCTTCTTAGGGGTTCCCACTTACTTTGGCTTTCCCTTGCAGCCCCAGGGATCCATTTAATTATATATGGGTTGAATGAATGAATGCAGTAATCAAGTGACAGTCCATCAGTGTCTGCTTTCAGAGCCACTAGTACTGCATGACCACAGTTATTGCCACAGTTGGAATGGGGATGAAGACTCCTCACTGGACTCCTGCATAGATATGTCTGGGTTTAATGGGCTGTATTCTAATTTGTGATTCTTTCATAAAGAGTCCCCTTTCAGGATAATGACAGAGTCCTGTAATAATCTATTAATTGGGCCTGGTTTCTGTGCCTCATGTTTCCTCAGTCTTATGTTGGGCTGCCTCACCAGCCCTTGGTCACCTCTACCAGCAAAAGTAGGATGTGGCTGACCCAGACACCCTGAGCTGGGGAACCAGGAGGGCTCGGGGAGCTGAATGGAAGGACCGGGAAGTAGGAAGCCACACTTCCCATCTTAGGCCTGCTCACTGAGCCATTCTTGGCCTTTGCATTTTCTTCTGAACCATGAGGTAAAACTAAAGGAACCCCAAACATATATACCCCTCGTGCCCTGACAAGGGACCAAGCAACCTTGGTGTATTGGTACATTCCAGCCAACTGAGTTACCTGGCCAGGGCTTATGAAAGGAATCTTCTACAGGGTGCTTAAATGCCAGGCTTAGAAGAATACAGCTTAGAAGAAAAGCTATCTGAGCACATTACTTCAAAATGATGTTTTTCACAAGAATGTATTAAGGTCATATGTTGACATGACTGTTGTTAAAATGATGGCTTTTGAAAAGATGTTAGAGAAAAGCAGGACCAGAGGGGAAGGAAGTCAAAGGTGGTCCCTATTGTGCAGGGTGCTTGCTCTACAGCCAACTCAGGCCTCTCATTTCTTGCCTAGCCACAAGCTTCCTACTATTACCCCCATTTTACAGAGGAAACAGAAAGTGACTTGCTCAAGGTCATCAGCTTAGAAATGTCTGAGCCAGGATTCAGACCCACACATCACTATCTTTACTGCATGGAGGTCTTAGCCACAAGGACACTACCTCTCTTCCAGGATCTCAGCCTTTAATATTCCTCTACACTAGGCAGCAGGTGTAATAAAACCACAAAGTCTTAGCCCCATCTTCCCTTCAAAAGCCCAATATCTGGAGCAAAGCTTCCTGTTGCATCTTAGGAGGCCCAAGTGCTCCCACTTAGGAGCCCTTCTGTCTTGCTTGTGGAGATTTGCAAGCCTGTGACGATGAAAAAAGCCTGTCTAGTTTCAGGAGAGGGTGTCTCAGCTGAGCTTTCTTGGGAACTCAAGCTTTCTTCTGGCCTCAGTCGAACCATTTAAGAAAAGCTGCGTGTGCTTGCTGCCTCCTAGTCCTGGAAAGGGGTTAATGGTTACTTGCATCCAGCCTCCACATACCAACAAGACTCTGCTCCGGAGCTATCCACAGTTGTTTTCCTTGCTCTTTTGGGGCCAGGGAAGCACAGCCGTGAGCACTGGCACAGATCTGAATTCGTGGGAAAGTGACACCACACAGATGTTGAGACTGCTTCACTCCCAATTCCTACCCTGAGGGGTTCAGTGGATAGGTCAGCTATGGTCAGAAGAAGATAGCCATTCAAGGGCTTGGACCTCTGATTACTAATCTGTAAAACATTACAAACCCCCACCAGACCCACACTTCACAGGGTGGCTATTAGGAGGATATGCTCAGTAAATGAGTGTGAGGGCTGTCCTAAAACTGCTCTGGGTACCTTCTCATTTGCTAACACCATTTTCACATCTAGTTCTAACACAAATTCATCCATTTTGGGGAATAAGTCACTCAGTTCTGCCACAGAGATACGAGTTTTCAAAACCATCTCAAAGTTCAGGACCCTGTGTCAGAATCTCTGATGAAAATTCCTGGGGCTTTTCTCCAGCTGCACTTGGCCAGCGTCTCCCCTGGTGCCCAGGGATCTGTGTGTTAACTGGGGGCCCAAGGAATTTGACCACACACTCAGTGGAAGAACTACCATTTTACAGTTGAGCAAACAAGGCATATCTGGGACCAGGAAGAGAAACAAGGGAGATAACAAGTCTCCAAAGGCCAGTGTGGGAGGACTGCATGCCAGTCCCAGGGAGTGAGAAGTGGAAAAGGCCTTGGCCTTCATCTGGCCCAACCTCAATTTCACTGATAAGGAAATTGGGGCCCAGAGAGTACAAGGAGTCCAGGTCATCCATGAAAACAGGTCTGCAATCCCCTTGCTCTCTAAGCCTTCACTTGTCCTTCCTTCCTTCACCTTCCTGTGCATGGGTATCTGTGTGTGTGTGTGTGTGTGTGTGTTCTGCACCTGCCTGGGCCACACCTCCCATGAGGTCATGTCCCTTTCTGAGCCCTACTTTCCTTGTCTAGTAAGAGCCTTGAAGGAAATAGTCTTTTTCAAAATCCATGGATCTATAGCCTTTTTCTATCCAAAGATAAAATTTGTAATTTTCATGATTGCAGCACAAATAGAGCTTTTTAAACAGAAACAGTTTCTTGCAGTCCTTTTATTACCTGTAAGGAACTTGGGCTTAGGGGGCCCTTGTACCTGGGCGTTGTAACCCAGGGGCCAGCCAGGTGAGCTCTGCCTACTGACTGGCTCTGTGGGAGGTCTGACTCACTCCTCACCTTCCAGTGATTTCCCCTGGTAGCTTCAGTCAGCAGAGCCAGGGATCCAGGGTTCTTGGCACAGATGGCACACAACCCACATACCTCCATTACCAGGCTGGCAGGCAGCCCCGGAAAGAGACAGAGAAACGCACAGGTGGATCTGAATTTGATTGAACCCACCTTTTAACAGTACCCATCCCACTCCCTTTCATTTCTTAGCACTAATAAGAGACTCAACCAACTTTTAACAAACACTTTTTTATTAGAAAAGTACAAAATATTGCATAGGTCTTAATACTTGAACATCAAGTGTATTCATGAACAGGGAGTATCTTCATGTAAACAGTTCTAGATGGAAGACCCAGATGGCACTCCTCTGGGGCAGGGGTACCAGCCTCCACCCCAGTCAGCCCCACCACTCACAGATAAACTCTTCAGTACACTTCGGGGGTGGGACAAGCGCAGCTCTCAGGTGTATTTTTTTCTCAAGTGTCAAAGATCCCCCAAGTGATCCCAACACCCACCCTTTTCTATTCTTACATTCATGCGTCTGTAAGATAGCTGCCTGGAACAGGTCAGTAGTGAAGCTCCGGTCAAAAAAACAAAAGATGCAAAAACAGAACACACACATTTGGCCCCTTCAGACCATGAGATACACAAAACACCTCGATGACCTCCCCCTCCCCCCAGGGCCAGCTACCTTGAGCACACACGGATTGCAATTGCAGAGGCCAGTGCAGCCCAGCTGCTCTCCTGGCTGTCACACCACTGTTGTCTTAACTGTCAGTAACAATAAAAGAAGGTACATGCTACATACACATCCAGCCAGAAGCCTGGTTGGCCCCTAAACCTTTGTTTCATGCTACAGTACTGAGGGCAAGCCTGTGCCCACAAAGAGAAGCCACCTCTACACCTCAGTGAGCTTCCCAGGAAACACTCCCACACCTCCCCTTACTCCCCTCAAGTAGCTGTTGTCAGTTCTCTAACAGGCAGCAGCTCCTCAGCTCCTGCCTGCCAACGTCCACCCCAAAAGTTCAGTTGTCTGCTGTGGGGTCGGTTGTCCGCCCCCAGACTCAAGTTCAACATTCCTCAATGAGCAGCTGTTCGGAGCTGTACAGCTTCTTCTTGATAACTCGGAAGCCGGTGCTCAGCGTCAGGGACTGGCTGAAGCCAGGGACGAAGGGGGAGTTGGCAGAGCTAAACAGCCCCTGGATCTTGGGCCAGAGGCGTGAGTCCAGGCGCAGCACTAGGGTCAACTGGAAGGTGGGCACCAGGCTGGGGTCGAGGGCCAGCTGGCCTATGCTGTGGCAGCTCTTGCCCTGTTCTACGCAGACGTCCAGCAGCGCCCCCCGCAGGCCGCATGGCTCACTGTAGGCCAGACGCAGCAGTTCTTTGCCCACCTGGCTCACCAGCTGGCCGGGCATCAGCAGGCGCGCGGGGCGCCGCGAGCCCAGTCGTGCCTGGGCCAAGCTCTCCTGCAACAGCTGCATCAGGTTGGCACACAGGTGCTCGTCCTCGGGGTCGCTGAGCAGCTCAAAGTCAGGCAGGGACACCCCATCCAGGTATGCCGAGTCTGCAAGGGAGAGCACACAGGGGAGGGTGTCAGAGCAACTCGCTCGCGGCGGCGATGATGTTTCCCTAAGAAACCAGCACTCTGTGCCTCAGTTTCCACCCTACACTCGTGCCCTACACTCCAACCCCCCTCCTCCACTCCTCCATCCCTCCGCAATCTGGGTTCTGGTGGGATAGGAAGCCAAGGTGGGTTTGACTCCTTCCAGCGCGGTGCTCCTCTCAACCTCTCCGGTCCCTGAGTCGCGGCTGCCCCCGCCTCCGCCCATGGCTTACCTTCCTCCGGCCCAAAGCCACTGTTGCTGCTATCCAGAGACTCGCAGTCCGAGCTCTCCAGGCTCGCGCAGCGGCCGAGCCCTTCTTCTCGGGCCGCCGACCCCCAGGCTGAGCGCGGCGGCTGATCTGGGGTGGGCGTTCGGGACAAGGACGAAGAGGAGGAGGACGACGAGAAGCGATCCCAAAGGCTAGGCATGGTGAGGACCGACACCAGAACGTTTGCAGATGAGCTCAGGATACGGCAGCGCCGAAGACGCTGTTAAACAAGAAGGGCACGGACCTGGCGTCAGTCTGGGGGCTGCACCCGCCGGGGAACGGGGAACGCTAGGACCCGCACAACTGAGGCCTCCCCGCGCAGGGATCGGCACATCTAGAAGGGGCACTTACCAGCTAGCGCGGTCAGCGAGAACTGCTGGGACGAGTGCCGCTTGAATGAGTGCGCGAACTGGTGCCAATCTTCCAGCGCTGCCCGGACTTGTCCGCTCTGACCACTCTCACCTCCCTCTGGGCCTGCCGCGGTCCCTAGCACCAGCGCCGAGAGGCTATAAGGACTGGCTCAGATAAGCCACGCCCCATTGGAGCAGCAGCCCAATCCAGACCCGGGAGTGTGGCCGGCCTCCGCCAATGGGTTCCGGGCGCACGTTCGCAACGTTCTCTCCTGCCCGGTGACAGCGGCCTGGCCCCGCCCCTGCTGAGCCCTAGCACTTTGGCGGCCAAACCCCGAGCTGTGGCCACGCCCCCTTTCTAGAAAGGCTCCTCCGCGGCTGCAGCTGCCAAGGTCCCCGAGGGCGCTCGCTGCAGGGGTGGATCAAGGAAAGACTTGTTTATTATAGGGTCGTGTTGCTGGGGGGATGGGGGGCCGTCACCGCGCGAGGGGAGAGGCAGGGGAACTTGAAGAGGCGGTGGGCAGGAAAAACGGTTGCCCGAGTCTGGGAACTTGGAGCTAAGCGTACAACTGGGCGCACGGATGGATGCCTGTGGGACGTGTGGAGCGGGGAGCTGACTTTAACGTGGCCGGCCCTCCCTCACGTACCCCACGCTATCCCTGCCCTGCGAATGATCCGGATATGGGGATGGGGTCCCAAAACTGGCAGTTCCGGGCTCCGAGCTCCCCCTTCCCCGCAGCCCACTTGCCCACCTGCTCACCCGCCACTCTACAGTCCCAGGAGATGGGTTAATGAGGGGGGGGTTCCGTCTCCCCACTCCCATATGTGCCTAGTTCCCATACCGTGTCCGCAACCATCTCCCAACTGCTCCCAAGGAAAGGGTTGGGGGAGGGTGGTTAAAGGTGTGTTGATGGGCCGGGGTTCCTAGCGCCTGGTCCTGGGGCTAAGAACTGGGACCCAAATCAGATAGATGCACTGAGCCACCCTTGTCCCTACTGATGTCCGCGGTGCAAAAGTGACTCTCGGGCCCACAGCGGCCGGGAGCCCTCGGGCGTCCGTCGGGTCCTAGCGCCCCTCTTCCAGAGAGCTTTGTGTAAAAGAGTTGCATCAGGACCAAGGATCTATATCTCGGAAAGCCCGGGAGTGCAATGGCCATCCCATGTTTCATCATTCAGGTGGGGCCACAGGAAATCTGGCCAGGCAGCGGTGCTGGGAGACATAGTGATTGCTGAGGGTGGGGATAGATTAGGACTTCCTGGACCTTAATTTCTTTAAAGGTTTATCGGTCTGAAACAAGAGGATCCTGATTAAAGAGGGGACCAAGCTTACATCAGATACTTCCGCCCCGGGGCAGACTGGAGCCTAACCGGACTGGTAGGCCTTGCCTCCAAGCAGGGTTGCACGTGACTGCCCTCTCCTGCTGGAGAGATAAGGCCACTGCCATCCCCATTAAAAAATAATAATAAAAAGGCTGATCCGTGGTCCATTCGCACAAATCAAGACTTAGAACTGGAAGGAACCAGAATTCAATCCCTGTACGCCACCCCCATTTTCCAGATGGGAAGCCACCCTTGGAAGCAAATTTATGGATAAAAATAAATGAGGGTACTCAGATTAGGAGATATCTTCAAGGCTGCAGCAGAACAGAGTAGTTAGTCCCTTAGCCTCTGGGGCTTGCAAGGCCTGAACTCTGCCCTTTGTCTCCTATCCTCCTGTCACTTGTTGGGAACATTAAAGATATCAGGTCAGGGTGGTTATGTGAAGTACTTGGAGGGCTGGGGGTAGATAACATCCTGTTGAAGTGAGAAGAAGAGAGTTGGGGGTTACCTGTATGGTTGTGTCTTTCTGTTGCCCAGGAGAGAAGGTCAGGAAATTAATTCATCAGAGGACCATTCACTCCTTTCACCAGACAGAGAGCAAGAGATAGACTTAGGGTATTGTTTCTCTCTCTCTCTCTCTCTGAGGAAATAAATGGGGGGGGGGGGGGCTGTATTTCAGAAAACTGTGGAACACTAAGAAGAATGGAAATGTTTAAAAAGTGGATCTTCATAAGCAAACTAACCATCCAGAGCCAGTTTGGTGAGGTCAGTTTACTAGAAATCATTCATTCACTCAATAAATACCATCATGGAAGCAGTGTGCTAAGCTTTTTTCATTCACTGTCTTATTCTGTTACTAAAACACCCTTTCTCAAATGGGAAGGACTATGTTAATAGACACTAAGTAATTTTGTTTCTTTTCCAAAGAAAAACATTTGTTGCTATCTCATTGTGTTTCCACAAAGTGATGAAAAAAGGACAGGCAGTCCTTTATCCATGGAGCATTTTCCCAGAGTATAAGCAACTAGGGTACAGAGTAAAAAACCACCTGGAAGGAGGCGGAGGCATGGTTGAGGCCTAACAGGAGGGAGGGAGAAGAACTCTACATGGCTTCCCCTCTGATCCTCCTCACTCTTGTGAAGGAGGGGGCAAATCCCCATACCTTTGTCTGCCTGGAGAACCTTTGGAGCTGGAAGGGGAATTTCCAGTTAGTTAGTCCCTCTGAGGAGCCAGGGTGAAGGGTCTTGGTTCATCCCTGTGAAATGAAGGGTAGGATCCCTTCCACCTGCCTGGAGATGAAAAACTTTATTACTACTTTGTACACCTTTCCCTGCATTGAAGCAGATGGGATGGGGGAAACCCAAAAATGTGTCACTCCTGGGAGGAGGCATCTCCATCCTCTGGCCTTTCAGTTTTAGTCCTCAAAGATCCTATAAAGCCTGCTTTTGGTGTGCTTCTCTCTCCACCCCACCCCCCAACCACCCATTCCCCTGGGGCCTAGGCTGGCTGCAGGTCAAGGTTGCCTTGGAGACCCAGTTCTGGCATACTTTCCTCCAGGAAGCCTTCCCCAGTGCTTCCACTCCAAACCTCCATCCCTTAGGTGCCCCCCCCCCACCCCCACTTAGGGCATCCTTACACTTTGTCCTTATCTCTGTTAATAATTGTTTCCACTTTCATCTTCCCACTGGACTATGAGCTTGTTGAGGGTGGTCATCTACTTTTCTTAACTTCCAGTGGCTAGCACTTGAAGAGGCTCAGTGAATGTTCCTTGGGTGAAAAAAAATGAATGAATGAATAAATGGATGGCTAGATTAAGCAAGGTGGTGGATTTTCCCAGAATTGCAGACCATTTGGATTCTCAGCATCTAGGTGGGCCCTTCAGCAGTCTTTGATGCTACTACCTTTTTTTTTTTTTAAATATATTTTTATTGATTTCAGAGAGGAAGGGAGAGGGAGAGAGAGGTAGAAACATAAAAGATGAGAATCATTGATTGGCTGCCTCCTGCACGCCCCCTACTGGGGATCGAGCCCACAACCTGGGGATGTGCCCTTGACCGGAATGGAACCTGGGACCCTTAAGCCCAGGGGTTGCCAACCGGTGGTCCATAGGTCCAAAAGGTTGGCAACTGCTGGTTTAAGGAAACCTTTGGAACAGCCGTCGCCAAGCAGACGCTCTATCCACTGAGCCAAACCAGCTAGGGCGCTACTACCTTTCTATCCCCTTTCTGGCAAGTGCTGCCAAGAGCCTTGGATGTATCTGAACATTTCCCTTTCTCTTCAGCTCAGGTCTGGGAGTGGGGCTTTTAAGGTAACCCAGTTCTTCCAGTTGGAATATTGTCAGCAACCCCCCGGAAGCCGGAGAGCGAGCGAGCGGTGACATTGTACAGATGGCTGACTTGTTGTGGAGAATCTTTAAAAGCAATTAGTACTTTACCTTCAAATGCCTCAAAGTGCTTTTAAAAATTGAGATGAAATTTACATATAGTAAAACTAACAATTCATTGGCATTTAGTGTATTCACAATGTTGTGCAATCACCACCTCTATTTAATTATAAAACATCTTTATCATTTCAAAGGAGAACAAACCCATCAAGCAGTTACTCTCCTCAAGATACTTTTGAAGTTTATATTCCCTTGTTGTAGAGAGTAAGGCTGCCTATTTGCATAACTCCCAGAGGGCACCATTCCCATTAGTCTCTGCATTTACATATGTCTTCTTGAGAGCACCGGTCTCATAGACACAATGTGCAATGAGAATCTGCATCAAGACAACCCTGATGGGGAGACTGATCATGGGCTAGTGTAACGTCCCTGGTAACTCAGGCCCATGGAGTTAACCAGGCCCCATATCCCAGTCTCTGTGGCCAGAGCCCTGACCATACAGACATTGTCTCTTCCTGGGCTCTGCTCCATTCCCGTGGGACCCACTGCAGCCTGCAATTTAAAGTCAATGAGCACTCATGCCTGGCCACCTGCCCCTCCCTGTTCAGGCGGTTTCTGTCCTGCACATGGTTCCCAGGGCCTCCGTCTGGCAAGTTGCCCCAGTCGGGTTTGGGGAGTTAAACCAGATCTTGGGGTGGGAGTGTGATCCTGGGAACCCCAGAATTCAGGATGGGAACCCCTGAAGGCCAGCCAGCTTGCCTGCACCTCTCTGGACTACAGCCCTTCGGAAACTTCTTAGCAAGGGAGTGTAGGTGGTAGGAGGATCCAGTAGGTCAGGGGTCAGTGGGTGGGGTGAGGGTAGTATGGTGGTAGGAAGTGGGACAGTGAAGCCAGCAAAAGTGTTCCCAGGACTTCTGTGAGTTTTTTTTACTTGAAAAACAACAAACAGGTTAGTCAAAATAGCAAGATTATAAGTGCACCTGGCTTACCTGGAGGGCTGTTAAGCTTTTGCAGCCTAGGGCTTCATGGTTGGATTTTCACAGTGCTGTTAGAGGGAGAATTAAAAACTTAGTTGGGAGTCCTTTTGCAAACAAAGCTACTTTTTGAAATGGAAATAGTAACAATACATTGTATTGTACAGCCCTTCAAAGAAGCTTTTAAAATGTGTTATGTATTGTCCTACCTGTTTTGGCTCAGTGAATAGAGTATCAGCCTGTGGACTGAAGGGTCAAAGGTTTGATTCCCTCTTGACCCCCAGTAGGGGGTGTGCAGGAGGCAGCCATCAATGATTCTCTCTCTTCACTGATGTTTCTGTCTCTCTCCCTCTCCTTTCCTCTCTGAAATCAATAAAAAATATATTTTTTAAAAATATGTATTTTATTGATTTTTTTACAGAGAGGAAGGGAGAGGGAGAGAGATAGTTAGAAACATCGATGAGAGAGAAACATGGATCAGCTGCCTCCTGCACACCTCCTACTGGGGATATGCCCGCAACCAAGGTACATGCCCTTGACCGGAATCGAACCTGGGACCTTTCAGTCCGCAGGCCGACGTTCCATCCACTGAGCCACACCGGTCAGGGCAATAAAAAATATTTTTTAAAAATGTATTATAGTGCTCATATACTAAAATTGGAACGATACAGAGAAGATTAGCATGGCCCCTGTGCAAGGATGACACGCAAATTTGTGAAGCGTTCCATATTTTTTTTAAAAATGTATTATTATGTGTTTACACCCTGAGAAATGAATGTAGTGCCATTCTACAGATGAGGAAACTGAGGCCCAGGGTGATCCTTCATTAACCAGTGCCTTTCAAGCCTGATTGGTACAATAAGAAACACCTGAGGAGCTTGTAAACCATAGACTTCTATCTCCCAACCCCATTCTGATTTGTACAAAAGCTCTCCAGGCCGTCCTGATGCTCTACTTCAGTTGGGTTGTCTGCTGACCTCCCAGAGAGATAGGTCCTGGGAGGAACACTGGGTTGGCTCCCCAGTCTTTCAAAGGGCCTCTCTGTGAGTTGGGGTTGGGTTGGGGCTAGTGAGATGACATGCACCTGTGGAGACTAGGCCCACAGGTGATAATGATGAGCTCACAGCCAGACAGTTCTGCTGGGCTCCTAGGTTTCACAATGAAGCAGGATAGTAAGAAGTTAGGAAAATTCCCCAGCAAATGGACCGAGGGAAACCGAGACAAGATAGTTAAACAAGGCCGAGAATTAACAGCCTACTAATAAATCACAAGATCTTATCTTTCCTAACCAAGGACATGTAGGAGCTGATGGTTTATACCTCTCTTTCCCAACCAGGGAGTAAGTAGCTTAAATCACCCTGGTCAGGGAGAGAGATAACACCCAGTTGGTGCCATAAGTGCCAGCCAAACTCCAGAGAATGAAGTCAGGGGAATAAATAACAAAAAAAGCCCAATTAGAGCCAGACAAATCCAAGATAAAAGGAAAGCAGTAAAGCTAACTAGGGAATGACCCCAAACTCTCCTATGGGCTCATTTGATATATCAGCATATTCAAGAACAGACCTGGAAAACTGTTGAATATTCTGTTGAGACCCTCCCCTGAGATCTCTCCTGAAAATTCCACCTTTAGAAAACAGATAAAGACCCTCAAGACAGGTGGTGTGGCATGCCCCTCTGCATGTCTGGACAGAGGTCCAAAGTCTGGTATGGAGAGCCCTCATCCCTGAAAGGGGGCTGACCCCTTGACTGTCATGCAATGCACGTTTTCGGGGAACCTGATGCTAAATCATCGTTTAACTTTCAATGTTTTTTTATTTACAAACCCTTGTTTTGAAGGCTGACTTTCAATAGATCGCTGTGAGGTTGCTTCATATGAAACCCCAACCCAGAAGCAGGTCGACCTTGTTTAACTATCTTGTAGATAACCTGCTTCTGGGTCCGGATTTCATATGTAGCAGAGCAGCTCCCTCACTGAGATCTACTGAAAGTTAGCCCTCGACACAGGGTTTGTAAACAAGTAACTTAAAAAACCCTCTGACCCAGTGCACACTCTCTCTCTTGAGCACTCTTGTATGCTCCCCCCGCCCCCTTACTTTTCCTCAGGAGTGCACTTTTGCTTTCTTTCTCCTAAACTCTAAAGGTCCCCATGAGACTCTCAACCAGGGGAGCTGCAGGCAGCAGCAGCTTGTCCTGGGCTAACCCTCTGAACTTGTCTTTAAGGACTCGTGTGCCTCTGTAACTTCCTTTTTTGAATCCACAAAGCCTGGCTTGGCTCACTTCTGTTACTGTGTCTTCCTTCCCTGAATCCAGGCAGCCCAGTCTAGGCTCACTACTGTTGCTGTGATCTTGCCCCTTCTATCTTAAGCTCTTCCTTTGTTTTGCTGTCCCCAGCTTTAATAACATACTCTTTTTAAAAAATATATTTTTTATTGATTTTTACAGAGAGGAATAGAGAGTTAGAAATATCAATGAGAATCATTGATCAGCTGCCTCCTGCACACCCCCCACTGGGGATGTGCCCGCAACCAAGGTACATGCCCTTGACCGGAATCGAACCTGGGACTCTTGAGTCCGCAGGCTCTATCCACTGAGCCAAACTAGTCAGGGCTAATAACATACTCTAAAAAAATCACCTGGACTTGTGTCGTGAAATTTTTCCTACACAAAGTCAAGAGCCCACACATTCCAGATTGTGCTGGGACAGACCTAACATGATCCTGGCCCCTCTCTGGTGACAACAAGAAATTATTCCCTCTGGAGACAGTGCAAGGCAGTGGGAACCCCACAAAAGGTTGGCTTGATAAGCCACCATGAAAAGGGATGGAGATTTTAAGAACTAGCAGGATAGTCTTAGGATACTGACAGAACACCATTAACACGAGGCACTGTGGTGAGAGGCACAGAGGCCTACCAGACTTCCACTGCTTTCCACCTTGTTTCCCACACACCCAGAGTGGTCAAGTGAGCTGTCAAAGGGACTCAGCCACACTCCAGGGCACCATCTCTTTTCTCACTGATACACCCCACTTCTCTCAGAAAGGATCCCATCTGCTCCGGGGCCAGCTTTCAGCCAGGATCCCCCTGTCTTCCTTGGCTTCTGAACCCTTTTGAGAAAAGAAAGCAGAAGTAGAGGGAGGCTGAGACAATATCCCGCTTCACTTTGTACCAGAAGCCTAAGCACAGTGGCTGAGTTGCCTGTGAGGGCCATGAGTCAGCTGATCTGAGGTCAAGCTATTTGGCCACTAAGGATGAATAGGGCCCTAACCAGTTTGGCTCAGTGGATAGAGCGTCGGCCTGCAGACTGAAATGTCCCAGGTTCAATTCCAGTCAAGGGCATGTACCTTGGTTGTGGGCACATGCCCAGTAGGGGGTGTGCAGGAGGCAGCCGATCAATGTTTCTCTCTCATTGATGTTTCTAACTCTCTATCCCTCTCCCTTCCTCTCTTTAAAAAATCAATAAAATATATATTTTTTAAAAAAAGAATGAATAGGGTTCTAGGCTGTGGCCTGAAACAGCCTGTAGGAAATATAATACATCTTTGAAGTTCCATACTTTTATTACAAATAATGCAACTTTGCATTCTAGTTTTACATCCTGTCTGTGTTAAATTTTAGTGGCAACTTTTAAAATTATTTACTAGTTAAATTACTTAGTTTACCTTAGTAAAAGTTAAGTTTTACTTAACTTTAAAGTAAACATTTCTTACTTTAAAAATTTTAGCCCTGCCTAGCTGGTGTGGCTCAGTGGTTGAGTGTTGACCTATGAACTAGGAGGTCACACACACTTTAATTCCCACTCAGGACACATGCCTGGGTTGCAGGCTCAATCTCCAGTGTGGAGTGTGTGGGAGGCAGCTGATCAATGATTTTCTCTTATCATTGATGTTTCTGTCTCTCTCTACCTCTCCCATCCTTCTGAAAATAAAAATATATTTTAAAAAACAAACCTTTTTTAGCCCTGCAGGCTGGGTAGCTCAGTTGATTATGTGTCATCCCGTACAGCAAATAAAAGGTTGTGGGTTCGATCCCCAGTCAGGATGTGTAGGAGAGGCAGCTGATTGATGTTTCTCTTGCACATTGATGTTCTCTTTCTAAAAAAAAAAAAAAAATCACTAAAAATATATATCCTCAGGTGAAGATTAAAAAAAATTTAATAGAGAAAAAATATACTGCAATTATCCTGTGTTGGGATTTTCATACTCCAGTTTTGAAAACCCAGACCTAGAGAATCTCAAAGGCCTCTTCAACTTCCATAGGGATCATACCGAAGGAAAGAAAAATCATGAGTTTCATGGAGCTGCTTTGCTAAAAATCCCAGGCCAGGCCCGCAAGAGTGTGGACCATCTGGAGGAGGCCTGCCAGAGAAGGTAGAAGCAGACATGCCAGTTCCAGCCTTTTAGTGGTCTTGACCTTTGAGGGTTTCTAATTGCCATGTATCAAAGGGAAAGGTGGGGTCAGGGTGGCTTTGCTCATCAAGCTGGGGGGAGTGGGAGAAGGAGAGACAAGGATGATCAGGAGCTGCTACAGTGGGGACAGCCTGAATCCAGGCTCACTGCCTGCCTGGACAGCAAAATGAGGCCTATTTTTTTGTTTGTTCTTCCAGAGCAGAAAGACCAGAAGGGCTTTGTCCAGCCTCTGGATACCCCACGGAGCCGAGGTGAGTGAGGCTGGGTTAGAGTGTTCAGCAGAGAGAGGAATCAGCCCTCTCACTTGTCGGAATTCTTCATTCAGTGGAATAAACCTTACAATCTGTGAATGTTAGAGCCTGTGGGCCCTGAGAGAGCACCCCCGCCCCTCTACTTATGGACAGGAAACTTGCTGGAGGGCCAGGAGCCTTAGGAGGTGAGCTGCCGGTGATCTCTCACTCACCTGGCAGTTAGGTCTCACTCAATCCCCAGGAACTTTCTTTTCCCAGACGTCCAACTGTTTGTTTCCTTGCTCCTCTGCCAAGTCTCTAGCCTCACTCAAAAGTGTTTTTTTTGTTGTTTTTTAAAAAAATCTTCAGTGCCCGTAGTAGCCAAAGGCTTGGGAAACTCAGGTTTATGCAAAAAAACAGCCACCCAGGGTCTCCAAGCTAGGCCTTCTTCTAGAATTCCTTGCTGGCAGGTGATGGAAGCTGCCAGTTCCACCTGGCAACTGTGACACCCCTCACAAAGATCTTTAATCTTTCTGGAGCTCTTTGTGGTTTTAAAAACACGTCCATATCCTTTAGTATTTTCATAACGTTGTCTATAAAAATAACTACTAACATTTGTGTAGTGTAGACTGGTCAGGTTCCATCAGTGTCATTTTGCAAGTAAGAAAACTGAGGCTCAGCCCTGGCTGGGTGGCTCAGTCAGTTGGAGTGTCATTGGGTACACCAAAAGGTTTCAGGTTGGATCTTGGCTGGGGCAACCAATCGATGTTTCTTTCTTTCTCTCTCAAAATCAATTAAAAAAAACATATCCTGGGGTGAGGATTGAAAAAGCAAAGAAAACTGAGGCTCAGCTAGGAGCAGGGGCTTGCCAGTCAGCAGGCTGGAGCCATGTCTCTGGATATAGGCTCATTTCCTTGATCCCAAGTTACTAACACTCTTAGCTGTGAGCCTCCATGGGGACTCAAGGGGGCCGTACATGTTGGGGAGTGGTGGTGTGGAAGTGGTAGAGTGAACATCTGGAGTGGTTGACAAAAACTTTCTCTCCTGGGTTGGCCCCTGTTTTATCTGATCAGGTTCTTCCTCCCCCTGCCGAATTAAGCAGCCCACTTCTCTCCCCTCTCCCCCCTCCTCTCAAGGGGTTTGCCTTTAGCTAGACACCCACGGGCCAAAAGTGACAGTGGTTCTGTCACCACATCCCTTCAGGTACCCTTCCTGAGAGCTCTCCTCTCCTCCAGGAAGGCTAATTTGGGGAGCTCCATTAAGAGGGACCTCTCCTTGTCTCCGTGTCCACAAAGGCAGACTTCGGCACAGGAATCTAGGAGCTACTGCTGAATTTCTTTGTACAGACTTAAAAAACAAACGCAGAGAGAAACAAAAATTCTAAGTGTCTAGAGTCTGCTCTGGGAAGAGGGGCACACAAGAGCTTAACCGACTTCCGTAGTCGGGCCAGCCGGGGTGGGGGAAGGGAAGGCCCCCTGCCCGCTCCCCCTGCCCTTCCCCACCCGCTGTGAGGTGCGCCCGTGGGGAGCCCGGCCTCTGAGGTGACAGATGCTGAGCAGCTGACTTGGGGGTGGGTCTCCGCGGACCCCCTACGGGGGTTTGGCGGGGGTGGGGAGCTGGGACGTGACTTGGAAAACGTACATCTGGGGGGATGGGAAAAGGAGAGAGGGACAGTGGAACTGGGGAGAAGGGCGGGACTTCCCCGGCCCCGCCCACCACGGGAGGAAGGAGACTCCTCCCACTGTCCGGGAAGGAGGCGCCGGCGCAGAGATGCTGAGCTCAGCGCTTTGGACCCAGGGCTGCTGGGTGGGGGCAGGGCGGAGGGGCTGCGCCTTTCGGGTGAGCATCGAAGAAGGGGGAGAGGGGGGGGGGGGAGAGGCTGAGGAGGCTCTCACAGCCCTGAGACTGTAATTGTCCGGGGACCTAGTCTCCTAACAAAGCGGTCTCTGTAGGGGTGGGGGAGGCCTCTTGGGTGCACGGAAAACCTTGCATGCAAGGGGTGGGCTGGGGAGTGCCTATGAGTCACCACTCTAAAGCCCCGATTTTGGCCCAAGACCTCACGTCAGAGAGGCCAAGCCGTTGTGCCCTCTGACCCCAGGATTTGTTTGGTGGAGGGAGTGCAGGGAGTAGTGCCCACCCCTGTATGGCTGCCTGCCAGAACTGCTCAGGCCACCTCCAGGCAGTGCAGGAAGGGACTTTTATCTAAGGCAACCTTAAAAAGATGCAGGGAAGATCAGCTTGAGAGGAGATGGAAGAAAACCCTTTGTACCCACCTGGCACAAATGGTTACTCAGGCCGAATGGGTGGGTGGCTATTTTTGAGTTGGCCTACATACCTATTTGCCTCTTTATCTTTTTAATATCACACATGATTATTATGGGAGTTTTTCTTTAGCACTTGGTGCAGCTGCTGCATTTGCTGAGGGCTGCACAATTAGGCGTGTTGCCTCACTCTCCCAGGAAGTTTTAAGAGACTGGCCCTGGAAAGCAGGACATCAATAGGCCAGCAGAAGCTTCACCAAGCTCTTTTCCCAAAGAATATGATCCTAGCCCTGATGCACCAGCTCCAGAGCTGGCCAGCCCTGGAGGCAAGGACTGCCATTCAGACTTGATAACACTGTCACTGGGTTTTGCTGGGGCCGACCTGAAGCCCCCAGGGCTTCTGGGCCTCCTTGCTTGCAAAAGTAGACCTTGTGTCCTGCAGCCCCACACTGACAGACTTTCTTTTACACATGGAGAAAGTGAGGCAGAGAGGAGTTATGGACAGAACTGGTTTGGGATTTACTCCTCTGATTAAGTAGAAATAAGGAGAGTCTGGAACTTTCTATGTATTGTACCTAGGGTAGCCTCCCTAGGACTTCTATGAACCTTTTAATAGCTCCCTATTGTCTTTAATACATATCTGGCTCCTTATTTTGGCCCACCAAGCCTCCAGGGCAGACCCTTGCCTATCTCTAGAGTCATTTCCCTTCCACAGCACAGGAGGGGGGAAATCACATATGGTTCTAATTACCTCTGAAACGCTCTTAAATTTTCCATAAAGTACAGTGTACATAGCTTTGTATATACAGCTTTGTAGAGTAATATGTATGTAGATGTGCAAAATATATACAGCCATGTACAGTGGATCATAAAGAGGACATCAACAAAGTATAAGCATATAATTTATAGTATTTTTAATCAAATAAAAGAGAAACAGACACATAGACCCAGAAGTGAGACTGCAGAGGTAAGAGCAGATTCTGTCTTCTCCCATCTGGTGCCCTCTCTGGGGCATGAAATCCTTGGCCCAGGGGAAGAGAATTGGGGATGCTTGCGCTACTTAAACTGCTCTTTTTTGCTTGGATGTTTTTTCAACACTGGTATGACTGACTTTACCCAGGGTCCCCGCGACCTGTGGGATGCCTTTCCTCAATGGTCTTAAGAATCTTCTCTTTCCACTTACTCCCATCTTCACAGTGATTACTTTCCTCAGATGCCCTTCTAGCTCTGACTCACACTCCATGCTTGTCTGAAGCTCAGAGCCCTCCAGGAGCCCTCTTTCAACACACTTGGGAAGCTCCATGTTCCCCTGCCAGGTAGTGCAGGGGAGGGAGTCCAGCCCAGACCTGCTTGGCTTTGAAGCCAGTGCTTAGTTCACATAACCATGACGAGTTGCTCTCTTCCCTCTTGATATGGTATATTGAAATGATCCTATTCTGGGTCTGATGCCTCCTCAGACTGTAAACTCCAGGAATCACATGTTTTAAATCTTTTAAGTACCCACCACTACCACCACCACAACTCCCCCCAACACCCATACATACTCTCACACACACCTTCTATATGTTCATACATATGGTGTATGCTCAACAAATATTTGGCCCAGAATTGAATGGAATTAGAGCCTACGTGCGAATCAAGTGTGAATCAAGGTTAGTGTAAATCAGCAAGAAGTTTTCCGGACCCTCCCAGCCATGGGGAACTCTAATAGCATGTATTATTGTCACAGTAAGTTAAAACTGGGAAGGGGATTTCCCTTCTTGTCAGATGAGAAGACTACAGGGGAAGTGTCCAAAGTGGACTGGAATGGGAACAGATCCCCTGGTCTGCTGACTTGCACTGGCCTTCTCCATTGCACCTCATCACCTCTTTATGGAGGCCTTCCCTGGCCCCATCCCTCCTCTGTCGTTTCTTTTCAAAGCACTTATCCCATATGTAATTATACTTGTGCTTATCTGTGTGTGTGTCCAATGTCTGCCTTTCCCACTGACTGTAAGATCCAGGAGGCCAAGGTCTGTATCTGTTTCATCCAGGAGCTCCAGACCCTGCACAAAGTCAGGCTCACAGATCCCAATAAATATATGTGAAAACCAAGAATGAGTATTCATGTGGCCTGAGAACCTCCTTATGTTTCCCTTGGGTGGCACTGAGGTTGGCTGACAGAGTTGACAGGACTAGAGTGCTCCTTGCCAGTAGCTCCTAGGCAAACATCCTGTCTTGAGGAGCTTAAGATGTAGGAGGGGAGATAACACACCTAGTGAACAACCCTAATACAAGGAAGGTGGCTGAGCTGGGTGCTAGCATTGAGCAGTGGTGTGAAGGGCAGACTGGAGGTTTGAAAACTGAGGCTGAGAACCAAGTAAATAGCGATTGCAAAAACTAAAACCACCTAGGTATCTATGCCAGGAGAACAGTGAAATAAATTCCAAATCCTGGAGTATTATGTGGATATTAAAAAGAGTGAGGTAGATTTTGGAAAGATGTCCAAGATACATTGTCAGGTGAAAACAACAAGTTGCAGAATAATGTGTATGCTGTAATCTCATTCTAAAGAAAAAGCAGAGGACACGCCCCTGCAGACACATACTTAAGTGTGCAGAGAAAATATCTAGGAGGATACTGGAAACTGTGTACAGAGGTTATCTCTGAGGGATCGAGGGAGGGGAGCTTTTACTTTTTCATTTTCACCTTCTGCACTGTTGGGTTTTCACCATGAGCTCATTGCTTTCACAAGAGTTTGTGTTTTTGTTATTGCAGGATTGGGGGATGGGTAAAGAGGTGGGTGGGGCCAGAGAGGTGGAGACCCAATGAGAAATGCTGCAGGGTGAGGGGCACTGACAGGGCCTGGAAAGATGGAGGAAGGGTCTTATAAGGCCCTGTGGTTCCAAATGTGGAAAAGTAGAGACTATTGTGGAGACGGGCATCAAGTGGAGATGGGATGTGGGAGCATAGTGCAGTGTAGGATGATTCATTCAAGGTGACTGACCACAGTGCTGGTGACCCTGGGCAAGAGACTAGAAAACCAAGGCCAGGGACCCTTACTCATAGGAACAAGGGCAAAGAAAGGAATAAGGTGGGCCTTTAGGACCCTACGGATGCCTTGGCTGGTTCACGATCCTTTGGGTACAGACCGTTCTCGCTGCAGCTTGGAAACAAATGAAGCAAGGAGGGGCCAAAGCCTAAGCCAACAGAGGAAGTCTGCCTTCCCCTGGCTGGGTGTGCCAGCCTGGGTCTCTGTGCTCCTCCTGCTTGCTCTTCTGGGCTCTCAGCCAGGCCTAGGGTGAAAGACCAGGGCTTTTGGCCCCTTCTGGAGGTGAAGCCCCTTCCCAAGACCAGGAGCAAAGGAAGTCAGAACAATGCTGTTCATGGAGAGATTGGGGGAGAGGGAGCCGAGCAGGGGCAGGAGAAGTTTCTTGGCTCAGATAAGGCAGTAAAAGACTGGAGAAGGTCAAAGATGAGGAATGTTCTGTGATTTCTAGACAGCAGCTCATTTATCTCATAAATACTTGCTCTGAGCCCAAGTCCAGTGGTAATACTGCCCCCATGCAAGCTGGAAAAAGAACCCACTTTGAAGGGACTGTGCCTGAAGTCTTGTCTCTTCACAGAAGCCCCGATGAAAGGAAGGAGGAGAACACCTGCCATGTGCCATGGGTACTTTCACAGGTGTCTGTTTAGTCTGCACTGCAACCTCCTCAAAGGCGGTATTCTTTTACAAGGCAGGAAACTGAGGCTGGGGAGGATGGTGCCTTGACCATGACCACATGATGAGGAAGTGTTAAAGCTGAGATTCGAACCTGGGTGTGCCCATGCCCCACTTATAATTTGGTTGCTTGGAGCTCAGAACACATTTTCCCATCAAAATAATGCTGTAAGTGGTGGTTTGGTTGCCATAATGGCCTCGCTCACCCAGGGTATAGCCAGAATTAATTCTATGTTTCAGTGTGGTTGTGGATGAATCAGGCTTTTGCGGGCTAGCCTAGAAACCCACAGGAGAGGGAAAATGCATTTGAGGGTGTGTCCAAGCTGGGAACTGTTGCCCTTACTGTAGTACCTGATTCAGGGCAAGCAGGGAATATGGTGGCTCAGGGAGCACTTGTCCTTTCCCAGCCCTGGAGAGTCCTAGATGTTCACAGGAGCGAGAAAGAGCATCGGCAGGTTTGGGGTTTATAAGGCAGGGAGTGCCGCATGAGAATGTGCACTAATTTCCAGACTCCGTACATTTTAGTCCTTTCTTTTTCTTCCTTACACTGCTCCTCAGCTCTTATACTTCTTCCTCTAGGATGGAGCACTCCAGGCAAGACCTAGGTTCACTTTCCCCACTAACTCTGATGTCTGTGTATGAAGAGGCTGGTGATAATCACTGCCCAGGAATAGGCGTGACTATAGGAGCTCAAAGCAAAGATCTGTAAAGCTTTTAGAGTGACTTCAGGGAGAGCATTCATTCGTTCATTCACTCATTTATTCAATAGATACTTGTGGGTGTGCTGGGCACTATGCTCCTTCCTTATTGGCACTTCTTTTGCCAGAAGAATCCTGGGCAGGATTGACTGTGGGTCTTAGACCCAGAATCTTAGCATTGGAAGGAACAGATGGAAACTGCTGTCATTCATCAATTCAGGAAGGTCTGAGTGTCAGGCTAAACACTGAGAATATGTAAGTATGAAACATGAAGTCTAGAGAGAGGAGGAAAGTGATTTGCCCATTTTCTTAATCCAGGGTCCCAGTGACTGGACCAGTACTTGCTCTTTCTGGCCATACAGATGGCCTTCCTCCTTCCTGCTCAAGATGGGTCCCAGTTATCTTTTAGGATTCCTCTGTTTTCCCCAAGAATGGAGTCTGGGGCTTGGGGGAGGCCACAGAGAAGTAGTAGGATTCCTTTCTCACTGATAGTAACAATGGCTGGGCTCTCCCCTGGAGTGAGAACTGGATTTCCTGTAGGTGGCGTTCAGGAAGACTTAGATGACTTTTCTCATTCTTTCAATGAGCCACCTGCTTGCTGAATTCCAGGTCTTCACAAGCACCATTCAATCTGCATGTACCTCTGTTTCCCAACCTCCTTCACCCGGCTAATTCCCATTGGGCCATGGCTTAAAGGGCTCTTCCTCAATAACTGCTCACCCATAGCACTCCATGTTCATTCGTAGCACCTTGGACTTCCCATAGGATGACCGTGGACTTGGGATTGCTCTTGCTTATTTTTTTTGAAATATATTTTTATTGATTTCGGAGAGGGAAGGGAAGAGAGAGATGAATCATTGATCAGCTGCCTCCTGCATGCCCCCTACTGGGGATCGAGCCCGCAACCCAGGCATGTGCCCTTGGCCGGAATCGAACCTGGGACCTTTCAGTCCACAGGCCGACGCTCTATCCACTGAGCCAAACTGGCTAGGGTGCTCTTGCTTATTGAATGCCTTTCTACTGGACCGTGATCTCTAGGAGGGGCAGTCGCCAAGACTGCCTTTCCTTTGTGTACTTGTTTTTAGCAATTGTGTGCCCATTATCTCAGGCAATGCTTAGTATACAGAAGGTGTTCAATGTGCAGTTGTTGAATAACCTGTGATCCGTAGCTAAAGGCAAGGCCTTCAAGTGAGTGACTTTGATTCAGGTCATCCAACAAGTGTCTATCAAGGACCAGCACACACAAGGATATAAAGATAACTTAGAAAAAGAGGTTTACAATGTAGTAGAGGAAATTTAAAAACTTTAAAAACTGCAAAAATCTCTTCTAATCAGAGATCCTCCATTCCCTACTCGTCCTCCCTCCCTCACTGGTAGCTCATTGATTCTTGGCTACTTGAACTGGGGCCTAGCGCACACTGGAGTCCCGGGCCCTCTACAGGCACAGAACAACCTGGGGCCTGGTGTGCCGCACAAAGGACCCTGGGGGCAGTTCCGGGAGCTCGTGCACAGGACAGACATGACTGCTAGGACTTGCCAGATTCTAGGCCGAGTTCGGCTATGGCTCCTCTGTACAGCTCTGCACCACATGCCTGAGCTTTGAGCTGTTTTGGAGAACTCATTAAGAATTCTCAAATTCATCTGCAGAGAAACTTTGAAGGCAAAGGCTTACATTCATTTCAAGGATTTGAAATGATATCTCAAAATCAGTTATCCCTAGAGTGTCAGGAGACCTGGGTCCCAAAATCTTGATACTGACCGTGGTTGTTCCTCACAATATACAGAGCTTCTGTTTGTCATCTGCAGGATGTTTTGTTGGGGGGGACATGAGATGCTACTGTGTGACAGTGCCAAGCATAATGAGGATGCTTCAGAAAGGAGGATGAATCAGAAAGTAAGTGCTCACAGTCTAGTCACTGGGGGCCTCACTCAGTAGGGAGGACACAATGAAAATGGCCTCCCGGGGTCCTACAGTGGACTTCATGCAGGTGCAGGCAGCTAAGGCTGGGGGTGTGAGAGAGGCAGCACTAGGACCCAGGGGCGGCGTCTGGAGCCAGCTCAGCTGGGTAAGTTCCCAGCCAGAACACAATGTTCTCAGTGTACCCACAGGAAACCCTAAAGAGGAGAACTGCACATGGCCCTCTGCTGGGTGTGTTCTGGTCCCAGCCTTTTATTCTTTTTTCTAACCTCAGTCCCCACTTTCACATCCTGTAACCTGCAGAGCTGCCCGTCCCACCCCGCTGGGCTGGTCCCAGGCCCTGGGAGAGCAATCAATGCAGGAAGCCCAAGGCCTCACTGACCTTAACCATTTTCAAATAAGACCATTTGCTCTAACCTTGGCTTCCTGAATCGACCCTTTGTGATGGAAACTTTTCACAGTACAGAAGGCAGACTCAGGGGACAAAGCTGAGTTGCTGGCTGAGGCCAGGGTCTTGGCTCAGAGAAGGGAAACAGCTGATGCTGCTGAACCATCTCCTCCCTTCCTCTCTGAAGGCCAGACCCCACCTGGGACCGGGCGAGGACCTGCACTGCTGCTGCATAAATCAGAAGGAACTGGGAGCTGCCTGGGGAACCAGGGCCAAGTTTGGAGCAGCACATCCTATGATGTGGTTCCGAGTTTTTATTTCCACGAATGCTAGAATACGTTGTCCCACCAAGCTATTTTTATTGAATGAAAAATTTTTTTTTAAAAAAGCAAACCTCTGCAAAACCAACAGCCCTCTATTACAAGGAAGGACAAGGTGAACTTTTCACTTCCTTCCCCTCAGCCTGTCAATTCATCTGTGGTTTGGTGTCACCCACACTTCTGTGCTATATTCAATCTCAATTTTTGCCTCCTTGTTTTTGATGCAGCAAGAGCCAGGCTTTTAAACCCGTGTTGCTCTACAAGTTGCATGAGGCTTTCAAAACAATCTTTTAGTGAGTTCTCAAAACAGATTACAAAATGGAGACCCACCAGTCTTCTGGGCAGGTATGGAGGCCAGATGCCAGCCTCTAGGCAGAGGCGGGCGGAAGAGAGTGAGCAGTGGGAGAGAGCATGCAAGAAGCCAGCACCACCCAGCCATATTCTGGCTAACTGCTCTGTTGGAGGGCTGCAAGGAAGGAGCCAAGTTCTGGGTGACACACTACGTATCTGCCTCCTTAATGAGGGGCCTTACCATGGAAAAGAAACTTCAGTGCTTCTAGTAAGCTCCATTAATAGGGCTCCTTCCACTCTGACATTTTAGTCTTTTTCCAAATATTGTTTTGTAAGAGTTTTATGGTGTCCTCACCCAGGCCAGTAAAAAGATTCTATGGGTGCCTCCCAGACTTGTCCAGGCTTAGGGATTCCCTTCTTGGAGAAGGGCCTATAAAAGCAGGCAATGCTGCTACTCCTGGGGAAGTCCACTCAAGGCTCGGGGTCTCAAAGGACCTGGATTCTAGTCTTAGTTTTTTCAACTTGCTGTATGACCCTGTGCAAGTCACTTTCTCACTCGAGGCTCCAATATCCTCATTACTCAAAGGAGAAAGTTTGGTAGACATCACTGTTGTAAGTGGAGTTCTGTCCCTTCCCAAAGTTCATATGTTGAAGTACTAACTACACTCGCTACCTTAGAATGTGACCTTATTTGGAGATAGATCTTGACAGAGGTAATCACATTATAATGAGCTCAGTAGAGTGAGCCCTAATCCAATATGGTGGTGTCCTAAAAAAAGGGGAAATTTGGACACAGAGACATACATAGAGAAGAAATGATGTCAAGAGACATTGGGAGAAGATGGTCATCTACAGGCCGGGAGACAGGCCTGGAACAGATCCCTTTCCTTGGCTTCCAGAAGGAACCAACCACGTCAACAACTTGATTTTGAACTTCTAGCTTCTAGAACTGTGAGACAATTACGTTTCTGTTGTTTAAGCCACTTAGGCTGTGGCACTTTGTTATGGCAGCTCCAGCAGGCTGTTAGAGCAGCCTTAGCCCAAACTAGCACAGTTGCTAAGGCTCCTCAGCTCTTGGGCTACAGGATTCTTTCCTACCATCTTGGTGGCTTCCTCTGTCCCACATGGTCTTTCTCTTACCCTCTCCCATTGAGTAAATGACATCATGTGTGAAAAGTGCAATGCCCCACATATGGTAACTTCTCACTATCCATTAACCATTACAAACATTACTAGGGTTCTCATTGTCTAGACCCCACCTGTGCCTACCCTGAGACCCTCTGTGCCAAAATGAGAGGTGTGGGTTCTAAGCCCAGGCCCTCGTCATCAGTCAGGCCTTTATTATTGAAGCCTTTCCCACCCCCTTTGCAGCTTTTAAATCTGAGAGTATTAACATGGCACCTTCCAGGAGCCTAATTCTTTTTAATGGAAAGCTTATTTGCCACAGAGCCAGTAGGACTCAAAGGAGGCTGCAAAGGCTCAGAATGGGAAATTATTTCTGTCCGTGGACTCGATGATCCCAGGGTCATGCAGAGCTGCAGAGCTCTAAGGCTAAGCCTCTGCTTTCTTGTTTGCCTAATGAGGACACCCCTTGACTGGCAGTGTACTGGATAAAGCTTAACTACAGGTGGTGTCAGGGCTTGTGCTTCTGGACAGCAAAATGCTGCCTTCCTCCTTGGTCCTCCATCCCCCTTCTGCTTCTTTTGAACGAATACTCCTCTGTACTGAGAGATGGCATGGGGAACATGTCCTGCTTTCTTCCTGACTCGCTGGGTCCATAGGTCTCTGAAGGTCAGAGCACCTGGTAATCCAGCTGCAGTCTCGGGCTGGTCAGGAGAGTCCAAATTTCCTTTGCATTATCAGGAGTGCTTTTGACAAACACTCTGGCCTTGAGTTTGTTGAAGCGGGATCACTGAATGAACCTTGAGTCTTCTATGGGCGATGACACTGGTCCAGGATAGCAAAGTGCTAGGTTGTCCTCCAGGCAGGGCGTGTTTGATTGAGAGCTGAATTGCGCTGACTTCACAGGATACACCAGATTGACTATATTTTAGAGACTGTGAAGAAGGTTAAGTGGGTAGAGTCTGAATTGAACAGCCCCAAAACATGACCTTTGGGTTTGCTAAACAAATGAAGTGCCCGTGCTTGTGTGGTTTATCTTGAAACATATGCCTGAAGATTTCTGAGAATAAGGAGGGGAGAGAGGGCATGGGAGTCTACTTCAGGCTTTCAGGGCCAGGGAAACGAGGAGGAGAAACCGTTTAGGGGGAAAACATCTTCCCACAATGTCCATATACTTTACATTTGATCATTCTAGGCTGCCTCTTATTCTGGTTTTTGGCTCAGAGCCCAGAAGGGAGGCTCCTTCAATAATTCTGTCTGAACTTAGGACATCTGCCTTTCCCTCAAAGTAAGTAAATAAACCCGAATCTGTAAACACTTAGTTTCTAGTCAGAACAAAAATACTGTTCACCATCTAGTGGCCTGCAAAGATCACATCTGCTGCATTATAGCAGCCTCTGGGTCTAACCCTTCCAGGCCTGAGGAGCCTGCTTTCAAATTATTTACTGTGAAAGTCAGGATTCTTGGCCTCTCTCTTAGGTGCCCCTTGGCTGTGTCAGACAATTGCTCTTTTGATGGAAAGTGGAGCACCGTGAATGAGGCTCAGAACAATCTGGTTCTTGCTTCCTTCTCCTGAGAGAGATCACCACTCCCCTGTTTACACGCTTTGCTCCAGCCACACCAAATGACTTGGAGTTCCACAAATGCAGCCCTGCCTTTGCACATGCTGTTCCCTGTACTTGGAGTGTTTATTTGGCTTCTTCCCCTCTTTGCTCGGCTAACTGATTCACCAGTCACTCAGGGACAGGTTCCTCTTGTCTAGGAAGATTTCCTTGTCATCCCCTCTATATTCCCACCTCCAAGCCCTCTTGGATTCCACAGCAGCTTGTATAGGCCAGAGTCATGGGGTTGTGACACTGTATATATTCCTCATGTCTGTTTACTTGTTTCCTTTTTCCATATGAGCCCCCCAACCTGAGACCTATTGAACCCTAGGAATGAGGCCAGGGAGTCTGTATTTTTATTAAGCTTAATTCTGAGGCACAGCCAGGTTTGGGAAGCATTGTGTTTCTGTTTCCTACAGATTACTAGACCCTCAGTAAATGTTTGACCCTTCTAGTTTTTCTCCTAGCCTCTTCTTATTTCACTTCTGTTTCCTTGCTAGCCCTAGACCCGTGGTCGGCAAACTGTGGCTCATGAGCCACATGTGGCTCTTTGGCCCCTTGAGTGTGGCTCTTCCATAAAATACCACGGCCTGGGCGAGTCTATTTTGAAGAAGTGGCGTTAGAAGAAGTTTAAGTTTAAAAAAAATTTGGCTCTCAAAAGAAATTTCAATCGTTGTACTGTTGATATTTGGCTCTGTTGACTAATGAGTTTGCCGACCACTGCCCTAGACCAACAATTTGCTTATCCTCTTGCCCTTACTATGCAAAACTGTATCCACCAACTGCTCATTTTTTTTTTCCATTCCTACTGCCATGCTGTTAGGAGCTGTTGGTATACTTCCCCAAAGATTGGTGCCCTAGCAAGTTCAGGGACTCTAACCACAACTGGCCCCTGAATGTGGTTGGCAATCATCTGACCCTGGTCAGCTCTATTCCATTCTTCATAGCCTATTCCCAACCTCAGTGTTCACCTCGTCCTGCCCCACATACAGCAGACCAACTTGCTTTCTCCTTCACAGAGAAAAGAGAAGCCACCAATGGGAACTACTTCAACTTCCTGCCACCTCACCTCCACATTTACCCACATCAGCACTATCCTTTTCGCTCTCCCTCCCTCCAATAGTAATCACTCCTACTGGGCTCTGGATCCCATTCCCTCCCACTTCTTTAGGGCCCTTACATCCTCAATTGTCCTCTTTTTCTCTTTGACCTTTCCCATCATAAAGAAACAAATGTCTTGTGTGTCCTCCTTTAACTGCCATCCTCTCTCATTTTTGCCTCTCCTTCCATTGAACTTCTTTAAAATGTTGCCTAGATTTGGCCTCACATTTCACCTTCCACTCAGCTTCCCACCCATGGCAGTCTGGCTTTGCCGCCACCACAACTCCTACGACGGCTACTATTGAGACAAGGCCACCAATAATTTCCTTGGTAAAATCCAAAGACCTTCTCCATCCCTTATCTCCTTTACTTGCTTGGTTACCCCAGATACTGCTGTTTGCAGCCTCCTTCTCACAATCTCTTTCTTCTTGGTTTCCCTGGTGCTAAACTTCTACTTTTCCAGCTCTTTCCCAGGCCCCTCCTCCTCCTCCTCTGCCTGTCTCTTGCATGTTAGTGTTCCTCAAGGATTTGATCCTGCTTGGTCCAATTATCTTCTCTCTATGGGCTCTCTCCCTGGACGATTCCATTCATGCTACCTTTGATTTAACAAACATCTCTAGGCTGGTGAGTCCCAAACCTAACTATAGCTCAGCTCACTCTCCTGAGCTATTGACATAGTCACTTGCTTATTGGACATCTCCTTGAGCCCACTCCTCTTCCTGTCCCTCTGTGAAATAGTACTTGGTTTTCCTCCCTGAGTTCTCCAAATTTGACCAGTCATCAGGTCCTGTGTATGATACTTCTTGAGTAACTTTCAAATCAAATCCATCCTCTGCCTCCACATCTTTTATTCAGGTTGCAGTTATCTTTCACCTGGACTTCCACAATAGCTTCCTAAAGGATCTGGATCTTACTGCCACTCATTTGTCATCATTCCCCCCCGACTAGAATTTCTGAAGTGAAACTGGATGTTGTCATTCCCTTCCTTCACAACCAATAATGGTTTCCCACTATTCTCTGGTTGAAGTTCAGATTCCTTAGCAAATCCATGAGGTCCAATCCTGTCTCATCTTTTGCTCTTATAGTCTATGAACTACCCATGACAAAGCGCCTGCAGCTCTACGAAAGCATGATGCCCTTTCTCACCCTTGGACCTTTGCATATTTTTTACCTTCCACCTAGAAAGTCCTTCCTTCTCACCTTACTTGTTCTTCGGGTCTTGGTCTAAACATCCAGTTAAGGAAGCCTTATCTGGCTCAGCAGAATTAACCGTCTCTGACTTTGTAAGATCTCATGCTTTCTCCTATCGGGCAGTTTTTACACTTAAAATTACTCTTTTGTCTCCCTTAATATAGTTATAAACTCGAGGTTGCTGACTGTGTCTTGTTTGATAGTGTATCCTCAGTATCTAGCAGATGCTAGACGCATAGTAAGTGCTCAGTAGTTGTCTGTTGAATGAATAAAAGACATTTGGGAAAGGATCATCGCGTTTTGTTGCTGGTAGTAAACTATATGTTGTTTCATTACCTGCCCTAAAGAGCTTATATTATAAAAATGAAATAAGCTGCTAGAAAAACTTGACAGACTGGAGTAATTAATGTATCTTGAGAGGTGGAGTAGAGCTCATGGATGCAGACACGTGGCATTACCACTGGGCACATGTGCAGGACCAGGCGGAGGGCAGGAACCCACCAGCTCAATTGGCCTTGGATCCTCATGAGGATGGGATCGTGTGAGACATGGCTGCTTTGGCACAGTTTTCATTTATTCCACAGTTTCCTCCTGTCAGTGTAGCACTATAGAGTGGGCTGGGTTATAGTTCTGGCCCTGCTCACTACTTATCTCAATTACCTTAGGCATTATTCCACTATGGATGTTGCTCTGTAGATAACACAGCTTCTAAAACAGGGAAAACACACATCAAATTCATCCACTCAGTAAATACCTGTAACACACTTATTATGTGCGCCAGGTAGTGTTCTGGGTGCTGAGTGTATGAAGGTAAACGAGACAAATTCTTGACATTGTATTTGTACACTGGGGGGTGAACTATATGATCTCTAAGGTCTCTTCCTGCTCTAAAATTCTGTCTCCCACTTTGACCAGTTGCAAACAAACAAGGCAGACTAGTGGCAAAACATTGTGCTCCAGCCTCCTTCCCGTTCTCTCTCGGTGCCATCTCCATTCCAAACTCAGCTCTGGGAAGCAAGAAAAGGTCGAGTATCTTTGTACCCTGCCTGCAACTCAAGATTTAACTCTCCAAAGGATCTGCTGTTTAGGCTTTTCCCTTTTTGTGGAGAGGCTTTGTCTTGGTTGGACCAAGGAGACCTGGCAAGATGTTTTAGGTAAAGTTAGGTGCTTTGGCAAAAGCACAGGGAGAGGCAGAGCGGCCTTACCCTCCAAGTGCAGATTCTTTTAAGTTTGCCTGAAAGGGCACCAGGTTATTGGACAGGTTCCTCCCTTTTCTCTGGATGTTAGGGATCCCCTGGTCCTATCTCTTTTCTTCTACCTCTGACTTGGCCTTAGGTCCACAGTTCCTACCACTTCAGTATCTGGTGTGTCAATCAGGAAGGAGGGATTCAAGGACTCTCAACTATGTGGGGGAAGGAAAGCCATAGGCTGCAAGTAACTGGACAAAGCAGAGAGGTCCTTGGGTCAGGAACATGACTTAGAGTTCAGACCACTGTCATTCCAGGTGAGCTGTCAGCATGGGATGGCACTAAGTAACACACTTATGTGTATCAGTGAAAAAGGACTTGAATACTGATCCTGGATAATTATGAGGTAAAAAAGTAAATTTTTTGTTAGACTATGTAAAAGGTCTACTATTTATGTTTCATTACTATGAGATGTATTATATGTAATTGTATAACAGATTGACATGAATAATTCTTTATTAACAGCAAATATTTCCTTCAAATTTTCTAGTATGTGATAAACTAGAAGGTATGGAGAAAAAGATTTGAAAGACTCCCCTTGCTTAACTCTAATCTTGGTACCTTACTGTCTCTGTGCCTGTTTCAACTGTAAAATAATGACTGCCTCATTTATCTCACAGGGTTGATGTGAATCGGCACTACGTATGTGAAAATGCTTTGGAAACTGCCAAGTGCCTTATGCACAGAGGTACCGTGTTACCACCAGCATTCTTAGGATGGCTATGCAGTCCTGGCCATAGCTGCCATCTATCCTCTTGCCTTCCCCTGGCTCACTTAGGTGTCCCTCAAGGACATAACTACATTTTCACCATACTAAATCTTAAAAGGTTATGCAGCCACAAACATAAGCTAATTCTTATCAGTTTTTAAGGAAGAGGCTGTTCCTTCATTGTACTTGAGACCCCTTATCACCAAGTACTAGGACAAAGGCTTCTTTCCTCCTGGTAGTTAATTCATTTTACCATAAAAAAAATTCATTTTCTTTGTATAAGGCAGTGGGATGAGCTCAGTGGGATGCAGCATCGTGCGTCAAAAATAATCTCAGCTTTGGAGTCTGGCAGACTTTGAGTTCAAATCTGGCCTTGGCCATTTACTTAGCTATGCAGCCTTGGCAACTAATGCTCCCTCTGAGCTTCAAGTTCCTCTTCTGTATCAGGGGATATTTCATATCTTGCAGTGTCACTGAAAGAATTATAATTAATGCCTGTGAGTGACTGGCACATAATGAGTGCAGAGATGACAGATGAGCAGCAAGGTCTGTCTCTAGGGCCAAAGCATGGTAATTGGAGTTGTGGATGATGAAACATAATAACCAATGAAAGGTGCAGAGAGGGAGGGGCCACTTAAAAACACAGTGAGGGTCTCTTTCCAGGCAGCACTCAAGTAGAAGCTGAATGATCACCGTGAAAGGTGCTTCAGAAAGCATCCCTGTTCAACCCTAGGATCTCTTCAATTTCCAACGTCAGAAAAAGAAATGTCCCATTTTTTGTTTTTTTAAATCCTCACCAGAGGATATTTTTCCCCACTGAGTTTTAGAGAGTGGAAGGGAGAGGAAGAGAGAGAAACATTGATGTGAAAGAGAAACCAAACACTCCCTGACCGGGGCCAGTACATGCCCTTGAATGGAATTGAACCTAGGACCTTTCAATCTGTGGGCCAAAGCTCTATCTGCTGAGCCAACCCGGCTAGGGTGGAAATGTTCAGTTTAAAGAGAAAAATTTTGTAAGTTCAAATACCAAAGGGTAAAGATGAGCTAATACAGTGTCTGTGTTGTACAATTATACAAATGAAACCAATGAGAGAAAATTAGTGATTGCTTCTAAATTGTCACTGAAACTGTGTCCATGTATTTTTATTTTTTCCTTTGGTAATAATTCACATAATTGATGCTAAAAAGTACATTAGGAAACTCAGTGGTTTTCAAATATGGAGCTTGTTTGGGTTGAGAAATTAATATGGAAACAGATGAGCTTTCAGGGCTAGTAATTTTTGTGCTCTGATGTGCTTTAGAGACAAGAATAGTGGGCTGAATGATCAGTCATCTGGAATCTATTCCAGTTCCAAGATTTTCTTCTGCCTGAGCTCTGTGATCATGAGTAGGTCTTTACCTTCTCTGTGTTCAGGTTCCTTAGTGACTCAACAAGGTCACTACCTCCCTGTCAGGTAGTACATGTTAAACATTTTGAACTCCTGAGATTAGGGCCAATTGCTGCTGGGATTTTATTTATTAATAATTAAGCCACTCTAAGCAGGTCAGGTACAAGTTATTAATGAGGAGAAAGGCAAATGTTTCTGAGGCAAAATTTGCATAAAATCTAATAAAACGATTCTCTTAATTGTGCAGTGTCAACCTGGGCTCCATGAGGGAGAACAAAGGATACCTTTTAGCTTTCCAGGTTTTCCCCTAACATAATATAAAAACCTACTTAGATACTGATAAGATAAATTCACATATTTTTATCAAGACAAATATTCCCATTTGCTTAGGATAAATGGTTTTCAGATTCCTGTCTTATAAAAAATAATCTGACCTCTGCCCCCTGCCTCAATCTCTGAGACTTTGAAAGGATAAAGAAACCAATTTGGAGCTCATTCAAAGGATTTATTTGCCACAGAACTGCTTGAGCCCACCAAGAGGAACTCAGGATTTCTGTGTTTAAAGGATTTTGCTCAATGCTTTATTCTTACAAGTGCTTCAACATTCAAAACACAATTCTTTTGCCAGCATTTGGCATGTCTAGAAGAGGTTAGAAAAAGTTAGAATCTATAGAATTAGATGTCTAAAAATAGAAAAAACCCTAAACATTTAAATATGCCTCATTTAGACAGGTCCTGAGTAGAAATCACATTCATCAGCAAAACAGAACGTTTTACGTCAGAAGTGCTGAATTTTACAACTCCAGATCCTGACCTCGGCTTGACTGGTGAGAATTGCACCCACTGCATGAGTGTCAGGAGAGAAGCCATCCTGTTGGCTAATTCTGGCTTGTGACCTACCCAGCTTGCAAAGTTTTATAACTCTCTTAAACCCAAAACTCCTGGTTCTCTGCTACCGACTGTCAACCTAATTCTCAGTGCTTTTTAAAACAAATAAAGACAAATTCTCCCTGCAAGATCACACATTTAAATACTGTTGCTTGTGGATAGATACAAAGAAACTAAGTACTGATGAGAATTAACAATTCAGCAATGGAGCTGTGAACTCTGGGTGGCTATGTCAGGTGTAGGAAAAGGGCCTCGCTGGCTCTGCACTTGCTGTGCACACCAGGGGTGACCATCCAGGCAAGGTTAACATGAAGAGGGTGTGAACCCCAGCAGCTGCTCGATGGGTTTAAATCGCCACTCATCTGCCTCCAGCTCTTCTACCAAACCAGCTAGTTTTTCCATCCGAGCAACTTGCTGATCTGTAAACAGTTAAGGAGGTTATATATAATACAACATATTTCCCATTAGGCAGTCACTAACTACCAACATGATGATTGGTTTAAAAGTAATTTCTACAAGGAGTTTTCCCCTCAATATTCTAGTAATGGAGTCTTATTCTATGTTGGTCAGAAGACTTAATATTAAACAAACAAACAATTTATCCTGCATGCCACAGTGACGTGTACTAAAAGCCTAGGGTTACAGGCAATTGCAGCTTTCACCCCAACATTATGCCTTCAATGGTGAAATGGTCTGGTCGGGGAACATAGTTCCCTGATGCATAAATGAAGGCCTGGTAAGGCAGGATGGGACAGAAAAGGTGCTACCAGGATCTTAGAATCCAGGCAGACCATGAGGTATTACATAAATACTTGAAAATGAAGATGATGGTAAACCAGTGGAGAATAACAGTAAAGGAAGTTTTCAGAAAGGAGAGGAAAAAGCAACATAAAAGTAGGAAGCATTAACTTCCTTCGAAAACTAATCCTTTTGACCTCAACTTTAAGCTTTAATGAGGACATTATGTCTGGATTATGGCTGTAGAATGTTTTTGTTGCAGGTAATTTAGAAAGTCCACTCAAACAGCCCTGCTGAATTTCAAGAGTTTGTCACAAAGTACACCAACCTTTATGAATCCCACCCCTGCCCTGGAAATTTATTCTCATAGTTAAGTACACAACACTCATGTGCTTACCATGTTTTACCTGCTTCAGTGTAGATGCCACCTGATAGCTGAAAACAGATTCACAGAGAAATCTCTCAGAGCCATCTACAAATGAGAGAAAAAGTTTTAATCTGCTTTACAGGTTTTACGGCTCCTGTAAACCAAGTATACATGTCCCTTCTTTTCCCTGCTTTTACATTCAGGGTCTACTTTTCAGTGTTTACAAAGAGGGTTTCTGTTTCATTTAGAACTAACACTGTTCAGTTATAAAAGCTATTTCTATACCTAGAATATTAAAATAGTTCCTCTACTTGTTTAAGAATTTAAAAATAGTGTTTTAAAAAAAACAAAAAACAAGAAACCTTAGTCTGACGTCCTGGTCAGCATTTCTCCCCTCCCAATCCAATAGTTTCCTAATGTTCTCCTGTTCTGTATGTCAGGCAAACACTGACAGCTGACACATTTGGCCATGTAACCACTGTGCTACCAAAATACAAAGGTACACCAAAACTTGAACTTATTTTCATTCTAAAAAGTCAAGCTGAGGGAAAAATAGCTGTTGTTGTTTTTCAGTATATCAAATTACATCACTATGACCATGACAAAACACTGCTGGGAAATTTCATTCTGTCAACGCAAATTGTAACCTTGATTTTCCCACTGAACCAAAACATTGCAATTTGGATGGCGATAAGAGTACAGTGCAATTTTAGAACCTAGTGCTGTACTGGTGCCAAGAACTGGCACCAAGAAGGTAGCTAACTCAGTCACCACAGCATTTGGAAGATGATTGTGAAATATAACTTAGTTCATGTTATTCCTTGTCAGGCAGGGGCTGATACAGCAAAACATACCCCAAAAGACATAGAGCTCATGTAGGAAAATGTGACATTTACAAGGGTAGCTCAAATCACTTGGGGAAAGTACTTTCTTGCAAAAATCCTAAAACAAATGGAGGCAGGGGACACAGTTGTCTTTTTTTAGGTGGTAGTTCATGTCAGCACTACTTGGTGTCAAGCACTCAGCCATCAATCACGGGTTGGTGCGTCAGCCAGGTATTAAGTGATAAGGAGTTAGGACTAACACATTCTGGCTTCATGCTGACTTCTACACAGGCAGACCTTATTTCAGAAGTCATGGCAAACAATAAGAAACACCATGAATATTGTGTCCAGGTGGCTTGAATATACAACCAAGAGGGCTTCTTTTGTCCACTATTCAAAATTGATGCGAAAAAGGAAAATATAATTATTTTCATAAAGTGATGTACAGTTTAGGGAGAGTACTACATTCTTTAAATTCAATTTCTTTTCTACATATTGTGCTATATGGGATATGATCCAATCTTCTCCTCCCACTCCCATTCCTCTGTCTGAATGTAAGTCATCTATGAGCAGATCATCTACACTGAGCAAAAAAAAAATTTTTTCCGATTAATTGAATATTATACTGACTGTCCAGTTTAAAGATCTAGGTAAGCTAAAGATATCACTGAGTTTTTCAGATAATTGGGCAGCAAGTAGCTATAAATTCCACTATGGGAAGAGGGACTGTGTGAACATTTGACAACAATGATGCAATTTATTATGGCTCTTCTGTGTAAATATACCGGGGTTCATTATCTTATTTATACCCTGGCTTAAAGAGTCAAATTATAACTGAAGTTTTATTTTAGAAAGAGCAAACCATAGAGAATTAGAGCTCAATTCTCAGGTGGTTTGAACCTGAATTATATACTGAGCTTTAAGATCTCAAACAAGGCATTGGGGATTATGGGCTATAAGGATCAGGCCAAGATGTATTTGGAATGGAAACGCTTGGAAGTGTTACCTTCTACTTACATTTAATCACTGGTGCTATTAGGATAAAATGCTCCCCAGCGGGTGTGGCTCAGTGGTTGATCGTTGACCCAGGAACCAAGAGGTCATGGTTTGATTCCAGGTCAGGACACATGCCCAGGTTGTGGGCTCAATCCCCAGTAAGGGGTGTGCAGGAGGCAGCTGATCGATGATGTTTTTCTCTCATTGATGTTTCTATCTCTCACTCTCCCTTCCTCTCTCTCTAAAAATCAATAAAATGTTTAAATTGTAACATTTACGTATTTCCCTTGGTAATCAACTTCAAAGCAAAAGGATGTAAGCCAGTGGTCAGCAAACTGCGGCTTGCAAGCCACAATGCGGCTCTTTGGCCCCTTGAGTGTGGCTCTTCCACAAAATACCACGGCCTGGGCGAGTCTATTTTGAAGAAGTGGCGTTAGAAGAAGTTTAAGTTTAAATAAAATAAAAAATTTGGCTCTCAAAAGAAATTTCAATCGTTGTACTGTTGATATTTGGCTCTGTTGACTAATGAGTTTGCCGACCACTGATGTAAGCTAATCTTCCAAAGAGGCACTCTATAGGCTTTTGCCGCTGTCATGTTGCCACTCTCTATGCCTCTAGAATATACTTTTGCTGATTTGCAGCTCTGTATTAACCACAAAGTCCACTGCTCCTCAGCCACATCCTATTAAGTGTGATATCTGTACTAATCTAAAGCCTGGAATTTCTCCAGAGAGGAGTCAGCCTGGGGCAATCTGTCTTCCATTTAGAAATTGTAATCAAACCCTTTGTAACACACCAAGTAGCAATATTATCAGCTTTCCTCTTCAGAGACAAGCAAAGGTTATAAGTACTGAAAAGTTCAGTAAACTGCCCAAATCTAACACCATTGCAACTTTAACAAATAGGATGCTAACAAATTCATTTAAAAGAATATTACCTCACACCAGGAAATTAGACAATGTCAGATAATTTATACTTCAGTGGCCTACAATGTCACTAAAATTCAGCCACTTCTGAGCAGGAAGGCTTACTAATAACTGGGTGAGGACAATTTGGTCAAGGGCAGGAGAACGTTGAAAACTGCTGTATACTGCTTATGCGGTACTGCTTATCAGGGGGCAAGTAGGCACACAAAAAAGTTAATTCACAAGGTTAACTACAGGTTAATTGGGTTTATTATCCTAGATTTAGGTGGATACAAGATCAAACTGAACCTGTTAAGATTATAAACAGCATCTAACCTTTGTTTGAACAGGCAACTCTTTTTACTCTATTTTCATATTCAACTCTTCTTACTCTATTTTCATATTTAATTAAATTACTGTAAGAAAAATGGTTTGATACATGGTAATATTAACTGCATAACAGTATCACCTGTAAGAATGGTAAAGATGGCTTTCAAATCTAACATCTTTATTAACTCACATTTAGAAGTATTCTTTTCAATTTAACATTCTTTTAAAAGAAATATTTTTATTGATTTTAGAGAGAGAGGAAGAGGGAAAGATAGAAACAATGATGAGAGAGAAACATTGATAAGCTGCCTCCTGCATGCCCCCTACTGGGGATCAAGCTGGCAACCCTGGCGTGTGCCCTGACAGAGAATCCAACCTGTCAGGCTCAATTTAACATTCTTGATTTGACCAGGACAGTTCAGGAATTGCCATCTCTAATTTTTCATATTCTGTCCTTAAGTGTAAGCAGCTTTAAAATATGGGTGAAACTTTATACTTAAGAATAAAAACTGTGCACTGTGAATTTAAGCTTAATTCCTCCTACACTAGAAAGCCACCACATTCCTCCATAAAGCACAATGAAATTGAATAAAAATGGATAGAGCTGTAATTTGTTAGAACATCAACATTCAGACTAATCTCAGAAGCCTTTCTTCTTTAAATGTTTCTAAGTAATCTGATGTATACTAACAAAGAATGCTTATAGCTTTGAGACTAAGGAGGTATCTCCAGTATTAAATTCCTTCCACAGCCAGAATTTAAATGACTTCAATCTTAGAGTCTGCTGTTAAACATTGATTCCTCGTCTGTTGCTGTAAAACTCATTAAGCAATTTCGTTTTTTGTTGTTCATTAAGCAATTTAAATGCTTTCAACTTTTGATTTATTTTGTGGGAAAGTTGCTTAATACCAGGTCTCTGCTATGTATAATCGAAGTCATAATATACTTTCAGTGCCAAATATGGGAAGGCCCCAATTACTACCTCCAGACTCAGTGACACTAACTTGAATATTTTTTAACAAAAATCAAGAAAATGAAAAGTACACAAGTACAGACACTTCAGATGTATCACGATGTTACCCTACCATCCACTTCAATAATCATGATTTGAATTAATTCTAGAAAGCCTTATGGTCCCAGTCGTTCCATATTTTCCTGCCAAAATGATTCTTCTATTTGCCCTGGCTTAATCCAAAACTTTTTATGATACCTGATAAATGAACAAAGATCACCCCTGGAAGCCAACTACTAACTATAGTTTGTAACTTTCTCAGAGACATTTTCAGATTAAATATATTTACTTAAATTTGCAATATTTAAAACAAAAAAATCAATAAATAATTAAGCACAAAAGTGCTAGAATCAAGTAGATTTTGAATTCTTGATAGGTTCTTTGTTGACTTTTTCCCAAATTATGATAAATAGTGTAATAGTTAAGGATCATTTTCATCAGACTCCCCTGGGTGTTAGTCAAAATAAAGATTCCTGTGCTGCACCCTAGACCAGTGGTCGGCAAACCGCGGCTCGCGAGCCACATGCGACTCTTCGGCCCCTTGAGTGTGGCTCTTCCACAAAATACCACGGCCTGGGCGAGTCAATTTTGAAAAAGTGGTGTTAGAAGTTTAAGTTTAAAAAATTTGGCTCTCAAAATGTCTTTAACAGTGGTCGGCAAACTCATTAGTCAACAGAGCCAAATATCAACATTACGATGATTGAAATTTCTTTTGAGAGCCAAATTTTTTAAACTTAAACTTCTTCTAGTGCCACTTCTTCAAAACAGACTTGCCCAGGCCGTGGTATTTTGTGGAAGAGCCACACTCAAGGGGCCAAAGCGCCGCATGTGGCTCGAGAGCCGCGGTTTGCCGACCACTGCCCTAGACTAATTCAGAATCACTAAGGGTGGGCCAGAAATGGGGACTTGAATAAGCTCTTCAGGTCATTTTTATGCTCCCCATTAAGAATTTATTGGTAGCTCCTAAAGCGACATGAATCTGATGAATTCCAGGTACCAATGCCATTTCATGCTTCCAGCCTGTGCCCTGATCTTGCCCAGCCAGTTTGCAAATGTGTGCTGAATAAGATGGCGGGTAGTATGATGCAAAAATCCAGCTCCATTTTCCATAGAAAAGCCACACAGCCCTGCCTGCAGTGGTCCAGCACAGTAACCTTCACCTGTAACAGTAGTATATTACTTTTGATTTCCTCTCAGAACCTCTTTGATGGGGTTAATCTAACTTTAGTTTAACAACATAAGACAAAATTTCGTAAGCCTGCTAATCATAGGGAGACAAGCTGGTGCTAGGATAAAGCAAACTGGAGCAGATCAAGAGAATTTCTGGTTCCAGTGCTTACTTTGTCTTTAACATGGGCAAATCACTTGAACATTCCCGGGTCTAAATAACTCTAGATCAGTGGTTGCCAACCAGTGGCCCGCAGACCACTGGTGGTACATGAGGTCCGAAAGGTTGGCAACCACTGCTCTAGATGGCTTCCTTGAGTTCCAAAGTCTTTTTCAGCTCCAAAGTTCTGATTCTGGAGATTTGTGTTTTAAAGATATTATTTTGAAATGGGGACAAAAGAAGAAATGTGGAGCTGAAATCAGGGCAAATTCTTCTAATCCAATGAATAGCATCTTTACAATTAACATTTATTGCAGGTCTGAATCCAATTATCAGCACAAAGTGGCCTGAGCTCACCTTCTAACATCTCCCCAGCGCCTTTGGGGTAGGTGAAAAGGGCCTTCCGTGGTGGGGCAAGGTCTGAGACACTGAAACCAGATCCAGTGACAGAACTTCCGCTGACCCCACCGGCTGAGGAGGACGATGAAGAGGCAGCCATTTCCTTCCTAGCAGAATTCTCACTTCACTGCAGAGAAAGAAAACAGCAATTGGTATGTTTATGGGAGTGAAAGCGACATTTCATTCTAGCTGCCATAAAAGCCAGCACAAGTTTAGTAAAGAATTGGCTCCCCCTTTTTCTACCCTCTAACTCCTACAATCTTTTATTGAACCTCAGGCCAAAATGTCACTCAGGATTTTAAGTGAAGATATGTTTATTCTTAGTTTTTCTACTTAAAACACTATTTCCTACCATTAGTAAACTGTTTAAGTCACTTGGGATTGACTGTGGGTGATTTATGGGTTAAGAAGGGGTAACAGGGCCAGGCCAAGATAGTAATTTGACTGAAGAAATAAATTAGATGAGGATAAAACAACCATGCCTCATCGGACAGTTTGTCTTGGATACATCCTGACCAAGCCACAGCAAAAATTCACTTATAAAATTTTCCAAATAAAATTCCAGAATAACACTGTGTTCTGTTCCCAAGGAAGGGGAATTGGTTAGGAAGTACATATTGGCCCTTTTATTAAGAAGTAAAAAAAAAACAAAACCTTTTCATCCAAGTGTAATATGCAAGTTGTTCACTTGGTGGCGTCCCAATACTGGAAAAAAAATAGTTCAGGAAATGATTTCAGAATTCATGGCCTATTAGGAATAGACCAGCTATTGAGTGTTTCATCTCTTGCCATATCAATAAAATAAAAAAGTCCAAATGTAAATGAGAAAATCTCCACTGAATAGACTACTCCTTACAAAATAAAACAAAAATATTACTTTTACCATAGAAACTTATACCATACACTTACAAAAGATTCTAAAAAGCGTGCTTTCTTTTTTGAAAAAGGCTAGTATTGTGCTAACAGAACTCTCTGCAACTATTAGTGTTCTAATGTCCTACTTCTGCCTGTCCAACATGGCAACGACTACCTCATAGTGGTTATTAAACTAGTCGATTGAAAAACTGTATTTTAAATGTTATTTAATGCTAACTGAAATTTAAATAGCTACCTGTGGCTAGTGTTTACTGAATTAGAAAGTACAGCTCTAGTATTTAGACTAAAAAATGACTTTAAACTGAACTTTATACTTGAAAATGGCTAATGGTTAATTTGTTATGTGAATTTTGGTTCACATAACATAAAAAAAGATAAAAATGACTTTACATGGATTTTTAAAATGAATTCCCCTTTTTAATGGCCAGAGAGAATTTTTGCTAAACTTTTTATTTTGCTAGTTGCAAAAGGAATACATTTGTTATAAAAGTTGAAAAGTATTTATTTTTACTGAATTTATTGAGGTGACATTGGTTAATAAAACCATACAGGTTTCAAGTGTACAACTTACTCTATAACACATCATCTGCATGCTGCATGGTGGGCCCACCACTCAAAGTCAAGTCTTTTCCCTCCACCATCTATGGCCCCTTTGCCCAGTTCTACCTCTGAAACTTATTTTTGAAAGAAAAAAAATTCCTTTTTAAATGAGGAAAAGCTATACAGATAATATCCTATATGTGCACAATCCAGTTTCCTAGCAAGGAAATAATATACTGTGCATTTCTGAAAATCTGGCTGTTCTGTTTCCTTAACTTTGTGATTATGATTTAAGGTTGTGAGGGGAAGCAGGCCTTAGTTTCTGATTTCATTATATATCTGTAAGTAATACTGATTAATACTGCAGTGGGATATGGGAACAGTAAGGCAACTGCTATAATTAGAATGTCAGCCCATTTAAAAATGCAAACTGACTACTGACATTTTCAACCTTGTATTAGGTCACTTTTCCTTTTTTCCTCTGGGCTCTATAACTTTCCAAATTGTATTCATATTCATAGAGGCAACACCTTTTGAAGTTAAGATTCATATCCAATCCCTTGGACCATACTAGCTCAAAACACAGCATGACATGTTTAAAAATTCTTTTTAGATTCCTGCTGGGATCTAAATAAATTATACAGACAACTTAGCTATCTTTTGGAGAGTAGCTCAGTCTTATTTCCCATGAGTTCAGAAGAGAACCCACTGTGAACTGTTTACTAGTATATATCTCACTTAAGACTTAAACTCTAATCTTTTTCCTACACCTTGACATAAGCTTTAATCAGTTGCAAATGTAAGGGATACTTTGTATTTTAAAATCCAGTTGGTCAGTAACGCACTCAAGCCAACTGCCAGAGTGAGGACAACTTCAAAAGCAAGACAGCAAGAACCTACAACCAAGATTACTCTACCCAGCAAAGCTATCATTCAGAGTCGAAGGTCAGATAAAGAGCTTCACAGACAAGAAAAAGCTAAAGGAGTTCATCACCACCAAACCAGGATTACACGAAATGCTGAAGGGTATCCTTTAAGAAGAGGAAGAAGAAGAAAAAGGTAAATATAAAAATTATGGACAACAAAATGACATCAAATACATACCTACCAACAAGTGAATCTAAAAATCAAGTGAATGAAAAATCTGAAGAACAGAATGGACTGGTGAATATAATAGAATCAGGGACATAGAAAGGGAGTGGACTGACGATTCTCAGGGGAAGCAGGTGGGAGGGGTGCGGAAAGAGATTGGACAAAAATCTTACTCCTATGGATGAAGACAGTGGCGGGGGGGCGGTAAGGGCCTGCGGTGGGGTGGGGAATCAGGTGGAGGGGAGCTATGGGGAAAAATAAAAGAGGAACACCTGTAATAATCTGAACAATAAAGATTTAAAAAAAAAAAATCCAGTTGGTCAGTAACGCACTCAAGCCAACTGCCAGAGTGAGGACAACTTCAAAAGCAAGACACAGTGTGACTTCTAAATTGAATATAATCAAAGAAATTCCCTTCATCCTATTTTCTCTCAAATTCAGAACAACTAGCATTCAATACACAAAACAACCAGGGTTAAAAACTAGAGTGCAGAAATAGCACAAAGCTAACTTTAACATAAATAAGCAGTTTTCTGCTGAGGTGGAAAGATACACCTAAGTTCAACCTTTAACAATTTAGGTTAAATTTTGAATGGTATCAGCAGGTGGTAACAGAGTTAAAGTGAAAGTAACAATAAACCCAAGTTTGAATGGCTCTATGAAGGCATGCATTATGATCACCAGACCAAACATAATGCCTGGTCTATACTAAGTAGCTGCTGGTTTCAATAAATGTTTACTACATGAACTAAACATTACACAGGAATCATAAAGATTCCTTAAAGGTCATCTAATACAACTCCCTCATTTTATAAATGATCAAACAAAACTGAGGTACAGAGACTTTAGCTTATTTGCTGTGACATCTTTTAAGCAATGGCTTTGTTGGCATGTCATGTGTCATGTGAGAGGTGAAACAGCATAGTGGTTAAGAGCTCCGATTCTGGCCCTGGCCAGAGTGGCTCCAGCTGGTTGGAGCTTTGACCATATACCCAAAGGTTTTGGGTTCCATTCCCCTTCAGGGTACAAACCCAGGTTTTGGGTTCAAACCCAAGTGCAGGAGGAAACCCACTGATCTTTCTCTTTCAGAACACTCAGATTCTGAAGCTTCTAGGCCTACGTTCATGTCTTGGTTTTTGCTATTTATTGTGTAATTCTGCACAAATCACTTAGCCTCTGTTCCTCAGCTGCCTCATCTCTAAAATGGGAATAGTACCTACCTTAGAAGTGTCATGAAGGTTAATATTAACTAAAGCACTTGGGACATTTACAGGCACAGTAAACACTTAATAATATTAGCTTTCCCAAATCACTAATGAATATTTACTCTTGAACCTTTTTTTTTTTTTCCTATGCAGATCTGCTTTTCATACTTACTATGTCCTAATACACTCACAGGAAAAGTTCTAATTCTCTCCATTTGACAATGAGTCAGCAAGCTCCTATAGGGGAAAGGATCTGCTCAGGAAAAGGAAAAATGCCCTCCATTAATGCACTTCACACTTTCATTTTAAGGTTCATGATCTTACAAAGAATCTTGTGATCTAGAAAAGGAGGAGGGAGTTGTTTTTCTCCCTTCAAGTCCTAGCACAAAGTTCTGGTCAAAATGGCCAAGTGGAAAATAATAATGAAAGTCAATTGTCATTGAAAAAAAAGAAAAGACCTAGCACAGAACCTGGATCACAATGTTTCCTGCAGGAATGATGAATAAATGACAGAACACAGTGCTAGCAGCTCAGCAAAGGTTATGAAGGGGATAGAGGATTGGTTCATTATTGTTTTCTTTTCTTCCTCATTCTGCAAATCTATCTGCTACTAGGCTGCCACGCCCGCAGTAGGTAGCTCAGTAAGATTTTGTTGAATAAATATTGATGAAGTAACCTGGAGTTTGGCCTCATCAATGAAGCTGGGACTACTGGCAATGAGGATCCTCATAGAAGAGCAATGCTATTTTGGGGGGACATAGAATGTCCCTGTCCACACTAAGATGGTTCAATATTTACTTCACATACGACAGGGATGACCTTGTATTCATAAACTATTTTCCTTCCTAGCAGATTTATCCCTATTTTGTTAAAAAAAAGATTCCTTCCTTTTGAAAAAATCTTATTCAAAAGATAGACTCTTAAAGAAGGTACGGTGGTACAATGGCAAATTATTATAAGCAATCAAATTCCATCAACAAATCGTTCCACTGTATCCCACTTAAATAGCTGCATTACCATTCAAACAGATGCTGCAGCTAAAACCAGGTGGGGTGGACAGAAAGGGCTGAAGAGGGGAGGAGTCAGAACGCCCGAGGTTCCCAAACTAATTCCAAGCCAACTTCTCCCCAACCCCCAGTCGTCCCCCAAGGGGCCGGCGCGCATGCGCCACCGCTAGGCGCGCATGCGTTCTCAGTCCGTCGCGGCCTGAGGGAATTTCCTTTTACAAGCTCTCTGCGGCAAGGCTCCTGTTTCTCCTAGCTTCTCCTTTTCATTAGTCCCTGAAGGTAGGATCCCAAGGATAAACTCCCTTTCTACAAAGCTCCTGAGCGTCCCTGAGCCCTTGGCAACTTACCTCAGCGGTTTTGGCACTTTCCCCTTCAGCCCCGCCCCCAGACATCAGCCAGAGCGGCCACGCAGAGCAGAGAACGACCGGGACGGCGTGCTCGCGCCCGTGTAGTGTGGGCGTGGCCTGGGCGGGCAGGCGCGGAGAACGCGCTTCCGGAGAGGACTTCCGGGTCCTTGGTCTCTTCTCCCTACGGCGGTTTGTCTCCAGCAGCGGAGTCCTCTGCAGTTAGTTACATTGACGTACTCCTCTTTGTTTGCTCGCTTTTATGATTCAGGGCTTCAGCTTCAATGTCGCAGGCCTTCTGCTTTCCTCCCCCTCTCGGAACCACCATGAAGCCGGGCTAAATTGGGTATCCTCATTCCGCCTGAGCGGTTTCGTAGCCCTGGGAAGGCAGATGAAGAATGTGCTGTCGTAACCCTAACTCTCTTCTTCCAGAGCTCCTGGTCTGAGGGCTCGACCTTGGCATTAAAGCCTTTGTGGAGAGCCTTAAAAAAATTTTTTTTTTTAATAGAGGTCCTGGAGAAATAAGGGTATTACTAATCATGCTCCCTCTTCTCCATTCAAGCCTCTTTTTCTTTGTTATTTCTCACAACACGAAATGTCTCCTTGGTTCTGTAAGCAAACTATCAATTAAAGTGACTTGCCGAGGGAGCTCTGAGTATTAGTCTAATTATTAAGTGTTAATCTGTTTTCTTTGGAACTTTATTTTGGGCTTCAAGACTAACCCACCTATGTGGTAGGAACATTGGTTGAATTTAAACACGGCCAGCCCATAAGCAACCCTTTGTTTCCTGAATTAGTGATTCATTAAGTTGTGACGAGAACTTGGGCTTCTCAATGAGTGGTGCACAGTTTGTCGGGCAGTGGTCTATGGGAATTGGATTCCTCCTCCCAGCAATGTGTTTCCACCCCCTTTTTATTGAATTTATTGAGGTGACACTGGTTAAAATTATACAGGTTTTAGGTGCACAATTCCACAAAATGTCGTCTGTACACGGTATTGTGTGTTCACCACCCCAAGTCAAGTAACAATGTGTTCGTTTGAAGAATCATGTTGGTTAAGTCATATTTTAACTTTTCATAGGCAACTGGATCTATTTTGGGGTGTACATTTCAAGCACCTCTGAAAGTAGTAGGGACCTTTTCCCCCCTCTGAGGGATAAGTGTAGTAAATATCCCTGATTCTTTTAATTATCGTGCTTCATAGAAAGGTGAAACACTTTGCAAAGGGTTAAACACAGAAGGTTGCATTTTACTCCTTTTAGGTTAAAGTAATAAACAGACCTTTCTTTCAGATCCATGGACAGGCTGTATATAATGGGTTCAATATCTTTTAATTACCTTTTTTGGAGTGCTGAATAGTTTACAAATTACTGTCTCCAGTGAGCCAGGAATGATAGAATGTAGTGGAAAATGAAGCAATTGACTTAAAACAGTTTACAAACAGGGAGGTCTAATGGAAACAGGGCTGCTCTGGCTTAGGATGTACTCTGAACGGATGCCCCGTTTTGTCCTTTCAGGCCTACGTAATGATCCACATACAGGGTTTTCTTTCTGATCGAAAGGTAAGGTGATCATTTATTTTTTTCAGGACTTTACTGGAATATCGTTTGGGAAAGTATCATGGAAGTTCTGCGCCCACAGCTGATAAGAATTGGTGGACGGATTTATAGGAAGAATCCCATTCAAGAACAGACTTACCAACATGAGGAAGAGGATGAGGACTTCTATCAAGGTAACCCTAGTTGCTCTTCGGTCAGATTAGAAGTAAAATGTTCTCTGTGTTGTAGAAGCAGTTCTTTGTTTTGTTTCAATGTGCTCTTTGTTGTACTCAAATTTGGGATGATTGGCTTCTCACAGCTCCATTTGTGTTGGTGTGTAAGGGGACTGATGTGTTTGCGTGTAATGAGTCTCAGTGGCAGTTCAAAATCTAGTTACAGTTCATCTTTGTACAGAGGCTTAAATGTAATATGGGGCAATTTTAATTAAGCATTAAGATTATCCATTAATATTCTGTAACAAAAGTAACTTCCTTTATCTGTAAAGTTGTGAAGTAATATATATATACATATATATACAAATTATTTAAATAAATGAATATATGTAAAGTATTTTGTCCAGTGCCCAATAACGTTAGCCGTTATTATTGTTGTTATTTTTCTCTTCCTTGCAGACATATACAAGCAGTTCCAAATATACAACTTTTGTTATGATGTAGGGATAATTTTAAGAGATAAACAGTCAGTTGGTCAGGCTAATTAACTTGGGCTTGGGTTAAATGCATAAATTGGCAGGGCCTTTGAGGTTCTCTGCTTTCTTTTCGTTTTGCTTTATAAGCTTTTTCATTGGACCCTAAATCTTGGAGGTTAGTCTCTTCCCTGATGCTCCCCATGATTTCCCTTGAGCCTTGGAGCCTTTGGGCTCCTTTATTTCACTTTGCCTCTGCTGTATGGAGTAAGTTCTCACAGTATCCCTCCAACTTTATTCATTGGAAGAATTTTATGTCCTAAAACTAAAAACAACTGAGTTGTACATTTTTAAGGGGATGAATTTATGTTATGTGAATTACATCTCCATAAAAAATAGTAAAACTTAAAAAATATAAATATATATTTTGTTTCAGAGAGGAAAGGAGAGGGAGAGAGAGCTAGAAACATCAATAATGAGAAAGAATCATTGTTTGGCTGCCTCCTGCAGGTCCCCCACTAGGGATCGAGCCCGAAACCTGGTCATATGCCCTGACCGGGAATCAAACCCCCTGACCTCCTGGTTCATTGTATGTCGATGCTCAGTCACTCAGCCACGATGGTGGAGCAGTAAAACTTTTTTTATTATTATATTTTATTGATTTTTTTACAGAGAGGAAGGGAGAGGGAGAGGGAGTCAGAAACATCGAGGAGAGAGAAACAACAATCAGCTGCCTCCTGCACACCCCCCACTGTGGATGTGCCAGCAACCAAGGCACATGCCATTGACCGGAATCGAACCTGGGACCCTTGAGTCCTCAGGCCGACGCTCCATCCACTGAGCCAAACCGGCCAGGACAGTAAAACTTTTAATATATATATATATATATATATATATATATTGATTTCAGAGAGGAAGGGAGAGGGAGCGAGAGATAGAAACATCAATGATGAGAGAGAATCATTGATTGGCTGCCTCCTGCACGCCCCCTACTTGGGATCGAGCCCATAACCTGAACATGTGCTCTTGGAATTGAACTTGGGACCTTCCAGTCCGCAGACCAACGCTGTATCCACTGAGCCAAACCAGGTAGGGCAAAACATTTTTATTAGGTCTTAGCTTTCTGGGAGAAAATAGTTGGGAGAAACAGTGGTATGTACTTACTAATTTTCCAAGGTTCCAAAATTGGAAGATTTGAAATAGGTGTTTTTTATTTTTCTTCTAAGAGCCTGTCACAAGGACTGTCAGAGCAGTGCTCTGCAATGTAAAGTGTTGGGCTGTTGTGTGTGCATGTGTGTTGCTTTTTTGTAAACCTTGAGAGTGGTTGTCAGCTCGGGGAGAAGACTGTTGTCCACAGAGCAGCAGCTCTGTGCAAGATTTTATGGTTTCTGTGCAGGCTTCATGGAGTGTGCAGAAGAACCCTGTGATGGCTACGAGGTGGTGCAGACCCAGCAAGGTTTCCAGTGTACCGTGAAGGCCCCCAGCCTGCTCTACAAGTGAGTGAGTTCCTGGCAGCTTCATGAGGAGGCTTTTCCAGGAAACTCAGCATCAACCTGACTCTTCTCTCTTCCACATTTAATTGCAATGCTTTATTACTAATGACAAAATAGTTTAGGGTTTTATGTCCTAGAATTTCTTTTTTACAATAATTTTTTATTTTTCAATTACAGTTGACATATAATATTAATTTTAGTTGTACACCCCAGTGATTAGACATTATACAACTAAGTGATCATCCCAATAAGTCTCATACCCATCTGATACCATACCTATTTATTAGAATACTAGTGGCCCTGTGCATGGATTCGTGCACATTGAAAGGAAATTAATTAGAAGAAAGATTTGTGCAGTAATTATATCACTGCAAAATATTACATGTCAAAATAGTATATATAATATCTATATATATAAAAGCCTAAGTGACCGTCTGACTGACTGTCCGACTGGTAGCTATGATGTGCAATGACCACCAGGGGGCAGACACTCAATGCAGGAGCTGATGAGCTGCGGTGACTTGGCAGCTGTAGTTCTTGGATGACACATCCGGAACCAGAGAGGAGGGAGCCCAGTTCCGGAGTATGTTACCCGAGAACTGAACTCTCACAATCTGGGACCCCTTGGGAGATGTCGGAGAGCCGGTTTCGGCCCAGTCCTCACAGGCCAGGCCAAGGGACCCCACCTGTGCACGAATCCGTGCACTGGGCTTCTAGTAGTATTATAAAATTAAAATACAAAATATCTTAATATTGCTATTCGCCCTCCTTTCTCTATAATACAAGTGACAGAGATGAAAGAAAATTAGTAAAATGTATATGAAAATAATATATAAATTGATTAATGAATAAACAATAACATGAAATAAAAACAAAGACATGATATAAAGAGGTATCGGCATATTGAGGGCAGATGCTGCTTGTTTGATAGATTTTATGAAAATCTGAAGCATGGACCAAGACAGACTATTTGTATGGAAAAGCCACTGGAAACAGTTTGGGTGGGCTGGAAAGTTGGGTGGGGTGGGGTCTCAGGGAATTACCATGGCAGGGCAAACAGTGTTAGCCAGGTTGATGGTGTCTGTTTGCCAGTTCTGTGGGGAGGGACATCTCAGAAAAGGAACAGTGGCCTCTGCCCTTCTGTCTGGCAGAAAGCTGCTCCTCTAGCTCTTGCCTTGATATCAGACAATTCAGTCCTCACAGTATGTCTCTGGTTCCTTTTGAGCTGCTGCCCCAGTGCTTGAGCTTGGAAGGAGTTAGTGCAATTAAGTCCATGTATGGACACTTTAAGGGGAACACCTGGGACTCCAGCAGCCCTCTGACTTGCTCATCCACAATCCCCACTGATTTTACAACCAGTAGGTATGGGGACTTCTCTTCCCAGCACTGGAACTCTGGGCTGGGGGAACTGGTGTGGAGCTGGGACCCCTTGCTCCTTAGGGGGGACCTCTGCAGCTGAGATATCCCTCCCAACTAGCTGCCACTGAAACAAGGAAGGGTTTAGGATAGAAGAAGCAACAGGAGAGAGCCTAGGCAGGTATGCTTTGGCTCTAGAAATGGAAATGAGCCTAGGGGAGCTGCTTTGGCTCACTGAGAAGTCAGAGAAAAGGGGGGCCTTAGAGACAGGTTTAGGGAGTTAACCTGGCATGAGCAGCTGCTGCCCATTGCTCCTGTCTTATGGGGTCCCTAGAGTTTAGGAGATGCATGCCTGTGGGGGACGGGAAAAGCATGGACATGCCCCCGGCAAGGAGAATGCACTGACATTTTCTTCTAAGAAGCATGACTTGAAAAAGTCGTGGCCAGTTCCTGATAAAATCAATGTAATGTGTTTTATTTAATGTGCATATCTGCTACTGCTAAGGTGTGTAAAAATTCCTTAGACTTAAGATTCTAACATCATCTTTGAATTCTATGTATTTTAAGTACTGTACCAGATGACTTGTGTGTTTGATTAGATACTGATTCTGTTAAATTCAAATTAATAGACAATATTTACTAGGAAGATTCCATTTTATGAATCATTTCTGTAAGCTTGTTGGCATCAAGGAACAAAGTACCTGGCCAAACTAATTTATAATCAAAGTGTAATGGTGGATTAAATCAGTACTGTGGTTCTCACCCTCAGGTGCATATTAGCATCACCTGGGGAGATTTTAAAGCCTTGATATCTGGCTGCACCTAAGACCAATTAAATCAGAATCTGTGGAGCTGGACGCAGGTACCATTAGTTTTTTTAAAGAACTCCAGGTGATTTCACTGTGCAGCCAAGATTGAGAACTGCTCAATCTGGTAGGAATTTCCACTTTTACATTTAATAAAGCACTCATCCTTTCACCGTCTGTGTTTTTTATTGTAGTGAATGTCTTAGAGTTTCCATGTAAATCTCTTTGGAGTCTGCCTGTATTTTAATTGGTTGTCTGCCATTATGGGCTTAATGAGGATAGCATGGACTGTCCTGAGCTATGTGCCAGTCACTGGGAAACCCTTTTTATGTATGATCCCATTTAATCTTTACAACAACCTTAGGATACTTAGGTGTTATTCACTCCATTTTTCTAAGTGAAGAAATAGGCTTAGAGTGGTTAAGTGACTTGCCCAAGGTTTGAGTCCAAGCATCTTTAACCTTCAAATACTTCCTTTTCTAAGTTGTGTAGACAATTAACACTTTGAGCCAGCCACTGTTTATGATGGGCTTGCTCACTAGCAACATGTTATCAAATAGGGGCCTGGTTGAAAGCACCCCTTACTGATAAGGCCTGTAAAGACAAACCCCTGACAGAGTTGTTGTGATAGAATCTCTAGCCCAACACAGAGAAAAACCCTATGTAAACTGGGTACTTCTAATCCTCTTCTAAACATCTTGTAATTTTAGAACTGGCTTGCTACCATAGATCTTAGTGGAAATAATTGGGTTTGGTTAACCCATCTAAAAACATATGTACACTCACAACTGTCAGAATGGCTATCATCAATATATCAATAAACAGCAAGTTTGGTGATTATGTGGAGAAAAGGGAACCCTTGTACACTGTTAGATTGCAAAATGGTGCAGCCACTATGGAGAACAGTATGTAGGTTTCTAAAAATTAAAAATGGAACATTTCTACTTGGGTATACTAGTATATCTGAAGAAACCCAAAATGTTAATATGCACCCCTATGTTCATTGCAGTTTTATTTACAACTACTGGCCTGGTGCATGAATTCATGCACATTGAAAGGAAATTATGTAGAAGAAATATTTTAATATTGCTATTCGCCCTTTCTCTAAAATAGAAGTGTCAACCAAATTCACGATCGACAATGACAGATTGAAAAACACATGTGCGATTGGTGCGAGCGAGAGCTTTATATGTATTGCGCCTGGGCGAGCCAACTTAACCTTTTATATATGTAGAATAAACTTGCTTAATTAGACCTGCTTTCTGATTTAGCTAAACTTTTTCCAGCCTAGTGAAGCACCCCAACTTCTGTTTCAGATAATTGTCAGCAACACAGAAGTAAATATCAACAGGAAGCAGATTATTATTGTAGATCACACAGGGAGAACAAAGGGTAAAATATTTACTGCAGCGGAGTTTGACTATATTCTGAGTAGTGAGAAAAACTGAAATAATTTTCAAGGTCCACCATTTCTTTTCAGTCAGGTCAAGTTTCTAAGCTTTCTAAATCTCTGTTTTCTGGCTAATGAAAGGAAAATAGGATTTCACCAAGTCTCCTATCTACCTACTCCAGGACTTCTGTGAGAATCAAATGAGATGAGTCACGGGACAATGCTTCACAGACATTTGGTTCAAGTGTAAAATGTTGGCACCTGGCTATAAAGCAAGTTGTGTTCCTGGGCTGAAGAAGCTCCAAGGAGGCTAGTTGCTAGGGAGAGGAAGCCAGGTGTTGCTATGTGACGTCATTACCTGGTGCCCACAGCCACTGTTTCTGGGCTGAGCTGGGCCGTGGGCTGCATTTTGTGCCTTGGGGTCTTGGCAGTAGGCTGCGATTTGGTGGGCTTTTGCTCCGGGGTGGTGGTGGAGCTTGTGTCCCACTTGGGAGAAGCCAAGTGTTGCTTTGTGGTGCCAGGTTGCACTGCCATTTCTCTGCAAATGTCCAGTGCACCTCACGGCAGCTCCTGCGTTGAGCATCTGCCCCCTGGTGGTCAGTGTGCATCATAGCGACCAGTTGGATGATTGGACACTTAGCATATTAGCCTTTTATATATATAGACTACAGGCCCGATGCATGAAATTCATGCAAGGGCCTTGGCCCCTGCTGCCGTGGTGGCTGCCACTGCCTCGGCCTCCACCCGCTACTGTGGTGGCTGGAAGGAAGGACGGATGGAAGGATGTCTGATCTAATTAGCATATTATGCTTTTATTATTATAGATAGGCAAGATATGGAAGCAACCCAAGTGCCCATCAATAGATGAGTGGATAAAAAAGCTGTGGAACATATACAATGGAATGTTATTCAGCCATAAAAAAGACTTAAGTCTTAACATTTTCAACAGCTTGGTTGGATCTAAAAGGGTATTATGCTAAGTGAACTAAGTTAGAGAAAGACAAATACTATATGATTTCACTTATATGTGGAATCTAAAGCAGTGGTTGCCAACCTTTTGGACCTCATGGACCACCAGTGGTCCGCGGACCACCAGTTGGCGACCACTGATCTAAAGAACAAAATAAAGGAAAAAATAAAGAAACAGACTTATAGATACAGAGAACAAACTGGTGGTTGCCAGAGGGGAAGAGAGTTGGGGGGCTGGGTGAAAAGGTGAAGGGATTAAGAAGTACAAATTGGTAGTTAACAAAATAGTCATGGGGATATAAAGTACAGCATAGGAAATATAGTCAATAATATTGTATTAACTATGTGTGGTGCCAGGTGGGTTCTTGAAATATCAGGGGATCACTTTGTAAAGTATATGATTGTCTAGCCACTATGCTGCACCCCTGAAACTAATATAAAATAATATGCAAAAAAATTAAAGCAAATGAACAGTTTTAGACATAGTCACCCATGCTACTGGGTACTGTATTGAAATCATAGAAGCCAAAATACTGTTGATGATGGGGGAGTTTTTTCTCTTAACTTCATTCAGTATAGTCCAGTGATGGTCTCTTAATGCTTTATAGATACTGAAACTTCTCTCCTGGGATCTAGTAGTCTCATTTACTGTAACAAATCTAATTATTATGGGTTCCACAAGATAACTTTGGAATATCAGAATTATTTATACTAGGAGTGCTAGGCAAGTAGTGTAAATGAATCAATAGATAATCAGGTGGATTAGATGAAAGATAGTAGGTAGTGATGAGATTCATGATGAGCTCATGTTCCATTTTGAGGGATGAGAATAGGCTTCAGTCTGTTGTTGTCATATATTCTAACTTATCTGTCAGGGCACAGGCCCGGGTTATGGGCTCGATCACTAGTAGGGGGTGTGCAGGAGGCAGACAATCAATGTTTCTCTTTCACGGATGTTTCTATCTCTCTCTTCCTCTCCCCTTATCTCTCTCTAAAATTAAAACAAAACAAAACAAAAGAACAGCCACAGAAACAAAACAAAACTATATAACTTTAAGTTCCTCTACTTTTTTTGAGCTTTTACTGAAGCACTTTTCTGTAACGGAGTATTTCTGGTGACTTAAACATGATGGAATTCTTTATTTTGGCACATTTTTGCCCAATCTCCTTTCAGTAATTAAGTTTTTCTTTATATTATAGGCATATAGTTGGAAAGAGAGGGGACACTAAGAAGAAATTAGAGGTGGAGACCAAAACTTCTATTAGTATTCCTAAACCTGGACAAGAAGGAGAAATTGGTGAGACCCAGTGTATATGTTATATTTGCAATCATTTTTGTGTGTGTACGGAATAATGTAACCTAAATGAGCTGTTTAGTGTGAGGTTCTGTAGCTACTAGAGGCTCGTTGCACGATATTTGTGCAAGAATAGGCCTTCGTTCCCCTGGCTTCACTCCCAGCCGCCCGGGATCCGGCATGTCCCCGCTCCCGGCCCGCCCAGGAGCCGGCAAGTCCCTGCTCCCAGCCTGTCTGGGAGCCCGCATGTCCCCTACTCACGGCCCACCGGGAGCCAGCAAGTCCTCACTTCTGTCCGCAGCACGGCTCCAGTAGTTCGCTCTGCTGCCCTCCTTCCCCTCATAGCAGGAGTCACGCCCCTCCGCGCCTGCATATTCAAATTAACCTCCATCTTTGTTGGGTTAATTTGCATACTCTTTGGGCGTAGCAGAGTGATGGTTAATGTTCATGTTTCTCTTTTATTAGGTAAGATTGCCCTTTTTGTGAGATATCAGTATCAATCTAACAAATGGGGAAAGATGTAATTATACAACCTTATCTTGATTGAATACGTGGGCCTTCATTTTATACTTTACCAGGCACTGATGGGATAAAGCTTCCAGATTTCATTGTGATTTGGTTTATTTTATGCTTTAGTAGTTTGAAGTAGAGTGTGTGAATTGTTTCAAGTTAGAATTAGAGAAAACCAACGAGACCTGCAAATTTGAAATAAAGTCCAGCCCTTTCCATAAGTGTTTGCTTGTTTTTACCTTGCTTTGTAGACTCTGAGTAGTGATTAAAATTCCAGCCTGATTCAAATAACTGCTTAAGTGAGGAAAAATAGTTTGGTAATATAAAACAAGTCAGAAAATGTCTGTACCAAACATCAGTGTGAACCAAAGGCAACAGCTTTGAGTGAGGGGCAGTGTGGGGACATCTTTTTTAAAAATTCATCCTAAAACTATAGGATTTCTAAAAAATCAACTAAGTTCAGCAGCCTTCAATAATCTATTTTCCATAAACACCCACAGATTGTATTGTTTTAGGAGAAAAAAATTCAAGTACTCTTGTACTCTTCTTATTTTGTGCTACATAAGAATAATCACTGTGACAGATAAGTAACAGTTGAATGTAGAGCAGTGCTGTTCAAAAGAACTTTCTGTGATGATGGGATGCTCTGTGTCTGCACTGTCCAGCCCAGGAGCCACTGGCCATATGTGACTATGAGTACTTGAAATGTGGCTAGTGTGACTGAGGAACTGAATTTGTAATTCTGTTTAATTCTGATTCATTTAACCTCTAGTTTAATTAGCTGCATGTGGACTCCTGTATTGGACAGCACAGTACTAGAGTTTCCCCAGCATCTTGTAACTTCAGAAAACTCCAGCCTAAGAACTTTAACGACATTTATAAAGGACTTTTAAAAACTGAATATTCAGTTCATTAGAATTACAAGTGAAGCCGTGGCTGGTTTGGCTTAGTGGTTAGGGGAACTGAAGCGTTGAGGGTTTGATTCTCAGTCAAGGGCTTGTACCTGGGTTGCAGGTTCAATTCCTGGTCCTGGTCAGGGCTTGTGTGGGAGGCAGCCAATCCATGTATTTCTCTCACATCGAAGTTTCTTTCTCTCTCCTTGGCCCTCCTTCCTTTCCTCTCTCTCTAAAAATCAATGGAAAGAAATACCCTTGGGTGAGGGTTAACAACAACAAAAAAAAGACTTACAAATAAAAAAAAACTTGGGTCTTTCCTTAAGCATTAAAGTTCAAGTTACAAATATTGAAATATTTTATAATTGCATTTAAGCTTATTTATCTACTCCCCCCCCCCCCAATTTTATAATTACTATATGCTTTAAACATGGAAGCTTGCAGAAATTATATACTGGTATAAAGGAAAATGTTTTGTAATAGGAACTCCAGACCTAATTGCCATTGACAGTTTAATATGTTCCCCATTTTTGCTATCCATATGGTAATATATAAATAATTTTTATTTTTAAAAATATATTTGTATTGATTTCAGAGAGGAAGGGAGAGGGAGAGAGAGATAGAAACATCAATGATGAGAGAGAATCATTGATTGGCTGCCTCCTGCATGCCCCCTACTATTGATCGAGCCTGCAACCCAGGCATGTGCCCTTGACCGGAATCGAACCTGGGACCCTCTGATCCACAGGCCGATGCTCTATCCACTGAGCCAAACTGGCTAGACTGGGTTTCTATCTAGGTGTGAGAATTGCTGAGTCATATGGTAATTCCTTTTTAACTTTAAAAAATATACATATTTTTATTGATTTCAGGGAGGAAGAGAGATATCAAGGATGAGAGAGAATCATTCATTGGCTGCCTCCTACATGCCCCCTACTGGGTGGGGATCAAGCCCACAACCCAGGCATGAGCCCTGACTGGGAATTGAAGTGTGGCCACCTGGTTCATAGGTCGAAGCTCAACTGCTGAGCCTACACTACCAGGCCCTTTTTAACTTTTTAAGGAACTGTTAAACTTTTTTATAGCAGCTGCACCATTTTACATTTCCACCAACAAAGTATGAGGGTTTGCTTTGTAGCTTTTGCTTTGTAGCTCATTTTTCTAGTTCATTAGCTGGTCTTTAAGGATTTTTTGTTTTAAGACCTCATCTGCTTAGATTGAATTCATTTTAAGTTTCTTAGTCTTGATTCTGTCCGCTTTTTAGAATTATGTACACATTCAGCAGCTCCCCACATATGACAGTATCAGAAGGTCGCCTATCTTACAAGCATTTGATGGTCCTTGAGTAGGTTAATTGTATATTTTGTTTGTTTGCAGTAATCACTGGCCAGCATCGAAGTGGTGTAATTTCAGCCCGAACTCGGATTGATGTTCTTTTGCTCACTTTTAGAAGAAAGCAGCCCTTCACTCACTTTCTTTCTTTTTTCCTCAATGAAGTTGAGGTTCAGGAACGATTCCTGAAGTTCCAGGAGGAAGTACTAGAGAAGTGCTCCATGGTAAGTAACAAACTAAACAAATCAAAAAGTTTAAAAGAAAAATGAAGAGTACAAAAATGGTTCCTAATTGAAACAAATTTCTTCTACCAAAAAGGTAATCATTTCCTGATGGTTCCTTTTAATTCTAAGCTAAAAACAAAACAAAACTGTAGACATATCAGCATACAAGTGTCTATATATTGAAATATTCTTTAAAAATTTTAAGACACAAAAGGATAATCTTAATATACATACTATCCTGCACCTTGTGGATGGCAATGTTAATGAGATGTCATTATCTGTAGATCTTCCACCTCTGACAGTCGTGGATTATTTGGGGTTAGTAACAAAAAACAATTTTGCTTGTGGAATTTTTATACTTACACTAGAGGCCTGGTGCACAAGTTCATGCACTGGTGGGGTCCTTTGGGGTGGCCTGCGGAGATCTGGCCCCCAGCTCATGCCCCCAGCCTTGCAACCCCGCCTGGCACACTGCTGTGGCCTGGCACCACCCTCTCACCTGCTCCACCATCCTGCCTGTGGGGCAATCATTCGGGGCCGTGGCCCCCTGCTGCTGCTGCTGGTGGTCATCTGCAGGACGGTTGGGCCGGAACCGCCCCCTCCTCGCCTGGCTCCCTCAGCACCTGGAAGCTGGGCGGCAGCCCCGCCCCCCGACACCGCCACTGGTGCAGGGCGATCAGGCCCCTGCTTGCACCCGCCTTGGCCTGGTGCTGCCTGCTCACCTATTCCACCATCCTGCTCTTGTAGGGACCCATCAGGGCCAGCAGCGCCTCCACTGCTGCCCGCTGCCAGCACTGTTGCTGATGCCTGCCATGTTCTGTGCTGCCCCCTGGTGGTCAGTGCACATTATAGCAAGTGGTCGAACTCCCAGTCTCCCGGTTGAACTCCCGGTTGAACCACCACCCAGGGGGACAAGTTGCATATTAAGCTTTTATTATATAGGACTAGAGGCCCGGTGCACGAAATTCTTGCACGGAGTGGTTTTCGGGGGGGCGGGTTGTGTGTCCCTCAGCCCAGCCTGCACCCTCTCCAATCTGGGACCCCTTGAGGGATGTCCGACTGCCCGTTTAGGCCCGATTCCAGTAGGATTGGGCCTAAACGGGCAGTCGGACATCCCTCTCACAATCCAGGACTGCTGGCTCCCAGCTGCCCGCCTGCCTGCCTTCCTGATTGCCCCTAACTGCTTCTGCCTGCCAGCCTGATCACCCCCTAACCACTCCCCTGCCAGCCTGAGTGATGCCTAACTGCTCCCCTGCCAGCCTTATTGCCCCTAACTGTCCTCCCCTGCAGGCCTGGTCACCCCCAACTGCTCTCCCCTGCAGGCCTGGGTCACCCCCAACTCCCCTTCCCTGCAGGCCTGGTTGCCCCCAAGTTCCCTCCTCTGCCGGCCTGGTCACCCCTAACTGCCCTCCCCTGCAGGTTTGATCTCCCCCAACTGCCCTCCCTTGCAGACCTGGTCCCTCCCAACTGCCCTCCCCTGCTGGCCATCTTGTGGCGGCCATCTTGTGTCCACATGGGGGCAGCCATCTTGTGTGTTGGAGTGATAGTCAATTTGCATATTACGCTTTTATTAGATAAGATAGAGGCCTGGTGCACGGGTGGGTGCCAGCTGGTTTGCCCTGAAGTGTGTCCCGGATCAGAGTGGGGGTTCCCTTGGGGCGTGGCGTGGCCTGGGTAAGGAGCCTGTGGTGGTTGGCAGGCCAGCCACGCCCCCTGGCGACCCAAGCGGAGGCCCTGGTATCTGGGATTTATTTATCTTCTATAATTGAAACTTTGTAGTCTTGAGCAGAGGCCTGGCTGGCCAGGAAGCTTGGCTTCCCCCATTGCCAGGGAAACCCAAGCCTCCTGCTTGCTCTGTGGCCACAGCCATCTTGGTTGGGTTAATTTACATACTCCTGATTGGCTGATGGGCGTGGCTTGTAGGTGTAGCTTAGGTATGGTCAATTCGCATATTACTCTTTTATTAGATAGGATAACAGTGAAATGCTTGTGACCAGGATAATAGCAGATAATTTAGATTACAAAGTAAGTTTTTTTAAAATCCTTACCTGATGACATGTTTTTATTGATTTTTAGAGAGATGAAGAGAGAGAAAGAGAGGAGAGGAAGAGGGGGGGAGAGAGAGAGAGAGAGAAACATCTATATGAGAGAGAAACATGGATTGGTTGCTTTCTTTACCCACTCTTACTGGGAATCAAACCCACAACCTTTTGGTGTACAGAATGACACTCTAACCAACTGAGCCACCTGGCCAGGGCAGAAAATATGTTTTAAAACTCCTTTTGTATATATTTTTAGGTAACTTAAAGACATATTATTGATTTTTTAAAGAACTTATGAAAGTAATGTATATTTTTTATAGAAAATTTAGAAAATACAGAAAGGGTTAATAAAAAGTCACACATGGCCCTAGCTGGTTTGGCTCAGTGGATAGAGTATTGGCCTGTGGACCAAAAGGTCTCAGGTTTGATTCTGATCAAGGGCATGTATCTTGGTTGCAGGCTCCTACCTGGCCTGGACCTTGGTTGAGGCTCGTGCAGGAGGCACCAATTGATGTGTTTCTCTCACATCGATATTTCTCTCTGCCTTTCCCTCTCTCTTCCACTCTCCCTAAAAATCAATGGAAAAATATCCTTGAGTGAGGATTAACAAAACAAAACAAAATAAAACAGTCACCCATGACCTCACCATTGAGAGATAAGGTTTTAGTGTATTTGTGTGTGTGTGTGTTGTAGTTGTTATAGCACACATATGTTTAATAGTTGTAGCACACATACGTTTAAAAAATAATAGTGTCTTGTATATGGTTTTACATACTGTTTTCTTTGAAATTTCACATTATACCATGATCATTGTTTTGTCATTGAACAAAAACCTAAATATTTTACCTTTGCCTTGGAGACTAGGAAGGAAATTGTAGTAGTGATGGCTAAAATAACATTACTTGATTTCATTAACTGTTCAGATGACTTGATTTTTAATGGCTGCTTACTATTTTGTTATATGGACATATAAAATTTAACCTTTATTTATTCTATTTTGTATTATGAAAAATGATGCTATGAGTATTCTGCTTTAGTCTTCCTAAAAAAATGTTTATTGATTTCAGAGAGAAAGGGAGAGGGAGAGACAGAGATAGAAACATCAATGATGAGAGAGAATCATTGATCAGCTGCCTCCTGCACACCCCACACAGGATCAAGCCCACAACCTGGGCATGTGCCCTGACCGGGAATCAAACTGTGATCTCCTAGTACATAGGTCGACACTCAACCACTGAACCATGCTGGCTGGGCTGCGTTAGTCTTCGATTCTTATTAGTACTAGAGACCTGGTGCATGACATTTGTGCCTGGGGGGTGGGGGGTGGGGGTCCCTCAGCTTGGCCTGTGTCCTCGTGCAGTCTGGGACCCATCGGGGGATGTCCGCCTGCCATGGAGGCGGGAGAGGCTCCTGCCACCACCACTGTGCTCACCAGCCGTTAGTCTAGCTTCTGGCTGAGCGGCACTCCCCCTGTGGGAGTGCACTGACCACCAGGGGGCAGCTCCTGTGTTGAGTGTCTGCCCCCCTGATGGTCAGTGTGTGTCATAGTGACTGGTCGTTCTGCCATTTGGTTTATTTGCATACTAGAGGCCCGGTACATGAAATTCGTGCACTGGTGGGGGGGGGGTGTCCCTCAGCCCACCCTTCACCCTCTCACAATCCGGGACTGCTGGCTCCCAACCACTCGCCTGCCTGCCTGCCTGATTGCCCCTAACTGCTTTTATCTGCCAGCCTGATCGCCCCTAACCACTCCCCTGCCAGCCTGATTGATGCCTAACTGCTCTCCTGCCAGCCTGGTCGCCCCTAACTGCTCTCCCCTGCTGGCCTGGTCATCCCTAACTGCCCTCCCCTGCCAGCCATCTTGTGGTGGCCATCTTGTGCCCACATGGGGGCGGCCATCTTGTATGAGGGTGTGACACTCAATTTGCATATTATCTTTTTATTATATATGATGATTATCTTTTTATTATATAGGATAGTCCTGGGAGTTGAAAAAGAGTATGTTGGATACTTTTGCTATGTATATCCAGATTACCTGCAGGAAATGCTATAGCATTTTATACTTCAAACTATAGCTTTCTATAGGTTTCTTTTCCTACCCTTGCCAATACTGGGTGTTATCATTCTTTTATGTACTTTTTGTAATTTAGTGGACAAAAAAATAGTAGCTCATTGCTTTACTGTTCATTTGTATGATTATTGGTATTAAGACTTTTTCATATGTTTAACTCTTCTTCCGTGTTTTGGTTGATTTTTCTCTGAGAGTGTTCATTTCTTAAGTTTTGAGAGTCATTCATGTTGGTGTGTTATATTAGTTAATTTCTTTTTATTGCTGAGTAGTATTCCTTTGCTTGAATGAACCAAAATTTTTTATCCATTCAACTGTTGATAGATGTGTGGGTGGTTTCTAGTTTTGGCTGTTAAACAAAGCTACTACATATAATCATTTGTGCAGAAATCTTCGTATTAAGTATATATTTTTATTCCTCTTGGGCAAATACTTAGGAGTATAATTGTGCAGATATATGCATATTTATAGAAAACTGTTGACCTTTTCCCAATGAGGCCGTGCCTCTTCTACTACAAATGATGTATGAGAGTTTAGGTTGCTCCACATTCTTGCCGACATTTGGTAGTATCTCTCTTTGATTTTGGCCTCTTTGGTAGGCATACTGTGGTATCTCTGTTTTATCTGCAGGAAATATGTTCTAGCACCTTCATGGATCCCTGAAATCACAGAATATGGAACCCTATATATACTCTGTTTTTCCTATACATACATACTAGGATAAAGTTTAGGGCTTCTCTTTGGCATATCTACATTGTCAACAGCACTACTCTTGCACTTTGGAGCCATTAAAGCAACATAAGAGTTACTTGAATATAAATACTGTAATACTGTGACAGGTGATCCTGATAATCAAGATGACTACTAAGTGACTAATGGGTGGGTAATATATACAGCATGGATAAACTGGGCAAAGGAGTGATTCACATTCCTGGCTGGACAGAGCTAGAAGGTACAAGATTTCATCACGCTACTCAGTGTGGAGAGAAAACATGGAATTTCCTACCATTTTGAGTGAATCTTTCTCTTGGTTAGGTATTTGCATGGTTGTTGTAGCTTCTTAATTGGTTTCTATAGTTCTCCCATAGCTACTTTGGTCCGAATGTTACTGTTTATTTGGTGTTTCTCTGGAGGCATGAGAGTCTAGTTCTTCTTAGTTTGCCATCATGCTGATATTGCACTAAGTTTGGATAATTTTCAGGCATTATTTCCTCAATTATCTTTTTTTCTTCTCCTTCTGGTACTCATATATTAGACCAGTTGATATTGTTGCACAGGTTACTGAAGCTCTGTTCATTTGTTTTCCAGACTTCATTTTCTCTCTTTGCTTCAGTTTGGATAGTTTTTTTGTAAAGTTTGTAATCTGCTGTTAATTCCATCCAATGGAATTTTCCTTTTTGCTCTTATTTTTTATCTTTTAAAGTTCATTTGTCCATTGATTTTCAGACAGAGTGGGAGGGGGAGGGGAAGAGAGACAGAGAGAGAGAGAAGAAGGAAGTGGGGGGAGAGAGAGAGAGAGAGAAGAGAAACATCTAGGTGAGAGAGTCACATCGATTGATTGCCTCTTGCATGGACCCCGACTGTGGCTGGGGATCAAGCCCACACTGAGGTATGTGCCCTTGACTAGGAATTGAACCTGCAACCCTTCAGTCTGTGGGCCAATGCTCTAACCACTGAGAAAAACAGGCCAGGACCCATTTGTTGCTTTATTTTTTTATTTTTTTTATTCTTTTCTCGACTCATTATTTTTATGTTGTCCTTGAAATAGTTTAGCTTATTTATAATAGCTGTTTTAAAGACCTTATTAATTCCATAGCAGGGGAGCATTTTATATCTATTGCTATTGACTGATTTTTTTTTTTTTTTTAACTGCTTATGGGTCACATTTTTCTGCTGCTTGCAAGTTTGGTAATTTTTTATTGTATGCTGAATATTGTGAATTTACTTTTTTGAGAGCAAATTTTGTTTTTTCTCTTTAAAGAGTCTTGAACTTTATTCTGGAAAATAGTTACTTGTGGATTAGCATAATTCCAAAGCTTGTTTTTAAGTCAGTTAAGGACAGGTCTAGAGTATTTTTGTTAAAATTTTTTTGAAATTGATTTTTAGAGAGAGAGCGGAAGGATGCGGGTGGCGGTGGCATCTGTGTGAGAGTGAAACGTCAAGCGGGAGAGTGAAACATCAAGTGGTTACCTTGGGCATGTACTCTGACCGGAATTGGAATCCAACCTCCGGTGCCCAATCAGCTGAACCACACTGCCAGGGCTAGAGTATTCTTTATTCTAGGGCTAATTTAGCCTCACTATTAAGGTGTGTCCCTCTTGGAATTTATTCAGTGCTCTTTGTATTTAAGAGTAATCTCTCCAGTCTGGCTGGTGGGAACTTGAGTGTTTCCCTGCTCTTTGAGCTTTGGGTATTATTTGGCTTACATTTCCCCAATAGTTATTTGTTATCTGTTCTTGTGGATTTCATCTTATGCATGTGCAGATTGTTTTTCAGCCACAGTTTCAGAGACCTAGGGCAGATTTCTAGAGCCCTTGTTGTGTTTGTGTGTGTGTGTGTGTTTTCTTTTTCATGTTAAAAGTTTTATTTTAAAAAAAGACTAAATATTTTTTTATTTTGCCTAAACGGCAGCATCTCCAAGTTCTTTCAATCAATATGCAATCGGTTAATCTGAAATTTTTTTGCTTTCTCCGCTTTAGAGGGTTTCTTTCTTTTCTTTTTTTCTCTTAATACTCATTTAGGTGGGGAAATCCCCTCCAATCCAGAGTGCCAGTCTAACAACAAAATTAGACCTTCTCTGGAGCCTTTGTTTTTATATAGCTTCCTCCCCTTCAGTGCTTAGCCCTGCGAATTTCATTTGCCTTGGCATTACTAAGTTCCTGTTTTTGTCACCTCAACTCACAGGACTCACTGGGCTCTTTTTGGGGTCCCCACTCTGTACTACTGTCTGGAAATTATCTCTATTCAGAAAAGCAGGATGGGGCTCAGTTTGTTTGTTTCTTCATTCTGAGGGATTATAGTCTAGCACAGTCCAATGTCTGAAAACATTTGTTTTATATATTTTATCTAGTTTTCTAATTGTTGATAGCATGAGGGCAAGTCCTGTAGGAGTTAATTATTGTTTTTTAAATTATATTTTTAGTTATTTCAGAGAGGAAGGGAGAGGGAGAGAGAGAGATGGAAACTTCAATGATGAGAGAGAATCATTGATTGGCTACCTCCTGCACGCCCCCTAATGGGGATCAAGCCGCAACCCGGGCATGTGCCCTTGACCGGAATTGAACCCAGGACCCTTCAGTCCGCAGGCTGACATTCTATCTGCTGAGCCAAACCGCCTAGGGCTAGGAGTTAATTCTTCATGGGCAAAAGGAAAACATTCTCATACATTTAAAAATTGGTATATGATTGATACATCATAAAATTCCCATAGTTAAAGTACACAGTTCAGTGGTTTTCAGTATATTCACTACATTGTGCAACCATTGTCACTAATTCCAGAGTAATTCTAGCAGCCCCAAAAAGAAACCCCATACACATATCAGCTGTCACTCCCCATTGCCCCCTTCCCCAGGCCCTGACAACCACTAATTTAATTTCTGACTCTATGGATTTGTTTATTCTGAATACAGGATTTCATATCATTGGAATAATACGATGTATTGCCTTTTGTGTTTGGCATCTTTCAGTTATAAGGTACTCTAGGTTTATCCACATTTTATCATATAACACTACTTCATTTCTTTTTATTGCCCCAAAATATTTCATTGTGTGGATATACAGCATTTTGTTTACTCATTCACTTGATGAATATTTGGGTTGTTTTCACTTTGGGGTTATTATGAATAATGCTGCTATTCATAAATTTTTTCTTCTAATAATTTGTAATATTGTAAATAGGGCTGAATTTATCACTTTTTATTTACTTAGTCGACATTGAGCAATATATAAAATAGCAAATAATTATTGAGCTCTTGCATTGTGCTAGACAGTGTTCTGAGTGCTTCCTCTGTTTATTTTGTTTAATCTTCAGTCCATCTATGTGAGGTAGATGTTGACATTCCATTTGACTGATGCAGAAATGGAAGCTTAGAGAAGGTAACTTGCCCAAGGTACCCCACCTAGTGGGTGCCACCATGCTCAGTACAATGGATGATGCAGAGTTGTGTAGGACATTGTATAACTGCTCTAATTTATACAATTCAATAGAAGAAATATATGAAGTTAGTCCTGGGGGTCACTGTGGGAAATTATTTGAATGAGGAAAAAATTCCTGTTTAAATTGAAGATATTTTGATGGTTGCTTATCTGTTAACCAATTGCACCAGTCTTTCAGTAGGTATTTTCATTTGTACCAGCCTTGATTAGAATTGGGTATTAATTTGCATAGTATGTGAGGAATTAATAAAGATCAGGAGAACCTTCTTAGTTGTGTTTGAGTTTTCAACTCTAATTCATATCTTATTCCTTAATTGTTAAAAAAAGATACCATATAGATCATATATCCTCCAAGAAGGACTTTTATTCATTAGGGTTATTTATTTTCAGTCCTGAATGAAGATTAAAGGAGATAATACTCCTTCTTAAAAAATTATCCCTCTCTCCCTCCATCACTTCTTCCCTCCCTCCCTCCCTTCCAGAAGGTGCATTTATCCTCCTCATGTCAAATATATCAAGTCCTTCTGAGATCTCTAGTGTGAAAGGTGAAAACATGAGTGCATTAGTTTACTTTTGCACCATACCCTATTGTATTCATTTTCTATTGCTGCATAGTGAATTACTTTAATCTTGGCAGCTTAAAACAATACCCATTTATCATCTCACAGTTCTGTAGTACTACTGTAGATCAGAAGACGTGGTGGGCTTAACTCGGTTCTCTGCTTAGGGTCTCACAAGACTGAAATCAAGATGTTGGCGAGACTGGTCTCTTATCTGGAGACCTTGGGGAAGAATTCACTTCCAAGTTCATTCTTCAGGTCCTGTGGCTATAGGTCTGAAGTCCCTGTTTCCTTTACATGTGACCCCTCTGGCTTCTGTTAAATCCTTCTTGTCCTTTGAATCTGACTTCTGTCACCAGCCAGAGAAAACTCTGCTTTTTAAAGAGCTTGTGTGTATAGATCAGGCTCACTGTGATAGTCTCCCTTTCTTAAGGTCAGCTGTGCCATATAATCCTATATAATAAAAGCCTAATGTGCTAAGTATCTGGTCATCTGGTCAGCCATTCAACCAATCAAAGCATAATATGCTAATAATATGCTAAAGCCGTTCAACTGCTCGCTATGACGTGCACTGACCACCAGGGGGCAGACGCTCTGACTGGTAGGTTAGCTTGCTGCTGGGGTCTGGCTGATCGAGACTGAGTGAGACTGGCTGGACACGCCCTGGAGCCCTCCCATGGTCCATCCCCGGCTGGCCAACCTCTCGTGTCCCTCTCTGGCCCCGATCAGGCACCAGTGGGGTCCCTTGACCTAGTCTGTGCCCTCTCGCAATCCAGGCTGAGGGACACCCCCCCACACACACACACACTGAGTGCACGAATTTTGTGCACTGGGCCTCTAGTACAGTATAATTCCAGCAGTGATGTTTCATATTCACAGGTTCCACCCACAATCAAAGGAGAGGGGATTATATAAAAGTGAGGGTCACTGAGGGTCATTCTGCCTACCATAGCCATTAATTTTCACTTTTAAACATTGTTGTGAAGGTCACATTTTTAATGCAACAGACAAGTTTTCTATTCCCAGGTCTTATCCTGTCCTTCCCTCACTCTTTCTTGAACTTCTCTTTTCTTCCTTTAAAATAGTTGGCCTCTTTTCTCTATTTGGTAGCATTCTTGCCCTTGACCTCACCCTTGATGCTCCAAAGAAATGTGAATTTAACTTTTAGGACAGCATTTCCTGAAATCACCTTCCTTGTTCTGGTCAATTATATAAGAAATGTTGTTTGACTGCAGACATTATCACCATCATCCCTGGGCTTCCGCTCCCTAAGCTTGAGCATTTAATGTAGGGTTTAGCTGCTTAGAGGCATTGGCAAGGTATTTCTCATCTATGTGATCTGCAGATAAACTGCACCTTATTTTTTCACTCTCCTCTCTTTCATTAAGATTCAAAGATGTCTCACTGTCTGCAAGTTCAAGAAGTGTATTAAAACCTTGTCTATCTCTCCATCATTCTATAGCTAGTAATGCTGCTATAATTCCATTTTATCTCACAGCAGGGTTCAGTAGAAAGTGTATCAGTAATGAAAAACAGTAATTCAAAGCTGTGTTTGGTGGAGCATTCTGAAGACTTCTAGATCTGTCTAAAGCTACAGGGGATTTCTCAGGCTGTCTGGAGAATCCAAATAGGTTATAGCTTCAGAAACTACGTAGTTCTGCTGATATTGTATGTGAAGGCTAACACTGTACAGAAATGGCTAATGGATCTGGGGTCTCCCCTTAGTTAGGATTAGTTTTTTCTTCATTTAGTATTATTCACTGAAGAAGAAAATTTATTTATAAAAGCTTTAGTGTATAATTTAGGATTCTTCATGTGTAAGGGGAGTTCTGGGATTTATAATTATCTTATGAATTACTTTAGAAAGATGATGGGATAGTTGTCTTTGGTTGTAAGAAAAGTTGTAAATTGAGTTCTGATGTTGGGTAGGATAGTAGGAAATGACAAGACTTTTTTTATTGCAGCATTTGGATGCAGACAGTTGTGAATAAGTGTTTATCTTTTATTCATTCATTCACTGTTTATTAAATGTCTATCATTTGCCAGACTATATATTATGCACTAACAATGGACTCTACCTTTATGGATCCCATGCTCTAGGGAGAAGTAGCGTTCTTACAGAAATAGTTATGGTCTGTGTGCTATTAGAGGGGAGAACAGTGGGTACCCAGAGGAGAGGGTCTGCAGTGGTCGGAAAAGCCTCCATAAAGAAGGTGACACTTGAAGAGAGTCTTGAAAGAAAGAGTTGCCAGGCTGGCAAGGAGCAGACAAGCATTTTGGGCAGAGGAAATGGCACTTGCCAGGAATGCAAGTGTTCAGTTCACTGTGTTTAGGGGAGAGTGAGGAGCTTGTTAAGACTAAAGCCTAGAAAGTGAGTAGGGTAAGGTAGAGAAGAGGTAGCAGTTAAGAGCAGAAAGGCAAACGGTATCCACCTGGTTGTGAATGGTCTTATGAAGGGTTATGAAAGGTCTTGTGTGAGTTTTCGGTTTTGAATGTATTCTATAGGTAGTCAGGAACTACGAAAGAGTTTAAGTAGAGACTAATGTGATTAATTTAGCATTATAGAAAAATCCTGAAGGCAGTGTGGAGGATGAATTGAGAGTTAAGGAGTGAGGTACTAGAGGCAGCTACCAGTTAGAGACTATTAATGCAGTCTGTTGGAAAAAAGGCTAGTGTCTCTGGCATATTTAGGAGGGGATATATTCCAGAGATATTTGAGAGGTTTTCTCTAAGTTGGGAATAGTAATAGTACCTACCTTTAATGTTGCTACAAGGAGTAAATGAATTAATATGTAAGATATTTAGAGCATAGCATGGCACATAGCTAGTACTGTATGTAATACCACCGATTACCATATGGGACACGGGGAAAAGTGGCATCAAGAAGAGGCGGAGGGTCTGGTTGGAATAGAGGTGTACCATTAACCTATCACTAATGTTTGAGTGATTAGTGCCTATCTTTGGAAATAAGTATAGATTGGTAGATGGACTGCTAACTAGTGCTTACAAGTAACTTATGGAGGAATAGTTAAGCTTTTAGAAAAGTAGGTTTAATTATTCATTGTGCTCATCAAAGGTAAGAGTGATGCATCTTTTACTGAAGGGGAGATGCTCTTTGCTCATTTTTAATGGTAAGGATATGTAGACAATGCATTCTTTTTTCTGGTCTGTATAAAAATACTTTTTAAAAAAATGCATTTTTATTGATTTCAGAGAGGGAGAGAGATATAGAAACATCAATGATGAGAGAGAATCATTGATTGGCTGCCTCCTGCACATCCCCTACTGGGGATGGAGCCCGCAACCAGGGCATGTGCCCTTGACTGGAATTGAACCTGGGACCCTTCAATCCCCAGGCCAACGCTATATCCACTGAGCCAAACCGGCTAGGGCAAAAAATACTTTTTTTCTTGTTCATTTTAAAACCTGATGTTTGAATATTTGTCCTTTGTTTTTAAGAACCTTTCCATGTTCACGTAATTATGTTTGTATAGAATTGATAAGCCAGAGCAATCAAAACCCTGTTTTCTGAAGTTCATTCAACATAATAAGGTATTTTATTATTAACACTAATACAAGCTCCAATCAAAGTCAGCTTTTGTGAACATTCTTAAAGAATAATAGAAGTGACTCATCAGAGCCTAATTTCGCACTCTAGTGACTTATATGGAAGAGCAAAGATGGTTTAGAGTGTTGCATAGTCATGTAAAAGGCTAGAAGAGGGGAAAGCCTGTGTTTATCCCATTCTACTATGTTCCAGAGGCTTCACATATATTTTATTTAATCCTCAGAACAACCCTGAGAAGGAAATGTTGTCTGCCTTATAGATGATGAAATTGAATTCCAGAGAGATCAACTCACTTCGGTTACACTGCTGATAGATGGCAGAATTAGAATTTGAACCTAGGCCTGTCTGGTTGCAAAGCCAATGCTTTTTTCACCGGTCTGCCTTATTTGAATAACTTTCCTATATGATGCGATTTATATTACCTGCCCAGCAATGATTTTATGGGATTTGGTCATAAAAAAAGAAAGAAAATATAATGAGCATAGGGGAAGTCTTCTATGCTTATTTCCTCTTTTTCTTTGCATCGAATATCAGGAAGTGAATTGTTGGATCCCACACAAATACCTATACTTATTGAGAGGCATTGTGGGAGCATTTTAAAATTTATAGGACCCTTGACCTAGAGGTGAACTAGGCCATCTCCCTTATCTTACAGAGGAGGAAACTGAGGGTCAAGGGAAGTGAAATGGCTTGCCTAATTACAGCTGGTTTGTAACAGACTTGGAATTAGAACTCTAGACTCTATTCCAATTAAAGGCCTTTTACACCTAAATTACATACTTTTGTTACGCCTCTAGTTCCTGAAAGATGAAATATGTGAATATAACTTGAGGATTAAAAAAATTTTTTTTTTGTCTCTGGCTCTCAGCATGTAATGTCAAGCAGAGTGCTATGCATTATTTACATTCTGGGTGGTACACATTTGGATCAGATTAATAGTGTTCTTTTTTCTTTAAATTTCTTTTTTATTTTTATTTTTGTTAATCCTCACCCAAGGTTATATTTTTTCCATTGATTTTTAGACAGAGTGGAAAGGAAGGGGAGAGACAGAAAGAAACATCGATGTGAGATACATCAATTGGTTGTCTCCTGAAGCACTCCCAATGGAGGTGGGAGGTAGGGATTGAGCCTGCAAACAAGGTATGTGCTCTTGACCAGAAGTGAACCTGGGACCCTTCAATCCTAGGGCCAATGCTCCAGCCACTGAGCAAAAACAGCCAGGGCCATATTATTCCTTTCTTAACTCGTGCAATGGATCATGATCTTTGGGGTCTGAGTCTGAAGAGAGGCTTCCCTTTTGTTCACTGACAGCTCTGGCAGATGCACCTGCATTTTATTCCATTTGTGTGGAAAGGATGGTTGAATTTTAACCCAGGCATTAAAGAAGCAGAGAGAATGTCCCATGGTGGGCTAATCCATAGTTCTCTCTTACTGGCCTTTTTTCAAGCTTCACATTTTTAGATTTCATTGTACCTTGTTAATTGTTCATGCTGACAGCATTGCCAGCAGTTCTGCCCCATGGGAGCCTGAGTGCTGGATTAAAAGTGAAATCAATGAAGGGCCAGCGATAATGTGGTGATTGCTAGTGGTAAATCACAAAGCTGAAGTTTGGTGGGTTTTTCCCCCCCAAATTTATTTATTATTATTATTTTCATGAAGCTGCAGTTTGAATGAAAGAGTTAAGTTTTGTACCTGGGACTGTTGAGTTAGGACAGGATTTTGAACTCTGAACTGTGGGGTAGGGCTGCACATATGCTTTCTATGGAGGTAGCTTTTGCATGCATTTTTTCCTTGGATGAAACCTTATTTAACAAATAAAGAAACTGAGGCTTACTGATGTGACATAACCTTAAAGAAACACTTTCCCCCCCCAACTAGATAAAACTGCCCCAGGGAATTCCTGTTACTTACTCTTCGCTTTTCCTTGCCTGGTGGAAGGTAACCACCATTAGAATTTTCAGGTGCCAGTCCTAACTGGTTTGGCTCAGTGGATAGAGCAGAGCATTGGCCTGCAGACTGAAGGGTCCCAGGTTTGATTGTGGTCAAGGGCATGTACCTTGGTTGAGGCTTGACCCCCAGTATGGGATGTGCTGCAGGCAGCTGGTCAATGTTTCTAACTCTCTATCCCTCTCCCTTCCTCTCTGTAAAATCAATCAATAAATAAAAATTAAAAAATTTTTTTTCAGGCGCCAGCCTGGTTGGCTAACCTAATGGAGTAAAATAGTTCCAGCTCCAAGTAATGGTGAACTTGGAGGAGGGCCCAGTGTAACTAAGTCCCTGGGGTAAAAATTTGATGTTGGTCTTTATTCATTTCAAAGAAGAATGTGGGTGGGAATATGATATATTCCAAGCAAAATAAATAAATACAAATAGTGGCTCTAGGGATTTATGCCAGTGCCTTGAAGATTGTTTGGTTCTGCATTAATTTTAGATAATTCAGTAAGAGAAAAGATTTTCTTAGTAGATGTCGTTTCTAGCCAGAAATGTATAACCTAAGACTACTCATGAGGACACATCAGACAGACCCCAAAAGCACTTGCTATTTTTTTAAAAATTTATTATTATTAAAGAAGTAGTCTATGTTTTTAAAACAAAGTCAATGTCAAGAAAGGCTGTGGAAATGTTCCAGATCCAAGGAGACTGCAGAGACTTGACAGCTAAATACAAAGCTTAATCCTAGACTGGATCCCGTGTTAGAAGGGAAAAAATGCTGTGATTGACAAAATTAGGATGTGGATGGCAAATCATAGCTAAAATTATCAATGTTAAATCTATTGAAGATTAAATTATATGGCTGTTATTTTGAAAAACTATGGTTTTGTAGGAAATATATATTGAAGTATTTAGGGGTAAAATGCAATTTAAAATAGTCTAGAAAAGGAGAAAAAGAGAAAGAAAATTATAAAAATAATAGTGTAAAATTTTGACAATAGGCAAATATAAGTAAAGGATACTATCTGTAGTCTTACATCTTTTTTTTTTGTGTGAGTTTAAAATTATTAGTATCTTATTGCTGTTATGAAAAATGACCACAAACTTAGTGATTTAAAACTACACAGATTTATTATCTTACTAGCTAGAAAAAGGAAGCTCTAGAACTTTTCTTTCCTTACCTTATCTTTTGGGTGCCTACCACTTTAGTCAACTTGAGTTCACTTGTTCAGTTCACTTCACTGAACAACAAGACAACACAAAAGAGCAGGGAAAGGAATAGATGGGATATCTAAAAGCCACATAATCTGTAGTCTTTTGGGGAATCCGAGTGTTAAGAGTTCAAACAGTCTTTGTAACCCTTTTCTGTGGACAGAGCAAGGAAACGTATGTATATATATCTACAGACATACAACTTACATATTTGTGCATATGCAGTTGTCCCTCTGTATCCGCAGGACCCCCTGCAGATACCAAAATCCAAGGATGCTCTAGTTCCTTATATAAATTGGCATAGAATTTTCATGTAACTTGTATGCATATAGGCTACAGCAGGGATTGTCTATACATCACTTCATTTGCATGGAGTCAGCCTAGTCCCTTGGCATGTGACAAATTCAAGTTTTGATTTTTGGAACTTTCTGAAAAGTTTCCCCCAAATAATTTTGATCTGCAGTTGATTGAATCTGCAGATATGACACCTTAGATACAGAGAACCAACGGTGTCTATTTTAGAAATCAAGAGTTCACAGGCAGACCACCTGGTCGCCCTGTTACGGTGCGCGAGCCCTCTCCGCCATAAGTAAACTGCATTTTCCTGCTGGAGTCCTGCTGCAGACAGCATGGCCACCCGAGTGCTTGTCGTTGGCAGTGGGGGCAGAGAGCACATGCTGGCCTGGAAACTGGCGCAGTCTTCTCATGTCAAATAGGTGTTGGTCGCCCCCGGAAATGCAAGTGCTGCCGGCTCTGAGAAGATTTCAAACACCGCCATCTCCATCAGCGATCACAGTGCCCTCGTTCAGTTCTGCAAAGATGAGAATATTGAATTCGTAGTTGTTGGGCCAGAGGCACCTCTGGCTGCTGGGATCGTTGGGGACCTGGCGGCGGCAGGCATGCGGTGCTTTGGCCCCACAGCACAAGCAGCTCAGCTAGAGTCCAGCAAAAGGTTTGCCAAAGAGTTCATGGGCCGACATGGCATCCCAACCGCCCGGTGGAGAGCCTTCACTGAGCTCGACGAGGCCCGCAGCTTAATCCTGAGTGCAGACTTCCCTGCTCTGGTTGTGAAGGCCAGCGGCCTGGCCTCCGGGAAGGGGGTGATCGTGGCAGAGAGCAGAGAAGAGGCCTGCAGAGCTGTGCAGGAGATCATGCAGGATAAAGCTTTTGGAGCAGCTGGAGAAACGATTGTCATTGAAAAACTTCTTGAAGGAGAAGAGGTTTCCTGTCTGTGCTTCACCGATGGGAGAACCGTGGCTCCCATGCCCCCCACACAGGACCACACGCGGCTGCTGGAGGGAGATCATGGCCCCAACACAGGGGGCATGGGGACCTGCTGCCTAGCCCCGCAGGTCTCTAAGGATTTGCTGCTGAAGATTAAAAATGCCGTCCTTCAGCGGACAGTGACGGCATGCAGCAGGAGGGCATGCCGTATGCAGGTGTTCTCTATGCGGATGTGATGCTGACCAGGGATGGCCCAAAGGTTCTAGAGTTTAACTGCCATTTTGGGGACCCGGAGTGCCAAGTGATCCTCCCGCTTCTTAAAAGTGATCTTTATGAAGTGATTCAGTCCACCCTGGATGGCCTGCTCTGCGCAGCTCCGCCTGTTTGGCTTGAAAACTGGGCGGCCATCACTGTTGTAATGGCAAGTCAGGGGTATCCCGGAGACTACACCAAGGGTGTGGAGCTAACAGGGGTCACCAAGGCCCAGGCTTTAGGGCTGGAGGTGACCTAAAAAGACGGCAAAGTGTGACTATGGAGGGCGAGTCCTCACGGTGACTGCCATCCGGGACACTCTTGTCGCAGCCCTCAAAGGGGCCAAGCAAGGGCTGGCTGCTATAAAATTTGAGGGCACCGTCTACAGGAAGGACATTGGCGGCCGCGCCATAGCATTCCTCCAGCAGCCCAGGGCCTGACGTACAAGGACTTGGGGGTAGACATTGCAGCTGGAAATCTGCTGGCCCAGAAAATTAAGCCTTTAGCCAAAGCCACCTCCAGACCAGGCTGTGATGAGGATCTTGGAGGTTTTGCTTGTCTTTTTGATTTGAAAGCAGCGGGTTTCAAAGATCCTCTCCTGGTCAGTGAAACAGATGGCGTTGGCACGAAACTGAAGATTGCCCAGTACAGTGCAACCAACATGGTACCATTGGCCAAGACTTGGTTGCAATGTGTGTGAACGATATCCTGGCACAAGGGGCAGAGCCCCTCTTCTTCCTTGACTGCTTTTCCTGTAGGAACCTCGACGTGGGCACAGCTGTAGTAGTAGTCGCTGGCATCGCCGAAGCGTGCAGGAAAGCTGGGTGTGCCCTCTTCAGAGGGGAAACAGTAGAAATGCCGGACATGTATCCCCCTGGGGAGTACGACCTGGCCGGGTTCGTCGTGGGGGCCGTGGAGCGGGATCAGCAACTCCCTCGCCTGGAAAGCATCGCTGAAGGGGATGTTGTTATTGGAATAGAGTCATCTGGTCTCCACAGCAACGGGTTCAGCCTTGTGAGGAAGATTGTAGCGAAATTTTCCCTTCAGTACTCCTCTCCGGCACCTCACGGCTACGGCGACCAGACCTTAGGGGACTTATTTCTGACTCCGACCAGAATCTACAGCCACTCCCTATTACCTGTCTTGCATTCGGGCTGTGTTAAGGCCTTTGCCCACATCACCAGTGGAGGGCTGCTGTAGAACATCCCCCGGGTCCTTTCTCCGAGATGCGGGGTGGAGTTAGATGCCCGGGCCTGGAGAGTCCCCACGATCTTCTCGTGGCTGCAGTGCGAAGGACGCCTCTCACACGAGGAGATGGCCAGGACCTTTAACTGTGGGGTTGGAGCTGCCCTCGTGGTGTCGGAGGACCTGGCAGAGCAGGTGCTGAGGGAAGTTCAGTTGCACCAGAAGGAGGCCTGGCTGGTTGGCAGGGTGGTGGCCCGCCCTGAAGGTTTTCCCCAAGTGAGAGTCGGGCACGTGCTGGACGCCCTGCGGCTAAGCGGGCCCGCACTGCAGAACGGCTCCATGCTCAGTCCCTTCTCTGCCCCGGGAAAGGCCAGAGTGGCCATCCTCATCCCTGGGACAGGCTCGAACCTGCAGGCGCTGATAGATAGCACCCGGGAACCGAGCAGCGCCACCCACATCGTCGTGGTTGTCTCCAACAAGGCCACGGCAGCCGGGCTGGACCGACTGGCGAGTGCAGGCATTCCCACCAGGATGCTTAATCACAAGTTATATAAAAGCCGTGTCGAATTTGACATGGCCATTGACCAGGTCCTCGAAGAGTTCTCCGCGGACTTCGTCTGTCTGGCAGGGTTCAGGAGGATCTTGTCTGGCCCCTTCGTCAGGAAGTGGAATGGGAGAATGCTCAACATTCACCCGTCCCTGCTGCCGTCCTTCAAGGGTGCCAATGCCTACGAGCAAGACCTGGACCGGCATCGCGGTGACGGGGTGCACCATGCACTTTGTCGCTGAAGACGTGGATGCCGGACGGATTATTTTACAAGAAGCTGTGCTGGTGAGGAGGGGCGACACTTTGGCCACCCTGTCCGAGAGGGTGAAGATCGCAGAGCACAGGATCTTCCCCGCGGCCCTGCAGCTGGTGGCCAGCGGTGCCGTGCAGCTGGGTGAGGACAGCCGGCTCTGCTGGGCCCAGGAGGAGTGATGCTGCCTCTGCAGGAAGGAGGGCCGGCCACTCGCACGGTCCCATGGCTTTTATCAGTGCTCAGCCCAGAAACTCGCCGTTTCCTCTTGGGCCATTTTTTAACGAACGGATTCGTTACAGGCAAGGCTGGTGGGCATACCCGGGACATGGATGTGTTGCCTCCAGGGGTCTTGTAGGTTTACCTGTTCATGACCTTGTTCGGGATTCAGCTAGTCATTCAGAATTCCTTCCACTGTCAGCCAAACAAGACACCAAGCTCTTTGCCTTCCTTCCCTCTTTTTCTGGCCAACGTCACCTCTGGGAGGCTCCCCAGGCCGGGCAGCTGGCTTGGCCACACACTTTCCTCATGTCGACTGGAGGCAGCAGGCCATCATATAAACAGAGGCTCGGGCATCCCGCACTCAGGTTCCTCACTTAGGAACTGTTGGCCCTTAGGTTCTGGAGCGTTCACTCCATATTAAGCCAAACCCTGGCCTGTGAAGTTCATAGAGAAAAAATCTCAGGCTTTAAAGGTAGAGGCCAGTGCCGAGAGGTATGTTAGACCAATGTAAGCTTCAGACTTCGGAAATAAACTCCCAGCTCGCTCTGATGCGGCCCGCCACTAAAGGGACCCTGGCTCTGGGGGCACTGCCAATTCCATGTCTTGGAACAGGAAGAACCAAAATGTGTGTGAACATCGGCTTGCCAGAAACCAAGCACACACCTGGAACTAGCAGGGGTGCTATGACAAGCAACAGAGTCGGCCTGACAGCCCCCGTCTTGTTTGTGATGAGTATTATTTGGACATGTTGAATGTGTTCATAATGATACAGAGAAGAGGTCATTTAAGCTATGACAAAGCCATAACAAAAAAGGATAAAAAGGTCAATATTTTACTGGTGTAATAAACACGGACATTAAAAAAAAAAAAAGTTCACAAAGATATCGATTGCACTCCATTCTTATAGGGTTCTTTCTTTCCCTCTGCATTTTATATTTTTATGTCCCTCTTTACACATTTGCTTAATCCAAGAATACATCTAAAATAGTTCTGATTTGCCCATACACCTGTGAGAAGTAAACCTACTAAAAAGAATCCAGGATTTGTTTACAGCCCCCTCCCCCCAAGAAACAACAACAACAATAACCCTCAACTGAGATATTTAGTAAAATTTTGTGTTTGAAAGTCACTCAGATTAGTTCTTCCTTTTTAAACCCCCTCTAGTGTGGATTTGGTATTCATTTGAAATGTAGGTGGGTTCATTTTTAGTTTACTTTTAACATTTAGTTCCCCCTCTCGCATCCTAGTTGCTTTAATTTTATTTTGAGTATGTAGAGTATCAACATGCTTCCAAAAGTCAAAACTATACAAAAGGGTATATTCTGAAGAAGTGTAGCACATTCCTGAGTCCCTTCCACCCTGCTCTTGTCATTTATAGGTAACCAACTTCGTTGCTTTTTGGTTTATTTGTCCTGTGTTCCTTTTTGTAAAGATAATAGGTTTGTGTATATTTTCTTATTTCCTTTCTTTTATACAGATGTTAACAAACTATATGCTCTTCTGCTCTGTGATTTTTTTCACTTACTATTGTGTCCTGGGAAAATCACTTCGTATCAGTTTATACATGTGTTTATACATGGTTTTCAATCTTCTATACTTGAGGACATTTATTTTCCAATAATGCTCCATTCACTAACCTTGTGCACATGTATTTTATATTATTGAAAATATGTCTTCAGGATAATTCCCAGTAGCAGGATTGTTCGGTGTATTAGACAACTTGGGCTGCTATAACAGAATACCATAGACCGAGTGGCTTAAACAACAGAGATTTATTTTCTCACAGTTCTGGAGGTTAGAAGTCAAGGTCAGGGTACTGTCTATGTTGGTTTTTGGTGAGACCTTTTTAAAATTATTTTTATTTTTTAAGAGAGAATATTTTTTAAAAATATATTTATATTGATTTTAGAGAGGAAGAGAGTGGGAGAGAGAGAAACATCAATGATGAGACAGAATCATTTATTGGCTGCCTCCTGCACGCCCCCTACTGGGGATTGAGCATGCAACTTGGGCATGTGCCCTTGACCGGAATATAACCCAGGACCCTTTAGTCCACAGACCAACGCTCTATCCACTGAACCAAACCAGCTAGCACTTTCTAAAAAGTTTTATTTTTCAATTACTGTTTATATTCCATATTTTTTATATTAGTGTCAGGTGTACAGTGTAGTGGTTAAACATATACTAAGCATATATTAGTAATTTACAAAGTAGGCCCCTAATATTTCACGTACTTACCTGGTACCTTATGTAATTATTATAATATTATTTACTATATTTCCTATGCTGTACTTTACACCCCCATGACTATACACCCCCATGACTATTCTGTAAATACCAATTTGTGCTTCTTAATCTATTCACCTTTTCACCCATCCCCTAACCCCACTCCGCTCTGGCAACCATCAGTCTGTTCTCTGTATCTATAATCTGTTTCTATTTTGTTTGTTTGTTTGTTTTGCTCCTTAGATTCCACATGTAAGTGAAACCATATGGTATTTGAAGAGATGACCACTCTGAAACTATTCCATGAATAGCTCTCACCAGGTTGAGTTATAGGTAAAAACTTGTTTCAGGATTGCTTGGATGCTCTTAAAAAGAAAAGGATACACACACATATTTATGTTTAATAGCTTTGTTGGGGTATAGTTTCCATACCAAAAAATACACCCATCTTAAGTGTACAATTCAATCATTTTTAGTAAATTTACAGATTTGTACAACCTTTACCACAATCCAGTATTAGAATAACTCCAATAATCCAAAAAGATCCCTACTGCCTGTCTGTAGTTCTACCCCAGACCCCAAGCAGCCATTAATCTTTCAGTCTCTATAGATTTTATTTTTCTGGCCATTTCATGTAAATGAAATCATATAATACATCCTCTTTTGCATCTGACTTTTTTTTTTTTTTTTACTTAGCTAACGTTTTTGAAGTTTATCTATATTGTTGCATATATTAGTTCATTACTTTTTAGTGCCCAGTAGTATTTCATTGTATGGCTCTACTACCTTTTGTTTATCCATTCTCAAGCAGTTGATGGACATTTGGATTGTTTTCACTTTTTGGCTCTTAATAAATAACTAGAGGCCTGGTGCACAAAATTCGTGCACAGTAGGGTCCCTAGGCCTGGCCGGAGATCAGGGCCGATTGGGGCCTTCCTTCCCCTGGCTGCTGGCTGCCAGCCGGGGCCTTCCTTCTCCCTGGCTCCTGGCTGCCGGCCAGGGCCTTCCTTAGTTCCATGCCACCCCCTGGTGGTCACTACACATCATAACGAGTGGTTGAACTCCCGGTCGGTTGAACTCCTGAGGGGATAATTTGCATATTAACCTTTTATTATATAGGATACTGCTGTAAAATTTAATTACAAGTCCTTATGTGGACCTGTGGTTTTGTTTTTCTTGAGTAGAGTCCTAGGACTGAAATGGATTGGTGGTGGTATAAATTAACTAGAGGCCCGGTGCACGAAATTCATGCACTCGGGGGCTGGTCCCTCAGCCCAGCCTGTGCCCTCTCGCTGTCTGAGAGCCCTTGGGGGATGTCCTACTGATGGCTTCCTGTAGGGAGCGGGCCTAAGCCATCAGTCAGACATCCTTAGTGCTGCTGCAGAGGTGGGAGAGGCTCCTGCCAATGCCGCTGTGCTTGCCAGCCACGAGCCCAGCTTCTGGCTGAGTGGCGCTTGACCACCAGGGTTAAGCTCCTGCATTGAGTGTCTGTCCCCTGATGGTCAGTGTGCATCATAGTGACCAGTTGTTCCACCGTTTGGTCGATTTGCATATTAACCTTTTATTATATGGGACTAGGGGCCAGTGCACAAATTCATGCACCTTGAAAGGAACTGTGGGCCATGAGGCTGTGGTGGGAATGTGCGGGTCTCAGCCCATCCTCTGCATCCCTGCCCAGCCCTTCCCGCTGTGGCCCCTGGTCCTCCGTCTGCTGGCAGCCCCATGCACTGATGGCACCAGCCCTGCTTGCACCTGCTGACTGTGTGGAGCGATTGAGACTGTTGCCCCGATTGCCCCTCGAGCAGGGGGAGGTGAAGATCGGGACTGGCGCTGGGCGCTGGCAACGGGTGTGAGTAGCGGCTCTGGTGCCAACAGCGGGTGCGAGCAGTGGGTGCGAGTGGGGCCGGTATTGGCAGCAGGTGTGAGCACTGGGCGGGACCGTGTCGTGCAGGAGCAAAGAATTTTCAGTAACCACCAGAGGCTTGCCCCAATGATAGTGACCAGCACCCCACCTTGGTCTGGCACCCCTGCTCACCTGCTCCACCATCCTGCTGCAGCTGATGCCCGCCATGTTCTGTGCTTTGCTGCCCATGCCCACCATGTTCTGCGCATGCCCCCTGGTGGTCAGCGCACGTCATAGTGATTGATTGTTTGGTTGTTCTGCTGTTTGGTCTATTTGCATATTAGCCTTTTATTATATAGGATGTTTAACTCTTTGAGGAACTGCCTGTTTTCTGAAGTGGCTAAACCATTTTACATTCTTCCCAGCAATGTCTGAGCAGTTCAGTTTCTCCATATTCTCACCAGCACTTGTTGTTGTCTGTTTTAGTGTAGTCATTCTAGTGCGTGTGAAGTGATATCTCATTTTGGTTTTGATGTGCATTTCCTTAATGACAAATGATGTCGAACATCTTTTCACATGTATATACTAATACAGCCATTAGTATATCTTCTTTGGTGAAATGTCTATTCAAATCCTTTGCTTACTTTAAAATTGGATTGTAGCCCTGGCCAGGTAGCTCAGTTGGATAGAGTGATATGCTAAGATTGCAGATTCAATCCCCAGTCAGGGAGGAAGGAGCGCTGCCATTTTGGGAGCTTCGAGTCAACAATAAAGGGCTGAGGGTGCAAGTGGAGCGGCCTTGGCCATTGAAGTGAGTGAATTCAGATATATAACCAAACCTCGTTAGAGAACCTTTAAAAAAATAAAAAGTTGATTCGGTGCGTGAGAGCAAGTTACTGCTGCTTACTGTTCAGAGACTTACAGGTGCTTGCCTGCATTGCAATAAAGGAATCAATATTGAGCAAGACTTATATTTATCTCTTCATTTTGGAGAGCCTAATAAACTGTATTACAGTTTCTCTGCTGATTTTCAAAAGTTTTGAAGTTTGGAAGAGACATCTGTACATTTAATACAGCATGAGCACGGCCAGAACAGAGAACCCTGTTATAATGGGTCTATCCAGTCAAAATGGTCAGCTCAGGGGCCCTGTGAAGCCCAGTGGTGGCCCTGGAGGAGGGGGCACACCGACACAGCAACAGATGAACCAACTGAAAAAACCAACACAATCAATAATGGCACTGAGCAGCAAGCACAGAGTATGACCACCACTATTAAACCTGGTGATGACTGGAGAAAGATTTTAAAACTCCCTCCAAAGTATCTAAGAATCAAAATTTCGGATGTAACCTCCACAAAAGGAAATGAGTTTGAAGATTACTTTTTAAAGCAGGAGTTACTGATGGGAATTTTGAAATGGGCTGGGAAAAGCCATCTCCTACTCAGGAGGAGAGCATTCCCATCGCTTTATCTGGTAGGGATATTTTAGCTAGAGCAAAAAATGGAACGGGCAAGAGTGGTGCCTACCTCATTCCCTTACTTGAACGGCTAGACCTGAAGAAGGACAATATACAAGCAATGGTGATTGTTCCTATAAGAGAACTTGCTTTACAGGCCAGTCAAATTTGCATCCAGGTCAGCAAACACATGGGAGGGGCCAAAGTGATGGCAACCACAGGAGGAACCAATTTACGTGATGACATAATGAGGCTTGATGATACAGTGCATGTGGTAATAGCTACCTCTGGGAGAATCCTGGATCTTATCAAGAAAGGAGTAGCAAAAGTTGATCATGTCCAGATGATAATATTGGATGAGGCAGGTAAGTTGCTGTCACAGGATTTTGTGCAAATAAGGAGGATATTATTCTCACGCTACCTAAAAACAGATTTTATTATATTCCGCTACTTTCCCTCTTAGTGTACAGAAGTTCAGGAATTCCCATTTGCAGAAACCCTATGAGATTAGCCTGATGGAGGAATTAACTTTGAAGGGAGTAACCCAGTACTACGCATATGTAACTGAGCGCCAAAAAGTACACTGCCTCAACACACTTTTCTCCAGGCTTCAGATAAACCAGTCGATCATTTTCTGTAACTCCTCTCAGCGAGTTGAATTGCTAGCCAAGAAGATTTCTCAACTGGGTTATTCTTGCTTCTATATCCATGCTAAAATGAGGCAGGAACATTGAAATCGTGTCTTTCATGATTTTTGAAATGGCTTATGCCGCAATCTTGTTTGCACTGATTTGTTTACCCGAGGTATTGATATACAAGCTGTGAATGTGGTAATAAATTTGGACTTCCCAAAGCTGGCAGAGACCTATCTCCATCGTATTGGAAGATCAGGTCGCTTTGGTCATCTTGGCTTAGCTATCACCTTGATCACATATGATGATCGCTTCAACCTGAAAAGTATTGAGGAGCAGCTGGGAACAAAAATTAAACCTATCCCAAGCAACGTTGACAAGAGCCTATATGTGGCAGAATACTATAGTGAGCCTGTAGAAGATGATAACCGTAACAAGTATGCTTTGGCAAACTAAAGAAGGCTTGCTTGGATCTGTGATACATCATTTTGGGGGGGATGCTCTTCTCTTTGTGGGTTTTTCATCTTTTATTTTGGAACTATGAAGACTTAAAAGAACTCAGACATTTTTTTCTTTTTTAACTGGTGAAGAGAAAAAAGCTGAAAAGAAGGAATTTGCCTTTTTTGTTCCTTTTGTTTGCACTGTGTGCTGACTGAACATTAGTTGCACTAACTGCTGGATTTTTAAAAATGTTTTCTGAGGAAAGGGGGACAAGGAAGGAGGAGAAAGAAGAGAAGGGAGAAACCCTAAAAAGAGAAGAATCTTGATGAACACACAAGCTTGTCTATTATTTCCGAATTCTCCAACAGCTGACTCTTGTGCATTTCAACTTCTCCCTGATGACTCATCCGTTTTTTTAAGCCTGAAGAGCTTATTACTTATTTGTGCGAAGTGCCTTATGCTATGAGACCATTCAGAATATCATCTTTTAGACACAGCCCAAGGAATCAGCAATAGTAATTCTTTCCCTTTTTTTTTTCCTTTTTAAAACTTTTTATTTCATTTTGGTTTCACGTTGAAGTCTCTCTTCCCTTTCGACCTAGTACTCAAGCCCAGGGCTGAAGATGAAGCCTATTAGTAATATTAAGCACCATTTTTTTTTTTCTTTAAGTGGAGGAGTTGATAAGCAACTGCAGTTCATCCGCACTGTAAATACATGTATTTAAGAAACAACCACACAATCCCAAGTAAAAATTTCTTCTGGGCTGTGTACACGCAACATCATTGCTCCCAAAGGAAAGAGCGTCTCTGTCATTGCAGGAGCCATACAACAAGCCTTTGTGCTCTGTATGGAACACTAAAGTCTGGTTCACGTCCGTCTCCAGTCGCAGCTATGGCATTTGAGGTGTATGTAGCCTGTCAGCTTGACCCTCTTTCCTCTGTGGCAAAGCGTGTCCCATAGAAAACTGGGTGTGTACACTTGTATAAACTTTGTAAATATGTTTTTTCTGCGTTCATACACACACACACACACATACACATCTTTTTTTTTTTTTTGATGAAGGTTGCTGGGATTAAGGGGATTAGAATGATTATGGGAGCAGCTAAGATGAGAGGGGCTCAGTTTTCTGCAACACTAAATTCTAGAAAGTACTTTGACCTCTTACTGTAGCGAGCAGACTCCTGTGGGGACCCTGTGCTGAGAAAAGGCCCCAGAAGTCTTCACTGTTTGCTGCCACACTGTCTCTAGTATCTTTAGAGAGGCCCGCCGAGGGAGCAAGGAAACTTCAAAAACCTGTCATCCATGGTGTTACTTTTGAAAGGCTCTCTCTGATTTTGCTTTTTTCCCCTTTTTAAAAGTTTGAGAAACATTTTAAGCTCTGCAAAAGGGGACAAAGATTAATCTGCATTGCAGTGTGGAAACTCCCTTGAGTGGCAGTATTTGAGCAGTATATGTATAAAGCGTGGGTTTGCATTTCACAGTATCAGCCAGTACCAGTTTCGGTAAGGTTAGCAGTTCTGGGGCTTCATTTTTGTGGATCACTTCCTGTGTTGTGTTGCCCTCTGCCCACTTTGATACCTAAACTTGCAGGAATGGGCAACCCTGAGAGCTGCAGCCTGCCATCCTCTAGCTTTGTGACGAGAACTGTCATGTTCACATTGTAAATTGCTGGCAGTGCTTTACAGTCAATAGTGTTGCATTAAAGTGTGCCCTCCCAACATACTTGATGTTTGGCCTGATCTCCAGGCAAAAGGAGTGAGATGAATCAAAACCAGTGAACTTTAAAAAAAAAACATTTTTAATTCCCTTTTAACCCAGTGTACTAGGTCAATCAGGAGGCAACTAGGGTTTAAAAAAAAAAAAAAGGCAAAATAAAAAATTTTAAAAATTTGATTTCCATATTCCATTGTTTCTCAAAGCCCTAAAATAGTACAAGTCCTACCTATGTTTTCATGCTTAACTCATCTGGATAAAGAAATCAGTTATTCAAAGTTGCTTTTTTGACTCTTGTCTAGTTCTAAACAAAAATGATTTGTGACTCACCCCAAATTCCTTGAAGATCAAAATCCTGCAGATGCCTCCTGATCAGACATAGCCCTAACCCCTTTAAAACTAGTAAGAGCTGCACAGTACAAACCCCCCCAAAAATAAGCGCATTTATTTGGTGTCCACGCCACATAGGTTCTTCTGCCAGCCAATGTTGGCAACTAAGTACAAGCCCTAGTTAAGAGAATAACTTTTTTTCCAGGGAGGAGAGGAGGGAGGGAATTTAAAAGGCATCAACTTTTGACCAAAAAATATATATATATCTTACTGTGTACTGATGCAGCGCTCTCTTTCTCTTCCATTTCTGGCAAGATAAGAGGGATCATTCTAGAAGAAAAGCAAGAAAGCTCATAAATGCAGTTTTATATCTTGCTAGAGTGCCGGTGACTATAAACAGCACAATCCTCTTTGCCATCCTCAGACTGCCTGCTTGGTGCCACATGCCTGTGGGTCCCCTTTAAAGCACAGACTTTAAATTGACAGTATTACTGAAGTACAGCCTCGGATGAGGAGTGGCACTTAAACTGTCTGGGACACCAGGATTGGACGCGGTCTTGTTTTGGTGCTTGACTCTTGAATAGGAATTGTAAAATGGAAAGATGCTCTAAGGCAGCGGTCACCAGCCGGTGGTCCGCGGACCGCTGGTGGTCCGTGAGGTCCAAATGTTGGCGACTGCTGCTCTAAGGACTAGGTCAAATCCTAGTTTCTCTTTTTAAATCCCCTTCATAATAAGGAGCATTTGTTACTATTGGAAATTGTTTTCGTGTTCTTCCGGTGTAGGGTGTTTATTTTAAGTAATGGTAGTATTTTTCCAGTGGTTCACTTGGATGAAAACTATTCCCTCCTTTTAATATTTAAATAACCTCAGCCCATTGTCCAGCCTGTGGTTATGTGGTTGTGTGGTTGTGTGATGGTTGTGGACTGTTGCACACCTTGCTGCCTCTGGGCCTGTTTTGTCTTTCTCTCCCCATACATGAAGAAACTTGCCTTTCCTTTAGGATTGGACTAAATTCCAAAATGATCTTCCATGGGAAGAAGTACAGGAGAGAGAAACCTAAATACATCTCTACATTTTAAAGTTTGCCCTGCACCGTAATAAGGGTTGGCCCCAAAGGTGGGGAGTGGGGGAGGGCGGTTATCAATATTTGTTTTCAGAATGAGATGGGAGCATCTTTCCTTTGCCATGTGCTTTGTGTTTGATACCATCATGCTTGGGTTAGAACCAGCTGACTCAGCACAAAGCCTGGAGTGTCAATTGTTGGAATCAAACATCTCATTCTGATCACTTGGCTTAATTTTTTTCTTTTTTTTATAGGGGTGGGAGGGAGGTGACTGCCCCAAAGGGAGGGTGTCTGCACTGAGGATTTAGAAACACTTTGAAGCTCATAGCCTCAGAAATTGCCTTTAGCCACACTCTGACCTTATAGATGAGTAACACAAAGATGAAATAAATTCTTGGGAATTAAGCCATGTTATTTTAATTTGCCACTTTGTTTAGCGTTGTATGTATCTTAAAAATTGTTACTGTGGAATCATTTTCTGGCAGAATATCTTTGTCAAACAAAATAATTGGCCTAGTGGGAGTTGACATTAGTCAACTTTTTGGTGAACTTAAGTGAACTTGAGTGAGCTTGTGGTTCTACTGTATATCCTTAAAGATAGTTTTTTAAAATCCCCCCAAAAAGTCTGCTCCTGATCTAAAAACTCATCTTTGGGGTAAAGAGTTAAGGGTCCTGTTATGCCCAGTGTTCAGGATCCCCAAAAACCCACCAGGAAGGAGCCGAGCCTGATGCAAGAGCAAAAGAACCTTTATTCGTGCTAGCACGAGCTCCCGTCTCCAGCAATCACCAGCGCAGCGGCAGGAGAGAGAGAGAGAGCTTTGGGAGAACAAAGGCTTTATAGGGGGTCCAAAGCAGTGGGCAGGGGAATGTTCGTGGCCCCCGTCGATTGGTCGGGGCAGGATCAGGGGTCTGGTTACGCAGGGGTATTGTGCAGTTTGCCTAATTTGGGCTGAGTCCACTTCTCTGCATTCCTATTGGCAGGTTTGTGCAACTGTTGCAGGAAGAGTTGCAGAACTGCGGGTACAGAACAAAAGAAACATTATAAAAGTAACAAAAAGAACTCCATGGGGTCAGCCTAGTTTTAGCTCTATCATTCCCCCCTTGTCATGAGACTTACAGGCCCAATCATGGGTCGGTTTGCATTTCTACCTCGCCTTCTGTTGCTAGAGGCCTGTACTGGGCACGCAGGACCACTTTTAAGCACATTAACCACATCTTGTTTTTGCAGAGCAAGTAACCCAAGACAAAACAGTTTTTCCTAAGCAACGTCAGGATCATGCCATTGACGACCATGTTATTTACAGGATCATCCTGTTCTTCAGAAAGCTGACAGTGTTCTATAAAAGAAGGCCTACATGCTGGGAAGGGGCCATGAGACTGTATCTCAAGGCCTGGCCTGGTGTCAGCACTGACAACTCTATCTAGGGCATAGTCCGCGGTCTCTGGAATGGGCAAAAATTCCCACTCTCTAACAGTCCAAAGGCTGTAACAGTTTATGAGGTCAGAGGGAGTCAGCCTGGCACTGGACTCTGCCCCTCCACAGCTGACAGATTCCAACAGGAAGTGTATTTAAATTCTCCATAGACAGTGCTGGGCAGGGGGTTGGGTTATGAAGATACAGGCTACTGTGTTTTAACCAGTGGTTGTGGGGGAAGGATGCCTGGAGGAAACAAAGTCACTATTCCCTTTTTGAAACAAAACTAAAACCTGAAAATTTTTGTTCAGTGAAAATGGGGTATAATTTCATTGTCCCTAGCCACAAGGGACCACCAGTTCCACTGAGAAATGAATAGTGGGGACTCAAAAATTTGCAAACATTTGGGGTAAGGGACAATTGGCTTTCTGTTAATTGGCAAATGTTCCAGTGGGGCTTCCTTTTTGTTGGGGGGTGTTATGTTGTAGGATGCACATGTGGGCCAGAGTCTCTGCTGAGGTTATAAAGTTCAGAAAAGATGGTTGATAAAATATTGGCTTTTGTTAATTTATCTCAATAAAGCCCACTGGAACTCCAAAAAAAAAACACACAAAAAAAACCCCAAGTCAGGGCACATACAAGAATCAACCAATGAAGGCATACATAGTGGAACAACAAATCGATATTCCTTTCTCCCTCTAAAAATCAACAAATAAAAATTTTTAAAAATTGGATTGCATTTTAAGAAAAAAATTTTAATAAATCTTTATTGTTCAGATTATTGCAGGTGTTCCTCTTTTTTTTTCCCCCATAGCTCCCCTCCACCTGATTCCCCACCCCACCCCATGCTCTTACCCCCCACCACTGTCTTCATCCATAGGAGTAAGATTTTTGTCCAGTCTCTTCCCGCACCCCTCACACCTGCTTCCCCTGAGAATCGTCAGTCCACTCCCTTTCTATGTCCCTGATTCTATTATATTCACCAGTGCATTCTGTTCTTCAGATTTTTTATTCACTTGATTTTTAGATTCACTTATTGGTAGGTATGTATTTGATGTCATTTTGTTGTTCATAATTTTTATCTTTATCTTTTTCTTCTTCTTCCTCTTCTTATCTTTTTCTTCTTCTTTCTCTTCTTAAAGAATACCCTTCAGCATTTCAGGTAATCCTGGTTTGGTGGTGATGAACTCCTTTAGCTTTTTCTTGTCTGTGAAGCTCTTTATCTGACCTTCAACTCTGAATGGTAGCTTTGCTGGGTAGAGTAATCTTGGTTGTAGGTTCTTGCTGTTCATCACTTTGAATATTTCTTGCCACTCCCTTCTGGCCTGCATAGTTTCTGTTGAGATATCAGCTGACAGTTATATGGGTACTCCCTTGTAGGTAATTAACTGTTTTTCTCTTGCTGCTTTTAATATTCTCTCTTTGTCTTTTCCCTTGGCATTTTAATTATGATGTGTCTTGGTGTGGTCCTCTTTGGATTCCTCTTGTATGGGCTTCTGTGCGCTTCCTGAACTTGTATGTCTATTTCTTTCACCAGGTAGGGAAAGTTTTCTGTCATTATTTCTTCTAATAGGTTTTCAATATTTTGCTCTCTCCCTTCTTCTGGCACCCCAAAAATTCGGATGTTGGTTCGCTTAAAGTTGTCCCAGAGGCTCCTTACACTATCTTCACATTTTTGGATTCTTTTTTTTTTTCTGGTTGGATGTTTTTTGTTTCCACATATTTCAGATCTTTGGTTTGATTCTTGGGGTACGTTGATCTACAGTTGAGTTTCTGTATATTCTTTATTTCAGACAGTGTATGCTTCATTTCTGACTGATCCTTTTCCATTTTTTGGGCATTCTCATTAAGCTCCTTGAAGGTCTCATCAAGTTTCTCAGCGGTTTTAAGAAGATTCTTGAGTAACCTTATAAATGTGGTTCTGAACTCTATGTCATCCAGTAGTTTGCTTTCCTCCGTTTCTTTCATTCGTGACATGTTTCTTTGTCTCCATATTTTGGCTGCTTCCCTGTGTTGATGGAATAGCTTTGTGTGGTAGGTGATCTATAGGGGGCAGTAGCTCATCCTCCTCAATCACATGAGGTGGATGCTCTTGGTACACCCCTTTGTGGGCTGAGTGCAAAGTCTTGGTGTAGTTAAGCCTTAATTGCTGTTGGTACACTGGAAGGAATTGACCTCCAGGCCAATTAGCTGTGAGCACTCGCTGTGTCTATAATGGAAGAACTGCTGCGCTGAAGACACACTTCTGGGGCAGGACTTGTTTCAGTGGGGCTTTGGTGCTCACTGAGTCTGCCTCTTGAATGTGTCACTTATGGATGTGAGGAGTTGAAATCTGGTGTCTCACACTGACCACTAGGTACACTGGTTTCTGGATCTCCAATGGGGTGCAGGTCAGCTACTGTCTGAGGCCACCCAGCAGGAGCTACAGTGAGAGCTACAGTTTTCTCCTCTTTGCTTGGGGTTTGGAAGTTCTGGAGCTGTCTGACCCGGGCTGCAAGTTTGCTAGGTTAAGCTGCGATAGGGCAGGGCTTCCTTATGCTAAAGCCGCTGCTTGGAGCTTGGGTGGGTTTGTAGGTTGTGCAGGGCAGGGTCTCAGGGTGTCACTAGGCTAGGGCGTGGCAAACAGCAATGGCTGCTAGTTAGCCGGCTCTGTGTCCCTGTCGGCATCTGCGAGTCCCGTGCCCCAGTGCCGTAAACAATTATTCCTGCGCGCAGCTCTGCAAGCAAGCCACCCTCACTGGCAGACAGTCCAGCTTCTCCCCGTAGGAGTTTGAGTCCCCCGCGTCTCCCCAGAAACTGTATTTCAGAGTAATCGGGGGCTTGTCTCCCTTTGGGTTGAAAAAAGCAACGCCCGCCACCAGCCCGTATCACGCGCCTCCGTACCTCAGCTTTTCAGCGCTCGTGCACGTCTCAATGCTCTTTTCTCTTTCCTTCTAGTTGTAGAACTTCTACTCAGCCAGCTTTCCCGTGGTTCTGGGTGATAGACGTTTTGTCTTTTAGTTGTATTTTTTTTTTTAAATAAATCTTTATTGTTCAGATTATTACAGGTGTTCCTCTATTTTCTTCCCCCATAGCTCCCCTCCACCTGATTCCCTACCCCACCCCATGCCCTTACCCCCGCCACTGTCTTCATCCATAGGAGTAAGATTTTTGTCCAATCTCTTCCTGCACCCCTCACACCTGCTTCCCCTGAGAATTGTCAGTTCACTCCCTTTCTATGTCCCTGATTCTATTATATTCACCAGTCCATTCTGTTCTTCAGATTTTTTATTCACTTGATTTTTAGATTCACTTGTTGGTAGGTATGTATTTGATGTCATTTTGTTGTTCATAATTTTTATCTTTACCTTTTTCTTCTTCTTCCTCTCCTTAAAGAATATCCTTCAGCATTTCATGTAATCCTGGTTTGGTGGTGATGAACTCCTTTAGCTTTTTCTTGTCTGTGAAGCTCTTTATCTGACCTTCAACTCTGAATGATAGCTTTGCTGGGTAGAGTAATCTTGGCTGTAGGTTCTTGCTGTTCATCACTTTGAATATTTCTTGCCACTCCCTTCTGGCCTGCATAGTTTCTGTTGAGAAATCAGCTGACAGTCGTATGGGTACTCCCTTGTAGGTAATGAACTGTTTTTCTCTTGCTGCTTTTAATATTCTCTCTTTGTCTTTTGCCCTTGGCATTTTAATTATGATGTGTCTTGGTGTGGTCCTCTTTGGATTCCTCTTGTATGGGGTTCTGTGCGCTTCCTGGACTTGTACATCTATTTCTTTCACCAGGCAGGGAAAGTTTTCTGTCATTATTTCTTCTAATAGGTTTTCAATATTTTGCTCTCTCCCTTCTTCTGGCACCCCAAAAATTCGGATGTTGGTTCGCTTGAAGTTGTCCCAGAGGCTCCTTACACTATCTTCATATTTCTGGATTCTTTTTTCTTTTTGTTTTTCTGGTTGGATGTTTTTTGTTTCCACATATTTCAGATCTTTGGTTTGATTCTTGGGGTACGTTGATCTACAGTTGAGTTTCTGTATATTCTTTATTTCAGACAGTGTATGCTTCATTTCTGACTGATCCTTTTCCATTTTTTTGGCATTCTCATTAAGCTCCTTGAAGGTCTCATCAAGTTTCTCAGCGGTTTTAAGAAGATTCTTGAGTAACCTTATAAATGTGGTTCTGAACTCTATGTCATCCAGTAGTTTGCTTTCCTCCATTTCTTTCATTCGTGACATGTTTCTTTGTCTCCTCATTTTGGCTGCTTCCCTGTGTTGATGGAGTAGCTTTGTGTGGTAGGTGACCTATAGGGGGCAGTAGCTCAGCCGCCCCAATCACCTGATGTGGATGCTCTTGGTACACCCCTTTGTGGGCTGAGTGCAAAGACTTGGTGCAGTTAAAGCCTTAATTGCTGTTGGTATACTGGGAGGAATTGACCTCCAGGCCAATTAGCTGTGAGCACTCACTGTGTCTATAATGGAAGAACTGCTGCGCTGAAGACACACTTATGGGGCAGGACTTGTTTCAGTGGGGCTTTGGTGCTCACTGAGTCTGCCTTTGAATGTGTCACTTATGGATGTGAGGAGTTGAAATCTGGTGTCTCACTCTGACCACTAGGTACACTGGCTTCTGGATCTCCAATGGGGTGCAGGTCAGCTACTGTCTGAGGCCATCCAGCAGGAGCTACAGTGAGAGCTACAGTTTTCTCCTCTTTGCTTGGGGTTTGGAGGTTTTGGAGCTGTCTGACCCAGGCTGCAAGTTTGCTAGGTTAAGCTGCGATAGGGTGGGGCTTTCTTCTGCTAACGCTGCTGCTTGGAGCTTGGGTGGGTTTGTAGGTTGTGCAGGGCGGGGTCTCAGGGTGTCACTAGGCTAGGGCGTGGCAAACAGCAATGGCTGCTAGTTAGCCGGCTCTGCGTCCCCAAGGGCGTCCCGGAGTCCCATGCCCCAGTGCCGTAAACAATTATTCCTGCGCGCAGCTCTGCAAGTAAGCCACCCTCCCTGGCAGACAGTCCAGCTTTTCCCCATAGGAGTTTGGGTCCCCCGCGTCTCCCCAGAAACTGGATTTCAGAGTAGTCGGGGGCTTGTCTCCCTTTGGGTTGATAAAAGCAACGCCCGCCGCCAGCCTGGATCACTCGCCTCCGTACCTCAGCTTTTCAGCGCTCGAGCACGTCTCGATGCTCTTTTCTCTTTCCTTCTAGTTGCAGAACTTCCACTTAGCCAGCTTTCCCGTGGTTCTGGGTGATAGACGTTTTGTCTTTTAGTTGAATTTTTGAAATTGTTGCGGGAGGCAGCAGTTTAGGTGTTTACCTACGCCGCCATCTTGGATTCTCGGAAAATAAAGTTTTTCGCATTTTAAGAATTTTAATATGTTTATATTTATCAGATATATGATTTGCAAATATTTTTCTCCTACATATTTTTCTTTTTGGCTTGTTTTTTCATTTTCTTGAAGGAGGCTTTTGAAATGCAAGTTGTTAATTTTGATCAAGTTCAATTAATCATTTTTTCTTCTTTTATAGATTATGCTTTTGATATACTATATAAGAAAAGGTTTTATTAAAACCACTTTTCTGCCCTAGCTGGTTTTGCTCAATGGGTAGAATGTCTGCCTGCAAACTGAAGGGTCCCGGGTTCTATTCAGGTCAAGGGTACGTACCTCGGTGTGGGAGGCAACCAATCCATGTGTCTCTCTCACATCGATGTTTCTCTCTCTGTCTCTCCCCATCCCTTCCACTCTCTCTAAAAATCAAGGGAAAAATATCCTTAGGTGAGATTTAATAAAACAAAACCCTTTCTTTTCATAGAATTAAGAGATTTGCTTTATTTTCATGATTAGTTTAGTGATCAGACACATTTATTGTGTGAACTTATTAAGAATGCATAATGACTAATAAATAAATAATAAAATAAAATGCTTAAGGACTTGCCTCTGGGAGATGGTCACATTATTCCACCCTCATCTGGGCAGCTGTTACTAGAGAGGCAATTTAATATTGATCAAAAGTGTAAGTTTGGGGGCCTGATTGCCTGGGTTTGAATTTTAGCTTCATCTCTTCCTAGCAGTGGTACTTTGGGAAAGTGGTGTTATTTCTCTGTGCCTCAGTTTCCTTATCTGTAAAATGTGCCTGATACTACTTCCCTCAGAGAGTGTTTGTCTATATAAAGTACATAGGAAATGCATGGGACAGAGTAAGAGCTTAAAAACATAGCTCTTATTACTAGGGGAGCAGTTCTCAGCTGTGTAGCATGGCATGGAGTTGTCATATTAGAATCATTTGAGGGGAGGCTTTTTAATACTTTCTAAAGTGACAGGTTCTGCTGTAGGTTAGAGCAACTGGGGTGATAAGCATTGCACTTAGCCTTCCTTGACACATTTAAAGCTGATTGTTCCTTAAAATCATGTTCATTAAGTGAGGCAATTTGGGTTGATGTATAGAATCACAAACTCATCATCAGATGTAAAATTAGCTCAATCTCCATTAACACTTAGAAAATGAATAATCTATTAAGTCCTATTGCCAAGGCAAAAATTAAGCAGTCCGGCAAAACAAAAATATGATATGAGCTCTCTGCATTTGGTAAATACATTTCTCTGCTTTTTGGTGGTTTGTTTGTCCAGTGTTCAGATTATGGGATAAGAATTTGGAATTTAAAGATAGAATTCCTGCTTTGCTCCTGTTGGAGAAGATTTTCAACTTTTTTTTTTATTTTTATTTGCAGAAAGAGTGTAATGAAATTTGAGACCTATTTACGTTCAAAAGGAATTCATGATTTGATATGGGACTAGTATCAGAATATGTAAAGAATTCTTGCAACTCAATAGAAAGAAAATGGGCAAAGGATTTGAACAGACATTTTTCCAAAGGAGAAGTGCAGATGTCCAACACGGACATGAAAAGATGTTCAGCAACATAGGTCAATAGGGAAATGCAAACCCAAACCTCTCTGAGAAACCACTTCCCTACTACGATGGCTATAATAAAATAAAGAAAGGAAAGTAATAAGTGTTGGCAAAGATGGTGAGAAATAGGAACCCTTGTACATTGCTGCTAGGAATGTAAAATGGTTTAGCTACTGTGGAAAACAGTTTGGTGGTTGCTAAAAAAGTTAAACATAGAATGGAATTACCACATGACCCAGCAGTTCCACTCTTAGGTTTATACCCAGAAGAATTAAAAACATATGTCAACACAGAAACTTGAGCATGAATGTTTATAGCAGCATTATTCATAATGGCTAAAAAATTGAAACAGCCTAAATGCCATGCCCATCAAGGGATGAGAGGATAAACACATTGTGTTTTATACATATAATGGAATGTTATTCAGCCATAAAAAGGAGTGAAGTGTACCAATACATAATTCATCTTGAATGAACTCTGAAAATATGGAAAGTGAAAGAAACCAGACAAAAAGCATATTGTATGATTCCTTTTATATACTTTATCCAGAATAGCAAATTAAAGGTTACCAGAGTGTGGGGAATGGGGAATAATTATTTAACAGGTACAGAGTATTTTTATGGGGTAAGGAAAAAGTTTTGAAACTGAGGAGAGCTGATTGTTACATAACATTGTGAATATAGTAAATACCAATAAATTGTGCACTTTACAATAGTTAATTGTATGTCCAGTGAATTTCACTTCACTGAACATACAATTAATAAAAGGGGGGCCCTGACTGGTGGCTCAGTTGGTTGTAGCATCGTCCCATACACAAAAGGTTGTGGGTTCAATCTCCAGTCAGGGTGCTTCAGAAGGCAACCAACTGATGTTTCTCTCACATTGGTGTTTCTCTCTCTCTCCCTTCCTCTCTTTCTAAAGTCAATAAAAACATATCCTTGCATAAGGAAATAAAAGGATTGGTGAGCTAAGTTAATAGCTCTATGATCTCTGTATAGGGAAGTGCAATTAATACATGAAAAAAGGGGGAGTAGGAATATGAGTGTATTTATGGGTATATTTACCTTTTTGCTTCCCAGAGACCAAAGTTTTAAAGTACAAGGGATGATGATGCCAGTAAAGAATCATCATATTTGATGTGGCATCTCTGTGTCTGGATCTCTCTCCAAATTCATTTTTTACTGATTTCCTTGCTTGGGAGAATTTATTCTAAACACAAAGTACTTTACCTGAAAATACTGCAGTGTCAGCAAAGTAGAGTGTTTTTTATATTAAAAAGAGTACTAGAGGCCTGATGCATGAAATTCGTGGAAGGGGCTCGGCCCTCGTAGCTGCGATGGCTTGCCTCGGCCCTCGCAGCCCCTGCTTTATCCATAAGGTTGTCCGGAAGTATGTCTGGAAGGTCTTTTGGCTGCCCGGTCTAATTAGCATATTATGCTTTTATTATTATAGATATTTTTTGGGGAAGCTCATAAGAGGCCCAGTTGTTCTGGAACTAACAGAGTTGATAAGGAGCAAGAGATGTTTTTAGAACCCATTTAGATGGTATTCTGTTTTTCTTGGGCTTGCCATTCTATCAGGCTACTAGTTCCTTTTTTAAACAAATATTTTTTTTATCAAGATAAAATTTATGTAACATAAAATTAACCATTTTAAAGTGAATGACTCAGTGGGATTTAGTCCATTTACAATGTTATGCAACTACCAGCTCTATATCATTCCAAAACATTTTTACCACCCCAAAAGGAAATCCTATACCTATCAAGCACATCCTGTGAGCATGTGTTATTTTCCACTTTTTTTAATTGTAGCCAGCCTAAAGGTTATTAAATGGTACCTCATTGTGGTTTTGATTTCTATTCCTCTAAATGACTGATGAAGTTGAATATCTTTATGTACTTACTAGAGGCCCAGTGCATGAAATTTGTGCACTGGTAGAGTCCCTAAGCAGCTGCCGGCTGCTGGCTGGGGCTTCCCTCCCTTCGTCTGGCTGGTCCCGCTCCCTGGTCAAACTCCCAGAAGAACTCCTGGTTGAGGGGACAATTTGCATACTACGCTTTTATTAGAGAGGATTGGTCATTTGTATTTCTTTTTGGATAGATATCTACTCAAGTTTGTTATCTATTTTTTAAATTGGGTTCTTTATCTCTTAGTTGTTGAGTTGTAAATGTTCTTTATATATTATAGACACTAGACTCTTATCAGACATGATTTACAAATATTTCTCCCATTCTATAGTTTATTTTCACTTTCTTCATAGTGTTCTTTGATATATAAAAGTTTGTAACTTCGATGAAGCCTAATTTACTTATTTTTCTTTTAATGCCCTTACTATTGGTGTCATCTAAGAATCCATTGCCAAATCCAAGGTCATGAAGATTTCCCCCTATTTTTCTTCTAAGAGTTTTATTGTTTTAGCTTTCATATTTACACCATTGATACATCTTCCTATATAATAAAGAGCTATAATATGCTAATTAGACCAAACAGCAGAACGACCTTCCAGATGAAGCCAGGGCTGTGAGGGCCAGCCACGGCAGCTGGGGCTGCGAGGGTCAGCTGAGGCTGTGAGGGCCAGCTGAGGCTGTGAGGGGCTGTGAGGGCCAGCTGAGGCTGTGAGGGGCTGTGAGGGCCAGCTGAGGCTGTGAGGGGCTGTGAGGGCCAGCTGAGGCTGTGAGGGGCTGTGAGGGCCAGCTGAGGCTGTGAGGGGCTGTGAGGGGCTGTGAGGGTCAGCTGAGGCTGTGAGGGGCTGTGAGGGCCAGCTGAGGCTGTGAGGGGCTGTGAGGGCCAGCTGAGGCTGTGAGGGGCTGTGAGGGCCAGCTGAGGCTGTGAGGGGCTGTGAGGGGCTGTGAGGGTCAGCTGAGGCTGTGAGGGGCTGTGAGGGCCAGCTGAGGCTGTGAGGGGCTGTGAGGGCCAGCTGAGGCTGTGAGGGGCTGTGAGGGGCTGTGAGGGTCAGCTGAGGCTGTGAGGGGCTGTGAGGGCCAGCTGAGGCTGTGAGGGGCTGTGAGGGCCAGCTGAGGCTGTGAGGGGCTGTGAGGGGCTGTGAGGGTCAGCTGAGGCTGTGAGGGGCTGTGAGGGCCAGCTGAGGCTGTCAGGGGCTGTGAGGGCCAGCTGAGGCTGTGAGGGGCTGTGAGGGTCAGCTGAGGCTGTGAGGGCCAGCTGAGGCTGTGAGGGGCTGTGAGGGGCTGTGAGGGCCAGCTGGGGCTGCGAGGGGCTGTGAGGGGCTGCGAGGGTCAGCTGAGGCTGTGAGGGCCAGCTGAGGCGGTGAGGGGCTGCGAGGGTCAGCTGAGGCTGTGAGGGGCTGTGAGAGGCTGTGAGGGCCAGCTGAGGCTGTGAGGGGCTGTGAGGGTCAGCTGAGGCTGTGAGGGGCTGTGAGAGGCTGTGAGGGCCAGCTGAGGCTGTGAGAGGCTGTGAGGGCCAGCTGAGGCTGTGAGGGGCTGTGAGGGCCAGCTGAGGCTGTGAGGGGCTGTGAGAGGCTGTGAGGGCCAGTTGAGGCTGTGAGAGGCTGTGAGGGCCAGCTGAGGCTGTGAGGGGCTGCGAGGGCCAGTTGAGGCTGTGAGGGGCTGTGAGGGCCAGCTGAGGCTGTGAGGGGCTGTGAGGGGCTGTGAGGGTCAGCTGAGGCTGTGAGGGGCTGCGAGGGCCAGCTGAGGCTGTGAGGGGCTGCGAGGGCCAGCTGAGGCTGTGAGGGGCTGCGAGGGCCAGCTGGAGCTGCAAGGGGCTGTGAGGGCCAGCTGGGACTGCAAGGGCTGGCCAGGACTGCAAGCGCCAAGCCCCTTGCACAAATTTCATGCATTGGGCCTCTAATAACTATCTATATAAAAGCCCAGTGACCGGAATGGAGGAACAACCAGAAAGACCAGAACAACCGGTGGCTATGACGCACACTGCAGCATCCAACCATCCTGATATGGGCCCCGATTGGCCCACAACACCCCGATCGGAGGTGGGGCCAGTCAGCCAAACACCTATGGCCCCTATACCCTGCCAGCTCGGCCCGATAGGCCCCCATCGGGTCAGGCTGGCTGGACCCCACCCATGCACGAATTTGTGCACCAGGCTTCTAGTCTGTATAAGAGCAAGGGTCGTAATGACTGTTACGAACAAAGGCTCAACCAGACCAGAAGTCAGTGCTGGGTTGCTGTGCTGACCTAGCACTGACTGGGGCCACTGCCGGAGCCCTGACCCAGCACTGACTGCTTAGGAAGCTGCAGATCAGGCCCAGAGAGAGGCCTGCAGAGAGAGAGGCAGGGTCTGATCCATAGCCTCTATGGCAGCCGTTGATCAGAACTTGCCTCTCTTTCTCTCTCAGCCTGGCCAACAGCTGTGCCTCCATTTCTCTCCAGGCCTCCACCAAGGCTGCTGATCAGCCCCACCTTGCTGATCAGCCCCACCTTTCCGATCAGGCCCCATTGATAGGCCCAGAGACGCTGACTGGCATAGAAACTGACCAATCAGAACGAAATCTGGGTGAATGTAAGGAGCCAATGGCTGCCTAGGAGGCAGAGCTTTTGATGCTGCCTGGCATAGAAACTGACCAATCGGAACCAAATTGGCCGGCAGAGGAGGGCAGTTGGGGGCGAGATCAGGCTGGCAGGGGAGGGCAGTTAGGGGCGATCAGGCAGGCACAGGCAGTTAGGGGCGAGATCAGGCCAGCAGGGGAGGGCAGTTGGGGGCAGATCAGACCAGCAGGAGATGGCAGTTAGGGACGATCAGGCAGGCAGAGGTAGTTAGGGGCTATCAGGCTGGCAGGGGAGAGCAGTTGGGGATGAGATCAGACCAGCAGGGGAGGGCTGTTGGGGGCAAGATCAGGCCAGCACGGGAGGGCAGTTAGGGGTGATCAGTCAGGCAGAGGCAGTTGGGGGTGGTGAGATCAGGCTGTCAGGGGAGGATAGTTAGGAGCAATCAGGTAGGCAGGCAGAGGCAGTTAGGGGTGATCAGGCAGGCAGGCAGAGGCAGTTAGGGGTGATCAGGCAGGCAGGCAGGGAGGTTATGGGGCGATCAGGCAGGCAGAGGGGTTAGGGGCAATCAGGCAGGCAGGCAGGTGAGTGGTTAGGAGCCAGTGGTCCCAGATTGTGAGAGGGGTGTCTGACCACTGGTTTATGTGGTCAGACATCCCCCAAGGGGTTCCCCAATTGGACTGGGTGCAGGCTGGGTTGAGGGAACCCCCTGCTGTGCACGAATTTTGTGCACCCGGACCTCTAGTATATATAAAAAAGCCTAAGTGACCATTCGACCAGTAGCTATGATGCACACTGACCATTAGGTGGCAGACGCTCAATGCACAGGCATGGAAACATGGAACAGACTAACGAATCTCAGAGGGAAGGGGCAGGGGGAGGGCGGGAAGAGATTAACCAAAGATCTTGTATGCATACTAGAGGCCCGGTGGTACACGGGCTTGTGCACCGGTGGGGTCCCTTGGCCTGGCCTGCAGGGATCGGGCCAAATTCGTGCACCAGGCCTCCGACATCCCTGAGGGGTCCTGGATTGCAATAGGGTGCAGGCCAGGTCAGGGGCACCCCTGATATGGGCCCTGATCGGCCCCCAACAAGTCTGTGCACCTGGCCTCTGGTTTTGATATAATTTTTTAAAAATTTTTATTTTATTTTTATTGTTTTAAGTATTACAAATAGTAGTACATATGTCTCCTTTTTTTTCCCCCTTGATCTCCCCCCGACCTCCCCTACCCCCCAGGACATGCCTTCACCTGCCCACCCTGCCCCCCCGCCCCAGTGTCTTATATCCATTGGTTGTGCTTATATGCAAGCGTACAGGTCCTTCGGTTGGTCTCTTACAGCCCTCCTCGCCCAACCTCCCCTGTCTTCCCAATGTAGTTTGACAGTCTGTTCAATGCTTCTTTGCCTCTGTATCTTTTTCCCACCATTTCTTTCCTTTAAAAAGTTTTGCCTTTGCAGACTGGAAATAAACATATAATAACAAAACAAGACAAAACAAAAAAATGTTTGAGTCCCAATTTCAATGTCCAACAATTCCTTATGTGTACATGTCAGCATTGATATCTGGATGGTGGGCACATGGTGGCAATGCAGGTCCGACCCTCTCTGGTTTGGTCCTAGGCAACCTGCAGCGGTGCACAGCTGCTGACTGCTCCCATGGCAAGGCGTTGTCAGCGTCTTCCATCTCTGGACTGTTTTTTCCTCTTGTCTTCGTGGTTGGAGCACTCCTGTCAATTCCTCTCTGTTGCAGGAATCCATCTGGTCTTGGGGTTGTTTTCTGAAAATATACAAATATATTCTCGACCACAAGTTAATAAAGGAATCTTTTCTATATGATTGATTTGGGATCCTTTTTATTTTTGTTCAAACGATTTTCCTTTGTCTTATTTAGACACCATGTGTGTTTTTAATGGCCGTCTTGCTGTTAGCATTGCAAATGAAACTTAATTTGGTAAAGTAAAAATTTTCTAGATGTAATTTACTTACAGGATATTTTTCCTTACATGATATTGCCCTACTATCCCCCCCCCTTTTTTTTTTATTAATGGAGGTTTTTGTAAATTTTATAATGCAGTCTTGATAACTTTAAATTAAAAAAATTTTTCCCCCCACACATATGACTGCTTTAGGTTCATTGCATATTCAGGAATTTTACCATGAGATGAACTGCCAATAGAAATTTTAGTTATTACTTTAAGAACAGCTTTTTGTCCAGTACTTGAATATTCACTTATTTCAATTAGGCTATTTAAATTAATCTGAAAACTCGGTTACTATTTTACTGTCAAATTTAATACTCTACCAACAATCTTAGTTTACCCTGTAAATATTAGTGGGAAGGATTATTTGCATTCTTGAGTGGGCCCTGAGCATTCCAAATGCTCGCTGAATTTAGATATAGGGCAACTGCTGTCGGCCAAGTCTCTTGTCTGTTACCTGGGTCCCGATCTGAGCTGGGCCAAGTCTCTGTCTGTCCCCTGTATCTCGATGTGAGCTGGGCCAGGTCTCTTTCTGTTGCCGGGGTCCCGATCTGAGCTGGGTGTGGGAAGCGCGAAGCAGCCATGGGGGCAGGAGGTGAGGGTTCAAGCCCCTGCTTGATATAATTTTTGTGTATAGTGTGAGGTAAGGGTTTAACTTCATTTTCTTGCATATGGATATTCAATTGTCCCAGCATCATTTGTTGAAGAGACTCTCCTTTCCCCATTAAATTGTCTTGGCATCTTGGTTAAAAATTAGTTAATTATATATAAATGTGTGGGTTTATGTCTGGACTCTAAAGTTTATTCCTACCACTTGCTTTTGTATGGGCTGAGTTTCTTGTTTTTCTCCCTTTTATAACAGGATCATGGAGTTGATAGCACCATTTTCCAGAATCCCAAAAAACTTCACCTAACTATTGGGATGTTGGTTCTTTTAAGTGAGCAAGAGATCCAGCAGACATGTGAGATGCTAAAGCAGTGTAAAGAGGAATTCATTGAGTGAGTAATCCACAGGTGTGGGGAAGGGTGGTCACCTGTACTGGCTTTTTTAGGGTATCAAAGATTTGTTTTTGGACTAGAGAGCAGGGTGACATGGGAATGAAGTTTGTTGATTCACCCATTTGTAACACTTAACATTGAACCATTGTCTGAAAGGTTTAAAATGTACTTAAATCATATATTTACAAATTTTTATGGAAAACCTTTACTGTAAAATATACTAGTTTAGTAGGCAAAATTTTTTTTTTTTAATAGGACATGCCATTATTTTCCCCAAAAGGAAATTCTCTTCATCATCCATCAAAGAGTATAGACTACTATATTAGTTTTCTGTATTACTGTAAGGTTGGTGGTTTAAAACAATGTACTATATACAGTAGTTCTGTGGGGAGAAGTCTGATATGGGTTTTACTGGGCTAAAATCAAGCTGTGGCAGGGTTGTGTTCCTTTCTGGAGGCTCTAGGGAAGAATCTGTTTCCTTGCCTTTCAAGTCCAGCTTCTAGCGGCCACACACATTCCTTGGCTAGTGGTCCCCTTCCTAGCAGCGTTGTATCTCTCTGACCCTTCTTCTGTTGTCACACCTCTTTCTGGCCACAGCAGGGAAAAGTTTCTGCTTCTAAGGACTCTCCTGATTTGATTGAGTCCATCCAGATAATCCAGGATAATCTCTTCATCTCAAACTCCATAACATAAAGCACATCTGCCAAAGTCTCTGCCATATTAGATAGCGAATTTACAGATTCCAGGTAGTAGGATGTGGGCATCTTTGGAGAGCCATTATTCTGCTTACCACGGTAATTCAACACTGTAACTTGATTCTTTAGGAAAGTCTTCATTGTATTTCAGAAATGCAGACTTTAATTTTTTTTTTTAATACAGGTAATTTTGTGTAAATCAGTGTGAGGATACCAAAAGACTATCCAAGCAAATGTTTTGGCTCAGAGAAAATATTGCAGAGTTGTTATTCTTTTTACTGTAAAATTTTAATTTACACATACATCAACCCAAGGAACACAACCCTGCCACACCTTGATTTTAGCCCATATTGGCTTTATTTCAAAGAAGCATCTCTTCCCACCTCTCACTTTACTCCTTTTACTTAGGATTGATGAAGAACAAGGGAAATTTGAAAACTGACTCACTTGAGCCCAGCCAGAGTGGCTCAGTTGGTTGAGCATTGAGGAAGTCAGCTGATCTATGTTTCTTTCTCTCTCTCTCTCTGTCTCTCCCCCCTCCCCACCTCCCCTTGGGTGAGGATTAAAAAGAAAGAAAGAAAACTGGTTCACTTGAATAGTTTTTAAAAATTTATTACAATATTCAGGTCCCATATTATTGTATCATTGCCTTGTAGAAATGGGTTATCTGGTTCATTGGGTGAAACAAGGTAAAAGGATGAAAAATTTTTCTCTAGTTATGTTGTATATAAAACTATTTAGTACAATGACTTAATTTGTGGGCCTCTTCTCCTTTTCCATTGTTTTGAAGACAAAATTTTTTTTTAGCAAAATCATAAGCTAATTGGGTTTACAGTCTGTTTATTCTTTCTGAATCTCAAACAGCAAATAATACTTTAGTCTTGTTTACTCAGTAAGGAACATAACTATCTTTTCTCAATCTTACCTGAAACTCAGAATAATTTGTATTTAGGTATTTATAATTTTCCTTGCAAAAAAGAAAACTTTATGCTTTACCTTACAAAGCAGAGCAGTTTTACTTGGTTTAAGAATGAGTTCTGATACCTTAATTCAGTGGTCGGCAAACTGCAGCGTGCAAGCCACATGAGGCTCTCGAGCTGCAGTTTGCCGCTCTGTTGACTAATGAGTTTGCCGACCACTGCCTTAACTTATACCCAGGTTACTTTTTGCTAAACAAAACTGAAAGCTGCTGCATTTTCTTGGCTGCCATTGGAAGAATCCTGATAAAAAAATTTTTAAGGTGGATAAAATATTTGTTTAGAGAAGTATTTTTTTAACCTTATGAAAAATCACTTCACCATGTGTGAGAATGTAGCCATCTGCAATCCAGAGAATTCTCACCAAATCGGCAGAACCTTTATCTTGACTTTCCAGCCTCCAGATCTGTGAGAATAAATGTCTGTGGTTTCAGCCACCAAGTGTCTGGTATTTTGATGACAGACTGAGCAGATTAAGATATTGCAGCAGCTGTGTTTTCCTCACTGAACCAATTTTTTACATTTTGCCTGTTGTTCCTGATTATATGGCACTAAATCTGATTGTCTCAGAATCCTGGAGTTTCCATAAGACACCAAACACTCATTAAATAAACTTTCTTCTTAAATGAAAAAAAAAAAAAAAAAGAAAATCGGGTCACAGGTTTTTAATCACTGAGGTTTTATCCTGAGCTATGTGAGGATTTAGCTGAGTTCCTCTTTTTATGTCTCTTGCTGCCTCTTGTGACTACAGGCCAAATCTAAGCCCTTTAAGCATGTTGGGGTTGATGTGCATAGGTAATGAAAATCAGCCTTAATAGTTCCTAAGAATTTTTGACATGACAGGATGAAAACAGTAATTGTAGTTTTTCGAATTCAGCAAAGCTTTTGAAATAGGACAAAGTTACCCTGCCAAAAATCTGCAATGCAGGCAAAAGAATTTGAACATGCTCTTTTCAAGAAGCTGGAAAGATTTGAAATCAGCAAGTAAAACAAGCCTCTCCGACCCTCTTCTCCCATGGTTCCCTCTGCCACACACACTTGTTTAGAAAGTATACAATGCAAAATTAATGTATTTCTGAGGAGGAGGAGGAGACTCAGAATTGGTTGTTTGGATTAGTTAGAAGTGCTTTGTTCTCCTAAAAAGAAGAAATATCTCTTTAAAAAAAAAGGCTTATATTACAGGTCTAGTAAGTAAAATGTATCATCTAACTTTTTTTTCTTTATTTTTGCTCTTTGATTTTAGCCTTTATATTTCAGTAAACAATGACATTTCTAACCTGAACCTTTTATGATGTAAAGATCTCAAATTAAAATATAAAAAATAAAAACATTGAAAATGAATAGATTAGTGTATAATTTGCTATAGTTTAATTTGATGGCTTTTAAAATTAAAGTATTAAATATATATGGTTATATTGGAATTTAATTAAAACTGTGGTGCTATATAGGTATTTTAAAGACATGGATGGTTGAATATTTGTTTTAAATTTGCTGGTAGTTTTGAGTTTAAGGATGCTACCTGATGAGAAACAACTTTGATTTCAATTCTTAGGCTAAAGACTTGTGTAGCTATTTAGAATTGTTCACAGTGAATTATTTACAGTGTCCAGGAAACACTGAAGCTCTGCTTGTGTCCCTTGTGACTTTTCTTTGTGAGATATAGAGGGCAAACAGTGCAGTGGCTCTGAGTATATAGTCCGACAAATAGGCAGCACTCTAGCTCCAGCGTCACTTTACTTGTTCCTAAGTGTTCCCAGTAGGCCTGAGGTTAAACCAAATAAGTTAAAAAGGGACAAGAGTGAGGAGAGAAGAGGAGGAAAAATACCCATGGGCAAATGTTAGTTCCTAATTATTGCCTCAGATGTCACTGAATTGAAAAATGTGCTCACTGGTGTTCCAGGTGGAATAGTTTGGTCACCAAGACGAAGAGCATTTATCAGGCAAACCATCCGGGTCTTTAATCTCCCTCTTGATAAATCCTAGGGATAGGTTGAAAGAGTTTCAGTTTCTACTCATAAGGCAGGCTGTAAATCCTGCTTCATTTTTTTTGTTGTTCTTGGCATCTCTTCTCATTCCAAGGATTTGAGGTCCTTTATAGTGAGGACATATATACAAAAGAAATGTTAAAGTCAGAGAGCTCAGAAACCATAGAGGTGGAATGGCGAGAAAATTCTACCTGAAGACCAAGGTAAGGTAACTGTACTTGAACATTAAAATTTAATGCTGTTTTTGAGCACCAGTATACTTGAACTAAATTCCAGAAAGAAACACAGTAGTTATTATAGTTCTTTTTATTAAAAAATCCTCACACAAGGATATTTTTTCATTGATTTTTATAGAGAGCGGAAGAGAGGAGGAAAGACAGAGAGAAATATCGATGTGAGAGAAACACATCGATCAGTTGCCCCCTGCACATGCCTGGGAGGAGCCTGCTACCAACTGCTTATGTCCTTGACTGCAACCTAATCCAGGCACTTCTGTCTATAGGCCGGTGCTCTATCCACTGAGCCAAACCGGCTAGGGCTATAGTTCTTATCTGATAAAAGGGAGCATAACAACTTTTTAGGAGAGAATTTTTTTCTGGTTCTAAAGTCAAGAGAAAAACTGGTTGCATAAATCTTAACATAAATAACCCAGAATGATGATAAGCAGTATTTTTTACAGTTTTCCAGAAGATACAAGAACATTGTTCACATTTCTTTTTCTTGTTACCTTTAGATGTTGAGGATATAATCTTCTTATATAAAAGGCTAATATGCAAAGTTTCCCCTTGGGAGTTGACTGGGAGACCAGGAGTTCAATTGCTCGCTATGATGTATGCTGACCACCTGGGGGTAGTGGGGAACGAAGGAAGACCCAGGCCGGCAGCCTGCAGCTGGGGAAGGAAGGCCCCTAATTGCCAGTCAGGCCTAGGGACCCTAACCGTGCAGGAATTTCATGCACTGAGCCTCTAGTCCTATATAATAAAACCCTAATATGCAAATTGACCAAATGGCAGAATGACAGGTGGAACGACTGGTTGTTATGACACACACTGACCACCAGAGGGCAGATGCTCAACACAGGAGCTTCCCCCTGGTGTCATTGCACTCCCAGAAGCCAGGCTCACTGCTGGCGAGCCCAGCTGCGGTAATGGGAGCCTCTCCTGCCTCCGCTGCAGGTGGGTGGTAAGGAGCGAGGGGTCCCAGACTGCAAGAGGGATCCCAGACTGCAAGAGGGATCCCGGACTGCGGGAGGGCAGGCTGAGGGACACACATCCCCCACCTCCAGTGCACGAATTTCGTGCAGTGGGCCTCTAGTATTAAATATTAATCCAGTGAGAACATTTTAGTGGGAAACTAAACTAATGATATGGTGCTTTCTGGTGATCTGACCTTGCAGGGTTAAAGCTGAAAAAAATGTAGAGTAATGTATGGTTAGTATTAAACTGTTTTAAGAAAAAGAAGTTTTGTTGACTACACTTTGATAGGATTAAATAGCAGTCTTTCATTTGAATTTTTAAAAATATATATTTTATTTTTTACAAAGAGGAAGAGAGAGGGATAGAGAGTTAGAAACATCGATGAGAGAGAAACCTCAATCAGCTGCCTCTTGCACACCCACTAGTGGGGATGTGCCCACAACCAAGGTACATGCCCTTGACCGGAATTGAACCTGGGACCCTTCAGTCCACAGGCCAACTCTATCCACTGAGCCAAACCAGTTAGGGCTCATTTGAATTCTTTGACTATTACTTGGAATGGAGATACACTGGATTGTTGATTGAAGCTACAGGCCTCAGATAATAGTTCAGAGATTGGCTTGTGTTTTTGGAATATCCCACTTATTAGAGGTACTTATAAGATACTTATGATCAAGGCTGTAATTTTTCTCTTTCAAATATCTGTCTAGAATAGTTCAATTATTTAGTTTTTTATTGAGATAAATTCTGGTATTATGCAATAATATGGCCTTGAAGTTTTAAATGAATCTTTACCATTGGGATTCCTAGACAACAAATAGTATTTTTGGCTTTAATTCAATATCAAGAGAACTTTTTTGTTTTGCCTTTTGGAATTGTCTTTTGGTGCATCCTAGCAGCCTTTTGTCTTTGAGCCAGTACCACATTTATTCAATAACAGTATCACATGTATCCACATTCTTCTCAAAATTGTCCAGAACAGCTTATCCCTTTATAGTAGAACATCAAGTCAGTGTTTACCAGAGATTTATGGAGTACCTATTTGATGTAAGGCGCTGTGCCAGATGCTAGGGATATAGGAGTGGACAAGATGGATGTTTCGATTTATTTAATCAGTCCTATGTTATTGGACATTTAGCCTCTTGCCAGTCTTTTGCTACTCCAAACAATGCATCAGTCAAAACCCTATTGCATCATATTAGGAGGCACATAATGTTTGGTTGTTTCTTTTTGTGTGTGTGATAAGTTTGATCAGTCAATTTGAGAGTGATCAGCCTGATCCATTGTTTAGAGGGGTCTCTTTATAGTTCCTCCAGCCTTTTGTCTAAGTTTTAGCATCCATTGGGGAGCTTGCATAGATCCATTGGTTTATCTGGAGTTGCAAAATGGTGATACTCTAATTCCATCATTACTTCTGCATTTATCAGTTGGAATTCTTCTGTAAAGAACTGTTCTTTATCAGCTATCATTGCATATATAGGCTGAATTCATAATTATTTCATTAGGGTTGGTTCCTATAAATTGGATTGTCTGGGCAAAGGGTTTCTTTTATTGAAGACTTTATAAATATTGTCAAATTGCTAAGATGTGATATTAGCTTTTATACCTCCATCATTGTTATATGAATGAAATACTATGCAACTTGTAGAAATAATGATGTAAAACCTCAGAGATGGTCAACACATCAATTGTCTTTGTCAATCAGAACTATCATTGCTTGCCTTTTTCTTAGAGTGCTTTTTAGTGTGACTTTGGAAATACAAGTGTTTCTAGTCTGTGTGCATTAAACATGTATTCATTTTGGAATTAGAAGGATGGTTAAATAATGTTGTTAGTAAAAAAATCCAACAACTTAATTTTTGTAGTTTGACTATGTATATTAACCATGTTTCAAAATATAAATAAATATAAAAATCTAATGGTTTTTCCTTTGCAGCGACATTTCTGGGGGAAAACCCCTAGAAGTAGAAATGGAAGGGATAGAATACATGAACGATGATCCTGGCATGGTGGATGTTCTTTATGCCAAAGTTCATATGAAAGATGGCTCCAACAGGTATGTTTCTGGAACACTTCTTTGTTTTAGTCAGGAGCTGCCTAAAAGCATCCCTGGAAGTTCAGCTAGTTTTGATTCCTTTTCTTTAAGATCTTATTATTGCAAAGACTGTGTCAATTCCTCTTCTTCTTCTTTTTTAATAGTAAGCTGATATCTTGAAAGAGGAATTTGTTGTATGAAAAAGTACTTTAGTCTGATAATTATGAAGTTACTTGGATGGTAGATATTGACAGTAACAATCTAGTTTTTATGGAACTCAGTGCTTCCTTCATGTATTCCAGGATAATGGGAGGCAGGAAGGGTGGCATTTTAGGTTGTTAGTTACAAAAGTGAAATAATGCAGATGTAGTGAATACCCAGGCAAATGGGGATGATAACTATATAAATTTCATAAGATTATTAGGATTGAATTAATCTGTATAAAATGCTTTAGAATAGTGCTTGGCATATATTCTAACTCATCAAAACATACATCAACAAATGTTTAGCCTTGGCCAGTGTGGCTCACTTGGTTGGAGTGTAGTCTGGTACACCGAAAGGCGGTGGGTTCAGTCCCTAGACAAGGCATGTTTGGGAAGGCAACTGATAACTATTTCTCTCTCACATCGATGTTTCTCTCTCTCCTTTTCCCTCTCTCTAAAATAAATAAGCATGTCCTTGGGTGAGGATTTAAAAAAAGTTTATGCCCTAGTGGGTTTGGCTCAGTGGATAGAGCTTGGCCTGTGGACTGAAGGGTCCCGGGTTCAATTCTGGTCAATGGCACATGCTCAGGTTGCAGACTTGATCCCCAGTAGGGGATGTGCAGGAGGCAGCCAGTCAGTGATTCTCTCTCATCATTGAAGTTTCTATCTCTCCCTCTGCCTCTCAGAAACCAATAAAAAAATATTTTTTAAAAAGTACTATTTTTTATTTTTGTTTATTACCACACCTGCAACCCAAGCTATTTCTGAGGCTATACTAGGCATCCAGAGCCATTGCAGGTTTTGGTGAGCAGAGGAACTGAACTTGGTAAGCAGAGGAACCCAACTTGAATTAGTTTGTTTTTGTGTGATCTTTTCATTAAGGTAACTTAGAACAGAGCTCACACTGAACCAGAAACCGTCTAGAGACATGACTTCTTTCATTCTGCATAATGTCTTCAAGATTAATTCATGTTGTAGCATGTATCAATACTTCATTTATTTTTTTACTATATAGTGTTTTTTTTTAAATTGATTTCAGAGAGGAAGGGAGAGGGAGAGAGAGATAGTAAACATCAATGATGAGAGAGAATCATTGAGCTGTTGCCTCCTGCATGCCCCCCACTGGGGATTGAGCTTGCAACCCAGGCAGGTGCCCACACTGGGAATCTAACGTTGACCTTCTGGTTCATAGGTCAATGCTCAACCAATGAGCTAAGCTGGCCAGGCAATAGTTCATTTCTTTTTAGGGCTGAGTAATATTTCATTGTGTAGAATTACTTTTGTTTATTCATCAGTTGATAGACATTTGGGTTGTTTCTATCTCTTGGCTATTGTGAATAGAACTGTTTTCAATTCTTCTGGTCTGACTCACTTTTTAAATGATTAAAGTCATGGTTTTAATTCCCTTGATTAACCTTGTAATTTTATAGGGCATTATAGTCACTCAGCCTGACTGCTATTAATTTGTTTTCTTATCCTGTGTTATGGAATTTACTTAATTTTTGTCAGTATTAGTATAAACTTTGTTGTTGTAAGTCTAATATCTGTGATGGTCTTATGCAGTTAACATGAAACTATAAGAAAAATATACATGGAATTACAGTGTCTCATGGAATAAACTAGTGATTATTTCCTAATTTAGGCCTTCAAGTCTGTTTTTTATTTTTCCCTTCTTTCCACCCCTCTCCCACCTGTTCCCCTTCCCTGCCCTCTCTCCTCCCAGCCCCCTCCCTTCCCTGTCTCCTCCTTATCTCCTCTCCCTCTTCTTCCCTCCCTCTCCTCTGCTCAACCACATTGCTTCACTCTTTATTCTGGCCCCCACTTTGCAGGCCACCCTCCTCTCCTTTACTGAACCCCATTCTTGTCTCTGTCCCCTGGGCCAGTACAGAAACTAGAACGGAATGTTCCCGTGTCTCTGGGCCTCCTCTCTGCCTAGCTTGGCTAAGCCGAGAATCCCCTGTCTGCAAGTGCAACTCTAGAAGCACTGTTACATGCCATGTAAAGGAAGTTGGGTTTTCATTTGATCATTTGTTTATTTAACAAAAAATTATTGAATGCCTGCTTTGTGCCAGGCACTGTGCTAGGCTTTGAATATAGAATAGAATAAAGCCAGACACAGCCGTTGTCCCCATGTAGTTTACAGATTAGTGGAGAAAGCAGATGTTAACAAATAGCAAATATATAACTGCGAAGTGTGATAAAGATGAAGCAGGGAGAAATGGTGCTCTACTAAAGAGAGAAAATATTATGGAGAGGTGGGCAGGGTCAAGAAAAGCCTCTCTAAGGAATTGATAGTGAATTGGCATCTAAAGGAGTTTACAGGCAAAGGAGGTGGGAAGGCTGTCCTCACCTTTTGTTTCAGGCAAAAGAAAATGCAGAGCAAAAGCCCCCGAGGTAAGAAAAGCCTAGCAGATTCCAGTATGGATGAGGCATAGTGAGATGAGATGGCCATGTGAAGAGATTAAAGGGACTTGGATTGAGGCAGTAGCAAAAGATATGAAAAAAAAAAAAAAAAAGAAAAGAAAAGAAAAATTAAATACAAGTAGAATAAATAAAAAGAAATCCGTGTCAGGATAAATCATAATGGAATTGCAGAACACTAAAGACAAAGGAAAAAATCCTAAGTCACCTACAAAGTATTGACAATTATAAGAACAGTGGACTTCTCAGGATCAACAACAGAAGCCAAAACAACAGAATATTTTCTATAGAAAATAATGGAATTATTTTCAACCTGGAATTGTGTATTCAGGAAAATTTTTTTTAAAAACAAAGATGAAATAAAGACTTCTATAGATGAACAAAAACTCAGAGGTATCTGCAGTAAAGGAACTTCTAAAGGATATATTTCAGGAAAAAGAAAATGAATCAGAAAGCTGGGGGTGCAGGAAGGATAGTATGAGATGCAGAAAGGAATGTTGAATACATAAAATGGAAAACATTGTTTATATAATTGGAGAGTTTTGAAAAGTAGATAGAATTAACATTGTTCACCTAACATAAATGTTGGCTAATAGCATGCAAGCCAGGACTAAGGGGAATTCTGGAGCTGAAATATTTTAGAGATTTTTTATTATTTGGGAAAGGGTTGTTAAGGTATTATTTTAACTTTGTTAAGATAAATGTGCATAATAAAATTTCAAAAGTAAGTCTGAAAATAGTGGGAGTAAATTTCAAAGAAATAGAAAACGGAACAAATACAAATTCAGCCCAAATAAGGGTAAGTAGTATAGAAAAGAAGTGGAATGAGTGGAAATTAATAAGTATGGTAGTAGTAAAAGCCCACACATATAATACTTATATGTTAATGAAATAAACTCACCATTTAAGAAAGGTATTATAGGAGAATCCAAGATGGCGGCGTAGGTAAACACCTAAACTGCTGCCTCCCGCAACAATTTCAAAAATACAACTAAAAGAAAAAACGTCTATCACCCAGAACCACGGGAAAGCTGGCTGAGTGGAAGTTCTACAACTAGAAGGAAAGAGAAAAGAGCATTGAGATGTGCACGAACGCTGAAAAGCTGAGGTACGGAGGCGCGTGATCCGGGCTGGCGGCGGGCATTGCTTTTTTCAACCCGAAGGGAGACAAGCCCCTGATTACTCTGAAATACAGTTTCTGGGGAGACGCGGGGGACCCAAACTCCTACGGGGAGAAGCTGGACTGTCTGCCAGTGAGGGTGGCTTGCTTGCAGAGCTGCGCGCAGGAATAATTGTTTACTGCACTGGGGTACAGGACTTGCGGATGCCGGCGGGGACGCAGAGCCGGCTAACTAGCAGCCATTGCTGTTTGCCACGCCCTAGCCTAGTGACACCCTGAGACCCCGCCCTGCACAACCTACAAACCCACCCAAGCTCCAAGCAGCGGCTTTTGCATAAGAAAGCCCTGCCCTATCGCAGCTTAACCTAGCAAACTTGCAGCCCGGTTCAGACAGCTCCAGAACTTCCAAACCCCAAGCAAAGAGGAGAAAACTGTAGCTCTCACTGTAGCTCCTGCTGGGTGGACTCAGACAGTAGCTGACCTGCACCCCACTGGAGATCCAGAAGCCAGTGTACCTAGTGGTCAGTGTGAGACACCAGATTTCAACTCCTCACAGCCATAAGTGACACATTCAAGAGGCAGACTCAGTGAGCACCAAAGCCCCACTGAAACAAGTCCTGCCCCATAAGCGTGTCTTCAGCGCAGCAGTTCTTCCATTATAGACACAGCGAGTGCTCACAGCTAATTGGCCTGGAGGTCAATTCCTCCCAGTGTACCAACAGCAATTAAGGCTTAACTACACCAAGACTTTGCACTCAGCCCACAAAGGGGTGTACCAAGAGCATCCACCTCATGTGATTGAGGAGGATGAGCTACTGCCCCCTATAGATCACCTACCACACAAAGCTACTCCATCAACACAGGGAAGCAGCCAAAATGTGGAGACAAAGAAACATGTCACGAATGAAAGAAACGGAGGAAAGCAAACTATTGGATGACATAGAGTTCAGAACCACATTTATAAGGTTACTCAAGAATCTTCTTAAAACCGCTAAGAAACTTGATGAGACCTTTAAGGATATTAATGAGAATGCCAAAAAAATGGAAAAGGATCAATCAGAAATGAAGCATACACTGTCTGAAATAAAGAATATACAGAAACTCAACTGTAGATCAACGTGCCCCAAGAATCAAACCAAAGATCTGAAATATGTGGAAACAAAAAACATCCAACCAGAAAAACAAAAAGAAAAAAGAATCCAAAAATATGAAGATAGTGTAAGGAGCCTCTGGGACAACTTTAAGCGAACCAACATCCGAATTTTTGGGGTGCCAGAAAAAGGGAGAGAGCAAAATATTGAAAACCTATTAGAAGAAATAATGACAGAAAACTTTCCCTACCTGGTGAAAGAAATAGACGTACAAGTTCAGGAAGCACACAGAACCCCATACAAGAGGAATCCAAAGAGGACCACACCAAGACACATCATAATTAAAATGCCAAGGGCAAAAGACAAAGAGAGAATATTAAAAGCAGCAAGAGAAAAACAGTTAATTACCTACAAGGGAGTACCCATACGACTGTCAGCTGATTTCTCAACAGAAACTATGCAGGCCAGAAGGGAGTGGCAAGAAATATTCAAAGTGATGAACAGCAAGAACCTATAACCAAGATTACTCTACCCAGCAAAGCTATCATTCAGAGTTGAAGGTCAGATAAAGAGCTTCACAGACAAGAAAAAGCTAAAGGAGTTCATCACCACCAAACCAGGATTACCTGAAATGCAGAAGGGTATTCTTTAAGAAGAAGAAGAAGAAGAAGAAGAAGAAGAAGAAGAAGGTAAAGATAAAAATTATGAACAACAAAATGACATCAAATACATACCTACCAACAAGTGAATCTAAAAATCAAGTGAATAAAAAATCTGAAGAACAGAATGGACTGGTGAATATAATAGAATCAGGGACATAGAAAGGGAGTGGACTGACGATTCTCAGGGGAAGCAAGTGTGAGGGGTGCGGGAAGAGATTGGACAAAAATCTTACTCCTATGGATGAAGACAGTGGCGGGGGGTAAGGGCATGGGGTGGGGTGGGGAATCAGGTGGAGGGGAGCTATGGGGGAAAAAAAAGAGGAACACCTGTAATAATCTGAACAATAAAGATTTATTTAAAAATAAAAAAAAAGAAAGGTATTATAAGATTAGATATAAACAAAATCCAGTTATATGCTCTTTACTAGAGACACATCCACAGCATGAAGTTGTGAAATTCCAGACAGGCCTCCCCAAAATGTGCTGCTTTGGCATGTGAATTATTTTGAGCTGAAGTCATTTGAGACTCTGCAGGCTCATGAGGAACTCTCACTTCTAAAAGAATTTATATTAGGGGCCTTCCCCATAGTAAGAGTTATCGTCAGAAGTAACTTTTTATGACCTATCTTTATACAGGGCAAACTTCTCATTACTGAACACCTGCTTTTATTGTCCTACAAATGACCCTCCTCTCCTCTGAAGTCCCAAGGTGCCTTACCTCATCCTTAGTTCAGAATGTCATGTAATACCTTATTTTCCCTTTCTGTCTTTGAACCTCTTATGTATGGGGGGTTTCTGACACTCATGTATGTGGGGTTCCCATACATACTTATGTAATTAAATTTGATTGTTTTCTCTTATTAGTAAGTCTCATGTAGATTTAGTTATAAGACCAGCAGAAAAAACCTTGAAAGTTAGAGGAAAGTTTTTTCTCCCCAACAGTTGAAATAATAGAAAGGAAAAAGATGTACTAGGCAAATACCAAAAGAAAGTAACAGAATGAATATCAAACATGATAGGCTTAAAGAAAAATATATTATTAGCAATAGAGAGGACTGTTACATAATGATAAAAGATTCAATTTACCAGGAAGATGTAATAATTCTAAACTCGTATGAGCAAACAGAACAGCCTCAAAATAGATTAAGCCAAATTTGTATAATTAATATTTTATTGGGAAGAAAGTGAAAAACCCAGCATTATAGGAGGAGATTGCAACTATTGGAAGGTCAAGCAGCTATAAAATCAGTAAAGATACAGAAGATTTTAACAGTTAAAAAATTTAATGTAATAGTCATCTCTGGAATTACATACTCAGCATTAAAGAATTCATGTTATTTTCAGGCTCATGAAACAGTTGAAGCAAATTGATTACATAATAGATCATAAAGTAAGACTTAATAAATTTCAATAGTTGGTATCTTACAAATCACATTTTCTCACCAGAAATAAAACAAAGTTATCTACAATTATCAAGTTATTAGTAAAATTTAGTAGTGATTGGCTATAAAATTAGTATAATAAAATCAATTGCTTTTCTATACACCAGTAACAAACACAAAACACCATTTTAAAAAGACATCATCCATTTACAGTAGCAACAAAGACCATAAGGTACTTAGGAATAAATATAACAAAGTTTATGCAAGACCTTTTTGCAGGAAATTATAAATAAATTGAGAGACACCCATGTTCATTGATAAACTTAGTTCCATAAAGATGATAATTCTCCCCAAATGGTTCTATATACATGTAATGCAATTTATATACTATACTAGAGGCCCAGTGCATGAAATTCGTGCACTGGGGAGGGGAGGTGTCCCTCAGCCCAGCCTGCACCCTCTCCAATCTGGGGCCTAAACCGGCAGTCGGACATCACTCTCACAATCCGGAACTGCTGGCTCCTAACCACTTGCCTGCCTGATTGCCCCTAACCACTTCTGCCTGCCAGCCTGATTGCCCCCTAACCACTCCCCTGCCAGCCTGATTGATGCCTAACAGCTCCCCTGCTGGCCCGATGGCCCCCAACTGCCCTCCCCTGCCAGCCCGGTCACCCCTAACTGCCCTCCCCTGTTGGCCTGTTCGCCTCCAAGTGCTCTCCCCTGCTGGCCTTATCGCCCACAACTGCCCTCCCCTGCCGGCCATCTTGTGACGATGTGGGGGTGGCCATCTTGTGATGACATGGGGGAGGCCATCTTGTGGTGGCCATCTTGTGATGATATGGGGCGGCCATCTTGGGATGACATGAGGGCTTGAGGGCCACCTAGGCTTTTATTAGTATAGATATGTAATTGAAGTGAAGGTCCAGGAACAGGATGGGGAAATATTTAAAAGCCATTACAGTAATTCAGGTGAGAAGCAAAGACCTGAACTAGAATAGTAACAATTAGAATTGACACATCAATGTAAGAATAGTAAAATCTGCTTACTTTGGCAATTTTCTGAAAGTGGAGTGTAGGAGTTAGATGAGTATGATGCATTGTGACTAGGCTGGTATATCTCAAAAGTGCAAAGTTAAATTAAGACCAGGACATCTAATAGTATGCTACTTAATAGATAAAACTTAAAAATAATATCTAAATTCATGCCTAAGAAGCTTTTGATGAAATTCAACCTATTTTTTTCATTAAAATCTTTCAGAAAATAGAAATAGATATTACCTAATATGATAAATATCTATTTCAAAGCAAAAATCAACAATCACATTGGATGATAATTTTTACTACGTTTATTTCCATTATAATCAGAAATAAAACATGGTTGCCTATAATAACCATTAATCTTAAATACACTGTTCTGAAACTTGAGGCTAATTATACTTAAGCTATAAAACAAAGACAATTAAGAAGAAGACAAAAATTGTCATTTGCAGATCACATAACAGTCTACTAAGAGAAGCTCTAAAATTGACAAGAGATCAGTAAAAGGGCTAATAAGTAGTTAGACAAAAGATAAATATCCCAAAATAAACAGTTTAGTACTAACAAAGTACTACACACTCCAATTTTAGACAGAATGAGAGATATAAATGGGTAAAATGACGCTTACCTTAAGGACCTTAAATCTATTTAAGAATTAAGCAATTAAAAGAAAACACAATTTGAAAGTAGAAAAGAACTAAATAGGTGTTTGATGAGTGACATGCGAAGGTCACTGACAAACTTTCTAGGAAGCAAGTTGGCACTTTATTTTAAGAGTTTTACTTAATATTTCTTGGACTTGCTAATTCACCCTATAGAAATTTTTCCAATGGAATTAATCAGATATGTGGACAGATAGCTATATGTGGAGATATTGCCTTAGCTGGTTTGGCTTAGTGAAAGATCATTGGCCTGTGGACTGAAGGGTCCTGGGTTCGATTCCAGTCAAGGGCACATGCCTGGGTTGTGGGCTGGAGCCCCAGTAGGAGGTGTGCAAGAGACAGCCGATCAATGATTCTCTCTCATCATTGATGTTTCTATCTATCTCTCCCTCTCTCTTCCTCTCCAAAATCAATAAAAAAAATTAAAAAAATATATATTTGGAGATCTTTATTACAGTATTGTGTATAACAGTAAATACCAGAAACAATCTAAATATTCATTAAAATCATATTAGGGGAGGAAATGGAAAATGTTCATTATAAAGTATTTTTGTGATGAAAACAGGTTACAAAACAATTTGTAAATATACATTAATTTTTTCCTCCTTAAAAAGTGGGGACAGAAATCAGTTAATCTGAACATATAAAATTTTTATCAGTGGTTATTTCTGGATATTAATTTTTTCTTTTCGCCTATCTGATATTTGAAAAACATTTTTGTTGCCCTGGCCAGTGTGGCTCAGTTGGTTAGAGTGTCATCCAGTGCACAGAAGGGTTGTGGGTTCGATTTCAATCAGGACACATACCCAGGTTATGGGTTCCATCCCCAACTGGGGCATGTGCAGGAGGCAACAGATCAATGTTTCTCTCTCACATAGATGTTTCTCTCTCTCCCTTTCCCTTCCTCCATCTAGAATCAATGAAAAGCATATCCTGGGGTGAGGATTTAAAAAATAAAAGTAGCCCAGGCTGGTGTTTTTCAGTGGTTAGAGCATCGACACATGCACGGAAGGATTCCAGGTTTGATTCCCTGTCAAGAGCACGTATCTGGGTTGTGGGTTCGATCCCCTGCCCCAGTTGTGGTACATGCAGGAGGCAACCAATCAATGTGTGTCTCTCACATCGATGTTTCTCTCTCTCTCTCTCTCTCTCTCTCTCTCTCTCTCTCTCTCTCTCTCTCTCTCTCTCTTTCTCTCCACGCCCTCCCCCCCCACCCCTCTTCCCTTTCACGCTCTCTAAAAATCAATGGAAAAAATGTCCTTGGGTGAATAATTTTTTAAAAAGTAAACAATTTGCATTAAAAGTAAATTTAACGTAAAAAAAAGGTTGTTATAACAGGAGTGTTATACTTGTTTAGGTATACTCGGTATACTTGGTCAAGGTCAGTAGTAATTAGTGTGTGTTTGAAAGTAGTAGAATTATCATTTGACCTAGCTCTGTTTCACTGTAAAGCCTATACTTATAATGGGGCAGATTAAAAGCAATTAAAAATAATTGGAGAGAGACTACTTTTTGTTGAAAAGAAGTTTGGTGAAAAGATGAGAGAGGTGTATATATGTACCTATGTAATTAGAGTTAAATCCCACAGCTGTGCAGCCCAGCATCACTGTACTGTCTTCCAGTTTGCCTTCCAATTTGTACTATCTTCCTTTCACAGCCAGACTTCTTTTAGCATTGTTTTCTCTTATAAAAATAAAACCTTGCAACACTGGCTGGGTAGCTCAGTTGGTTAGAGCCATGGTCGGCAAACTGAGGCTCGCGAGCCACATGCGGCTCTTTGGCCCCTTGAGTGTGGCTCTTCCACAAAATACCACGGCCTGGGTGAGTCTATTTTGAAGAAGTGGCATTAGAAGTTTAAGTTTAAAAAATTTGGCTCTCCAAAGAAATTTCAATCGTTGTATTGTTGATATTTGGCTCTGTTGACTAATGAGTTTGTCGACCACTGGGTTAGAGCATACACCGATACACCAAGGTTGTGGGTTTGATCCCTGGTCAGGGCACAAACAAGAATCAACCAATGAATGCATAAATAAGTGGAACAACAAATCCATGTTTCTCTCTCTCAAAAAAAAAAAAAATCAATGGAAAAAAAAAAAGCAGCTTTACAGATGGGTAAAGTGAAAATTAAATGGCTCTCTATTCCCTATCCTGACTCTCCCAATTTTCTTCCCCAATAGGTTATAAGCAGAGAAGACACTGCTGAGAGTCCTTGTCTATGCATATTATTTTACACAAGTGGGATCACATTATGCATATTGTTCTACAGTTCATTCGTATAAAAATATTACCTAGACATTACTTTTATGTCAGTGTGTATAGGTCCTATGAAATACTGCTACTTTAGTCCTCCTAAGCTATAGCCTATATACCATAGGACTTACTTGCTTAAAAATCTCCCATCATTTCACATCATCTTTTGAAATCATTCATATTCCCCAGTCTAGTATTCAAGACCTTCTGGTATGAAACCACCTTAATAGTTCAACTTGATCTTCTACTATCTTATACTTGCCCTAGGCCCCAGCCAGCTGCACTGCTTATTGATGATTGTATGTGTCTTTGTTAGTATTTTTTCTTATGTCTAAAATTTCTCTCATGTTACTCATCTTTTTGTGTCCAAATGCTATTTTCCTTCTTGCTATCTTTCCCGCTTCTTTTCCCAAATAGATTTTTGAGGGCAGAGAGTATGTCTTTTCAGCATTGTATATTCAGTGCCTTTTATAATTCATGCTATGAAGAAGCATACTAGTATAATCTAGTAGGAGAACAAGACAGACAAACTTGAAATATTAAGGGACCATTTCTGAGAATCCTAAGTAGAGCATACCTTATAAGCGGGGGCAGCGTTTCAGAGGAGGATAGAATCACTGCTCATGGATACCCAGGCATAGGGATGTTAGGGTAGTTATGAAGGCTTCACGGGAAAGTAGGATTTGAATTGGGACCTGGAAGGAGGGTATGGTTTGCATAGATAGAGGGAGGGAAGGGTGGCTTTGTGGCCCAGGGGACAGAAGGCCCAGAGGTGGCAGTTGTCAAGTTACTAAGTGAAGAAAGCCAGATGAGAAAATGCGCGTATTAAAGAGTGCTGGGTCCTGAGGCTGTGCCAGGAGATGCGGCCCGCAGCAGGCGTCACTGGAACCTCCAGCATAGGGAGCACCCTGAGGAACTGGTGTATTATTGTAAGGTTCTGTCCCATGCCTAGCTGTGCTGGAGTCCGAGGCAAAGGAACTCATTAATACTGACCCCATCTTCATTCACAATTTTGATATTCTGTTCATTGTAGATTTTTTTACATTAATTTTGATTTTTAAATATATTGCATTAAAACATGATTAATCTTGGTTATTGCATTTTTAGACATCCTCTTAAATTTTGTGCCTTACTCCCAGTCCTGTGTTCTATTTCTTTTTTTTTTTTTTAAATTTTATTTTATTTTTATTGTTTTAAGTATTACAAATAGTAGTACATATGTCTCCTTTTTTTTTTCCCCTTTGATCTCCCCCCGACCTCCCCTACCCCCCAGGACATGCCTTCACCTGCCCACCCTCCCCCCCCACCCCAGTGTCTTATATCCATTGGTTGTGCTTATATGCATGCGTACAAGTCCTTCGGTTGGTCTCTTACAGCCCTCCTCGCCCAACCACCCCTGTCTTCCCAATGTAGTTTGACAGTCTGTTCAATGCTTCTTTGCCTCTGTATCTTTTTCCCACCATTTCTTTCCTTTAAAAAGTTTTGCCTTTGCAGACTGGAAATAAACATATAATAACAAAACAAGACAAAACAAAAAAATGTTTGAGTCCCAATTTCAATGTCCAACAGTTCCTTATGTGTACATGTCAGCAGTGATATCTGGATGGTGGGCACATAGTGGCAATGCAGGTCCGACCCTCTCTGGTTTGGTCCTAGGTAACCTGCAGCGGTGCACAGCTGCTGACTGCTCCCATGGCAAGGCGTTGTCAGCGTCTTCCATCTCTGGACTGTTTTTTCCTCTTGTCTTCGTGGTTGGAGCACTCCTGTCAATTCCTCTCTGTTGCAGGAATCCATCTGGTCTTGGGGTTGTTTTCTGAAAATATACAAATATATTCTCGACCACAAGTTAATAAAGGAATCTTTTCTATATAATTGATTTGGGATCCTTTTTATTTTTGTTCAAACGATTTTCCTTTGTCTTATTTAGACACCATGTGTGTTTTTAATGGCCGTCTTGCTGTTAGCATTGCAAATGAACCTTAATTTGGTAAAGTAAAAATTTTCTAGATGTAATTTACTTATAGGATATTTTTCCTTACATGATATTGCCCTACTATCCCCCCCTTTTTTTTTAATGGAGGTTTTTGTAAATTTTATAATGCAGTCTTGATAATTTTAAATTAAAAAAATTTTTTTTTTTCCCCCACACATATGACTGCTTTAGGTTCATTGCATATTCAGGAATTTTACCATGAGATGAACTACCAATAAAAATTTTAGTTATTACTTTAAGAATAGCTTTTTGTCCAGTACTTGAATATTCACTTATTTCAATGAGCCTATTTAAATTAATCTGAAAACTCGATTACTATTTTACTGTCAAATTTAATACTCTACCAACAATCTTAGTTTACCCTGTAAATATTAGTGGGAAGGATTATTTGCATTTTTGAGTGGGCCCTGAGCATTCCAAATGCTCAGCTGAATTTAGATACAGGGCAACTGCTGTCGGCCAAGTCTCTTGTCTGTTACCTGGGTCCCGATCTGAGCTGGGCCAAGTCTCTGTCTGTCACCTGTATCTCGATGTGAGCTGGGCCGGGTCTCTTTCTGTTGCCTGGGTCCTGATCTGAGCTGGGTGTGGGAAGCGCGAAGCAGCCATGGGGGTAGGAGACCTCCTTTAGAAGGGGGTGAGGGTTCAAGCCCCTGCAATGTTCGGGGGGTGAGGGTCTGTGCCCTGTGTTCTATTTCTGAAGTTTGGCGGAGGGGACATGGGTATTTATTATTATTAGTAATCACGGCTTACTCATGTTATAAATATTCTTTGGTTAGCAGGCAGTAGTTCATAAAAACAATTATGATAAAGAAATTAGACTTTTAAGATGAATTTGGAACTTTGGGACCTGAAACTCAAAAGGGAAAAAGAATCGTTTGGGCTTCTAAGTCAATATCTAGGGGAGAATGACTCCTTTTTGCTGCAGCGTATGCAGGACAAGCAGAAAAGAGTGGTTTTGCTCACATCTAAGTGAGTGAACGATGGCTGGATGGGGGTACCAGAGGCTGTTGTTCACTTGGAGAGAGGCCTTCAGCAATTCAGCTGCTGCAGCAAGAACAATTGCTGGAGGCAAGCTTCCACAAGTGGGCCACACAGAGTGGACCTGACCCACATCTCACGTAAAACAAACCCATCCAGCCATGCTTAAGGAGAAGCAGCTCACTGCTTACCACAGGGCCACGGCCCAAGAAGCAACGGAAGATTCACGAGCTCTATACTTATCTCAAGGCTACTTGAGTCCAGTAGAAGAGGTGATATTTGATACTAGTACATCTAAAAATATAAAATCTAAAAAATATGAAATCTATTGTTCATTAGCACGTTAGTGACTAATAAAAGCTTTTTTTTGAGCCAGGAAAGTCAATGAGTATGCAGTGCAAATCTCAAGGCCAGGGAAAGGTTGAAAGGTGCAGGCTCCTCCCCTCTCTCTGTCCCCAGGTACACTGCTCAATCTTTTTTTTTTTTTTTTTTTAATATATTTTTATTGATTTCAGAGAGGAAGGGAGAGGGAGAGGGAGACAGAAACATCAATGATTAGAGAGAACCACTGACCGGCTGCCTTTTGCTCACCCCCCATTGGGGACCTAGCCTGCAACCCGGGCTTATGCCCTTGACCAGAATTGAACCTGGGACCCTTCAGTCTGCAGGCCGACGCTCTATCCACTGAGCCAAACCGGCTAGGGCATGCTCTGTCTTTTGATGTGACCTCCCAGTCAGGGCCAGCGTTCAGTGAGAGCTTATTTGGGCTCATGGTGGATGTTTTGGCATGACATGTAAAAGTCACAGGCTAAATTTTATTATCAGGTGAGTGGGTGGTCACAGACGATGGCTGATTCTGAGGCCTAGGACCAAGATCCTCTCCACAACATAATTGCTGGGATAATGACTCCTCTTGTTGGAACTACTGGCAAAGTTGTTCTTCAGAGTTGAAGGAAAGATAAAGAGTTTTCCAGACAAAAAAGCTGAAGAAATTCATCATCACTAGATTGGCCTTGCAAGAAGTGTTAAAGGGCATTCTCCAAGCTGTTGAGCAAAATACCTGAACAGAATGAAGACTTCCGCCCTAACCGGTTTGGCTCAGTGGATAGAGCATTGGCCTGCGGACTGAAGGGTCCCAGGTTTGATTCCAGTCAAGGGCATGTACCTGGGTTGTGGGCACATCCCCAGTAGGGGGCGTGCAGGAGGCAGCTGATCAATGTCTGTCTCTCATCGATACTTCTAACTCTCTATCCCTCTCTCTTCCTCTCTGTAAAAAATCAATAAAATATATTAAAAAAAAAAAAAAAGAATGAAGACTTACGCAGAAATTTCTTCTGGTGCAGGTACTAGAATGAGTGGCCATCATTAAGGTAGAGCTCCCCTGCAGAACCTGTAGTCCTTAGAGCCACCTGACATGAGTCCATAAGGGGAATCAGTCATGCATTTGTAGCTGTAGATATTCTTTTATGTAGTTACTAGAGGCTCGGTACACGAATTTGTGCATGGGTGGGGTCCCTTGGGGTGGCTTACGGAGATTGGGCCCCAGCTTGTGCCCCCAGCCTCACAGCCCCACCTGGCACCCTGCCTTGGCCTGGTGCCGCCCCCTCGCCTGCTCCACCATCCTGCCTGAGGGGCAGTTGGTTGGGGCCGGGCCCCCCACCACCGCCACTGGTCATCATCTGTGGGGCGATTGGTGGGGTGATTGGGCTCTACTGGCACCTGCCTTGACCTGGCACTACCCACTCACCTGGTCCACCATCCTGCCGCAGCCCCACTCTTATTGGGGCCCACTGGGCCCGGCAATGCCTCCATTGCCACCTGCTGCCAGCGCTGCGTTGCCAATGCCCACCATATTCCGCACCACCCCCTGGTGGTTAGCGCATGTCAGAGCGAGCGGTCAAATTCTCGGTCGAATGACCACCCTAGGGGACAATTTGCATATTACGCTTTTATTATATAAGACTAGAGGCCCGATGCACACATTGGTGTACCGGTGGGATCCCTTGGCCTGGCCTGTGGGATCAGGCCAAACTGGCTCTCCAACATCCCCTGAGGGGTCCTGGATTCCAAGAGGGTGCTGGTCAGGCTGAGGGACCCCACCAGTACACGATTGGCCGGGGAGGGACGTGGGGGATAGGCCAGCCGAGGAGGGACCACAGGAGGGCTCCAGGGCTTGTCCAGCCCGTCTCAATCCAAATCGGCTGGACCCCAGCAGCAAGCTAAACCTACCAGTCAGAGCGTCTGCCCTCTGGTGGTCAGTGCACATCATAGCGACTGGTCAACCAGTCAACTGTCTGCCCCTTGGTGGTCAATGCACATTATAGCAAGCAGTTGAGCAGCCTTAACATATCGTTAGCATATTACACTTTGGCTGAACAGCCAACTGGACACTTAGTGTGCCGGCCATGGGTGAACCTGAGGGGGTGTGGTGAAGGATTAGAAAAGACAGACAAGAGAATAAAGCTGGGGCTAGGTGGGATGCTGCCCTCTGATTAGAGAGACAGTGCCATGGCCTGCAAGCTGTGTCTTTATTTTATAGCCAGATTCCACAAGGCAAAGTAAGGGTGTGGCCAAGATGTTTACAATGTTCTTGCAGGTTTCAAATCTTACTCAATTACATGCACCTGAACATGTATCAAGCCCACATCACTCAGCCTCCTGGGACCACAGGTTTGGACCATAAGGTCAAGCTTACAACTATAGCCTTTGGTTATAATTGTGTTGGGACTTTCACGTGGCTTTGCCATGGAAGGATCTGTACCCTCTCATTAGTCCGAGGCTTGAACCTGTCCAAATGCTGTAGCTGCTCTCCACACTTGGCATATTAGGCTTTTATTATATAGGATCTTTATTGGTTCTGTACTTCTACCTCATTGAAACACTGGTATAGTGTCTAGTGCTATTGGGATAATTGCCTGCATACTCCTTCCCAGTGAGCAAATATCTTAGGCTTGTACTGACCTCACTTGATCCTGGCAGAAACACATCAGCCACACTAGTTTTTGGTTCTGTGAATGGATAAATCAAGAAAGCCCTTTCTTTTAGGCAATTCTGTTGAGCCTGGCTTCTTGAGATCTATTCTCAAGATAATAAACTTCCATGTTTCTTCAAGACCATGTTTAAACCTCGCCCTCTCCATGTACAGTTGATCTCTCTCTGAACACTCACCATTTTGTAGTTACTTGTTTTCATGTCTGCCTTCTTTATAAGGCTGTGAGCTTCATGATAGTAGGGACTGTGGCCTTTTATTTTTCCTCTTCTTATGCAGGGTGTTGTACAGTGATTGGCCCAGAGCAGGTGCTTCATAAATGTTGAATTAGTAATCAGGGGCTCACGGGTTTACTAAGATTTTTGTACTTCTCTCTTACATTTCACCAGGCTGCAGGAATTAGTTGATCGAGTCCTAGAACGTTTTCAGGCATCTGGACTAATAATGAAAGAGTGGACTAGTGTGAAACTCCATGCTACCGTCATGAATACTCTATTAAGGAAAGACCCCAATGGTAAGTCCATAGAACTGTAGCACAGTTTGTCATTAGTAAGGCCAAATGATATAATCTCTGGAGTTTAAATAGAATGGGCCTATCAAATAATTTCTGATATATCTTCTTGTTTTGATCTGTTAGCTTGTTCAAATGAGCACAGTGTAAGTGTGCAGGGACATGTCTAGCATGAGATTGGCATCCCTAATATTTTATTTCTGTCATATACAGGGTTGTCAGATTTAGCATATAGAAATACAGCGGGATGCCCAGTAAATTTTAGGTAAACAATGAATAATTACTTTAGTATAAGTATGTCCCATGCATACTTATTGCTGGCTTATTTTGAAAGAAGAAAGAAGAAAGGAAGATTAGCTGGTAAAAGTAAATGTTAGACGAGTGGTTTTCAACTAGGGGCAGTTTTGTCTCCTAAAGCAGCGGTCGCCAACCAGTGGTCCGCAGACCACTGATGGTCCGTGAGGTCCAAAAGGTTGGCGACTGTTGGTTTAAGGAAACCTTTGGAGTGGTGGTCCGCAGACCACTGGTGGTCTGTGAGGTCCGAAAGGTTGGCGACTGCTGCCCTAGAGGGTACATGGGATTGTCTGGAGACATTTTCGGTTGTCACAGTTAGGGGGCTAGAGGTGGGTTTCTGCTGACATCTAGTGGGTAGAGGCCAGGAATCCTGTGTAACCCTCTGCAACACACAGTATAGACCCCACAACAAAGAATTACTCAGTCTAAAAGGTCAACAGCACCAAGGTTGAGGAACCTTTTGTTAGAGTAATAACTTTTTCCCCCTCATGGAATCTGATGCTTCTTATAAAAATGCCTTGTTTTAACCATACATTTCAAAAAGGATCTTCTTTTCTTTCCACTTCCTGTCCCCAAGTGAAAGCTTCTTTAACACATTCAGCATCTGTCTGATCAGCCACAAATTCAAATTCTATGCAGCTTCTTTTTCAAAGACCTATTGTGTAAAAGATCCCAGCACAAAATCCCATGTTTAGTGTTGTTGTTTTTTAACTCAGTAATTATTTTATTTTGATTTTAATTTAATCACTTGTGACTACTTCAGAAGTGTTAAGAAATGACTTGCAGATATACTTAAAAATACTGAATTGACAGCTAATTTGGATGATATGTTTCTAGGCAGTTCTCATTTTGTCACTTACTCCATTTAAACTCAAGGTTCTTATTTATACCTCATCTCTTTCCTGAGCTGTAGAAACTCTACCTGGGAATCGAGAGGGGGATACCAAGTAATCTCCATTTCCACTTCTCTGCAAGCTTGGGTTTGGAGAAATGAACCTCAGAAAGTAGAAAGTAAAATATTAAACAGGATTGAATCAACATAAAGGGACCCCAAAGAAGAGGGATGGAACCAACTTTTTAGGTTATAAAATGCTCCCAAGAACCTATTTCTAATCAGAATTGGCATCTGATTTCTCTACATCTTTATTATGTCTTTTTTATTATTGCCATTCTGTGGGTATGAAGTGGTTATCTCATTGTGGTTTTTATTATTATTTCCCTAAAGGCTAATGCTATGTACAGATTTTGAAACTGTCATTAAAAATTTCAGTCTTCAGATATGATTACTGTTTAATATAGATAATTATTTAATAAGATTTACTTTAAAATTCCACATCTTCTCTTAACGGAATTTATTTTTAAGTTGCAAAATATCAATGGAATTGGGAGCTTTGATTAAGAGAATACTTCTAATTAGAGAAATGGTTCCATAGTTACCCATGTATAATTCCAGTGGGCTAGCTAAAATATATTATGTTCATGGAGTTAGCACTTAAAGCTTAGTCCTTAAATCTGGTTTTTATTTTATTTTATTAAGGACTAAGATTTAAGGACTTATATATATTTTATCAAAATATAAAAAATATATATATATTTTATCAATTCTGACTTGGTAGTCCCCATATCTATATACAGTAAAAGACCATACTCAAAAGTGGGAATGCAAATATTTTTTAGGACAGGAAAGGGTAGATATTTTTGGAAAATATCCTCAGAGTTAAATAATTCTTTTTTTTTAATTTAATAAATCTTTATTGTTCCGATTATTACAGTTGTTCCTCTTTTTCCCCCCATAGCTCCCCTCCCACCCCACCCTCTGCCCTTACCACCCCCCCACTATCCTCATCCATAGGTGTACGCTTTTTGTCCAGTCTCTTCCTGCACCCCCCACACCCTTTTCCCCCCTGAGAATTGTCAGTCCACTCCATTTCTATGCCCCTGATTCTGTTATATTCACCAGTTTATTCTGTTCATCAGATTTTTTATTCACTTCATTTTTAGATTCACTTGTTGATAGATATGTATTTTTTGTTCATAATTTTTATCTTTATCTTTTTCTTCTTCCTCTTCTTAAAGAATACCTTTCAGCATTTCATATAATACTGGTTTGGCAGTGATGAACTCCTTTAGCTTTTTCTTATCTGTGAAGCTCTTTATCTGACCTTCAATTCTGAATGATAGCTTTGCTGGGTAGAGTAATCTTGGTTGTAGGTTCTTGCTGTTCATCACTTTGAATATTTCTTGCCATTCCTGTCTGGCCTGCATAGTTTCTGTTTAAGAAATCAGCTGACAGTCGTATGGGTGCTCCCTTGTAGGTAACTAACTGTTTTTGTCTTGCTGCTTTTAGTATTCTCTCTTTGTCTTTTGCTCTTGGCATTTTAATTATGATGTGTCTTGGTGTGGTCCTCTTTGGATTCCTTTTGTTTGGGGTTCTCTGCGCTTCCTGGACTTGTAAGTCTATTTCTTTCACCAGGTGGGGGAAGTTTTCTGTCATTATTTCTTCAAATAGGTTTTCAGTATCTTGCTCTCTCTCTTCTTCTGGCACCCCCATAATTCGGATGTTGGTACGCTTGAAGTTGTCCCAGAGTCTCCTTACACTATCTTCATATTTTTGGATTCTTTTTTCTTTTTGCTTTTCCGGCTGAGTGTTTTTTGCTTCTTTGTATTTCAAATCTTTGACTTGATTCTTGCGATCCTCTAGTCTGCTGTTAGATCTCTGTATAGTATTTTTTATTTCAGTCAGTATATGCTTAATTTCTAGTTGGTCCTTTTCATATCCTTGATGGTCTCGCTAAATTTATCGGCCTTTTCTAGGAAATTCTTGAAAAACCTTATAACTGTGGTTTTTAACTCTATATCCAGTTGTTTGCTTTCCTCCATTTCTTTCATTTGTGACCTGTGTCTTTGTCTCCGCATTTTGGCTGCTTCCCTGAGTTGATAGAGTGGCTTTGTGTGCTAGGTGTCCTGTAGGGCCCAGTGGCTCAGCCTCCCCAGTTACCAGAGGTGGACACTCTTGGTGCACTCCTTTGTGGGCTGTGCACACAGTCTTGTTGTAGTTAAGCCTTGATTGTTGTTGGTATCACTGGGAGGAATTGACCTCCAGGCCAATTGGCTGTGAGAATCAGCTGTGTCTACACTGGGAGAACTTCAGTGCTAGGGACACCCTTATGAGACAAGACTTGCAAAAGCCTCTGTGCTCAGCTTGGATGGGGCGGAGTCTCAGGGCGGAGCAGACAGCATTGGTTTCCCGTCAGTCCTGCCCTAATAAGCCCCTGTGTCTCAGTGTTCCGTGGTAATCGCTGCAAGCACCTCTGAGAGAAAGCCACCATTGAGTTTTGCCCGTTGCCAGACAGTCCAGTTTCTCCCTGAATGAGTCTGGGTCCCCAGAGTCTCGCCCGGAACTGGAGTTCAGTGCAGTCGGGAGCTTTTGTCTCCCTCCCGCTTGAGAAAGCCAGCCGTGTACTCAATTGCCAGCCCTCTCTGTGCGCATCTCAGTATCTCTGCCTCCTGCAGGTCCTCTGAGTCTCAGTGTGCTTTTCTCTTTCCTTCTAGTTGTAGAATTTCCACTCAGCCAGCCTTCCTGTGGTTCTGGATGATGTCCGTTTTGTCTTTTAGTTGTAGTTTTGAAATTGTTGTGCGAGGCAGCAGTTTAGGTGTTTACCTATGCCTCCATCTTGGTTTCTCTAAATAATTCTTGAGGATGCTTTGATTTTTCTATACCATGTATTCTTCTTTGTGTTGAATTTTTACTTGAAAGGGACATAGAATAAGGTTTTATGTTTTCTTTCCTGTTATCCCTTTCTTTTGATATTCCTTTTCTTGCTATACTTTAAGGACATCTTTGGGATAAGCAAGCTAAATTAAATCAAGGAGTAAGGGCACAGCTTTGATGAGGCTAAGGTTATAGATTTGCTGCATTTCTGTGTAGAATGTCTGTTAGGATACCTTTGATTGCAACTAAAGGGGTCTTCCTCATTTAGGAGGTGTCCCAAAATCAACCCAAAGCATGATTGCCAGCATTTTTGACTAGTTAATGTGTGAACTTTTGTGTATTTTTATATATTTTAAAAAATGCAGGTTTTATAGAATCTTGGGTTTTTAGACTGCGAGGAGCCTTTGAAGATCACCCAGTCTTAAGCAGTAACTTTGTAAATGAGGAACGAATGAATGCCCAGAGAGGAGACATACTTGACTAAGACTATAGCTAGTTACATAGTTGACGTACAATGACTGCTTGAACAATGTTGAATGAATAAATGTATACTGAATGTGTTGATGACAGAGCTAAGACTGAAGACTGGGTCTCTTGACTAATACCATGATGTTTTCCCTCCATATTATGCCACTTTCCAGTTAGTACATGGAGATTTTGCTAGTTGTCCTTATAGAAGCCCAAGAGAAAACAAACATAAATAGTCCAAGCTTCTCTTCTGACATTTTCTTTGTAATATTTACAGCTGAAGGCAGGTACAATATCCACACAGCAGATGGCAAATATATCTTCAAGGAAAGAGAATCATTTGATGGCAGAAACATCTTAAAGGTCAGTATGAAAGAGAGTGAATTAGAAATCCATTGACATGTCCTAAATAAACAAGGAAAACAAGTCATTCTCTTTTTAACAGTAAAGTATATTTTTCTTATGCTTCCCATGAGGCTCATTGACTGAAAGGGCTATTTAAAAACTTTTTTTAATGTCCTAAAAGAAAAGAGAAATCTTTTTGCCTCTGTTAAGGCTGTGGTATCTCTAGAGTATTTGAAATTGATGATTTAAGCAACAAGAATCCAACTACTTGAAACCATAGGAATAAGTTGGTTTTTAACCTGGTGAGTTTTACTGTTATTTTTATCTTTGGAGGTCTGAGTTTGCATTTTTTAAGTGAAAATAGAATTGTTTGTCTTGTTCTAGTAAGTTTTCTTTTCTCCCACAAAGTGACTCTCCAAAGTTGTTTCATAATCTATTTTTACTCAGGAACAGCTCATGTCCTAAAAAGTAGGTAGTTTAGTTCTGACTGTTGAGGCTTTGCTTTCTCCATGTTAAATTAATCCATGAAATTTAAATAAAAGGGGCTTTTCAGGATTGCATTTATCTTTCTTCCACAGACCACATTCTGTAATGGTCACAGAATGTTTATGCCCTCTCTGTGAGGTTAACATGCATTGCATTTCTGGGCAAAGAGAAACATAAGTTGATACCAATGGAGAGGTTTTTGATTCTGCATTTCACTTGTTCTGTAATGGTTTAGGTCATACATTTGCAAGGCCATGGATGTTTTCTTTGGAGCTGGGAGAGAGAAAATGCATATAATCAGCTTTAGCTTTGGAAATAACTTTTCTTTTTTCTTCCCTACCCGTCCTTCATTCCCTTATCTCGTTTTGTCCCTTGACAGTTTTCTTGTCAATTGCCTCTACTTAATGACATCACTCTTCAGCAGCTACAGAGCCCAACAGGGCAATGACAGAATTCACTTAGGTGGACATTCCAGCTCCCACATTGCAGAGCTACATTGATTCCTTCTTTTCCTTAAACTGTATCGTTCCTCTTTTTGAATATTTTTCTTGTTTTCAAAGTATCTATGGTACCTTTGGGTTTGAGTGACAGGCTGCTAATGAATTTAGCTGCAATTAACTACTGATTTTCCCAGGCCACAGCTTCAGTGTGATATGAATCTTTCTCTATCTCATTTCCTTGGAGACTTTCCAGTACCATAGTTAATTACTTTGCTTTTCTGTTGTTAATTTGATTAAGAAGGAAAATAGACTGAATGGGAAAAGAAATCTGTAGAAATGATTCAAATCAACTTGGTTCTTTTGGAATTAGAATAAAAACACAGACGATGTGTTGATGTGAAGTGCTTTGATGTCTGTAAGAGGGAGGTGCCAGCAGAGAGTGTGGGGGGGGAGGGGAGAATGTATGAATATTATGGATTTCTCACTTGATATTTAATTTCTGTCACTTTGTTAAGTCGGTTTTCCAATTAAAGATGCTTTGTCTTAAAATCTCCCTAACCAGCTCAGGGGTGACATGAGTATAGCTCCCTCTAGTGTTGGCAAGGCCTTGCTATATCTGGTATCTATAGCGCAGTACCTGTATTGGTTCATGCTGAATCAGAATTTTAGAATTGGGCCCACTTGGGTAATTGGAGATCATTCCTTGAATTCCCGCTCCACACTAATGACATAAGATCCAACCAAGGTTAAAGTGATTTGCAAAAGGTTATTGCTAGTTAGTAATGGAGTTTGAATCAGAACAAAAATTCGAAACTCACAAATTAAAATTGTTTCTGCTGCTTCCCATAAAGATACTTAGTGTCTATTTTTTATTTAATATATTTTATTGATTTCAAAGAGGAAGGAAGAGGGAGAGATAGAAACATCAATGATGAGAGAGAATCATTGATTGGCTGCCTCCTGCTCGCCCCTCACTGGGGATTGAGCACATAACCCAGTCATGTGCCCCTGACTGGAATTGAACCCGGGACCCTTCAGTCCGCAGGCCAATGCTCTGTCCACTGAACCAAACCAGCTAGGGCAATACTCAGTGTTTAGATAGAGATCATTAGATATTTGAAGTTAAGCATATCTATTTAAACTATGATAATGTCTGATTAAAACTTGTTACATAGCCCTGGCTGGTTTTGCTCAGTAGTTAAGAGTGTCGACCTGAGGACTGAAGAGTCCTGGGTTCAGGTGAGTCAAGGGCACATACCTTGGTCACAGGCTTGATCCCTGGCCTGGGCCGGGTGCGTATAGAAGGCAACCAATGCATATGTCTCTCTCACATTGATGTTTCTCTCTCTGTCTCTCCCCTCCCTTCCACTCTCTCTAAAAGTCAATGGGAAAAAATATCTTCAAGTGAGGATTAACCAAATAAATAAAAAATAATAAAACACAAGCCCTTAGGCATTTGGGGCTAATAAAACACACACACACACAAAACCAGTGAATTTTATATATATATATATATATATATATATATATATATATACACACACACACACACACACACACACACACACACACACACACACACACAGTTTTTGTACCAGATAAAATTATTTTGTTTAGAAAGGGGGATAATTGATTTCACTAACAAGATGGGAACTGACTTGGAGTAAATGGAAAGGTTAACTGCATAGGTTGTTAAGGTTGAATTCAGTTGCAGTTAACTACTGCAGTTAATATGTGTGCGGCATATTAGCAGCTACATAGATCAAGTGTCAGGAATGTGGTGATAGGAAGCAGCCTTGGAAAAGAATCAACTTAACCTACTATTCAAAGAGAAACAAAACGAGAATGCAAGTCATTGCTCATGGCTTAAGAATTTAATGAGGAACAGCCAGTTGCCATTCTCCTCCGTGAAGAGAATTGGTCCTTTTGGCTCCGTGCAATATTATGTGTTCTGGGTACCTTAAAAAGAAAAAGGAAAAAAAGCTCTAATGACTTTTGGAAGAAGAAGACACGTTTTTCTTTTATACAGCTCTTTGAGAGTTGTTGCAGGTATCTGGTTATTACTGGTTAAAATAAGATTTTTCTTACCCCAAGAAGGACTTTGAAAGAACTGAAAATTAAAGACATATTCTCCTGTGTGTTTCAAACTAGAAGAGGAACAAACATATTTAGTTATGGTGGGCTTTTTAATAGAACACTGACAGATAACTTTGAAAGGAGGATGTTTGAGTGAAAAGGACCTAAGCCAAATTAATAGGATAGTATCCCCTCAGAGCATTCCATTTCTAATCTAAGAGATACAAACCAAAATACTATTTGTTTGTTTATAGGCAATGCTAAAATTATGCTGACCTAAAGACACACTGCCAGGAAATAACTGCGAGCTGGAAGTAGAATGGTCATTAACTGCCAGCTTTGGAGAGAGAAATGGTCCTTAATGGCAGTCTGTTTGGGGTACTTATGAAATGGCCTTAAGCAATAGAATCAGTATTCCAGGAGTGTGCTCTCAGCACATTGAGCAGGGGTACAGTATTAACTGTTCAGAAGCTTAGCTGTAACTGCAGAATGAAGAGAAGACATCAGAGCTTTCGTTGTACTCATCAGAGGAGGTGGTTTGGTACAAATAAAGGCCTAGTAATATATTTGGGAAGGAATAGAAAGAAAGTACTGTAGGTCCAAGATAAAGGACACCATGGAAGTGCCATTTCTTTAGACACTTTAAAGTCCTGGGAAATTCAAGCCAAGTAGAAAAGGAAATGAATTTGTGCCTTTTTCACATTATACATAATAATCTTTAAATTTAGAAAAAGAAGGAATTTGCAGTATTAAACTATTTGCAGTATTGATTTTAATGCTTTACTTGGAAGCATGTTTTTAAGTCTGTCCACATTGAGACTTTTCTTGAAAGATGTAAATAAGACTAAAACAAGTATTTATTTTTGCTTTTGTTCCATCTCTGCCCCTTAAACTCTTTAAAAAGGACAGTTAGAATGAATACATTGAAATTAGATATTTAGCTTACTTTACTTAGAAAAGTTTCTGTAAAGGAAGCTGTTTAAAAGTACATACCATTTATTAATTTTTGGTGAAATATATTTTACTGTTAAACAAATAATCACACAGTGAACAGTATAACAACTATCAAGGTCAAAAAGTAGGGCATGCCTCCCATGTCCTTCCCTGACCAACTCTTTAGTCTGTTTGTCCTGAGATAACAAAGGCACAATTAAGTTCTCAAACAATCTCAGTGAAGAGGCCTAATTTGAATGATTCCTTTGTTTTGAAGTATTAGAAGAGTATTAAAAAGTGTATTTTTATTTTTTCTAGGGAAGAGAGGTGAGATTGAGAACTATGTAGTAATTTTTAAAGAAAAGATATTAATGTCTACAAAGGGAGACTAGTGTTCCAGAAAGTATATTATTTCTAAGGAAGAAAACATTGTGTTTTTTTATTATCCAGTTCAATAGTCAGTCATATTATATACTGTTCCTAAAAATTACTTCTTAGTCACATGGTTCTTCTTCAGAAATTTTTTTTCAAAACTCAACTTTTCCAGAAAGCCTTTCCTTGAGAGTCTATCATTAAATGTTCTATTGCACTAATATATTTGCAGCAAATTGGATGTAGAATAAAGCTACTACCTCTCATTACCACCATAGCTATGGTGTCATATTTACTACCTGATATTTCTGTAACCTTGAAACTTAATCTTATTTGAGTAAAATCACTATGCAGGTTGACACTTATAAAATTCAGATCACTTGGACAGTTCAGTTCACTAATATTTTGTAATAGCATTTATCTATAGCGTTGAAAACAGTCATATTATTCTTTTTTTTAAAAATAAATCTTTATTGTTCAGATTATTACAGGTGTTCCTCTTTTTTCCCCCCATAGCTCCCCTCCACCTGATTCCCCACCCCACCCCATGCCCTTACCCCCCACCACTGTCTTCATCCATAGGAGTAAGATTTTTGTCCAGTCTCTTCCCGCACCCCTCACACCTGCTTCCCCTGAGAATCGTCAGTCCACTCCCTTTCTATGTCCCTGATTCTATTATATTCACCAGTCCATTCTGTTCTTCAGATTTTTTATTCACTTGATTTTTAGATTCACTTGTTGGTAGGTATGTATTTGATGTCATTTTGTTGTTCATAATTTTTATCTTTATCTTTTTCTTCTTCTTCCTCTTCTTAAAGAATACCCTTCAGCATTTCATGTAATCCTAGTTTGGTGGTGATGAACTCCTTTAGCTTTTTCTTGTCTGTGAAGCTCTTTATCTGACCTTCAACTCTGAATGATAGCTTTGCTGGGTAGAGTAATCTTGGTTGTAGGTTCTTGCTGTTCATCACTTTGAATATTTCTTGCCAATCCCTTCTGGCCTGCATAGTTTCTGCTGAGAAATCAGCTGACAGTCGTATGGGTACTCCCTTGTAGGTAATTAACTGTTTTTCTCTTGCTGCTTTTAATATTCTCTCTTTGTCTTTTGCCCTTGGCATTTTAATTATGATGTGTCTTGGTGTGGTCCTCTTTGGATTCCTCTTGTATGGGCTTCTGTGCGCTTCCTGAACTTCTATGTCTATTTCTTTCACCAGGTAGGGAAAGTTTTCTGTCATTATTCTTCTAATAGGTTTTCAATATTTTGCTCTCTCCCTTTTTCTGGCACCCCAAAAATTCGGATGTTGGTTCGCTTAAAGTTGTCCCAGAGGCTCCTTACACTATCTTCATATTTTTGGATTCTTTTTTCTTTTTGTTTTTCTGGTTGGATGTTTTTTGTTTCCACATATTTCAGATCTTTGGTTTGATTCTTGGGGCACGTTGATCTACAGTTGAGTTTCTGTATATTCTTTATTTCAGACAGTGTATGCTTCATTTCTGACTGATCCTTTTCCATTTTTTTGGCATTCTCATTAATATCCTTAAAGGTCTCATCAAGTTTCTTAGCGGTTTTAAGAAGATTCTTGAGTAACCTTATAAATGTGGTTCTGAACTCTATGTCATCCAATAGTTTGCTTTCCTCCGTTTCTTTCATTCGTGACATGTTTCTTTGTCTCCACATTTTGGCTGCTTCCCTGTGTTGATGGAGTAGCTTTGTGTGGTAGGTGATCTATAGGGGGCAGTAGCTCAGCCTCCTCAATCACATGAGGTGGATGCTCTTGGTACACCCCTTTGTGGGCTGAGTGCAAAGTCTTGGTGTAGTTAAGCCTTAATTGCTGTTGGTACACTGGGAGGAATTGACCTCCAGGCCAATTAGCTGTGAGCACTCGCTGTGTCTATAATGGAAGAACTGCTGCGCTGAAGACACGCTTATGGGGCAGGACTTGTTTCAGTGGGGCTTTGGTGCTCACTGAGTCTGCCTCTTGAATGTGTCACTTATGGCTGTGAGGAGTTGAAATCTGGTGTCTCACACTGACCACTAGGTACACTGGCTTCTGGATCTCCAGTGGGGTGCAGGTCAGCTACTGTCTGAGTCCACCCAGCAGGAGCTACAGTGAGAGCTACAGTTTTCTCCTCTTTGCTTGGGGTTTGGAAGTTCTGGAGCTGTCTGAACCGGGCTGCAAGTTTGCTAGGTTAAGCTGCGATAGGGCAGGGCTTTCTTATGCAAAAGCCGCTGCTTGGAGCTTGGGTGGGTTTGTAGGTTGTGCAGGGCGGGGTCTCAGGGTGTCACTAGGCTAGGGCGTGGCAAACAGCAATGGCTGCTAGTTAGCCGGCTCTGCGTCCCCGCCGGCATCCGCAAGTCCTGTACCCCAGTGCAGTAAACAATTATTCCTGCGCGCAGCTCTGCAAGCAAGCCACCCTCACTGGCAGACAGTCCAGCTTCTCCCCGTAGGAGTTTGGGTCCCCCGCGTCTCCCCAGAAACTGTATTTCAGAGTAATCAGGGGCTTGTCTCCCTTCGGGTTGAAAAAAGCAACGCCCGCCACCAGCCCGGATCACACGCCTCCGTACCTCAGCTTTTCAGCGCTCATGCACGTCTCAATGCTCTTTTCTCTTTCCTTCTAGTTGTAGAACTTCCACTCAGCCAGCTTTCCTGTGGTTCTGGGTGATAGACGTTTTGTCTTTTAGTTGTATTTTTGAAATTGTTGCGGGAGGCAGCAGTTTAGGTGTTTACCTACGCCGCCATCTTGGATTCTCCCAGTCATATTATTCTTGACAACCACATGAAGTATGCAACTTGTTAGAGGAGCAGACGTACAATTTTCTGAAGAATTTCACTTGGAAAATAAAATTAATATGTTGTGAGAAAGATAAATTAGAGAATAAGAGAGCCCATGGAAATTACATATATGTACTAACAAATACATATATTCAGTTAAGGAAGATGAAGTTAAGGAAATCTCTGGAAAAGGTGAAGAGATAGAAAATATAAGGGAAAATATGACAAAGATGATCCTCAGGCATTACAAAAGTTAATGCCTTAACTTTTTTTTTAGGATTCTAAAAGTAGAAAATAGACCTGGAATGAAGCAATCTCTGGACTGGTACTAGCAGGTATTGGGCAGTAGCAAAGAAAAATCCTCTTTGGATTGTTGCCTAGAAATATTCTTTTACCTAGAAATTTTCCTCCAAGGAATTCCTCCTCCCTAAATGGCCTCCTCCACAGCCAACGATAGTTATATGGCTTATGTGGAAACCGTTCCACATAAGCAGAGAAACATTCAAAACTCATAAAGACCCGAGAGTTATCAGGCTTAGGCTAAAAACACCTATAGTGGAACCTCATTTCTCGAACTTAATTTGTTCCAGAAGGCTGTCTGAAAACCACATCATTTTTTCCCCCATTAGAAATAATATAAATTGAATTAATCCATTCCAGACCCCCAAATGATTCCGTTTAACCTTTCTTATATACAGTAGTACATGTCTGTTGTACTGTTTAATCTTTAAATAAACATTTTAAAAACAAAAAGGACATGGAATGTAAATGAAAATTTAACAAAAGAAAGGAAATGTACAGTAAAGAAAAATTTTGCAATAATTATAAGCAGTAACAAAAGCAAAAACACACACAAAAATATTCACAGTACAATATCCTGAGATTTTAACAGTGGTGAAATGACTCATATTAGCACATTCTCTCCTTTGTTTGTCACCTGAGAGATGCATTACTCATCATACAGATAGCCACATGAAAGGGTTGTCAGGTTGAGAAATGAATTGTTTGAGATGAGAGATGTTTGAGAGGTTCCACTGTATGCTTATGTTCAAAGAAATAAATCCAAGCTTAAAATTTTTATCAGGTAATTGGGAACTCTTGCAAAAGAAAAGTGATATAGCAGTTTTGATGAAAAACTAAATAGAAATGCTAGAACTGTATAATGCAGTAACTAAAATTAAAAGCTCAATGAATGGGTTTAGCAGCAAATTTGACATAGAAGAGGGAAATAGTGAACTGGAAGTTGGGTCAGAAGAAATTACTCAGAATGTGGCATGTACAGAGGGAATAAAAATTACAGATGAGAGAATAAGAGACATATAGGATACAATGCGAAGATCTAAAATACATTCAATTGGAGTCCCAGAAGGGGAGAAGAAAGAGAATGGGGCAGAGTTGATGAAAGACATCAATCTGCAGGTTAAAGAAGCCAAATGAATTATAAACAGGAGTTCTGTTAAGTGATATTACATTATACTTTTAAAAATTTTTTTATTTTTATTGATTTAGAGAGGAAGGGAAAGGGAGAGAGAGATAGAAGCATCAATGATGACAGGGAATCATTGATTGGCTGCCTCCTGCACGTCCCCCACTGGGATCGAGCCCGCAACCTGGGCATGTGCCCTTGACCAGAATTGAACCCGAGACCCTTCAGTCCGCAGGCCGACGCTCTATCCACTGAACCAAACCAGCTAGGGCTACTTTTTAAAATATTTTTAAAAAATTGATTTTTAGAGAAGAAGGGAGAGGGAGAGAGAAAAAATGTCATTGTGATAGCAAAACATTGATTGGCTGCCTCCTGCACACCCCTTACCTGGGTTTGAGCCCGCAACCCAGACATGTGCCCTGACCTGGAATCAAACTGGCAACTTTTCGGTGCACAGGACACCCAAACAACCGAGCCACACCAGCCAGGGCTATACTTTTCTTTCCTACAACTTGTGATGAATTATGGACAACATTAACTAAACTGATCGTTGGCAGTATACATGTTATAAAGAATAAAACCAAGGAAATTAAGCTAAAGAAGGCTTTCTTTAAAGTAGTTTATTTAAAAAAAGGATAAAAGGTATCCAGGAATTCTTTTTACTATTCCTGTCACTTTTCTGTAAGTTTGAAACTATGTCAAAATAAAAAAAATTAAAAAGCAAGAAGACAGACAGACATGTACTTAGGAGGGGAATAGGACACCAACAATTTGTTGTGTGTGAGTATTTTTTTAAACAATCACTTTCCAGAGAAGTTTGTTGAAGTCTTAGCTGTGTATTGTTCCATTGTTTAGGTTAGACACAAGTGTTATCAGCTGCTGATCTTACTATAAAAATTGGGCCATTTGATTTCAAAGGGTAAAAATATATTAATATGAGACATCCTAATAAGAATGTCTCATATTAGAGCAAGCTACTAAGGAGACAGATGCATCTTTCATTAGAGTGTGTTTTGTTTTGTTTAAAGAAATGAGTCCATTTTTCTGTAAAGCCATTCTTCCTACCATCATCCCTTTCAACGATTCCCTATTAAATTCCCTGAAACCTGTCTCTTACCTCTCTCATTGAACTGGCACAGTGCTATAAAAAGTCACTGGTAGCCCCTATTTGTTCAGTACTTTGACCTACTTTTACTTTTCCCTAGTAACTACATTGAGAGTTAATGTTAAGCCCTTTTCTCCTTCAAATGCTTTCTTACCTTGGCTTCAGAGGCAGTCCTGCCTCTGGATTTACTTTAAAAAAATTCATTGTCTTTTGTGGCCACTCCCTAAGGTTTTGTTTTTATCTCTGTGTTTTTCTTTTATTGTGATCTTGTTCTTTCCAAATGTTACTCATTCTTTAAAGTCCAATACAGATATTACCACTCCATAATGGTAAGGACCTCCCAGTCAGTGGTGCTCCTCTACCTTTCAACTCCTTCCCTCTTCTCTTTACTTTGATTTTGCAGAGACCTGTTATATGCTCTTAGTGCTTAGCAATGTGTCTTGCATGAACAAGCACTGAGGAAGTTCTTTTGATGACTAAAACTGTTTTCCATAGAAATCAGATTTTGGGAAAAGAGAAGAAAAAGATTTTTTTGCCCTGTACTTGAGATTATAAACTCTTAGAGCATGGGCCAGCAAACTACGGGTTGAGGGCCAAATATGGCCTGCCACCTGTTGTATATAATCCTCAAACTATGAATGGGAGATATACACTGAGTGGCCAGATTATTATGATCTCTGAATGCATAATAATCTGGCCACTCAGTGTATATCCTATATAATAAAAGGTTAATATGCAAATTGTGCCCTCGACCAGGAGTTCAACCAGCAGGCAGGCCGGCCAACCGCCCATGTCCCTTCCCCCTGGCCAGGCTGGCCGGACCCCACCCATGCACGAATTCACACACCGGGCCTCTAACACACACACACACACACACACACACACACACACACACACACACACACACTCACTCACTCTGAGTGGCCAGATTATTATGCGTTCAGAGATCATAATAATCTGGCCACTCAGTGTATGTGTATAGATATATATTTATTTAATATTTTTATTGACTTTTAGAGAGAGAGAGAGAGAGAGAGAGAGAGAAACATTGATGAGAGAATGGAATATCAGTCAGCTGCTTTCCATACACCTACCACCGTGGGATTGAGCCCGCACCACCGGCATATACCCTGATTGGGAATCGAACCAGTAACATTTTGGTGCTTGGGATGATGCTCAACCGACTGAACCACACTGGCAGTTTTCATATTTTTTAAAGTTTGAAAAAATTTTAAAGGTGAGTAATATTTTATGTAAAAATTATATGAAATTTAAATTTAGGGTCCATAAATACAGTTTTATTGGAACACAGCTATCATTTGTTTGCACACTGTCTGCTTTTGCACTAAAGTACCAGAGTTGAGTAGTTGTCATAGGGCCACCTAGCCCTTTATAGAAAAAAATTTCCTGACTCCTGCTGTAATGGTTAGAGTTTAGTTTAATTTTATTTTGTTTCACCCAACATAACTTCCTGTTTTATGATTAAATATGATGTTCATATTTAATAGGTCCTCAAGATATACTAATTATGTCATAAATGTTTAGTTAGCAGTCAGTCCTAATGAATTTCTGTTTACTTGAATCTTTTCTAGCAAATGTTTGTCTTTTTAAAATGAATTTATTAAATCCAAGTAATCTCTAAATTAAATATATGTATAGCTTATATTCACAATCCTCTACTAATAAGTGAGGTTGATTTTTCAGTTAAATTTGATTTCAACTTTATTACCCTACATAGCAAATTCAGCTGATATGGGTAATAATGAACTATTAAAAAATATATATTTTTATTGATTTCAGAGAGAGGAAGGGAGAGGGAGAGAGAGATTGAAACATCAATGACAAGAGAGAATCATTGATTGGCTGCCTCCTGCATGCTGCCGAATGGGGATTGAGCCTGCAACCCAGGCATGTGCCCTTAACTGGAATTGAATCTGGGACCTTTCAGTCTGCAGGCTGACACTCTGTCCCTTGAGCCAAACGGGCTAGGGCTGAACTTGAATTTAAGTTTAACTTCCTTTATTTTAAAATGCATCCAAAACTAATTTGTGCTTCTCTGTGGTATGCACTAATTAACTTGAAACATGAACAATGATTTCTTTTGCAGTTTTATTTATGCCTTATTATAGAATGTAGTAATAAAAATTATTGAATGAAAAAATAAAGAATACGGAACTTGTAAGTAAATTGTGCTAATTTCATAATTAGCATGGATATCAGAAAAAAGTGGAGTTTAAGAAGGAACTTGTGACAAGACATCTTGCCAAAATATGGCCAGTGTTCCAGTGTTACTTTGCAGCATTATTGATAAAATATGGCTCCACCTCTCTTCTTTTTTTTTTTTTAAATTTTTAAAATAAATCTTTATTGTTCAGATTACAGGTGTTCCACTTTTTGTTTTCCCCCTATAGCTCCCCTCCACCTGATTCCCCACCCCACCCTACCCCATGCCCTTACCCCCTGCCACTGTCTTTATCTATAGGAGTAAGATTTTTTTCCAATCTCTTCCCGCACCACTCACACCCGCTTCCCCCTGAGAATTGTCAGTCCACTCCCTTTCTATGTCCCTGATTCTATTATATTCACCAGTCCATTCTGTTCTTCAGATTTTTTATTTACTTGATTTTTAGATTCACTTGTTGGTAGGTATGTATTTGATGTCATTTTGTTGTTCATAATTTTTATCTTTACCGTTTTCTTCTTCTTCCTCTTCTTAAAGAATACCCTTCAGCATTTCATGTAATCCTGGTTTGGTGGCGATGAACTCCTTTAGCTTTTTCTTGTCTGTGAAGCTCTTTATCTGACCTTCAACTCTGAATGATAGCTTTGCTGGGTAGAGTAATCTTGGTTGTAGGTTCTTGCTGTTCATCACTTTGAATATTTCTTGCCACTCCCTTCTGGCCTGCATAGTTTCTGCTGAGAAATCAGCTGACAGTCGTATGGGTACTCCCTTGTAGGTAACTAACCGTTTTTCTCTTGCTGCTTTCAAGATTCTCTCTTTGTCTTTTGCCCTTGGCATTTTAATTATGATGTGTCTTGGTGTGGTCCTCTTTGGGTTCCTCTTGTATGGGCTTCTGTGTGCTTTCTGAACTTGTAAGTCTATTTCTTTCACCAAGTAGGGAAAGTTTTCTGTCATTATTTCTTCTAATAGGTTTTCAGTATTTTGCTCTCTCTCTTCTTCTGGCACCCCAAAAATTCGGATGTTGGTATGCTTGAAGTTGTCCCAGAGGCTCCTTACACTATCTTCATATTTTTGGATTCTTTTTTCTTTTTGTTTTTCTGGTTGGGTGTTTTTTGTTTCTTCATATTTCAGATCTTTGGTTTGATTCTTGGGGTCCTTTGATCTACAGTTGAGTTTCTGTATATTCTTTATTTCAGACAGTGTATGCTTCATTTCTGACTGATCCTTTTCCATTTTTTTGGCATTCTCATTAAGGTCCTTGAAGGTCTCTCTAAGCTCCTCAGAAGTGTCATCAAGTTTCTTGGCGGTTTTTAGAAGATTCTTGAGTAACCTTATAAATGTGGTTCTGAACTCTATGTTGTCCAGTAGTTTGCTTTTCTCCGTTTCTTTCATTCGTGACATGTTTCTTTGTTTCCGCATTTTGGCTGCTTCCCTGTGTTGATGGAGTGGCTTTGTGTGGTAGGTGACCTATAGGGGGCAGTAGTTCAGCCTCCCCAATCACCTGATGTGGACGCTCTTGGTGCACCCCTTTGTGGGCCGAGTGCAAAGTCTTGGTGTAGTTAAGCCTTAATTCCTGTTGGTACGCTGGGAGAAATTGACCTCCAGGCCAATCGGCTGTGAGGACTCACTGTGTCTATAAGAACTGCTGTGCTGGAGACACGCTTATGGTGCAGGACTTGTTTCAGTGGGGCTTTGGTGTTCACTGAGTCTGCCTCTTGAATGTGTCACTTATGGATGTGAGGAGTTGAAATCTGGTTTCTCTCACTGACCACTAAGTATACTGGCTTCTGGATCTCCAATGGGGTGCAGGTCAGCTACTGTCTGAGTCCACCCAGCAGGAGCTACAGTGAGAGCTACAGTTTTCTCCTCTTTGCTTGGGGTTTGGAGGTTTTGGAGCTGTGATCCAGGCTGCAAATTTGTTAGGTTAAGCTGCGATAGGGCAGGCCTTTCTTATGCTAAAATTGCTGCTTGGAGCTTGGGTGGGTTTGTAGGTTGTGTGGGGCGGGGTCTCAGGATGTCACTAGGCTAGGACGTGGCAAACAGCAATGGCTGCTAGTTAGCCGGCTCTGTGTCTCCGAATGTGTCATGTGCCCCAGCGCAGTAAACAATTATTCTTGCACGCAGCTCTGCAAGCAGGCCCCCCTCACTTTCCGACCCGGTGGCAGACAATCCAGCTTCTCCCCCGTAGGAGTTTATGTCCCCTGCATCTCCCCAGAAACTGTATTTCAGAGTAATCGGGGGCTTGTCTCCCTTTGGGTTGAAAAAAGCAACGCCTGCCGCCAGCCCAGATCCCGCGCCTCCGTACCTCAGCTTTTCAGCGCTTGTGCACGTCTCAATGCTCTTTTCTCTTTCCTTCTAGTTGTAGAATTTCCACTTAGCCAGCTTTCCCGTGGTTCTGGGTGATAGACGTTTTGTCTTTTAGTTGTAGTTTTGAAATTGTTGTGCGAGGCAGCAGTTTAGGTGTTTACCTACACCACCATCTTGGATTCCCCTCCACCTCTATTCTTTATAATTAAACAACAAAACTAATAAAAATTATTATTAGGGAATTATTAGGGGCTTTTCATATTTTAATAATAGAAGCAACGTATATATGTTAAAAGATCTGAAAGACTTCTGACAGGTTTCTTAGCATATCAGATATATATTTTTTAAAAGTACCGTTTGAAATGCTTCAGTTGGTTTTGTACATTCTTATTTTAGGCTGTTAGGTTAGGGTCGGGTAGGAGGAAGATTCAAATCCAAGAAGTATTTCACCAAAACTTTTCCTCATAATTTGTTTTATGTGTTGCTTTGTCTAGAAAGTGAAGTCTTAAAACACTAATGAAGGCCACCAAAGATATAACTATCAGTGAGGTGAAACCATCGTTAAAAATGAAACTGGAAAGAGCAGTTTGAGATTTTAGACAAAGCCAACATCCGTTCTAAAAGATTCACCTTTCCTGGTCTGTTCATACACTATGTTTTTTTTCCTCCCTTCGCTCTCTTTTGAATTTATGTTTATTGGTTGCTCAACTTTGCAGTGGTCCTGGAATACTTCCAAGCAAGTGTTGTGTCGGCTCAGGCAGGGAAGGATGGATTTGAAGGTTCTAACCGATACAGTGACAAGAAATAGGTCATGGTTTGGCAAAAACAATGAGAGCAGAAAAAAATTAAGAGATTAAAATTACTTTTCTTAAAACTATTTCTGGTTCTTATCAAAATGAAAAATAAACATGTTATTGAATACCTACTAAATATAAAACACCAAGCTAGAGTCTTGGTATATTTGGGAGAGGGAGAATAAATATTTAGTTGTCTTTGGTCCCTTTTATACCATTCCTATCAACTCTTTGAACAAGGTGTCTGTTCTTATTGTGGGAAATATTAATCTCTTTTAGGTATTTATTTCTTGGGGTCCAATCATATCTTTTTTTCCCAAAAATTTTATTTATTGGTTAGAAAGAGAGGAGAGAGGGGAGAGAGAGAGAGAGAGAGAGAGAGAGAGAGAGAGAGAGAGAGAAATCGATTTGTTGTTTCACTTATTTATACATTCATTTGTTGAGTCTTGTATGTGCCCTGACTGGGGATTGAACCTGCAACCTCGACATATCAGTATGATGCTCTAACTAACTAAGGCCAGTCATATCATTTTGAGTGTATTTCACAAATGAAGTGAGTTGGGTTATGGTTCACTTTGGGTTCATTGTGGGTTTTTTAGTTGTAAAATATACATAAGATTTATCATTATAACTTTTTAACTGTACAGTTCAGTGGCATTAAGTACATTAACATTGTTGTGCAACCGTTACCACTAGCCATCTCCAGAACTTTTTCATCTTCTCAAATTGAAATTAAATAATAATTAACAACCGTTAAACAATAATTTCTCATTTTCTCCCTTCTGTTCAGTCCTTGGCAACCACCATTCTACTTTCTGTGTCTATGAATTTGACTATTCTAGGTACCTCATGTAAGTGGGATAATACAGGATATGTCCTTTTGTTTCTTGCTTATTTCAGTTACATGTTTCCAAGGTTCATCTATGGAATAACATGTAGCATATATCAGGATGTCATTTCTTTTAAAGGCTGAATAATATTCCACCGTGTGTTTTTAGCTGTAATGTAAACAAACCAAGAATAGAATATAAATCTGTGCCCAGAGATGGTGATTGGATACTGTCATCTTTGAAGTAGCTTGTTGTTTCAAAACCAGACCAAATTAAATCATGTTAGATTGGGTGGCTAAGTGTTATTCTAAATGTTAGAGGACATTGGTGAAAAGAGATAAAAGAAACATGAGGGTAGCCCACTATTGCACAGAACCATGATGACTTCTTAAGAAACAATGTCCTCTTTTTCGTATAAAACAATTTTAGAATTAATGCTCAAATGTCAATGTTATTGCAAATGAAAAGTTGAAAAAACAACAACCACTGGGTAAAAGTCAACCAGAACTGGAATTCAAAGTTTACTCTCTCAGTTGTAGGTTAAAACATTGATTCCAGTTTCTTAAATTGCAGAGATCTCCTTAGGTATGAGTGGGGATAATTCTCTCTTCCAAGACCTTTTGCTTATTTGACTTTAGCCCACATCTTTGCAGAGGAAAGGAGGCCATCTGAACTAAATTAAAGCCAAGTGAGTGTTATAATATAAAACGCTCCAATGGTGCTACTGAAGGCAGGTTCCCCATGGTCCTGACAGAGGATAAAGTATTTCCCTTTTTGTTTGATAAGATGACGGTTGAAAATCTCAGATAACTTGTGGCAGCCTCTCCATCTTCCAAGGAACCATCACACACCCAGTATTGTTTGGTGGAGCTGTTATGTAAATGTGTATATATGCTTGCTGTTGCCTGACATTGCTGAGGGGCATCTGATTTGCTCTTGACTGTCTAGATCAGTGGTTCTCAACCTTTCTAATGCCGCGACCCTTTCATACAGTTCCTCATGTTGTGGTGACCCCCAACCATAAAATTACTTTCGTTGCTACTTCATAACTGTAATTTTACTACTGCTATGAATCTAATGTAAATATCTGTGTTTTCCGATGGTCTTAGGCTCTACAGCGGCGGTTTTCAACCTGTGGGTCGCGACCCACAGGTTGAGAACTGCTAGCAGGGTCGCCTAAGATCATCGGAAAACACAGATATTTACATTAGATTCATAGCAGTAGTAAAATTACAGTTATGAAGTAGCAACGAAAGTAATTTTATGGTTGGGGGTCACCACAACATGAGGAACTGTATGAAAGGGTCGCGGCATTAGAAAGGTTGAGAACCACTGCTCTAGATGCTCTTCTTCTGTTGGAGAAGCTGGAGTAGAGGTGGGCTGAGTCTGATGACCTAGTTTTCTCCTCTCTCACTTTATTTTATTTCTGAATTTGTTGCTTGGCATAATAGCCTTCTGCCCAGTCTCCCTAAAGCCACTTGCCTAGGGACTCCCTAGGCCAAGAAGAAATCATCTCTGTGGCTATCCCGGGTGTTCCGCTTCAGGGATTTCTTTCTGCTGACTTGTACTTTCTTTTTAATACATAATCCACAAATCCAGCCCTCATCTCCTGTTGCAGCTGTTTGAGGAACAATTATGAATAATACCTGAGGAAAGATGACCAAACCTAGAATAGGACTGGTAACATACTGGAATGAACATTCAGAGGCATTCCTCTGAGGGAAAGAATTGATCCACAGAAACATTACCTGGATTAGTTCCAAAAGGGCGTCTGCTTTTAGGGCTGGTGGTCACCTGCTTAGGGCATCGAAGAGGCTTCGCTAGCTTGCAGCCACCAGGGGCAATTTTGTCCTGGTAAAGCAGTAATATTCCTGCCTCGAGGCAAATCTTCTCTGGAAGAAATTTTGCAGCAAACTGAACCCCCAGCGGCCCATCTCTGATGCTGATTCTACTTGCTGCTTTGCTGCTGTGGAAACAGGCGGAGCACGCCTGTAAAGAACCCAGGTCTGGGTTCTTCAGCTGTGTCAGCACAGCCTCTTCTCTCCTCCTGCCTCCTGCCTCCACCACATTTTTCTTGCTACTTTTTAAAATTGAAAGGCTCTTCAGGGAGGGGAACTCCCTTGGTATTTTGAGTATTGAGGTGCTCAGCAGAACTGCCTGGCATCCTGTTTGTATATAGCAGTTTTAATTCACTCTCTAATAGGTCATTTGGCCTTACCAGCAGTCTTAAACTTGATAGTCCTTACGTCAGCAGTGCGGCTCAGGCCAAACATCCAAAAGTGCAACCCTGAGTGATTATCTGAAGGAAGCTTTAAAGCTTCTTCATTCCCTGACTCTGTTTGTGTGTCAGGTTGTTAACTCTCCTCATGCTCACTGCAGCCTCGACAGGTGGTTTGGGAGAGCAGAATGAATGAGGGGAGTCCATGTTCATGTTCCCATTCTGTGCAGGGAGCCTGGTAACCTTCCTATGCCCTTTCAGTCAGTGGTGATGGCACTGTGCTCTGGTGACACGGGAGCTTTTTGGTACTCTTTGAATGGGGAAGTGCACAGCAGGAGTGATGTGATGGGTTGAAAAATCACAGCTGTTCTGCCCGTTTTATAGCTTCCTTGCTGTTTTCCTTATGGAGGCAACTGATGATGTTAAGAACTCCTCCCACATACTGGCCTTAACCTTTCTCCTTGGATCTGAGGTGTCCCAGGCCTTCTGGAAGTACATTATCTCCTCGTTTTTTATTGGCTATTATTAGCTATTATTATTGGCTCTGTCAGCACTGATTACTGCAATTTGAGGTTTCAGGTTAAAAGTGGCATCTTGGGCAGAGTTGGGGCTGTATTTGGAGATGATTCTAGAATAGCAAGTACCTGCCAACCACATTGTTTTTTATTCTGAAGTAAATTTTTTATTCCGGTCTTCATATGTTCTGAAGTAGATGTTTCTGTCCAGTCTTTATTTATCCTGAAGTACATGTTCCTGTTCCATTCTTTAAAAACATTACAGCTCTGTGAAACCAGATCATGACTACAGAGACTATAAGTATGTTTTTTATTCAGAAGTAGATGTTTTATTTTTAAAATATGTTTTTATTGATTTCAGAGAGAGGAAGGGAGAGGGTGAGAGAGATAGAAACATCAATGATGAGAGAGAATCAGTGATTGGCTGCCTCCTGCATGGCCCCTACTGGGGATCAAGCCTGCAACCTGGGCATGTGCCCTGACCAGGAATGGAACCATGACCTCCTGGTTCCTGGGTTGATGTTCAATCACTGAGCCATATCAGCTGGGCTACATTTTAAAAATATATTGGAGTGACATTGGTTAATAGAATCATATAGGTTTCAAGTGAACATTTGTATTTTACATGATCTGTATATTGCATTGTGTGCTCACCACCCAAAGTCAAACCATCTTCTATCACCATATATTTGGCTCTCCTCCTGCCCCTGTACTCTCCCACCCCTCTGATAACCACCCTACTGTTGTTGTCTGTCCCTATGAATTTCAGTTTTATATCTCACAAATGAGGCAAATCATTTGGTTCTTAGCTTTTTCTGACTTATTTTGCTTTTAGCACAATATTCTCAAGGTCCATCCATGTTGTTACAAATGGCAATATTTCATCTTTTCTTATGGCTGAGTAGCATTCCATTGTATATATGTAGCACATCTTTTTTTCCCCCAAAATATTTTTTAAATATATTTTTTATTGATGTCAAAGAGGAAGGGAGAGGGAGAGAGATTGAAACATTAATGATGAGAGAGAATCATTGATCGGCTGCCTCCTGCATGTCCCCTACTGGGAATTGAACCCACAACCCAGGCATGTGCCCTGACTGAGAATGGAACCGTGACCTCCTGGTTCATAGGTCTACGCTCAACCACTGAGTCACATTGGCTAGGACCCTTCCCCTCTCCCTTCTATTAGTCTCTTCTCTGTGTCTATGAATCTGTTTCTATTTTGTTAGTTTATTTTATTCATTAGATTCTACATATAAGTGAAATTATATGGTATTTGTCTTTCTCTGACTGGCTTATTTCACTTAGCACAGTGCTTTCTGGGATCATACATGCTGTCACAAAGGGTAAGGTTTCCTTCTTTTTTAAAAAGATATTTTTCTTGACTTTTAGAGAATGGGATGGAGAGGGAAAGGGAGAGAGATAAACACCAACATCAATAGGCTGCATTCTGCACACCCCCACTGGGGATCAAGCCCGCAACCTGAGCATGTGCCCTGACTGGGAATCGAACTGGTCACCTCTTGGTACATGAGTCAATGCTCAACTACTGAGCACACTGGCTGGGCTGTAGCACATCATCTTTATTCAATCCTCTGTCGAAGGATACTTTGGTTGTTTCCATGTCTTGACCACTGTGAATAATGCTGAAATGAACAGAGGGGTACATAATATCTTTGCAAATACATGTTTTGGAGTTTTTTGGGTAGATACCCAAGAGAGGGATTGATGGGTCATATGGTAACTCTATTCTTCATTTTTTGAGAACCCGCCATACAGTTTTCCATATTGGCTGTACCAATTTATATTTCCATCAGCAGTGAATGAGGGTTTCTTTTAAAAAAAATGTTTTTATTGATTTTAGAGAGAGAGGAAGGGAGGAAAGGAGAGAGAAAGAGAGTGGGAGAGAGAGAGAGAGAGAAACATGGATAAATAGATGGGCTGCCTCCTGCATACCCCTCACTATGGATCAAGACCACAACCCAGGCACATGCCCCAACCGGAAATTGAACCAGAGACCTCTGGGTGCATGGGACGACACTCAACCAACTGAGCCACTCCGGCCAGGGCAGAGGTTCCTTTTTCTTCACAATGTCTCCAACACTTGTTATTACCTGCCTTGTTGATAATAGCCATTCTAATAAGTGTGAGGTGGTATCTCATTGTAGTTTTGATTTGCATTTCCCTAATAGCTAGTGAAGTTGAACATCTTTTCATATATCTGTTGGCCATTTGTATGTTGAAGTAGATGTTTTTGTTCCAGTCTTCATATGTTCTGAAGTAAATGTTCCTGTTCCATTTTTTAAGAACATTACAGCTCTGTGAAATCAGATCATGACTCCAGAGTCGATAAGTGTGTTTTTTATTCTGCAGTAGATGTTTTTATTTTAGTCTTCATATGTTCTGAAGTAGATGTTCCAGTCTTTATTGATCCAGAAGTAGATGTGCCAGTCTTTATTGGTCCAGAAGTATATGTTCCTATTCCATTCTTTAAAACATTACAGCTCCATGAAACCACATCATGACTACAGAGACCATAAGCTGTCAGAGCTCCTGCTAAACCTTTTTTCTTTTAAGGAAACTCTACTTTTTGGTTCCTGTAGTAATGCGTTGGTGGTTATAGTTAGTGAGTAACAATAATAATCAGAACTCAAAATTTCATCTTATAATGTATTACTTTAATTACAGAACATCCTTGTAAAGCACAGTGCCTGATTAAAGATGGAGAAATTAGGGGAAAGAGTGACTAGTCATTGATAGGAAAGCTTTCAAGTCCAGCGTGCCCTAAGGACCATTTTGACCTCTCTCTTCAATAGAAAAGAAGGTTCTGTCTTTGGTTTCAAGGTGAATTTGTGTGAATGCAGAGGAACATGGCCTACCTTAGTGTGAATGGGCTTGATGGTATTCCTTCGTGATGATATTTAGAAAGAATTCATAGGAGTGCAGCCTAGAAGAATATTTTAAAAGACGGAAGGGTTATTTTGACCTTTGGATGTATTGGAGCTCCATTTTCCTTCTTTTAAAAAAAAATTTTTTTTTAAATTGATTTCAGAGAGGAAGAGAGAGGGAGAGAGAGAGAGAAACATCAATGATGAGAGAGAATCATTGATCAGCTGCCTCCAGCATGCCCCCTACTGGGGATCCAGCCTGCAACCCGAGCATGTACCCTTGACTGGAATCGAAACCGGGATCCTCCAGTCTGCAGGTCGCCACTCTGTTCACTGAGCCAAACCAGCTAGGGCTCCATTTTTCTTCTTGTCTCTTCACATCTCCCATGTTTGCTGTCTTCAGAAGTGATCTTGCATGTAGCCAGAAGGAAAATGGAAGGTACAAAAGCCTTGATAATTTGAATTGCATAGTACCTTGGAGAAATTCAGAATTACTTTTTAGGTTTGGGGAATTTTAACAAGTAAATCTTGGAAACAAAACTTATTTGTGGGGAAAAAAAACTTACTCATTATCCTAATTCTGAGTAAGATTAGTACTGTGACATATGAAGAGCTGTGATTTTTCTCAAATCTATATATTTTTAGTCTAGTGTCCATATCTTTCTTTTTACTGCTGACGGTCTTATTAATCCTATACCTTGAAGTCAATTTCATGAAGAATGTTTCTGAAATATAACATTATTTGTTTTTCAACTAGGATCTTCCAGTGGCTGTGATGTAGTTTTTCACATCATTTGTTTCTCACTCTTGGCCACAAAACCAAGTGAATTTCTTCACTGTCTGATTGCATACATATAGACCAGAGATGAAATGACATCCCTGGGACCCTCCAGTCTGCAGGTTGATGCTCTATCCACTGAACCAAATTGGCTAGAGCTTACTTTGGATTTCAAAAGTCTAATTGCCATGCATGAAAACAGTAGAAAGCATTTTTTCTTGGGGAGAAATGGGGTTCATATATCCTTCTATGTACTTGCATTAATTGAGCACCAGTACTTACTTTCAGTTGCACTAGATTTATGTTCTCAGGGTTAGTTTAACTCATGTACACCAGGATGACTATAGATTTCTCAGGACTTATATATTTTGAATCTTCATTTTTTTACTTCAAAAATACATTTTCTATAATTGAAGTCATATTGGATGGCAAATAGTTCACTGAGGCCATCCAGCACAAGAAGATTTCCTTAATGGAGAGATCTTTGAAAAAAAATGACCTCTCCTTAGCCTAAGATTGAAGAAAGGGAATGAGTCTCATTTGGGAAGCCAAACGGGCAGGGATCCCCAACAGGTTTGTCATTATTATTGAAGATTGGCCATTCATTCAGTTTTGTGGCTTGAAGTCATAAATATGAGAAGGTTGTTCTCCACCTTTGTCTGAGATTTTCAGTCTCATTTTTGCAGCCTAGTCACATGTGGAGTTATTTCTTGTCTTTGATGGTTTTCATAGGGCCCAGGAGGAAGGGATAGAAGGTCTGAAATGAATATAAGGAAAAATGACCACAGGTAGTCTTTAAATCTAGCTGTTTGTTTTCCTTCAGTGTATAGCACTACATTACTAGAAATCAATATTTCCTTCTGTGTTCTCCCTAGGAAACTATCATGTACAAACTGAAAATGGTGGCTTCAGATCATGTGAGCAAGGAACTGTAGGATGATTGGATTTTATCCTGCAGTTTTCTGCCAGGGAAGCCTTGGTCTTGACCAAAAATCTTTTATTTTGATGGTCCACATTTCTCTCTGGTTTAATTTTGTAAAGAGTCTTCAATAAAGGGTAGCAGCTGCAGTCCAGCAGGAGTGGCTCAGTTGGTTGAGTATCAGCCTGTGCACTGAAGGGTTGCCGGTTCGATTCCTGGTCAGGGCACATACCTAGGTTGTGGGTTTGATTCCCAGCAAGTGTAAGTATGGAAGGCAACTGATTGATGTTTCTCTCTCTCTCTCAGCATGTCCGTGGATGAGAATAAAATAAAAAAAGGATAGCAGCTGTGTACATAACAGTTTTTGTCAGAGTACAGCCCCTTCTCTGCTAGGGACTGTACCTCCGTGGATGCCGGGTATTGGAAGACAATATGAGCAGTCGTAGGCATATAGGAGAGACGTTATTGCAGACCAAGTAGCCATCAGACAAAACAGTTCTTCAAAGTAGCCCTACAAAGCAGCCGTGCAACAACACATCTTTATACCAACTTAGACAGAAGAGGCTTCTTGCCAAATAGTGATATCAATATCTGGGTTATAGAAAGGTACGCCTGCGCATTGCGTACAGTAAAATTGTTGTGTCATTGCCTTTGCACATGCATATGGCAAATTGGCCTTGAACATCCAGTGTATTCTGATTAGGGTTCCCACAGTTTTCAAATATCATACTTCCTGAGGTTTTAAATTTTCTTCTTAAATTGTCCAAATTAGTACTTATTACTGTTAAAGGGCAAAAATTTAGTAAAATTGAAGATCTAATTGGCTTAATGAGCCATTCATGAGCGAGGCAGCATTCCATATAGCAAATAGAGGGGCTGGGAGAAGCTGTATGGAAGGTTTTTTATAGGCAAAGAAAATACAGGATTGTTGCAAACCAGAACATCTTTTGGGGCTGAAGCAAAGGAGAGGAAAGGTAAGGGTCTTATCTTACAGATGACCTCACTAGTGCTAATCAGGAAATTCCAGATTACCTGCCTAACAATCACATTCCTGGGAGAGATTGAAACTGCAATAAAAATCTTAGTATGCTGGCTCCACCTGGGTAGCTCAGTTGGTTAGAGCGTCCCCATACCCCAAGGTTGTGGGTTTGGTCCCAGTCTGGGCACATACAAGAATCAACCAATGAATGCACAAATAAGTGGGACAACAAATTAGTATTTCTTTCTCTCTCTCTCTCTCTGAAGTCAAAAGAATAAAAAAGCCTTAGTTTACTGTTGTGGGGGCAAATGACTCCGTTTTAGGCCTGTTGTTTCTTTTTTAACATTACTTACAAGAGATATCACAAATATTGGCAGTCTTAAATTCTACTTTTGCTTTCTTATCAAATATTTGTAGTTTTATGTAGCTATTCATTGTTCTGTTCCTTTACTGCAGGCTTTAAAAAATGCTGGCTTCCAACAATCCAGGGCTCTATGTGTATGTGTTAAAGAGAAATGTTTCAGAAAGAAAATGGTTTAGGTTTCAGAATCCCTAAGGGAATTGTTATAAAACAACAGTGAGGAGAAAAGACTCAACTTGATTTTAAAACCTTGCCATGATTCTTTTTTAATTTAAATTTTTTCTGTTAGGGCTCTTATTTTCAAAACAATAGACCACTTAGCTCTTCATGAACTACTTTAGGCTGGAAAGAACAACCAAGTTTCTTTTTTTAAACTCGCAGTTGAAGCTTTCCCCTCTTTTCCCATTCAAGTACCTAATTAAATGGAACCATTTAGTTGATTTATGTTTATTTTCATCCAGAATTCAGTTAAATTTCTTCCAGCTGAACAAGAGTCATTTGATTCTTAAACCAGGTCCAGGTGACAGTGATAGTAGGAATAACAAGTGAAAGAAGATGTTTATTTCAGTCTTTGGGAGATGTGTGGGTCAAGCTTCCTGACAATGACTTAAACAGGGCCATGTTTAAGGGACATCACCCACCAGAAGAGGTTGGAGAGTGCAGGGGTTAAAGTTAGGCTGTCTGGGTTTGACTCACAAATTTTATTATTATTTTTTTTCTTTTCTAGCATTATGAATTTCAATTTTGCATCATTTATTTACTTGTTTACCCGTGGGCACATTATTTAAACCTTTTAAACCTCAGGTTCAACTATAAAATGGGGATTAGTAATAGAATCTGCTTCTTGAGGTTGTGAGGATGCAGTGGGATAATCACATGGAGCCCACACATCATGCCTGGCACACGTGCTTGCTTGATAAAGATTGGCCGTGATGATCTTTATTGTATTAGTATATTGTCAATAGTATGTATGTATTGTTTACCTTGATCCCTTAATCTATAACAATATTGGCATGTTAACGGAAAAAAAAAACAACCATTGAAACCTGTAAAGAATTTTTGTGAGTTTATTTGAGCCAAACTGTCGATATATGCTGGGAAGCAGAACCTCAATGAATTGAGATAATGCTCTGGAGAATGGAGGGTTACATCTGTATTTATACATTGCAATCAAAGGAAATGGAAGTAGGGGAGTTACATGAAATTCATTGGTGATAGATTAGGGAGGTGGGATAAAGCAAAGCGGGGAAACCTCTGGGATAGGGTAAAAAGTTAAATGATGGACATGTGCTTCTTTTACAGAGATGGATACAGGATACTTTAACATAATTAACAGTTGACAATTAACTTGTTAACAATAACAATGAGGAAATGTCCCGGTGCCATTTGTTGTGCCCTGAGGGGTCCGGGGTAAAAAGGAAGTTACAAGTTACCCAGACATCTTACAGATATGTTATCTTAGAGGCAAAAAGGCAAATGGCTCAGTAAAGATCTAAGTTGATCTTTGTCAGGGAAAATATCAGCCTAGGACATGACTACCCACTATAACCTGTTTGTAGTTAAATATTTAATTTTCAAACCATCTTTTGTGGTTATTTTAAGTCTCTGAGTTTGCAAGACTGCCACGCAGGCCTCCCCTGAGCTTGTCAGGTTAGCATGTGGCTCCTTTCGTCCACAGGCATCAGGTAACTTTGATTTAAAAATCTCCTTTTATTGTGGTAGGCAGTTACACAGACATAAGCAGAGCAAGGAGCAGGAGCCAGGTACAGAAGGTCACCAAGGTGGAAAGCCTAGGGTACCAAAACTGGGAAAACAAGGACCTTGCGCCCAGGATAACCTTTCTTCCTGTAGCATATCTCTGGTCCTGGGGTGTAGACCCCCTGACCTTTCTTATCGCTGGTCATGGGGTTCAGACCCTCCCCTGACATTTCCTCCCCTGGCATGTTGTCGTGTGGGTAGACCTCCTTAGAGGGGAAATGAACAAGGGGGCTGGAGAATAGCCCTTAAGCATTAAGCCCTTAAGACAATGAGGTTCTGACCGAATCAAATACATCAAGGCCTCAGTTGTGTTTCAGTTCCAGGCTCAGAAAAGCAGCAAAACCAGACAAGCAACCATGGCTGACCTCAGGACCAGCTGCATTGATTAATGACCCTGGTACTGACCAATCAGTAGAGACCACAACCCTAGAAGGACACACCAGGAAAGCTGATGAATATTCTAATGAGATTCTCCCCTGAGACCTCCAGATAAACACCCTCATGACTGAGGACCCAGTGTGGCTCTTTTTAGGAAGCACACCAGTGCCTTTCCCCACCCCTTTCCCTCAGTCTGTTTTCTTTGCTTTTCTCTCTCTCCTAAGCTCCAAGGGCCCTTCTTTTGCTTCTGTAACTTGTTTCCTGAGCCCATTTCTTCTCCCACTCATTTCTTCGACCTCTGTGACTTTCCAAATAAACTTTCTCTTACAAAGTTTCTTTCTTAGCCAGAACTCAAGCACTGAGGTTGCTGAACCAAGGTCCAGACTCCACTGATTTAACATCTGGTATTGTTTTGCTGTCAACATTATTATACAGTTGAGTCAATAAAATTTTAAGTTGACATGGTAAAAATCACCATAACCAAAGTCAAAAGATAAATGACTTACTGGGGGAAAATATATTTGCAATTTATAACACAGACTAAGGGTTCATTTTCTTAATATATAAAGAACTACTTACTAAAAAAAAAAAGATAGGGCAGCTGTAAAGCTTTTTATGGTGATACTAGAGGCCCGATGCATGAAATTCGTGCAAGGGGTTTAGCCTTCGCAGCCCTGGCTTCATCTGGAAGGTTGTCTGGAAGGTCATTTGGCTCTCTGGTCTAAGTAGCATATTACACTTTTATTATTATAGATACTTCCACTTAACTGTGCTATAGATTGTTTTTGATGACCAATGGGCTTTTTAATATCCCTTGAATTAAAATTAGCTCCCCCAAAACTGCAACCTCCCCTTTGAATAGGTCTAGCAACTTTAACCATGTCTGATTAGAGAAGATTTGTGCTATAGATTTTGATGTCTACTATATATCCTCAGCGTACCAGAAACACCCTAGGTTGGAGAAAGGCTTGGTACACAAAGATACAGCCAGGAATGTATGAATACACCTGAATTTGTTTCATTTCCCTCCATAAAATAGGTTCCTTTTAGAAATGTTCTGTTGCTATTAATGTTAACTTCATATACTCCATTTACTATGTGTTGATGAAAAAGGGGCCACATCCTAAACCTGACCAGCTCAAGGGAGGTCTGCATGGGTGCCTTACAAACTCAGAGACCTAAAGTAATCACATAGGATGATCTGAAATTAAAACTTCCTAATGAAAAGCATGGTGGGTAGTCATGTCCTAGGACAGTATTTTTCTTGACAAAGGTCAGTCTTTACCTTAGCTGAGCCTGTCTATTGTCTGTTTGCATCTATGCTAACATAGTTTTGGAATATCAGGGTAATTTCCTTATTCCAGACCCCTCAGGGCACAATCTCCCATCAGAGCAGGAGACCACAGAACCCTTATTGTTATTGTTATGTTAATTATTAACTATCCTATACCCACCAATAGAAAAGAAGTATGTATCTATTTGTTTTACTTTTTATTCAATCCCAGAGATTTCCCGGTTTTGCTTTCTCTCTCCTCCCTAATCTATCACCAGTGGATTTCATGGTAACCCCCTTACATCTTCTCCTTTGATTGTAATGTATAAAATAAGATACAATCTCCAGAGCATTTTCTCAGTCTGTTGAGATTTTTCGTCCTGGTAATTGTCATCAGTTTGGCTCAAATAAACTCATAAAAATTCTTAAAGGTTTGGATGTTTCTTATGTCAATAGTCATTTATGATTTTTCTCGTCTCCTTTTCTTACCTCCTTCCCCTCATCTAGAAAGTCACTGAATCTTTTCTGTGTTTCATTCATAGTGTTTCACATCTGCTCCAATCTTTCCAGGCCCACTACTAGTACTGTAGTCAATTGACACTCAATATCTCTCATGAGTACACTGCTACTCTGGTCTCCTTTTCTTTTTCTCCTCTTGTTTCCTTCTCCAGTCAACACCACACCCAGATTACTTTTCCTAAAACAGAGTTTCCTTCTTAGGCTACCAACCTACTCAGAAGCTTTCATTAGTTCTACCCCATGTCTGGAATGAAGTCTACTTTTGAACTTGACCCTCAATTCCCCTTAATCTGATTTACTCTCCTTATATCTCTAGCTTTAGTCTTCCTCGCTGCTTCTTTTAAGGAACCCTCTAAACATCTAACCTGACTTTTTAGGCATGACCCATTATGCCCATTTCTGCCTTCATGCTGCCCTCCCTCCTTCTCTTTGCTAAGCCTTGTGCTGTACTTGCAAGGTGAAGTCAGCAGAGGTAGGTCACTTTCCAGCTCTAGCTGTGGTATCTCTATTACTCAGAAACATAGGTTGCTAACCTTTAAAAAGTAATATGTTGAAAGTATTAGGAGTCCCCCCCCCTTTTTTTTAATAATTATTAAAATTTTATTTATTCATTTGAGAGAGAGAGAAACATCAATTTTTGTTATTCCACTTATTCCTTGGTTGATTCTTGTTTGTGCCATGACCTGGGATCAAACCCACAATCTTGGCATATCAGGACTATGCTCTAACCAATTGAGCCACCCAGCCAGGGCCATTAGGAGTTCCCTTTTAGTTTTGTTTAGTCTCATCTTGTATTGCTTCTATGGTCATGTCTGCTTTGTACCCCTAAGGCTTTGGTTTGCAAAATGGTAAATCTCTCAGTCCCACTGGTGAGGCTTTCACTTCAAATTAACATTCAACAAAGGATTAGCAGATAACCTTTTCAAGCTGCATTTCTTTACACAAAAGGGTGGATATGGTTTGAACTGGCTACCAAAACCAGAAAGGAGTTAATTGTGTAAATCAATACAGGCTAGAGCTGATCACCTTTCTGAAGGACAAGACAATGCAGCACACAACCTTTAAATAGATCTTTGGGGTCAAGTTGATGTCATGTTGGAGAATCAATATTTACGGGGCTTTTATACAGTTAGCCTTTAATGAACCCCAGGCATTTTGCTAGGCCATTAATTACAGAAAGAGAAAAAAGGTGACAGAGGCTTAAATTCAGGGCTGTGGAGGTTGTATAGAACTGAAGAGAAGAGACAGTCACTTGCTAATGTGCAGAAGTCCTCCCCTTAGGTTCTACTCAAACATTGTTGGGAATGTGTATTGAAAGGCTTTCTTGGGATCTTGTTGACATTTTGAGAAAGAACAACTCTTAATTCCAAACAGAAGGTAAGCCCTTTGTTCTTTGACACTCCATATCTAACAGTGCAGCTTAATTTTTCTGGGATGAATTCTGATGTCATTTGGGATTCTTGATCATCACAAGAGCAGGTCTCTAAGAGTTTGGCTTATCCTTCCCTCTGACACACTTGAAAGTTGTTCTTTTTAAAAAAATCTTTATTGTTGAAAGTATTACATATGTCCCCTTTTTTCTCCCATTGATCCCTTATAGCCCACCCCTGCCCCAGGTCTTCACCACCCTATTGTCTGTGTCCATGGGTTATGCATACATGCATACAAGTTCATTGGTTGATCTCTTCTCCCTCCCACCCCCCACCTTCCCTCTGAGATACAACAGTTTGTTCCATGATGCCTCTGTATCTATTTTATTCAACAGTTTATTTTGTTCATTAAATTCCACATATGAGTGAGATCATGTGATACGTTGTCTTTTTCTGACTGGCTTATTTCGCTTAGCATAATATTCTCCAGGTCCCTCTATGCTGTCATAGTATTCCATGGTGTAAATATACCACAGCGTTTTTATTCACATGTCTACTGATGGGCACTTGAGCTGTTTCCACATCTTAGAATTGTGCTGCCATGAACATAGGGGTGCATATATTCCTTCTGATTGGTGTTTTGGGTTTCTTAGGATATATTCCTAGAAGTGGAGTCACTGGGTCAAATAGCAGTTCCATATTTAATTTTTTTGAGAGAACTTCATACTGTTTTCTATAATGGCTACACCAGTCTGCATTCCTACCAGCAGTGTACTAGGGTTCCCTCTTCTCCACATCCTCACCAACACTTGTCATTTGTTAATTTGTTGATGATAGCCATTTTGACAGGTGTGAGGTGATACCTTATTGTCATTTTAATTTGCATCTCTTTGATGATCAGTGACATTGAGCATTTTTTCATGTTTCTTGACCCATCTGTATGTCCACTTTGGAAAAGTTGTCTATTTAGGACCTTTGCCCATTTTTTAATTGGGATGTTTACTAGGTGTACCGGTTAATAATACGGATTTTTTTCAATAGATGGAGTTACACATATGTTGATATATATGTGATTTGATATGTATGCTATTTTGTTGTATTGACAACAAGCTTCAAAACTTCATATGTCAAATTTACTGAAGATGTTAACATCATAGATATTTTTACGCTTAAAAATGTCGAATTTTGTGCCAAAAAAAAGAGCATTTGCGGGAAATTATAATTCATTACTTTATTTTGAAGAAAAGTGCTGCTGAATACTTTAGGAAGCTTATGGTGAACATGCTCCATCTCAAGATACTTGTGAACGCTGGTTTAAATGCTTTAAAAGTGATGATTTCGATGTGAAAGACAAAGAACGTTTAGGTCAACCGAAAAAGTTTGAAGACCAACAATTACAAGCATTATTGGATGAAGATGCGTATCAAACTCACAAACAACTTGCAGAAAGATTAAACATTGTTCAGCAAACAATTTCCGATCGTTTACAAGCAATGGGAAAGATTTTAAAGGAAGGAAAATGGGTGCCACATCAACTGAACGAAAGACAAATGGAAAACGAAAAGTCATCAGTAAAATGTTGCTTCAACGCCACAAAAGAGTCTTTTTTGCATCGAATTGTGACTGGGAATGAAAAGGGGATTTACTTTGAGAATCCCAAATGCACAAAATCATGGGTTGATCCAGGTCAACCATCAACATCAACTGCAAGGCCAAATCGCTTCGGAAAGAAGACAATGCTCTGCGTTTGGTGGGATCAGGAAAGTGTGGTGTATTATGAGCTTCTAAAACCAGGTGAATCCATTAATACTGATCACTACCGACAACAAATAATCAATTTGAACCATGCTTTGATCATGAAATGACCAGAATGTCCCAGAAGACACGGCAAAGTAATTTTGCTTCATGATGACGCATCATCACACACTTCAAAACCAGTTAAAGACATGTTAAAAGATCTTGCCTGGGAAGTATTAACCCACCTGTTGTATTCACCAGACCTTGCTCCTTCAGATTACCACTTGTTCTGATCCTGAAAGATGGGGAAATGTGTAGCTAGCGATGGACATTATTTTGAATAAAGCACTTTTGATGTTTCTCTTGAAATTATTGTGTTTTCTTTTATTACAAAATACGCTATTATTAACCGGTACACATAGTATCTTCCTTTTGTTAAGTTGTGTGAGTTCCCTATATATTTTGGATGTTAACCCTTTATTAGATATATCATTGCCAAATATATTCTGCCATACAGTGGGCTCCCTTTTCATTTTGTTGGTTTCTTTTGCTGTGCAGAAGTTTTTTTATTTTGATGTAGTCCCATTTGTTTATTTTCTCCTTAGTTTCCTTTGCCATAGTATCCGCAAACATATTGCTACAAGAGGTGTCTGAGATTTTGCTGCTTATGGTTTTTTTCTATGATTTTTATGGTTTCCTGTCTTACATTTAACTCTTTTACTCATTTTGAGTTTATTCTTGTGTACGGTGTAAGTTGGTGGTCTCGTTTCTTTTTTTTTTTTTTTGCATGTATCTGTCCAGTTTTCCCAGCACCATCTATTGAAGAGACTGTCTTGACTCCATTGTATGCTCTTGCCTCCTTTGTCAAATATTAATTGAGCATAATGGCTTGGGTTGATTTCTGGGGTCTCTGTTCTGTTCCATTGATCTATATGTCTGTTCTTGTGCCAGTACCAGGCTGTCTTGATTATAGTGGCATTGTAGTATTACTTGATATCTGGTATTGTGATCCCTCCATCTTCGTTCTTTCTCAAGATTGCTTTGTTCTTCTTTCTCAAAATTACAGTGGCTTTGTATTATAACTTGATATCTGGTATTGTGATTCTTCTAACTTTGTTCTTTTTCAGGCTATTTGGGGTCTTTATTGGTTGCATATGAATTTTTGGAGTATTTTTTCTAGATCTGTGAAATATACCATTGGTAATTTAATAGGACTTGAATTGAATCTGTAGATGCTTTGGGTAGTATGGACATTTTAAGGATGTTAATTTTACCAGTCCACGAACATGGTGTATTCTTCCACGTGTTTATATCTTCCTCTATCTCTTTTTTTAGCGTCCTGTAGTTTTCCGAGTATAGGTCTTTTACCTCCTTGGTTAAGTTTATTCTTAGGTATATTAATTTTTTGTTGCTATGGTAAATGGGATTGTTTGTTTAGTTTTTCTATCTGAGAATTCACTATTGGTGTATAAAAATACCATAGATTTCTGGGTGTTAATTTTGTATCCTGTTACATTGCTGAATTCCTTTATTAAATCTTATAGTTTTTTGATGGGAGTCTTTAGGATTTTCTATGTACAATATCATGTCATCTGCGAATAATGAGAGTTTTACTTCCTCCTTCCCAATTGGGATGCCTTTAATGTTTTCTTCTTATCTGATCGCTGTGGCTAAAACTTCCAGTACTATGTTGAATAAGAGTCGTGAAAGCGGATATCCCTGTCTTGTTCCTGTTCTTAAAGGAAATGGTTTTAGTTTTTGCCCATTGAGTATGATGTTGGCTGTAGGTTTGTCATATATGGCCTTTATTATGTTGAGGTGTGTCCCTTTATTCCCACTTTGCTGAGCGTTTTTATCAAGAAAGGGTGTTGGATTACTGTCGAATGCTTTTTCTGCATCTATTGATATGATCATGTGATTTTTGTCTTTCACTTTGTTTACGTGATGTATCATGTTTATTGATTTGTGAATATTGTATCAGCCTTGCATCCCTGGAATAAATCTCATTTGGTCATTGTGTATAATCTTTTTAACATATTGCTGGATCCGATTTGCTAATATTTTATTGAGGATTTTAGCATCTATGTTCATCAGGTATATTGGCCTGTAATTCTCTTTTTTTGTAGTGTCTTTATCTGGTTTTGGAATTAGGATAATGCTGACCCCATAAAAAGAACTTGGAAGTGTTCCTTCCTCTTTAATCTTTTTGAATAGTTTGAAAGGATAGGTGTTAGTTCTTCTTTGAATATTTGGTAAAACTCCTCTGTGAAGCCATCCGGACCAGGACTTTTGTTTGCTGGGAGTTTTTATTTTTATTTTTTTATTACTGCTTTAATTTCATCAATTGTTATTGGCCTATTCAGTTTTTCTGATTCTTCCTGATTGAGTTTTGGAAGATTGTATTTTTCTAGAAGTTTGTCTATTTCATTCACATTGTCCAGCTTATTGGTGTATAGTTGCTCATAGTATTTTCTTACAATCCTTTGTACTTCTGTGATGTCAGTTGTTACTTCACTGCTTTCGTTTCTGATTTTAATTACTTGGGTCCCCTCTCTTTGTTTCTTGATGAGTCTGGCTAACAGTTGATCAATCTTGTTTATCTTTTCAAAGAATCAGCTTTTTGTTTCATTGTTTTTTTAGTCTCTATGTCATTTATTTCTGCTCTAATCTTTATTATTTCTTTCCTTTTACTTACTCTGGGCTTTCCTTATTGTTCTTTTTCTAATTCTTTAAGTTGTAGGGTTAAATAGTTTCTTATTAATTTTTATTTGAGGTAGGCCTGTAATGCTATGAACTTCGCTCTCAGTACTGAATGCTTTTGCTGTGTCCCAGAAATTTGGGGTTGTTGTGTGTTCATTTTCATTCGTTTCCAGGAAGTTTTTTATTTCTTTCTTGATCTCATTGGTAACCCATTAATCCAATATAATAAAAGCCTAATATGCAAATCGACTGAACAGCAGAACGGCCAGTGGAATGACCGGTTGCTATGATGTGCACTGACCACCATGGGGCAGACGCTCAACACAGGGGTTTTCCCCAGTTCTCAGGCCCCAGGCCAGCCAAGGCAGGTGCCATCGGGTCCTCCCCCAGTCGCCCTGCCAGTTGCTCTACAGAGGGAGGCGACCGGAGTGGCCAGCGAGTGGGCAGTGCCAGGCCAGTCAAGATGGGTGTCAGCAGGGGCCCCTCTGATCGCCCTGCCAGTTGCCCCACAGATCAGCCCTGATTGCTGGCCAGGCCTAGGGACCCTATTCATGCAGGAATCTTGTGCACTGAGTCTCTAGTTGTTTAATAACATGCTGTTTAGCCCCCATCTATTTGAATGTAGTTGATTTCTAATTTTATTATTTTCTGAGAAGATGCTTGATATGATTTCAATCTTCTTGAATTTGTAGAGGCTTGTTTTGTGTCCAAACATGTAGTCTATCTTTGAGAATGACCCATGTGCACTGGATAAGAATGTATATTCTGCAGTTTCAGGGTGAAATGTTCTATAAAGGTCAATTAAATCCATCTGATCCAGTGTGTCATTTAGAGTCATTGTTTCCTTGTTAATTTTTTGTGTGGAAGATCTAACCAATGAAATCAGTGGGATGTTAAAGTCCTCTTCTGTGACTGTATTGTTGTCGATATCTCCCTTAAAGTCCTCCAGAAGTTTTTTTATATTTTTAGGTGCATTTATGTTTACCAGGGTTATATCCTCTTGTTGGATTGATCCCTTTAGTATTACGTAGTAACATTTATTGTCTCTTGTGATGGCCTTCATTTTGAAGTCTGTTTTGTAAGATAGGAGTATTACCACCCCAGCTTCTTTTCTATTTGCATGTAAATTTTTTCCAATCCCTTCACTCTCATCCTGTGTGAGTCTTTTATTCTGAAGTGGGTCTCTTGTAGACAACATATATTTTGGTCATGTTTGTGTATCAATTTAGCTACCCTATGTCTTGTTTAGAGTATTTAAACCATTCACATTGAAGGTTATTATTGATGGGTACTTATTTATTGCCATTTTAATTCTTTATGCCTGTGTTTCTCTCTCTCTCTATTTCTTCTCATTACAGCAGACCCTTTAGCATTTCTTGCAGTGCTGGTTTGGTGGTGACAAAACTCAGCACTAACCACAGCCTTTAGCCTTTATTGGTCTGGTAAGCTCTTTATTTCACCATCAATTTTGCGTGATAGCCTTGCTGGATATAGTAATCTTGGTTTCAGATCCCTGCTTTTCATTACCTTGAATACTTCATGCCAATCCTTTCTGGCCTGTAGAGTTTCTGATGAAAAATCAGTTGACAGCCTTATGGGAGCTTATTTGTAGCTAACAGTTTGCTTTTCCCTTGCTGCCTTTAAGATACTCTCTTTGTCTTTAATTTTGGCATTTTAATTATGGTGTGTCTAGTGTGGGCCTGTTTGGGTTCTTCTTGCTTGAGACTCTCTGTGCCTCCTGAACTTGTATAACTTTTTCCTTCACCAGGTCAGGAAAGTTTTCTGCCTTTATTTCTTAAAACACATTCTCTATCCCTTGCTCACTTTCTTTCCCTTCTGGCCCTGCTATTATACAAATATTGTTAAGTTTCATATTATCTCACAGTTCCCTTAAGCTGTCCTCCTGTTTTTTAATTGTTTTTTCATTTTGGTTCTCTGATTGAGTGATTTTTTTCTATCCTGTTATCTAATTCACTGATCTGATCTTCAGCTTCCCCTAATCTGCTGTGATTCCTTCCACTGTGTTCTTGTTAGTGCTATGTCATTCTTCATTGTTGTGTATCTGCTGTTGAGTATCATTATTCTGATCTCTATGTCTGATAAATTTTGTATTCCATTTCATTTAGCTCTTTCTTTTGAAGCATTCTCTTATTCTTTCATTTAGGGTTTGTTTTTTTGTCTCCCCATTTTGGCTGCCTGTTTGGGTTTGTGACTATGTATTAGGTAGATCTGCTATGCCTCCCAATCTCTAATGCAGGACAGTGTCAGACACTGTTTTTGACTGATCCTGAGTACTCTGTTTGGAGCTATCAGCAATCCACAGCTTGTGGCTCCCTCTTTTGGAGCTAGGTGCCTTTGGAAAGGACCAAGATATGCACCAAGTTCTGTATTTTCTAGCCCTGGGCCCTCATTTAGATCAGGCAAAGACTGAAAGCCTCCAGAGACCCACCTCTGCTTGCAGTCTGATTGTATTCAGTCTTGATTAGCATCAGGCTATGGACCACAGGGTGGGGCAATTGCTTATGCCTGCAGGCTGATTGTTATTCTCAGTGTCTTAATGGGCCTCAAAAACTCTACAGGTTGGGGAAGGGGATTTCCAATAGGGTGGGGCAACTGCCCCCTCTACCCCAGGCAAAATCAACCTAGATAGCAAAGGTCCACCAGAAAAATATGTCCTCAAAGCATGAGGGAATGACTCAGCACAGGAAACTGGGTTGTCTGCCTTCCGAGGTCTAAACCCAGAGTCCCCTGGCTTCTGCTCACACAGCTCCAGTTCACTCTGCCCTCCCTATGCCAGACCCTATGGTGAATAGCTGTACGAGAAATTTTGTGCATTGGCCTTGTAAGAGATTGCCTGCATTTCCAGTTGTCTTCCCTGGCAGACAGCAACGTTGCTGTTTTTCACAGCCAGATGTTATGTGGGTATCTTTACAGTTCTGGTGCTCTGGGTTGTAGAGCCTGGCTTGGGCTTTAGACTCCAGAGTTCTCAGTGGGGATCCTACCCCACTGCTGAAATATCCCTCTGAAACTTTAGCTGCTATTGTGGGAGCCCAGCTAGCCCTTTTGTGCCTCCGCACTTCCTACCAGTCTCTATGCAGTCTCCACTTTCTGTCCTTGGTTATCAGAGTTCTCTCCAGCTAGTCTTCATTTGATTATTCAGGATGGTTTTTCTATACTTTAGTTGTAATTCCAGTTTGATCCTGGGAGTGTGTCAGTGTAGCATCCACTTACTCTGCCGCCATTTTGGAATCTCTGAAAGTTGTTATTTTCTTTAATTGAATTTATTGGGGTGACATTGGTCAATAAAGTTATACAGGTCACACTTGCCAGTTTTTAAAGTGAAGAGTTGTAATAAAGAGCATCTACTTTAGAATGCTGGCTTGAATCCACGTCTGATGAAAGGCTTTTGATAAATATAATAATTTATACTTGCTATATCATCTGGTAGAAGTGTTGGTCTGGCTGTGTTGTGTATTTAAGTGTTCTGTGTTCTTCACTGGGTCATTAGAATCTTTTGTGGGTCGGGAATCTTCTATTTGTTTTAGTCAGTGCTTCCACTAAATGCTGTTGACTAGATAGAGGAATGTATTATATCAAAATTTATTCTGTCTGTAACAAAACTAGGATCCCACATAACTGAAAGTCATAGTAGCTGCTTTGTTAGGCCCTGCGGATTAGGGTATTTTGTTACAAGTTCTTGTTCATATCTGCTCAATAGATATCTTGGAATTAACATTTCAGACCTCTTCCTCTAGTGCATTTGTTGGAGGAGGCTTTCAGATTAATCAGAGAGAAGAGCTGCTGTTCTTTTTTCTCTCCCACTCCCACTCCCCTTCTCCAGGATCATTTTTGACAATAAATACGGAAAAGACAAAGCATGAGAAGTTTGTTGAGATTGTTCTGGTGTTTTTACAAGCGAAGCTGATGCTTAATATTTCCATCTGTAATTGTCTTTACTGGTAGATATTCATTCTGGTTTTTATTCTTCCTTTTCAGCTGTTTGAGAACTTCTACTTTGGTACCTTAAAGCTCAATTCAATCCACATCTCTCAGCGATTCTCGGTAGACAGCTTTGGAAACTACGCTTCCTGTGGACAAATTGACTTCTCCTGAGGTGGATCTTGGGAAACCCTAGAAATTGAACATCTTCACAAGGTGCTGAGGGAAAATGTCTTCATTTTAATTGCCAACGAGGGATATGGACTTTTGGATGGTGACTTTCCTGGGTGGTTCCCCATGGGCTCTGTAGTATCTCTGATGGTTGTTCACAGTCATCAAACTGTTGGCCAAGATGATTGTGGGCACCTGGAGAACTGTGCCTGTAACCCTTGGCTTTTGCAGGGTCTTCTTTTCTTTCCAAAGCTCTTCTGTGGAAATGTACCTCGGAAGCCTGTTGGAGCTCAGATTTGCATTATTTTTTATATACTGATTTTGCCCTAGCCATTAAAGTCGTTTATATTAATACTTTAAAAGAGAATTAAAGACATGTGGTTTCATTAATCTCTCCATCTAGATAAAATACCTGTAATTTTTAGAAGGTTTATTTTTTTTCTCCCTTCCCCTTGTACCCTAAATTTTTGTGTGTGTGATTAAAGCAAGCATTTACTGAACACCTACTATGGGCCAGGCATTGTGCTAAGTGTATACATATTATTATTATCCTTAATAATAATACTATTATTACACTTACTAATAATATTATCATCACTGACAACACTATGAGGGAGGTACTAATACAGTCCCTGTTTTACATATGAGGAAATTGAGGACGGATACCTAGCTGAAGGTCACATAACCAGGCAGTGGATAGTGTCAGGATCTGAACCCAGCCAGCCTAGGCTCTTTAACACTGTGCTAAGCTGCGTGGCCCTTAGCAGAGCTAGAGAGAGAACAAGGAAGATGCTTGGCAGACCAGGTATGAAGAGGGAGCCACCGTGGTTATGGCTGTTGCACTATCCCAGGACCAAGCAGGAGGAGGACCACTTTGGATGCAGGACTCACAGGATGTTTTGCAAAACTGGATTCGTTAGGAGTGCTCGCTTGTACCCTAATTTAAAAAAAATATTAACTGATTTTAGAGATGGAGGAAGGGAGAGAGAGGAAAAAACACACACATAATTGGTTGCCTCCCATATGCAACTCAACTGAGGACCAAACCTGCAGCCTAGGTATGTGCCCTGACCAGAATCAAACCCTAGACATCCTGGTACACCAGACAACACTCCAACCAACTGAGCCACAGCAGCCAGGCTGTACCCTAATTTTAATCACTACCCAGAATTTCTCTTTTATTGTGGTAGAAAACACGTAACATAAAACTTACCATCTTAACCATTTTTAAGTGTACATTTCAGTAGTATTAAATAAGTATTTCATGTTGTTGTGAAACATCTCCAGAACTTCCTCATCTTGCAAATCTGAAACTCTGTATTTATTAAACAACTCTATTTCTCTCTCCCCAGACCCTGCAACCACCCCTTTGCTTCCTGTTTCTATGAATTTGACTGCAGTAGATACCTCATAGAAGTGGAGTCATATAGTCTTTTTGTTACAAGTTCTTGTTCATGTCTTTTTGTGACTGACTTATTCCATGTTGGTTCATCCATGTTGTAGCATGTGACAGGATTTCCTTTCTTTTTAAGGCCAAATAAAATTCCATTGTATATACTTATCACATTTTGTTTATTTATCCATCAATGGACACTTGGGTTCCTTGACCTCTTGGCATTTGTGAATAGTACTTTATGAACATGAGTGTACAAGTATGTCTTTGAGACCCTGCTTTCAATTCCTTACTACTAAGAATTTTATCTTTAGAAAAATAACTGTTACAGCTTGCACCTTTTACTTTGATCTCTTCTTTTTCTTCTGAAGTTGGTACCTTTTTATATTTGTTAGATTCCCGTTCCTTCCCCTTCCCCTGCCCCTCGCCTTGCCATGCCGCTGCTGCTGCCACAGTTGCAGCATTGCAGCCCTTTTATGTTTACTTCTCAGGGCAGCAGCAAGAGGAACAATGATGCTATCAGCAGGACTGTGCAGAGTTCCCTGGGAAAATGTCAGCTGCAGGAGGTGCTGGGCAATCCTTGCCTGCAGACCGCAGAGGGAGGGAGCTCAGCACAGCTTTGCCCCACCCATCAGTCCTGCCACTGCTCTAATGCCAGGGAGCTCCAGCCTGGCTCTCACCTTCCATCTCTTCCTCCTCCCCCGCATCCTCCTCACAGCCTTTCTCCTGCCATGTCCTCTCTTTCCTTCATTCCTCATTCTTCTCTTCTTACTTTCTGTTTAAGAAGTTTGATTCTGGGCCCTGTGTGTCAAGGCCACTACACAGTGAGGTTTGTGTATAACACAGATTTATTTATCACTGTGACTGCACAGGTCATTTCTGAATAAATGAATTTCCAAAGTAACTGTGCTTTTTGATATTTTCATATAGTTTTGTAGTTTGACTCCCTTAGTGTATGTTTGGGATACAGTGTTGCCATCACTTATTCACTGGCAAAGCTGTGTCATTAATCCAGAACTTACATACTTGTGCCTGTAGGATTGATTTCCCCCCAAGAATTTTGTACTAGTAATACTCGTTTTTATTTAAGTTGAGATTTTTACCTTGCTTGCCCCAGGGTGTTAAATGGCAGGTGGGAATGAGTACTCCCAGGAATAGTATTGAATGGGGAAGTTGACTGTGGGGTTCAATGCCCTCATCTCCTCTGGATGCTACTTCTCTCTTACTGGTTTCTTTCTGACAGCTGCCACTGGGCAACCTTGAAAGAGGTAAAGATGTCTTCTTTTGGATGTCAGAGATTTATAGCTTATATTTTTAATACATTTAAAAAATACATCTTTCTTGTTGAAAGTAGTAAAGATGTCCCCTTTTCCCCTCCATTTTAAAAAAATAGGTTTTTATTGATTTTTAGAGAGAAAGGAAGGGAGAGGGAGAGAGACAAACATCCATGTCAGAGCAGAACATTGATCAGTTGCCAGGAATTGAGCCCACAACCTGGGCATATTCCTTGACCAGGAATCGAACCAGCAACATGGTACAACTCACTGAGCACACCAGCCAGGGCTGCAGCCAGTTTCTGAAACACTGACTTCACCCCCAATTCCTGGAAGAGGAAGAGGGAAAATGAATTTCTCACCCCAATAATTACATAATATCTGTGTTATATTATGAACTCTGTTATGAAGAATAATTTTTATTTTTTTAAAGGGGCCATAATGAGTTACCCTCAGATGAAGTCCATATCCATGGTAGAGACAATATTTATTTTTGGGTGAGCTCCTGAGTTGGATTGATGAGAATCCAGCTTCATGATGACACAAAGCTTGTTCAGGTTTGCTTTTTCCTGGAGCAAAAGGGAACCGCATGGCGCTGAGGCACACTGAGTTGAGGAACACGTCTCATAGTCTGCCGTGATGCTGTTAGAAATAAGGTGAGCCCCCAAACCAGGGGTCCAAAGCATACTCGGGAGCCAGACAGCAGGGCAATATCTTCACTCCTGCAGGAAGGTGCACACACGCACACTGAGTCTGACACAGGTCATCTGTCCCTCACTCTGGATTGGTCAGAGCTTAAGCTCGCAGTCTTGCGTGATTGGCTAATTTAAAGGAAAAAGGAAGGGGCTGACCTTTGCTGTTTCAAACTGGTGGCCGCCAGGGGAGCTGTAAGTCACATGAGCCAAAATAGCGGCTGCGTAAACTCCCTTTGACAGAAAAGATTGTTTTTCTCACAATGCCTTGGGATGTGGATGTCCAAGCCCTGGATGCTAGAGGTGAGAGAAGGGCTGTTGGTGTGGTTGTTAGTAGCTTTTTCTGTTGTTTTTAGTCAAATGTTCTTTTAAACAAATATAAAATAAGTTAACTTTGAAAAACCATCAAGCTATACTACTTCATATTTTTTAAAATGTGTATGTTTACTTTAAATATTTGTTAATAAATAAATTTCATCATTCAGAGGTTACTACTCCCCATACATTTAAGCACATATATTGTTAAACACTTTTTCCGAAATAATAGCGAATATTAGCGGAATGCTCTCACTTGTCATTTGTGTATAACTCATTTAGCCTTCACCGTGGCCCACTTCACTTGGCAGGATCATCATCCTCAGTTCACAAACAGGCTTAACGAAGTTAAACTCGCCAGAGGTCATACAGCTGCACCATGGTTCTTGAAGTATGGTCTGTGGGTTCCTGGGCGCCCCCAGAACCTGCTTTTGGGGGGTGGGGTGAGGTCCGCCCTATTTTCACAAACTGGAAAGGCATGGTTTGCCCTTACCTCGCGTACTCCCGGAAGTGTGCTGGGTCCCGAGGCTGCACCGTGGCAGCGTCACCCTGGGTAACGCGTGTGCACGTGCGCTGCTGTCTCGAGGGAGGTGTGGGGCATAAATACGTGTTTTTAGAGTTTGATGCAGTTTGCTCTCTACTTCTACAAGCTCTTACCAGCCACTGCGGTTCAGCTGCGACTTATGCACTGGACCGTGTCCCCGAGAAGTCGCATGCGGAAGCCCTACCGGCCTCACATGTGACTGCAGGAGAGAAGGCTTCACAGAGGCAAGTAGTTGAAGGGGCCGAGGCTGCGGGGTGGCCTTGGACCCGCCTGGCTGGCGTCCTTTCAAGGGGAGGCCATTTGGGTACATGAATCTCAGGTCTGTGCACAGAAGAAGGCTGAAGGCCATGCGCTCAGCGCGAAGGTGGCCGTTGCAGACCAGGAGGAGGCGCCTCGGTAACACCAGCCCTACCAACCCCTGAATCTGGGGCTTGCAGCCCTCGTAGCTCTGACAAAATAAACCTATTGTGTAAGGCGCCCTGTCTACATCTTGTGTCGGCCCGGCCGTGATACACTTGTTATAATGCAGAAGCCAACCTACCTGTCGTTTTTCGAGCAGGACATGAAAGAGATTTGCAAAAATGTAAGACAATGTCAATCTTCTCACTGATTTTTTTAGGGGAAGATATAGTTTTTCATCAAATGTTTTGTTAATATGCAATGGGTTCATTATTGTTTTGAAATACATTTTTTAAATGTTTTGTTTAAAAAAACTGATTTAATACTTTTAGAGCAGTTTCAGGTTCACAGAGGAAGGCTAAGTTTCATTTTAAAGTCCAGCAAATTAGAGCCACATCTGTATCTCACAGAAACAAGAGTTCTTGGGTCCTCAGTGAGCTCTGAGTGCACAGGACCCAGAGGCCATACAGTCTGAGAACTGCTGTGCTGCACTGTCCTTGCCTCCAAGGGATGGTATTATACATGATCTGTAATGAGCTTTCCTCACCCCGAGGTAGGTGGGGCATCACATCCGCTGTCATTAGATATCATTTATCTTTAATGGCTGCACAGCAGTCCATTGTGTGTATGTGTTAACATGTAGCTCTATGTGATGGTCAGTGAGCTGGTGTCGGGGTTTGGCTATTGAAAACATTCTGGGTGGGACAGATTGTGCATTTGTCTCTTATGCTTGTGAGGTCATTTAGGAATGGGATTAAATGGTTTTGAAAATGTGATTAAATTTAAGTGTTTTGGGGTTTTTTACAGTATTTATTTATTTATTTTAATAAATCTTTATTGTTCAGATTATTACAATTGTTCTTCATTTTCTCCCCCATAGCTCCCCTCCACCTGGTTCCCACCCCACCCTCTGCCCTTAACCCCCCCCCACCCCCCTGCACTGTCCTCATCCATAGGTGTACGATTTTTGTCCAGTCTCTTCTCACACCCCCCACTCCCCTTTCCCCCCGAGAATTGTCAGTCCACTCCCTTTCTTTTTCTTTTTTTTAAATATATTTTTATTTATTTCAGAGAGGAAGGGAGAGAAAGAGAGAGATAGAAACATCAATAATGAAAGGGAATCATTGATTGGTTGCCTCCTGCACGTAGGACTGAGCCTGCAACCCAGGCATGTGCCCTTGACCAGAATCAAACTTGGACCCCTCGGTCCACAGGCTGACGCTCTATCCACTGTGCCAAACCAGCCAGGGCCACTCCCTTTCTATGCCCCTGATTCTATTATATTCACCAGTTTATTCTGCTCATCAGGTTTTTTATTCACTTGATTTTTAGATTCACTTGTTGATAGATAGGTATTTGTTCTTCATAATTTTTATCTTTACCTTTTTCTTCTTCTTCCTCTTCTTAAAGAATACCTTTCAGCATTTCATATAATACTGGTTTGGCAGTGATGAACTCCTTTAGCTTTTTCTTGTCTGTGAAGCTCTTTATCTGACCTTCAATTCTGAATGATAGCTTTGCTGGGTAGAGTAATCTTGGTTGTAGGTTCTTGCTGTTCATCACTTTGAATATTTCTTGCCACTCCCTTCTGGCCTGCATAGTTTCTGTTGAGAAATCAGCTTACAATCATATGGGTGCTCCCTTGTAGGTAACTAACTGTTTTTCTCTGTCAGGGACCAGCCCTGACTGTTGAACCGGGCTGAGGTAGGGAGGTGGGAATTGAGAAAAGAAAGAAAGACAGGACAGCGGGGTTGGGAGGGCGGTGAGTCTTCGAGAGACTGCGGCAAGTTTATTAACTGTGTAATGCCTTTTATACACAAATACTGAATAGGAGGTCAACAAAGAGGAATGTAGTCTCTGTTCTTCTTAATCTCTAAGATAAAGCAGAAAGCCAAATTCTCGGTAAATATTTATAGACTTCTGATAAGCTATGAATGGTCACTCTCATTCTACTCATCTGCTGACAATAGGAATGTGCCATCAAAGAAAGTTAGATCAAAACCAGTCAGATAAAAACAAGTCAGGGGACACTGTGTGGGAAGGGACCAATTCTTGTCGGTCCCTTCGGGTGCAAGGACCATGTCAGCTTACACCCGGTCTCCAACATTTCTCTTGCTGCTTTTAGTATTCTTTGTCTTTTGCTCTTGGCATTTTAATTATGATGTGTCTTGGTGTGGTCCTCTTTGGATTCCTTTTGTTTGGGGTTCTCTGCGCTTCCTGGACTTGTAAGTCTATTTCTTTCACCAGGTGGGGGAAGTTTTCTGTCATTATTTCTTCAAATAGGTTTTCAGTATCTTGCTCTCTCTCTTCTTCTGGCACCCCCATAATTCAGATGTTGGTACGCTTGAAGTTGTCCCAGAGGCTCCTTACACTATCTTCATATTTTTGGATTCTTTTTTCTTTTTGCTTTTCTGGTTGGGTGTTTTTTGCTTTTTTTGTATTTCAAATCTTTGACCTGATTCTTGCGATCCTCTAATCTGCTGTTGGATCTCTGTATAGTATTTTTTATTTCAGTCAGTGTATGCTTAATTTCTAATTGGTCCTTTTTCATATCCTTGATGGTCTCGCTAAATTTATCAGCCTTTTCTAGGAAATTCTTGAAAAACCTTATAACTGTGTTTTTGAACTCTATATCCAGTCGTTTGCTTTCCTCATCTCTTTCATTTGTGACTTGTTTCTTTGTCTCCACATTTTGGCTGCTTCCCTGAGTTGATAGAGTGGCTTTGTGTGCTAGGTGTCCTATAGGGCCCAGTGGTTCAGCATCCCAAGTTACCTGAGGTGGACACTCTTGGTGCACTCCTTTGTGGGCTGTGTGCACAGTCTTATTGTAGTTAAGCCTTGATTGTTGTTGGTATCACTATGAGGAATTGATCTCCAGGCCAATTGGCTGTGAGAATCAGCTGTGTCTATGCTGGGAGAACTTCTGTGCTGGAGACACCCTTATGAGACAAGACTTGCAAAAGCCTCTGTGCTCAGCTTGGATGGGATGGAGTCTCAGGGCTGAGCAGACAGCAATGGCTTCCCGTCAGCCCTCCCCTAAGAGGCCCCCCGGGTCTCAGTGTGCTGCGGTAATTGCTGCACCTCTGAGAGAAAGTCACCCTTGAGTTTTGCCCATTGCCAGACAGTCCAGTTTCTCCCTGATTGAGTCTGGGTCCCCAGAGTCTCGCCCGGAACTGGAGTTCAGAGCACTCAGAAGCTTCTGTCTCCCTCCCTGTTGAGAAAGCCAACCGTGTACTCAGTTGCCAGCCCTCTCTGCGCGCGCGTGCCTCCATACCTCTGCTTTCCCCAGTTCCTCTGAGTCTCAGTGTGCTTTTCTCTTTACTGACAGTCCAGTTTCTCCCCGAATGAGTCTGGGTCACCAGAGTCTCACCCGGAATTGGAGTTCAGAGCAGTCGGGAGCTTTTGTCTCCCTCCCTGTTGAGAAAGCCAGCTGCGTACTCAGTTTCCAGCCCTCTCTGTACATGTCTCTGTACCTCTGCCTTCTGCAGCTCCTCTGAGTCTCGGTGTGCTTTTCTCTTTCCTTCTAGTTGTAGAATTTCCACTCAGCCAGCCTTCCTGTGGTTCTGGATGATGTCTATTTTGTCTTTTAGTTGTAGTTTTGAAATTGTTGTGCGAGGCAGCACTTTAGGTGTTTACCTATGCCACCATCTTGGTTTCTCCTAAATTTAAGTGTTTTTATTTGGAATGTAAGGTTTCTCCATTTTATTTTACTCAATATGAAATACAAACAGAACAATGCATAAAACATATTCACCCTTTGACAAACACACCCAACAACTTTTGGGCCCATTGGTTTGAAAGGCTGATCTGCTAGTAGTTGTCTCAGAAATTAGGAAAACTGTTTCTTCAGTAAAGCTACAAATTTTGTGCACTGGGGGAGAAGGGGTCCCTCTCACCAGCTGTGAGCCTGGCTCCTGGCTGAGCAGCACTCCCGCTTTGGGATAGGGATGAAACTGGCTCTCCAACATCCCCGGATTGTGAGATGGTGCAGGCCAGGCTGAGGGACTCCACAGGTTCACGATGGGGTGGGGGAGAGACACAGGAGGTTGGCTGACCGGAGGAGGGCTCCAGGGCGTGTCCAGCCCCTCTTGCTCAGTCCCCATCCATAGGACCCCAGCAGCAAGCTAACCTACTGGTCGGAGCATCTGCCTTCTGGTGGTCAGTGCACATCATAGTGATTGGTCGACCTGTTGACTGTCTGCCCTCTGGTGGTCAGTGCAAACAGTTAGTGACCTTAGCATATCATTAGCATATTACGCTTTGATTGGTTGAACGGCCGACTGGTCGACCAGACACTTAGCATATTAGGCTTTTATTATATAGGATAATTATTGCCCATTTTCTACAACCCTTTTACCTGTCATCTGGAAATTGACAACAGAAATGGCTTGGCTGTTGGTTTAACTAACAGTCTTCGACTGTTGGTTATTTGCTCTCAGCACGGGGCTGATACTGACCCAGCTTTCAGGTGCTGCTGAAGGCAAGTCCCATTGGAGGAGCTGCCCAGGAGTGTGGGAAACATTTTGACCTTCAAAGGTCTGGAAACAGCTGTTGTCTTATTGATGGGCATCTTGTCAATGCCTTTCCACTCTCATTTTGGGAAACTTTGGTAATTGTCGACCAGGGACTTCATAAGATAGTGTTGGAATGGGAGCGCTATGATCTCTAGGACCTACCTCCTCATTGCCTGGGAGACATGTGACGAGCTTTGCCAAAAGACTAAGATTGAGATGGTGGGAAATGATGGCAACTTTTTGCACATCTTCAGAACCATGGGACATCATAGCTTTCTCTTCCCACCCAAGGGAAGAACTAACATTTTTTAAATGCCCACTGTGCCCAGGCATAGTGTGTAATTTTGCACAAGTTTCACAGCAATCTTCTGAGATAGTGGTATTATCATTAATTTATAGACTGAAAATAGGTTAGGTAATTTGTCCAGAATCCAGATTCCACCCCCAGTCTACACGACAGTAAACCGTGTTCTTCCTCTTCACACTGCTGCTATACAAACCAGCAAAGCTGCTTTATTTACTGGGATATGAAGACATCAGTGGCCATGTCCTCATCGCAGCACCACCTCTAAGTCCAACTGCAAAGGACAAAGAAAACACGGAAAGGGAGCTATTGTTTAGTTTTCCCAAGGGAACCCCAGCCCAAGCCCTCGATGCATTCAGAATTCCCAGCCCAGACTCAGAGTGACTATGAACCTTATAAACTGTGTTTTTTCCTACTGATTAAGATCATGTTTTTCATTGCCTTTGATTTTTTTTTAAAGATCACACCAGCCAAGTTTTGTTATTTTGTGTGTGTGTGTGTGTGTATTTTAATAAAAACACAATCCAGGACTTGGGTCCCAAATTTTCAATGTTTTGTCCTGTCAGATTATCTGTTTCCTCTTCAATTTATTTATAATATAAACCTCACCTCATTTATGCACTGATACTGGGACTGTGCCGAGCCTTCCCAGCTGGTATGTCAACACATTTCTACAGGCAACGATAAGGGCCATAATTTAACAAAAACCTAAACACTTCAAACAAAAGTAGCTCCTCTTCCTGGCTCCCCTTCCCCAGTGGCTTATTAAAATCAACTTGAAGTCAAAACCATGAACAAATATGCCTCTTCCAAATTTGCAGCCTCGAAGCAGATGAATGGTCAGACATTTGCCTTTTAGGGTTGCCCTAGGAAGAGCTAACAAAAGGAGTGACAGCCCTCAGACAGCTGCTTGGGTAGGAAGACATCTGCCTCTGCTTTACCAGCCATTCAGTGCTCGGGCCTGGCCTTGAAAAGAGCATGTGGGGCTGGGGAGCAATAGTTCGGAGGCAGCCAGTTGTTATAAGGCTTTTGTCTTCACGAAGCCACCCATTACCGTAGGGCCGTAACTCTCAGGAAGCCAGCTGTCAGGGCTGTGGCTCAGCTCCCTGGGTGGGAGGCAAGGGAGAGAAAGTGCCTGTGGCCAAATTTCCTTTTAGACACCTGAGCCAGCCTGGCTTGGTCACCGGAGAGTTTTGTCTTCTCCCACTTCCATATTCCCTAGGGGCCCCTCTCGCTCGCCACCCTTGGGAAGACAGCAGGGGCGCCTGTTTGGATCCTTGGTTTGCAGCTCTCTGAGTGCTGGGCTGGGCTGGGCTCTGCGGCGGCCGCCTGTGTTGGGGCGCTCTGATCTAGCGCTTCCCTTTGAAATCTACCCCCTCCATTTTTTTTTTTTTTGAACCAGGTATGATGATGTCAAACGTGATGCTGATGCTACAGTTACAGGCACGGCCCCTGCTGGCGCAGCCTCTCTGACTCGCCTCCTCTCCGCGTCCAGCGCTGGCTTCTTCAGACAAGTGCATCTCCTAACCAGGTCACATTTCAGCCAAACCCGCGGTCCGTTTGTCTCCGGATCAGACCCGGCGGGAGGAGCGCTGAGGAAGACAGCAGCGTTTGCTTCGCCAACAGAGTGGTGGGTGGAAGGACACTAAATACTGCAGAAGTCAGACCCCGGGTCGGACCCAGGCCACGATGCGCGCCCCGGGCTGCGGGCGGCTGGCATTGCCGCTGCTGCTCCTTGCTGCGGCCGCCTTGGCCGAAAGCGACACCAAAGGGCTCAAGGAGGGCGAGACCCCGGGCAATTTCATGGAGGACGAGCAATGGCTGTCGTCCATCTCTCAGTACAGCGGCAAGATCAAGGACTGGAACCGCTTCCGAGACGTAAGGCTGCCGGGCCGCGAGGGCCGAGGCCCGGACTAGGGGCGCGGGTTTGGGGAGGGAGCTTGGGAGCCGAGACCCCGGCGCAGGGAGCGGCGGCTGCAAGTCGCAGCCAGAGGCTCCCGTAGCCCAGCCGGCTCGTTGCTCCGCAGGTAAACAAGGGGCACCCGCCGGGCTCGACCAGTCGTCGCCCGCACAGCCCGGAGCCCCTTTCCTGGCCCGACCAGGTCTCCCCCGCAGGCGGGCGCTGAGAGGGATGCGGGATGCAGGGTGGTGGTGGTGGTGGGTTGCAGGATGGCAGGGGCAGAGGCCCAGCCACCCCCGTCCTTTTATTTATTTTTATTTATTTGTGAGTCGCCCCAGGCCCGCACCCAGCCGGATGATGCTGCAGGCTCCACTTACCAGGCGGGCGCTGCGGAAGGGGCAGGTCTGGGTGGGGCTGGAGGGGAAGATAGCTTCGCCTAGCACGTGTGCCCTGTTCTCTTCTTGGGCTTTGGGGGAGGGGGCACAGAGGGGAAAGGGTTGGGGCTTTGAGTTTGGGGGCGGGAGGGTCCTAGCGATCCTAAGGCGAGGTGGTGAAAGGCGTGTCTGAGATGGGGGAGGGGGCGGGCGATGGCAGTGAAGATACCCGCGGCCACGCCGGTGGCCTCCAGAGCCCGTGCAGTGTGAGCGAGCATGAAATCTGGTTTCCTGGACCAGCCTTGCGTGGGGGAGCCCAACCCCGAGCTGGAGAGCGGTTCCGATCCGGAGAAAAGACTCCCATAGCCCCATGTGCTTGAAAAGCAGAGGCGAAAGCCCAGAGCGGGGACGGGGGGGGGGGGGGGGGGGCCGCGACCGCCGCCAGAGCCCGGCTTAACCTTGGGAGGAACTTTGCGGGGCGGGGGCGGGGGCGGGGAGGTGGCTGCAGACAAACCAGCGTCGCTGCAGCACTTTGTTTACAGGCACCTGTAGATCCGAGGGGAAACCGGAGGCGGTGTTCCCAGCGGGGAAGTGAGAGTGAGGAGCTGGGCGCAGAGGGCGTGGCTGGGCCCAGGGGAGGGGTGGGGGTGGAAGTGTGAAGGGGAGAGGGGCCGGGATGCCCCGAGGAAACACTACTGGTCCCAGCGACCTAGGGCTCTCTGATGCCAGTTCCCAGAAACCTTTTCTACGACCTCAGTTCTTGCTCCTCGTTCCCCAGATGCCCTCATCGCACCTACCTAGTACAACACAAGCCACCCCGTGACCTTTCTCATCTTCTCTTAAATTGCATGCACCCAATAGTTCTTTATAGATGTGTTTGAAACACACAGGCTTCCTATGAATTGCAGCCAAATGATGGGAAGAGGCTGAGATAAGGATCTTTTTGTTGCTGTGAGAGAAGTGACTGTTTCTCCCCAAAGTCATGGTGGGCTGAAATTCATCAGGAGTCGCAGGCCCAGCCAAGGCACAGTGGAGCTCCAGCCAGGCCTTTTCCTCAGCCCCTGCAGGCCAGGCACAAATGAGCTGCAGTCTCCTGTCGCTGCCTGGGAAGCAGGCCGGTCACAGCCGCAAGGGAGGGGTTGGGGGGTGGGGGTGGGGGGAGCGGCAGGCTGGTCCACCCCAGCCAGAATCCATGTGTCACTGGTCCGGGCCTCCCTCAGATTCACTGGCTGTTTGATCTTCCAAAAAACGGTACTGGTGAAGGTCAGAAGGAAGAGAAGTGCTTAATCAGAGCATTAAAGGTTTAAAAATAAAAGATGCCTCCCCACTCCCTTCCTCCACCTGCTTCCAATAGCCCACTCTGTGGGTGAGGATAAGTGATCGGCTGCTTGACCCCTGGCACAGGGCTGCCCACCTGTCTCCCTGTATTGGTGCCAAATGCTTCCCCCTCCCTCCCATGCTCATCAGAAGAAAAGCACCAAATTTGGAATTCTGCAGGACCTGCCCCCACAGGGTTCATGGACAGCGGTAGGGCATGTACTGGTTGGGGTGGCCTGAGGCTCTTTAGGGCAGATTTCCTCTAACGCCCCAGTAAAGAGGAGCTCTGGCTGCAGGACAGGGTCAAGGAAGGCTGTGTAGAAGGGTCTGGCTCTGGGGATCTGCTGGCAGCTTTTGCAGAAAGGCAGGATGCTGCTAGCTCAGAGTCACTGCGTTGCATAACTTTAGGGGTGCCCCAATGTGAATGGCGCCCCCTGGAATTGTGCAGTGCACAGACTGTGCACAGGGGGCTCTGCCAGCACCACGGACACCCTCCTCCCTCCTCCGTTAGCAGAGGTCCCGCTTCCCACCCGAAGGGCTGAAGGCCCTCTGGGTGGGCACAGTAGCATCAGGCTTTGTATACATTTCAGCTGCTGAAACTATACTTGGCTCCTCCACAGGGAGAGAGGCGTTTCTTCTTTTGAACCTTTAAGGTGTTGTCAAGTTGAGCCAGAACCTTGTTCATAATCAGTCACTAAATAGCACGGGGTCCCTTGGTGGAAGGGAGGGAAGCAGAACGGAATATTCTTAGGAAATAGGATGGGGGCGTCCATAGTATGGGTGGGGGACACGTCTCATTAAATGGCATTGACTGAGTTGAGGGGGAAGATTGAGGGAATTGTGTCTAAGGGGTCCGGGGAATGAAGAAAAGGAGGAAAACTTGGGAGTTGTTCCCACATGGAATTGGTCTGAGCGGGTAGGGCGAGTCCAGCTTAGCCTTTTCTCTGAGCACTCGGGTGGTATTGGAGTCAGGGTTTACCAGTGGAGCAACCCTCCCCTGCAGTGGGCACAGGGCTTTCCTATCCTGGCCCCGGGCAGACCTCTGCCAACGCCCAGGAGGAGGGAATGTCATGTCAGAGGAGAAGGGGATGCTGTGATCTAGCTGTGCCTGACCCTGGGCAGGCCTGGGCTTCCCAGAGCCCTGCTTCCAGTGCTACCACCTGGATTCACTGAAAAGGGTGGGACTGTACTGCAGGTCTTTGGAGCAAAGCGTCCAGGGCCTCAGAGACAGAGATGGACAGTTGCGAGGAGACAGGCCCATTACACAGCATTCTTCCGGCAGCTCCAGGAGCCTGGGGAGGTAGCACTGACTGTTCTTTCTCTTCCCGGCTCTTCCCTACTTTGCACTCTATTTCCATTAAATGTTAATGGTATTGATGAGTGTCTAGCACTGTGCTTGGCACCCAGGAGGCACCCAGTGAATGTGTTGAACCACTGATAGCAAGAGTGCTCACATCTGCCATTCCCTGCAGGAAGCACTGGGTGTGTAGCCCCTGTATGCCCCTCGGCAGTCTGTGAGGTAGTTATGATTACTTTATGGCCCACTCATTTTGTGGTTGAAGAAATGGAGGCACAGAGAAGTTAAGGAATTACCCAAGGGTCAAAGAGCTAGTAGGTGGTACAGCTGGCTTTTGAACCCAGTTGTCTAATTCAGCTTTGCTTTTCAGGGAATTCTAGGTTTAACCTTTAGTGAAAATGGGAAGGAAGAATCTACCCTGAAGAACAAAGTCTAGCCTGGCTTGTGCTCTGTGAGTCTCAAGGATGCCTGGGCGGGAGCAGCCCCGCCTAAGAAGTGGGCCAGAGGCCCCAGCCTGCTCCCAGCCTCTGGGCAAGTGAACTCCAGCGGCAGCTGTCCACCCAGGAGAGGCGGGAGTGCGGGGTCTGGAGGCCTGGGTTCAGGTTCTGGCTCTACCACTGGCTGGGCACGTGATGCCAGGTACATCCCATAACCTCTGTGAGCTTCAGTTTTAGGCCAGGAAACGGAAATGGATGCAGAAACATGAAGGCCTCCATTTCGGGCAATACTCTGCAGCCCCACTGAACAACCACCAGCTGGCTCAGCATTTCCAGGGTAGCCCACGCCATGCCTCAGTCTCCATGAAAAGATGTTGATGTATGTTCACTAACTCACCCATTCACTGCAGACCTGCACCCCTCCCAGGTGCCAGGGCTTCGCCATGATCCTGGGCTCCGGCCCAGGGAAGAATCGCCTGCTGGCCACACAGGATTCCCATGTCCTTATGATCACCAAGCGGGTTAGTAGCAATTTTCAGCCACACAGGTGCTTCCTTTTTACAGCCCTGCCCCACACACCCTAACCAGTGCCAGTGTGGGGATGAACTGCACAGACGTTTGTGGATCAGTGTGGGATGTGAGAAGAACCCAAAACTGGGTCAGAATGGATTCCATAATTGGGGTTCTCCCCTAACCTCTTCCTCCGCCCTGGCTTTGAATCCTCTCTTACACAAGAGCGGTGTCACCATGGTGAGGGACTCTTGAGCACCCAGCAGGGCTCCGAGCCTTGGAGGAGGGAGAGAAGAGCCCCCTGCCTGGAGAGGATGTCATGTGCTCCTCTCATCTCACAGCTCCTCTAAGAGGATAGCCAGCCGACACCACCCACCCGTCTCCGGGCATCTCCAGGCGGTCAGGCTGTCTGCAGGAGTGGAAGAGCGCTCAGCTTGTCTTCCGGGTGAGAGGACAGACTAATTGTGTGGCCGTGGGGGAGCCACTTCACATTTTTGGCCCTTGACTTACCCATTGATTTAATGAGCAGGCTAAACAGAGCAACCCCCCAAAGCCCGCGTCAGTCTGCAACGCCAGGAAGACGGCACTAGAACCCGTGAACAGCCCCTTCACCGCACACATAGCCCACCACCCACCCAACCCATCCTGGCCACAAGCTGGGCAGCAAGTCTTGAGGTTTAGGGGAGGGATTTTCCTTTTGCTCTTAAAGAAATATCTGTGACCAGATCAGGGTAGGGGATGTCTTAGCCAGAGATGGAGAAACCTAAGAAATGGGCCGTGATGGCATCTTGGGGGGAACAGCAGGCTGGGGATGGGCATGCTGCTTATACATGTTGATTGCAGGTGTAACATGAGTCTTCTTAGGATTGTAAACAAGGAATGTTTCCAGGCACAGAGCTGGATACAGAGTTTAGACACCTCTGTGTCTAACCTGGTGGGCTGTAGGGTGGTGTGGTTCTTGAAATGGGACAGCTTGACCCCCCAAGGCCCAGCCAGCATTCAGGTGGAGCTGTGCGCCTTCCTCCGGCGCCTGCAGTATTTATTGGCCATCGGCTCTGGCACATGGTGGTGCTGCCTTGTGGTCTCATGCTGAAGGCTTGTATCTCAAGAGTCCTCCTGCAGGCATTTTTAATGTGTGTTTGTCTCGTATCTCCCATGGTAAGCCCCTGAGGGCAGGGTCTGGGAATAGACTGCTCAGTGGACCTCAGCAGCCTGTCCTGGGAGCACTACACTGCACGTTTGTATCCACAGTAGGTGCTCAGTATCATTGTATGCGCTGTGGAATGTGAGAGCCAGAAAGGGTCTTGGCTAACCCTCATGCGAGCCCCTCCCTGTCCTCTTCAGGCCGCAGAGGGCTCAGGGCGGCGGGAGCTCTGGGCTGAGCCATGCTGGTTACTTAGAAAGATCTCTTCCTCTTTGGAACCCCAAAAGTTGGGACAGTCACACTAGAATCCCAGGACCCTGACTCTCCAAAGATTCATTAGTGGTATAAGGGAGTGAGTGACACCGCGAAGGAAGATTGTCCCCGGCCTCCCTGTCCTTCAGCCTTTGTGTCTGTGGGTCTGGGCCTGACTGCAGCCAGCCTCCCCCCTTCTCCTGGAGAGAGGAGGCTCAGAGCCCTCCACCCCAACCTCAGTATGCCCACAGAACAGGCCAGCCACCCATTGGACCTGTGCTCCCTTGGGGAGAACAGGTTCCTGAGGCAGAGCACCCAGATGCCCGAGAAGAGGTCAGGGCTGCTCAGCAGGAAGGACGAGCCAGCCTGACTGCTGTCTTACCTCTGCCTCAGGCACCCCCTGGCTCCTTCCCTGCTTCCTTGCTCCCTTGCATAGGTGGAGGACATGTAGTTCAGACTCCCTTCCCCTCTTTTCAAAGGTATCATTTTGGAAGAGCCGGGGAAGCAGAGCCATGGAGCCTAGCAACATTCAGCATTAAGCACGAAGCCCCACATTTTATAGGTGGAGAAACAGACCCAGACAGGGGCTGGTACCTGAGGACCCATCTCCCCTCTGCCCCACCATGAGCCAGAAGGAAGATGGGGGTCTGTGGCAGCTCCCTGTCCTCAGCCCTGGGCTTCTGCCTGGCACAGCAGGATGGGATGGCCCTGGATGCCCCTGGGTTAGCCAGAGGGCAGGCTCCGGGAGGCCGCGGAGGGTGTTGGTGCAAGCATACCGGAGGCAGGTAGAGCTCCTGGCATGCAGGGAGTGACATGCACAGTTATGCCCTCCAAGGAAATTCCTCCGAGGGAAGAGGAGATGGGAGGCAGGGAGGCTGCCAGATACCTGTCTCCTTCTGTTTGTCCAGGCCTGACAGACTCTGCCGCTCCCTCTGAGAGACGGACAAATATGTAATGACTGCCCGTTCCTGCCCTCCTCCACATGAGGCACTGCCTCCTCAAGATGCCTTCTGCCAGCTTGTGATGGGGTCAGTCCTCAGCTGAGAGGGAGCCCAGGCAGCCCCACTGGGCCCCCTCCTTCCTTCCTGGGTCCCTCACTCTGTGCTCCCCTGGCTGTTTGCAGGGAGAAGCAGGAGGAGGCCTGGCCACAAGTCTCCCACTCCTGGGCCTCCTCCAGGGACTGGGCTCTATCGGAGGCTCCCTGCCTGAGGAATGAGGTGGAATAATGCCAGGCACTGGGCCCTCCAGAGGTTGGGAGAGGCCTGGCCTTCTTCTAGTGTGAGAGGTTCTCGATCTGTTACAAAATGAAGAAATGCCATAACAGGGTTACGAGTTGTGGTTTAGGGAAGTCTCAGGGTGAGCATCTTTTGGTCCCATCCAAGTGCCTCTGACTGCGGATACTCATTTAGAGACAAAGGCAAAAGTCTGTACTTAAGGGTGTGGGGGGAGGGTAAACGGTGATGGAAGGAGACTTGACTCTGGGTGGTGCACACACAATACAATATACCGATATCTACTACAGGATCGTACACCTGAAGCCTATATAACTTTATTAACCGATGTCGCCCCATACAATCAGTAAAAAAAATGTAAAAGTTGATATTTGAGGCCCCTTGTGACCATGAGACCTGAAAGTGCATCTTGTCCACCCCTCTCCCAAGCTCCCACCTTTTGTGCCAAAGAACTGAACGTCAGTGATCTTCTGTGGTTTCGAAAGTACAGAGCTTCCCAGTTGAAAGTACTCCCTCAGGCAGTATTGCGCTGGGTCACCGAGCTCAGGGAGAAAGGCAAGACATCATCTCACTTACCGCCAAGGCAGTGAGTCTGGAGAGGGCAGGGCTCAGTTGCTTGCAATCTTCCCTGCAGGCAGAGGCCAGGCCCCGCCACACTGTGAGCACAGAGGCAGGCGGAGATGGGTCCAAGGGGCTTTAGCCCAGTAAGTTGGGGCCTAGGGAGGACTGCTCTTCCTTTGCTCCACTTACTGCTGTGTCTCCTCCTCCCCACCAGATGGAGAGGCTGGGAGAGACTGGGTTAATTCAAGCTGTGAAGTGAGCGGGTGATTTGGGTGCTAATTAAAATGACAGGAAGTAAACACCGCTAGGAAACACCCAGCATGTGCCCCTAAGGCCTGCGCCCTCCCCACCATCTCCCCCAGCTTGGCACGGTGGGCTCCGTCTCCATGGCAACTGAACTGAGCCTCAGAGATCAAAGCAGGAGATGGGTTAGCTCCAAACTAGCCAAACCAGGGGCATGTCAAGGGGTTCTGGAAAGTGGCTGGAGAAGGGGGTTGGGGGGTGCGGCAGTGTCTTCCCCCACCACTGCCAGTCCCTCCTCTGCTTGCTGCAGGACCTTCTGCCTGGGGGTTGAAGCAGAGCTGGTGGAATGGGAGAAACCTCCCTGGCTGGGATGGGGCCTCCTGGGTCCAGCCCCGGGCCTGGGACTTATTCACCTGCCAACATGTGTGGAGCAGTACCGAGTCTTGGTTGGGGGGTACAGGTTCTGGAATCACAGTTCTGGGGCCACCAATACTCTTCTGCTATGCAATTGATGTGTGATCCTGAATAAGTCCCTTAACCTCTCCAAGCCTTCATTTTGTGACCTGAGAAATGGGGTAACAATAGTCATTTTCTCTTAAGGTCGTTGTGAAGAGTAAATGAGACAATGAACGTAAAACGGTTAGTGCAGTGCCTCCTTGTGGGATTGCTGAAAAGATGTGAGCGGTTATTCTTGTGCTGGTGCTGGGCATGGACAGAGGACCTTTATATGGTCTCTGTCCTCAGTGAAGGGTTTTCAGGAGGGAGAGACGTGCTCAGACTGTGTAGAGAGATCCCTGTGGCTGCAGCCGTCTGGAGGGGAAGGACGCGGGGAGACCCCGGGGGAACGCTGCCGCTGCTGGTATTGAGGCCAGGGCTGGCAGGGAAGGAGAGGAGGCTGTGATGAAGGGAGGGCGAGCCAGAGAGAGGAGGAGGTGGAGTGAACCGGGAGACAAGGACAGGGCTGCTTCTTTGGCTCCATGCTGATGTTGTAAGATTGGAGAGGGCGGTATGCTGTGCGCGCCAAGGGAAAAGGCCTGGAAGTCAGGAGTCGGTTCCGGTGGTTCCCGTGGGCAGCCTGTCCTCAGGCAGAGCATCTGCTGGGTGTGAGGCTCCCTCCCAGGGAGAGGATAGCTGCTCCTTTTCACCTCAGGCTCCACTGGGAATGAAGACAAGGCAGGACCAGAGAGGACAAGAAGAGCATTCGACAGAAGATGTGGGCGGGGCTAGAGGCCCTCAGACCTCAAGCTGGTGTGGAGGGCTCGCCCGCTGCCTGCTCAGCCCCAGTGGAGCCCTCTTGAGCCGGCACCCAGGAGGCTGCCCCGGGCTCAGGCGGTGCTTGGGCAACAGATGGTTTAAGGAGCTCTGTGGGGGTTCTCACATGCAGCCCCAGCTGAGAGGTACCCCTGGCACAGAGGAGGACTCAGCCCCAAGATGGGGAGTGACTTGCTGAGGCTCCACAATGAGCCAAGTTTAGAGTAGACTCTGGTCCAAAGCCCTCTCCACCTCCCTGCCCCCCTCTGCTCCTCTCTCAACAAGAGACCCCACCTAACTGCAAGGGGGGCTGCAGGGTCCCCTTGGGACTTGTCTGGAGTCCCGGCTCACGTTCTCGTCTGTCTTGTGACGCTTGGCCAGTTGCTCTGTCTCTGTGAGCCTCAGCGCTCTCGTTTTCTAATGGGGTTGATTCCAGTGGTCCTGCCTGCTTCCCAGGATCGAGAGGGAAAAGGCAGACAGACACGTAAACATATTGAAGAGGACTTACTTTTAGAGCACCAGATGTGTTTCCCTGAGCTGCTGAGCTGAGCGCATGGGGTGAGGGGTCACGGCTGGCTGAGCTGAGCAGGTGAGAGAGCCAGGTGACACAGACCTGCTTGTCCTTTGCCCAGAACTTTGGATCCCAGCCTAGGACCCATCCTCCTTCCGAGTGGCCCTGGCTCTAGAGCGGAACCCCTTTTCTCAGGGTGGGCGAGACCCCCCACCCACCCACCCGTCGTAGCAAAAGCAGGATGGAACTGCACCTCCTTCCCCCAAGAAGACCCTGCTGCCTTTATCCTTCTGTCAGACCATTTCGCACAACTGCCCTGAGCCCACGTGGGCTCCATAACAGCCACTGCGCAGGGAAAGGCGCAGTTCACACTTGCCCGCCAACACCTCTCTTTCAGCTTAGAGACGGGCCGGCCCCCACTGACCTCAGGGGCCCCGGACCTGGGCGCTGCCTCTACCCCTTCCCTCGGACACCCCGAGGGGAGACGTTCACTCCGCACCGGTCTCTGCGGTCCCGTGGTGGCCTCTCTTCTCTCCAGGTCTCGTTCTACCCTTTCCTCTGCCCAGAGTTCATGGTCTCTTCTGCTACGATGGCTTCCATTTGTTGAGTGTTTTTTGGACACCAAGCACCTCACAGACACCATCTTCTTTCATTCCTGTAGTCCCAGGAGATAGGTGGAGCTCCCACAGGCAGGTGCTTGCCCAGCAGGCACTGCAAGGGAGGGGGGCTCCTGTGCGACTCCAGGACCCTCTCCTCACCCCCTCAGTCAGCTGTTCCCATTCCTGGGAGTGAGGCTCCTGGGCTCCGGAGCACTCCGGCCTCCCTCCACCCACCACATGGACACAGCGCGCGGCTGGAATGGAGGACAGCACTGTATACAGCAGGGGCTCAATCCCTGCAGGCTGATCCGGGAGGAGTGGGGGTGAGTGGAGATAGCTTCCCGCAGGACTCTAACGAAGGAGTTGGGTGGTGAAATCTCCTTTCTCAAGACTTCCTCTTTCCCACCCACTTCCCCTTAGATTTCTAATAAAAAATTCTTGGTCTTGGCCTTCGAGACCCACTTTGTACTGAGCTCCAAAGGCTCACAGCATGGCTGGGGGTTAGGCAGTGGGGTGGGTGAGAGTGTGGGTGAGCAGGCATGGAGGCGCTTGGCTGACACACAGGCCCCTCCCTTTCCAGTTCAGGTACAGGCAGGTTTTGGGGCACACAGACCTGGCTGGTTGGGGACAGCCACTTCCCTCTTCACAGCCTATGTCCACTCCCCTCCCAGGGAATGATGGAGCAGCAGGGAAGATCCAAATTTGATGGAGGCCAGGCCCTACTTCTGCCCCAACCTTGTAACCCTGGCTGCAGCCCTTGGCCTCCACTTCTCCACTTTCCATCAGGGTGGAGTGGACACCGGAGAGGCCCCTCTGACCGGAGGAGTTCTTGGAGTGGAAGGGCCAGGTCTGGACTGGCTTCCCTGGGCCCTAGCACATGAGGGAAGTTGGGCCTCAGCTCCTAGCCCTGCAGTCTCCTTAGAAGCTTGCCGAGGGGCTCAGGAGGGCTCAGGTCGTGCCCTGAAGAACTGGGTGGGTGCCTGAGCCTGGAGCTGGGCTGGACTGTCCAGTGCTCGAGGGCGGCCCAGGCCAGGTTCTCCAGAAGCCCCTTCGGAGGCTTCTTCCTGCTGCTCCTGGGTTCAAGGACAGCGGGACACTTGGCTGCTTGGACATGTGGTAGGGACAGATGTGTGCAGAGTAAAGGGGGAGAGAGAAAGAGAAGAGACACCGAGGGATATGATCAAAGAGATACATGGGAAAGCAGGACAGAAAGAGCAGAGCTGGTGCAAGCCACACCCTCCTCCCAGGGAGACGTCTCCTGGTTTCTTGCCTGCCTCCCCTGCCCTCCCTTCCCTGCCTCACCCTCTCTCAGTGGAAGAGTCTGGAAGATCAAGCGGAAAGGGGGGCCTTCCTGCTCAAGTGTGAAAACTGGAGGCTGTTGGGAGAAGTGGCTTTGTTACTTCGTTCCTAGATAAAAACCATCTGGCATTGGGTGAGCTGCCTGGAAGTGTCCTTGTTTCCTACTGTTGCTTACACGTGTGTGCTTATATACCCATGCTCATAGACGAGGACCTGCATGCATGCATGCACCTGTGTGCAGAAGCACACAGTACACATCTGACCACATGCACTCTACTGGGGTGCTGACCCAGCTGCCTGCTCGGCCCTGGCCACTGTCCAGCCTTTGCCTAGAAGGCCGTATTGATGAGGCCCTTGCCCCTGCTGTTCCTCTGTTGCTAGTCTACCACCAGGGAGACTGCAGAGGCCCAGAGCCATGGGGCTTTCAGCAGTGGTGCCTGCCCTCCTTTGTGCCCCTGGCTGCCCCCATGTGGCTGCCCTGTGATCAGGAGCCCTGTGCCCGCCCCCCAGGCGTGACAGGCATCTGGCCCCTTCCCACCTCTGACCCTTGGGGGGGCAGGACTCTGGATGAGTGGGCCGTTGTGTGTGGCTCCTCATGCCCCTCTACCTCCATCCAGAGGAGGCCAGCAGCTGGCTCCTTGGCACCGCCAGCCTCCAGTCCCGAGAAGCCCTCCTGCCTGCCTGGCAGAGCTTCCACCGGAACCACCCTGTTTGCCAGTTTTCAGCAATGCCATCCCCCCACCCTGGGGGAAAGGAGGGAAACCAGGTGTGTTGGGAGTGTCCTGCCAGTGAGCTAGGCTGTGTGGAGCTGCTCTGCCTCAGTCACTCCTCGGTCCACGCTCCTTGTGGCCAGAGCAGGTGGGGAGTGACCGTCCATGTGCCTCCTGTCTTGGAGACTGTGTGTCATAGCCAGAAGAGAGGTGTGTGCTGGTGTCAGGAGACCTGGGTTCTGTGATGGTGTGACCTGGGTCAGGCCATTTCCTGTCTCTGGGCATTCCGGCCTCTCCTGTACACAGAGGGGCTGGGCCAGATGACCTCAGAGGGCCTTTCAGGCCCCTCAGAATCTGAGGTTTTGTGGCTGGACCGTCGTACCTGAGGACACTGGTCACCTTTCTCTCAGTGCACTATGTGAGCTCTGCAGGAGAGTCAGACCTTGAGGAAAAGCAGTCCCCATGCCACCTCTAGGGAGGGCCTCCTTCTGCCTCAGTCACGGAGGGCAAGGTCAGGGGAGGGGACTGGCAAGGGACGCACCCTTGCAAAGGGAGGGTGGTGTTTCTGGGACACTCAGGGCACAGGTGTGAGAATCACTTTTCCCAGGTGGTATGGGCCCCTCAGACATTGTCCTGATGGTGGAGACAGGGCTGAGCCAGTTGGGAACAGCCTCAGGGTCTGGAGGAGTGGGATGGGCCTCACCCTCTCAATGCCTGGGTCTCACCCCTACTGCTCCTGGGGCTGACCCTAAGTGGGCCAGGTTTTAAGCTGTTTGTGGTGAAGATATAGGAATACTGGCCTCCAATTAGAGGCTCTAGAGGTCAGAGGACCATAGCAATGAAAGACCAGTGCCCAGTGCCCCACAGCCACGTGATGAGGCTGGGGAGCCCTGGGATCAGGGGTCTGAGGGTGGGCCTCACTGAAATCCCCATCTCTTCCTCTCTCCTCCTGCTTCATTTCCCACGGCCTGCTGCTGCTTCCCGATCCCCAGGAGGTGGAGGTGAGTACTGCCTGGGGCCCTGTTGCATATGGCCACTCAGCAGCTGCATGCTCCACTCCCCCCTCCTCTCTTTGCACTCTCACCTGACTTCCCTGTAGCACCCAGTGTGGGATTGGCGGGGTGGAAAAGGAGCTTATGGGAGAAGCTGGAAGGGGTTCTGGACATGGGTTTAGGGGACTAGAGGTTTGGGGGAGGCTGCTGGCAGGGCCTGGGTAGAGAAGGGTCATCTGAGCAGCCACCAAGATGGTGACAATTCACATGTGCAAGCAGTGGCCCATCCCTGTCCTCCCTGGCCCTGGAGTTGAACCTCCACTCTGAGATGTGAGTCTCAGCCCTTCCCTTCTCCTCCACCCCCTCTGTCTTTCCTAGGATGATTACATCAAGAGCTGGGAGGACAGTCAGCAAGGAGATGAAGGTAACATGCCCCTGCCAGGTTGGGGAAGGTGACTGACACCCAGGAAGACTTGAGGCCGGAGGGCAAGTCCTGACCCTGGGCAGCCAAGGAGCTGAGGGGCTCTGGTTATCAAGAGCTGCTGGAGGCAGGGACTTCCGGGCTCAGAAGTGAGGCGGGGGCTCCCAGGATCTCTGGCACTGACTTCCAGCTGACCTGAGTTCTGACCGTGTGCCTGCAGCCCTGGACACCACCAAGGACCCCTGCCAGAAGGTGAAGTGCAGCCGCCACAAGGTGTGCATCGCCCAGGGTTTCCAGCGGGCCATGTGCATCAGCCGCAAGAAGCTGGAGCACAGGTGAGCGGTTTGGGGAGGCTTTGCTTAAAGAGCAAGGGCTTGATTCACCCTCTCCTATGTATTAGTTACCTATTGCTGGACAACCTACCTCAAAACGCAGTGTCTTAAAATAACAAATATGTGTTATCTCACATATAATGAGGGTCAGGAATCTGGTTCTGTCAGATGGTTCTAGCTCAGGGTCTCTCACGAGGTTACAACCAAGATGCTGGCAGGGGCTGTATCATCTGAAGGCTAGACCGGGGCTGGAGGATTCACCCCCAAGCTCCTGACACATCTATTGGCCCGAGGCCTTTGTTCCTAGTCACGTGGCCCTCTCTCATTTTCACCTCTATCCCGTGCCTTTCCCACCCCTCTCCTCCTGTAGGATCAAGCAGCCTGCCCTGAAACTCCATGCAAACAAAGATACCGCCTGCAAGCCCTGCCACATGGCCCAACTGGCCTCTGTCTGTGGCTCTGACGGCCACACTTACAGCTCTGTGGTGAGGAACCCTCGCCCCATGGGGATGGGGGTGGGATGCACTTGAGGCCACAGAGAACAGCAGACTGAACAGCCATCAGGGCCTCCTGAGGGACTCCCAGGGCTGATGGGGGTCCCACAGGGCTAATGGCAGTGCATTCAATATAGCCAATCAGAGCAGGAACACCTGAGCCCTGGGCTGGGGCTACCAAGGGTCTGCACCAGACCCTGCCCCTGGTCTCAGGCAGGTGCAGGTAGGGGGAGGGGCTTGGAAGAGGCAGACGGGCAGGTGACAGGAATTAGAGTAAAGGAGGAAAGGGCCTCCTGACAGTCCCAAGGGCTATGGGAGGAAGGAGCTCTGTGGTCCAGTGACTGGGGGAGAAGGACGAGCTCTCCACCAGCAGGTTCCACATGGAGGGGATGGGGCTCACCAGTGAGCACTGGGCATTCTGGGGCAGGAGGGTTATCCTTCCAGGAGCTGACGATGTGGAAAGGAATTCCCGCCTTATGGGATTTTTGTGAGGATTAAATGATATAATATCTGTGAAAGCATTTTATAAACATTAAATGCCATGCAAGTACGGTACTATCTGTGAATGCTTCCACCAGCCACGAGGAGTTGGGAGTCTGGAGGATGCTGGCTATTGGCTTGGGTTAGGATCTAGGGCTTAAGACCCCTTTGGGGGAGATGTGCAGATTTAAGAACTGGTCCGCCCTCCCTGTGGGTGATGAGTGAAGTAGGGTGGGGATGAAGTCACCCTTGAAGGGAGGGAGGGGAGAGAGACTAAAGCTGGAGGCTGAGGCTAGGAGCTGCACCGAGAAGGCAGGGGAGACCAAGGAGACGGGGTGACAGAGGGCGTGGGAGTTGGAGAGGTCTGTGGTCTGAGGTCATGGCGCTGTCCCGTGGGAGGTAGAGGGATCAGGAGGTCTGGCTTCCATCCCAGGCCCTGGGCCTCTCTGAGCTCCCATGCTCTCTGCTGAGCACGAGAAACACAATTCTCTCCCAAAGCTGAAGGGAACCAAAGGAGATAATGCTGGAGACGGTGCTGTGAAAACGCTCCGCCTGCCTCGCATTAGGCAGACACCGCCAGGGGAAAGCTTTAAGGGCAAGGAGTGGGGGAGCCTCTCAGCAGCTGGCTTTGGCTAACAGCTGCAGCCCAGTGGTTTCAGTGAAAGCATAAGAATTAGCAGATGTTCAATAGCCGTAGCTGTTTGTTGTCAAGAGAGCTGAGCAAAGCCCATGGAGCTGATCATGGGAAGGCCATTGAGGGAGGGGGCCAGCAGCCAGTGACCTGGGGACCAAGGGACTGGGGTGAGCGGGAGGAGAAGCCATGAGGGTCAGGAGAGGGTGACCAATAGCTAAACAGGGCAGGTGGGTGGCTGGGGGTGAGAGGATGAGGACATGGGTGTCCTGGGAAAGAGAAAGGTGCAGAGAGGGCAGTCTGGTGCCCCGTCGGGTTCTTGGGCACCTTCCATTGCTAAGCCCCTTCCTGAGCCCGCTGCCCCCTGCACTGTGCACCTGTGGCCACCAGAGGGACCAGGTGGGCTGTTCCTGTCAGCCATGAGGAAGGCAGATGTAACTGCCAAGTAGATGCCCCCGAGCTGCAGGGCACCCTGGGGTGAGGCCCCATCGCCCATTGACCTTTGGCCTTGTGCAGTGTAAGCTGGAGCAGCAGGCCTGCCTGAGCAGCAAGCAGCTGGCCGTGAGATGTGAGGGCCCCTGCCCCTGCCCCACGGAACAGGCCACCAGCTCCACCACGGATGGCAAAGCAGGTAAAGAGGAGTGCCGGGCCACAGCCAGGGCGGGTGGGCTGGGTCTCCCTGCCAGGGCTCCGGGATGGTTTGCAGAGCAGCAGGGAGAAGTGGCACAAGCAAGGACAGGCCTGGGGGTGGGCTGGCTGGTTAACAGAGCAGGAGGGGCTTGGGCCCCAGCCACAGGGAGCCTGTGCTATGTGTTTCGTGCTGGGGAGTGAAGGGGAGGAAGAAGGTGGGAGAGGGCAGGGAGGGAGCCTCCAATTTCCAGCTCCCTTTCTACAGCATCCCTGACAGCTGCCCACCTCCTGGCCTATAGGGCAGCATCTCAAGCTAAGATCATGCTTCCCTCACCTTCACCCTTCACCCCATCCTCCACCCCCGCTTCTGCAGAGACCTGCACGGGTCAGGACCTGGCCGACCTGGGGGATCGTCTGCGGGACTGGTTCCAGCTCCTCCACGAGAACTCCAAGCAGAATGGCTCAGCCGGTAGCGGAGGCGGCCCGGCCAGTGGTACAGGGGCCCGTTGCTTTGCCTGGGAGGAGGGTGGGAGGTGGGAAGACAGGTGTGCCCTGGGGCCAGCCCTCCTTGTGCTGCCTCCTGCCCCTAAAAGAGCCTAAACCCCAGAACAGGCTGCAGGTTTCAACCAGACAGAAGAGATTCAGGTTAGCTAATAGGAAGAATGTCTTTTTTTTTTTTTTTTTAAGTATTTTTATTGATTTCAGAGAGGAAGGGAGAGGGAGAGAGAGAATAGAAATGTAAGTGATGAGATGAGAGAGAATCATTGATTGGCTGCCTCCTGCACACCCCACACTGGGGATTGAGCTGGCAACCCAGGCATGTGCCCTGACCCGGAATTGAACCATGACCTCCTGGTTCATAGGTCAATGTTCATCCACTGAGCCATGATGACTAGGCAGAAAGAACTTCTTAAAATGAGTAGGGAGAGCCGTGGCTCTCAGCGGTTAGATCACTGGCCTGGGCACTGAAGGGTTGTGGGTTTGATTCCTGGTTAAGGGCACATACCTGGGTTGTAGGTTAGATCCCGGCCCCAGAAAGGGTGTGTGCAGGAGGCATCCACTCAATGTGTCCCTCTCACATTGATATCCCCCTCTTCCCTTCCACTCTCTCTAAAAATCAATGGAAAAAATATCCTTGGGTGAGGATTAACAACAACAACAAAAACTGGTAGGGAGAGCTGAAATGTAGGCAAGAGCAGTAAGGAATTATTTTCTCTGAAGGTCTTTCAAACAAGGTTTTGATGGTGCAGTTCTAGGTGGAGGTAGAGGGATGGATCTGGCCCTGAACAGAGGGCTGGGGCTGGGAGAGGTGGAGGGATGGATGGGCGGATGATGGATGGACGGATGATGGATGGATGGATGGATGGGCGGAGCTCTTTACCTTGAGCAGGTTGGAACCTTGGTCTTCTTCCCAGGCCTGGACAAGGTCCTGGGGGCCAGCTGCAAGGACTCCATTGGCTGGATGTTCTCCAAGCTGGACACCAGTGCTGACCTCTTCCTGGACCAGATGGAGCTGGCTGCCATCAACCTGGACAAGTACGAGGTCTGCATCCGTCCTTTCTTCAACTCCTGCGACACCTACAAGGACGGCCGTGTCTCCACCGCGGAGTGGTGCCTCTGCTTCTGGCGGGAAAGTGAGTGTGACCCTGGCTCGGTCCGGCCCCCGCCCCCTACTCAGCCCTTCTCCAGGCTCTCTGTGGGGTCAGAGGGGCTCTGTCCTGGTCAGCTACCCAGTCCCAGAACTTTCCCAGCCCATCCGCCCCCTGTACTTTCTCAGTGAGACCAGCTCATAAACTCCCTTCTTGGCAGGCTCCCAGGTGGGTCCTGAAGCTTATGCACGTTTGGCCTTCTTAAAGAAAGAGGGTTACAAACTAGACACGTAAGATTTCTGGGACCCTTGGAGGGTCTTGGAAGGGGCGGGAAGGGCCTGAAGCTAAAGCAACTTGGGACTTGGGCTTCTCCAGGATTCCACTATGTATGTGATTGTTAGCCTTAGAGATAGCGCATCAGGTGCTGAACCACAAACACGTGCTAGAGATTATCTAGGCCAAGTGGCGACTGCTGCCCCGCCCAGCCCCTGGCTACACGCTGGTGCCCCGTCTGGCTCCATGGTGCTCGTGGGGTCACAGCAGGACAGCGTCCGGGGCCGAGGCTCAGGTTCCGCCAAGGCTCCTCTGTGTGCTGGCTGGGAACCCTGGGCAGGTGACTGAACCTTCTCAGTTGCGTTTCTTCATTTGACTCGGGAGGTGACAGGACTGATCTCAGAGACGGTTGTGAGGATGAAGGGAGATAATCTGGGCGCAAAGTACTGTGCAACTGACAAATCCCTCAGCCTTGGGTCATTTGATTGCCCCTAACCGCCCCGCCTCCCCGCTGTCCACATCGCTCCCCCTCCAGGCCTCAGTTCTCATCTACTCCCCAGGCCTCCACTCTCCTCCCCAGACCTCCACTCTCATCTACTCCCCAGGCCTCCACTCTCCTCTACTCCCCAGACCTCCACTCTCATCTACTCCCCAGGCCTCCACTCTCATCTACTCCCCAGGCCTCCACTCTCATGTATTCCCCAGGCCTCCACTCTCATGTATTCCCCAGGCCTCCACTCTCATCTACTCCCCAGGCCTCTATGCTCATCTACTCCCCAGGCCTCCACTCTCATGTATTCCCCAGGCCTCCACTCCCATCTACTCCCCAGACCTCCACTCCCATCTACTCCCCAGGCCTCCACTCCCATCTACTCCCCAGGCCTCCACTCCCATCTACTCCCCAGACCTCCACGCTCATCTACTCCCCAGGCCTCCACTCTCATCTACTCCCCAGACCTCCACTCCCATCTACTCCCCAGACCTCCACTCTCATCTACTCCCCAGGCCTCCACTCCCATCTACTCCCCAGGCCTCCACTCTCATGTATTCCCCAGGCCTCCACTCCCATCTACTCCCCAGACCTCCACTCCCATCTACTCCCCAGACCTCCACGCTCATCTACTCCCCAGGCCTCCACTCTCATCTACTCCCCAGACCTCCACTCCCATCTACTCCCCAGACCTCCACTCTCATCTACTCCCCAGGCCTCCACTCCCATCTACTCCCCAGGCCTCCACGCTCATCTACTCCCCAGACCTCCACTCCCATCTACTCCCCAGGCCTCCACTATCATCTACTCCCCAGGCCTCTACGCTCATCTACTCCCCAGGCCTCCACTCTCATGTATTCCCCAGGCCTCCACTCCCATCTACTCCCCAGACCTCCACTCCCATCTACTCCCCAGGCCTCCACTCCCATCTACTCCCCAGGCCTCCACTCTCATCTACTCCCCAGACCTCCACTCCCATCTACTCCCCAGGCCTCCACTCCCATCTACTCCCCAGGCCTCCACTCCCATCTACTCCCCAGGCCTCCACTCCCATCTACTCCCCAGACCTCCACTCCCATCTACTCCCCAGGCCTCCACTCCCATCTACTCCCCAGGCCTCCACTCTCATCTACTCCCCAGACCTCCACTCTCATCTACTCCCCAGACCTCCACTCTCATCTACTCCCCAGACCTCCACTCTCATCTACTCCCCAGGCCTCCACTCCCATCTACTCCCCAGACCTCCACGCTCATCTACTCCCCAGGCCTCCACTCTCATCTACTCCCCAGACCTCCACTCCCATCTACTCCCCAGACCTCCACTCTCATCTACTCCCCAGGCCTCCACTCTCCTCTACTCCCCAGACCTCCACGCTCATCTACTCCCCAGGCCTCCACTCTCATCTACTCCCCAGACCTCCACTCCCATCTACTCCCCAGACCTCCACTCTCATCTACTCCCCAGGCCTCCACTCCCATCTACTCCCCAGGCCTCCACGCTCATCTACTCCCCAGACCTCCACTCCCATCTACTCCCCAGGCCTCCACTCTCTACTCCCCAGGCCTCCACTCTCATCTACTCCCCAGGCCTCCACGCTCATCTACTCCCCAGGCCTCCACTCTCCTCTACTCCCCAGGCCTCCATGCTCATCTACTCCCCAGGCCTCCACTCTCCTCTACTCCCCAGGCCTCTACGCTCATCTACTCCCCAGGCCTCCACTCTCATCTACTCCCCAGGCCTCCACTCTCCTCTACTCCCCAGGCCTCTACGCTCATCTACTCCCCAGGCCTCCACTCTCATCTACTCCCCAGGCCTCCACGCCCATTCTGTGGATTCTGTGCACCTGTCTTGGCAGGAGCCTGGGAACAGGTCTCATGTTACCCTCAGCCAGGCCTCCCGCTGGAAGGGCTTGGGGTCTTCTCAAGGTCACAGACAAGTTAGATTTGGCTGACAGTGATTTTCAGGCTTCCCACTAACATCCCCTCTTGTCTTATGTTCCCCTAGGGCCCATACTCGTGGGGAATGCGTCCGTTCACCTCTCTTTTGAGTTCTATTAACTCACCCCATGGGTCACCCACACCCTCAGAGAGCCCTTGGCCTCTTGGGGCCTCAGCCTACCCCCACAGCCCTGGAATGGCCATTGGAGCCTGGGTATTTGGCCCCTCGGTGCAGCCTGGGTATTTACCTCGTGGTGCCCCTTTGTCAAATTTGGGGACGTTAAAGGGATCAGTGCATCCCCCCACTGTGGGGTGGCTCTGGATCTGACCTGGCTATTTTTATCCTGCAGAGCCCCCTGCCTGGGTTTCTAAGCCTTGGGGAGGGGCACAGTGCATCCTCCAAGCTCCGGGGGTGGCCCCTCAGAGGCTGTTCTGTCCCTGCAGAGCCCCCCTGCCTGGCGGAGCTGGAGCGCATCCAGATCCAGGAGGCCGCCAAGGAGAAGCCAGGTGAGGCGCTTGGCTGGGCGCAGAGCAGGACACAGGGAGGGTGCCCAGTGCCCCTGAGACTGGAGGCTCCAGCCCCAGTGTTAGGGGGAGACCTGGCTTAGGAACACAGGAGAGGGAACTCCCTCCCCACTTTCATCCTTGTGTGGCATGGGGTCTCCCAGCCAGCCCCAGTGAGTGTGTTTTCAGCACTAATGTTTGCCTCCCCCTAATGGAGTAGGAGTTTGGGATACAAAAGGTTCCTAGAATCCCCCCACCCCCATTTTATTAAGTTCAGCAAGGTGAGTGCAGAGCTTGAGTGAGCCCCGCTTCTCCTCCACTCTCCCCATACCCCCCACCCCCCCGCCAGTAGACACTCACAGCTCAGTGAGTACTTGGGAGCCAGCCCAGGTCAGAACTGGGCAGCACAGATTTGGTCCCTGTACACAGGCTACCTGGCCCAGCCCACGCCAACACGCACCCCCCCAGCTGCGGCTGCGTGAGGCCTCTCTGGGCCGCTGGCTTCAAGGGGAGCTCTGAGGGATGGGAACGAGCCAGCCAAGTGCAGAGCTGAGGGCAGGAAGATGCTCAAGGTTTTTGGGGACAGAAAGAAGGGTCCCCTGGAGTGTGGTGGTTGAGGGGACAGAGGTCTGAGGGGCAGAGCCCGTGGGGCCTCCTAGCTCCTTGAGGGCCGCTTGGCATTGGACTGGGCTGAAGAGACCAGCACACGTGACAACGCGGGAGCCACAGCAACCCACATTGGCCGAGAGCGTGGTCTTCAGGGGTGGGCTTGAGCCCCGCTTCTACCAGGAAGCACCCGAGCGTGCCTGCTGGGCCTTCGGGCACCCTGCCTGTGTGCCTGGTATCATCTCTGTGTGTCTCACCCCCTAATGGGCAGAGTCTGTCTCCGGGTCCTCAGCATGGTGGGCTCAGATGTCTGTTGAGTGGACAGAGGAGCAGCAGTTCCGTAGCCTGAGGGAATGCGGGGGGTTGGGGGCCTGTAGACAGATTAGGTCAGAGGGGCTGAGAGGAGAAGCATGGGCATTGCCAGCAGCGGGCACTCAGGATGGAGGGGCCGCTGGTGTGGAGGGGCAGCCAGGGTGGAGGGGCCTCCGGGTGGAGGTCAGACTGGCCATCCTACGAGACTTGGGCCACAAGTCAGGGGAGTGGCAGAGACAGACAGCACCATCGCGGGGCCTGAGCTGGTCATTTAGGGAGGTGGGCTTTCTTGTCTACACTTCGAGGAGCTGGAAGAAACACGGGCATCTGGGCTTGTTGGGTGGTCGGTGCCTGGGCTGGTGGGGTCTGGATCGCGGCTCGGGTCCGAGCTCCAGGGCCACCCCTCTGGGGATCCCACCGCGGCCCTTTTCGGACCCTCTGCCTGGCCCTCCAGGAGTCTTCATCCCGAGCTGCGATGAGGATGGCTACTACCGCAAGATGCAGTGTGACCGGAGCGGGGGTGACTGCTGGTGTGTGGACCAGCTGGGCCTGGAGCTGACCGGCACCCGCATGCACGGCAGCCCTGACTGCGGTAAGGGCCGGCAGCCCACGGGGCTGGGACCACCCAAGGGCCTGCGGGGGGGAGGCAGGGGGGCCTGACCTGACGTGCTTGTTCACGCACAGATGACATCATGGGCTTCTCGGGGGACTTTGGGAGTGGTGTCGGCTGGGAGGACGAGGAAGAGAAGGAGACGGAGGAGGCCGGCGAGGAGGCGGAGGCTGAGGAGGAGGAGGGCGAGGCGGGCGAGGCGGACGACGGCGGCTACATCTGGTAGATGGCCCGCGGGCCGCAGCGGGGACAGGCAGAGACCAGGACACAGCAGGCGGCCTACGAACGGATCCGGGAAGTACATTTGGGACGACCCTGGCTCCAACTGGAGGACTGGAAGTGTGAGTGTGCATGGCATGCGTGTGGCCCAGACGTAAGAATGCTTGTGCGTGTGTGTGTGTGTGTGTGTGTGTGTGTGTGTGTTTGTGTGTGTGTGTGCTGACAAACGTGTCCTTGGTCCACACTGCTCCTGGGGACCAAACACCCTTTGGCCTCCTTGTTATTTTCGTTCTATTTGTTGTTGGTTTTAAAACATACCCATTCACACACATACCCACTGAAAGGTCAAAATTGATGAAATGGGATGCCCCCCTAGACACATCCCCTGGCCGCATGCAGGCCTGCCTGGCACCCTGGTCCTGCCCTCAGCCGGCCAGCCTTGACTCCTCCTGCTCCTGCCTGCCCTTCTCCCTCCCCGCTTGGGGGCCAAGCTCTAGCCTACTAGCATGTCCCCACTGCAGAGGGGAGGGCGGGCAAGAAGCTGTCTGCGGGCTGGGGGTCTTCCAGAGCTCGGCCAGTTTGGCCGTGGCCGCCCGCCAGCCTCAGGTGAGATGGGCCAGGCCTCCCAGCACAGCAGGCCTTTCCCTTTGTGGGGCTGGGCAGGGCGTGGAGAGGAGCGGGTGGCCGGCCCGGAGAGGCAGCTGCTGCAAATCCAGGCAGAGCTAGAGCTCTTAGGAGCACAGACAGGACAGCCCTGAAAGCCAGACCCAGACACCCCAGCCTCTTTCTGTGGCTCCAGGTGGGGGCATTCCCTTAGAGCCATGGATGGTGATATAGTGAGCTCTGCCTGGCCACGTGGGGGCACCTGCTCCTGTCCCCCTTGCTGGGCCCCTGGTCCACTCTGGGAGCCTGAGGATCAGGCAGCCTGGAAGAGCCTGGGTGTCTGTTGCACCCAGCTCCACCCTGACCCCTCAGTAATGCTCCCCTCCCACACAGACCAATAGGAAGGCTGTCCCTGAGCCCCTGTGAGGGGAGCAGTGGAAACCAGCAGCCTTCCTGCCTGAGACCACGACCTTTTCCCACCTCCCTCCAGGGGAGGCGCTTCTGTGCCTGGCCCATTTCCTGCCCCCACGCCTCGCAGCCCCTGCGGTTTCCTGTGTTCCCTCTCAGGGCCCCCGAGGCTGCTCTAGGGAGGAGCTTCTCCACGCTCTGAAATCCAGTGGGGAGGGACGTGCCAGCCAGGCACTGAGGCCACACCTCGCGGTCCCCCAAATCTCTCTACCAGGAGGGAGCCAGGGTGGAGGAGAAGGTGCCCTGCTCCCTGCCAACCTGCCCAGTTCTCCCTGCTGAAGCGAATCCCTAACACCATTGGTGAAGCATTTCTTACCCAGAGGGGGCCTCTGATGCTGTTTGGTGTGTGGTGAGGGCAGTGTGAGCGTGTGTGTGTGTGTGTGTGTGTGTGTGTGTGTGTGTATGTATGTGTGTGTGTGTGTGTGTGTGTGTATGCGTGTGTGTATGTATGTGTGTGTGTAAGCATGTGCAGGCACTTTGTGTGAGATGAAGGGCCATCCCTTGGGGCCTGGGCTATGAGGAGGGGCATCTTGGGTGCTGGGTGGGTGGCAGGTTGGGGGTTGTTCCGCGGCTCCTGCGTCGGCTGCGTCTGCTGGACTTGCTGGAAGAACCTCAGCCCGTCTGCCCCTTGCTCCACCCTGGACCCCGCACCTTCCAGTCTTCTCTTGGAGAAATAGTGAGCCCCATCCACCGCTTCTCACGCTGCAGCACACTTCCGACCTGACGGTGTCATGCAGTCCCACACCCCCACTCCCGCCTCCCACCGCCCCTCCCTGTCCTCCCACCTCCTCCTCGGTCCCCAGCTCAGCTCAGTTCAGGGAAATGTCTTCCCGGCAGCCCTCTGCTCTCTGACCAGCCGCTTCTTACTCGGAGCTACTTGAAATTTCTGCTTTCGCTAGGACCGAGGTCTGTCTGTCTCTTCCCTCTGGAATGTCCCCCCAGGGTGGCTGTGGAGGATGCTGGGGTGTTCTGGGGTGGGAAGGCGAGGACGAAGGAGTGCCCTTCCCCTGTCACACTCCTCTCCAGTGGGGACCTATGCTCTCTCTGTGTCTCTGGGTCTTCCAGTTGTGCACGTTTTTATGACCTTGTAAATATGTTGTAGAAAGAAAGCAAAAGGTCTTGTCCTGTCTCTGCAGCCCCCACACTGCTCTTCACCCCACTCTCTGAGACCGAGCCCCCCAAAGTTGACAAAGCAGCTTGTTCCCAGGGGCTGCAGGCCTCAGGTGACGTCTAATCGGGCAAGCTGCGGGTTTCCTGTGAGCAGGTTGCAGGGGGTCCTCCTCAGCTCCTTGGATTCATGCCTGTGCCCACACTGCCACCACCTGGCCCTCCTGGGCCCTCTGTCCATCCTGTCACCGCTCCCAGGCTTACGCAGACAGTGGCATCAGGGCTGTGCTGAAAAGATCTCAACCAACATTTAAAAAGAAGAGTTTCTTGGGCCCTGGCGCTGCCCAAGTCCTCCCATGCCATGGGTGCTGGGGGAGGGGCAATCTGAGGGGGGTAAGTGGGGGCTGGAGAGAACAAATGTGCCTTGAGGGGCCACTCAGGGTCCACGGGTGACGGGGAGGCACCGTGGCGTGGAGCTCAGAAGGGAGAGGGAGGAGGGGAGGTGAAGTCGATGAGAGTGTGATGGGTATCATGAGTGCCCCCTATTGTCCCTCTGGGGCTGTGGCCGTATGGGGTCAGTGGTCACCCCCTTTCCTCATGCCAGCCTGTCCAGTTTAGAGTGCAGGCCACCCACTCGGCCTTTCGTGAGCTCCATCTGCTTCCAGTTCACCTCTGAGTGGGTGGGTCCACGGGATCAACATTCACCAAAGCCTCCCCTCAGCCCTTGGGGAGAATGAATGGCCAGTCCGCCGACACCTGGCATCATCGTGAGGCTAGGGGCTGGCAGGGATCACAGGGAAGAGCCACTAGGGGTACAAAAGGGGACTCGGACACCCTGAGGAAGTCCCAAGCGGAGCAAACTGCTTTATAGCCTGAAGCTACTTCAACTGTGTCGTGTGCAATAACTGAGCTTAGAGTTAAGAATTGTGTTCAAGTGCTTGGATTTCCGTCTGTATATTTAAGTGCTGAAATTGTATCTCTCAGTAATTTTAGATGTCTTTAAAAAAATCGAAGAACAAAGTGTTAGACGGTGTGTGTGCATTGATGGGCACTCAGCAACCCATGGGTCACCCCACCCTTTCCCTTCCCCTGTGGCCCCACCTCGCACCCCTGAGCCCCGCCTCCACTTGGGGACCCTGCCTTGTGTTGTCTTATCTGCCTATTACTCAGCCTAAGGAAACCAGTACACCCCACACATGCATAAAGGAAATCAAATGTTATTTTTAAGAAAATGGAGAATAAAAACTTTATAAACACCACCTTCTGGCAGTACTGTGATTCTTCTACCCCTCGGTGTCATTTTTCACTAAAATGGCATTCACAGAGGGGGGCCCAGAACAGACTCCTGGTCAGCACATGTCTCTTCTCTTCACCTGCATTGGGGTGGGGGGTAGGGGACTGGGGAGGGCAGGACTGGGAGGGACTGATCTACTGACGGAGGGCCAGGAGCAACTTAGAGATTTTTTTGATATCATTGCAAATACAGGTATCCCCCCAAAATGTATACAGACTTTGAATAATTATTAATCCCAATGGGTTAAATCTGAAAAGAAACATTGGAATTAATAATGATTAAAAGTGTGTATACAGTTTTTGGGACATCCTATATAGTACATGCAATCTATATTTGTCTATTTGCCAATAAATACATCTCTATCACAAAGTAGAGTTCTAACTCTATGGCCTGCCTTTTCCATTTAACCCATTATGAACCTTTTGCTATTAGAGTTATTTGAAGACATGACTTGGATATTTGCATAGTGTTCCACCATGTGATGTACTCTAATGAATTTAACCATGTCTCTGTTTTTGGACCTTTCTATTGTTCCCAATTTCTTGATAGTCTCAACTCTAGCCCTAGAACTTGCTAACTGTGACCTTGGGCAGGTCACCTGGCCGATGGGGAGGAAAGCCCGCCTCCCAAGGACCGCGTGCCTGTAGGAGTGCTTTCGGAACAGCGAGAGCTCTGCACAGGTGACTACTTGTGCCCCTGCTAGCCCCTAGCTAGGGCAGGCTCTCCCAGCTGCCAGAATAGGTCCTATGGAGGGAGCTCCTCGTGGGGCGGGAGAGGGCCCTGCAGGATGGTTTTCTGCCCTTTGGTTTTCTCACGGCCACCTGCAAGATCACACTTGGAGGCTCAGAAGTGTTCCTGGAAGGAAGTGTGAGGAGTGGTGTGTCTTGACAAGGAGCTGCTCCCAGCACACAGGATGGAGGGGAGAGTGGGTGGACGCAGGGTGGGAGATCCCTGGGAACTCGCTCACTCTGGGCTTGCGGGAGCCTGTGGTTTTGGAAGTGGAGGAATGTGAGGTAGGTATGGGTCAGTGGAAGCATCTGATGCCAGCCTGTGAGCTAGGTATTATTAATGTCCATTTTGCAGATGAGGAAACGGAGTCTCAGAGAGATTTGGTAACGTGACCTGGGATATACAGCGAGCGAGGAACAGAGCCTGGATTCTGCTTCCTGTCTACCATCTAACACAAAGCAGGCTGCCCTCATTGCCCAGTGCCGGGCTCTTCAAATGGCCCCCAGGTGCTTAGAGGAGGAGGGTCACCTGCGTGGGGTAAGTTCAGGAAGGCTTCCTGGAGGAATGGGGCTTCAGCTAGGTCCCCTAAGTGGGTAAGAATGATATAGTGGCCCAATGCTGGTTGTACATTAGAATCATTTGGGGAGTCTGGGCTCCCCAGGCCCCACCCCCAGAGAGTCTGATTTCATTGTTTGGGCTGGGGCCCAGGCTGCAGTGTATTTGCTCCCAGGTGATGCTAATGTGCAGCCACATGTGTGCCATCAGACTGAGCAGACAGAAGCAGGGTGTGTCCTTCCTGTGAGGACAGGGTGTGCCAGAGGCCAGGGCAGGAACAAGCCTGTGAGGAGCCAGGACTGGGCCTTCATCTCTGGGTGGGGACAGTGTGAGGCCTGCAGGCCAGTTCAAGGGCAGGAGCAGGACATCCCAGCATTTTCCTGGCAGGAGAGCTTCTGTTTTATTGCTTCAGCCAACATCTTGTCAATCACCATCCAGGCCTGGGTACCAGTCACAGAGGAGCCTGCAGCCCAGAACCCTCTGAGCAAGCATCCTCAACCTATAGAGAAACGTTGGTGTTTGCACTCGATCAACATTTGTTCAGGCGGCTGCGAGATGGAGGCCAGACAGGGCCCCGGCTTCTGGAACAGTACGCCAGTTGTCACCATACCTGGCAACCTGGGTTCCCAGTGGCAAAGAGAGCACTGCTGGGGCTAGGCCCACGGCTGACAGCTGTCCAGGAGGCACGCACTGCCCACCTCTTGGACATGGCCCTCAGCGGTCTCCTGCTGCTCCCTGCACTGTGGGCACCACCTTGCTCTGGTGCACTGCTCTTGCTCAGGCTTTGGCCTCCTGGGAACAGGAGCTGTTCATTTACTGCTCTCAGGAGAATAACTGGGCCTGAGGACAAATCTAAAAGAAAAAAGACAAAGCCATACAGTAGGAAGGGCCAGAACCAGCCTCCCCTACCTGCTCCCTGGGCCCTGTGCTGAGGCTGGATTCCATCTTTGGATGGTGGGGACATGGAGAGGGGGTGGGTTTGACCAAGAATAAAAGAGCAAGCAAATGACAACGACAAAACCCTAACATTAAAAAACAACTTTTTAAAATTAATTTTTGAGCAAAAAAGGTGATAGAGAGGAGGAAAACACAAATAAGTGTGTTCCCATCAGCATCCTACGTGCTTTTTACATGATGCTGTTCAATCCCTCCCTGAGGTACCTATTACCCACCCACGCCTGCTGCACAGGAGACACCGGTGCCGGGGGTGGCCTGGCTGCTGCGGTTGTACACGATGAGCCCCGGTGCCGCCAGGCCTGGCTGACTCCGAGGTCGGCCCCCATCCCGCTGCCACTCCTGGTGTTTACTCCCACCGTGAGCGGTAAGTACCGCAGGGACCTGCGCCTCCATGAACAAGTCACACGAGAATGTGGATGGGAGCCTGAGGGCCGGGGAAGAGCACCAAGAAGGAAGGACATTTGGATTCTCCTGGCTCTGCCTCGGAACTCGGGTCAGCACCTCTCCATGAGCCTCAGTTTCCCCAGCGGTAAGATGAACGGATTGGACCAGATCGTCCAGTGACTCTGGACACTGGACAAAGGTATGAATCCAGAAACTGGTGTCAGGATTTTCTAACATTCACATTACTCTAATTAACGCCCAAGGGCTCACACATTTGCAAAGAAAATTGTGCTGTAAAGAGAACACTGGGGAAGGCATGTGAGCCACACAGCCATCTTTCTGAAGGAGGGAAAGGCTGGGAGAGGCAAGCGCCATCGCCAGGTGACGGCCAAGGAGGCCGGGCCAGGTGGTGGGGTCACTGACACTCGTGGCTGGGGCAGACGCTGACCTCAGACTCAGCCTGGCCAGAGCCTTCTGCACTTTGAAGCATGCGCAGCAAACATTCAGCACTCATTTGGGGCCACCGACCCTGTGTTCAGCCCCACCATTTGGCCTGGGCACACCTACCAACTCCACCATAGGAACGACCGAATAGCACACATTGAAAGTGATATCCTTCAGCTACGTGGTCGCGTTTTCGGTATGCCTACCCTTGGTGGCCTGGGCAGTTTCACAAGTGTTCTTAAAGGGAACATGGAGAGCCCTGGTCCGTGTGGCTCCATTGGTTGGAGCATCGTCCCATGCACCAAAGATCGCGGTTTTGATTCCGGGTCAGGGCACATACAGGTTGGGGGTCGGCTCCCTGGTCTGGATGTGTATGGGAGGCAATCGATCAATGTTTCTCTCTCTCTCCCTCTCCCTCTCTCTAAAAATCCATGGAAGCCTGCCCTTGGATGAGGATTTTTTTCAAAAAGAACTCAAAGATTTGAGCCTCTTGATTTGCACGGTTTTGTGGGGTTTTCTGGGTCAAGTGAATAGAGAACTGTTTCCAGGCATTGCCTCCGGCTGCTTATGGGAAGAGCTGAGCTGACTCCTGTGCTGCTTCTCTGGGAGCCTGGGCAGCCTCAACGCCGACGCCTCCGCCTCCGCCTCCGCCTCCGCCTCCGCCTCCACCGTTGCCGTAGCCATCGCTGCTGTCGGTTAGCCTCTAGAGAAGGCGGGCTGGTCCTCTGGTCAGGCTCCCGCTCCTCCTCCCATCCCTTCCTGATTCCCACCATGCAGTGAGAGGCCCATGGTTTCCCTTGAACATTTGCTTCCAACAGGGGACCCCTCCCTGCACTGTGTCCTCTCAATCACATGTATGGCCAGTGACAGACACACCTGGAGACTGCATGCCCAGCGGGGCGGCCTTCCCTCCACTTCACTCCCCAGCCTCCTCCTCATACCATGCCAGGCAGCGGGCCCCAGCTGGCTCCTCCAAAACTTGCCTTGCCTGGGAGACCAGTCCAGGACTTGGCAGTGGCTAGCTGCTCCACGTGCAGTCTATCTGCCCAAGGACACTCAGAACCAGCTGGGAGGGGCCGCACCTGCTGAGGCAGGGCCCCTGGGCGGGGCTGAGGGCCTGCCCCACAGGAGCCAGCAGGCATCCAGAGCAATGCTGGGCTCCTCACTTTATTCCCCTGCAACCTGTCGCCCGCAGGCTCTGGACTCCACCTAACTGGGCCTCAGGTTTTGCTTCTTACCCATTCCTTCTGCCCACACGCCGGGCTCCAGGGCCTGCCTGGCTCAGGACTCAGGTAGCTACATTGAATCTGATATCCTCCAACTCAGAATCCTGGAATCATCAAAGCTCAGAGATGTCCGTGCTCATCTGGCCTGCTCCTTCCCAGAGCGGTGCCAGCCTTGACCTGTGGAAAGAGTAGCCCCACACAGCTGGGCTGTTGAGCCCCTGTTAGATGCAAGTCTCTGCTTATCAGGGCGTGGAGAGAGTGAGCAGGTGGTGGGAAAGGCACAGAGAGAAAGAAGATCCAGCCTGCCTTAGGAGCCCGCGGGCCAATGAGAACCAGTCTCGCACACAACACACTTCCGAATGTGACGCTGGCTGGTGCAGGATGGGCCTCTCCCAGGGCTGCAAGCTCACTGTGAAAGGTGGCAGGGCCTGAGCGGGAATCGGGAGGGCTGGGAACTGAGGCGGGGCAGCAGGCAGGAGCGGGGAAGAGGGAGCCGTGAAGGCTGGAGATGTCGTGGTCCTTTCTCTATTTCCCTGACTTCCAAGGCCCGGGCCTTCCCTGGGATTGGGAGAACAGCTGGCACAGCGGGCCTGAGACAGCCGTCCTCGGAAGGGCCCCTCGCAAGCCCCGCCCTGGGCTGGAGTCCGGGAACTTGGACTTCAGGGGGGTTCCCGTGGTGCTCTGGGAAGAGAGGCTCACTGTCCCCGAATCGTCACTGTCCCCGAATCGTTCGGGCAAACAATGTGGCTTATGCTGAGCACCTGCCCCAGGGGCCTGGAATGTGGGTGTGTGAGGCAGGGGTGCCAATTGGAGCAGCTGCAACAAACACCCTGGCGCTGGGTCTCTAGAGCCTCCCTGGCAGAAACCGGTTCACGTGTGTCCCACGGGAGGCGTGAAGCGTGTCCCGTGTGCTTCCACGGGGACAGGGCTCCCAGAAGCCTGCAAATGTCCCTGTTTGCTCAGGACCCTTTTCTGTAATAGGTATCAGCTGTGAGTGCGACTGCACGCGGGTCCCTGCGAGTTCTAGCAAATCGCTGAACCTGGGGCTCAGGGACCCCACCAGCAGCCTCCTAGCCAGTCAGCGGCATATGTAATCTCTCCTTTCTCAGGATCCTGCAGAGGAGAGAGGTCCCTGGGAGGTGGCATGAAAAGTATTTGTAACCTGTTGGGCATTGGGAACTCCTAGCCTGGGCTCCTGGGAATGTGACCCCGTGACCGTGGCTGAGCGACGAGGAGGAGCAGCTGTTGGGGGAAACCGTGAGTCAGAGGCCTCATTCACAGAGGGCTTGCTCCGTGCCAGGGCCTGGCTGCAGGCTGCACCCCTGGGCCATCTCCTTCACTCCTCGCGGAGCCTAAAGAGCAGGCCAGTTATGAGATCCCAGGTGTCCAGAGAGAAGACACCTGGTGTGGAGGGGGCCGCCCTGCCCTGGGAGGAAGGCCTGGCACGTGGGTTCAGGGCGGCCCGTGTGCCCAGGCAACAGGTCCCAGAGACCATGGATTCCAAGCACAGGTGGGAGCAGAGGTGGCCAGAGGACCCCCTGTCCACTCTCCCCCTCTGTAGTAACAGAGCGCCCCATTTCTAGCTGGGTACCTGGCCACCCAGACAATGGCCACACTTCCCAGCTCCCTGCAGCTCCACATGGCCAGTGACTCCCTGTGAAGAGTGGGATGAGGGCAGAGTGATTGACACCACACCCTGGTCGTGGCCCTTAAGAGAAGAGGCTGTGCCCCCCACCCCTGCCTCTTCCCACGGGTGGAAGCGAACACGCGGCTGGGCTTGTCCGTGCAGCAACCAGGAGGGAGCAGCCTGGCCTCAGACCCTGGAGTCACAGGCCAGCAGGCTGCCCAGGCCTGAGATGGCTTTGGAGAGAGATAGAGGTGTTTAATTTGTTTAAGCCATTGTTATTTTCGGTCTCCGAGACAAGAGCCAAATCTATATCCTAATTCTGAGGTCTCAAACTTTTTTGCCATGACCACAGAAAGAAGTAAATTTGACCTTGTATGTGTGTAACTAGGACAAAGCTTCCTGAAGCAATGCTAACCCTTGCTATGCATCTGAGTCCAATATTTTAACTTTATTTAGTTTCTTTAAAAAAAAAAATGCTGGTTGTGTGCTCATTGCTGTCACGTGAAGTCAGAAAAACACCATCTTGACGATTGCCCAGGCTGACCCTGTTACCAGACAGCGACTGGCCCAGCACGGGTCTGCCTGAGGCCGGCCTGGAGTGTGTGCATTCTCGACTTCGTGTAGGAAGGATTTTACAATGTGAGTCCAGGTGGGTTTGAGAGTACATTTATTAAAGCTGGGGACAGACAGTGAGACGGAGGAAGGACTTAGGGTAGAGGAAGCAACAGGGGAGCCTAGGCAGGTGCTTTGGCTCCACAAAAAATTATAGGAAGGAGTGAGCTACGGCGGGGCTGCGTTAGCTCACTGGGAAGTCACAGAAAAAAGGGGGCCTTGGAGATGGGATCGGGGGTGAGCCTGGGTCGAGCTGCTGCTGCCCACTGCTCCCCTGGCTGCAAGGCTCCTGAGACCCTTAGAAATAAAAGTTAACGTCTGGGAAGGGGCATGGGTGTGCTCTAGAGAGAGCTGCAACTGAGTCTTTGTCCTGAGGGCCTTACATCTTTTTTCTTTCTGTTGGCGAGACTCTTAGGGGAGGGTTACAGCAGAATATTCATCAGCTTTCCAGGTGCGTTTTTAATATGCTGATGCATCAAAACGAGCGCATAGGGGAGTTTTGGATTCTGCTTTGGTCTGTTTTACTGTTATCGTAGGTCTGTCTGGCTTTAATGTGGTTTTTGTTATTTGTTCCCCAACTTCATCTGTCCTTGGGTTTAGCTGGCACACGTGGCATTAAGTGGGTCTTTGTTCTCCGTTTTCGCAGGCCAGGGTGATTTAAGCTATGCGTTCCCTGGTCAGGGAGGAGGGCATGAACCATTTGCTCTCAAGTGTCCTTGGTTGGGGAAGATAGGTCTTGTGATTCACGAACTGGCTGCAAGCTCCCAAACTGGCCTTGTCTAATTTTCTTGTCTCAGTTTCCCCATCCACGTGCCCAGGGATTTTCCTAGATTCTTGCTGTCCTGCCACAACCCTGCTGCCCTCATGCCACCGGCTCTCCTGCTTCTCTGCTATGCCTCCCCCCTCCCTCTGCCTGACTCTCTCACACCGCTCTTTCTTCCCTCGTTTAAGCCGTCGTTCCCTCAATAATCATTACGGAGTGTCTACTCTGGGCCAGAAACCATTTCAGCAGTTGTCATGGTAACAGTGGCAAAGACCTAAGAGAGGAAGACAAAGCTGACTGCCAGGGATCAGGGGAGGCTTGCTGGCAGAGGTGGCGTTTACACTGGGTCTTGAAGGGCAGAGGTAAATGTGGTGGGGCAGCATCCTCCACGATGGCCCCAGCCCCACTGCACCTCGGTTTCAGCCTCTCCCAGCCTCACAGTCATGAGGCACTAGCCACACTGGCCTTCTGTGCCTGAACAAAGCCTGAATCTTTCCCCCGGTAGGACCCCCACATTCTGGTCCCTCTGTCTGGAATGCTCTCCTTCTTGGTCTTCCTCTGCTGAATTGCCTGGGCTAGTGCCTGCCTCTGGTCGGGTACTGATCAATAACTATCTGTTGAAGGAATGGATTCCAACTCAGCTTTGTTCATCTATCTCTTGGGCAACTCCAGCAGCCTCTGGCCTGGTCATCCTGCCCCCTCCTTTCTATCGCTCCTGGTCTATCTTTGTCACAACTGTCATGGAGAAAGAGCAATTTCCTTCCGCTACATAAAACCCTCAGTGGCTCCCTATGACCCAGAGGGTAAAAGTCAAGTTCCTTTTGACTGGCTTTTGGGGAGACTGGTGATTTGGCCCTCACACTCCTCACCAGCACCTTCTCTTTCCTCTCCACCTCCCGTGCCTCAGAGCCTTAGCTTAGGCTGCATCCCACCTAAAAATGTTCTCTATTCTCCTGGTAAACTCTACTCATCCTTAGGAACCCAGCTCCCTTCCACCTCCTCGGGCAGAGAGGACCAAGCTAGCTCTGCTCTCACTGGCCTGTGGAGGCCTGTGTCCTAGGACAGGGTTTGTCCCTGCTGGATTTCCTTGAGGGCACATCTTTCCACATCTGTATCCCTAAATCCTGGTATCTTGTTCTAGTTAAGCCCTAACATCAGCCTTTTCTGAAATATTTGTCATCACTCCTGGTGCTGCCATGTATCACCATTAGAGTCACTTCTTTTAAGTTGCTTAAACAAGGGTACCCTTTCCTGTAGAACCTTTCTGTAAATCGCTTCCGAGCCAACATATCCCAACAGTTTCTTGTTGGAAACCAGAATGTCAACATTTTATATGAATTGCCAAAAACTTTAAATTTAGTTAAAAGAAACAAGTTTTGGGTAATTTTGTAAATGGGTGCATCATTTAAGGCATATTGATTTTTTGGCAAATTGGCCCACTTTCTGCCTCCTGAGCTGCTCTCCCAGCTTCTATTTATGTTTCAAAAGGAAACTTAACCCCAAAGGAATGACTCTGCAGGGGTGGGAATGTGCATCTTTGGGGACAGAAATATCACAGAGAGGCTCCCAGTCATTTCTCTGCTCTTATCTGTATTTCACTTGGATTCACACCTCTGTGCCTTTTCAATTTCACCCTAATGGCCCCAAGTGCTCACATGCTCACCAGGAAGTGCCCAGGGGTGACTTTTTTGAACTGGAGGAAGGGCCAATGGCCTGGATGGGTACCATCCTCCTTTGCTCTCATTGGTTGCATGGTCAGCATGGGGGAGGGGTTTGGAAACAGGACCACATCATCTCTTTGGTTGCAAGTGACAGAAATCCAATTCAGCCCTTATAAATGGTGAAGAGATTGGGACAGCGCTTAGAAATGAAGGAAGAAGTCTAGGAACCAGGGACTCAGGGACAGCAACTGTGAGGTCAATGCCCCCAGGGTTCTACCCATCTCTCATCTCCACTTTACTCTGTTTCTTTTACCTGTTGGCCTTATTCTCTCTGACTCCTGACAGGCCTTCTCCATGTGACAGGGCAAATAGCTCCAGTAGAGAGATAGTCCCAGGGAAGGACTCCTACTGGACCCATTACTGCTGGCAGGTGGATGGAGTAGTGTGATTGTCAGCTGGGATCACATGACCATTCTTGCAGCCAGCACAAGGATCTGTTACCAGAGGAAGGGGCACAGGGAAGCTTCCTAAAAAGATACAAAACCAACAGTTCTCTATACAAGAAGAGCATGGATTCATTTAGCTTGAAGGAAAAAACCCAGGGATGTGGATAAATGTCACATACTCTACTTAGCACACTCGAGAGCCCAGGGTTTTAATTTTCTTTATTTTTATTGTGACAATATTATAGATGTCCAAATCCCTGCCCCCCTCAAGAGCCCAGGGTTTTTAAAGATTTAGACTCTTCACTATTCCAACCCTACTGATCCCACCCAGCCACACCCCTCCATTTCCACTAAGCTCACTACTTGCTGCTCAGCAAATACATATTATATTCACAGAGGGGAGAATGTTTCTGTATATGGCCCACACCTTACTTCTTCTGGGCCTTTCACTGCTCTGTCACCTGGAACAAGCCTACCACCACACCTGTTTTTCCTTGTTTTGATCATGGCCACCCTTTAGAGCCCAGTTCAAGTGCCACCTCCTCTAGGAAGCCTTCCCGGATCCTACAGCCAGCAGGGTTCCTCGCTCTTTTTAGATGACCCTGCTTTTATGTTGTTTGTACTGTGCATTGTTTTAGCAGAAAGAGCTTTCCAACATCACATCACAGATGGCAGGCAGTGAGCTCTCCAGCCCTGGAGCTTCAGAGCAGAGGCCCGTTTGTGGGGTGTTGTGGAAAGGCGAGGACTCCTTGGGGATGGCCTTAGTCTCCTGGGGTTGCTGTAAGAAGTTATCACACAGTGGGTGGTTTAAAGAGAAGTTTATTCTCCCACAGTTCTAAATGTCAGGGGGGTCAGTTACTTCTGGAGGCCAGGAGGGAGAATGCGTTCCAGACCTCTCTCCGAGCTTTTGATGGTTGCCAGCAATCCTTGGCATCCCTTGGTTTGTAGACATCATCCCAAGCTGTCTCCGTTTCCACATGGCTTTCTCCCGCGTCTCTCTGTGTCCTCCCCTCTTTATAAGGACTCCCGTCATTGGATTTGGAGCCCACCCTAAACCCAGGATGATTTTATCTCAAGACCCTTAACTTATTACATCCACCAAGACCCTATTTCCAAACAAGGGCACCTTCTGAGTTTCAGGGAGGACATTGGTATTTGGGAGACACCATTCAACACACTCCAGGGATCCTGTGTAGGGCAAACTGTACACAAACGAAAGTGGCCACAGTAGAAGCCAGACCCACCTCAGCCCATCATTATCAGATCTGGTTTTCAAAAGAAGCCAGAGATCTAGATTTTTATGTAAAACACCCAGATTTTTAAATGTTGGCAACATATTCAAAACGTCTTTAACCATTGTGACCCATACAGCTAGCCATTTATAGACAGACACCCACAGGCCCGTTTGTGACCTCTAGTGGACGCGCAACAGCTTCTGTGAGCTCAGCAACCAGCAAGGACTTGCACGTGCAACAGTCGCCACCAGATGGCGCGCCAGCCATTGCATTAGGCTGGCTTCTTCTGTCTACACTTAGAGATGTCCAGGGTTTGAAACCCAACAAAGGGGTTTTTTCAAGTCAGAGATGGTGAGGGGAAGCAGGGTATGTGTGTGTGTGTGTGTGGGGGGGGGGGGGGGGGGCGGAGGGTGAGGACTGGTGATGGTGGTGGTGGTATTAAGCAAATAGCCAGTGTTCATTGCTTTTAAATCTACTCTTTCATTACTGTTTCAGTTTTTGATGCCTGCTACCTCTTGTTTGTTAGTGATACCTGCTCCCTTGGCAGATAAAACTGGTTCAAAGGCAGCAAAGACATATCACAGGAAAAAGAGAGGAACAGTCAATAGTGTTTGTTTAACAGCTTTTCTTTATTATAAATAAATCAGTCGACTTAAAAAACGGACACATGCAATGGCAAAAATTTTTAAACCATACATAATATCCCTGCTCCCCCTGGCAGCCCCTGCTGTTTCTGTGAACAATTCCTCATTGCTCCAAGAGTTCTGAATTCGGGGGTTGGGATTATTTGTTGTTGTTGAACTTATATCATACACTTTTCGTGCAAGGAACGTTCTGCATTGTTTGCACCACGGAATTCAGTATATCAGAACAGATGATTACTGACTTCTGTGTAAATACAGCCCTGATAATCCTTATAAAAATCACAGAATCTGCTATAAGGAGGGGCATTTTCAGGAATTTGATTACAACTAATCACAATTTGACTTTAGATGCAAAGCTTAACACTGTACAGTATTTTCAATATTTAATATATTTTTTACTTTTTATTATGGGAATGTTCAAACATTCACAAAACTGGAGGGGTAGTATAATGAACCTTCACGCTTCAACCGTTAGCAGCTCATGGCCAATCTTGTCCTTCCCCCCAATATGCACTTTTGTTTGTTTGCTGGACTCTTTCAAAGCATATCTCACACATGGTGTCACTCATCCAGAAATACTTGAGTAGCACACATTCTCTTATTCTTATGTTGTTGTTCCTTTTCTTTGTAAGAGAACTCATGGCCAACTGGCTCAAGAGCAATCACCATCCCGCGCAGGCCAGTGAGAGCCCCCTTGATTCCATCGCTGCCTCCCCGGTCTCAGGGGTGGGAGCTCACATCTTTTTCACTATTCCCATCAACAGGTTCACTTTTCTGTTTTCCACTCATTTTTTTTAATACATACTTATTGGTTTCAGAGAGGAAGGGAGAGGGAGAGAGAGAGATAGAAACATCAGTGATGAGAGAGAATCATTGATCAGCTGCTTCCTGCAGGCCCCCTACTGGGGATTGAGCCCACAACCTGGGCATGTGCCCTTGACCAGAATCAAACCTGGGACTCTTCAGTCCGCATGCCGATGCTCTATCCACTGAGCCAAACCAGCCAGGGCATCATTTTTTAAAAATCAGATAATATGGGTAATACTCAATAGCGTATTCAAAGAATTGCCCAAAACTCAAAGAAGGCCACTGCCAAAGTCCATCTGCCAGCTGACACTTGGAGGCCCTTTGCCATCAGCTCAAAGTGTTTTGTGGGTCAACTGAAGCCTGAAATGGCTGAATTCTGTGTAGATAAAAGATAGCCCATGGGTGTCAATGTCAAATGTACAAGGGGTGAAGGTCACAGGGTGTCCACCTGCCTCAGTTTGTCTTGCCTGCCTTGGAGGTTGGTGATGACTGTGTGAGGAAGATGATGTCTTCCAAAGATAGTTGCAACATTTCCCAATCTACATGCTCCTGAGTGACTTTGACACTCCTCCCTTTGAGAGACGAGGCCTATGTCGTCTCTCCTTGAATCTGATGGACCTGGGGCTTGGTCATAGCCAGTAGCGTGCAGCAGAAGTAACATGAGGACTCCTAACACTGGCCCATAAAACCTGGTGAGTAGGCCGACCGCCCTGAAGCTACCATGCTGTCAGGAAGCCCAAAATATCATGCACGGAGGTCACGTGGCAATGCCCCAGTGAGAGAGAGATGCTTGGCCATCCTTCAGCTCATGATGTTCACACACCAGGCTCCATCTGACTGCAACCTCATGAGATCCTGAGCCAGAGCCGCCCAGCTGAGCCTGCCCTTGACTTCCTGGCCCACAGAAGTCCTGAGAGAGAAGAAAATAACTGTTGCTGCTTTAAGCCACTGAGTTTGAGGCTCACTTGCTTCTCAGCGGTAGGCAGCCCTATGGTTGGTTTTGCGACCGTTGTCGTAGCGTATCCCTTGGTTACTGTTGTTGCTGCTGTTACTGTCGATGGAGAAGCCCAGCAGGATCTGGCAGCCTGACTGTCTCCCTCACTCCTGGGAACCGCTCAGCGCCTCTCAGGAACGCCTCACTGTTTAAATGTATTTATTGCTGGCGACTGGAGCCTCTCGTCTGCTAGATACCTGCTCCCTTGGCAGAGCACCCTGCCTCCCGGGAATGGGGAGTAAGAACCTTCTAGTCTTGGTGCAGTAAACAGCTTTCTGTGTGTTCTGTGTCAGTAACCCCCAAACATTCTGCTACCTGTGCCAGAAAGTCCACTGTGAATGGATGCTCTTTGGGACGTGTCCCTGACCCCATCTCACCCCACCCCACTGGGGAGGACTGAGTTAGCTTCTTTCCTGAATGCGGCCAGCAAGAGGGGCTGCCAGGCGTTCCCTGGACAGACGGTCCGACATTTGCAGAGCCCTCAGCTCCACATAAAGACCATCCTGACCATGTCCTCAGGGAGTCGAAGGGGACCCATCACACTCTTTTTAAAAATATATATATTTCTATTGATTTCAGAGAGGAAGGGAGAAAGAGAAACATCAGCGATGAGAGAGAATAATTGATCGGCTGCCTCTTGCACGCCCCCTACTGGGGATCGAGTTTGCAACCTGGGCATGTGCTCTGACTGGGAATCAAACCATGACCTCCCGATTCATAGGTCGATGCACAACCACTGAGCCACAGCGGCTGGGCCATCATGCACTCTTTATAAAACAACCTCCCTCCTCATACCACTGCCTCTCCAGAGAGCTCTACCCTCCCTAACACCACAAGCGGCCACTTCATTTTCTTCGAGGGCCCTCGGAGTTAAAACTGTTCACACTTTTGTCTCTCCTTTGGTTGCTAGAAAATGTGCAGCCGTAGCCATGGCTCACATGACGAAGGTGTAGATCACGCTGGTGGAAAACAGAAAAAATCAGATAGAATTTTATTGCTCAGAGATAAGGAGACAGGGTTTTGTGGCATAGCCTCCCAGGACATACATAAACATAAAAGTGGCTCTCATAACACATACAGTTTGTGTACAACGTGAGTACCTTGCCATGTGTTCTATACCTTGCTATAGCGCAGTGACTCTTAATTTCTTGAGGGCCACAATCATTTCAAGAAGCTCTTAAGACTTCTTCCTAGAAAATTAACCTTTGTCATATATGTTCTAGAAATAAACTACTTATAAATAGACTAGGTTCTATCGCTGTCATTTCCATTTTTATGGCTGCATAATATTCACTTGTGCAACTAGGTTTAATTTACTTACCCCTCTCCTATGTCTGGACATTTCATGTCTCCCTGTTGTAAATGATACTAAAAGGTTCTGTAGCAACATCGTTATGAGCATCTTGTCCTCATTTAATTCGTGCTGGTTGCGCCTAGGTGTCCTTGTGGCTAGAACAAGGCAGGGCAATGTTTTAAAAATGAGAAATGGAACTGTCCACTGCGGCCTGAGGCTCAGCCCAGGGGCTCCTGGCTCAGCCCCAGCCGCGACTCTGGCTCCGTGGGGACCCGTGGAGAGCAGGCGCTGGGCTCGGTTTCCAGCCCGCAGGGTGTCGAGGAGGTCTGGGACGCAGACTGCGAGGGCCCTGGCAGTGCTGCCCGGCCGCGGGCGCAGTGATTTATGTCATGGCCGGGGAAGAACAGGGGCTGTGTGTTCCTGGAGCGGGGCTGGCAGAACTGGAGGTGTGGGGGCGGGGGGCGGGGGCAGGGATGTCGCAGGAGGGTGGCAACAGCCGCTTCCAAGGGCCTGCCGGGTGCACCGGCAGGCAAATCTTTATGCCCATAAAGCAAGCCCTATGAGCCTGTCCTGGAGCTGCCAGCGTGGCCAGAGGCTGCCCGTGGAGGTGCGCAGGGACCAACACAAACAGCCGGCGGAGGGAGAAAGGGGCCTCTGTGGTGAGCAGGGGGTGGGCTGCTGGGCTGGAGAGGGTGCCAGTGCTGTGTGGCCGGGCGTGGCCGGCAGGTGCTCCCAGGTCACCCCATATTGCTGCCCTGAGGGTTGGGGGGCTGTATGTAATGCTAAGGGTTGGGGGCTGTGGTCTCCAGAGCCTTCTTTTCTTCCTTCCTTTTTGCCTTTTTTGTTCTTTCATCATTTTTTCTTCTAAAAGGCTTTCTTCTTGATTACCAGTAATTGAGGTAATTACAAGAATGGCATGTGCTCATTTACCTGGTAAACTCATGCAAAGATGGAGAAAGAGCATAGGGCTCTCCCCACCCCTGCTCCCCATCATCCCTGGGCCCTTCCTTGCCTGCCCAGGTCCCGTCCTAACGCCTTACACAGCTACGCTCTTTCTATTGTTTGTTAAAAAAAAAAAAAAAGAAGCCCCAGGCCTCTCCATCGCAGTGGTTCTCAGTCTGGAATATTTGGAAACTTGTTGCAGCTTTTCTGTTACTTCTGTGACCATGCCCGGAGTAGGGTGGTGGGGCGGGGGGAGACGACCGCTGTGAAACTCCTGCTGTGAGGGGACAAGGGACGCTGAGCTTCCTGCAGTGGGGGGCAGTTTCTCATCGCCTGTGCGCGCGCTCTCGAGGTGCAGCCGCGTCCCCTGCCTCCACACGGAGCCGTCCCCGAGCCATTCTTTGTAACACGTGCGCCACACACAGCAGCACGAACCTCATCTAGACAAAGGGCTATTCGCATGCCTAGGCTTTCCGCCATTTCAAACAACATCATAGAACCACTCCTCTGGTACATCTTTCGGGGGCGCTTCTATTCCTGTGGGGCCCGTGTCTGCTGGGCTCTGGGCTGAGGCGCGTTGCATTTCCTGTTGTGGAAGAAAGTACAGACTCTTCGGTCGGCTGCCGCCACCTGCTCGCCACGCTGCAGCTGGGTGTCCCGGCCCTCAGGCCCGCAGACCGGAGTTGTTCCAGGGGTCCTCAAACTACGGCCCGCGGGCCACATGCAGCCCGCCGAGGACATTCATCTGGCCCACCGGGTGCCGCTGCCTGTCCTGCTTAGCAGCCGACTTGTCCCGGGCCCGCAGTGCGCACAGGAATTGGTTCATAGTTTTTTTTTAAACTACACTCCGGCACTCAACGGTCTGAGGGACAGTGAGCTGGCCCCCTTTAAAAAGTGTGAGGCCCCCTGGTTTAAACCCTCGCCCACCTGTTGCTTTCATGGGATGCTCCTGAGCGCGATGAGGCCGAGCATCTTTCCAGTTGTTGTTGGCCACTGGCTGTCCTCTTCCCAACTCCCACGTGATGGGCCTGCCTGCGTTGGCGGGGGGCGGGCCGGAGCAGAAAGTGTCCTCTGGTCACATCACCTTAAGGGTGTGGTATCAACATGAGCGGTCCCTGTGGATGTTAACTTTGCTTAATAATCTTCGAACACGGGCCTGTGTGTCGGGTGCACGGGGACTGCCTCTAACCCATGCGTCCTTCAGGATTGCTGGTGCCGCTACCGGGCTCCTGCCTCAGCCTCCAGCGTCTCCATCCCCAGACCCAGTCTCAGGGACACAGGCCACGCTCCATCCTCCATCCCCATCCCTCAGACTCAGGGTCACAGGCCACGCTCCATCCTCCATCCCCATCCCTCAGACTCAGGGTCACAGGCCACGCTCCATCCTCCATCCCCATCCCTCAGACTCAGGGACACAGGCCACGCTCCATCCTCCATCCCTCAGACTCAGGGACACAGGCCACGCTCCATCCTCCATCCCTCAGACTCAGGGTCACAGGTCACACTCCATCCTCCATCCCAGCACCTCAGACTCAGGGTCACAGGCCACACTCCATCCTCCAGCCCTCAGACTCAGGGTCACAGGCCACACTCCATCCTCCATCCCCATCCCTCAGACTCAGGGTCACAGGTCACACTCCATCCCCATCCCTCAGACTCAGGGACACAGGTCACACTCCATCCCCAGCCCTCAGACTCAGGGTCACAGGCCACACTCCATCCTCCATCCCCATCCCTCAGACTCAGGGACACAGGCCACACTCCATCCTCCATCCCCATCCCTCAGACTCAGGGTCACAGGCCACACTCCATCCTCCATCCTCCATCCCTCAGACTCAGGGTCACAGGTCACACTCCATCCTCCATCCTCCATCCCAGCACCTCAGACTCAGGGTCACAGGCCACACTCCATCCTCCAGCCCTCAGACTCAGGGTCACAGGCCACACTCCATCCTCCATCCCCATCCCTCAGACTCAGGGTCACAGGTCACACTCCATCCCCATCCCTCAGACTCAGGGACACAGGTCACACTCCATCCCCAGCCCTCAGACTCAGGGTCACAGGCCACACTCCATCCTCCATCCCCATCCCTCAGACTCAGGGTCACAGGCCACACTCCATCCTCCATCCCAGCACCTCAGACTCAGGGTCACAGGCCACACTCCATCCTCCAGCCCTCAGACTCAGGGTCACAGGCCACACTCCATCCTCCATCCCCATCCCTCAGACTCAGGGACACAGGCCACACTCCATCCTCCATCCCAGCACCTCAGACTCAGGGACACAGGCCACACTCCATCCTCCATCCACATCCCTCAGACTCAGGGTCACAGGTCACACTCCATCTTCCATCCTCCATCCCCAGCCCTCAGACTCAGGGACACAGGTCACACTCCATCCTCCATCCTCCATCCCAGCACCTCAGACTCAGGGACACAGGTCACACTCCATGCTCCATCCCTCAGACTCAGGGACACAGGTCACACTCCATGCTCCATCCCTCAGACTCAGGGACACAGGTCACACTCCATGCTCCATCCCTCAGACTCAGGGACACAGGTCACACTCCATGCTCCATCCCTCAGACTCAGGGACACAGGCCACACTCCATCCTCCATCCCCATCCCTCAGACTCAGGGACACAGGTCACACTCCATCCTCCATCCCCATCCCTCAGACTCAGGGACACAGGCCACACTCCATCCTCCATCCCCATCCCTCAGACTCAGGGTCACAGGCCACACTCCATCCTCCATCCCTCAGACTCAGGGACACAGGCCACACTCCATCCTCCATCCCAGCACCTCAGACTCAGGGACACAGGCCACACTCCATCCTCCATCCCTCAGACTCAGGGTCACAGGCCACACTCCATCCTCCATCCCAGCCCTCAGACTCAGGGGATCACAGGCCACGCTCTCCTGGGATCTCCACCTGTGCATCAGAGTCAGCAGGTGGCAGCTCCTCCTCCTGGTAGGAACCCCCAGTCTCCACGCAGAATCCAGGAGTCCCCCAGCACTTGGCTGGGGGCGGTACCGGTGGCCAGCCTCCCCCCATGGGCCAAGTAGAAACAGCGGCTCATCACCCTCATGCTTTCCGTCAGGGGACTCTCCCCCCACCCTCTGCGTGGGACTGAGTGAGGGTGGGAGCTGCGGTGGGCTTGGTGGGCCAGTGTTCTGGGTTCGGGGCGAGGTGTCTGGCCCTAACTGTGCTCTCTTAAAACCGAGGCCCACTCTCCTTTGGGCCCACACTGCTTTGGGCTTAGGACACATCCCTCTCATTCTCCTGCTATGCCATTGAATGAGCAAGTGAGTCCTGATGAAATCCTGGGCCCGTTCACAGCGACCAAGCTCGCGGCCCACGAGCCTGTGCTGGTGCTGGGGGCCGAGGGGAGGGAGAACCAGCAGGGCCCGGACCAGGCTCCCAGGCTGGTGGTCTGGAACGAGCAATCCCAAAGAAAGCAGGTAGCTCAGTCCCAGGAAGGACAAGCACCCAGCACATGAGGGTGGGAGGGACCACTCTGCATGGCCAGGACAGGGGCCTCCTGAGAAAGGGACACTGAGGCCGGAAGGGCGAAAGGGGCCAAAGGGTCCAGCTCACACCCTGCCTCGGGGGGTGCAGGACACCCCTAGGGCCATGCCCACCCCCAGACGCTGGTGCCAGCCTAGCTCAGAGGAGGGGAACCCAGTCGCGCCCCAGGGCGCACCTCCTGTCTCCACCGCTGCCCACTCCCCAAGGCCGGAAAGTGTGGGCATCAGGCCCGTGTCTTCCTGTTCTCCTGCCTCCGCCCTCCTCGGCTTCTGTACCACCGCACCCTGTAATTTCCCGTCTGGTCTGTGGGGGGTGCTTATGTGGGATGCACCCAGGCCTGATCTCCAGGGGGGAGCACAGGCCCCAGCCCCTCCCTGCGCGGGGCCTGGCCCACCCACCATCGCCTCCCTGCCAGGCTGGGCCCCGAGGTGTGGGAGGCAGAGCGTGGGCTCGAAGGCAGAGCCCCAGACCTGGCCCCCGTCCGGCTGGGGCTCACTGGGTGATGCTGGCACGTCACGGATTCTTTCTGGGCCTTTCCGAACCAGCAGCACAGAGTTCAGCGGTAGGGAGCTGAGAAACCCGGAGAGTCTCAGAGGCCGGGAGCCAGCCGTCCTGCCACTCAGGGGAGAGGAAGGCCCCGCCGCACGTGCAGCCTCAGAGGCTTCACGGTGCAGAGACAAGAAGCCAGGCCGAGAGGGGAGGCCCTGCGTCCTCATCCCACCCCTGCCCCACCCCCCGGGAGGCCTGGCCAGGCAAGACTCAGTTTCCTCACCTGGAAAGTCGAGATCACGCGCTTGGGCTCTCAGGGCTGCCATGAGGTTAGAATAAGATAAACGACACGACAGGGTCTCAGACAGAGCGGTGGGGGTAGGGGTGGTGGGGGTGGGGGGTGGGGCCTGTTCTCTGGGGGTGGGGTGGGGGAGGGGCAGGGGCCTGCTCTCTGCAGGGGGGGGGCGCAGGGGCCTGCTCTCTGCAGGGGGGGGCGCAGGGCCCTGCTCTCTGCAGTGGGGGGGGGGCGAGGTGGGGAAGACAGGGGCCTGCTCTCTGCAGGGGGGGGGGGGGGGAAGACAGGGGCCTGCTCTCTGCAGGGGGGGGGCGCAGGGGCCTGCTCTCTGCAGTGGGGGGGGGGCGAGGTGGGGAAGACAGGGGCCTGCTCTCTGCAGGGGGGGGGGGGGAAGACAGGGGCCTGCTCTCTGCAGGGGGGGGGCGCAGGGGCCTGCTCTCTGCAGGGGGGGGGCGCAGGGGCCTGCTCTCTGCAGTGGGGGGGGGGGGGGCGAGGTGGGGAAGACAGGGGCCTGCTCTCTGCAGCGCAGCCCTGCCCAGCCTCTGGGTGTGTACACCTCGCACGACTTCCCACCAAGCTCAGAGGCACAGAGGCTGGGGAGGGGCTTCCTGGGTGGCCAGAAGGAAGGGGCGATGGGACAGGAGGCAGGCACGCTTCAAGGGTGTCTATGTGACAGGGGCCGATGTTACCAACGTCCCCGAACCCCAGTTTCCCTGTCTGTAAATAAGGATCCCAGTACCTCATGGACGCACATACTAGCAACTCACTGCCGGGGGAAAAAGAGGCAGGCCTAGGTGTCCCCATTTAAGGGGAGGAATGTAAGCCGTAGAGGTTCCCCAGTGACACACTAGGCCCCTCTCTGCCATGGTCCAGGCAGGAGCAGTGGGCTCCAGAGACTCGAAGGTGGGTCAGCGGAGGCCCGAGCACCAGGGGCCGGGCCGGCCTCCAGCTCTGGCATATCAGGTTAGGTCACTGGGGGACAGGGTGCTAGAGGAGGCAAAAACAAGTCCAGACCGTTTCCTGGTTGGCACTGCACGCCAACAGCAACTCTTCCTGCGCCATAAATAAATTTCACATTGAGTAAATATGAAATGACGTGGCATTTTTTTCCTTCTGCAGAAGGAAAGGGCTTTCATTTATCCCGTCTTCAGAAGCGGGTTCCTTATTTTCGGCTCCTCTCTGACATCACCCAAGGACACAGGAGAAAATTTCTCTTCTCATCCTGGGGTGGAGGTGGGTGGTGTCAGGCCAGGCACAGGTGGGCAGCACATGGTTCCCATGCCACAGACTGGCTCTGTCCCCCGACTCTTGTATAGACCTTTCTTGGGAACTCAGGGCGGGTTTTCCCGCTGAAGCAATATTGTCTGTGGTTCTTCGGCTCCCAGGCTAGATCAGCGGCCCATCTTGGAGGCCAGGAGAGAAAAGCAAGGGCTTTGGAGTCAGGTGGCCGGGTGCAGACCCAGCTCTGCTCTGTTGAGGTGTGACCTTGGGAAGTGACTCAACTCCCAGCGCCTCACCTCCCAGCATGTCAATGTTGGAAGACATTCTTCTAGGGCCTCTGGAACTTTAAGTCAGCGACAGCATTTGTTCTCAACTTTCTTTTCTTTTTTATCCTTACCATAAGATGTTTTTAGAGAGGGAGGGAGGGAGGGAGGGATATCAATGTGAGAGAGACACATTGATTGGTTGCCTCCTGCACACGCCCTGACTAGGGATCCAACCTGCAACCCAGGTACGTGCCCTTGACCAGGAATTGAACCTGTGACCCTTTGGTGGGTGTCCGAGGCTCCAACCACTGAGCACACCAGCCAGGGCCTAACTATCTTTTCAAGGCGTTTTGGTTTAGCAAACATCTTGGGAACAGAGAAATAGTTCCCCCTCCAGAACAGAGGGCAGATTTGTCTCCTTTCCAGGGTAATAAAAACAATGTCTCTCACCAGGGCAAAGGTCAGGCAGGTCTGCTCGCAGCCCCCTTTTAAAATTGGCAGTTTCCCAACCTCAGGGTTCCTCAGCTCTGACACAGTCCCTCTGTGGGCACAGCATCCACCTGGGAATGCCTCCCAGTTGGCTTGTGAGACAAACGGCCAAGGGAGGCAGCACGAACATGGAGCTCACGTTGCCTGCTTTGCCTGGAGTAATAAGTCCTTTGTTTTTGTCCCAGAAGTCTCGTGTCTTCTGCCAGCATTGATGGGCCTGGCGAGCTGGCTGCCAGCTTCCCAGGGGAGTAGAATCTCAGACTCCCCTCCCCTCCACGGCTCTAACCCACCCTGTGGCTGGGAGGGGGAGACCCCAGGTTGTGCCGGGCCTTTGGGGAGGGTCCCTAAACGGTGGTTGGAACACTTTGCTGTCAGTGGCTGGGAAGCTGGTTATTCACAAGCGCTCAGAATTCCCACCCAGGATGCCAGCAGTGCAGCGTGCCCTTGGCCCTGGGGTTAGGCCTTCCATCCTGTCGTGGGGGTTCTGGGAGGTGGGACAGGCTAGCAGGACCTGGGCAAGGCCTCCCGAGGGTACAGTGGAAGTCCTTGACACCCCTCCTCAGAGGCAGCCTGGACCATCAGTGTAAAAGCCTTTCCTGACCTCCCCCTGTGCCTAAATATGTTTAGAGAATGTGCAGCTTATTTTTACATAATTGCACTGTGTGATTTTGCAATGCTCATTTTCACTAAAAGCTACATCGTGGACACCTTTCTGTGTCAAACCACGTAGCCTTTAAGAACTGCTGGATGGCGTTCAGGATGTGACTGGCCACCATTGATTGAGCACTGCCCTCTGGAGAGACATCCGGCTGCTTCCACTTTTCCTGTACACAATGCACCTTGGACGTCTGGAACAGCCTCCTGGGGGTATGGGTGAGGGCTGTCCCAGGGCGGAAATGAGGCTGCTTCACCCTCATATTACAATATGGAAACGGAGACCCGAGATCACACTGGGGATGGCATGGCGCTCAGTCCCTGCTGTGTCCCTTCCTCCCCTCCACTAGGGGTCACCACCCTGGGAGAGGGGGGTGGAGTAGAGGCGACTGGATCGCAGGGCCCTTCTCCTCCAGATGCTGGCAGGTTGTGGAGACGGCAGGCCTTGGTGACACAGGCAGCAGAGGCCCCTGAGGGGCCACCATGTGGTGTTAGAGGGAAAGATGGACACCAAGGGGTTCCTAGGAAACCTCTCCGGGGTGCCCCACTCTGGAAAGAGGCTCTGTCAAGGGTGACCCTGGGTTCACCCTTGGGGGGCCTAGTCCCCTTAAGCTCAACCTAAAGTCTGTCCCTCAGCCCTAAGGCCCCCTAGGTTGCTGCTGCCTGTCTTGTAGCCCAGCCATTGCAGACCAAACCAGCCAGGTCAGCCAATGGGCAAGACCTGGGGTAAGGCCAGGACATAGGCCTTAGACAGAATGCCAGCTCAGGTCCCCGAGAGCCCCTGCTGGGCCGTGCACTGGGTCTGCTGTGGGGGCGGAGGCGGGGGCCTCTGTGGGAGACACAGCTTGCTGAGGTCAGGCTGGCAGAAGGATGTGACATCAAATATAACAAGCAAATCAGAATTAGCTAATAGTTAATTACTCACACGTACTGGGTGCTAATGCGCCAGGCTCTGTGCTCTTTATCCTTCTCTCCTATCCTTACAATAACCCTGCAAGACAGCTACTACAACCCCCAATTTACAGTAAGGAACAGGCTCAGAGAGGTCAGGAACTTGGTCCAGGTCCCATAGCTTGTAAATGGTGAATCTGGGACTCAAACCCAGGTCTGTCTGTCCCTGGCCCTCTGACACCACATAGTTCTTAACCATTAAAGAGCCCTGAGCCCCATTGAGATTCTTTTGTTGTTAATCATCACCCAATGATATTTTTTCCATTGATTTTTTAGAGGGAGTGGAAGAGAGGGGGAGAGAGAGAAACTTTGATGTGAGAGAGTCATATCGATGGGTTGCTTCCTGCACCTATCTCCACCAGGGCCGGGGATCGAGCCTGCAACCAAGGTACATGCCCTTGATCAGAATCCAACCAGCTAGGACCCCACTGAGACTCTAATGAAAGCCCTGAGGCTTCAAATCAGAAAAGTATCAGGCCAGGTGTTCGGTCACCTGGGGTCGGTGCTCAGGTGGGACCTGTGCTTAGTTCATGTGATTTTGTTGTCATCATGAAATTATTAGCACTCTTAGAACAAGGGGTCCCACATTTTCAATTTGCACTGGGCACTGCACATGATGTCCTGGTCTATGCCTACAGTTTACACACAGAAGCGCGCGCGCGCGCACACACACACCACAATTTCGCAGGTGACTTTAGATGTTCTGAAATCCTATGAGTCCATTCAAAGACTCAAGAAAGATCCGTTTTCTTTCCCTGGCTTCCTGGAAGGCAGTGTATGGATGCCCGTGTGTGCTTGTAGGTGTGTGTATGTGTCTGCCTGTGGCAAGTTGTCAGGTGGGACCATGTACCCAGGCAGGGAGCCGGGCCAGTGGGCAGAGGAATTGGTGAGGATGGCATTGGTCTTCACACAGTCTGCGACAGCAACTGTCTCACCTCTGAGAGAGACCCAGTCCTGGTAATAAACAGCCCTGGTAGGAAACCCATGTCCTTAAAAACCTGTCACCTTGGGGACCGGACAAGGAGACTTCGTCCATCATGGTGGCCTCGGTAAATACAGGAAGGTGACCAGCAGCGGATGCTCAGGTTCGCAGTCTGGGGCAGGGTTGTCTAAGCGAGAATTGGCACTTTGCTCAGAACACTGCCTCCTGTGCCCAGCTGGAGGGCTCCCTGTGCTCAGCTGGAGGGCACCCTGTGCTCAGCTGGAGGGCGCCCTATGCCCAGCTGGAGGGCTCCCTATGCCCAGCTGGAGGGCACCCTGTGCTCAGGTGGAGAGCGCCCTATGCCCAGCCGGAGGGCACCCTGTGCTCAGGTGGAGAGCGCCCTATGCCCAGCCGGAGGGCACCCTGTGCTCAGGTGGAGAGCGCCCTATGCCCAGCCGGAGGGCACCCTGTGCTCAGGTGGAGAGCGCCCTATGCCCAGCTGGAGGGCATCCTGTGCTCAGCCCTGATAGCGGAGACTCCTAAGTCAGGGGTGGACACTGAGATGGCCATATACATCCCTGCACAGGGAGCCTCAGCAGTCAGGAGGGGCACTTATACAATCCTTGCTCTGATCTGTGTACCTTGGGCAAGTGGCTAAACATCTCTGTGACTCAGTTTCCCTGTCTGTGATATGGGGATAATAATCCCTAGCCCTGAGGTTATTGTGAGCATTGAATTTAGTTGATGTCTTTCCAGCAAAGCACACTATAATGATAGCTCTTGTTGGTATTATTGTTACTGAAAACTGGATCCAAGGACAGGGCTTTAAGCATAACACCAGTACTTTTAGTTTTGGGGATTCTGATAGGAATTGTAAACCTATAGGTCAATTCGGGGAGAACTCACATCTCTAAGCTGAGTCTTTCAATCCAAGAACACGGTATGTTTCTCCACTTATTTAGATTTTCTTTTATTTCTTTCATCAGGATTTTGTAATTTTTCAACATGTATTGTGAATACCTGAGCATTTGATTTCTTGAAATTAGTGGAAATGGTATTACATTTTTAATTTAGTTTCTCCCTGTTCCTTGTTAGTATATAGAAATGCAATTGGTTTTTGTGGATTGGTCTTTTATCCTGGAAACTTGCTGAACTCACATATGATGGAATATTATGCAACTGTTAAGGTGATGTTCTATCACCCATCTCTTTCTTTTTTTAAAAAAATAAATCTTTATTGTTCAGATTATTACAGGTGTTCCTCTTTTTTTTTCCCCCATAGCTCCCCTCCACCTGATTCCCCACCCCACCCCATGCCCTTACCCCCCGCCCCTGTCTTCATCCATAGGAGTAAGATTTTTGTCCAATCTCTTCCCGCACCCCTTATCACCCATCTCTTTTGCTTCATTCAGAGTGAATTCCCTTGGGTTAAACAGCTGTGTGCCATAGGAGGTTTACCCATCCTATTAAGTTCAATGGTATGTTTTTCACTTTAAAGATATAAAAAATATTTTTACATTTTTCACTGTTCTTATTTCATTTCTTCCTCCTTAGGCCCCATAAATATATATTCTTTCCCTTTTTCTTTTTGTTAATTTTATTTTTCAATGACAGTCAACATTCAATATTACTTTATATTAGTTTCAAAATGTTTATTCTTTTTAAAAAACTGATTTCTCCATTGATCTCTGGGACCCTAAACATCCTTCTTTAAAGGATTATTTCAGGTTTATCCGCAGTGAATTCACGTCTGATTGTTGAGTTTGTCTGTTTTCCTAGGATTGGATTTCTTCATTTGATTTGGAATGTTAGTTTCTGGGCCAGTTGCAAGTAGGAGGTTGATTTATGTTTTGTTTTCTTTTTCTCTCCCTCCTGCTCACCGTGTCTGTCCTGGGCTTTGCTGTCTGAGTCTACAATCCGGGTTGCATGTGGCATCCTGCTCCATGCTCAGTTTGGGGTAAACAGACTCAGAGAGGGGGCCTGGGGCCTGGTGCTTCCTGACCCCTCACCTGCAACTTCTCACCAGCCATGGGGGCTTCGGCCTTGAGCTACACAGTTTGAGGTCCTTTGTGACAACAGACGAAGCCAACTAAAACAGCAAGTTACCTCACCTCTTAGTTTTCCTGCCTGCAAAATGGGGATAAATAGCAGCACCTACCTGTGGCAGAGATAGTGATGGTCACCAAACATTCTACTTGCTGCTCTACATTTTCTGCCCTGCCCCCTGCAATTGGGTAGTGCTGGTCAGTGGCCTGTGGCCTGAAGTTACATGAGTCACTTCTTGTGCAAAGCATCAAGGATCCAGCACATGACCCCCCAGCTGTCTTTTCCTCTGCCTCAGCATCACAGTGACCTCCTGTTCAGTTGGCCGAATCACAGGATCAAGACTGCCTGGCTTGCTGAGTTACCACGTGACCGACAGTGGCCCTGGAGTGTCTCATGGACTAACAGCAGACTTTGCACAAGTGGGAAATAAACCTTTGTCATGTTAGGCCCCGAGACTTTGGAGATTGTTTATTACCACAGCACAGTCTACCTTATGCCGACTAACACATTACCACGAGGATTGCCGTGGGGCTTACATGGGTCAATATGTAAGAGCAGTGCCTGGCATATAGCAAGGACTCAGTAAGTAAGTTAGCAAGTAAATACTATATAGTAAGTAAGTTGGCTATCAAACCAGTTGTGTGGCTGTAGGCAGGATGCTCTCTGAGCCTCTATTTCCTCATTTTCAAAGTAGGATCAATGACAGCACCTGCTGTAGAGCTGTTGTAGGGCTTAAATAAGAAAATGCTCATATTGGCCCAGGGAAGGCAGTGTGTTTATTCTCCTCCCTCTGCTCCTCATCGTTGCAGATCAGTGTGCTCGCCTGCCTGCCTCTCTCTGAGGCTCTGAGCAGGACTTGGCTGGCATCCACTGACCCTTCCCTTTCTGATGTGGATGTGTTGGGCCCCATTCTGCGGTGAAGTCATTGTTTCGAAGCATCTGCCTTTGTTTTGTAAAGCTTCCCACACAGGGGCTGGAGGCCCAAAGCTCCCCCTCTGCCCAGCCTCGCTAGGCAGACCCCTGCCCAGAGCCGCCTGACCTGCAGCAGACATGGCTCTCAGCCCTCGGCTTTTGCATGGATCAAGGCCTTTGTGTTTGGCCATAAGGAAGGCAAGACACAGAGGATCTCTGCAAGGAGAGAGAATGTTTCCCTCAAAGCACAGGGAAGATGGGGAGCATTAAGACACCCATGAACCTTCACACTGAGAACTAAGAGCTGTAACCAAGCGCTGGCTCGCCAAAGCCCAGCCTGAGCCAGGAGCCACGCAGGGACATGCAGAAATGGTCTGCGAAGCTGTAGGCGGGCGCCGTCAGGGAAAGATGTCCAGATTTCGCTTTGATGTAAACAAGGAGTAGGAGTTAGATAAGGCCCTGACTGAGAACAGCTGCATTTTAGTAAGTAACGGATAACGGGATGTTTGTACTTAGTTGTAGAATGTGCTCTTGAAGTAGCTCTCACCTTAATGGGCCCTAAGTGTTAGGTGGTTCTCCCAGGACCCCCTGGCACTTTAAGTAACGCTGTCCAGACCCCACTGCAGACCGGGGGAATCAGGCTCTGAGGCAGGACGGCAGAGGCTCTCAAAGTGGGCCCCAGGGACCAGCAGCACCAGGCACTTTGTCAAGTGCAGATCCTCAGGGCCACCCCCGATGCTGAATCGGGAACTCTGAGACGGGGCTCAGAAATCTGCTTTCAGATGTCCTCCAGAGGGGTTCAGGCTGAGGGCAGCTGGGTCTATTCCTGCAGGGGGGAGTGGGCAGTGACCTTCCCATTCTTGGAACATTTTCTACATGTAAGTGAGGACAAGGCAAAAACCAGGTCACAGTGAATATCCCTGCCCGCTCTGTCCTCTTACCAACACTGTAACAGAGGAGGCCAGCCCGAGGCCTGCAGGGCACCCTGTGTCTTCAGCCTCAGCTGAAATGCACATCAGCCAGCCCTGGCTCCCCTAGCTGTGTCATAGGGAGTCTCAGGAAGCCAAGTTCATGCCCTGCAAACATTCAGCCTTTTTCTTGGGCTCTGGCATGTTTCTCACAATCCTAACCCTGGAGAACCAATTTCTCCTTTAGGAGTAATGGAAGAGTTGTGGGAAGTGGGTGGGTGGGCATTTCTAGGAATCTCTGCTGGTTTTCCCTTCGTTTCGCTCTCTCATTTCTGGTCTAATCCTGTCTGGCTTCCTGATGCTCTACCAAGGGCACTTCCTCTGCTTGGCTTTCTGTCACCGGAATGTCACACCTGCTTGGTCTTTTCAAGCAGAGACTGCAGCATCCTTCGGGGTTAAAGCACCCGGGGGATGGAGGCTGGCTGAGACTCCATAGCTCCCTGCATCCCCCTGGACGAAGGTGTGTGTGGTAGAGGGGCCTGGGAAGGGGGGGGGGGGCGGACCTGTTTGTGACTTTGTGCCTGTCCATGTGGGGGAATGTGGTGTTGGAGGAGAGCTCTGTGATACCCTGGGCGGCCTCGTGAGCCTGAGAGCAAATTCAGCCTAAAACATTGCCGGAGGCAAACATGACCAAACTGAAGCCATCCTGCTCTGGGCACACCCTGCACTGAAGCCGTCCTACTCTGGGCACACCCTGAGAAGGCAGGGTTCTTTGAAGAAGACAAAGACGCTGGGGAAATACAAGGCAGAGGGGAAGGAGGAAGACCAAACAGGAGACTGACGCCATGAGAGAAGCCACAGGTGTGAGTCGACAGGCACTGAGCAGGGCTGCTGAGGCCGGACCCTGTGGACATCACTCACTCCCAGGGCTCCCGGGAGCATTGACAACTGTGTAGGGGAAACAGCTACCACATGTCCTTCAGTCCCATTCTTCGCCACATCTGGACAAGTCTGTGACTCGAAGGAGCCAGCTCCTTCCCAGAGAGGGGCCACAGGAGAGGATGGGAACCCGGCAGGTGGATGCTGGCTGCCGGCCCATCTCTCTCAGTTTCCGAACACGCCGGTCATGTGTCCGAGCCTCAGCCCCAAACGCTTCCTGGTCCTCATGAGGTTATCAGCCACCTCCTCTTTCCTGTCCGTCTCCGCCTCTCGGGGTTCCTGCCAGCCACACCGCGGGTTTTCTCTTCGGCTTCTTCCAAATCCGCCGCACTGGGGGAAACGTCTCAGGTTTATTAAAATCGGCCTCATGTTGCAGCCAGGTGCTTCACAGCCAGTGAGGTGGTCAGGACGAAGAGAAGAACAAACAGGCAGCACAAGGAGACCCGGCGGTGCAGGACGGCGCTCCTGGGCCTCCCTGAAAGCCTCCTGTCTCGGGCAGGCTCTGTCCCGCCTCTTCTCCCAAATCAAACATTTGCTTATACATTTTTGTAAACTTCCTTGTCTCATTCTGGGGCCAGCAGACCCGTGTTGGCTGGGTGGCTCCGTCCAAGTCCTCTGTGTAGACAGAGGCAAGGAAGACTGGACACCGGAGTCCTGGCCATGTGAGCGAGTCCGCAGGCAGAGGAAGGAGGCGGGCACCAGGCTTTCTCCTTCCTACAAGTTATACCACAGCACAATGGCTAGTTATGGGACTCATAGTAATGGTGATAATAAGTCATGGTGGGGCGTGGCTCTGGGAATTCACACGTATCCCGACACCCGTAAGCAGGGGCGTGGAGCTAGTGTCCCCGTTTGTCTGTGAAGCCTGAACTTCAGCGGGGCGTCCGTGAATGAGGATGGATTTGGGATTTGAACCCAGGCAGCCTAACCCCAGAGGCTACACTCCTAAGTGCTATGTGACGAATGCAGGGAATACGTTTGCTAAAGAAATGGACAAATATTCAGATAAGTGATTTACTGGCAACAGTTTGGTTTATGTTTTTCTAATCATATCTTTGTGGAAATATATCCACATTATAGAGATACTTTATTTGCTATAAATGGAGTCAAATGGTACTTATGTTCTATAGACTACTTTTGTCATCTAATATATCTTCAACATTGTTAACTACCGTAAAAGTCCTCTGCATAATCACTTTAATGGCTGCAGAGTATTTTATCACATGTGCAACTATAATTAATTTGAGTAATCCCTTATTAGTCAACACTTAGGTGGTTTCCCAATTTTTCACTATTACAAACAATGTTTAATGTTTAGAAACATTAAGTCTTAGCATTCAACCACAGTTACTTCCTTAGGATAAATTCCGGTACTGGATTTACTGGATGTGAAGGGTTTGCACATACTGCCCAACCTTCCTCCTTACACATCTTGGCTTACTTGCCCTTACAACAGCTCCATGGGGTAGATACCATTTGTATCACCTTTTTTTTTAAAAAAAATCATCATTTTGCAGATGGGGCAACTGCGGTATAGACAGGTGAAGTACTTCGTTCAAGGTCACCCAGAGAGGAAGTGGGCAGAGCCAGGACTGCAGAACAGGCAGACTGGCTCCAGGTTCCACGCTCGTCTCCTTCCTGGTATACAGACTCTGACGTTTGAGGTGAAGGCAGCATCTCTGTGTATGTAAGAAAAGATGCCCAGTCTCACTTAAATTCCACTTCAGTTTATCTTCCAAGAGGCCGCACTGGCACTGCCAGGGCTCTGCCATCAGCTCCCGGGCAGGCACCGAACCTCCTGCAGCCTCTGAGAAAAGATGCCGAGGTGTGGACTCTGAGCCATCCAGGTCCTGCCACGCTGTGCCTCTCTGCTGAGTCCCGCCCAGGGGAGTGGAATGACCACAAGTTTGCACAGGGCCCTAGAGTGAGACAAGCATTTTGAGTGGGAAACAAGATTACAAGTATACCCTTGTTTACTAGTAAAATGAGGTGGCCCTACAGCGAGCCATCTTCTGCTCATGTCCTCAGGAGAGCCATGTGACCACAGGGCCCTCCGAGGCCAGTGGTGAGAACTCTGCAGGACAGGTGTCTAGTCACCTTGCTTCTCTGTTCAAGATCAAGAGGACGGCAGTGCAGGTCCTGGGCCTCTGAGAGGCCTGACAGAGCTCCTTCCGGGAGCTGTTGCTGCAGATACAGACGGAGTGACTTTGCAGTCAAGGGCAGGAAGGAGCTGGTGAGTTACACTTGAACCAGTGAGGCCCCAACCACTTCAAATCAGACAATCCCATCAGTCATAAGCAGGGAGGGACTGACACAGACATGGGGTCTAAGGGTGGGTTTTTATTTTTCCCTGATTGGGAATTTATCGATACAGATGATCACAAATCAAGCCACCTGGTAATCATTAATGCATTTATTTATTTGGTAATTATAAAAGTAAGTAATGATACCCAGTCTGCCTACAGTCTGACATGGCATGTCTGTTACTTTGTAACCAGGGACTGTGTTTTCCACCTCTGTACCCTGCGGCCTGGCGTGGGGTCTGGCATCCTGCAGGCACATAGCCAACATTTGTTGGGCTGAACTTTTAAAAATATAAATTTTAAAAAATATTTTTATTGATTTCAGAGGGGAAGGGAGAGGCAGAGAGAGATAGAAACATCAGTGATGAGAGAGAATCATTTATTGGCTGCCTCCCGCAGACCCCCCATTAGGCCTGCAACCCGGGCCTGTGCCCTGACCAGGAATCAAACTGGGACCTGGTTCATAGGTTAACACTCAATCACTGAGCCACGCTGGCCAGGCTCTGCTATTTTTTATCATGGTGAGTTCCTTAGACCTTGCTGAGCCTCAGTTCCCAGTTTCTTTATCTGTGAAATGCAGAAATAATTCCCAGGCAGTTGAGAGCAGTTTTGAAGGTTCAGTAAAAGGTAATGAGCCTGACCAGTGTGGCTCAATGGTTGAGTGTTGATTTATGAACTAGGAGGTCACTGTTCGATTCCCAGTCAGGGCACTTGTCCAGGTTGTGGGCTCGATCCCCAGTGTGGGACCTGCAGGAGGCAGCTGATCCATGATTCTCTCTCATCATGGATGTTTCTCTCTCTTTCCTTCTTCCTCTCTCCCTGAAATCAATAAAAATATACTTTTAAAAACAGGTAATGAGCAAGTGTTCAGCATAGTACCTGTGTCACGGTAGGGGCTCAAGAAATGTTTATTAAATGGAAGTGAAGCCTAAAGATGAAGAAGAAAAAAAACACCCTTGTCCATTCACTGTTGCATCCAAACAAACTGTGATAACAAACTGTGGCATATTCCTGAATGAGATATTATTCAGTCTTAAAAAAGAATGAAATTCTGATACATCCTGCAACATGGATGAACCTTGAAAACATGCTGAGCGAAAGAAGAACAAATAATGTAGATTCCATTTACATGTATGATTCCATTGAAATATTCAGAATAGGAGCCTCCATGGAGACAGACAGCAGAGGAGTGGTTGCCAGGGGACATGTGGGTGTCCTTTTGGGATTGTGAGAATTTTCTGGAGCTAGATAGTGACAATGTGGTTGCACATTATGAGTGTGTTAAATGTCACTAACACAGTCCATAAGAAAAAATAAATAAATAAATTAAAAATGTCGCTAACAGTGAATTTTGTGTCATGTATTTTACCGCAATAAAAAGTGGAAGTGCTTATTCCTAGTGCTTCTTAACCTTAATCCCCATTCATTCATTCAGCCTGATGCACGTGTTGTATCAGGCACAGTGAGGGACAACGCTAACACTGAGGCTTCTCACCTGTGAAAGAGAACAAGGCCGGCAGGAGGACTGGAGGTGAGCGGTCAGGAGCACTTCCCTGCAGTGGGCTCCGTGGATCCTCCTTCCACGGGCAAGTCTGGACGCCTGTTCCTCTGCTCCGCAGCCAAGGGAGACTTGAGTCAGGAAGTTGTGGGCTCCAGGCCAAGTGTGGACATGACTCTCTATTTTGGGCCAGCCGGACCCCTCCTGGGCCAGGGCAGGGGGAGGGGAAGGCCTGCCCATCCGGCCATGTTTTGAATGAATTGATTTAAACCCCGGTCTTCCTGGTTCTCAAGTGTCAGTCTCTCCACTCACTCAGACAGGAGTCAGAGGGCACGTTCTCCTGGAAGGGAAACCTCTTCAAGAAACCAACACCAAGTCGGAGGAAAGAATGGTAAAGCACAGACGTGGAATTCATGAAAACTTCCCAAAGGAAAGTGAAACTTAGCCTCCACTCAGTCACCCAAACTCGGAGAGTTGTTCTGAGGGCATCACGGGGCTGTCTCTAGTGCACAGTTCTGATTTTCAGAATTCGTCGTCCTGCAGGGAACAGAGCTTGCCTGTGGCATGGGGACCGAGTGCTGCCCCTCTGTGCCTGGCCTGACACCACCCTGACTGCCCCAAGAGCTGAAGGATCCCTCTACGTGGCTCTGGGTTCTATTATAAGCTCTATGTGGGCCTCTGCTCAAGCCTTCAAAACAGTTGTTGATTCACTGATTGAAGGAGGCAAACACAGGGGGAAGGCCTCTGTCTTCAAGAGTAGCCACTGTTTATTCAGGTCTCACTAGGAGCCAGGCACACTGCATAGACGCCCGTCCTCCACATGGATGTTATCCCCCATTTACACAGAGTAACCCAGGCTCAGAGAGGGCAATTCACTGGTGCAAGCTAGGACACATCGCTGCTATTCAAGCCTGGAGAAGAGCAGGCTCTGGCTGACTTGGAAAAGCTGGCATTTAGGGGAGGGGCTGCGTATGACCCCAAAGGGAAGCCTTTGGTTCTGGGCTTGTGCCTCCATTGCATTTACATAGCCTGTGGGGTCTCAACAGATCCAGGTTGGAGACTTGAGCTAAGGATGGGACGGAAGGTCTGTGAGGATGAAGGATGTGGCCTCATCTCCTAACACTGCTGGTCATGCCAGCTCTCTGCGCTGCACTCTCCTCATCTGTCAGATGGGACATCAGTGATCAGATGAGGCTGCCCTGCTTCTCTCTGCCTTTCAGCAGTGCCCTAGAGCTCCTAGGGTCAAGTCCAATCTCTGCTTAGTGTCTTAGAGGCTCCTGCAAGTGCAGGCCCTAGCTCTCCTCCCCAGACCCGTGTCTCATCTCCATCTCAGCCAGAGCAAATTGTTTCTCAGTCCCCAAACTCTCCAAGTCCCCTTCATCCTCCAGGCCTTAGCTCACGATGTCTCCTCGGTCACTCTGTTGAGCTTTCCTGGGTGGGAGAGACCAGGGTCGCATTTGACCTCAGGCTCTGGGGGTTGCCACACTGATCAAGAGGATGCCCAAGCGACCTGTGTGCCCACAGGTGAGCATCCCCCACTATGTGCACCAGGCGAGCAGCTCTGGGATGGACCAGATGCAGACCTGCTGCCCACCGTCCAGGTGGACACGACCACTGTCCTCTTCCTCCCCGCTTATTCAGCAGCTGCCCCCGGGGTAGGGGTGGCAGGAGAGACCCAGATGGGTGCATCCGGAGACAGCCAGGGGGTGGCTGAGTGGGGGTGTGGGGCTTGAAACCTCAACTGCTTATAGAGCCTGGGGCACTATTGTAATAAGAGGGGAGTTGCAGCTGTGTGCCTCTTGTCCTGTTGGTTTCTCACTTTGGACGGACAAGGATTCACAGAACAGATGTCTCTTGGCGGCAGACTCTCAGTCCAAGTGCTGTGCTAAATGCTGCCTCAGTCTAGGACAGAACAGAGGGCACGTGGTGGCCTGCCCTTCTCCCAGCTGCAGCCCATTGTCCCTGTGGGCATGGGGTCCCATGTGACCTATCACCTCTTGTTCCCAGCAACCTGCTGCTGTCAGACCCCTTCCCATCCCTCACCCCTTCTTCTGGACACTTACATGGTGCTCTGGAAACTTCCAGCTGCCTGCAATTTCATCCTGGGGCCCAGCACCTTTCCCCGAATTCTGGAATGCTGCTGTGCCAACAGGACGGTGCTGAGGAATCCCAGCTCCCTGAGAGCAGCCTTCAGCCAAAGACTGACAGGACTGGCGTAGCCACACTCGGGCTCCCTTGCCTCAGCCCTGGGTAACTGCAAGGCAGGGCTTCATATTTTTAGGGAGGGGCTCTGCTCCGGTTACCCCCCACCCCCACCCCAGGCTGTCTGCAGCTCTGAAATAAACCGTCTGCTCTCATCCCTGCCTCAGCATCAGCTTCTGGTGTAACTCAAACCAAGATACCCGATTTTCAAGAGGAAGCAGAAATCTGGTTTTTATATAAAACCCCTTAATTTTTAAGTGTTGGCCTCTAATGCCAGTTGTTAAAAGCAAAACCAGACACTGCGTGGGCCACACACCCACAGGGCACATTTGGGCTGCGCGTGCACCTGGGCCAGGCCTGACCCTGCACGTCCCCTACGTTCTTGGACCGCTTGGCTGTGGTCAGTGGGTGCTTTCAGCAAATTGGCTGTCTTACTCTCCTGCCTCTCATGAGACTGTCCCCTCCTTGTCACTTTCCCTGCCTCCCTGCCTCCCTCTCTCCCTTCCTTCCTTCTCTCATCCTGATTTTCCTGGGCAAACCTTTACTAGCTGCCTGTTCTTCCCATAAAGGGTTTACTAGCGACTAGAGGATTGTATCTCCAGGGAACCTGTTTACTGTGGGGAACCCTTGTCCAGCTGTTTCAGAAACACCTCCTCTAAGAAGTGCCCCGAGCTCCAGTTTCTCAGATCAAAAGTGCCCTGTGCTGTCTCTGCCTGGCCCGGGTGCCCCAGGGCCCTCAGTCTCTGAGGGGGTATCACAGAGGCCCTGCCGGTCCGGGGTGAGTTGAGAAAGCCAAGGACCGAGGGTTTCAGGTGACAGGCAGGTTTTATGACAGCAGATGGATGCCTTGGGTCGTGAACTCTCCCCACAGTGACCCTGAGTCTGCTACAATCCCACAGCCACCTCCTGCTCCTGCCTGCAGCTCGGTGAGAATGGTGTGAGGTGGGATGGGGCTCTGAAACTCGACCCTGCACTTTTTCTCCCAGCCTCTTCACCCACCACCTTCTTGTCTGTGTATTCTGGCTTTTAGTGGTATAAGCCTATACTTGCAGGTTTCTGGTTGCTCCAAATTATTCTGTAGGATTCCAGAGTCTTGAAAATGTTGTTTGGCCAAAAAAAAAAAAAAAAAGTTTTTATGATAAAAGAATTCCACCCATAACAATGATTCTGGTGAACCCTGGGAAGCTGGGCCACAGGGAAGCAGGACTTCTCAGAGCCTTGACCGTGCCAATGTGCATGCAGCCTCCTTAGAGCGGTCAGGAGACTGTGGTTCTGCCAAACACACTCGGAGATTCTGTGCTGCAGACGCCAGGGCTGGGCCTGCCTGGCAGGGCTCCAGGGGCAAGTGCCACACGTCCCAGGCCCCTGCTGGTGATCAAACTGCTTCCTGCTTTGGGTCCAGCTGACTGTCACTCCCAGGAGTCCCTGTGGGGTGTTCAGCTCCTTCCCAGGGTTGGGTAACTTGGGGTGCAGAGGAGGAAGATCTGGGAGGGGGGGGGGGAGATGGCTTTTGGTCTGGGCTGGTGGCTGAGGGGTGAGTGGGTGGGGAGGTGTCTGGGCTGCTCTGTCTGTGATTAGGGCCATTTGTTTCTCCGGGGGCCATTTGTGGTAGGAAACACAACCCAGAAAAGAAGCTAAATATACCCGGTCCCCAGAAAAGAGGAGACAGCAGTGCCACCTGGCTGGGGGCCAGGGGTGGAGATTTCACCCAGGTCGGACATCATTGCCCTGACTCCTGTACGGTAAAGGGTGGGAGGAAGATGGTGTGAGTTTCCAAGGCCTGGCCTGGGTGAAATGGCACAGGCTTGAGGTTTGGGAAAGGGGTCCATTCCTTACATCATGCCTTCCCCTGTCATCACCCTTCCTCTAGGCACCACTGTCCCCAGGGCTCAGCTCTTCTGCCCCTTCATGTTGCTGCTGCCCTGCTTGCCCAGGCCCCCCAACCCACAAGGGCCCACCAGCTCTGCCTTCCGTGTTCCAGAATGAGCCTTCTCCCTGCGGAGAGCCCGTTCCCCCCAGGTGGCTGTGAGGGGCAAAAGGGTGGGAAACTAATTCACACTAGAAATTGTTATGACTGCTAGAGCAACATAATTGCAATCTGAAAGGGTTCCGTTACGTTTTCTTAGTGAGAAAGAGCCTTAGAAATCTCCTTATGGGGTTTTTAAGACTTTGTTAAGGCCAAATGAAATCTCAGGTGCCAGCCAATCCACACAGTTGTTCTGGGCGAGAGGGCTGATTTTTTTAATCTCTAAAGGGCTTTTTGGAACAAAGGTTGTAAACCACAGATTGCACCCTCATTCTAAAGGAAACCGGGGCTCAGATAAGGCAAGTTACTTGTCCAAGGGCAGGGGGCCAGATAGTGGCAACGCTGGGACGTGGCCCCAAGTCCCCTGACCTCTGGCCCATGCTCCTGCCCCTGCCCCAGGATGCCTGGGAATTTACCTCTCAGACCTCACTCCTGCAGCCAGCTGCAAACACAGCCCCCCCGGCTCTGCTGTCCTGGTGACATGCAGGCCGATCCTCATGCCCCCTGCACTCAGCCACACATCCTGTCCTTCACTCCTCAGGAGGGGGCGGGGTTTCCTCTGCCCTGCCTCATGCCAGAAGTCACCCCGTTCCTACAGCTGCTAATTTTTCCCGTTAATTTTTATGATTGCTGCTGAGAACAAGTGAAAACGAAAGACAGAGACACTTCGAATTTTACTCATTGCATGTTTTCATTTTTAATTAAATAAATCAAGTAAGCCATCAGGTGATGGGTTCACATTCTCTTCCACAAAGCAGACCCCGACCGGTGCTGGCTGCCAGCTCTCCGAAGGGCAGCTCCTGCGTTTCTAGGAGACGGTGGGTTGTATGTAGCCATGGCAAGGACATCTGGGACTGACCGCAAGGGGGCTGGGAGCCATGTGGCTGAGCAGAATGAGCTGCATGTTACACACACACAAAGATGTGGACACCTATGTACACACCATGGCCATACATGGCCGTGAAGGGAGCATCCTGTACCATGTGGCCTCGAAACATGACCCAGGGAGAGGTCTTGGCAAAAAGGCAGAGTTAGCAGGATCCAGGCAGGAGCGGGGGAGCCAGGCAGACTTGGCCCAGAATTTACAGCTGAGATGGAGACTTCAGGGGGTGCCCAGGCCAAGCCCAGTGGGAGGGGAAGCAGGGTACATGGGCCATCTCATTTCCCAGGTAAAACACCCGATCTACAACACAAGCGAGGCACATGCGGATGGCACCGTGTCTGTATTCTTGGAAACACGTAACTGATTAGTCCCCTGGGCACAGTCATGGAAGGACAAAGGACCTCGAAGCAGTTAAGATTTCTGAAGTTGGCAATTCTGCTTCGTCCTTTTGAGGTAAAGGGCAGTTTTGACTATTCCTGAAACCGCGACAGCTGAGAGGCCACGTGGCTGCACTCAGGGTACCATGGGCCTCCTCCCTCCTGTCCAGTGGGACCACATCCTGGGAATCTTCACAAGCAACTCAGCCACCTGAACCCTGGACCGCCATGGATGCTCCTTCTCTCAGTTTGTGCAGATCGACAAGACCCACTTGGCTGCTAGAGAACCCATCTCCTCCCCTTCTCTCCCCTTAGCTCTCTCTGACCAGGCTCCCATCCTTCTTTCAGCCTTTGGGGACTGGAGTGGGAGGGACTGCCTTGGGGACACAGCCACCCAATCTTCTGCTCCTGTCCTTCATCATCCAGGGCCTATCAAAGAACAGGCCCGATGGCCCATTAAAACAGACCCTTGTGTGGGAGAGGGTCACCTAGGGCCGACGAGACCTTCAGGGTCAGGACCATCTGATGCTTGCATCTCCTGTCTGCTGTCTAGGCCAAGCAAGCATCTTCTGGGCCAGGGACCCCCTGACCTTCTGCTGGAACTGGTTCCATGGCTGGACAGATGGCAGAGAAAGATGCCACTGTAATGGGCTGAGTGGGTGTCTTCTGTTCTTGGGCGTTCTAGTCAGGAGCTGCCCCATTAGACCAGCCTCTGACTGAGGGCGCTGGCAGACAGGGAGTAAACTCTTCATTAAATATTTTTTTCTGTTCATTTAGTTACTTATTTTCTAGTGTGTGCATCACATAAAGTGACAAAGGGTAGAATTTAGTCACATCTCTCAACCTTAGCTCAGTAATAACCTGCAGGGGTATGACCGTGCTGCACATGGCTCCCTTCTCCCTCTCCCTGGGGTCACAGGACTCCTGCCCCCACCGCCCGCTCCCCCGTGCCTGCCTGCACTCCAAGGCTTACAAACAGGCACAGAGGAGCCAGGAAAGGGCAGTGGTGGTGATGGCTTGTGGGTGTTAGACACTGCCCTGTCTCACCAAGGCCTGGAATGTTCTGAACTATTTATATAGGCCAGGCTAAAGAGATCTTCTTCAAGAAGAAAAAATGAGTAAATGCTCGCTGCTGAATGGGCCCTTGTTCTGAGGAAGCTGGTAGCTGCGAGGTGAGGCCTCAAATGCTCCCTCTGTCTCTAGAAGGTTGGAGGGGGGCTGTGGAGCGAAGGCTCCTGGTAGATCAGCAGGAGCAGAGAAACCAGGACAAGAGGGCACTGCCCCCAGCTGGACCACCGTCCCCAGCTAGTTCCATGCTGAAAACCCCGGAGACGTGACCCCAACCAGGTCCCACGGATGAAAAGGCAACCGTCACCCCACCCTGTCCTTCCCCAAACCCCCAGGGTTCCCAGAGCTCCGAGGCAACACGGACTTGAGTTGTGTCCTGTTTCAGACACCTGGGCAAAGGTCGTACAGCAGAAAAGGCCTTACTGTCGCATCCTCAAATCTACAAGAGGAAACCAAGGGATCCCCTTAAACAAAAGCCTGGGCTGTCCTGACTCCTGCGGTCTTGGTTTAGTGGCCTCTTGCATTCTGAATCGTCTTGGATTGTCCTTGTGTGTGGATGAGTGAAGAGTTCTTTTTATTATTAGTTTGTCTTTCTTGATTTGGGTACAGCTTTGAGTCCCTGCACACAATAAGGTATTTTCTGTCACTTCTTTTTCACAAAATAAATAAGTTAAGTCAACTTGCTGTGTACAAATTGTCAATGTCCTGAGAAGTCCCAAAGGTCCACTCTCGGCACAGTCCTCAGAGCTTAGGGGTGGGGGCCTTGGCCCTGGACATAAGAAGGAAGAAGTCTGCTGCCCACACTAGGAGGGTCCAGGAAGGACCCTGGAGGGAGGACCAGGTGGGAACAGTGTAGGGGGCAGGACAGGGGCTGGGGAAGATCCACCAGCACTCTGGGCCTGCCAGAAAAATCCTGGCCCCACTCTGTCCCAGGGTCAAGTTTTCAGAGCTGGAGTCCCTTTGGACCCCAAATTAGAGCCAGATCCCTGCACAACTTATTCTCGGACTGGAAAGCCTGGAGTGGAGACCTCCTTGAGTGGCTAAGTCCATGGTGATGCATGCCTGGCAGCTCAGATCCGGTGGTTATAAGGGACCCCATAAGATGGCTACCATCTTTGCCTTTTCAAATGGCAGTTTTCAGCCAGGACACACCCCTTCCTTCCCCACAGCAGCCCCAGCTGGACTCAGATCCCATCTTCCCCTCATGTCCATATTACTCAACGAAAACTCAGCCCTTTGGGCTTGACAATGGGATGGATCTGATAGAGGTTGTCCAGGAAATCAGAAACAGCCCTTAGTGAAGTGACAGCGTCCTGCAAGTTCTTAGATGGTATTGAGCTTGGCTCCCCGGGTTGGTCATAGGGCCTGCTCCCTCCTCCCCCCGCCCCCGGGAATGTGATTGGGCCTGGGTTGAGGGCTGCTAACTTATGCTGCTTCTGGACATGCAGCGAAGAATGCTGGTGGTTTCTGAGATTCGTTTCACACGAGTTCAAGCAGAAAAGCCCGAAGGGCACTGTGGGTTGTCCCGTGGCTACTGAAGCTCTGACCCTTGGAGGAGGCTCTTCCTCCTCCTCCTCTCCCTCCAGCAAGCACCAGAGTGCTCCCCCTGGTCCTCCCAGAGCCCCCTCAGCCCCTCAAGTACAGACTGCTTCCAAGAGGCACTTCTGCAGAAACAAAAACACAGCCGCAAAACAAGACACCAAACCATAAATATCTTAACAACACACACACACACACAAACACACAAAACAGAAAACAAACACCCGGTCCATCCCGTTAAGCAATACTCTTCCCAGAATCCTGAAGGAGGAATTTCAGACACCAACCACGCAACCATGGCGGCCAGCAGGAGGCTGACCGCTGTCCCCTGTCTTCTCAGGGGAGGGGCTATCCCGATGTGACTTCTCCTCCAAGAGCACTCTGCACTGTCACCGGGCCCTGCCCCCCAGAGGCCTGGCTGCAAGGGGCAGGACCCATGAGTTCCTTTTGCTTCCAGGGACCACAGCTGCTTCTGCCAATCAGGCCTGAGGCAGCCTTCAAATAGGGACATGCTCCAGGACGTCAGCAGAGCTGGGATGGGAACTTTGGGCCGCAGTCACGTGAGGGTCGACCACGCCATTTCAAAATGTCCTGCCAGCCAGCAGCAAGGACGTGAATGGGCCAGAAGCGGTAGCCCCGAGACTCCAAGGTGAGCAGGGGCCGCAGACTCGGCACTGTTGTCCACTGTTCATCCCAAACCCAGTCGAGAAACAAGGCCACGGCCATGACCACGCCATGACCACGTTTCCCTCCCCAGCTCCCAAAGAGGTGTGTGATACAGATGAACCCTACACAGCCTGTGGGCACAGAGCAATGGGAAAGCTTGTCCGCTTATTTTCATGTGTGTATGCAGAATATTTTTCTTTGTTTCCCACGTCAGTGTGTGCTGTGTGCTGTGCCTGCAGGTATTTGTCTTTAAAAGAGTGTGTTGTAGCTCCTCACAGAGCTGGCTCCATTATTAACCGGCACAGGTGGCCCATTCATGGAGACACTGAAGTGGGAAGCCTCAGCTGCCATCCTCTAACAGCCTGGGCTGTCCCAGTCCCTCCCTGGGGACCACCCAGAATCCACACTGGATTGTAGAAATCCAGACTGTGGGACTGTGGTCTGGCCCTCAGGGTCTACAGGCATTTATGTGTGCTTCATGTATGTTTCTGTGTGTATGTGTATGTATGTATGTATATGAGAGAGAGACAGAGACACAGAGAGAGACAGAGACAGACAGAGAGAGAGAGAGAGAGACTGTCAATAGGCGAGAGCCTGCCCCTTAGGTCTGGGTTGATGCCCGCATGCACGGGGCAGGGCACCATCCTGTTCTCAGGAACAGCCCCAGCCCACAGCCGCTGGGGAAGCTGGCTGGCTGCGGACTGCTTCTACAAAAGAGCCGGCCTGCTCCCTGCGCGGCTTCCGCCGGCCTCTGCGAGCGAGCGCCACCGGCTCCGGCCGCGGCTGACCTGGGTTGAGGAAGGCAGGGCGGGACTTTCACGAGGAGGGTGCGGTGGCCCCGGCCCCCTACGTGACCCAGAAGGTGCCGCGTTCCTCCAGCAGGCTGACCGAGCGGTTGGTGAGCGAGTCGGCGTCCCGCGCCAACTTGTAGCCGAAGAGGCGCATGGCGGGGCCGCAGGCGTCCTGCACCACCTGCGCCAGCTTGAAGGGCATGCTGAAGCGCCACTTCTCAAACTGCTCCGAGGAGTTCTTCTGCGTGGAGTAGATGCCGCTGCTGTCGCGGGGTGCCTGCGTGTTCTTCTGGATCCAGTCCTCCACCTGCGGGGTCAGGGGAATGCCCGCGAAGCGGTACATGTCGCGCGCCTTCTGCAGCGGCCTGCGGGCCACGTCCTCGTAGCGCACCAGCATGTAGCGGCCGCGCAGCCAGGCGGGCTGCCGCAGGCCCAGCTCTGCCGACACGCGGATGCTCTCGCAGTTGCCCCGCAGCCGCTGCACCTCCTCCTCGCGCAGCCGGTCCTGCCCCTCGGCCAGCCACTTCTTCCAGGTCTCGTACTTGCCCGCGAAGGCCACCATGCGCGAGGCCAGCACAGCGCGGGGGTCGCGCACCAGCTGGATGACGCGCAGGTCCAGGCGTGGGTCCTCCGCCAGCGGCTGCAGGAACTCCAGCTGGCGGATGCGCACGGCCTTGAGCGCCATGTGCTCCTTGCGGCGGCAGGCCTCGGCGGCCAGCGTCACGTTGAGGGGCCCACAGCGGCGGTTCTTGCAGTGGTACTTCTCAAAGACCTTCTTGACGAAGGGCGTGCACACCGGGTCCTCGCAGAGGGAGCGGCTGGAGCCGCGGCGGAACATGCCGTGGGTCAGGTGGTCCTCTGGAAGGGGGCTGATGAAGTGCTCCAGCACGTACAGGTCGCACAGGAACAGCTGCTTGAGCACGTCGCGGTAGACCAGGGCCGAGCCCGCCGCGCTGGCGCCTCCCGGCTCGAAGGACACAGTGCGCTCGATGTGCCACAGCGGCTCGAAGAGGTAGAAGATGTTGCCTTGCTGGTTGAAGAACTCACCCACGAAAGAGGAGCCGGTGCGGGTGGTGGCCATGAGGAGCACGTGGCGCCGGGGGCGGGCCTCGGCGGGGCCGGGTGGTTGCTCCCCCTCTTCCTCCTCCGCCTCCTCCTCCGCTGGCTGCAAGCCCAGCTGCAGACTGAAGTTTCGCAGGCGACTCTGCAGCTGCGTGAAGGCTGAATCAAGCTCGCTTAGGGACAAGAGGGATGCGTTCTCGGCCAAGACCAGGGCTGGGTCCGTGCTGTTGGCATCTACCAGGGACTGGGGGATCTGCTTCAGTTTGTCCGAGACCCTGTGAGGACAAAGGGAGACCACACTCAGTAACTGACGGGGGAGGGGAGGCTCTATCCCCTGTGTTGCCTCCCAGCTGATGACCCAAATCCTGTCTTAGCTGGGTTTTCCCCGAAGCTGACTTTGAGGCAAGGATTTGAGGGTAAGTAGTTGATTTGGGACGCGGTTACAGGACAGACTGGTAGAGGAGTAAGGAAGTGAAGCAAGGAGGAAAATAAGTCCATAAAAGATGAGCAGGCTACTCCTGTGGGCAAATCACTCTGACTGGGGGGCCATGGGAGCCAAGGAACACACCTCAGGATTCTTTCTCCCAAGGGGTGAAGCTCCCTGCCGGCCTTGGCTGAGGCCTTTCCTCGCCGGTACTGTGCCTGGCCAGTGTGCAGGGGGACAGAGAAGCCCCCAGGCGAGAGCGGCAGGGACTTGCAGTAGCCCTGTAGGCAGGAACTGGAACGGTCCATGCGGAGGAACGCAACGAGGGCATTGACTCAGTCAGCCCAATCCCTGCCCATCTTGGTTGATGCTTTCTTGCAGGGGTTGTGCCTGGGAGAGCATCTAAAGGAATCTATGTCTGGCAGGCCCACTAGCAGGGTCACTGCATGCAACCATACACTGAGAACTCTAGGGGGCAGCATTCCCAGTGTAGCCCATGTGAGTGCACTGTCCTGGAGCTCAGCAATATGCAACCTGTGCAGCTCGGTGCAACCCTGCTCACCAGGGTATCCGTACCAGGACCCTGCCTCTCCCGGGGCTCACCCTCACCCATGACTTTGGATTGGTAAAGGGGATGGGCTGTTAATTTGAGGCATCATCCTAGGCCAGGAAGTTTATTAATAATAAACCACAGCTAGCAAGTACTGGATTCCAGTACCAGGCACTAGGCTAAAAACTTTTACATTTTTTTCATTTAATCTTTACAATAAGGTAGGCCCTACCATTAGCCATGTTTCAGAGAAGAGGAACTTAAAGACAGAAAAGTGAAATCATGTATCCAAGTGTCACAGCTAGAAAGGGCCAGAATGAGAGTTCCAAGCCAGGTTGCCTGGGTTCAGAGCCCAGAGCTCACCACTGAGGCCCTGTGCATGGCCCACTGCCTGGGCACAGGAGGTCTGATGACCACAGGTGGAAGGGTTGCCTTTGCAGGCCCAGAGTGCCTACAGCAGCCTCTCCCTGACCCGCCTTGATAAGAAGTGTGCTTGCATCCCTCACCTCGATATGATTTTATTTTCCTTTTCAATAAAGACAAAAACCACCACCACAAAAGCCAGGAAAAGGGCATATTTGCTCCTCATTCTCAGACTGTGCAGAAAGTCCCGGCAGTCCTGGGGCAAAGCAAGTCCTTTCTCCATGGGGAAGGGTGGGGCCGTGGGCACTCGGCTCTGGGGCATCACGCAGGGCCTGGCTCCTTGTCTTCAGGTGGGGACACCCTCGTCCTGTGGAGAGACAGGCTGTCAGGACACCCTCGTCTGTAGATGAGAATGAAGAGAGCTTTTCCACCAGGCTTTTGAGGATCCTGGTCCTGCTTAGCAGCCAGAACCCTAGAAGCACTGTCCTAATGGACTCTTCCCAAAGAGACTTGAAATCAGGTCACTTAAATGCTAATGAACCCTCCGATTCATCCATGCCACCTCCATCAATTTATCCTTTGACCTCACACATGACTCAAGGACAAGTATATGGAAAAGAATGATCCGTATAGTACAAATGTCTGCAATAGCAGAAGACTGCAGACACCTAAATAAAAGTGATGGGGGAGGATTTACAAGTGTTGATGTGAATAATCTACCATCTATCTTTCTACCTATCTATCATAATTTAATGCATATAGCAAGCTGCAGACACAATGTGCTTATATAGAACAGGGTTTCTTAACCTCAGTACTGTTGATATTTTGGACCATATGATTCTCCATTGTGGGAGCTGTCTTGTGTATTGTAGGATGTTTAACATCATCCTTGGCCTCTACTCATTGGATGCCAGTAGCATCCTCTCTGCTCCAATGTGACAATCAAAAATGTCTCCAGACTTTGCCAGCTGTCCCTTGGGCAGGGGGAGAACTTCCCAGGTTGAGAAATCCTCTGATGTAGTACAATCCCATTTGAAAAAAAATGCTTTTCAGTTAGAGAAAAATATAGATGCTGAATACAAATAGACTTTGATTACCGGGATACACAAGGCTTCATAACAAAATGCTGGGGAGGTCAGGAGAGAAGGGTGGGTGAGTCTTAAGTCTGTGGTATAACACTGTGCACAGAAAATTTACAATGTTTATTTTTTTTTTTAAATCTTCACTCAAGGATATGTTTTTATTGATTTTTTTTTTTTTTTAGAGAGAGGAAGGGGGAGAGAGAGAAACATGGATTAGTTGCTTATCATATGCATGCTGACCAGGGATCGAACCTGTAACCTGGGTATGTGCTCTGACCGGGAATTGAATCTGCTTTTTTTTTTCGTGTACGGGATGACACTCCAACCAACCGAGCCACCAGGCCAGAGCTACAATGTGTTAATTTTTGAAAATTAACCATAAAACATGAATTCTAACAAAATCCCTCTCATGGCCTTGGCCTTCAGGTCTCATCTTCCTGGGGCAGCTTCCCTTGGGACAGGTTGGGGCTCCCCAGCCCCGCCTCTATATAAAGACTCCCAGTAGTACCTGAGACTTTGTCATAAAGCAGCCTCCCTTGTAATAGCTTGTTCAATGCTGACCATCCCTTCATGGAGGACGGGAAGTTTGTCTTTCATTATCCCTTAGCACTGGGCCCGGAATACAGGAGACACTGGTGCACAGTTGCTAAATGACAGAGAGATAAAGGAATAAATGACCTTCAGTAGAAAGTATGTATCTTTTTAAAAGCTGGAGTAAACACAGCGTTGCCAGTGGAGCCTGAATCACTGTTTCTTTCATTTTTCCTGTCACCCACTTGTCTTGTACCATGAACCCCAGATTCTAGCACAACACCCCCTTCTGAAAGTCCATCCCTTTCTCCATAAGGACCCTCATCCACACGAGACAGTCTGCTCCAAGTATGGAAAAATCTTACTGTGACCTTGTGCGGGGCACTCAGGACCATCCCTCCATCTGAAAAAGACTGGTTTTCCCCAGGGAAGCAGCTGGTATTGATATGGGGGTGAGGGGGAGCAGGGAAGTGAGTCCCAGGGCTGCCCTGTAGTCACACAAGGAGGCAGCTTCAGGGACAGCCAGGAAATCTGGCCTTGCGGGGAGCAGTGAGGTGAGGTTCTGCATGTGAGATGTGTACCCTGGCAGCAGAATGGAAGTCCCCAGCGGTGCAGGGCAGAGTGGTTGTGGGGCGGCAGGTAGCTCTCCCTAATGAGGGAATAGGGGTGCTTCCTGAGTGTGGGTAGGTGGAGAGGGGCCCAGGTGGGAAGAGGGCTGTAGGGACAGCCCCAGGGCACTCCCCATGCACGCATAAACAAATATTTCCTGAGCAGCTACTGTGTGCCAGCCTCTGGTCTCGGCACTGGGATACAGCGGTAAGCAGGCAGACCTGGCCCATACCCTCATGGGGCTTGTACTTTGGTTGGGAGGGCGAACTGGATTGCGGTGGGTAACTCAAGTCTATTGAATGCTTACTAGTCTGTGTCAGGTACCATGCTAAGCACTTGATTTGCATTTCCGCATGAAATCCTCACAAAAGTCATATTATAGACGAGGAAACGGAGGTTGAGAGAGGTTAAGTAACTGGCCCAAGGTTCCTCCAGCCATGGCCTGATCACTTGGGCCAGATGCAGGTCATTCAAGCCTCTTAATGCTCCCAGTGTCCTCCCCTTCTCCTCCCCCCTTCCACGCACAGAAGCACCTATGGGAGGCTCTTTCCAGCTGATGGCATGTCTGTCTTTCCTAGACTACAAGCTCCCTGAAGTCAGAATTAGCATCTAGAATGGCGCTCAGCACATACCAGCTGCCCAACAAATCTGTGGTGAGTGAACCCATCAAAGCTGGTGCCTGGCTCGGTGCCTGGCCGGCTGTTGGCATGTTTGCAGAGTGATGGGCAGGACCGTGTTCCCATGCACCCTGTTTAGCCAGCGGTGGGTGTGAGGCTGCCTGTCCTACTGAGACGGGGAGGCCCAACATTGAGTCTGCAGGGCGCAGGCGTTGAAATCCTGACTTTCTGCCCTCTTAGCTCTTGGCTGAGAGTTGCCCGGGTCTGATGGGGAAGCAGAAGTAACTAAAACCAGAAGTCCTGGATTCCAGTCCTTCCTGTGTGTCTAGCGTGCTGTGTAACCCTGTATGAGTGACTTAGCCTCTCTGGGCCTGTTTCTTCACCTGCAGCATGAGAAGGGCCGTACCCACGGCATCAGGTTGCTGTGAGGAACAGTATCTGGTGCGTGGTAGGTGCTCAGTAAATATAGAGACGCAAAGCGGGGATGGGATGAGGAGTTGCTTCTCTGTCTTCTCTCTTCTGAGTCTGACATCTTTGATAGGATTTAGGATTTGGGAGGCCTTGAAGACAAAGCCGAATCCCTCCTCCCCTCCCTTCCGGGCACTGTTCCTATTTGAGTTGCCATCCCAGCCTCACCCCCCCCCCCCCCCCGAATAAGTCAGGTTCCTGAGAACTCAGGCGTTGCCCTAAAAGGACAAGCAAGGGCGAGAACTGTTGTGAAACGCCAGGCAGGCTGTTGGCCCAAACGGCATGTGGGTGGGGGTGATGGGCAAGCAGAAGAGGGAGATGTAGAGGCCCAGGGGGAATGTGGGAGCCCCAGATCCAGGAGGTAGGAGAGGGTCATGGCTGTCAGGAGGTCACAGAGTCATGAGCAAGGAGGACAGGGTCACCTGGCCAAGCTCCAGGCAGAACCTGCCCTGCAGGAAGCCCTCTGCTAGGAGTGAGTCTGCGACTTTGGTGACACAGGACAAACCTTCATGCTCCCTCCCCAAACCAGTGGTGCCCAGCAGTGGTGTGACTGCCAAAGGAAACGTGGCATCCCCTGGCCACATTTCCAGGGCCCCTGGGCCAATGGTGAGGAGGTCGGGGGCAAGGGCCAGCCCAGCTCTGCCTGGATGCAGAGAGGTGCTGGGACAGCCACCCTTAGCCCACTTACACCCAGTGCTCAACTCAAATGTCCCCTCCCCCAAACCCTTCCCTGACCACCAACCTACTGCTGACCATCTCCCCTGCCCCCTCACTTCCCTCTCAGCCTCCAGTTTTATTGCCTTCTTGACGAAATGTGCCTGCTTACTGCCTATTCTGGCCACCTGAATGTCCTGGGAGATGACAGCGGCATCTTGGCTCTGCCTTGGTAGTCCACACCCAGCATCCCAGTGCCCATCTGTGTGCTGGGTAGAGAGCCAGTGTGCCATAGGACGTGTGGATGAACGGAAGCATGTCTTTCCCAAAGCATTCAGCCAGTGTGAGATGCTTAATCATTCTGAATTCATGGGAAATATGAAGAAGAAAAGCAGATGTTCCCTATATGAGGGAGCCGTGCCTGTGCGGTGTGTGCTGTGAGCATATGCCTGCATGTGAACCATGGGCTTGTGCTGTGAATGTGTCTCAGTGTGCACTATAAGCATGTGCTGAGTGTGTTCTATAGGCGTACACTACGGGTGTGTGCTGAGTGTGTACTACAAGCAAAACTTCACGCTTCGAGCTTCACAGACATCAACCTCTTGGATTCTCTTCTCAATGTGGATGCCGTTTTGAGGCTGAAGAAACTATACTTTGGGGCTTTCAGTTCAAGCCCCTGCAGCTGTGTGCTAATGACGGGGAGAACAGAACCCAGCCGAAGGCACCCAGGCCAATCTGAGTGAGGGAGCCCTGGAAGGAAAGTGGGCTGGGAGCAGAGGCCCTCAACTCTAAGCACAAGCATCCCAACCTGCGGTCCCCTCAGGGGGCCTTTCTGCTCAGGTCTTCCTCATGGCCGGGCAAGGGGCCCTCACTAGACAACAGTCTTCTACTCAGATGGCTCCCAGCCAGGCTCTTGGCTTCCCTGGGCCTTCCACCAAGGCCCCAGAGGGACTGCAGCCCACCCATGGCTCCTCCTGGGGAAGGTGGGTCCCAGAGTCTGCTGTGAATGGAGCTCTGATAAGGGACAGGCCCTGCCAGGCATTGCATCAGGCTTGTGTTCAGGGACAAGAGCACAGCAGGGCTTAGCCTCAGCTGTTGCAGGCTCTGCTCACACAGCCTTTCCACCAGGCAGGAGGAGGAGCCGCCTGGAGGAGAAGGGCTGAGGGAGGGCCGGGCTGAGAGGCAGGAGACTCTGAGGGCAGGCATGGCAGCAGGGAAGCCCCTGGTGGGAAAACTCTGAAGCAGCCCAGGGGCTGCAGTCCTGGGGGGCTGGGAGGCTGCCCCCCATGCCATGTTGTCAAGCACCTGGGAGGGGAGCTGGGAGGGTTCCTGTGAGCCGTCTCTGGATGCCCTGGGGAGTAGAGACAGAAGCAGGACAGGGAGCTCAGACGCAGGCTTGCCTCTGTTGTGGGCGATCTTCGCTTGGGGAATACAGAAATCCATCCAGTGGCCTGTCGGGCTGGGTTCTGTTTCACATAGCGACACCCAGAGATGGCTTGGGAGGGGCCGAGGCCCCCAATATATCGAACTTAGTGTCTGACAGCTGAGTAAATGCCCAGAGGCTGTGGGATGACCATGAGTGAAGGAAGAAGAGAAGGAATGAAAGAACCAGGAAGTGAATGAATGCCTGGCGGATGCTCTCTGTGCAGCTCAGGGCTACCATTCCTCCCCAAGCACCTCTCCCAGAATAAACCCAGCGATAACCTTCCATGGGCACTGTCCACCCGCAGCCAAGACAGAGTCAAGCAGCCAAAGGTGAAGGTGAAGGTATGTGTCACCTGAGTGGCAGTGGACACCCAAGACCTTGTGAGAAGCTGTGGGTCAGAGCCCCAGGTGGCCCATGCGCCTGAGCGAGCCTGGCTGGGAAAAGGCCCGGCTGCCTCTCAGCCTTATTGCTGTGTGGGGATATGGGGAGCACAATCTTTACCCCCATTTGACAAGGTCACTTTATCAGGGCCAGCTCAGCTGTGTGAGTGACATATCCTGGGCAAACCCCAAAGCTGATAGCTGCACGAAATACAGGGCCCCAGAGAACAGTCCCGGGCCTCCCAGGCAGCGAAGGCGCTTCCCATGCTTCTGACGCCAAACCCCAGGCCCTGGGCCAGTTTGGAACTGACCCGCTGCTCTGGGCTTCACTGCATCTGGCTGATCAGGAGCTGCAGCGGAAGCTGGAGTCCAAGACACCCATAACCATGCAGCCGGGTAGCCTGGTGAGGAGTCTGCGGGCCCATTTAGAACTGACCCGGACGTGGGCCAAGATTCATGGCCAAGGATGCAACCAGCCCTAAAAACTAACATGTCAGAAGCAACTTGGGTGTCCCCCCCCCTCGGACGGGGCATGCTGACTAACTGCAGTGCATGGACACATGGGTGCAAGCCAAGCAGGGGTTAAAAATGCTGCACAGCCACAAAAATGGAATAGAAAGGGATGCGTCTTTTCATTTTATGCTTCCATATTGGGCGAATTTTTGGTGACCATGCACATGTATCACTTTAATACGTTTTAAAATCTAACCTGAAACTTGAAAAGAGAACGGTAAAATCACTTTGGAAGTGGTGTGGAAATGCACTGGGCAAGGGCAGGATTTGAGGCTGGGGACCAGTTCGTTCTTTCTACAACGGCCCAGGAGAGAGGTGGCATCCTGTGCACGTGGTGGCAGAGGGTGACGAGGACAGACACGAGACTTTAAGGAAGCTGACGAGATGCCTAGGATGTGCACAACATGCCTACGCCCTGAGGGCGTTGCCCTCCGTGAAATAACCAAGACACAAAGGATAAATACTGGATGATTCCACTCACAGGAGGCCCCAGAGGAGTCAGACTCATAGACAGAAAGTAGAGGTTGGTGGCCCGGACTCGGGGAGGGGTGGAGAGTTAGCGTTTCATGGGGACGGAGTGTCAGTCTGGGAAGATCAGAGAGTTCTGGAGGTGGATGGGGGTGCTGGTTGCACAACGGTGTGAATGTACTTAATGCCATTGAACTGTACGTGTTAACATGGTAAATCTGATGGCGTGTGCATCTTCCACAGTAAGAGTGAGCAAATAAATAAGCGGTGATGCCTATGGGCAGCAGGAAGCAGGGGAACAGAGGCGTCGAGGAGGGTCCCTGGCTCTTCCTTGGACAGTGGACAGATTCCCCGTCGCAAACACAGAGCCTGGCACAGTGGCTGTCAGAGCGCCTGGCACGTGACGGGGCTCGGGAATATTTGCGAAGTGAATGAATGGACTCATAGAGTGTCTTGCAGAGTTAGCTGTGGTGTCCTCAAGGTTGGTCTTCTCCTCCCCAGCGCCAGTGCTGTCCTGCACACATGGAAGACGCCACTGATAAAAGGTATTGGCATAAAGCTCTTTTATGGCACAGAGAGGTGTTCACATCATGATGCTGCACCAAAAAAGATACGCCAGTAGCTAGAGTAGGGCTCCATTTTGTAAAAAAGTGTGTGTGTGTGTGTGTGTGTGTGTGTGTGTGTGTGAGTGTGTGTACACACACAAAAGGTATAGAGAGACAGACACCTGGAAAAATCTGAACACGCTTACAGTGCTTCTCTGCAGCTGTCGGTACCCTTGACCTCCTTGCTTTTACTTCATTGTCTATGAAGCCCTGTGACCTTGGAAAGTAACTGCTACCTGGGTGGTTTCCTCATCTGCAAATGGGGACATTCACAGCGTCTACTGAAACCTCAGTGGTCACAAGGAATTCAGTGAGAGATGCTACCGAAATGCTCAGCCCGAGCCGAAGCCGTGGCAAGGGGGACTGGTGAGGAACCGCTGGTCCTAGCTTGGCTCTGCAGGTTCAGTGGCTTGTGCACTGGCGACAACTGTTGGAATGGGGGTTTGGGGTGGGGGATGGGGGATGTCTCAGTCCCCTAAAAATATCAAAGTGAAGGAAACAGTGATAACCTGACCTGACCACCAGCTGGAAATGTCCCTCCTGCCACTGCCCACTCATTTATGGATGGCATTTGGCTCTGGGCACCTCATTCTGGACCCTTGGCCTCACCTGGAGATAAACTCAGTGGGCCCCAGGGACTGCAGCCACCTGGAGCACTGAGGCAGCTACAGGAACACCATCGGCAGAACGCTCGAGGCCGGAGCTGCTCACAGTCCCACAGGGCCCTGCATCGCCACGAAGGGCTGCGCACACTGACCAGAGTGTGGCCACAGGAGCGACAGGAGCCATTGGGGAGGGGTGGGACATGGGCCCTTCCAGTGCAGGCTTCTCTACTCTGTCACCAAGGCTTGCACGGGGCTTCAGGCCTCAGAGCGGTCAGGCTGAGGACAAGCTCAAGGCCAGTGGGTTTTGCCCCCAGGACGGAATGATGTCAGCAACGGCTTAGGCCAGCACCCTGACACAGAGCAGGGTGGCTTCCCCACTTCACTTGTTCTTGCCTTCCACTGTACGAGTCTGAAAGGTTCAGAGAAATCTGTGCTGTTACCACCCCACTAATCAGGAAAATCATGTCGCTTTCTCTAAAACTGCAGAATGTCAGGACTGGGAAGCCCTTGGGAATGTTCGTTTCCACTCTTCCTCATTTCTTGTCTATAGAAATTCAGGCCCAGAGAGGGGACATGCGTGGCCATGGCATACGACTGGTGACAAAACTCGAACTACTAGTAGCTCTGCTGTCTCCCAGGTTAGTGCTGGCCCAGCCCAAGTTTATCACCTGGACTCTCATAGCCTCAGCCACTCCAGAACCTTCCGCACCGGATGGTAAAGGCATGGTGCTCATTCCACCATGTGGCAGCCCTGTGCCTGGAGCAGACATCGCTCATCAATCAGCATCTTCAACTGAGACTAGATGTAGCTCATAGGCCTTCTCCATGCATGCCAGTCCATTCGAGTTGGCATGTGAGATAAAACCGATTTGACCTCCCAACTTAGTGGCTACCAAACAAAATCCCTCAATGCCCCTTCGTTTGGCATTTTACTATCTGGCATCACCCAGCAATGCCAGCCCAGATCCCAAGTCTCCTCCCACACAAACCCTCCATTCAAGCACATGTGTCTGTACATCCATCCTCCAAGCCTTTCAGTGAGCTGATAAAGCCATTCACTGAACAAAATACCACAGATTACAATTAATGGGGAAGTTACTAAGAATAGTTAACTCATCAAAACTTGCCAGAAACTTCGTGCTTTTTGAAAAGAGCTGCAATGGACGCAGGTTCTTATAATTCCACCTTTCCCCTCGCTTGGCTTGTGCTTTGTGAACGAGAGAGGAGGCGGGGCTGCTGGGAGCCTAGGAAATTGTGCAGGACCGCTGCCAATCCATTCCGCACCACAGCTGGCACGGACCTTCACGTGGCTAATTTTATATTATTACTCACATGCCTTATATGTTTTTATGAGTAAGAGCCAAAATGAAGAAGTCTTCGGGCTTCCCCACAAAATGTTTTCTTGGGTTTTTGGAAAATGTTGGCAAGTCCACCAGAGTGTGCCTTGAGTGTGAACACACTCTGCTTTGGGTATTAGAATGAGAAAGGGGTGAGGTCCGTTGCCTGAAGAACGCACAGAAGGACACATTGGAATGATATGTGGTGCCATTTCCCCACATGTCAGCTTGAACAGTCATTCGCCATCGTGTGAAGTTTGGGTGTGGGTGACATTTGGGGAAACAACTTGGTGCTTGTCAAGGGCCCACGTGCCTCCACCTCCCAGCCTCCCTTGCAGTAGGTGGAGGCCATATGAGTAGGTTCTGGTTAGTCGGATGCAGGTTAAGGTGATGTAAGCCACTTCAAGTCCTGGTCCTCACAATGATCCCCACATCCCCCTGGCCCTCCCTTCTCTTGCTGTGGCAACACTGGAGGCCACGTGTGCCAACTAGTTTAGTACAAGTTGGAAGCAACCCAGGTCCTGAGCTGCTGCTGGGAGAGCCAGCCAACCTGCATCAGGTGTGATGCAAGTGAAAACCAAGCCTCCGTGGTGCTGAGCCACTGGGATGGGGGTGGGGGGGGTCTGTTTGTTACTGCAGCATAGCCTATGCTGTCCTAACACAGGATTCTCTCAGAAGGTTGATGGACATTCTGGCAAAATGATCAGAATCTTAAATATGCGCACTCTGCGACCCTGTGGAGATCCTAGAGCTACACTTCTAGGAATTAATCTCACGGATGCACTTGCACGGTTATAAGGACACATGCAACAGCACAGTTTATAACTGCAAAAGGCTGGAAAGGACCGTAATATCTGTGAATAGGCAAAAACACACACCGAACAAACCACCAGTTAGATAAATGACGGGACATTTATGGGTGCAATACTCTGTAATGATTATAAAAAAAGAGGTAGCTCAGAATGGGCGGATGAAATGCTGTTCAAGATGGGTCTCTCTCACACACACACACAAAGATGGGTGACACAAGCGAGGGGCAAGAGTGTGTGGTGGACGACCATTGGGGTGGGTACCTCTGAATGCTGGGACATGCTTCAGGTATCTCTAGAGAGAGAAAGAAGAACTTGGCTGGATGGTTGAGGGAACTGAGAAATAGGGATGGGAATGGGGACCCACTTTTCACCTATTCCTTCTTATTTGAATTTGTTGCCATTTCACGTATTTGAATTTGTTGCCATTTTTATTATCTTTTCTGAATAAGAGGAAGTGGTTATAAAACAAACTGAATAAAAAGAGTATATGGAGTTGTTTCCAATCCATTGCTTTATATATACACCAGGCCCTTAAATGATGTCCTTTCATTCAACATCATTTCATTATAATGGTAAGAAAAAATAATTTTTGATTCCCAGCTGGAGTTTGCAGGTTCTCCCCACGTCTTCATGGATTTTTGCCGAGAACCAATTCCAGCATGTAATAATTACAAGAGTTCCATCAAAAGGTTGATGGGACTTGGTGGGCTCAACAAGGGTGAGCCACATATGTAATTTACCTGTTGGAAACGGCTACAAGGCACTTCCCCCAAACCTGAATAGGATGATTGTCTGCTGCCAGACAGCTCAGGGCATTTTATTGCCTCCTGTTGGCCAAACACCTGAACAGCTGCAGGCTGGTCCCCAAACTGATAATGCTTCTGTACCCTTTGATACCTTACCCTTTGAAGTGTATATTTCCGCCTTGCCTTGGGACAAATTGTGTTTGATAAAAGCAGGGGGTCCTGAGACAAGGAGAGTCTTCAGTTCCCTTTAGCTGAAGCTCCTCTGACCCCCAATGCCTCTCAAAAATATCTTTCATCCTTGGACTTCTTCTTAGTCATCTACGCACAGCCCCTTTCTCCAGAATGCTGAACCCTTTGTAAGGCTGGGAAAAGAACCCCGGCATGATGACGCCCTAACGAGGGACACCAACAGATTTCCTCTGGATCCTCCAGTTTCCTCCCACATCCCAAATATGTGCATGTGGGGTGATTGGCGTGTCTCAATTTCCCAGTGTGTGTGTACGCATGTGTGTGGGTGTGTATGCGTCCGTCCATGGAAGGGCATCCTGTTCAGGGTAGGGGCCGGACTTGCGCCCCGAACTGGAATAAGTGGGTCCGAAAATAATCATCTTATTTGTTTTTATGAATCGTTCTTAAATGTATGTAGAGCTCACATTTATTTCAAAGTTTAACATTAGAAGTGTTTTGGGTCTTTATTTTAGAAATATGCTGTGGGAACTTGACTCTCGTTTAGAATCAGTTTGGGTGAAATTGGTTTCATTATACGTCGCTTCACCTAAAGTTGCAGCCTCCAAAAATCTACTGACACATTAAGTGCGGGCTTCCTGTACACAGTGTTTAAAATGCACTTTAAGGACAAGTCGTCTAAGAAACGTTGTGATGAACAAACAAGAGGAAGCGTGGCAAGATCGGTGAGTGCTCCAGGTTTACAGCCTCTTGAATGAAATGCTGCTAAGCAGAGGACAGCAACTAATCGTCAGCCCCAGAGCCCAAGCCAGTAAGTAGAATTGATATTGGCTGCCTGGAGCACTGTGATGAGCATAAGCCTGAGGTCACGCTTATTTTCTGTGGCTTGGAAACACCTGGACATGGCCATGGCCAAGCAGTTTCAGGCTTCCCAGCTGGGAGGCGAATCAATTCCTACATTCCCCCCTCCCCCCGCACCGCCCCAGCCAAGGCTGATCAATTGGAAGCGGCTGCCTGGAGAGCTGATCTGAAAAGGTGGGTGGATAGCTAGAGGAAAAGAGTGCGGGGATTGCTGGCCATGTCTGCCGGGGCTGGAGGAGAGCACCGCTGTGGTGCATTTGCAGGCGAGAATCACCTGGGAGTTTCCGACATTGCTGAGGCCCGGCTCCCACCCAGAGAGATTGTCACTGAATTGGTCTGGGTATGGCTTGGGCAAGAGCATTTAAAGTTCCCCAGGTGTTTCTAACCTAGAATCGACAAAGACTGAGATTCGGACCTTAGAGCACCGGCTTCCTCAGGGCCTCTCGGAGAGCAGGAGCGCCCGCCTGCCTGCGTGTGCCTTGCTCAGCAGCCAACCTGGTGGGGCTGCCATCTCCCGCTGACCAGGGATGGTGCTGACGAACAGGCCTGTGTTCCTTGTTTTACTCAGGACATAAGTGCTTGGGGAGTCTCTAGGCCTGTGTTTGTGGAGTCCATTTAAAACCTGCTTCCCTGTGCCACGATGTAAACCCAGTTCTTCCCCACTGTGTTTCTGCCGTGTCTCCTTTACTTTTATCTAGAACACTACTTCTGCTCACCAAATGTGTGGGGTTTTCCCCCACAACAAGCAAGGCTCTGACAAATTATGGGGTGGCCTGCAATTTGACAATTCTTACACTATGTAGAGAAGAACAGATTAGTATGGCCAGGAGTTAAGGGAGGGGTGGGGGTAGGAGGGAAGTGGGTATAGCTACAAAAGGGCAGCATGAGGGACCTTGTGGTAATGGGAATGGTCTGCATCTGACTGTATCAGCGTCAATATCCTGGTTGTGATACGGAACGAGAGTTTTGTAAGATGTTACCATCGGGGGAACCTGGGTAATGAGCTCCTGGGGTCTCTCTGTATTATTTCTATCTACAATGACTTCAAAACTTAAAACATTTAATTAAAAAGAAAAGAAAACTACCTCCCACCACACTTGGCAGGGTTTAAAGAGATCTTTGGAAAATGGAGCCGGAAATGGGACATAAGACTGAGCAGAATGGCCTTCTTGGGGCAGAGGAGTGAACTGGTTAAGTCCAAACTGGAACCCAGAGTTTGGTGGTTTGCAGAATTATGGACTGGTGACCCTCCTGGGTCCATTCACATGCAAGGACAGGCTGGAGGGCTTTTTGAGGGGAAGCCTGAATGAGGAGGCTGCATTTGAGGAGGAAGTCCCATCCTCACAGCAGGGCAGGGGTGAGGAACCTTCTTTCTGCCAAGGGCCATTTGCATGTTTATAACATCATTCGCAGGCCGTACAAAATTACCAACTTAAAAGTTAGCCTGCTATATTTGGTCAAGCATTTAATTAACTCACCCCTAGTGCCTTGGCAGGGCCAGACCAAATGATTTTGCAGGCCTTATACAGCCCGTGGGCTGGATGTCCCCCACCCCTGCAGTGGGGGGAAGAAAAAGAGGGGAACAGGGCTCTGGAGGGAAGATTTGATATCTGACACCCTCTCATCTGGAAGACCTGGCCGGAGCTCCAGGTAGAGAGGAGCTGGAACAGGCTGGAGTCCAGGTGAGACCACACAGAGTTGCCCAGGGAGCCCCGGAGAGCACAGCAGGTGCATGGAGGTGACCTGGCCGTGCTAACTGTGCCACGCTGGCACAGGCGTTGGTGAGACCTGGGGGCATCTGGGTTCTCTTTGAATTGCTTGTGGGACTTACCAAGGGGCAAAGCAAGCTTCAGGCTGCTTTATGGAAATTCTGCAGCTCCCAGACAAAGGAGGAGGAGGGTTTGAAGAACTCAGGTGGAACTTTTAAAAAGTGAAAACATTTGGGAAAGTATCTAGTGACCCATGGATGAGAAAAGCTCCCATTCAACATGTAAATTCATTTGCCGAGTCCTTGTTCTGGGCCAAGCACGGGAGGGGGCCCTGGGAATTGAGGGAGGGAAAGACGGCCCCTGGGGAGCTGAAGAAAAACAGAAGTTACACCTAATGAACCAGGCACTGTTCTAACCACTTCACACACACACCTGTGTCCAGTCCTCGAACAACCCTGTGAGGAAGGCATAGCAGGACCTTCCTAGAGCAGCGGTCACCAACCGGTGGTCTGTGAGGTCCGAAAGGTTGGCGCCGCTGTCCTAGATAACAATAGATAATAGCCACCACCTCCACCTAGGCACGCAGAGGCCAAACTACTTGTGCGCAGTTGCAAGGTAGAGCCGGGACTTGAACGCAGGCAGCCTGGCTCAGAGGCCATGAATTCAGCCCTTGTGCTGTATCGCTGAGCAGGCAGTTGAGCCACAAATGGGAGCTGGACAGTAGTGGGCAGCTCAGCATCCTGGCCAGGAGCTGGTCTGCCAGGACCTGTCACCAGCTTGCTGTGCAACTTTGGACAACTCTCTGGACCTCTGTCTCACGTTCCTCCAAATACAAGGTTCTGGGGTAGTCTTGAAAGAAACATGCTTTGGAGGCACAAGGCACCGTATCTCATCTCCCAGGAAACGGGAGACCACTGGCCGTCCCAGATAAGCAGCAGTTGCTGGCAGCGGGGAGCAAGGAGTAGAATGCTGCTCCTGGCCCCAAACCTGTGGTTCTACGTGGCAGCTGCACGTAGGGGAGACCCCAGGGACTGAACATTCGGTGGGCTCCATCTCCATTCCTCCAGAATCAAGTTCAAACTCTTCCAGTTGGCATTCTACCTGGGGACAACCTGGCTTATCCTAGCTTTCCAACTGGTCTCTATACCCTCCCCCCCACCCGCCCCTACAGCCTCCCTCAGGCCAAATGGGCCCCGCCATTAGCCAAGAACACAGGATAGAATGTGGCAGGGCTGGGATTTGAACCCATTTCTGTCTGGTTGCAAAGGGGGGCAGTGTGGTGAGGTACAGAGATCACTGATTAGGGGTCAGACACAGCTGAGTCTTCCTGTTCCAATTCTACCACTCATCAGCTGTGTGATCCCAGGTGACTGCTTCATCTGCAAATCAGGGTCAGTAGCCCTGTATTGGTCTCCTATGGCTGTTGTCACACAGAAGTCCAAGTCCAAGATCAGTCTCTCTGGCCTATATCCAGGTGTCAGCAAGCCTACTTCCTTCGAGGCTCTAGGCTTCCTTGCCTTTTCCAGCTTCTGGAGGCTGCCTGCTCTCCAAGGCTCAGGGCCCCTCCCTCCATGTTTGAAGTCTGCCGTGGCTGGTTGAGTCTTTGTCTTTTTGTTGTTGTTAATCCTCACCCGAGGATATTTTTCCATTGATTTTTTTTTTCAGAGATAGTGGAAGGGAGGGGAGAGATTGGTTACCTCCTGCACACACCTGGACCAGGGCCGGGAATAGAGCTTGCAACCAAGGTACATGCCCTTGACTGAAATAAAACCCGGGACCCTTCTGTCCACAGGCTGACGCTCTATTCACGGAGCCAAACTGGCGAGGGCGAGTCTTGTCTTGATGTATTACTCTAACCTCCTCTTCTGTGGTCAATTTCCTTCTTATAAGGGCCCTTAGGATTACATTGGGCCACTGGGAAATCCAAGGTAATATTCCTATCTCAAAAGCCTTAATCATACCGAAAAGTCCTTTCTACCGTGTGAAGACCTGTATCTGTAAGTGCAGGGATTCCTATATGGACATCTTGGGGGCCCGCTATTCAGCTTCTCACAGGCACCCCCCCCCCCCCCCCATGAAGTGGGATAAATGCTCAGCACTGCCTAACGGACAGGAGGCCCATGATGCTTCATTCCAGCTGGGCAGGAGAGCCACTTTGAGAGCTTTTACAGAACATCAGTGCCTGGGCTCACTCCTGAGGCTGGGCGGTGAGTTGTCTGTGCACTGGGATTTTTATCGGCTCCCTAGGGACTCTGATGGGCAGTCAGGGGTGGGCTGGCTGTAAGTACTGAATTCATGTCAGCAGCTCTTCTCATTCCCCACAGCTCATTCACACCGAACCTCAGTCCCGGGAGCTAGTCAATAGATGGTTGTTGGATCAGACTGAACTGAATCACGCCTGGGGCCCCAAACTTCCCTGGGATGGGGCAGAAGGGGTGAGAGAGTTGCTCACTGCTGCATCAGAGCCTCTGAATCAACCTCACACCCAGAAATGGCTGCCTGGGGGGCTGGAGTCCTCCTCCTCCCCAAAGTCCAGTGAAGGGGCCGACTGGGCAAAATCCAGTCATCAACGGGCCATTGTTAACAGAACAGAGGGGCTCTGTGCCCACTTAGCACTTCCCTCCCGAGGCAGCTCCCAGCTGAGGCCTGGCTTCTGGAGGAGGCCAGGTTGGGGAGGGGGCAATGGGGGCCCCAGGTTACCAGCGAGCGGGAGGATTAGGGGTGGGGGCTATTGGAAGCGCAGAGGCAGCTTAGAACATAGGCCAGTCTCAGAAGTCAGCAGGCTGGAAAGCGAGGTGCTGATGTGGGCACTCAGCTACAATGCCAGGAAGAGGTTCCAGTTAAAGTGGGGAATCCAGAAACAGCCCATGAAACCCACCGGACCCCACAGAGCGCGGTGGTGGTGGTGGTGGGGGTATATTTCCCCACGGGGTGGTCATGCTTGACCCACTTTCTTCCCTTTAAAAAAAAAAACCAACACAGAAAGGTGAGATCCACACGGTAAATGGCACCTTTCATTGCCTATAGAAGAACAGTGTTTCAAAAGGGCTGGGGAGGTTTTATGTCCTGTGGACTTGGGATTTAAGAGGCAGGTAATTCAACCAGGACTGGGCACAAATGTCCCTTTGCTTAGCAGACCTTTTCTACATTCAACACTTGATATTAATAGTGGGAGCTGGATTTCAGGATTTCAGGAGGGTGAGGTTTACGATTCTAAAGACAGTGCCTGATCAGTAGCCTCAAAAATGCCAGAGACCCACACTTCATGCTAGCCATTAGCAATTCTCATCTGTTGAATAGAGCAATTCTTTGGTAGTCTCTGACAAAGGAGAACATTGCCTCAAAAATGTCCTAAGAGGGGGGATCTCAAAGTGGGGTCCTGGGCCAGCAGCCGCCCCCTGGGAGCCTGTGGAATGCACGTTCCTGGGCCCTCCCAGCCCTCCTGTCAGAATCTCTGGGTGTGGGCGCAGGAGGCTGTTCAACAGTGTGGCCAGAGAGCGTGATGCATGCTGCAGTTTGCAAATCACTGTGGAACAGTGATATTCTTAAGCTTCAGCTTGTGCCATCAAGTTGGTAGGTCAGACAAGCTTTGTTTTTTTGTGTGTTTTTTAAATTTAATAAAATTTTATTGTTCAGATTATTACAATTGTTCCTCTTTTTTCCCCATAGCTCCTCTCCACCCAGTTCCCACCCCACCCTCTGCCCTTACCACCCCCTACACTGCCCTCATCCATAGGTGTATGCTTTTTGTCCAGTCTCTTTCCGCACACCCCACACACCTTTCCCCGCAAGAATTGTCAGTCCACTCCCTTTCTATGCCCCTGATTCTCTTATATACACCAGTTTATTCTGTTCATCAGATTTTTTTATTCACTTGATTTTTAGATTCACTTGTTGATAGATATGTATTTGTTGTTCATAATTTTTATCTTTACCTTTTTCTTCTTCTTCCTCTTCTTAAAGAATACCTTTCAGCATTTCATATAATACTGGTTTGGTGGTGATGAGCTCCTTTAGCTTTTTCTTATCTGTGAAGCTCTTTATCTGCCCTTCAATTCTAAATAATAGCTTTGCTGGTTAGAGTAATCTTGGTTGTAGGTTCTTGCTATTCATCACTTTGAATATTTCTTGCCACTCCCGTCTTGCCTGCATAGTTTCTGTTGAGAAATCAGCTGACAATCGTATGGGTGCTCCCTTGTAGGTAACTGTTTTTCTCTTGCTGCTTTTAATATTCTCTGTCTTTTGCTCTTGGCATTTTCATTATGATGTGTCTTGGTGTGGTCCTCTTTAAATTCCTTTTGTTTGGGGTTTTCTGCACTTCCTGAACTTGTAAGTCTATTTCTTTCACCAGGTGGGGGAAGTTTTCCGTCATTATTTCTTCAAATAGGTTTTCAGTATCTTGCTCTCTCTCTTCTTCTGGCACCCCCATAATTCGGATGTTGGTACGCTTGAAGTTGTCCCAGAGGCTCCTTACACTATCTTCATATTTTTGGATTCTTTTTTCTTTTTGCTTTTCTGGCTGAGTGTTTTTTGCTTCTTTGTATTTCAAATCTTTGACTTGATTCTTGTGATCCTCTAGTCTGCTGTTAGATCTCTGACTGAAATAAAAAATATTATACAGTGTATGCTTAATTTCTAGTTGGTCCTTTTTCATATCCTCGAGGGTTTCGCTAAATTTATCAGCCTTTTCTAGAAAATTCTTGAAAAACCTTATAACTGTGTTTTTGAACTCTATATCCAGTCATTTGCTTTCCTCCATTTCTTTCATTTGTGATCTGTTTCTTTGTCTCCACATTTTGGCTGCTTTCCTGAGTTGATAGGGTGGCTTTGTGTGCTAGGTGTCCTATAGGCCCAATGGCTCAGCCTCCCCAGTTACCTGAGGTGGACACTCTTGGTGCACCCCTTTGTGGGCTATGTGCATAGTCTTGTTGTAGTTAAGCCTTGATTGTTGTTGGTATCACTGGGAGGAACTGACCTCCAGGCCAACTGGCTGTGAGGATCAGCTGTGTCTACGCTGGGAGAACTTCTGTGCTGGAGATACCCTTATGAGATAAGACTTGCAAAAGCCTCTGTGCTCAGCCTGGATGGGGCGGAGTCTCAGGGGGGAGCAGACAGCATTGGTTTCCCGTCAGCCCTGCCCTAATAAGCCCTGTGTCTCAGTGTCCTGTGGTAATCGCTGCAAGCACCTCTGAGAGAAAGCCGTCCTCAAGTTCTGCCTGCTTCCAGAAGGTCCAGTTTCTCCCCGAATGAGTCTGGGTCCCCAGAGTCTCACCTGGAACTGGAGTTCAGTGCAGTCGGGAGCTTTTATCTCCCTCCTGGTTGAGAAAGCCAGCCGAGTACTCAGTTGTCTGCCCTCTCTGCACTTGCGCTTTGGTACCTCTGCCTCCTACAGCTCCTCTGAGTCTCAGTGTGCTTTTTTCTTTCCTGACAGTCCAGTTTCACCCCATATGAGTCTGGTCCCCAGCGTCTCGCCTGGAACTGGAGTTCAGCACAGTCGGGAGCTTTTGTCTCCCTCCCGCTTGAGAAAGCCAGCTGCGCACTCAGTTGTCAGTCCTCTCCGCACGCGCATCTCAGTACCTCTGCCTCCTGCAGCTCCTCTGAGTCTCAGTGTGCTTTTCTCTTTCCTTCTAGTTGTAGAATTTCCACTCAGCCAGCCTTCCTGTGGTTCTGGATGATGTCCATTTTGTCTTTTAGTTGTAGTTTTGAAATTGTTGTGCGAGGCAGCAGTTTAGGTGTTTACCTATGCCGCCTTCTTGGTTTCTGTCCAAGCTTCATTTTTAGAATAGAATATCATCGTGTAGAACAGAAAATATCAGTGCATCACGTATAATGAGGACATATGGGTTTCATAAGACTTGTCTCAGTTATGTGTCTCTGTCTGAGGTTTTGACTAAACAACATAAAAAGACTGAAAGCCACTGTTCTCAAGCTGGAAAGAACTAATATCAACCAGCTCCCCTTTTAAATGTGCCTGGATCGGGAGGTTTGAAAGATGCGGTGTGTGTGTGTGTGGGGGGGGGGGGGTGAGGGGGTGAGTTCCCTGCCCACAGGATGCGCTCATGTAGGCAGGGAACAGGTGAGAGGGGCTGCCCTCGGGCAGCGGCCTCTGCAGTGGGCCTGCATGTAGATGAAATTGTGCACCCCCACGTTTATAAAACTCCTGTCCCTCCACCACTTCCTCTTCTATGCATATGTACCTGGAGAAGTACATGGACTGAGTGACAAACCTGCTACATCTGGGTGGTGGGATTGAGGGGTGACTTGTTGCTTTCTTCTCTGCATTTATCCGTTTTACTTGAGTTTTACATATTAAGCATCTATCATTATTATACAAACAATAGTCATTACTTAAAAAACAAAACAAAACTGAGAGTCCATCGTGGAAATACAGAAGAGGGAAGGAAGTCCCAGGGCCACCCTTCCCCCATCCATACCTGGCCAAATTCTACCCAAGGCTGAGGGCAAACCCACACGTGCCCAGAGCCCTCCTTGACTCGCCTCCTCAGCCATGATCCATTCCCCAGGGGAACACGGCCCTCCTCTCATCCCCCACACATCTGACACCTCTCCTCCTTAGAAACCCTTTTGCACCTCTCAGTTCTCACACCAGCCCTGGGCACAGCCTGCATCCTAACCACCACCATCTCTGATGTTATTCAGATGAGAAAGGGAGGTTCCAAAAAGCTAAGCCACCTGCCTAAGGTCACCCAGCTAGAGGTGCAAGCAGGAACTTGAAGGTCAGGGTCTGCTGATGTCAAATCTCAAGCACTTTGTTCTCCTGGTGCTTTTTATTTCTCTACCTTGGGCCATTCTTATCACTTTCCACTTTACATTAGAGTTAACGTTTGCTATGCAGCACCAAATAACTAGGGAAGGAGAGAAGGATGCAAAAGGATTCTAGTCAAGGTGGTGAGGAAAGGAGGGGAGGGGAGAAAGGAAGGGGAGGAAAAGGGAGAGAGGAGCAAGGGAGGCCTCAGGTTACACTCAAAGATGGGAGTGAAGGGTGGACCTTGCCTGTGTGAGCACAGATGGGACCTGGAACATGCAGCCTGGCCAAGAGGCAGCATGGCCTGGTCAGATCAGCATGGCTAGGCCCCAGCTGCAGGCCCCTGCCCAGCCAGACCAGAGGGGAAATGAAGAAGGCGCAGCCAGGAACACAGAGTTAACCAGGAGCCTGGTGAATGCCACCCTTGGAAGTTGCTGGGCCTGCTGGGATTGCAAGGCATGAGGGATGCGAGGGCCTGGGTCCTGTCCTCTGTGTCATGTGGGCGGAGTCTATGATGACTGCTGAGGGTAGGGACCAGGATGAGGGCATAGCCTGGGAGGGCACCACCTGGGAGGCAGCAACGGCTCAGCAGTGATCGCAGGCAGTGGCCACACTAATAGCCCTTCACAGAGCGGACTCTGCAGCTGTGTTCCAGGTGGTGCCTCCTTCACGAGTGCTGGAACAGGAAGCCCAGTGAGTATGGTTTTCACCGTTTCACACCTGGACAATTTGAAAGCAGCTTACACACAAGAAGCTGACAATGCTGGCTGCCCTGGTGGCGAGATCTGGGTGTCTGGGACAGGCCTGGGGGAGAGATTTTACCATAGGTCTTTTTGTACCTTTCCAATTTTGTTCCATGGGCATGTATTATTTTATAAAACTTAAACTAAAAAAAAAAAGCAAGTGCCAGTCTTCTCCCTGTAGAAGCAGAGGCAGAGTTCTTTTGAGGTGAGACTCTCATTTGGGACAAGTCACTTAAACGGGCATCTGAGTGTGAGCAGAGGCCAGGCCAGGAAGGAGAACCTGGGGCGGTGAGAAGCAGCAGAACTGCCCCTGCAGCCACCAGTCCACATTCTCTGCGAGACAAGTGGCCTCTCCAGAAACCACCACGGTAGTGGCAGCCTGTGTCTGAGGAGGAGGGAGTAACTGGTTTGGGTCCCCTCCCTCCTGTAGAGCGAGGAGTGGCCACACCGAAAGCCTGAGGGCACCTGGGGGCTGAGGGGGCAGTGTCAAGAGGAGCCACTCCATAGACTGTGGAGTCCTGGAGGTTCCCAGATATCCTTGGGGAGGGCAACTGAAATTGTGCTAACCACGTGGAACTTGGGCATTAAAGAGGATGAGGGCCCCTGAAGGCTGCAGACCTTCTGAGCTCTGGGAGTCTGGCACCTGTCCATGGAGAGCAAGGCAACCTGTCACATGCTGGGTGATCATGGAGGCCTTTGTTTCCAGGCCCTTCCAGGGACAGGCACTGCCAGGACCAGGGTGGGGTTGGCACTGGGAGGCAGGGAGAGGGGGGTGGAGGAGAAACCTGGCCCCCAACCCTCAAACGGAAGCCTAGAAAGGGCCTGGCCCTATGGCTTCAAAAGTGCTTTTGGAAAAATGGTGACTCATGGCCCAGTTGAAATCAGACCTTTTCTCTCACCCCAGAGGGTCATTTGCTTTGCAACACAGGGACTGGGTCACTGCAGAATGAATCAGAAATGCAAGCCTGAGAACAGCCAGCCTGCACTGCTCAAGGTCAGAGGGCAGGCTAACTCCTCCCTCCTGTCTCTCTCTCTGCAGAAAGACTTGAGTCTCAGTTCCTCCCCTTTCCGGCCCAGGGAGCTCAGATGAGCCAGAAAACCTCTCTAAGCCTCAGAGTCCTCACCTGGAAAATGGGGATAATCCTCTCTCCTTCTCTGTCTCTTCCCTCAGTGCAGGGCTGGTCATGACCCCTCCTCGGGGCAGCTGCAGGAGGGAGGGGAGTTGTAGCAGCAGCTGTGGCAGCCGACATCCCTTGCTTGACTCATATCCTTTCCCAGGTCTGACCCACGAAAAACAGGACAGGAGCCCCCTGAGCCCTGTGCTCCTTCCAGAGGGGAGAGTCTCCCCCAAAAGGCCATGTCAGCTGGGTGTGCATGGCCAAGAAGCTGAGCACTCGGCCACCTCCTGAATGGAGCCACTCTCTCCAAGGAGCTCTGTAAGTGACCGCACTCTGAAGCCGCCCTCCACTTCCTGTCTGCACTGCACAGTTTGGTAGGCACACATTCGGTATACTCCACCTCCTGCGATGAGCTGGTGGCTTCACTGTGAAGTGGCTAAGAGCATAGGCACATCTGGAGTTGGGCAGCCGAGGGTTTGAATTCTGGCTGTGTGACCTTGGACAAGTCACCTAACCTCTCTGGGCCTCAGCATTGGCATCTGAAAAATGGGCCTACCTCATGCAATCGGATTAATGCCAATAAATCATTCAGCCTGAGGAAGCTTAGTACATCAAGGTTCTCAGATTGTCAGCAGTACCCTCTGGAAAGGCAGAGGACTCTGGGACCTGGCGCTGGGCACACAGTGCAACCAGGCTTTCCTTTTAAAAAGGGATACCAAGAGGAGAGCAGGCACCATTCCCAAAGGAAAAGCAGCTCCAACAGCTCAGCCAAAGTCTCCTGGGCCCTGCCCGCCCCACCCAGAATTCCAATGAGGGCCTGGCATGGAGGCCCTACTGGAAGCTCTTCATGCCCATTTCAACTTCCAGGAGCTCCTGCCACAGCCAGGTTTATGAGTGGGGGTGGGGTGGAGACCCCAGGTAGGGAGGGGAGGGGTAGGAAAGTTAGGGAGCAGAACCCAGGACAAGAAACTGGGGAGCTGACCTGGCCCTGCCACCTGGGGTGTGAGGGTCTCCTTGCAGAACTTTGGGCACGAGGTCACAGGAGAATCACAGAGGGCACATTGGCAGGTGGGCAGCAGACAGCAAGACTCAGTGAAGTCATGTTTTCCCAAAATGACTCAGCGGCTTGCCCCTGGGTTCTGAATGGTGAGCTGTGTTCTGCGGCCTCAGGGCCTCCCGTCTCCTGGCCTTCCAAGCTTGTCCAACATCTCTCTTGTTACCTACTGTCCTCGCTGCCCCAGGGACCCATGGGTACCGCTCCTGGCTGCAACCCCAGCCTATAGATATCCCCATGCTGCCTCAGTCAGGTCCAATCTTCACCCTGAGGGAAGACCAGACAGACCTGGTTTCATTACTGCCTCTGGTTCCTCTTAGCTGAGTGACCTTGGGTGGTTACTCTGCTTCTCTGAGCCTCAGTTTCCTCATCTGTAAAATGGAGACATTGCTAACAACTTTGCCAGGTTGTGTGGGGCTCAGTGAGAATGTCAAGTACTTGGCAACCAGCAGGTGCTTAGCAAGTGGAAAGTATGACATTCAAAGACTTCTACGATCTGACCTCAATATACTTTTCTAGCTACATTTTTAAAAAGGGGATAATATCTTTTCTTAATGCTGTGTGCCAGGTTCTGCTCTAAACACTAATATAAAAGCACATTTTATCCTCCTATCACCCCCACGTGGTGGATACTGTTAGTATCTCCATTTTACAGATGAGAAAACTGAGACAGCACAGAGAAGGTAAGCAACTTGGTCATGGTAACACAGCCTGTAAGTGAGGAGTAGTAGTTCCATGTAGGCAGCCTGGCTCTAGGACCTGCATATGTAACTCAACTCTGTTCTGCCTCATCTCTCTCTCTCTCCTTTGTGCATCCTACAAATCACAGTTCAATCCCACTGGATTCCTCACCCTCCCTGCGTTCCATCCGAACTTTCCCATCCTTTGCTTTTGCCCAGGTTCCCTTCTTGCACTGGAATGCACAGCTCCCTAGGAAGCCTTCCCCAAGTCCTCCTTCATGTCCGCCTTTGTGGGCTCATCACAGTTGGCTCAAAAGTGGTTATTTGTGCTGGTCTCCTCTCCTCTTCTAGCCTGGAGGTGCCTTCTGCTACCCCCAGCCCACCTTGCACAGTGTCAGGCATCAGCAGGTATGTATGTAGCACCGGATAGGCAATGCCCGGGCTGCAGCACCCTCATGTGTGCTCCTGGGTGGGGTGGCGGAGAATGCAGCACTTGGGCCCCACTACCTCTGCAAAAACAGCTTGAGGGCTGCAGTTGAAACCACCCCAGGAGGCAGCCTGCCAGCTGGGCTAGGACTCAGCCACCTGTGGTCTCCATTGCCTGGGGGTCAGAGCCGAACCCTGGAGAGGCTGAACAGATATCCGTCCACAGGGGACAGGAATAAGAAGCACTTGTCAGTGGGGTTGAGCATGGGGCCCATGCATAGTGCACCCACCCACTAGTCCACCTCATCACAGGGGCCTCTCGGGAGGTTTCAGGCCCGTCCTTGGGCTCTCAGCCCAGCACCCACAGGGTAATGACTGTGAGAAGCTACCTGTTCAGAGTCCCACTCTCCCATTCCTTTCCTGTCCCACACAGGGCCTCTGGTCCACGTCAGCTGCCCCCTTCCACTTACCATGACTGCCACCACCTCTGCCCAGACACAGGTGACTCCCAGCAGGAGCATCCTATCCTGGGAGGATGGGCACTGTCCAGCCAATAGCTCCTGGAGGGGCAGACCCACGCCTCCTTCATCCCAGGGCCCCACACCACATCCATCACTCATGGCTCCACAATCAGGTACACGTGCTCACTACATGCACAGGTTGGCTCAACATTGGGCCCACAGGGCGAACAAGGCAGACACTGTCCTGCTGCGCAGAGCTCATACCGGTGGAGGGCAGCCATGAAACCCGCAATGGCACACAGGAGCGTAAAGTGCGATGAGGGGGACAAGCAGGCAGCTGTAAGGAGGGATGCTGACCTGCTCAGGACACATCCAAACTGAGACCTGAGGATGAAGGGGGCTGGCCGCTGGAAAGGAGGAAGGAGAGAGTTTGGAGCAGCTGGAAAGGCTACAGAGAGCAGGATAGGAGCGGCTGGGAAGTTTGAGACTTGAAATACCGAGTCCAAGGCGAGGGCTGGCGAGAGAAGAGGCTGGGGACTAATATTCATGGTGCTTACTCCAGGTGGGGTTTCCGTCTCGCTGCAACAGCCCCGATCTGCTAGTTCCTGCTTATTCATGTGAATCCCTGTTGTTGCCATCTGTCTACGCCACCTCCTAGACCAGATCATTGCCAAGGGGAGCAGCCATCAGCAGATAGCTGACCTTGCAGCAGGGGCTGCCATACCATCAGAAAGGCACTGCCCAGGTCAGCCTGGGGAGGGCGAGGCTCAGACATTCACTTGCGGTGCCCACAGGGGCCATGGGTACCCCTGGAGCCAGCCTCCCCAGAGCGTCCTGGCCTGAACCAGTGGCACGCCCTGGCCACAATTACGGAATAAAATCTAAAAAAGATCCTGTGTACCATTCAGCCTCCCGGGTGGCAGCCACAGCAGGACAGACACAGGTGGTACCGTGGCAGGTTGAGGGCACTGATGGAGCCAGGCTGCAGGGCTCAGACCTCCTCCCCACCCCCCCTTTGCACTCACCAGCTGTGGGAAGGCAGTGGCTTACCCTGCCTGTGTGGTTCTGCGTGCCTGGCTGTAACGTGGCCATAAGAGCGGCACCTCCCTCAGGAGCTTCCTGGGAGAACTCAGCAAGCACAACCCCAAAAGGTGCAAGCATGGTGCTGTGCCACCCAGTTCCTGGGTACCCTCCCCCTAGGCAGCCGCACCAGGTGACATGGGCGAGGACAGTGAAAGAAAAGCAGATCTCTCAGAATAGAAATAGAAAAGGGTGCTGACACTGTGGTCGGGGTGACTGACTCAGGCTCCACGGCCCAATCTCGGGCCTCTGCGGGTGTCTGTCCTTAACACTGCAGCAATGGGGCTTCTCCAGAGGACAGCTGGCACCCCTCACTCCTCCACACCCTGCTCTCCCCCTGCCTGCCTGCCCACATCGGAGTTGTGAAATTCTTTGCTATCTGAGGAAATAATTGTTTTCAAAATATTTCCTCAGATAGCGCTGCTTTAGCTCAGACACTTTAGCACTTTCCAGAACCCTGCAGATGGCGAGGCGGCTGAAAGAAAGTGGGGAGAGGGAAGCGCGGGTGAGGCCCGGAGCCAAATGTCTCAGGTAGCCATGTGGGCTCGCAGGCACAGGCATGCGCAGGGCATGTGTGCACAGGCATGCCCACACACAGGGCGATGGAACGCAGAACAGCGTTTGAGGGGGAGGGGGCGGCTTGTAACCGGCTAAGCTGGTGCCTTCTTAGAAAACAACTTTCATCGGAAACCTAACTCTCACTATGTGCTGGCATAGTTCTAAGCTCCTCCCAGATATTAATTCACTTGTAGCCCTAGGACCTATGATTTATTATCATACCCCCTCCCACCAATTAGGAAACTTAGGCCCAGAGAGGTTAAGTATCTTACCCAAGGTTACACAGCTATGAAGCAGCCCTGCGGGCATTCTGGCTTTAGCATATGTGCTCTAAGTCATTACATAATTTGTGCTTTGGAATAAGTGTTCCGTGTGTGTGTGTGTGTGTGTGTGTGTGTGTACACTTTTGTGTCTACAAAAGCTGTTTCAGTGTGTAATGTGCCTGGCTGTTCATAGAAAATATTTGTGTGTGTATGGGGGTGGTATATCTGAATGTATGTACTCCACCCCATGACAATGTGTGTGATGGCCTGTGAGTATGTGGGTGTACAGCCTCTCTCCCAGCAAGGCTGCAACTATGGGGCTTATCCCCAACCAAGTTCCCTCATAGCAGCCTGGCAGCAGCAGCACAAAGGGACTCCCCACCCGGAGGCAGCACCCAGCGCCTCCCGGCAGTGCCCGCTCCCCAGATCCAGCGGTTTCAGCTGGGCTTAGCCACATCCCCTGGGAAGGCCCCTTAGCCACTCCCTGGGTCTGAGGGGGGCCCTCAGCTGCCACCCCCGCCAGGGAACTGCCGCACCCCAGAGCCCTGGTTCACTGGGAGCTGGGTTCTAGAGTGGGTCAGTTGAATTAATTGAAGTTAAGTTATCACAAATTTGCTTCCTATTCCACAGCCACCCCACCAGCACCCATGCTGACAGGCCTAAGCTGATGTGACTTAGGTCAAAAGCAAAGAACCTTGACATCCTAGGTAGTCCGGGAAGCCCTACAAGGTAAAAGTATGGGTTTTGAGGGTTTCTTCTCACGCAAGCCCCACCTTGGAGGTACACAACAAGGAAAATTAGCTTGGCTCCATTGACTCTAAACAGACATTTAAGACCCAAAGCTTCCCCAGATGCCACAAAACTTGAAAAAGCCCCCACCATTCCCTATCATCCAAGTCAAACTGGTCAACCGAGAGTGCACCCTCGGCCCGGCTGAGCAGGGAGGCTGGGAGACTTACTCAGACGGAGCAGGGCAGAGCTGCAACAAGGTCTTCTCTCCCACAGGCTCCAGCGCCCACAGCGCCAGGACTCAGATGGCGGGTGTGCTCCCTGACTTTTCAGGCTCCCAGAGTCGAGGAGGAGGGGCTGGACTGGGAGGGGCAGGAAGGAGGGAGCTGGAGAGGAGGCCAGGGAGCCAGGTGTAAGCAGGGGAGGGGAGGCCAAAGCAGCTTCCAGGCTGGCTTCTGCGATGGTGTTTACTTGTGGCAGCCAGGAGAGGCTGAGCTTGGCACTGGCTTATTTATTTTCCACACTTTTGCTCCAAATCCTTTTCAGAGAGTCCTTGGGAACCCCAGTGATACATTTCCCGGGCCCAGAAAACCCACAGTCCCTCAGCACATGCCAGCTTAGTGGGGAGAAGGGCGGGGAGGGGGAGGCATAGAGAGGAAGGGATGGGGGTGGGGACATGAAGTTACTGCTGGTCAGGGCTCCCTGGCCTGCCTGCCCCTCCCTTCACACTGGGGGTGGGTGGGGGTGGGGGGGTGCAGGAGCAACCAGATTTGAGGCACTGGAGCCATGGGTCCATCTTCAAGCACAGAACTGTCCAGTCAGTCAGGGAACACCCCACGCCTGGCTGTGGCACCCACATGCTCAGGGCAGGGCGAGTAGCATAGAGAAGAAACAGGACAAGTCTTTCTATTTAAGGACTGAAAGAAGAGCTGTCTCCTCTCCTCCTGTGTGACTTCATGAAGGGCAGAGACCTCTCTGAGTGCTTCCTCTAAGATTTCCCTCAGAAGGGGGCTCATAGCCTGTCCCTGGCCTTCACCTATTATCTGTCATCATTCCCAAGTACTTGCATGTGTCAGGCACTGGGACGGAGCCAGGGGTTCCTGTCCCTCGGGTGGGGCAGCTTCTCCCACACCCCGTCTTCCAACTTCCATCCTGGACAGAGGTCCACTCCGCAAGGGCGTGGGGAGAGGGACTGAGACACTGGGAAGGCTCTCCGAACGCACCCAGGTGGCCTCCCAGGGGCCTGGGCAGGGCTCCTGGCTTACGGTGCCAGCTTTTCCCATACTGTGCAAACTGGCACTGGAGGCTTTTGCACAGAACAACGAGAACCCTGTCCCAGCAGGGTCATCCTGCTCAGCCCTCCGGGTATAGAATATAACCAGGCTGAACACACGGCCGCCCCTAAAGGCTGCATGGCTCGCCGTTCCCTAGCGTTGGGATCTTGGACACCCACTGCACTTCTCAGAGCCTCATTTCCTCATCTGTTACGTGGAGACAGGAACCACTGTCCCTCTGAGGGGTCTGTGTGAGAAAGCATCAACTGGGGACCAGGCGAGCCTCCTACACCCCACCTCCTACCCTCGCTGCCCCGGGCTCTCCCGAGGATCAGACACCACAGAGGAGTCCAGCTCTCCAGGCACTGGGTGGGGGTGAGGACAGCCATGACATGTCCCTTTACATTTACCGTGTGAGTGACGTCAGGCTGTGGCCCGTGAGGGCGGATTTCCCTGTGTACTGGCTTTCTGTCCTAGCGAGGGAAAGGAATGTCATAATCCGTTTGAGCATGTTTACCTGGTGGTTTCTCCCAAACTCAAACTTGTGACGTGTGGCAGCTTGGTCGTCCCCCCCCCACCCCCCCCCCCACCGTCTCAGATAAGCTACGAATCATCTCTTGCTGGAATTACTGCAACATCTCCCTGAAATCACTCCTAAGCCCCCCCTTTTCCTGACCCCAGATCCAAAGGGAAAGCTCCAGCAGCCTGGTGCCACCCAGCCTTTGATACTTGTGGCCCACGGTGCAACCCAGCTGGGCAGAGTGTGTGGAAAAAGAGGACTGCAGGCAGAGGCCCCAGGACCGTGCTAGTCCGGGATCATTGTTGCTTCCTTGCTGCCATGGAGAGCCAGTGGGGACTTAGAAACAGCCTGGCGTGATGGAGAGAGCCTCGGTCCAGAGTCAGATTGCCTTGGTTCAAATCCTGGCTCTGTCCCTCACCAGGTGTGTGACCTTGAAAAAGTTACACTATTTAACTTTTCTGAGCCTCAGCCTCCGAGTCTCTAAGGTAGCGATAAATGCTAACCTCATAGGGTGTACTTAGTGAGAGCGTGTATGTAGAGCCCTTGATTCACAGAAGACATACTTAAGGGGGAAGGGTCTGGCTGCAGCGTCTCACCTGACATTTGGGGTGGCCAAGCCCAGATCACTCCTCTGATCTGGGGCCAAAGTCCTGGGTGCTGCCCCCATATTTTGCTAATTTCAGCATGAGGACCATTTAGAAGCTTGAACTGCACACTGAACCTAGTCACAGAGGGGCGGGGAAGGGGGGGGGGGGGAGTGACACTCTTCTTCGCAATTACATGGCCCCACATCCTTGCACAATCTCAGTCCCGTGCCAGGGAGGAATCATTCCCAAGCCCGCTTGCAATCACAGTTCCAAGAACATGAGATGTTGCTCTTTGGGGCCGTTCATGCCAGCTGGCACAGAGGCACCCACTGAATGCTCAGTGTGGGGACGGAGACCGCCCCTCCACCTGCTGCCACATGCAGCCCGGCCCTGCAGGAAGACCGCGCTCCGAGACCCTTCACAAGACCGGTCTCCGGCAGCCCGTAGAGCCCTGGGGGGAAGCGCGCGCCCCGCAGCTGAGCCAGCTGCAGAAATGGCTCCTGCTGCCCCTCAGGGGAGCAGATGCCAATGATGAAACTCAACTCCAGATGCCAGCCCCCAGGGCACCATGGGACAAGCTGCTTGAGCCACTTCCCCAGACAGAGTCCGCAGGGCTCCCAGGAACCACTGCGGACCCCTCCTCTGCAGGAAGACCAAGCGCAGCCCAGCCGAGGCCCCAGGCGTGGCTCCTAGTGCGCCCTTAGGAGATACTGTGGCTGTCATTCTTTGTCAGCTACTTATTGAGTACCCAGGCCGTGCCCGAAAGCACAACTTCAGGAGCAACGAAAGGAACCAAGGCTCCAGGACCACCCTGGTTTCTCCTTGACCTTGGGATCTTCAATAATCCCTCTCGGTTTTATACATCCACACGGAGGCCTCGAATCCCCTCATCGTCCCCGGAGGAAAGTCCCTCCGAGGAAGCACATCCGCCGGGGGAAGAGGGGTCAGAGCTCCCCTCGCAGGCCCTGTCACCGCCGCCACCCGGCGGTCCAGCTCAGCACCGGCCTGGCAGCCTTTCCACTCCGCGCACAGACCCAGCAGCCAGGTCCGATTATGAATCACTCCCTCCTTTCCTCTGGCCTCGCCTCCGGAAGGGCTGCACACACCCAGACACATTACCCAGACGCCAAGCTCGCTGCTGCTGAACCCCGAGAACGAACCGGGACGTCTGATTTCCCCTCCCCACTTCTGGGCCTCCGGGTCGTGGCCACGACTTTTCAAAGACAAGACAGTCCTTCCCATGCCCGTCGCTTTGGGGGGACTTCTTAGTGGGGGGCTGCAGACAAAGACCGTGGCGTTATTTAGGGGCAGGAGGAGGACACACTAGGTCCGAGGATCCAAGCCGCCGCTCCCGGGATTGTACACGAGGGTCTTCGCCCTGTGCCCGGTCGGCGTGGCGCCGCTCAGAGCGTGTGCGCGGTGATGTGGGCTGAGTGATGGGCTGTGTGTACCTGGCAGCCCATCTCCGGGGTGCAGTGAGCCTGGAGATTGTGGGTGCCTGCGTGGACTTTTCCCCGAGCCGGGAGCTCCCTCTCCCACCCTGCGTTTCGCCCTCTCTTCCTCCAAAGTTTGGCGCGCGCGCCCGGACGGGGAAGGAAGGGGGCGCGCGGCCGGCGGCCTCCCCGGGCCCGGAGGCGGTTCCGGGACTCAGGGTCCTACTTACCCCGGCCGCTGAGCCTCCTCCGGCGGGGGCGGACCCCACTCTCCGCGGCTGGGGTCGGGCGCCGGCAGCATCCGCTCGAAACTTTGTCCGGGTCTCAGCGGAACCAGCTCCCTCGGGGCCCGGCTCTGCGCCCTCCCCAGGGAAGGCGGCGGCGAGCGAAGGAGGGCGGTGCGGCCCGGCTCCGCGGGTTCGCACGCCGGGCGAGAAGAGGCGCCAGGCGGGCGCCGTTCTGCCCACCGAGGGAGCGAGTGATGGGGGCTGCCTAGCGTCCTCCCCGCCCGGCCCGAGCGGGCGAGCGGCTAGCGGCGGCGAATTCCTGAACCGCGTCCAAGGCGCCCGGGAGCGCCCCCCCCCCCGCTTCCTCCTCTTCCTCACCCCACCCAGCTCCCACCCCGACGAGCCGACAACTTGGGAACCGTTGGCGAACTTGGCGCAGCTCGGGCTGCGTGCCGGCCGGGCCTTGGGTGGAAGGAGGGGAGAGGGAGGAGCTGACTGGGGAGGGGTCCGCCCCCGCCCCCGGGGAACCTTGCTCTCCGGGACCCCACTATGGGCCTTTGTTCCGGCGCTGCCCCTCGGCCCGCCCCTCCCGGGGGACTCGCTTGGGGCCGCTTGGATCCCCACCTCCTCCCGGAGAGGCTGGGAGGAGCTCCCGGGCCGGGGTGGGTGGGTGGGTGGGTGGCTGGGGGAGTGGCGGCGTGGAGATCTCATGGCTTGCCTCCTCGGAGAGACCCCTTTGGTTGCGCGGGCTCTCCACCATCTATCTCTGCACACGAGGGTCAAATGACGGCCCCCCAGGCTCCCAAAGACCATAACACCCCCTCACTGACCCAGGAAAGTGAGAAGTGGTCCCTTCGGGCCAGCTGGGCCCCCCTCGCGTAATCTTCGGGTTATCTTCAGAGGCTGGGGCAGCTGGCGCCTCCGGATGGGGGCTGCTGGAGGGGTTTGGCCCCAGTGCCCCGCTCTGGGCCACAAGGCTGGCTTCACCAGGAGCTAGTAAAGAGCTTGGAACTCGGACACAAACCTAGCCAGGCTTTGATTCCCACCCATGAGGCTTTTCTCCTGAGTCTTACCAACACTTAGAACATGAGCTAATAATTCAGGCCCCTCTAAGGCCAGCGATCCTGCCATTTAATTGGATTTAGACACCATAAGCCACTTCCTGTAGAGGAGAAATAAGAACATCCAAAAAAGCAGAAACCTCAACATTTGTACTTGGCCTCCCCTCATTCTCAACATTTGCTGATGAGAAACCCAAATAGAATTGAGCATGACCCCAGCCTTCACAGGAGCAGGTCCTCACAGGGGGCCGAAGTCAGAGGACCCTGTTCCTTATCTGGGCCCACAGGCTGTAGGCTTGAGGGCAGGTGGCCAAGGGCTCCAGGCTGTGCATGTCAGTCCTATATTAACAATTCCATGACTTGCTATAGGGGACCAGAGATTTGGTGAGAACTCAGTCCACAGCTCACCTCCTAAATAAGCTCTCTGAACCCCTCTCTCCAGATCTCCTGGCTGCCCTCAGGCCCTAGCAAAGGGGGCCAGCCTCCGCCCTGGAATCAGCTTGCATGCTTTCCAACTGGATTTCTGAGCAGGTATGTTGCCCAACCCCAGGGGCACCAGGCACATGGAATGCGATGTGACTACTGGCCCCTGGATTGTGCAGAGCTGCAGCCTTATTCCTAGAGCTGAAGGCCCCCGGCCTGAGCTTATGAGATGAACGGAGCTCTTCAGGTAGACAGGAAACAGAAGGTAGAAGTGGGACAGGGCTTTCTAGGCGAAGGGATGAGTAATGGAAAGAAACAGGAGTGTGAAAGGGTATTCATTCTCCCAGCTTCAGGCTGGCCTAACAGCCAAGACTTGGGCCTACAGGTAGAATATCTTGGGCGCAAATGAGAGGTATAGGGTAAAGGTCTGATCCAAGACACCGGGAATTTTCATCCTAAAATAGTTTCTAGGTTCAACTTCTTCCCAAAATTGCTCTGCCAAGATAATTGGTCTCCGTTTTGTTTTCTTTTGTTTTTACCCTGTTTGAAAAATTAAAAGAACTTTCCAGACCAGAGGCAGAATTGCAGAGTGGTTAAGAATGTGGGAGCAATCCAAGTGAAGCCACTTAGAGTAGGCTACATGGACACCACGTGCCTCCTGCTGTGATGTGCTGAGAAGAACACAGCGTGTGTCTGAGGTGTTCCTGTGCAAAAACAGCTCACCTGCCCTGGCCGGTGTGGCCCAGGTGGTCGAGCGTCGTCCTGAGCACCGAGAGGTTGCTGGTTCCATTCCCCATCAGGACACACAGCACAGGCTCGATCCCCAGCAGGGTGCGTGTGGAAGGCAAAAGAAACGGTTCTCTCTCTAACTCCTTCTCCCTTCCTCTCTAAAAATCAATAAAAACATACTTTTAAAAAACACATCACCTGGATCTAATCATGAGGAAACATCAGACAAATCCAAACTGAGGGACATTTACAAAACAATTGGCCTATAATATCGAAAATGTCACAGACATGAAAGACAAAGAAAAAGGCTTAAGTTTTGGATTAGAAAAAAATGAAAGAGACAAGAAGGCTGTGGCAGATTCTAAGATGGTCCCCAATGACACCCCCTCTCCTGGCGTTTACCTCCTGTGTAATCCCCTCCCCTTGAGTATGCCTGGACCCAGGCATCTGCTTTAAATGAGTAGAATACAGCAGAGGTGATGGGATGTCACTTCTGAGATGACAAAAGACTCTAATTTAGGTTACAAAAGACTTGACTTCTGACTTGCTAGCATTCTCAACTCTCTTGACAGGGTGAAGGAAGTTGTCAAATTATGAGTTGCCCCATGGAAAGGCCCATGTTTCAAGGAACAGAGAGGGAGAGCTCTGGCCAACAGCCAGCAAATCACCCAGGGCTTCCTGCCAACAGTCTGCAGTGACCTGAATCCCACCAACATTCGTGGCGTGAGCCTGCGCGCAGATCCAGCCCCAGTTGCACCTTGAGATCACTGTCACCCTGGCCAACATCTGGAGTGCAGCCTTGGGGGACCCTGCATCAAAGAGCCCAGCTCAGCCACAGCTGGACTCCTGACCCACAGAAACTGTGAGATGTTTTAAGCCACTAAATTTTGGGGTGACTTGTTATGCAGCCACATATAACTAATACAACCACTAGATGCAATGAATAATTCTGAACTGGATCCCAGAACTGAAAAATAAAATATTACTCTGAAAGACATTATTTAGATAATTGACAAAATATGAAGAGGAACCAAATGAATAATGTGTCAATGTTAAATTTCCTGAATTTTATAACTATACTGTGTTGTAAGATGATGTTTGGTTTATTACAGATACACACTGAAATGTGTAGGGTTGTGATTTCTGCCACTTCCTCTCAAATGGTGTAGAAATAATAGTAATAGTATTTAATATACCATGGTACATATCATATGACATACATATTATAGGGAAGGAGAGTTTCACTTACTTGCTGTGTAACAAACTACTGAAAAACTTAATGACTTAAAACAACAAAAATGTATTGCTTCTGATAAATTGGACGTGGTGGATCTGGAGGGCTCCCCAGCTCCTTGTGGCATCAGCTGAAGCCACTCCACTGCGTTCCGCTGGCAGTGGGGCTGGGCTGGGAAGTCCAAGAGGGCTGCACTCCTCAGCATGTCCCCTGCCTCCCCATGTCCCCTGCCTCCCCATGTGGCTCGCTTGGGCTTCCTCACAGCCCAAGTGGTGGTTTAGAGGAGACAGACTTAGCACACAGCTCCCGCGATGGAAGTGTGAGCTCCCTGTTTCAGGCAGCCCAGCTGCATGCGAGGCCAGGGTGTTGATGGGCAATCTTTGGGGTCTGGGGCAAATCCTCTTCTCTGGTCCAGGAAGACCTACTTGGCAGAGACTCTGGGAAGAATCCTGGGGGCAAAGACAAGGAAAGAGGAGGACTAGAAAGAGGTTCCCTCAGCTGGAGTTCAAGGGCCCAAAGGCTGAAGAGTGGAGGAAACTCCTCCTTCTCCCCACTGCCCACCCCATCTCAGCTTCCTCTGCCGTCTGAGCATTTTAACTTAAGAGCTCACTTCAAGATGTCAAGGGTAGAGAGGGAGGAAGGAAAGTGTCCCTTACTGAGCACAGAGTACCAGGAGCTTTGCCCACCTTATTTCACTGAATCCTCACACGACAACCCTACAAAGAAACCATTATTATGCCCTTTGGAAAGAGGAGATAACAGAAGTCTCAGGAGGTACGGCGATTCGAGCAGACTACAAAGGTATTGAATCAAGGAATTTATTCGTTTCTTTACTTAACAAACATTTTTTGGCCCTGGACTGTGCTGGGCTTGGGAACACAAGGATGAATGATGTCCTGGTCAACTATTGCTGTAACCATGCTACAAAACAGACATCCTCCCAGTCCCAGCACCCTACAGCAACCAGTGTTTATTCTCCTCATTCACAGGCCGGTGGGTCAGCAGGGAGTCTGTGTTGGCCTCAGGGTCGCTGGGTTTGCATCCAGCCTCTGGGTTGGGGTGAGGTCTGCTCTTCACATCCCCACGTTCTGTTTGGACCAGTGGCTACCCGGGACACAGTCTTCTCAAGGGAGTACAAGAGACAAGTCAAACCAGCCAAGTGCATTTAAAGCCTCTGCTGACATCACTGACCAAAGCGAATCCCATGCGCAAGCCCGAAGTCAGTAAGGCAGAGAAGTCTATGCTAAGTCTACCTGTGCCTGGTGATGGCATAGGTAACGGACTCTTGTGACAAGGGCAATGAAGAGTTGAGAGCAGGATCCCATCTGCCACGGAATGAGGCACAGGCCTGGCCCTCAGGGACCACCCAGTCTGTGTGTGGGGGGGGGAGGGAGGGGACACTCACAACAACACAAGTACCATGTAGTGTGGTGAGTGCTGTGAGGAGGTGTAGGTGGGGCATGGGAGTGTGTGTGTACATGCTCACTGCTGGAGCACGGAGGTGGACCCTGCAGACAACTACCCTTTCTAGAGCAGGGAATTGCCGAGGTGAATGCCAAAGGACAGAACGAATAGGCACTCTTGGTTGAAATGAGAGAAGAGGGGAAGGAAGCGAGGGAGGCATTGCAGGCAGTCTCAGCGATGTGAACAAAGGCGAGGAGACCAGAAGCAGGGTGGTGTGTTCAGGGAACTGCGAAACCGTTTGCTGTCCCCAGAGCGTGCGGGAGAAGGCAGCAGGTGTCAGGAGTTGGTGAAGGGGAGAAGTGGGCAGGAGCCCAGCCACTGGGGCCTTTGTCATGTGCTGAACATCTGCCTCTCAACCCCCAAGCACTCCCCACCCTTTTCCACTCTGCTCCTGCTCTGGATGCCAGGCCCGTGTGAACTGCGGCCAAAGCCTGTCTCGTTCTGGGAAGATGGCAGAATGTAGTTTTTGCTTCTCCCCAAACTCCCCATTATGGACGGAATTCATATGTTGAAGCCATAACCCCCAAAGTGACTGTGTTTGGATATAGGGCCTTTAAGGATGTAATTTAGGTTAAATGAGGTCATAAGAGTGGGGCCCTCATCTGACAAGACAGGTGCCTTTATTTTGTTTTATTTTTTAAATGAAAAATATTTTTAGTATTTTTATTGATTTTAGAGAGGAAGGGAGAGAGAGACAGAGATAGAAACATCAATGATGAGAGAGAGTCACTAATAAGCTGCCTCCTGCATGCCGCACACTGGGAATCAAGCCCGCAACCTGGGCATGTGCTCTGACCGAGAATTCAACTGTGATTCTCTGACTGAGAATCCGCCTGATTCATAGGTCAACACTCAGCCACTGAGCCATGCAGGCCGGGCAAGACAGGTATCTTTAGAAGAAGAGGAAGAGATACCAGACTCCCCCTCCCCGTGTGTGTGTGTGTGTGTGTGTGTGTGTGTGTGTGTGTGTGTGTGTGTGTTCACAGAGGAAAGGCCCTGTGAGGATGCAGTGAGAAGGTAATTGTCTGCAAATCAGGAAGAAAGAACTCACCAGGGGGAGGGAGGTGGGGCGCTGGGTGGAAAAGGTGAAGGGATTAAGAAGCACAAATTGTCAGTTACAAAATACTCACAGGGATGTAAAGTATAACCTAGGGAATAGAATAAATAACATTGTAATAACTACGTATGGTGCCAGCTGGGTACTTGAAGTATTGGGGGACCACTTTATAAAGTATATGGTTATCTACCCACTATGCTATACATCTAAAACTGATACAAAATAACATTGAATATAAACTGTAATTGAAAACTAACATTTTAAAAGAAAGAAAGGTCTCACCAGAAACCAACCCTGACAGTCCCTTGATCTTGGACTTCCAGCCTCCAGAACCGAGAAAGTAAATGTCTGTTTTAAGTCACCCATTCAGTGGTATTTTGTTATGACAGCCCTACCATACTTACACACCCTCCAGAAACACTCCAAGGCAACCAGGATAAAAAAAAATCAGAAGATCCACAGACAACATCTACAGCAAAACTGGGTGACAAGTTAAACACACAGGTGGGGCGGGCACCAACCACAGGTGGTTACTAGGCTTATGTGACCTCAGTAACTGGGTGGAAGGAAGCAGAAGGAAGACACTGAGCTCCTGATGTCCTGAGAACAGGTCACCACCTAGTACTCACGCACATGGCGGGCCAGCATGACCGCAGCTGAAACTGGAAAATAATTCTGCCTGTGAGTGCCAGGGGGCCACTGTGCAACGAGGGCTGATGTGCTGGAGCCATCTGGGCCCTATAAACTCACTTCTGCTTCCCCTATAAACCCTTGAAACTCATATACTGAAGTTCCCTTTCATGACAAAGTCCCACACTGGGACTTACAGTAGAAACCCAACTAATCAGGACAGCACCCGGGGCAAACAACAAGAGTATGTCACCCGATTGGCCACCACTGGGTGCAGTTGAATGAATGCTCTATCCCGTGGGGCCGTGGTCGGCAAACTGTGGCTTGCGAGCCACATGTGGCTCTTTGGCCCCTTGAGTGTGGCTCTTCCACAAAATACCACGGCCTGGGCGAGTCTATTTTGAAGAAGTGGCTTTAGAAGAAGTTTAAAAAATTTGGCTCTCAAAAGAAATTTCAATCATTGTACTGTTGATATTTGGCTCTGTTGACTAATGAGTTTGCCGACCACTGTCTTGGGGATATGAAATAGAGGACAGTTGGACGGGGTGGGGGAGGTGGGGGCAAAGGAGAAATAATTCATCTATCAGCTCTTGTCTCCCATTGGCCAATGTCTACCCAAGGGGCCTTAACAGCCCCTGTCCCCCGCCCCACTTCTTGGTTATGCAGGAACAGACATCAGGCAGGGCCCTGCAGCATCCTATGCTTCCATGGTCTCAGAGGAGCCCAGGACGGGACACCAGAGGCACACAGCATGGAGAGGAGGCCAGGTGCTGCCCGAGAAGCTGATCATAGTCCACGCAGAGCTGCTACCACAGCATGAATAACAGCAGAGGCCAAGGGCATCTGACAGGTGCCTAAGGGGTGTCTGATACAGGATCATCATTAATGTCGCCACCACTGTCATTATATCCATTTTACAGGAGTCACCCACCCACGTAGTCTGGCTCTGAAGCACGCATACTTACGCGTGACTCTGAGCTACCTCCTGGGGGCAGTGGCTTGGCACCGCCATCCTTGGTGGGGATTCTGAAGCGTTTCAGGATGTGGGGGAAATAGAGCCACCGAGGTAGGCTTAATTATTAGGTGGGGAAAAGGGGAGAGAAGAAATAATAATCATATATTGGAAAATAGCTTTGCAATTTACAATGATCCATTCCTTCATTTATTCAACAAATATTTGCCAAGTCTCCATTACATGTCCAGCCTGAGCTGGGTGCTGGGGAGACAGGGGAAAGCTGACACCCTCCCCTGGGGGCGCTGGCCGGGTGGTGGTGAGGCGGGCAAGCAGTGAGTGTTCCAGAGCGAGACAAGCAGGGCGGGCAGGGCTGCTCAGAGGCCAGGTGTGCCACCTGCAGGCTGGGCGACCTTTCTGAGCTCGGTTTCCTCAGCTGCGACCTGGAGGGAAGCATGCCCACCTCCCAAGGATGCTGAGAGGAACAAATCACAGCACCAAGCCCTAATGATCCAGAGTCAGTGCCGCCGGGAAATGACCTGTTTCTTAGCCAAGACTCACCGTCAGTGATGTGTCAGGGCAAGGGAGTGCATTGAGTTTCTGCCCTTATGTCGTGAAGGCTTCTTCCTTTTGTTAAGGTTTCAGGGTAAATGGATGTATTCATACTCACCAAATACATGGAAACACGCTCAAAAAATGCCGAAACCAAACACCTTTTCCGCGTCGGGTACTCTGTTAGCTTCCAGTAACACACCAGGTTCCCCCAGCCTGCAGAGCTGGGTGGTTTGGTGGGCGCTGGAGAAGCGGCATGACAGAAGTGGGGTTCTGGCGAAATTACGTGGCGGCACACAAGGGCCCCTCGCGTCTCCCTTGAGGCAGGAGAGCAGGCAACCTGGTCACTGATGGCCAAGGAAGCCGGCACGCCTGCAGGTGACCGCGCGCCAGGCGAGGGGCCAGGAGATCGCTTTACCACGGTGGCCCACACCTGAGCCGCCTGCAGGCCAGCCCCTCGCTCAGCACCAGCCCATCTCCTTGGAGGACACATGTCTTTCCAAGACAGCCGGTCCCAACGTGGGGGTGGAGATGAGCAGGGCACAGGGAATCAGGAGACCCCAGCTCCCTTCCCTGCCCCAGCTGTGACCCCCCCACCCCCACCCCACCCCCGTACCGCATCCTGGCCTTAATTTGCAGAGGAGACTTCTGGCCACAAAGCATCACCAAAGTGCAAGTCCAAGAGGCCACCCCGAGGTCTGTCTACAGGGAATTATAGGACAGCGGTGGTCAGGCTCCCAAATGACAGAGCCGCAGACTGGCTGGTGACTGGGATGATAAACATAACCATGGCTAAAGCTGGGAGGTAAGGAGAGGCCCCTTCCCTTGGGGAACCGGGGTGGCTACAGACGTGGCCTTGGCAGGGCCACGCTTCCTTCTGCTCATAGCTCTGCAGATGAGCAGGCTGCCAGGAAGCCACCCCCCCCCCCACCCTGCCCTGAGTCAGCCAGAGGCTGGCCCTGCCCAGGGGGCCTCTGCGCCCAGCCCAGCGGCAGCAGCCAGTCACTACAGCCCAGCTGGCTGAGAACCACTGGCCCAAGACAATTTCGGCAAGAAGAGGGTGTACAATTCTAAGGGTAGTTATTTCACTTTTGTCCCATCTTTGGGGACTGATTTAGAAAAAAACAAAAAACCTTGGGACAATTTACTGAGCCCTGTGTATAGAGCTTGTAGGGAGTTGTTTTGTTTTATTTTTCTTAGAAATTCTGGCTTTTGTTTACTTTATTTATTTTATATTTTTTATTGATGTCAGGGAGGAAGGGAGAAGGAGAGTTAGAAACATCAGTGATGAGAGAGAATCATTGATTGGCTGCCTCCTGTACACCCCCTACTGAGGATCGAGCCCGCAACCCGGGCATGTGCCCTGACTGAGAATCTAACTGTGACCTCCTGGTTCATAGGTCAATGTCCAACCACGGAGCCACGCCAGCTGGGCCAGGGATCCTGGCTTTTGAAATGTGCTAGATGGGCAGAGCAGTGTGCACAGGAGGCTACCACTTGGTGACAGGTAGGCTGGCGAGGAGCCCCATCTCTTTGCACAGAAGCATGGTTGCCACAGAAGAATTCCCTAGAAACTGATCCCATTAGTTGCCTCCAGAAAGGGGAACTGGGTGGCTGGGTGGAAGACTTTTATCTTTGCTTTTGCTTACCATCGGGCGGCGGGGGGGGGGGGGGGGGGGGGGGCATGGAGGCATATCTTGGACCCAACAATTCCATTGCTAGGAATCTGTCCCGAGAGAGAACCGGGGACACGCACAGATGTCTGCTCCAGGATTTTATACAGCGCTGTGTGTGTACTGAACTTGGTGAGGAAAATAAATTACATGTACCCGAGGAAAACCATATAGCTCTTGTAAAGAACAATGTAGGTCTACCAACATTAACACAGGAAGACACTCATGTAACTGTAGATGGGAAAAGGTATGATGTAAAACAGTATGGATTGTGTGACCCCGTTTACATGAAATCGGATGCACATGGGTACATGGATCACATGGACAGGTGTCTGGGAAGATGATCCTCTGAAGGGTAAGAGAGACTTCAGCTCCAAGCACGGCAGAGTCCCTGTTCTCCATGAACACATTTGCCGGTAACCATCATGTCGGGATGAAACATGAAAACAGCTGTTTGAAGGTGCTGGAGAGCTCCCTGGAGCAGGAGGAAGACCGGAAGGGAGAGGACTCCAGAGGGAAGGTCCTGCTGGGTGGGGCCCCAGTGCTCCAGCTCCCCATCCCCCCAGTGCATCCCGCCCTGGTGCTCCAGACAAACTCAAGCAGAGGCCTCAGGCTTCAGGGTCAGAGGTCGGAATCGGGGCTGTCCAGCAGCCAGATATTGAGGGAGGAACTCAGCAAGGTGGGAACCACAGAAGGGGACCCCAAAATCTGCCTGAACCCCCCTTCAGATTCTCAGACTCCTGACCTGCGTGTGTATGGGCCGTGCTCCGAGGAGGTCGGGAAATAGGAAGCACTTGGAAATCCTAGAACAGAAAACAACATCTGAATTTTTTTTTTTTTTTTACTGAAGGACATTCATAGCACTGCCACCTGTCTCCCACCTAGCTTAATTTGCTGTACTTTCATTATTATTCACCTAGAATATTTTCTAATTTCCCTTGTGAGTTCTTCCTCAACCCCTAGAATACTTAGAAGTGTTGCTTAATTTTAAAAGTTTCGGGCATTTTTTGGATGTCCTAATGCTACTGATTTCTAATATAATTGATGTGATGCCATTGCATCGTGTTGTTTCAATCCTTTTAAATTTGCTGAGACTTGTTTTGTGGCCTAACCTACGATATTGGATCGGCATTCCCAGGGTTTTTGGAGAGACCGCATCCTCCGTAGTTGGTGAGTACGGTGTTCTGCGAATTTCAGTGAAGTCCGAGTTCCAGGAGCAGGAAAGTGGAAGACGAGGAGGTAACCACATCAGGAGAGGAGACCTTCCCAGGCGTTCTCAGCAGACAACTGTTTATACCTATGCCACGTGGCGTCCCCAGCTGCACGGGACGAGGGCAGGTGAGGCTTTCTAAGCTTCTATGGAGAGAATGTCAGGGAGCAGGGGGCTGGAATGTGTGCTGAGTAGGTGCAGTAGATTGAATGTGTCCCCCCAAATTCATATGTTGAAACCAGTTCCCAATGCGATGGTACTTAGAGGTAGGGTGTTTGGGAGGTAATCAGGTCATGAGGGTGGGGACCTTGTGGATGGCATTAGTGTCCTTATAAAAGAGACCCCGGGGCCTGGCCAGTGTGGCTGTGGGTTGAGTGTTGCCCCAAGCACCGGGAGGTTGCCGCTGGTTCGATTCCTGGTCAGGCACATGCCCGGATAGTTCTCTCTCATCGACATTTCTTTCTCTCCCTCTCCCTTCTTCCCTCTGGAATCAATTTTTTAAAAAAGTATATATAAATGATCCCAGAGAGCTGCTTTGCCCCTCCCATCGTTTGAGGACACAGTGAGAAACCGGTGTCTGTGAGCCAGGAATCAGGCTCTCACCAGACACCGAACTGCCAGTGCGCTGACTGGGACTCCCCCGCCTCCGGAACGGTGAGGAAGAGGTCTGTGTTGTTGTGTAAGTCACCCCCTCCTGCCTCTCTGGTCTGGATTAACCTGAGACAGTCCTCCAGCCTTGCTGGTCGTGGCAGTGATTTGTGTCCCGATGCCCTTTGTGTGCCTTCCTCGGCGCTTCCACCTGGAGTCACTCCGGCGTTTGGGCTCCTCTGACAGGCCTGAGACAAGCACCAGGTGCAGGAGTTTACTGGGTGGAAGGAGAGCAGGATGCACTGGGGAAGGAGGGAGCGCTAATACGAGGCGCATTGCTGAGGTCACTGCTGAGGGCAGCAGGGGCTTGTCTCCTGCAAACGGCATCTCAGATGGTCACCAGGAGCGGAAGCCGTCAGCACCGGCCCCTCCCGGAACTGGCTGAGGATTGCTAGAGGCACGAGCCGCGCCTCCTGGCCCAGGGACCAGCAAGCAAGGTGCGCCTCATTGCCCTCATCACAGGTCACTGCTCTGGACAGCAGAGGAATGATCCCATCAGCCCTGCATGGCTGGTGAGGCCCACGGTGAGGAAGATGCTGGTTCCAGTCTGCACTGCCCAGCGGGATGCAGAGCCACAGAGCAGAGATGGCTCACACATGCTCCTCCATTCATCCAGGGGACCCAGGTGGGCCGAGGGAGCTATGGACCCGGGTGGGCCTAGGGAGCTGTGAGCACGGGGGACCCGGGTGGGCCTAGGGAGCTGTGTGCGTGACAGGGCAGGGCAGTGTCCCATCTCACGGTCCATCATCTTAGCCAGCTCTGCAGAGCCCCCTGCCTGGGAGGTACCACCCTCAGGGCCCAGGGAGCTGGACTGGCCACGCAGCCGCCTACACAGCCTCCCCCATTCCCGCAGGGCCTCCCAGGTTTTGTGGACGCGGAAGGGCAGCAGACATTTTGCAGCCTGGCCATCCGTATTGCGGGGGAGCGTATGGGGCCAGTCACCCCTTCTGTGTGTGTGTGTGTGTGTGTGTGTGTGTGTGTGTGTGTGTGTGGAGGGGGGGGCTGGGAACTGGCATACCTCTTAGGAGAGTGGCTGGGGGCAGTACTTGGACTGTGCCTCCACACACCTGCTCGGTGGAGCCCGCCACCCTCCTTTAGGAAGGAATCATCTAAAGGCAGCACGCTGGAGAGCATCAGCTAGAGGCTGATACAAATACGTGGTTGTAGGTGTAATGCTTGCTGCAGCTTGGTGATACAGGAAACAAATAGATGCATACATAATGTGCTGATTCACCCCCAAAAGGCCCTGCTCCCCCTTGAACTGTGTGGTGATGTAAAAGGATAAAGCACTCGCCTAAAACGTGTGCCAGACTTCACACCCGTATGCCATGGGGAATCGAGCCGCGACCTCCTGGTTCATAGGTCTCAACCACTGAGCCGCACCGGCAGGCCTGTGTATTCGTTTTTAAAATGAGATGCACAGAAAGAAAAAATACCAGGAGGATATTTCTTTTTCTTTTCTTTTTTTCCCCTATGTCAGCCGGGTAAAGTGTGGATGAAGTAGCAAGGTTTGAGGGAGGCACATCCCACAGGGGGTGTGATCACCAGTCACCATACGTATGAACTACAGAAGGGCTAGAATATCATCAGTGCTCTCTTCCAGGAGCAGGGCTAGGGTGAAGAAGCAGGGCTCTCCTTCTTGTTTTTCCCAACAAAGAGCATTGGTTTTTCACCTGCCTGACCATAACCAGTGGTCGGCAAACTCATTAGTCAACAGAGCCAAATATCAACAGTACAAGGATTGAAATTTCTTTTGAGAGCCAAATTTTTTAAACTTAAACTTCTTCTAATGCCACTTCTTCAAAATAGACTTGCCCAGACCGTGGTATTTTGTGGAAGAGCCACACTCAAGGGGCCAAAGAGCTGCATGTGGCTCGCGAGTTTGCTGACCACTGCCCTAACTCATTCACAGGCAGCGGCTTTGGAAGAAATGTGTAAGGGGCTCTGCAAATGGGAGGCAGGAAGGAAGAGGGAGGAAGCGGGGGGTCAATCAGGACAAATTGCAACAACCACATGGTTCCTCTCTGCAGTCACATTCAAGGAAAAGGAGCCCAGCTGGCATGGCTCAGTGGCTGAGCATCGACCTATGAACCAGGAGGTCAGGGTTCAATTCCTGGTCAGGGCACATGCCATGTTGTGGGCTCAATCCCTAGTGAGGGGCATGCAGGAGGCAGCCGATCAATGATTCCCTCTCATCATTGATGTTTCTATCTTTCGTTCCCTCTCCCTCCTCTCTGAAATCAATAAAAATATATTTTAAAAAAATAAAAAGGAGGGAGATACCAAGATGGCAGCATAGGTAAACACCTAAACTGCTGCCTCACACAACTATATCAAAACTACAACTAAAAGACAAAACGGACACCATCCAGAACCACAGGAAAGCTGGCTGAGTGGAAATTCTACAACTAGAAGAAAAGAGGAAAGCACATTGAGACTCAGAGGAGCTGCAAAAAGCTGAGGTACGGAGGCTTGCACGCTGAGAGGAAGGATGGCTGTGTGCATGGGCCACTGAGTGTGTGGCTGGCTTTCTAAAGCGGGAGGGAGAAGGAAAGTCCCAACTGCACTGAACTCCAGTCCTGGGTGAGACGCTGGAAAACCAGACTTATTTGGGGAGAAGCTGGACTGTCAGGAAAAGAGAAAGCACACGGAGACTCGGGAGCTGCAGAAGGCAGAGGTCTGGAGGTGCGCTCGCACAGAGAGGACTGACTGCTGAATGCACAGGCGGCTGAGTGCGCGGCTGGCTTTCTAAAGCAGGAGGGAGATGGAAGCTCCCGACTGCGTTGAACTCCGGTTCCAGGCAAGTTTCTGGGAACCCTAACTCATTCAGGGAGAAACTGGACTGTCTGACAGCGGGCAAAACTCGAAGGCGGCTTTCTCTCAGAGGTGCTTGCAGCGATTACCGAGGAACACTGAGACCCAGGGGCCTCACAGGGCAGGGCTGATGGGAAACCAAGGCTGTCTGCTTCACCCTGAAACTCTGCCCCATCCAAGCTGAGCACAGAGGCTTTTGCAATTTTGCAAGTCTTGTTTCATAAGAGTGTCTCCAGCACAGAAGTTCTCCCAGCATAGACACAGCTGATCCTCACAGCCAATTGGCCTAGAGGTCAATTCCTCCCAGTGATACCAACAACAATCAAGACTTAACTACAACAAGGCCATACACACAGCCCACAAAGGGGTGCACCAAGAGTGTCCACCTCAGGTAACTGGGGAGGCTGAGCCAGTGGGCCCCATAGGACACCTTGCACACAAAGCCACTCTATCAACTCAGGGAAGCAGCCAAAATGCGGAGACAAAGAAACAGATCACAAATGAAAGAAATGGAGGAAAGCAAATGACTGGATATAGAGTTCAAAACCACGGTTATAAGGTGTTTCAAGAATTTCCTAGAAAAGGCCAATAAATTTAACGAGACCCTCGAGGATATGAAAAAGTACCAACTAGAAATTAACATACACTGACTGAAATAAAAAATATTATACAGAGACCTAACAGCAGACTAAAGGACCACAAGAATCAAGTCAAAGAATTGAAATGCAAAGAAGCAAAAAACACTCAGCCAGAAAAGCAAAAAGTAAAAAGAATCCAAAAATATGAAGATAGTGTAAGGAGCTTCTGGGACAACCTCAAGCGTACCAACATCTGAATTATGGGGGTGCCAGAAGAAGACAGAGAGCAAGATACTGAAAACTTATTTGAAGAAATAATGACCGAAAATTTCCCCACCTGGTGAAAGAAATAGACTTACAAGTCCAGGAAGCGCAGAGAACCCCAAACAAAAGGAATCCAAAGAGGACCACACCAAGACACATCATAATGAAAATGCCAAGAGCAAAAGACAAAGAGAGAATATTAAAAGCAGCAAGAGAAAAGCAGTTAATTACCTACAAGGGAACACCCATACGATTGTCAGCTGATTTCTAAACAGAAACTATGCAGGCCAGATGGGAGTGGCAAGAAATATTCAAAATGATGAATAGCAAGAACCTACAACCAAGATTACTCGACCCAGCAAAGCTATCATTCAGAATTGAAGGGCAGATAAAAAGCTTCACAGATAAGAGAAAGCTAAAGGAGCTCATCACCGCCAAACCAGTATTATATGAAATGCTGAAAGGTATTCTTTAAGAAGAGGAAGAAGAAGAAAAAGGTAAAGATAAAAATTATGAACAACAAATACATGTCTATAAAAGGTAAAGATAAAAATTATGAACAACAAATACATGTCTATCAACAAGTGAATTTAAAAATCAAGTGAATTAAAAATCTGATGAACAGAATAAACTGGTGAATATAATAGAATCAGGGGCATAGAAAGGGAGTGGACTGACACTACTTGGGGGAAAAGGGATGTGGGAGGTGTGGGAAGAAACTGGGCAAAAAGCTTACACCTATGGATGAGGACAGTGGGGGAGAGGTAAGGGCAGAGGGTGGGGTGGGAACTGGGTGGAGGGGAGCTATGGGGAGAAAAAAGAGGAACAATTGTAATAACCTGAATAATAAAGATTTATGCAATTAAAAAAAAGAAAAGAAAAAGGAGCAAATGACAAAATGTCAAAGGTATCAGGCAGGTTTGTCCCCAGAGCCACTTCCCGGGATGGCCAGGCATGGAGGGCCTCTGTGCAGTAGTCTCCTCCCTCCCCAGGTGGGCTGGCCACGCGTCTCCACCTGCCCCAGACTCAGCAGCCACAGGGAGCAGGTTGTAGCCGGGGGAGGGGACTGGCAGCCACAGGCTTTGTGCTGGGTCCTCAGGTTTGGTATCTGAGCCTTCCCAGGGCCCTCAGGGGGGCAGTATGACCACCTGCTCATGACTGTGTCCAGATTCACTGTCAGACTGGAAACCTGAAGACAGGTCCCAGTCCTGCCCTGGGCACACCTGCTCGGGCCTGGGCAGCGTGGGCTCCCAAGAAGAGCTTGTTGAATGAATGCATGCTCCTCAGCCATCATCTGTCTCTGAGGGGTGACTCAGTTTACCCAAAGTTGTTCCAAATCACTCAGCCAGAGATGGAACTAGAACCCAGGCCCCTGTAGGCATGTGTGCTGGACTTACACCCAGTACTTCCTTCAGTCCTGTGAGCACTGTTATAATCTATTTCACAGATGGGGAAACTGAGGCACAGAAAGATTAAGTCATTTGCCCAAAGTCACATAACAAGTGAGAGGCTGAGCCAGATTCTAACCTAGAACCTCTAGCTGGGTGGCTATTTGACCATCCCAGAGAGGATCTGTGATGTGCCCAAGATCACACGTTTGGGGGTGAGACCCAGTCCAGAACCAGGCTGTCTGCTCCTCACTGGACCAGGCCCAGCCAGGGGAATGTAGTTGATCCAAAATCCCCACAAAATTAGCACAGAACTACAGGACCGAGGGACGCGGTTTGACTGAGAATACGAGAAGAAAGGGGTTAAGGGTTTGAGTTGGCATCACAGCTGATAGGTCGGCAGTGTGTTGTGGCTTGCAGGTGGGTGTGTGGAGAACAAAGGAGGCGGCAGGTGCTCTCTGGTCCTCATCTCAGCCACAGCGGGGTTTGGGTTCAATGCTTTACCAGAGGCATGACCGTGGGGACAAAGTGATGTCATAGCTCAGATAAAAAGCACTATTGGGACTAGAAGGTGTTCGAGGATGCGGGGCACCCGAAGGGGACTTGGTCTCTGACTTATATAAGGTCTCCCTCTCCCAGCCCCTGACAACTACTAATCTGTTTTCTGCATGGGTTTGCCTATCCTGGATATTTCATATAAATGAAGACATACAGTATGTGACCTCGGGCACTGACTTCTTTCACTTAGCATCGTTTTCTGAGGTTCATCACGTTAGAGCGTGTATGAATGTTTCATTCTTCTTTATTGAATAACTAGAGGCCCGGTGCACAAAAATCTGTGCATGGGGATTGGAGGAGAGTCCCTCAGCCCGGCCTGCGCCCTCTCACAGTCCAGGATCCCTACTGACGGGGATGTCCTACTGACGGGACTTAGCGGGGTGCGGCCCTAAGCTGTAGTCTGGCCTCCCTCTGTGGGAGGCAACCTGGCAGCTGATCCGGGGACAGCGCTGGCCTGCACGGCCTGGTCCCCACACCCCGCTTCCATCATCTTCCCCTCCCTGCCGCCTCTGGTTGCTGCCACCTCACCACCCCCATCGCCATACCCTCCCTCTACCCACTGGCACTCGCCTTGGCTGACCTGGTGCTGCCTGCTCGCTGGCCCACCCCCTCCACTGACTGGAGCAGGCCCCGCCCCCCGCCGACTAGTAGTTCCGTCGTTTGGTCAATTTGCATATTATGCTTTTATTATATAGGATATTCCTACCAAACTGGCCTCCTTTAGGTCCTGGAGGGCACTGAGCCTTTTCCCACCTCCAGACTTTGCACAGGCTATTCCTGCTGCTGCAGCTCTTCTCCTCCCACTGCCCCAGACACGCTCCTGCGCCTTCTTATGCTTCTTTCCTGATTCCCAGGGTAAACAAGACCCCTCTCTCACATGCCCTTAGTGTACTCATCCTCCTTCATCGCCCTTAGAACATGTTGACTCTGTATGTGTGTGTCTGTGTGAAGTTTTGTCTTCCCTGCTAGATTAGAAGCCCGTGTGGCAGGGCCTGGACCCTCTTGTTCATCATTGTGTCCTCAGTGACTAGAATAGTACCTGGCACTTTGTAGGTGCTCAATCTTTTCTTAAGTAAATGAGTGAGTGTCTTTTTAAAACTTCTACTAGGGACTAAAAGGTTTATATACATCAACTTTCTCAGAAGCCAAGCAAATTAGTCTCCAGAGTTGGCATTCAATAACTTTCTGGGTTATTGCTGCCCAATTCTGCATCCTCCTCAGCTCCTCTGGGTTTAGGGCCCCTCCCTAGGGCAGCTGTGGGCTTTTGTAGAAATCAGAGAAGACAGTGTAGCCTGTTATTAAGAGCACTTAGGACATCTACTGTAAGGTTACTCCTGCCCCAGCCTGGCTCTTCCTTGCTCCCTGACCCCGTCCCTGGGCACATGGCTGAGTGTGAGGTTTCAAAAGACTAGGAGCAGGGAACTCCCCCCCACCCACCTCGCCCCCCACAATGGTTAGCACAGCAAATGTTGTGTTCTTCTGCCCTCTTGTGGTCTGTCTCAGGATAGCAAGTACCTGTTTCCTTGCCTCCCTGATGCTAATGCTGCAACTGGCCACGAGAGGGCAGGGTTCTCAATACTATCCCATCCAATACAATACTTCCCCTATCCAACCCCAGCTTAAAAAAAAAAATACCTATACATTTTTTAATAAAACAACTTTTTTGAGCTATAATTCATATACTGTATACTTCACCCATTCTAAGAGTACCATTCAATATTTTTATATATGTATAGAGTTATGCAACCATCACCTCAATACAATTTTAGAAAACTTTTATCAACCCAAAAAGAAAGCCCCATCCCCTGTCACCACCCACCATATCCCACCTCCCTGCCTTAGGTAACCACTAATCTGATTTTGTCTCTATATGTTTGTTTGTTCTGGACATTTCATGTGAAGGAGCCATACAGTCTGTGGTCCTTAGTGACTGGCTTCTGTCATAGAGCACAATGTTTCAGGGTTTATCCAGGTTGCAGCATGTGTCAATACTTCCTTCCTTTTATTGCAAACACATATTCCATTGTATGGCTGCAGCCATTCCTGCCTCCACCAGTGCTCCTCCTCTTGCCCTGCACCCCCTGCCCCTGAACCCCCATCTCCCACACCCAGGGATCCCACTTTCTTCAGGGGAAGCTTTATGCCACGTTTTTTTTTATGCACCCATGAGCTGATGGACATTTGGGCTGTTTCTATTTTAGCTATTACAAATAATGCCATTCTGACATTTGTGTGCAGATTTTTATATTGGATGTATGCCTTCTTTTCTCTTCAAATCTCTGTATGTATTTAGGTGGAAACTCTGTATTTAAGTATTTGAGAAACTGCCAGACTTTTTCCATTGCAGCTGCACCATTTTACATTCCAACAAAGCTGTGAGCTTGCGGAGGGCAGGACAGCTGTTTTTCTCGGGTCCCCACAGGCCTAACACAGGCCCAGCGACGGCGGTTAATAGCACTTGGGGACTTTGGAAGAGGCCAATGAATGCAGCAGGCTGGGAGGTGTGGGTAATCCCGATGGATCCGGAGGGATGTTTCTTTGGGGAGATGAACTGTGGGAAGTGGCCAGGGCAGCTCGGAGAACAAGGTCACACAAGTGTGAGGGGCTGTGGGAGGCTCAGATGGCGAAACACAGACCCCTTCCCAAGGAGGGACTCGGGCAGCATTCCCACGCCTGGCACCCTGCCAGGGTAACGAAAGAGGAGCTGTGAAAGCTTCCCCTGAAGAAAGTGGGATCCCTGGGTGTGGGAGATGGGAGTTCAGGGGCAGGGGGTGTGGGGCAAGAGGAGGAGCACTGGTGGAGGCAGGAATGGCTGCAGAGGCAGGGGCGGAGTCAGGAGGGAGGGAGGCTGAGGCAAGGAGGCCGATGCAGCAGGGCCCAGGGCGCTAGGACAGTGGACCAGACCACTGCCCAGGAATGCACCCTCCATTCAAGGACAACAGGTGAGGTGCCCAGGCCCCAAAACTTCTCAAGTGCTGGCTCCACAAGAGTACCCACACTCGCCTTGACCATTGTTCTGAGACAGAAACCGAGACCAGAGTCCAATGTGACATTTTCTGGGCCAGGCCAGCCCTTGCCTTTGTAAAGGTTCTTATCCAGCCCCAGCTGGTGTGGCTCAGCGGAGAGAGCTTCGGCCTGCGGACTGAAGGGCCCTGGGTTTGATTCCGGTCCAGGGCACATGCCCAGGTTGCAGGCTGATCCCCAGTAGGGGGCGTGCAGGAGGCAGCTGATCAATGATTCTCTCTCATCGTTGATGTTCCTATCTCTTTCTCCTTTTCCCTTCCTCTCTGAAACCAATAAAAAGATATATATATATATATATATATATATATATATATATATATATATATAAAAGGTTCTTGTCTGTAGAACCTCAGGGTTTCTGACTCCAAAACCCATCTCTGCTGTGCTCACTCGTGCTCCACACTGTGCATGTCTTTAGCTTCAAGGAGAAATCTCAGCTTCAAGGCCCATGGGGTCTCCTGGGGGCTGGCGGGGGGAAGGTGGGGAGGGGGCTGACGGTGGCCACATCCAAGGGCTCAGCTGAGTGACTGGGGCCTCGCAGGAAATCAGCCCAAATTCTAGGCTAATCGTTTTATCTGAAATGTTGGAAACTAACTGAAATTAATTTTTAAAACCAAACATAGTTCCTTCAAGACTGCAGGTCAAACACAGCCTTCAGGGGACAGGCTGGGTGGCCACAGGGCTGCCGCTCCAGCTGGCCCCCGACTTCCTCAGTGATTTGGAATCCCCTCAACCCTCTGCCCCAACCCCACTGTGCTAGATGGGCAGGGGGTGCTGGGTCGGGGGGTGGGGGGCGGACAGAGGGGAAGCTGGGGCTTGCAAGCAAAGCTGTTTCCTTCCAACGTGGTCAGAAAGCCCTGTCAGGCCTCCTTACCATTGTTCCCAGCATTAGGAGAGGGATGAGCTTCTCCACTCCTGTTAGGGATGAGGGTTTAGGGCTGAGGAAGGAGACCGGATGGTGGGGTGACTTGCCCAGGGAATCAGCAGGTGGGTGGCCTGAGGGGGGAGAGGAGGGGAGAGGTGGGATCCGGGTCTCCAGGCTCTTTCCTCTCACGTGGAAGGTGTTGCCAGGAACAAATGAACTGCCAGGACCCCTCTCCGTGCTCAGTGCTCCCCATCTGCCCTCTGACGGGGGAGGCTGCGGTCGGCACAGGGAGAGCCCCCGTTCCCTCACCCCCACCCCCACCCCGCCCAGGTTCCCGGAGTCGCCGCAGGGCCTGATCCCACCCCTGCTTCTTCCGCAGGAGACCTCCGAGTTAGAGTCAACCCACAAACACTCTGGAGAGGGGAGAAGTGAAAACGGAGTCTCCCAACTGACTCCCTTTCCAGTTAGACCCCCACATCCATCCCCAGGGGGCGCGTTCAGGGGGCCACCCCCACCACCTGCCTCCCCAGGCCTGGGTCCGCCCCGCCCCGCTCCGTGGCTCTGTTTTCTGATCCTCTTTCGCTTCTCCTTGGTAGGCTGGCAGTTCCCCCCCGCCAGGGTTGCATAAAACTGCATTTCGAAACAGACAAGGGCCAGGGCAGGTCTGGCGCAAGCTGCAGGGGGAGGGCAGTGCCCGCAGAGGCGGCCGGAGCCGCTTCCTTCGCCCCCCGCCCCCGCCCCCATGCGGCAGGTTTGCGGTGGGAAATGCAATCACTGCGCCTGTACATCCGGCTGAGGGTTGCTGTGTATGGCGGAGGGAGAGGGGGGATGGGGAAGGGGGGCGGGGGGTGGCAGAAAGTTTGGGTGTCTCACCTGTAGTGATTCGTTGTTAGTAACCGTCTCTGGGCTTTATTTTCTAATTTCCCCTTCCTTTCTCCCTCCCTTCCTTCCTCCCGTTTTCTCTCTCCTCCTTTCTCTTTTTCTCTCTCATTTCCCTATTGGTGTGTCTGTCTTTTAACCAGCATTTCCTAGTGACCCTCCATATGCTAGGAATGTTCTGGGCTCTAGAACCATGTTAATGAGGAGGCATGCGTCCCAGGGCTTCCTGTGTAGTGAGTGGGGGAGGCTGACAAGTAAGTGGGAGAGCAAGCGCATGCAGTGTGCTCAGGGTGCGTCGGGATTTTCATAGGCAGGCACAGGCATGCATATGCGTCTGTGTAGGGAGGCTTTTAAAGCACAAGGATCACACACAATACACGCCGTTCCATAGCTTGTCTTTCTCACTTAAGGTGTGGTGGGACTTTTCCCGGTGGGCACACACAGGCTGCCTGCTTATTTTTGACTAGAGGCCCGGTGCACAAAATTCGTGCATGGGGGGGGGCAGGGTGTGTGTCCCTCAGCCCAGCCTGGACCCTCTGCAATCTGGGACATCCCTCTCAGTATCCAGGACTGCTAGCTCCCAACGGCTCACCTGCCTGCCTGCCTGATTGCCCCTAACTGCTTCTGCCTGCCAGCCTGATCACCCCCTAACCACTCCCCTGCCAGCCTGATCCATGCCTAACTGCTCCCCTGCCAGCCCGATTGCCCCTAACTGCCCTCCTCTGCCAGCCCAGTTACCCCCAACTGCCCTCCCCTGCAGGCCTGGTTCTCCCAACTGCCTTCCCCTGCAGGCCTAGTCCCCCGCAACTGCCCTCCCCTGCTGGCCTAGTCACTCCCAACTGCCCTCCCCTGCCAGTCTGATTCCCCCCAACTGCCCTCCCCTGCCAGCCTAGTCACCCCTAACTGCCCTCCCCTGCAGGCCTGGTCCCTCGCAACTATCCTCCCCTGCAGGCCTGGTCCCCTCCCAACTGCCCTCCCTTGCAGGCCTGGTCGCCCCTAACTGCCCTCCCCTGCTGGCCATCTTGTGTTGGCCATCTTGTGTCCACATGGGGGCAGCCATCTTGTGTGTTGGAGTGATGGTTAATTTGCATATTACCTCTTTATTAGATAGGATGGCAGCATAGTCTTCCATCCTGCAGCTGTGCAGTTGCTGCCTCAAAACTCGCCACAGCTTCTTGGAGCCGCTGTGGTCTCAGGAGTGGCCTTGGGGACTGCTGGGAGGAGGGGGGAGCTTGTGGCTCTGCCTCAGTTGAGCAAGAGCAGACCTGCTGTGACGTGTGTCCTCACTCCGGCTGCACTAGTCATCTGGCAGCTCCAGAGGAGGCACTGGGAATGCTCTCCTTTCAAAAAGTCCCTCCGATTTATCTCAAGCACAGCCAGGATCGAGGAGCACTGTGCGGCCACGGGGGGAGGGGAGAGCCACTTTAAGATTCTGAAAACCACCGACCTTCCAGGAGGACAGGGGCCAAGACCCCTGAGTGGTGCCCTCCCCGAGCGCTCACCCAGATTAGATGGAGCTGCACAAGGCGGACTCTTGCTCCCTCCCACCTGGCCCCTCAGGCCACCCTTACGGTGTGCAGCTTTTTGCAACTTTCTGCAAATTTAAAGACCACGGGAGAAAGATAGATATGTTTTCTTTTCTAAAAAATTTATACTACTTTCCAATTCTTAAAGCCTCACAGTTCTGATAAATAAATACAAATAAGAGGTGGACACGAATAGACAACTCACAGAAGGGCAAATGTGCAAAGGAATCTCAGCAAGATTTAAAGAGACACACACATTAAACCAACACTGGCACATCTTCCCACCCATGCCATTGGCAAAAGTTAAATGCTTAAGGCCACAGAAATAGGGGGAAATGGGTATTGGTGCTTATATGATCTTCTAGAGGGAATTTGCTAACATAGATCAAAAGCATTTTAAAATGTACTCCGTTTGCCCCAGCAAGTCCACTCCTAGGAAACACACATGTGCCAAGGTATGTACCATGTGTCCATTGCAGTCATTGGTTATCATTAAAATAATTGGGAACAACCTACAGATCCAGAAAGAAAAGGTTTGCTGAAAAAGTAAATCATTCTGCATCCCACAGTGGAACACTAGGCGGCCGTCACCAGGGACAAGCTCCCTGAAACAGCAAGTTCTAAGGCAGTGTTTGATGTGGCCCCATTATCCCAACATCAGTCCGTGCTTGTTGCTTTGTATGGTGCATTCACAGGGAAAATGTAAGAAGATGCCCTGAAATGTTAATACAAGTTTTCTTTGGAGGGAGGGATTTGAATGTGTTTTTTTCCTTCTCCCTTCCTCTCTCCCTTTTCTCTTCCTCCTCCTCCTCCTCCTCTTCTGTTTTGCTCATGTGCATTGCTTTTCTCTTTCAATGAATCTGAGTTACTTGGGCTCCAATGCAGGGACAGTGGCTTACGGGGTACCAGAGACACACGGGGAGAACTGAGTCCCGTGGCTTTGAGCAGGGGCAGGAGGGACTACCCCGTTGTCCCTGCGTTGACACCCCTTCTATGTGGCTGACAGGCACTACCTTTCCCGTGTTGAACCCTCCCCCAACCAGATAGGGTCCCATTTTTGCATAAAAGCAAATAAATGTGTGTTTGTTTATGCGTACATGTATGTGTATGCATGTATATATATGTGCATGTGTACTAGTATATGTACACATGTGTATGTGTTATATACATGTGTGTGTCTGCTATATATGCATGTATGTGTGTGTATGTATGTATAGATGTGTGTGTGTAAGAGGATATTAACTGTTAACCCTGCTTATGTCTGGACAGTGGAGTTACAGAGGTGCTTTCACTCTTTGCTTTCTTTCCAAAGTATTTTTAAAATTTGTTTTTGATCACAGTTGGCACATGCAATTACATTAGTTTCAGGCACACATCATAGCGATTGGACATTTAGGTAACTCAGGGAGTGCTCACCTCGGAAAGGCGAGTGCCCACCTGGTACCATACCTCGTTGTTATGAAGGCACGGACTGCGTTCCCTGCGGTGCTTCCCCCCCCGCCCCCACCCCAGACCGTTCCGTAACCACCCATTTGTGCTTCTTAAACGCTTCACCTTTCACCTTCCTCCCGACTCCCTCCCATCTGGCAGCGGTCAATTTGTTCCCTTTTTATGTTCATGTATATCTATATTGCTAAATATTTTTTACTATCAGAACGTAGTAATACATCTTTATTAGGGGAAATACAGAAAAGCAGAATAAAGAACCCACATTGCCCTTGGTTCTGTCCCACCAAGGCCCCTGCGTCCCTGCCACTTGGGCTGGTTGGCTTCCGGTTTTCCTCCTGGGCCTATTTCTGTAGCTGCTGACCCTTTGGCATAAATAATTCCACACCCTCTTTTCCTCCACCTGACATTTCTCTGTAAGCATCGCCCCCACGTGAAAAAGCCTTCCCACGTGGCACCGTTACTGACTGTGTGATATTCTACAGCCATCTTGATTTTCTTAGTAATTTTCTTATTGTCAGGCGTTTAGAATGTCTCCAACCTTCTACCATTGTGACTAATGCCCCGACAAGCATCTCTGTATGCAAAGCTTTCTCATCCGTAGGCCTTGGACTCTGTTCCAGTGGTGGCTGAGTTACCGGGCGAAAGGGAAGGACCCCATTAGGTCCCTGGCACTCCTGGCCGAATGGCCCCCCTGGGAGGATGGAGCCGCCTCCACTACCCCTGCCACGCGGGAGCTGCCCTGCAGAGGAAACCCCCCACTTCACTGTCTGGTGAGGCCAGTTCCTTTTCAGAGTCTTCTCCCTGCAGACAGACTCGGCTCTCTCCACCTCTGTCCTCTGTCCCATGCTTAGCGGGCTGAGCAGGGTTCTCTGGATACAGATTGTGACTGGCCCCGTGACTGGCTGTGTGACTTGGGGGAAATCACGGGACTTCTCTGGGCCTCCATTTTCCTTCCCTAGTTGCTGCCTTCCCTCCTGCATGGCTTAAAGAGCAAGTACCCGACCAGGCTTCCCAGACATCAGGATATCATTATTCTCTTTCTCACTCCAAGTTTCTAGGGATCTGGAGGGAGATTCTGTCTTGCTTTGTAAGGGGCGTGCCCTGGTGTCTTCCCTACCAGCACAGCAACTGCAAATCCTGAGAGGAAGCTGCCTTACCTCCACTCCTCGGTGCTTCACTCCCAGTAGGGAGAGCCCGGCTTGCTGGCTTGGAAACAGTCCTGCTTGTCCCTCTCTGACCAAGCCATGCAGGAGGCTGCCATGACCTCCCTCCTCTCAGCTGCGCAGAGGCCAGAGGTTCCCACTGAGGACCCAGGGAAGCAGCTCCAGAGCCCTCGGTTCATTCCCTCATTCGTGATTCACTCATTACATCACTCAGTCTCCCTGGGCCTCCACGTTCCTGCTCTAGTTCCTGCCTTCTTCCCCCGTGGCTTTCCCACGCCAGGCGTCCAGATCACTCATCTACTCGATGGGGTTGACAGAGGCCTCCTGCCTCCCACTGGGTGCTGGGTCTGGTGCAGCCTGAGAAATGCCGAGGAACGGAGGAGCCTAGGACCCAGTGCCTGCCCCCTAGGGTGCCATGCTGAGGGAGGCAGAGCGGGACTACCCCAGGCTGCTCATGGCCCTTTTGGTCACGTTCACCGGCCTCAGCTATGGAGCTCGGCAGGGTCCAGCCACCTCCACCTCAAGCCCTCCCCTCCCTTCGCCAGACACCAGGTGCTCCTGGAACCTCTCCTTGGAAGGCTTCTAGGCTCTGCCCTCTTTGCCAGGCTAATGTTCACGCATCCTTGGGTCCCCTTTGGTTCCACCTCCTCCCAGAAGCCTTCTGGGACTGTCCAATTCTGGATTGAGTGGCCCCATGTGTTTTTGAGGCAGCCCCTCCCTTTCAGTCTGATCACATGCTTGGTGGCCTTTGCCCCTTCTCTTGCAAGTTGCCCATCAGACTTGCAATCTCTTGAGGGCAGAGATGTGTGTCTCACCGAGCCCTGTGTGCATGTCACCTAAAGCAATGCTCAGCAGACAGCAGGTTCTCGGTTCACATTTGAGGGGAGGGCTGGGAGGTGTAAGAGCAGCAGGCGGTATGCGGTGTAAGGCTCTGAAAGGTGCAGACTTCACGCCTGCTGTAGGAGCCCCGTGGGGCTGGGATGAGGAGAGGAGATTTCTGGAAGAGGTGGGGTAGGAATTGGCTTTGCAGAGCAAGCAGGGATCACCTGAGCAGGGGGAGGAAAAGCAATCTGGTAAGAGAGGGCATGAGCGGAGACAAGAGGGCAGCCACGTGAGACAGGCGAGCGAATGTGCTTGGCTGGAGGAGGACTTGGACAGGGTGGCCACTGGGCAAGGCGGGCATTTCAGGTTGTGAGCACAGGGGCAGGGAGTGGAGGGATTTTGCCGGAGAACAATGAGGGATGAGGGAAGAAGGACAGTCCAGTGTAGACTGCCGAGATGATTTTGGTGCCTGTCCAGGGGAGGGAGAGCCAGTGGAAATTATTCTATCTAATAAAAGAGTAATATGCAAATTAACCATCACCCTGCTACACCTACAAGCCACACCCACCAGCCAATCAGGAGTGAGTATGCAAATTAACCCAACCAAGATGGCTGCAGCCACGGAGCAAGCAGGAGGCTTGGGTTTTCCTGGCAATGGAGGAAGCTAAGCTTTCCGCACACCCTGGCTGGCCCAGGCCTCCACTCAAGGCTACAAAGTTTCAATTATCCTATATAATAAAAGCATAATATGCAAATCAATCAAATGGCGGAACAACCGGTCACTGTGACACACGCTGACCACCAGGGAGCAGATGCTCAACACAGGAGCTGCCCCCTGGTGGTCACTGTGCTCCCACAGGGAGGGTTCTTCGGCAAGACCCCTCCACTCCCTGCTCCTGTGCTCACAACCTGAAATGCCCGCCTTGCCCAGTGGCCACCCTGTCCAAGTCCTCCTCCAGCTGAGCACATAACTCGCCTGTCTCATGTGGCCGCCCTCTTGTCTCCGCTCATGCCATCTCTTATCAGATTGCTTTTCCTCCCACCTCCACTGCAGGTGGGTGGTAAGGAGCAAGGAGTTCCAGACTGGGAGAGCCCTGGACTGTGAGAGGGATGTCTGACTGCCGGCTTAGGCCAGATCCCTAGGGGTATCGAGCCTAAGCCAGCAGGTGGACATCCCCTGAGGGCTTCCAGACTGCGAGAGGGTGCAGGCCGGGCTGAGGGCCCCCCTGCCCTTCACAAATCTGATGCACCAGGCTTCTAGTATAAGATAAATAAATCCCAACAAAAATGGCTGCGGCCACGGCCACGGAGCAAGCAGGAGGCTTGGCTCCACTCAAGGCTACAAAGTTTCAATTATAGAAGATAAATATATCCCAGATACCAGGGCCTCCGCTTGGGTCGCTGGGGGGCATGGCCGGCCTGCAAACCACCACAGGCCCCTTGCCCAAGCTGCCCCACGCCCCAAGGGAACCCCCACCCTGATCTGGACACCCTTTGGGGCAAACCAGCTGGCTCCCACCTGTGCACCAGGCCTCTATCCTATCTAATAAAAGAGTAATATGCAGATTGACCATCACACACAAGATGGCTGCCCCCATGTGGACACAAGATGGCTGCCACAAGATTGCCAGCAGGAAAGGCAGTTGGGAGAGACCAGGTCTGCAAGGGAGGGCAGTTGGGGCAATCAAGCCTGCAGGGGAGGGCAGTTAGGGGTGACCAGGCCGGCAGAAGAGGGAAGTTGGGGATGACCGGGCCTGCAGAGAAGGGCAGTTGGGGGGGACCCAGGCCTTCAGGGGAGAGCAGTTGTGGGAGACCAGGCCTGCAGGGGAGGGCAGTTAGGGGTGACCAGGCCTGCAGGGGAGGGTAGTTAGGGGTGACCAGGCCTACAGGGGAGGGCAGTTAGGGGCAAACAGGCTGGCAGGGGAGCAGTTAGGCATCAATCAGGCTGGCAGGGGAGTGGTTAGGGGCACTCAGGAAGGCAGGCAGGCAAGCAGTTGGGAGCCAGCAGTCCTGGATTGTGAGAGGGATGTCTGACTGCCCTGGATTGTGAGAGGGATGTCTGACGGGCAGTCGGACATTCCTTGAGGGGTCCCAGATTGGAGAGGGTGCAGGCTGGGCTGAGGGACACCCGCCCCCCCATGCACGAATTTCGTGCACTGGGCCTCTAGTAGAGCCATAAAAGGGCAGCCAAGTGGAAGTATGAAGTGGGAGCAGCCCTGTGCAGCCAGCCTACAAGCCCGGGCTCAGACCCTGTCTCTACCACTGTCTGCCGGGCAAACCTTTTTAACCTCTCCAAGTCTCATTTATTCAATGAAAAGATGTTGAGCTCCTTCCTGCAAGCACTGTCTGAGCCCTGGGGACTGGTGGCAGTCACGGTGACTCAGGCTCTGTTCTCACAGATCCTCCCATTGTTCCTAACCCTTAACCTGCAGTAAAGATGTGCCATGAACGTGGACTATGACTGATAAGGACACGTTACTTGATGTCTGTTTAAAACCAGTGATGACAAATGTAGGTTGTGTGGTCTTTTGAGTATCAGAGGGGAAGGCCTATGGGAAGCCACCAGTGGAGGCTGTGGAGGGGACCTGAGATTCAGGAAGTCCCTAGAGATGGCGAGGGGGGTACCCCGGGCAGGACAGGGAGAATGTCTTGGAAGGTCATCTCTTGGTCCACATGGGAGCTTGGTGGCCCCTTGAGACTTTCGAGGGCTCTGTACCCTCCTTTCAGTAGCCAGCACCCTCCAGGGTGGGTGCGGGGGTGGGGGGGGATGGCGCTCAGCAAGGGCGTGGAGGAAATGCCCACAGGTCCTGGGGACAGGGCCCAGTTCTGCCTGCGGCTCCTGTGGACTGTGAGGATTCTATAGACAGACGCACAGCCCTCGGCGAGGGTGGCCTCTTGCTGACCGTGGGTCCCACCCTGAGTTCCTTCCATAGCTTCACCGGGTGAGGCCATCCTGCTGCTCAGGGAGTCAACCACCCAGAGGCCTTTCGGGACTGATAATGCATATTTGTGGCCCAAATTGGAAACCAACTGTCTCCATCCCTTCTGCCCTTCGAGAGCCTGTCCCCAGAGGCCCGCTCCACCCTGCTCCAAACCGGAGGTGAGGGTGGCCGTCTGGGCCTGAGTGAAGGGGAGATGGCACTCTGTCCGGGGCTGCTCAGAGCCTAGCTACAGGGGAATTGTACTTTTCTTCCTCAGCTTCCTGTGCTTTTCCATCTTTTCCCAATGAGTGTGCTTTTGAGAATCATTTAAAAGATACATTTTTAATGAGCAAGATATATAAATGAATGGATTAAAAATTAAAATATAAATGGTACAGTTCGTTTCTACATAACGGAGGCTGAGATTTGGAGCTCTGTACCTGGCACTTAGTAGGTGCTCAATGTGTTGGAATGAGTGGCAGGGCGGGGTCATGGGTCTCTCCTTCCTCACCACCACCTCTCTGTCCACGAAGCATTAATGGAGCACCTACCACGCTCTGGGAGCCTGGGGTGCAGGGATGACTGGGCTCCCAGGCTGGAGGGAGGTGTATAGGCACCACAATGCTGTGTCATTGGGAGCCCTCCCGCACCCCCTGCTCCCTGCCCCAAGTTGTTGGATGCATCCAGGGCGTGTACCTCCCTGTGGGATTGAGAAAGATTTCATAAAATGGGGGCGATACTGGAGCTGGGTCGTAAAGGACGGCCAGGAGCTTGTCAGACTGGGGAAAGGGTGCGGGCATTCCAGGCCTTCAGAGCCACGTTCCTTTGTGCCTTTCTTTATTCACTCAGATATTCCTCAAATATCTCATCCGTGGCCCAACTGGGTCCAAATGTCCCCACTTCACCTGTGTTTTGGGAGGATGTTTTCGGAGCACCTACTATATGCCAGGCCCTGACCATTAACTCTGCCTTCCTCACAGTGACATTCAATACACGAGGCAGTAAGTAACGTAGGCTAGGCCGCCCAGGATAACATTCAGGGCACACCAGCCCAGAGACAGATAGGATGAAGGTGGAGGCCGTTGCCCAGTGGCAGGGAGGCAGACACCAGAATGCAGTATCTGGGGGAGGACTGTTCTAGGCCAAGGGAAGAACAAAGGGCCACGAGGGGACCGAGTGGGTGCGTTTGAGGAGGAGCAAACAAAATGAAAGGTCCCTGGAGATTTTTTATTATTTAAATAAAAGTTTATTGTCTCCTGCTTGTACTCATGTTCTGCTAAGGGCCCTGGAGATTTTTGAGAGGCCAATGGTGGGTGTGATCTGATCAACATTTAAAAAGATAGCTTTAACAAGACACTGATCTTCACACCTTTTTCCCACGGGCACCCCTTAAACACATTTGAAAATGTTGATCATAGATTTTGTGGCTTGCTGTGTACTATAGATGGTTTTAAAATATTTTTTCACTTGAACTTGGGGCTGCAGAATTCATTTCTTTAATTTAAAAGGAATGTCGGCCACATCTCTCTGAGCCACTGCGTCAGCCAGACTTGCTTTTTATCAGAAAACATGGGACTTCAGTTTTTACATTCAAAGAAGTAGGTGACCCCATGACAACCTGTCGCTTCTGAGCTCCCATACTTTGAGATGGAGAAGGAGGCTCGGCCCCGTGAGCACTGCCCTCATTTCGGGCCTCACTGGTGTGCTGAGGCCCCCACTAAGCCTCAAGGTACCTCCCCCCACAACTTCCCTTCATTGGGTGCAGGGTGTTTCAGTGGCGATGCCCCAGCAGATTTGGGGGGTGGGAGGCGTGCCTTTCCTGTGTGGAGGGGGAGCGGGACAGGAGGGGTGTATCCCAGGGACTTCAAGCGAGAGTTTTGTGAAATCTGCCTCAATGCACCCACATTTCTAGCACAGAGGATGGAGAGCAGTGGGATGAGGGAGGGGACCCAGAGACCCCAGCGGCACTGAGACCACCTGTGAAATGGGAGGCAGCCTGGGTAGGGGGAGGCAGCGAGAGGTGGGTTTTTCAGAAAATATTTGGCCCCTGTGTCTAGAGTCTGGCGCACTCCTTTGGAAAGGTGACTGCACCCAGGCCCCGTGCAAAGAGCAAAGGCCTAGGAAATGAAGGCCCAATCCCACCACTAAGCAGCTGTGCCTCTGACAAGTCCCTGAACCTCTGTGCAGCTTGTCAAGCAGGAACAGTGAGCCTGGACTTGCCCAACTGCCAGGGAGTCAGTCGCAAAGGTGAGCGGGGAGGGACGGCCTGGGGAGGACCAGTATCGCAGGCTCTTGGGGGACCACGTCCAGCATCCGGGGGTGGGTCCCAGGGACTCAGGGACAGAGGATTTGGGACTCAGCAACCCAGCTTGACTGCCTGTCACTCCTGGCACTTCTGAGTGCCCACACATACCACTTCAGGGCATTTCTTTAGTCAGGAATGTTGCTCAATTATGCTCTGAACAGCCCAATTCATAGGTCAGAGGAGAGGCATCAGGCACCAGAGGCCTGCTCAACCTGTTTCTCCCTCACAGTAGTGCCCCTGGCCTCAGTTTCCCCTCCTGAGGTCCTGCTGTGTGCCAGGCTGACCTCTGAAGGCACGTGCTAAGGTTCTAATGGGAAGAGCTTACCTACTAGGTACCCTACTGTGTGCAGAGCCTGCCTGCCCACAGGGGCTGCCGGTCTGGGAAGCCACACAACACACAGACAGGCACACGCCAGTCCCGAAAGCACTTTGAAGAGCCAATGTAGCAAGCTTCCAGCTGCGCCCACGACTTTGCTGTGCTGGGGGAAGGGGTGGGGGTGGGGGCCTCAGGTGCAGGGGACCTGGGTGTACAGCGTACAATGGGCTGGGAGCTGGGAGTCTGGGTTTGCATCCCTGATCTTCTGGGGAGCGACCTTGGTCAAGGTCCTTGGCCTCTTGGCTGTTCCCTTTGGTAAGTAAGGACAGTGATCTAGAGCAGTCTAGAGAGTGATCTTGAAGGGCCTTTTCAGCTTAGATGGTTTCAGTTCCACTTTCCCAGGTTCCCAGGCCGTGTGCTGGGCCTGACATCTCTCAGGACAGGAAGTTCAGTCATATATCCCAGCATGTGCACACCGCATGCCTAGTGTGTCCTTAACCCCTGTGTTGACCGGCATGAAGCTCCAGGCTCCTGGTGGGTACGGTGACCAGGTGTCCACAATCACTCTCAAAAGCGTCTTGATCAGAATGACAGATTAGATGTGTTTCTACCACAGGCTGTAGGACCCACCCACACCTTACCTCTGAAGGCGGGAACCCAGCGTCATCCTGAATGGGGAGGGGGATTGCGGGAGTAATGTCAGATCAGCTGACTCATGGGGCAGCTATGCCCCAACATGCCTGTGGGCCCCAACCTGCCTGTGAACCCCGACCTGCCTGTGGGTCCCGACCTGCCCATGAAAATTAAGCCTTTTCCAGAAATACCAGCGGCTACTGGCACATGTCAGCTTCTAACCCTGCTGTGAAGCCGCCCCTGTGACTTCCAGACCAACCTCCATAACCATTCCTCCTCTTTCCTTGGGCAAGTTCCCCTAGGCTGGAGATTAAATGAAATCCGAATGAAATTTTTAGCAGATTATCTCTAGGGCAAAAGGCCAAAGCAGTGGAAACAGCGCCCAGGGAGCCAGGAAACGTGGGTTCTGCCCCAGCTCTAGCCCTTTGCCGGCTGATTCTGGAGGAATCCCTCGCTCCTCTGGGCCTCGGTTTCCCTTTCGATATAAGAAGACCATTGGCTTATCGGGCTCTTTAAAAGGAACTTTAAACCTGAACTGGTGTTGGTGTCTCAGGCCTGTGCTTGCCACACGAGGGCCCCAGCCAGGGCGCCAGTGAGGCCTTTGCTGATGGCCTGCAGCCAGGGACCAAGCGGGAGGGCAGTTCTGATTGTCACTCATTTTCTGAAAGTGATGTTTGGCTTGGAGACATTGACACATGACCTTCTCAGCCATCTGACTTGGAGAACGGCCCGCATGACCGGCAGCTGCAGGCACTTCCTCAGGGCTGTCACCCCAGGTGGGTCCCGAGCCCTGGACGGAATGGGAGAGGCCAGGAGGGGCTGTGTTTGTTCCCAGGAGGGTGGGAAGGGCAGTATCTCCTCCTCCGGCCCCTTTATGTGCGGCCTTGCTGAGGGTCACTGAATGGCCCCTCCCTTTTTTATAGTTCTCAGGAGACCTGTGTAAAGCCACTCTAATTGTTGACAGTGAACATGTACTGCTTGGGTAATGGGGCGCGAAGCCTGGTATTATTATCTTTAATGCCCTTTCTGAAGCCAGCAGCACCCACTGCCCTGCTCACCTCAGCATTTTCCCCTAGGAGCCCAGTGCTGGGTGGTGGAAAGACATTGGCGTCAGAGCCAGACAGACCTGTGCTGAAAGCCTGCCCCCCACCCCCAGCTGTGTGTCCTTGGCCAGGTTACCCAGCTTTTCTGAGCCCCTGGTTCCTTATAAAAGGAAAATAAGAGGTCAGTCTTATTGTGCATTTATTTAACACGTGCCAGTCACTGTTCTGGTCACATTACGCGTGTTAACTAATGAGGACTCATGAGGACTCTCTAAGGAAGGTACTGTTATCAATCCCATTTTACAAAGGAAGGGTTAAGGCGCAGAGAGCTTAAACATCTCGTCAGGTTGCACAGCTAGTCAGTCCATGGTGGACCTGGGACATGAGGCCACCCCAGTATCCAGCCTCAAGGCCTGGATCAACTTGCTCTCCTAGCCACACTCAGCTCCAGGGCCAGGTGACAATGAGCTAGGGTGTGCAGAGGGTTCAGAGCCCAGCACATGATAGGACCAAGGTGGCTCAGGTAAATGGCCAGACACTGGGAACACACTTACTCCCAGGGAGCTTCTAGCCAGTGTGTCTCCATGGGGGTTGAGAGCTGGGCGGAGCCTGGACAGCCTGCACCCCAGCCTCTCACCACCCACTGGTGATGGGGCCAGCGCAGCTAGAGAGGAGCAGGGCCTTGCCCCAGGTGCTGCTGCTCAGCTATGAAGAGCGGGAAGCAGGAATCCGGCCTCTGGACTCCCATTGAGGCTCTTTCTGTGGGGGACCTTGTAGGCCAGGAATAGCCTGTTGGGGAAGCAGGCGCAGGCTGCTTGACTGTGGATGTTGTCAGACAGCCTTAGCACCTGCTGGCAGGCTGGGTGTGGGGGAGCCCTGGGATCTGTGGGCAGACCAGAGGAAGAAAGCCCCAGCCCACAGCCAGATAGCATGCTCCCAGCAGCTGGAGGGGAGGATTAGTGGCAGTGGGCTGGGCTCCCCCACCCCCCACATTGACATCACTGCCACTGCAGCCACTCAGCCCCCAGCTGTGTAGGCCACCGGCATGGGGTGAGGTGACCCTGGGGATGGAGGGGGTTATGGCTTTAGATGCTGGGAGAATCCAGAGTCATGGAGCAGATATAGACTCAGTGGGGGAGGGGGTATTGAAGAACAACTGTCCCCCGGGACACGTAGGCTGTGGGGCAGTTTCCCCACCTTCTTGCCAACTTGAGGAAGCCTCTCCTCCTGCTCTTAATAAATAAGAGGGAGGAAAGCTGTCTGTCACCTATGACATCCTCCTGCTCATGGTTCCCGTCTGTGCAGCACCAACACACAGGGCCTATGCCGGCCCCGCACATGCCCGACCTTATCGAATTCTCACAATGGTCCTGCCATGAAGCTCCAGTTATTCTCCCCATTTCCTGGAGGAGAACACTGAGGCTTGGTCAGCATCTCACAGTGGGTACAGCAAGTGGGGGACCTGGGATTTGGGATCTCGTATCTCTCTCTGGACATTTTAGGGCCTACGTCAGTGGTTGGCAAACTCATTAGTCAACAGAGCGGCAAACCGCGGCTCACGAGCCGCGGTTTGCCTACCACTGGCCTAGGTTGTTTAGGCGTGTGTGTTTCCCCCCCCTAAAAATTAATTTTAAGAAAGTATTTTCTAAAATGTAAAATAGCTTTATTGCACATACCATATACCTTACACACTTACAGTGCACAGTTCATTCACAGAACCCTGCAGCCATCCCCACAATCCTCTACAGAACAATTGCAGGACATCATTTACCACCCCCCCACCCCCGAGATCCTGCACTCGCAGGCTGTCACCCACAATCCTGCCATCCCCTTCAGCCTCTGGCAACCACTAATCTCTAGGGACGTGCCAATGCTGGACATTTCATATAAATGGGACCATGCAATAAACCGTCTTTTCAAACTGACTGCTCCCACTTAACATTTTGAAAGTTCACCATGCTGTATTTCACTCCTTTGCATTGCTGAATAGCATTGTATTTGGTGAATATACCACATTTTGTTCATTCATTCATCAGGTAATGGGCATCTGAGTTGTTTCTGCTTTTGGGTGATTATGAATAATGTGGCTATGACTACTCATGTACAAGTTGTTTGTGCAGGTATGTGTTCAGTTCCCATGGGTATATGCCTAGGGTCACATGATAGCTCTATGTCTACCTTCCTGAGGACTGCCAGCCTCTTTGCCACAGGAGCTGCACCATTTTACTCCCCCAGCACTGCACGAGGGTTCCAGTTCCTCCACATCCTCGCCAACACTTGCTATTATCTGTCTTTTTAGTAACTGCCATTCTAGTGAGTGTGCAGGAGTCTCTCATTGTGGGGTTGATTTCCATTTCCCTGGTGACTAGTGATGTTGAGCTTCTCCTCTGACAATAAGTGATGTTGGCCATTTATGATATGTATATATATATATATATGTGTGTGTGTGTGTGTGTGTGTGTGTGTGTGTGTATGTATTTCAGAGAGGGAGAGAGAGAGAACATTAAGGATGAGAGAGAATCATTGATTAGCTGCCTCCTGCATGCCCCCTTCTGGGGACTGAGCCTGCAACTGTGGCATGTACCCTTGACCAGAATTGAACCCAAGACCCTTCAGTCTGCAGATTGATGCTCTATCCACTGAGCCAAACCAGCTAGGGTGATGTTGGCCACTTTATAATAGGTTTAATCATCTTTATTTTTTTAAATGGGAAATGCCTGCCCTAACCGGTTTGGCTCAGTGGATAGAGCATCAGTCTGCGGACTGAAGGGTCCCAGGTTCAATTCCGGTCAAGGGCATGCACCTTTGTTGCAGGCACATCCCCAGTGGAGAGTGTGCAGAAGGCAGCTGATCAATGTTTCTCTCTCATTGATGTTTCTAACTCTCTATCCCTCTCCCTTCCTCTCTATAAAAAAATTAATAAAATATATTTTTAAAAAATAAACAAACAAATAAAATGGGAAATGCCTTTGCATGGTTTCTAAACGAATTCTAGAGGAGGGTTAGTAAAAAGTTTCCCTTCTACCTGCCCTAAATCCTTCCAGAGATATTCCAGGCAAATATGATAAAACATGTACAAATGTTCTTTTTCTTTCAACACAAATGGAACGTATTAAACAACTTCTCTCTCTTGATTTTCCATGTTATATTGTTGCATATCTCAGCATTGCATTAGTGCTATGGAGGCCACTGAGGACCAGTGTGTCTGTGGGTCACTTACTTCTGGGGCAAATCGGGCATTTCTGACCCCAGAATCCTGGAGGCCTTTCAAGGTCTGGTCTCTGGGACAGGGTTTTGTGGGTTTATTTTGTTCTAATTAACAGACTTAATTTCTGTGGAGCAGTTGCACTTTTACAGAAAACTGAGCAAGTGATAGAGTTCCCCTATGCTCCTTCCCTCCCCTCCCCAGCTCCCCATGTCATTACCGTTTTGCATCGTGCGGTATATTTGTTACAATCAATGACCCATATTGACACAGTATTGTTAACTAAAGTGCACGGTTTACATCAGGGTCTATTCTTTGCACTGTAGTTTGACAAATGGGTCATGTGTGGGTGAGGAAGAAACTTTCCTCCACCTTCAAGCTCCTTTCCGCTGGTCTAATAGTCAAATAGATGTGAGAGTGAATAGCAAGAGAAAATGACCACATTTAATTACACATGTACCCGCAGGAACCCTGCGTAGGGGAGCAGGTCAGAGCCGCCACATACATAAGCAGGTCAGAGACGGAAAGTTAAACTGAGGAATAGGCGACATTCTGAGTGAAGGATGCAGTAAGGTGCCTTGGGACTTCAGAGGGGAAGAAGGTCATTGCAGGACAATACACAGAGCAGATGTTCAGTAATTAGATGTTTTCCCTGCCCTACAGACAGGTCATAAAAAGTTATTTCTGGTGATAACTCTTGTTATGGGTAAGGCCCCCAATTTACATTCTCTACGGGAGGGGTAAAGGTTCTCATGAGCCTGCAGGGTCTCCATTGCTGTTGGCTCAAGATAATCCACAGGCCACAGTAACGCATCTTTGTGCTACTTTGCAACAGGGGAGTTCTGAACCCCTTCAAGGTCATATGCCCACCATTACAGGATCAGACAGAATGTTTCTCTGCCCTAAAAGTCCCTTGTGCTCTGCAGCCCTCTGCCCCTCCTCCACCCCTGGCCACCACTGATCTTTTTACTGTTTTGCAAGATAGAGTTTTGAACGGGAACCCTGCCATGTTCACCCAATGCTCCCAGCTCCAGGGAGAGGCGGGAGCCCACTCAAAGGCTGGGGGGCAGGACTTCTTGGAGAACTGTCAAATGACAAAACGAATACAATTTAGTAGCGAGTTTGATGCCCTTTTATTCCAGGGACATGATCCATGGATGAGGCGAGTACAGGGCCTGGAAAGCAGTGGTGCACGCTTCCGGAGGGCTGTGGGGCAAGGCGCGTTTTAGAAAACATTAGAAGAGGCAATACGAAAACAGGACAGATTGCCTAGGGGTCGGATTGCCTTCCGAGGCCATGGGGTCCTGTATTCTAGGGTAAGGTGAGCAAGCTAAAGCTGAGCTGGCGGATTGTGGTTGTGAATGTTAGGTTTCCTTGACACGTGTTCCCCATAAGTGCAGGCTGACCTAGGTTTAGATTTGTGACGTGGGCGGGGCTGCTGGGCGGCCTCTATTTTGTGGGAACTGCCCCATATATACGAATAAACATGATCAGAACCAGCCTTGTTGTGCCTTGGAGAGCCCCTGAAGGAGTTAGGTACTGCATGGGTCCCCTTGGTGAAGAATTTGGGTCTCAAATTTAAGTGTCATGGCTTCATAATCCGAGAGGAGAGGAGAGGAGAGAAGAGGGAAGGGGAGGGGAGGGGAGAGGAGGGGAGGGGAGGGGAGGGGAGTGCTCAGAAATGGTCAGTCATTTCTGAGAAAAGGACAGTGTCACCCACCTGAATCTCCACCCAGACTGTGACCTCCTCGGGACAGGAAGGCAGCTGTGCCATCATATGCCCTGTGCCTGGAGCACCCAAATACATAAAAAACTTCTAGAGGCTATCAAGGGAGAGATCAACAGCAATACAGTCATAGTAGGGGACTTTAATACCCCACTAACACCACTGGACAAATCCTCTAAACAAAAAATAAGCAAAGAAACATCAATCCTAAATGACTCACTAGATCAGATGGAATTAATTGACATCTTCAGAACATTTCATCCCAAAGCCACAGAATATACGTTCTTCTCAAGTGCACATGGGTCATTTTCAAAGACAGACCACATGTTGGGGCACAGGCAAAGTCTCTTCAAACTCAAGAAGATAGAAAGCATATCAAGTATCTTGTCAGATCACAATGGTATAAAACTAGAAACCAACTACAATAAAAACAATAAAAAAAATCAAACACTTGGAGGCTAAATAGCATACACCCCGTGCCTGGCCTGGGCTAGCCAGGAATATGGTTGATGGGAGCTGTGGCTGCATGGGCAAATGTGACCCTGCAACAGGTTCTTGCCTCTCAGGATCACAGGGTTCCTTCTGTGGGCACCGCTCTTTCATGGCTTCATCGGGTGTCACAATCTTGATGACGTTACCATGGTCCAAGGGTCCTAGTCCACCTGATTGAGTAAGAAGTTGAATGTTTTCAGAGCCCAGAGTCGATGAGACTCATGAACAACTCATCAGTCCAAAACATAAATCAGAACAACGGTCTTATTAGTATATGTTTTTAATGGCTTTAATTGAGGTAGAACGTAAGTTTTTTAAAATGATTATTTCATACAAACAACACAAATCAAAGTAAAAATGTTGCCCTGGCTGGTGTTGCTCAGTGTTTAGAGTGTTGGCCTGCAGACCCAGGGGTCTCAGGTTCGATTCCTGGACAAGGGCATATGCCTGTGTTGCAGGCTCGATCCCCAGCCCCATAGGGGCATGTGTGGGAGGCAACCAATAGATGTGTATCTCATGTTGATGCTTGTCTCTCTCCCCTCCCCCCTTCCTTCCACTCTCTCTAAAAATCACTGGATGCCTGGCTCAGTGGATAGGGCATTGGCCTGTGGACTGAAGGGTCCTGGGTTTGATTCCAGTCAGGGCACATGCCTGGGTAGTGGGCTCAACACCCCACCCCCAGTGAGGGGCGTGCAGGAGGCAGTCAATCAACAACTCCCATCATTGATGTTTCTACCTCTCTCTTCCTCTCCCTTCCTCTCTGAAATCAATAAAAACTATATATATTTTAAAATAAAAATCAATGGGAAAAATATCCTCAGGTGAGGATTAACAAAAAATAAAATAAAAGTTTTTTAAACTTAAAAAATTTTTTTGGATTCTAGAGGAAAGTTAAAGAATATCAAATTAAGATTTAAAAAAACGACACAACAGATGCGTTACTAATGTTTTCATTCTGAGCACACTCCTAACAGAAACAGTCATTAATGTTTATCTTTTGTAAGTTTTTCTGAACCTCACAGCAGAGTCTGTGCCTGACCCTCCTTTCATCTCCATGACAACCCTGGAGGTATTTGATGAATGTAAGATGTAGAGAAAATAAGCAGTTTGTTTGAAGTCTTTTAACCAATAATAGGGTCTTTAGGGTTCACGATAAGATCTGAAATCAAAATTGTAGGGAACAGACTCTTTCCACTTAGCACTCATCTTAAGGAGGGAGTTTTTCACAAAGAGATGCCCTGAAGGTCTGAATGCAGGCCCTGCTCTCCAGAGCCCTTGGAGATATACAAAGCAAGCAAACACACGGGGGTACCTGCCTGGGAGTAGAGGTGGAGATGAGGGTGCGGAAGAAGCAAAAGAAGGTCCTTATCAGTATATCGTCAGGGAGACCCTTAGAGCAGGTGGATGATAATGCCTAGAATCCACTTTGCCACCGTGACCAGGAGCCCCCCAACAGCAGCCTTTACTGTGGGGAATAACCCATCACATGGACAGGATAATATGCCCTGCCAAGTGCATCCCCTCTCCCTCCACCTCCCACCACCCACCCACCACCCCCTGTGATCTGGGCATGTAGAAACTACATATAGACCGTGGTTGTTAGATGGCATCCAGCCCTGAGGGCTCTGGTGCATCTTCAGAGTTGGCATCTGCCTGCTTTGGGCATCAAGGTGAGTGTCCCAGCGAGGGCACCCTTGGGTAATTCTGGGCATTCTCAATGGTGGCAGCATGGCATAGACATTGGCCTCAAGCTGTCTTGGGCTTGAATCCTGGTTCTGCCAGGATCAGGAATATCCTAGCAAGTCAGCCTCCCTGAGACTCATTTTCTTTGTCTATAAAATGGGCATAGTCCTAGCTGATTTTGCTCAGTGGATAGAGCGTCAGCCTGCAGACCAAAGGATCCTGGGTTTAATTCCAGTCAAGGGCATGTACCTTGGTTGCAGGCTCCTCCCCAGCCCAGGTCAGGACTCTTGCAGGAGGCAACCAATCGATGTGTTTCTCTCACATTATTGTTTCTCTCTGTCTTTCTCTCTCTCTTCCACTCTCCCTAAAAATCAATGGAAAAATATCTTCGGGTGAGGAGTAACAACAACAACAACAAAATTAAAAATGGGCATAATCTACCCTTGATTTAAAGATTTGAGGTCATGTACATAGAGTGAACAGTAGAAGGCCTGGCATACAACAGGCAATCTATTAATGCCAGTTGTCATTGTTATTATTATTATCCTATATAATAAAAAGGTAATATGCAAATTGACTATCACTCCAACACACAAGATGGTTGTGGCCCCCATGTGGTCAAAGATGGCTGCCACAAGATGGCCAGCAGGGCAGTTGTGGGTGATCAGGCCAGCAGGGAGGGCAGTTAGGGGTGACTGAACTGGCAGAGGAGGGCAGTTGGGAGCGACCAGGCCTGCAGGGGAGGGCAGTTAGGGGTGACTGGGTTGGCAGAGGAGGGCAGTTGGGGGGAACCAGGCCTGCAGGGGAGGGCAGTTGGGAGTGACCAGGCCAGCAGGGGAGGGCAGTTAAGGGTAATCGGGCCGGCAGGGGAGCAGTTAGGCGTTGATCAGGCTGGCAGGGGAGTGGTTAGGGATGGTCAGGCAGGCAGGCAGATGAGCAGTTGGGAGCCAGCAGTTCTGGATTGTGAGAAGGATGTCCCACTGCCTGTTTGGGATCAGGCTTAAACGGGCAGTCGGACATCCCTCGAGGGGTCTCAGATTGGAGAGGGGGTGCAGGTTGGGCTGAGGGACACCCCCCCAACCCCTGTGCATGATTTTTGTGCACCAGGCCTCTGGTTGTTATTATATAACTAGAGGCCTGGTGCGCGAAATTCATGCATGTGGGGGGGTGTCCCTCAGCCCAGCCTGCACCCCCTCTCCAATCTGGGACCCCTCGAGGGCAGTCGGACATCCCTCTCACAATCCAGGACTGCTGGCTCTCAACTGCTCACCTGCCTGCCTTCCTGATTGCCCCTAACTGCTTCTGCCTGCCAGCCTGATCACCCCCTAACCACTCCCCTGCCAGCCTGATTAATGCCTAACTGCTCCCCTGCCAGCCTGATTGCCCCTAACTGCCCTCCCCTGCAGGCCTGGTTGCCTCTAACTGCCCTCCCCTGCAGGCCTGGTCCCCCCATAACTGCTCTCCCCTGCTGGCCTGATCCCTCCCAACTGCCCTCCCTTGCAGGCCTGGTCACCCCTAATTGCCCTCCCCTGCTGGCCATCTTGTGGTGGCCATCTTGTGTCCACATGGGGGCAGCCATCTTTGACCACATGGGGCAGCCATCTTGTGTGTTGGAGTGATGGTCAATTTGCATAGTATTCTTTTGTTAGCTAGGATGCCAATTTGCCTTTTTGATTCTTTTGTCTGTCCCTCCCCCGCACTTCACGCTGCTAAGGAAGCTTTGCTTTTTAGAGATATGCTAATGCGGTTAATTTGCTTGTACCCAGTTCTTGCTTTCCTTTCAGGATCAGGAAATATTTGGTCCAATCTCACCTTTGTTAGTGTTCACCCTCCAAGCTCAGCCAAAGGCTTGAGGCTGCTCAGAAGATGGAGGAACAAGAAGCTGCCCAAAGCTAGAGGGAGCAGGGAGGCTTACCAGGCAGTGAAGTGCGGCTGGACCTTGACGTGGTGGGAGGGGGTGATAGGTGTTAGGAACAGAGTGAAGAATAACATGGAGTCACTGTGGTCAAGCTGCAAAATTAAGAAATCAAGCGAGTTGAGGCGCGAGGAAACAATTCCATTCTTATTTTATCCAGCCTGGAAACTCAAGATTTTGAACTTCCCAGTCATCGTTAATGCCAGACAACCATCTGATTCCCGCCTCCCCCGCACCCCTCCGCCCCCCCCCCCCCCCCCCCGAAGGACCAGAGAAAGACTGTTCATACACCCAGACCTGACATCCATCATCCACTGCACCAAGCACCTAGGGTAGTGGTTCTCAACCTTCCTAATGCCGCGACCCTTTAATACAGTTCCTCATGTTGTGGTGACCCCCAACCATAAAATTGTTCTCGTTGCTACTTCATAACTGTAATTTTGCTACTGTTATGAATCATTATGTAAATATCTGTGTTTTCCGATGGTCTTAGGCTACCCCTGTGAAAGGGCCGTTCAACCCCCAAAGGGGTCGTGACCCACAGGTTGAGAACCGCTGATCTAGAGAAACCATCTCTGGCCAATCCCGGGCTAAGAATTCACGACTGATTCTTCTCAAACCTGCACTTTTTACCATAGGAACCCTCAGCTTTTCTTTCTTCTTTGAAACACTCTGGGTTTTGCCTCACTGTGTTTCTGGTTTGCAAACCCTAGAGTAAATCTTCATCTTCCCACCCCCACCCCCCACACCCCACCCACCCCCAGCTGAAGCCTCATGATTTCATTTACACTCACTGCTTGGGACAGAGACTAAGCGGGATACACTGAGAGGACTGGAATCCCAGAGAGCAGCTGTTTGCAGTTCTGACTTCCTGGCCATGTGACTGGTTAAGTCACTTCCCTCTGGGTTTACTGAAGTTCTGCTTCTGATATTCAACGATGGATGGTGGAGGTCTGAGAGCCTCCTGACACCAGTGAAAAATGGCTCTATGAGCATTTTTTGGCAGATCGTTCACAGCTTTCAGCAGGTTCTCAAAAGGACTCTGACCTCGTGGCTTGCAGACTTTCTCCCAGTGACTCGGCAGCACCCTCTGACCCCCACCCCACATGGGCTCCGCTGATTCACCAGCTCCTGTGGGAGCTCCCCACAGAGCATCTGAAGGGCCCAGAGTGGACGGGCTGCGGGGAATGTGTGCATCCCCAGCCCAGAGCGTGGCAGGGCCTCAAGGTTCCACATGAGGCCAGTGGTCAAGGACCCCAGAGGGAGCTGTGGGCCTGGTGGGCCCTCTGGCTTCCCTGGAGGGGGGCAGGGTAACATCAAGCCCCTTGTGTGACCTTCCCAATCAGCCCGTGTCTTTCAAGTCAGTGTCCTCGGCCCCTACTGTCGTATACACTAGGTGCTCAATACATGTACTGCTAACACATGAATAAGACAGCTACTCAAGAAGCAGGTACTTGGGACAGAGATTAAGCTTATGCATTGAGAGAACTGGAATTCCTGAGAACTAGTTCTGGTCTCGGTTTTGTTATTTTCTGGCCTTGTGACCGGTTAAGTCACTTCCCCCTTTGGGTTGACTAAAGTAAAGTAGCCAACAGGGACTAGTGGGGCCGTGAGGAGGGAGCCTCAAGAATCCCCTAAAGCAGGGAAAAGGCTTCCCCCTGCGAGTGTCATTTTAACTGGGTTTTGAAGGTTAAATAAAAGTTCACCAGGGAGAGAAGTAGAAAGGGGGATTTGAGGTAGGGAAGGGAGGGATTCACAGGACACACAGCTGTGAACTGAGGCTCTTTTAGGCAACAGTGGGCAATGGGCAAAGTGGCTGGAATCGTGGGTGGAGGGCCAAGCTGAGAGTCTGAGGGAACAGAGGTCACGGAGTTGCGTTAGGGCCCGGGCCCTGTCTTCTGAAAGGAAATGTCAGAGACGTGGGGGGACAGCTGAGAGCAGGGACAGCAGAGTGTGCAGTGCGCCACCCGGGCTCCCTTCAGCACCAGGAACTCATTTCCCTGCTGCCGGAGGGCTGCCTGCTGAGGACTCACTGTCTTCGCCTGGGCTGCTTTGACTAAATGCCAGAGATGGGGAGGCAGAAATAGCATTTATTTTCCCACAGTTCTGCAGGTTTCTGCTGATTTGGGTTTCTGGTGAAGGCTCCTTCCTGGCTTGCAGATGGCTGCCTTCTAGATTTATCTTCATATGGCCGTTCCTCGGTGCGTGCAGGTTGGGAGAGGGTGGTGGGGAGAGAGCAGCTCTCTGGTGTCTCTTTTTTCTTTGCATACATTTTCATTGATTTCAGAGAGGAAGGGAGAGATAGAAACATCAATGATGAGAGAGAATCATGGATCAGCGCCCTTACTGGGAATGGAGCCCACAACCCAGGCATGTGCCCTGACAGGGAATTGAACCTTGATTTCATAGTTCATAGTTTGATGCCCCACCACTGAGCCACACCGGTGGGGCTGGTGTCTCTTCTTATAAAGACACTAATCCTATAGGATCAGGGCCCCACTGGTGTGACCTCATTAACCTTAATTACTTCCTTAGAGGCCCATCTCCAAATGCAGTCACATTGAGGGCTAGGACTACAACATATGAATTTGGGGTGGGGCGGGGGCGGGGGGGAGAGAATTGGGGGACACATCCAAACATTCAGTCCATAACAGCTCCTCTTCAGGAACTTCCCTGAGCCAAAGGGAGCCTCAGGCCCAAGGTTATGACCTTCCCCTGGGAAAGTCTACGTTGAGGTGTATTCCCCTTGCCTTGCCTCAGTTGAGGACAGTTCTGCGGGGCCATCCCAGCCACATGGGCTCGGCTGAGGTCTCTGCTGCACATCTCTGTGGTTCCGTTCCCCCCTCTACCCTATCTTGCTGCCTTCACTGCCTCATGGATGTGATCCCCAGAACATCCCTGATAAGCTCCTGCCCACACATCACAGCCTCAGAGCTATTTCCCAGGGAGCCCCAGCTAGGACAAGGGCCGACTTGGACTGGCTGGTGAAAGTAGCTGGAGTAGGCATACTTTGTTTCATTATGCTTTACAGGGGTTGCACTTTTTACACACTGAAGGCAAGACACACACACCACCCCCCCGCCCCCCCGCCCCAGCCAAAAAGATTACCACTCGTTTTACTGTGATACTTGCTTTATTATGGTGGTCTGGATGGAACCCACAGTATTTCTGAGGTCTGCCTGTACTGAGCTGAGTAGGCTTCAAGGTCAAGTTCTAGTAGTGATGTTTGCCACAGGTGAGGAAGTGGGCATGGGGGCATGAGTGCTGGATATCTGACATCCTGCAGATGGTGCTGTGTCACTGAAGACAAATGGGGGGGGGGAGCATTGTAGGAAGGAGGAACCGATCAAGTGTCAGGCTGGAGGGAATGAGATAGCACTGGTAGACTTTCCATGTAGGAATTTACTATCTACTGTCAAAAAGCCATTCATTATTATTTTGATTTTTGGACTGGGTTAGAGTTAGTCTGGAGGGAGAATAGTAAATACGGTGAGTGTAGGTGACTGTAAGGACTATGACAGTGAAGGGAAAGTTGGAGAAAATTTACAAGCTTAAGTAAAAGCTTGTCAGGGGTGAGAAAATATTTTTTTGGAGTGAGTGAACATTTTGTACATTTCTCATCTGAGAGGGGGGAATCAGTAGCAAGGGTGGGGGACTGAAGATATAAAAAAGGAAAAGACAATTGATGGAGCAAAGTTCTAGAGGGATGATAATAAAAATATTTCACAACTAGAGGTCTGGTGCACGAATTTGTGCACCAGTGGGGTCCTTGGCCTGGCCTGTGGGATGGAGCCAAAACCGGCTCTCTGACATCCCCTGAGGGGTCCCAGATTGCAAGAGGGCACAGGCCAGGCTGAAGGACCCTGCCGGTACATGATTGGGGCTGGGAAGGGACTCGGGAGGTTGGCCAGGCAGGGAGGGACCGTGGGAGGGCTCCAGGGCATGTCTGGCCTGTCTCACTCAGTCTCAATTGGCTGGACTCTAGTATCCAGCTAACCTACCAGTAAGAGTGTCTGCTCCCTGGTGATCAGTGCATGTCATAGTGAGCGGTTGAGGGGCCTTAGCATATCATTAGCATATTACACTTTGATTGGTTGAAAGGATGACCAGGCACTTAGCATATTAGGCTTTTATTATATAGGGTTGGTAAGGCCTGGGCAATGGACAAAAGGAATGGAGAGAATATTAGTTCAGTCCAAGAGGTCACAGGAGCTGATCAGCAAAAGCATAGGAGGGGTTAGCAGCTAAAATTTAGCTTCACAAAGGGAAGAAAAGGCATTTCCTTCTTAGAGATACAAAGGAAAAATAGGACATGAGAATGATGTAGATAAAGATGAGGCTGGGCTTGAGCATTGTTGAGAAGATCTGAAATGTAACAAAAACTCAGGATAATGAAAAATAAGATGTGGGTGTGTTCATATAAAGTCTGGAGGTGGAAAGTCCAGAGCAGATATAATCATTAGGGATCCAGGTTCTTATCTTGTTGCGGTATCATCCTGATCAAGACTTCTCTACCTCATGGTCTAGGATGGATGCTCGAGCTCCTGCCATTATGTCTGCAATCCAAGCAGCATAAAGAGGAAAAACGTTTGTAGCTAGGACTGACGCTCAGTAGAGTTGTATCAGTAGTAAAATAATGGAAATACTTCTATACCAGCTGGTAAATAGCAGCCGACTCACCGATGCCCATCCCCCTGCTTGCTCATTCCCTGGACCACCCAACCCTCCAAGCCAACAGCCTGGCTCAGCTGGGACCTTCCAGGGCAGTCCTCCAGTGTCCTGGCAGTACCAGTTGTGAACTAGCTGCACTGGGTGCAGGTCTTCCTTTTAAGAACAGTACCTAGGTCACAAAATGGGAACTTGTTCTTTTGTCTCATTGGCCAAAATGAAGTCCTGTGACTGCAAGGGAGATTGGGAAATGTAGTCCATGTGCTGAGCCAGAAATAAGGGTTTGATTATTAACTATCAAGATCAGGGAAAAAGAGGTGAAGGGTACTAGGAGACAATAGCAGACAAAGCCACATGGGAGGGTTAAATAGGTGCTGAGCAGCACAGAGGCCTTGGGGAGGCTGGCCGGGATGGGTGCTTCTCTAGCAGCCCAGGGCAGGTGGGGAGAGAAGAGAAGAAATCAGAGGCTGGGCAATTGGCAGGTTGGGTAACTGAAGTTGAGTGGTTGCCAGAGGAGTCCAGACAAGGCAGAAAGGCGAATGCAGGCAGGAGAGCCTGGAGGCCAGAGGTCTCGATGAGGGAGATGCTGCAGAGGGAAGAGCCTGAGCTTGTTTTTGAGACATAGTGGAGATGGGGGCTGCCCTTCCAGGGCAGGATGAAGTTCTAGGGTGGCGGAGCCAGCGTGTGAGGAGCCGGAGTGGAGCTCTGGGGCCAAACGGGTAGTCTGGGCTTCCACAGAGGAGGCCTCCGTGGTATCAGCGGTCTTGGCCAACAACTATTTTGTTGTAGAAACAGATGGAAGCCCTCTGCAGTCAACGGAGGAACTATTACTAGGATTTTGATTTTGGGAGTATGTTTATTAAAGCTGGGGACAGTAAAACAAGGAGGGGCCTAGGCTGGGCTGCTGTCAGCTTCCTGTACCGATAAGGTGAGAGAAAAGGGCCTTGGAGACAGGTTCAGGGGGCGAGCCCGGGACAAGCTGTCGCTGCCCATTGCTCCCCTGATTGCTAGTCTCATGGGGACCCAGGCCACCTGGGAGGAACAAAATTCACTCCCAAAGGAGATTTGAGTGGGCGTGCACCGAGGAGGGTGTGCCAGCAGGTGGAGGTTTCAAGAGCTGCCCTGCCAGGCACCAGAAGTGGGGCCTCAGGAGGAACTGGGGCCTGAACTGGAGCACCATCTAGAACTCTGCCAGCATCTCCAGTATGCCTCACATTTCTGGGGAAAAGTCATCTTTTCGGTTCCCTGAAAACTTGAGCTCACAGGAGGAGATAAAGGGGATTTTCTTTTCTTTCGTAGTTTTTCCTACAATTTTTTCTTTAAAAAGTACAAAGTAACTTGTGGACATTGTGATGAGTGAAATAATGCAGACAGTTGACTCAAGGTCAGCAGACTCGCCCACCGCCAGTTCTCTGTTCCTCCCTCACTGATACCCAGCAGCCTCCCAGAGACCTGCAGGAGGGCGTGGATTCCTCGGCACCTGCCTGGCCTGGAGGATCCTGCAGCTCCCTCCCAGGCTCCGCCAGCCCCTCTGGGAAGTCAGTGGCAAGGCTTGACCTAGAAGATGGGCCTTGGGCCTTGGGCCTTGCTCTGTCCATATTTCTTGGAACCCACTTCCCTCACAGGCCTGCTGCACACCAGCGCTTACTGCTCCCACCTCGCTGCAAAGCTGCTTGGAGTACCATTGTTCAGTCCACGTGGGTTTTCTTAGCCCATCAGTGGTCAGCATTAGGGTTCTCCCCAGTTTCCATTGCTATAAAGGGCTCTTCTGGGAACTTTGGATAAAAGGCTTCTGAGCTCTGGGTCATTTCCTTTGGGGGTGTATCACTGGGAGTGGTATGCTGGGATCAAAGGGTCCGAATAGCTTCATGGCTCTTGTTTCCTATGCACAGATGGTTAGGAAGGTGTTTTAAGAGGAATTAAACACCCACTGCCTTGGTAAAAAGTTATAACAGTCCTCTTACTATTATACTTCACTTATATATTCTTTTTTTCCTTGTTGTTAATCCTTACCTGAGGATATTTTTTCCATAGATTTTTAGAGAGAGCAGAAGGCAAGGAGGGGAAGAGAGAGAAACATTGATATGAGAGAGACACATCAACTGGTTACGACCAAGGCTGGGGTTCGAATCTGCAACCCAGGTACCTGCTCTTGATCGGGCAGGCTGACGCTCTGACCACTGACTGAGTAACACTGACCAGGGCTCACTTTTACGTTCTTTACTAAAAGTATGTTCTTATAGGGAAGGAGAGGGATGAAGGAACATATTACTGTTGTGTTCCAGGTGTGCACGTGAAAGGCAGCAAAGTTCATCTCAAAAACACTGACACACCCTCTAGTTAGGTGGGGTGGGTATTAAAAAAGAGTTGTGGTTGGTTCAGTCTCTGTCATTAAGTAGCTCTGCGAGCTCAGTAACTCCGCCAAAGTGCGAGCAGGTGATCTGAAGGCCTCTAAGCCTCCTTTCAGCTTGGAGTCTTAGAACCTTGCATAGAACTCGGGGATGCGTTCCCTGCTCCTTCAGCAAGGAGCTGAGGGAAGGAGCTGTATCCTAGAGCCCCATCTCCCTTGCGTTTATCTTATTGTTGGGGTGGTCTGCCTCATGATTCAGGGAGCCTGCAGATGGGGCAGCCATGAGGACACCATCTGGCCACTGAGGCCAACCGGTGAGGTATCCAGTCGAGACTAAATCTTGTCCCAACTTTACGCAGTACTTTCACATCGCCCACTGTAATGCATACTTCCCCATCCAACTCCCCAGTGGGAAGTAAGAGCTGTAATGTGGGGGTGGCGAGGAGGGAGAGAACCATAGGCTCCGAGACCTCTGTCTGTGAGCTGTTCCTAGGAGAGTTGCAGATTGTGAGGGGGTATGGGGGGGGGGGTGGAACCCTTGGGTGTGCCCTGACGAGGTCAGTTGTGACCTTGATATGTCTTTCCCTTTCTGGCCTGTTTCCCCTCTGGCACGTGGATGGAATGGGACTACTTGACCATTAAGGGCTTCCCCTAAGAGGTGATAACTCCCTCCTTTCCTTCTTCCCTCAGGCTGGTAGGTACTTGACCCTGTGGGGAGAGGGGTGCAGTGGGGGTAGTGGTGGTATCATCCTTCTCTTCACAAGCAGACAAGGTCAGCCATAGTAGAAGGTGAGTCATTTTGTGTAGGTCACCCCGTCTTTGTATTGTGGAATAAGGTGAGGATTGAGGGCTGGACAGGGTGGGCATCTTACTTCTCAAACAAGGCCCCTGGCCGACTCCTAGCTGGGTTCTCAAATTCAGGCTTCACTTCCTGTTCCCTTTTCCAAGGGCTGAGGCACTTCCTATTCTCCATTTTACTCCTCAATCCCTTTCCTCCACTCCCTCCAAGTCCACAGACAAACCACGGTAGGACCTTGAGAGGGAGTGTATTTAATACTGAAAAACCTGTCTGGGAGTCACGGAAAAGAAAAGTGATTGTGAATATGAAATATTAACAGGGAAAACAGGGCCCAGAATGAAGTCACACACTGCCCCCACCAACTAAATAATATAAATATCATCTCTAGGAGACAGTGGGTTGAGTGGTAAGTTTGAATTCTGACTGTGAGAACTTAAAGTTGCTTAATTTTTTTGAGTATAGATTATCATCTGAAAAATGGTATGAATAGAAAATGGTGACAAATAGAAAAAATGTGAGGTTTAAAATATATTTTATATATTGCCCAGCCAGCGTGGTTCAGTGGTTGAGTGTCAACCTATGAACCAGGAGGTCATGGTTGGATTCCACGTCAGGGCGCATGCCCAGGTTGCGGGTTCAATCCCCAGTGTGGGGCGTGCAGGAGGCAGCAAATCAATGATTCCCATCATTGATGTTTCTCTCTCCCTCTCCCTTCTTCTCTGAAATCAATAAAAATATATTTAATAATATATATAATCCCAAACATTGATTTATTCAATTATTAGTTTTCATTTTGACTACCCCGCCCTTCTCTTCCACTACCCGTTCTCCTCCCCCCTTTTCCCTCCCCTCCTCTCCCTCCTCCCCTTTTCCCTTCGCGCAGGCGCCCTGCGAGGCGCTGAGTCAGGTTGCGGGAGGGCTGGGCAGGCCCGGGCGGGGCGGAGCTGGCGCCTGCGCGTTAGGCGGCTTCGGGGCTGGGCAGGTTTATATTCCCGAGATCAGCTGACGCCCTGCATTGCAGACTGCGGAGTCCGGCGTCGCCATGTACGCTCTCTTTCTTCTAGCCAGCCTCCTGGGCGCGGGTAAGACCTGGGACCCCCAGCCTGGGAGGGTGTCCCCAGCGGAACGTGGCCCTCGCGTCCCGCAGCGGCTGTGCTCGGCCTTGTCTCTCGGGTCCCCTTTGGGCTTGGCGAGGTACGCGCACTGCGCAGGCGTAAGCGCCGCGCCGGTACCTGCTACGCGGCGAGGGGCTGTGGGAGTTGGTTGGGAGGCAGGCGGCGAAGTAGCCCCAGGTCGGCCGCTTAGGGCCTGGGGCCGGGAGGAGGGGGTGAGGCGGGCGGCATCTCCTTCAGGGCTCTAGTTGGTGCCCAGGGCGGCTGGGGCGGCCCGGCCCTCCCCTGCAGGCTGCCCTTCCAGCTATGGGGGTGAGCCCTCCCGCAGCAGCAGCGGAGTTGTGCTCGCGCTGGGCGCACGTGATTGAGATGGAATGGAGCCCCATCCAGTCGGACACACTGGCCCTTGGCCTCAGTTGCCCCAGTTTTTAAGAGCATTGAAGTTGCAGGAGGCATAAAAGCCCACTATACCATCTTGTGTTGATGTTTATCTTTTCACATATATATATATATTCTTGACCCTACATCTTGAAGATGATACGAGGTGTTTATGATCCGGATGATTTTGCAATGGAGCCCTCATTTCACATGCTTTAAAATGTCTTTGCATAGCCATTGGCCGGTTTTAGCAGTGGCCTACATTTGGGGAAAACGTAAGTATGGGAGAAGTTGAGCACATGAGTATTCGTACACCTTTTTATTGCCCTGAAATAGTACTGGTTGTTAAAATCATTACAGGCTCCGAAGGCAACGCCTGGGTACCAGCAACACTGTCTTCCTGGAATTAGAAGGGGCCCTCCCCATGTCACCTGACCTTCCCTTTCCCCTAATTCTTGCCCACACATCTTAACCCCATTTAAATCATCGCGGTAAAGGGAAAGTAGTGAGATTGGGTTGCTTAATCACATTTCTGTATTTTGATAGTGACAGAACCAGATTTCACTTTATAAGTGGATAGTTAAGGAGCCAGATTTTAATATATGTAACATTGACTTTTAAGTTACAAACAGATTTGGGTGTTTTCAGATAATAGTCCACTGAGGGAAATAAACCTGATCTTTAGGGCCAGCCTAAATTTCTTTGTATTATGTAATTTAGGGTCTAGCCTCCATTTTAAGTATCATGTAGCCATCCAAATTTCAATAAACAGTAACAAAAGAATTAAGATACTTAATAGAAGAAGTAGGTTGAAGATGTTTTTCCTCATGTTCGCTTTCAGCAACTCACAAGAATGTGTTCTTAACCTTAAACCAAGCTCTTAAACTTGTTTTACTTGTAGATGATGAAAGGTGAACCGCTTATGAAGAAAGGTTTTTGGTTTTATAGTCCCTGAAGAAAATTTATTTCTCACTCGGATTGATACTGCTTGTTATTTTATGGTTGGTGTAATAAACAAATGCTAGTCTCTAAATTTTCTATACTGACTGGGAACAGTCCCCCTGCGCTCCCCATCCCCCCCTCATTAAACAATTGTTCTTAGGCAGTGAGTCACACCTCACAAGACCTCTGAGAGGTCTGAATCACTCAAAAGGAACTGAATTGATTCTTTGGAAATGTAAAATATCTGGTTGATATGGGAAGATGGTTAACCAGAATATTAATTAAGCCAAGAGGACCGCTTCCCTGCATACTTGGGTAAGTGGGAGCGTGCTATAATATAATGGCCTTGCTCTAACCTGGCTGCTGGCCGTTAGGATTATGCCAAGGTCATGCTGCTAACACAGTGTATGGATGTATTTTAATAAACACTGATTTGCCTTGACAGCTCTGGCCATACTTTCTTGGAAATGTATTTCTAAATTTTCCAGTAATATTGATACTGTTAGTGAAGGAGCATCGTGGCTGCAGCTGCCATCTGCTCCCGGAGGTGCTTGGAACTTGCCGTTCCAATGTATGGAGTACAGCGTCATTCTGAATCTGGAGAAGCTTTATAGGTTGTTTTGATAATGCCCTCGTGGTGGAGACATTTGCTTTTGAGTTGTTTTTCTACCCCTCTAGTTGTCCCTCCTTTTCCCCACCTGAAAAATAAAGGGAAGTGATGGTATGCCGAGAGAATTGGAGAGTATCTGATCTCCCCACTTCGTAAGGAATGAAGACACTGAGGCCCTCAGAAGTAACTCTCCCAAGTCATAGACCACTCTCCAAAGTCAGGTTCAGAACCCAGGGCTCCCGACTGCTTGCTCTTTCCCTAGCCTTCCATCAATATTAACCTCTTAACTTTTTACAAATGCACTGGGTTGTCATTTGCCCTCAGGAAACATACACATTTTAAGTGTATTACTTGATGAATTACCACAGGGTGAGCACCCCTGCCATAAGCAGCCCCCAGGGTCAAGAAGCAGAGTGGGAGCAGCACCCAGAAGCCCCCAGGACTGTCCATTCACTACCCCGTTTACTTGCCCCAAAGGAGACAGCTTTGTTAGCTTTTAGCACCGTAGATGTAAAAACTCAGCTGCTCTTTTTGAACTTCTTATAAAGGAATCTTAGAGTAAGGCCATATTGTTGGGTGATTGCTCCAGTGGAACAGGCTAGCTCAGTGTTATGAGGTGATAAGTGTAAAAGCACGTGGCATGGTGTATACGTGCCCTCCGAAGCCAAGCTGCCCCTGCTACTGGCACCTGTGGAACGGCTAGCCAGCTGAATGGTGTTTGCCCAACACAGGCAGGGAGGCTCTCTAGGGATGCTAGGTGTATTGTGAACAAAAATAGGGTGTCCAAAAAATGTGTACACACTTTTAACAGCTGATAGCTCAATTTTGAAAAGGAAATGTATTTTAATAAACATCGCCTTTATAATTCAAAATATGTTTGTACATTTCGGGGGGACACCCTCTGTATATTCATTTGATAGCTGCTGCTGTTTATGATGCAATTTATGTCATAGTCTGCTGAATATCAACAAAATTCCAGTTCTCACCTGCCAGGAATTTTGGATAAAGACCCTATTTATCAATTTTCAGTCAGTAATCAGTTTTACTCTGAAAATGTAATTCAGGAGGGTTTATTTGTATTAACCAAGCAATGATTTGGTAAGTGCTTAAATTACATTTGACAAGCTGTATCCTGTCCCTCCTATGAGAGTTGAAGGGTATATTGGATTGAGTGATCTGGGTTTTTCTAGATTAGGGAAAGGAGAACTTGAACTTGCTCCTCCATTTTCTTGGTATTTGAAACTGGAATGCCAGGCCCGAATTTGACAATGGGGAAGAGGAAGGGCAGACAGGTTGTTGTTGGGGCAAGGTGGGGCAGTAACCACCTAATAAGGCCCGGGAAGCTCTCAAGGCCAAAGCAAGCCACTCCTGAGCCATGGCTTTTGGAGGCAGTCTTCTACCTTGGGCATTCTAGGTTACAGACGTCAGGCTCTAAGCCTTGCTGTCTGGATCCTATTTGGTTCTGCCACCACAAAGGAAGGTCTAGATTTTCTTTGTTTAAATTGATTTTAGAGAGGAAGGGAGAGGGAGAGAGAGAAACATCAATGAGAGGGAGACATTGATCGGCTGCCTCCTGCACACCCCCTACTGGAGATGGAGGGGGAAACCTGGGCATGTGCCCTGATGGGGAATTGAACCAGCAACCTCTTGGTGTATGGGTTAATGCTCAACCACTGAGCCACACTGGCTAGGCTAGATTTTCTTTAAATCAACAGAAGAGAATGCTAATTACTTTGCCTTTTTTTTTTTTTTTTTAAAAAGCACACCGTTTTACAACAATCATAAATATAGTGATTAGGGTGAAGAATTTAACTGTTGCAGAAGTACTAACTGCTTTATTTTTTGTACCATGAAGTTCCAGAAAATAATTCTGAATTATGCCTTGTGTAATAGCCTGTGCACTGAAACATAATCTATCCAAAGTTCATGTTTCTTGTGGAATTTATAATTCGTTATGCTGAGGCTGGGATGATAACTGTGGAATAGAAGTTAGACTATCACATTGCTGACAGTAGCTGTGTACCCTGGGACAGGTTACTTGAACTGCTTACCTCCTGGAATAGTCATTCCTGTCTAATTGGGTTGCAGTGAGGCTTCAATAAATCACTGTATGACAGGGCCTAGGTAGGGAATACTAGAAGGTTTGCTGCTATACCAGGAGGGAAAACAGTATTGTGTTTGTCAATGTCCTTGTCCCACCAGCACAGTGACCCTTCTCTGCCCTTGATTTTGTAGTATCCTGCTGTCTTGCATTTCAAAGGTTGTTTTGAGTTTAATAAAACAAAATTAAATTGCCATAAATATGTATGCTGGACATAATTACTGGGCCAGGAAAACAAACCAGGGTAGATAGTCAACAGTTAGGAGGGAGGTGGGAGTCTATACTATAGGCCGCCAAACTCGGTTTTTATTAGAGAAGCCCAGCAGATCAGGGCTGGTTCCTGGTGACCTGAATTCTCAGGTTCTAGGCCTCTTGTTACTAATTGTGATTCCTAGGGTAAGTCTGTTTAACCACCACCCTCCCTTTGCCCCATCTTCCTCCGTAGATAACCACCCTCCTGGAATTGGTGGTTATCATCCTCCTGCAGGTTTTTTTTTTTTTTTTTTAATTGATTTCAGAGAGGAAGGGGGAGAGAGAAACATCAATGATGAGAGAGAATCATTGTTCGCCTGCGTTCTGCAGGTCTTATACTTTTATAGATACAATGTAACCTTCATCAGTGTGTGTAGTATTGTTTTGGGTATTTAAAAACATTTTACAGTCTGGCCTCTCAGTGATTGAGCATAGACCTATGAATCAAGAGATCAGGGTTCATTCGATTCCTGGTCAGGGCACATACCCAGGTTGCAGGCTCAATCCCCAGTGTGGGGCATGCAGGAGGCAGCCGATCAATGATTCTCTTTCATCATTGATGTTTCTATCTCTATCCTTTCCCCTTCCTCTCTGAAATCAATAAAAATATATTAAAAATATTAAAAAAATTTTTTACAAATATTGTATATGTTCTAGGGTTAGTATTTTCTTGGCTAGTGAGGTTCATCCATGTTGATAACGTATAGCTCTGTTTCATTTTCACTGCAGAATAATATTCCATTTATATCATATTCTCCATTCTGTTGATAGACATTTGGGTTATTACCATTTGTTTTACTTTTCTGTTACAAACTGCTTCTATCACTATTCTTGTACACACGGACAGAGATTTCTTTGGAGGATATACCTAGGAACAGAATTGCTTAGTTGTGGATTGTATATATTTCACCTTAACTAGAAATGGCTGAATTACTCTCTAAAATGACTTTGGCAACTTATATTCCCAAAAAATAAGCATTTTTTACTTGAATCATTAATAATTGACATCAGGGTTTAAATTTTGCCAATTTGAAGAGTAAATGGTGGTTTTTATTTGCATTTCTGCTTTTATTTATTCTTAGAGGTCATTTCATGCTAATCCAGATACTAGATCCTATTACTACCTCATTAAAAAGGAAAAAAACTTCAAATTTTGGAATAATTTGAGATTTACTGAGAAGTTACCAAGATAGCACAGTGAGTTCCTACATACCTTCACCCAGCTTCCACTAGTGTGCACATCTTACAGAACCACTGTACATTTGTCAGAAGAAATTAACATCAGGACAGTATGTTACCGGACTGCAAGCTTTATTTGGAATTTACCCATTTTCTCACCAATTGCATGTTTCTGTTGCAGTATCCAACCCAGATTACCACATTGTGCTTAGTGCCATATCTTCTTAATCTCCTCCTACCTCCAACTGTTTAAAATGTAGCTGCAGAGTATTTCATTGTATAGATGTGTCAACTTAGCCAGCCCTAAGTGAGATGAATTCTAATGACACTTCTAAATTTTAAATTGAGTTCTGGCTATATTGGGATAGATACTGCTTTTGAAAAGACATAATTTACATTGTAGGCAGAAACTTCATAAATAAGATAGAAGGAAATACTGTAGAGAATTCTTTTGGCCAGTCTTCTGGTTGTCGCTTATCCTTCAGCAGTGTGATGGCAGGCGCTCCTGCAAGATCACGTGACATCTGGCCCTTGGCTGTCTCTCAAAGCTCTCTTCTCCCTCCCTTGAGGTCAGGGCTGCTGTCAGCCCTGTCACCTTACTGTTCTCAGAACCGTTGCATTCTGTACTCTACCTGTCTGAGATAATCCAGGCGGTGTGCTCCCTCCTTTCAGGTCTCTGCTCAGATGCTGCCTAATTGGATTCCCCACTGCTGTCTGCAGTGGCCAGGCTATGCTGCCCTAGTCTTGCTCTTCTCTGGCTTGGCTTCATTTCTCCTCATGGCACTCACCACTGCCTGGCATTGTGGTACTTTTATTTGCTGTCTTGACCCCTTGCTGTATCTTCAGCATGTACAGCAGTGCTCGGCACAAAATGCTCAGCCTTGCTGATCGTGATGTGAGGTGTAGTCACGTGGGCTTCAACTCAGGAAGTGCTGGTGGGTTGGTGTGCAGGACACTTAAATGCTAATAGTGCTAAGTCTTTATCACAATTAAGTAAAGCATTTTCTTGCTAATAGTGCTAAGTCTTTATCACAATTAAGTAAAGCATTTTCTTTTATTTACTGACATGAATTTTAAGAGATCGTGTTTGGGAGTCGACAAATCAGAGGTGACTTCAGGCTCAAGTGAACTTCTGACATTTATAATAGTTCATGTCCAGGTTAGAGGGACCCCTAAAACGGTGGCAGGGGATTTTAGTGGGTGGAAGGGACACAGGAGTCTAACGTGATTTACATAACCCTGTTGGCTTTGATTTGAGATAAATCTGAAAGAGGAACCAGTTATAAATTGAGGAAGTTATTTTCCCTCCTTTTTGTTCCAGAAGTTGGTTGTTTATAAGTGTTAACTCAGTGGTTCTCACGTGCTTCATTTTCAGGAGCCTTACATATTCTTAAGTTACTGAGGGACCTCAAAGAGCTTTTGTTTGTGGGGCTGTATCTATCGATATTTACCATCTTATAAATTAAGCTGAAAAATTTTACAAAACCCTTTCGAAATAATGATGAACCCATTACATTTAATGTGATTTTTATGAAGTAAATTTTCTTAAGACACAAACATTTAGGGAAAAGATTGGCTTGTTTTACAGTTTTGCAATCTTGATGACACCTAGCTGGATTCTCAGCTGCTTTTGTATTCATTCTGTTGCAATGTTACTGTCATATGCCTCGTTTGTGAGTGAATGAGGGAAAAGGGCAACTTCTCGTGGTATTGTGAGAATTTTCACCTCATGGACCCCTGAAAGGCTCTCTGGGACCCTCAGGGTTCTCTGCACCACACTTAGAGCCACTGGTGGGTGTAGCTGATGTGTGGGAACTACAGGCATCGCAATACCTAACACTGAGAGTTAATTGTGTACCCAGCATTGTTTTAAGTGTTGTTTTTTTTTTTTTTTTTTTGCTTAACATTGATTTAATCCAGAGCAACTGCATTAGAATGTAAGTCAAAAGTGACGTATGTAGTAGACACACATGTATCTGAAACTTTAATTCATAAACGATCATGTGGGGCAAGTCTGTAACACTGAATTTCCTTAGTGGGGTTTGCATAAAATCTTTTTTAGGGTATTATTCTTCTACAAGTGTTGAGACCACCCTGCCATTTGGCAGGGATGGGTGGGGCCCGTGCCAGTTTCTGGCTCATTGCATCAACTCCTGAGCAGCACCCTGGGCTGGGTCTAGAACCTTCCACCCCTGCCTATACCTGTTCACTTGACCCTAGTGAGTACTGCCAGGGGCCACTTCCTTCATGGTCTACTTGTGGCATCATCTTATCTAAGGTGATTTAAGTTCACCTCTGTTCATCACCTGATAGGATGACACTTTGGAAGAAGAGCTTGGCTAGCAGGAGTTTATATTGGACTGGAGTGTACTCCTGAATGAACAAATAGGATTTTCTTTTTCTCAAATTAATTATGCCACATGATATGACTCTTGTACAGTATAAGAAGATTGCATTCTTGTTCCTCAGTGTCTCAGTTATTGCACAAGGTAATTTGCCTGAGGACTCTGTATCCTTTCCCACGTAGATTTCTTGTTTTAAAATGATCTGGCTTGTGAGGAAAATTAAAAAAAGCAAGGCGGTAGTGGGCGAGGAGAAGCAGGGAAGAAAGAACCTTTGTCTTACATAACAGAAATAATAGCTTCTCTGGGCCAGAGGTGATGGGATGGGATGGCAGCCTCGCTGAGCAGGTGCCTTATTGCCATGGATTTCTTTTGTGATAAGAGGACTATTTGGACCTTACTTTCTCCAGTTCAAGGCAGTGGCCTTGGCAGGTGTACTGTTCTGAATGATTAAATGAGCAATGTTCCTATTCTGCTCAGCAGAATGTTTTCCAAAACCTTTGCTGTAGAAGGTACTTGTGACACCAGCTCTGATCAGGTAGCCCATGTTGCTTTATCTCTTGCTCTTAGGGGATCTGAAATGTCTGACTGCAGGGGACCTGAGGTAGCTGCTGTCCCTCCTGGGGTTAGCCTCTCTTGGTTTCCTAGCAACGTGCCTGTTGCCATGGTGATACATTACTCAGAGGGCAGATCCACTGCCTTTAGAATATTTACTCTGCTCCTTGGTGCTAGGAGGATGCATGCATTTTCTGTTACCCTTTCATTGGTAGCTAGACTTGAACAGCATCTAGTATGTGTTACCTAAAATATGTGAAAGGAAAAACATGTGTTGTATGGTTAAAATAAGACTGACTGACTTAAGAAATAGAGCATAACATATACCTTCTAGGAAAGGTCTTCTTCATTGTGAGGTTGCTTTTCAAAATCTTTAGTAATTACATTCTATACACGGGCTTTTAAATAGCCTCATTGGAAGCATGTCTTAGTAAAGACTTATCATTTTGGAGACTCTTCTGGTGGATGAGGTAGATGATCAAGCTGGTATTTAGTTGGGCTTAGGTTTGCCTGCAGACAACAGAGACCTAGAATAGTACTGGCTTAAATACGATAGAACTGCTCCTATGTGTCATAGAGGGTTTAGGAGCTGGCAGTCCAGTGCGAGGCTGGTGGTTCTGCTCTCAGAACTCGGAGCCTCTTCTAGTTCCGTGCTCTGCATCCTTGAGGTCTCACCCCTCTTCATGGTCCATCATGATTGCTAAAGGTCCAGCCATCACACTTGTCTTTAAAGGTGTGGCAACTTATACTAACATCCCATCAGCAACACGTGGTTTCATGGCCAGAGCATGCTGTGAAAGCGACTGGGAAATGTTTTTCATCGTGGCAGCTGTGTGTGTAGCTAAGTCTGTTGTTCCTTTGACAGGACTGAAGAATAGATACAGGGAAGCACCTTGTCGTCTCTGCCACATTGGGCAATAATTGTTCCCCTGATACAGATGTGCAGAGTTGAACTATTTTTTTTCTGACTCTAAAGGTAACAAGGGGGAAATTAAATTATGCCACAGAATAAAAAGGAGAATGTGAATGCCTCTCCTTGGTCGTCCTTCCCCTCAAGCTCACCGTTAGCAGTTGTGGACAAACACTTGAGCTTTGTAGCTACTGGGCAGTTTCTCATTAATCTTCACAGAATTCCTGGGAAAAGGCACTCCTAGTTTCCACAGTTTGCAAGTAATTGTGGTGCAAGTAAGTTGTCCGGGTCTTGGCTTTAGAGACCAGCAGAGCAGGGGGTTCACTCAGGTCTGTCTACCTCCAACACTCAGGCAGCAGTCTTGTTGCCATGTTGCCTCCTCAGCTTTCTAGTCAAGGAGAGGCTTCTAAGGTGGGTTCCAGAAATAAGGTGAACTACCGCAGCTTTATTGGGATCAGAGGAAAATCCAATTCCATGAATTACTGAAAGCATTTCACCTGGGGTACTGTGGGTGCTTGCTGGCACCTCTCATTCATGCAGGACTTCTTGTCAAGCACCTAGTACTCAGTATCGGCTCTTGGGCTCATTACAGTGTGCCTGCGACTCCTGGGTCTTGAATTTAGTGCCAGCCAGTTCGGAGGTTGCTGGGATACAGTGCAGCGCTCCAGGTCCTTGAGCTGCCACTTAATTACTTAAGTGTACACAAGTAGAACAGCCCTGATTCAGCTGATTGTGGAGCACCTATTCTGGGTCAGAGAAAGGTCCTGTTGCTACCACAGATGATGATGATGATGATGATGATGATTATAATTATAATGATAATGGCATTTTAAAATACCAGAGAGATGATGGTAAGGGCATAATAGTGGGGAGGGATAGTATTCTGGTGCTTGAAAGTGCGTAATTTTATCTTGATTCTCACAGTTCACTGACACCAGTGGCTTTATCTTCATTTCACAGAAGAAAAACAAGCTCGAAGTATAGTGCATTGCTTGGGGTCATTTGGACAGGTCTTGGAGCCAGATCCTATTTCCTTTTCAGTGTGCCACATTTAATTAGGAAGGCGGGTAAATTGCCTTAAAAGACTCACTCTAGACCCCAGGTTTAGTTCCTTTTCACAAAAAGTCTTCCTAGGAGCACTTCAAACACTGGGCCTGCCGAACTCGCCCTCCTCCCGGGCTCCTGAGGTGTTTTCCCGGAGCTGCCACAGAGCCTGCAGCGGGGCAGCCGTTCTCCATACAGGAAAATTCCATTGTAACCCGTGTTGGATAAGTGACCTACCTGTGAAATGAATGGTTTATTTTCTCCTAGGCCTGGAGAGTAAAAAGGGAACAGAGCACCCACCCTTCCCCAGGGAAATACGAGTGAAGTCTTTTAAAAAGCCAGCCTTAACAGCCTGTAGGTTTCAGATCTCTGAAATGCTACATTCTCTCATTTCAGCCTGTCAGAGTTTTGCCACTGCAGGCCCGATGCCATGCCTTTCAACTAAGAAGCATAGCGCTTGATTCACTGAGTAGTGTTGTCTTAACATGACACATTTAATCAGAAGCCTCCAGGGGTCAGGCAGACATTCTAAGAACTTTCTTAGAGTTCAGTACTTACCTCAGAGAAGGAAGTTGGTATCTGGGGGCAGAATGTGGGAAGGCGAAAATAGAGATGAAACCTCTGCTGGCAATGTTTTGAGAAATTGCTCCGCAGAACGTGGTTTAGGGTAGTTTTGATATATTTGGTATGTATTCATCCTGAAAGTGTCCTTTGCCTCACTATTTAAGAATTAAGACTTGTAGCTCCTAAGAGGTCTTCTGGCCTCGCTCACCACTCAGGATCCGTCTTACACAGAATTAGTTCCTCATGGCTTGGGCATTTTGTTTTGCTTGGTTGCTTCTGCTGTTGGAGAGCTCATCACTTAATGAGGACAGCCATTCCCTTTTCATGTGCCTGAGGATGTTAAATGTGTTCCTTACCTTACGCTGTGGTCTGCCTCCCTAATCTCTGCTCATTGCTCTGAGGTCTGGGGTCTGAGACCACACAGAACAGATCTGCTCTCATGTGGTAAGTAGGTGTCCCACACCTTTGACAGTGACTGTGTACCTCCAAAACATTCTCCCAGCTGAACACTTCCAGTCTTCCAGGGAACTCTGGAGTGGTGTCACGTGCCCTCACCTTCTCGACCCTCTGTGCTTCACCATTTCACGGGAAGCAAAGTACGCAGCTGTGTTCTGACCTTCCCGTGGCCTGTGCCCTGCCCTCCACGCATGTTGGCGAGGGCAGCGCAGCTTCTGGCCACCTCCATCCTTGTTTGTTGGTTCTTGCTAAGCCTAAGACAGCAGTTTTCAACCTTTTTCGTCTCATGGCACACAAGCTAATTACTAAAATTCTGTGGTACACCAAAAAATATACTTTTGCCAATCTAACAACAACAAAAAAATAGGTTTAATTTTCATTGATTTATTAAAGAAAAAAAAGGGTAATAGTAATTAGCTACCCTTATTGCTTCAAAGTGACTTTTTGAAAAAAATTAGGAACTCATGGTTGTACATAAAGGATTTCTGGTACCAAGAATTAACCAATCGGATCCACCCTTACTATGTGACATGACAGAGAAGATGCAAGTCTGTTCACATTTATGGTTCAAGACGGGGCACTCGCATGGAACGCTGTTGCGTTGGCTGTTGTCATTTTTAATTTGAAAGTCTCAGGGAAAAGAGGTCAGTGCCCCTGACTGGTCAGGCATTGCATGTTTTAAAACTTGTGGCACCCCGGTTGAAAATCACTGGCCTAAGAGACTTCATGTTTCAGTTGAAACCTGTGAGTTTCATTTTCCCGCCTCTTGTATTCTTTTGGAATTTTTTGGTCAGCCTGTCAGCCCTTGCTGCCACCTCTTCTGGATTGGACATTTTGGAATGACCTCTCATTGTAGTTAGGATCCTCCTCATCTGAATCTCCAGTCTCCTTTCAGTCTTCTGCCCCATCGTGCCCCATCATGCCCGGCCTGTGAAGACACACACTTAAGTTATTTCCCACAGGATGGACTCATCACTAGGCGATGAGTGTGCCAGATGATGTCTTTCCCATGTGCCCGAGGTCTGTCTGTGCAGCCTGGCCCCTGCCACTTCCCTTTGCCCCACTCTTGAAAAGACAAAGGAGAATTGTTCCCCTTCGACGAAGAGAACTGCTCTGCCTTGGAATGCTCAGCAGTTTCCCCGTGTCCTCTCCACTTAGCCAGTCTTTGATGTCTCCATCTTTTAGGTGCCAGTTCAAATTTATTTCAAAGAAGCGACCTCTAGCTCCCCTAGGCAGTCACTGTCTTTGCTGCTTTGTGTATGTGGCCCCCTGCTTTTCTGTTTTGCTTTAGGGATTGTCCCTCCCACTGTGGGGTCAAAGAGCACACACCTGTTGGATATGGTCTCCCGAGGGGAGGTCTGAACTTGGCCCAGGGAGTGGAGTTGGTAATCAACTTCATCTCAGTTGCTTTCCCACTTCTGTGGAGGAAAACCATGCTTGCCTCCAGAGCTTTCAGTGCACAGCTGGGGTTGTGGTGCCTGAGAGCCACCTGAATTGGTGTGAGGATTTTGTGTATAAATAAATTGTCTGGGACCCCGCCAGTGTGGCTCAGTGGTTGAGCGTCACCCTACGAATCCGTAGATCACAGTTCGATTCCCCGTCAGGGCACATGCCTGGGTTGTTGTGGGCTTGATCCCCAGTGGTGGGGGCAGGTGTGCAGGAGGCAGCTGATCAGTGATTCTCATCATTGATGTTTCTATTTCTCCCTCTCGCTTTTAATAAAAATATATTAAAAAAATAAATGCTCTGGGGACAATTTCTGTTCTCCCATATTTTGACCCATTATTTGCTTCCCTCTCAGATCAGCTCCCCAAATGAGCAGTCGAGGTAGCTCACTGGAGTCAGCAGGCTTGTGTTTCAGCCTCGCCTTACCTATCCCGAGGACACGCAGTTATTTCTCTGTCAGTGTGCATTGGGTCGTCGTAGGAAATCACATCTGCTGTCCGCCACTGCACTGCTGGCTCACTGAACTTTCCTGGACCTTTTGGGAGCTTAGTACTGTTTCGAATCTGGCACATTTTCCCATGGAAACCAAATTTCAAACCACCAGCTTTTGGAATGTGGCTAGTTGAGTGTGTGAATTGGTTGTGGTGGTGATTTTGCCTCCCAAGGAGCAGAGAAGGCTGTAACCCGGGCAGCAAATGAATAATGCATTTGCTCGTGTCTGAACGGGTGCATGCAGATAACTTGGCTTGAGCTTTATGCGGGACCCATGACTCAGTCTGTGTGAGTGGCTTGTGGAACTGTAGCTTTGGTTGAACAGCAAGTAATAATAGCATTTTAGTTCTTTCCCTCCCTTTCCTGAAAGGAGAGCACCTACTGACCTAACCTATGTTGTGTACTGTGTGTGTGCATGCACCTGTGTGTCTGTAGAATTACCGTGCCCTCTCTTGGCTTGCAACATGTGCATGACTCCTGAGGTTGTAAATCTATTCTTTAGGTGGCTGTGTGGTTGTCTGCTCTGACAATAGGAACCACTGTGCTGTCTGCTGGAGTTTGCCCTGCACAGGGGTCCATCTCCGTGTAGCCTGATGTAATTTGCTGTTTCCTAGTGAGGTTTTCCCATTTTTAGTTTCACAATCAAGGATACCATAGACCTCTTTTAAGAAACAATAGGAACTCTTAAGGTAGTTTATAAAATAGTTTTTTGAAAATTATACATACATAACATTGGGAGTTTAATAATAATTCAGCTAACCACCCTGCTTTGTTATTCTTTTCTGATTTTTGTATGATTCATATAACATACTGAATTTTCTATTATACATTACCTTTATATTTAATAACTACTTAATATTTTAATAAGAATGTCATTAGTTTTTCTATTTTTGTGTTTAAGTTGCATCTACTTTTTTAGTATTGTAAATTAAACTAAATGTATTTATGCATATCATATTTTACCTATTGAGTTGCTCAATTTCTTTGAAATATATATCTAGATGTGGATTACTTTTATGTATTTTCTAAAATATATTTATTGATTTCAGAGAGGGAGAGGAGAGAGAGAAAACACCAATGATGAGAGAGAATCTTTGATCGACTGCCTCCTGCACGCCCCACACTGGGGATTGAGCCCGCACCTGGGCATATGCCCTTGATTGGAATCGAACCCGGGGCCCTTCAGTCCACAGGCCTATGCTCTATCCACTGAGCCAAACCAGCTAGGACTAGAAGTGGATTACTTTTTAAAAAATTAGTTTTCATTGACAGTATTACAGCTGTCCCCCTTTTTTCCATCCTTTGCCCCCCTCTACCCAGCAGAAGTGGATTACTTTTGAAGAGGGACTTGGTTGTTGTTGCTCTTCCCTGGGACAATTAAAGAAAACTTCATTGTTGAAAGTATTACATATGTTCCCTTTATTCCTCCATTGATCCCGCATGCCCTAGGTCCTCACTGCCCCACTGTCTGTGTCCATGGGGTATGCATATATGCATACCAGGTTCTTGGTTGATAACCTCCCACCTGCCCTCCCCCACCTTCAAAGAGGATATTTTTTCATTTCTTGAAATACATTAGTATAGTAAGAAATAGCAGGCCCTGACCAGGTAGTTCAGTTGGTTAAAGCTTTGTCCTAATACACCAAGGTTGCAGGTTCTATCGCAGTCAGGGCACAATCAGTGAATGCACAAGTAAGTGGGACAACAAATCAGTGTTTCTCTCCCCACCCCCTTCCTCTGTGTCTCTCTCTCAAATCAGTAGATGAAAAATAACAAAACAAAACCTCCGTTACATTGCTATCAGTGTTATAAGAAAGCAAAAATATGGTACCTTTAATCTGCATTTCTTTAGTGATGTTGAACCTTTGTTTTCCTAATCCCATTTCTGTGCATGTGATTCCTGCCCAAGTCCTTTTTTCATTGTCACAGTAGATGAGACGCTGTACAGCTGGTTTTGAGTGGACACCTTCACTTTGATATGTGGTCTTGCTTTTTTGCTAGTAAACTTGTTTATGTGAAAAAGCAAAAACTCATGCAATTAGGTTTGTAAAGAGCGTTTTCTATTAGAACATTAAGAATCATTTTTCTGTGCAATAATGATCTGAATCTTGGTGCTTTCCCCTATAGATTAAAAAAAAAACACTTTGGCTAATTTTCATTGTACAGAAGTTAAAAATCTATTTTAATATCAGTCTCTTGTGATTTCTTTCATTGCATCATGACATCCCTAGTATGGCTTAAAAATAGTTAGAGAGGAAAAAAGTGAACCAGATATATTAGTCCCTTCCAGCCTGTGGCTTACATGACAACGCAGCTCCTTGCCTCTGGTTGGCGTTTCTTGTAGCTGGGCGAGGGGCCAAGCTGGTGTCGTGCTAAATGCCAGGACTAGCTTACCCTTAACCCTGGGTAAGCAAGTGCGGTGGACCTGTGTGGGCAGTGAGCCACCTCCTCACCATGGTTTTCCTTTATTTTAATTTATTTACTTATTTTTTAATGGTTTTCCTTTCAGCTGCAGCCAGCCCTGTCCTGGGCCTGAAGGAATGCACCAGAGGCTCAGCAGTGTGGTGCCAGAACGTGAAGACGGCCGCCGACTGCGGGGCCGTGAAGCACTGCCTGCAGACCGTCTGGAACAAGCCAACTGTGGTGAGCGCCCTTAGCAATGTGCTCCATCCCTTTGTGGCGTCTGTACACTGCCATTTGCACAGCACTTTGTCTTGCCTCATTTTGTTGGCTCCTCACGGTGACCCTGCGAGAAAGGCAGGGACTCCAAGGTAACCCAGTCTCTTGGTGACAGAGTTGGACGAGGTCCTCCCATGCCCACGCTCTGTGTTCCCTACTGCCTTCCAGGCCTCTGTGCAGGACCCACCTCGCCACCCAGCTGGGGACCAACAGGTTCACAGCCCCCACTCCCAGAATGGGCACACGAAGATGGCTTTCATCCTGGTCACTCACTCAAAAATCTAGATGCTAATAAGCTTTTCAGGCCTTTTTGATGTTTTCTTTCACTGCCTCTCTCAGCTGGCTGTTTGGGTCGCTGATTCAGACCCTGGAACTTTAGTAGATATTTAAGATTTCATTTCCAGCTATAATCAAACTGCCTTTTTTCACCCAAACAATGGTAAATATAGCATATTCATGTGGGCTTTTAGCACACATTGGGGAATACTCTTAGATGACAAACCTCAAGTGTGTTCTTCATGTGACCCGAACCTTCCCGCGAGGCACCAAGCTTTGCTGGCTGCACCAGCAGAAGGTGCTCTTGGCTCTCTCTGGAATGTACCTTGTGGTGCAGGCCAGGTTTGACTGAGTGGAGTTCAAGTTCTAAAACTTGTCAGTGGCCCGTAGAACTCAGTAAGAGAAAAATAATTAACACCGCTCTTTAAGAAATATTTCTGAATTCACTGGAAACTGCCCTCGTGGCCACGGTTACTTTCAGATTTGGTCTCTAATTTGCTTCTGATCTTGTTTTTAATACTGCTTCCTCTTTCCAAGTTTAATTGTGTCAAGCGAGGACTTTAGATCCTTCTCTTGATGAGCAGTGTCATGAACGATGCCTGACTATCTCAATGGCCCCGTGCACATGATTAGCCTGACCAGTTGGTTTCTCTGAATGCAGCTAAGTTCACAGGTGTTCTTCAGTCTCACCCAAACGCGTCACTTTCTTCTTCCTGGTTCGAAAATAGGTTGATCTCAAATAGGGAGCTCCCCAAGAACTTTGAAAACCAACCAGATTTCCTGTAGTCCTGGGCCATGCGGGGCCCTGGGTGCCTAGGTTCATCAGAAGACTTGTCCTGTCCCTAAGCTCTGGAATGGAGATGGCTTCCACTCAAATGCAGCACTGACCAGGAAGAGGAAGGCAGACGGAGTGTGGGTAGCAGCGCCAGGGGGAGGGCGCAGATGCACTCCCCACCCCCTGTAACTCTGTGGTGCTGGTACTGGCTCGTGATGTTGCTTTGCCTTACTGATTTTCTCTGGTTTCTGCTGCTCTGATTTTTACCTTTCTGCGCCTGTTTCCTCAGAGCTGTTGTGAGCAGTAATAGGAAATTTGACTTGTACTGTGCACATTGAGTAAGGTGCTGAGGGGTAGAGGGTACGAGAAAAGGGTGTCTGCCTGGTAGAAGCAGTATTCTGGTCAGTCACTCGTAATCCTTTCTCCCTGGCGTCTGAGTGCTTCCTGTTCAGGTTGGGAACCAGGATGTGCCTGTGTGTCAGATGTGGCCATAGTCACGTCCCTGGGGATTTTAGCTGTGTGTGGTGCAAGTTATGTCCTACAAATACAGATCTCTTCCTCATGTTCTTTCCTCTTAGAAATCCCTTCCCTGCGACGTGTGCAAAGATGTCATCACTGCAGCTGACAACATGTTGAAAGACAATGCCACTGAGGTAAGCGCCACAAGTGTGTGTGACTGAGTGGTGGCCTAGTGGCCACACGATTGGTCACTTAAAAGCTATGACTTGAGAGGGGAGGGGGTTGTCTATCATGGAATGGTCTAGGTTCAGGTAGGATCTAATTAAGTCCTGTGGGCCACATACTACTTCTGGCATAGTTCTTCTGCTCGACCCCCAATCTTTGAAAAATGTAAGAACCACCCTTAGCCACAGGCTGTTACAAGAACAGGCCGTGGGCCCTAGCTTGCTCCCCTTGTCCCTAGGTGTTCAGTGCTCAAGTCGATTGGGATTTTGTGTCACATGCTGTTAACCTTTGGGTCCGTCTGGCTGTCTCTGCTCTCTGTGCCTATGAGACTGCAGCCTGAGGATCTGCTTCTTGCCCCATTGATGTGACGAGCCACGGCTCCCACCCCCCGGCTCCCAGGGCCCTTCCCTGAGGGTTGCTGCTTCTAGCCGTCACTCTTCTGGGAGCTGCGAGGGCCTCTTTCTCTCAGCCCATTTGTAGAAAAGTGCACGCTGACCTGCCCCTTGCCTGTGTCCTCTAGCAAGAGGTCCTCGTGTACTTGGAGAAGACCTGTGACTGGCTTCCTAAGCCGGACATGTCGGCCTCATGCAAGGAGATGGTGGACACCTACCTCCCAGTCATCCTGGACATGATTAAAGGACAGATGGTACGTGCGGAGAATAAGTCTTCCTTCAGGCAGTGCTGGGGTCCAGGGAAGTACCAGACCAGGAGAGACTGATTAAAATGGCAAGTCCATTCATACCGGTGGGCTTTCTCAGCCTCTTGACTACAGTTCTAACATCCAAAATGGCTCTGGCACAGCAGAACACTTGGCCTGTAACTTTCAGGGTTGGGTAGGGTACAGGAAATGGGGCTTACAGAATTACTGAAGGGGTGTAATCTGGCATACATCTCTAGGTGCTGATTTGATAACTCCTATGGGATCTTTTGAGCAAGCAATTAATTTCATTTCTGTGATTTTTATCCTAAGGAGTAAGCCAGGGAATTTACTTGTGGGTTCAGCTACAAGGAAGCTCAGTGTTCATTTGATAAGTATCTGCTGTGTGTGAACCATGTGCCAGAGGTTGGGTTTTCAGCAGTGAGCAAGGAATTTGGAAAGACCCTAGCAAAGAGGAGGGGCTTAAAAAACTGAGAGGGCCACTCTGCCAAGGTGGGACCACGTGCAGCAGGAAGTCCCTGGGGTTCAGGAGGGGGTGCCATGATTATAGGTACCTTTTTGAGAGGGTTTGGTCAAGATCCCACCCATTGGAGCTGAAAGAGGGGAAGTTGGCAGGACAATCAGGCATCAGATGTGCTGGAGGCAGTGGAGATGGACAGATGCATAGTTTTTAGAGGATGAATGGATTAGACTTATTGATGGAGGGGTGTCTTCCAGGTTTCTGGCTTGAACTGCAGGGAGAATGGTGCTTAGGCCATTGCTGAAATAGAGATGGAGGGGGAGTGGGTTGGCGATTGAGTCTGAGATGCCTGTGAACTGAGTATGCATGCATGAGGCCCGCTAAGAGAGAAGGAAGGGGACTCATTCAAAGGCACCAGGTGGCCCGTTTCCTTTTCCTCTGGGGAGAGGGTTTCCAGCTGGACTTCCTTCCCCACCAGAGCCAACCCGAGGAGGTGTGCTCCGCGCTCAGTCTCTGCGAGTCTCTTCAGAAGCACCTGGCAGAGCTCAATCACCAGAAGCAGCTCGAGTCCAATAAGATCCCAGAACTGGACATGGCTGAGATGGTGGCGCCCTTCATGGCCAACATCCCCCTCCTCCTCTACCCTCAGGGCGGCCCCCACCGAGAGTCCCAGCCGAAGGTAAGGCAGCGCTCGCCTGGGGCTCCATTCGGGTTGGATTAGAGTGTGTGTGCTTCTTGAACTGGGGGCTTTGGCAGCAGCCGGCCTGGAAATGGTTATGCCATGCAGTTGCTGAAGAACCTGGGTATTTACATTAAGCTAAATTAAAAAACTGGGGTTTTTAAAATATGCAACCATTTCCCCCCTTCCTATTAAGTTTTACTAAAATCAGTTCCCAGTTGATTTTAAAACTGTCGACTATTTTAGAGTCTGTGAAAACACATTGTTCACTGCTCGGAGTCACATCCATTGCTGAGGTGCAAGCATGGGAGGCACTTTTCCTAGGAATTGGAATCCTCTTAGTGACTACAGGAGCGCGTGGTTGACAGCCTCCCCTCCCTGTCTCTGTAGGCTGGTGGGGATGTTTGCCAGGACTGCGTCCAGATGGTGACCGACATCCAGAATTCTGTAAGGACCAACTCCACCTTTGTGCACACTTTGGTGGAACATACCCGGGAGAAGTGTGACCTCTTGGGGCCTGGCATGGCCGACATGGTGAGCCTTGTCTCTTTGTGGGCTCTGGAGACGGGAGTGGGGGAACCCTGAAAACTCCACTTCCTGGGGTACCATTTAAAGTTCATCTTAGGAGCTCTGAGGACAAGATTGTTCAGACAAGTCCCATTCCTTCCAACTAGAAGGCAGCTGGAACAGGTGGTGGGCACTTACATTCAGTGTTGGGTAATTGCCTTTGTATATGTAACGAAACTCGTGGGACAGACTAGTGGGAGGAGATGACTTTGGTGAAGATATCTTTTTCTCCCAGTACTCATGTATGTAAGAAAACACTGGAACCACTTCCAGCCCTGTTTCTAAAAGCCTGGCTGTTGCATGTTAATAATACTAAGTGTGCTCTCCCACAGCCAGCAGGGTTGCCGTCCATGGGAAGCCCCACGGCTGGCTTGCAGGAGATTCACCCAGATGCCTTCCTTACCTTGTGAATATTAGTCTTGTGGGCTCAGAAACTCATTTTGTTAGCCCCTCAGGGGGCTGTATTTCTTGGACCCTGTTCACATTAACCACACTCAAGAGATTGGTGTGCAAAACCAAAATGCCAGGTTAGTACCTGACAAGCAAAAAGCCTCTGCTGGACAGGAGCAGGGAGCTGTTGTAATGACAACTTGGGTCTGGGGTCCAGGACAGCCTTTCTGGAGATGAGGCTCCTCTCTGATGGCTAGCTCTCTTGTAAGCCTGGAATCTTAGCCTCATTGCAGTATCTTTGCATATGGGCTTCTCCAATAGGGAGGACTGTCATATTACTCTTGCTTTTCTCCCTGTGGAGGCTCTCCAGTTAGGACCTATTCTCTGAGACCTATTCTCTGAGGGTCTACAGGAAATGCCTAGATGTGTGTAAAAACAGGCAAGTTGAAAATCATCATAACTTGATTCTGCTGGATTTCAGCTTTATAAGTCTGTCCAAGAATGTATGGAAGGATTTGAAAAGTAATCTCTGATTCCCAACACTCATAAGTTGCTACTCTGTGATTTTGGGGCAAGTTTGGGGCAAAAAGGAGACTGGAAGGCCTTATCTCCAAGGGCCTTTGGTAAACCTTTTCAAAGTACCGTTTGCACACGTTGTCCTGTAAGGTAGAGATTAACCACATTGCCACTTTGATCTTAATAAAACTTTCCCAGAGCAAACATTTACAAGACTGGACTTTGGGGTTGGAAATGCTGATTTTTGATGTGTTGTAGCGGTAATTTCACTAACGGTGTGTTTCTCTCTCCGCAGTGCAAGAACTATGTCGACCAGTACTCTGACATTGTTATCCAGATGATGATGCACATGGTAGGTGGCAGGGGACGTTCCTCTTTATCATTTTTCTTTATCTCCAACTTTGTGATTTCCAGGAATTTTGAAAAGTATGTAGTTTAGTTTTATTTGTTTACCTTTGAGTACTAAACTGGGCTAAAATGAGCCCTTTGTGACTAGCTGACTCTCCACCTGCAGCTCACTATCTCCCTTTTACCTTTCCCAGCTTGACCACCCTCACCACTGCCCTGGTGCGTCCTCACCTTGTGAATGTTCATGTGCTGTGCCTGTGTGAGCTGCCCATCAGATTCCTAGCATTTGGCTTTCACCCTTGGCCTCATGGGCATGGTTTGCTCTGTAGCTAGGCCAGGCCTGAGAACTGCTGTGTTGCAACCTCTTAGAGCTGGTCCCACACTCTGCAGCATTGTTAGCTCTCACACTTGGTTCTGATGTATCTAGGTGGTAGGGGCATCCCTTCATGATCAGAGATAGGAGGTATCATCAGCTAGCCGGCTTCATGCAGAAAACTGGCACGGAGCAGGGTGGTCTGAAGCATCATTCCTTTGGGAACATGCTCTGGTCTCCTGAGGCCTAACCTGGAGGGATGGAGGGATGGGTTGCACTTTTTCCTTTCTGTCATGCTTGCTTCTGATTAGTTGAGATTGGCCTATAGTTCTTGAGTTTATTCTCTAACCAGGAACTGTTTGGTAGTTTTATTGGAACATAGCAATGCCTATTTTGCACTACAGTAGCAAAGTTGAGTAGTTGAGAGCTTAATGCTCGCAAAACCTAAAAGATGTACTCTCTGGTCCTCCTCTAACCACTCAGACTCCATCCAGTCACAGTAGAGGTTATTTGGGATTATTACTCACTTTGCACCTTGTTCTATGGCAGCTTACAAAGACTGCAGCAAGAGTAGGAAAAAGTAAGCCTTTGGTGTGACTTGATCTGATTAGTGCTTCCTCATAGCTAACTAAAAAATGTTTCTCACTGTAAAAACTATACTGCATATACATTCTTTGAAAATAGGATAATACTTCCCAAATTGAAAATCATTTGAGGTTTAAAAAAACATCAGTGGGGTCATATTTTATATTCTACAAATTTTGTAGTTTGCATTTTAAAAAATATATTTTACTGATTTTTTTTTTACAGAGAGGGAAGGGAGAGGGATAGAGCGTTAGAAACATCGATGAGAGAGAAACCTCGATCAGTTGCCTCCTGCATATTCCCAATAGGTATATGCCCTTGACCGGAATCGAACCTTGGACCCTTTAGTCCACAGGCCGATGCTCTATTCACTGAGTCAAACTGGTTAGGGCAAGTAGTTTGCATTTTTAATCTAAAATTATGTTGGTCATTAAATACTTTGTACAAATGATTTTTAAGTGGTTGCGTAATATTTCGCTGTGCGACTAAAGGTAATTTATATACCCAATCCCCTGTGGCTGGGTGTTTGGGTTGTTTGCAGGTTTGCCCTTGGGATAAAAGGCAAGATGAGCAGCCAAATCCCTGTTTTTCATAGTGTAGGTCATTAAAACTGAAATTGTTGAAGCAAAGTGCCAGGCTTTTGATAGAGTGTCAAACCAGCCTTCCAGTCTGGCCTTTGGCCACCTGGGGCGGGGGGTGGGGGGTAGATTGCTGGGAGGCCTGGGCAGTGGAGAGCGTGGCTCGAACCCCTAACCCCTCCAGGTGTATTTTAAAACACACTCCCCTATTTTGGGCGGCCCTGTGTCTTGTTCCATTTTGCTGCTCATCACCAACCTGAGGGGAGGGCCCTGCAGGTGTGGTGGGATTAGGCTTCTGGGGATGAGAACGCTTCATAATGTGGCATTTTCTGGGACCTGCTGCCTGGTGTTATGAAAATGATTTGTTGTGTCAGGGACATGGGGACGGTGCACACACAAGCTGGAGGGGTGATCTGTCCAGTAAGGAGGGCCAGAGTAGTTGGTAGGGCCCAGCGTGCACTCAGTAGTAGGAACAAGGTAGGTGGCTGATTTGTGACTGAAGGATGGTTCCCCTAAACTTCTGGTGATATCCTAAACCCCATTAACTGCTTGATCATTGTTTTAATTTTTTCTTAACTGTTGTGTCCTTTCCTTTCTCTTATTTTTTATCTCCGATTTCCTGTTTTTTTATTCAACAGCAGGATCAGGTATGTGATGGGGATTTGCTTGGAGTAGTGGTTGGCTGCTGCTTGTAGCTCTTTTGCTCATCCCTTTTGTATGCATGATCCCTTCTGGCAGATCTAAGGAGAGACTAGCAGGCAGGGTCCCTCCCTGGGTGTATAGGCTGGCAGGGAGCTTCTGCATCTCTTCCCTGTAACTCAGCACTTGAGGTGGCGGGAGTTCTGTCTCCCCTTCAGGAGCCACACACCCTGAGCCAAGTAAGTGCCCACCGACCAAATGCCAGGCCACCAGTGTAATGATTGGGAGCCATGGGTGATCCCCAAGATGCCGCAGCTTCCTGCACTGTAGGCCTTGTTTCTGTCGTGGCTGGAGAGCACAGCATGTCCTCCTCCTGTTTTCCATGCCTCAGAAATGCTGCTCCCGCATGAACACATCAATTGCAAATAGTGAGCAGACTGTTCCCCTGTCTGCTGGATCCAAAGCGTGGAGACAGTCTCTTGGTTGCAGCTTCTGCCCGTCTGGGGATGAGGTCCTGCAGATCTAGGAGCCACAGCAGACTGTGAGCTAGACTGTGAGCTAGCCTGTGAGCTAGGCTGCGTGGCATAAAGTGGGGGACGCTGAGCAATCAGACCAGACTTAATGGAGCCAGGTGCCCTTTTGGGGCTGTACTGAGCATTGCCTCCTTTTGAGCACTGGAACTGAAGATTTTTCAAAGGTTTTTTGAAGTCTAGTGGGAGATTTGGCTGAAATATCTGAATTTTCACATTGGCCGCCTCATGGAACAAAGCTGATCTGAGACAAAGCAGCCCACCTGAATCTTTGATTTTTTTTTAATATATATTTTTATTTATTTCAGTGAAGGGGGAGGGAGAGAGAGACAGACACATCAATGATGAGAATCACTGATCAGCTGCCTCCTGCACACCCTGCACTGGGGATTGAGCCTGCAACCCAGACATGTGCCGTGACCTGGTTTGTAGGTCGACGCTCAACCACTGAGCAACACCAACTTGGCTTTTTGTCTGTTTTCTAAAAAGTTTGCTCTATCTTTGGCCACATTCTGTCCCCCGCCCCCCCCCCCCCCATTCTTTTACTTATTTATTTGTTATTTAAGATATATTTTTATTGGTTTTGGAGAGGAAGGAAGAGGGAGAGAGAGATAGACACATCAATGATGAGAATCACTGATTGACTGCCTCCTGCACGCCCCACACTGGGGGTGGAGCCTGCAACCCAGGCATGTGCCCTGACTGGGAAGCGAACCATGTCCTCCTGGTTCATAGGTCAGTGCTCAACCACTGAGCCATGCTGGCTGGACTTTTCCCCCATTCTTAAAGTGTGCCACAGACAGGATACTTCAAATATACTTTCAAACTCCCCACCCTTAATTTATTTTGGAGCCGCCTTGGTATTTACACAAGGTGAACCATAACCATGATCTAGCTCTCTTCCCTTCCCGGGTCTCACTGTTAGCAGTCCTGCTCCTGCTGGATTTTGGTGGTGGGAGGCAAATGCCACCAGGCCCAGAGCTAGTCACTGGTGGCATTTGGTTTACAAAGTATACGGACTATGTATACTTTCCTTGCTCTTGGCCATTGTACAGTGAAATGGTCTATATGTTGTCCAAACTATCTAGTTCTCTGTGGCTTGGTGTCTGGTTGAGAAAAGGGATCAATCTGGTGACTTGAAGGATTCATTAATTTGGGGGATTGGGTTTTTGTTGAACTGTGTTTGTGTAATTGTGAACATAGGATGTGGTTTTTATGAAAAGCTAACATTTCCCCTTAATGCATCATTGTAAATGGTCCTGCCATTGAATGACCTGGTGTGGTTTTATTTCTAACACATTTGGCTTTCTGTTAGTTTATGAGCATTATAGTTCCTCCTCCAGAAAGAACATAGAGCTTACTTCCCACTGAGCTCAACTGAAAAGCAGGCTCTAGAGCAGACCAGTGTCCTTGGGTGAGCACCGTTAACCTCAGGTGTGGGAGTCTTGCTTCCCTGGTTGCAGCAGGGACAGTGCTCTATCTGACCTCCCCCAGAGCTTTGTGTGGCCTCGTCCCCTATGTGAAATGGGTCCATCTGCATTTGCACGAGCTCCTTTGGATTTAATATGGAATTTTTACAGTATCGGCCCTTGACATTGGGACCAGGGCGCTCCTTTGGCACCCTGACCTTTGAGCTTAGAGAGTGGGACTCGGGCGGTGGGTGCAGGCCTGTGTATGACTGCCTTTTCTGTGCTCTCTTTAGCAACCCAAGGACATTTGTGCAATGGTCGGATTCTGTGAGCAGGAGATGCCCATGCAGCCTCTGGTCCCTGCCAAAGTGGTCTCGGAGAACGTCATCCCTGCTCTGGAACTGGTGGAGCCCATTAAGGTAACTGGTGTTACTGTTTTGTACTGGCCAACGCCGTATTGAGTACATTTATTGCCTTGGTAATCAACCCCAGTGCTCCTGGGATCGAGTCTACATTTTAGCACGTCATTCAGATCATTTTCCAGCGCCTGGCTCCAGCCTGATTCTCTTAGGATGTACTCTCTGTGGCCTCCCCCCACGGTAGCCATAGGACAGACTTGCTACTCCCAAAGCCTCTCCGGGTGCTATCTGCACACACGGGCATCTGTTTTGTTTCACTTGGTGACAAGCCTCCTTTATTCCATAATCAGTTTATATTCAGCACGTCTTATGGGTCAGGCAGTGTTTGAGAGATGGAGGCATAGAACAGCCCACCTTCAGTGGTGAACAAAACTGTCCTTGTGTTCATGGGGCCTGCAGTCTAGTTCTTAACCAGTTAACTGCCACGCGTCCAAGATGGAAACCATCCCTCTCGCCACGATATTTTGAATTTAACTTAAAAAATCAATTTGCAATGAATATTATAAAAATAAATATATTCCTCACAATTCGGGTGTTCTTGAATATTTTCACCTGAAAATTCTCACGAAAAATGATTTTAAAGTTGGTCAGGGCTCCCACTTAGGGAAAACATTTTTTTTTTTTTTTAATAGACGCATGTGGCCTGTGGGGAAGGTCTGCCACTTGGGGGCCCAGCCATGTGATATCTTACCACATGGCACATGCACATACTTCTTGTTCCAGAACTTCCCATGTCACTCTCCTTTGGCTGTGTTGCCTCCCTCTCCTGTCCTCCCTCAGCAGGTGCAGCGTGTGGCCTACAGGAAGGGTTAAGGTGTCGAGATGCTTATAGGCCTTTGTCCACCTGGCTGACAGAATCAATGGCCAGAGAAAAGGGGGAGTTATAGCTTGTAATCTAGTCACATGACTTAAATTTAAACAAAATTAAAATAAAAAATTCAGGCCCTGCCTGGTGAAGCTCTGTTGGTTAAGTGTTGTCCGTGCACCAAAGGGTTGCAGGTTTGATTCCCGTTTAGGGCACATACCCTGGTTGCAAGTTTGATCCCCAGTCGGAGTGTGTGTGGGAGGCAATGGATCAATGTTTCCCCTCTGCCTCCCTCCCTCTAAGCATGTAATTGGATAAGGATTTTTTAAAAAAAAATATTTATTGTTGGGGTAAGGATTTAAAAAAATTTTCAGGTGCTCAGGAGAGAATGGCTGGTGACTGCTGTGTTTGACAGCAGGGATGGAGAATGTTTCTGTTGTCACAGAAAGTCCTGTTCAGCAGTGTTGAATAGGATTTATTAAAGGCAGGCTCTTGAAAAGCAGTTTCAGGTGTTAATGAGACTTGAAATTCAAGAGCAGACCTGAAATGTGTTTAAAACTGGCTGCTTAATATTGTGAGTCCTTACTTTGTTCTTGCGCCCCGTCCACTCCCCAGGACGAACGCTGACTGATGAAATAATTGTAACCAAACACAGCATCACATGGGGTGGGAGGACAGTTCACTGCTTTCACTGAAGTATGGATTCCTGAACATTTTAGCTGAAGTGTAAATTCCTGGTTGGGGGAGGTGGTGGCAGGAGGAGGTGGTCGTGAAGGATTGGCGAAAGGGATGGGTCTCCTGCATCATAGAAACAATAGGGACTGGACCTTAGACACTGCGAGGAAGCCACACTTTCTTGTGATTCAGTAGGAAGTGGCCCTTTGCGATGTTAACCTGTCCTTGCCTCTGAGTCCCTTCTTCTTCAGAGGAGCAGGACCAAGGGCTGAGGTGAGGGTCTCAGCATTCACATGTTCTCTTACCTTCCACAGAAGGGCCTGGTGCAGGCGAAGGATGATGTTTTCTGCGAGATGTGTGAATACGTGGTGAAGGAGGTGGTCAAGATGATCGACAGCAACAAGACTGAGGTATGTAGGTTTCCGGAATGCTGCCCTCCTGGCAGAGGGAGGCACTCTCCTTGGTCCCTGGAGCTAGAATGGCCCAGTGGGAGAACCCAGCAGAAATAGGTGGGCTTGGTCCTTGCTGGTCAGGGCACCAGCCTGGGAATCTATCACTACTTCCCACCCGTGGACCCTCTGGGCTGTGGCTGGAGGAGGCGACTCTGCTCTGCTTTATAGCTCTTGTCTTTTGCAGGAGGAAACGGCATCTTGCTGTTGACTGGTTTCCTAGTGATGTTAGTATTTTCAGAATCTCTCCCACCCTACCCAGCCTTCCATCTTCCCACGTGATCCTCTTGTGTTTCAGGAAGAAATAATCCACGCTTTCGATAAATTGTGCTCAAAATTGCCCAAATCCTTGTCCGAAGAGTGCCAAGAGGTGGTGGACACTTATGGCCGCTCCATCCTGTCGATCCTCCTGCAGGAGGCGAGCCCTGAGCTGGTGTGCAGCATGCTCCAGCTCTGCACCAAGCAGGGGCTGCCTGCACTGACCGGTGAGCCCAGTGGGAGTGAGGTTGGCCGGCCCCTTGGGGGCTTGGGGGGGGACCCTGCCGGCACTGAGCCTGTGCTCTCTTGCACAGCACATGTGACTCAGCAGAAGGATGGTGCCTTCTGTGAGGTGTGCAAAAAGCTGGTTGGCTATTTGGACAACAACCTGGAGAAAAACAGCACAAAGGAGGAGATCCTGGCTGCTCTTGAGAAAGGCTGCAGCTTCCTGCCTGACCCATACAAAAATCAGGTATGCCCTGGGCAGCTCTGCCCGAATCCAACCTGCCTGGGCAATGCAGAGGCTGGGCTGTGCCCTGATTGTGCCCTGGACTGAAGTTTTGAAGCCATTTCTGCCTGGATGCATGGAGCCCAGTGGCCTTTTCTCAGAGGCAATCAGTTGGCTCACATGGAGCCACTGGGGGAAAAATAACAAGCAAATGAGGCCGTGTGTGGGTGGGGCTCTGGGGAGGAGCCCTGGGGCTCCTGGGCTAGAAATCTTGGGGAAGAGCATGCCCAGCTCCCTCCTTTTATGCTCCCACTCTTCTGGGCACACCTTGACCTGGACCTATGTCCCTGCTTGCTTCTCAGTGTGATCAGTTTGTGACTGAGTACGAGCCCATGCTGATAGAAATCCTGGTGGAGGTGATGGAGCCGTCCTACGTGTGCTCGGTGAGCTCTGAGCGTGTGTTTGGGGGCACGCAACCTGGGGTGCTGTGTGGGCCATGGGCCAGAGGCTCTGGGATGGGGCGTGAGAAAGCCAAGAAGTTAGAGAACCAGGCTTTAGGCCCACCACTTGGTAACCTTGATATTTTTTGAAAGTGCACATCAGAGCTCTGGTTCTCGCTGCTTCTAGTAGCTGATCATTTCAGGTCTGTAAAGGTTTAGGCAGATCTAATTCTTCCCCTTTTGTGCTCCCTTTTCATCATATAGAAAGTTGGAGCCTGCCCCAGAGCCCGTAAGCCTCTTTTGGGAACGGAGAAGTGTGTCTGGGGCCCAAGCTACTGGTGCCAGAACATGGAGACAGCAGGCTTGTGCAACGTGAGTAGCTCAGCACCTGCTCCACAGACCTGCCTTGCCGGGATACAGCTCGCGTGGGAATCCTGCTTTAACAGGGGCTCGGGGCCATTCTCTACCCCGTCTTTATGTTAGTGAGAAACCTGAGGCCAAGAGAGGCAATTAGGCTTACTCCTGTCTTCCCAGTCAAGGCAGGGCTAGCTGTGTTCTTGTCTCAGGAGTGAAGGGGTAGCTATTCTTTAATACTGCTTTTGTTCCTGCTCTTTTCCTTTGCCTCTAGTTCCCTATGAGAGGGTCAGGTTTGCACGAGGTCCCCCCAGGGATTGCACAAGGCCTGTTGAGTTCATTGTCCCAATCCTTGCATAAGTCCTCATGCCCCTCGGGGGCCACTTTTGCCCTGGCTGGAGCCTGGCCTGAATCTTCACCCAAAGCTGAGCAGAGCTGTTTAGAAAGACCCTGAGAGTTGGCACCTGCCTGACAGCTCCAAGGTGCTGTGGCACCATCCTGGCTGGGTAGCCACCAGTTGGGTGACCTACACTTGCTGTTTTCCTGGGTGGGGATGTTTGGAGCAGCCTCTGTTACTTAACGTTCTTTTGTGCAATTTTTTCTTCCTCGTGAGAGTTCCTCCAGTTGGGGGAGGTTGCATCGTTTGGGGCCACTGCACGGAGGGGTGGTGAGGCCCATCATGGCCGTATCTAGCTCCTTCCTCCAGCCAGGCCCCAGTCCATAGCTGGTCAGTGGCGGGACAGGTTTCCACTGCTGTCCTGGTCTATTTCTCAAGGCCTGAGCTGGTGTGAATCTCTGACTCACGGGAGGAGTTCTGCCTTGGGGGCCTCCAGTGCAGCCTGTCAGCTGATTCTGGGGCCTAGGGTCCTGGGCCCTACCTGCATGGGTGCTCATGTGCAAGCACGTGCTCCCCAGGTTTTAAATGAGCTTCTGTCCTGGGCCTTCTGTGTCTGGTGCCAAGATGAACAGGCTCCATTTTGGGGTGATGTCTGATGCATGAATGGGCCAGGAGTAGAATTGTCATCTGAAGATTAACCCCGTTTTCTCTCTCCTGTCAGGCCGTCGAGCATTGCAAACGTCACGTGTGGAACTAGAAAGAATGTTCCATCTTGGAGAAACCACAGCATCTGTTCCTACTCGTATGTCTGGGGGAATGAACACAGATCTATCGACTTTGTTATAAAAATAGGCCCCCCCTCCCCCTCACGCTGCTTCTCATTTCCCTTAGTGTAACATTGCTGTCAGCACGGGAGGCGCCTAGCCTCCGCTGACATAGTGCTTCCGTGTCCTTTCCATCCTGCCACGTGGGTAATGACACCCTGTACCTGGAGGCCTTTGAGCTGCCTTTGCATGTGGTTACCTGGAGGAGGAAGGGGGCTCGCTGCTGGTAGCAGCCAGAGCGTCTTCACAGAAGGCCATCCGTCCTCTTGGCCAGGGCTTTGCTGAGCCCTGACAGGGGCTTGGGCTCTGGTGGGCTGGCTTCTGTAGCCTCTGCCTACACTAAGGAGGACACCTCCCTGGGCTTCTGGGTTGCTAGACAAAAAAGCAAAACAAAGGTTGCTTTGTATGGAAGATTAGAGGCTCAAAATAATTAGGCTTTTTACTCAGTGTGGTTTGCACTGAAATAGAGATTTTGGAAGCAGCTGCTCAGGAGACCTGGGTGAGGTTTGGGTTTGCTGACCCTGGGACAACCTTTGATCCAGCTTTCCCACGTCTTTCCTGGTGATGTCCTGTTTGGTCCTCTGGGTTTGGATGGGAGGGGAAAATCTGCTTGAATGCAACCTGCATAGCTCAGTGTGGGGTCCTGTGCCCCTGGCTTTTGTGAGTGAACACGTGGACCGTGGTGACCACCTCAGGCCTGCTCTGTGCTGCTGTCTGGGCCGACCAGTTCTCTGGGCATCACAGCCCCTTGCCCTGACCCATTGCTTTTGACCTTGAAATAAGTGTGGATGACAAGCTCTAAGCCTCTGGCTTCTAGGCAGCGGGCCTGCTGTTCAGGACCTTGGCTGCTACCCTGCCTCCTCCCCCGTGGCTGACGCTTCTGTTGCACTTCTGGGTGTCAGGGGACAGTAAGACCTGCAGTTGCCACTAAATGGACTTAATGATTTTTTGTTTTGCACTAAAGTTTCTGTGATTTAACAATAAAGTCTGTCAGTCAGATCTGATATTTCTGTGATGCCTCGGCCAGAAGTTTGGTTTCTGGTTAGCTCTACAAGGCCGTGCTCAGCAGTCCCATGGCACCTCTTGATCAGAGAAAGAAAGCAAAGTGGGTCGTCCCACCTGTCTGCCCTGAGGTACCCAGGCTGGGGGTGCCCAGGGCCGCCGTGCCCTTCACCCCTCTCCCTCGCCTCCCAGGCCAGCCACGCCTCGTTTATCAGAGCAAGTGCCAGTTCTTGTGAGTTGCTTTTTTTAAAATTCAGACCATTCCAGAAACGTTCAGTGAGTACCAGTAAAACAAACCAAGGGGGACATATTGAGGGAATAAGTTAATTTAAAAAGGAATACACACGAACACTCTACATTCAAAACCACGGGAACATCAGTCATTTCTCCTTTTAAGCCGGTACATTTGGGAAGCCAGTGAAATGGAGAGAACGTGGATCGTGGATAATAACTTTGTCCAGGTGGGGAGGCAGGGATCACTCACTGCCCCACCTGGGTGTCCAGTCGGACATGGCAGAGACGTGGTGAGACTTGAACGGAAGTCTGAGTCAAGGCCAGGCAGCGGCTGGGGCTGGGAGGGGTGGAGAGGGGAAGGGGTCTGCTTGGCCTTACAGTTCAGCCTGGGCTGAGTTGGTCCTTAAACTCATCCCCCAGGGATGCTCCTTACCTTATCCTTAGACACTTAACATTCTTGTTTGGTTTTCTTAAAAAAATAACAAATTTTATGAATTTGAGTAGAGGTCAGATGCTGAATGAGTGCCTGGCAGAAGTGGAATCTGAGCTGCTGACAGCAGGCTGCCACCACTTGACCAACCCAAGGTCGTGAGCCAGGGTCGGCCTGGAGGGGTCCGTACCCCACGGTCCTGGTGCTGCTCACACCAGTGAGGCTCCCCCATCTAGTCATAGCTCCGTGATCTCCAGGGGGCTCTCCATGATCACGTCTCGAAGCTTGTGTAGGGGCGTGGATTTGGCGGACTCCGTGCGGGCATTGCGCTCGAAGGCACTGGCTTCGGCCGCCGTCAGCGTCTCCAGTGAGCGGCCCAGACCCTTCTGGTCGTCCTCGGGCAGGCTGTTGAGGTCGGTGGCCAGCAGTGTGCCTGTGCTGCCGTGCACCATGTGGATCCCGTCGGGCCCCTTGAGCTCCGGAGGTGGCTTGCAGAAGTGCAGGCTGCCCTGGCCCGGGCTGCGCTCCCCTGGGTCCTCCAGCTCCGTCTGGATCAACTGCAAGAGTCCAGAAGCCCCCACATGCTCAGGGCTGTGCCCAGGGGGTGAGAGCAGGTGGGTGGCCCCAGTGTCCTACCTGCCATGCGCCTGCTTCCTTCCCATGGCGCACAGGAACCCTGGGCTGGCGCTAACAGCCTGTCTCCAGCTGGTACAAGTGGCACCATGGAACTTACGGTGCTGTGTTCTCGGGAGTATGGGCTTTCTGTGAGTTGAATTTTGTGTATTCACTTTCATCTACAAAATTGCTGTGATGCAGCTGCAGTATCTGGGTTTGTTACCAAGTTGGCCTCAAGCAAGGTCAACACTAGTGGCCAGGTCAAGAGTTTCCACAGGTGAAGCTGGAGGGGACCGAGGTGTGCTGGGCACTCAGATGGAGCTTTTGTTCTGTGTGGAACTCAGCTTGGGCCCATTTCACTTGAGAATGTTGGCCCAGCTGGTGATCTGGGTTTTCACCTGACTTTTTCAAGTGTTGACATACCACCACAGGCAAACAAACTTGAGAACCTATTTGAACCTACAGCCAGCTTCTTTAAATCACCCCTTTAAAGTATCTTTTTGGGGTTCCTCAAATCTGAGAAACACTTCCTTGTGCCTGCCCCATCCCTGGAAAGCCCACTGCAGAACCCAGGAAGCGCAGAGCACACTGTCACTTCCTGTACCCCACCCATTGCTCTCTGGTCCTCGCTGCTGAGCTCCAGAGACAGAGAAGGATGAGAGCAGCAGGAGAGCCAGAGAGAGAAGAGAGCGAACAAGCACCCCCAGGGCTGGGGCACGGCACACAGCTCCCCTGCCCTCCCAGCTACCTCGGAGATGGAGGAGTGGCAGGAGGAGGCTTTTTGCACCATCCGCTGTGCAAAGAGCTTTTTGAGCCGCAGGTAATCCTCCAGGACCACCTTCAGCAGCGAGCCCTGGGGGAAGGAGAAGGTTAACCCCCCACCATAGCCGCCCCAGCCTCCCCACCCCTGGCTCTGGTAACTCATACAGGGGTGAAGGAAGGTGACAGGATGTCTAGGAGACAGGCCTCTAACCCTAGTGCAGAGGATCAGGAGCAGAGCCTGACAGCTCAGGATGGCACCCTGATCCTAAGGGCACCACGGACTGAAGCAGCTCCTGATGGGCCCCAGTGCCCGGGACCCTCTTGTTGCCCTGGTGCTCTTGCCCCAGAGGAGGCCGGGTCTAGCTGAGCCTGGAGGTGTAGGAAGCTGTCCCCGATCCCTGCATCCTCTGGAGCAGGTCCAAGCTTAGCTAAGGCTCAGGGGCAGGGGTGCAGGAGTCTGTAGGGAGCGCTCACCTTGATGGGCCCCTCCCGGATGATCTGGCCCAGCTTGGCAATGTTGTCGTACTCCTGGAGGGCTGCCCGTAAGTAGCGGTCTTCGTCAGGTTTCACTGCTGCTGGCTCACGCCCGAAAGTTCCCTGGGAGAGAGGATGTTAGCTGGACAGGTAGCCAGCGAGCGGGCACACCACAGGCAGGGCAGAGGGCCACCTAGAACAGCTGTTGCCAACCTTTTGGACCTCATGGACCACCAGTGGTCCACGGACCACCAGTTGGTGACCGCTAGCCTAGAAAACTCACTCCTTGGCCAGGGCTGACGCAGACCCCCCCCCCCCGCCCCTGCCCCTGCCCCTGCCCCTGCCCAGGCTCACGTGGGTGCGGGTGGGGCTGCTCCACAGGTCAGCGATCTCGCTCAGGTTCTCTGGCAGGTCGTCCTCGTGCTCGGCCTGGGCAGCCAGTTCCAGGTTCCGGCAGAAAGGATCCAGCCATACTGGGTTGGCCCTGCAGGTGGGGGTGGGGTGGGGTGGGGTGGGGTGGGGTGAGGATGGAAGGCTTGAGAGGACAGATGCCCTGCCAGCCTCACCCTCACCGCTTCCTGTTTCCCTGGACAACTCTAGTCTTTCACAGAGCCGTGGAGGGGGTTAGGCCCCTCGCCCACAGCACCTGTGGGTGCGTCCTTCCCCTAGGATCCCACTAGAACCAGGACAGGACAACATGTCGACTGGATGAGCTTCGGTTTGGAAGTTTCACTGCACCCACTGACTGAAGTCAAACCCCCCCCTCCCCCCAAAATTGGGGCCCATCAGGGTTGGGGAGCCCAGCTCAGTGACACGGTTTCTAAGGGTGGCTTGACCCACCAGGGGGCGCCCACACCCCAGGTTTAGCTAGTCTGTGTTCCCTCACTGGAAGGTGGCAGGAAAGTTTCCGCCCCAGCTGGGTCCCTTGCAGGCTGTCCCAACGTGCACCAGGCAGGGCTTGGCGGCCCCACTCACCCGTCAAAGGAATACTTGTTGGTGTTGGGCATGTCCATGATGTCGATGAAGCCACGATTCCCTGCAGGGAGCAGTTGGGGCATGGAGGGGAGGGAGCTTCTCTGCTGGGGCTGGGGAGTCTGGCCAGTGTGCATTCCCCAGGAGCCCCTCCTGACCTCTAACCTCCCAGCCATTGCAGCCCTCACTCACCTGCGGAGCCAGCCACTATGGCTTTGAGTTTCCTCTTGTGTCTGGAGAGAAGCAGAGAGAGGCGCTGGTAAGGGAGGCTGGGGCTGGGCTGGCATCTCAGGGCACTGCCTGCCTGCATAGCCATCCTGGAGGAGGGCTGGTTGGCCAGCCAATGTCAGGGCAGGGCCAGGGGTCACTCACACAGTCCTGTAGTACCAGTTCATGAGGATGAAGAGCATGGCAGCCAGGAAGAGGAGGATGGCCAGGACAATGATCGCCATCTGAGGAAACAGGACAGGCATGAGCGGGTGGGCGCACCCAGGGTGAGAAGGGGGCTGTGGGGCAGGTGCCACCAGGGGTACCTGCAGGGCAGACATGTCTTCGGGCAGCTGGACAGAGATGGCAGGCTGCACGTCCATGACATTGTAGTTCCGGAAAAGATTCCGCAGCTGTTCCTTGTTCTCATCGATCATCTGGATCACCCTGGGCAAGGGGCAGGGGCCTCAGCTCCCATCCCCCAAGTGCTTGCTCACTCAGGACAGGCTGCCCAGTTCTTGATTTGGATGTCTAAGGTTCACCCCCTGCAAGCTTTGCAAGATTAAAGCCCACCCAGCTAGAATAGCTTTGTATCATACAGAGTTCACATCCCTCACATTCATAACACTCCCATTGTACAGATGGGGAGAGTAAGGCTCAGAAGGCAGAGCTCTACTAACACCCACAAACTATTCTCTCTACTCATATCCTGGGGGGAGCGCCACACAGCAGGCATGATGGTGCTGGTTATTGCCTCTGTTGGGGGGTCCTCCCCAACTCCAGGGCAGGGAGGCAGACGACATTCTGAGCACAAATCCCCACTCACCGGTCCACGTCCAGGATGCGGTTGGTCTCTCGGTTCACCACATGGATGAGCAGCTCTGTCTGTGCGAAGTTCACCCGACCCTTCTTATCCACATGGAACTAGACAAGAGGGGGATTATGGGGTGTGGCAGGTGCAAGGGATGGGCTGGGATGGGCAGGCCTCTTCTAGGCGCCCCTCTGTCACCAACAAACCCATCACAAGCATGAAACCCATCACTTCAAGGCACTATTTTAATAAAAACAGCAAGGCTAAGTAGTGAAAGCAGCTCCTGATTGGCCCCCGTGCCCAGATTAGGGAACAGGCCCAGAGACCTGGAAGGACTTTCTCAGGGCCATGCAGGTAGGAAATGATGGAGGGCACATAACATCCCTTTTCATGTCTCTGACCTCTCCACAATGCCCTGTCCCTCCTTGTGGCCTAGTCTTCTCCCTCCACTGCCCCCAGCCCAGGGCGGGTTCCGTGGGCACCTGCACGTCGTCAGTGTTGACAATGGCACCGGTGATGTTGGAGAGCAGGCGGATGAACTCCTCCTCAAAGCCACGCACACGGTCGGGGATCTCATTGATGACGATCTTGACGCGCTGGTCATCCCTCAGGATGTAGATGCCGATGATGGCCGTGTCGTTGTGGCCTGCCAGGTCCTGGGCCACAATGTCCACCACAAAGTAGCCGGGGCTGTAGGCCATGAAGAGGTCGAAGGTGCGCAGGATGCCATCCACACTCCCTGTAGGAAGAGCCCACGGGTGGGAGCAGTTCAGGGGCCACTCAGCCCCAGAATCCCTGCGGCAGGGTGAAGGCCAGGGGCAGGAGACACACTTCTGGGGAGGCAGCATGGGCCTGCAGGACTGGGGACCTGGGACTGCAGAGCCCAGCACCCACCTCAGCGTGGCTGCCAGACCTACGCCTCTTCTATAGATTTCTAGTGACCTCTCCTGATTTCTAACTACTGAGCTACGGTTTTTATTTAAACATCGTGCTTACTAAACAAAACAACTGGGATGTGCTGGCCCAAGAATGATGAGTTTGGCAATCTGGTGTCCCTACTGGGGTCCTTCTGAGCCTTCTTAGTGTCTGTCTGTATCCCCACATGTACTTCAGAATTTGACAGTAGAGAGATGACCACAGGAGGTACAGTCCAGGCTTCTCTTAGGAGACAGTAGACATGGGTTTAAAGTTTGCCACTTCCTAGCTGTGTGACCTTTCAGTACTTAGCCTCTCTGGGTTTTGTTTACTGACATAAGAGCAATGGGAGCTCAGAAGACAGAGTGACGGTGTCTGGTTGTGCGACTGGAGAAGGTGGCATGTGAACCAGATTTGTTTTTGACCCTTACCTGAGGGTATGCTGCTGTTTTTAAAATCGAATTCACACAGAGAGAAACATTGAGTGATTGCCTCCCATGTATGCTTCGACCAGGGATCAAACCTGCAATCTTTTGTGTCCTGACCAGGGATCGAACTTGTAACTTTTTGGTAATCCAATCAACAGAACCACCCAGCCAGGGATGACCTAGACTTTGAAGGATGGCTGTGGGGAGCATATCGAAGGCAGAGGCAGAGGTCAGAATGGTGATCCAGGAAGTGGAGAAAAGGGACCAACGGCCCAGGGGAGGATGGTGTGCAGCAGGCTGAAGGAAGGGTGAGCCGTTCAGCCTGAATGGGCACAGGGCCTTTAAGGATAGTAGGGGGATAAGAAGCAGAAAGGGGGACTAGGAAGAAGACCTGGTGAGCTTTGAATGCTAGGCCAAGAATCTGGATTGACTCCTACAGACAGAGAAGAGCAGGGAAGGGGTTGGGGCTGAAAGTAAGGTAATGGGACACCCTGTGGGCTCAGCCACCCACACAGGGAAGTACACAAGCAGACATGCACACTTGTAGGTACAAGTACACTCCGAATGCTGGTTCCCCAGTGCCTAGCACAGTGCCTAACACGGGAAGGTGAGGTGTCCAAATGGAACCTCAGGTGGATATATGGAAAGGAGAATGGAGAGATGGGTGGGTGGATGGATGGATGGATGAATAATGAATAATAGGTGGCGGAGGAAATGGGAAGAAAAAGATAAAGAGGAAGTGGGTGAGTAGATGTAGATATGGATAGGTGGTTGAATAAAAGGATTAATGAATGATAGCTGACTGGCTGAATAGATGGGTGGGCGAATGAATGAAAAGACTGCCACGGCTGGCTGGCCACCCATATTCTGTGGTGCCCAAAGAGACCACCCCATCTCTTCCAGACGACATTCCATGCAGTGACAGAGGCCCTACCCATGGTGAAGACCTGGCCCACGTCCTCGGAGTCATTGGCAAAGGCCCGGAAGTAGTGAATGGCCAGAATGCTGTAGAAGATCAGGCTGTTGTTGCCAATGTCTGCGTCCAGGGCCAGCACCTGGATCAACTCCGAGCCCATCTTGGCATCAGTGGCCACTCCTGCAGGAACGGGCGGGTGGTGTAAGTGGTAGGGCGGGGTCACCCCACACCCGGCACCCTGGCTCCAGTCCCGCACCTGCAGTATACTCAGCCTTCGTGAAGCGCGGTGGCTGGTCATTGATGTCCTCTAGCACGACGCGCACCTCCTGCAGGGTGAGGTCAGTGACCAGGTCCAGGTCTGGTGCGGGTCCCCGGGGAGGTGTCCAGCTACGATTGCTTGAGGCCTTGACAATGAAGGAGAAGACAGCTTCGCGTTCCCGATCCAGGTCCTTCAGCACCAGCAGACGCCCATCAGGCTGAAGTTGGAAATTTTTCTCTTCGTTCCCAGCTGAAGGTGGGACATGGCACAGGGTGAGGGGGCAGGAACAATGGGCCATCTCCAGCCCCAGGCAGATAGGGCACTAGTCCCATCAGGCCCCACCTGCGATGAAGTAGTACACAATTGCGTTGGAGCCCTCATCCGCATCCACAGCGCCGGTCACATTGCCCACAAGGGTGCCACGTGGTGAGTGCTCGGGCACTGTCAGCAACTGGTACTGGGGGCTGCCTTTCTGCAGGGAGAAGGGAATGTCATCACAGGGGGTCAAGGCAAGGCCCAGCTTCCAGCTCCTGCCAGAGGGCCCAAGGCAGGACTTAGTGGGTGCTAAGGGAGCTTCTTGTCCACACCTTATGGGGTGAGTGGAATGGCTACAACCTCAAGGGAGCAAAGGCTGGGCCTGGGAGACCCCAGCTCTGCCCTGATGTCACCCAGTGGCATCCTCCATGAGGGCAGGGCTGGGCTTGGCATGCTCTCTGGCCTCCCAATACCTCAGTGGATGTCTGGACCGGGGGTCCCTGTCTCATATGCACATGCGTCTCCAGGGAACATCTCATCCCAGGTGCACACAGGAAAAGCACCAAGTCAGAGAGCCTGAGTCCACCGGAGGGGCTCAGCCCCAACTCAGGAAAGCAGAGCTGACCTTCAGGCTTCCCGTGTACAGTACGTGCAATAAGGAGGGGGTCAGCTCCAGGAGTCTGGCATTTTTGTCCATTTTGACAGCTGGATAGTGCTTTGAAATAGTTGCTAAATAAATATTTGTTTTATTAAGTGTATGCAGGTTTCTGGGTGCAACCACATATGTATATGGTAAAGGGTGCAGAAGGGAGGACATGCACATGTGTGCTTGCAGGCAGGGAGTCCCTGTGTGGGCATGACAGGTGCGGGGGATGGGTGAGAGCTCACTGGAGGCCTCAGGAAGAGGGGCTCGTTGTCGTCAATGTCATCCAGGGCCACCTGCATGGGCTGCATGGTCTCATAAGGCACTGGCTGGCCTAGGTCGCTGGCCACCAGGATGAGCTAAAGGTGGAAGAGCACAGTCAGAAGAGGAGCCAGAGGGCCCCAGAAGGGCACTCCCGGGGGCCAGATCACCCTCTTGAAAACATTCTAGGTGAGAGAGTGGTGGCCCTGCACCCAGAGGAAAGCCCCTCCCCGGCCTGCCCCTTGAGCTGGCCCCGCCCCTTGAGCTGGCCCCGCCCTTACGCTGTACACCGCCTGCTTCTCGCGGTCCAGGCGCTGAGCGGTCTGGATGAGGCCGCTGATGGGGTCAATGGTGAAGTACTCCCAGTCCCGGTTGCCCGTGGTCTTCAGGAAGCTGTAGCGCACAGCCCCGTTGAGGCCCTCATCCTGGTCTGTGGCGTAGACCTCGTACACGTTGGAGCGCAGCGGGATCTCCTGCAGAGGGCAGAGGAGAGAGGCTCCTAGGGCATCTGGGAGAATCCCAGCTCCCAGGCCCCCCTGGAGTTCTCATTCTTTCTCATCCTGTAGCAGAATGTCTTTGCCACCTTTCTGCATCCTTAGGAAATGGCTGCCTGTTGGCTGGACTCTACTGGAGTCTGAGCATCTACTAGAACATCCCCTCACTCCACCCCTAGCCAAGGCCACTGCCCTTTGATGGTTCAGCCTGGGACCCTCCATGCTCCAAACTCTCTTAGGGTGACCACCTGTCCGGCGGCTACCCTCATCCCTCCGACTCCATTGCATGCTAAGGTTTAGAAGAGGCCACAGCCATTCTCTCTTCCCGGGTCTGTCTTGCTCTCTGCTACCCCAGTCACAGGAGCTCTAGGTATCCCCAAACAACACCATCCACTCAATGGGGTACCTGAAAGTGGGGGACAGGTAAGTAGGGTGACACGGTGAATGCAGACTGGACACCCGGGTTCTAGTCTGTTATAATACCACGTGACCTAAACATGCCACTAAACCTCTCTGAGCCCCAGTCTCCCGTATCCCTTGAATTAAGTCTAAGATATCAAAAAGCCTAACTGATGTCATATATTGACCCAGGCATGATAAAGCTGCATAGCACACAAGCAAAAGAACAAGTTTCTTTGCTTTTAGTTGAAACCGGCTCAGCATGGTTTCACTGTGTATTTCATTGACCATGACCATTGGAAACTCTGAATGGCAGTTACAGTTAATAGAAAGTGGGATGACAAACAGATAATTTCTTAACAGATGTTGGTTGTTTGGGAGACACGAATCTTTCAAAATACAGAGCCCTTGAAGGGAAAAAGTTAGTAAATGGGGTCACTGGTATGGAAAAGAACTAGATTATTATAAATTTATACCCTGCCTCATTCCACAAAGGATTTAAGGCAGTTTAGCAGAAAGTATACATTATAATAAGAGTGAACACATTTTTAAAAAATCAGGGTAGAGAAAGGAAAATAGGAACTGAGGGATGGGAGGCAAGGTGTGTGCTAAGACCCTGCAAGGCCACTCAAGGTGGGCGGAATGCTTCTTAGTGGACAAAGCAAAGAGGACCACTCAATCATCACATTGGACGCAAGTTGAAGCAAGTCACAATATAAAAGCACAGTGTTTCCTAGAGCTCTGCCCTGCAGAACTTTCTTCCGTGGGACCTCAAAGAGGAGACACAGTGACAATAAGAACTCCGTGCTGATAATATGAGATGCAGAGACCTGCTGATGTCTGGGGAGCAAACAAGTGGGAGATACCCTGATTGCACCACCAAGGAGCATTGTGGGCCTGGGTGCGGAGAGGAAGGAGAGGAAGGGTAGGAGACAGAGAAAGACTTCCCTATCTTTACAAGGCAATTTAGAGCGAGGAATGAAAGAAGAATTGGAGAGCTCAGCCACTTCCCCTTGCTTCTTTCTTGTTTTGGTGCTCACCCTCAACTCCCAGGCTGTCTCCACTTTGGTATCAGCAGGAACAACAGACATTTGGAAGACATCTAATAGCTAGAGATTAGTCCCATATAGCAGAGGGAAAAAAACTCAGAGAAGTCACTTGCTCAAGGTAATTTGGCTGGTAAGCGACAGAGTTAGACTTGAACCCAAGACCTTTTGCAGACACAGCCCGTATTACTAACCATTGTTCAGCACTGCCCTGTGCAGCACGGAATAAGTCTGCTCCCTCCTCTGGCCTCAGTTTCCCCACCTTCTCAATGGGGCCCACCCTTTCACTCTTGGGCATGACTGCGGGCTGGAGTGGGCTGGATATTGGAAGGGGCATGCTGTTGGCACGAGGCCCTGGGAGACAGCGTACCTCTTTGATGTGGATGATGGTGCCGTTGGGGGGGCGCACGAAGACAGGGCGGTTGTCATTGACGTCGATGACCTCTACCAGGAGCATGGTCGTGCCCCAGAGTGGGGGCTCTCCACCATCTGTGGCCACCACGGTCAGGTTGAACCTCTCGTAGGAATGCAATGGCCGCTTTGTGGTCACCAGGCCTGAGTCCATGTCCACGTGGAAGGCCTCTGGCAGGGGATGGCAGAGAGCAGGGCATGTCTGTCTCTGGCCGAGACATCCTTCCATGGCAGCCTGCCACTCCCACCCCCTCCCCCCGATGGCATCATAGGTAAGGAGTCGGCTACGTACCCTCACCAGGGCCCTCAAGTGAGTAGGTCAGTTCCCCGTTGGAGCCCTCATCCTGGTCGGTGGCCATCATGGTGATGACCGAGGTGCCCGCTGGTTCATTCTCATAAACGCTCGTGCTGAACTGGGACTTAGAGAACTGTGGCCGGCAGTCATTGACATCTAGCACCTGAATCACCACCTGGTGGTGGTGGTGGGGGGCAGTGGGGGAGGATGAGGTCAAAGGTCAGGGGCATATTGGGAGCTACTTCAGGTGACCCAGTCACAGAGGAGTAAGCAGAGGTGGACAGTGCCCACTCTTGGAGTGTGTCCAAACAATTTATTTAAGCCGCCGAGCCTCAATTTCCTTAGCTGTACTTTGGGGACAATATATCTTCTCTCTCAGGGGTGTGAGGCTCCCGGTGACAGTGTGTTCCAGGTTGTGATGGTGGGCAGTGCCCAGCCTGAGGAAACGCTCAGCAGCTGGTACTGTGCGGAGCGGGTACTCTGTGTCTGGGCCCTGAGGCAGGAAGCCCTTCTGCCCACCACCTCCTCTGCCCTTTGCTCCTTCCCTCAGTGGCCCACACATCGCACTCTAATCTCTGGACCGTAGTGCTGGATGGCGATTCCTCCACCCCCGGAAGGCTCCCTCTTGGCTGGGATTGTATCTGGCCTGGGACTTGGCTCTCTCTGCTGACCCCACATCCCAGGGTGGGTCCCACGGACACACCAGGCCAGGAGACCCTCCCTTCCCCTCTTCCCCCCAATTCACTACTGCCCTTGGAGGGAGGCAACCTTAGTTTTCTGATTCCAAGTCCTGTGCTCTTCCCTACACAGCACGTGGCTGTGTGACCAGGGGCAGGATTTCGATGTGGTGAGTGCTCCCAGCCCCTCCCCCATCTGCTAAGAGAACTTGCCCACCAGCTTCTCCCCTCCTCACCCAGGAGAGTTTTTTGGAAGGTTAGTTAGGTTATTGTGGGGAGAGCTGAATGCAGAAGGACATGACTGGACGAGGCAGAAAGAAGGGGGAGAAAGAAAGAGAAAGCAAAGCCTCACGGAGTAGGATTTGGGGTAGAAATGGGGTAGAGCTTAGAAGGTGAGCCACTGGCCTCAGAGCACCTGTGTGGATGCTGGATCTGTGGGGTTGTGAATTTGGTTCCTTGTTAATGTTCTTTAGAAAACACAAAGAAAACTGCTTTGTAATTATGTTTGGTTGCGGACTACGTTTCCCTCATTGGGACACATGGGCACTCTGGCCAGGTGAGCCTGGCTTTAATTGGGTTACACCCAGGCATGTCCCTCTGCCTCAGCAGAGGTTTGGCACAAGAGATTTCTGCTGGAGTCCCCGTCTCCCTTGGCCACAGCCATTGTGACCCACCCAGCTAAGCTCTTGCCTTTTCCTTCCTGCCACCAGGTCTCTGAGGGGAACAGGTGGCTCTTCAGTCGTCAAGCTCTGAAGGCTTTTCTTGCTGCCTCCACAGCCCCAGTCCCTGGAGTCCCTGGCCTAGCCTGGCACCCCTCACCTGCACCGAGTTTTCTCGACGGTTGCTGGCTACATCCCCAGGGTTGTCTTTGGCCAAGGCAGTCAGGATATAGTGGTCCTTCTTCTCCCGGTCCAGAGAGGACAGCACATAGATGTCGCCCTAGTAGGAGGAGGATGGAATCAGGTCCTTCATCTGTTCAGCAGATATTTACTGAGCATCAACTGTGTGCCAGAGCCTGCTGGGGGCCCTGGAGATACAGCACTGAACAGAAGAGACAACAGCCCCTGCTCCTATGGAGCTCTCATTCTAGCCCTCACTTCCCCAGTCCACCTGGAGATGGGACAAACAGCGCAGGCTGCAGCGTACTACCTGGCCAGGTATATGGTCGTGTGCCATAGATACTCATTGTTCATAGTGCCAGGTCAGGAGCATGTCTGATTGCTCACACCAAGCAGGAAGAACAGAACACTGCTGAGAGGACAGAATGAGGGGGATGTGGGCAGGAATGGGGGCAGTGGGAGGGAAAGTCCAGTTCCAGCCCAGCAACTGGGTAGGGCCCTGGCTGACCCAACACCCCTCGGCCCCAGGGCTCTTTCTGTGCTGAAATAGCAGCTTGGAGCCCATGTGCAGACATCTGAAACCATCACCCCTCTTTTCTCTTGGGTTTCTGCTCTCCCACAGGCTGAGACTCCTGGGAGCATGAGGGAGGTGCTGGGTACAGGGCCACATATACACCAGTAGGAGGCGCTCAAACATTGTGCTCACTTTCTGCAGGGTTGCCAGTTTAAAAAAAGTGTTCACATGGACTCGAATCAAGCTTGCTAGTCTGCTGGGGACACACAGCAGAAGTTTTTGTCCCACAAAGGGCTAGTTCCCAAAGATTTTGGCCACTTCCTCCATTCCTGCTGGGACAGAAAGGCCTCAGTCTACAGGAGGTCTGGGACTCTGAGAACAGGGCTGACTGAGCTAAAAAACCTCTGGGGTTACAGATCTCCAGGTGGCAGGACCCAGAAACTGGGAGGAAACCGCCATACTTTCGGTGGATTCTCCGCCTGTGACCCTGGCCTATTCCACTCCCCAGTCCCAAACCCATGCCCTCCATTGCCCGCTTACCGTGGTGGGGTTGATGGCAAACTTGCCCTCTCCATCTACAAGGCCGTACTCAATGATGGCAAAGTTGCCTGAGTCGGCATCAGTAGCAGTGACCGTCAGGATGACTGTGCCCACGGGCACATCCTCATAGACGGCTTCCTGGAGCCCGGTGGGCAGGGGGAAAGAGCAGCCAATGTTAGTCGTCCAGCCCATGCCCTGCGCTAGGAACTCACAGATATAGACAACACAGGGCATCAAGCTGCTTATGGGGCAGTCACTACCATGAGGCTTAGAGGCTGGTAGGGTGGTAGCGAAAGATGACCAAAGGCCCCAAGGAATGGGCACAGGTCCTAGACCCACCAGGCCTGGCCACCCACCTGGTAGGAAGGCTGGTCAAATATGGGGTTGTTGTCATTGATGTCCACAATCTCCAGGTAGACAGGGATCTCGGCTGCCCGGGGTGGGGACCCATTGTCTGAAGCCCTCACAGTAAAGTTGAGCCAGTGCACTTCCTCATAGTCCACCGTCCGGTTGGCAATGACCTTCCCTAAGACACAGAGGCACACCCAGTGCTATTTTGGCCATTCCTCAATTATAAAGCTCTCCACAGTATGAAGAGAAGGATCTAGAGCTCTGAGGGCAGGTGTGGTCCCTTGAAGGAGGATGGTCAGTCAGCCCTGCCCAGTGGCAGGTCAGAGGGCTGAGAGCAACTGGCATCCAGCTGTTCTCTTTACTGGAGGGGCGAGAAAGCTTTCATATGTCAAATAGATGAACATCAACATGCCTAGGGCCTCCTCTGAGATACTCCCTCTTGGCCTTCTTGCATCCCAAGTGATACTAACATAGTCATCCCTCCACAACTTCAGGTTTCAATCTGCTGAATCTGTGGATATGGAATTGTATATATGGATGGAAGGCTGACTATGGGACTTGAGCATCCATAAATTTTGGTACTCCTGGGGAAGTCCTGGAAACAATCCCCTTTGATACCAAGGGACAGCTGTGGTGAAAGCTTGGGTGATGGAGAGAGATGGTGGTGGAATATTCCAGGTTTCCAGCAGACCTTAAAGGGGCCTTCCATCCCAACCAAGGGCAAAGCATTTTGTCCTTTCCTCTATCTTGGGCATCTGGCAGGAACACTGGCCCTATTGGCTCTGGCCCAGCCCATTGAGGGGCCATGGTAGGGCCACAACTGGAGGGTGAGAAGTGGGCCATCGTCCCTCTTGGAGGGTGACAGGCACACACGTCCCCCAGCCCTACCTGCTGAGGAGTCTTCTAGCTGAACGTAGCCTGGGGGCATCAGGTCCAGCAGGCTGTAGGTGATCAGCCCATTGAGGCCCTTGTCGGGGTCCACAGCTGATACAGCGATGAGCGTGGTGCCCGGGGTGGCCCCCTCCAGGACCTTCTCTGTGTAGTAGGTGATCCCAAAGGGCTTGAACCGGGGCGTGTTGTCATTGACATCCAGGATGTTGACTGTCAGCTTGGCTGGGGTGGAGGCAGGGGGTGAGGGCGACGTGAGGGACACCAATATGGTTGGGCCTTCCTAAGTCTCAGCAATGTCTGGAAAGGATGGCAGCATCTCACAGCCCTCCCGGGATCCCTGTAGCTTGACCCACGCTTAAGTGGTGGGTTCTGACCCTTTGCTCTGGTCTGGTCTCATTCTTCCATAAGGAAAGGAGCTTGGGTTCTACCACCCAGCTGAGTCACCTTGGTGGAGCCCCTGGCCTACTGTGCCTTAGTTTCCTAACCTGTCCCATGAGGCCCTTTCCATGAATCAGCCTTCTGCTTCCTGAGTCAAGACCTCTCTATAACCAGCCCTTTGTCCTCTGAGTGTGGGACATGTAGGTGAGCACGTCTGCCCTTCTTTCCTGAAAACTTGGTCCTCTGGGCAATAAAGATAAGCAGACATGCCTCCAGCAGCCCCTTCCAGCTCATGCCTCAGGCTGCAGGCAAGACAGCCTGTGCCGGCCTGCAGAAGGCAGCAACTATTCCCCTCTCTTCTCTGCCATAGTGGCCGTGAACACCAATATGATGTCTGTGGCTTCCATCACCTTTCATTGTACTTTCCTTCCTAGGACACTATGGCTTCCTATCAGATCTGGGCTCCCGTCTCACATCCTCGTTACCAGTTCTGATAACGAATTCTGACCTAAGTCTCTAACCCGTCCTTTTCTCAGTTCCTGTCCAGCCTCCACCAAGCCTCCTCACTCTAAGCCTTGAGTTTCATGAATCCCCCAATTCTTGGCTTCTGGATCCCCTACTACTGAGCTCTGCCTAACAACGGGGACACACACCATGCTGGGCCTCACTGTAGCTGCCACCTTTCACATCCCTCTGGGTCCTGCTGCTTCCTTCCTGGGGCCAAGCCTTTGCTGTTCCCAGCCTGCCCCTCTTGCCCAGATCAGCTTTGAATAACCAATGGGAGGTGCCTGTGGGGAACCTTACCATTTGGCACGCTGACAGAGCGCTCTGGTAAGTCGCTGGCATTGTCAATCACCGAGAGAGTGACCTCATAGGTGGCAACCAGCTCCCGGTTCAGTGGAGACTTCACCATGACAGACCCTGTAGACCAGATCAGGTCAGGTTCAGCCCTAGGGGAACCCCCTAAAACCTGTGCCTCCTAGGGGTACTCCTGGCCAACCCACTCAATCCCCACCGAGAGCAATGGTCCCCAATGGACCTTGTTCTTGCTGATCTCATCTTTGGCAGGGATGAGGCCACAGCAACCTGCACATTAGGGTACATCACTCATTGCTTTCTAGATAGTGAACATGGGCAAATTATTTAACTTCTTTGCACCTCTGTTTCCTCATCTGTAAAATCAGGATAATTATAGTACCGACCACATAGGGCGATTTTGATGGTTATAACAATGAAATGAATAAAGGGCTTAGAACGGTGCCTGGCACATAGAGAATGCCATGTAATTGCTTGTTTAAAAATGCTTTGTATCCCACAACAATGTGGGAATACTGAATACTAAATTTAAAGATGGTTAAGATGGTGAATTTTGTTATGTGTATTTTATCTCTATTTAAAGAATGCTTGTGTTCTACAGAGATCAAGTATAACGGAAGTTCAAGGCCGCTAAACTGCTGAGGGGGTGCTCTGGAGGGGACAGCAATGGAGCAGCCGGACAGTCAGGACTACTCCTTTGTCTCCATTAAGTAGGGAGTGACATGGACTAATGTGGGAAAGGAGCGCGGCCTATGTTAGAACTAGCAAGGCATTTTCTTTTCTCCTTCCCACTGCCTCTCAGAGCCCTGCCCACTCCCAATCACTGGACAGATCAGGCTTAGCTGATGCTGGGGCTGCTCTATTGGGCCCTCTCTGCTTCCTGCCTGTTGGAGGATCTGGTGCTCCTCCTCCCATCTGCCTCATCCAGGGTGGAGCCTCCTCTCTCCCTTTCCAGCTCCCTCTCAGGCACTGAGGTCTCTGGGATTCCCTTCCCCCTTGGCCGGACCCCCTGCTGGGCTTCTGTCCTCCTCGGTTTCCAGCCATGGGGAGGTCACTTACCCTGGGCCGCTGCCTCCTCCTCCTCCTCTTCCTACTCTCGCTCCCCGTCCCCGAGGCTGGGGAGCGAGGATGGGGAGAGGATGGCTGCATTCAGTCTGCAAAGGCTGGGCCACGACCTTGGCCTGGCCCCACAGGATGGGAAGGGTGGTGGGGGTGCGGTGGGTATGGAGGAAGGCAATGGGGTGAAGCAGAGAAGAGATGAGGTGGGAAGTGACAGAGAAACAGAGCTCAAACCTGTGGGCCTGCCAGCCGTGAGGAAGAGAGAAGAGGGTTAACATCAGTTAGTTTAGGTGCAGAGGGGATGGATCAGAGCAGGGCATGGGGGGCAATGGGGCTCAGAGCTGACCAGGGTGGGAAGTTTGGGAGGGAGGTTGTGAGGGAGTTTGTGAGGCAGAGGGGAAGGGAGCCAGGGAAGGAAGAGGGAGCCCGTTTGGTAGGAGAGGAAGGGGGAAGGAAGGTGAGCAAGGTGGGTGGGGAGAGCATGAGGAAGAGGGGCAGAGAAGACACTGGAAAGAAAAATAGAGAGAAGAGAGTCAGTCAGAGGGAAGGAGGACAGGAAAGAGAAAAGTGGTAGAGGCATCAGTACTGTGTGTACAGTGTAAAGGTGGGCAGGGGTACGGAGTAGCTCTCCATGGTCCTGATCAACCACTGCAAGGGGCCGGGGTTCTGCTAACTGGGACAGGGCTTAACCTATGTGCTTCTAGTGCTCATGGTTTCCTCACTTCTTTTTTCCTCTAGGCCTCTGATGCAGACTGAGCTAGTCATACTACTCTTTGACTCATTGCACACTATCATCATTGGCACTACTCTTGTTTTATGCATGTACCTATTCCCTTTTATTTCAATACTTCTTACCCCTTCCCTTCTCCTCTAGGGCAGTGGTCGGCAAACTGCGGCTCGTGAGCCAGGGTTTGCTGCTCTGTTGACTAATGAGTTTGCTGACCACTGTCATATACTACCCTTTACCTCTTTGCACACAGTATGCCACAATTGCCTAATCCTCACAGCTTCCAACTACACGGTAACATTTACTTTAGTCCAGTGGTCGGCAAACTCATTAGTCAACAGAGCAGCAATCATTGTAATGTATTCAAAATCATGTGGGTTTATTTTTTGTGTGTGTGTCTTATATTTATGCAAATAGGATTGTGGCATATATATCCCACCCTATTTCTTACTCTTTTCAATAAGTACTTATTTTTAAGGTTCACCCACGTTGCTCTGTGTGAGTCTAGTCCCATGGTCGGCAAACTGCGGCTCGCGAGCCACATGCGGCTCTTTGGCCCCTTGAGTGTGGCTCTTCCACAAAATACCATGGCCTGGGTGAGTCTATTTTGAAGAAGTGGTGTTAGAAGAAGTTTAAGTTTAAAAAATTTGGCTCTCAAAAGAAATTTCAATCGTTGTACTGTTGATATTTAGCTCTGTTGACTAATGAGTTTGCCGACCACTGCTCTAGTTTGTTGCTTCTGACTGATGCCTGGCATCCCATGGTGTGCACCTACAATGTTCTCCAGTCTCCCAAGGATGGGTGCCCAGGTGGCCTCCAACCCTCCAACACCAACATTTCAGTGAACACCCTCAGAGAATCCCATTATTGACCTGAGAGTTTCCTTGAGAAGTTCTACACTGGAGCAGAATTGCTGGGCCATAAGGTGTGAGTGGACTTGGTGTTAAATTGCTATATAGTTGGTAGAATGGGCCTGAGTTCCTATAATAGCGTTTGTGGGATCGGATGTGCCCACATAATCACCAATACTCAATATTGTCCACATCTAACATCTGCTAATCACATTTGCAAACTGATATCTCATTGCTGTTTTACTATGCGTGCCTCTAAACAACAACCTTTTTTAGCCTTTAGTATTAGTCATGATAGTTTTCCTGTCACTCCCTGGGCCTTCCAGGATGTACCAGTATACATGGCAGGTCCCTAACTCCTAGAGGAACTGAACTTGGGGAAAAATGGTAAAACCATCAAAATTATAATAAACTGCATAAATCATAAAAGATAGGCCACATTTCTCTCTGTTTTGTGAGAGTATAAGGAAGTCATTAAAGATATACATATATGTATACATGTATATATGTATATGTAAATATATATAACTTAAATAGCCGATAAACATGTGAAAAAAGTATTTAACTAACTAGTTATTAAAGAAATGCATATTAAAACAAGGTACTTAAATTAAAACAATTTTCCTAGAAAATTACAAACCTAAACACTTTACAATATTTAATGCTGGCAAGAGGTGGTGAGTGGGACACTCTCATACAACACTGACGGGAACTGGTTAAGGGAGAAGGAAGGAGAGGAGAGAGGGAAGAAACAAAGGGAGAGACAGAAAAGAGAGGGAAGGATGTGCTGTCAATAGGGGAGAGCAAAGAGTAGACAGGAGAGCAGCTGAGGGAAAGGGGAGAGAGAGGGAGAGGGAGAGGGAGAGGGAGAGGGAGAGGGAGAGGGAGAGGGAGAGGGAGAGGGAGAGGGAGAGGGGGAGGGAGAGGGAGAGGGAGAGGGAGAGGGGGAGGGAGAGGGAGAGGGAGAGGGAGAGGGAATACCAAAGAGGAGGCTGGGGAAGAAAGCAGAGAGCAGAGAGACTGGGCAGGGAGTCTGGAGCAGGGTGAATGGGGAGCAGGCCCTTGTACCTGTGTTGATATTCACAGCAAAGGCGTCCTCCTGGTCAGGCACCAGGCGGTCAGTGTCGTCCTTGGCCACAATGCTGACGATGTGGTACTCCAGCTTTGGGTTGAGGTCACGGTCGATGGCCGTGACATTGGCAATGACAGTGCCTGGCTCAGCTGACTCCAGCACGCTCACGGTCTGGATGGGGTTGAGGAACTCGGGGCGGCAGTCATTAATGTCATCGATAAGGATGGTGATGATGGCCGTGCCAGAGAGAGGAACAGTGCCCCGGTCAGAGGCCACCACTGTCAACCTGTAGGATTCCTGCTCCTCCCTGTCAATGGTGACATTGCCAACGCGGATGACCCCCGTGACCGGGTGGATGAGGAAGCGGTCCTGAGCCCCCGCTTCTATTCGGTAGATCAGCTCCCCATTGAGGCCACTGTCCTCATCTGTGGCTGTGACCTGAAGGACTGAGAATCCTGGGGGGAAAGTGGGGAGGAGCTGAGCACACTGGCTTCTTCTAAAAACATCAAGATAACATGCATGTGTTGGCAGTTCACAAGGGACCCTTCTCACCACAGCCTTGCAGCATATATCTTTTATAGACTTTTCACGTTTGCAATTTTGTAGGAAAACAGTACCTTATTTCATTTGACATTCTTTGATTATTTGTGAGATTGATTTTTTAAATAATTTAATGATCAGTTATATCTTCTGCAAATTGTATGTTTTTGTCTTCTGCCTATTTTTCTATCAATTTATACAAATTATATAATTATGATAACTTGTGACAAATACCTTTTTTCAGCTTGTTGTGTGCCTTTCCAGTATTGGTTATAATTATCTGAAGTAAAGAAGCGGAAATGTACAAGCACCAAAATTTAGTATTTTTCTTTTTCTAAGTTCTGTTTCTTATATGCTTAGAACTTTCTTATTCTGGAGTCAGATAAATATTCACTTAAAGCTTTTCTTTTTCTTTTTATTGTTGTCTACTTTTTAATTTTTTCTTTAGAATGTCTTTGGATTTCATTTTGGTGTCTTATATAGGGTAGGATTCTACACTAAATGTTAATAGATGCTTTGCACACTAATTAGTTTTTACTAATGGTTTCATTGTTTCCTTTATCACATTAATATTACATTCTTTAATTTACTGGTATCTGTTTCTGGGCTACTTTGTCCCAGATCGTTTAGCTCATATCATATGGTGTTAAATACTGCAGTTCTATGATATGCTTTATATATTAGGTAAGGCAAATCTGGTTTTATTATACTCCCCCCCCCCAAAAAAAAATGTTCTCATTCTTCCAGATGACTTTCAGAATAAAATTTACCCCCAAGATCTTATTTGATTTTGATGGGCATCTCATTAATTCTATTTTGACTTTAAAATAGTCTTTTCAACCAGGAACATTTCTTAACAATCTCGTTTTGCAGACCAGACACTGTGGATCAGAGACAGGAAGTGTGGGGGGACCTGGGTCTCCTGACTCCCTCTCCAGGGCTCTCTCCCCCACCCTGCTGCCTGTCCTCCTCCCGCTGGAGGTGGATTCTGCTCCAACCTGTGAGGCTCCAACCCCCATGGACCACCAACCAGCTCCTGCCTGGGAGCGGGCTGCTCCCTGCACCCTGCTCACCTGGGGGGCAGTTCTCCAGCAGGTGGATGGTGAGGGCAGCAGGGCTAAAGGTGGGCCAGTTGTCATTGTCATCCAGGATGGTGACGATCAGGTCAGCTGTGCCGTTGAGCAGCCCAATGTCCTCAGCCAGGAGCAGCAGCTCCAAGACAGGAGGTGAGAAGGCCTCCCGGTCAATGACCACACCCGACCTCACTGTCACCACGCCTGACACCCAGTGCCACAGGCCAGGGAGATGCAGAGGAAAGGGGTGCAGTGGGAAAAGAGGGCAAGAGCCAACCAGAAGGGTCATGGAAAGACCAGCACAATGTGGGAAGAGATAAGAGAGGAGCAGAGAAAGCAACAAATGACTTTCTTCCCCAAAGGGCTCAGCGACCAATGCTTAGGGAGGACCCCTCGGCGCCAGTCTCCTGGGACTGTGCCCTGCCCAGGTGCCCCCGGCAGGTCTACAGAGTCCTGCCTGGGATGGGTGACCCAAGGTGAAGGATTGACCTGCGCGGCAGAGAGGCACTAGTATGTCCCTCCTTGGTGTCACCTGTCCCCCAACTGGTCTACTGTCTAGGACCAGACTGATGTGACATGGTCTCTGGCGACCTTTGGGTCTGCTTTGGGGACAGAGTTTTGGCTGCTTCTGGCTGACTAGGGGCCTGTGTCTGGCTGGGCACAGGGAGATGGAGGAGTGGGTTGGGGGCTCTCTGTCTAGGCTGAGAGTTTATGTATTAAGCAGGTCCCTTGTGTTGTCCCCAAGCCTCCTCCAGGGTCATCTCACCTGGCCCCAGGTGCCCTACTCCAGCTCTGGCAGGGGAGGCCCTAGACCTAGCCATGGCCCCCTCCTGCCCCGGCTGGGAAAGGTGAGCAGGCGGGAGTGCTGGGTGTGCAGAGGCCTCACCCGTACTGTTGTCGATGTCAAAGAGGCCTCTCTGGGCACCCAGCAGCTGGTAGGTCACCACAGCATAGATGTCCAGGTCTGCATCCAGGGCCAGGATGGGCCCATTGAGCACTGTGAGGGGGGTCCCTGGACCAGGGGGAGAGGGGTCACTACAGGGCCAACCCGGCCCCCCACCCCCGCCCTCGCCCCTTCCCGGTGAGCCATGGCTGACAATGGATGAGAGGGAGGTGAGGTGGACGGGGTGGGGAGGCCCTGGGCCGGCTGCGGCAGCCTTGGCAGACTGACGCAGATGCCTGGGGAGCGGCCTGAAAGCCCTGCTGGGGAGAAAACACAACAGTGGTGAGCAAGCCCCTCAAGGCCCCCACGGAGCACGCCTGCCTTCCCAGCAACCTTTGAGGCTGGCTACTCCGAGGGAGGGTCTGGGGGCTCCCTGACATTCTCTCCCTGTGCATGGGCCCTATCAAGGTATGCATCTCTCTCCCAGTCTGTTCATGTGTATACACAATACTTTATACAGGTGTCTGACCATACATGATTGGAGATGCATATGTGTGTGCAGGACTCTGTTCACATGGCCACAGGAGCACTTGCAGGCCTGGGCGCCCCTGGCTGTGTGCTGCCTGCCTCTGCAGGTGGGCACGTTTGCACACAGAGTGTACTGTATAGGCACCCACATGCCTATGCGTGTCTGTGCATGTGTGTAAGCCCACATATATGCTTGACATGAACATGTATTAGCACATGTATGAGCATATTCACAGGCAGGAATAAGAAACAAGTTCACGTAGAGGGACACCCAGCCAAAGACAAGGAGTTTCTCAGTTCATCTCTTTCTGACTTAGAATCCAAGCTGTGGGGGCTGAAGGAAGAGGGAAAGTACCTCCTTGGGGACAGTAAAAAGAAGATTCTGTTGCTCTGAAGGGGGGTGAGACTGCTCAGTGCATGTGTGTGGGGAAAGAGCTATGCTGGCCTATGCAGGCCCCCTGATTACAGATGCTCTTGAAGCCTCCAGGATGCTTGGTGCTACTGGGGTGGAGGGAACAGGGAGGGTGGGCTTGCTCCCATCCTGGGTGGCCCACACACCTCACTGTCCCTCTTGAGGAGCATTGGGGCTGCTCTCAGACCACTTTGAGGACCAATGATCACTTCCAACCAGACCTGTGGCCTCTTTGGTGGCCCCGGAGAGAACTGGCAGCCTGGGCCCACCAGCCCCTTGGAGCTGCTTCCTTCCCTCCCATCCACACCTTTTGGCACCCACTGGCTATGTGGTGAGGCTGCCAGCCCAGCTAGGCCTCAGCTGGGCCCACCTCAAGTATGAGGTGGATCCACAGGCATCTGCGACCCGGTGGTGCCTGGCAGCAGCAGGAGTTCCCGGGTGGGCCCAGCACCTACCAGCAGGAGAGTTCTCCATCACCTCTGCCAGGTAGGTGCTCTCAGTGAAGAGGGGGTGGTTGTCATTCTCATCCGCAAGGAAGATCAGCAGCAAGTCAAAATCCTGTGGGAGGAGTGATGGGGTTAGGCTGTAGGCATAGCCTACAAAGTGCTCCGAAGGCTGAGGGATGTGGGGTCAGGGCACCGGGGTGGAGAATAAAAAAGCCCATACTAGGGGTCTAGAGACCTGGGTTCAAGTCCCTACTGTACTAGCAGCTCTTTGCACGGCCTTAAGCAAATCATTTCCCCTCGCTGGGCCTCAGTTTTCCAATCTGGCAAATGGGAACTTAACTCCTTCACAGAGGTGCTGTGAAGCATTTAATCAGGTCCATCTCATGGTAAGAAAGAATGCAAGCAGGAAGATGAGTGGTGGCTTTCAGACCTTCTAGGCCGGCCTGTTCACCCAAACTCGACTCAGGGCTGCACGTCACGCTTTTAAAAAACCAGTCATAGTTCTGATCTCTCGGAACCTCCACTGCGGAGGCAAGGAAACCAAGGCCCAGAGGTGACTGTTGAACTGCATGGCAATTAGCAGCAGAGTGGGGACTAGACCCAAGCCTCCCTACTCCCACCACTCAATGCTGCTGCTTCCCAGGGTGGCCCAGGCCCTCTACAGCGCAGGCAGAGGCGGGGAATGAGGGCAGGAGAGAAAAGATGGGGAGAGGAAGTGGGAGAAGGAGAGAGGAGCACAGAATGGGAGGCCAGTGACTTACAAGTCTCCTCGGCCTATACAGATGGGGAAACTGAGGCCCAGAAAGGGTAGTGTCTTGGCTGAACCATGCAACTAGTCAGAAGCAGAGCTGAGATAAGCCAGACCCAACGACCCTTGGCTGAGGTCCTGCCCAGACCTCATGGCTGAACCTACCCCCAAAGGGACCGTTTGCTTGCAACAACCCACACCCTCTTAGTACAGAGAAACAATTTCTTTGGCTTTTGAGGGAAAAGCCACCCTCTCAGGGGAAATGCAACCCAGAGCTGTGTCTGTGAGTGCACGCAGGTCATATGCACCACAATGGTGTGTGTGCCCAAGTGTCAGTGGTTTGAGGGGAGATGATGGCTGAGCTCCCTGAGTGTTTGCCATGTGCCAGGCACCAGGCTGAGTCAGATATTGGTGCCTTTGAGTCATCTCCACAACCCTGGGGACATCATTTTGCAGAAGAAAAAGAGAAACTGCCTGGCCAAAGTCACACACCCGCTGACAGGCAGGCCTGGGATTTGCACCCAGCACTTGCTCACTCCAAGGCCTGTGCATCCAACCCCCTGGTCAGGTCGCCTGTGCGTCTCAGGCGCCCGGCTGCTCCCCCCACCTCACCCATGCCCTCCAGCCTCACCCTCCTGGCTATGCGTGGGTTTTCCGGGTTGTCCTTCACAGAAATGGTCAGCTTGTACTCTGGGATCCGCTCGCGGTCCAGGGGCCGGTTCACGGTGACGATCCCTGTCTGGGAAGTGGGGGGCTGGTGAGCTCAGTAGCGACCTGTTCCCCACTTTGAGCTCTGGCCACAGATGCCCAGTGGCTCTGCCTGCGCTTCACGTGCCTGTGAATTGCCTCCCTACATTACCGCAGACGTGGTCTCTAAGGCCAAAATGGGCTGGCACGGTCTCGCCAGGGCAAGAGTGACCCCCCAGGGCCCAGGTGCTGCTGTCTCAAGGGGATGGGGCCTCTGGACCCTGTGATGCCAACAGCCAGAAACACGCCAAGATGTCAAATGAACCAAGTGGTACTGAGGCTCTGGCCCCATATCTGCACATGATAAGCCTTGTGGGTGATGGAAACCCCGGAGATGGCTCAGCTGGGAATCTCAGTTCCATGCTTCCCACTGAGACTCTTGAGTCCTAGTGGAGGCAGGAGGTTCAAGGAGAAAAGGGAACCAGAAGGAGACCAGACAGCGGTGTAGAAAAGCCTCTAAGGCAGGGTCCCCCCTTTTAGGAAAAACCCTGGGGAACACCCTGGGTCAGTTCCGGCCCTACCGTGGCATTGATGGAGAAGGCCCGCTCCCGGTTGCCTGCAGTGATGTTAAAGGTGAGGAGGGCATTGCACCCACTGTCAGCGTCGCTGGCCAGGATGTGGGCGACGAAGCTGGAGACGGGGCTGTTTTCACTTATGGTCACGTTCATGGGGAGGTTCAGCAGCACAGGGTCGTTGTCATTGATGTCCAGCACCCGAATCCCCACCAGCATCTGGGGCGTGTCAGGGGAGGAGGAGGGGAAGAAGAGGTGACAGACAGGAGAAGAGGGGGTGTGAGGAGAGAGAGGAAGAAAGAGGGACAGTGGACATGGTAGCCAAGGAGCAGGTGAGGAGTGAGGCAGGGCAGGATAGCGAAGGGGTGGTGATTGAGGAGGAAAGGTGGAGTTGAGGACCATGGAGAAGACAGACAGAGGAAGAGGAAGAAGAAAATGATAATGAAAAAGGCAAGGAGATGAAAATGAGGATAAGAGGGAAGCAGAAAAAGCCGAGGCAGAGGCGAGCTGAAATGGCAGTGGCAGGGCAGAGGCCCGCACACAAGGCGGCCTCCCCAGAGAGCTGCTGGCGGGGGGTGGGGGGACAACTTGGAGTGGCCATGGCTGCCAGGCCCCAGGTCCAGCCTCCCTGGACGAGCCCCAAGATCCCCTCACAAGTCTGTTAGGGGCCCTGAGAGCACATGGCCTCTCTGGGCTTGGGGGTGGTAGTGTTTATAGGAGTCTCCATGGAGAGTTCAGGGGGCAGCAAGGTAAAGCCACTAGAATGGGGGCCCCAGACTCACCGTGGAACTGAGTGGGGGCACCCCCCTGTCTCGAGCACAGATGGTCAGGTTATAGAAGGCAATGGTTTCCCGGTCCAGCTCCACATCCTTCCGGACCCGCAGCACACCCTCCACGGGAGAGATCAGAAACTCTCCTGGGTGCCACCAGGAGAGGCCAGAGTCAGCCGGGAACGGTCAAGAGGGCAGAGCACCTAGGCCTGTCCCACTTCCTCTAGCAAGGCTAACTCCCAGAAGTGTGGGTCCGCCAATGCCCCAGCTTCAGATCCTCATGGGACCTGCCGAGGTCTGGGAAGTACAGGAGGGAGGGGAACAGAGAACTGCTGGATGCAGGTGGGTCTGGGCCCGCTCATGCCCTGATGTGCCTGAGAGGCCAGGCCAGTTTCCTTCCTGGCTCATGGGCAGAACAGGGACTAACTCTGGATAAGATGGTCACACTGAAAAAATGGGATTCAGTAAGGTTGTAGGATACAAAATCAATAGACAAAAATCTGTTGTGTTTCTATATACTAATGATGAGTTATCAAAAAGAGCAATTAAGAAAACAATCACATTTATAATTGCATCAAAAGAATAAAATACCTATAAATAAATTTAACCAAGGAGGTGAAAGACCTATACTTGAAAACTATAAGGATTAATGAAAGAAAGTGAAGATATAAATAAATGAAAAAATATTCCATGTTCATGGATGAGAAGAATTTATATTATTAAAATGTCCATACTACCCAAAGCAACCTACAGATTCAATGCAATCCCTATCAAAATTCCAATGGCATTTTTCACAGAAATAGAATAGACAACACTAAAATTTGTATGGAACCCCAAAAGTAATTCTGAGAAAGAACAAAGCTGGAGGCATCATGTTCTCTGATTTCCAACTACATTACAAAGCTATAGTAATCAAAACAGTATGGTATGTGCATAAAAACAGAACTGAATGGAGACCCCAGAAATAAACTCACACAGGCATGGCCAATTAATTTATGACAAAAGAGTGAGAATATATAATGAAGAAAGAGCAATAAATGGTGCTGGGAAAACAGGACAGCTGCCTGTACAAGAATGAAATGAAACCACTATCTTGCACCTTACACAAAAGTTAACCCAAAATGGATTAAAGGCTTGAATGTAAGACCTGACACCATAAGACTCCTAGAAGAAAACATAGACAGTAAGCTCCTTGACGTTGGTCTTGACAATGAATTTTGGGATTTGACACCAAAAGCAAAGGCAACAAAAGCAAGAATAAACCAGTGGGACCACATCAAACTAAAAAGCTTCTGCACAGCAAAGGAAGTCATCAAAATGAAAAGGTAACCTACTGGATGAGAGAAAAATCTTTGCAAATCATATATGTGACAAGGGGTTAATATCTAAAATACACAGAGAACTTATTCAACACAAGCACAGACAATAACAAAACAGAAAATGAAATGGGAGTCCAGAGAAAGGTGATGACGTGTCTACGCTCTCCCAGCAAGTTAACAACAGACCAGGATTCCAACCCAGGGCTCTGGGTCTCAGCCCACTGCATCCCATGGGACTTGGAGTCTTTCCAGACAGTCAGAGCTGAGCCAGGTGGGAGCTGGGGGAGGGAGAGGCGAGAACAGGGAGTGGGTACAGGGGAAGAGCAGAGGGGCAAGTGGGAGCCCAGCTGGATAGAAGAAAGGGGAGGGACAGTGAGTCCGGGTGGGGAGAGCGTGAGTAAGAGGGCGTTATCTGTGTGTATGTGTACTCCTCCAGGAACTGGTAGCAGGGAGGGTTACTTCCTTCACTTTCCCTTTGGTATCTGGGGGGATGGAGGGGCAGAGTGGGGCACTGACTGCTCAGGAACACGCAGCACATGAGGGCTCAGCAAGGACAGAGGCCCAAGTTCTCCCAGTTTCCTGTGCCTGCCCCTTCTCATCCTCCCTCACCATTCATTGCCCCCAGCTCCTATTGCTCTGATGTAAAAAACAGCCCCTTCAAGGCTCACCTGCAGCTGGGATTTCCCGCCAGCTCTTCTGCTCCCCGCAGCCCTGCAGACTGCTTACAGCAGGATTTCCTGAGCCCGATACTCCAAGGTCTCAAAGAACTGAGGATTCCCTTCTAGGGGATTCCGGGCCCTGTCTCAGCCCCTGGCTATGTGCAAGCAGATGGCCCTCTGCCCTCTTTCCAAAGCCAGCCACCCCTTGAAAGAAGGGAAGGCAGAGGTTCTGAAGGCTCAGGAGGGCAGGCCTGAGGCTCTGGGAGCTGGGCCTAGGCTAGATTCCTAATAAGTCAGCCCACTGCAGGAAGTAAATAGGCTAAAAGGCCCCTAGACAGTAAATTATCCCCCTTATCTCCAGGGCCTGAACTCCCTGCCACTCCACTCCTTCTGGAGTTGGAGGTTAAAAGCAGAGACTCAGCTTCTAGTCATATACAGATCTGCATCCTGATTTCACTCCTTTGTGCTCCTGGCTATGTTACTGAGTCATGCCTTGATGTTCTCATCTGAGAAATGGGCTAATGAAGAGGTGCTACCACAGGGTTGTTCTGGTGCTGGGCCAGCCTGTTCCACGAGTATGCTAGATCCATGGCGGCCCTGGGCACCACTAGGGGCATTCTGAAAGGCAGCCTGTGCATCCTTCTCAAGGAACTGGGGGCTTTTGGGGAGGATGAAGATGTAAGAAAGGTGTCCCAGGAGTGGGTCTGACCAGAAGGGTTAGCTGAGAAGGTTGGGGTTGGCAGGAGAGGCTCAAGTAGGCATGGCCTATTCCCCAGCTGTTTTCCTCTTCATAGCTCAGGGGGGCTTGCACCCATGTGCCATCCCTGATGTTGCCCCACTGACAGGAGCACCCTCCAGGCCCAGACTGCAATGGGGGAAAGGTGGCCTTGCAGCTGAGTAGCCTGGAGCATGTCCCTTCACCTGTGGTGTGTCACTACACCCGCTCTCCCAGAAGACAGCTCTGATTTGTTGTGTTTGTCAATTTTTCCTGTTACCAACATGGTGCCACTAAACCCGGAGGTGGGAAGAGATGTGGGGAAACGATAGCATGACCTCGTGAGCACACCCTTAGCTCATCGCTTATCTAACCTGACATGGGGCCGTGCTCGGTGAGCCTGAGGTCATCGCTGAGCTCTGAATGTCTGCTCTTCCTTCCTGGGGGGAGGGAGCACCAGGCTGGTCAGACCAGGGAAAACCCCCGGCCTCTTTCCCTCTGCTAGGGACCTGCCTCTCAGGCTTCTGGGACATCCATGAGACCCCAACTTCCAAAGGCTGACCCTGGTCACATGTGGATTTTTCTCATGACACCAAGGGCCCATGGCATGGATCAGAATGCAGTTTTCTGGGGCACAGGTATGCCCTGCACCCCAAGGGTGCAGAGAGGGCCTTATTGGGAGGGCGCTCAGCTGCCCACCCAGCACGCCCTCTCAACCGGGCTTTGGCATCCTCCTGACCAGGAGCAGGACCCCCATGAAATTATAAAACCTCTGTCTGTGGAGACAGCAGAGGAGAAAGACCCTTGCTTAGTCTTTGGCCAGAGAGGAGACTTTTGGGAGATGAAAGGTGGCAGGCATGTCAGAACTGTGACCCACAGCTCTGGACAGTGGAGGCCCCAGGTCTGGTCTTATAGAGTGTGTTTGTTTCTTTGCCTTTTTTTTTTTTTAATTCTCACCTAAGGATTTTCATGGGTTTTCAGAGAGAGTAGAAGAAGGGAGGGTGTGTGTGTGTGTGTGTGTGTGTGTGTGTGTGTGTGTGTATGTGAGAGAGAGAGAGAGAGAGAGAGAGAGATATGAGAGAGACACATTGATTGGTTGCCTCCTGCACATGCCTCAGTGGGGGCTAGGGATTGAACCTGCAACCCAGGTATGTGCCCTTGACTGAAAATCGAACCCGCGACCCTCTGGTCTGAGGGTGAATGCTCTAACCACTGAGCAATACCAGCCAGGGGTCTTTGCCTCTTAATTGCAAATTCGCCCCAGGTTCTTAGTTTTAGCCTTGGACCTCTCCTCTGTTGCCTTCCTCAGTGTTCTCTCATCTTGTGGCTTTAAATATCTCTGTGCTGGCCACTCCTAAATACCTCTCTCCAGGCCAGACCTCAATCCTGAACTGGCTTGTACATCCACCCTACCCGACACCTCAGTCTCACCTCACTTCCCCCCTACACCTGCTCCTGCCTGTCTTCCCATCTGTTAGTGGCAATACCCTCTCTCCAGTCTCTCAGGCCAAAACCTCGGTGTCATCCTTGACTTTTTCTCACATCCAACATCCCATCAGTCAGTACTTCCTGTTGGCTTTACCTTTGAACTATATCAGAGCTGACCACCTAGACAGTGCCACCACTCTGGTCCTGGCTACATCATCTCTTCTGAGCACAAGAACTACAGCAGTCCTGTTAAAATCTAAGTCAGCCCTCGCTGGTTTGGCTCAGTGGATAGAATGTTGGCCTGTGGACTGAAGGGTCCCAGGTTTGATTCCGGTCAAGGGCACATGCCCGGTTGAGGGCTCAATCCCAAGTAGGGGGTGTGTAGGAGACAGCCAATCAGTGATTCTCTCTCATCATTGATGTTTCTATCTCTCTCTCCCTCTCCCTTCCTCTCTGAAATGAATAAAAATATATTTTAAGAAAATCTAAGTCAGACCGTGTCCCTCCTCGACTCAAAGTCCTCCCATGGTTCCCACATCACTCAGAGCAAGTTTTAATAATAGCCCGCAGGGCCCAACAACATCTGAACCCACTAGCTCTCTGATCTCATCTCTTCCTACTTGCTCCCCTGATGGACTTCATGTCAGCCACATGGCCTTTTTGCTTGCTGTCAGGCATGTTCCCAAACCAGGGCCTTTGCAATGGCTGTTCCCTCTGCCTGGGATGCTCTTCCCTAAGCGTCCACATGACCCACTCCTCCCTTCCTTCAGGTCTTTGCTCAAATGCCACCTCCTTGGACAGGTCTTCCTGCAACACCCTATCTGAACCTGCAGCCTTCCCCCTGGCGCTCCCCATCTCCTGGCTTTATACCCTCCCCCCGTCCCCCAGCACCAGGTCATCTGCTTCATCAGTTATGCTCATGGCCTGTGTCCTCCACCTGGAAAACATGTCCTATGAGGGCAGGGCTTTGCATCTGTTTTGCCCCTTCTGAATCCTCAGCACCTGGAATATGACTGGCATATGGTACGCGCACAATAACTATCAAATGATCAATTAAAAATGCGGAGGTTTTACAAAGATTTAAATTTCCAAATTTTTCCATTTTTCTTTTAAAAGTGGGAAGGCCTGGTATCCAGGCTGTAGAAATGGGAAAACATGATGAAAATAAAACAGACAAGACAAGACAAGAAAAAAAGAAAAAAGAAAAAAGGAAGACATGGCTACAATTGTCAGGAGCTGAGCTGTGGCTGCCACAGCTCCCCCCGGCCCCCCCCCCCCCGCCCCACTCCCTATTGTCTTGCCTAGACCCCTTTTCTCATATATGTCCCCTGCATAAGCCTAGAAGGCCTTAGGGTTTGGGATTCCTAGTCTACAGAAATGAGTGAAAACCACCTTGAGAAAATTCTCTCTGGCCCTAAATTCTGTTCTTCAACGGAGGAGACCAGCCCAAGTTGCTGTGAAGGCTATGGATGGGCGATGATGGGACGGACGTGCAGGGAAATCCCAGGCTGAATGTGTGCGTTTGGGGGTGTGGGGGAGGATGCCTGTTGTTCCTCTGCCTGAGCCAATTCTCTGGGTATGACACAGGAGCAGTTTCTGTTTGATTCTCAGTGGGTCTAGGACCCTCCAAGGCTACTAGCTTCTGTTCCAGATTTCTGAACATTCTCACCATATCCATGTGAAATTATTTTCATCATCTTATGGATGGGGAAACTGAGGCCCGGAGAGGGCAAGATCACACAGTGGTGGGGCTCATTGTGCTCCTGAGTATGCCCATAGAAAGGCTTCTACAATGACAATGGGGGGGTCACCAGGCCCTCAGCTTGTGCTGCCCCCTCCCCCCAGCTCAGGCCCCACTCACCCAGGGGGTCTCCATCCACGATGCTGTACTCCACCTGCCCGTTGGGGCCTGAGTCCCGGTCATGGGCCAGGAAGGTCCACACTCTAGGCCCCGGCTGGCCCTCGGTGACATCAAACGGTCCCTCATAGTCTCGGGGGAAGGTGGGCACATTGTCGTTGATGTCATTCACATTCACAAGCACCTGAGAGGGTGGACAAGTTTAGCCGGGCCGCACCTCAGCCAGCCCTGTGCTGGGTCCGGATTGCTCATCTGGAAACTGGATCCAATAATCCTACCTCAGGGGGCTGATGCAAGCCTCAGGTGAGATGTGGATGTGGGAGCCTTTTAAAGCTGTGCATGGTTGAATCATTGTCATTGTAGAAGCCTTTCTATGGGCATACTCATATTTTGATAATGATGCTCTGAACTTGTACTTATTGCTATACTACGGCCATTTTACATGCTCCCATTTGCTCCCACACCACGATCATTTTTATTTTCCGATTTCACAGAGAAGGAAAAGGAAGCTCAGGTTGGTTAAGTGACTTGTCCAGAGCCACACAGCTGGGAATCGCAAGATCAGGGATATGAATCCTGCTGGTTTGACCAGAGCTTGTGCTCTCCCCATGAAGGGGAGGAAGGCAGGTATCATCATCTACTTGACAGATGCAACCACACAGAGAGGTTCATTAACTTCCACAAAGTCGCACAGCAAGTTTGGGTGAGTTGCTGAGACCAGGACAGGGCTCTTGGATTTGGGTGTTTCTCCTGGACAATCTTTCCCTACCCCTCTTCCTATCAGAGCTTTCTGGGCTCCATTTCCCCTCACCCCCAAGTTGGGGCTGTGTCCCACACACCCACCGTGGTGGTGGAGGTGAGGCGGTGGGACAAGATGGGGCACTGGTCTGTGGCTGTGACGATCAGGGTGTAGCGGCCATGGCTGATCTCATAGTCCAGCTCCTTGGCAGCACTGATGACACCCTAGGGGATACATAGAGGGAACAAGGGTGGAGTGATGGGTAGTGAGTCCAGGCTACCCTGGGGACCAGCTCCTTTATGGGATACTCTGTGAGTACCCCAGCAGGTAGGCATCCTGACCATGATGGGAAACCCTTGTTGCCACCCAGCCCAAGATTTCCATTTCCCCGCAATGGCTGCCCCACACACCCCAGTTTCCCTCCCAGACTCCATCTTTGCTGGGCCCCCACCCCATGATGTCACTGAGCTCCCCTCCGATCCCTCTAGCCAGATGACCCCCTTCTTAGACCCCGCCATCAGCTGCTGACCGTGTGTCTGTCAATATGGAAAGTGTCAATGATGTTGCCTGCAATGATGGCGTAGGTCACTGTGCCATTGGGCCCCTCGTCCAGGTCTAGCGCCTGGATGGTGACGAGGCTGGCATTGATTGTGTCTGGCCCCTCATCCAGCAAGATCTCGTAGTGGGGCTGTTGGAACACAGGTGCGTTATCGTTCTCATCCACGATGGTCACATACACATGAGTGGTGGCCTGCAGAGAAGAATGTGGTAGGTTACTTGGTCAGTGGATTAGAGAGGTTGAGTTGGAGCCAGCTGCATGTTCCTCCAGGCTTCACTCACTCAGGGAGAGGGAGAAGGATGAGAGGGAGGGCAGGCACAGGCTGGTAAGAGAAGGCACTCACACAAAAGCCACTTAGGTAACTGCTTAGGTACAAGATGTTACTTGCACCACCATCTCTATGTCCATGTCCATTGCAGACATTACTAATCAATCATGGCACTGCTTAGGCCAGATGTAACCTTAGGACCCTTGTCAGTTCAGAGACCTAGTGATTCAAACGGGCATATAAGCGACCTGGCCATGGTGGCTCAGTTGGTTGAGCGTCGTCCCATGTACTAAGACAGTGGTCAGCAAACTGCGGCTCGTGAGCCGCGGTTTGCTGCTCTGTTGACTAATGAGTTTGCGACCACTGCCTTAGGGAAAAACACTTAAAAACCATTTTAATAATGTACTAATGTCTTTAACCTGAAGTCAAAACTTCTGCCTTACACAGTGGTCAGCAAACTCTTTAGTCAACAGAGCGGCAAACTGTGGCTCGTGAGCCACATGTGGCTTGTGAGCCGCAGTTTGCCGACCACTGTACTAAGAGTTTGCCTGTTCAATTCCTGGTGAGGGCACATGCCCGAGTTGTGGGCTCAATCCCCAATAGGGGGCATGCAGGAGGCAGCCAACTGATGTTTCTTTCTCATTCATGTTTTCCCTCTCTCTCTCTTTCAATAAAGAAACATTTAAAAAAAATAAAATTGGCGCCCTAACCGGTTTGGCTCAGTGGATAGAGCGTTGACCTGCGGACTGAAGGGTCCCAGGTTCGATTCCGGTCAAGGGCATGTACCTTGGTTGCGGGTACATCCCCAGCAGGGGGTGTGTAGGAGGCAGCTGACTGATGTTTCGCTCTCATCAATGTTTCTAACTCTCTATCCCTCTCTCTTCCTCTCTGTAAAAAAAAATAAATAAAATCAATAAAATATATTAAAAAAATAAAATTGGCATATAAGATGAACCCCAGTAACCACCCTGAGCCCACAGCTTTTCCTGGGCCAGGGCTTTACTGACCCTGAACCTCCACTTGGTTACAAAAGGCAAGTAGGCTTCACCCACGTTCACGTAAATGCAAGAAATGCCCATCTTTAGCATTTTGAAGAAGGCTGACACTGGGATGATTCCACGGGCAGAATTTGTTGAGCTGTGAGAAACAAAACTCCCAGAACACGCTTCGCTGCAAGAACAGTTTCTGCCGCGTGCTCTCCTGTGATGGGCTGTTGTTGGCCGATGCTTGGACCACATGTACTATTTAGACAACTGGAACTCGGCGCTCAGCACCATGGAGCAATGGTTGATGCGGCACTCCGGCACTCCGAGAGCAGAGTAGGTATATGGAGACAGAGGTTAGCCACGTGCTGGCATCTCTGCTCCTCACCCTATCCCCTCTCCATTCTCTGCTTCTCCACCCAGGAGGATGTGCCCTGTGGACTGCCTCACCTGGGCTCCCTTGCCATCTGGCTTCCAGATGGGTTTGGCCGATGGGAGGTCCTGGCAGAAGATGTGGGGAGGGAGGAGAGAAAGATGGGGTGTTTCTTCCCCACTCCTTCCTTTCCTCGCTCTAGTACCACCAGTGGCTGTGTTTCTCCTCTTTCACAGCTCCCGCTCTCACTGCGCTCATCACCTCCCCTCCCCTTGTCCTGTGGCTCTGTGCTACGTAAGGGCTTCTGGCAGTTGCTGCTCTGAGGGGCGTCACCAGCTCTGTAAGCAGCGTTCTATTAAACCACCTTCAGTTGAGCCCTGAGTGGGCCATCTCTTTACTACCAGGGCCCTGACTAATACAAACCATCCTGCCAGCACAACAGCGGCACCTTACAGGAAAGAGGCCGGATTCCAGATTCAGCCATGCTTCCCCACTTTCCCAGACTCCAGGAAGCCAGTCTAACAACCTGCAGGGGCTGGGAGTGGCTGGTCTAACGGAGCTGCCCCACCAGCCTCTTCTCTCTGAGATCAGCCTGAGTTTGGGAGGGGAGAGTGGGTCTGACTCCCTCTAGTCTCATGTGAGGAGGAAGCTAATGCCCCAAAGGCCCTTTCAGCTGAGTCCTTCCTGCCTTGGTATTGAGAAAACAGTGCTTCAGGTTTCTGGACCTTGCTCACACCTTGGGCAATGCCCGTGGCTCACCCTGCTGCAAACCCAGGAAGCTCAGCTGATGGAAGTGTGGTGGGGAGGAAGGAAGTGGAAGAGAGCATCATGGGTAGCTATGCTCACGTGTTCTAGTCCTCTGGGGGAAGGGTTGGGGGGGGCACTGCTCCCCTCCCCATAGTTCCAGGCTCCCTTCACCTACCTTCTACGCTCTGGGGCAGAGGGAGTTTGCTTTCAAGGGTGGTTTGGCAAGCCCAGGCCAGGAAAAAAAGGAGGGGTTGGGAGCAGGTGCTCCAGGGTCTCGCCCTTGAAGGACCCAATTCTGCCAGAGGATGGCCAGGGTGGGAAGAGGACTCAGTACCCAGCTCATTTCAATGGGCTTGCACCTTCTCTGGGTGGAAGAGCACACACACGTTGACAGCAGGAAGGGCCCTAGGCTGTCTCCTGAAGTGGGCTCATAAGATCAGGTTCATGATCAAGGACCTGGTTATGTGCTGGCAATCTCTGGGCCTTCCATCCCAGGGAGAATCTCTGACTTGAGGGGGGCTGGGCCTGCCCAGGTCACCTAGTAATAGCACGACACCCACCTTCCTCTGTTGTAGCCTTTCCTGCTCCAGGAGCGAGGGCTGAGAGCTCTCAGAGAGCCTCTGACTCAGATCAGGGCACCCAGAATTCCTGGCTACTCTTGAGTCCCACTACCATGATTCCCGACCCAGGTGGGCTCCGTCCTTCAGCCCGTGAGTTGCCTGGGAGCTCGAGATCCCCAATGAGCAGCAGAGCTCCTGGAAGCTTCAGCCAGGCTGCAGTACAGGCATAATGGCTGTGCCCTCCCTCTCTTTCAATCCCTGGCCCTAGCCACTGCCACCTCTACTTTCCATTTAGGAAATCACTTACTCACTTATCCGTCACTTTAAACCCTTCTCTACACCTAGTTTTGTGCCAGGGACTCAGGAACATCGAGGAGAGGCTCTTGTCTCCAACCGCTCATGGTCTAGCTCAGAGAGCAGATGAACCCAGATGAAATCAACTGGTTGGAAACCCCAGGCCAGGTGGGATGGCTGAAGGGGTGTGGCTATAAGGACTGGAGGGGACCCTCAGGAGAAGGTCAGAGCACTTTGAAGGGGAAGGACTTGAGCTGAGCCCTGAGGGACGAGAAGAATTTGGAGGAGAGGAGAGAGACATTGCCAGTGGTGCCAGTGTGCTGAATTGGGTGCAGAGCAGGGCACTAGCGCATGCCCTGAGGATGCCTAGGCACAGGAGTGGGATGGTGCGAAGTGGGAAGAGAAGTTGGGGTCTGGGGAGAGGGCACTGATGATTTTCTATGGGACACAGGATCAGATATTGTGCACACACTACATGTGTCCGAGTGCAGGGATGTGCCGAGCCTCTTGTGTTCCTGCACCTGTGCCACATCTATGTTCAGTGTGCATGTGCACAAGGGTGCAAGCTCTGGAATCTACAGTCAAGTCTGCATCAAAGTTGGGTTTCCCCCCCCATTCATTCCTTAACTGGGAGTGCCTACTGCAAACCAGGCCTCGGGCTGGGTTGTAGGAGGTAGGGTACAAACCCCTGCCCCCAGGCAACATGCTTAAGTATCATGCTAAGTTACACACAGATACACTTCTCAGGCGGTACAACAATACAAACTTCTCCAAAGAGGAATGGGGAGAGTACAAAAGGCTTAAAACTGATCGGGTGGAGATGACTTGCTGGGGCACTGGCTGGCTCCCCTATGGTGCGAGTCAGTGCAAAGCCCCTCCTGCAGGGCACTTTTAGAAGCAGTGCCTCCCATGGCCCCCTGGGGGCGCTGTGTGGGGCGAGAGGGGCGGAACAGGCTGCTCTCTGGCGCTGGCTGCTTTCACTTGCTACTCCAGACACTCACTTCACTCACTTGCTGGGAGAGTGTCGGCCCCTACAAACCAAGAGTTCGCCCCAGGCGCCCGCTCAGCCCAGCCGTCCCAGTCGCTCCACCAGGCCCTACCGACGGTGACATGGGCTTCCCCCGAGTCCCGGAGGCCTGTGGCCGGCGCTGGAGGCCTGTGCTCCTCGCTCTCTTCCTGGCTGCGTCCCAAGGTAAGGTTCACAGAGCCTGGGCACTGGGGCAGAGCACGGGGAGAAATCAGCGGGTGGGGTGAGTGGGTCGCAGGCCAGATGGGGTACCCTGGGAGCCCCCTTCAGCCTGCTGGATATCCTCCCTCCCTCTCCCCTCAGGCAGGGAGGCTACTGGGACTGCTTGGCAGGGGGCAGCGGTGTCTTTGCCAAGTGCCCTGGCTGGGTGGTGGGCACATCTCTATGCTCTGACGGCCGCTCAAGCAGCTGTTGATCCAACTTCCCTGCCCAGGGTGAGAGGAGCTTCTGTAGAACAGGAGATGGGTGCTGTGAGAACAGCCCTGTGCTGTTCTAGGGGTGCCACTGGCTTTGACACCTGTGGCATCTCCCCGCCACTCTGCCTCAGGGTTCCAGGATCTCACAGGGTGCAGGGGGTGTGGTACTCTCAGCCTATGTCCTGTCCCCTGGTAGCACTCCTGGCTCAGCCTTGCTGGGCACTGGTCAGTGTGGTCCCTGATCCACTCCCCGATCTGGGCGCCCATCTTGTCCTCATCCTAAGGGTCTGATGGCTGAGAGCTGAGTGGTCAGCTGATTACTGGCATCCAGAGAAGCTGAGCTCAGGGACGCACGTGAGGCACGTTCCCAGCTCGGCCATGATGCCTTCTGGGTCCTTAGATAACTTATTGCATCTCTCTGGTCTCGGTCTCCTCAGCTCAAACACAAGGAGGTGCCACTTTCCTCTTTCAAACTGTCACAGCTCCAGGTGATGTCCTGGCCAGGACACGCTCCTGGGGGAGGGCCCTAGTACCCGCAGCCTGGCCTCTGGTTCTTGCCTGCCCAGAACTGAAGAGGTTGGATCTCCAGGGCAGAGGGGCTGACAGGCAGCCTGTGGGACTAAACTTTATGGAGCGGGCCCAGGGAAAGTGTGAGTCATGCAAGGAGTCAGAGGGAGGCCGGAGGAGGCAGGGAGCTTGGCACAGAGGCCCAATGGGTGGGTCAGAAGAAGAGAAGGGGAAGGATAGGGTAAGAGGCAGAGAGAACTTGGAAAACAAACAGTGCCTGAATGTGGGATGATATCTCAGTACTTTGATGCTGGCCAGGGGCTCTGACAAGGAGGAGGAAGCCCACAGACAGAGCTGCCTGAACTCTACCCTGGGGGCGGGCAAAGCCATGGCACAAAGCCCTGGCTCATGTCAAGGCTTCCAGGAGGGGCTGGGGATGACGGCAAGCAGGAAGGAGCTCCATGCTCCAACTGCCCTGCCCCGTCCTCTCCAAGTGACCCTGAGTGGCTCTTCTGTTTTCTTACCTCTCCCGGCCCTCCTCTGGCTGGGCTGTTCTCTGTTCAGCAGCCCCAATTTGGGAAACTGAGTTCTAGAGATCAAGGGTGTAGGGACCCAGCTTGCAGAGCAGCCAGGAGCAAGAGGCCCAGAGCCCCTGGCTCTATATTGTGCATGTTGCCAGGAGCCTTCACCCTGTCTTGCTGCTGTGACAGCTTGGTACGCCACCTCTTCCTGGGCCAGCACAGGGCAATAGTTAGGGCTCGAAGCAGCTTTCCACGGAAAGGAGTCTCTTAATTTTGAACTGCTCTGAGACTCAGCATTCTTAACTTGCAATATGGGCATACTACTGAATCGTCATGCCACTGCCTGGTGCCTGCACCAGGGAGATGCCAGATGGGAGGCCTGGTTGCAGGTGTGGTCAGGAGGGTCTGTGAGTTGGAAAGACCTGCTCACCAGCCAGCTAAGGGGAGAGGTTGCTGTGGGCAGGATTGTTCAAGTCAGAGCCTTTATGTCTGGAAGGTCAGATGGAGGTGGCTAGTAAAGCCTGTTCTCTAGCTCTGCAGTTGGCCACCCCCCAGGAGTCTGGTGGTGGTAAGTACGGTGCTCAGGAGCCCAGGAAAAGTTGAGGATGCCCCTTTCCTGGGTCTGGCTCAGGTGACACAGCTGGAGGGAGGCACCTAGGAACCAGGACTCAGCAGACCCCAGGTGGCTGAGCCTCTCCTTAGGCTGACCTAGGGATCCTAAACTCTGGGACTAGCATATGGCAGTGCCCTGGGGCCAGGGAGGGGAGACCCCACCTTCCCCTTCAAGGTAAACAGAGCTGTAGGGCCTTGTTGGGTAACCCCATGGCGCAAGCCTCTGATGCAGCAATGGCCAGCTCTTAGGAAATCTACGACCCTCTGCCCAGAGGCCATGGGGAGGCGAGAAACAGCCTTTAGGCCAGCCCATGGGCCTGAGAGAACACCTACCCAATGCCAGGGCCATCCCACAATACTGGGGAGCCCCGCTCTGAACTGGGCTGGCTGCTCCTGTTTCTCCCCAGTCAGGGCAGAAGTTCCTTGGGAGAGGTCAAGGGGTGGTGCACTGCTGGGAAGCTGCAAGGGCCCCCTCCCTATATGGGTGCACACAAGGGGCCTACCCGGCAGTGGGCCTTTCAACCAGTACTGACTGAGCCCCACACACTGAGCTGGAGGCCCCAGGTTTTAGGCCACCTATTCATCCCGTCTTTGCACCCATAGATACTTCCATGGAGGTGCCTGTGATTTCTCCTTTGAAAGTTCTCCAGAGATGGGGACTTTTCAGCTTCCAGGCTAATTGGGCTCAGGGTTTGCTTGACTCAGTGGGGTCTTTCTTGCAACTGATCTTTATATTCATCCTATTTGCTTTGGCTGACCATCCCCAGAGAGAAAGACAGTGGCCACCATCATGCCCATAGTAATTCAGTTATTACTGATGAAGGAAGCCCAGCTCCTTTAACCTTCCGACACGGGGTCAAGCCCTGCCTCTGCTGCTCACTGTGGGACCATGAACACACATTCCCCTGGGGTGCGAGCCACGGGCAGCCAGGTGACATGGTCTCAGCGAGGCTGCCTGCTGCCTACTCCCTCCCGAAGGGTAACTTTGTGACAGTGTTTCCTGAGCTTCAGTCATTAGCTCATCACCTTTGGGATTTCTGCAGAGTCCGCCTATCGTCATTACACTTATTTTTTTTCTGGAAAACTCCCCGTTCTTTTACTCAAGTAAATAGATTTAAAAAGGAAACTTTATATTACTGCCATAAATGGGAAGCCAATATTACTTGCCATAAATAGAACAAAATCATAAAAGTATATAATAGGAAGACCAAATAAGGGTATTAAATTCTAGTTAGAAACTATAGCCTGAGGAAGGCTCCAAGCCCAAAACCTGCTGTCCTTTGCAAAAAACAACACACAAACAAAAACAGCCCCAAACAAAACCAAAACTAAAGGAGCTGAGCAAATGTCCGGTGTTTTGAAGACATAGTGGCATCGAGCTGGGACTTGCCCTTTGATGTAATCGGGACCAAAAGAGAACTGAAAAGGAAATACCTTCTGTGATTCAATGCACTTAATGTGGTAAAATTAAAGCTACCTGTGCTGCCAGCTCCTCTCCATCAGCACAGAAGCCAGCTCACGCCTGTGAGGATCTGGTGGCAGAGGACAGCGCAGCTCTCTGGGAGGAGGGGAAAGAGGCCAGCGCAGAGTCAGAGGGCCTCTCTCAGCTTTTTCCAGCTCCCAATTCTCCCAGCCCCTGTTCCTTCCCCAAAGAAATCAGTGCTCCAGCTGGGTCCTCTCCTCTGCTAGGGTCAACTAGCCACCCCAATAACCACAGGGGGAGAGGGAGAGGAAGCTTGCAGTCCCCAGCTAGGTCCTCATGGCTCAGGCCCCTGTCCACCTGCAGCAAGGAAGGAGGTCTCCAGTCAGCCCCCTCCACTTCTACACTCCAGAGCAGGGGTGGGAACCTTTTCTCTGCCGAGGGCCATAGGGATACTTACAACATCATTCGGGGGCCACACAAAATTATCAGCTTAAAAACTAGCCTGCTGTGTTTGGTCAAACATTTAACTAACTCACCCCTAGTGGGGCCAGATGTTCCCCACCCCTGCTCTAGAAGGCAGTCCAGGGCACCCGATCACCGGAGCCAGACTACCTGGGTTCAAATCCAGGCACCGCCTTTTACTCTTCGTGCGATTCTGTGCAAGTTACTTAACCTCTCTGTGCGGAGTTTCCTCATCTGTAAAATGGAGGAGGATTAAATAAGCAAATCTATGTAAAAGAGATTAGAATGATGCCTGGCACTGAGTAAGCACCAGGTGCCACTACCCCACTGAGCTGCCGGCACCAAGGGTAGGGCACAAAAAGACTTGAAGCTGAACCTTAGGAAGTCTGGAGGGCAGCTGGTTGGAGCTGGTAGTCTGGGCTGCACACAGTCATCCTCAGGGAGGGCCTGGGGCCACTGGGAAGGAGTCGCCCAGAGAGGTATCCACGGCAGGGTCTCAGGCCCTCCCCGGGGAGGTGTGCTGGCTCCAGCCTCCAGCCCCGGATGCATGGATGCTTTCCCAAGGTGCTGGAAGTGCCGCTTCCTCCAATAGAGCCTGGCTTCCCCTTCCCGGACTCCTTGTCCGATGTGAATGGACACTTCCTGCGGGGGCAGGTATCAATAAACACATCTGAGATGCCCTTTGTCCACGCTGGCCACGGAGCCCCAGGGCCGGACCTGCTGGCTTCAGGCCTCAGCCCCTCTCCCAGGGGCACATCCTGGAGTTTAGCACTGGCAGACACAGTCCTGATTCGCCCTTGCCTCTGTTTCCCTCTGTGCTCTGCATCTTGAGAAAGAAGATAAAGCCTTTCATTACACCCTTCATGGACTGTCCTGGGGGACAGGGCCTGGCACGGAGCTGGAGACCAGGTCCTTGTTTGTCTTGGGCCCCCTCTGAGGGTGAGGATCCGCCGTTTGCATCTCATACAGGGCCCCCAAGAGCAGGCAATCAGTAACTGTTTACTTAGAAGCCCTAGCAGCTGGACAGAGTTCAGCCCTTTGGGTGGGGCCTCCAGCACAACCAGTCAAGATAGGGACCCACCTCCAAAAGCTGGGGTGTTGCCTTAGCAACTTATGCCTCATCAGGGAAAATACACAAGCCTTGTCCACACCCACATACCCCCATCCCGTGCACACCCACAGGGTTTTACAAGGCCCTGCTGGGTGGAAAGAGGTGAAGAGATGAAGCTAGACAAGAGGTCCTTTCCCCTGCACGGGAACAGAACCTTCTAACAGAGGCTGAGGGTCCCACAGCTAGAACGCGGCAGAAGGAGAACAAAAGTTTGAGCAGATATCCCGTATGGAGCGCTGTACTCCCATGGCCTCTCTGCCTTGGCCTGGCTCATGTTAGGACCTCGGTAAATATTTATGGAATGCAAGAATGATGTTCTCAGTTCTCAGTTTTGGCCTGAGGCTGAGCAAAGCTGGCTCTGTGGAAAACAGAGTCATTTGGAGGTCAGTTCATTCTAAGTAGCTGGAGGACAAGATGCCAGCCCTGTCCACTGAAGGTTTGGGCTCTTCTTGTCTGCAGCCTGGTGTGTTCAAGGTGTGGGCCTCAGCTCAGCCACATGAGGCTGTGTGGCCTTGGGCAAGTTGTTTGACTCCTCTGAGTCTGCTTCTCATCTTTAAAATGGGGATAACAATACCTACATCAGGGGGTGTTATGAGAATTAAAGGAGATGAGTATAAAGTGCTCAGCAAATCCCAACACAGGTGATCAAAGGTGAACACCGTGGCCCTGTGCCTCTGCCCTGAAGGGAGACAGCCCTTCCCTCCTGCTGCAGGGCTTCTGAGCTGGAGGGGGCCTAGGAACGTGGGGATCTTCTCAGGATGAGTGAAGAAAGAGAGGTCCAGAGAGGAATGGGGCCTGACCAAGCGCATACGGTAGGGACATGGCTCAGTGGGGACCGGGACCAGGGATCTGATTGCCCAGACCAAGGTTTCAATCCTGAGGCCTGGGATCTTTCAGGTTCATAGCATTCTTCCTCCAGGTGCTTTTGCCTTCTTACCCAGTGACGGGAAGGGGCCTGGGCCCCAGGGCAGCACAACGGCTGGATGGCTCCTGCCTGGGGACAGGCTCAGGCCCTGGTCATTTTCCTGTCCTATGTGATCTCCGCCACCCTGGAGCCAGGGGCTTCCTCCCCACCCACTCTCCCCCGTCTCTGACAATGACTCCACAAGGATCTGCTTATGACAATAAGCAACATCCTCCTGCCAAATAATTAGAACTCCAGCTGGGCTACATATACATATACATATTACCCTCCCTTCCCCCCCCCCCCCCCCCCATAACACAGGTGCGCATGCGCAGCTCGGGATGGCATGGGATGTGCACTATCGTCCCCAACACTGTGCTCTTGCGTGTCCTCCCAAGGACAAGCTGCCCTGGATGTTGATCTGACTTGAGTCTCAGATGTTTTCTCTCTCCTCTGGGCAAAGCCCTGTGGACCCTTAGCCCACTCCTTTCTGGCTCTTTTGTTGAAACTGACCACTCTCCACTGCCCCCCAAACCTGAATCCTAGTTTCTCCTTTTTTTTCTAAAAAGGGAAGTTCTCTGGGGTGTGAGGGTTTGGGATTGAGCAATGCCGCTCCTCCCACTGTCTCTGAACCCCAGTTCTCTCTGTGCCCTCCACCAACCCCCACCCCCGTGGGTTTTCAAGGAAATTGCCTCTAGGGTTGAAAAGGCACTGATGTAGGCAACTCTGTGGTCATTCACACCACTGCTTGGACCCTGAGGCCCTGGGCCTGATGCCCCCCCCCCCAATTGGAGGTCCTGCTTCTTGTTCCTACCCTCCCAACCCCACCCCACCCCACCACAAGATAGCCCCACCTTGTCTACCTTTCAGCCTCACCCCATCCACACCCCGTCCCCTTAGCAGTCCCCACCCAATCAGCTTTATGCTCCACTTCTTGCTTGCACTTCTACTCTGCCTGTCCCTGCCACCCCTTCAGAGGTGCTGACCAACATCTCCTGAGCAGCCCTCCCGAGAGCCCCCAGGTGTGAGCACTCCTGCAAATGCTGCTGGATCTGGATTCAGCTCCCTGCCTTGGGGTAGCTCTGGGGCTGGCAGTGATGCTGGGAAAAGGGAACAGGGGGCGCCACCTGGGGAGGTGCTGGTGGGAGCTGCCAGGTGGCCTGCTGGGGACAGGGTGTGCACAGGGCAGGGGTAACTCCAGGGTCTACTCTGTGGGTAGGTTTTGTTCTTCCTGGGAGCACCTGGGGGCATCCTTTCCCTAACCACTCCCCATCTCCATTCACTGGCACAGCCAGAGTTCTGAGGCCACGCCCACTCCGCATGGGCCTGTGAGGGGGCCCAGGCTGGCAGGGATACAGTCAGGGGCACAGCCTGGGTATCTGGGGATCCTCTTCCATCAGGTCTGCTGAGGAAGTCAGAGCAATGGGTTGGCAGTGAAGGAGGCTTGGTGAGTTCCTGCTCTGCCAGACTTCTGCTATTGAGGGTCACATCTGTAGGGTGATGGGCTTGAGCGGTAGGGTCCCTCAATGGCCAGACCAAGGAGCCATACTCATGGGTCACAAACTCAAATGTCCATGGGGCCAAGCAAATATGGTGAGAGAGTGAAGTGGGCACAGACATTAGGGAGTAGTGAGGACTGTGGCAAACTGGGATACCAATGGAGTGTCTAAATGGGAGGCTGCTACTCAGCTCTAGCCGATAATAGGAAAACTGATTTTGTATTAATTTTCTGATTTTCAAAGTCACTAAGGGTCAGAAATTTCATATCAAATTCCTGGTCTTTAAATGTTGGCAGTTTTAAACAAATGCAAAATACTTAAATACTTTGAGGGTCAAGTAAAATATATCTGAAGCCTAGATGTGGCCTATGGGCTGCCAGTTTCTGAATCCCCCTGCCCCCGTGTTTCCCCTCAGTATAGTGTCTAATTGCCTGAATTTAATTCTGGCTCTTGCACTTATTGGCTGTGTGATCTTCAGTGAGTTATTTACTATCTCTGTGCCTCAGTTTCCTTATCAGTGAAACAGGAAAAAAAAAACAACATCTATGTTATAGGGTTGCTAGACATGCCCATAAAGCACTCAGCACGGCACGCGACACAGTCTATTTCTTCTTCTTCTAGTCTAAGTAGGTCCTGCTTTACCTGAAGCCCCCCTGCTCCAGGTTCTGAGTTCATATCCCCTGGCACTTCAAGCAAACCACCTTCCCTTTCTGGGCTCCTATATTTCTGCCTGAAAAGGAGATCAGCATTTTGCCAAAGAAGTTCTGAAATCTCTGCTCCCTTCAGCAGCGACTTTCTTTAAATCTGGGTCTCCCAGACCTGGCTCCCTCTCACTTGTGGGCGGCGCCTGGGAGGTCTAGCATGTTCTGTCTGCCTTACCTCCTGGGGCCTAACACTCTACCCTTGCACACATAGTTCCCAGGGCTCCGGCTTTGCTGCCTCCCCACACCCTGCTGTCACTGTGCAGGGTTCCAAGGCTAGATCACAAGCTGGTATCAGTCACTCACACCTTAGAGGAAGAGACTTGGAAGCTGGCTTATCCACTCTCTTGTGCAGAACTATTCTTCACCCCTAGGAACTCTCTCTTCAGTTGCCGAAGTGAATGAGTGACCCCTCCAGCTCCCATGCATCAAGCACCAACTCCCAGCAAGGCACCTGCGGGCACTTCATGTAAATTACTTGTCATCCTTGCCTCAGCTCCAGCAGCTAGAAGTGTTCGTTTTTGTTTTACAACGAGCAGTCCAAGGCTCAGAGTTTAAGGAATGCACAGTCACTGGGTACCAAGGCAGGCTGGTCTAATTCCAAAGGCACACCAGGCTGCTTCCCCCGTGACTGGGCAAGGCTTTCAGATCAGCAGGCGGGTCCCAGGCTCTAAGGCTCTGAAGGACATGATGTTTCCTTGGGTCCAGGCAATGGCAATGGCAAGGACATACCCATTTGGATTCTGAACGTATTTCCAAACTCTCCTCCTTGCCTGCTCGACCTATTACTGCCCCGGAGATGCTAATTAAAATAAAAGTGTCACCGATGTCTAATAATCATAGCTGCCCTCCCTGTGTCTGCAGAGGACATGGGAGCTCATATCTTGTATTCTCAGCTTTCCCTCTTCCACAACCGCGTGGTGTAGGTACTGTTTTTCTCATTGCACACAAGAAGAAACTGAGGCTCACACAGCTACACCGAGGGGCCAGGACCCAGCTCTGGCATTCTGTTTTCAAGGGCCAGTGCTTTCAACAAATGCTGAAGGGTTGGAGTCAGGTAAAGAGGACCAGGGGTTACATCCCTGGCTTATTGAGAACAAAATAAACTAGAACAGATTTCTCAGAAGACCGGGTAGCAGGCAGGTACATGGATGAGATGGCCCTTCATGCTCTCCTGGTCTCTGTCCCTGAGACACCTTGAGTTTTCCTGTATCCCTACCACCTGGCCCAGAGCAGCTTCTCTACTTGCTGAAATCCGAACTGTCCATCAACCTCAAAGACCCTCCCTCCTTTAAGAAGTCTCCTGACCGTCCCAGGAAGGCTATGTCTTCTCTCCTGCAAGTGCCCCGAGGTTGGGACCAGCTTGCCATTTAGTCAATGGGGTTACTTGGCTCCAAATGCAGACCTTGTCTGCCCACCTCACTTGTAAGCCTCCCAGGGGAGGCATGTGCTCAGCATGCAGATGAGATGTAGCACCTGGCACAAGCCTTGCACACGCAGGAGCGAGGAGGCACTTTAGCCTCAGGAGCTAGCAGGGTCAGGTATTGATGGCTCCCAGAAGACAGGGCCAGGACAAAGGGCTGCTGTTCCCAAACGGCCTTTCTGCTTGCTATCCTGCCTCCTGCCCGACAGTGCTGGGCATGGAGGCTACAAGTGCCAAGGACTGGCCCAGGGCAGAGCCACAGTGCCTGCAGTGGTGGGGGTGCTGGGGTGGTAGTGGTGGTGGTGGTGGTGGGGCGGGGGGAGGCTGGAGCATGGCACATGCTCCACCCCAGGGACAGACACACACTGGCTGGGCTCAGTCTCCTACCTGCTTGGAGTCTCTCCTGCACCGCAGTCAGCATCCCTGGGGTAGAGGGATCCCAAGCTGGGGAGGTACCCATGGGTCCTCCCACGGTGTCTGGGTTCAAGAATAAGGAAGGCTCAGGGAGGTCAGCTGACTTGCCCGGGCCTGCGGCTAGGGAACCCACTTCTTCAGAGCCCAGGCCAAGGTTCTTCCCCACTGAGAGTGCGCGCAGGCAGGTGACTGGTTCTCCTCTCTGACAGGTCTGGTGACAGCCTTCAAGCTCGCCACACCGTATTCCTTGTATGTGTGTCCCGAGGGCCAGAACATCACCCTCACCTGCAGAATCTTGGGCTTGGGCCCCATGACCAAAGGGCACGACTTGACCTTCTACAAGACATGGTACCGCAGCTCACGGGGCGAGGTACAGGCCTGTTCTGACCGCCGGCCCATCCGCAACCTCACGTTCCAGGATCTTCACCTGTACCACAGTGGCCACCATGCCGCCAACACCAGCCAGGACCTGGCCTGGCAACATGGGCTAGAATCGATCTCCGACCACCACGGCAACTTCTCCCTCACCATGCTCCACGTGACCCCACTGGACAGCGGCCTCTACTGCTGCCTCGTGGTGGAGGTCAAGCACCACCACTCAGAGCAGAGGGTCCATGGTGCCATGGAGCTGCAAGTGCAGAGAGGTGAGGGCTTCCTTCACGGGACAACTTAGGGGTGGCACCCTGGGGGATGGTATATGTGCCCACATGGAAGGGTAAGCTGAGAGGACAGGATGACTGTAGGGATGTGGTGCTGTGTATTCAATGGGGTGACTGTGTGGGATACTGTGCTGAAGGGTGCATGATTCTACAAGGGTGGCAGTTGTACTCCGGGGCTGTGGAGATGAGGGGGCCACGCGTGTGGAGCTGTAAGTACCTCTGGTCGGCTGGGTGTGATGGAGGGAGGGTACACGTGGCTCTGTTTGTGACAGTGGGGCTCTTTAATGGAAAAGTGGGTATGAACCTGGGCTGGGAATGTGACTGCTCATGACAGTACCATGACCATGCAATGTGACCTGGGCTGTGAGCTGGTGAGTGGTTGAATGACTATTGGGGAATATGTATATGTGACTGTCTCTCCAGGTGAGAGTGCAGGGGGCAGTGGACTGGACAGAGGTGTGGGCATGGGCAGGTGTCCACATGCTACTGGGGTGGCATGCGAATGGGCAGGACATGCTGGCTGTGCCGTGAGAACATGTGTGTGTGTGTGTGTGTACGCGCGCGCGCGCGCGTGCATGCGCGTGTATGTGTGTGTACGCATGCGCACGCAGGTTCCACCTGGGCCGATACTAAGTGGATAGTAGCATGAGTAGCTGTGACAGGAAAGGGGCACACTGTGGACAAGCCTCCCTGGCCTCCTGGGCCTGACACCCACCTAACAACCCTTCTTTGCTCCTACAGGCGATGAAGCACCACCCAAGTGCATCGCATACCCATCCTCCCCCAGGGAGAGTGAAAGTAAGGACCATCCTCTTGCCCCTCCTGGGTTCTCCCTTCTCCTCTGTCCTCCTGCACCCAGGCTCTGTTCTAAACTCTGACCCCATCTTCCTTCTCTGCTGCTGCCCTCCCTTTTGCTTCCTCCTTTACCCGAGCCATCTGGTTGCAGCCCTTAGAAGCCCCCTCCCTTTCCAAGGCCCCAAACCTGACAGCAGGTTCCCAGAGCCCCTGCTCCTGCCGCCCTGGGTGGGCCTGTACCCTAGCAATGACCTTTGGCCAAGTGCGCCCATGACTGGTGCTGCTGAGCTTGTTTTGTGTGTGGGTTTCCCTCCTGCCCACCAGCCCCCTGCCACATGTCACCAGCCCATCTTAACATTTCCTTGTTCTCTGTGTGAGGGAGGGAGGAGGGAGAGGCTCAAGAAGGGGGCGAAACTACCTTTCCTGGAATCCCTACTGTGTGCCAGGCCTGTGCTAAACCCTTCCAAGTATGGATCTCTCAGTGGATTCTCATAAGAACCTTGAGGCATCACCATCTTCACTTTACACACATGGAAACGGAGGCCCAGAGAGGCCACTTGACTTGCGCAAGTTCACACAGCCAACAAGGGTAGCACAGCTGGGATTGTGCTCACTTCACCTTCTCCCCGGCTGAGGGGCATGCGCAGTGCAGTGGGGAACAGCCACCCGCTGTTTGCCCTATGGAGTGAGGGGACACTGCTCTTAGGGGCACCTGGGCACTCAGAGACCAGGCCAGAATGCCGGCAGCTTGGAGACAGCAGGCAAAGGGGCAACATCTTTGGAGCACCCCGCTCTTCTGAGAGGAGAGGGTCTTGGCTTCCACAGCCTTCTACCCATCAGTATTTATTGGGCATCCAGTGTGCACCAGCCCCTGCCCAGGCCCTGGGAGCAGCTCAACTACAGCCTTAGTCAAGCCCCAACACAAAGGTTGCCATGGCTTTCTATGTAAACTACTCTTTTTTTTTAACAACAACAACAAAAGACTAGCCAGGAACAAAATTAGAGCACACATTTTGGTCTGAGCCAGACCCATATGGAGTTAAACTGGTTCAAGCCCCTCGCCCTTGAACACCGCAGAGCTCACATGTCACTTGGCACTAAGACACGATTGTCCTCACTTCCTCCACCAGTGACTCCCTGGTGAGGCTGGAGAGGGGCCTCTGAGTGGCTCCTTCCTTCCCACGCAGCAGTCTCAAGACTGTGCAGACACACGTGCCTGTGTACAGGACGGGGTATGCTGCACCTGATGAGGTACCTGAATGCTCACTTCCCCATTGCTCCTTGCGCTCTGAGCAACCTCCCAGTCCCACTTCTTCCTCCAGGAGCTCCTGCAGAACTCCCTCAGCGACAGTCACTTCCGCCACTTTCCCAGTTCACCGATGGGGAAACAGGTTCCGGCAGGTGAAGGGACATGCTCACAATCTCTCACACCCAGAGGCAAGAGGAGATACCAGAGTGCCTGATTCCCAGTGCGCAAACCCCGCCCGCGTGCCGGGCTGCCCTCCCCTCTGTCAACACCAATTTTCTGAAATTAGTTGTGGGGGCAGAGGCAAGAGATGTCAGAGGGGACAATGCTAGAGAAAGCAGGTGCCAAATGGAGAGGGAGCTGAAATTGGGCTCATTTTTCTTGCTAGAGAAGCAGCTGCTAGACTTAGGGGATCAGAAGTCAGTTGGGAAATGTTAGGAGACCAGCTGATAAGAGCTGATAAGAGCCAGAGGGTGAGGCCGAACCTTGAACTTGACTGCCAAAAGTGGGTCAGGCTTCCTTTGCTGGGCACCCCGCTCTCAGGTTTAACACTGCCTTCCTCTCTAATTCATGGGCATGTGCAGCCTCACCCTGGCCCCTGTTTCTGAGCCACTGACCACAGTTAATTGGCTCCCGGAGGGCCGAGGGGCATGTATGCTTCTCCCAGCTGCTGAGCATGGCTTCCTCAGCCTCCGAGTCCCCTTCCAATCCCCTTCCAGACTCTTGGTTCTGGAGGTCTGGAGATTACAGCTGTGGTGGAGTCTTGGCACAGTGGCAGGAGTTGTCTCAGATAAGAAAAAACCCAGCTATACTTTTGGGTGGGGTGTAGGGGGCATGTCCATTCTCTGGGGACCATGTGTCCACTGAGAAATGGGAGCAAGTGTCTCTTTTCTATTAAAAGGGGAACAAATCAATGTTATCGAAGGAACTAGTTCAGGGTTCAGAACCTCAAATGCCTGTAGGGCCACGGAGCTGGTGAGTAATTCAGTAGGGAGGATGGAGACTGTGGCTAGCCCCCAGCTGCCAACCTGTAAGTGCAGTTCCAACTGTGGCACAACAGGAGGGGGGCCCAGGGTTGGCAGAGCCACTACATTTTCAAGCGAAGTGAGAAGAAGTCCAGATTTTATGCAAACTCGTAATTTAACACGTGGAGTTCATTCCCGTGAAAGGCAGTTGGGGAAGTGCTTAAGAGCTCAGATCCTGACATCAGCCAAGCTGCTTAACCTCTCTGTGCCTTCGTTTTCTCATCTGTCAAACAGGCGTGATTGCAATTGCACTTACTTTCCGGGCTGTCACAGGGCTAAAATGAAGTTCCATATGTAAAGTGCTAAGAACCATGCCTGGCACAGGGTAAGTGCTGGCTATTAATACTTGTAATGCAGAATCCTAGGCCTGACTTCCGGAGTCAACCCACCCATTGCCCTGTGCCAAGGCAGGATGGCAAGTAGATGGCAGTGGACAGTGGACACATTCTGTTTTCTAACGGCTTAGAAACATCTGCCTGGTGACCCAGGTGCTCAGTGGACCCCACTTCCCTTTGGAAAGATCCCAGCCCCTGCCCTAGGACAGGTGCCCACAGCCAGTTTTGGTACCTGGTCAGCCAATAGCGCTTCCAGCCAAGAAGCCCTTGGGTTTTCCTCTTCTAACCGCGGCCCCAGCTTCCTGTTATCCTTGGGAATTAGGAGGGGAACTAGTCTATGAAGCCATCTGAAAGCCCAAGTCAGCCTGAGGTCAGGGAGGAAACAAGAAAGGAGACTGAGGAAGCTGGTGTCCCCAGGAGCCCCCGATTGCTAGGGGGTTGTGGTTTCTCACCAAGCCCAGGGCGGGGGGCTGGGCAGCCCATCTCCCTTCCCCTAGAAGCAACCTCCCTACTCTTCAACATAGTAGGATGTTTTGGTTTGCTTTCATCCAGCCCCCTCCCTGGGGAACCAGGCAGCCCACCCCAATTCCCTCCTCTATGTATACCCAGGGCCCTCTCCCATCCCATGCTGCTCTGTAAGGGGCTGGGTGCTGGCCTGGCAGCTGCCTCTGCCAATGCCTGATCACCTTCCCAGGATGAGCCTGACTCTAGATGGCTGCTAAGCAGGAGCCCCCTATGCTTGTGGGGAGGTACTGACTATGCTTGTGGGGAGGTGTGGGGAGCTGTAGCGAGGCTATGCTCTGCTCAGCAGGGGAGTTCATGGATTCAGAGGCCAGTTGGGTCCACAAAGCTGTCTCTAAACTCATGCCCCGCCCTCTCCCCCGCCTTCCCCCCCCCACCCCCACAACCCATCCCATTCAGTCCGGGCCTTAACTCTCAGACCAGGTTGTAAGCAAATCAAGCCCTGATCCCCTAGCAGGGCTGCAGATGGGATACCTTTGTCTGGGGCTAGGAGTCAGGCAGGGAGGTTGGGCCAATAGGGAGCAGAATTAATGAGACCCCGACTAACCTCATTAAAAGTTACTTAGTACCAATCGGAGGAGGCCTGCTTTGATGACTAGAAAAGAGCACTTCCCAGCCTGCCTCTCTGATGTTGTCATAGTAAGGCCCTGTGGAGGGGTTTAGAAATATTCTTACATCTGAGTTAGAGAATGTTTTCACTTTCAATATTCCACTTGGAAATGCAGCCTCACTAAGATCCGTGGGGGAAGGGGGAGGGGGTAAGCCTGCTTTAATGTGAAGTCCAGCTGGCTTTGTAATTAGCATAGTCCCTGCTCCTGCCCCAGTGGGTAGTCTGAAGTGCCTGAAAACAGTTTGTTCTCTTTTGCGGTGTGAACCAAGCCCTGAAAGCTTGTTTACACCATTGGGTTATGTAGCAATACAATGAGACAAAAACAGCCTCATTCCGAAGAAACCGTGCAAAGACAACGCGGAGGTCACAGCCCACACACCTTCCCAAAGCTCCCTGGGGCCATGTGGACACGGCGACAGGCTATCCTGCCTATATTTTGGGAAGGGCTAAAATCGGGAAGGAAACGCGTTTACAGCTGGTTGTGGTTCTGAGGGCGCGTCTGTTCCCAGCTGAACTCCTGGAGTCAGCAGACAGACAAAAATAAAGCAAACCTCTCACGCTGTTGGTGGGATTGCGAAGCAGCACAGCCTTTTTGGAGGGCAGTTTAGCAATAGACGAAAAGAAACTGTGCGTACTCTTTGGCTCAGCACTTGCACTGCTAGGAATTTATGTACATTCGCTTGCCCGAGTGAGCAAAGGTGCACATACAGGACTCATTGCTACATGATTGGCTGAAAAATGGAGGCAACCTACACGTCCACCACAGGGGGCTGTTTCAAATACACGTGATGAAGCCTGAGGCAGAATGAAGTCGATCTTTGTGCCAATACAGACGTCCAAGCTATGCTAAGCAGAAAAAGCAATTGTCACATGAAAAGCATAGCGTATCTATGCTATATGTGCAGAGAACATATCTAAACCATACACAAGAAAACGGCAGACACTGATTACTTCTATGGAGGAAGAAACTTTAAAATATGTGTATTTTTAATTTAAACGTTTTTGTAATTTAGAAAGTTTAAAATTTAAAAATGTCAGAAAAAGCCCTGGCTGGGTGGCTCAGTTGATTGGAGTGTCCTCCCAGACACCAAAAGGTGGCGGGTTCAATTCCTGGTCAGGGCACATACCCAGGTTGAGGGTTTGATCCCCAGTCAGGGCACATGTGGGGGGGCAACCGATCGATGTTTCTCTCTCCCCTCCCTTCCCCTTTCTCTCAAATCAATAAAAAATAAATATTAAAGAAAAAAGTCAACAAGGATTTATGTTTCTCTAGTTTTCGCTCCATAGGCTTCTCCCTGGTGCTAAGGGGTCTCTTGGGAGATGAGTGTGGCTTTTTATTCACTTATTTTTTATTGTGGCAAAACATAAAACTGGCCATTTTAACCACTTTTATTTTTATTTTTTAAAATATATTTTACTGATTTTTTTACAGAGAGGAAGGGAGAGGGATAGAGAGTCAGACACATCGATGAGAGAAACATCGATCAGCTGCCTCCTGCACACCTCCTACTGGGGATGTGCCTGCAACCAAGGTACATGCATGCCCTTGACCAGAATTGAACCAGAGACCCTTCAGTTTGCAGGCCGACGCTCTATCCACTGAGCCAAACTGGCCAGGGCTTAACCACTTTTAAGTGTGTGATTCAGTGACATTAATTATGCCCACAGGTTGTGCAACCATTTACACTATTTCCAAAAGCTTTTTATCACTTGGGCTCCATTTGACCTTGAACTCTGTGGCATGGGGTCTGTGAAAGGCCTCCTCTCCCCTGTGGCCCAGGGCAGTTGAGCCACCCCAATCTGGCTGAACACCTCTCTTCCTGGAGCTTCCCAGCTGCAAGCACCTGGCTTAATTTCTGTGTCCTCTGGGGAGAAGGCATGCAGCTCCCGGGGGGTCCCTAGAACTTCCACGCCTCCGCAGGTCACGGAGGGGCTGGCTATGAGATCCTGGGTGCGGGTGGGCCCCTCTGCTGCCTCTCTGGGCTTCAGTTTCCCTTCAGGAGGAACAGGCCTCACCTTGGCTGCCTCTCTGCCCTTTCAGACATCACGGCTGCTGCCCTGGCTACAGGAGCCTGCATCGTGGGCATCCTCTGCCTTCCCCTCATCCTGCTCCTGGTCTACAAGCAAAGGCAGGTGGTCTCCAACCGCCGTGAGTATCTCTGCCCTCCTGGGATGGGTGTGGGGTGTGCGTGACCTGCCCCAGCTGCCAGCTCAGCCCTGGGATTAGCAAAGGCAAGAGGCAGGCACAAGTCCTCTGTCCAGAAATGGGAGCTACTGCAGCCCAGCAAGGAGCGACTCAACGGTGGAGAGGAGGGGACTCAGAGGTGCCATTTCCAGGGCCTGAGTGCCCAGCAGCCCCAAGCAGTGCTGGCTTGGCCCTCAATAAATATCTGTTGGTGAGTGAGCAATCATATGGAACAGATGATTTATAAAAATTGGCTTATAAAAATGCTGCTACTCAGAGATCTTTTGGGGGCCTGCTTTAATGTATAGGTGGGCTTGTTTTGTTATTAGCATTGCAATCTTGGGGACAAAAATGACCTTTGGATTATCATAACTAGGAGAGATCTTGGAGATAACTTAAACTCGTTCCTTTTATGCCTGAGAAACCTAAAATTGGCAGGGTTAAATAATTAACCTAATGTTACTTAACTTACTAAGTAGCAGAGCTGGGACTCAAACTCAGAGCTTTCAACGCACACTTTTTCCAGGGAGCAAAATCTCACCTTATAATACAAACGCTCATTAGCATGAGCGCCCTAGCCAACAACCCCTACCTGGCAAGGTTGCTGGGCCCGGCACCCTGCCAAGCTTGTTATATACCTTCTCTCACCTATTCCTCAGAATGATTCTCAGAGTTTGGTCTTTCCATTGTCCCCACTTTACAGCTGAGCCAACCGAGGCACAGAGAGGTTAGTAACGCACTTAAGGAACTGTATAGCAAGAAAGTGGCGGAGCCAGACTTCAAGTCAGGGCCGCTGACCCCTTGGCGCATTCCTCCGCAGGTGATAGTGCCCTTTGCTCTTGTCATGACCTCACCCTTGGTCAGTCCGAGTCCTCCAGGAGCAGGAGAGGGGATTCCTCTGCCCCTGCCCCTTGCATCACCTCCCCTAACTCTTCGCCTCCGCTTGGCTGCAGAAGGTAGCTGAGGGGAACTGCTGTCATCAGGCAGTTGGGGCTCACACATGATTTCCTTTGGTTGGACTGTAACAGCTCACACCCCTCTCTCCTGGGGGCCTGGCATGGAACTCCACTGCGGGTCACTAAGGGGCTGTGCCTCCCTCTCTCTTAGCTCACAAAACCTACCACAACCTGCCTACAAAATACCCTGAGGTTGGGGGTGGGGGAGGTAAAGTGGTTGGAGCAGAAAGAGGAAGCCAGGGGCTCAACCAGGAAGAGAAATTGCTGCAGCGCTGCCAGCAGCTCCCGTTCATCTGGGTAGCATTTCTACGAAGGTGGGTGAGGGACCAGGAGAGACACCTGCTCTGCTAGGCTCAGCTCCAGATAAAGAGGTGATTTCTGGCCCCCTTACTCCAGACCACGGCGCTGCCTCCCCTGGGGAACAGGAACTGGGAAGCAGACTCCAGGCAGAGGATGTGGGGCGGGAGGCGCTGTTGTTCCTGCTTTTGTTTCCTCAGCGCCTTCCTCGCAGGGTCCCCAGAGGGTGGTCTAAGACTCCTGCACATGGTCCAGGCTGGAGGGAGGGAAGTCAGAGAGGGGACATCCCCAGGCCAGATTCCTGGAGTGGTGTCCTGAGGATTTGGGGAAACTGGGATCAGCCCCCAGTATCTTCTACTCCATGCACTGGGACACCTGAGGGCTTCCCAGATGTAGGGACCAGGAAGGGACAGATGAACTGGATGCTGGAGAACTGGACTGAACGAGGGAATAAGTGGGTACACTGGGTCTACAGCGCTGCGCTATCGACAATGTTGAGCACGTCCTCTGAAATGCCAAACGAACCCCATTTCTGTGTTATTAGCCATTTCATAGCACCTTATCCCTCGATTTAATATATGCCATAACAGAAAGGTGTCAATAATTTATCTTCTAATAAAAGTATATTTGAAGCCAGTCCCTCCAACCCTTCCAAAAAGAAGAAATGAGTTGTAGGACTGAAGTCTTCAGAGACAGACACGAGAGAGGCCAGAGGGTGCGAGGCTGAGAAAGCAGGTGCAAACCAGAGAGGGCGCAGAGATTTGGGTAATTTTTCCTTTTTAATCCTCACCTGAGGATATTTTTCCATTGGTTTTTAGAGAGAGTGGAAGAGAGAGGGAAAGACAGAGAGCAGCAGCATCAGTGTGCGAGAAACACATCGATTGGTTGCCTCCTGTATGAGCCCAGACAGGGCCTGGGCCGAGGAGGAGCCTGCAACTGAGGTATGTGCCCTTAACTGGAATTGAACCCAGGACCCTTTGGTCCACAGGCCGATGCTCTATCCACTGAGCCAAACCAGCTAGGGATGGGTCATTTTTTAAATCTAGACTCTAGAGAAGCAGTTGCTGGGATTAAGGGAACAGAAGTCACGGGGAAATGCAGGAGTCGGGTCACAGGGCAAAGGTTGAGTGGCCCGGGGCCTGGTGCAGAGCGTGTGCTCAGGTATGAGACCCACTCAGGAAAAAAGGAAGAGGAAGAGTTGGGAGCGCAGGAGGGCCGTTTGCTGCAAAGGCTATGGGTGTGGAAGCCGACCCAGTGTGAGAGGGAGGCTGGTTTCCCCAGGTCTGAGGTGGGACTGCCAGTCCTTCCGCCAAAGGATGGAGGACAGGATGAGCTGAGGACTGTGGAGAACCCACCGGAGGCCTCATGCACAGGAGTCCCCGGTAAACAGTAGCCACGATTCCAACACCGCAGAGATTTTGGGAACTTTTGTGCAACTTCCCTGTGCGTTCTGTTGTCGTGCCCCTCCCCCACCATCGGTTTCCCCATAGTTATCAGCAGTAAAGCCCTTAAAAACGAGAAGGATCGTGGGAGTACATGGGGAGCTGCAAGAAAGAGGGAAGTTGGAGCCACTGCATTTAGTTGTTGTCTAGTTTGGGGCGTGGGGCAGGGTGGCAGCAGCTTGGATGAGGAGCAGAAAGTGATGGAATGGCTGAGAAGTGATGGGGTCTCAGGGCCCCTAAGATTCCTCCAGGACAGTGGTTGGCAAACTCATTAGGCAACAGAGCCAAATATCAACAGTACAACGATTGGAATTTCTTTTGAGAGCCAAATTTTTTAAACTTCTAACGCCACTTCTTCAAAATAGACTCGCCCAGGCCGTGGTATTTTGTGGAAGAGCCACACTCAAGGGGCCAAAGAGCCGCATGTGGCTCGCGAGCCTCAGTTTGTTGACCACAGCTCTAGGACAGTGGTCGCCAACCTTTCGAACCTCACAGATCACCAGTGATCCACAAACCACCGTTTGGTGACCGCTGCTCAAGGAGATGTCACCTCTGAAGCCACCCTATTATGCAATGTGCAGGATGGGACAGAGAGGCCCAGGAACCCTCTCAACAGGAATTGACCTTGCAGCACTCCCACCCAGTAAATCATGGATCAAGACCAGACCGTGGCAAGTGTCCAAATAGGAAACACCAAATCCAGGAGCCAGGCCTTGGTTGACACTTAAGTCCTGAAGGTCTAACACAGCCTAAGTCATGCCACCAGAGAAAGCACCGGTGCCTTGGTCTCCTGGTAACAAGTGTTGTCCTACATGCGTTTCATCTGTCACTGGCCACACGTGTCGCTCACGGGCCAGCACGCAGAGTGCAGCTGTGGGCCTCCTGAGCAAGCAGGTGTGGGACCTGGCCATGCCTGGGCCTGCTCTGTTCCCCCAGTGGCATCTGCCGGCTGGGGCAGGAATGTTGTCTGGGGAAGCCTCCCCTTTGTGACCAGCTTCTCTGTCTGTCCCTAGGTGCCCAGGAACTGGTGCGGATGGACAGGTAAGGCTGGTAGAGACCTTCCCGAAAACTGACCACAGCTGCCTCTACCCTGACTCACAGCTTGACTCACAGGGCTTGTGGCCCTGTGGGGCAGTGTCTACATCCAAACGGGGGAAGTTAATGCAGAAGGGGTGGGGCAACTTCCAGCCAAGATGGACTCTCCCCCTTCACCAGGATCCTTTCCCCCCACCTTCCTGGTCCCTGATGCCAGGACAGGGGTCAGAACACAGACATGGCCCCCTGGCCCTCCCTGTGCCCTGTGCCAGCTGTCAGGAAGGAGGTATTTCTGGGCAATAGGGGCCCTGTTTAGCTGCCTAGCACAGCTGGTTAGAAGAGCATCTGCCATCTGCCACCGAGGCCTACACATCTGTGCGGGTTGGCTGTCCTCCCTGCCACCCCTCACCCAGCAGGCTGAGCTCCTATGCTGTGAGGATAAACCATGCTCCCACCTTCAGGTCTCAGTGGTCAGTGGGCTGGGGTGGGGGAGGAGGAGGAAGCAGCTGAGCTGAAACATGCAAAGAGGCCAGCACACTTAGAGCTGGGGCCCCTCCCTGCAGGGCACTCCAAAGAGAGAGCTGTCAGGCCCCTGTCCCTAAGGGCACATGCTGTCTGGGCTCAGAGTGGGGCAGGAGGTCGGGGCAGAGTGGATAGGGGAGTGTGTGTTGGTGCGCCATGGGCAGAAGCTGGCATTGTAGATTGGCATGGAGGGCGTGCTCAGGAATAAGCCATACTCAGGAACTGGCCCTGGTACCTGCTCCTTTGGGTGTATGAAAGGGATGATTTTCAAGACTGGTCGAAGCAAGTCCTGTTAGTGATCCTGCTAGTCTCAGGTTGGAGGAGTCTTTAGAAGTTGTCCTGTTCTGAAGAAGAAAGAGGGTAAGAAAAGAGGAACCCCTCCCTTCAGCTCAAGATCAGCTGTGGGGACACTCAATCCTAATGCCATCAACTCTATGACCAAAGAGAAGTTTGTCCCCAGATTCCTGAGGCTGGTGTCCTGGAAGTGCTTCTGACCCTGGGCATTCTGGCAGGGCCGAGGGCAGATGGTCAAACCCCAGGGCCAAGCTGGGGTCCTCTGCTCAGGGCAGGTGGGAGAGTGCAACCCATGGCCTTTTCTCTCTGGCCTGGGTCTCCCTTCCTGCTGGGAGAGACTGCTGGGACCTGGAATGGGAAGGCCGGTGATGGGAAGGGAACAGAGAAAGAGGGCAGATGCGGAGGGCAGAGGCGTAAACCCCAAGGCAGCACAGATGACCTTCGGTTCTGATTCTCTGGCAGCAACGCTCAAGGAATTGAAAACCCAGGCTTTGAGGCCTCTCCGTCCTTCCAGGGGATGTCGGAGGCCAAGCCCAGGCCTCCACTGACCTACATGGCCCAGCGGCAGCCGTCTGAGTCTGGGCGCCACCTGCTCTCTGAGCCCAGCACGCCTCTGTCTCCACCAGGCCCCGGGGACGTCTTCTTCCCATCCCTCGGTGAGTGCTTCCCAACACTGGCAGCATTATAGCCTGTGAGGTCATGACCTCCCCTAACCTGCAGAGCGTTGCCTTACTCTCCATCCTCCCTGGAGTCCTCAGTCTCCTGTGGGGCATTGGGGGTGAAGGACAGAGGAGTCCCCCATACATTCTGCTTCTCCTTTCTTTTGCAGACCCCGTTCCTGACTCCCCAAACTCTGAGGCCATCTAGACCAGCTAGGGGCCAGTGAGCAGCTGTGGCTGGGCCTGGGGCCAGTGCATTGGGGCCAGACTGGCCCTCTGAGTGTTCCCTTGGCCTTGGCCCTGGTTTCCTCCCTCCTGCTCTGAGCGCAGACGCTTTGAGATACCCCATGATGGCCAGATTCTTAACCCCTCTGGATGCTACATGGCAGAAGTGAGAAGGTGGTGGATCACTCAGCTCCTATCTCAAGAATGGCGGGGTGCTGGGATCCCACTGCAGACACCTGAAATTCACCAGCTATAGACGCCAAATGACCTACATCCTGCAAGCCCCAGAGTTCCAGCTCTGGGGCAGCCGCTCAGGGACATGAGCCTTGGGACTCGACAGGATAGCTGGGACAAGATGGGCGCTGAGCAGACACTGCAGTCTGCCCTCCCTGGCATGAGACACCGACTAGATGTGGAGGGATTCCTCCCTACTGTGTTGGACTGGTTTCCCCATTTCGTCTGAGGCTGCTCATTTGTCAGACTCACTCTTTGTAACCATGGGGCTCAGAGCTACACTTGCCTGTCCTCAGGGCCCTGGGAGCCTCCCCAACAGCCACCTAACAGTAACCTCTCCTAGGAGCTGTCAACAACTTAAAGAAATCTGGGGCTCCCACTGCTGGCACTCTGGTCTCCAGAGTTCACTGGCCAGAGGCCCCAAAACAGGAAGTACACATTGGGGCATGAAGGCCATTATGAGCCAACTGGCATCTTGGGCAATGGAGGCCAGGCCTGAGGTTGCACACGCACCCCAGGTGGGGGTGAGGGAGAGCCCAGGGCCTGCTGGGAAGGTGAGTGGAGAGGGTTCCACTAGCCCTGTCTTCCCCATCGCCCTCCTCCACTGCTCAGTTTGGCCAATAGAAAGGGTGACCACAGACTGTACTGTCCAAACTGTGACACTTTTGAGAGTGCAGAGGGCATACTATTAAAGAGCTCATGGGCAACAGGTGCAAACCGTGTGGACAGACTGTACAAGCTGGGTTTAAATCCCTACTCTGTCGGAGGTGCCCGAGGCCTAGGGAGCCCCCACGTCTTGTCTTCTGTTCCATTCTATCTGCTCTGTTCACTGCAGGGTGACCCTGTCAGGTGGGAGGAGCAGGACGTGTCCATAGATGGGGCCAGTGCATTGGGGCCAGACTGGCCCTCTGAGTGTTCCCTTGGCCTTGGCCCTGGTTTCCTCCCTCCTGCTCTGAGCGCAGACGCTTTGAGATACCCCATGATGGCCAGATTCTTAACCCCTCTGGATGCTACATGGCAGAAGTGATAAGGTGGTGGATCACTCAGCTCCTATCTCAAGCATGGCGGGGTCCTGGGATACCACCGCAGACACCTGAAATTCACCGGCTACAAACACCAAGTGACCTACAGCAGGACAAGCCGATAGATCAGACTCCTAGTCCCCCCACTCAGAAAGAGTGCGCCTGTCCTACTGGGAGGTTGGCTTTGCCCAGCCCTCAGCTTCTGACCTGGAGGCAGAGATAACTTCTAAGAACTTGGCTGCCAGACCCCAGGCCTGGCTGCTGCAGTGTGGAGGGAGGGAGGAGGCCCCAGAGCAGAAAGCCACCACACTTCCTCTCTAGCTTCCTCCTACATGGCCTCGAGCCCTTCTTCTCTGGACCTTTACAAGCAAGCATCTCAGCTTCGTGGTTTCCTGTTTTCAGTGAAATTTACTCTGAGCTCCAGGCTCCATCTTCATCCATGACCACATGCTCCACCCCCAGGGGCCCTACCGCTTACTCCCTGTAGTTGACAGGGAGGGGCGGGTGCTAGAATACAAAAAAGACCATGCAACCCTGTGCTCACCCTTGCGGTGGTGGTGCCTCTGCAGATGCCAACCCTGGTGGCTGGTTCCTATGGGCCTTGGCTCAGCACCTGTGAGCTGGGGTGCATGGAACAGAGCAGGGGAATGAGAACGAGGTGCATGCCTCCAAGGGAGCTGGGAGGAGCCTGGGGCCCCCAGGAAGTCACCTGCAGGGAAGGACTGAGGCTGGAGGTTCAGGGCTCATGACAGTGTCTGGGGGTCTGGAAGAGAAACACGTGATTTTAGGCAGTAAGTCATTGTTAGAGAAACACAGTCAAACCTTGGTTCTCGAACGTCTCCCTTCTCGAACAATTCAGTTCTGGATCAAGTTGTTCACAGGAAGAAAATGTCTCGGTTGAGGAACAAAACTTTGATTTTGACCTGACAACCCTTTCATGCTGATACCTCAGCATCACAAAAAGCATCTCTCAGGCAACAAAGGAGAGAATGCTTTTGTTGCTGGAGAAATCGAAGATGAGCACAATTTTAAAACAAAAAGAAGCCATCAAGAGTGCCAATGTTGCTAAGGGTGTGAAAGTGCTCACAAAACAATCACAGGCCATTGAAGAGGTAGAAAAACTATTGTGGATTTGGGTAAACAAAAGCAGTTAGTGAGTGATATATGAAAAATTCATTTAAGGCTAGTAGTGGTGGTTAGATTAAGAAAAGTGTTTATCTGTAGATTATTCAGTACATTAGTTATGGACTGTATATAAGAAAGGTTAAAATGGAATCATTTGGAGGTCTGGAATGGATTAATTCAATTTACATGGTTTCTAATGGGAAAAAGTGATTTGGTTTTCGAACAAATTGCTTCTCGAACAGCCTCCTGGAATGAATTAAAAGTTTTGAGAACCGAGATTCCCCTGTATCAGGGATGACAGTGTCTGTAACCCCTCTCCTAGCATTTCATGAAGACCTTCTGCTACCATTCCCTCCAAGGGTACAGTCTGACACTCCTTGAAAATATGCCACAGAGGCCACTGCAGATGCTGCTGTGGGTCAGATTGGCCCAGCCAGGGGGCCTGGTGACAGGCACTGGGGGGAACGCGAAGAACCATGGGGCCTTCTTCTCAAAAGACCAATGTTGGGGTAGCCCTTGCTGCTGCCTGGCCAGAGCTCCCTCCTCCATGCAGCAGCCTGGGGCAGAGGGGCTGGCACTGCCCCCTTTAGGGAGTAGTCTGGGGTGGGGACTCTGAAGGACACAGTGGGGCTGGGGGCTGCAGAGGGCCTGTCACCTTCCATCCCAGTGTGGGCACTGCAGCCCTGCCATCTGTAGAAGCCCTACTGGGTGTTCGCTCGAGCACCCCAGGGCTGGCCTGAATGTGCTGAGGCTGAGCTACGATTTGCTCAGGGAATGCCAAGGGTACAGCAATGGGCAGAAAGAGGAACTGGGGCTGCCAGCCAGGATGCTGGGGACAAAGGCCTCTTGAGAATAGACCCTGACAGCCTGGCTGAGCGTGTGTCCTAGCCACAAGGAGCACTGCTGTCTGGCCCCTTCACGGTGCCTGCCTTGCATGGTCGCCTTTCTTGTCGCATGGGTGCTGTGGGTCAGGTTTAGAGTGTGAGTCCAGGAGGGTGGGTGTCCAATAACAGTCTGCCCTTTGACCTTGGCTACAGAGCTGATAACTGAAGCATAGCCAGCCACTGAACCAGGATGTCTGAGTTCTGTCCTCTGGACCGCTCACAATGGGCAGGGACCTCTGACTTGCCACCAGCTCTAGTTCCTAGCAGCTTCGCCTGGGCCTGGTGGAATCGCCTCACCAGCAACCATTCCCTGAGCTTGTGCAGGCCCTGGGGGAAGGGGCTTCATTTCCAGCTCTGACCTGTTGGCCTGGCTTCCTACAATATATATGGGAGGGATTCGGAAGTCTCAATGTAGCTTAATGAGAACGTGCTGACTCGGTTAGCAATGTCTGCCTGGGGCCCAGGACAGAGAAGCGGCAGTGTGTGCCATATTTTTGCCTTTTTCTTAATACTCTGTGCTTCCAAACACACGTTCACATGTGTGAGTACTTCTCTGATTTCCCCCTCCCCCACCAGAAAGCCCTGAGAGGCTGTACTGTTCCATTCAACGCATCAGGAAACTGAGGTTTCCAAGGGTGTGTCTTGTCACAAGTGAAGGAGGAACTGGGGCTAAAGCCTGGCTTCCCTGCTTCCCAGGGTTGTGCTCCTTCCTCTCCATGGACTTGAATGGCCTTACAGGGCAGGGCTTGGATTTGCTTACAGTCCATGCCAGGGCCCTGGGAACGGAGCCTGTGCCCACATGCCCGTGTTTCCACTTCTTCCACATCAGTTCCTGCCACTCTCCTTTCTGCCTGGAAACCCTGAAACTGCAGGACGCCTAGTAGGCGTGGTGCCTCCTGTACCCACATGCTTGCCACAGGGGCTGAGAAGGGAGGAATTCTCACTAACTGCAGAGCCCGTGTTACTTGGAGGCACTGAGCCAGATGCACGGGCAGCATTTGAGAGGCTGTAGAACATCCCTCAAGGAGCAGAGCTAAGGGAAGGGCCAGAGAAGGCCAGTCTGCTTGGGGAGCAGCAGAGGGAAGGGCCCAGATTGGGGTTTCTGAGCTTAAGCCAGGGGAAGCGGGCTTCCCAAACAGCAGCAGGGTCTATATTTAATACAGAGGAGAGCCCTCGGCCCTAAAGATGTGAGGTGAGCTGCCGAGAGCAGTGTCCCCAGCTCACAGACTTTCATGGGATGATTGCTGGTAATTTTTGAACCAGAAATAGGTAGATATTTCATCTTCTGCCTGGATAGGTGACTTCTGCAGATCCCCACCTGCCTGAGAAGCTAGGGATGGTTATTCAGGATTGTCTAACCTGCTGGCTGTGGTCTGCATGGCCGAAAGGCCTGGTCAGGCCCTGCCTCTCCCCCTCCCCCTCCCCTTACTCCTCCCCCCTGCCAAGGTGCCTGTGCCTGGGGCTCAGCTTCTGACCTCTCTGTTGCCTTTGCCTTCCGTCCTTCCTCCCTGGGCCTAGCCCTTCCTCTTGCAGGGGCCTCCCAGAGGGCCACTTAGACCCTCCCTAAGCCTGGCCTCCCTGGCTGTGGCTAGCAGGGACTGAGGCTGTACAATGACTTCTGGCCGGGCGGCATATCATTGTGTGATAGGCCTGGGCTGGCCCGGATGCCCCTTGCAGTGCAGCTGTTCCACGCTCTGGATAATATGGTGCTGAGAACTGGGTGTGGACGGCCTAGGCTGTTCGTAGGAATGTCCGGCTCTCAGGAAATTGGGGGTGGGGTTGAAGGGTTGTAGGGCCTGGGAGGGGCGGGGGTAGGGAAGAAGAGATGTGAGGGCTCAGTAGAGGATTTCTCTTGTTTCAGGAAGGCTTTTGGTAGCTAAATACTAGGTCCCCTGCTTAGAGATCCTCCTCCTTTAAGACATGGATAGAAATGATACCTTGTCCCTGGCTGCTGGCTGTGAACTCCTAGCTCTTTATCACATCACAGAGCATCAGCTCACTGTTCCATGTCAATTTCTTCCACTAGCTGTAGCTTCTTGAGGGCAGAACTGTGTCCAACTCATCTCTGGCTTCTTAGCCTCTAGCACAGGTCTGGCATGTATTTGGGGAATGGATGAATGAATGAGTGAATGACTCTTACTTGCCCCTGTCCTACAGGAAGGTGATCCTGTGCCAGTGGGAATTGGCTTGAACCAGGCAGATAATTGTGGTGGGAACAGGAGGATGGGGTGTGGGTCTGCTGGGTATCTCTGGACAGATATGTGCAGGGTTGCACACACTCTCCTCACCCCCATTAGACCATGCTGACCTTTCCTGGAACTTCAGGATGGGCTAATGCTTCCTGGGTTCTGGCTGGTCCAGAAGGGACTGGACCATCTACTTCATCAAAAACCCATGCAGTGAACCTGTCCACTAGCAGAAAAGAGCCCTCTTCTGGTCACCTCTGGCATGCATGACCCTGGGAGTTCCCTGTCCGAGGTTAGAGTCTGGTTAGTGGAAGCAAATCTTCAAGGGTCCAACATTCCTTGGAGGCAAATGCCAATCCTAACTGGGCACTGGCTACAGGGTCCTAGCTGGCCAGCTTTGCTCCATCCTCATCCTGGCTTAGCTGGGCCAGGAGAGAGTGGAGAGGGTGTGTGAGAAATTAGTGGGACCAGCCCTTGGGGCAGAATGTCACGGGGAGGATATGTAGAGTGTGGGCCCTGTTCTCGGTTCTGAATGCTGCTGTGAGCCCCAAACCCACCCGATTATCACTTGCTCTTAAGCCTTTGTTTGGGCTGATCCCTGGAGCCACTATATGCTTTGCCCTTTGCTGTGCTAACTATGACTGACAGACAAGACAGCCCAGTGTCCCCTCCTCCAGGAAGCCTTCCCTGAATCCTTGCTAGTGCTCCTCAGTGCCCCATCTGTACCTCGGCCTCTGCCTATGGATGTCCTCACTGCATTTCCTTGTGGCAAGCACCATGTTGCCTTCGTTTCTGTATCTCTAGTGCCTGGCACATAGTGGGCACTTGGGGGACATTGGCTGAATGAATGAATGAACAAATGAACTATAAGTACATGAACTATGCTCCTGGGATGGCCACTACAGTTCCTCACTGCTTTCTGAAGGAACGGAACAAAAAAATTAAAAGCATTGATTCTTTTTGACTTAAAATGTTTGGTCCGTAAATCCTTTCCCACTGGTACCTGATACTGTGTGTCCATGTTATGGTATTACAGCCCAGGAGCCATACATGCATAGTTTGGCAAAAGTAGGTTTACAGTTGTGAGTCCACAAAACACAGTTTACTCTTGTATTATTATTTATTGATTATTGTATTAACTTTGTGTTTTGTGGACTCACAACTGTAAACCTACTTTTGCTGCACCCTGTATATTCCGCCCATGAAGGCCTCAGGGAACCCCATCTCCGATCCTACTTGTGTTTTCCGGGAGCAGGCTGGCAAGCACCAGGATGAAGAAGGCAGAGAAAGGGAGACTGCATTTCCTACCACCACCACCCATCCCGCCCCATTCCACCAGGGAGCTGGTATGGCCAAGAGCTGCTTCAAAGAGGCCAGAATATCAGGGACTGTGCATAAGACAGGAATCACGGGTCTCCGCTGGGCAGGCTGGGTCTCTACTGAGGGTCTGGTCAAAAGATGGAAACTCTTTCTGGCCATGGGGACTAGTCCCAAGTTCTGCAGGGCTTTCATGGGTAGTGACCCACCCATTCTGGTGGTTAAATGTGCCTAGGGTGATTTTCCAGTCCTCCGATTCCCATTTCTTCTGGGGACCAAAAGGAAGCCAGATGCCTCCAAAACTCAGGATTTTAGAATGTCCCGGGTCTCACTGACTGCCTCCCTGGGGAACTCTAGGACTGTGGGGTGTGGGGAGAGTGGGGAGTGAGGGGCAGTGTGGTGTGTTCACCGGCCTAGGTCTGGATGGGGAAGAGCAGCATGGCAAATGCTATCAGTTGGTCACCTCAAATCTATTTGCCTCTCCCTCACTAACAGCTCTTGTTTGAGGCAGTGATGTATCTGGCCCTCAAGTAATAAGCCCATCCTGATAACCCTGTCTCTCACTTTCCCAGCCTCCCTTGCAGCTAGAGTGCCCATGTGGACCTCTTCTGGCTAATGAGGATAAGCAGAACCCCAGGGAGTAGGTCTGGAAAGCCTTTTGCTTTCCTGATAAAGGGGGGGAATGGCGGGCATCGCTCTTTGTCTTCTTGTCATTTCCTGACGTGATGCTGACATGGCTGGGGCTGTAGAAGCCAGCTTGCAACCATGAGGCAAAGAGTAAGAAGCATCAGCTCTCGCTTCACTGAACACAAAAAACGACATTTGTAATTCTCTCCAGCGATCTGCTCCGTGAGAAAAGTCCATTCTGATTTATTTATGACTCCATAGTCACATTTCTGTTACTTGCAACCAAACACATCTCTAAATGCCACTGGAGCGATGACCAAGATGATTCACCCTGAAGCTATATGCATTTAAATTATACTCTTTCCTGCCCCCTTCAGTTAATGACATGTGTCCTGTAAAGGTATCTCTGCTTGGCCCACTGGGTGTGAATGGCTGAAGTGTTCAGTGGTGACACTGGGCAGCCATAGGCCGAGGATGCCCATTGGGTGCCCAGAGCCAGCTCTATTTCCTGGGCTTCTCAGAATGTGGTTTCCTAGGATTGGCCCAATGCCACCATCCTCCCAGAGACACTTGAGATAAAGAGCTCAGCTAGGATCTGCTCTGACCCCACAGCCCACTGTGCCAACATCAAAGTGGGGAGGGATCCTAACAGAGACACCTATTGGGGGCAGAGTGTCTGAGGCCTCATTTGTAATCAGGGTTCCCAGGGTGGACCGATTATAAAAATGTCCCCGTAGCCACACTCTTTGCAATGTGACATTACAGCTCATCCCTTCAAAAGATAGCTTATTTCCCCACATCTTGAATCTTTTGGCCAACTCGCTTTGGCCAAAAGAATGTGGCCGAAGTGACCCTGTTCCAGTCCCAGGCCTGGGCCTCCAAGCTTCCGCAGGCTCTGCCGTATCTCCTGGACCCTGTCTCACTCCATGAGACAAGCATGGGCCAGCTTCCTAGCAGAGGACAGAGAGATAGCCCAGTTGCCCTGCCACCCCAGCTGACAGGCAACTGACCCCCAGAAGCACAGCCATCCGACCCACACTCATGCCACCCCAGCTGACAGGCAACTGACCCCCAGAAGCACAGCCATCCGACCCACACTCATGCCACCCCAGCTGACAGGCAACTGACCCCCAGAAGCACAGCCATCCGACCCACACTCATGCCACCCCAGCTGACAGGCAACTGACCCCCAGAAGCACAGCCATCCGACCCACACTCAGTTGCCCACCACATGTGGGAGCACAGCTGAGAGCAGCGAATCGCCCAGCTAAGCCCGGTCTAAGCTGCCAGCCTCAGAATTGGAGCGAGATCAGTGGCTGTTTCATGTCCCTCTGTTTGGCTCGGTTTGTAAGGCAGTACTATTATTATTGTGGTGATAGACCGCTGATACAATCCTCCTCCTCCTCAAGGTTTACCAAGCATTCCACCAACACGAGCTAATTCACCACCTATGAAAGAGATACCATCTCCCTTCTGCAGATGACAGAACCGATACTCTGAGAGGTTCTGACTTGCTCGAGGTCATGCGGCCAACTCACAGTTCTCCACTCTCAAATTGCAAATTGCTCCAATCCCAGCCTATGGCCCTAGACCGTCTCACCATCCAGCCCTCCCTGCCCCCAGCTCCTTCTCCCAGCTTGCAAACCTTGGGCAGCAGCCCTGCCCATTCGAGCATTAGGCCAGCCTATGAACATCAGCCCCTTCCAACCCTCACATGTTACTATGACGATGGTGCATCACACCAACATGACATGAGGAAAGAGGCCAGAGGCATCTTTTCCTACCTGGCACAGAAGTGCCACCACATGGGTTAGTGTGGCCCCACAGGCACACAGCTTGGCAAGTGGTATGGGGGCTGGCCAGGCCCGAGGTACAGGCTCAACTTGTACCTTCCCATAGAGCCGTGTGAGCAAACATGACTAAACAGAGACCCTCGCTTCTGCAGGCTTCCCCTACATACTCATAAGCCAACCAACCGACTAAAGGCTCAATGAGGGCGCTGTCAGGATTCACACAAGCACGGCGCCCCATTCCCTCCCAGCATGTTCCCCTCACACAGGAGGCGCAGTTGCCCCTCACCCACCCTCGCTGTCCCATGGCCGCCCCTGTCACTCACCGACAGCGGAGGGGTGCCCTCGTCCTCCACAGTGACCACCAGGTGGTAGAAGCTCTGGTGCTCGCGGTCGGGTGGGGCGGGCCGCGTGGAGATCTCCCCACTGATGCGGTCCATGCGGAAGGTCATGTCGTCGTTGCCCGCGGTGATGTAGTAGGACAAAACGCTGTTGATCCCGATGTCACGATCAGTAGCTCTCACCTGGACCACGGCGGTACCCCCGCCCACGTTCTGGGAAGAGAACAGGAAACGGGTCACCCTGGAGTCAATAGGGCAAAGTGCAGCACCTGCTCCGGGGAGCCCAGGGCCTCCCTGGACCTCCGGAGAGCTTTGCCGTCTATGCTGGAGCCGTGACGAGGAGGATGAAGATGATGGTGGCGAGCATTCTGTGGGGACCTACTCATGCCGGGCCTTGTTAACGCAGCAACTTCCCCTGCAACCCTAAGTGTCAGGTCCTGGTGTCACTCCCACTTACAGATGAGAAAACTTGGGTGCAGGCAAGGAATGTGTGCACGTCACATAGCGTCAGTGACAGAGCCAGGTCTGAATTGCGGTGGCTGGCCCGAGAGCTGGCCTCGAAACCCCTTCGCCATCCTGCCTTCATGAACGTCCAACCTGGCGTGATGCCCAGCAGTGCTGGGGCAGACATTCTCCTGGAGGGGCTCAGTTGTGGGACTGAGTAACCAGTGAGCTGGCTGATTTTAAAGCAGCTCTCGCAGGGTGCACCTCTGCTCCCTGTGGGCAGTAGAAGGCCACCCCTTCTCTCCCTCTCCCCTCCTTCTTCCACAAAGACACTGCACTCAGGACCTGGCCTAGGCGTTAGGACTAGAGTTATGAATAAGCCACTGCCCCCATCCCTGAGATCTGAGAGACTAGTGGGCCAGGCAGATAGTTAAGCCAGTGGTTGGCAGCCGGCTCATGCCCACTGTCCACCCCAGATGTCCGTCTGTACGGGTGCTGGGGTGCCCTCACCTCGTTCACACTGACATTATATCCAAAGGGGCTCTCGATCACTGGGGGGTTGTCATTGACGTCCAGGATGGTAACCTGCAGGATGTGGCCCTTCTTCCGTGGAGGGGTGCCCCGGTCAGATGCCACCACCTAGGAGGAAGGGGTGACAGGTCAGGGCTAAAGGGCGGGTTAGGACCAGGAATACGAAGTCCTATCTACTCAGTGGGGGGGGGTTGAAAGGATAGACAGACGCACGGGCCCATTCCTTCCCCTGGAGCGGGGGCGCCAGCTCTGGGCTCTCCCTAAGTCCTTGCCTTCTGCCCAGTGCTGCAAACAATGCTTGCCCACTTCTTGTCTGCCTCAGGACCCTCATTTGCAGTCTGACTTGGGTGTGCCTAGTCTTCACCTCCCAACCTTACCAGTGACTGTATTCTGGGCTGTGCCAGCCCCTGACCATGACCCCAGGTCTGCGACTGGACCCGGGGTTCCTGCCATTAGCTTCACAGGCCTCTGTTCCATGCGCTAAGATCTGAACTCTGGCAAACAGAGCCTCAGATAATCACTGAGCAGCCCAAACACAGACTGAGCCCCTCCTGGGAGCCGAGATGCTTCCTGGGTGCCTGCAGAAGTGCCCCAGGGGCCGGGCTCCTGCAGAAGCACAGCCCTGGGTCCCCAGAGACCCCTAGGGAGACATGCCAGCCCAGCAACTCAGCAATAATGGTGGCCTTCGTGATGCCTCACCTCAGCAGAGGCAGGCCAGGCAGGGGTTTTTCTTCCCATTGCACAAAGGGAAACAGGCCCAGACAGCAAACCACTTGCCCGAGTTTTGCACTGCATTTGTGGAAGAGTCGGGGCTTTGCCAGGCTCTCTCTCCCGGCTCTCACGCAGGGACAGGCACCTCTGCTGGTCCTGCTCTGGCTCCCGAGCCCCTCCTAGATGCCCTCTCTGGTTGGCCTCACTCATGCTCTTGTCCCTGAGGTGCCGCCTGCCCCCCAGTACTTGGTGACAGCAGGGGAGCTGACTACCAGGATGTGAAGGGCCAGGTGGTCAACAGCAACCTAGAGGGGGCGGGTCCCCACCTTGAGGATATAGTGGTCCAGCTCTTCTCTGTCCAGGGGCCTCGCCACGAACACTTCGCCGATGGAGTCATTGGTGGTGACAATCTCAAAGGCCCCAGCAATGTTGCCCGAGGCCAGAGAGAAAACCACCTGTCAGGGAGGAGAGAGGTGAGAGGTGAGGAAGTGGGTCCCTGCTTCCTGCTGGGTGATGGGTTGGCTTAGAGGGTCTATGGGAACCCCCTACTGAGAGAGCTGACCCGGGCTATTTCACTTGATGCCCACCTGCCCATTGCTGCCAGCATCAGGGTCCTGGGCCTTGACAGTGGCCACACGCTGGCCCACGGGGCAGTCCTCTGGCACGCTGACAGCTGAGTCGGAGGTGACGTCAAACTGAGGACTGTTGTCATTCTCATCCAGCACAGTGATGTAGACCTGGGGGTGAACGTTACTAGAGACCTATCGCTTCCATCGTCTCCCCAGCCCCAAACACCAGGGGCCCAGACCTCCACTTGGCCTGGCACCTCAGCTCGCTTTCAGAGCCCGCCTAGGCCTCTCCTGACTTCACCCGAAGGCCCTGAGCACATTTTCCCTAGAAGTCTGGTGGGGGAGGGCGGCTCATACCAAGTGCTGAGGCTGGGACAGCAGGGAAGGGGCTGGGAGATCTGGAAGGGAGGACCCAACTAAAGGGGATGGGGCTACTCAGCTCCAAACCACCAGGGAGTGGCAGACTGGCCCTGGCACCGCTTCCTGTTTTCCAAGAGGAACTAGGAATACAGATTTTGTGTGTGGAATGAGGTGGCAATTAATAAAAATTAAAGAAAAACTTATGTGCAGGCTGACTACAACACATCTGGCAGCCAGATATTGCCTGAAGGCCTCTTTGTTAGCACATGTGGATCAGGGGAGAGAAACGGGGCTCAGAAGGAGGGGGGTGAAGGTAGCTTGGTGGTTCCGGTGGGGAGGAGACAGGCGGGGAAAAGAGAGGAATTCCCAACGATGAGATAAAAGCCAGGAGCACGTACACGGCAAGGAGCAGCTTGTTCAGTGTCTACAGCTCAGGTGTCCTGCAGGGTCGGGACAGCGAGCTGGAGGGAAGGCCCTGCTGTGGGTGCAGCCTCCAGCCCAGGGATGGCCCATGGCCACGGGCTAGGAGGCCGACACCACAGGTGCCCCTTAGGGTCACTGATGAGGGGGTTGAGATAGGGCAGGAGGAGGCTAAGACTTTAAAAACCCAGTCCAGGCCTCCTCCCCAGGTCAGATTCTCGGTCCTGGGGTTCTGGGCTCCAAGGCCTGCCTGTCTGCCACCCTAGGGACCCCATAGGGAGCCTGTAGCACCTCACACCCTGCTGAGGAGATGCATTTCATCCTCCCTCTTAATCAGGTTTGTCCTCCTCTTCTTGGTCTTAGCCACTCTCCCCTATCTGTAGACAGCTTTTAAAACCACAAGGCAGCCCTAGCTGGTTTGGCTCAGTGGATAGAGCATTGGCTTGGGAATGAAGGGTCCCAGGTTCCATTCTGGTCAAGGGCGCATGCCCAGGTTGTGGGCTCAATCCCCGGTGTGGGGCATGCAGGAGGCAGCTGATCAATGATTCTTTCTCATCACTGATGTTTCTATCTCTCTCTCCCTCTCCCTTCCTCTCTGAAATAAAAAAAATATATATATTTAAAAAATAAATAAAGCCACAAGGCACTCTGGTGGTGTGGCTGTTGTTTGATGTCATCCCATGCACCGAAAGGTCGCCAGTTTGATTCCCTGTGAGGGAACATGCCCAGGTTATGGGCTCCATCCCTGGAGTGGGCATGCAGGAGGCAGCTGATCAGATGTTTCACTCTCACATTTTCTCCTCTCTCCCTCCCCCTTTCTTTCTCTCTAAAAATCAATTTAAAAAATCTTAAAAAAACAACAACCAAAAAGAGCCAACAAAAAACCCAACCAAAAACCACAAGGCAACAAGCCCAGGCTTCACAGCAGGACCAACGCCACCACTCCCACTTACCAGCTGTGCGATTTTGGAAAAAGTTATTAAACCTCTCTGATTTTCCACTCTCTCAGCTGAAAATAAGAATTAGAACACCTACCGCATGAGGATGCTGGGGGGAAGAAGTGAGCAAGCAAAAAGGTAAGGGTGGTCCCTATCCTGCCTCCTGTCTGGCAGATGGGCATGATTTCACTCTCCAAGACTCTGCCCAACCATCATGGATTTTGGTCAGGAACTTCCATCAAGTCCTGGAGCCCCCATGTGCTCACCTGTGAAATAGGCATAAATATGCCCACCACACTCTTCTCAGGGCACAAACAAGCAAGGCCCCTGTGCTCTGATCCACCCTGAACCCTCCCACTTGGGTCCAGGCCTTGTGTGGGTTCCCCATGCTTTCTCCCACTGCAGGGCCTTTCCCATGCTGCTTCCTCTGCCTGAAATGGTCTTATTCCTTGGCTGAGTAAATTCCTATGCTTTCTAGGAATCTCAACTTGGGTCACTTCCTCAGGGAAGCCCTCCTGGATTTCCCCGACATTGTATTATCAGGTGTCTCATGTGGCATACATTTATTGGTGTGATACTTTGATCATTGTCTCTCCCCCATTATATCTTACTAGAGGCCCAGAGCATGAAATTCGTACATGGGGGTGTGTGTCCCTCAGCCCAGCCTGCACCCTTTTCAATCTGAGATCCCTTGAGGGATGTCTGACTGCCCATTTAATGGGCAGTTGGACATCCCTCTCACAATCCAGGACTGCTGGCTCCCAACCGCTTCTGCCTGCCAGCTTGATCACCCCCTAACCACTCCCCTGCCAGCCTGATTGACGCCTAACTGCTCCCCTGCCAGCCTGATTGCCCCTAACTGCCCTCCCCTGCCGGCCTGGTAATCCCTAACTGTCCTCCCCTGCAGGCCTGGTCGCCCCCAACTGCCCTCCCTTGCAGGTCTGGTCCCTCCCAACTACCCTCCCCTGCTGGCCATCTTGTGGAGGCCATCTTGTGTCCACATGGGGGCGGCCATCTTGTGTGTTGGGAGTGATGGTCAATTTGCACATTACTCTTTTATTAGATAGGATGCTTGTGAAGTTAGGGACTGTGTCTGATTTTGGTTTCCTGTTGTACCCTGAGCCCAGCCAAGAGCTGGGCCCACAGTAAGTGCTCCCCTGATTACTGCTTGATGATTACAGTGAGGTTTCCCAGCATGAGGGAGTCGGCCTCAGAGGAGGAAGGGCAGACGTCAAGGTCCATGGGAATTAATGTGGGTCTGTGTCCCCATTAAGGACCTTCTGGTCCAAATCTCCCTATCCCATTCCCTGGAGGCCTGAGGGTATTACATTCAAGAACTCTTACAGCAGAAATCCTGCCCCTTCCTGCGGCCTCCCCACCCCTCCTCGGGCCTATGGGAGCTACTGGGGCCTGGGAGGAGTCAGGTGTAGGTGAGTTGTGGTTTGGGGTTCCGGCCTCATGGAGGAAACGGTAGCACCCCTAAAAGGCCCCCTCAGCCTGCCTCCACCCTCACATCTCCAACAAGTTTGGGGCTAACAGGGCTGGCGTATCTGGGGAAGTGGCCCTGCGAGCCTCTGAGAAGCCAGGGCAGAGCAAAGGGGTACAGGTCTTGCCTGGAAGAGGGTGAAGTGGCTGTGGAAGCACAGCGGCCTGCACAGGAATGTGTGCCCTGAAAGGCTCTTGCAAGGAAGTGGGGGGCTGATCCAGGAAGGGACTTTAGCAGCCTTGGGGAGCATCCCAGCTCTCATCAGTCTCTACCTGTCCTCGGCCCCTGGCCTTCTCATGCCAGCGAGGGTGAGGAACAACTGGCCCATTGTACAGATAAGGCTGCTGAGGCCCAGGAAAAGGGCCCCACGAAACCACTCTGAGTCTTAGCTCCTGTGGCTGGGAGGGCCAGGAGCCGCTGGACACAGGGCACCTGCCCACTGCCCACCACCAAGGACTCTGCTCAATGGCTGCCCTCTGGGACCATGGGGGCTGTGGAGAGCTGTGTAGACACAGTGCTGCTTGTGGTCTCACTCATCCCCAGGCTAGGCCCATGGATGGAGGGGCTTTGGGGCACGACCAAGCCACCACTGGGGCCATTGGAGCCAGACCTCTTCAGGGAGCCGTGGGGTAGAGGACTTAAGCAGTTGCATTTGGCTCCCTGCACATACTTGGTTGCATCCTTTAGGCTGATGTGACGGGGACTCAGTGGGGGAGAAAATGTGGCCATAACAAAGGCTGATGCTGAGCTGGACACCCCTGTGTCTCCAGGCGGCCTAGACCAGACTGGCTGGTGCACAAGCCATGATGGCTGCATGTTCTCATTCTCACTGCAGGATGCCACTTCAGGGGACCCTTCCCCTGGGATCCACCCCCAGCCTGAGGTCACCTACCTGCCTCTCCCACTTAGCCAACTTCCTAGGAACCTCTGACCTCAGGGGTCACTCCCTGAAAAGCTCCCAGCACATGGTCTCTCCTGTCTTTACTGAGAGTCCTTGAGGGCAGTGACACACCATGCACGCTGCCCTTGCCCAGCACCCCCAGGCCCTGGCACTGTGCCCTCCACTTCACATGCACTGCAGTAAAACACACTTCTTACACCAACCCCAAGACAGGGAGGGGGTCCCTTTTACAGAAGCCACTCCCATTATGCCTCTCTCCAAGACTAGTTTACAAAGGTTTCCTATCCACCAGTTCCTCTACCATCTTCCTCACATTCTCTGAAGAAGGCAGGGCTGCTGGCCTGACCCTCATTTTAGACCTGAGGAAAGGAAGCACAGAGAGGTTGAACACCTGGCCTGTGTCACACAGCTGGTGAGGGGCAGAGCTGGGCTGAGGCCTCAGTGTTCCTTTCATTGTGTGTTCCACCCACTCCTTGTTAGCAGGCCCTCCACCCCAGTGTCCCATAGAGGCCCAGCAGGACATGGAGGGCAGAGAGGGCAGAGCTGGACACAGGGTACGGGGCCTGGACTAAGGTGAGAGTGGATGAATTGGGATGGCCGTGAAGGGCCTGAGCAGGGACGTGCTGCACACGTCCTCTCCACAGGGAGGCAGGAAGGCCTAGCACCATATAGGGCCCAAGCTAGCACTGGCCACAGCCAAGAGCACCAGGGAGAGTCCGGGTCCATGCTACTCACCTTCTGTAGCGAGAGCCGCAGGAGGAGGCCAAGGGAGAGAAGAGGCAAAGATGCAATTGGTTAGCAGTCGGCAGCTCTTCTGGCCCCAGTTTCAAGCAGTCGTCTGTCGGGATGCCTCCCCCACCCCGCCCCACCTATCTGAGGTCTCATCCTGGCCAGGCTGCCCTCAAGGTGTAGCATGACTGCCACAAGGCTGCCCCTGGGCTATCAAACCCCCGCCTACTGCCTGGCCTGCAGGTTGGGTGGCTGGTGAAGATGTGGGTTTTGGGGTGCCTAGGGCTGGTGATGGGATGCATCTGTGGGGCTCTCACCCGGGGAATCACTCACCACAGTGGCATCTACTTTGGGGCCACCATCATCCGCCACCACCGTCAAGGTGTAGAAGTCGCCTTTCTCCCGGTCCACCAGGCCCTTGACTGTGATCACACCCTGCAGAGAAGGCCCAGATGGGAGAGTGGAACAGTGCACACACCAGCCTGTCCCACCCCCAAGCAGTCCCATGCTCCAGCCAAAGCAGACTCCTCACTAACCCCAACACTCTGCCTGCTGTGCCACCCTCCCCTCCCTCTGTCTGACATAACTATTCTGTAGGTTGCAATCCTGCTGCTCTCAGTCCCACTCAGACACCGCCGCTCCCCCTCCCCTCTTCCAGGCAGGCTTCCTGCTTCCCCAGCTGGACATGACCACTCTTCTCTGGGCCCCAGAGACACTCCGTTACACTCCACTGCAGTCTGTCTACATCTTCCCTTGGGTGCTCTGACTTGTATCCTTGACTATTCCTACTTCTACCCCAGCCTGAGAACTCTTTGAGGGTTGGGAAGGCTCCTGTTCATCTCTGTGCTCCCAACACGCCCAGGACAAGGCCTGGGACACTGCAGGGATATTACCATGCCTATTTTCAAAGAAGGGATTCTTATAAAAAACACTAAAGCACAGATAACAAAGTGAGAGCCAGGCAGTAGATGAGAGCTGCACCAGACACCTAGCTAATACTGGCTATTGCAACAAAGCACAAAATCTATACGGGAGCTTCCTAACAGCCAAGGTAAAAATGGAAACACGATGGCCTGAATAGTTTTCATTATCTAGTAACAAGGATACCAGGTTGCCTAGGTATAAACTTTATCTTACGCCTAAATATTACTAGTAAAAGGGATGTATTTCAGGAATGTTTATCTCAAAGATACTTTATGACCAAGAGAAGCATGCCACGTATAGAGAAGGAGCTGAAAAATGCTGGCTAGCTTTAAAAGGGTTGAGCTCCCTGCTCCTGGAGAGAGCACTTGCTGTCCCAGCCTCCCTCACCGTGTAGGTATCTATCTTGAAGAGGGCTTTGGCCTGCGTGCTGGTGTAGGCATCAAAGCGATAGGTGATCAGGTTGATGTTGTCGATGGAGTAGGCCTGGACCCGCACAATCTCAGTGCCCAGGGCCAGGTTCTCCATGATGGCAGCCTCATAGGAGGCGTTGGAGAACTGCACGTCCTCATCCAGCTCGTTGAGCAGAGTGATATAGACGCTGCAGAAGCCCTGGTTGAAGGGGGGTGCCTGGTCGGTGGCGGACACATTCATCAGGTAGCTGGTCTTGGTCTCGTAGTCCAGGTAATCCACAGTGATGATAAGCCCCGTGCTCTCGTCAATCTCGAATTTCCCTTCTGCACCCGACAGGATGCGGTAGATTATCAGGCCACCGTCCCCTGCAGGAGCACACAAGAGGTTGTGCCATCCCAGATGGTGGTGGGGCTTCCCAAGCTGCCTACAGCCGTGGCCTACCCAGCAAGCACTGCTCCCCACCTATAGGCTGAATCTCTCCAAGGTATGCAGTAGAGGGCAGGGTCAAGGTCTATGTGGATGGCAAGGTCCAGCACACACTGTGGACTCCCTCTGGGGCCTGGTCAGGGCATGAGATATGCCAGAGGGGGGTTGCTCCTGGAGCTTCAAAATTCAAGCTCAAGCACCTCACATGGGTATTTGGACAAGATGGTGGGGAAATTAGGGATCTCTGGTAGTGAGGGTGTTGATCTAAAAAGTGTTTGATCAACAGGGGCAGCATCCTCAGAGGTGACCAAGTCTTCATTTGGTCCTCCAGCCGAAGGGTTCCAGTGCCAGGGACACCTTTTCCCGTTTCCCAAACTCCTTCACCCGAATCCCTGGGTCTTGGAATATACCCTTCATCCAGGTGCCAGAGGTGGACTTCCTTAGCTGAAGTCCCTAGTCTGACAGAGGAAAGGTCCTGAAACCACTCAGGAAATCCCAGCCTCCCTTGAAATTATTTGCAAAACTCTGAATGGATGTGCATTTTGGCAGGGGAGGGATCCACAGACTTTACTCATTTCTCAAAGGGATTCCTGACCCTTTGAAAAGGTCATGAGCCACTGGGCCACAGTTTTGTGTGGACCTCAACTATATAAATGGGAAAGCAATCCACCTGAGAGCGTGCGGAGTTATTTCTCCCTCCACTCCGTCCTGTGCCACGCCCAGCTTAGCTGGGGATGCTGACGGGTGGGGCTGGGAGCCACCAGAACAGCTGACATGAAGGAAGCACAGAAACTGGGAAACTAGGAGTTCAGGGAGCCTCTCTGGGGGCAGCAGACCCCCAGGAAAGAGCTCCTCTCTGGCTGTATGCCTGACCTAGACACGTTCTCCTTCATTTTGCACTGCTAACTGTGGCCCTCAGCAAGACCCAGGCTCCCCCTCTGGCAGACCACTGTCCTGTAGAACAGGGCACACTGCCCCTTGAGAGCCTGTGTGGCAGGCGGGGCCAAGGCTGGCTGGAGGAGCAGGCCTCACCAGCTTTCTCACAAGTCCTTTACCTCTCCCTGCCTTGCCCAGCTCCTAGTGTTTAGCTAGGAGCTGCTGGGTGCTGCGATGACAAATCTGGACATCCCAAACTTGTGACCTCTCTCTCCTCTCTCTATCCAGCCCTCCTGGGCATCTGGTGAGGATGCCACCAACACCATCCCAGGAGCCCCTCCCTGGCCTGGGAGCCGCTGACTGGGGGAGCCTGAGAGGTCCTGAGGGTGATAGGCCCTGCAGGAGTGGGAGGGACTTAGCTGGGGAGGGTCACTCTGGGGAATGGGACTCCCTGGGTCCCCGGCTGGCCTCACCAGTGTCTCGGTCTGTGGCTTTGACAACGATGACCGACGTGCCAATGCCCGCAGTCTCTCGAAGTGCCAGGCGGCTGTACTGTTGCTGCGTGAACACTGGGACCTCGTCGTTGACGTCCTCCACGTACACGATCACCTAGGAGCGGCCGGAGGGGAAGGTCAAGGTGGGGGAGACCTGGAAGCCCAGAGTTGGGCCCCCAGGGCCTGAGTGTGTGGTCACTGCTCTCCTGGGCCAGCTGGGAGCTGGGAGGAGAGGCCGGGGGCTGTCTGGGTGTTACCATGTCCTCCCCACCTTGCATAGTACCTGGAACGTGGCAGGTGCTCAAACATCATCTGTTAAGGAACGAACCTTATCTTATACTCTTGGCTTTGCTACTAACCCTGTGGGAACCTGTGAGGAATTAGTGACTTCCGTGCCATCAAGTTCCTCAGTTATGAAACAGTAATATCGATATAATAATTCATGTCCCATGTCACTCCTAGGGTTATTATGAAGACAAAATGTGCCAGGCCCTGTAAGAGTTTTAAAGTGACCTCATTCAAATACCAAAATGTGTCCAGGAGATTAGACGTAAAAATGTTAATGGTGGTTGGCGCAGAGCGTGTCATTGCTCAGACCCTGCAGATTCTCAGGCCCCTTCTCTGGGGGCTCTCACTGCCAGCACAGCACCCACCAGCTGCTGGAACCGCACACCCAGAGCCAGGGAGCCTGGAATTGCGTCCCCAGGAGCAGCCCTTCCCACTGATGGACAGGAGAGCATTCTGGCTTCCTGGGCCCGACTGGGCAGCCGGGGCGATGCCCAGAGCTCCTGTGGGACTGAGTCACAGTTCCCCCTGTGCTACTTTGCCGGCTGCCTCTCCTTGCTGGTCCCATGACCCCTCCAGCTTTTCCTGGGGACACTTCCTATTAATCGCGTTCACACCAATCCTTGTGGCAGGATCTGCTTCTGGGGACCTGGCTCACGACAGTGGCTATTTCTGAATTGCAGAATTATGCATAATTTTCATCACTGCTTTTCTGCACTTGCTAATTTCTCTTTAATGAATACAGACATCTTGCATAACAAAAATAAAATTTAAAAGATGTTTACGAAGAGATGTCTATGACTAGAGATCAGCACATCACCACCTTCTTTTTGCCATCCCTCCTGCCCCTGCCACTCACACATAGGGGCACAGGGAGGGTGTGGCCCAGCTATGCTCCAAAGGACCAGTGTGGTGGGGAGCGGAGTTATTGGTGCTCAAGGAGCTGTAGGGAGGCCCAGGGCTCCTGCCCCTTTCTCAGATGGGGGAACAGAGGCCCAGAGATGGGGAGGAACTAGCCCAAGGCCTCACGGTAACTGAGAGGGCTGGAGAGGGAGGGCAGGATCTTCTGGTTCCCAATCTACCAACACTACTGCTCTTCACACTACGCTGGGGATAAGCTGGCCCAGAACCGGTGAGACACCCTCCTTCCAGCCTAACAGAGCCAGAGCCAGGGCCAGCGCACTTGCTAGCAGGGTGCAGAGGGAGCAAACAGGGCAGGGCAGTGATGTGCAACACAGACTTCACATGTGGTCACAGCACTGATGGTGGCCGAGGCACAGACTGTCTAAGAGCACGAATATTCGGTTTCCGATTGATCACAGCCGCAGGGATTGGCCCCGCGGGGTTTACCTGGGAACTGGCTGGAGAGAAGTGAGGGGCTTTTGTTGGCATAAGAAGAAATGGTGGAGAACTCCGGGGTGGGGGGTGGGGGGCAGAGAGGCATATGGGGAAAAAGGTCTCTCTACTTCCCTGCTCCTGGAGCCCTGCTTAGTCATTAAATGTTCATGCCCAGACACCCAGAACCTGCTATGCAAACTGCAGTGCCCACCCCAGAGCACAGCTGCTCATGAGTCAGAACCTTCTCAGTTTGGCTTCCCCAGGAGTTTGGCTGGGGAGCCTGTGGGCGGTGGTGGTGGCAGGGGCGGGGGAGGGGGGTTGGGGGGGGGAGGCTTTGGGGAAATTTGCATGGATGAGTTTCAGGAACTCTTTTTCCATAAACAGAAACTAACCATTCATCTTTCAAAAGTGTGAGCCTTCCCCTTCCCGACCTGCTTATCCCAGTGGCCTTGAGTCCAAGGGTTGAGGGGAAAAACAGGGCTAGTCTGGCGGTGGATAAAATGAGGAGGGAGGCAGCAGAGAGCTTGGGTGTGGCCCGTCCGCCCTGAGGCTGGCTGCAAGCCGCTCTCCAGTTGTTGGTTTCAGCCTTTTTTGCAGCAGAGATGGCAAAATGGTGTGTGGTTTACAAGCCTGAGAGACACAGATGTACAGGAAACACAGGTCTGCCAAGCTCTTGCTGAGCAGTTACTAAGCGATTAGGCTCCCTGGAGAACCAGCCTCACTTTCTGTTCAGTGCTGTGCCCTCCAACAGGGACAGGGCAGGAAGTGTGTGTGTGTGTGTGTGTGTGCATGCGTGCGAGTTCCTGCAATGTGCATGTGAGTCCCAGGTCTCCACAGGACTGTTTTACTCCGAGCTCCCTGGCCCTTCCCTCGGGCCGTCCCTGGTCTCTGAAGCGGGACCTGGAAAACGTGGACGGTCCCTGCAAACCATCTCTGCTGCTGCTGGGAACACGAATCATGGGCCAAGCTGAAGTCCTGCCCTGTCTTCAGAAAGGTCCCGGTTTTCCTGGGGCTCATGTGGGGCTGGGTACTCCAAGGGTCACCCGGGGGATAAGGTGGTGGTGCTCTGAAGAGCCTTGTATATGGCAGCGCAGAACTTTACTTCGGTGTGACCCCAAACACAACGGCCACACATTTTGGCCTCAATCTCCTCATCTCTAAAATGGGCATAATAACAGTATTTTATGGCTTTGGTGAGGATCACATGAGTGCAGGTACATGAAGCACATAGGAAAGTGCCTGGCACAGACTAAGCACGATGTGAGGGTTTCTCATTCTGCAGGGTTCCCGGGGAGGGGAGCAAAAGGAGGGTGGCGAGCAGGTGCGGCCGAGGCCCCACCCCTGCACCCATCTGCACTGCCTGGCTTTTATCTGCTCAACACAGTGCCCCGGGGCGCTGCATACCATTTTGTTAAAAAATATTGTGGCTAAAAAAGGGTTGCAGCCACAATGCTGAGGCACCGACAACAGCCAGCCTTAGAGAGAAGTGCTCCCCTGCTTCTGGGAGGGTGAGGGGACCACAAGGAGGGCTATGGCTAGGAGGCTTGCAGTCTAGGGAGCCACCTGAGCTATGCTGATGTCAGTCACTCTGTGGCTGGAGGTTGGCCCCACAAAGGGCAGGCTCTGACGTGACTGTGTGTGTCATGGTGTGAATAAGCAATTACACAGTCCTGCAGGTGAGCGTGGCCCTGTGGGACGGCCCGAGTGCGTATTCAGGTAACTGTGTTTCACCCTCAGTCACCAGGGCTCCAGAATTGTTCCAAGAAACCCCAAGGTGTAAAATCCCAAGGGGTCTGCCCCACTCAGCCATCTCCACCCGGCCAGATCTCACTTGGAAGGGCAGCTGTAGAACCAGGTTTCCCTTCCCCTCTCTTCCTGAAGCAGAGTTTCAGGGGCAGCAGGAGGAGGGGGGCGGAGGCTGAGTCACCTGCCCCCCAGCCCTGCTGAGTGCTGGTGTTTCCAGCCCGGGGGTGGGGGTGTGTGGCGGGGACAGCAGCTGCAGATGGGGCTGATAAGAAGAGCGATGCTGCTCCACTCAGTTCTGGTAAAAGTCCCTCCACCTGACTTTTCCCATCTCCCTCCCACTCTTCCCCTCTGGGGTCTGACTCACTTTCCACCTGGTTAAAGGACAGCGCTGTGAGCTGCTGAGTGTGCAGTGGGGTGACCTTGAGAGGTCATTTCAGCATCCCCCTGCCACTGGGCAGGAGAGGGCATAAACTGGCCCAGCCAGTGGGAATATCTGTGTGTCTATTTTTGACTGTTCAGGAAGATGAAGGTTGATTGGATTTTAGCTGCTAAGGGAGAGCCCGAGGTGAGGGAAGGTGGGCAGAAAAGAATACATTTGATGGGGCAGCTGGAAGTAGCTATGGGGGTCTTTGGGGGCCACTTTCAGTGGAAAGAGCACTGAACTTGGACTCAAAAGACCTGTGCTCTGAGGTCTGTCACTCATGCCTTTTCTGTGCCTCAGGTTCCTTGTTTCTAAAATGAAGTGGGCAACATGTACATCTCTGAGATCATAGCGGGGAGATTTTCTTGGCTCAGGCTGAGAGTTGTATAGACATAGCAGGTTAGCATGGTAAAGACATGTCTTTAATCCCACCATGGACTCCCCTTCCACATCTGGAGAAACTGAGGCTCAGAGAAAAATGATACATCCAAGATCCCAGGCTGGGCACTCTAGCACCAGGTGTCACTCAAAGCCTAAATCAGTGGCAGCCCAGCCCCAGCTGGTGGCCTTCTCCCGCCCAGCTACGGCCTTGGCCCAGCCCTGAGCTCAGTGCAGGAGGGGATGCAGGGCTTTAGGCCTGGCTGACTGGCTGTCTGAGAGCTGTCCCAGCCCACCCCTGGACTCACCCTGACGGAGCTCCGCATGGGGCCCAGGTCGTGGTTATAGGCCTCCACTATCAGCACGTGGGATGAGTCTTGCTCCCGGTCCAGGGGCTGGGGTCCTCGCATCAGGAGCCCGTCACTGACGTGGATACGAAAGTGGTTGCCATGGTTACCTGTGTGGAGAGACAGATGAGATGCATGGGCTCTGTCCTGGAGCAGGATCCTTTTGGGATTGTGGGGTAAAGGAGGAGGACCCAGCCCCCAGAATGCTGGTCCCTGCCCACAGGTCTCAGGACATGGCCTCTGCCTTATGCTGCCCTGCCTGGCAGGACTGGAGGGAGTGGGTAGAAGTTGACTCTGTACCCTCCTTACAGGAAGCCTGGGGGATCCCTGAGGACCCCCTCCCCCACTGGAGGTGTCAGTGGATTCAATATTTCAGAGGGATCTGGGCACTACAGAAAGAGGAGTCCAAACCAAATTCTCTGTGGGTAGGTGAAGCCAGGATTTGGTGGACATCTCCTGGCTGGCCCAGTGCCATGCCCATGTCCCCTGGTAACAGCACCCTGATTTTCCTCTGGGGATCCACCCTTCCTCCCTCTCAGTCCACGTGCTTTGTGACTCATTTTGGGAAGCTGGGGGCACTGCCCTCGTGCCCAAGGCAACAGTGATGGTAAGGGATGGGCCCATGACACATGTTGGGCCATGACAACCTCTGGGGAGCTGGCCGCCGAAGGCTGTCCTGGTCCTCACGACCCCTCTGGAAGGTCAGGAGCAGGCCTGGAGGCAGGGTCTGGGCTAAGCTTACATGCCTGTTCCGTGCCCTCCACGAGCCTTTCTCCTGGGGAACCTGGGTGCTGGCAGGCCCTGAATAGGGACCCGCTGGCTGCTGCAGACCATACCCCTCACATACAGCACCCTCATCTCTAACTTGGTGCAGAGGACTGGAGAATGCCCCCGGTTCTTCCCTCTGGCCCGCCCGTGTACATAGTACTGGGGCTTCCTCAGCCTCGGCTCCCAGAGCCCTGGTAGCCGAGAGACACTCTGCCAAGGGAAGGGCTGGCCCCTGCCATCCCACACTACCCACTCACCTTGAAGGATGCGGTACCACACACGGCCAAACTCGCCCTCGTCAGCATCTGTGGCCTTTAGCTGAGGAAGAAGGATATAAAGTCAGCCCCTGAATACTAGCCCCCAGGGAGAGAGATGTTTGTGGAGTCCCTCTCCTTCCCTCCACACCTCCCAGCCTGTCCTGCCCAAGCCTGTGGCTTTCCACGGAGGCTGCGGTGTGGGATAGGAGAGGGACGTGTCTGTCTTTCTCATCCCCGCAAGGACACCTGACTGCGGATGTCTCCATGCTGCCTTGCCTGTGGTGGGGGACCTTGCCAGCTGTTCTCTAATCCCCTCCAGGTTCTTGGGGAGGACGGGGAGAAGGTGGGTGATGGGTCCAGGCTTGACTAGGTCAGCTCACACATCCACACGTCCCTCTTCCAGCCTTTTGAGCGTTCAGAGCCTCACCCAGGGTGGTGGATTGTGTGGCTGCTTCTTGACTGGGTGACCCTGGCCAGGCCACACCTCTCTAGACCTCAGTGCTTTCATCTGAGGGGCTGGATGAGATGGCTCCTGTCATCTGATGGACCTGACAGTCCTTGGAAGGCTCCCATCCATCTGAGGCTGTGCAGAAAATGCTTTTGTGGTCAAGGCTAAGGGCAGGAGGAAGCAGCTAAGTGCCCCAAACTAGGGCTCCAAAAAAGGGGTTGGGCTCCAGGCTCAGGTCTTGGGCAGAGTCACAGCTTCTCCCCCGGTTGTGTTTCTGGGAGCTTGGGGTCCCTTAATGGAGAAGCTGCTTGAGACTTAGGCTCCTAAGGAGGCAGCTTGTTGCCAGGGAAACTCTGGCTTCTGGGAAGAAAGAAGGTTGGGGAGGAGCGCGCGTGTGTGTGTGTGTGTGTGTGTGTGTGTGTGTGTGTGGGCGGAGTAGTGTGTGTGGGGGGGTGATTATGTGTGTGTGGATGTGAGACCTCCCGGCTCTGTTCTCTGATCATGTGTATGTGTAGGTGGTAGGGGGTATGTGGGTGAGGGTGCTTGTGGGGGGTGGGGTATGGGAGGTGTATGGGGTGTGTGTATGTGTGTGGGTGGGTATATGTGAGGTGTGTGTGGGGTGTGGGAGGTGTGTGGGGTGCAGGGAGAGCCACTGTCTGGAGGGTATCCAAAGGCCCACCATACTGAGGAGCACAGCCTTGGCTGTCCCTCCATCCTGGGCTTTCTGCCCTGTGATCTCTTTGGCCTTTGAGAATGCCTTTCCCCCTTCATTTCTCCACCTTCAAAGGGAAAGCACTTTTCTGGGAAGTTGAGGGAGAAGCCTGGAAGGGGAGAGGCTCAGAGACGCAGGAGGGGAGAGGGGCCTCCGGGCTCCCAAGGCCCACCTCGCTGCCTGCTCCCGCCCTCTGCGCGCCCCTCTCCCGGGTAACCTGGAAGCTGGCAGGCACTGAATAGGGGCCGCTGGCTGCTGTAGACCATACCATTCAAATGTTTGCTGGGGGAAGGTGAGAGCCATAGGGCAGAAGAGGCATTGAAACCTCCCCGAGTGCCCCCGCCCCCCAGAGGGCTCCAAGGAGACAGGCTGGAGTGCGCCCTGGGAAGGCCAGGGACAGAGCTCCCCTCTCCTTCTCCCAGCCCAGTTGCCATCCCTACCCTCCTGGTGTCCCCTCCCCCAAGGCAGGGCCCAAACTCTTCTACACAAAGCCAGGCCCAGCCGGAGAGTGAAGGGAGGCGACCCACTCTGCCCAGCCTGGCTGACTGAGGGCACGGCCCTGCAGAGCCCAGGGCGAGCTGGGGCCACGGATGACGTGGGGTGCTCCTCGGGTCTCCCTGGGACAGCTGAGAAGACCCTCCACCCGGCTGGGGACGCTGAGGGCTGGCTCTGAGGTCAGTGCCTGGGGGGCCACAGGAGGTCTGGGGAGGAAAGTGAGGGGTGAGGGTGTGCGCAGACTCGGAGGCCCTGGCTTCTGTGGAGAGTGGAAGGCCTAATGGGGGCAGTGGCTAGCCCGAAGCCAAACAGCAACATGTGCTCTGAGGCCCTGCTCTATGGAGCTCTGAGGCAAGACCGCGGGTTCTGGACTAAGCTTCAGAGCTATGGCCAGAGCGGTGCCGCCGGTGCCCTGGCCTCAGGGAGATTCCACGCCTTGGTCTGGCGGAGGCCTCCTTTTCTGGAACCAGCTGGCCTGGCTGGTCAGAGGGGCACAGAGGGGCTTGGCATCTGCCTGGTGTGTGCTCCAGGGAAGGGGCTTGATGCTCTCAAGCACTTGGGAATCTCTTGCTTCCAAGGGAATGACTCAGGTGCTAATCACAGCCTCATGGGTCTCTCTATTAAAGTGCTTCCCAAAGACGGAAGCCAGGGCCTGCTTTGCTGGCCTCATAAGGTCTCCAGATCCATGTGCAGGCCTCAGAATAACAGTAGGATTAGCAGGATTGAGACTTCTCCCACTTCAGACTGTGCTTTTCTTACTCCCAGCCAAGCAGAGCCCAAACTCTTCTAGACAAAGCCAGGCCCAGCGGGAGAGTGAAGGGAGGTGACCCACTCTGCCCAGCCTCCCAGGGTGGAATTGAGGGACAGCCAGGTTTTTTTCCCCCATGGGAGATGGCGGTGGGCATACGCCATCTGTCCTCCATGCTCAGATTCAGGGAAGAGACAACCTGTGGCCAGAGTGCCCTCCAGGCGATGCCTGCAAGGCGGAGGTCCTGGGCAGCTAGATGGGCATCAGAGTTTCCAGCTGGAAGCTGGGAGGGATCCCGTTCTGCCTGGAAATGCTGGAAGGAGTGGTGGCAGGGAGTGGGTAGGAAGTGGGGTGGGGTGCACTGAATGCCCTTAGTCGGCTGGGCACAGGGCAAGGCTGTAGGCAGCAAGAAGTTGGTCCTATGACTGCTGGTGAGTGCCTGGGTGGGGACTGGGGGTGGGGGTCTGGAGGTGGGAATGGGTGGCCCTCTCCACTTCCTACTGCCTGCTGACAGGGACCCTCTGCAGCCAGCTGCAGTGCCTCCTGCTAAGTGTAGGTGCAGGAACACGACTGTGAGTTAGACTAGGCTGCATGTTGGGGAAAGAAGGGAAATCCGCTACCCCCAGTCTCACCGAAGTCTCCAAGAGCAAAGAGAAAGAAATGGTTATTATTGGACCATCCTTAGAGTTTCCTGTCCTGTGTTTGTAGAAATCAAAGATCACAAAAGCTGGCTCGCAAAGCTGGATGTAGCCCGCTTGTGTGTTTTGTTTGGCCTGCTATAGTGTTTTAAATATTTGAAAATGCATTCCAAAGTGTTTGGAATTGTGTTTGCTTAGCCCCCACTCCTCTCTCTCAATCTCGCGTTAACCAAATTTGAACTCATTGCCAACATTGAAACACCGGGAAAGTTTGCCTAAAAATCCAGATTTCTGGCTTCTCTTGGGGAACTGGAAGGGCCGACTGCACTGGGCCTGCCTCTGGCATTCCATCAGCCTGGCCCAGGCACCTGCACCTCCTAGAGGCACCTCACCTGCCCACCTGTTCTCTGCTCACATGCTATCCACCAGCCTGGCTCTGCAAGCAGCTGTATGTGGACCATCTGCCATGCTCCCTCTAGTGTTATCCTGTGTGATGAGAGGTGACTGGTGTTTGTGTGGGTTCCAAGCCCCACCCTGTCAACTCCGTTGTTCTCTGTGGGTTCTTTTCCACCTGTTCTCAGAGCAGCTCAGTGAGCCCTGGGAGAGGGTTGGGAGCCAGAGGATTGGCAAGGTCCTGGGGCCAGGAGTCAGGAAACCTGGTTCTGGCCTTTATGTGGTCACTGGCTCACAGTATGTCCTTGGGTCTGGCCTACCCTTAGTGGCCTCAGTTCACTGGTCATGGGAGAGCTTGGGCTGTCTTGGGAAGCACCATGGGGCCAGGCAGGTAGCATAAGGCATGCAGTGGGCCTGGGGGAGTGTGGCAAGCTGGGGGCTAGTGCCTTATCTAACGGAGGCAGCTGCTGCTCAGCCCCAGCCACTGCGTGCTAGGCACAATTGGCCTCATATTGCCAGTGTTGAAATTTGGAAATTTCCAGAGATATAAGATGTCCAGATAGTTATGTGAAATCTCTTATTTTTTTTATTGTTTGTGGTTTTTAATCACAATTTAAATTTATAAAAATACTGCGAGAGCCAAACGAAACACACTGGTGGGCCCCTCATTTGCAGCCTTGGCATAATTGCTAGGCTCTTTGCACCCCACACTCCAGGACTCATTCCTCCTCACAGAGCAAGTTATTGAGGAATTGGTCTTAGATCCCAGGTTTTCATGTCTAAGATTCTATTGTGATTCATGAGAATTGATTTTAAAATTCCTGGCTCCTCCACTGCTGATGGGCAGGGAGACAGAACCTGAGTTCAGGCCCAGCTCCATCGTTTTCCCACTGTGTGACCTCAGCCTGTCGCCTCTGTGGGCCTCACTGTAAAATGGCTGTGATGCTACCTGCTGCTGGTTTAGCAGCGCCCAGTCTCCACCCATGTTCCCCTCCCCAGGTCTGGGTCCAGCTGATTTGCCTCTGAGCTTCTATCCCATTCCTGTTGCAGGAGCCATGAGCACAGAGGGCCCCAGTCCCCCCACAACGGGCACTCCAGAGAGCCCTGTGGAGGCAGCGGCCCCCCTGCCCGTGCTCATTGCCTTGGCTTGCATCTTCCTCCTGCTGGCCTCCTGTCTGCTGTTCATGACCCTCTGCAAGCCGGCTGCACTGGACCCCAGCCGCCAGGCTCAAGAGCGCATGCCCCACCACCCAGGGAGCCCCAGCGAGCCCCAGCTCCAGCTCTGGACGCGCTTGGGCTCCCTGCGCCGCTCCCTGCACAGCTTCCGGCGTGGCCAGCCCACAGCACAATGCTCCCTGCCGGACCACGATAACAACCATGGCTGGGACTGCACGGAATCTACCAAGATATGACAGGCTGCCCACCGCCACCCAGGATCTAGCCTCGGACCCTCCTCCCTTGGACACAGACTGGCACCACAGGCTGCAGGAAGACAGCGGCCCCGACACCTGTGTGTCCAGGCCCAAGACCTTTCCCAGGAAGCCCTGGAAGAACACCTTCCTCTCTGCAGACCCTCCCGCTGCTGCTGCTGAGACTGCTGGCCTGAGTGGGAAGTGGCAGCCTGGACCCTGGGCTGAAGCTCTGGAGAGAACAAGCTGGACCCCAGGGTTCCTCTCTGGCAAGGAGGCACCAACCGCCTCCAGGGAGCAGGGCCTGATTCCCAACAGGGGGCATGCTCCCTCCACTGCCAAACCCAGCTCAGATTTCAGTGCAAGTTGCCAAATGGCTAACGGTTCCCCCCAGCCAAGCTAACTGTTGACAAGGTACTATTCTGCCCTGGGGCCCACTCAGGGCCCAAGGCAAAAGGAAACCCAGAGACTCCTCTAGCCTTTCCTGGGTCCTATCAGCATTGCCCAGCAATCCCTGGGAGCAGCTGCACCCTGTGGTAGACCAGATTGCCTGGGTGCCTGCTGAGGAGGGGGTGTGTGTGCAAATGAGACTCCCAATACTGACCAGCCAATTGCAACCTTGGCTGCCCCCCTTCAATGCACTCATGTAGTTGGGATGGACCAGGAAGGGGCTGAGAATGGGTTAACCACTCCCTGCAGAGGCCAGGCCGGAGTTGTGTCAGAGTGGCAGGAGGCACAGCCACCCACTGAAGGTGAAGCCACCTGGGCTCTGTGGACACATCAGAGTGGCTCCATGCCTCACCCAGGGAAGACGGTGGCCTCTCTTCAATGGGAGGTCCAGCTTTCTCTAGGATAGCTATGGGACGTACAGCCTGGACCACAATGGGGTTCTGTCTTTTGGGTGATTGCTTCATTGACTGGCTACCTGTCTAAGCAATCCCACTGAGGGCGGGCTTTTCAGAATCCCTAACTCTTCCTTCTCCTCCCAAAGCCAGGGCTCTGTGCCGTGGTTGGCTCCCGCGCTTGGAGAATGGGCAGAGGGGGATCTGAGGGGCCAGCCAGGGTCATCTCATGCTCGGCCATGGGGCTGCCCACCTCCCCCTGCTATGACCCACAGTGCAGCTGGCCAGGTCTTCTCAAAGAGTGAGCTCTGGTTCCACTCCTCCCAGCTCCCAAACCATCACTGCTCCCTAGTGCTGGCTGGACAAAGGCCGTGTGGCTCGGTCTGGTGCTTGGCACCTGGGAAGAACTGGCTCTGAACTACCATTCTAGCCTTATCTGGACCCAGGACATCACCTGAACTCAGGCTGTGCCCCCCTCAGTGAAGCCCTCTGTTCTCCAGCTGAAAGTCACTGTGACTGGAACCGCCCGACTCTGCACCTCTGGAGGGAGGATGGGGATCACGGCCCCTTGGCTGTATGGGTCATCCTTGTCTATCTATGTCTCTTCCCTCCTACGCGCTGGGAGCTCACAGAGGGCGAGACTGCGCCCAGCCCCTCACTTGGCTCCACCCGCTGGGGCACGAAGAATGAGACTGGTTCCTGAGTGAAGGGAGGCCCAGTCTGGGTACATCCGCCTGCCCCCAAAGCCTAAGGAGTCCTGTCTTTCCTCAGACACCCCAGGGAGCAGCTCTCTCCGCAAGCAGGCCCTCTGGAGAGGCTCATGCGCCCTTCCTCCAGGTCAGGATGACGTCCCAGAGAGTCCCGCTTAGACAGGAACTTCCAGGAGAAGCTGGTGCCTGCATCTCTCCCTGAGGAAGGGGGAGAACAGGGTGCCCCACATGCCTGGCAGGTCTAGGACTGGTCTGAGTAGTTTTGTGTAATAGAAACCAATCCTTTGGGTTTAGAAAGTGGGGCAGGCCTTCTTCCAACAGGCTGTTACCCCCTCTTCTCTCCCCCTCCAACCCCCCTGGGCCTCCCTGAGACATCCCAGGATGAGTTCCTCCTAGTCAGTCCCCCAGGCCACCCCCTGGCCAGTGCCCTGCTTGGCACCAGGTGTTCTCTTCCTGGAGACCAGGGGTGGGGGGTGAGGCTGCCCTGAGGCCTGAGGGAGAAGGAAAGGCTGGGAATGGGGAGGGGCTCTCAGAGGCTTGGCTATACCTCAGGGTGGCAGGTATTCCGCCAGCGGGGAGGGGCTCTCCAGGCCACCAGGAGCAGAGGGAGAGAAACCCCTCCTCCGGGAACCAGCCAGGCCCTTGTAAATCCCCATGGTTTTCTGGACTTTTGGTGCCTCTGGGCTCCAGCACCCTGCTCCCAGCCCTTTCCTGCCTCCTTCCTAGTCCCCAGGCAGGGTGGCAGGCACACTCCCAGCCTCCCAAGCCCAGAGCCTGCCACAGCGGGCAGGCCCAGTTTTGCTGTGTTTGGCTCAGCCTCCAAGCTGGAAACCCTTGCAGCGGATGAAGAGGATAATTCATTCCCGGCCTCCCTCCCCACCCAGCGCAGAGGCCTCTGGATGCAGGGGAGGGCCCCGGGCCCCACTTCCAGGTCCTCCACTCTCCTTCTGCATCTGCCCCCTTTCTTCTTATGCCTGGTTGCTTCCCAGGAGAGGAGCTTCGGCCAAGGGCCCATGAAAGCCACTCTGTTCTGGGCAGCGCTGGGCCCTGGCTCCCTCCTCAACTCCTTTCTGGGAAAATGCAACAAGGCCATCTCCTCTCTGCTCTGAAAGGCCCACCTGGGAGGGGTGGGACCCGGCGACTGCTGTGGGGAGGAAGGGAGAAGAGGGGGCCAACGCCTTCTTTCTGTGTTTTGGGGCGAAGCCAGGGCCCTGTCCTTGATTACATAGTAACCTGGGGTCCTACTCTGTCCCAGGGAGGAGGGGGCCTAGGTCCCCCTTCTCCACAGCACTGGCTACTCTGGGGACAGCAGCTGGGCCGGCTCCTGTTTCCATCCCTCACCGCCACGATGCACTCAGACCCGAGTGTAGCCCTCAGACCCGAGTATAGCCCGGCCTGCCCCCAGCCCACCAGCCACCACCCACCTGCACGATGCTGTGGCCCTCAGGGATGTCCTCGGGGACACTGGCCTCGTAGCTGCTCTGCAGGAAGATGGGCCGATTGTCATTCACATCCAGGACAGTGATGAACACAGTGGCAGTGCCGGTTAGCCGCTTGCCCACGGGGCCATTGTCTGTGGGAGGTGATGGAGGATGGGCTGTTAGCAGCGGCCTGAGGGGCAAATTTCCTGGGCACATGCCCTGTTCGCCCCAGCCATTGTGGCCCTTGCGGGCAGCTCTTTTCCTTCCTAGATTAGAAATGACACTAACGACATCTAACATGTCCCTCAGTCTTTCAAGCAACCTGTGAAGCAGGCGCTGTTGTGATTATTCCCATTTCACAGAGGAGGGAGCAGAGGCATGAAGTGGCTGAATGGTGGCCCCAAAAGATATGCTTATGTCCAGTCCCTGGGAACCTGTGAATGTCAACTTATTGGGAAAAGGGTCTTTGAAGAGGTAATTAGGGTAAGGATCTAGAGATGACATGTCCTGGGTCATCAGGTGAGCTATATGTCCAATGCCAAGGGTTCTTCTCAGGAAAAGGCAGAGGGAGAGTTGAGAGAGGGGAAGGCCCCTTAAGTTGGATGGAGAGATTGGCTCCTGCGGCCACAAGCCCAGAACATGTGGAGCCACCAGGCACCAGCAGAGTCAAGGAAGGGTTCTCCCTGGGGCCTCGGGAGGGAATGTGGCCCTGCTGACCCTTAATTTAACTCCTGGCCTCAAAGCCACGAGGGGATTCATTTCTGCTCTTTGAAGCCACTGACTTTGTGGTACTTTGTCACAGCAGCCCCAGGAAACAGATTGGGGTACTGAGGTCACAAACCCAGCTGCTGTCAGGCGGGCCCGCCTCAAGGCTGCTGCCCTCTGCCATACACAGTGGCCCAGTGACACTAGATCTAATTTCTCAAGAGAAATTGAACATGAGCTTTTAAATAAAGTCTGATTTTTAAATGTTCACAGCTGTCATTCAATATGAAACAAGAGATGGATCAAACAGCTTCAGGGGTAGACTTGGTCTATGGGTCCGCTACACTCTGGGATGTGGGCCATGTTGGATTTCTAAGGTAGCTGGGGGGTCCTTTCCCTTCAGCTCCCTGCAGGACCTCCCAAGCTGGAAAGGTGGCTCAGCCCCAGGGCAGCTGTTGAATCATTCTTCCTGGAGGAAGAAGCTGTGACCAAGCTGTATGTCTCTGCAAGGACAGTCACCCCAGAGCTTCTCCCAGGCTTCCGCTGGGCAGTGAGAGTTGCCTGACGGCCAGTGGTGACCCTTCCCCAGGCAAGTTGATACATGCTGGGATGCAGTCGCCCAGCCTGAGTCATGTCATCCTCCCACCACCCTAGGGGTCCGCTTACTTGCCCTGGCTGGGGACAGTGTGAGCTGGCAGGCCCATAAAAGGCCAGAGCTGAGCCCTATCCTGCTAGCCAGTGCTTGTCATGAAGGCTGGACTCAGTGGGGATGACGGGTCCCCAGAGGGTGGTGAAGCTGCCCAGGGTGGGAGGAGAGCAAGGCAGAGGGAAGATGCATGTAGGCGTGGGCAGGCTGGGGAGGCACTGCGGCTGGAAAGAGTGAGGCCAGAGAGCACATTCCCTTTCCACTCAGAGCTCAGTGCAAACCCTGAATTGGGTGCTTCTGGGAGGGCCAGGGCCAGCGGGGAGGCAAAGGTCTCATGCTCTCCCCCTACCCAGGGCCCTCAAGGGCTCCTGCTGCCTGGAAACTGAGGCCCAAACTTCCAGCCTAACATTTAGGCCTCCATTTTTGCCCCTACCCGATCACAGTCCCTTTCCCAATATATGCCATGTTAAAGAGCAGCAAAGGGGACACAGACAGGCATACACACACACACACACACACACACACACACACACACACACACACACGACTCTGTCCCACCTCCAGGCCCTTGCATGGGCTGGCTCCTCTGCCTGAAATGCCCTCCTGGCTTCTCCTTGTACTAAAACCTCATGTGGCCCTCAAGCTGGTGGTGGGCCTGCCTCATTTCTCCCCATAAGCACCATCCTGCCCTTAGGTAAGTCCATGCCTTGAAGGTTTCTCCAAGAGCTACCTTCCTGACTCTGAGGCCTGGGGTTCCAGGTGGGTCTGACTGCCCCCCAGCTCCAGGAACAGGCATGTGATTGAGGCCTAAGCCACCAGCACACCTCATCCTCTTCCAGAGGTCCTCAAACTACGGCCCGCAGGCCACATCCGGCCCGGCGAGGACATTTATCCGGCCTGCCGGGTGCCGCTGCCTGTCCTGCTTAGCAGCCGACTCATGCCGGGCCCGCAGTGCACATAGGAATTTGTTCATAGTTTTTTTTTAAAACTATAGTTCGGCCCTCCAACGGTCTGAGGGACAGTGAACTGGCCCCCTGTTTAAAAAGTTTGAGGACCCCTTGACCATGACCAGGGGTTCCGGGACAGGCACGGGGGCAGGTAGAACTAATCAGAGCTCCTCCCAGGCTTCAGCTGGGGAGACAGGGAAAGAGGCAATGCTGTCTCCTGCTGCTACATTTGAACCCAAGAAGATTGAGGCCGGGGCAGCAGCAGCAATTTGTCTCCATATGAGGTAGAGGCAGAGCCAGGCTGCAAAGACAGACTGAGGCCTGGTGGTATTCCCTGAGCCCCAGATCATCATACCTGAAGCTCCTTCTACCTCCCAGCAGACTGGTTCTGTGAGCTCATATTCCAGAAGTCAGTTTATTTTAAAATTTGCAACTAACTGATCCAATGGTATTCCCTGATGCCACCTCCTCCAAGAAGCCTTCTTTGGTCACCCCCCTCGCCTCCTTACCACATTTCCACCACCCTTTGTGTGGCCACTCTTGGGTCGTCCCTTCTCCCTTTCCGCTTTGTTTGGCCTGGTTCTGCAGTGATTTTCCACATGCTGGTCTTTCACTTGGCTCCCATGTGACTCCCACCACACCATGTTAGTGTCGTGCGTATAGCACCGGGCACTGAGCTTCATGTCTGGAAAGTACTCAGTAATATGTTGATGTCTGGCCTCCCTTTCTCCACTGGCATCAGGGCAGAACCGTTGGCTCAAGGCCTGGCGCCTCATGTGAACTCTGCCCAGAGCAGCCGTGTGTGGTGTGCAGGGAGGGCCAGTGCATACCAATGGCCTCCAGGATGAGTGTGTACGCGGCCGTGGTCTCCCGGTCCAGGTTCACCACTGTTCTCACAACGGCATCACGGTAGCCAACGCTGAACTTTCCATCCACGTTTCCTCCTGTGGGCCAAAGAGAATGCAGCTTTGGTCAGGAAACAGGGCTTCTGGCTAGGGAAAGGGAGGGGGCGCCCCACCTCTGCTTCTGAGCCCCGACACTAGAGGTGGTCCAGGGATGAAAAGCTGTGCTGCCTACTGGGCGCTGCCTGAGAGCAGGGTTCTGGGGAGCTCTGATGAGGGTGTGGCCTGAGGGGGCTTAGGCGGGGGTGCAAATGCCTGAAATCATAAGGGTCTGACATTCGTTGAGCACCTACTGTGTGCCGTTCTGTTTCATGTACACTATCACTGTCTCCATGTCACAGACAAGGACATGCTCCTTTAATGAGGTTACATGCGGTGCTCTGCGTTAGTCACCTATTTGGGGTGTAGGACTCCAGTCCAGCCGTCTGCTCCCCAGCCCGTGTCCTTCACCAGTCGGTTACCTGCCTGTCCCGTAGGAGTGTCTGAGCAGTTAGGCTGGGCTGGGCCTTTTAAATGTGGCTGGGTCTTTGGGGATGGCTGAGCCTTCTCCAGGTCCCTGATCTTGGGTTCTCTGAGGAGGGGCTCTCAGAGGCTCGAGTGAAAAGTACGGGCAGGTGGACAGAGACAGGTGCTACTGAGTCTTCCTGAGTTCTGGGGCAGGTGGGGAGTGTGAGGTCTCCTTCCTGAAGTAGCCAGGAGCCAGGAAAGGACTCCTGAACAGTGTGGAGACCCCTCCGTTGCTATTGGCAGGTAGTGTGGTGCTCAGGGCAGCAGAGGGCGCCACTGCATTGGATTTGGGCTACCTGGGAACAGGACACTGCAGGCTCCTTAAAGAAGGTGCAAAATTAAAATCTGAGAATCCCAGGGCTGGGAGGGCTCTCAGGAGAGCAGGAACAGGCCACCTCAGGGAAGTCTTCCTGGGGACTGGTGCCACACGCTCCCTTGTTCTGATATGGTTGCCCCTGGGGGAAAACCCCTGCCCTCAAATCTCCGGTATCGGCTCCCCAGTCTGGCTCTGAGGGGGTAGGGGAGGGACTAAGACACAAGCAGTGCTGGGGCTGAACCATGGCTGGTACCGTGTGGGGGTCTTGATAACTGAGCCTTCCCAGGGCAGTCTGGAGGACTAGACTGGGAGGAGAGGGACTGAGGGGGTGGACCCCTTTATGGAGGGGAAGGAGGGAAAGCATCTGAAAGGGAGAGGCTAAGGGCTGGGAGGTCATCTTGGTGCAGCAAGTTGTAGATGGGCTGCGAGCCCGGGATTCCTTGGGGAGAGGCGTCAGGGACACTGGTATGAGTATTGTAGATGTGCATATGAACATGTGTGTGTTATGGCTGCAGGAAGACTGAACCGGTAAAATGGCCAAGGGAGGGCTCAGGAATGTGAAAGACCTATCCCCCACCCGCACCCATGCCAGCACCTCTCAGGTACTCCACCAACTGAAGAATGCGGGGCACTGTTCTAATCCAGGAATGGCTAACACATGGCATGTTGTCTCCACAAAGTCTACTATCATGGAAGACATCACTAATCGATCACAGCTCCCTTTCACCTGTTGAGTCAGGACATGGCCTTATAATATTTCTGCACAGTTCAAGTGGTGGCAACTTGACATGCTGAGCTAAAACTATCCCATTTATAGAGATCGAAACCATCTGCCTCTAGATGGATGGGAACCCTCTTCCTAAGTGAAGGGCCCCCAGGGAAGGACAAGGCCACATTCCTCCAGTCTGCTTTGTCACCCTAACACAGGGTGGTGTGGGGAGCAGGGCTCCTCCCAGGAGTCACTGGCTCCACCTCCCTCTAGACTGAATTTTGGTAAGTCCTCTCACCCCTAAGAGATTCAGGAGGCCCCTGGGGACCCAGCACCAAAGCCCTTGGGCAAAGCCGAGAGCAAATCCTCAGGGAGACTCTAGCAGGGGCTAACCCGATGGCCAGCCTGGGTCTCTTCCCCCTCCCCTGGCCCCAGCCCAGCAGGCAGAACACCTGGAAGGGGTGGAGGTAGGGCTGCACCTGTGATGAAGTAGCTGAGCTCAGCGTTGAGGCCCACATCATTGTCAGTGCAGTTCAGCCAGACCACTCGGAAATCCCGCGGCACGTCCTCGGACACGGAGACGTTGTACACGGCCGGGAAGAAGGTGGGCGTCTCGTCGTTCACGTCCAGCACTGAGGGCAGAGATGGCACACAGGGCTGGGCCTGGCTTCTGTGCCAGCCTGCCCAGCTCCAAGGCAGTGGCTCACACCACAGGCCGATGGGAAATGGGTTTCCTAGGAGTCAGTACCTCCCAGTCGTGAGCCGAGGGCCCGTGCTGGCTGGGCCAGGACAGAGCTGACCAGAACGCCATACCCTTGGGTGGCCCCTGTTCTCCGGGGGCTGCTGCTCATGCTGTCCCAGGGAGCAGGCCACCTCTTGCCCACTTATTTCAGGGCTTATTCCTGGCCCTCTGGCAACAGCTCATCAATGTACTAGTTCTGTTCCGGAAATTAAAGATGTAGCCAGAGTGGGTGAGAATAGTGGCCCTCCTTGGCCCCACCCCTATAGAGGGCAGAGACTGCGGGTATTACAGAGAGGGCCAAGGGGAGGGGGAATCTCAGGGCCTCTGGGAATCCCAGCTGCCCTCTTCCCAGGGCGACACCTTTCATGGAGATTCAGGCACGTGGGAGGGGAAGGGCCCCTTTGCACCTCCAAATAAAAACTCGGCCTTCAAAGGAGAGAGGGCTCCGTCACCTCCCTAGCCTGTTCCTGACCCGAGGGCCCCGCTCCTGCCCAAACCCTCTCTGCTGTGGCCTGGATTAAAGAAGGGGACCTTGGCAGTGGGTCCAGGCTGCTCACTCTCCCGGGCTCTGGGACACTGAGCAGTGGCCAGGTGGGGAGCGGGCTGGCTCGCTGGCTTTTCCACTTGGTGGAGAAGGGAAGGCTCTGCCGTGTTGAATGGCTCCAGGTGAGACCCCATTAGCAGGGTGGCCTGCGCCCCCTTGGACAGTGGACAGCAGGGGGACACGCAGGCTCCCCACGCTGCCCCTGTGCTCAGCACACAGCAGGAGGCAGCCCGCGCTCTTACCTCGGATGGTGAGCGTGCTGGTGGAGCTCTTGGTGGGTGTGCCCGCATCGGTGGCCACCACCCGCAGCTGGTACTGGGCGATGCGCTCGCGGTCCAGCTTGGTGGTGGTGACCACCACGCCGCTGCTGCTGTTGATGAGGAAGTCCATGCGGGGCATGCCCACCTGCATGCGGTAGGACACCAGCCCGTTGAGCCCCTCGTCCAGGTCGATGGCCACCACCTGAGGGAGGGGAGGGGCCGCGTGAGGAGTAGGGACACCAGGACTGATGCCTCTCCCCTGAAAGGTGTCCCCTCCTTCCCTCCTTCCCACTGACCTATGCTCACCTCCAGCCAGACACACCTGCTCCCCCAGAGAGCCTCAGGCTGGGTCACTGCCCCCAACGCACCTGGCCAGGTGCTCTCTAAGGGGCAGCATGTCAGAGCTGGAACGTGCCAGATGCTCCAAGTGGGGCCGGGGGTGGGGTGGGGAAGGGGTGTTTTAGAATAAGAGCCCAGTCCCCACAATTTTCTCCCTGCAGAACCCTGCTTTCCCTATTAGGAAGCCCCCCAGGTTCACCCCAGCTGGCTCGGACCCTCCAAACTCTGCAGTGTGCGGCAGTCACCCTCACCCTCCAGCCTGTGACACTGGCTCGGAGCAGCCCTTACTGCTCAGACTACCTCAATCATGTGGGCTCAACTACAGACAATGCCCAGCCTCTGCTTTGTTTTGATTTATAAGACAACAACGAAAATAAGATGATATTGGCGCCCATTTTTAAAAGTAATTCGAAGATTTGATTTTTTAAAAAGCCATTGAGCCTGGCTGGTGAGCCAAGAGGTCCCGGGTTCGATTCCTGGTCAGGGCAGGCTTGATCCCCATTGGGGGACATGCAGGAGGCAGCTGATCAATGTGTCTCTCTCATCAATGTTTCTATCTCTATCTCTCCCTCTCCCTACCTAAAAATATCAATTAAAACATGTTTAAAAAAATAAAACTGAAAAAGCCATTGCAAGCCTCCTCCCAAATCCCTACACTCTTCCCAGCTGCACTTCCAGTTCTTATGAGAGATCCTGACTCAAGACCCTCCCTAATATGTTGAAATTTTTATGAAAGAGAATTCAAGACATTTGAAATAAATGTGTAATAATAACTAAAATAAGAGCTTTGCATCAAGACAAGGCTCTCAGGATTGAAAGGCAATGTCAAGGTCATCTGGTCTAATTCACACCAACAAGAGGGTGTCCAGACTTGTTTTGAATGCTTTCCTGGATGGAGTGCTCACTACTTCTTTTTTTTAAAATTTCTTTATTGATTAAGGTATCACATATTTGTCCTCATCCCCCCATTCCCATCCCAAACCCCTCCCCACACATGCCCCCACCCCCCTGTTGTCCGTGACCATTGGTTAGGCTTATATGCATGAACACAAGTCCTTTGGTTGATCTCTCCCCCTTACCCCCACCCTCCCCTACCTTCCCTCTGAGGTTTGACAGTCTGATTGATGCTTTCCTGTCTCCGGGTCTGTTTTTGTTCATCGGTTTATGTTGTTCATTATTTCCCCTAGATGAGTGTGCTCACTACTTCTGATTGTTCTGCTCACAGCTCTAGTCCCTTGAGAAAGTTCTTCCGCACATCCAGCAGAAATCATTATCGGCTGAGGTTGCAGAGGGAACCTCAAGCTAGAACCCTCTTCCTGCATCCGAAGACCCTTTCCAAATGACACACTCCCAGCTCCTTCAACCACCTTCTCACAGTTCTGAGCCAGTTCCTCAGAGGTTGTGCTGGGGGCATCTCCTTCTGCTGCTGTGAGTCCTGGGGAACCAGGACCCGCTCTCCCCCTCACCTCTCCTATCTGGGGACTTTGCCTCAGGGACTGGCTGCTGTTCCCTGGATGTAGGCTCCCCCTGCTGGGAGTTTGGGGAAAATATTCTGCTAGAGAGACTTAATGCTCCCTGGAACCCATTAAAGAACACTATTGATCTCCTTTTGTAGATGAAGAAACGGAGGCACAGTGGGCCTGCAGGGCATCGCCATAGTTGCCACTCTGGCATCCTGACGAACACCCGGTCTTCTCTGGATGGGACCAGGCTAACCCTTTGCCACCGGATCCTGTCTCTCAGGTATAAACTCTCACCGTAGACACAGCATGAGCACATCAGCTACATGCATCCCCCGCAGTCTAAGTGCCGGTTGCTTTCCACTCATGTCTGGCTGAATCTCTACAGCACAGCCTGGCAGGTACTATTATGATCCCCATTTCACAGGTAATAAAACTGAGGCTCAGAGAGATTAAGCCATTTATTCCACGTCATCCAGGCAGTGGAACTGGGATCCACACCCATCCTGGGCAGACTCCAAAGCCCACGCTCTTGGTTGTAAGGGCCTTTGGGTTTCTAAAAGGCCTTCATCTCCCTGGAACCAGCACCCTTCAGGGCCTCCCTGACCAGCAGGGTGGTGGGGCAGGAGGCAGAGGGGCTGGGTTCAACATAGACCCTACTCCTTCTTGCCCATAGGAACTTGGGCGAGTTTCCTAAGTTTCTTACAAAATGGGGAGAAACCCACCCATTAGGTGAAGCTACCTGGGAGTTTACAGGAAAGCACATGAGAGGGGCTGCCCCATGGAGGCAGGACACATGGACTACACATGTCCAACCTTCTCAGTGTTCTAGAACCACCTACAGGCTTGGGGTATTGAGGGTTTGGGGCTAGACCTCTTAATCAGCCCTGAGAAACTCTCTGATTTGGCTTCCCAGGATTCTCTTTGCCTCCCTCTCTCTCTCCCTCACTCTGTTTCTGTCTTTGTGCATCTCCTGTGGTCCTTTCCCTCCACCTTTCCAAATCCACTTGTCCTTCAAGACCCAGCTCAAGCGCCTCCTCCTCCAGGAAGCCTTCCACCACCGTCTCTCAGAACATGGATCTTCACGCCTGGCACAGATGTGTCCTGTCTTGGATTGTGGAAGACTATGAACTGGGCTGGCCTCCCCTGACTTGCCCCTGCAAAGTGCTCAGCCTGAGGCTGGCCCCTGGTGCCCATCGCTGGCTGGTCAGGACGAGCTGAGGGAGACAGACAGCAGCATCTCAGGTCAGGCAAGAGAAGCTCACCTGGTAGACAGAGACCCCTGCAGGGGTGCCTTCAAGTACCTCAGCCACAAAAGGCAGGTTTTGAAAGATGGGGTCGTTGTCATTGAGGTCCAAGAGGTTCACAAACACCGTGGCACTGCTGGTAGCTCTCAGAGGGGGCCTGCCACCTGGGGGGTTCAGGGAGGGAGGTAAGGAAAGGGAAAGAGGGGTGCAGGAGAAAAAGGCCAGGGAGAAGACGAGTGGGGAGAGGGGCAGGCTCAGTGACCCTCCATCTCATTGGCCCCTCCAGGGAGCAGCCTGGGCCTTGCACCTAATCCCCTCTGCCCCCTGAGGGTGCTCTGGGGAGGGTCTCAACCGGGTAGTGGGTGTTACTCCACTCTTAGTGACAGCCCTCCTAAGGAGGTCCGGGAGCCCCAGAGGACAGGTGTGGTATCAGGGGCCCCAGCCCAGGTGTTGGGGTGGTGAGGGTGTGAGGGGCACATACAGTCCGTGACGGAGATGATGATCTTGCGCATGAGCTCCGCCTCGTGCGGGTCAGGGTTCTCCCGGTCCAGCATGACATGGGTAGTGCGGATCTTGCCCGTGCTGCTGTTGATGCTGTAGAAGTGGTTAGGTGGCTGGATGCTGTACACCAGGGTGCCATTCTCCCCCAGGTCCGGGTCCACGGCCACCACCTGCCGGGAGCGAGGGAGTTGGCTGAGCTCATGTGCCAGTCCTGGGCACCCCACGCAGACCCAGGCAGTGGGGCTCCCTCCTGGCTTGAGCAGGGAGGACCATGGTGTTAGGGAGGTGGAAGGGTCAGAGGATGAATCAGCAGTGGAAGTCTTGGGCTCCTTGGCTTCTTGACCCTAGTGTGGGCCTTAAGTAAGCCCCTTTCCCCACTTAAGCCTGGGTTTTCTGATTCTAAAAGCAACACCCGGCACACACCAGCTTACGGAGGCTCCAAGTCTCTCATAAACGCCAGGCCCTCTCCACAGACTGTCAACAGCCTTGTGAGGTGGATACCTATAATTATGCCCATTTCACAGATGAGGCCCAGCAAGGCTCCCAGTCTCTTAGCCTGGAAGAGGTTCTGGGCCCCTTACTACCAGAACATCTGAACATGTGGGGTAACAGGTGTGTGGGCTTTGGGAAGACAAGGTCCCCAGGAAGTCCATAATGATGGAATTTGGGGTGAGGCTGGGAGGGGCTGGAAACCCGTGGCTGAGCTTTTGGAAGGATTTTTAAGCCTGGATTTGGGAACTGGGTTCCTCATCCTCAATTTCATTCCTTTGGAGCTTTGAATTGTGGGGCAATTTGAAAAGAATAAGGCCTGTGACACCAAGAATGACAGGGCATGGGAAGGGAGTCATGGGCAAGCCAGCCCGTTTTGGGGGTGGGTCCCAGCCAGTTGGGACAGTCCTGGGGCCGGGGAGGGAATGCTGGAGGAGGGATCGGGCTGGCTCCCTGGAGGTAGGGAATGCCATCCCTGAGCGGGGGTGGAGGGAGAGGATCATGGGATAGGAGTCCCAGACACTCTGGACACCTTAACCTTCCAGCCCCCTTGGTTCCCACTTATATCCCTACCCCAAGGAGGGACTGGCCTCAGTGCTGTCCTGACGTAGGGCCACATCCCTTCCCCCCACACACCTGCTCTCCCAGCTCCCCATGCCCACCCATCCCCTGCTCTGCAGGGACCTTCTTAGCCATCTACCTCCCCTGAGGGGAAAGCAGAACTCAGAGAGGCATGGGCCAGACTTAAGGTCACACAGCACCAGCCTTGGGGCCCATCCAGCAGCCCCCCAGGGCCCCAGGGAAGCAGTGGCACCCACTCCTCAGCTTGCCCCTGGCCCCGTGCTACAGGGACCACTGCGGCATGGAGGTGGACAAGATCAGTGGGGGCAGGGGTGACCGCAGTCCCCGGGGCCGCATCAGGACACTGTCGTTTTTCACTCCAGGACACTTGGCGATGACAGCCCCGCCTTGTCAGCTTCTTTATCTTACTCAGTGTGGGGCCTTTTGTGCTTTGGCAGCAGAATCTGTCCCTCCTCTGGCTTACTCCCCAGCCGAGGCATCTCTGGGGTCACCAGACCAGAACAGACTGATGGGCCACTGTGGCCAAGGGCTCCCATCTGCCCCTGAGCCCTGGGCGGCCCAGGAGAGGCCCATGCTGGCACGGAACCCTGTGCTACTCCTGGCTTCTCTGCTTCAGAGCAGGATGCAAGCCTGCTCCCATTCCCAACTGCTCAGCCCAGCCCCTCGCTTCCCAGCCTTGCTGCCCCAAAGGGCTGGGACATAAGGGGACAGCCCTCCAGGCCTGAGGAGCCCTCGCTGTGCTTGGCATGCTGCCTCAGTTAGCCTCTATGATGGGGACCCAACCACACCTGTATTGACAGGAGACGCGCTCCTAGGCACTCTGGGCGGCTTTCTAGGCAGGCAGGCAGCCTGCTGACAAATAAGGAGACCAGTAAGCCCTGCATGTCTACACTTTCTCTCTGATTACAGGAGGGAGATAGTTCTTATCCCCATTTTTCTGGTGGGGAAACTGAGGCTACGGGGCAGTTAAACAACCTGAGTTTGCTGAATGCACTAAATTCACATGGGGGGGGGGTTGCTCCTCTTCTCTTCCCCTCCCCCCACCTCTATGTGCTGGGGGCACCTGGGCAGGTGCTTTGGAGACATATGAGTAGGGGGTGGGCATGGATATTCGGCCTCTCGGCCCATTCCCTGGTCACCAGGAGGGATGGGGGCACAGGAGGGGCGATAGGCTGTGACCCCCGGTTCCCTGCTAGGCGTCTGTGCCGACTCTCCGGCTTTCCCCTCATTTATTTCCCATTTCACGCTCGTCATTTTTCTCCTGGCCTGACGGGACTAATTCTCTCGCTCTCCTCTCCCTTATTTTGCTGGAGGGTTTGAAAGGCTCTAAATCAATGCCTATCAGCCAGGTCCTTGAAGCAGACTGCAGGAGCCAGGAGGGAGAGTGCGGCCAAAACCTCACTTGCAAACAGAGCAGCCACTCTGCATGCTCCTGCCTGTGAGCGGACACTGGGTGCGCACACGTGCACACAGACACAGGCTGGGTGCGCACACGTGCACACAGACACAGGCCTGGCCAACTCCGAGGGCCCGGGATGCAGGCACACACTGGCCTGCACATGAGCTCGGCAAGTCATTGGGGTGCTCCCTGCCCCAAGGGCAAGGGCCAGTGCCCCCTTTAGGGGGGCCCTTGGGAGAGTCCCAGTTCATATGTCCTAGTCTCTCTCTGACAAGGAAGACCCAACCCAACCTGGCAGAGCTGGGGGAAGAAAGGTGAAGAAGTCCTTCAACAACTTTCATTCACAAATGTTGTGAATGCTTACAATGTGCCTGGCCCAGGGGCTCAACAGTGAACAAGACAGATGTGATTCCAGCAGGGGAGGCAGATGATGGCGACAATAGCTACCATTTATCAACCTCTCACCATCAGCCTGTGTATTTTGGCTCATTAAGTATGAACTACAACTCTTTCAGGTGGGGCCTCTACCTCCATTCTCTAGATGAGAAGATTGAAGCACAGAGAGGTTAAGTAACTTGCCCAAGGTCACACAGCCAGTAAGAGGTATGGCTAAAATGAGAGTCTAGACAGTTTGGTACTAGAGGCTGCTCACTGAATCACTACGCTCCACTGTCTCTTAATAAGCAAGGAACCCAACAAACAAATAAACACAGGTTTGGGGAACCAGCTCTGAAAGAAACATGGGGGGCACAACTACATTAGGCAGGGTAGTTAGGGAGGGCTTCTCTGTGGAAGTAGCATTTTAATCTGGGCGATTGGAGGAGAATGAGCTGGCCATGGAGAGAGCAGGGCTGGGGGAATAGAGGAGGAAGAGCAGTCTGGCAGGGGTGGGGAAGGGGGAGGAAGAGCTGTGCAGAGGCTCCAAGGTGGGAAAGAGCTGAGTGGGTTCAGACACTGAAAGAAAGGCCAGCGAAAGTGCTGGGGGCAAGGGGTGTGGTGGGTGAGCAGGGTGGTGGGAGATGAGTCAGGGAGTGGGTCAGCCTCCCGTCACCTCTGGAGCCTCCTCTCCTCACACCTCAGCAACAGCCCCTACCTCACCCAGGCCCACTGTTGAGGCCTTAGCAGGGGGCCCCTGAAAGGTATTAAAACATATACCCACATATATATGCACACATATACCTCATAGCTATGAAATCTGAAAGAATCTTATGCCTATTCCTTTTGAAATTATTTTGATGTGACAAACTCGATTAACATATGAGTTTTCTGACTTCCGGTTTCCTGGCAATCATTATACATAATGGGAAATTCCAGAAGATTCTGGAAAATTCTTAAGAATTCTAGAAAATCTAAGTGATAATTTGCCCTCACATGTAATGAGGTTTTTTTTGTTTGTTTGTAATGAGTTTTACAAATCCTAAATTTCATAATTACTAAAGTTACCATAACATTCGGTAGCTGTTTAACACAAGCTTTAATTCTGATTTGGCTCTTCTCCTTTGGGACTTCTGAGTCCCTGCATTCTTTTTCCGGTCTCAGCACTGCCATGGGTCACTGAAAGGCTCAAGCGCCCCACCCTGGCTGCTGAGCTGGGGGAGCAACAGGCATGTTCGCCCTGCACGGAGGGGCGGGCTCCCGTGTCTGTCTCCCCAGAGGTGAAGGGGGTCTGGCAGGGACTCTGGCTCTTCCACAGGGTGAGATGGGCCCCAGTGGTGGGTTTGAGTGTCAGAAAACTCCCTGAGGGCAGAGCAGAAGCTGTGCTGCTTCCTGGGCTCCGAGTGCAGGGCCTGGCACACAGTAGGTGCTCACTGAGCGCTTGTTGAGGTTTCCTGGAGAGTGAGGAGTTGCTGGGCAGCAGGCCCTGGGCCCACTGTCTATACCTGCTTGGGGCTCAGAAGGATGTGAGAAAAGGCTGGCGACCAGAGAAGGCCTCTGGGGACCAGATCTGCGAAAAGCCCAAAGCCCAATGAAGCCCCAACCCAGACCTACTAGTTTTGTCCAGCAGGTGGACTTCAATAATGGCACCCTTGGCTGGTACACCTCCCTCACTTGCCCCTCAATTCCCTGTGGGAGGAGAATCCTAGAAATATAAAGCAAAGGTAAGAGTTCAGGTGCTCAGAGGAGGGCATCCAACCCCACCTCTTGGGGTCCCTGGCTGGGCTTGTCCAGGGCTAGAGCCCAAATGCCCACGAAGTGGCAGCAGAGAGAGCCCATCAGGGGTGGAGTCCTAGAGATAGCGCCCGGAAATGGCCCGGGGTAACGGGGTCCTAACCTTACCTGGGCTGAAAGGAATCCTCTCTCCCACCAGGGCTTAGAAAAACCACATGTTCCAGATTCCTTGCCCCTGATCTACTGGACTCTTTGGGAGGGTATGTGCCCACCAGTTGAGAACCATTCAGATTTTGAAAACACAGAAAAGAGGATAGGAGGATGTAATGGCTGGTTCATGTTCTCTCTCTCTCTCTCTCTCTCGTCCTTCTACCGGGGTCTCACCCATGGAGACCCCGGTAGACCTGTCCCTGTGGCTGTGGTTGATGAAGAGTGGGGGCAGGGAGGCTAGGCATCTTCAGCCCGAGGTTGCTCGAGCTCAGGGCGGGGCAGCCTTGCTGGATGTGACAGTTACCATCCCTCCCCCATCCCACCGGGTCCTCCAGGTTCTTAGGACCTGGACCACCTGCCAGGGCACCCCTGAGCTGGCAGAGGCATAAGGACTGCTGGGCTAGGTAGCTCAAAGTCAGACAGACCTGGGTTTGAGTCTTGGCTCTGGGAGCTTGGGCAAACCCCTCAACCTCTAAGTCTCTGTCCTCCATAGTACGATGGTAGCAATGAATCCATCTGCCATGTGAAATTGTTATGAGGATAAGAGAGAATTCATGAGAAAACCCAGCACAGCGCCTGGCACATTCCAGACATTTAATAAATGGCGTTGCCATGAGCTGTTAGGTTCATGTCCATCATGGGGCTGGCTGGGTGGCTGTGGGGTTGGGGACAAGCCTCCCAAAAAGAGACCAAATGGGGCACAAGTATGGGGGGATAAAAAGGGGTGCTCATCCCTGACTTTCCTCAGCTTCCCCAGGACATGTATTGTGGATGCCTTGGGACTTTGGCCATGGTCTCTCCTTCCCACTCTGAGTCACACCCTGCTCACAGCATGCAAGGGGTCTGTGCAAACCGGACACTCGCATGCCAGCAAATCCCAGGGTGAGCTTCAAAGCCCCTAAGGGGCAGCCAGCTGACTGGTGGCTGTGGCGACAGAAGCGGTAAAGGTGCTGAGGGCAGATCTGAAGCTTGTGCAATTTGAGGGAGGGACCTGTGCCTCGCCAGGGGAGGTGGGGGCTCTCCTGAGGTTGTCACCAGAGTCCTGGGCTCTTAGGGAAAGTGTGGCTACCAGCTGAACCGGCCCTGGGATGCTGCACTCCCTTGGACAAAGTCTGAAGCCCAATGTCCCCGAGGACGGCGTGAGGGCTGTCCCCAGACCTCTGACTACCTTCCACCATGCGGAGAGCTCCAGGAACTTGGCTCCAAGAGCTGGCGCAGAGGAAACATGAATCCATCAGCCCCATGGGCAGGCCCACAGAGCTCATGTGGGAAGGGCGGACACCCCTTGGCAGGGCAGAGCATGAGTTCTGCTCCCACCACCACGTACCGTGGTCACATCAGAGTCTGGAGGCGTCATCTCCACCAGGTTGATGTAGTAGGGAGCATCCTTCCAGGTGGGGTGGTTGTCGTTGATGTCCAGGAGGGTGATGTTGACCTGTGAAGCCACAAGGGGCGCTGTGGGGTGCACCTAGCTGGGCTGCACCAGGACAGTGTCCACGGAGGGGACACATTCAGATGCCTGTGGAGCATCTTGGCATTAATTCCACCAGGTCAGGGCCTGGGCTTTCAAGGACAGGGGTGAGCAGGACCTTCAGAGGGGTTAGGTGCTGTCCCATCAGGAGGCAGAGGAACAGAGGAGATAACCCCTAAAATCCTTCCTGTGACCTGGAACTTGTCCCACTTGCCCTGGTCTGGACTATAGGTGACTGACAGGGTAGGGGAGGTTTAGGATGGGGGTCTACTAGGATCCCTTGAGCTTCCAAGTCAGTCTTAGCTATAAGCCAAGCAATTTCCCTGCTTACCTGTCACCAGGTAAATTATTTATGGAGCTCAGAATCCTATTAGTGGGGGCCTCCCGTGACTGCATGAGGTACTGGGGACTTTTCTGCCAAGTCCCTGGCCAACCAGTACCAACTCCAGCCTCTCTGGCTGGGCCAGGCTGGGGGCAGTGGCTGGGGCAGCTGCTGTGGATGGGGTGAGGGCCATGTGGAGAGGTCAGGGGAGGGTCCTGAGGGAGAGCCAAAGGAAGCGCATAAAGGTCACGGAGGGCAGGTGATTGGAGGACCTGGCAGCAGCCTTCCTGCTTTCTTTCCCACAGGGGCTTGCTGCTTCCGCTTCCCCATTCTTTTCTGCAGCCAGAGCTCAGTCAGGACCCTCAACCATCCTTCCTCTAGCTTCCTGCCCACCTTGGTGGGGCAACAAGGCCTTGATGGGGCTCTGGCCTCTCATGGGTCCTACTTGCTCATGGGTGGGAACCAGGCATCATGTCTCAGGGTTAGGGGTGGGGTGGTGCAAGCCCCAGGGACCCTCCAAGGGCCCTGCTTCTGGCTCTGAGCCACTCAGAGAAAGGCCTGCTCCTCTAGGAGCCCATAAGGAGGGGCCTATGGGTCTCCTACCTTCTCCTACCTGGCCAGCTGGTCTTTTAGGGGCAGAGGAGAAAATATTTGCTCCTCCCAGCGCCCCCTTGTCTCAGGTGGGAATGCCTTTCTTCCCACAGATGTGGAGGCCCCAGGACTGACCTTGGCTGACAGCAAGTTGGTGACTGACATCTAGTTGGTAGCCACCCTCACTCCACTCCCACAGTGCCTCACGCTACCTCAGGACAAAGTGCCTAGGGCCTAGAGGTGCAGCCTGAAGGAGAACTGGGGGCAGTGGCCTGGATGGCAAACAAGGAGCTGGGGGGTGCGGGAGGGATGGGCACTCACAGTGGCGATGCCAGTTTTCTGGTTGTGGCCCACGCCCCCATCCACTGCTCTTACGATGAGGATGTATTCAGACTTGGTCTCACGGTCCAGCAGGGAGGTGGTGGTGATTTCACCTGCGGGAGAGAGGGGTGCGGGAGAGATTGGGGAGGGAGGGAAGAGCAAGGAGAGGAGGAGGGAGAGAGGGGAAAATAGAGTGAGGGAGAGTATGAAAGAGAGGTGCTGGGAGATCAAATGAACCGGCAGTGTGCGTGCATGTGTGCATATACGCTGGGGGTGGCGAGATGGAGGGGAGAGCACTCACACCTTGGGAACTGGAACCCCAAAGCTGGGCAACATAACTCCATGACAAGGAGGTATTTTCAAATGTGGGAAAATCAAGGCCAACTATGGAGGTGTTGGCTGGGAAACAGGGCAGAAGGGCCATCTGGCTTCAAGCTCAGACACCAGGGACCTCTCATTAGACTTCCAACACACCGAGAGTTTCACACATGTCCCAACTGTCCCTCATCACTGGACAGTTCAACCTAAAGTGCACTGAGAATTCATAGCTATCAAATCATTCCCTTAATTATCTGTAACATAGTTACATTGCCTTGAAATTTATTTAGCATATAAACTAATTATTCCCTTAAAGATAAACATTAACAATAGACCACAACTTTTGTCCGCTGTTTTTGCCTTTTCTTTGCATTTTGGTCTAACAAAAATATGGCAGTCACCTTGTAGTTGTGTGCTGGCAACTATTTGACATCCAGCTCACCAAAAGAAAAAGAGGCATCTGCTCATTCCCGTGGTGTAAATGTTCCCCCCAGGCCCCTTTGTAAATGACCAACTTGATGGCATTGAACATGGAGTTGGGGAGAGGTGCATACAATGGGCTATCAGGGCAGGAGTGAGCCAGTACCAGGCAGCTTCAGCACATGATGGTAGCTGGGCCACTTGCCATCTTGCACGGGCCATGGGAAAGAGCTTATGTTCTGAGGACAGTGAGGCCCAGATTTGAATCTGATTATGGCCCTTCCCAGATGCTCGGCCTTGGGAAAGTTACTTAATTTCTCCAAACCTCAGTTTTCTCATCTGTGAGATGGCGATTAGTATGCCTTTGAATCAGAGCTGTGGTGAGGATCAACTAATTACAGGTGAAGCTCCCAACACTCAGAAGGTGCTTGTTTTCTTCCAACGGACTGTGAGAATTCACCAAGGGTAGAGACTGTGCTATCCGTGTTTTTATCCCCATTGCCTGAGCTGTGCGACTGGAAGCAAGTTACTTAACTTCTCTGTGCTCATTTTATTTTATCATGAAACAAGGGAGCTGGGCCAGATGGTCACCGGGACTCCTTCCACTGTCATATTTCCCTCCCTTCCATGCTGGCCTGCCCCCTGGTCTGTGCAGGGCTGAGAAGGGAGCTGGGGGTGAGGGACAGGGCAGGGAAGGTGCTGAGGCCTGGAATGAAAGACTGGCCAAGGTCTGCCCGCCTAGACATGATCCTTGGTGGGGTGGTGTCGATTAATTGGCAGGGCGAGGAAGAAATTAATCTCTAAAAAGTTTTAAACATGAACTTGTCGCCATGATAGATGGCTCTTCCTGTCTGGGAAATTAGATCCAATTAAGGCCACCTTTGTGGAGCAGGCTTGGCTAATTTGACCGAAGAGGTAAGAGGAAAACGTTTACACCTTCAGAGAGAAAGGAGCCATGTTAAGGCAGCAAGAAAATGTCCGTGTCATTACTAAAAGCCCGCGGGTGGAGCTGGGGTCCCTAACGGTGGAGGCAGGGCGGGGCGCTGAAAGGTCAATGAGTCCAATCGGCATCTGGGTGGCGGCATGAAGCTCTAACATGGCTTTCTATAATGTAGCAGTTAAAGTCTGGGCTCTGGAGTTAGAAGTTCAGGCTCTGCAGGTCCTCAGGCAAGTTCCTTAACCTCTCCTGTGCCTCAGTTTCCTCACCTGGAAAATGGGGGAGAATGCTAGCGCCCGCCTTGCAGGGTGGGAAGAAAGTGAAATGGAATGATGGGAGTCAGAGCACTTAACAACAGTGCTGAGCACTTGTTCATGTTAACTAACGAGATTATTCTGAGCCCCCCTGGAAACGTGGGCTTGCCGAGGGCGGGAGCTTCTGAGAGCAGGGAGGAAGGCCTCTGTGCTGTCAGAGGTGGAGAGAGAGGTGCAGGATGGCCTTGAATGTGTTCAGTCTCTGTACACATTTCACCAGCCCTCTGCTCCCCAAGCTCCCAGAAAAAGGGACCAAAGAGATTGAAGGCAGACTTCCATCAGGAAGGCGTGGTGATAGGAAGACTAAATGCCCACTAGTCCCTGAACCCCTCCTGCAGGGATGGCCCATGTTCAAAGAATCTCGCTCCCTTCCCAGGCTACAACGATTGCTGCAAAGTGGCTGTCAGGCCAGGGACTGCGTTTCCTAGCCTTCCTTGCATCTAGGCAGGCCATTCCCTGGTTCTGGCCAGTAGGATGTGGGCACAAGTGATTTATGTCACCGCTAGGCTTGGCCCATAAACATCTCCTTACACAATATCCCATGCTCTCCCCTTCTGCAGTGACTTTGGAGCCACAACATGGAAGGGGCCTGGGTCCCAGCATCAACGTGTGGAAGGCTTTCCACTGAACACTGGACTGCTGTGGAGATAGAATTTCTATTGTGTTGAGCCACTGAGATTTCAAGGTTTGCTTGTTTAGCATCTACAGATCCCTTACCTAATACAGAAATGGGCACTTAGAAGTGGAATGCTCTGTATGTCCACTAAGTGGACTTAGAACCCTATGAGGAAAGGGCCATGTTTCATTCCATTCTGCACCCCTGCACCTAACACAACACTGCAGATATCCACTGATATCTCAGTAAATATATGAATGAATGTCCAGAGGCCTCGCATTCCTTCCTAGCTTCTGGATGAAAAGCCTGGGGTCACTTATTGCTTTTTCTGCACCCCTTCCCTTCCAGCTTCAAAGAGCAGAGAAATGAAGAAGAAAGGAGAGTTACATGGGCTGAGCAGAACCAGAGGATGTGGGCTCCTGGGTGAAAAGAACAAAAGAATAATGATAATCACCTAATTTTGTTAGCACTCGCTATGTGAGGGACTACATTACGTGTTCCCTATAATGGCTCACTGAGTTCACCCAACAGCCCTCATATGATCATCCTCATTTTTAGGTGGGGAAACCGAGGCACATCCACTGTTAGGAAAAGGAGCCAGGACTGAAAAATGAGGTCAGCAGCTGAGGGAGGGGAACACTGAGGCTTGAAGAAAGGTGTCCCTGAAGAACGCCATGTAAAATGGAACACATTTTAAGCATGACAGGATTCTTCACCACTGGAAGACATTCTTCAGTGGATAAATTCAGGTTGAGATTTTTTGGGTAAGATCCATCATCTCACTCAAATGACTATTTCAGGGATGGAACCAGGTGCTCAAAGCTGGTTTCCTGGGAAACATGGGCTTCCTGTGAAAGGGAGGAGGCCCTGACCCACAGGTCCTGGCCGGGCATGCGAGTCAGCTGAGGTGCAGAAGATGAGAGCGCGGGGCCTCACCTGAGCGGGCGCCGATCCGGAACTGGGAGGAGCCCTCCAAGGAGTAGATGATGGACTCCTGGCCATACTCCCGGGAGCGGTCCAGGTCGGTGGCATTCAGGATCAGCACTGTGGCTCCTTCCGGGAGACAAGGGCAGGGGAGGAGGGTATCTGCTGCTCACCATGGCCTTTCCCCAAGCCCTCCCTGGCTGGTCACCATATTAATATACTCAGATTGACCAACTTTGACTTTGAGTCAAAAAGAAATGAAGCTCCATATTAAATTATTCTACCTTTATTATATTCAATTTCAGTCTTGTTTTATCTTGTTCACAAGGGGAATTTATTCAAGTTTTTATTTTCTATTTAATGTCCAGTTAAGGCCTTCACCTTCATTTCTTTCCTGGTGGAATCCTGGGCAGGGCATTGCCCTCTCCAGATGCCCTGGCCAGATCCTGCAAGCAGCTTGTCCTGCAGCTGAGCTGGCCAGGGCTTTCTAGGCCCTCCTGCCACCCAGCTCTGGCAGAGGGGCGAGCAGGTTCAGTGTGCAGATCTCTAGGCTGGAATCCGGTGGGACCTCTGCCAAGTGCCTTAACTTGTCTGAGCCTCAGCTTCGCCCTCTGTAAGACGGGTCTAACCATGAAGCCATTTGTGGGGCTGTTCGTGAGGATCCCACGGATAAAGCATGCAGGGCGCAGGCCTGGCCAGGCAGTGCTCACTGCCCTGCAGCTGTGGTTACTACTGTGCTGACAAATCAACAGTCCCTGGGGGCATAAGGGGCCAGACAGCGTGCTTCAGGACAGGGAGGTCCTTCTGGCCCCTTCTAGGTAACTGTGGGGCCTCGGATTTGACTCTCAGTCCTGCCCTAAGCAGGAGACGGATACGTGGGCCCTGATACACGACTTTAACCAAGCGTATTCAACTCTGAGGAGGATTAAGTGCCACGATGGAGGCTTCTTCTTGGCAGAGTCTGGGGATGCTGGAAATGCAGGGGCCACTTCAGCAGTGACTTTCTCCAGAGGAAGCCTGAGACTGGATGGGGGAGGGTGGGCTGGGTACAATCTGGTACCTACCCAGCAAATCATCAGACACCAGGGAGGTACCAGGAGGCTCTCTGTTGAAGGCTCCATGGTGCCGAGGAAGGTCACTCCTAACTCCAGCTGCCGACCCCGACTCCCTCAGCTGCCCCTGACTCCTCCAGCTGCTGACCCCAACTCCCCCAGCTGCCCCCAACTCCCCCAACTTCCCCCGACTCCCCCAGCTGACCCCGACTCCCCCAGCTGACCCCAACTCCCCCAGCTGACCTCGACTCCCCTAGCTGCCCCCGGCTCTACCTTACCCTGACCCCTTAGCTTCTGTGACTCCTCTAGCTGCTTCAGCAATTCCTGACATATCCCCTGTAGAATGTCCTCTCTGGATGCAAGCGAAGCTGCCAGCCTGCCCTGAGGTCAGAACAGGTTGCCTGGATCCTGAGTGTGGAGCTTGTGGCCCTGGGTCTGAGAGCTGAGCCCTGGAACCTGAGCCATGATCGAGGAATGCACCTCCTACTCTTGTCCTCACACTGGAACACATGCCACCCTCCAAGGCCACCATTTGGCCCTCATGGCCCCTAGGACCTGGCTCACAGCATCGTCATCTCAGAACTCTCTGCACCCTCTTACTTAGCCAAAGTCGCTGGATTAGTCATCAATCATTACTGTCTTCCCTACTAGACTGTAGCTGTAGGAGAGCAGAGACCACGTGCCTAGTGGAGCGGCTGCACATAGTAGGTGCTCTGTAAGCCACTGTTGGCTGGCAGATAGCTGAGCATCTCCAAAGGCTCCCCTCACTGGTCATGAGAAACAGACAGGGAGGGCCATGGTGGACAAGCCAGGTCAGCCCCCCACAGTGCCGCGCGTGATCTCTGCCTTCACGCCCTCCTGCCCGGGCCCGTACCTGCCATGATGCTCTCCACCACAGAGACGAAGTACGCAGGCTTGCTGAAGGTGGGAGGGTTGTCATTTTCATCCTGCAAAGCAGACAGACAGGTTGCAGGAGCCAGGACGGCAGTGGGGGCTGGTCAGCTATCCGTGCTGGCATCAAATGGAGGCTGGGCATGGCTGGCACGGAGGTACTCTGGCTCCGACGTATAACTGGAGCCAGGCAGGTGTCACATGGGGCCAGGCGCCCCTCTGGCTAAGCTATAGTTCAAGGAGGTGGGACAGGCCTTGGGGAAACATGTGGGGGTCAGGAAGAGACAGTGAGGACCAGGGAGATGGAGAAAGAAGGCAGCAGTCGGAACTGCCTACAACTCCCAGCCCCTGTCTCTCCCGTCGGTCTTCCTGAGGAAGCTGAGCTCCAAGCTTACTCCAGTTCTCCCACTTTTAGCTCATCGGCCCCACGAAGGGGATGCCAACTCAGACTTTCTTCCTCAGTTCTGCCAAGGTGATGGAGGAAGGTTCTAGAAACCTGCCCAGAAATGAAGGGAGAAAGGAGCAGCCCAACCAGGAAGACACTGAGGTATGCAGGCAGGGCTCAGGTGGGTTCCCGGCCTGAATTCCAGACCCACTGCACCTTCACAGGAGCATGGCTCCTTCACCCACTGGTGTGTCCTGGCCCAGTAACCCCTCCTCTGGCCCAGCCTCCACCAGTGACAGGTGAGAGGGCCAGTGGGCCGGGGCTGAAGCAGCAGGTGGGGCCCGGTGCAGCCGGTCTCCTGCTTGTCCACACGCCACCACCCTCCACCATCAGGGAGACATTCCTACCCTTTAAGACTCTCACCCTCACCCACTGCCTTTAGCCATCACTCAACAAGAACTGGCCCGTTCCCATCTTGGAGGAAGCCTTGCTGCCCCCCACCACGACTCGGAGCCTTCTCCGCTTTCCCCACGAGCCACGATGCAGGCTCCAGGGGCCTCATTTACCCCAGAACTGGGAGCTCCGAAGAGGAAGACTCCTCAGTAAACCCCCTTGGCCGGAGTCACTTCTGGCTGATCAAATGTGAATGTGAGGGAGGCATGATATGGGCCTGTCCACCCCTCGGGACTTCAGAGAATCCCATCCTACCGGGACTGTGGGTGCCGGATAGGGACACACTTCCTTCCCAGTGCGGCCCTGGCTCTGGGCTGTAAATTGGCTGATGCTGATCTGCCCCTCTCCCCTGTCTCAGCGAACTGGCTGTGGGAGGCCTCGCCACACATCCAGTGTCTCAACAGCATGCCTGGGTGTCCCCTGGCGCGGCGCGGGTGCCCCATATGTGTGTCTATTTAAGCCTTCTGCTTGGCTGCACGAAACAGCGCCAAGAATGTCAGTGACAGAGCATGAGGCAGAAACTTATTAGCGGTGATATTTCCCCGGATCCTGGTGCTGCATTCGCTATTAGTTCTAATTCAGCGGCTCCCTCTACAAAAGCTTATTGTCCCCTAATGGGAAATCTACAAACCGAGTTTGACTTCTTTATTAAAAACCAACAAGCAGTGGATGAAAAGGAGTCACCTGGCCCCTCTCACCCACCCCTCCTCCTTCCAGAACCCTGTCACTGGGATCTGCCTCTCCCCACCCCCACCCTGTGCAGTCAGTGCTGCCGTCAACTGCCTGGTGGAGGGAGAAGGCAGCTCAGACAAGTGACAGCTACTTAAAAACCACCCACGTGCAAAATTAACCCAAAGGCGGTGACCTTTTCAAGCATGGTCCTTAGACACAAGTGACTACACATCCCAAAGTCCTGCTTGAGAGACGAGGTTCATGCACAGCCAGGGTGGCCCCTGTCTCTGTTGCCAGACCCTCCTCCTGCTGGGGGTTGCGGGGGGGAGGGGGGCTGGGGGAGCCAGGGAAGCCCTGGAAGGACAGTGCGGAGCCCCTTCTGACCCTCAGGACAGCTTTGGGGGAATATAGCCAATAACATGTAACATTATGTCTGGTGTCAGGTGGGTACTAGACTTGGGGTAATCACTTTGTAAGTTGTATATTAGAAGTTGTGCAACTTCTAATCACTATGTTGCATACTTAAAATGTATATAATATTGTATGTCAACTGTAATTGAAAAAGTTTTTTAAAAAGAGTACCAGGAGGTGATTCTGATTGGCAGGAATCATTCCAGTTCGCTGGTATAGCCTTGGCATTTCAGGTGGGCAGTGGCAGGTTCAAGCTGGCAGGTGCTTAGGCTCCTGCGGATCTCTTCCCATCCTCCCTGCCACTCCTGCAGCCTGACTCTCTGCCCTTCCCTTTGCTGCACCCCGTTCTGCACGGCCGCACCCTCCCATGCCACCCCTAAATCCTGCTCCATGCGCCCACTCTCAGCTTTTCCATCACTGCCAGCCCCATCCTATTTCGTAAGCAAGTAGGGTTCCTGCCCAGATGAGGGCCTTGGCACTCGGCAGCTGGCCCTGGAGCCTCAGCCTCAGGTTGTGAGGACGAAGCTAGGTTGGGGCAGCACCAGGGGCTGTTGGCAAAGCCAGCTGGGACAGGGAGGTCAGCCAGCAAGCCAGCTCTGGGCGAGATGTTGTCCTGAGCATATGTCAAATCATAGCGTATCTCGTAACCTGACAATCTGATCTCATTCTCCTGGAATCGGCAATGTGCTAACTCTTCCATCAACATGTTCGCCCTCTCCTGCAGGCAGCCACCTCTATGAGATGGGGGCAGCAGGCTTGTGCGTGTGCAGTGCTGGAGGGTCTGGGCGGGGGGGATGGGTGGGGAAGGCCTTTTGTCACCACCATCTCATCCCCCAGAAGCTGGGGGAGCTGCACAGGGCCAATGAGCCAGTGTGGAGACAGATTCAGAGACTGATCATTTCAGACACTAAACCCACTAAGGTGTGCGTGATATTCATGTCCGACAAGCTGTGGTTTGGTTTCAGGCCCCTTTAGATCTTCAGAGGAGCAGAAAAAGGAAGTGAAAAGAAAGAGGGGGAGAGAGACAGGAGAGGAGATGGCCTTCAGGAATTCCCTTGAACTTCACAGAATGTAGCTCTAGATGAGGAAACCCCATGACATGTCCTCCAGCTCCCATTGCCCCGACAGGGTGTCCTGAGGCCCCGGACCTCCCTGGCCAGGCTGGCAGGTTTGCTAGGACAGCCTTTGGGATGGTCTGCCAAGTAAGCCCCTGAGCTGTGGGGACAGTCAAGGACTTGGGGACACCGAGTCAGGAGGGACCCCTGGCACCCTGGGAAGCACTCACCACCCCTTACCCTGGAGGGCAAGGCCAGCACCCCTGGGTACTTACAAACACCTCAATGGTGACAGGGACAGTGCTGTTCAGAGGGGGGTTGCCAGCGTCCTTGGCCATGACCGTCAGATAAATCAGTCCGTTGGGTATCTGCTCGTAATCCAGGGGGCGGCTCACACTGATCACTGAAATGACAGGGACAGGGCCCTGTAAGCAGCCTTCAGATACCCAGCCAGCCAGGGCTTCCCTTAGGGCAGGAGGGGACAGTGGCATGACCAGGCCAGCTCTACCTCCTTTTCCCCTCCTGCCTCTGAACTCCTGGAGCCTCATGGTCTTGACTTAGGTTTACTGACTGCTGCCTGGTATGTGTCAGGCCCAGTGCGAGGCCACCAGGTGTAGCGCTGGTGAAAATATAAGCCCACTTTACAGATGAAGGAACCAAGCTCAGAGAGGTTTAGTAACTTGCCCAAAGACACACAGCTAGGAACTCAACAGAGCCAGAATTTGAGCCCAGGTTTGTCTGAATCCAGAGCCCAGGCTCTTTCCCAGAAAGTGTTATTCCTACTTGTCTTTCTGTCTGTCTCACCCACTCACCTGGCACTTATCTGGAGGACAGGGTCATGCGCAGGCCCTCTAGTCCTGTCCCTGTTACTGCTCCTGATGCCCTCCAGATAATGGGCTTGCCCCTTTACTGCCCAGTGTCGGGGCTGCCAAGGGTGGAGCAGATAGTGGGGTACAGGTGGCTACTGATTCCCTGTCGTTTCCTCTCACTGCCTTTCTCCCCATTTCTCTCCTCTCCCTCCCTCCTCTCGTTACCTACAGGCTCTTCATGCCGCTCCAGTAGCCGCTCTGGGGCACTATGTAGACCCCCTGGGGGATACTTGGTGTCTGTAGACCCCTTGGGGGATACTCAGTATATGGCATTGCAGAACTTACCCTCACAGACTCTGCTCGAAGGTGGGTGAAGACCCCTAACACCAGAGGTGGACAGAGTTGGAGAGGCAGGATCTGGGGGAGGGGGCGCTAAGACCTCAAACATCCTCACCCTGAACAGCCTGAACACTCGCCACAAGTGCCCTTTTGCTTGAACCCGCTGATACCCTGTTTTGGATGGGAAGGCAAATTGGCTTGGGAGAGGGGGCATGGTTAATCTGCAAAGGCACGGCAACAATATTAAATTGCCACTTTCTATTTGGAAAACAGAAATCAAATTATTGCTTTAGTAATATAAAAACCTAAGGGCGGTCCTTCCAGCTGAGGGGAAGGGGAGGTGAGAGGGTGGGCAGAGGCATGACACTGTCACGTTTCTTAAAGGGGCACAGACTTGACAGAGAATGTCAGGCGGCAGCATCTGAGCCAGGGCTGTGATTTCTGCGACTGCATTTCTCTGACACCGCTGTGGGGTGCTAGGAGTGAGCACTGGACTCGGAGTCATCCGATGCACACCTTCTGCTTTGGGGGCAGCGAGCACAGCTTCACACATTAGGGACGCTTTTCAGAGAGGAGATGTCCAAATGAGCCCTTAGAGCCAGCCAGCGGGTAAAGGGAGGCGGGCAATGGGAGCAGACTCAGCAAAGACAAGGCAGTGGCTACTCTCAAAGGAGGATTCAGAGAGGGTTCCGAGATGCCGGATTCTGGTGGTGGGTGGGGCAGTGCCAGAAGACAAGGCTGGAGAGGCAACCAAGAGCTAGATCACAAGGGCTTCCCCGGATAGCTTTGCTGTGTGACCTCGGGCAAGTGGCTCCCTGTCTCTGTATCCCAGTTGCTTCATCTGAAAATAAAGAGGTGGCCTCATGGGATCATGGAGCTTGAAGCTGCTGCTGCTACGCCTTTCATAGGTTCTAGGGACCAGGACTCACGGCGGGCAGGCAGGGCAGGGTCCAAAGTGTGGATCTGTGCTTGGGCCACGCAGGGAAAGGCCTTGTCCTCCCCGGGGGGTGGGGGGGGGGCGGGGGGGCAGTCACAGAGAGCCCACAGGATGGGGACGCTTAACTAACAAGTCTCCACCCCACAGGTCTACCCCGACAGCCTTGGAAAGAAATAGGGACCTCTCAGATTGTGGGAACATCAGACGCCTGGCTGGCCATGGGCCTGAGACCCAGAGAAAAATCTGGCCCATCTGAGACAGAGATCTTGACCCACTGAAGGGTGGCCGCATGCCACATGCTGCTCCACCCAACAGGAGCTACGGGGAAGCTCCCCGAATGCTCCAGCGCATCTGAGAGTCAGAGAGCCCCCTTCCGAGACAGGTGTGAGTGTGCAACCTCGCTCCCACCTGGCAACCCTCCTCCTGGCTGGACCTTCAGTCCTGCCACCCCGTACCTGCATAGCCTTCATACACGCTGATGTCGAAGTAGCTGCCGAAGGCCGAGGCGTTGACGATGCTGTAGGTAATCTGGTTGTTGGGAGGGGAGTCTTCGTCTGTTGCCTGGAAGGGAGAGGATGAACAGAGCCCTGTGAGCCAGAGGAGGGTGGGTGGGAGGGGAGGGCCGGTTCCTCTCAGCGCCCCCTTCCTGGGTGATCAGACCCTCCTGGCCTTGCAGCTGGAGGCTACTGTCTGGCTCCCAGCAGACACCTCACGTGGAGTGAGGAGCTATCCTGGGGATCTGGAGGGCAGGCTGGAGGCCTCGGGAGAAGTGGGCAAGGCCAGGTCTCACCCAGGGGATGGAGAGGGTCTCCACCACATCTGGCAGGACCACCTCTGGCCCCTTCAGTCCCAGCTTGCACATCCCACCCACAGAGGCCGTCCCTGACCTCGAGACTGGGTTTAGGGCCCTGTGCTGTGCACCCCATGAGGTCCCCCTACTTCCTGTATAATTTCTGCCTGCCTTGCTCAGACTGTTAGCTCCTTGCGAGCAGGAACCTATGTTTCTTGATTGCAGCTGCATACCTAGAGTTCCAGCATGGTGTTTGCACACAGTAGGTATCTAATAAATGCATGTTGCATGAATGCAAGGAGGGAAGAAGGCACTTGGGTTGGGGTCATATCCTTCTTCCCCTTGACTGTCTCCTGGAGCGGCTGATGAAGCAGCTTCTTTCCCAATGTCTGACTGAAGAGAGCCTAAGGGCTGGCCCGCCACCCTGGGTGCAATAGGAGCGGAGTGTGGAGGGAGGAGGGAGAGCAGGGCCCTGTGGGAAGCATGGCCCATGCTGATGGGCACATGGTCCTGCCTTCTGTGTGCTCCTTGCCCACCTCCTCCCCCTTGTTTCAGAAACAAGCTCTCAGGGGAGGCCCTGGGTCCCGTCACTCTGGGTGGGCAGAGGGAGGAAGGGGCGTGAGGACACTGAGCAGCTTCATGGGCAGAGGTCACTGGAGCATGCTGGGGCGCGCTGCAGGAGGACACCTGGAGTGTAGAGTCCTGAGTTCTAGTTCTGCCTCAACTACTCTGCTGATTCACTGTGCCTTCTGAGGCTCCTCTTCCCGCCTGCTTCCCTTCCTGTGAAGTGGCTGTGCCCGGGGCCTCTGGTCCCTGCCAGCTACAGCGGCTCCTGATTTTAGATAGCCTCTGAAGGGCTTGGATGCGGGTCCTTGCACTAGAAACTGCTCAGCACTTGCCAAGGGAGATGAAGAGGGCGGCCTTTTGCTGAATGGTGACCTGACAGTTAAGCTGAGGCAGACACCAGCTGTACTTGGTAACCAAGGACATGAGTTGATGTCCTCACACAGACCAAGAACACGACCCCAAATCTGGTAGATTTTTTTGTGACGGGAGGTCAGCAGCTCTTGCAGTGGCTTTCCAGGGGCATCGCCATGAAGAAGGCACAGACAGAGGATAACATGAACGGCCGACTGCAGGAAAGCCTGGCACCTTACCCGGAGCCGCACCAGTTGTGTGACGGAAGGCTCGTTCTCTCGCAGGGCACCCACGTAGGCATCCTTCTGGAAGGTGGGCACATTGTCATTGACGTCCAACACGTTGATCCGGACCCGGCCTGTGGTCTCCTCCCCGCCCCCATCCCGGGCGATGACTGTCAAAGTGAAGCGCTGGATGAGCTCATAGTCCAGTTTGGCGATCAGCATGATAAGTCCCGTGTCCTTGTCCAGAGAGAACCTGGGTCAGGCAGGAAGGAGGATGAGAGAACACCTTGGTGTAAAGCAGCTTGAAGATAGGGCCTGCATTTACCAGCCTGTCCTTGCCCAAGGCGATAAACAGACACAAATAATTGAAGTCTGAAATCTTCCTTTTTAACTTGTCCCAATAAGAAGAGCATCTATTTGTAATGGGGATTTGGGTAGGAGGTGGTGGGCGGGAATCGGGACCACCTGGGAGGTGACGTGTCAGGTACTGAAAGGGCAGGAGTAGGTTGATTTACTCAGAGGAAACTCAGGAGGAAGGACCCTCCTTTGCTGCAAACAGAAGTTTCTGCCTCCTGGACAGTCAGATGTTGGAGAACTGTAACGGTCAGAGATTCTTGTAACTGATGCCACACAAATACAAAGCATCATAAGAGACTAGTATGAATAACTATATGCCAATAAATTAGACAATCTAGAAGAAATGGATAAATTCCTATATATAAACAACTTACCAAGACTGAATCAAGAAAGAAACAGAAAATCCAAAAAAAAAAAATAACTACTAATGAAATCAAATCAGTAATCACAAACCTCTCAACAAACGAAGTCCAGGACCAGACAGCTTCACTGTAAATTCTACCAAACACTCAAAGATGAATTAACACCAATCCTTCTCACACTCTTCCAAAAATAGAAGAGTAGGGGACACTTATAAATTCATTTTATAAGGCCAGCATTAACCTATACCAAAACCAGACAAGGACAATAAGAGAAAAATAAGTTACAGGCCAATATTCCTGATGAATATAGATGCAAAATCCCTCAACAAAATATTAGCCAACTGAATTCAATGGAAGGGATCATACACCATGATCATGTACGATTTACTTCGAGATATGAGAATGTGATATCCACAAATCAATGTGATATTATTCATTAACAGGATAAAACATTAAAGGATAAAAATCATATGATCATCTCAACTGATGCAGAAAAAGCATTTGACAAAATTCAAGATCCTTTTATTATAAAAAAACTTTCAACAAATTGGGTACAGAGGGAATGTATCTCAATATAATACAAGCCATATATGACAAGCCCACAGCTAACATCATACTTAATGGTGAAAAGCTGAAAGCTTTTCCTCTAAGATAAGGAACAAGACAAAGATGCCTATTCTCGTCACTTTTATTCAGCTTAGTTTTGAAAGTCCTAGCCACAGCAATTAGGCAAGAAAGAAAAAGTCATCCAAATCAGAAAGGAAAAAGTAAGACTGTCACTATTTGTAGAAGATGTGATACTACATATAGAAAGCACTAAAGATGCCACCGAAAAACTATTAGAATTAATAAATGAATTCAGTAAATTTGCAGGATACAAAATCAATATATAAAAATCTTGTGCACTTCTATACACTAATAAGGAACTGTCAAAAAGAGAAATTAAGAAAACAATCCCATTTACAATTGCATAAAAAAAGATATCTAGGAATAAATTTAACCAAGGAAGTGAAAGGTCTATACACTGAAAACTATAAGATACTGATGAAAGACGCTGAAGATGACACAAAGAAATGGAAAGCTATTCTGTGCTCATGGACTGGAAGAATTAATATTGTTAAAATGTCCACACTATCCAAAGCAACCTACAGTTTCAATGTAATCCCTTTCAAAATTCCAATGGCAAATAATCCTAAAATTTGTATGGAACCACAAAAGACCCCAAACAACCAAGGCAATCTTGAGAAAGAACAATGAAGCTGGAGGCATCATGCTCCCTGAGTTCAAACTATATTAAAAGCCACAGTAATCAATATAGTATGATATTGGCATAAAAACAGACACGTAGATCAATGGAACAGAATAGAGTCCAGAAATAAATCCACACATAAGTGGTCAATTAGTTTATGACAAAGAAGCCAAGAATGCACAATGAAGAAAGGGTAGTCTCTTCAAAAAATGGTGTTGGGGGAGAAACCAAGATGGCGGCATAGGTAAACATCTGAACTGCTGCCTCGCACAACTACTTCAAAAGTACAACTAAAAGACAAAACGGACATCATCCAGAACCAAGGAAGGCTGGCTGAGTGGAAATTCTACAACTAGAAGGAAAGAGAAAAGCACACTGAGACTCAGAGGAGCTGCGGAAGTAAAGGCAGAGGTATGGAGGTGCGAGTGGAGAGGGCTGGCAACTGAGTACGCGGCTGGCTTTGTCAAGTGGGAGGGAGACAAAAGTTCCCAACTGCTCTGAACTCCAGTTCCGGGCAAGACTCTGGGGACCCAGACTCATACGGGGAGAAACTGGACTATCTGGCACTCGAGGGCGGCTTTCTCTCAGAGGTGCTTGCAGTGTTACCGTGGGACACTGAGACCTGGGGGGCCTCTTAGGGCAGGGCTGATGGGAAGCCATTGCTGTTTGCTCCCCCCTTAGATCCCGCCCCACGAAGCCATTGCTTTTTGCTCTGCCCTGAGACTCTGCTCCACCCCAGCTGTGCGCAGAGGCTTTTGCATAAAAATGGCATAGTCCTTTGAAAACTAAACTTACCTAATAAACTGCAGCTGAGTCAGTGAGACCCAGAACATCCAAAAGAAGACCCAAGGCCCCATAGCAGCTTGCATTGCTTCACAGCTGGGCCTCATCTGGGTACCTCCAAAACCCAAACAAAGAAGAGGAATCTGCAGATCTCTCCATAGCTCCTGCTGGGTGGCCTCAGGCAGAGGCTAAATTAGCACCTCCTTGGAGATCCAAGAGCCAGTGTACCCAGGGTTCAGAGTAGGACCATCCAGATTACAACTCCTCAGATCCATAAGGGACACACTCAGGGGGCAGACTCAGTGAGCACCAAAGCCCCACTGAAGCAAGTCTTGCCTCCTAAGGGTGTCTCCAGCACAGAAGTTCTCCCATCGTAGACACAGCTGATCCTCACAACCAATTGGCCTGGAGGTCAATTCCTCCCAGTGATACCAACAAAAATCAAGACTTACCTACAACAAGACTGTGTGCACAGCCCACAAAGGGGTGCACCAAGAGTGCCCACCTCAGGTAACTGGGGAGGCTGAGCCACTGGGCCCTATAGGACACCTAGCACACAAAGCAACTCTATCAACTCAGGGAAGCAGTGAAAATGCGGAGACAAAGAAACAGGTCTCAAATGAAAGAAATGGAGGAAAGCAAATGACTGGATATAGAGTTCAAAACCATGGTTATAAGGCTTTTCAAGAATTTTCTAGAAAAGGCTGATAAATTTAGTGAGACCCTCGAGGATATGAAAAAGGACCAACTAGAAATTAAGGATACACTGACTGAAATAAAAAATACTATACAGAAATCCAACAGCAGACTAGAGAATCACAAGAATTAAGTCAAAGATTTGAAATACAAAGAAGCAAAAAACACCCAACCGAAAAAGCATAAAGAAAAAAGAATCCAAAAATATGAGATAGTATAAGGAGCCTCTGGGACAACTTCAAGCGTACCAACATCCAAATTATGGGGGTGCCAGAAGAGAGAGAGCAAGATACTGAAAACCTATTTGAAGAAATAATGACAGAAAACTTCCCCCACCTGGTGAAAGAAATAGACTTACAATTCCAGGAAGTGCAGAGAACCCCAAACAAAAGGAATCCAAAGAGGACCACACCAAGACACATCATAATGAAAATGCCAAGAGCAAAAGACAAAGAGAGAATATTAAAAGCAGCAAGAGAAAAGCAGTTGGTTACCTACAAGGGAGCACCCATACGATTGTCAGCTGATTTCTCAACAGAAACTATGCAGGCCAAACAGGAGTGGCAAGAAATATTCAAAGTGATGAATAGCAAGAACCTACAATGAAGAATAGTAAGAACCTACAACCATCTCTACCCAGAAAAGCTATCATTCAGAATTGAAGGACAGATAAAGAGCTTCACAGATAAGTAAAAGCTAAAGGAGTTCATCACCGCCAAACCAGTATTATATGAAATACTGAAAGATATTCTTTAAGAAGAGGAAGAAGAAGAAAAAGGTAAAGATAAAAATGATGAACAACAAATACATATCTATCAACAAGTGAATGTAAAAATCAAGTGAATAAAAAATCTGATGAACAGAATAAACTGGTGAATATAATAGAATCAGGGGCATAGAAAGGGAGTGGACTGATAATTCTTGGGGGAAAAGGGATATGGGGGGCGTGAGGGAAGAGACTTGACAAAAATCGTACACCTATGGATGAAGACAGTGGGGGGTGGGGGGTAAGGGCAGAGGGTGGAGTGGGAACTGGGTGGAGGGGAGCTATGGGAGAAAAAAAGAGGAACACTTGTAATAATCTGAACAATTAAGATTTATTGAAATGAGAAAAAAAAATGGTGTTGGGGAAATTGGACAGCCACATGCAGAAGAATAAAACTGAACCACTGTCAAAAGGCACAAGCTTCCAGTTTTAAAATAAATAAACCATGGGGATGCAATGTACAGCAATGTATATGCAATGACTATCCTATCTAATAAAGAGGGAATATGCTAATTGACTGCCATGCCCTCAAAGATGGCGGTGCCCAGTCCCCTCAGCCCTGCTGGAGCAGCAGGCACGAGGCATGGCCGGGCCCACCCCCAGGTGGGTCTGGCCACTCCACGCGCCTGCCTCTGAGTCCCCCAGTCCCCTCAGCCCCCTAGCTGCCCAGGGCTGGCCCAAGGCGCAGGCAAGCCTCGGATGGTGGCTGCCCAGCCGCCCAGGGCTGGCCGAGGCTTGCGCTGCAGGCAGTGGCAGCAGCAGAGGTGTGATGGGGCATCGCCTTCCCCTGATTGTCACCTCCCACCCCTGAAGACTCCTGGACTGTGAGAAGGGACAGGCTGGGTTGAGGGACCCCCCCCCCCCTTCCAGTGCATGACTTTTCATGCACCGGGCCTCTAGTAGTTAATAATGTTGTATTGCATATTCCAAAGTTCTAAGAGAGTAGATCTTAAAAGTTCTCACCTCAAAAAAAAAGTGATAACTATATATGTTGAGAAATGTGAACTAGACTTATTGTGGTGATCATTTCACAATACACACAAGTATAAATCATTATGCTGTGCACCTGAAACAAATACAATATTTATGTCAATTATATCTCAATAAACACACATATCTGGGCAATGAAATGAATTTTGCTATCCAGATGGTGTTGAACCAAAATGTTTTAAATACCCAGCCAGGATAGTGTGTTTGGTCCTCTCTCAGGAGTTACCCCTCGTCTTCTGCTCGAGGGACTGAGCCTCACAAATGTCTTCTGGGGAGGAGCAAGGTCTACCTGGCTCCTCTCAACACCCCCTCAGGTGCCCCGAAAGTCCTCAGTTGACATCTGTGTGGCCTGACCTGTTCCAGGGCTGCCAGCCACCAGGCCTGGAAGATCCTGGCTCTGAGACCAGGCCCGGAAGATGGGAGGAGATGAGGATACCCAAGATGACCAGGACAAGGCCCCCTGAACACAGATCCCTGAGGGACTGGGTGCCCTGTGCGTCTGTCCCGCTGCTCATTCCTTCCTCTCATTTTGAGGCCCCATCTCAGTGGTAGAGAACAGCTGGAATGCACCCAATAATCTGTCTTTTCCTGGTCATTTACAGACAGTCGGGGCCGTAATCCAGGCTGACAGCCAGCGCTGCCCTCATCCTGTTGGGCATTCCTCATGCATCAGACACTTCGGTTTCAGAACCAGACCTGCCCTTTGAATTCAACTTGGCTTTCGATCACGTTAAAAATGAGAGCTTCTCCCGGCTCTGCTTAACCGAAGACAAGGGAGAGAGATGCCCAGAAGCATGACGGGTGACAGGGCGAGGCTGGCGTGGGTTGGGTGGTGAGGCGGGCACCTGCCTAATGGCTGCAGCACATCCTAAGCCTCCCGCACCTAGCGCCCCCCGCCCCTCCGCCGCCCCGCTGGAGGCTGTGCTTCTGTGGTCGGACCACACGCAAGGCCTGGCCCTATGTGCCGTGGACTTGCCCAGCTGCAGACTCTGAGCAAGTGACTTAGCCTCTCTGGGCTGCGGTTTCCTCATCCGTAAAGTGGGATGATAGGAGTGCTGAGCACTGAGCTCCTCCAGCATTTAGTTTTGAGAACTACATCGGAAAACGCGTGCGAAGCCCTTGCAAAGTCCCTGACACACGGTAAGGGCTTCTAAAATGCTGGCCACCACCGCCGTGCTCTCATGAGCTTTGAAACTGCTTCCAATGCTTCGAAACACTATCTTTTGAGGTCAGAGAAACTGCTCCAAAGACATTAGGGGACTGGAGCAGGACTGTACCACATCAGGGTCCAACTAGCAGCAGCGCCCTCGGGTTCCCTCTCCCAGCCCAGGCGCTAGCCATGGGTTGTGGCCCCTCCCCGGGCACTGAGCAGTTTCCCGATCACAGGAGTGGCAGAGGGCCACTGGGAAGGAGCTGGGCAGGGTCTCACCGGTCCGGGTCATCGCTGAAGAAGTAGTTGACTTCCCCAAAGGTGCCCACGTCATTGTCCGTTGCCTGCAAAGGTGAGAACAAGAAGTTGTCACTGCCAGGCCCGGCGGAGGCTCCCGACCCCACCAGGAGCTGAACACAGCAAGCCCGTGGTCCTCCCGCAGGGCTCCTCTGGCCCACGCCAAGCTTTTTAGAGCCACGAAGCTCAATGTGGTTGCCCCAGTCACAAACAGCTATTTAAACGCATACGCCAGAGCAGAGTTCTAGAAGCTCGATCTTTTACCGAAATCTCTAACTTCGTGAAACCACCCCTCCTGCCTCATGCCAGGCCGGGCGGGCTTATTCTTTGCAGATCTCGGGGGCTTGGTGTCATAACCTATGCGTTTGAGAAATATCACAAATGCAGGGGGAGGGGAGTTCAGCATCTGCTGGATTCTCCCAGTTATTCTCCTGTCTCTAAAGATGCCAAGTCAGATGTGCTGCCCAGGGAAAGAGGCACCTCAGGGGCATTTCTGGTGCCCCTTCTTGAACCCCAGGAATAATCCATCGCACGCAGAGGGCAGACTGTCATCTGACTGGCAACCTCTTCCACTGCAAACACCCTGCTTCCCCCCCCACACACACCCCCTGTCCCTTGTCCCCATCCATCTTCTCTGGCCTTCTCTCTGCCTGAACAAGTAGTCTGAGTGGGAGCTGCCTGCTCTGCCCATGACCACAGGATTGGACTGGAAGTGGCCCCCAAATGCAGCTGGGCAATCAGAAACCTTCCCTGGGGTTCTTGTTTTTAAAAAAATAATTTTTATTCGTTTTTTACAGAGAGAAGGGGAGAGGGAGAGGGAGAGGGATAGTCAGAAACATCGATGAGAGAGAAACATCGATTAACTGCCTCCTGCACACTCCCTACTGGGGATGTGCCCGCAACCAAGGTACATGCCCTTGATAGGAATCGAATCTGGGACCCTTCAGTCTGCAGGCCGATGCTCTATCCACTGAATCAAACTGGTCAGGGCTCTTCCTCCCCCCCCCCCCCCGGGATTCTTTTGATGGTTGCTGGGGGTAGAAGTTTTCCTCTGAAGCAGTGAAGCTGGACCAGAGTAAAGTGGGGGTGGTTGGGTGGGTGGGGAGGATGAAGGTGCCCCCATGGGAGAGTTGGAAGACAGGGGCTGGGTCCTGGCACTTCTCTGGTCCTGGAGCTGACATCCCTTCCCGCCGCAGTTTGGTCTGTGAGTCCAACAAGACCTGTTTTACCCAGGCTGATCCAACAGCTTTCTATCATGTGTAGTCGAGAGAGCCTGGAGGGAGAGAGGCGCACCTCATGCTGATGACAAGGGCAAGAATGGTGACCACTGCCAGCCTGTGCTATCATACCTTTTACATTTTCAAAGACCATCCATGTTTATCCTCACAACGTGATGAGGAAGACAAACATTTCTGCCCATCTCACAGATCACAAAACTGAGGCCCAGAGGAAACCTGTCACCCCTCCAGGGCAAGAGCAGGTTATGAGTGGGGCAGAAGCTGGGATCCCCACTTCCAGCCTGGGATTCCTTCCTTCAGGGCACCTGAGGGAGGCTCCCTCCATCTCCTCCCTTCTCCAGGATGAGGGCAGTTCCAGAGGCAGTTCGGCTTTTGTGGCTGGGACCTCTTGGCGTCTGCACTGTCCCTGGCATGGACAGTCCACAGTGCAGGCTAAATAGCACAACTCACTCATTCATTCAATGGTCACTTACACACTGTGACTCTGTTCCCTTCCCAGGCCACTGCCCTGTAGCTGGGTAAACCACTGTCTGCCACCGGATGCCAGGAGGGAACAATGGATTGACCTTGGTTCCACTTACATCTGTTTTACACTCAGGGCTTCTCTGTAGGATCATCATTGGATAGAGTACAGCTGCTAAAAATATTTTTCAATACATTTTCCTATTATAATTTTTTAGCTTTGAGGTATAATGGACCAAAATTCCAATATATCTAAGGTATACAATGTGATGATTTGATAGATGTATGCTTGTGAAAGGACTGCTTCTTGTGCCCAGTTTCCACTCAGTGTCCCCGTTGTTTGTGTCCCAGGAGACTGTATGCAGACCCCTGTCCCTCCACTGCCCCAGCCGGGCTCTGAGGACATCACAGGTCCTCAGGGGATACGTACCAGATACGTGAAAAGGAAGGTGCTGAGCTATGTACCCCACCCTCCAACCCAGGACTGATTCCTTGATACACCCTTCCCTGGTGCCCTCGGCCATGCCTCTTGACATTGCTGCTTACTGAGCACCTTACACTTATATATTTTATCTTCATGACAGCCCTATTACAGACAGGAAGACCGAGGCTCAGAGAAGGCAAATGGCTCACCCAAGGCTTCACAGCTATAAAAGGGAGCAGAGCAAGGATTTGCACCCAGGGCCGCCTTGCCATGCTCTGAGTCTCGGTGTGCTACTGCTTCGAACCCAAGAGGAGAGCTGGCCCTCAGAAGCAGAGGCACTGGTTATTCAAGGCGAGAGGAGACCAATGCTCCCCCAACAAGCCGGCCTCTCTCCTCCCCCTCCAGGGACTAGAGAAACAGGGGAAGGGAGGAGCCCACATTCCCTTTCATTCCACTGACATGTAACCACACCATGTTTGGTATTATTAGACCAGAATCACTGCAGCTTGGCCTGGGGAACAGCTGGCCAGCTGCCATCAAGCCCATGCCGGGGGGTCAATGTGCTGCAGAGAACCCCGTTCCAAGCCAGTGTCAACAGCCCAGGTCACCGTGTAACCAAGCAGCAACCCCAGGGGCCTCAGCATCCTCCTTTGTCAAAGGAAAGTGTCTGTGGCCATGAGGTCAGGGCCACACTGCCAGGTTCATCTTCCGGCACGGACAATGCCTGCACACAGCAGCGCTTCACGATGCTGGGAAATGAATGCATAATTACTAGTATTTACTAGAAGCGAGGGTGAGGGGAAGGGAGTTGGTGGAGAGATGGGGGCAAAGACAAGTAGGAGAGAGGTGTCAAAGGGAAAGAGAGGGAATGGAGCAGGAAGGGTGAAGAGAAGGGGGCCAGGGAAAGGCAGAGAGAGAGGCCAGGAAGCACGAAGGGGACTGGGGAGGTAGAGAGGGCTGGGCTCGTGCAGGAAGTGAGGGGCCTGGGGCACCGGAAAGCCACACCGGGCCCGGGGTGCCCTCCAGATTTGCACCTGGACTGTGAGGGTGGGAAGGACCCCCAAGGTCCCCTTGTACAGTACCCTTCACCCTGGTGCCTGGAGCAGCTGAGGCAGAGGGAGATTAAGTGTTGAGTCCCTGGGGACAGATAGAATTGTCCTCTCTCCAGAAAGAGGTGGCTGTCATTCTCCTCCCTCCTCCCCCCCAAGGTGGGCCGGGCACAGCCATGGCTCGCACAATGACCCCTTTCCCTGGGGGCCTCTTGCCGTCCACCCAGGCCGCCCATGCAGACCAGGGAAGATTTGTGAGTCCTTTAGTGCCACTGTCTAATGACCGTATGAAATATGTATGTGTGGTGAAGGGGAGAGGGAGAACTTCCATTTTTCAAATGCATGAAGCAGAATAATAAGATGGAAAACTGCATCTGTGCCCCTGCCAGGGTGGGGGCAGCCAGCAGAGAGGGCCTCCCTAGGCCAGTGCCAGGCTGCAGTGGGGCCGGGTGAGGGGCCCTGCTCCCTGTGCCCGGGAGGGGGCAGCAAATCCAACCACTCAGCAGTCCTCCCTGATGCCCTCAGGGGGCAGTCCCTCCTCTTCTGCCTGCCTTCCAGCCCCATACTCCAGCCTTTGCTGTGGGCTGCAGTCTCATCTCAGACCCAGGCTGGACCTGACTGGCTCTGGCACCTGCCTGGATCTGCCCCATCTGCGTAGACTGCTTCCTCCCTCTGCCTGGCTTACCTGCTCCTATCTTCCCTGACTCAAGGTTGGTTTCGGGCTCTGCAATATTCCTAGCCCTGACTGCACATGGGAGCTGAAGCTGTGAGCTGATGTGTTTCTCACCCTGCTAAGCTGTGGCTCTCTGAGGGTGGGTCAGGGGGGGGGTCATGGGGCCTGGACATAAAAGCAGCTCAGGAAACCTCCCAGTAGCTCTGTCATCTGTCGTTACATTGGCATCCACACCTACCTAGTAGTAGTAATGTGTACATTGTTCAGTTTGGACCACACCCCCATGAGGAGAGTACTATATGCCTGCTCTCTGCCTTTAACAAACAGAGGAACTAACCTGCCCAAATCTCATGACTGATAGGTAACTGCAGAGCTGGCCTCCAGCTCCCTTTGTTTTAAACCAATCAGCACTGTGGGATAGACACCCCCAGGCAGTCCCATGGCAGAGCCTCAGCTGCTCTGCAATGCCAGCTGGCCCAGTAGAGGGCGCTGTCGGGGCCAGTGACGGGCTCCACCCCAGCCCCACGCAGGGTGCCACGGCACGTTTTAAAACAACCTCCTTCCCAAGGCTGGCTATAGGCCTGAGCAACGGAAAGACCAACAGACAAATCAAGCGCCGGACGGTGGCCCTTGTGCCCACTTCAGGAAGGAGGGTTTGAGGAGTGGCCAGGGGCCTGTGCATAGAGAACAGATGTCCTTCCTGCGTCATCAACACCGTTGCCCTCCCACCATGTTCCAGGAGGAGCCATCCATCTCCTGGCAGGGTGGCCTCCAGGCTCTCTCAGGCCAGTCAGATGGCTACCGGGGTAGGGGGTGGGGGGCGGGGCAGCTGGCAGGCTGGGTGGCTCCCATATTGTACCCGGCGACTCTAAGAAATGACAAACAAGGTTCAGGTGAGCACCTCAAGTGGGCTGCAGGCCCTCCGGCTGGTGCCTCTGTGCTGCTACTGCCCTCCCAGGGCTGGAGTCTCACCCATGGCTGCACACTGGTACGTTGCACTACTTGCCAAGACTCTCAGAGGCGGCCCAGGGCAAGAAGTCAAAACCAATAGCTAAAACCTTCAGTGCTCCCACTGCTGCTGAGTCAATCCCAGACCAGCACCTGGTGTCCAGGCGCTGCACAGCCCACTGGCCTTGGTGGTCTTGCACTCACTTCTCCCTGATGCACCCAGACTCTTCTTTCATTGCCTGGTTGCGTCATCCCTTCATTCTGGAACTGCTATCCAAGCTCCACCCCTCACCTCCCCCAAATGCTGTCCAAGCTCCTGTTGGCTCACTGTTCTTCCGCGGAGTCCCTCGCGGTACCTTTTCTGGAACACACAGCACGATCTGCTATTACTGAAAGCTGCCTGCGTGTACCGTTCCCTCCCCTTGCAGAGAGGCCTATACCGAACTCCTTTTTGTATCCGCCCTTGTGCCCGGCACAGGGCTCAGGCACGGGGCTCAAAATTTGCCAAATCTAGTAAGATCTGGAATTTCCTTTGTCAGCCACGGAGCGCCAGCCTGATCGTCCTCCTGGCGCTGAGCTACCATCAGCAGACACCATGGTGGGCACTGAGCAGCCCGAGTGGGGCTGCTCCGTTGCCCAGGGCATGTGGCTGGGGTTCACAAAGCCTCTCCAACCAGTCCCCCAAGCTCAGAGCTCCCCTCCAAGCTCCCTTCTGGCCAAACCTTGGCGGCAGATGAAGGGCAGGGACTCACTGAATGGCCCAGGCAGTTGCCTATGGGGCACAAACAGAGTGGGTGAGGAGGGCAGGGCGGGTCTGGAGGGGCAGATGGGAAGGTATTGGAACACCATGGGGAAAATTTTCAGGAAGACAGGGGCCAGACTCTCGCTCAGTCACATATTCAGCAAATATTTTCTGAGCTTCTCCAATGTGCCAGGGACTGAAGTCACAGTCATAAGCATCATAACGCTCTTGCCGGAATGTGACTTACCATCAGAAAGGGAGACAATGGAGGAGAGAAGTAACTAAATAACAATTGCAGACAGACAGTGGTAGGATCGGTGAGAAAAATAAAGCAGAAAATGGGCTGGCAGGTGACTGGGCTGCTGGTTGAAATGGGTCAGTCCTGGAGAAGAGCTCCCCTCAGACAAGTGCATTTGGGTCTACTGCCCAGGCACTGGCTGGACACCAAGAAGCCTAGGTAGTGTTTGGTAAGAGCTGGCCTCCTGCAGCTCCCGAGGCCTGGTGGGGGCTCAGAACGTCTCTGCTTCCCCCCACCAGCAGGCCCTAGCGGGTGCGTCTGCAGCCCAGGACGACGGACCAGCAGGTCAGCATCTATCCCCGGGGTCAGCACCTGGGAGAGGGGTCCAGGACTGGCTGCTGCCAGGGCCTGATTTATAAGGCGTCTTTTCCGATTCTTCCCCACACTGGCCTTACAGCAAAACTAATTCCCTCATTTGGGCCTTTATAATTGCATCAGCAAGTGCTTATTTCTGTGATGGACAATGCCGGCAGAACTGTAATTTTCTCCTGCTGACAAAAAGGAAAAAAATAAATACACACGGGGGGTGGGGGCGGAATTCTAAAGGTTAAGACAAGGTGAACCTGCAGTGGGGGACTAGTCAAATCCCCAGAATGGCCAGGCCTGAGTCATAAATGCCCAGCATTCCCCTGGCTGTCAGATGGGGAGGGGTACCAGCATTCCCCTGGCTGTCAAATGGTGCCCCCTGCCATTTCCCTTTAAACACCTACTATGTGCCAGGTGCTGTGCCTAGCATTTCTCATGCTTTATTCTATGTCATCTTCCCAATAGCCTTCTGTACTAACACTATCCCCATTTCACAGACAGAGCAACGAGGCTCAGAGAGGTCAATCAACCTGCCCAAGGTCAAACCGCCATAGGGTCGGGATGTGAGTTCAACACATGGACTGCAAGAGGGTGCGCATTACCATCCCCTTCTCCTGCGCCCCTGTGGGTGGGGCGGGGGTTGAGGCAGCTCTCTCCAGTATGAGAGCTCAGCCCTGGGGCTCCGGGTGCTCCTCCCAGGTCACTGTCCTCACCCTGTAGAAGCCAGACGCACCCCCACAGGCAGTCTTCTCCTGGCCACAGTGGCTCTTCTCCCAGCCTCTGCACAGAGAGGGCAGGCTCCAGCAACACCCGTGCCCAACTGCAGAGGCCGCAGGGATCTCTGGCTGTGGTTTCCCTAGATGCAGGCCCTTAGCCAAGACCCTTGTTCTTCAAAAAAGGGCCCTCTTCCAGGCTCAGGGCCTAGACCAGGGGAGGCTGTCACCTGGTGAAGCTAGGGCAGCCAGGGTGCCCTCCTGACCTAGCCAGGGCTCTTCACCCAGCACCCTCTGGATGTAGCTCTCCTTTTAATTGTATGCCAGGGCTCTCTGCCCAGCCCAGCTCCCTGCCCTCTGATGCTCATCCTGATAGCTCATGCTCACTCCCAGGGACCCTCCTTTCAACAGTGGTCAGGTCCTCCTGTCTCTTGGTCTCTTCCCAAGAGCCCCTCTGTTTTCACAATGAATGGCCACTCTCTCACCCTCTTCCATTCATTTGCCCTGGACTGAGGGTACCCTTATAGGGTGCCTGCCTTGCCCACACACTGCCCCCATGTAACCCTGCACCTCACAGCGGTCCCTCATCATGGCCTTGCAGATGCCCATCTATGAGGTTGGGCCTTATCCACCCCGCTGATTCCTGCCTGCTCTGGCCTTCTCCCACATCTCTCTCCAACCCTGTCGCATGGACACCGCTGCTCTCTGATCTTGTAGATCCTTCCCTGGGATAGACACCTTCCTCTCTCACATTTTTTAACATCCTCTACCCTTCTTTATAGCTTGTCTTCTTTCTTCCCATGTCCTCACACTTCCCTACCTCTCTCTCTCTACATACACTTACATGCACACATATGTGCATGCACACACACAAGCACGCATTTTCTCTCTTCCTCTCTTTGCCTCAGGCAGCCCCCAATACCTCCTTGTTCCCACATATTGTTATAGAAACCTTCTCTTTTACTTTCTGTGGCTGGCTCAGGTGGACCCCATCCTGCTACATGCCACACACAGACACACCTCCCTCCATCTCAAGCAACCCCAACCCCCCATCTCAGCCCCTGTAGCTCCTCCACATCCCCTCCCCAGCCACCTGTGTGCCTCTCCCGCAGGCTGGCAACTGGCAGGCACACACTCAATCACTCCCCACTGGAGCCCCTTGTCACGCACACCCGGACACCCTGCCCAGGGCTTTTGCTCTGAAGCAAGGCGGGCCCAGCTGCCTCCCCAGCAGCCCTGGGTCCCAGCGATGCAGGCAGCTGCGGGCCCAGTGAGCAGTTCTGCTCCCATGCACCGATCTGCAGAGAAGGGCATGCGGTACAATTTGTTCAGGAAACAATAGCAATGTTTGACATGTCATAAGGATTGATGGAGCAGAAATTTACATGGGAGAATGCATTTTTAAACAGCTCCACGGAGCACTGGTGCTTTGCTGGTAACGCTCTGCACATTCGTCATCTGCTGAGCCCCTCCAAATAACTCCTTAAACTACGTGAGAGTAAGTGAGCTCTTGCAAGCTCAGGGGACTGAGGTGGCCGGCGGGAGGCAGGAGGGACTCTGCTGGAGGAACTCGGAAGCCAGAGGCTGGGGTGACATCCATTTGTCCTGATTAGGCCCCTGAGGCCTGGTCCTCTCCCCCGTTCCCACACTTCCTCCCAGTGGATGGGGATTTCTGCTTTTCTCAGAGATAAGAGGTAAAAACTAATGGCTGGGAAATATCATCTAGTCTGCCCTGCACTTCTAGGGAGATGCCTGGTGACTCAGTCTCCCCTGTCATCTCTAATCTGAGAAGGATGCCAGGGATGATGGGTGAGGGCATGATGGGTGTTAGGGGCAGAGGTAAGTTTGGTTGGAAGCTACTGCTTGTGGGTCCCTGGGCCAGGGGGATGGTCACACAACTGGGAGGAGGGGAGACAGTGATGCGGATATCTTTTGTAGGAGATGAGAGGGTGAGTGTTCCGGGTGGGCAGGGTACCAGGAAGTGAGTGATAGCGTGCAGGAGAGATCGTGGGGAGGCTGGGGAGCTCAGGAAGAAAGGTACGTTTAGGAGAGCCCCTGAGTCCTTCTTTCAGTCCCCGAGCACACAGAAGACCTTAGGACAGAGGGCACTGCTAAGGACGCTGGGCTGGAGGCTCAGAGGGCATGATAAAGTGGAGCAGCTGAGTGGGAGGGCAGTTTGGGAAGGGTGGGGGCCCAGCTGGTGGGGGGCTGCAGAGAAAGAGAAGGGGCCTTTCCTCCCTCGTGTTCCATTGTGGACCCAGGACGGACACCCGTGCCCTTGGCAGACATTACTGATCAATTATGGTACCAAGTACAGAGAAGGCCTCAGGTTCTTTCTCAAGCCTGTCTTCTCTGCAATCAACAACCAACTGCATGGAACTTGTGTCAAAGCCTCGTTGCTATCCATGCCAATGAAAAAAATAGGCAGAGGATCCGGACAGACATTTCTACAAAGAGCACATAGAGATGGCCAACAGACCTATGGAAAAGATGCTCGACGTCACTAATCATCAGGGAAATGCAAATCAAACCACAATGAGATATCACCGCACACCTGTCAAAATGGCTACTGTCAAAAAGTAAACAAAAATGACAAGTGCTGGCAAGGTCGTAGAGAAAAGGGAATCCTCGTGCACTGTTGGTGGGAATGTAAATTGGTGCAGCCCCGATGGAAAAGAGTATGGTGATTCCTCAAAATAAAACAGAACTACCATACATACAACCCAGCAATTCCACTTCTGGGTATTTATTTAAAGAAAACAAAAACACTAACTTGAAAAGATACATGTACCCCTATGTTCACTGCAGCATTATTTACAATAGTCAAGATATGGAAGCAGCCTAGGCGTCCATCAACAGATGAGTGGATAAAAGAAGATGAGGTACATATATGCAGTGGAATATTACTCAACAATCAGAAGGAAATCTTGCCGTTTGTAACAACATGGAGAGACGTAGAGGGTACTATGTTAAGTGAAATAAGTCAGAGAAAGACAAGTGCCATATGATTTCACTTATATATGTGAAATCTAAAAAACAAAACAAATGAACAAATAAAACAGACTTATAGATGCAGAGACTAAACTCATGGTTGCCAGAGGGGAGGGGTGTAGGGGGGCTGGGTGAAAAAGATGAAGGGGAATTAGAGGTATAAACTTCCAGTTAGGAAAAAAAAAAAGCCATAGGGATATAATCTACAGCATAGGGAAAAGAGTCAATAATATCATCATAACTATGTACAGTAACAGATGGCTACTACACTTATCATGGTGATCATATAATAAGGAATATAAATGCAGAATCACTATGCTGTACACCTGAAACTAATACAACACCGTATGTCAACTATACTTTAATAAAAACAAAGTGTCTAGAGCACCTTTTTAAGAAAAGCCTCGTTACTATTCCTGCTGGACTCTGTCCCTGAGGGTTAGAAAAGTGCTTGGGGGAGGGGTGTATGTGGGGATACACAGTATAAGACCAGGCAGGAAGGTCCTCAAAAAAGATTTGTGGCTAAGAGTAGAATCATGAAAATACTCCCGAAATGGGACATGGAGACCTGAGTTCTGATCCAGCATCTGCCCTACCGTCCAGTGTGGGACTTTGGTAAGACACTGGGCTTGGGGCCTCAGGGTTGCACAGCCTTCTGACTGGTCTGGGTCTACCTGCTTTGGCCCTGGCACCAACAGCCCATCCTCCACCAGAGCCAGAGGGAGAACCTGACAATACAAGACACTACTCACCAGCTTAGAAAGCTCCCAGAGAACTTAAGACAAAATCCCGGCCGCCTGCCATGGCCCCTGAGGCCTCATGTGGGCCAGCCTCTGCAGCCTCAACCTCCTCTGCTAACCAGCTGCTTCATTGCTCTGCTTCCTCCTTCAGTCTTCAGGTTCCGAACAGGCCAAGCTTGCTCTTCCCACACTTGAGGTTCCCTCTGCCAGGTTCCCTCTGTCAGGAATGCTCTTCCTGATCTCCTGAGGCAGGCTCCTGGCCGCCCCTGGAGTCTCAGCAGACGGGAATTCCTTGACATTTGTCAATATATTTGCATTTGTAAAAGCAAGCTCTGCTGCTGGGATAACAGACTCCTGGGACAGAACAGGACCTAGGAGCTGAGGTGATCACTGCAGTTGCATAGACGGTGGTGAGAAGCGATGGGGCTTGGACAGGGTGGTCAGGGACGTGCTGCAGCTGCTGGTGGATGGAGGTGGTTGGGAGGAGAGCATGGTTTGGGCAGGAGCATCTGGGAGAATGTAACTGGCTATTCTCCTTCCACTAGAACATAAGCTTTATGAGGGTAGGAACTGAGTCTGGCTTGTTCCCCATGGATCTCAGTGCTGGAGGCTTTCGACAAACAGGGGCTGAATGAATAGATGAGGAGATGATATATGATGACTTATGAGGTCCTTTCTACCAGTGACAAGCCAACTGCAAATCCTGAGTAGATGGACTTCTAGGGAGGGAAGGACAGCAGGAGGATGATGATGGGGGTTGTGGGGGGAGTGGGGGGCGGGGACCACAGGAGAAAGGGAGGAAGAGAGAGAGAGAAAAAAGTGGGGAGGGAAGAGGGCAGAAGAGATAAAAAGGAGAGGAGAAGGAAGAGAAAAAACAGAGGAGGGGAGAAGAGGAGGAAGGAGAAAGAAGAGACCAAAGGAAGAGGAGGAGAAGGAATAACCACAGTAACATCCATTGTAAGCCTCAGTTTCCTCCTCTGTAAAATGGGGCTGACAATGCTACCTGACTCACTGGGATGGCAGTGAGGACTAAAGAAGGCCCTACATATAAGGTGCTTTCGACCCACAGCTGCCAACTGGTGGTCCATGAGGTGCAAAAGGTTGGCGACCGCTGCTTTAGACCAAGGCCTGGCACATGGCCCACATTTCTAAGTGAGACTAGTATTAGTATGCCCACTCCCAATTCTAACTGCTGTCTTTGTCCTTCTGCAGACCCCCAGCCACCGCCAGGTGGGAGAAAGGGGTTGAGGCACTGAGCCTGCAGGAGGGCCCTCTGGCAGGAGCCAGGCCTGAGCCCATGTTATTAACGTGTCAGTCCTGTGGAAGGGAGAGGAGGGATTCGAATCCCAATGCGGCTGACAGGTGCTCTCAAGGTGTGTGGCCCCAGCTTGTTTGTTATTGCAGCCGCGGAGGTTGTCCTTGGGTTCCGCCACTGCCTTTTGTTTCTCTTTATTTTATTTTAAAACCTGGAAATAAAAATAGATGGGGAGCAAATTGCTCTGGCCAGCAGCGCTGTGCTTAAAGAAGTCGTTGTGGGAAAGCAATTACGAGAACGTCAAAGGCTGTCAGGGTGGCCGGCAGCTGCCTAGTTGTCTCCTGGCCCCCTGCTGAGAGGAGAGGGAGGGAGGGAGGGAGGAAGGAAGGGAGAGAGAGAGAGAGAGAGAGAGAGAGAGAGAGAGAGAGAGAGAGAGTGAGTGTGTGTGTGTGTGTGTGTGTGTGTGCACCTGCAGGAGCAGTGACAACTGGGATAACAGACCACCTCCTTGCTGAGCAGCACCTTGGGCCTGGCACTGTGTGAGGAACCTGATGTGATCTGTCCCTAATTTGTCCCAAGACAACCACCGAGACAGGTGCACAATCCCATTTTACAGATGAAGCCACTCCAGCTGATAATAAATGCAAAGCCAGTAACAACAGCTTAGTCCTGGCTGGGCTGTAGGCCCTATTCTGAGACATCTCCGTGGATGAACGCATTGCACCTCCGCTCCCACTCCAGGAGATGAGCACGAACACCACCCCTGGCCGCCTCATGGCTGCGGCAAGTGCCAACTGGAGGAAGCCCGGTGCTCACTGCCACCCGCCAGGGGCCACCTGTGCCTCTCCCAGCCTTGGGCTCTTTTGTCCAGGAAGCAGTTGGCGTGATGGGTGTCCATGTCCCTGGAAGCCACCCTCACTCCGGGGGGGCTGGGAGTGGGTGGCTGGCTTGTCCTGAGGTGGGATGACGGGGGCACAGCCTCTCCCCCCACATTTCCCAGGGGACTGAGCCCCAGTAGTCCCCCTGGTGGTAACAGGCTTCACAATGCCCCCTCCGTGACCTTGTCTCGCTTACCACTCCACCTAAGTTTCCTGGAGTCACTTTCCAAGTTACCCACCTGAGGCAGAAGCTGGTCTCAGGGTCGCTTGCCTGGGGGCCACCCCTCACACCCAGGCCTCTGGCTGGCCACTGGGCACACACGCTGAGCCAGGCAGCATTTCCCTGCCCTCACAGCTGCACATGGCGCAGGGTCCCACACCCAGTCTGTCTGACACACACACACAAAGCAAAGAGGAAAAAACACACAATCCCACTCCTCACCCTTTCACAACACTGTCCATTCTTTCATGCTCGTGGGTTTGAGGAAGACTCAATTGAGTGACTTAAAAAAAATCATATCTGACCATCAGACAAAGAAAACTGGGATGCAGAAAGCCATTTTCCCAGGACGCAGGAGGAGGGAGGGTGGCTGGCTGGCTGTGAATGAGACACTCACAATCAGGAGGGCACGGGGCCTCTCTGGGGCAGCTATCAAGCTGGGATTATGTGGGAGCAGAGGAGAAGGGAAAGGGAGGGTGCCAGAGAGGCATGGGGCCAGACACTATGGCTGAGGCTCAGTTAAGTGGGACCTTCTGTGTGGGGGAGATAGAAGGAGGAGGACAAGGCAGTCCAATCAACCCCCTGGGGTGCAGCCAAACCATGGCTGGGACCGCCTCCCCCATTACTGGATCTCACCACCCTGAGTCTGCTGCCCTCCCTCTTCTCCCCTGCCCCGTGGGATGTAACCGGCAGCTCCAGGTCTAGTGGGAAGGTGGCAAATACCTGAGTGTGGGCTAGTCCTATCCAGGAGCCAGGACATGTCCTCACTCCAAAGTGACTTGGAGCCCAGGGGGTTCCCCCCCGCCCCATGCTTGCTGCCATCGGAGGGCACTGATTGGCCTGTAACATGCTACTCACTAATGAACTGTATTGATTCCACATTCTCTTTGTTGTCTCCCTAAATGGCAAGCCACACATCTGATAGATTAAATACCCACATGATTGCCCACCTGACATCTTCATCACTTCGCCTGAGGGTCCCTAATGAATTTTACAGCCCCATGACAGAAGAAATTAAGGTCAAAGTTTGACAAAAAAACTATAAATCACCAGCAGCAGTCCCTCACTCGCCTGGGCCAGTCCAGCCTAGGGCTTGGTGGCGAGATAGTTAGATGCTGCGTGTGAGCATAACGTGGGGAGGGCATGCTGGGAAACTCGTGCCTGGAAACTACCTCTGTCCATAGACATTTGCTTTCCTTCTTTCATTCCTTTGCCCATTAGTAAAAATGTTCAAACAGACTGAGAAACACACTAAGAAGTGAGCAGCATATCTCATTTATAAATACTTGCACCCCAAAGAGAGAGGGTTCAGCAGCATCCTCTCCATTTTGCAGATGGAGAAATCTTGAGGCTTGCAAGGAAAAGGGGCTTGGCCCCTTATTCAGTGCATTGAAGGCCTTGATCTTCTAACCCCAAGTTTGTAGGTCTTGTTACAATAAATGCCTACAGTGGTCTTCTGTCCTGTGACATTTGTCTTGTTCCTTCTTGGGCAAGGGGTCCCTTCTGTGGGTGGCTGGGCAGGCAGAGGGAGCTCTGGCCATGGGTTCAGTTTGCACCTCCTCATACCTCTTGGCCCCAGTTTCATTAGGTCTCAGGGAGGGGTTTAGCCTTCATGAGGAGGCTGCATTGCCTCATGGTTAAGGGAAAGCTTTGATATCCTAGAGATAAGATTCATGGCTAAGCTCTGTCCCTTCCACAGGTGTAAACTCTAGCAAACACCTAACTTCCCTGAATCTCAGCACTCTCATGTATAAAATAGGGAGGCTAATTTCTAACTCACCAGGTTGCTGTGGAGAGTCAATGAGATAAGACACAGAAGGGTCTTAGTTTGGTGTCAGACACTTACTATTAATACCTATTAAATGTTTAGCACGTACTTTGTGCAGGTGCTATGCTAAGTTCTTCACATGTATTATCTCATTGAACCTCTACAACAAATCTGTAAGGAACTGTCATCATCACCATGTTCCAGAAAAGGAAACTAAGGATCAGAGAGGTTATTTGACAGAGACTCAACATCCATGCTCCCTTTCTCAGATGAACAGAAATGGATTTTTAGGTGGCATAACACTATATGACTAAAACATAACACTTCCTAGCTTCCTTTGCAAACAGGTACAGCCATGACTATTAAGTTCTGGCCAATGGGATGAAAGTAGAAGTGTACAAGGCATTTTCAGGAAGTCTCCTTAAAAGGGAGAGAGTGCCGCCCAGCCAGGGTGGCTCAATTGGTTGAGTGTTGTCCCATGAACCAGGTCACCATTAGATTCTTTGTCAGGGCATATGTCTGGATTGCAGGCTGGATCCTCAGTAGGGGGCACGCAGGAGGCAAGCGATTGATATTTCTCTCTCATTGATGTTTATTTCTCTTGTTCTCTCCCTCTCCCTTCCTCTCTCTAAAATCAATAAAAAACAAACAAACAAACACCACACACATTTAAAAAATGGAGAGAGTGCTCTTCCTCACTTTCTCCACCCTGCAGCTTGAAGTATGGATGTGAAGGCTGGCCATCACCTTGGACCATGAAGATGAGGGCTGCACTCTAGGAATGGGGGAGAAGAGAGCTTGAAGGAGCCACCCAAGGCTTTTCCCTTCTCAACTGCTTTTACATGGGAGAGAAATATACCTTGATCTTATTTGGAGGTTTCTATTACTGGTCGCTGTATTAGGTCATTGCTGATATAAGTAATCTATTCAAAGCCATGTGGCTCAGAAATAGCTGAGTCAGGATAAACTTCAGTGGATTAAGTCTAGGATTTTGGGTCTTTGACAATCTACCCCTAGCAGAAAGGCCTCGAGGAACATGAATTGATATAATCATCATCATCATTACATTAGAGGCCCGGTGCACAAATTCATGCACCGGTGGGGTCCCTTGGCCTGGCCTGCGGGATCTGGTCGAAACCAGTTTTCCAACATCCCTTGAGGGGTTCCGGATTGTGAGAGGGAGCAAGCCAGGCTGAGGGACCCCACTGGTGCATGATTGGTGCTGTGGAAGGTTGGCCAGCCAGGGAGGGACTGCAGGAGGGCTCCAGGGCATGTTCGGCCCATCTCATTCAGTCCCGATCGGCCGGGCCCTAGCAGCAAGCTAACCTACGGGTCGGAGTGTCTGCCCCCAGTGGTCAGTGCACATCATAGCGAGTGCTTGAGTGGCCTTAGCATATCATTAGCATATTACACTTTGATTGGTTGAATGGACAACTAGACGACTGGACACTTAGTGTATTAGGTTTTTATTATATAGGATAGTAAAGCAGAGAAGGCTCTTTCTAGGGATGTGCAAAATTAGGTAACCATGCATTAATTGGTCATGAAATCAATTTAATGGTCATGACTAGCATTTTACAAAAAATAAATCTCATAGAATAAAATAGAAAACAGTAGAGTAAAAACCATAAAACATTGAGGAAAGAAATTGTGGAAGACACAAATAAATGGAAGGACATTCCATACCCATGACTTGGAAGAATTGTTAAAATGACCATACTACCCAAAGCAATCTACAGATTCAATGCAATCCCTGTCAAAGTTCCAATGGCATTTTTCACAGAAATAGAACAAACAATCCTAAAATTTGTATGGACACACAAAGACCCTAAATAGCAACAGCAATCTTGAGAAAGAAGAACCAAGATGAAGACATCACCCTCCCTGATTTCAAACTATATCACAAATGAAAACAGTATGATGTTGGCATAAAAACAGACACATAGATCAATGGAACAGAATAGAGTCCAGAAATAAACCCATGGATATATGATCAAGTAATATATGACAAAGGAGCCAAGAATACACAATGGGGAAAGGATAGTCTCTTCAATAAACAGGACAGCTACCTGCAAAAGAATGAAACAGGACCGCTACCTTTCACAGCATATAAGAATAAACTCAAACTGTATCGAAGAGTTGAATGTAACACCTGGAACATAAAACTCCTAGGAGAAAACATAAGCAATAAGTTCCTCAACATGGATCTCAGTGGTGGTTTGTTGAATTTGCCACCAAAAGCAAAGGCAAAGGATGTAATGTACAGTGTGGTGACCAGAGTTAATAATACTGTATTGCATATGTGAAAGTTGCTAAGAGAACAGTTCTTATAAAAAAAATCTGGAATAAAATAGAAAATACTAGAGTGTAATTCACATAGCAAGGCAGCGTTTTTTTTTCTTAGATACAAATCTGTGTGAGTGTGTGTCCTGGGTCATGAAGTTAAATGTAATTTTTATTATGGATCATGGTTAAAGAAAAAAAAAAACACCTAAATTTACCAATGGGCATATGGGACTTTGAGCCACTCCAGACTTAAACTGGCAGGAACCACAGCTGTCACCCCTCCTTTGGGGATTATACAAGATTAAGCCACCCCAACCCACAGGCCTAGCTCAATTTCTCCCTGAATCTCTGTGCCAACCCCCACCTAGACCCCCTCTCTGCTCTCTCAGCCTTTCTCCCAACTGCCCCCAGGATGAACTCTCAGGCCTAGGCCCTGGTGCTGCTATGGGCCATCCCTCCCCTGTCATCCCACCTCAGGGCTCATAACCTTCCCAGCACGGGGCACAGGTGGACTTTGTACAGGCATTTGGTTTGCAGCATTTATAAACTCATTCCTGCCCTGCCACTGTTATAGCTACCCACTGTCCTCTTACCCAGGGGTCCATTTCTTCGCTCTGGCTTCCTCTGAGCAACTGCCAGAGCAGGAACAATCAGCGCCTAACCAACCGAAGGGCGACTGACAGGCCCGGAGTGCAGGAATCACAGGCTTGGGCTCCGAAGGGGAATGTCTGGGGCAGGTGGTCACACGTTGCCGCCACAGGGGGCCATAGAGAGCGTCCAGCAGAACACCTTCATTTTACGGATGAGGACACCGAGGCCCTGGGAGCTCAAGGTCACCCAGTGACTGAACGGCTCCCACCTCCCAGGCCTGCACTCAGCTCATCTCCTCCGACTCTGGAGATGGTCAATTCCAACAACAGGCTAGAGCTCAGTGTGCGAGTGGGCACCTGATGCTGGTCAGCGAGCAGGAGGGAGGGTTAGGGGCTAGACAGACAGAGCCAGGTTTAAATCCCAGCTTGGCCACTTACAAGCTGGCTGACCCTGAGAAGGTTACTTAACCTCTCTGGGCCTCTGTTTCTGTCTTCAGTGTAATGGGCACAGAAGGGACTGAGAAATGCTTGGCATTTACTAAGCTTATAGCACCCACTCACCAGGCCTGTGATGAAGAACAACATTGTCCTCTTGGGTTTGTTTGTTTTTTTTGGAAAAGGGGCAAAGGTCATTGGCAGACAGAGCTGCTCAGCCGAGAATGGGGGATCCTGGAGGCACCAGTGAGGGCGGCTTCAAAGGCTTGACAATCAATAGAGCTTTAGATCAATTTGTCAGAAATCAATTAGCTGAGTGACTAAATGGCTGGAAACTGTCAGACCTTAAAGTCCTGGAAAATCCACTTCAGGAGCAGGGGTGGTAGCCACAGCTCTCCATCCTGACACGTGCCTGGGCCCACTCACGGCAGCCCCCTGCAGCCTCCCAGCTACAGGCCCTGCCTTGCCTCCTCCCAGAAGCCCAGGATGGTGGCGGGCAGGCAGTAGCCAGCTGTGTTCTCTTTCTCTCTTTCCCTCTGTCCTTAGTGCCTGTCCTACCTCTCATTCCATCCCATTTCGGTTTTACGGATTGATATTTAGATTACAGAGATAAACACAGTCGAGGAGCACTGAGGCCTGACAGCCAGAGGAACTCAGACCGTCAATCACCAGCAGCAGCTCAGCTTCCTCCGGCTCCCACCCAAGCACCGGCACCATACTGGCCCCTTGATTGGGGATGAACCCAAGAGCAGATTAAAGGGGCCCACAAATACAGCCTGGACACCCCCAAAATGGGGGACAGTGTGTCTACAAAGGCCTTCCAGGCCAGCTTGGGAGCAGGGCTGGGTGACATATGTACTATTTACTAGTGCCTCTCTCTCTCTAGCCTCCTTCTTCCCCTCCCCAGGCTGCAGATAAAGAATTCAATTTTCTTTTAAACGGTGGGGAAATTGGAAGAGATTTTGTTCTGTTTAAGCACAGCTGGAGTCTCAGGTCTCAAGGGATTGGAGAACAATGAGATCAATTAAGATGCCCGTGGTGAGGGGTGTTAGGAGGAAGTGGGGAGAGAGGGCATGAGGTAGGGGGGCCAGGGGGCTGCTCTCAGGAAGGGGAAGGCCCAAGCCTGTCGGGAAGCCCAGCCGCCACTCTTCCCTGCATTCACCTGCCTGTGTCTGCTGGGTTTTGCTGGTCTCAGGATGGGGCCTACGAGCAGGTTGTATTGTCATCTTGTAGACTTACTAATAATTCATGTTGGCAATTTCCGTGATCAGCGTTATACGATGATAGATTCAAGTTGAACCAAAGCTCTCAGAAGAGGGAGAGGCCCCTGTATGGACGCCTGGCACGCAGAGGTGCTGGGACCCTGTCTGCATTTGTGTGTGCGGGTTGGGACCACACCCTTCCACACAGCAATCCACAATGCTGCTGAGGTGGGAATTATTCTCCGCACTTTAGAGAGGGGGACTGAAACCCAGGGATAGCTAGTCACCTGCCCAAGGCCCACCTGTGGTAAGAGGCTGAGGCAGGATTCCAACCAGGGCTGCCTGCCCACTTCAGTGTTTGCAAAGGTGCAGGGCCCACCTGGCAGTGAGGTGGGGATGGGATGGGCATGCCTTGCTGGACCTGGGGAGAAGAATGGCGAAGCTGGTGCCCAACCTGTGTGTGAGCTGGGAGAGGTGGGTGTGCCCCTGAATCTTCCGCCTGTCCCCCTCCACTGCCACTTGCGTGGCTGGAGCCAGCCTCTCTCCGGTCTCCCAGCTTCTACCCTATTACCACCCCCCCATTCTCCATCCAGCAGCCACAGTGATCCATCAAGTCTCTCCTCAGCAGTCACCTCCAACGGGCTGCCTGTCCTAGTCAGTCACCATTTCTCCTCCTCTCTACGCATCCACTGCCTTTCGTCTGAAGCTCCCTCAGCCTGAGGCAGCCCTTTCCCTGATCGCCTCCCACTTCCACCCCACCTCAGAGTTAGACACAGCATAGGCCAGGCTCACAGAGCAGGGCTTGCCCCCGGGTCTCCCTGGTTTTCCAGCCTGTTCCCAGCCAGGTTTCCTCATGCATGGGGTGGATGCAGCTGAGAGGTGTCTCCTGGCCCTGCAGGGCAGCATGCCCTCTGCAAGGGGCCAGAGGGACCAGGGAGCACCACCTGAGGCTGACAAAGGGGGCTGGCCTTCCCTGCCCACCTGGCTGGGCCATCAGGTTCCCAGAATCCAGGAGAGGCACCGGCATTCAGCAACATGGTGGGGCGTGTGGGTGTTCCCCAAGCCTGCAGGATGAGGAAGCCCCCAGGATCACAGAGCAGGAGAAGAGGCTCACTGCACTGCACACCCACCAAGTCTCAGCCGGGGGCAGTGACATCACAGCACACCTCTCCCTTTGATGTCAGTGGCATTTGCTGTGGGTAGAGGAGGGAGAGAAGGGACAGGCAGCAGCAGGGCTGTGTGCTGATGTGGGCAGTGGGGAGGACCAGGAGGAAAAGCTGGTGAGCTCTATGAGCAGGAAGGTGGCCTCCGGAATTGTCACCAAATTTCCAGACAGGACAGGAGGAGGGGCGTGGCAGGCGAGGCAGCGCTGCAGGCCAGTGGGTAAGCGCAGAACCCTCGGGGGGCAGGGCAGGAAGCATGTCTCAGTCACAGGGAGTGACCCCGCCCCCCTTTCTCTTGGGCACAGTGAGCCCGAATGAGAGTCTCAGGAGCCAGAGGCCCTGCAACAGCACTGCGCCCTCACCTCACTTTATAACAAGGACAGGAGCTCCCCAGGACCATCCAGGTTCCCTGGCTGCCCGGGCGGGGCCACAACTGGCAGGGTGCTGCCCCCACCCCACGAAGTCAGCCAGGAGGTTGGCAGGACCGGCTGAAACATTCCGAGTGTTTCCTAATGAGTGTGTTGGATCCTACTCTGCCTCTATGAACATTCCACTCAGTTCTCACAACCTCCCAGATGGGATCCCATCAGGGAATCTCCCCGGGTCACAGAGGAACGTGCGATGTGGCCTGTCGGGCTTGCACACAGGGTGGAGGGCAGCCAGGCTGGGCCCTTCAAGGCCACTGGTAAGAAAAACCACCCTCAGTCTGGCAGCCTCAACTACAGGGGGGAGGGGCGCAAAAGGTTTACGGCTGTGGGTACTCGAAACATAATTTATTCTCATACGATTATTCGATTATTCATTTGTTATTGTATATTTTTCCATAAGAACACTGCAAACCTACCTTGCCCCATCCGTATTTATAGCCACATCACTACAATGGGGGTCTCCCGACAATCCAGCCACGTGGACTGGGCAGGCACAGCATTTCCCACTTCGGGGAAGAAACCAAGTTTCAGAGAAGGACTGATCCTGTCCGAGATGCCACTGGCCTTCCAAGGACAGGCTGGGAAGAGGGGCCTAGGGGTGGGTGGGGGAGGGGAGCCATTCCTTCCAGCTCCCACTCTGTCTTGCCCCTGGACTGAGCAAACCAGGAGCAGTGGTGCTAGGGCCCACACCTGCCCAGTCAGGGCCCTGAAATGCCTCTCCTCCTTGCTTTGATTCCTCTGCCTGGAGAAGAACCCTGTGTTGTCTGACAGCCATCTCCTGCCCATTCCTGCTGTACCCTACCTCCGGAGTGGGGAGTAAAGGTCCTGGGGTATATATAGTAAGACCTGCCCCAGGAGGAACCTCCCTCTTGGATCCTACTCTGCCTCAGCATCCCTCTCTTGCTGCCCCAGGGACACAGAACGAATAAATCTGGGGACATGAGCTCTATCTTGCAGGAGGCCAGGCTGGCTCCTTGCACATCCTAAGTACAACCTGTGCCAGCTGTTTCCAAATGCCTGCCATAGGCTGCCAGGATGAAATCGGTAAGCGAATGTGGATGATTTATACAGGACGTCTCCACTGTCCAAACAGCAGCCCAGTGGGGTAGGTGGCAATTCAGGAGGAAGAGAGGTAGTTGAGTCCCATCTGCCTCATAAGAGCAGGGGTCCACCTCCCTGCCCAGCACATCCCCTCACCACATTCCAGCCATGGGGCCTTTGCACATGCCATTCCCTCTTTCTCCAATGTGCTTCCCTCCCCGCGGCCCCCTGTTAATGCCTGCTCAATCGCCACTTCCTCAGGGAAGCCTTCTCTGACCCCAGTCAAGGTCAGGTGCCCTGTAGATAGTCATAGCTCCCTGATCAGTCCATCATAGCAAGTAACACTTAACATAAAAATTCAACCTTTTAGTATGAATATCAGGCTTTCTTGGAGACTGTAAACTTCACGGAGGCAAGACTCACATCATCATTGTGTCTTCAGGTCATGTGCCCGAGGCATTCAAACATTTTTTAACAAATAAATGCATGGTCTGATTGCTCTCCTACTGTCTAATGGCACCCAGAAACCCTGCTAGGTCCCATGTACCAATTGGTCAGGCTGTCAGGCTGCCCCAAGCCCAGCAGAATCCCAGGAAGACACCTCATGGTCTTCCCACCCGACTCCTGTTGTCAGGAAAGAAGGCAGGACTGGAAGGTGAGAATCAGAGCAGCCTTGGGATATCAGAGGGGAACAAACCATACAGCTTAGAGGATGGGGAGCCACCAATACCACACAGGAGCATGCATGCACACACATATGTGTATCATATGCACATATCCCTGAATGCATGTAGTTGCACATATAGGTACATGCACAGACACAAGGGCATTCCTGTGCATACACACAGCCCCCACAAACATACTTCACGTGCCCACCCCAACACATGTGGGTATATGCACCCTTGCATACCTCTCCCGTGTGGTTGCCCGTCAGAGGACCAGCTTCCACTGACGTTAGAGGTCCTGCATGCCCCTCCTTCTAGGAAGCCTTTCCTAATGAAGAGTGCTCCAGGCTCCCTGACCTGGTCTTCTCATCAATGCAAAGTCGCTCACCCAGCTCAGCTCTGACCACTGAGCAGGCTGGGGCCCAGAGAGCTGGAGAGACACCTGATGGTGCCAGAGGGTCTTGAGGGTCCAGAGCCCCGCCCAGAGACAAAATGCCTGGAGTGACGCCATGGCCTGTTAACCTGGGTCCTGCAGAGGCACTTCCAGGCCCTCCCTACCCTCAGCTCTGGACATCACTGAAAAGACGGCTCAGTGGTCCCACGCAGCCAGTGTTAAGAGCCCGTGGCTTGGGGTCAAGCAGACTTTTTGTGAATCCAGTTCAATCACTTACTGGCTCTGGGACGCTGAGACAGTTACTTAATCTCCCTCAGCCACAGTTTCCTCACCTGTATAATGAGAACGACAGCATCTAGTCTGGAAGTAACACAATCAAGTACGTGGTTTACGGCTGGCTCTCAATAATGACAGCCGCTGACGTGATTGCTACAGCAGCAGTATCAATAGCAGTAACCGTCCTCAGAGGTCACCCCAGCCACCCCCCCTGCTTCTGGGCATGACCAGCCCAGGCACTAGGTCCAGAAAGGTCCATGTACACATCTTAATCCATCTGGTTCATTTAACAGACGAGGAGCTGCTAAGGGAAGCAGCTTCGGCCGAGTCACCCAAGGGCTCGATTCTGAAGGTCAAGCCTTTGAACTCTAGATCCCCACTTTTCCCCCTTCACCAGCAGAGACTCATTTCGTTATAACTGGGGGCTATAAGGGCCTCAAAGCCTGGGCGGGGGGAGGTCCAGGGAGTGGGGAGGTGAGAAAGTCCAGCCCTTCCACCCCAGCTGGGATGCCCAGGCTGGAGGTGACAGCACCCTCCTAGTCTGGCTCCCTGAGCCACTATGAAACTAGGCAATGAGCCCCAAAATAGGCAATGAGCCACAGAAACAGGGCCATGCCAGGGTGGGGGATTGGGGAGGTCCTCGCAGCAGGCTCTGCCTAGCTTTTAGTGCAAATTAAAACATTTTCCTTTTCTTCATAATTTTTTCCTGACACAACTGCCCATGAAACATTTTAATAACATCCCAGTAAAGGTCAAGGAGAAGGGATTTCACAGTCCCTGAGCAGCCACTGCAACTCCAGCCCCTCCCACAGCAAAGGAGGTGGAGAGGTGGGACTGACCCAGGGGCTGAGCAGAGAAGGGCAGGGTGGGGGAGGGGTGTGTGTGGTGTGGCCACAAAACTTGCTGCTGCCAGGAGCTCTGGAAGCACCTGGGGAGCTGAGGTGATGATGGTGGGGTTACCCAGGAGATGTTTTCACATCCATTGTTCACATCTTGACAGCAGCTTTGGGGGGCGAGGGGGTGTCTCCTGCCTATTTTGCATGTGAGGAAATAGAGGCTTAGAGGTGACCTGGATAGACCTGCGAGCAGAAAAGGCAGGGAGACGGGCCCAAACACTGTTCACTTTCAGTCCTGAGCCCCTTTAGGTGCACAGCCTGGCACTAGAGCTTACCATTGGGCAGAACTGCTCCCTTGTGTCTGCACAATTCAACAAATGCTGGGCTGGAGGCTGAGAAGGAGGGGGTCACGGCTGGACAGACAGGACTGGAGGTTGGCCCGATGAGCCAGCTCTGAACAGAGACCCTCAGGCAGCCTTAGAGTGAAACTCATCTGCGACACATGCCCAGGGACCTGGAGAGGAACTGGAGAAGGGGTCCTGGCACCCAGCAGGGGTCCAAACAGGCTCAGAAGCTGCTCTAGTACTTGAGGCAACCCAGTTTGAGGACCTACTCTCCAGTGCCAGCCCCAGATGGGGTCGGCCTGACACATCGTCCTTGGCACCAGCAGCTGGCCACCAGCCAAGAAGTATATCTTCCCACACACCTCACCCCTGCTCTCTAGGCCCCCTCAACCCTTCCCCAGGGCCACAGCTAACTTGGGACTTCAAAGTGAGACCCCCTCCCCCCAGCAAGAATACCAGGAAGGAATCCCCAGGCCCCCTTCAAATCTGGAGCTAAAACTTAAATTCTTTGCCACATGGTCCCAGGCCTCATGGGGTTGGGGCCTCCTCTCCCTGTGAGATCCTTGAAGCAGACTGCTTGGGTGTCCTTCCCCCTGACATTCAAAGGTGGCTGGAGGGCTGAAGATGCTTTCTTGGGTACAGAAGGCCCAGCCCCTCGGGGCTGCAGGAGGGTCCATGGGGCCTCAAGCACCAGGTGACTGACTGCAAGGAGCACCTTGCGAAAGCCGGCGAAGCCAGGGGCTGGGGAAACAGGGGGAAGCAAGCAGTCACAGCGGACTTACTGTTTACGTCTGACGGCCTGCCTAGCTAAACATCTGTTTGAAATATTAATAACTGTCAGATGGAAAGGGCCTAGGGGCTCAATACAGTTTCATACCATCTGTCTGCAGAGTAAACACACTTTGGAGTAGGGGGCCTGGGATCAGCAGGCAACGTCTTTGTTGGCCATGAGGATGGAGCAAGAAATAGGAGCGAGGACTCTGGGGGTCTCAGAGTGGGCAGGGCGGGGTAGCAGTGAGTAAAATGCCACAATGTTTATTGAGCACCTACTATGGGCAAGACCCTGAGCTTGTGTAACACACAGCTAGCACTTTGATCTGCTCAGCAATCGATCCTCTTTCTTCCTATAACAGAACATCCTCTGAAATAGCCCCTCCCTATTTCCGGCCCATGCCATGTAATTTGGATGGGCTGACCCCAACCCCTGGCTCCACACTAGGGAGTGGGACCCATCTCTAGTACATCCGAATCATGACGACTCTCTCCAGGATGGACCCACAAGCTGGGTCAAAGGAAACCAGCTCTGGGACTTGTGCTGGAACTACTGAAAAACAAATGCTCCCCAGGAGGATTGATAAATTGGTAAGAAGTGAGCCTCGGGCACCGGTGTGCCCCTCTGCCAGTAGGAAAACACCCAGTCTGGTGCTGAAGTCAAATTCCTGCTCAGCCGAGTGCCAGGACACAGCTCTGCCTGAAATCGCTTCTACTTTTGAGTTACATGAGCCGATCCTTTTTTTGCTTGAAACACGTTTCTGTCTCTTAAAACCAAAAGTACTGACTGATACAAATGGACACTGGGAGGGGACCTTATCAAAATCCAAACCAAGGGCAGCTGGGGACACAAGTGCCCTTGAGTAGCCAATTCTTCCCTGGAGCCTGTGCTTGGATAGGGAGGGGCGCCCTCCTCAGAGATGGCTGGCACCTCTTCCCTTTAGAGGACCTTCCAGGGCTGCTGGCCCACTAGGTGCTGTCCCTCTCATAGACAAGGCAGAAAACCAAATCTCCTTGGCCCCATCTCCACATTGCATGCTGGCCAAGAGAGCCCCTTCCAGGAGAGTCCAGATGCTTTAACACATCAACGCCAACACCTCTGATAGCCCGGGGCACCCCCTTCCTTGACTGCCCAGACTCCCTCTGGCTGCAGCCCCATGGTTGACCCCAGGAACTCAGAGCCCTGGAGGAGAGTGGGACTCACCAGCACTGTCAGCACAGAGGTCCCCACGGTGACGTTCTCGTACAAGCTGACGTTGTACAGTGGCTGGCTGAAGATGGGCCGGTTGTCATTCTCATTGATGAGGGCGATCTTCACCTTGGCATAGCCCACGTGGTCGGGCACACTCTCATTGGCAAAGAGCTGCGTGTGCAGAGCAGGGCCCTGGTGAGCTCCCATGTGCTTCCGGAGCCTTCATCCCCGTAAGTCCCCCTAGGGCCTTTGCTGGTCCCAACCCAGACCACCTGTCAGAGTCAGTGCCCATCCCAGGAGTGTGCCACTGTGAGTCCCTCCATCAGTGGTCACAGCTCTAGAGTGTCCATTGATTCTGCTGGGAGGGAGCCCCTGATGAGGGCTGGGCTGGCAGGGTCTGGACAGGAGAGCTCCCGACGGGTTTCTGAGACTTTGACAGTGCCTGGGCAACTTCCACTCAATTCCTGGACGTTTCCTTGTCCTTGAGAAGGGAAGGCTCAGCTCAGCCTCTGCCACAGCTCAGTGAGTCAGACCCATAGGGAAGGGTGAGAAGAGGTGGAATTTAAGGGGATGGTGTCAACCTGCCACCCCCACTTCACCTGAAATCCCCCCACCCAGCCAAGAAGATAGTGAAAGGGGCCTTACGTCGAAGTCGTAGCGCTCCACAGTCTCGTAGTCCAGGGGGATGGCCACCCGGATGCGAATGTCCGCTTTCCCTTGGACGGAGGTGGGGGAGATGATGAAGTGGTGGGAGTTGTTCCCCACCAGGTACACCTCGAACATGCTGTTCAGGCCCTGGGTTTAAGAATGGAGGAGAAGCCAGTCAGAAGGGCGCAGGAGGCCAAGGCCTGGAGCGTGGCTGGAGGGGCAGAGCTGCTTTGGTGCAGGAGGTGGATGAGGGGCAGGAGCAGGGCTGACCTGGCCCCCGGCCCCTGGATCCCAGGATCTTGGCCCAGTTCCCTGACCCCCTCCTGCCCTGTCTAGGCCCTTTGGGAATCTCCTCCAGCCTTTCCCTTTATTACCCTGTCAGATGCCCACAACAACCCTTGCAGGTGGTTTGGTTCATTTTCCATCTCCTGCTCCTTTTACCCTGTCCCAGTGACCCCCAGTGGCGAGGGATCTTCCAGCCATAAGCCCCACAGGGCAATGGAGGAAAGGCCAGAGGGAGGGGAGAAAAGCAAGTGCCTATGGTAGGCCTGGACAGGAGAGGACACGAGACAGCAGAACCCCGCTTCTCCCGTCCTCCCTCTGGAACATGTTGATCAGGAGAACACTGGCTTGCTTACACGTGGAGCAGGAATAATTCCATAGGCTGAGTGGCAAAGTGAACCCCCGTGTGCCCCACACTGTGGCCAGCCCTCGGTGGCCTGGAGGAAACTGGATTTCAGCCAGCCAGAGCTACCACACCCTTTGTAGGTCCTGCTAAGGCCCAGGTGCTTAGTTTCAGCCTACAATATCAAGTGTGGGGTGTGATCCCTCTGAGTTAGGTGTTTCTGATCATCCTAACCAGGCTTGGGCACACGGAGCCCTCAGAGGCTGATTGGCTCATCCTCACACGAAGTGTGTGACATATCCATGTGACCAGGTCCCCAGATCAGGAGGGGGACCACTGCTGACAGTGGCAGACACAGCCGGAGTCTGGCCTGCTCGGAAAGTGATTCAACCTCTTCAACCTCTTGCACAAAAGGGGGGATTACCCCCCAACAACCCCCCTTCAGCCTGGGCAGGTGGCATGTGGTTTATAACCAACCGGTCAGGAGCCTGTCCTGACTCAGGTTGCAGATGCCCAGCAGGTCCACATGTACATGTATGTGTGGCACTGGGCTGCAAAGGGAAGCATGCCTTTCTTCTTGGTTGCCCAGGGATGTTGGAGGGCCCCCCTGGGAACCTGTTCCTGATGAGAAGGGGGCAGCCAGGCAACCCCAAAGCCTGGGAACGAGGCCCAGGAGTTCAACCAGGAACGAGACCCTCCACAAAGCTGGAGAGGCCCAGGTTCCCACGCCTCTGGGGCTGTCCCGCAGATGCGCAAGTACGTTTGCAGACTGAATACATGTTAGCATTTACCCATCAGTCTCTTAAGCTGCTTCCATTTAGAAATACAAATTAGCACAAGGGCACTTCTTCACTGAGCCTTTTCTGGGAGCCTGGAAGCAGGCTCGGGCCCTGTCACTGGTTCAGCAGGTTTGAAGGGGGAGGTGGAAGGGGAGCCTCTCCTGCCAACTTGGGGTCCAGGCAAGCAGCGGGGCCTCCAGAGCCCCCAGCCTGGAGTGGCTCCCATAGGCTGTGCAGGCGATGCTCCCCTGGGCCTGTCGGGCTATGCTGTTTCCAGTTGTCCCCAGGGTGGAATCCATCCGTCAGGCAGAGGGGATCTATTAAATGCCCGAAGGGGCACTAATAGCCAGAGCTGGCGGAGTGTGACAGCTCTGAGCAGGTAACACCTACACGTTTCCCTCCGCTGGACCTGGGCCCTCCACCCCAGCACCCAGAGCCCTGAGAAGGTGGGGCAGGCTGAGCTGTGCCCAGGCAGGTGGAGCAACACCCCCTGTGGGCCCCCTCCCCTTGGTACCCACCAGGCCTCCCCAGCCTGGGCCCTCCCCAGGCTCACTTACCAGGTTCTACCAGTGGGGGTCGGTCAGTTAAAGGATATGGAGCCAGAGGAGGAGCCAGAGAGTTATGGAGAGGAGGAAGGAATCAGAGAGAAAAGATGGTGAGATCCAAGGTCAGGGTAAAGGAGAGAGGCCAAGAGGGACCCCAGGAACACAACTGCTCCAGAGGAACAGCCCCCTCTGCCCTTAAGGGGCCACAACCTCTGGGGGTGCATGCTCACAGCTGCTGGGGAGGTCTATGCAGCCCCACATCCAGAGGAGGGGAGGGACACAGAGGAAGAGGTACAAGGCCACAAAGGGGGAGGCAGACTGAGCTCCTGTCTCCCTGAGCTCAGAGTCCACACCCAGAGGGGTGGGCAGGGCAGTGGGGGAGTCTGGGAGAGGAAGGGCCAGATCCTGGACAAAACCCCTGTAGGAAATGACTGTCCTGTTTTAAATGTCCTAACATAGAAAATGTTGAAGACATAAGTACAGACATGGAGAACATTCACACAACTCAAAAGTGGCCAGGGCACATGGCCACCTTCCTTTCCCCGTTGCCCCGGCCACTGAGAGCCTTCCCAAGACCTCACCACACCCAGCCTGGGGTCTCCTTCCCAGGACACCATGTGTTTGGACATGAACGGGACCATGCTATGCACATTGCTCTGTTGGATTTTTTTCTTTTTACTTAAAGCTATGTCGTGGAGATTTCTCCATAACTGTGCAAATAGATGATGCTATTAACAATAACACGGCACGCATTTGCTGGGCACCTACTCTTTGCCAGGCTCTGATCTGTGGTTACCGTGAAATGTCAGGAGCCCCTTGAGGCCACAGACCAGGACTCAGGCACTGTAAACCCCTGTGGGAGCAGGCACGCAGCAGGTGCTGGGAGAGTGATGGGGCTTTAGCAGTTTTTCCTCACCCAATCCTCTGTGTGTCCTCTTCCCACAGGCCACAGGGTGGAACGAAAGAATGCTGGAGCTTGGAAACCTCTCTGGGGGAAACGGGGCTCAGAGACGTTGAATGTGCCAACCAAGGCTGAACAGGGGCCTGTGGCACAGCGAGGATAAGCTCCAGGCTGGGGTGCCCTTGGGCCAAAAGAAGTGGAGTCGGGGCCTGATGTGGGTGCCTCCCAAAGGCAGCTCCAGTGCAATAGGAGTTAGCAGAGCAAACTGAGCTGGTAACACTGAGATACTGCCAGCAGGTGGCCTGGCAGGGAGGCTGCCCCGAGCAGGGAGTTCTGAACTGGCTTCAGGAACGAATGGAAGGAAAATGGACTCAGAGAAGGGTTGCCAGGTGGAGGAAGTGGTTTTGAGCACGTTCGTAGCCCTTAGTGTCTATCAGAACCTCCTGGGGGCTTTGTTAAACTAGATTGTTGCCCTCCTCCAGGAAAACTGACTCAGTAGGTCTGGGTTGGGGCCTGTAAATTTGCATTTCTAACGAGTTCCAGGTGATGCGGTTATGCTGCTGATCTGAGACCACCTTTTGAGAACCACTGGCCTAAGCAAAGGCATGGCGCTGGGAGTGAATACTTAATAATGAGTCCGACAGGTGAGCTGATTTGCAAAGGGTCCGTGCAGGGAAGCTGGCCTGACTGCTGGGATAATGGGAGGCGTTGTGGGCCTCCCGAAGTCCCACCGCAGGTACCATTTTGAGGGCTTTCGCATCGTTTCCACAAGCAATGGGGAGTGCTCCATGCTCTCTAGAGCAGCGGAGGTCAAAAGAGGAAGGTGAACTTGGCAGCCGCACATGAGCCACACCACTGCAGCCCTTCTCATCTGACTGCACGACAGAATTGCCAGCAGGCTCTGCAAAGAAACACGGATGCCCAAGGCCACTGCGTCACAGTCCTTCAGGGTGGAGCCCAGACAGCTGCGTGTTTCTGATGCTCCTGAAGGCACCACGTTGCACAGCCAGAGTTGGGAAGACATTATACACAGGGATGCAGAGGGGCGAGCAGGGGAGAGGCAGAGTGGAAGTTCCCCACTGGCCACACATCAAAATCACCTGGGGAACTCTAAAATATCCTGATGCCCAGACCAAGGAAATCGACCTGTGGGGTGGGAGGGGCAGAAAGCAAGCAGACATCAGGATTTTGTAACCCTCTCCAGATTGTTCATTCTACTGTGCATCCAAGGAACGGTGAGAGCTACTAGGGCAGACCAGTGGTTTTCTGAGTGTGGTACCGGGATCCTTGGCATCAGAGTCACCGAGGAACTTGTCAGTAACATAGAAAGCCTCAAAAGGGGGCCCAGCGCTGTTTTTTGTTGTTGTTGGTGATGGTGTTTTGTTAATCTTCTCCAGAGGGTATTTTTCCATTGATATTTAAGGAGAGTTGAAGAGAGAGGGAAAGACAGAAATATCAGCTGTGAGAGAAACACATCGATTGGTTGCCTCCTGCAAGAGCCGGATCAGGGCCCAGGCCAGGGAGGAGCCTGCAACCAAGGCACGTGCCCTTGACCGGAATTGAACCCAGGACCCTTTGATCTGCAGACTGACGCTCTAGCCACGAAGCCAAACCGGCTAGGGCCCCAGTGCTGTTTTAACGAGCCTTCCAAGTGTTCTGATACACGCTCAAGTTTGAGAATCACCAGGATGGAGCAAGGCTAGGGAAGGAGCAAGGCTCAGAACAGTGAGGAGAATCAGTCAGACAGATTATGGCGGCTGAGCAGCTGGAGAGAGAAAGCTGAGTTAAAACGCTGGGGGTGGGGGTGGTGAACTGGAGCTGTGATCACGTGCACAGGCAGAGAGGGTGCTGAGCTAGTGTAGATTCCGCTTGTGCACCCAGCCAGGCCTGAGCGCTGGGCTTCCTGCCCCGCAGGGCTTCCTGGGAGGTCTCTCACTGGATGAGGTCTGCGCCCTTTCCTGGACCTGCCAGCAGTGGCTGGCAGTTCACCAGGCCTGACACTGCAGCTTCAGGACCCTCGCAGGGCTGTCCTGAGACCCCAGAGCCACTTTCTGGCTAAGTTCCCTCAAATGCTCAGCCTGCCTCGGCAAGAGAGTAACTTGTTCAAGCCGCACAGCTGCCATCCAAGGAGGAGACCTGGAGTCTGACTCCTGCAGTCTAAGGTCTTGATCGCCCTGTCCTGGCCTCCCCAGTGCCCCTCCCACTGCAAAGCGCTGCTCCATATTCCGGAGGAGAGCACTGCAGGGGGGGGAGGGCGGGGCCCGCCCCCAAGGTCAGGGAGCAAGGCTGGGGTTAGGGAAGTGGGACTGGTGGAGGGCCTCCTCCCGCTCTGGCCCTCACTGCCAGGCCCTGCAGGGGGCTGCTTGGTGGGGTGAGGTGGGAGGGAGGGAGGCAGAGAGGCAGGAGGCCCTCTTGGAGCTGATGAGGGGCAATTTTGTTGGGAAGGGAGATAAAGAGGAACATCAAAAGGAGTCCCAGGGTGTGTGGAGAGGAACCCGGTGGATTAAATTCTCTTCCAGCTGGGAGCGGCGATGAGAAGGCTGATAGCTGGCAGCTGCAGGTCTTGGAACAGAGCGGCAGCGCCCACCCGCCCCTTATCAGGCTGGGGAGCCAGCACTGCGGGGCTGTGAGGGTTTGGCTTTATTTACTTATTGGGAGGGGAAAGGAAACTCCTCGCCTCCGCTGGTCCCCACCCCAAGCAGCAGGCCTTGCTTTGCTGCTGGTGACTGAAGTCTTGCCACCCCCCGCGGAGGGCAGCAGGACAGCCTGGCATTATCAGCTGCTGCCAGAAGGGGCTGGGTCCCTCCACTCCCCCAAACCTTGCCCCCCCCCCCCTCGAAGTGGAGGGGTGGCCTGGAGAGCCGCCCAAGCAGGCACTCACTGCCCAGAAGCGACCTCCTTGTCACTGCAGTGACCAGCTCTGCGGCTCTGTGAATGGACCTGGTGTTGTTTTTCAACTATTTATTGAGAGGTTCTTCTGGGCTGGGTCTTCTACAAGCATCTGCTCCTTGAATGCTCACATCACCCTGAGGCCTAGAATGGGATTTACATTAAGGACGGCCCTTCCCCTTAGAGACAGAGGTTAAGGTTGGCCGCTGCGGGTGGGCTGGGTTCTCTCCAATCCTGGCCTGATGCTCTCTGAGCAGGCTCTCAGTCATCACCTGTGGGACTGGCACTTCCCTCTGCAGGTGGCCTAGTCCCCCAAAGGGAGGCAGGCCTGGCCCAGCCCCCAGACTCCTTCCCTGGATGTGGAGTCTGCAGATGTCTCCTGCATCCCTCTGGCTCTCCCTGGCTCTCGCCATCGAGAAGCACCCGTTAGCCCCACAGGGATGCTCTCTCTCCTGGCTTTGGATCAGGGTGGTAGCTGGTTGGTGACTCAGTGGTGAGATGCAGTGGAGCGAGTAGTGGGAACAGCCCCTGAATCTTCCTAGCTGTGTGACCTTGGGCAACTCACTTCCACTCCTGGAGCCTCAGGTCCTTCATCTGAGAAGTAGGGAGAGAAAGGCATGCCGCAGTATTAAGGAGCGGGGTCATCTCTTTGCCCCACCATGTTTTGAGAGCCCTGAATGCATTCTTCCTTTGTACCCCAAATGCTAGGGGACCCTCACCCCGCCCTATGATGTGCCTTTAGTTCCTTTTAACGGGAGAAGAAAGATCAGGGTCATGCAAATGCAGGGTGGCCAAGGGAAGGGCAGCATGGACCAAGGCGGTCTTTACATGGGGGGGCGGGCTGTGCAGTTGTAAATTAAGACGAAGATGGGCCAGGGACATCCCGAGGCACCCACGGAGTGCTGTGGGCTGGTGGGACACCCTTGGCCCAAGCTGGGAACAGGGGAGGAGACTTACAGTGCAGAGATGGGCCCCAAAGTAGTGTCACTCTCACAGAAGCCCTGTCCAGAACTTAGGCCTGCCAGGGAAGAGCCTGTGACCAGGGATGCCAAGGTGCGAAGCCCTGAGCTTCATTGGTAGCTAAAAGCACACGGCCTGACCCAGATTTGGGCACTGCCCTTTTCCGCTGTGTGGTTTTACCCAAAGAATTTTACCTCCGTGAGCCTCAATTTCCTCAACTGCAAGATAGGCAGAATAAAGGCTGTCCGATAGGGCTATTGCGGGTGAGCTGCAAAATCTCGGTAAAAGGCCTGGGTCAGAGTAAGTGCTCAATAAAGGAGAGTCATTATTGTTCTAGAAGGGAGCGGGCAGGAGGGGCTGATTTCTAGACCTTGGCCAGGAATGAGAGAGCGCCAAGGCTTGGATGTGTGCAGGGATGAGGGGAGCCCCTTCCTGGGCAGGGGCCCTAGTTCTCCCTCCCGCCAGTGCTCTGATGCTCTAATCCATGCTATTGACAGAGAAAATCAAAGCCCAGTGAACATTCTTTATCACTCTTTTGTCTCTCTTCTCACTCAGTTAACCCCAATCAGATGTGCCCAAGGGAACCTTGGCAGAGGGCCAGCCTCTCTTTACCCCCACCTCAAAGCTTGCAGCTTCTCCCTCCAGACCCCCACGCCTAAGGGGGGGGGGTTGCCACGTTTCTCTGGCCCTGCCTCCCCAGGGCAGCTTCCCGTGCCCAGTGCACCAGGCTGCCCACTGTGAAGTTGGAGTCCAGGGGATGATGGGAAGGAGCCCTGTTGGTGGTCACTGGCCGCTAACCCTGCCTCAACCCCCAAGTTTCAAGAGTCCAGGAGAACTGATGCTGGCACTTCATGGGCAATTCCTGGGTGAGGGACCACTGTCTGTCTTCTCCTGTTCTCCCACCTCCTCCTGTTCTCGGGCAAAGAATTCCAACTCCAGGACCTGCAGGGCCCATGCCAGGCGGTGGTAGCTCAGCCCTGCTCCTTCTCTTGTGCATTCCAGGCTTGTCCAGCCATCAGAGCCGCAGTTTCTCCACCTGGGAGTCGGCCACCTCTCAGGCCTGCATCAGGGTGAAGGAAACAGCCTTTACTGCAGGCTCTTGCCCACCTAACGCCCTTTGCAAGCCCCTCTGTGCTTTGGGCCCTTGAGCAGCATGGGCCTAAGGTCTGGACCCTGTTTTCTCTGGGGCAAACCCTCTGTTCTCACTAGGCCTCAGTTTCCTGATGGGAAGTATGGACTGGGTGACTCTCTGAGAACCCCCTGATACCTGCTGTGTGCTTTCAAACTGCTTCCCACTCCTCTCCCTCTCTGTGCCTTCTCTCTTACTCTTCATCTTTGTCTCTCCTTCATGTCCTCTCCTCTCCTCCCTCTCTCCTCCTTCTTTCCTTGTGCTACCCTTCCTGCTCTTTCCCCTCACCTTTCTCTTTTCCATTTCTCCCTCTCTCCTTTACCATCTACTTCCATTTTCTCTCTCTCCTCCTCCTGTTGCCCCCTTTCCTCCCCCCCCCCGCCCCCTCCCTGTGCCTGTCCCTCTCTGCCAGACCCCTCCCCCCCCTCTCTCCCAGGTTATCTGTTGGATTCCACACACGCCTGCACAGACGGGATCAATCCCAGGCTGCCTTGCCTTCAGCTTATCTCTGCTCCAAATGATTGATTTTCCCTCTTTAAGAGTAATTTGCTGGTGAATTCCATGTATTGCAAAAACCCTTGTGAAACCTAATTCAATCCGATTGGCATCTGGCACTTTGGGGAAAGAATACTAGAGAGCTGTCAATTTCATCCCATGGTCGTGTGTACAGAAGGTGTGTCTAGAGAAGGGGTGCAAGGTGGGCAGGTGCTCTTCCCCTGCACATGCGCACCTCCCCTCCCCTCCCCCTCAGAAAGGATCTTGTCCATTGGCCTGTCAGCCCCAGCTCTTCCGGGAAATGAATTATAAGGTGCATTGGGTACCTGCATTAAGGTAAATGAGGCTCAGGTGCTCTCAAATTCTGTTTTACCACTCCGAACCACAGTGCACTATGGGAAACTCACAATTCCAAAGCCCAGCTACACCTGACCACCTGCCTTGCTCCCTCTCCATTTTCCTGGCTGAGTCCCACCTCCAGGGATCCAGCAAAGCCCATGTCAAAGGTGGTAGGTAGATCAGCCCGCTCTCTCTTTTCCACATCCCAGGCTTGTTTACCTTAGAACCTCAGTTTCTCTCCTCTGGGAGTGGGCCACCTCTCAGGCCTGAATCAGATGATGGGGCACCAGCTGTCCCAGTTTGCCTGGGACTGAGAGGGTTCCCAGGACTTAGAACTTACAGAGCTAAAACCTGGGCAATCTCGGGCAAAACATGAGAGCTGGTCCCCAGCTCTACCAGCTGGGCCTGAGAACCTAGTAGGGGTCAACTGGCACCACTGCCCAGGACTAGAGGCCATGCACGTGGTGCGGTAAATAAGGGGTTCTAAGAATCTAGTTCCAACCATGCTAACCCAGTCCTATAGGTGCTCAGGGCCCCCTGCAGCTCACTCACAGGCCTAGCCCTGACCAGAGAGACAGGTGCACAACTGACCAGTGGCTCTTGCTCTGCCCTGGTGGCCATTGCTCTGGGTGGGTCCTGTCTGGGGAGGGATTAGTTGCCACCTGAGTACACCAGATACGGCAAAGCTAACTGTACCCACCCCCAGAGTTGGAACCAGCCACTGTGATCCCATTTCTTTGCCGCAGGTGAACAGCCATTTGTGGGAAGAATTGATCTTTGGGTTGCTCTGGCCCAGTGGGTACTGTCTGAAACAAAGTGGTGTGTTAGGGGGACTGGCCAGGAGGGCTAGGCTCCCCTTAACAGTGTCTGTGGGCGTGGCCAAAGGCCAGCGTTGTGTGGAGGGCCTGGGTTACAAGGACCTTTCCAGGCCCACACATACAGGGTGCTGTCTCAGTCACCTGGACTGGTAACTCACACAGAAGACAGAGGGGGCTACGCAGGATTTATGAGGCTTGAGCTCTTAATTCCAGGACAACATGTTCCACTCTCCCCAGATCCCAAAGAAGTGAGGCCACGCCCCCTCTGCCTTCCTTTTCTCCCTCCTGCCCGTGCCCCTATTTGCAAGGCACCTACCCCAAGTGGAAAGCTTAACAATTCCTTCCTAATGGACCCGCTAGGTAACCCAGGCCCACTCCCCAACACAGGTGGCCACTTTTCTAATGGTTAAGGTCTGCCATTCTGATCAGCATTCTGATCAACGTGGTCCTCACCCCCATATCTGGCTTCAATCCCCTCCTTCACTCAACTGTCAAACTCCACCCTGGAGTTCGGGCTGGGGTCGGGGATGGGGGCTAAAGTGGGGTATAAGTGTCCTCAGTGGTGCAGGGAGGAGAGTCCAATTTGCAGGAAAAAGGGTGTGCATTCCCGTCTGCTCCAAGCCCAGAATTGTCCCTCCATCTCTCTGTGGTCCCTTCTGTCTGGGGAGGAACACCTGATCTGAGGGACAGGGCCTAGCGGGACAAGGACAAGTCTCGATGGCTGGCCGAGGGGCACCCACCCTGAGCCTTCTGTCCAGGACCTCTAGGGGCCTCTGACAGGAGCAGGGAGGGGCTGGTGCAGAGCTAGGAGCAGGGCCTTGCATGCAGCAGCTGCCTGGCGCTGTCTACTTACCATGCTAAAACTATTTTCCTGTTCCCACAGAGAGAGAAATGTGTGGCCAGGCAAAGAAATCTAACCACTTTATGGAAATCAGGAGGGGGACACTGCCTGCTGCTAATCCCACCACTTTGTATTCCTCTGCCTCTCCACTAGCCAATCCATCTTCCTGTGCCTCTGCATGGCAGGGGGGTTGAGGGGCTGGAGCAGTGGGAGGGAAGGAGAGAACCCCGGAGCTGACGTGCTTCTGTGACCTCAGGTAAACTCTCTACTCTCTGGGCTGCCTGTCAAATGAGGGCTCCCATTGCCTTCAGAAGGCCTAGCAGATAGAAATCATGACCATTTAGAGGCCACGAACCTGGGAGTCCTGTGGTCCTGGGAGCCAGAAGAAAGGGGGCAATTTCATCTCCCTTCCCTTCCTAGCCTTCTGCCAGGTGAAGCGGCTCCGACTCAGGTCCCCTTTCCTGTGAACAAAGACACCACAAGTGCCCTCAGAAATGGGTCCTGGGCTGAGTCAGGGTGCTGAGCCCCAGGCAGATGGGTGACTATGACTAGAGACAGCCCCACATGTCACTCAGCCACCACTGGGCATCCGAGAGTCAAATTCAGGCACAGCTGCCCAGGCCTGCAAAGAGTCCCTCCTACTTGATACATTCCATGCTTCTCAAGGTACACATGCATTGGCCAAACAATGACTACAGTTAAATGGACAAAGGCATAAATGCATAAATGAATGAGCTCCATGGGTGTATATGTGAATGTGTGGGTGTGAGAAAAATCAGAGAGAGGACAGAGATAGGAGGAAGTGCAGAAAGGGGGGCAAGAGAGATAATCGGATTCTAAGAGAAACTAATAGAGAAATCAGAAAGAGAGAAGATAGAGATATATATAGAGAGAGAGAGAGAAAGGGAAAGAGAGAGAGAGAGAGAGGGCGCAGGGCACTGACTAAGGAACTAATATGAGGTAAAGATGAAACCTGCAAGGCCTGGCCACTGCCCAGCAGGGTGATGGCAGATGGCGGCAGATCCCATCTTCTTGTCCTTCTTCTAGTCTGCCACTCGCACCTCCGGGATTCCAAACTCTAGCCTCATTCCAACCACTCCCTTTCCCACATGCCCCACATGCAGCCCCTGACCACTCATTTTGTGTGCTATTACCCTTGGTTACTGTCTTCATGATTAATCAACCCAAAGCACAGTGCTGAGGATATAATTCATGCTCAAGAACCATCAATGGCTCCCAATTGCCTGCTGAATTAGGATCAAACTCACCGTGTATTCAAGGCCCTCCAGCCTCCCTCTTTGGCTTTACAGTAGGGTTGTATTACATACTTGCACAATTAAATGACAGTGCGAGAAGGGTGGTGTTGGGTCTAAAAGTCCACCAGTGCTGCTATTTATGCTGGAACCTTTCACTTCACCGTTGGGTGGGAAAATGGCGGGAGTGGAAGGTTGGGCAAGTGGAGAGATCTTCAATAACTGGTAATTTTTATAATTAACATGCGGTGAAATAGACATTTTGGGGTATAGAGTTCTATGAATTTAACATAAGAATGGATTTGTGTTGCCCCATCACAAGCAGGATACAGAACAGCCCCTTAACCCCAAGAGCTCTCCTATGCTCTCACTCTACTATCACCTCTGCTACCCAAAGCCCCGCTCACCGCTGATTGGTCCTCCATCTCTAGTTTTGTCTTTGGAGAGTGTCATGGAATCACGCAGGATGCAGCCTTTGAGACTGGCTGCTTCACCTGCATAATGCCGTTGAGACCCCCTGATTCTCACTTCACCTTAGCGGTCTGCTTACCCAAGCACAGTGCCATCCCTATGGGCATGGGACCGAGTTATTGCAGCTGCATGGACAGAGCTTGGGGGAGCCCTGCATCCTTCTCAGGGCTGAGCTGTGGGTGTGCCAGGGGAGGGCATTAAGGCAGGTGGGAGAAGAGGGTCAAGTGGATTAAAAAAAAAAAAAAAAAGCCTGGTAGGCCTGCTATGTGAATCTGAGAGGATGTGGGCATTCCCTAATGAGGGCAATTAAGAGTCATTATGCTGAAACCGGAAAAGTAAACCAGATTCACATGCTAATTGACGACTGGGGCTGGAAGTTAGGGCAGGCTGTCTCTGTCCTCCCACTGCCTCCATCCTCCTCCTCTTAGCCCTCTCCTACCTCAGGGGCAGCTCCTTCTCAGTGTCTTTACTGGCGTATCCTCATCTCCCCTAACACTGGGGATCCCAGGGGCTGCTCGGCCCCAGCCCTGCTCTCTGATCCACCCACACCCACCTGGCAGTGAGCCCAGCTAGACCTGTGGCTTTATTATTATTTTTTTTAAAAAATTTCCATTGATTCTTAGAGAGAGTGGAAGGAAGGGAGAGAGACACACAGAGAGAAATATCGATGGGCTGCCTCCCGCAGACACCCTGACCTGGGTGGGGCCAGGGATTGAGCTTGCAACTGAGATGCATGCCCTTGACCAGAATCAAACCTGGGACCCTTCAATCTGAGGGCTGACACTGTATCCATGGAGCCAAACCGGCAAGGTCATAGCCCTGTGGCTTTACATACAGTCCAGATGCTGGCCTGGCGACACTGACATTTCCGTCTCCAGCCAGAGCCACAGAGGGGTGGCGGGAGCCTGCTTGGCTTGTCGAGGCTCCTGTTAGATTTCCAGACTCTGGGAGAGCCAGTGAGTCACATTGGTAGCTGGAGTTGGGCTGTGGTAGGAGCATCTACATCACAGAAATCCACAAGTTACAAATGAGGAGCCCCTCCCCCGCCCCAGAGTTGCCTGGTGGATTCTTACCAGCACACCCCTCTGCCTTCTCGGCACTTCCATGTGGTGTCTGACAAGCACGTCACACATAATGTGCTAAAAGCTAACTATGAGTTCCACCTTCCCCTCGGAACCTGCTGCTTCTCCATCTCAGGAAGTAAGAACTCCCTATGTCTAACTGCTCAGGTCAAACACCTTGTGTAGTCATTCTCACCTCCTTCCTAGGCCTCCCCACACACATCAGCAAATCCTACTGCCTCTCCCTTCAACTGGGCCCAGGGGCTGACCACTGCATTCTCCACAGCGCCTATAATCACCATCCTGCCCCGTGTTGTCTATTCACCCTGGGAAGCCAGAGTGTTCCTTTAAAAAAATTGTTAGAGATGAAATTCACTCTTTTAACATCAAAAGCATACAAATCCAGACTTTTTTAGTATATTCATGATATTGCAACTACCACCTTTATCCGATCCCCAAACATTTTCATCTCTCCAAAAGGAATCCCCACACCCATGAGCACTCACTCCTCATCCGCCTCCCCTGGTCCAGTGGTTGGCAAACTGCGGCTCGCGAGCCACATGCGGCTCTTTGGCCCCTTGAGTGTGGCTCTTCCACAAAATACCATGGCCTGGGCGAGTCTATTTTGAAGAAGTGGCGTTAGAAGAAGTTTAAAAAATTTGGCTCTCAAAAGAAATTTCAATCGTCGTACTATTGATATTTGGTTCTGTTGACTAATGAGTTTGCCAACCACTGCCCTGGTCCCTACAATCACTCACCTGACTCCTTTCTGTGGATTTGTCTCTTGTGGACATTTCATACAAATAAAATGATACACGATGTGGCCTTTTGAGTCTGGTTTCTTTTACCATGCACACTGTCTTCTGGGTTCACCCATGTGGTAGTATCTATCAGTACTTCACTAACATAATCTATATAATAAAAGCCTAAGCGACTGTCACAGCAGAACCACTGGTCGCTGTGATGCGCACTGACTAGCAAGGGACACACGTTCAATGCAGGAGCTGCCCCCTGGTGGTCAGTGCGCTCCCACAGGGGGAGCGCTGCTCAGCCAGAAGCCAGGCTCACCGCTGGTGAGCTCAGCGATGGTGGCGGAAGCCTCTCCCACCTCTGCGGCAGCGCTAAGGACTCTCGTAGGAGGACATGCCTGCGAGGTCCCGGACTGTGAGAGGGTGCAGGCCGGGCTGAAATGTCAATCAGATCAAGTCACTAGCTCCCTGCTCACTACCCTCAGGTAGCTGCCTGCCTCCCTCCTATGAATGCCAAGCCCTGACAACACTCCAGAGAGTCTGACCTCCTCTCTTCCTTTACTGGTGTTCAGGCCACTGTGCTTGCTGTTCCCCATGCTTAGAATGCTCTTCCTTCCAATATCCACATGGCTCTCCCCCACTTCACTGAGGTCTCTCCTCAAATGTCATCTTATCAGAGAAGCTCCCACTGACTCCTCCCCCTTCCCAGGGCTCCCTTAAACCCCTCGCCTGGCTTTATTTTTCTCCATGGCTCACACACCACCTGACAACACACATGTATTTACTTGTTTGATTCTTTCGTCTGCCACCCCTGGACCACAGCTGTCTGAGGCCTGGACTTGGTGCTCACTTGGCACCTAGAACTACATCCAGAACATAGGAATTGCTCAACAAATACTTCATGAATAAATGAACTAACAGATGAATTCCCACCTCTCCGCTCAATTCAAGAGCCCCACAAGGGCATGTCCTACTTCTTCCTGCCCGGGCCTGGGCGCACCATGGCCTGTGCTTCACGCACACTGTGTGTGGTCTGTGCTGCTCTGTGACTGATGTAGGAGGTTCCTCTCTGAGCCTCGCTTTGCTCCTGAGAGCAGAGCAGAGATATCTGCCTGCTGACACGAGACTCAGGGCCCAAGTCACGACGAAGGAGCAAAACCTGCACTGCACTGGCTAACCCTCTGTCAACGTATGACACTTTGAGCTTGACCATTCCTTCTTCCTCTCAATTCCTTCTTCAAACGAAGTGGGTGACAGCTGGAAACTGAGGCCTGGGGATGGAGAAGGGAAGGTCTCTGCCCTGTGCCTTCACGGGCAGTGACAACACCACCACGAAAGCTTGCTTTGACAGGAAGGGCCTCTTGCCCCTCCCTCCAGGTCCTGCACTGATGCCCCCTCCCAGGGCACGGAGCCTGCAGGGCCAGGCAGACAGGACAGGGTGCTGGCTCTGGGGAGGAGGCTCGGTGCCCTCCTTGGTGGCGCACCCTCACCAACAGCTGCCCGCCAGGACCCTTCAGTCCCTGTTTCTTGTTGATTAGGGTGTTTCCCAGCCCACGGTCATAGTGATGGGGTGAAACACTTGGGTACAACTCGCAGTGGAGATGTGCTTAGCGTTACTCTTTGAGACAGGGGCACAGACAAAACACACCATCTGCTGCTGTCAGGGGCACTGTGAGGGGAGTGTGGGAGGAAGAAACCACGTTCTAGGGTGGGACTGGGCTCACTGGGGCACCATGGTGGGCATGAGCCAGCCAAGAGGCGATGGAGAGAGGGAGAGGGATGGAGAGCGAGGTTTGTTAGTCCTGCTCGGCTCCCAGTGGGGGGTCTTCAGAAAGACCAGCCGCTACTTTTAGGGAGTGTGATTCCCATGATAAAATGACTCCCTCTCTCTCCCATCCATTCCATCCTGCTCACGAGCGTGGGTGGTGGTGGGCATGGGGAAGGAGACCACCACCAGGGAGCTGGGTGAGAGGGGACTGACGCCCAAATCCCATATGGGAGGTGACTTCCAGCTGCTGGGGACTGAGCCGAGGGCACTGGGGCGGGAGCGGGTAAAGAATGGGCCCTGGCACTAGAGCTGCCAAATAGGCTGCCTGCTTCACACCTCGCCAGGGCTGTGGGCCTGGTGTAAACAGCATGCTCATTAGATTACAAACGAGACTAAATTAGGAGGTGTCTGCATCCTGCCGAGGACACCCTCCGGTCCTCAGGGAGGCTGGAGCTTAGCACGAAGAGAGGAATCACACCACGGGATGCAGCTATGCACAGAGAAATCCTCATAATCATCATCGTCACCATAAGAGCCTCAGTGAAGGCAACTGGGGAGAAATTAATGGGAAAAGCACAGACAGGGCTGCCCCGCTCCCCTTGGCTTCCCTTCCAGAGCGGCTGCATTCAAGTCGACATGTACTTTCCTGGAGGGCCTACTCGTGGGGGAGAAACCCTAGAAATGTGAGCCGAAGCTGAGACAACAGAGGACTTGCAAACAGACCCCTGCCCACCACCACCAGGGAAGAGGCAGGGTGGGTGCTCACCCAGGCCCCTCGGATTCCAGGGACCAGCTCTGCTGACGTTGCTTTGGGTGGACACTATGCAGCAGAACCAGCAGAGCCATTGAGAACAGGAACTGCCAGGATGGGCACTCTGGCTGGGGGAATGGGGGTAAGCCCTCACCCCTACCTCCTCTGCTCTCCTTCACTGGGTGAGTGGTGCAGAATGTTAGAGGCGTTTCATCACTTCCCTTGTACCTCCTGGGGGATTCAGTGGGAGGTCCGTGATTTCCAGCCAGATCCCAGTTTCCTCCCTAAAGGAGGGAAAGAAGGGCCTGGATACCTGAGCATCATACATCCACAGAGAGGGCAGGAGCCTGCATCTGCGGCCATGGATGCTGGCTGCCAGGCCTGCCCTCTCGTCCCTGCTTCTCGGGTTTGGGTTCTAGTTCAAGTTGCTTTGGAAGACTAGCAAAGCAGAGGTCCAGGCCCTGGGCCACCTCAGCAGGCCGGATGAGTACGGTAGCTGGAATTGCTCCCTGGGGTGGCCAGGAGCTGTTTTCCATGTCTCTAGTGAAAAGTAGATGTTGGTGGTGGATTGAAGGGGCCCAGCTGAGCAGTGGCCTGGAGGGTCCGGAACTGGAAAATGGACCCTCAGCTGAATGTGTGACATGGAGCAAATGTCCTCCCTGCTACCCCCCTAGCCTACCCTACCCTACCCCACAGGGATGTGTGGCCCAGACCCCAACTCAGAACAGTGAAATGTGGGCCGGAGGGAGGCAGCCTGAGGAGGGAGCCGGGCTGAGGTTGGCAGTCAGTGCGCACAGGGATAAAGAGGGGTTGCATCTTTTTTTGGGGCCATAGACCCCCCCCTGACAGTATGGGGAAGCCCCTTCTCAGAATAACATTTTAAATTGTATAACATAAAACAAAACCACAAAGTCAAATAATTATTTTGAAATACAGTCATCAAAGTATTTTTAAAGGGTATTATGATAGAATTATGTGCTTTTCAATGCATTAAACAATGGGATTTGGCCATGGGTCTATTCTATGCTGTAATTTCAAAGTAGTGATGAATGTGAATGGCATTTTGAGGTCCCTGGGACACCTGTAATATATGAAAATATCTGCGATTTCTCTTGGGGTCTAAGTCACAGGTACCACGAATGCCACTGTGGTTTCATTTTTTCATAATTTTTTTCATAATTAAAGGGAGTGGCTCAAGTTCAGTGAGAGGTTAGTGAAAATAAAGATGCAGAGTTTTCTCCATCCAGGGTCATGGATGCCTGGGGGTTCCATGGGCCCCCTCTCCTGGGTCAAGAACCCCTGGCTGACAGGAAGCCTGGAAGGGACCGGCAGCCACACAACCTTGCGGGCCGCGTGAGGAGAGGGCCTGAGAAACCGCAGGCTGGGCAGACTGACTAACGGGAACAAATGCGAAATTAAATTTAAATAAACACGAGGTGTCAGGCTGGGCTCTCTGACGGGCCTGAAACATACGTGGGATGGAAACGGAGGGTGATGGATAAAAGCAGCGCCGAGATGAGCAGGCGAACGAGAAAACCTCCCCTCCTCACTGGCCCACTCCCGTGGCCCCATCCCTGCACACAAACCCCGCACTGTGGAATATGGCTTTCCTCCCGTCATTCGCTCTCTTTCATTTATTTATTTGGTGATGTTTTCTCCTTGGGGAGGTGGATCATTCTCTCTGTTTTCCCTTTGCCCCCTCAAACAAATGAATCATGTCATCTCCTGCCTGAAATAGGAATTAGCTCCTAACAGATGCGTCCCTGCTCACCTCTGTCGGGCAGGTGCCCCTCCTTGCCTTGCCTTCCCCCTCTACCTCCCCCCAGCCATGCTGGAGGTGAGAGGCCCACCAGGTTGGTGGGGCCAAACTTGTGAGGAGAATGGGGAGCCCTGCAATACATGCAAGAAGCACAGGATTGAGAGTTCAAGGCCAAGCTCTGAGACCCATTGTCTGTGTGACCTTAGGGAAGCCCTTTAAGCTCTCTGAGCCTTGACTAGCCTCATCTATGAAAAGGACATGCTAAATAGAGCTCTCAGGGCTGGGCCAATGAAAACAGTCAATGTTAAAGGGTGCCTTCCTAGGCTCGGCACTGTTGTAAGTACACATATTGACTTTCTTAATCCTCAGAAGAGCATGTGAGGCAGGTACTATTACTGTCTCCCTTTTGCAGATTAGAAGATTGAATCAGAGAGGATAAATAAGTCCCCTAAGGCCACACAGATCAAAAGTGGGAGAGCTAGGATTTGAACCCAGGCAGTCTGGCTTCAAAGCCCGGGTTTTAACCACTCCAGCTGCTTCTCTCTCCCTGACCTGCGGTACCCAATAAACGAGCACATGGGCAGGCTGGGAGAGGTTGGTGGGAGATGAAGCCACAGAAGTGCCTGGCCCCGGCCCAAAGCGGGGAGCAGAGGCCGCTGGAGCAAGTTTGGGGAAGGGAGGATGAGCTACCGACGGGGCGGCAGTGAAGAGGGAAGTCAGGTGGCACCCTCCCCTCCTCTTGGACCAAACGAATGCCCTGACCATGAATCGAACCGTGACCTCCTGGTTCATAGGTAGAGGCTCAACCACTGAACCACACCGGCCAGGCAGAATGGGGACACGGCTTGCCTGGAGTCACGCTGCGGTGGGGCCTAGCTTCTGTGTTTCGTCTACCACCTCCAATCGGCTGCTGGGCAGAATACTGTGGTCAGAGTTAAAAATCCTGAGCCAATTGTACCTGGGGGTGGGGGTGGCTCTGTCACAAAGACTCAAAGCAGCCACTCCTTGTCCTCCTGGGAAGAGTTCTGAAGGCAGTTTCTCTTGGACTTTTCAGGTTTCATTATAAGGGGACGGGGGTCCTTGGCTTCTTGCAGACACCCGAAGAGGAAAATGGCTAAACTGCACAAGAGCCTCAGGCTAGGTGCTGGAAAGCACCTGCCGACTGGAACCCGTGGCCAGGGCAGGCGGGAACCTTCTGTGCGGGAGACTTTCCTACCTCTACCTGCTTCAGCCTCTGAGAGTCCATTTTCAACACAGCAATCAGATGGCTCCTTAAGAAAGAGGACTCAGAACATGCCGACTCCCTTGCTCCCCACCGGGCCCACAGTGACAGGAAAACACCTCCCTGTGCTGGCGAGGCCTGGCTGGGCGTCTTCTGGTGACTGGGGCCCCGCCTCCTACTGCTCTTCAGCTCTGGGCCACAGGAGCCTCTTTGCTGCTCCCTGAAGGTGCCAATCCATTTCCAGGCCCCTCTGCCCCTGCAGGGGAGCACCCGTGGCGAGAATGTTCTCCCTGTGCAGCGCCCCATGGCTGCCTCTCAGCACCATGCAACCCTGCTCTAACCGCACCTCCTTGGAAGGCCTTCTTGTACCACTGAGGCAAAAATAGCCGCCCCCCCCCCCACCCACCCCAGGCCACAACTCACCCTGTCTACTGACTTCTTGACTTTATTTCCCACCTGCAACGATGCTGGTGCTTATTCCTCCATGTTCCCACTGGATGACACAGAAGCTCCCGGAGGTCAGGGGCCACATCTCCAGCACTGTCCCCCCAGTGTTGGCACAGAGCAGGGGCACAGTGATGTTTGTGGAGTGAATGAATGCATAACCCCCTCCTCCACCTGTGCAAATTTCAATATAGTCCCTCAGAAAGGTGGCGGGGAAGGGCTGGGGGCAAATGAATGAGGTCTGAAGGCCATTCTGAAACTATTCCAGTTTCCAGAAGCAGCCAGAAGAGGCCTCTGTGGGGGAATACTGGAAACCCACTCCCCATTCTAACCCTGTTCCTCTATGAAAATGTTCCCAAGGGCAACAGCAGGCATGTCCTGCGAGGCTGTGGGTCAGAAGAGAGGCAGAAATGAAGTGGATCAAATGCTCCCAACTCCTGAGGAGAAACACATGATGTGCACGAAGGGATGTCTCCCGGCTGGAGGCAGGTGAGAGGAACTGCGTTTTTAGCTACCTGAGTCCACTGGGAGGGGTCTCATAATGCAAAATGGTGTTTAAAAGCACACCCTGATGCTGGAGTTTGTAAAGCAACCGGAGGCATGGATGGTCCCCCACACTCCCTGCCTCCTTCCCCAACCCTCCAGAGGCAGGAGGCAGAACACAGATAATCCACTTGCTTCTAAGGAGAAAAAGGTCTGAGAACAACTGAATGGAAAATTCCAACCATCCCAATAACCCAACTGGTGCAGATGGGCAAACAGGACAGCCTGGGGCTGGCTCAGCTGTAGATAGGACTTGGGGGGGGGGGGCAGGAGGGAGAGAGGAGGAGGCACAGGCAAGATCAGGAGAGGAAAAGTTAACGAAGTGGAGAAAATGCAAAGAACATGTTGGGGGCAGGAGGTGGGCACGGATAGGATGGCATCAAAGCAAACAAGTGTGCTGCTCGCTTCCCGTGGCTTCCCTGAGCCCGAGGAAGGACAGGAGACCGCCCAGCAGCCAGGCACAGGGAATGAAGCTGCCACAGCCTTTAATTTGAAACTCAGAGATGGGCTCCCACTCCAAGGCTGACTCCTGGGGCCTCTGCCTTGAGATTTTTTTTTGGTGTGATTTGCATTACAACCATTTATTTGCATCTCAACTGTCACACAGAATAAATGGGTTGTTGGTTTCAGCTCACCCTGTCCCTTCCTGCCCTGGCTTCTGTGAGTTTTCTATAGCTGAGCAAATAAGAAGAAATTACTCCCGCAGACTTGACAATGAGGATGGAGTCCTTGGGAGATACAAAGGGCCTCTTTCAAGCCCTTTGTCACCTGAAATGGCCTGGCAGGGCCTGGGATGCAGCCGGAAACGGAGTAGAATCTTCGCAGTGGAAAGGATGGCAGGCATCTAGTCTTTGTGGATTAGATTAGCATCCTTATTAGGAATGATGGCTACAAAGTGCTGACTGGAAGGTTCAACTGCTTCCTCCTTCCCTTTCTGTTTGCCATCAGCACCCTCTACTGCCCCAAAGTGGACATTTGGGGTCACCTTCCTACACAAACGTGGCAGGAATTGGGCTTCAGCACAACAGCCCTGAGTGATGGCCAGTTTGGGTCATGCTTTAACCCCACTATACTGAAGTGCCTCCCAAGTGCCGGGCACTGGTCTACACGGGTGAGCAAAAGCAGACCTGCCCCTGCCCGTGGCTCATTCGGCATAACTGGGAGACAGACATTGGCTCCTCACACTAACAATGCAAGATCACAGTCATGGGGAGCGCAAGGGGGAATGACATGGCTCCACAGGATCAGTGACAAAGGGACCTCTCCTCTCCACACGCTCCCCTTCTTCCTCCAAGTTTGCTCAATGAACACATTTTCTTGCCACACTTAGCAAATCCAGAGTCACCTTCAACTCAGACACAAATCCCAACAGACATATTCTCTCATCAGAAAGGAGACTGGGAGAAATGACAATTAGAAAGTCTCTTACAAAAGTTGCCTGCGTTCTCTTTGAGTTTTCAGTGGCCTCTGTCTTTTCTGTTCCTGTTGGCAATGTGGCTGAGCACTCCAGCCTGGGACCCAGGGCCTGACCCTCAGTGCTGGGGCTGGGCCTTGGGCGCAGTGCCCTGGGGTGTTGGTGAGTGGAGACATCAGAGATGAAGAGAGCAGGCAGCTTAGAAAGCAGTTTGCCCCTCCCTCTTATTTACCAAGCGGCCCAGGACCACATGGCGGTGGTGGTGGTGGTGGTGGTGGGGGGAGCGGGTACAGCTCTATTGGGAGCTGGAGGACCAGATACTCTTAGGGTGGGACATTCTGGGCCTTGGGGCTGTGGCTCCTCTGGGATTGTTCTCTTCCTGCACCTCACTGTGCCCTGGAGAAGTGGAACCCCGCGGGGAGGAGCGAGTCCACTGCTGTCAGAGACACTGGCCAACTCCCTGGGGAAAACAGGGGAACCGTCTCTAGCTGTGCTGGATCCCGTGTCTACAGCAGGCGTGCTGGTGCCTGTGCCTGGGTGGGGAGCCATCACTAGAGGCAGGCTGTACCCAGACACCCCTCAAATTCTTGTAGATGCCTCAGCAAGGGCTTCCAGCAAAGAGAGCCTGAGATAAAACCCAAGCGATCAGGGTGACCCTGGAACCCCCATCCCCACCCCCACCCCTGACCAGTCACGGTGAGCAGGGCCTGGGGGCTTCGGGACCTGCTGGTGGTGATGCTCCCTGAACCCCTCTGGTTAGCACCTGTGTGTGGCAGGTACGACACTAGGTCCTATGCATGAATCACGGGGTCTCCTCCCCTCCATATCCTTGTTTTGGTATCCCCTGTGGCAGACACAGATTGATGGCTGCTTCCCCACATTCCACAGCCTTCTGGCAGCAACATGGGGCATGTAGCCAGTTCTGGAACGAAGCATAGAGGAGCAGGTGCTTAACCCCCCAGCTGTCCCCTCCCTGCTGCAGGGACCAATGGAACTGCAGTGTGCACCTGAGTATGTCGTTTTTACACAGACAAGCGAAGCAAGGTTTAGAAAGGGCCAATGAGTCATCCAAGGTCACAGAACTAGCAAATGGCTAGGGGGGACTTGAACACAGGCTCCATCTGATTCCAGAGATTGGGCCATGAGCACTACACAAGCTGCCTCCCCTCTGGGTTGCCTCTAAGATTAAACCCAAATTCCTTGACTGGCATTTAAGGTGTGTCCCAGCCCACCTTCCCACCATCTACCCAAACCCTGCATCAGTCACATGATTTGCCACCTGTTCCCTCCATCCACTTGCAGGCTTCTCCCTCTGGGCCTCTGTGGGTCGCTGCCCGCCCCGCCAGCCCTCCTGCGCTTCAGTTCACTATCTGATTTATGCCCCAAGGCTCAGCCCTCGTCCACCTCTTGTCAGAGAGCCTTTCCCGACTCCCGGCCCCTACATCCCCTTCCTCGCGGAGCTCAAGCCCTTGCTGGTGCCTCCCTGGGCCTGGGCCCACACGCCGGTACCAGCCTCTGCTCTCCTGGGCTGTTGTTATACCCGCTTATATCCACTTTCTAAACTTTCTGCATTTCTGTATATGTTTTATTCTATTTATTTATTTCTAAATTCTCACCCAAGGACACATTTTTATTGATTCTAGAGAAAGAGGAAGGGAGACGGAGAGAGAGGGAAAGAAACATCGATGCAAGAGACAAATATTGATCAGTTGCTTTCTGTACACGTCTGGACCTGGGATCGAACCTGCAACCTGGGTATGTGGCCTGACTGGGAATCAAAGCCTCAACCCTTCAGGGCATGGGACAATGCTCCAACCAACTGAGCCACAGCGGCCAAAGCTTGTATACTTTTTAAAAGGCTCATACCATCTTTGTGTAAACACATTTGGGTCATTGGGAAAAGACCATGGGGTTATACTTCCTGAATTCCCTCAAGGGGCCAAATATAGATCCTTGTAAACAGTAGGTGCTTAATACATACTTTAGTGATCAGACAGATGGGTCTGAAATGACTTCGCAGGAGATGGAGGCATGTGCATCCATGTGCGTGAGTGCACACACTCAGGAACTGTTCTGTCCCTGTGGCTCTGAGTCCTAGCAGGGGACCATGTCCAGTTGAGAGAAGCTGGCAGGAGAGGAGAGGGATGTGGGAGGCAGGGCTTCGGGGGGAAGGGGGGACGGGCAGGCAGGCATGCTGGGTGGTTTCAGAGCAGAGTGGAGAGGGGCAGGCAGAGCAAGGAGAGAGCTGGGCCTGGACAAGGCCAGTGCAGGAGCCCTGAGAGAGGAGTCATTGCAGGAAGGACCTCGGGCTGGGAAACCTAATGGAATTCCTCAGCTGAGTGGGCTGGGGGAGCAGCGGTAATAAATAGAAGTCCTGTTGACAACTGTGGCTGTGACGGGCAGGGGAGAGGGGCCATGTGGAGGGGTTGAGGAGGAGGCAGACTGAGAGGACCCATCCACATAGAAGCCTGCCTCATCCAGGCCTGGCCCGTGGCCCGTGACACAGGGCCTGCTAAGGCTCATGGGGCTGCAGCCTGGCCCCAGAGCCTCCTCCCTCCTGTCCCTCTCGACCTCTTCCTCACTTGAGGCCCAAGTCCCTTCTTCCTAAGACTGGCCTCAGCCAGGTGGGTCCTTGGGCAAGGGGTTACAGGCTTCCAGAGCCCTCTGGGGTCTCCTATGGCCTGGACCTCCTTGAAAGCACTTACACTCCTCTCATGGAAAAGGAGGGGTCATGGTTACACTGAAAGCTGGAGTAAGACATTCTTCCAAGGTCACCAGTTATACAGGAGCCTCTACCTTTCAAAATGTCTATTTTTTGGTGTATGTTTACAGTGCACATACTGTATTAGTAAAACAATCATGTATATAGCTTCTAAATAAATAACTACATACTGGGGGTGTATACTCAAACTTTTTTTGCAGGGGTTAGGAAGTAGTCGAAAAGATAGAGACTACTGACTCTTGCAGCCTTATTTATCCTCAGAACACAGCAGGGTAGGGGCTGTAGCACAGAGATGCCAGGTGCCTCTCCCAGGCAGGGTGGTGGGTCTAGATGGGCCATAGTTCCAGGGGCTCACCTCGTCCTTGTCCACCACCTGGATGAAGAGGGGGAGGGCAAAGCCGACCTGCGCCAGCTCAGTGATGGCCACGCTGTACTCGGAGCTGTTGAACTCTGGGGCGTTGTCATTGATATCAATAACCAGGATGTTGAAGGTCGTGGTGACTGTGGCGTCGGAGGGGGTGCGGTCATCATTCAGCTCTGTGCCCTGCAGATAGCGGACAAACACTTCAGGATGAAGGCAGCCATGATCACAATAACAACTATCATTTCCCAGGGCTTTCTCAACGCTGGACACAGCGCTCTATGTGAAGTATCCCATCTCATCCTCTCCACAGCCCCAGGAGGAAGAGCCTATTATTAGCATTCCCATTGTACTGATCCCCATTTACCAATGAGAAAACTGAGGCTCAGAGAGTTTAAGTAACTTGTACGAAGACACACAGCCACTATAGGTGTCAAACTCAGGCAGTAGGATTCTGAAACCAAGGGAACGAGGTGGGGTGGAGAGGATAAGATAGATTTGGAGGCTCATCAAAGGGCAAAGGGACAGTATGCAATTTGGCAGATGATGAAACTGAGGCCAAGAATTTTTATGCTAGCATGTCATGTAATTAAGACTTAATTCAGCATCTGCTATGGACTGAACACTGTGCTAGACACGGTGAGGGTATGGATCAGACTCAGGAGTAGATGGAATCAGATACCTTGTTGTCCAGTCTCTAGATAAGAGCCCCCAAGCCCCAGAATACCTTCCCAGTCCCACCCCAACCTGTGAGTCAGCATCTCTGGGCAAGACGCCTGTGACTAGACATGTTTCACCAGCTCCCAAGGGATCTGGATTCACAGGACAGTTTGGGACCTCACCCTAACATCTATAATAAAGAAAGCGTAATATGCTAATCGACCAAATGGCCGTCCGGACGTCCTTCCAGATGACCTTCCAGATGAAGCCGGGGCTACAGCCATGGGACTGAGGCAACCACCGCGGCTGCAAGGGAGGGATCGAGGCAGCTGCTGTGGCTGCGAAGGCCTACTCTTGCACGAATTTCGCGCATCAGGCCTCTAGTTTTCTATAAAGATGGACAACAGAGCTCAGGTCCCGCAGTGAGTTGGTCACTGCAACGGGACTAGGAAGCAGCTCTCCCATTGGAGCTGCTGCTCCACAGGAAGGAAGGCTGGGAAGGGCCCACAGGCTTGGTGCTGGTGGTGGAAAGGCTGTGTTGGCCCACACCTGCCTATCAAGTGGAGAGGAAGGAGCCAGTGGTGAGAGGGGGCTCCTTACCCCATCACTGCCCCAGGCCCTCTCAAGGTCATGGAGAGCAGTTAGGAGCCAGGCTGGGCTGCAATGTCCTCCTCATACCAATAGAAGGGCCTTCTTCCCAGAGCTCTCTCCTCAGGTTTAGTGCCACCTCTCTTCAATCGAAGGCTGGGGCTGGGAAGGACCCCTGTGGCCAAGGCAGGATCCATTCCCTAAATGGGTTTCCCAGGGAATGGCTCAGCAAGTCATTGATTTTAATTAAAACTGGCTATGAGAGGCAGGTGCCTACAGGGGCTGGAGGGGGGCGGGGTGGGGCTGGTGCTCTACCACACCTTCCAGGGTGGGGACCCCTGCAGCTGCCACCCCTCCCTGCTGCACAGCTGTTTCCTAACAAGGCAATAGCCCCAGGGAAGCCCTGAGAATTAGAAATGGGACAAAACCCAGATATGGGGTAAACATAAGAATCTGAGGTGGCTGCAGCAGAGAACTTGGAGTTATGGATAACAGTATGGACCACAATATGAGCACCTACTATGTTCCCAGCAAGGCCCCTGACATAGCCTACACCTGATACTCATTGGCATGAGCCCCGGGAATCAGCATCAGGTGAGAGAGCAGAAGCAATGTGCTTCCTCGCTGCTGACACCTTGGACACTGCTGGAGGCTGGCACCATGGTGAGGGCATCCCCTCTACCCAGATGGAGATTTCCAGGTTCTCACCTTCACCGTCAGGATGAAGCCGTGGCTGTACAGGGGGTTCTCCCGGTCCAGCAGGCCATTCAGGGTCAGTGCTCCACTGATGTAGTCCAGGGCAAAGATGCTGTTGGTATTCCCTGCAAGGAGAGAAGCATTCTGGGTGTGACTGGGGCCCAGGACAGGCAGACCTGGGGCTGGGACCACAGCTCCTCTTGGGCGTTAAGGATGAGTCAGTCCCTTAAAATGGAGGCTGGATTAAAGAGGATGGAAAGAGCTCTGGAGTTCACGGGAGTGCATGAGAGGACACGGGAGTGCACGGGAGGACAAGGTGATGCGCGGCCGCAGGCAGTAGCCACTGTGCTTCTGTGGCTTCCTGGGTGCTCATGTGATCTTCCCGCCCAGCCTAAAAGCCCCCTGGAGACAAGGCCTTTGACAACTCTCCCTCAAGGTCCCTGGCCCATGCTGACACGCAGCAGCAAGCATGCTCCTGAAGAGTGGCTGCTCCCAGCCCACCTGGGCCCCTGCATTTGCCCTTGAACCCTTCCCAGCAGGCTGTGTTCACTTGCTACCTGGGAAAATCCCAATTCCTCTCTCCTCTCTTCCTCATTAACCAGTGTGTTGGTTCACCCACATACTCACCCACTCACTGCCATTCATTCACATAGCACTCCCCTGGGCAGGGGGCGCATGGCCGGGCCCTGTGCTTGGCGCTGTGGGGGCCAGGGATTCTGGCTCTAAAGCACTTGCAGCCTGGCAAGGGAGCTTGACACCCATAAGAATCAGCATCTCTGATTTCGTAGCAGAGGGAGGCTGTTCACACAAGGGAAGGCTCAAAGAAGGAAAGCTTCATGGAAGGGGTGGCATTGGTTCCCTACACCACTGTCCAGCTGAATGACCTTGGGCAACTTATCTAACCCCTCTGTGTCTTGGTTTCTTTATCTGTGAAATGGGGATAATAATGGGTCTACCTCATAGGGTTATGAGAATTAAATGAATGTGATATAATATAATAAAAGGGTAATATGCAAATAAACTGAACGGCAGAACAACCAAACAACCAATCTAAATGTAATATGCTAATGATATGCTAAAGCTGCTCAACCGCTATGATGTGCACTGACCACCAGGGGGCAGATGCTCCAACCAGTAAGTTAGCTTGCTGCTGTGGTCCTACCCATTGGGACTGAGCGAGAATGGGCCGGACATGCCCTGGAGTCCTCCCATGGTCCCTCCCTGGTCTGATTGATCGTGCACTGGTGGGTCCTTCAGCCTGGCCTATGCCCTCTTGCAATCTGGGACCCCTCGGGGGATGTCAGAGAGCCGGATTCAGCCTGATCCCGCAGGCCACTCCCCTTGGAAGGGCGCCAGACGCAGGGCTCATGGCTGGCAAGCACTGCTGTGGCAGTGTGAGCCTCTCCTGAATGGGACTGATTGGTCAAAAGTCCGCAGCAGGCACGGGAGGAGCGGGAGTGGCAGGTAGAAGCTACAGGCAGCATTGGACTGCAGGTTTTGGCCTGATCCCTGCAGGCCACCCAGAGGGACACCATCCATGCATGAATTCATGCACCGGGCCTCTAGTGTGTGTGTGTGTGTGTGTGTGTGTGTGTATAAGCTTGGAACAGCTTGTGGCACAAAATGAGCATTCAGTAAGTGCGGTTTGAGCTGGGCCCTGGAGGACAGGCAGAACTGGGAAAGGGGGTGGGTAGATACTGATTCCACAAGAGGGAACTGATACCAGGCCTTCAACACATACAGGTGGATACAAGGGTCACCCACGGAAGCTGCCATATCTTCCTGTTCCTCCCTTTGCTCAGCTGTAAAGGGACTGTACACAGTAGGAGATCATATCATTTCTGGAATGAAATAGGGAAAAGGCAGAGGGGAGATAATTTCCTCTTCTAACTTCAGGCTTTAGGACATAAGCTGTTCTTGGCCAACGGTATGCTGGTCAGCTTTCACCTGTTTGGTGGCTAGAGGCCTGCTCGCCCCCGTGCCCCTCCTCCCCACCCTCCCTGCAGAGGTTGGCCCAATAGGGGAGAGGCTGCTGATGCCTGTGGAGCCCATTCAGGTCTCGTGTCACTCTCAGACTGTGGGCTTTGGGGCCTGTGATGTGGGGCCAGGCCTGGGAGGGGACATCACTCCAGCCTCCCCCTTGTCTAAAGCTTCCTCCTGTGGCCATGGAGAGACCTGGGTACCTTCCTGTTTGTGGAATAAGGAAGACAGGGCTGCAAGGAGGCTTGTACGTGCATGAACACAAGAAGTCTCTTTAGCTGGGAATTCTGCTGCTGGGGAAACAAGGGGATGCATGCTTTCATCTGCTCATCATCAGCTAATCCATTCAACAAGCAATTATCGAGCTCTTACAATGTACCAGGGACACAGTCTAGTGGGGGATGCCACCCTCAATGAAGCATTCACATTACAAGGTGATCAGTACTGAGGAGGTGAAGCACAGACATCGAAGGGGCCCTTGGGGCTGGCTCCTCTGAGCCCCTAAATGCCAAGCTGAAGGGCTGCCCAGAGGCAAGGCCTCAGAGCCTTCTGCTGCCCAGCACTCCTCCAGGCATGAGCACCCCACCCCAGCTCCTACTTCTAGCATCCCATCATTCCAGATTTGCATATAAATTTATTCTTCCCAATAAAAGAACCTATCAAATGTTTAACTGAATGCGATTCCATTTTTACCTTTGCAAGATTTTCCCTATAAATCATCCACATACCAGAAGGCCCTTGCCGAACAATGTGCTTGGTTCTCAGTTTGGACAATAGGGTTGCCTACCTTGGTCCTCTCAACTGGGACTCTCCCCTCCCCACCCCCCCCCCCCAACACCTGCCCAACACCCCCCCACTGATGGCCACACTACCCATCCCAAACTCAGAGTCTGTCCCAGGACATAAAACACCCCCTCCTCCCCCTCCTCTGACCTAGGCACCTTCTCCAACAAACCTGAAGGCAAATATCCCCCAGGGGGTACTCATTCAAACTTGAGGACCCTCCCCCAACACACGCACACACACACACACACACACACACACACACACACACACATCCTGTTCACACATCTCTGTGTAAAGCTCACCCCCCAACCTCCTGCTAAGTAAGAATCATTTGCAGGACCAACAGCCAGAAAGGGTTACACCCAGGGAGTTGACAAGGCCACCTGAATGAGGCACAGGCTCTAATGGTCCTACTGTCACCATGGCAACATCAGCACCCACTGGGATGCTGGCTGGGGTTGGGGCAGGAGGCGAGCCCTGCTCCCCACACAGGGAGGGCCAAGAGCAGGTCTCATTCAAAGACTGACTGATTAGCTCACTCCTTCATTTGAATTCATACTCACACCTACTGTGTGCAAGGAGCTGGAGAATCAGTACAGGAAAGCAGGCAAGGTTCATGCCTCCAGCCTCATGGTCAACATCAACGTTCATGATGTAATCACGCTATTGAACGTATAAGTACTTGCTGAGCTAAGGCCCCTGAAGAAAAGCAGCACAGAGTGGAGTAGAGCGGTGGTTAAGATTATGCCCTCTGGAGGCAGACCGATCAGATCACAGCTCTGCTACTTGCTAGCTAGGGACCTTGGTCAGTTACCTAACATATCTGGGCCTCAGTTTCCTCGTCTGTAAAATGGGGGTAGCAATAGTTACTAATACTTAATGTGTTGCTGTGAAGATTAAATGAGTTAGTACTGTGCCTGGCACATAGGGAGCTTCCAACATGGGGTCACCTCCTCCACCCCACCCTCACCTCCACCCCAGAAGCCTGTGCCTAGAGCTGTCTGCTCAGTGGGAGCACTGAGTCGACCCCATATTCTTGCCAGGACAGCCTCACAACCAAGGGTCCATGTGCCCAAGTTGGCAGTCCTGAGGCCAAGGCCAAGTACAAAACCTTCAGACCTATATAGGGCATCGCACCCAGGGCTCTGGCCTTTGCTGCCTGCGTCACTCACCCCTCAGGGGGTGTCACCACTTCCTCGCTCCTTTTCCTTATCACCACCTCTTACTATCCTCTCTTCCCTGGGGGCTGTGAGCTTGGCAGCCACACACACAAGTTTCTCTGTTATTCTAGAAGCTGATACCACCATGGCAGCCCTCTGGTCTCCCGGCATTCTTATCCAGGTCCCATGGGAACTGGGGGTGTTGGGGGAGGCGCACCAGGCACGCCTTTCACCTGTTCGGCCCCCATTGCTGAGCAGAAAGGCAGCTGCTTCCCTTGGATCGACAGGTGCTGTCCTAGGTGTGTGTGGCTATGCCTAGTAGGGGAGGGGCTCTGGGGTGGAAGAGGCTGCTCCTTGAGTGCCCCAAAGGCTTCTGGGAACTGGCGACTTAAGGCTGACACAAAGGGAAGAAGCAGGTCATTACAGCCCTGCTGGTTCTCTTGGGGGCAGCCACCGCCTCTAGAAGCTTTAGGCATTAAGCCCTCTTCAGATATGCAGGAAAGAGGGTGTGAATCAAGTTTGCAAAAGCATGAAAAGCAGCCAAGGGGGGTCAGCCTTCTTTCTCTCATTGATAAAAACACAGTAGCCAGGTCAGACTGTAATATGAGGGCCAGTGAGGAACCGAAGTGGGGACAGTGGGTGCAAGTGCTACTGCCCAGAGTTTGATGTAAAAACAAGAAGTGGTGGAGTGGCAGCTAGAGGGCGCAGCAGAGTCAAGCAAAGGGCTTCTGTGAAGCATAGATAGACGGTCAAAGGCAGAGGGGAGGAAGTGGGAGGAGGATCCTGGATGGGGGTATAGGTGGGTATTTGGTCAGACTTGGGGAGCAGGGAGGCAGCTCTCTCTTTGAACCCTGGGGGGCTCACCCTCCCACCTCCGGGTCCCTTTGAGACTGGCAGGTGCTCCCCTTCCCCAGGCTCCCCTCCCCCTGCCCCCTGCCAAATCTCATCAGTTCTACATCTTGTCCCCTTGTTATCTTGCCCGCAGCATCTTGACCCACAGCCGAGCTGGGTCTCTGCGAGAAGCAGGTTAGTGAGTGGCTGGTGGTGCGTGTGGGAACACAGGCTGATGACTTTCAATTGCTTTGTCTGCTCCGCTGGGCTGACAGCGACCGCTCTCTCTGCCCTCAGAGTTAGAGAAAAACCAAGGGCTCCCACCTCGGTCCTTCCCGTTCTTATCATCTACCGCCAAAGCCGCTGGCCTCAGGAAGCCAATCCTGGAAAGTGTGCCAGTTCCCAATGCTCCCAGCCCAGCGCTGGGCTGGCACCCTCAGCACGGCCCGGTGCTCTGGGGCTCGCCTGGTTCTCATGCCTGGGTGCCAATGACAGCTCTGCCACACCTGAGGAGAAGGGCTGGGGGCTCACGCGTCTCTCCCTGTGGCAGCCATCACAGTGCTCGTTACACATTTGTTGGATGGTCTGGAGCTTTGCTCCCCTTAGACAGCCGTTAGGAAGGGCAATGAGCACACACTGGGTGGGGTATCCTTTGGGCCTGGCCTTGTGCTGGGGCTGTGGGGACACAAAAGAAGTGCTTAGAAAGACCTCAGGATCTAGTTGGGCTTCTGGGCCAAGCCCTTATCCACTCAAATGCAAGTCCCTGAAGGGAGGCAGGAGGCTGGATGAGATGACCTGGGGGACCCTGATCCCTCACCTGGCCCTCCCCAGGTCCAGAGTCAGGGACCTCCCCCTGCCGCAGGGAAGTGAGCAGAACTGGGATTTGCACCCCCTTCCCTTGGGTGGTCTCTCTGTTAGTCATGGATGCTGCCTGGAGTCTACGTACCTGTCACATTAACACCCAAGCGAAGACCACCACCCGAGCACAAACTCACGTATTAAACATAGACCCAGGTGCCAATGACAGCTCTGCCACTTCTGAGCTGGGAGACCCCCTGCAAACCTCTAACCCCCTGAGCCACATTCCTCCTCTGTAAAGTGTGGGTAACAGCCCTACCTCCCCGGGCTGTGTGTGGATTAGGTGTGGTCCGCTTGCAGCGCACCTGCCGGGGTGCCTGACAGAGGCGGTGCATGTTCTGGTCCCCACTGCTTCTTTCCCTGCTCTGCCTGCTTTGTGAGTAGAACAATCAGATAGGTTAGTCCAGTGGTCGGCAAACTGCGGCTCGCGAGCCACATGCGGCTCACGAGCGGCTGTTTGCCGCTCTGTTGACTAATGAGCTTGCTGACCACTGGGTTAATCCCCACTGTGGCCTGCGTCATCCAGAATGAGCCCTGAGGGGCTCCCCCACAACAGCCAACATGTATGGCGCCTGGTGAGGTGTTTTGCATGCATGTTTTTCACTTTTCACAAAACTCCCATGAGATGGGTCCTGTTATCCCCATTTTCCAGATGAGGAAACTAAGGCACAGAGAATGACTGGCACTGGGTCCTCCCGGCAGTGAGGGGTGGAGCAAGGACTTCAGCTCAGCTCTCACCAAATTAAAGAGTTCGCATCCTACCGGAGGCCCCGGATGTTCCTTTCCCCGTTGCCGGGGGGAAGGGGGGTGAGGGGGGGGGCACGAAACAGCTGTGTGAGCAGCTTAAGCCGCGATCAATGTCCAGCGGAGCCATGTAATTGTGTCGGGTGGAGAACTGTATCACCGTATAATGAAAATTGGGAGCCCGTCTGAGACATGGGCTTTGGAAGAGATCTTATGAATTAAAAATTGTCACTTAGCTGCCTGCTGACAAAAGGGGCCGGCATCCTGGGCTGGGCTGCATTCAACGGCTTTGTGACCAACATATGGCAACCAGCGGTGTGGGTTACCTCGGCTTTCAATCGGGGAGACACAAGGTCTCAGGCTGTGTCGCCCCCGCCACTGTTGGACCCTTGAGGTGGGGGAAGGTTAGGCCCACCCCCTCCCCTAAGCTTCTCCTGAAGCCACCTGGAGCGTTCTCCCTGCAGGTCTTTGCTGGGGGCCTCATCTGCATTCAGGTCTCAGCTCAAGTATCATCTCCACAGAGGAGCTCTCCCTAGCCACCCCACTGTGCCACGGTCACCCCGTGATTTGCTACTCCATTGTTGTTTTCTTTCTTTCAAAGCACTTTAGTGTCTGAACCTCTCTTTTCATGTCCTCTCCCACCACTGGAATGTAAGCCCAGGAGGGCGGGGACTGGCTCCCCCAAGCAGGTACTCAGCAAATGGTTTTTGAACGACTGGACTGAAGCAGGGGCGTCTGGACGATTCTGCGGCTGGGGTAAAAGGCTGTGGGGCAGACGGTACCGGGGGATTTATGATGTCACACTGCACCAGGGCCATGAAGAGGGGTCAGCTAGTTAGCAACTCCAGTTGGGCTGTGACACCTCCCGATACACAGGACGATGTTGGTGGGAGCTGCGCGCAGCTCAGTTAATTACAGTCATTACTGTCCGGTCAGGGAAAGACAACCTTCGAGGCCCTCAAGTAGGTGGAAATTGCAGCTGCTTGTCTTGCAGGCGGTTCACAGGACGCCGGTTTTCATCAAGCTCACTTAAACCAACAAATGATCACCTCTCCTAATAAGACCACAAACTGGACTCTGATTAATTTGCTAATAACAGGCTCCAATTTATGAAACATTAACCTGAGTAGCCGAGGATAGTAAAGCCTATTATGTGAGAGTTGCTAAGGGTCAAGCCGTGCTGCTCACATAGCAGTGCCTGGCTCCCTGCAGGTGGGGAGCCTCAGGGCAGCCCCTGGTCCTCCGAGGACACTGCAGTAGGGCTCAGCGAGGCATCACCAGGGGCTGTGGCTCAGGTCGGAATCTCCCCCACATCCTAAAATACCTTTACTCTGCAACTGGGGGAATTTCTCCAAAGGGAAAATCATGGATGTGCCCACAAATGTAGCTACAAGCATCTCACCACGGTGCCGTTTAATAAGGGAAATCGGGAACAAGCTAAGCATCCAACACTAGGGGATTAGTTAAATAAGTTATAATATGAGATGTGGTCAGCCACTGGAAATAATGCTGCAGAAGAGAAGTTTGTGGCTTGAAAAGACAAATGCTTAAAACATTCTTTAAAGGAGTCACAAAATACCAGAGTTCTGTAAGACAATTTTTTTTTTTTTGAAAAGTAACAGGGCCGGGCAAAAGTTGTTCGTATGGAAAATAAAACAAAAATTAATAAATAATAATACCAGAATAAACTGTTTCATGGACTCACAATTGTAAACTTACATTTGCCCACTCTGTGTAAGCACAGAACTACTAGTAGGAGTGAAATATTGAGACTCTGTTATAAAGACGGTCTTTGAGGGTAGATCCTAGGACAGGGCTCCCACCCTCAGCACTACAGACCCTGGGCTGCAGAGATCTCTGTGGGAGCCTGCTGTGTGCACTGCGGGATGTTTAGCAGCATCCCTAACCTCTAGCCAGATGCCAGAAACACCCCTTTACCCAGCTGTGACAACCAAAAACCTCCACACATTGCCAAATGTTCCCGGGGGAGGGGGAAGGGCAGGGGGAATGGGACAAAATCACTCCTGGTTGAGAACAATTGTTCTAGAATAATTACAACTTTTCCCTTTTGACTTTATTGATTACTTCTGCTAAAAAGAAATACAAGCCCTAACCGGTTTGGCTCAGTGGATAGAGCGTCGGCCTGCGGACTCAAGGATCCCAGGTTCGATTCCAGTCAAGGGCATGTACCTTGGTTGTGGGCACATCCCCAGTAGAGGGTGTGCAGGAGGCAGCTGATTGATGTTTTTCTCTCATCGATGTTTCTAACTCTCTATCCCTCTCCCTTCCTCTCTGTAAAAAGTCAATAAAATATATTTTAAAAATAAAATAAAAATAAATACAAGTTCCTTTAAAGAATAATCCCCAAAGTTCTAGAACTAGTTGGTGGTGATGGTTGTACAACCATGTGACTGTACCTAATGCCCCTGAATTGTACATTTTAAACGGTAAACTTTGTTGTGTAAATTTTACCACAAAGAAATTCCCAAGGTTTGATGCCCCGTGCCTCTGTTTTCTAAGTTGGAGCTAGATGCAGGTTGATTGGGAAATGAAGTCGCTATAGTGAGTAATTCTTCCTCTAACTGGGCTATCACCATCACTAACAACAATGTGCTGAACTTGGTTTCCTGAGGATAGGGACCTTTCCTGCCTCGTCACTGCCACATCAGCCAGCATAAAGGAAGGCATTTGCTTGAGGGAGTTTGCAAGGCGCTGGAGAGGCTGAGCAGTGTGAGATGAGGTCTCTGCTCCCAAGTGGCATCCACTCTAAATGAGGAAAGAGGACCCGTGCCAAAAAGGTGTCCAGCCTTGCTGAGGGCAGCTCATGATGGGGTGGGGGAGGCTGGTGTAGGAGGGCTCCTTCAGCTGGGCCTTGGGGGGCAGGGAGTGGGTGAGTAAGGAGACGGAGAGGGCAGTCCTGTCGGGAGGACTAGTACGAATAAAAGGATGGAGGGGGGATGATGGCTTCATAGGTGCGGAGCCAAAAGGAGGAACAGAGTTCCCAGGAAGTGGTGTCAGGAGTGACTGGTGTCAGGAGTGACTGATGCCAGGAGGCGGGAGCCTCGAATGGCAGGAAAGCAGTTTGGGATGTTGTCCGAGCAGTGAGGAGTCTCTGGAGGCAGGAAGGCCTGTGGTGATGAGGGCAGGGATTGGGTGATGGTAGTGGGAAAAGGGGCGACTCCAGGGCCACTGCCGGTGGGCCCACTGTGTGCTGGGCCAGGCGCTAAGCACTTCACACGCATTAGTCAGTTACTCTTCATGGCAATGCCATGCAGAGCATCCTCACCAGCATCCTCATTATTCCATTATTGTTATTCTCATCTTACAGGTGAGAAAACGGAGGCACAGAGAGACTAAGGGACTTGCTTGAAGTCACACTGCTGGTAAGTGGCAGAACCAGGACTCAAGGCCAGGCTGACCGGCTCCAGAGCCTGTAAGCTTAGTCCACACGCCAGGCTGCTCCCAAGAGTCGGAGAAGACGCGCGCTTCTGCCTGCTGGCAGAGCGCTTTGCCAAGTTTTTTCATATTCATGAGATCACTGCATTCTCAAAGTGCTCTGTGAGGCCAGCATGGTACCCCATTTACCAGATGAGGAAACTGAGGCTCTGTCGGGGAAACGACACATCCAAGGACATGGGGTTATTTAGTGGCCAGGCTGGGATTGGAACTTGGTCTTTCAGGTCTCCAATGTCCCTCCTGGCTGCCATGGTCTCTCCTGTGTGGAGCTGGTGCTCTCTAGGCTCCGGGGGCTGGAGACTGGCCAGGAGAGGAGCAAGGTGAGGAGAAGAAAAGCAGAGGGCTGTGGAGCCCTAGGGAACCACTGGCTCACCTGCCTGGAGCATGGTTACCTCCAGGGCCTGGGGCAGGTGGGCTCAGAACACCCAGGCCCAGCCTCCACGGGGGCGCCTCCTGGGGCTGAGGGTGGGAGCTGAGGTGCGCCATGCTCCCTAGAGGGCTGCCTGTTCTGCCCGCTGCTGGGTCTGGCCCACATAACTCACCTGAGGCTTGGCACTTAAGAGAGTGTCAGGGCTCTGGGAGATTGATGGGCTCCGATAAAGCCATCTCAATCCTCGAATAAGAAGTGTTTGATATTTGATGATCTGAAAGGCCTTGTCCTAGAGAGAGAGTGTGAGGTGGGAAGGAGGAGGGGAGACACTTAAGAAAACAAAGAGGACAGTGATCAGATGCCCAAGGAGAAGGAAACGCAAAGTGGGGGTATGCTCTGCCTGTCATCTTGGAGGGGCGTCGCCCTTCCTCCAGCACCTCTGTGCTGATCCAGCAGTGGGACGTGGCAAAGACAGGCTCGAGGGATGGGCTTCTTGGGGAGTGGGGCACCAGCAACCATCTACCACAAACTGGGCTTCTCTGTACCAGGCATAGCTATGCCTGGGGGGCATGAGTAAAGCCCCCAGGGAGCCCACCATCTGCAGGGGTGACTGGTCACCCCCAGGGAAAGGACAAAGGACATGTGTAAAGAAGACTGAAGAACTCATAAGCACTGACAAGAAGCTAGGAGACTGGATTCACACTTGTGAGCTTGCGGGCCTCTCTGAACCTCAGTTTCCTCATTATGCTCCCTGGGCTATTTTGAGGTTCAATGAAATAAGAGATCTGAAAATGCTTTACAAACTGTAAAGTGCTGAGCCCTGACTGGTATGTGTCAAGGATGGTGAACGGGTGCTGAGGCAGGCGGAGCTAAGCAGTGCCTGGCCCTGGACAATGTTAGACAGAAAAGACTGTGGTGAAGTGGAGCAGGGTGGGGTGAGATGCCAGTCGTGGGAAGAGGCTTGTTAGCCCTGAGCCTTCCCTTTCAATCCTATTTCCCAGAGTCCAACTGTTCCTGTAAATGCCACCTTTTCAGTCCCCCGTCTTGCCATCATGATGATCCTGAGGGAGAAATGTGGGCATCGGAGAGCCCCAAGTTCAAATCCCAGCTTCACAGCTTTAGGCAAGTGGCTCCACCTCTCTGAGCCTCAGTTTCCTCGCCTGCCAAATAGAGATGATGATAACAATAGGAGTTGCCTCCTGTGTTGTCGGAAGGGTTCAGCAAGGCAATGAGCACATGATTGGCATAGAGCAGTGCTCCCTGACTCCAAGTCCTCCCCACCTCCCAGCCACTTTCCCTCCTGGAGTGCCGATCCCCACAGTCCCTCAGTGCCCACCCCTCCAGCCCCAAGTGGTGCAAGTTCCAGAGTGAATGACTTTCAAATCTGTGAAGGAGAGCCCATCACACACACCTTGAGCTGGGTAATTTATGAATCAAATTGTGCTCCGTCAGGGCTCCGCAGCCCAGAAATAGATGTGGTTGGACGAGGTTCAGGGAGCCAGCCTCAGACACAGTTATCTTCATAGAAACTGGCCACCAGCAAGCAGCACTGGCCCAGATGACTGACCTTGAAGGCCTCCCTGAGGGCTGCAAAGCCCGCCTCAGCCTGGCCCCTGCTCCTGGAGAGAGGACAGAGATCTGCCTGGGGATCAGGAAGACAGCCCGGCAAGTTACTTAACCTCTCTGGGCCTCACAGTCCTCCCTGTTTAAAAAGAGGGGGCTTTTCTCCGGCAGCGGATTTTCAAATGTCTTTGTTTTAGTAGAAAATCGGCTTATCAGAAAAAATCTTGCACAAAACCCCAGTATATAAAACAGCCAAAATCAGAGCTAGCTGCCCTGGCTGAAGCACAGGAGGAGGGGGCTGGAGTCTACACACTCAGCATCCCCCTCACCCCTAGATGGGGCCCTAAGGGATGGAATTGGGGACTTGGGGCTTCAGGGAACCTGAAAGGCCCCATGGACTCTACCGTCTTAGGATTCTATGGTTGTCTACGAGCACTCAGCCAAGGATGCACAGGGACTGGCATCATGCCATCTAGGCCATACCCTGGGACCAAGAAACACAGACCGGGCTGGTGAAGCTCCTGAGGTCCAGCGAGTCAACACATCTTCATCTGGATCAGATCTCTTTGACAGAGGCAGATGTTGTAGGGGCCAGAACCAGGGCTAAAAGTCTCAGCATCACTCCTACCCGCTGTGTGACTGTGGGCAAGTTTCCTGCCCTCTCTGGGCTATAATTTCCTCAGTTGTAAAAAGGGAGGGATAATATTTATAGCACGAGCTGATGTGAAGATGAAAACAGGTAATGTACCTTCTTAGTACCACATAGTAGGAGCTCAATAAATACTAGCTACTATTAATTCTTTTGGAAAAGGAGGGAAACTCAGTACTCAACACATACTATGCTGGTTAATCCTTTCAATAAGCTCATTGGTGAGTCAACTAAGGTGAAGCAAAAGAATCTGAAGTTACACGGCTGGCAAGCGGTTGAGCTGAGATTTGAACTCATAGCCTTTGATGTCAAAGCCGGTGTTCTTTCTGCTACTCCTCCCTAGAAACATTGCTTCTTGATGGCCCCACCACGAAGGTCCCAGAGTGTGCCACGCCCAGTTTCCTGATGTTGGAGGGTTTTCTGACATCTGGTCAGTGACTCATAGTGTAACATCAAAGCAGATGTTTCTGATCAGGAAATGACTGAGGGAAAAAACTACAGATTTAAGTACAAAACCCACTGGACAATATGGAAAACATTAACAAATCTTGTGTTCTACTGAAAATGAGTCAGAATCATCACGTTCACAAGAAAAGATGGCAAATTTGTCCTATGGGGCAGGAGCCCCCAAACTGAAAACAGGAAGGTTAGGGGTTCCCAGAACTCTGGTGCATGGGGTATGGAAAAGGCCAACTTAAAAAAAAGTTCCATGGGAAAACAGATTAAGGAAACATGGAACTGGTGTCTTAACTGCAGGACTTGTCAGAGCCTTTAATACGCTTATGTGTGTTGTGATTTGCACAAAGACAAGGATGCTGGTCTCTCCAACATATCTGGCACAGAACCCTTTTGGCAAAGTCTCTCTCCAAGGATGGTGGGAGAAAACTGAAGGTGTAAAAAGGGCTTCCTTCCACAGTTACCCTTCAATGGGGTCTCTGAGCATGCAAATTAGATGTGTCTGGTGCCAGAGATAGAAAATGGAAGGATGCTTCGGGCTCATGAGGCTCAAACTTATTCCCCTCCTGTAGAACTGAGGGTCAAGGATGGGGACTTGGCCAGCATCACACAGAGAGTTAGAGGCAGAGCCGGCACCAGACAGGTCAGCCTCAAGCCTCAAGTCTGGGTGCTCGTCTGAGCCACAGTCAGATGTGGATCCCAGACTAGTGGTGGGTCTCCTGCAACTTCGGGGACTGAATTTAAGCTAGTATTTCACTATGGGAAATGCCACGCATACACCGATGTAGAGACAAGAGTGCCATGAAGTACCAGCACCCAGAGTCAACAACCATCAACATTTTGCCAGTATTTTCTTTGAAACCTCCCCCCGCCGCCCCCCCGCCTCAACTTTTTTCTGGAGTTGTTAGAGCAAATTCCAGTTCATTCCTAAGTATAGTCTACATCTCTTCTAAGGATTTCTGAGATGCCTCACACATGCCATCATCACACTAAACAAAACGAACGGTTCCCTAATGTCACCTAAACTCCACAGACCCTGTTCAAGTCGGGGACCCCATTTCGAAGCCATGTTAGGGTTACAGTCTTTAGCCCTTTCTGCTCAGTCCTCAGAGACCAAGCATCTGAGATCACTGAAAATGAAGGGAAAAGTGCCTTTAACAATATCTGTAACTTTCATTTCTTATACAAGAATGAAAAGGAGAGCAGTAAAGATCAGAAGCAAATACGGTGACATGTCGATAAATGCTATTGGGAGGGTGAGCACAAGGGGAATGTTGTATCGGTTTCTGTACTTTTCTAAATAGTTAATATTTCATATTTGCCAGCGATCCTTGCCCCGCTTCTCTGATGAAGGCCAGGCGTCCTGGCAGGTGGTGTGTGTGCGTGTGTGTGTGTGTGGGGGGGGGGGGGGGTGGATGTATATGTATGTGTGGGGTGTGGCATGGGCGCCCATTTCATCCTGGCAGCCCGGCCTTCAGAATGTCCCCATCCTCCCAGCTCGAGCTTTAGTCCCGTGACATCCCTAGGTCCTGGCCCAGTGCCCCAAAGCAAGTGGGCGTTGAGAATGCGTGATGAGTGAGCCCAGCAGGGAGGGGTGTCCCGAGACATCCCCGTCCCCTTGGCGCCTGCAGGCAGGAACTTCTGCTGAACCAGCGAGAAGCAGGAGGAGAGGCGTCCTTGACTTCTTGGCCTGAGAGGAGGATCAGCAGCCCAAATCTTTTAAAGCCCTGACTACTTTCTCTGAAACGGAGAGGCCACAGGTCAGCGTCCAGGGTCCTTCCCACGGGGCCACCTCCGATGCGTGGTTTGGGCCACTTCTCCATTGCAGGGCTGGCCAGGCCTATAGATCCTGCTCTCTTGGCAGGAGGGCAGTTTTTCTGGGAAACTCCTCCGCACAGCCAAATGGGTGGGCACCCTATGGCACCCCCACTCCATGCTCTGCGAATAGATACTTCTGGAAGGGGAGCAAAGAATCCCACTGGAGACAGTGGGCATCTTTTGGGGGTGTTTTGCAAGCTTGAGACTCTCAGCATCCATGGGAAAGAGGTCTCAGCATCCATGGGAAAGAGGAAGCGAGCCCTTTGTTTGTGGCAAAGCTCTTGGCACTGCCCCCAAGTAGAGCCTCAGAGCCCACCACCACCTCTGTGGAAACCAGAACGGAGGGCAGTCTTTGATCTCCAGCCCCACCCACCTCTGCCTGGATGTGCCCACTCTCCCTCCCAGCTTGAAGCCCAAGCACTGCCAGCTGTGGCAGCCCGAGCCTGCGGCTCCCCCGTTGGAAGATGACTTATGGCTTTAATTACCGAGGGCCGGGTGTGAGCCTCAGGAAGGAGCCGCCCCACCGGGCTCCGTTCCTGTTGACAAGGGCTGCCAAGTTGGCGAGGGCGGCCCTGTACGCTGCCACGCTGTCCCCTGCTCTCTGGGCGGTGACCAGGCCCTTCCTTCACTTCTAGGGTGCCCGCAGCCTGCCCCCTGCTCCTGAGGGTGGGGGGAGCAGGACTGTGGATGTAGTGGGGTGTGCTGAGAGCAACTCTGAGGCCAGCCTGAGACACAGCTTTACCTGAGCGTCCTGGGGAAGAAGACCTGGGGCAGGGCCGAGAGGCCAGGGCGATAGGGGACTCAGACCAACAACCAACACCCTAAAGGAGAAGGGTGGGTAGTGAGAAGAGCTGTGAGCAGCTGGCAGACAGATGGACAGAGCCTGAGAGGGTGAGCGTGATAAGATCCTGGATTCTCTCTCGCCTGCTCAGCAGTGGTCTTCCTGCTGGTCCCCTGCCTCTCCTCTTGCCCTCTCTCCAGCCCCCTCTCACCCAGCAGATCTTTCTGGGAGCTTTTAAAACCCTGATGCAAATCAAGTGGCTCCATTATTAACATCTTCCCAGTGCAAATGGAAGAATCCCAACTCCTCGTCCTGGTCTGTTAGACCTCAATGACCAGTCCCTGTCCAGCTCTCTGAACTCACTGCCTACACCTTATCCTCTGCTCCCTCCCACATTCTAGCCTCATCGAACCGTTTTCTAATTTCCTGTTTCTTTTTGCCTCAGGGCCTTTGCACATGCTGTTTCCTCTGCCTGGAACTTTCGCCAAAGCTTCACATGGCTGCTCAGGCCCCTCTCAAATGTGGCCATATCACAGAGGCCTTCTCCAACCACCCCAGCTCATTTGCCATCTCACACACACACACACACACACACACACACACACACTTACTTTCTTGCAAGCCCTTGTCACTCTTCCTCACTAACTATAAATTACGTGAGGGCAACAACTTTATCTGTCTTGCTCATGGATATACCCCCAGGAGCTGGTACATGAGAGGTGCCTAATAAATATTTATAAATAATCGAATTAGCTCAAACTCTTTATGTTACACAGAGGGACAAGGAGAGGCCCCAAACTGCCCAGGAAGTGAGAGGCAGAGTAATAGATTAGAAGAGATTATCCTGGCCTCCAAGACTAGCGTCTACCCCCCCATGCCCTGCCAACTCCCACTCCCTCCCCTCAACCACAAAAGCTCCCTTGGGAGACAGGCTCCAAGGATTACCATAGGGGACTTTGAGGCGCCCCTACTAGTGACAAACCTTGACAGCTTCCTGCACCTGAGGCAGCTTCCTGGCAGATGGGGTGGGGAGGACAATGATAGGGGGAGGGGGGGGGGAACTGCGGCACTGCAGCCAAAGGGCCAGCCTGAGAGACAGGGGCCTCCCTCACTGCTTCGGGTCTCAGCTTCCTCATCTATGACCTGGAAGGTTTGAACTGGACAATATCTGGGTCCCTGCAGCCTGTGACAGGTGAACTCCAGGAAACTGGGCCCCCAGTGGAGAAAGATGAAGATGAAGGGGCAAGGGGGAAGGAGGTGTGATGATACCCATTCTGCCCCTCCCGTCCTGGCCAGGACCACCATGGGTTCCCGCCCAGGCCTGCGTTATCAATCTCCCTCCACCAGGAGAACTCCCCTAGATGAAATGCCTGTTGGCGTGGGGCCTGTGATATAACAAGTCACTCGCTTTGCCTGGGATGAAAGATGATAAGGAGAGTTCCCGGGACAGAGGTGATCTCCATAAATCTGCCAGAGTGCGCTGGGGATTACTTTGTGGGATTAATTATCTGTCCTTCAAACAAAGACTTGACCTCAGCAACCGAATGTCCCCAACCTGCGAGGGAGGGGCGGTGGGAGGCAGGCTGGGGCTGGGAGGGGGGAGAGGGGCCACCGGGCGGGTGGGCTGCACAGGTGAGCATTGTAAGATACCAGCCAGCACTTCACTGCTCCAGTAAGACCCTGCATGGCTTCCTCCTGCCCAACACATCACATTGGCCTACCTTCTAACACTCTGCAACTTGACCCTTCTTGACCCCTCCAACAACCAGGCCTCTCATCTGTTTCTCATGCCAACCCAGGACACCCCTCATATCCTCTCCTAGTTACACTTCTACTGCCCAGACTTGGGCGGGGAGAGTGTCCAGATATGGATGGGAAAGTTCATGTGTAGTGGACAGAATAAAGACAGGACCAGGAGCCAGTTTAGCATCTACCACGTAACCATCCATGTGAGCTTGAGTTTCTTGAGCTCTCTAAGCCTCAGTTTGCCCGTCTATAAAGAGAGAACAGCATAGGCAGGGTCTGTACGTGACAGAGTTGTCATGACAGCCAGGGAGGCAGGGTGGCCCCGTGGAATACACGTGGACTTCAGACTCACATAGACCTGCCACTTCCTGGCCTAGAATAACCCTCCTGTTACATAAACTTAGTGAGTCTGTTTCCTCATCTGTGAAATGCGGGTGCCGACAGCACTTGTTGTAAGCATAAGATGCCACTTCCGGAGAAGGCCCTGCATGACATCCGAGGGTGGGGGTCCACTACATCCTAGTTACGGCTGCACAAGAAGTGGGGTCCTGGTGGCTTCCTGTCTTCTGCTCTCACCCTGGGCCAGTCCCTTCTCCCCGCTGAGCCCACACTGTGCCAGGCAGAAGGCACCGCTCTCAGAGCCAGAGAAAATCAGTGCTAATCACAGGAGGGCTTCCCAGAGCCAGGCTCCACGCCAGCCAAGCCCCAACTAGCTCTTCAGAGTCACAGGGCCGTGGAGGAAAGGTAGCTGGTGTGGGCTTAGGTTCCGAGGAAAATGAGTGGGGGAGGATTTCATGGTAAAAATGTAGACATTAGGTGGTCACCTCTGGGTGGAGGTGGTGGGGTGTGACCGAAAGGCCCTGGATATGGGATGTGGGTGGCTCTGTGCCACCCAGGAGCTGGGCAATCCCGGGCAGGCCACACCCAGTCGGCCTCCATGTTCTCTTGGGCAATGGGAAGGCCGCCCCTCCCTGCAGTCATTCTGCTGATGGATAACAGGCGAAGGGCCTGGCAGCTGCTCAGGCCACATGAGCCCCTGTGGCCAGGATGGCTTCTTTCTGGGTTCTGGGGTGACGTGGTTGGGCCCGCACTGGCCTTCGAGGTTTAGCGACTCACCTCTCAGGACCTGCAGACGTGTGGGTTCCAGGGGACTCAGTGATCACCATGATGGGGAGGGAAAGATTGAGGCAAAGGAGGCAGATTCTTTCGAACTCCTGAGCCACCCAGGCGGTCAAGGCCCAGAGGTGACATGGTCCTGGGCACGGGGTGGGGGATGGCAGGACAGAGAGAAAATGGAACCTGAGCTGGTTGGGGAGCACGGACCTCCCCATAAGAAACAGAATGGGGTGACCAACTTGCTCCTGTCAGCTAAGCAGATTATGCAAGTTGGGAGGTCAGGGAAGGCTGAAGGAGGCGGCAAGTGGGAAGACGAGGTTTGGAGAAAGGGAGCGGGTAGAAAGAGAGACGAAGGGGAAGCAGGCAGATGAGGATGATGCAGGCAGATGAGGATGATGCAGGCAGATGAGGATGATGCAGACTCTTCCCAAGTGCCCCTCTTAAGACGGGTACAATGAAAAGCAGCCTCATTCCCCAGGCGATGTCAACGAACCCGGGAACAGCAGCAGTTTACTGAGCACTTACAAAAGCCAGGCATTGTGCGAAGCACTGCCTCCTCTTTGAAGCAGGTGTTTTTACCTCTGTTTACAGAAGTGATCTGTCAAGGTCTCACAGGCAGCTGAAATTGAAGCCAGGATTAAACTCAGACAGCTCCCTCAGCACACCAGTGCAGGCGGGAGTCATTTCCCAAGGGGCACCTAGCAGGTCATCTTGTCCTCTGGATGGCAGAGCCCATCACTCCAGGTTGAGTCAATGTAGCCACAGGGCCCATGCCTCCTAACTCTTTGGCCAGAGGCTGAGGGAGGTGCTCTGACTTCTGGAGAAGACAAAAAAGAAACGGCAGGGATTTCCTCGGATTGGAGTGGGTGCAGTATTTAGGTAAAAGGGGGTTTGCTTTTTCAGATCTCTTGGGTCCACCTCTACCCCTTTAAACCATATTCACTTCATTGGACTTCAGATTTGATCTCTGAAACTGAGGCCCAAACTATCTGGGTCCAAATCCTGGCTCCAACGTGTACAAGCTGAGTGGCCTTGGACAAGCTACTTAACCTCTCTGAGCTCAGTTTCTTCATCTGCAAAGTGGGACAATGATAATAGTGCCTTCCTCACTGGGGTGCTGTGAGGAGTAATGAGCTGCTTAAAGTAGTGCCAAGCATGTGGCAATTACCCATTAAATGGTGGCAAAGTGTTATTACAGTTGGGTTTTCCTTTTTATACCCCCACCTTACCTCCTCTCTTCTCCCAAAGAATTATCAATTCCAGCGCTTTGCTAAATGCCCCGGTACATGCATGTATTGTTATTAAATGCCTGAGGTTGCTATTGATTATTTTTTACTCACAGACATGGTGTAATGGTTTTCCATTCTATTTCTTCTGTCACTCAGTACTAGGTTTTAAAGATTGATCTATTTTGCTATATATACATCTAGTAAGTTGAATATGGAATTGCTGACATTTGATCATTTTTGACCTACAAAAATGATGATATCATGTGACTTAGCCTAATAGTATGTGGCTTCTAACTGATACGGTGTATTCTTTTTCTTTCAAGCTCTGTGTTTTTATTTTATTTTTTAATTTATCTTTGTTGTTGAAAGTATTATAGATGTCCCTTCCCCCACCCCCCTACACTGACCCCTTCAACCTGCTCCTGCCCCCTCCATAGGCCTTCCCCACACTATTGTCTGTCCATGGGCTATGCATACATACATGCATGTAAGTTCTTTGGGTAATCTCTTCCCACACTCCCGCTTCCCTCTGAAATACATCAGTCCATTGCATGTTTCATTGTCCCTGGATCTATTTTGTTTGTCAGTTTATTTTGTTCATTAGATTCCACATATGAATGAGATCATGTTAATCTTCACCTGAGGATATTTTTTTCCCCATTGCGTTTCAGAGAGAGTCAAAGGGGAGGGGGGCCGAGAGAGAGAGAGAAACTTCTATGTGAGAGAGACACATCGACTGGTTGCCTCCAGCACTCACCCTGACACATGCGTCGGGAATCAAACCTGCAACCCCATGCAGGGATCCTCAAACTTTTTAAACAGGGGGCCAGTTCACTGTCCCTCAGACCATTGGAGGGCCGGACTATAGTTTAAAAAAAAACTATGAACAAATTCCTATGCGCACTGCGGGCCCAGGACGAGTTGGCTGTTAAGCATGACAGGCAGCGGCACCCGGTGGGCCGGATAAATGTCCTGGGCGGGCCGCATATGGCCCGGGGGCCGTAGTTTGAGGACCCCTGCATAGTGCATGGGATGGTGCTCTAACCACTGAAAAACTGGCCATGGCAGATACAGTGTATTTATTATTGTATTTGTTAGTCCTTTTTGTAAAAGGCCACAGTAAAATAGAGGACACTGTGTTGGTACTTATTTAACAAGAGAGAAAATGAACTTCCACAGGACTTTTTGATGATATTAGAAATACAGTAATAATTAGGCACGACTTTCTGTCATACAGGTCTACTAGGGAGAAGAATGGGATTTTGGTGGCAGGGAATAATATTTCTCATAGTGTTCAAAGGCAGTGTTTGCTACCATCAGATCAGTTGCAAAAATACTCATCTTTAAAACCCATTCTTTGTGCGTGGAACACACAGGGACAGGCAGGCCCCAGGGGGGACCTGGCCCGCGTGTCCGTGAGGGGGTGAAGAGGTGGTCACGGTAGTGCGTCTGCATTTCTCTGATTTCCAGTCAGTTCCAGTAGCTCTACATATGTCCACTAGCCACTGGGATTCCCATCTGTAAATGCCTTTTCCTAATTTTCCATTGAATGTTCCAACTTTTTTTTAATGAATTTATAGGAATTCCTTATATTTTTCTAGGCATAGTCCCTCGTTGGTTTTAATTGTTGCCAAATCTCCCCACATGTCATCTGTTGTTGACTGTATCTATACATGGCTATTGAATTGGGAATCCTTTGATGTAGATCATTTTCCAGTGATGGCCTGTGCTCTCTGGGTGCTAAGAAGTCCTTTCCTAAACACAGGGTCACAAAGATACACCCCACATGTCCTTTTTTGAGCTTTATAGTTTACCTTTCACATGGAGGCCTTTAATCTGTCTGTAGTCCACCTTGGTGTATGGTATATAGTAGGGGTCCTGCTTTATTTTCCTCCATACGGTGAGCTAGTTTTCCCAACACCAGCTACTAAACAAGTCATTTTTTCATCCTTGATTTGCGGTGTCACCTTTATCATATATCAAGTCCCCATATTAATACACGGGTCTGGTTCTAAGAGCTCTACTCTGTTCCACTGGCCTATCTGTCTATCTTTAAAAATGCACCAGATGAATTTGGGGCCTGCCCCGGTCAAGGCCCCACTGCCTTCCTGTGCACTAGCTGCCTGGGGTGACACCATCTCAGGCTGCAGCAACCTACAGCTTGTGGACACCGCTTGCAATGATAAGCTGGCCAATCTGGCCCCTCTAGGAAACTTGGAATTGGAGAGCTAGTGTATGGAGATGGTTGACAGCTGAGAAAGAAGGATATTTCAGGGGGAGCTGTGACGAAGAAGGGGCAGTATGGCCATCATGGACCAGGGGAGAACATGAGGGAGCCAGTGGGGTAGGAAGAGATGAGAGGAGCAAATGCTCAGAGAGGGGTCAAGATGTTGTGACTGACTGAATAATGGCCATCAAAGACATCTAGGTCCTAGTTCCTAGAACCTCTGGATGTTACCTTAAATGGGGAAAGGGACTTTGCTGCTGCGATTCATTGAACACCTTGAAGTGGGGAGATTACCCACTCCCTATAGGTAATCACAAGGACCTTAAGAGGGAGGTGGAGGGGGATTTGCTTACAGAAAAGGAGAAGGTACCGTGACCAGGAAAAAGAGATTGGAGTGATGCAGCCACAAGCCACTGAGTGCTGGCAGCCACTGCAGCTGGAAAGGCAAGAAAGGGTTCTTCTCTGGAGCCTCCAGAAAACCAGCCCTGGGACACCTGCATTTAGCCCTTAAGACTCATTTTAGACTTCTGGCCTCCAGAACCATGAGAGAACAGTTTTCTGTGGTTTGAAGCCACTGAGCTGGTGACTGGTTTTTTAACCATGGTCCTAGGAAACAGAGACAGAAGCGGTAAGAAAGGAGCGTGTGCTTGAGCTTGCTGTCCCACTTCCTTGTCCCAGGAGGAGGTCTGGATCTGAGCAGGGTCTACCCTGGGTTCCTGTGGGAATACTGTGGCCTCACAGAAGGCTCCTTTCTCTGAGCTTCCTAGTGCTCTAAGAACCACAGGTGCCCAGAAAGGCACAATCCACACTCCTTAGCTTGACCCTCAAGAGACCCTTCAAATCTTCTTCTACCTTTTCTCTTCTGCAGCCTGGTGGGTTCGCTCGCTGCTTGTTAGATCTCTCATTGGCCTTCACTCCTGTTGGTCCCTCCCGTCCTGAATGCCCTGCCTGCGAACTCACCCAACCTTCATCCCAATGGCAGTACCAATAATACCACCTCGTGGGTGCCAGTGCTCCCCCATTTCCAAGGTGGCTCATTGATGTGCTCCTATTAATAGAGGGCTGGTATTTCCTGAGCTCTTGCCCGGTGCCAGGCCTATTCTGAGTACCTTGTATGTATTGCTGTGACGCTCGGAACCCCTGTGAGCGGTCACCCCACTCACTCTATGGATAATGAAAGGCTCAGGTTTCCCCTACGTCAGTCGTGCCCAATCTTCGGTCATTTGGATGCCATCCTCCCAATTTTTGCCATATTAGCATGCAACTTGGATTATTACTATTTACTATTTTTATTTAATTTGATTCATTTTATTCTTCTACACATTATTCTGAAAGAATCTATTTAAGAGAGGATGAACCAAATGAAAAACAAGTTCACTGGCCACAAACAGGGTATGATTGTAAAATGGGTGACACGAGCCCGTGTGGTTAGAGTTTAGCTGCACCAGCTTCACACCCGAGGGCTCCGGCTGTCTCTCTTTTTGTTACAGGGGGAGAGGAGCCCGGGGCTAGGGAGGTGTTGAAGTAGTGTGTGGCCAACTGGACTTCCTCCTGGACACAGCTGAAGGAGATAGAAATTCTGAGGGAGAACTGAGAAGGGAATAACCGTTTCACTGTGTGATTCGATGCTATTTCATGCCCCACCCATGAGTCACTTAAAATCCTCCCTCGGGAATCAGTGCCTGGGGAAGCTGTGGTCCTGGTCCCAGGCCTACCCACAGCACTCAGTCTCCCGGATCTCAGGGGCCTTATGGAAAACGCCGGCCAGTCAGCAAATGCTGTGTGGATGCCTGAGCAACTTTTCATATGCTTACCTCCCAGCAACCCCTCCAGTTTCCCGGCTTTCCAATTTCCATTCTAGAGGCTGCCTCCCCAAGACCACCGAGCGTGGAAGCTGGCTCATCGGGACCTCGATAAGCATCTGCTGTCACAAAGGGCAACTGTCCTGTCCCTACAGATGTCTAAGGGGACTGACGGCACCCCAGGACTCAAGTCCCCATTACAAAGTGGTCCCTTACGTCTCAACTAAATTGCCCTTCTGGACATTTACGATTCCCACCGTCATTATGAAGAAAACCAGTCACTGGCCCCTTTAAAATAACCCTTGCTCTGCTGGGCGTTATTGCGAAACGCCCTTCAGCCTCTGCTTTCAGGATTCAAAAGCGCTGCACTGATGTGGTCCTTCAGAGCGGGCCCTCGAGCAGGGGCAGCGGGAGGAAGGGGAGGGCAGTGAGCTGGGAACAGGCAGCCAGAGCCCACCCCACTTCCCCATGAAGGAAACTCCTTGGGGAGGGGGTTGGGATGGAGCAGAGCCCAGCAGAATAAGACGATGAGCAATATATTATTCTGTGCTAGAATGTTTGTTCACTTCAATCAATGTCTGAAGAATATCTGCCCTGAAATCTGTGTTTCCAGGATATTGGTCAAATATTTGAATGGGGCAGCCAGTTAATTGACTGAGGCAGAGCACCTGACAGAGAGGCAGAGGGAGAGGCTGCCGGGCCCAGGAAGACAGCAGAGCCCAGAGCTGGGTCTGGTGGCTCCCAGGCCCGGGCGGTACCACCCCGTGCTCAGGGCAGGGGAGGAGAGAGGCCAGAGGCGCCGGACAAGAGTGGGTTCTGGAGCCAACCTGCTCACCTCCCACCAACCACCTGATCCCGGGCAAACGGAACTCAGTTTCCTCATTTAGAAAAGGAGTAACAGTAGTGCCCACACCTGGGGTTATTGGGAGGGTTAAAGATTGATGCAGGTGGAAGCATTTTGACCTTTTCTCAACCCTGGAAGTATTAGCTCCTATTGCTAAGTTAGTATTACTGCTCAGCTGGTGGCTGAAGCTTTCCCAGTGAGCCTCATACTGCAGCAGGGCTGCAGAGGGGGTCCCCGAATGTGTGCTCACACCCGGTCCTGTGGCTGGCGACTCCTCCCTTCCTGACAGTCTGTCCAGTCATCCCCTGAGACTGCCTTCCCCTTTCCCAACCTCCTGAAGTGTTTGCTGTGTCCTCCAGCTTAGGCTGTTAGGGCGAATTACCTGTGCAGTTGGGTTCTTCCTGGGACCCACACTGGACATGTCTGGAACTGGTGGGTGGGCTTGCAGTGGCTGCCATTTTGGCTATAAGAAAGGTCCCACCCCTTTCTTGTTTTAAATTGCCTTAAAACATGGGTTCTGTAAGAGAGACGGGGTGGGAAGGTGGCATGTGGCCCTGTCTGGCCTTACAGAGAGAAGGATTACAGGCTGGAGCTGGTGGGGAGAGGAGTCCCTGTCCCTGCCCATGACCCATTTTGTCCCAGGGCCATGGAGCATCTAGGGGATGCTGGGTCATTCCAGCGGCTCTGGGAGGCCCAGGTGAGTTACCCACCTCCAGTGGTTTGGTATAGGGGATGCCCACAAGGGGTCAGGGACAAAAGACCAGGTCAGTTAAATAGCACTCAGGAATCGCCTCTCTCCTCACCCCACAGAGGCCCTGAAATGGTTGGAGATTTTATAAGAAGTCTTGGGTTTGGCAGGCAAAGAAGACAGGCGCGAGCCAGGGACATTTATATTTCTAGAGATTTGATTACCACCCACAAGCTGAGGAACCCTAGTATCTTATATGTGCTGGTCATCAGCCAGACCATAATTATTTTAGATAAACCTTAATATTCCTATTTTACAGATGAGGAGACTGAGGCACAGAGAGAAGAAATAACCTGCTTGATCACCAGGACTTGAGCCAAGTTGGCCCTGAGAAGGGGGTGTGACCAAGGCTTCTCCCACGGTCTTTCTCCCAGGGTGCCTTGCCCTTAGCAGGCACATAATAGTGGTGCCAAGGAAACACTGAGAGAAATATAGGTGCAGATGTCAACATTTTTTGTCCCCCTGGGAAGTCATGAATCAGAGCTGCGTGGGGGCAGGAGGTGGGCGATGGGATGAGCTAGTAGAACTCCATCTGCTTCCTCACCCTCTCAGCAGGGCACTCCAGGGCGTCTCCCTCCTACAGCCCCCACCCCATCCTCTACTCCTCCTTCCTGCTCCAGCTGAGCCCAGCTGAGCCCAGCTCAGAGAGACGCGGAAACAGCTGTGTGGGGTTGTGGGTGACTTCAGGCTTAATATCTTTGTTACCATATTGCAAAAGGGCACACCTAAGACGGTGCCTTACGTTTAATCTTTCTCTTTTATTGCTTTTGCTCTTGTATGATTTAACCTTGCACTGGGTATCAAGCTAGATAAATAAAAACTTTTATTTCAGATTAGCCCCGGCTGGGGGCTGCCTTGAAAGCTGAGCAGTCATCCAGGGCATTAGATGAAAAAGGGAGCTGGGAATCTGAGCTGCTTAGAGGGGCTCATCCCAGGTTCAAAGCCCCTTAAATATCTGAGACCCTTTCTGAGGTGGGTGGGGCAAAATCTCCTCCCATGTCCACAGCCTAGGGAGGCTAAGGCAGGTGACAGAAATCTCTCTAGCCCCGCCAGCCTTCCTGCTCCCTAATGCTCCTCACCCTCGAGTTTCCTTCCTGATGCTTAACACAGTCTGCAAACACTGCCTTTGCTGACTGGTTATCGCTCTTCCCCACTAGAATGTGAGCTCCATGGGGACAGTGACAGCAGCTTTCCTTTCATAGTTGTTTCTCAGGGTCCAGCATGGAGCCTAGCACATAGTAGGTACTCAATTAGTATTTGTTCATTAACTCAATGAATGAATGAATGCATGAATGAATAAACAAATCCTAGGGTTCCAGTCTGGCACACAAACCATGGATTGACACAAATTGTTTGGTTTCTCAGGCTGAATATCTGGATTTGAGTTCTGGGCTCACCATGTGTACACGATGTGACCCTAAGCAGGGGAGCGGTTAGGTGTCAATCAGGCTGGCAGGGGAGTGGTTAGGGGCAATCAGGCAGCCAGGCAGGTGAGCGGTTAGGAGCCAGCAGTCTCACATTGTGAGAGGGATCAGGCCTAAACCGGCAGTCGGACATCTCCCTAGGGGTCCCAGATTGGAGAGGGTGCAGGCTGGGCTGAGGGACAGGGCGCCCCCCTCTGCACCCCTGTGCACTGGGCCTCTAGTTTTAAAATAAAGTTCAGGGACAATTACATCTAAGCAATATGTTGTCCACATGTATATGACAAAATGTTTTTTTTTTTAAAGCAAGGGAATGAAAAAACACAAGATGCAAAGATGATTATGTGGACAGGAGATGGGGGATGGGTTGGAGGGGGGACCCAGGCAGATGTAAGATATAGGTGATGATCTAGCTCTTGGGTTAGCTGGTGAGTCCACAGATATCCACAATATTATTAAAATTAATAATGAAACTAAAGAGCCCCACATGGACCAACGTTGATCATGACCCAAGAATTATGTGTAAATCAGTTATGTGCCTGAAGTATGCCAAATTAAGAAAGAGAAAATGTCAAAATAAATGGTTGCCAATTTCATAATTTTCCATAGATCTCAAAGCTCTAGGAAGTCCAATACAAAGCAATTATCTTAGAGATGAGAAAAGAGTTGAAAAAAAGCCAACTTTTAAAAATAAGACAAATGCCCATTGACAAAGCATAACTAGACTAGAACTTCCCCCCAAGTGTCCTGTGGCCATGAACTAGAATCACCCTCAGCCCCTGAAAGCAACCTTGGCCATGACTGTCTACCAGCCCCAGGCACACTGAGCCTGAGCGGAGCTGAAGCCTGCCCACCTGGATGTGGACACAAGGGGTAGCAGAAGAGGTTCTGATTGGGCCTAAGGGGGAGGTCTTGGGGTACATGGGGCACTTGGGAGGCAACATAGAGTCACAAGCAAGGGACAGATACTGCTGCCCATGAAGAGAGTGTGGGAAAGTGGAGATGCAGGAAGGGAGGGTTTTAGACCATGGGGCAGTGAAACCTACTGACCACTGTTATTCATGGGAAAGAAGCAAGAGGGAAGCCATGGGTACCAACAAAGAGCGGACAGGCGTCGTTAAAGGAGGGCGGAAGAACACAGAACAAGACTCTGGCTCATCACGAGGGCGAGCACAGAGGAGTGTTGGAGCAGGAGGGAAGCTGAGAGGAGGGAGAAGATATGGGGAGATGAAGGGCAGGCATTCCTGTGGCTCATCAGCAGGAGTGTAGTGTCCGTGTGATAGTTCATAGCTGTTTAGGTGTGGTGGTGGGAGACAACTCAATATGCCAGTGTGTTTGTATAATTAAAGATAGGGAGCCCCCTAGGGCACTGTCCCTAGATATTTTGGAAAGCAGAGAGCCATGAGATGTAATGGGATACACTTGGACTCATTCATTCCAGCTCTAAAGAGAAGGCCTGCCACTGCTAGTGGCAGCTGGAGGGCTGGGTAAGCAAGGCTTGGTGGCCCACCCAGGCTCAGAGGGAAAGTGTGCTGTGATCGGTTAGGGATGTCTGCCTTGCCATGGGATTGGGGAGTTCTGGCACATGTGCTGACACGGGTCGAGGCAGTCACAGGTGTAAGCAGATTGGCTAGCCTTAGGAAATGTCCCTTTCACCTAGGCCACCACCAACACCCCAGAAATCTAGACTCAGAATTAGAAGCTTCTTGGGCTCCTCCTTTTCTTGCACCATTTTCAGTGTGTCACCAGAGCCTGCTGACTCCTCCTGCACGTCTCTACAGCGACCCTGCTAGCCCTCCCCTGGACGGGTGCCAGCGCCCGACAGCAGACTGCCCTCTTCCAGTGCTTCCTGTGCTGACCACCCAGACCTCCCAAGGGTGACTCTTCTGATGACCCCCAAGTTCACCCTCCCCGTCCCAGCCCCACTTCTTTCACCTTCTATGCCCTCCACCAACTGCACCCCCCCCCCCCCTGCACTGAACTCTGATCTGCCCTTCACCTCTCCCAGGCCACCTGGGCTTTCGCCAGGTGGGCTGCTCCCCCCTGTGCTTGGTCAGATGCCCTGAAGCTCCGGAGGCTTCCAAGCACCCACTGTGCTACCCCACAAGAGCGCTGGCGTGCGATTCAGATATCCAAAGCCTTCTGCTTTTTCCCGAGTTTTCACTTCTCTGGGGGGAGAAAAATGCCAAGCAGCTTTATCACAAGGGCTTTGATGTGTTTCAAACGATGGTCTCCTGTGATAGCTGCCCCCCGCCAGGCCATGGCCGAGGGCGGGGGGTGGTATGTGGGTTTGTGCAAGCCTGACTGTATCTGATTATTCTCCCTCCCTTCACATACTTGCACACACACACACACTCTCACACACACAAACTCACATGTACTCACACACTCACATACACACACACACACGTACTCACACACATTCACTCACATACACACACACACACTCACACACATGCAGCCTTCACTTCAAAGCACTCAGTGTATTTTCAAGAAATGGCCTCACTTGATAACATTAAAAGTAAAATCCAGAGTGGAATGAGGGTTTTGACCTTCACTAATATACCTGGGCAGGTCCCCATGAGGCTGCTGGTGGTGAAACCACTGCTTTTCAAGCGGGGAGGGAGCGTTTCAGCCCTGACAATGCTCACCTATTCTTTATTAGGCCGGTATTTCTCAACCAATTTTTCATTATGTGCCCCCCCGCCCCCGCCACCACTCCATTTGAGACACTTTTCCTAAGCACCTCCCCACCACTCACCTGAAATGTCAATACCACGGATATAACATATCTGTATGTATATCTAAGCTTTATACATAAAAAGAGAAAGGTACTTTTCACCCCTCAGAAAAAGTGTTCGCCCCTTGGGAGTGATATCTAGCAACACGTGTTCTTCTAGACCAGCGCTTCTCAAAGTGTGGTACCCAGAGCAGCAGTGTCAGCGTCACGTGGAACCCTCCCCCTCCTCCCCGCCAGTAGGTTTAGGGTAGGGTGCAAGATTTTGCATCAGATGACACTGATGCTGCTGGTCCAGGGGCCCAACTTTGTGAACCATTGGAAACTGGGTGTATATTGGAGCTGGAGAGACTTGGCTCAAATCGCTGCTCTTCTGCTTAGTAACCGTGACCCTTGGCCCACCTCTGTAACTCTGTGAGCCTTGCTTTCCTTGTCTACAAATGGAGCAATTGTCTCCCTCGTGCACTATTGTAGGATAAACGTGTTCAGCCAGTGCCTGACACACGGCAGGCACCCAGTAAAGTCCCCCATCCCGGGGGGATGCTACAGAGCTGCAGAGGGCCAGGGAAGCAGGGTCGGGGGGTGGGGGAGGAAGGGAAGGGGCTGCAAGGCCAGGATGATGGGATAGGTTAGGCCTCTTCAGCCTCCAGAGAGGACAGTGGAGTGTGTCAGGGCTGAGGGTGCTGTCACGAAGGACAAAGAAAGTGCTGGCGTGGGCTCGCTCACCAAATCTTCCTTCCCCAGGTGGCAAGGGCCCTCCTGGCACTGGAGAGGAGTCCGTGGCATCAATTAAGAGGAGAGAAGCAAGTGACAGAACTCATCAGTCTAGTATGGGTGGAAAATGAAAACCCTTCCAATACAGGGAAAAGGATTCAGATATCAGAACCACCTGGAGGGCTGGTCAAACGGGTTTCTAGGCCCCGCCCCCGAGTGTCTGACAGCAGTTCTGGGTGGGGCCTGAGAATTCTCCTCTAACAGGTTCCCCGGTGCTGCTGCTGATCCATGGCTCCCACTTTTAAATCACCGCTCCACAGCCTCTGGCAGACGGGCTCCCTATGGCAGGTGCCCGAGAGAGGACGGACAGTCCGGTGCTTGTGGGAAGAGGATGGTAGGACTGAATCCTGGGCTGTGGCGCCCCTAGGCTGACTGAGAGCCTGCAACCAGGGCTCCGGGCCACCTGGGTGAGCCTGGCTTGGCGATATGTAAAAGCCACAGCCAGCAATACGGGCTTCTGCCAGCATGAGACAGGCTTGCTTTCCCACCAACGGGTGGCCGGCAGGAGGACAGTGGCTGACATCTGCTGAAGGCTTACTAGACACTCATCAGTGCAACTCACTTTATGTAACTGTTTCAATTACTTTCATTTTCACAACTCTGTGAGAAAGATTCCATTGGCCCCAATTAAGAGTGGGGGAAACTGATGCTTCGAGAGTTTCAATCACTCACTCAAGGTCACTTTGCTGAGAAGACAGGACCCTCTCTGAGTAGTTGGGAGTTAAATTAAGCAAGTTGCCTGGCCAAGGGGACTTTAAAGGCACCTCAGGCCAAGGGCCCATTCTGGGTTCCTCCCATCAACTGTCCCACCAGTGACACCCTGTCAGCGTGGCCTCCTCACCTCCTTAGGCTTTGTCTGTCTCTGTGTGCCCACTGTGATGCCAGCTGGGGACGGGACACTAAGGACAACCTCCCCGCTGGCCTGCTTGCTCCCTCCTGCCCTCCCCCAAAACCCTGGCTCCAGTCAGACCACACGGACTTCACACAAGGCCCCTCTGACCACATCCCTTCCCTGCTGGACTGGCTCCCTGCTGCCCTCAGTGCCAAGGTCGGGCATTGTCCTGAGCTGGGCATTCCACACCCTGCATGGCCAGGCCCCACCTCCCTTTGTGGCCTTCTCTCCCCACACACGGCCTTGAGTGCTGTACTCAGCTGCGCTGAATTACTGCAGTTCCATGGACACCACCCTCTCCTACCCTCGGATCTTGGTACACGCTGTTCCCTCTGCCTGCAACAGACCCTCCCGCCACCATTCCCAGCTATTCTAGCTCACCAGTCAGGGGGTGGCTTGGATGCTCTGTGAGTGGCCTCACCCTGATGATGGTGGGGGAGGCACCCCCTCCAGTAAGTTCACGGATATTTTCAAACGCACACAAAAGTAGAGAGGACAGTCTAACAGACACCCTGAGAACTATCACTCAATGGCAACAATTATCAACACAGTCCATGCTTCTCTTCACAGCGTCCCACCCACCAGGGCATCACAGTCTGCCCCCTCTGCCACAATGCAAGTTCCTTTGGCCCGTACAGTGCCTCCACCACCCCCCTGCCCCAGCCTCAGGATGTTAGCACAGGTTTTGGCCCAGAGAAGACCCTCAGTCAAGAGTTCCCCTTTGTTGAGCATTTGCTGTAAATTTCACTGAATCCTCAGAGCACCCCTGGGAGGCACAGGCTATTATTACCTCCATTTACAGATTGGAAAACTGACGCTTGGGTTACACAGCCGGTCAGTGATGGAAAGCAAGCCAAAGCAGTCTAATTCGGGAATGGTGCTACCCATCGAAATAGAGTGTTAGCTACAGGGGTCATTTTAAATTCTCTAGTAGCCACTAAAAAGGTGAATTAATTTTTATAATATGTTGTATTTGGCTCAGTATATCTAAAATATCATTTCAACATGCCATCAATATGACATTATTAATGAGCTATTTCACCACCTGTTTTGCATACTATGTCTTCAAAGTCCTGTGTGTTATATGTACAGCACATCTCGATTCTGACTAGCCATGTCTCAAGTGCTCAAGAGCCACTGTACTGGCCAGCACAGCTAGTGGTCACCTCCCGGACAGTGGCCCTAGAGCCTGCGCTCTCAACCACTTCTCTCTCTACTTAAATGAGTGAAGGGGAAAATGAGAGAATAGGACTCCCAAGGACCCCTGGCCTTGATGTTTCCGTGGTAATTAATAATGCTTAATATTTGATGGCCCTTTAGAGTCTCCCTGGCACCATCCAATCTGCCATGGAGATTAGTCACCCTGCTCGCTGGATGAGAATTATGGTGCTAAGAGGGGCAGAGTGCTTGCATGGACACATTGCTGCAGGCAGCCGAGCTGGGCCGCAAACCCACAACTCTGGACTCCAAGTCCAGTGCTCTGCGGGGAAGTGGGGTGAGGCTGCCCCTCAAAGCAGGACTGTCTGTGTGGCAGAGGATGTCTGCTCAGACCCCAGGCGGCTGGCTATTGGGATGGAGGCTGCAGAGCCCTGTTCTGGCTGGGCCCCGGAGGAGCTGGTCCCCTTGGAGAGTGGCAGGCCAGGCCAGGCCCAGGGAGAGGACAGGGCCCATGCCAGGTCCTCTATGGGAAAGAACTCTGTCATCCTTCAGTCTCAGTTTGGCCACGAGAGGCTGAGAACAAATTGGTGGCAATGAAGCCATAACTTACCTCTGAAAGCCTCTTTGTTCTTGGCAAACAGAGGGGTCATTAGTAATGGGGAAAGCAGTGGTGTGCAGACATAAATCCCCAGCTGCAGGGCTGATAAACAGCGTGGAGGGGACCAGGCCTCAGGGAGCCGGCAGGTTAACCATGTGCCAAGAGTCATTGTGGGCTCAGGCCTGTGTCCACCCATGTGCAGACTGAGCCATCCCTGCCCAGGGTCTGGAGGCACCTGGAGACTTGGTCACCCACAGTGGCCCTAAGGACTCCCACCTGCTCTGGGAGCCCCCGAGGCCCCGATCTGTCTGTCAAATGAAAAAGGTTGCAGAGCACCCGGGGCTGGAGCATGCCCGGCCCAGCTTGGGACAGTCAGTGTGAAGTTGCCTTGTAGGCATCCTTTCTTCCTGCTTCAAGATGCAGGTGTGAGGCCAGAGCCTTGCAGGCAGTATTCTTTGTAACAGTGTCTACGCTGGTCGAGGGAAGCATAGCCGAGGCCAACTCCCAGCCTCCTGTCACCTGCTCCCCTGGGGATCGGTCCTCCTGCCCCTCTGCTGCTGTAGGCTCTCACTGAGGCTGGCTCGCAGGGAGACTACGTCAGGCCAGGGCCAGAGGAGAAGGGTAGGCAGGAACAGGTGGGTGCTACTGGTGAGCCAGGCCTCAGGATGGGAGGGAAAAAAAGAGGAGGACTGCCCTTTCCTCAAGCTGTCAGAAAGGATTCGGGTGGGACTGAGCAGTGACAAACAGGCCCGTAGCAGCTGCCCTATGACTGTAGTCCAAGTGCCACCTTAACCAAGGATGGCAAATATGTGCCACAGTATGGATGGCCCTCTCTCTTTCCACACCCAGAGCAGGGTCTACCAACTGAATACAGCACTCGGTCTGTTTGGTTTCATGGTCCTCTTCAGGCACCATTACCAATCCATCAGAGTTGGCATGTGAGAGGAAACCCATTTGTCATCCTTTCTAAAAGCCCCAAAGCACATCTGTGCTGGCAGCAGGAATCAAATAAAGCTATGCTAAGTGCTCCAGGACTTCCAGAAGTTTCTGCCACCTGCCCCCACCCTCACACACATCTCCTACCTGTAGGTTCACATCCTGAGTCTCCCTGCTCATCTTGTTGTTTGCACTGGGAACTTGGTCCAGGAGAGTATGTCGCTGGATACTCATAGGAAGTGTCCTATGGCAATTGTCCCCAGATTCTAAGCTCCAAGCCCAGCCAGACATTACAGCCTCAGCAGCTCCACCCTCTAGCCTCCTGCTCCAAGGGAAGGGGGAAGGAGGAAGAGCTGGCTGGGGTCATCTGTGAAAATTGGAGAAGACCTGGGGATGAAGGGCAGTCGACCTGGCACCAAGCATGGACCTGGAATGGACCAATGCCCTGCAGAATGGCCTCCCAGAGCCACTGCAGAAATTTCTGGTCTGGCCATGACCTCAGGCCAAGCCCTGGCTCCCTGCTCCCTGGCTCAGAGGCAATGAGATGAGGGGACAATCCCCCACTTAGACAGGTGTCCCTTCACAAGCCCCCCAACTCCATCACCCCGGGGGCTCACTGGTGTTCCCTCCAATCTCCAGTGCAAGTTCCTTGTCACCAGGAGGTACTGGCTTTACTTCCCAGTTTGAAAAATGCATGGAGACCAGCAGCAGCCTGGGCCACCCTCCTCCTCTGCCCACCAGAGGGGACTCCGCCTCCAGCAGAGCGGCTTCCTTCCTAGGACCGGCCTATCCACAACTTGGCCTAAAGTCCACCTGCATCTGATGCCTGGGAGCTGCGAGAAAGGACCATCCTGGCCACCAGCCCAGGCCTCCACAATGAGCGTCTCTGTCAGTGCCAAGGACTCAACCCCTGGCCATTTTTGGCTTACTAGTGTTTGAAACCCCACTATCCTAGAGTAACATTCATTCACTCATTTATTCCATGAGTACATGTTGGGGCTTACTCTGCTGATATCAGAACAGGGAAGCAGGGTGGGGGGAGCAGAGGCCTAAACCCATACTGCTGCTCTGCACCTGAGCTGGTCTGGCAGCTCTGGGCCTTGGGTCCCCTGGGCTTAGAGGCATAGTAGCCATCATGCCAGCAGCTACTGGTCACAGGGAGCCCCTTATACCCTTGATCTCCTGCATTTCCAAGGATGTGAGGGGTCTCCCTCCCTCCAACAAACCCCCAGCTTCCCAAGAGAATTATTAGCTTAGAGCAGTAATAATAACAGCTAATACTTACAAAATACCTCATATACATGCATTAAGCTTTTCACATATAGTACTGTCTTCTGACCTTTGAACCACCCATGGCAGGTACTCTTATTGCTTCTACTTTATGGATGAGAAACTGAGGTATGAGACCATCCAAGGCAATATGCTCAAGATCCCATCCTCTATGTTCTTGGTCACTGCATCTCGGTGTCTTTTGAGCTTTAGGGCAAAAATGCCCCCAAATGCCATTCCATATCCTTGGGGGTGTGGTAGAGAGGTGTGATGGGGTGGACACTGGCCTGCCATCCTCTTGGCCATCAGTCTGACCTGCCCAGATGCGCCAGGCTGGCCCTTCACTGCCTAGTGGGCAGAGCAGGGAGGCGTGTGTGGGCAGGGGTGAGAGGACAGGGCCAGAGCTAGCATCTGTATGTGAGCGAGCAGCTTCTCCTGGAGGTCTCACTAGCTCCGTGCTCTAAAGCCACCCGTCTTAGACAGTTGGACGGAGCTGCTACTTCAGTGTCTGGGTGGAAACATGGGTCAGGGAATCCATCACCCAGAACCTTCTCTGTAGTCTGTCATTACTCTGCTCAACCAAGAGGTCAGGGTGGGAGAGGAGGGCTTATGTGCCTCCCCTGCTATAGTCCAGACGACACATAAATTTCTAGTGGTCACAAATGTGAGAACAACATGAAACCAGCCCAAGCAGCTCTAGTAGTTCTAAAATGATGTCAAAACATCATTTCTTTCTGTCATCAAGTCAGAAAAGAAAACCCAGAGTATCACAGGAGGTTGGATGGGAGTCACCCATGATCCAGGCTCAGAGCCCCTAGGGCCAGAGACCTTAGACCTGGACACTGGCACACGCTCCTGCCCCCCAGTATGGCCCAAGAGCCCCAGACGTTTTAGCCTCATCCCAAGCTCCTCTCCTCCTCCCATATTGAGCATATTGCCTTGGGTGGTCTCAGACCTCAGTTTCTCCTCCCCTGCTCCTTCCTCCTTCAGGCAGTCGGTCCCTTTTCCAGGTCCTTTGGTCAGAGTTGGTCATATCACTGTCCCGCACACCCATTCTCCAGAGCCCACACCCCTGCAGTGGCTCTTTCTCAATGGTGGTGGGGACCCAGGGATAGCCTGGCCTTACCTGAGACGATGGTGTAGCCAATCCCCCGGGGACGTCCTTTGTCCTGGTCGATGGCGGTGATAACGCGCACAGTGGTGCCCTGGGTGGTAGAGAGAAGGGGCTTGAATTTGGCTGCGAGGCGCCTAGCTGCTGCTGTCTTCCTTTCTAGCTGTCCTGGAACCCGCAGCTTCCCTCTCAGGTGGATGCTGCAAGGCCAGCTGGGGGAGGAGGTGCCGGGTGCTCAGGCCTCAGGTGCCCCCACTCACCCCTGGGACATACACTGAGGCCCCCAGGCAAACACCTGTGTCCTTTGGAGAGGCCCGATCTTGCTGATACTCTCACCTGCCCTTCACCTCCCCATCTCCCACCATTTGGTGAGACCACGCAGGAGAGAAGAGCTGATAAAGGAGCAGCCAGTCGGGGTACAACAGATCTGGCTTCTATTTCAATCACCCACCCAAGTGCTGTGTGGCCTTAGGAAGGTTGTTGCACCTCTCTGGTCTCAGTATGCCCCACCTTAGTATGAATAAAGCATAAACCCTGGGACCTTGTTTTCACTAGGACCTGAGTAAAGGGGAACATCACTGATCAATTACTCTAAGAATGAAAGCACCATAATCCTAAAAGCGAATGTCTCCAGGGATGACTGTGGCAACCCTGAGCCCTATGAACCATTGCCCATCCAGCACCGCAACCGAAGTTCCTACCACAAATGGCTGTGTCCCACACCCCTTGTATTGTCCTTGCAGCACTAGAGGAGGAGGGGCCAGGAGCCAGAACTGCCAGTATGGGAATGCAAAGGTCCCTGCTCTTGGGAGCACAGAGTCTGTGGCAAAGGGTCAAGGACATATGCATGTATACTACACACATATGGGGTGCTTAGATACAGAAGACCACCTGGGGGAGCTGGCAAAGGATTGTACATAAAGAATGAGGAGGAGTTTGCCAGGGAGAGAAAATGAAGGGGACCGCGTTCCAGGGAAAAGATACAGCACAGGGGCTGAAAGAACCGAACTCTCTAGGAAGAGATCCATGTGAATGGGCACATTCAACTACTAGTTGATGGATTAAGTGAATGAATGAATGAATGAATGAGAAGATTCTAATATCACTACCAGTTGCTGAGTCACTAGCTCAGAGCAGCTTTCACTTTGTTCCCCAGGCCTACCACACTGCTCTCCAGACAGCAATGCCTGCTCACCATGCCTGCCTCAGGTCTGCAGTTTTCCCTGCACAGTGGACAGCAGGATAGCCCTGTCCCTGTCCCCTAGGGAAACATCAACCCTGACATCTGCTTGCATAATAAAGGGCCCCCTGGCCTTGGTGCCTCTCACCTACTCATCAGCTGAAGGCTGAATCCCGCAGGCTGCACCCTGCATCCCCATCTGAGCACCTTCTCCTGGGGCAAGAGGCTTATTTCCTGACACGGGCCCCCTGAGCTGGAGGGTGGGGCCCTGGGGTCAAGTGCCTCCCTTCCAACTCCCCTTGGTCTCACTGCCAGGACACAGGAGGGGCGCCCACCATTTCACCCTCCCCAGCTGATGCTGCCCCTGCACAACTGTCTCTCTGTATCTCCTGGAGCCCAGGGGTACAACCCAGAACAACTCCCGGTCGGCTGAGAAGTGAGAATGTTCCACTTCTCAGGGAACATTTCTGGGTCTGGGCTGTAACATTTGTTAACAGCCCAGACCCAGAACAGTGGGAGGCCGTTTGGAAAGCCCTGCATTAGACTTGAAGGGTCTACACCAACGCTTCCCACACCACCCTACAGGGAGCTCCTTTCTGGAGTCTGCCCTTCCAGGGGTCACTCCTCACTTAGGAGAGGCCTGGATTTGTCCCCAGGAGGAAGCCCTGGGGGTGTAGGACTCTGGCAAAGGCTCCAGCTGCCAGGACAGGCTTTCTGGACTTGGGGACAGCTCCGTTTTTACAGCCTCATCTGGCCTGGGCCACACACGTGCTCTGGTATGAGGGTCCCGGGGCCGCCCATGGTCTGCTGAGGGACTGTGGGGTTTGGGGGATGGGCACTGCTGGCCTGTGCAAAGAGGAGACTTAGTGGCCGAAGAACCCTTAGTCCTCATCATAGCTGTGCGTGGACCTTCCCTGCGGGCGCCCCTGCACTGGCCGCCTGGGAACCTCCTGGGTGGCAGGGCTCAGAGGGGTCTAGCAGGCAACCCAGCACCGGGCGACAAGGAGGCTGGCTCCCCAGGAAGAGCCACACCTGAGCTTCTACAGAGTCAGATCTAAAAGGCTCCTGACAAAGTTTGGGATTTCATCTCTTTTTGGGTAACTAAATCCATTTTTAATAAAACTCTGAGCTTTTAATACAAGTGCAGCCACAAGGACTGGCAATGTTATGAGAAGGAATTAACAGGGAGGAAAGGGGGCTCTTGGGAACCCACGGATCTTGTTTCAGATTATATTTTCAATATACTGAAACTTATTTCCAAAGACGAGGAGATGGAGAAGGAGGCCTCCGCCTGACGCGGAGCTGGGCCCTTCACTGGGGGTGCACCAGGGTGTGGCAAGGAGAACAGGTGGGCAGGCTCAGGAGGGCTGGAGGTGGGGCTCACCCTGACAAGGGCATCTTCTCCTAACAGGAATCCACGTTGTGAGGAGGAGGCCTCTTGGGAGGCCCCCCAGCAAGGCTGAAGGTACATGGACCTGTGGAGTCCCAATTCTATGTGGTGGGAAGAGCAGTACAGCAAGAGGACTAAGGCTTAACTCTACTGCTAGACTGCCTGGGCTTGAATCCTTTGAGTTACTTTACCTCTCGCTGCCTTGTTCTCCCCATCTGTAAAATGGGTATAATACCAGTTCCCACCCCTCAGCAACTGACACATGTAAGGCAACTTGGAAGAGCGCCTGGTCCACAGCAAATGCTAGAAAAGTGCCTGCTATTCACTGGGGCCCAGAACCGTTGTGAGCATCCTATGCAGGCTGAGGTGCTCTTCGCTGAATGCATGTGGCCCTTCCCTGAGGGTCCTGACAGTCAGTAAGAAGGGTGCTGACAATGTGGGTCCTCTGAGACCCACAATGTTAGCAAATTCAGACTCCCCAGCACCCTACACTAGTAATCCCCACCCTAGAGGTAAGGCGTTTTCCGAGGGAGAGCCAATATTTGGGGAGCCCCTACTATGTGCCAACCACGATGCTGGGCACCCAACACAGGCTCTCTCACTTTTCCTCACAGCCTCCACATTCAGGGAACGGGCTCTGAGGGTCAGGGATTGCTTGAAGTCACAGGTGGGTGAGTGTGCCTGGGGCATGGAGGGCAGAGTTGGGGTGTGCCTGGGTGGGTGTGCCAAGGCAAGGGGTGGGTGAGGGCTGAGAGGCAGCCTCGCTCACCCACCCATGAGGCTTGCTACCAGTAGGGTCATCAGGGCAAAGGCCAGGAAAGCTGAGACTTCTCCAGAAGGAACGTGTGGCTTCCCTGCTCTCTGAGGCCTGCTTCCTTCCAGAGACGCTGGCCAGGGGGGCAGCTGAAGCCAGCACCCAAGCTCTGCCTGCCTCCATCCTGGTCCCTCCCCCACTTTTCCCCTCTCCCCTCCCCCTATTTCACGACAGGATTAAGGACCTGGAAAGGGGAGTCTCTCAGGAGGGGGAAGTGCCCTTGGGGGGAGCCCGGTGGGGGCTGAGGGGACTTCCAACAAGAGCTGCCACAGCAGATTCTGAGGCAGAAAATCCTATTTCTCAGTTCTTAATTCCAGTCAATTCCAGTCAAAGGGCTGATAGGCATCGGTCGGCAGTAATTTGTGCAGTTTATCCGCTCTTTTCACCTTCTATCGGTCCTTCACTGACGGGCAGGCTGACATGCCGCTGCTCGAGTGAGGAAATTAAAATTTGATGCAATAATCCCAAATAAGAAGGATTTTATTAGGTAATATATACACTTTAGATGAGGCATGCCGGCCTGATACTGTGATAGAGAGAGGCATACATGCTGGGAGCCGCAGATAAAGCGGGAGAGTGGGCCAGGGTCCGAATGGAGGCCCCAGCCAGCAGAGGCGAGGCTGGGAATGGGGATGCCTGGGTCCCCCACCAGGAGGCTGAGCAGGCCGTGGTGCTCCTCAGCCCTGCCCGGGCCTGGGGTGTTCTGCGTTCAATCCAGGCTCCACACTGTAAAGAGACATGAAGGGCCTGGATCAAGGCACAGAAACCAATTAGAAGCCTGTAAAATCAGGCTCGGGTGCGTGGGAATCAGCCTATAGCAGAACAGCCGTGCAGGGGGGCTGGGCGCTGGAGAGCTCCTTCCACGTGGGAGATAGGGAGGAGAGGCAGAGGTGTGGACGCAGAGATGGTTCTGTGGCCCTCGGGAGCAGGGAGAGCCCCCAGCACCCCGCTCAGTAAGAAAGGAAGGCTGCAGTGTCCTCATGGGGACAAAGGGACAACCCAGCAAGGCAGAGAGATATCAAGATCCCTGCGCCTGAGAGAGCACAGGAGAGAGGTACTCGGGGGAGTCAGTGTCTCTGTTTGCCTGGCCTGAGGGTCACCCTAGCAGGGGCCTGTGGGATTATCTGGAGAGGAGAGGGTGTGGCTTAGCTCAGGGCCCCGCACACAGGAAGGGCTTAATGAACATCTAGTTTATTAATAAAAGTGTGAAACATAGACTGAATAAATGGATAAACTCAGAAATCTGCAGATCTGAAACAATTAAATCACTTGGCTATGATAGAGGGATGACAGAAAAAACACACTGAAGGGTCTCAGAGGACACACATTGTCAGCACCCTTCTTACTGACTATCGGGACTCTGAGATGAAGCTGAGGATGGACCCCCAGCCCAATCCAACTTCTATACTGGGGACTGGCTGACTCATAGCCACCAGGACTGAATGCCTGCAACGCTGGTACCTGCTGGGTGCTCTACCCGAGTGTGCTAACGCCTCAGGCGAGAGAGGCACTGTGGACATTATTGGCCCGTCTCCCATGAGGAAGCGGTCTGGAGGCTGGTGATGTGGCCAAGGCGAGTGCATGGCTGTGCAGGGACCTTCTCCAAGTTCCTCTGGCTGCCCAGCCACCATCACATCCTCACTTCAATCAACAAGTGGTTCTACCCATCTTCTCTGCATTTGGTCCTGGGCATGATGCCCTGGGAGACCCACAGGAAGCTTGTGACAAGCTCCAGAGACTCAGGTATTTTGATCCCTGGGGGCTGTAACGTCACCCACTTACACATCTGTGAACATTACAAGTGTGACTATACTTCAGTGGTAAATTAGGCAGCACAGGGAGTCATTTCTACCAGAGCTGAGGGGAGAGGAATGGCCATGTCTGTGGGCCAGTGAGGATGAAGCCAGGAAAAAAGAAAAATTCTAACAAAGGTGGTCAGTGAGCTGAAAACCAACAGATGCATGGACTTTCGCATGAGGGGTGATGACTGGGATAAGAGAGCTTGTATGACCCTCTTACATTCATTCACTCATTCATCCATCCATTCATTCCATAAACACTTCCTGAGCATCCATGTTGTGCGGTGCCCACAGCAGACCCCAACTCCGCCGAGATATACTTTAAGTCCACCCGAGGAGCCGAGGTGGAGCAGGCTGTTTAGGATCATGAGAATTAAGACAGGGTGTCCGGGGCAGAGGGCAGGTGGGAGGACCTGCCTCCTGAAAGGTCAGGGAAAGCCTCCTGGGCTGAGAAGATGTGAGCTTAGCAAAGTTGTTTTGGAGGAGACAGCCTTCAGTCTCAAAAGCTGGAGCCTCTGCTGTCCGTGGACCACCACAGAAGAGAAGGCTGTGGTGGAGGCATTGAGATACTCCCCTCTACCCTCCAAGCAGCTTCAGACACCTTCTGTCGGAAGCCAAAAAGTGTCTTGTTTGTTGGATCATTCAGTCCATACCTGGGCCCAAGAAGGAAGTGGCTACCCCTGCATACCCAGAGGATGCAGCTCAGTGCGATCGTCGGGACAGACTGACTCTCCAAACTGCAGGTCAGGCTGCCTGGCCTGCGGTGGCCCAGGGGCACGGTGTGCAGCCTGGTCAAGGGAAGCCCGCCTCTCACGTGCCTGATTCTGAGAGCCTGTGTGGATGTGCAGGCAGGGCCCTGAGCACCCACTTGTATGTCCTTCCTCTAAGCCCACTGAGTCCTCTCAAAGGAAGGACACGTTTTCTTTCCACAGGAGCTGCTCCCCAAGCTGCATGTCCAGGGGATTCATCTGCCCAGAGGAGCTGCCTTTTTCCAATTCATCAGCCCAATAGGGGATCTTATCCCAGTTTGCACAAAAGCACAGATGGCTACCAGGCGAGGGGTGCTGTCACTGCTCGCCTGGCCCACAGCTGAGCGGGCACAGGCATGTGTTTTGTTCTTAAAGTCACCCAGTCACAGTGGACTGAACCAGAGGAGGACACGTGGCCCCAGGGCAGCCAATCTACAGGCTGATCTATGGTGATCTGTGGTGATCTATGACCTTATGACCTGGCACAAAATCCTGAGCACAGCTAATCAGGTGTCTCTCTTGAAATCCTGGGCTTGAGAAACCTATAGCCTGAGCCGCTGGGAGGGGCAGCTGGAGCAACGAGCTCTCGGGGAAGAGCCACGTCTGAGAGGGTCTGCGAGCAGAGGGCACGCTGCCCCCATCTCGGAGCAGTGTCCGTTGGCAAGAGAAGTAGATGGACCTATTGGCCTGGAGAGATAAGACTGAGCCACACGGATGTTTCCCTGAGCCTGGCTGAGTCCATATCTGCTCTCCGGCCCAGGCTGGATTTTCCAAAGGTGTCCCATCACCCACATACATCTTTCTGCATTGCCCCCCTTCACTTGCCCTAGCAAGTCTTTGTTCTTTGCCACTCAGAGCCCCCTGGGGATGAAGTGAGGTGGGGTGTAGTGTGAAGAGGGAGTTGGGTTTTCTCTGTGCTAGGACACCCATCCCTGCCACTTGTAGGGATTGGGGGAAGCAGGAAAGCCAAGGAGGAACCTGCCCCACAAGGCAGGGAGGTCTTACCGGAGGAGAGTGCTCATAGATGTTGGTGCTGTAGGGCAGGTTGATGAAGATGGGGTCCATGTCCTGGACATCTGTGATGATGATGGCCAAGTTGGCCAGGGTGGACAGAGGCCTGGTCTTGTCTTGATCCTAAGAAGACAAAAATACACAGCCTTAGGTAAAGTGATGTTGTGGATAAGACTCACATGCACACAACACACACATGTGCACACATGACATTCAAGTACACAAACATGTGTGCAAACATGTACTCCTGCACTCCCCCAGATATGTGGAAGTTCAAGAACTCAAGAACCCACACTGATCTCTGACCTGTGCGGGAAAACACAAACGGCACTCCCAGAGCTCAGGGAAAGGTGGTTAGCCCAATGTCACAAACAGGCTGGAGCAGAACCCGGTCTCCTGCCTTCAGCCCAGCCTGACCACCTGGATATCTGGTGGATGAGGCGACTGGCTTGGGATTCAGCTCCTTTCCACACCCACTTTCTGCCCCCTTTCATCCCTGAGCATCAACATCAAGGGAATGACTAGGATGGGGTTCTTAGAAGAAAGGCCCTTGGACCCCAGAGGGGCTGCTCTGGGACCTGCGTCCCTGCTCTGCATTCTGGTTTACTGATCAAGTTATGTTTCCAGTAGAACCAGTAGGGGGAGCTCCAGGGCCTGTGACATTGGGGGACTCCAGGAAGGAATTCCCAGAGGTCACAGGCCATCCCCCTGCAGCCAGACAGGCAATGTTTATACCTTCCTAGTTAGCTGGAAATGTAGTCCTGTAAAAGCTCACCAAGAAAGAAAACCTGAAACCCCTATTTTATTACCCTAAAATACAAGCCCACTTAAATAGCCCACTATTGTTATTCAACAATAGTGGACTATTTAAGTGGGCTTGTATTTTAGGGTAATAACAATAACCCTAAATTGTTGAATAACAATAGTTAATAAGAATAGCAGCTGCATGCTGAATACAGATTATACACCTGGTTCCAGGCGCCGTGCGGACACCGCATTTGCTTTTGTAGATATCATGTGTGTATTAGTCAGATGAATTTACAAAGACTAAGAAAGGTTATGTAACTTATCCAGAGTCACACAGCTGGTGTGTCCCCAGGACTCAAACTCAGGTCCTTCTGACATAAAAATCTGCCCTTAACTCTCTTGATGTGGGACCCTGAAGCTACAGTGTGGGATGGGTTCCAGCCACCACTTGGTGGGTACCCTGACTACTGGGTGGCTACCCTGGTACCATATGCTCAGTCCCTGACTTGCTGGGTCACCTTGAGTAAGTTCTTTCCCCTCTTGGAGTCTCAATTTCCTTTTCTGTGAGATGAAATGGCCTCTATGGACCCTTGGGCTTGTAAGTTCTCTGGTCTGGGAATTGAGGAGCAACTGTTCTTGGCTTAGACTTGCCTTGGTTTGTCTGGAGTGACCTGAACACCCAAGGCATTCCCCACATTACAAACCTAGTGCCTGCTCCTGCCCTCCACTGATTGAGCTGTGGAACCTTCAAGAAGGAAGGGCTGGTTGTTTTAAGAGTCCTTCCTCAGGGGCAGTCAAGGGGAGAGTAGAGGGCCTTCAGGGATGAAGAGTGGGTGTAGCAATGGAGGGGAGAGTCTGGAGGCAGGAAGAGGTGGGTAGAGGGACCACGGGGAGACAACTTCCCAGGCTCCAAGACCACGGTGTCCACAGCCTAGGCTTGGGGACTGCCCATGGTGAGAGCTCTCAGCCAGGGACCTGAATTGCCCCAGGCAGACACGGCCAGAGGAGGAGGCCTGGCAGGAGGTCCCTTGACCTCTTGGGCAGGGGATGCCAGTGATTCTGATCTGCCATTACCAGGCTTTTGTTGGCAGCTGGCTTTGTCTATCCTGGCACCTGCCCTCCCCATCCCACACTGTAGCTTCAGTCCTGCTCCAGGCACAGATGCCCATGTCCAGCCCACACTGGACTCCATGGCTGAAGAAAGGGAGTGGACATATCTGGCAAGGCAGGCACCTTCCCAGGCTTCCAGCTGTCACTCTGGGCCTTCAGCTCTAACGTTTGGCCACTCTGGTACGCACCCAGTGGTGGCTGGAACCCACACTGCTCCCTGCAATGCCACATAGAAGAATCTCCTGGGGAAATGCCCAGCAGCCAAGGGCACAGCACCAGCCCTGAGAGGGACCTGTGAATGGGAGGTGGCACGTGGGTGTGGGGTGGAGTGAGCCATCAGTACCAAAGGGAGTCCTGTGCCCCTCCTGCTCTCCCACATCAAGGCCTGATTGCTGGGACATTAGCAGCAATTTAACTGTATTCACCATCCCAGCTTGAGAGGCCCCGCCACCCAGACTCACGCCTGTGCCCAGCTCCGTTCTCTCCGCCACCTGGCACAAAGCCATTTATACGGTGGATGGAAATGATCATATAAGGACAGGCTCATAGTGAGAAGAGAGCAAGCATCTATGTGCTTCTGGACCCAGGGGTGGACAAATGGGGAGTGGTAGGAGGGGACCACCTATGTGTGGGTGCAAGGGAGTGTGGAAGGGTACAGGTGGGTGCAAAAAGCGGCTTTTGGCCTTGCTAGTGTCCCAACCCCGTAAGTCAGCTTTTCAAGTATTGGCACACACCTCCTCCCTGGCAGCTAACACTTAACCTGGAGAGAAGGAAAGGACAAGGGTGCTGTTTGCAGTGGCCTCTCCAGGGGCCGTTGCATCTTGACCAAGCCTCGGGGAACCTCCTCTTTCAAAATCAGGCCCTCGATCCATCCAATGCGTCTTTCCCAGAGATCTGGGCTCTGTGACTGGCCAAGTGGAGCCTGCGCGCCCCCCGTCCCCCGCCCCCACCCCCCCGTGTTACTGACAGCCCCCACAGCAGCAACATAGATCCAGGGGCTGGATGCTGTGTGTCAGCAAATGGGCCCTGGAGGGTCAAGAGGGACCCCAGTAATTTGTTTCACTCTTGCCTGAGCTTTGTAAAAAAATCTGCTCTCCTTGCTACCAGCTGAAGGCTCTAACTGTACCCGGGGGCGGTAGCCGGGGGCGGGAAAGAGGAGAGTAGAGGGTAGGACTATTTAGGGGATAGTATGCCTGTCCCCATGGCCCTGGCAAACAGCTGGCAACAACGGAAAATGACTGTGATGTTCTGGAGACTCAGACACTCTTGGTCGTGGGCACTGGACTGGGTGTCAGACAACCTGGTTTGGGGTTCTCATTCCTTCACTACTCCTCGGCTGTGAGTCTCAACAGTGTGAGCCATAAAATGGGACAATTATTTCTCTCCCGCCCCCCTCTCCTGATGAACTCATCCTGGAACTCCCAGGGCCCAGCATGGTGTTTGGCACAGATGGGTGCTCCCTACTGTGTGAGTGTCATCACTCTAGAGAAGTGGCCAGGACTCCTCTTTCTCCGGTGTATTGGGACACAGGTGTCAGGACACAGCTGGGGTCACATCTCTGTCCTGTGTCCCACGGAGTGAGAGGTCACCCTGCACCATGAATGCCCTGAGGGGTGTCCAGCGCAGATGCTGGAGCCCAGCTGCTGGGTGACTGTGGACAAGTCACTGAATGGCTCCTGTACCTCAGTTTCCTCATTGGTAAACTGGGTATCTTTATAATGCTTACGACACAGGGCTCTTGTGAGGTTTAGTGGAGACAATCCATTGAGTGCTCAGCACAGTACAAGGGACACAGTACGAGGGACACAGCACGGACCCTCAGCAACATGCGCTGCCATGATGATTACTGTCACCGGCGTCACTATTCCAGAGCCTGGAGTAACAGGGCTCTAGGATGATGCTCTGTCACCCCCTTCACGGCTGGGAAGAGGCCATGTCTGGTTGTGGGGCCCCGGCACGGCCACTCACCGTGGCGTTGACGGTGAGCTGGTAGGCCTGCGTGGTCTCATAGTCCAGCTCCTGGATCACCGTGACGATGCCGCGGGCACTATCGATGGCAAAGAACGGGGAGGGAGGCTGGAAGGAGTAGAGGACGCTGCCACCCGCACCCAGGTCGGGATCTGTGGCGTTCACAATGAAGATGGGCGTCCCCACTGGTGTGTCCTGGGGCGAAGCAAAGCAAACAAAAGGGTAAGTGGAGCTCGGAGCAGCTGCCTGCATCGGAGATTATTCCCCCAAAGCCCATTAGCCACGCCCCCCCCAGCCACCAGACCCGCGCCTTGTCGTTTTTATTCTAGGAGGGTTCAGAGGAATTTAAAATTCAGTATCTCTTTTTTCCTCTCTTTTCTGATGGCCTCCTGGTGGCTGTAACAGCGCCAGTTCCAAAGATGATCTGCTCATCCTGGAGTTCTGGATGAGAGCCTTGCGGTCCCCAAGCCCTGCTTCTGGGCAGTTTCGCTTCCTCTGTTGAGTGCACACCGGCTGCCCAGGCCTCAGGTCCAGAGCCCGCGTGTCGGGAGGTTTCAAGGGTGGGGAGGTGTGTGCTACGGGCAGGAGGCGGGGGCCCTGGGGGCTTTGCCTGGCACCACAGAGGTTACCCGGCTTGCCCTGGGGTGGGGCACACACCTGCCACCCCTGGGCCGTGGCAGCCTGCCATCAGAGGGGCCCACAAGGCCTGCTCAAATGTCACCATGTCCTGGGAGCCCCCATATCCTGGGAGCCTTCTGTGATTCCCTCTGCCATTCAGTGTGTAGAGACCCTGCCCTTTCTGACTTGGGGTCTCTGGTTAAATGCAACTTCCTCCTGGAGACTTTTCAGACCCCTAAGGCAGGGCAGCCCCACTCAGCCCCACCCTGTTTATATTCAGGGTCCCACAGCACCCTGGGATTCTCCGCCCCCACACTTCTATCATTCCGGTGAGTGTCTATTTTCCCTCATAGCCCATGTGTTCTATGAAAGCCACGGGGCATTGCCTTGCCTAGCACTGTGCCGGGCATGCATCAGATGTTCAGAAAATATCCCTTAGAATACGCGAAGGAGCCTCTAGGATAGCACTTAGCGCATGATATTATGAGTATCTGTTTGCACTGTCAGCTTTCATCACTGCAGTGCCCACCACAAGGCGTGGCTGGTACTCTGTGCCTGCTAACTGTTGGGTGAGTTAATTTATTCATAATTTAGTGAGTCTGGACACATCTGAGGACAGGCAGTCTAATGAGGCCCTTCACAGAGACAAAAGGTAAAAATCTCTGCTCCCGCTCAATGATTGCTATAGGCCAGGTTCCGTGCTGGGGACTGCACCTGTCAGCTCTGTGGACAAGTGGCTTTCGAAGTGGTAGCCACTATCCTGTTTTTGAAAAGAAGCTGAGGTCTGGAGAGGTTAGGTAATTTGTCCAAGGCATAAGAGCTAGGCAGTGGGAGGCCTTGAGTCCAGGTCTCGCCTATGATCTCAAGCCCTATACAAAACACTTCTCTAAAATACTGATGTATTCAGTTCCTTCCCTAACGCTTCTGTGTGGTGCCCAGGTCACTGCCAGGGTGGGTGGCACCTCCCAGACAGGAAGGTGGGACTGGCCTGTAAGCTCCCCGAGGGCGGACACCATACTTCTGGTCCTCTGCGCTCTGTTTACACTGGGACAGCGACTGGGTCCCTTCCAACACCAGCAGGCTCTTTTCAAGAAGAGCATCCACATCGCTGCCCCTCTCGGTGCTGCTGGCCGTGACCTGGGCCCTGCATCACTGCTGTGAGCAGCTTCTTTCTTTGGGGACCAGGCTTGGGCATGCGAACAGCCCTTCCCAGGACTACCTGCTTGAGACAAGGGTGTCCTTAATAAGGTCTCTAGTCAGGCTGGAAAGGGCCCCCGGGGGGAAAGCCATGGCCTTGCCACTGTTTCTAACTGACGATCCTTTCCATCACCAGACAAGTGTCAGGCTCAATGGCCAGGCTTAGCACCTGTCTTCCCCCCCCGCACCCCCCCCCCCCCGCCCCCAGCACTGAGGACAAAGGCAGACAGGGAGGCCCCTCTCCTCACAACACCCAGGACTCCCCAGTGCCCTGTGCGTAGAATGCAGGCCCTCATGGTCTGGACCTGTTTTCTTCACACTTTATTTCCTGGCAGGTATGGCTTCGCGCCCTTTTCGCTAAGATCATGTGTAGCATCTTATCAGTTTAATAGTTCCTGGCAGGTAGAGTATGTACTTCTCAAACCCAGCAGGCTCCCTCACACGTTGGGTTCTGAACCTGCTTTTTCTTTGCTAGGTCTGCCCTAACCAGCTCTGTGGCTTGGAAAACAGAAGCCCTCCTTCCCTCAAAAATAGAATCGAGTGTGCAAGGAGGCAGAGCGGACACGTGCTGGGATTTCAGGGATGGACAGACTTTGATTGGAATCCGGGACTTGCCGAGTGTCTTTGGGCTGGTTTCTTCATGTCTTCGACCCTCAATCCCCTTTCTGTACACTGAAGTTAATAATATCCCAAAGGGTTAGTATGAAGAGTACAGGAAGTCATGAGTGTAAACTTCTCAGCATTTAATAAGCGCTTCGAAGAAGGCAGTTGTGATCTTACTGCCTAGAACACCATCTAGAGGACTGCGGATAAGAGCACCTTCAAGGGTAGGGCAGGGAGGTGCCAAGCACTATGAATTTTAATGATACTGTGCTGAGCATTCCTTGTCTGCACCCCCCAGACCCACTGAGTAACCTGTTCTGCCTCCCCCTCCCCCTCCATTTGCTCACGCCAGGGTGACCTCACTGCATCCCCAAGCTCCCTTACAGGCTAGCTTCTGCCAATGGGGGGGGGGGGGGGTGGTGCTGGTAAGAGCTCAGAGTTTGGGGAGGTGCCAATAAGAGAAATAGTTTGGGGTGTTACTTCCCCACTCCCCCCAGCTCCAGCCCCGCAGCCCCTCCTTCCTGGCCCCAGCTGTTGGTGGCCTCTGGCAGCACTCTGCCCTTCCCTCCCCCATTCAGCCCCAGGGTTAGGAAGAGCTTCCCTCTGCAGCTAAGTCTCTGGTACCTTAGCATCTCTTGGTGGCCCTTAGCCACATCCTTTCCTCCCCTGAGCCCCCAGCTGCAGCCTCTTCACTGAAATGCCTTTGTTGGAACTATTTGGGATGAACTGTTCCCTGGGGGACCCTGATGGGACACTTCTGACATGCCCCCCACACAGAGCCACCGCCCAGAGGAGAGGGACGGTTCCCACTCCAGAGAGAATGTCAGCTGTCCAGCCTGCTGCCTCAGGGAGGAGAGGACATTTCACCCGTCTGTCCGGCGTGGTCTCTACGAAGGGTCTCTGGGATCTGATCTGGAGATTTAAGAGCAAGAGCCAAGAAGATAGAGGAGAAAAAGAAGGGATGGACCTGTGTCTGACCTTCTTGGCTTTTATGTCTCATGCCCTGCAGTGGAAACCCATTTAATTTCTGCATAACTTAGAAAAGGTTTTAAATAGGTCTGGCAAAGAGCCATTCGTGTTCTTAGAAGGGACGAGCCACTGGAGAGAAGAGAATGCTGACTTCCTGCATTTCAGGTCCTGGGCGCCATGCTCTGTTAGGGAAATGAGGTGTGAGGGGACAGTCATCCATCAGCAGGTGCGCCGCAGGCTCCTCCGAGCACCCAGCTGCTGTTCCATGGCCATGTGCAGATGTGCTCACAGGCCCACGCAAGCACATTTCCTCAGTGGCGCCAGGTGTGTCTGGGGGTCCAAGTACACCGCAGGCAGTGAAACTTGGTGGCTCAGAGCATGGACTCCAAGTCTGAGTCCCAGCCTTCCCACTTGCTTGCCGGAGCCCTCAGACAAAGGCTGTTCAAGTTACTCATGTGGCCTCAGTATCCTCATGTAAAGGAACATGTAAAAATGGAGCTGATGACAGTACCTACTGTACTGTAGGCTTGAGAGAAAGATTACATGAGATAAGGGGGGGGGGGAGGAAGCTCGCTGAGCCAGGTTCACAACAATATTGAGCAATACTCCATAAATGGTCGTTGTAATTATTATTATGGTAATAAAATACCATCACAGGTAGCCTGCGATGAGCCTTATTTAAAGGGGGTATTAGAAACTGTAAATAGTCAATCTCTTCATCATGAACTTAGACAAATGGGCATTTTAAAATTCAGAAAGAGAACATTTCTGTTGACTGCTTCATGGTTGCTGCAGACAGGGTCAGGGTGGGAGATCTTCTGGAGACCCTCCGACGTGGGTTTGGAGAGCCTATGGGAGGAGGAGTGGGATCTGATGCAGGGGTGAGCGGGGCACCTGGAGGCCAAGGAAGCTCCTGAACACAGAAGCCGGGCCTGACCAGGCCCCTCTCAGGGAAGGCTTGAATGTGAGAGCTGGAAGGAATCTTGGGGATTATCTAGTTCAGCCTCCCCATTTTACAGATGGGAAAAGTGAGGGGATATGCCTTGCACTGAGTCTCACAGGTGGTTAACAGCAGACCTGTGCCTGGAAATCAGGGCTTTGACTCATATACAGTGTTTTTGTCACCTCCCTCAGAGATGCCAACCACTGCCTCCCCACTCACCCTCCTTCCACGTAAAGATGCTCTTTACACCCACAGCTCTCTCTGCTCAAGGGGAGGGACTTAGGCAGCCACTTCAGACCCAGGCCACATCTGCTTGGTCCAGGGGTGACCACCTGACTCTAACAGCCCAATCAGATGGGGTGTTGGAAGTGAAATCAACTTTCTGTGGGGACCTGGAAAAGAAGATTCTTGCTATCTGGTTAGGGCCGGTGTGGGCACCATGACAGATTGAAGGCACGCAGAAGCCACAGGTTGCAGGTGGCAGAAAGTCATGGGCAAGCAGAGGAAGCCCATCTTGGAAAGAATGAAGCACAGTGAGGGAGAAAGACAGAGATGAGGGGCTCTGGGTGCCCCTGCCTGGTCTTCATAGGCCCTGGCTGTGGTGCTGAGACATGATCTATTCTGTCCTTCCTGTGTGGGTACCCACTTTGCCCACACTGACTTCCATAGGTTTCAGCCCCTTACTCTCCCCCGGCCCCCAGAATGCATCCAGCCCCGGGCAAGGCATCCTCATTCCTGCAGCTCTGCTCCAGGCTCTCCCTTATCCTCACCTGCTGGGACTTCCTCCATTTCATGCCCAAGGCTGGGCCACAGAAAGCAAAGCTCCTGGCCACAGAGCCTAGACTGTGGAGGGCATAGGAGGTAATGATGGGGGAAGAAGAAAGCAGCCTGGGTGAGTGAATGCTGGCTCCTTCTTCCTTTTAAGTGTCTCTTTTAACATGCAAATTCACTCAGATCCCTGCAATGACCAGCATGCCTGTGGGATGGCAGGGGTGGGCAGGAGACAGCTTGATCATGGACTTGGCACAATCAGCTGACAGGCCTGGAGGAGAGATGCCCCAGAGAGCCAAGCTCTGCCCACCTGGAGACCAGGAGACCAGGGAGAAAGTGCCTCTATGGTGTCTGGGCTTGAGGTTCAGGGTCTACAGAACCATCACTAGAGTGGGCCTGGGCCACGGAGGCAGGGCCAAAGGCACATTTAAGCTGAGGCTAGGGCTGCCCCATCCTAGGACAATTTCTCTCTGTGTATTCATTATGGAAACTGCTGCTGGGTCCACCTTCTTGTGGGAATGGAGCAGCTGGGCTTTGGAGAAAAGGCCCCATAGGGGGTGATTACTCCTGCTTCTGAGGCAGGCCTCTCGGCCCGGCCCACTGCTCTGCCCCAGCTCTGCTTCCTGTGCTCCTTCCCCATGGCATCCCCACCCAGTCCCGCCTACTCCCTCATGGCTTCTGGGCCACTTCAGTGGAAATCTCCCAAAATGCACTGCTCATGCCTCCTGAGAGCCAGGGAGTGTGTTTAGGCATGATCCCCTGCAAAACCCTTGCATCTGCCCAGCTGTCCCCCTCAGCAAGGGGCCCACTGCAGGCAAGTGGCAGACAGGGCAGGCCCCTGCCTCTTCCAGGTCCCATTTAAGCTCTGTGTCATTTCTGATGGACCTGCTGTAAATGGGCCACCCTGTGCAATTCACAGACAAATAAATCTTTTCGCTACTCCTGGGGTGACAAGGGAATAGACTCTGGGAAAGTTCTGCCGTGCAAGGGATCTTGTTCGTTAATAATAATGATAAATAGCTCACTTCTCACATGCAGTGTGAGGTACATTACATGCAGGCTTCTACAGAAGTGGCTTGGGTGCTGACTGGAACACGTGTGTGTGTGGGGGGGGGGTGGGGGGGCGCTGCAAGTCCACTCAGGGAGAGAGAGGGCCAGACAGAGAGAGAGGCAAAGAGGGAGGGTGGAGAAAACAGAGATGGAGAGAGTGTAAGGAGAGAGTGTAGAAAGGGGAAGGGGAGAGGAGGGGGAGGAAGAAGGGATGGCAACAGGGTGAGAGGGGCAGAACTGGGGGCCAAAGGGGAAGTGGGAATGAAGGGGAGAGAGTTTGTAGGAGAAAAGAGAAAGGAGGGAAGTTGAGGAGAAAGTGACTAACTTAAAGGGAAATAAGGAAATTACAGAGGCAAAGTTGTGAACAAAGGAAAAGAAGTGTAAAACTGATGCAGAAAAAGAAAGGAAGAAGAGAGGAGGGGAAAATGCAGCTATACCCTCTCATCTTCTCGGTATAACCGCCCCCTTCACACACCACCCCCCTCCACTAGATGTATTCTGTACTTTTGACCAAACCTCAGCAACAGTCCCACCATCTCCACTGTAGGTGCCATCTCTAAAGGCAATATTAATATTTATGAAATGCTGCTAGATGCCGCCAGTCTTTAATATCTTATTATAAAGCCTGTTATAGAATGCATTCGTAATAGATTCCTGACAGAGTTCTGACAGGGCGCCGGTGCCTCCATGGACCCGAGCTAGGAACAGACCCTCCTGGAACCCGTGCTTGCTGCCCAGAGGCTGGGCTGCTGGGCTCTGAGGCGGGGGGGGGGGAGGGAGGGGAGGGGATCAACCCTCCAAGGTCAGCATTTTTATACATCTTATCTCATTACCTCATTTTTCCAGTTAGGGAAAATGGAAGCTCAGAGAAATGAAGCAACTTGTCCAAAGTCACACAGCTTATTAGTGCTGGAATCAGGATTCAAATTCAGCCCACCTCTGGGGACCCCAGAGATGAGGATGGAGTGTGGGCTCAGGGTCCCAGTTCAAGTGGGGTTGATCCATTCACTTCCCTCAATGGAAGGGCTGGGGGCTACAGGTTGCCTGGATTAGAGAAGAAAGGGATTACGGGGAGCTTTTGCTCCCAAAAAATTTCAGAAGGAAGAGGGTAGCTCAGAATTTGCGCATTTTCCCTGGGGATCAGGAAAATGCTCCCATTGTGACAAGAAGAATTAAAGTCAGAGGTAAAGGCCCTTCTGACAAGGGGGAGCCTGGGGCAAACGGGGGATACCTTTGGTTTCGCTGAGTGCCAAAGCAGGCACCTCCTCTCTGGAGACTTTGGAGGTGGGGCCTCTGGGGGGGTCGGGGGAGGGTGTCACCCCCACACGGGAAGTTTTAGACATTCTGGAGCATTCTGGCTCACAGAGGAGGAGAAATGGAGTCCACAAAGATGTGGGCGGTATTTTTTCTTAACTAGGCGATAAGGTGTACGTGGACACCAGCTGAGAAGGGGGTCCAAAGAGAGAAACAGTGCGGAAAAGAGAACCAGGAGAGGCAGGTACCCTTGGCACCTTCATGGATGTCTCAGGTGGCCCCATTCTGCTGGGGAGAGGGCACAGCCGTGTGTGCGCAAACTCTCATGTATACACATGTGCTCCAGCACCTCTCTCTATGGAGTAGCCAGGAAGAGATATCACAACATTCCTTCTTTCGACCAGAGTCTGCTCTCTCTCAGCTGATGTGTGCTGGGCTCTAAGTGGTGCTGGGTCTGCTCTGAGAGCCGAGGCAGGTCGCCAGGTGGAGGTGCCAGCTCCTGGGGCCCACACACCCTGACTGGGCTGGAGCACCTCCCCAGCTGTTCCACATCTCCTTGGAGCCAGCTCAGCACTCTCCCAATCCCGAGTCCCTCCTCCTCTTCAGCTTCCAGCTGTGTGCTGCCCCTATGAACCCCAGGAAGACATTCATCAAAGTGCTTACCTAATGCCCCCAGGACTTCCCGATGACTGCCAGTGCTCTCACCTCTGGAGTGATCTCAGACTTGCCCTCTCTCTTGCCTCCCACTCTTCATCCATCACGGGATCTGTCAATTTTTCCTTCAACATTCCCCAAGTCATTCCCTTTCTCTGTCATTTACTTTGGCCACCCCTATAGTCCTAACACTGCCACTTGCACATAGAGGGCATTCAATGAATGTTTCTACAGAATCAGGACTTCCTGTTAAACATGGCAGATTGAGCACATCCATTTACTTCTGTTTTTGTCCCAGCCCCTCAACAAATGACACCAAATGACAATATGGGAATTAAAAACGCATAAATCCACTAGGGCAAAAAGAACAGGAGAAAAGATGACAGCAGATGAGAAAAGTCAACAAAATCCTGGCAAAGAAACAGATGGAACTGAAAACTCTTAGGAGAGAGGGGAAAGCCAATAGGCTGGAGTCTCAAAACCCCAGAAAAGCTCAGGAACTGGAGACACCAGGTGACACTGAAAAATGAAGACTGGTTGCAGATTCTTAAGAATGTTAGGTTCCCAGATGCCTTCCCCAACTCTTACAGAAGACAGGAAGTTTACTTTCTGAAGGGGATGAGTTAATCAGACTCTGGACTCAGACTGGAAGCTGAACAAGGCACAGAAAATAGGAGATTTATGTGAAAATCTACATCTTCCTTTTCCTCCTAGCCATGATCAGTCCTCTTTAAAACAGTCTCATGAAAACAGGAGATAGGAAAACTGGCCCAAAAGATCACAAATATTAGCATGCTGGAACTCCCACAAAGAAACAGCCAATTCCTCACCTAATCATCCCACAATGAAGCCCACTGGTTAACAAGCAACCTCCCACCCTACCCTGCCCTAACAAACACAGCGAGCTTCCAGGCAGCCAAATGTGGGCCCATTTTTAATATGAACAGACAACTAAGGGTCATGAAACATTTGAGAAGAACCTCTAATATGAAAGACAGTGGTGGTAGTGGGGAGATAGTAAAAAGTAATAACAATAATAAGTATCCTTAACATCCTTAGAGAGATAAGACATAGTATCTTTGAAATAAGAACATTCCAAGAGAGAGAGAGAAAAAAGAGCTATTAGAAATGAAAAACTCAACAGAAGAGTTGGAAGATAAAGAAATTTCTCCATAAAGTAGTACAAATCTCCAAGAGATGGAAAATGGGGCGGGGGTGAGGGGGGGGAGTAAGAAAATTAGAGAATCAGTTCATAAAACCCAATGCCCAACTAATAGAAATTCCAGAGAAAGGAAACAGAGCAAATGAAGGGAAGGAAATTAGCCAGGAAGTAAGGTAAGAAAATCTCCCAGATCTGAAGGACATTTCCAGGTCAAAAAAAGACCACATTTTATTCAGAAGAGAGACCCACAGAGCAAAACTGTGAAGTTTCAAAGCACTAAGTACTTTTTTTTTTTAATTTCAAAGACTTTCAGAGAGAAAACAAAAGACTATGTTCAAAGGATCAGAAATCAAAATGGCAACAAAGTTCTTAACTGTTACATTATAGATTATCAAACAATAGAGAAATTCACATTATGAGGAAAACTATTTTCATTTTATAATTCTATATCCAGCCAAACTATCACCAAAAACCAGTGTAGAATAAACACGTTTAAAAACAAAGTAAAAAAAAAAAAATGTTTCCATTAATCCTTTTTCAGGAAATTACTGAAGGGTGTATTCCATCAAAATGAGGGTGTAAACTAAGAAAGAGGAAAATGTGGGACCCATGAACAGGGGATCTAATATAGGAGACAAAGAAACTGTCAGGGTGATTTCCCCTTTCCCCTATGATCACCCACATCAGGCTTCTTTAGCCATTCAGCCTCCAGAACAGCATGCAAGCCAGAGCACAGCCCATTTGGATTGGAGCAGAAGGATGGATACTCCAGGGCAAATGTTGCCAAGAAAAATACAAACTTAATTTAAAAATCAATATACTTTTAATATACCAAGAGGAGGTATTTAATTACGTGAGAATATTTGGGGATGAGTAAGTGATAGTAGGTTCATAGAACACTAAGCAAACAAACAAAAGAGAATTATTGATTCTAGAGAAAATAAAAAAAAGGAAATATAATTACAGTACACTATGTGGCTCAGCTGTGAATATTTACATAATCATAAAGATACATACACTAAATGCTGTTTGAGCTAAAAGGAAGGATGTAATTATGTTGGGAGAATGGGTGAAGCACACTAAGCATGGTGTGTGTGTGTGTGTGTGTGTGTAGCAAAGATGAGGTAGAGGTTGGTGTTAAAATGTAATTCCCATTCTTCATAGCTGCAAGTCAATAGATAATGTCCAACAATGAAAAATGTATAAGTGTGTAATTTGGAAACAAAATGGTAACTATCAGAAATTGAACAAGTTCGTCTCAGGGTGGGAATCAGGAGTGGGAAAGAATGAGGCAGGATACTGCTGTTTTTATTATAAGCCTAGCTTTACCTTTTTACTTTTAAACTCATGCATATATGACTTTGATAAAAATTGAAAAAAAAATGTATCACTACAGCTGGACAACTGAAGTGGCCTCCCTCTTTCAGCCTTGACCCTGCAATTGATCCTGGAAAGTCACTGCCCTAAAGCACTGATCTCCCATCTTATTTTTCTCCTCAAACACTATCACTGGCTCCTCTTTGACCTCCAAGGAAGTCTCCTGGACCTTAAACATCAGTGCAGTCTGATCAAAGCCTTCCTCTCCAAACTCATCATTCCTCTTTGCCCCACCGAGACCCTCTGCTTCTGTTGGACGATTCTATCTAGCAGCCCCCAGACTGTGGGCCCACCTCTAGGCTTTTGCGCATGGTGCTTTCATCTTTTCCAATGAATCTCCTCTCCTATTTCCCTTGGAGAGTAGGTGTCATTAGCCAGGATAAGGGACTGGCATTCCCTCCCTCCCCAGAAGAGTCTGTTGGCTCCCCCAGGTTTCTATACACACATGTCGAGGCTCGGGTTAAGACACCCTCTTCCTGACCCACACACGGCTCTGGTCTTTATTCAGATAAGATAGGCATGTAGGGCTGGGAGGAGCCTCACTGAAGTTACCTCTGGGGACTCTCTCCTTCTCAGAAGTTTGATTTTCAAAGCCAAGTGTGATACCCAAGTATAAAATGGCCCAGCTCCTTCTTATTTGGGGATTAAGGAGATCCTAGGCCATTTTCCTCACCCCCAACTGCAGCACCCCCACCCCAGCCCAGTGACCTTTCCTGCAGAATGAGAGATAGGTTCCAAGGTTGCCTCCTCAGTGCCACCTCCCATTAGCACCCACATTCCAGGGCTGTCAAGCACATGCCTTCCTCCAGGCACCCTCTCACTTGCAGGAGCTGAGGGAGGGAGCATGGGCATCACAGAGCATTGGATAGTGCACAGCAGGCAGACCAGCCCTGCAGCTGGCTGAAGGCCACAGGCAGAGAGAAGGAGGCAGGAAGGGCAGTGATGGAGGAGCAGCCCTGATGACTATGCTGGCTCTGGTCCCCATGACATGACGCTTTCAACCTCAGGCAGTCCCACCCCTCTCTCAGGGCTGGGTTCCGCGTCCCTCTGTATGGCCCCTCATGGGAGGAGAAAGCAGAATGAAGGCCTGAATCCAGACCGCAGCTGTTCAGCCTTATCCTCCCACCCTTCCCTGACTTCAGTGGTTCTCAACCTTTCTAATGCTGCGGCCCTTTAATACAGTTCCTCATGTTGTGGTGACCCCCAACCATAAAATTATTTTCGTTGTTACTTCATAACTGTAATTTTGCTACTTTTAATGAATCGTAATGTAAATATCTGTATTTTTCGATGGTCTTAGGCTCTACAGCAGCAGTTCTCAACCTGTGGTTCGCAACCCACAGGTTGAGAACTGCTAGCAGGGTCGCCTAAGACCATGGGAAACTATTTGGTTATCCTCTTCCATAATTTCCAATTTTTCACTTAGATGTGAACGCTTACCGTACCCATCTGTGATATTAACTACAGAAATGGGAACAAACTGTTGTACATCAGGAATTCCCATCAGCTTAAATTAAATAGGCTTTCTAGAGAACTCTTAGCATTTCTTTTTTTTTTTTTTTTAATATGTTCTGATTGATTTCACAGAGAGGAAGGGAGAGGGAGAGAGAGATAGAAACATCAATGAGAGAGAACCATTGATTAGCTGCCTCCTGCACACCCCCTACTAGGGATTGAGCCCAAAACCCAGGCATGTGCCCTGACCAGGAATCCAACTGTGACCTCCTGGTTCATGGGTTGACGCTTAACCAGTGAGCCACACTGGTGGGTCACTACTAGTATTTCTTGTTAAGTAAATGGAAAAAAAACCAGAAACAACTGTCCTGAAATGCTGGGCCACATTCTGATTCTTCAATATCAATCTGTGTGGCTTTCTTCTCTGTTGCTACAAAGCATCAGTGCAAAGTCAGGTGCTTCCATTTCCCCAGCCAGGAAACAAGCATAGCAATCGCTGCACTGCCTTCCACCCGGAGCTGTCGGGGAGATAAAACGCATTGATGGTGGAAAAGCACTTTAAAAACTCAAACAAAAATTGCCACCTCCTGCAGGGGCAGAATCATCTAAAAGAAGAAACTAGGGAAAGATAAGGTGTGACCTGTAGAAGGGTTCTCCGCAAAAAGCTTCCCTTGAATCCAGGCAGAAACCGGGGTTCAGCTGATGCATGGGGTGGTCTTGAGACTTGATAGATTCTGGAAAGTGGCAACCAATAGATGCATTGGGTCTCCTGGAATTTCGTACAAATAAGAAAGGGCTTCTGGATCTGGGGATTATTACATGCACTGAGGACCTTCTCTGTGTCAGGCCCCATTTTAAGCACTTTCCATGCAAGATCTTGTACTATCCTCATGGCAGCCTGAAGCAGACACCATTCCTTCCTCTCCTCATTTTCCAGATTCCAAGGCTCATGCTCTAAACCACCATGTTATGCTGTTCTCAGTGATGAGTGAGCAAAGTGGACCAGTCCAGGAGGCAAGAGGATGGCCAAAACGACCTTGAGAAATCGGGATCCTGTCATTCTGGCTAAGTGCCAGATCCTACTAATGACATGTAAGGGGGTTGCCACAGAATGACTTAGGCCATCCAGAGGTTCCAGGGTCAGAAGATAACAGGTGTCAGGTGTCACCAGGAAGGTGCTGGGAGGGGGGAGCCAGCGTTTAGTGTATGTATCTTTCATCCATCCATCCCAAACATGTTCATGCAGCAACACGGTATGAGACCGCTGACCACATGCACCCTCCTTTTCTTCCCAACAGAAAAATGGTCATGAGCAATTACAAGTGGTTACTTATGGGGAGAAAAACAGAGACAGGAAAAGGAGGCTTTGAGGGAGCAAAGGCCTGAGGGAATTGGCAGTTTGAGTCTCACCTCCACCCCTATTTGCTATGTGACTTTAGTTAGGCAGCCTCTCTCAGCCTCAGTTTCCTTATAGTGAGATGGGCATACTAGGAACTCCTGCCTCGTGGGGTTATTGTGAGGCTTATAGGAGATAACACATGCAAGTGCTTAGGGCATACTACATCTTAGGTTCTGACATATTGTATCACCTCCCGGAGCAGGTGTAAACGTCTATAAACTGCAAAGTACTTTGCAAATGCCACTTCTGGTGGGGAGGTTTGGAGGGGAGGAATGCCTCAGAAGGTTGAGGATCTTGCTCTGCTCTCAGTAGAGGTAAAAGGCCGGGTAAAAGGCCAGGGTGGGTTGGGCAGGGGAACCCTCCGTGTGGCGTGTACCCCATCTCTGTCCCATGGGAGCCCACTCTGGGTATACAGCATCTAAAGCTGCCTTGAGCTCTCTGTGCACAGCTCCATGGCTCATAAATGGGGCTCCACCTCCCAACCCCCAAATTCATTCCCCCACACGATGATGAATCATGTTAAACAAAATGAATATGCAAATCTCCTTAGGGCGGGCCTTACATCTATGGGAACTGAGACTAATAAATGGATTCTGAATAAGAAGACAGCTCAAGCGATGCAACTTCTGCTCATCTCTCCTCCTCTGCCCCTTGGGCTCCATCCACCCCACCGGTGTGCCCCTCTGTCTCCAGCCAGGATGTGCATTCTGGAGGGTGGGTGAAGGAGGCAGCAGAGGCCTAGGCAGGCAGGAGTAGTGGGTTAGGCCTGGTGTGGGTTTTTCTTTTCAGATGCCCGATCCCCATGGCTACTGCTGCTGGCCCTTCAGGAGGTATGATGTGGTAAGTGGAACCTGTCACTGGGAGCCCCGGAGGCTTAAGCACTGACAGGCTCCACACCTGGCTGCAGGGGAGCTGAGGGCTGGTGAGTGCTGAGAGAGGGGGCTGGGTGGGCCCAGGACCCAGGCAGAGAGAGGACAGCTGCAGGAACTCCTGGACCCAGGGGGCCTTGGGAAATGGTTTTAGCATCAATAGGTATGGAGACTGGAGTTGTCAAGGCTTCAGAGGACTTTAGAAATCACCCAGTCCAATGTTTCGGTTTCCTGGCCGCACAACAGAATACCTGGTGTGCTTTTAAACAATACCAATGCCAGGGCCGATGTGTTTCTGAAATTCCCACATACAGCCAGGGGGCAGAAGCACTTCCTCACCCCAGTCACCCTATTCTATAGATGAGAAAGCCGAGACCCAGGCAGTGGAGAGATGGCCAGTGGTGGCAGATGCCCACCTCCCTGCTCACTTCCTGACCTCCCCCCTCCTTTGTCCTAACAAGGATGGGAAGTGACTCCCTGAACACACAGCATTGTGGGAGGTGGCAAGGAGCACAGGGCTTGAGGACAGCACCTGTATCAATGTGATCTCCATGTGATCCTGGACAAGTTACACACCCCTTCAGGTCTTCATCTGTCAAATGAGGAGCCGACTGACATTATCTCCACAGTCCTCCCTGCTCTAAAAGGGTATGGCTGAAAGTCCTTCCTGAAATCTACTCCAAGTCTCTCTTGCTACAAAGCCAGCCCCTTCGCCTGGCACTGTCTTCAGAACATGAGGCAGCATGCTCCGAAACAAATACTGATAAAGGCATTCCTCTTTCCCTTTTGAATGCTTTGCTCTCTGTTGAGAGACATAACACTCTCGTGAGGACAGGACACAGGTTAAAGTGCTCCACTGCTGGCCACAGGTGCTTGCCCTGAACTGGTACTGCGGAGCACAGTGGGGTGATGAGCTATAGAAGAACACTCTGAGAAGAACAAAGGGAACCTTGAGCCAGGAAGCTGGAGGCCTTGTGCCCCGAGGCTCTGTTTCACCAGCTCTCAAATGCTCTTGAGAGGATACAAGTGTACATCCGCGCGACAATCCAAGATGTCTGTCCTGCTCCCCTCTTCCACTTGGGTGTGACCTTGGATAAAGACAAAAGCTCTTTGAGCCTCAGTTTTCTCACCTGTAAAATGGGGAGAAAACCACCAACCTCCTGTGTTTGTAGGTCCTAGGTCAGTGGTCGGCAAACTCATTAGTCAACAGAGCCAAATATCAACAGTACAACGATTGAAATTTCTTTTGAGAGCCAAATTTTTTAAACTTAAACTTCTTCTAACACCACTTCAAAATAGACTCGCCCAGGCCGTGGTATTTTGTGGAAGAGCCACACTCAAGGGGCCAAAGAGCCGCATGTGGCTCGCGAGCCGCAGTTTGCCGACCAGGGACCTAGGTGAAGTAATGATTATGAAACACTAGCCTAGTGTCTGATCCACAGTAATGGTGGCAGCAGTTGTCAGCATTGGGACAAACCTCACTACCAGGTAATGGCAGCCTCGCCTTCTCCTGTTCGGGTGGGGATGGCCCAAGGAGATCCATTCACCCAAGGGACACTCCAGGGGAGGGAGGGTGCCCTGCTATGTTGTCCTTGAGAACTGTACCCTGATGCAGCATCTATTCCCAAGGCTCTGGGGAGAGGGACCCACCGAGGGGGGTCTGGGGGGAATAGGGCAGGAGGTCCACTTCTTTTGTCTGCTGTGCTGGGTATACAAAGGCCCACAGGCTCCCCCACTGGCTGTAGAGACAGCCAGGAGTCCTGGCACACAAAGACCGTGAGGAGACACCAGACTGACCCCAGAGAAAGACAGAGACTCAGAACCCCAGACTCACCCTGCTCCAAGGCTGTCCTAGGGCACCACGGCCTCATCTGTTAAGACCAAACTTGGCCAAGAAACAAACCAGCTTCCCTTCCCTAACAGAGCCCAGAGAAAGGGCCTCCTGGGGGGTTTGAGTTGATGACCAACCCCGTCAGAAAGTTCCAAGGGTCTCCTTAGGCCCCTCCTGGAATGTGGAGACCGATTTCTACCAAGAAACAGAGTCCTCCTATCCCCTCCTCCTCCCAGGCCACGGTGCCCAGTGAAGGGCTGGCAGCTCCTAGGGCACACTGGCCTTCCCCCAAGAAGTAGGAGAGGCCATGGGTAGAAATTGCAAATGACTTTCATTAAGCAGGGTGCTAATACCATGAATTACAAATGAAACCCAGATGAAGAGGACCCTGGCAGCCTTACCTCTGTTTGATATTAATTGGGCGACACTTTGTTTTAATGGTACATTAATTAATGCAGAATTTCAACGGAAGTCCGCGTGACACTCACATTAATACAAATGAATTCATTACCGTCGGTGTTATTACAAGAAATGACAAATAAATCTGTAACAGTGGGACCCTTCAAATAATAATCACGAATCATTAAGTTTGCCGCTCGTTTGTACTGTAGCTGCAAATACGTGTGTATGTTTTCTGTCTTTGCCTTTTGGCTGGGGAGGCAGCTGCGGAGACGAGCTCCGTGGTAGCGGAAGGAGAACCCTCTTCTAGACTTTTCTGCATCTGCATTTCCTCCCTTTCTTCCTCTAGCCTCAGCCCCCAGAGAACGACTTCTCTCCCCAGAGCCCTCCCCGTGGCTTCGTGACACCATGTCAGGAGTGGGGTTGGCCCCCAAATCCAGCACTCCCTGTGTGGACTGTCTGTCCTTGAGGATGGTGTGGTGGGGGAAGGAATGAGAGGAATAGAGACCCTAGGGTAGAGCTTGACCATCTGTTTCTGAGAGGTTTCCCACATCGGGCTGGTCTCCAGGTGTCACCCCAAGCCTCAGAAGGTCTTGGGGACAAAATTCAGATGTCCAGTGACCGGCACTGTGCTAGGAGTTTTTTCCATTTTCTCCACCTTGGTCCCCGAGGCTTCGTCTCATTGTAAAAAGCAGGAAATGGGTGTAGAGAGCATGATTTACCCACAGTTTGTGCGAGGAGGGGCCAAGCATGGGATGCAGCTCTGCCCTGTGCCAAACTCCCAGTACACCAGGTCTTTCAGGGAGAAGTGCCACCTGCCCAGGATGGGTTAGTATCCTGGTGGAGACAGATCTAGCCTGGATCTCCACCCCCCAGCTCAGAGCTTCGTGCCATAATCTCGCAAAGGTAAGAAAGGTACCCCAACAGATGGGTCTGTAGCTATCACCCTGGTTGTTGTTTCTCACACCCTCTCTGTTACTGGAAGTTGAGGTCAAGACCATTTTTGCTTCTAAAGGGCAATAAGGAAGGCCCTCGGAAACCCACTGGAGGGATGTGGCAGGTTGGCCTGGATGACCCAGGCGGGGTTTTAGATCTGCGGATCCTTGAGTGAGGCTGCCTCTCCGCCCTTCTGCAGGCAGGGCAGACAGAGCTAAGCAATCAGAGGCTCCTCCCCAGGCTCAGCCCAGGATTCCCAACCCAGTGTTCCACGTAGCTTCTATGAATGGACTGAAGTTGGCACGTGATTTGAACACTTTTTACTATCCCTGTTTTAGGGCTTCATCCCTGGAGGACTTTAAAATGGGATCCAGTCTACTCTGATGGGGATGCTCAAGAGCAGTTCAGCTCAGGAGGCAAGAGACTGGTTAAATGACCCCCCAGGGTCCCTCTCACCTGGGGAGTCGGGACTCCATGAATCATTTGCTTCATCCCTTCCTACTTGAATCAGCCAGTCTTACCTCCATGTACAACTGCTTTCTGATCTTCACTACCTCATTAAACAAACGGAAGCCGAATCCAACTATTTCCACCCTTGAGACTTGGCTACTGTGGCCAAACTCTGTTGGCCCTACCCTATGACCTGCCCTCCTTCCTGCCCCAGGAGTCCTCGCTCGCAGAAATTAATGTCTCCTTCTATCAGATGCTGTTTCAAGGCCAGACCCTGGCTGACCAGCAGTGGGCTGGAGCCCTCAGTGTCGTACTACTGGGGGCGCTCTGGCCCCCTCTCCTGCTCACGTTCTCCCCCATTCACACTGGTACTGAATGAACCAATTAATCACCTAAGATTGTTAACTGTACTAATTATGCTCGCTCTTGAACTTGTGGAACAATTATTTACTGTCTCTGCCTCACAAGCTATCAATTATGGTGATTGCAGGCAGGCTGTCACTGCTACTGAGCCAAGACGGAGGAGGCCTAGCCAGGCTCAGAGCCGGTTTCCCAGGGAGAACTCTCAGAGGGCCTCGCCTGAGCTTAGGCTACACCCAACAGATGTGGCACAGGCAGCGGCCTCTTCCTGGGGACAGGCTTTGCAATTTAATTAGGAGCAGCTCAACAATGATCTTAAATGAAGTCTTTATCATATAAAAGTTGTCCCCTTCTTTCCCTAAAGATCAAATGACAACCGCTACGTACTTCTCTGGGCACTATACTACTTCTTTGTGTCTCTCAACTTGTGCACCGTGTCTGCCTTGCCAGGCTGGGCATCACCCCCAGAGTTCTATGAGGAGGCTGCAAGTGCACATTAGACTACATTTTCCTGTCGTTCCCCAAGTCAGGGGCTCTCTATGGCCTCTTCCCAGCCCACCTCAATGCCTGTCCCAGATTCTGCTTCCCCTGTTTCCTCATACCCCTACCTGGAGGAGCCCTGGTTCCTCTGCCCAAGCTCCTGCTAAATGAAGGAAGACAAGAAAGGTGGAAGAGGCTGTCAGGCTGTCCATCCCATGTGGACTTTCAAATATTCCTGTCCTCTGAGGCCACTGGGCTTTGGAGCACAAACCCACAGGCCGTCTCACACACACACACACACACACACACACACACACACACACACACACACACTGTCACCTCTCTGTCCTGCAACATTTCCCTACCCCACCCCATCAGGGTAACAGCATGTAATGCAAGGCCTGGGAGTGGCTGTCGGGTAAACATGTATTTATTCAGGCAAGCAGCAGGCCCCAGCAGGCTGTGGCTCCTGTCCCCGGGGCTCCCTCCCCATCCCAGACCTCCCGCTGCCCACCGTGCTTGTTTCCCCACGTCAGGGCAAAAAGCACTTAGAGCCAACTGCTGAGCCCAAATCTATTCCAGTGCGGAGAAATGCACTCCGTCTCCATGCAGCTGACAGGCTCCAAGCAGCTGCAGCACCTTGGCCAACCTCTGACCGACCCCACTCCCCTGGGCCTCTCTTCGGGCTCCTTTTACCGGCAGGAGGCAGACAGGTAAGCTCCTTCTTGACCCTGGCCGCTGCAGCAGAGGGACCCCCAACCTCCACGGAGGCCCCCCTGCTTCTGAACAAGCAACTGCCCACTTGATACAGCCACACGAATGTTGCCAAGATGCTTTAGACTCAACTCTGCAAGAACAAACCCTAAACCTCCCCTGGAAACTGCATCCCTGGCTCTGTGAATGGCAATACGTTCCCTCTGCATCCAGCTGCTAAGCCAGAAACCAGAGTCCTTGCCATTTCTTCTCTGGAACACTTGATTCCCCTCTCTCCCTGCCACCACCAGCTCTCACCTGGCCCCCTGCAGGGGCCTCCTAACTGGGCCTCTGCAATGTGGAACCCCAGCAGCTGGTATGAGCTCTTTGCCTGTCCCCTGTGCTCCAATAACTGCCTACTGGCTTCCTGCTGACCTCAAGGTAATATCAGAGAACCGCTTCCTGGCCCTGGGTGGCCTGGGCCTGCCCAGCTCTCCAGCTGCCCCCTTCTCCAGCTCCTCCTGTTGGCACCTGGGCCACGCTGGCTTTTTTCACTTCCTCAATGAACTAGGAGCCTCTCTACCTCTGAGCCTTTGCCGTGCTGTCCATCCACCGGAATTCTTTTCTCATCTTCACCCCAATTAATGCCCACTTGGCCTTCACATCTCAACCAAGTCCCATTTCCTCCAGGACTTTCTCTGACCCCTACTCTAGGTCACATCCTTGGCTCTATTTTCTCAGAGTCCCTTGAGATTTTCCTGGGGGCTCCAATCTCACTATGTAATTATATGGCTTTTTGATAACTATCCCCCCACTAGACTGAAAGCCCTTTAGGGCGGGGGCCATGTTAGTTTCTGCTCAAGTGCCCCCCAGGACCCCACGTGTGGCTGGTACTGAATAGTTGTTGAATGAATGATAGTCTGGGCACCCTCTCTTGACGCTCTCCTCATTCTCCAATCTGGTGAGATGGTTGGGAAATGCCAGCTCCAGAGTTTCTCCCTTTTGTTCAGTCAACAAACATGGACTGAGCATCTTCTACGTTCTAGATTCTGCTAGGTGGTGCAGGCACACTGACAGGGGCACGCCGTCTGGGGAGTCTGCGGGCACCAGTGACAGGTGGCAGATGCTGCACCCGAGTTCTGGCTCCCAGATCTATGCCATCTGGATCTGTCCCTGCTGATCTTTGCTCACGCTGTCCTCCTGCCTGATCATTGTTTCTCAGTCACTCATTCATCCGACAAATAGCTAGTGAGCAGTGTTCTAGGTGCAAGGGTCACACTGGCAAATTCCCACACATACTCCATCTCGACTTCGTTATCTCCTCCTCCAGGAAGCCTTCCCTAATTCCTGAGCCTTCCCTAATTCCTGGCTGGGTGCTCACCCTATGGGCTGTCAGTGCCCCCTCCCTTTATCACAGGGCATTCAAATCACATGGTTATCTTGCTCACTCTAGTACCCTCAGCACAACTGTGGCCTAGCACAGTAGTCGGCAAACTGCGGCTCGCGAGCCACATGCGGCTCTTTGGCCCCTGGAGTGTGGCTCTTCCACAAAATACCACAGCCTGGACGAGTCTATTTTGAAGAAGTGGTGTTAGAAGAAGTTTAAGTTTAAAAAATTTGGCTCTCAAAAGAAATTTCAATCGTTGTACTGTTGATATTTGGCTCTGTTGACTAATGAGTTTGCTGACCACTGGCCTAGCACACAGCAGCCATTCGATATCTATTTTCTGCACAAACAAATCCCTCCATTTCTTCCACTTGCATCTCCACAAGCTCGACAGGTAAGGAGCTGTGGAAGCACTTTGGAGCAATGTGCCATTGGCTGAAATAAACATGAGAAGGCGCGTTTGTGAGGAGGCCGGGGGGGGGGGGGGGGCAATGATGAAGAGGAGGAGGAGACTTTGAGATAAGGCCGTGAGAGGGGCTGTGAGTTGGAAAACCAGGATTTCGCTGCCCTGTGTTTGCGAACACCATGGCCGTCAGAGGGGAAATGAGGCTGCAGGACCAGAAGTCCTCAGACAAGCCAGCTTGGACTCCTCACTTATTCAGGACTCCAAATCCCTCTGCCTTTTGGCTCTGGACCTTCCCTCTGGTACGTACACCTCCCCAGATGCTCTTGCTCCAGGGGTGTGGGGTGGCCCCCACAATCATTTTGCCTCTGTCTGGAGAGCTGCCATCCCTGAGAGACAGTGCGCTTTACTCCCTGTGGCTTTTGCCATCCTCAGGGGCCTTCCCTGGCCACAAATCCTGCTCTGTCATTTCCCTGTTTTCTTTTTCTTCACAACCCATTATCACCAACAAAGACTTGTGTGCTGGTTCGCTCACCTCCCCTCTAGACGGAAGCTGCCAACAGCAGGGACTTTGCCAGTTTTGTTCAGCCAAGTCCCCAGCTCTGGGAACGGTACCTGACACACAGTAGGACCTCAAGAACTATTTCTGGAATGAATGAATGAACGAATAGGAAGATGATATGTGGCATCTAATTCTTACTAGGCTAAAAGTGCAAAGACTGTCTAAAATAAACACCAGATCCCCTGTGGACTTGTTGGTGGCATAAACAGAAATCACCCAGCTGCAGCCTGCCCTCTCTCCACCCCCCACCCCTACCAGGAGACGCAATGAGTGCTCACTGATGATCACCTGAACTGCCTCAAAGGCACTTCTAATGAAACACAAGGGTAGATAAGAACATCCTAATGGGTTTCTCTCCAGGCCGCTGACCTCTCTGTCAGGGACAGCTGCTCCATCATCCCCCTCCCTGTCACGCCTCCTTCCCTTGCTGGTGGTTGTTTTTTTTCTAGACATGAATATATAGCTGACCGGCTGGCTAGGAGCACCCATGCCTCTTCAGTCCTACCTCTGCTCTCCACAGCCCTCTTTTCTCTGTTCAGTGGGAACGGAAGAGATGAAACAATCAATTGATCAATCGCCAGGAAAGGCTGGGTGAAAACTGTGGCCTCAAGCTGTTGCATCTGGTGCTTTGGGGCTCTGTTTAGTGGCCTGAGTCTCTCCTGCTGCAGGAGCTTATGGGACAGATGTGGCGAGAGGGGGTAGCCTGGCCCCTGGCCCCAGGCTGGCCACAGGTCACACAGTGCACCAGTCATGAATGGATACCAGACCCTAGCCATAGGTCACCCCGTAACCTCTACATCTACATAATGACTTGGAACTATGAAGAAAGCGGAACACCATTTGATATGCTGGCCGAGAAGGCAACTTAACATGCTATGACTCCCTAAGGTACAGAGTTAGAAAAAGCAGCACTATCTTCCTCCCCCAGACAGCTGTGGCCACCGTTCTTTGCCTCATGGGCTTGCCTGTGGCACGGGTGACCTTGACTTCATGCTAGAACAGGGGAGGGATGTGGGGGGTTGTGGGCCATGCTTCCCAGGGGCATTGCACCCATGCCCATGGGCCTGGAGTGGGTATGTCATTCCTCTCCTTCATCTGGTCACTAAGCAGTTAACCTCCCTGCCAGAGCTCCTACCCCAAAGACAGAACACAGGATGGAGTGGGAGCAGGATGTGGGGCAGGCTTGCGCACAGGGCCCTGGTTGCCCATCCTTCTGGGCCTCTCCACTTGGCCCTCCCTTTGGTGGAGCTGGGGTGGTTGAAACCCCCTGCTAGGGCTGATTAGGCCTGATTTCAACAGCCTGTTCCCACCTCTAACACCTTCCTCTGTTATTAAAGTTGTTTCCATCCACTCTCAGTCTGCTGGATGAGGTGAGTCTATTCGATTTGATTTCTCCCCCCACCTCCCTTTTTTCCTCTACTCTCATCCACCCTGCCTGTGTCTGCAGCAGCCATGCAGACCAGAGTTCAGTAAAAACCAGGAAAATTAACTTCTAACCTTAGAGTAAAAATAGCTATAATAAAGCCAGGTGAATAATAAAAGCTTCATCTAGGGTAGCTTTGATTAAAAGCTGAGACCTGCCTCCTCATCCTACCCCTACCCACAGGGCGAGGCTGGCCCTTTAAAGCAGGAGTTGGTTGTATGAACAGAAAATGCCTCCTGCTCTCACCTCCAATTTACTTTTTCTCACCCTTTTTTTCTTTTTCTCGCTCTCTAGGAGGCTCAAGCATCACATCTGCTGGTCTTCCCTCAGCCCTCCTGTACTCAGCAACTTTGGGAGATCCAACTTACTCAGAAGCAACAGCTCCCAGCAGCCCTGGGGCCCTCCCCTCCTCCAGCATGGGGTGGGGGTGGCTGAGAATAGGATGCTGGGGGGTTCAGTTCCTGGCCCCTAAACTCCCATAGGATCTGAGAATAATCAGAGTACCACTCTGGGCCTCTATTTTCCCATCTGTCAAATGGGATAAGAGAATATTTTCCCTTACAAGAGTGGTCAGAAGTGGTGCCAGGATTTGTGGTAAAAGTCAGGTTACTGGTTGAAGGAGTGGTGGTCTCCCCTCCTGTTTGCTCGCACTATGTCCGGGATCATGTATGAGGAGCTGGGTGTTTCTATAGGAAATCCCCCAGCATGTATTCACCCAGCATGGGCAGCAGCAGTTGTGTATGGACCCTAATAAGCATGCAGTTGGCCAGTTGCTCCCAGGAGCTACACCCTAAAGAGGTCACTGCCAACATCTGTCCTATCCTCTGGATGCTTTGACAAGTGAGGGTAAGAAGAGAGAAGAGCTGTCCCTGCACCCTGTACTCAAGCCCACCATAGCAACGTTTCTTCCAGGGCTCTTTGGATGACAGAGTTCTGCAGGACAGGAGGCCCGGAGGGTGACAAATTCTGGATCATGCTGGATTGCAGAAGGGAGAGCCCTGTCCCAAGAATTGGAGGCCTGGCCCCCATCTGATTCCCATGCACCCGGGGCCTTGGTGCCCCAGCCTGTAGAATGGGTCTGTTGAAGGAGCATTGCATGAGGCTGCGTATCCAAGCTTTCCTGAGATGTTCTGGGTGGGCATGATTCACCAGGGCAAAGTCTACACACTCACCAACCGCCTTTTCCAATGACTTCTCCTGCCCTCCCAAACCAAAGGGCCACTAGGCCAGGACAGCCCCTTCAAGCCACAGTGGGAAGGGCTCCATGTGCAGAGCCGCCGGCATCCTCAAAGCTGAACTTAGAAGCATCTGCTCCTCCTGCACTTTTGCTTGGAGGAGGAGTAAGGGGAGCTGAAGTGTGGCAGCTTGGAGCCCAGCCCAGCGGCCAGACCGGGTGCTTTGGTTTCATTCACCATCCAGCCTTCTCTCGCTCAGGGCACCGGGCTGTGGAGGTAGGAGTCTGGTGCTTTTCAATTTCACGCCAGGTGTCAGTGGCCAGGCCTTAGCTGCCCTTATCTCCTCGGCCTCCTGCCCAGGTGGGTGCCTGCTGAGCTCAGCCTCCTTGCAAAGCACAGAGAAAGGCCGTTCCAGGGATAAAACTTGTGGGCAGAGAGGGCCCTGGAGAGCTGATGTCTGCTGGGCAGGCAGGGAGGCTGGACCTCAAGTCCCTGCGAGGTGGGGGTGGGAGGGACCTTAAGATTATGAATCTCTAAGCGCAATAAGACCCTGAAAACAGGATCAAGGGCTGAAAATCAGTCACAAATTAATCTTTATTCTTAGAGCAGAAAGACCCTTAGGGGCTATGTCATACTCTAACCCACTCTTCCCCACTTTCCATATGGGAAAACTGAGGCCCCGGAAAATGAAGTAACTTGCCCAAAGTCACACAGAGCTGATGGAGTTGAGGTCCAACTGCACTGTGAGTCACTAAGCGATGCCACTTCTCTTCCCACAAGAAAGCTACAGGGGAGCTCCCAAGAGGGTCATGTTCATATGCTGAGGGACCCCAAGTTACAAAGAGCCTTCCTCCTGTGAGACACTTCCTCTCAGAGCCTCGGTTTCCTCATCTGGAAAATGGGAAGACTTGGAGTGATAAGTAAGACATCCTTACAGCCCTTTTTAGAGCTAATTCAGGGATCAGCGAACGATGGCCTACGCGCCAAATGTGGCCCGCTGCCTGTTTCTGTATAGCCCAGCAGCCAAGAACGCTAAGAACGGTTTTTACATTTTTCAGTGTTTTGGGGGGCGGGGGGAGGGGGGGCGCGGAGGTGGGGATCCAAAGAAGAAGAAAATTATGTAAAATTCAAGTTGCAGTGTCCATACAGTTGTGGTGGAACACAGCTGGGCTCATGCATTTCTGTCGTCCATGGTGGCAAAACCTGAAATATTTACTCAGGTCTTTCACGGAGCCTGTCTGGCGAGCCCAGATGCAAAAGGCTGAGCTGGGTCTGGGCTCTGAACCCACAGAGCAGCCAGGGCTGGAAGAGCTCAGGGAGGAAACTGGGTAGAGCAGATGCTGGGAGCTCTGTTCACAGGTGGCAAGGAGTCATGTACATGCCAGGCCACAGTCCCGGGCCTCCTCCAAGTCTGGAGTTTCTTCCCTGCAGCCAAAGCACTGGGAACCTGCCTCCCACCTGCCCTCTGGCCCACAGCCGGGCCCCAAAGTTTCCACTCCTGCCAACTTGCCATGGTCCACGGGTCCTCGGGCTCCCTGTCCAGCTGGCCCGGCCTTGAGTGTGTTGTCAACAGGCGGGTGGCCCTGTGGCTGGTGCGGAGCTGGGAGAGAGGAATCAGAGCGGGTAATTGCTGTGTGAAAATGACAGCACAGCAATTTATCCACCCCAAACGGGGCCCTGGCATACCAAGAGGCTGCCGGCGGCTAGGAATCAATACCGCCCCACAGGAGGGATTATTAGGGAGAAAAGGGGGCTTGAAAGATCCATATGGGTCTGATGACTGTCTATTTCCAAGCGGACCATCCGCTGCATGAGAATTGTGTGCGAGAGGAGCAGAGCTCTGGCTGCCCACGCCTGGCAGGGCTGGGCTTGGCGGCAGGGCCGGCTGGTCCTCCTCCTCCTCCTCCTGACCACCAGAGGGAGGGGGCTGGGTGGGGTCTCCTTTTGAAGAACATAAGGCCCCAAGAGTGAGGTACATGAAGGAGACCATCTTCCACCCCAAGTATGCACCTGTCCCAGGGACAGCAAGGAGACCAGCTTGTCCCAGGCCCAGCAGCCTGATCTGCTGTGTCATCTGGGCAAGCCCTTCCCACGGAGCCTGCCAGCCTCCAGCCCCAGGGAGGCCTTGAGATTAGCTCAGAGCCGGAGGCGGGGATCCCTGGGCTGGGGCCCCCGTCAGCACAACCTGGCGAAGGAGAGACGTTCCTTTCTGAAGGGGCCTTTCCAGCTCCAGCTCAGGGCCTTCCTCTCCTTTCCCTGTTCAGAGGGGCCTGGAAGGGGTGAGATGGAGCCATCCTGCCCCCAGTCTCTTGGGGGGATTTGCAGGGCATTCCCCTTGGGTAGTGCAGACCATGTCAAGTCATTGCCAACAGCACATGTGTGGTTTGTGCAGGAGGATCAAGCAGTCCCCACGCCTCTGTCAACCCCGAGGGCCTGCAGCTGTGAGCCTGGGAGGCTGGGGTGGGCAGGACATTCTGTGACCATGGTCAAGTAGCTGGCCCATTACAGACACAGCCGGCAGGCTCCAGGCTGCTTCAGCACCATGCACGGAATAGCACAATCAGGCTGAACTTGATAAGTGGGTGTGAGAAGCGGGAAGGGGACAAGGAGTTACTTTCTGCCCTAGGGCTAGGCTGACTAAGGACTGGGTTCCAGTGCAAGCCAGGAGGGTCATGGACTCTGGTCTGCAGGGAGCTTGTCCCTCTCCAGCCCCATCACACTCTCCCTCCCCGAGGCTTTGGGGTGGGAGTCAGGAGGATCATACCACCTGAACACTTAGCACCTGAGAGGGCAGGCTGGGTGCTCACATCCCTAAGGAGCAGAAAGTCCTGGTCTGTCCTGGGGAGGTGGGCCCCTCCTCAGAACCCAGGTGTTTCCTGTTGAAAGAGAGGCCCTGACTCCCCAGCCAGGATCCAGGCAGCAAAGAAAGGGTTATGAAGCTAACCTGCTCCCTGCCACCATGTCACCAGCGAGCTCACCTGCTCTTCTATCATTTACCGGGAAGAAGGCAAACACAGTTTGTCCCCAAGGAAAGAAAAGGGAATATGAGTCGGGGGCAAACAGGAGAGCGAGAAAGAGGGAAAGGAACAGGGAGACAGAGAGAGAGACAGAGACCAAAAGGGTCAGGAAAATGGATGAATGTGGGAAAGAAGGAAAGAGACAGAGAGGGAGAGAGACCAAGAAAGTCACAGAGAGCAAAGAGGGGAAGCTGGAAGGAGAGGAAGGCTGGAGGGAGAGGGGACTTGAGGTCCAGACTTTGGAGCAGGAGAGAGGCTGGGTGTGCGTACAGCCCTCAGGTGACAGTAGAAGCAAACTGGGTTGTGAAATGAGAGATAGAAGGAGCTGTTCGATTGCCAGCTTTGCGTCATTTAGTGCACCAGGCTTGACATGCGTCTAACCAACAAAGCCACTGGCGGGAAAGACACTGCGAAGAGTGAGGCGAAAGAGGGGAGGGGGCCTGGGAGAGCGGCCCTCCCCTGGCTCTGAGCCGGGAGGTGATGCCCCTGATTTTTATTCTGAGTTGATTTCCTGCTCGAAGGAGCCGGGAGCCGTGTGGGACAGGCTCCAGCTGGGACAGGATGAGAGGAGTGAGTCCTGGCCTGGGGAGCACCATAAATGAAATGCTCCTTTTGGGTTCCTGGCTGGGGTGCCCAGGGGTGGGCCCCAGGGGGGTGTGGGGAGGACAGATCCTGGCCTCTGCCCTCCAGAGCAGTGGTCGCCAACCGGTGGTCGGTGGACCACGGGTGGTCGTGAGGTCTGAAAGGTTGGTGGCTGCTGCTCTAGAGGATGCTGTCACCTGCTTGACCCGCAAGCTGGGAAGGCAAGCTGGGAGTGGTGATGGGCAGGGGCTGCAGGTTGGGAAGCCTCCCAGCACTCTCTCAGAGTCTCATGTCTGGATTTGGTGTGGGAGGCACTGGGAACGCTCTAGGTTACAGGAAACAGGCGGAGTCCCCTGTGGTGGAAACCCAGGGAAGACAGCGTGACAGAGCCAGGGCTCCTGCTTTCTGACTGCCACATGTCTCCTGATTCTGATCTTTCCCTTGACCACGTGAACTCAGCACTTTGCCGCCTTCAGCCTCAATTTCCTCGTCTGTCCTGTGGAGAGAGGAACTCCTACCTGCCAACCTTACAAGGCTCTGGTGGGGATTTAATAGATAGAACGGGGCACGCAAAAGCGCCTGGTGCACTTCCAGAACCTAAATGTGCTCACTTAAAGGAAAGGAAATACCAACAGCCGTAACTGATTGCTAATTCCTGGGAGTTTATCGTACGCTGTATCCACCAAGAAGACAGGTCGTGTAGCTGCGTGTCATTTGCCAGAATATATTTGCCCGAGCATCAGAAACCTTGATGCACTTGACTTCTCTTTTGTTTTGCTAAAATCAGATGAATGTTGAATATGACAGGGGAACAGAAGAAAAATCGTTTATTGGGGGGAGGCCACTGGTTCTGCCAGTCATGTGTCCAAGAACAAGTCATTTCTCTTTCCTGGGCCTCAGTTTCCCCAAATGTCAAGTGAGGGGTGGGCCAGATAGGTTCCTCCAACTCTGATAGTCAAGACCCCTGAATTCTGAGAGGTTGATGGTGATCATACTACAAACTAGGAAAACAGCAACGCCCCAGACTGACATAGGACCTCACTGGCAGGGTTCCCTGGGGGACCTGGTGACAAGCTATTAATACACTAAAGGACTGGTGCACAAAATTCCTGCACAGGTAGGGTCCCTAGGCCTGGCCAGCAATCAGGGCCGATTGGGGCTTTCTGACTGCCAGCTGGGGCCTTCCTTCGTCCCGTGCTGCCCCCTGGTGGTCAGCATACGTCATAGCGAGCGATAGAACTCACAAGGGGACAATTTGCATATTAGGCTTTTATATAGAGATAGATAGATAGATAGATAGATAGATAGACAGACAGACGGATGCTCAGGGTATGACACGTTCACAGCTTTGGGGTAACTTAGTGTCTTTGGAAATTAACTCACTTATCACTTTCTCAGCTACTCCCCACTGCACAACAGGGGGGTGAAGCTGGCAGGAGGAACACTGCCTTGTTTATCTTTTCACCTGCCTGCTATGTAACCTTGGCCCTGGCACTGGGCCTCAGTTACTCCTATCTGTGAAAAGGACCACTGATAAGGACACTGCTGGCTGCCAGATCATACTCAAGAGGGCCATGGGGGAAATTACCAGCACTCATTGGGCACCAAGAGGGAGGTGGGGAAAACCAGCGGTTGGAATCCAGTTCTGCCCTGCACCAGCAGAGTGAATTCGAGTAGCTGATTTCAGTTCCTAGGTCTCGGTCTCCTCATTGTTGAATTAAGAATAACACCATCATCTCGAATCTTTGGGACGGAAGATGGCTACCGGCAGGAAGGTAGGGAGGGAGAGAGTGAGGGAGTGATAGAGGAGTGTGTGAACGTGTGTGGTGTGTGTGTGTAAGAGCTAGGGACAGTTAGATTCTGTAGGTCTTCCAAGGGGCTACCAAACCAGGCAGTCTTAGACGGCGGAGCCCCGCGTACAACATGGACACTTCTGGGTGGCCAGTGCGGGCACAGAGACCATGCCATCTTGAGAAACAGAGCTGCCTGAGACTAGGATCCTGGCTTCAGCACCACCTAGTCTGGTCTCAGACGCAAACCAGGACTCTGCAGCCACTGGGGACAGAGACCTGCAACCACGGCTGCAGACCAACAGACAACAAGAATCCAGACATCCCGGCTGCAGATTTCTGTGAGTCAAGGAGCCTACTCCCCTCCCCGCAGGCTCACAGGCAATGCCATAGTAACTGATAGACCTGCCCCTCGCACGGGCCGCATTGCCGCTACAGGAATTTGAGCTTGTGCGCTCACAGACACTGGGAATCTGTTCCCCGCAACACAATTGGGCGACTAAACCCAAAGCCCCCTCAGGATGGCAGTGCCACCTGACTTCGATTCTGGGCAAGAATAACACCATCATCTCAAAAGAGTCAGGCCTGGCTAGTGTGGTTCAGTGGTTGGGCATCGACCCATGAACTGGAAGGTCACAGTTCGATTCCCAGTCAGGCCACATGCCTGGGTTGCGGGCTCAAGTCCCAGTAGGGGGTGTGCAGGAGATGGCTGATCAGTGATTGTCTTTCATCATTGATATTTCTATCTCTCTCTTCCCTTCCTCTCCGAAATAAATAATATATATATTTTAAAAAGAGTCAGGAGGAAAAAATAAAATAAAAATAAAAAGTCAGGAGGAAGAAGTGAAGTGATGTTTGAAATCAGTCACAGCACTAGCCTGCAATAAGGGTTCCTAAATGGTCTGACAGTGTGGGACTCTAGGATGGAACTGGATCAGTGGCTGACGCGGCAATCAGCTGGATCTTTTTGGGGTGGGCTGCGGAGATGGAAAGCAAGACTGATGGCATGGGCAGGAAGCAGAGACAAGCCTGAGGCACACGCAGAGTTCATTCATTATTGGGTTCCTCCGGGCATGCAAAGTGAGAAGGGATGAGATTTGGAAATTACCTTGATAACACTCAGTTTTTAAGGAAGTATAAAGAGCCACTTGGAAGAGGCAAAGCTATTACTGTCTGCATTGTCCTGGCATCATGAGAAAAAAATCCTTCGGATTAATGTGCTTTTGTGAGTCTTGACTTCTTTTGAGGGGAGGGAGGGATGTTGGTGACATTCTGCTAGCTAACGAAAATGCAAATGGGATGACTCCCCCTCTCCACTGTGCCCTCTGTCAGGCCCCTGACTGATCCTCTCCGCTGTGTTTATTACTACTAATGACTTTCTCGTTATGATTTGGCTCTGAAATATAACTGATGGTTCTAGAGAAATCCCATTACTTCCACATATTATTCAATTAGAGAGCTGAGCTGCTTGGGGAATAGGAGCTGTCAGCCCCAAAGAGTGGCCACTTGTTCCCATCCCAGAGCCCTCAGCTATGGATCTGGTGGGAACTGGGAAGATGGGGATGGAGGCTTGGGAGCAGTTGGGTCCACAGTGGCTCCTGGGGTGGTTGTGTTAAACTTTAACAGTTAAACTAAACAGTTAAAGGAACGTGGAACCTTCAAGAGCAGTCATGCAAACATATACAAATAGACAAAAAATACAAAAAAACACGCCCCTCAAACCTTTCCCTCTGTCACATCACACGCCCCAGCTTACCCCACTGTCCCCGGTCGGGTCTGGATGAAGCATAAGGACTATGGATTGATTATTGGTGGTGGGTTTCCATGACCCACTGTCTTCAACTCTGCCCCACCCAAAAGTGAGCCTCCAGCCCCACTCCAGACTCAAGCTGCAACCGAGGTGCCTGCGGCCCTGCCCACTCATTTCCTGTCTCGTGAGTTTCCCATCCCACTCTCATTGCGTCATGCCCGCACTCTTTCCACTGCCTTTCAAAGCCCTCGTTAGCCTTCCTTCTCATGAGCTCCAGCCCACCTCTCTCCCTCTTTCCGAATGCCTTCGCCCATTCTGCCACACCAGCCTCTCCTTGCTAGCCCGTATCACACTCTCCCCACCTCTGCTCCTCTGTCCACTTCCTAGAATGTGCCTCCTCATCACCTCAGCATCAGTCCAGACCTCACCCTGTGTTCAAGGGCACCTCAAATCCTCCTTCTACAGAGGTCCTTCTTCCCCCACAGACCCTCAAAGGTCTCCCCATTCTGTCTCTCCCTCAGCACCCGTAGTCTGTACCCACAGAGTATCATCCCCCCTGTCTCCCTGTCCCCCATGAAGTCTTTTTGTTTTAGGTTCTCTTTCCTGTGATGGGAATGCAGGCTGCCTGAGGGCAGGGCCGCGCCAGGCCGAGGGGACTGGCCCATTTGCCTGCCCTCTGACTTGGGGGCAGTGTGGACCGTGGCAGCCAGTCCCCCAACCTGCAGACGGAGAACTCAGCAGAGGGCGTGTACCCCTTTCCCTGGTGATTTCCCTGACTGTCTGTCTGGGGCTGACAACATCTGTTTTGGTTACGGGCACTTTCTGCAGTATCCAAACTCAATGTCACGTGCAGAGAGCTGCCTGGTCAGCACTTCTGGGCGATAACGAGTGGAGATGTGATGCCAATTGCCTGGCATAAATCATCCTGTCCCCAGGGCACATGGGTGGGAGTGGGCCCCAGCTGTGCCCTGGCCTGATTAACCAAGTCCCTGCCCTGGGAGGCACATATCAGGGGCCGGGGTCCTCCAGCTAGCCAGCCCCAGGGCAAGTGCCACTGGGCACGGGGAACACAGGAACACTGCTCCTGGGCAGAACACAGGTCAAATCCTGCCATCCACACAGTAAACGCCCATTAGGAAGGGTCTCTGCCCATTAACAGAGCTCTCTTTCTGTTTTTCAGGATCCATGGAATGGCCTCAACGTGAGGCAGTTTTCTTAAGCTACCAAGATGTGGAGCAAAGCCGATGATGCCACGACCCCTGATAGGGTTGTGAGTTGGGGTCAGCTTGAGAAATGAGCGTTCTCTTGGTGCCTGTAGTTTTGAAGACTCCTTGCCACCTGGCATCAGCCCCAGAAAGGCAGGAGGGGACAGGGCCCTGTGTGAGGGGATCAGAGTTCACCCCACTCCCAGCAGAGAGCAATGATCTGATCAGGAATGCAAAGTGGGGACGAAGGAAGACACAGGCCATAATTTACGCAATGTCTTTGGGCTTAACCAGAGGTTAGAAGCACCATCCACCCCGCCTCCAGCCCGCCTGCCCTTCCTTCAGTGCTACTGCTGTCTTTCTCCTGCTCCATAAACCACCAGTGCTAAGCCATAAAAAGAGCAATGAGCAGTCTGGATGGAAGAGCCTGGGCCTGGAGCAGGCAGTCGGCCATAGTTCCCCGAAGAGCCTCAGAGGACACCGGCCAGCAGCCAGTGAGCCCAGCCCACAGGGCCCTCTCCTGGCCACTGTGCACAGAGGGAAAGATGGCATCGGACCGGGAACTATTGAATGGACCTCTTCCCTTTGCCTATTAAGTTGGGGGGTGGGAGGCCTCCAGGATCCTAGAGTTTAGAGTAAAAGCGAATCGCATAGACCCTAAGCCTCACTCCTTGGTCCCAAGCGAAGTAGCCTGTGGCAGTGGTTACACCTGCCCAGGCATCCAGCATAGTGGCGATCAGCACCCTCAGAACAGAGCCAATGGATGTGGAAGTAACCCTAAAATGTCACCAGGGCCTACCCTTTTGGGTAACCTGGTCTGACCATCCTATGGGTTTAACTGTTGCTTCTGACATAGCTGGTGGTGGGGCGGGGGCGGGGATAAAGATGGGTATGCTTGTTAAGTTGGCAAGACAATTCTGAACACGAGGAATAAGAGGCAATTAAAGAAAGTGCCCAGCTCAGAGAGGTTTAACGAGACGTATTTCATTTCTGTATCAGCAGCAAAAGATTGAATGGGGATCTGGCTGCAGCCGAGCCGGGCTGGGGCCTCCACAGAGATGGAAAGTCTTGCTCAGCAGAGGGATGGCGCTTTCGTGGTTGCTAGAGGCGGCCAGTCCTTCCAGACGTGCAAGTGGCAGGAAAATGTAAAAAACCAGGACAGATGTCCCTTGGTTGAGTTGAGGGGGCCTGTTCTGTGGGCTAGTTTATTAGCCAGCATGACCCAGATTCAGCCTGAGATGATGGACACTCGCCCCCAAATTGTATGGATCTGGGGTGGGCTAGAGACGTGCCAGCCACTGGGAAGAACACAGTGGGATCTGGGGACAATCACATGTCTGGGCGGGGATGAGAGTGGGCATCTCAGAGTGAAGGGCCGCAGCAGCGCCTCCAGGGACAGCCTGACACACTTAGGAAAGGCGTCGGGAAACACTGGGCTGTTTATCATAAAATCAGTCAAGAAAATAGAATGGTTAAAATTCAGAGCCTGACCGCGAATGAGGAGGGACGGAGGGAGCCTCAAAGGAGATGCTCTCTGAAACCTCAGGAAAATACAACGCAGGGCAACGGGAAATGGGACAAGATGCTTTTTCTAAAACAGGGGGTTATAGATTTAGACAGTTTGTGATGATGGTGGGATAGGGGTCAAAAATATCTTCACGCCTTGTTCTGCCACCCTGTCCATCCTTTCTGCAGCCACCAGAGACCCTTCCACAGGCTCAGCTATAACTGCACCCTCCCCAGCTCCACCCCTCCAACCTCCCCATACCTGAGAGGAGTAAAAACACACTGATGGGGTCTTTTAGGTCCTTTATATCATGGCTCCAATTACCCTAAGTTTTTACCTTATGTCCAGCACCCTCTTCTTCCTGCCTGCCCCCCAAGCTTACCTGGCCCTTTCCAGCTCCCAGGCCTTTCCTTGGGCTGACCCCACCTGAGCTGCCCTTCCTTCCATTTAGCAGCGTGCAAAGGCTGCCTCCCCCAGTAAGTGCCTTTCAGCCTCTGAAGTCCCCAGTGAGTGTCTGTGTGTGTCCTGTCCAGCCAGCCGAGCTTATATATCTCCCTCATTAGACTAGAGGTTCCTGGAGGGCAGGACTGTGTTGCATTTGTGCATCTTCCATATCCCAGGAGCCAATAAGAACTTGTTGAATATTTCACACAAAATCGAAGGCTAAATACAGCATGCCAAGGCCTAACATTCTGAGGTGGGCAGGGAGGTAGTAATATGCTCATTGTGCAAATGAGGAAGCAGAAGTTCCATAGTAAATGACACTCAAAGTCACCTGACTGGTGGCAGAGACAGGACTAGAATCAGAGGGGTCTTGTGACACAGCACGCTGCTCTTCCACCCACTCGTTCATTCACACCGTCACTGAGTGTCATCTTGAGTCAGGCAGTACCGGAGCCCACCTAGGAGATGCCAGAACCTCAGGGAGTGTCACGCCCTCAATGCTGCATACAGTGCTGGGCACAGAGACAATTCAAAATACTTCCAGTCATGAAACTTAACACTATCCATCTGAAAACTCCAGTGCTGAGTGTAAGAAAAGCTCAGGATTAGGATTCAAAAGGGCAGGCTGGCCTGGCCAGTGTGGCTCAACCTATGAACCATGAAGTCACATGCCCAGGTTGCTAGCTTGATCCCCAGTAGGGGGCATGCAGGAGGCAGCTGATGGCTAATTCTCTCTCATCATCGATGTTTCTTTCTATCTCTCTCGTCCTTCTTCTCTGAAATCAATAATATATATTAAAAAGGGCAGGCTGTCTCAATCTCAGGCCAACCTCCCAGTGTGTTCTAAGTGGGCCCCAGGGAAGGCCCACTGGCAGGGCTGTACTAGTGGGTGTGCCTGGCTGTGGCCCCAGCCTCCAGGTTTGGAAGGGTACGGGTTAACCCACCTCCTCAACTTCCACCCCCTCTATCAGCCCTGTCCTGACACTCAGTTCCCTAAAGAAGGACCTGCCATTACCCTGATTGGACTCTCCAAGATAATCGTGAGTTCTCCAGATCCCAGCTGCCCTGGATGCGTGTGCTCTCTCCCTCAGCCACAGCCGCAGCCGCAGCCGCAGCCCACAGGCTGGCAGGGGAGCAGCCTCGGAGAGGCAGATGGGGCTGTAGCGAACTGAAGGCTTGTGGCACAAGTTCATCCATTAGAGCCTTCCTGCCTGAGGACTTCTGGGAGGGGCTGGGTGGGGAGCGTGGGGCTGACAGGCTTCCCTTCGAAAGGTCCTGATGCCTCGAGCTACTCAGTCTCCCCTTCTCAGGCCCCTGGAAGGGGCTTAGCCTGGCTCCTAAGCAGTTTCCTCTGCCTGTTACTGTGGACACCAGGGTTCTCAGAGGGACTCCCCTTTCTGGACTCCCCTAGCAGTTTCCCTGAGGACTAAGGCTCTTCTGAACAAGAGTGAGAAACATTCCGTCCAGTCCCAAACTCTGCAACTCCTTAGAAAGCCAACTTGTGAGCAACATGCAAAATGAACCCTGCGTGCCCCTCTTGGCTCTGACCTGCATGCTTGGCGGCCAGGGAATGCAGAGAATCTTGGTCTGCAGGGGTGGCACTGAGGTGCCATACTAATGCTGAGGCAGGCCAAGCACAGGATGAGAGATGTGATGGCCTTTGAGGCTCCCTGGTCTTCAGCCACTGCCTCAGCTCCCTGTCCTGCTCAGCCTGGCTTCACCCCAGGGCTGGAAAGAGATTGCCGGGAAAGGGGCCCTGGGCCACTTCCTAGGCAGCAGAGCTGGGGAGCTCAGAGCAGTCCCCCTAGGGTGAGGTGAGTGTGGTCACTGCTTGTGTGAGCAAAGACTGTAGGTGACTAACTCAGATGAATGTCAATTTCATGTATTTTAAGATGAGGGCAAATGGGCATCTTAGAATGGAAGAAATACGATGATTTTGGAAGTGTGTTAGTGCCAATGGAGTTTGGGGAACCTCAACAAATAGGGTTCAGAATCCTGAACAGGGGACATTGGGCTTATGACCTCTAGGGGCCAGGAAGCCTGACTATTTGCCCTGACAAAAAGCTAGAGGGTCAAGGGCTGGAGGAGTCCTAGAGAAGAAGGCATTTCTCTGGGCCTCCCTTGCTCCTCATAAGCCCTTACAAGTTGGTCACAAGCTAGTCAGAGGCTCACATGCTGTGCTCATGGCCCCAAGGAGTGGGTTCAGCCCAGGGCAGCCTCCTATGTCTGCACCACCACACACTGGCCATAATCCCAGCCAGCAAGCCTGGATCAACGGGTGCAAGTGGCAGGCAAACATGTTCAGCCCAAAACAGGAAGAATTTCCTTACAACTTAGGGATGCCTGACCTTGTCCTGGATGACCCCAGGGAACCGAGCGGTCTGTGTCCCTGGAAAGGGCCAGGGGCACATGTTTGTTGTGAATACTGTGGTATCTGCTAGCCAGCTGTGTGAGCTGGGCATTCACCGCACATCTCTGGGCCTCTGCTTCCTCACCTGCGGAGTGAGATGAGGAAACACACCTTTCTTGAAGGTGGTTTAAGAAGGAAATGATGCCTAGAAAGTGCTGAGCACAGTTCCCGGCCCCCAGGATGTGCCAATCAGCAGTAGCTGTTTGGTAAGCATTCACCATGGGCATTACTCTATTCAGTGGTGGGCCAGAAAGGTGGGAAAATGAGCATTCAGACTCCTCCCTCTTTGGATGGTCACAGGGGCTGTGAATGCCAACCCCAGTCGGGGTGTGTGAGATGAAAGGTTGTCAGGAAGGTGCTTGGGAAAGAGGGAGAAAGAGATGTAACAGCTCTGCCCACCTGCAAGACCACCAGAGACCCAGCCTGGCACACCTGCCCACCGATGACATGCCAACCAGGCAAGATGGATGACAACATGGTAGCCCTAGGCATAGCGACCTGCAGGATGAGGGAAGTCAGGTCTGAAGTGAAGGGGAGCTTCTGGCCAGGTGGGGGTTGAGGGGGAAATGGGTGTGGCAGCCTGCAGAGCTGGTCCTGTGCGATGCCTCCACTGTGGAGAGGCCCCTGCCCAGCCATTGTCGGGAACCAGTAGGGTGAGAGGAGGCCTGTGCTCGGCTGGGAGCTGGCAGGGCAGAGCCGGGGAAGGGGTGTGCCTCTCTCTCATTGCTGGGCCTGGCACATGGGCCCAGAGCCCCCAAGGAGGGCTTGTTTTATGCCAGTGGAGTCCTGTGCAGAGACAGCCTGGCCGAGAGAGATAAGGTGCAATGTCCCAGCACAAGCCCCGGCTCCTTGGAGCTGCGAGAGCTTATATTAATGGGACCCATTCAGCTCAGCCTACAGGGCAATTAATAACGGGCCAGGCAGAGAAACTGCATGTGGTGTGTGTGTACGTGGGTGTGCATGTGTGTGTACATGCTGCAGGGGAGGGCGTAGCCTGGGTTGGAGTGGGCCAGAGTGTCTTTCTCAAGGACACCCCCTCCCTGCAGCCGACCTGGTTCTCACCCCAGGTTGGGAGAGAAGGACCCATCCTAGCCTAACGCCTCCAGCTGAGGCAGGAGGCAGGAAGGAATTGTTTGTTTCCTAGGTTCTGGGCTCAGATGGGGCTGGAGTGACTGAAGGGGGAGACTTAGTCTTGAAGTATGAGTGCAGTGCACTCTAGTCTCCTTTGACCTTGGACTTCTGTATGCTGCCAGGAGAAGTTGTGAGACTGGGAAGTGTGATGGAGGAGAAGTAAGGGTCTGCAGAAGAGGCCCAAAGGCATGGCTTTCAGTTTGGGGGCAAGGTCTGTATGGAGCCTTCATGCAAAACTAGAAAAACACGCCCATTCAGAGTGGATGTGCCCTGTGATCACACAACTTGGTGAGCAAACCATCCCTCTGGGTCAAGAAAAACATGCTCCTCTCTGCAGACGATGCCACCCACCTCCCAGGGACACGGTTCATAAGCATCCCTTGGGCAGGATGTCCCCAGCCCTCTCCTTGCTCAGAGCACCACCTGAAGAACCACAGAGGACACCCTGCTTGGGGACTGGCTGTTGTCCCCCTTGGTGCTCCTCACAGCTGGGCCCTCTACTGAATCTGGGTCACCCCTGCTTGGTCCACAGCTTCCTAGAACCTTACTCCTCAAGGTGAGATGGGAGGACCAGCAGCGTGGGCATCACGTGGGAGCTTGGGAGAAAGGCTCAGGCCCACCCAGGCCCACTGAATCAGGAGCTTCAGTTTCACATGGACCTCGGGTGACTCACATGGGCATTAAACTGGCTCAGAAAACACAGGCAGAGGTAAGGCCGAGAATGAAGAGGAGAAGATGCAGAGAGCAGAGAAAGAGACCCCAATGCAGAGGAGGGGCCGGAGATGAGTCCTATCAGGAGAAGACGAAGCAGGGAGGAGGGGGAGAGAATGCAGGCAATAGCCTGATCTGCTTGTACCCAACCCCCTCTTCATGTACCTGTCACGAGACCCTCCACCTATCCCCAGCACACCGGGCTGGGGCTATCAGCTCCGAATGCCAGGGAGCACGCTGAGGGGCAGGCCTGGGTCCAGGGTGGGGAATAGAGTTCTGGGGCCTGGCTCCACTCCGTCCATCCACCCCCCATCTCTGCACAGACCTTTCATCAGGATTCCCAGGCTGGTGCGCAGGCCCGGGCACCTCAATCACTCCCATCATGCCGGCCGCAGGAAGAGAATAGCTTTCAGCTCAATTACCCTTCACATTCCAATATCATAACGCTCCAATGAGGCTTTTTAACCAAAAACAAAAAAGCTGTGTCTGCCGCAGGCCAGCAGCAAGGCCAGCCGTGCAGAAGGGACAGCCTGCTCGCCTGCCTGCCCTCCAGGTGACTATGGGAAGGGACCCGTCCCAAGACATCACTGCACAGAGAAGGCACTGGGGTCCCAGGCTCCAGTTTACCAACACACATCCCACCTCTGCTCATCAAGTATTGGGACTGACTGACCCTTGACCTGGGGGAGAGGACACTGAGACCCACGTCGATGGAGTGACATGCCGTAGGGTGGCCTTCTCTGCCACAACACTAGCTCTGTCTTCTCCTCCTCCAGCAGGAATGCCACCCAGACCTCTCTCAGAGCCATGGCCGATGGCAGCATGCAGCCACATCCTGGGGAACTGGGTCTTGGTTCACATGTCATTTCATCATTGGCTCCTCTGTTTCTTACAACAACCCTGATTAGCCAGGACGCCAGCCAGAGCTAAGGTTACTGCCCCACTGCACAGGTGGGTAAATGGGGCCCAGGGAGAAGAAAGGAGAGGCCCAATGACATCTGGAAGCATCCCAGTCTAGTGCTCCTACAATACACTGCTGCCATGGCAACAGGGGACGAGAAGTGCTCCGCTCCGAGGATTCCAGCAGAAACAAACTTCTCTCCACTCTCCTACACATGAAGTGACTGTCCCACCTGAAGAGCGTTCTCCTTGGAGGAGGAAATAACCAAGTACCCATGCTGTGCATCCTGCATGCTCAGTGAGTTCTCGGTGAGCACACATGTCCCATGTGTGTGCCCTGTCCCATATCACACCGTGAAGGGCTACAGAGCAGTGCCAGAGGAGACTGGCCCACTTTCTCCCAATCAGCTGTGCTTTCGTCTGCCTGGCCAGCTTGGTGCTAAGAGCCTTGGTGCAGCGTCCCCTGCCTGTGTCCCCCTAGCCTCCTGCTGGCTGTGGCCGATCTTGTTCATGATTTACCACTCCAGGGCGCTGACCTGTGAGGGAGACTCGAGGGACAGAAGCAGGCAGGGCTCCGTCATGCCTGAGGAGTGTGCATGCGTGCTTGCACTGGTGCACGGGTGGGAGGGCCGTCTCTCCAGGAGCATGCTGCCCAGCCCAACTCTCTAGACTGGGAGTGGTGTCCGGCATCTCCACCCTCTCTGTCCCATGCTGGCCACGGCACTGGCATCTCTGTCCCATGCTGGCCACGGCACTGGCATCTCTGTCCCATGCTGGCCACGGCACTGGCATCTCTGTCCCATGCTGGCCACGGCACTGGCATCTCTGTCCCATGCTGGCCACAGCATTGGCATCTCTGTCCCATGCTGGCCACGGCACTGGCATCTCTGTCCTACGCTGGCCACGGCACTGGCACTACTGCAGAGAAGGATGAGGGGAGACTGAGGGAGGCTGCAAGGAGCCACAGCCCGGAGTTCTGCCCTAGGAGCCCAGCAGCCCTCTTGCGAAGGTCTGCTGCCTGCTGGGTTCTCTGAGGATCCAGGGCACATTCATTCGATGTGCAAGACCTCCATGGCCCAGCCCCTCAGCCCACTGTCAATAGAGGTGAAGCACAGAGGAGCCTGGGGGTGCACCGGCTGGGTTCACAGCCCAGCTCTGCAACTGTTTAACCTCTCTGAGCCTCAGGCGCCCCATCTTCAAAACGGGGATAATGCCAGCACCTACACCACAGATTGCTTATAAAATGTACACAAGCAAATGTAAGTCCGCGTTATGGCTTGGTTGTTGTTTCTCAGTGTTTTCCCTATGCCCAGCGCCATGAGGCCTTCGGGTTCAAGGACTTGTGAGATGCAGACCCCATCTAGAATCAGGTCCTGGATCCTGGAACTTAGGATCAGGACGACCCATGTACCAGAGAAACGGTATAGACAGAGCTGGAACAGGGGGGTGAGAGGGGCATGGTCACTGAGCCCCCGCCAGGCCTGCTACAGGCCTGTGCCCAGCCTCTCCTTGGCAGTGCCAGCAAAATCTCCAGAAGGGCCTCCACCCACCTCAGATAAAAAGCAGATGGGGAGCCCAGAGCTGGGGGGCTCTCTGCTTGCCCCAGATCCACACCACTCCCTGCTCCCTTCCTCCCCAGCCCAGACTGAACAGGTCTGCAGGTGAATCCGGGCTGCTGCGGGCCAGGTGGGGTGGGGCGGGGAGGAGCGGGGCAGAGCAGAGAGAACCAATTTGCCAAGCTCATTGAGAGCTCGTTTGACCAATTCTGCTGCCTGGAAGGAGATGTGCTTTATAGTAATACTTGCCACAAGAGGAAAAGGGGCTTGGGAACCAGGACAGGGTGGAGGGGCAGGGCCCAGCTCTCCTGTAGCGCTAACCCTGGAATAGGTGAACAGCCATGCTCTGCCTCTCAGCAACCAGAGGGGCCAAGCTTTGGGTGGTGGCTGCCCAGGTCCTCGAGCACTGGCCTCCCATCCTATTTTAAAGGGTGCCACTGTGGGTAAGCAGGGCTGGGCAAGGGACCGTGTCTCATTCCTCCCAGCACCCAGCATGGGCTTGGCATCCAGCAGGCACCCGGGGGATGTGTGATAAATAAGTGAATGAAGGAAGGAGGGTGGGGTCAGGCACATGGAACCAACACTCCTGCATCCCATTTCCACTCTGGTGCAAGCAAAGCAGGTTCCTCTCTCTGGTCTCTGAGCTGGTTGGTGCTAAGAGGCAAGCTTTCCCAGCAGGGTCTCCTGAAATGAGGCACCTGCTAAGCCCCCCTCTGCACCGGGGAGGTTCTCTTGGGGTCCCAGAAGCATGGTGGCCCATTCTTAAAAGCAGCACCTTTCAGCACCACTCTCCACCCTGCCCCTGCAAGCTCTCCCTCTCTCACCCCCACTGCACCGGCTCTCAGAGTCCCCCACCTCACCCTCCTGCTTCTTCAGGGCCCCTTCCCAGCCAACTGCCCTCCCCAGCTCTGAGTCCCAACCACAGCTGGCCCTCATGGGCCATCCCCGACAACCACCAGCTGCACACCTATGTCCAGACAACCCACCTCTGGGGGCACCAATCCTCCGCGTGAAGGGCCCCCAAGGAGTGAGTGAACTAGAGCTCCAGGTGCTGAGGGGTGCACTGTAGGATGCATGCCCTATTGCTCTGCCTTCGAAGTTCCCCTGGGATCTGTTTCCTATCACTGCTGAAACAAATTACCACAAGCTCAGTGGCTTAATAATTCAAGTTTATTGTCTTACAGTTCTGGGGGCCAGAAGTCCAAAATGCACCCTCGTGGACTAAAATCAAGGGGTCAGCAGGCCCGCGTGCCTTTTGGAAGCTCTTGGGGAGCCTTTTCCAGTTTCTCCAGGCCTCCCACATTCCTGGTCTCAAGGTCTCATCTGCTATGGTCAGCCAGCAGTGCAACACCTGCAAAGTGTTCTCTGACCTCCTCCTCCCTCGTCACATCCCCCTCTCTGAGTCTCCTACCTGCCTTAAAGGAGCCTTATGATTATACTGGGCCCACACAGATAAACCGGGATACCTCCCCGTGAATGTACTTAATCACATCTGCCAAGTCCCTTTCGTCATGTGAGGAAACATGGTCACACGTTCCCAGGATGAGGACATGGACATCTTTGGGGCTACTCTGCTGTCTACCCTTCCCCGGCCCCATCAGGTGATACCCTTTCCTCCAGCAGTCCTGGCTGCCTGTGAACTGGTGAGACAGGCGTGGCACTTCTCTGAAGGCCTCGATGGGAGGTCGCCAGCCTTCTGAGATGCCTTCAGCAGCGGGCTTGGGACCAGAGCACCAAGGACTGGCTCATGCAAGTCCTCTCTGAAAGGAGGCAGGCCGTAGAGGACAGGAGAGGAGAGGCTCCCTGAAGACAACTGGCGTGAACCGCATTGTGCAACAGATCTCTACTGAGTCCCCACTGGGCACCAGGTCCTGAGGGTCCAGTGTTGGAAAGGCAGCCTCATAGACATGACCTGCTCTCACGGAGCCCACCGCTTCCTGTGGGAGCCCAACAGTGATCAGATAGTCCTGCAAATAAGCGAGGAATTCCATAGCTCATAGCTATGCTGCTCTGAAGGTCGGGACCACAAGGCTCTGTTCTGCAATGGGAGGGATCAATCAGGGATGAAGGCCTCAGGGGGTGTAGGAGGTCATGAAAGAGGGGGGGGGGGGTGGCTGTGCAAAGACCCTGTGGCACAGAAAGCAGAGTCAAGGGGAAGCTGGGGAGGGGGTTGGGGTCAGGCCCTGCCAGCTTGGTGGGACTCTGGCTACCAGCCTCAGAACGCCACGGGAAAATTTTAGCAACATCCCGGGCACCTCACAGGCACTCAGTCCAGTTGAATGAATGAGCCCGTCTACCCTCCTTCCACCCCTCACCAGAGACCTGCCCCATCCCTCCCTCTGCACAGCAACAGTTAACGGGATCTCTGAGGCTTGCTCACTTATTTATTTATTTTCTCACGGCTGCTGGCACCGAACCATGTAGCCCGAGGAGCGTGGCTCCGTGGAAATGTCTGTAATCGCCAGCACACTTTAGGCATTACTTCCACACCATTTAGGGCTTTCCGCCCCAATAGCTGCTGTTGCATTTCCCTCCATCTCTATCTTTTGGGCTGTGTTGGGTGGCTTTTTTTTTTTTTTTTTTAAGGTCTGCTGGCCCTTGAGATTGGGGGATCCAATGGTTTGGGGAGGTGGCAAGAAAGACAAGGCCTTAAGAGAATTTATTATTCTCCCCCCATTGCCCTGGCCTTACCCCAACCCTGACCAGGAAAGAAAAAGAAAAAAACAACAACAACAAAACCCAATCACTTCAAGCTGCTCAGGAACCTGTGAAGATTTCTGTGTTTTCCTGCGCAGGCCTGAGATGGGCTTGCTGATTTGAGCTGCAGCTCGTGGGAGGTGGGAGGTCAGGAACACAATAGGGCCACTTCAGAAGAATGCTTGTCCTTACCAAACACCCTCTCCTCTGCCTTCTCCAGACTCAGGGCTGCTCCTCCGAAGGCAACAGACTTACAGTAAACCCCAAACCCTGAGTGCATGTGCTGGGGATAAAATGCATGACTAGCTATGTGACCTTGGGCAAGTCAATGAACCTCTCTGGGCCCATTTCTCCAGCCATAGTATGAGAACAATCACACCTTTCTTACCCACATGTGAGGATCAAAGGAGACATTATGAGGAAAGGGACCCTCCTTTTCCCCCTTTCCCTTCCTCTCAACCCAAGTGTCACCCACCCCACTTGGCTTCCTGTGACTCCCCTGCCCCCAGGCAGCCTCCTGTCCCAGCACCTGGACAGCTCTATATTCACCTTCAGAGATGACCCCCGGCCAGAGAGAGGCTGTCTGGAGGACAGTCCTTCCAGTCTCATCATGTGTAAGCTGTCAACTGAGCGTGGCACATGCATTGTCTCATGTCACCTGCATGCTGGCAGCCCTGCGTCAGCACCACACCCATTTTCTAGAGACAGGACATTTCGCAGGGGCTCCAAGATGTGAGCAGTGAGACCAAGATGTAAACCGTTAACCTAACCACTGTGCAACCACTGTGGGACGCCACCTCCAGGAGGAAGCTGGCTGCCAGTTCCAGGGGCTTAGGTGACACTAAAAATCACACTATATGTAATAAAACGAAAATGGGCAGAAGTGATCCACGGGGTTAGAAGCCGGCTGGTGGCTGCCCTCTGAGGAGCAGGGGAGGGTCACCAGGCGGCTACGTGCTGGGGAGGCTCTGTGTTGTGAGGCAGGTGTGGTTGCACGAATGTGGTCGCTTTGCGATAACTCGTAAACCTGAACACTTACGACTGTTCACTTCTCTGTTTCTCTGTAAGGCACACCCTCCCCTCCAAGAAAGAAAACACATGGGTCCAGAGTGGGGGGCCCTGGAGAAAATACTCCAGGGGTTCACCTATCCCGCCTGCATGAGGCTTTAAGCTTGAGGCCTTCCTGTCTGCCCTGTCCTTGGTCCCCATGATGGGGTGGACAGGCTTAGGACCCCCAGTCCCATTTAACAGAGGGGCACATGGAGCCCTGGAAGGGGAAAGCGACTCACCCAAGTCTGCCAGCCCTAGATGGTGGGGCCCTGGTCTTTTCCAGGTTAGAGCTCACCCCACTCTAACTGGCTGAACTGTACAGACAGGTGAGAGACAGGGCAGGCTGCCACTGGCTCAGCCAGCCCAAGGCAAGTTCAGCACCCCAAACCTGGGGCCACTCCAGGAAGGAAAGGCCAGGCCAAGGTCAGGAGGCAGAGGATGGCCTGGGAGTGAGGTTTAGCAGCCAGAGTGAATGGAGCTGGTGTAGGAGCAACTCCAAAGGCAGGGACAGAGTAGGCCTGAGCCTTTAGGGCCAGCGGAGAGAAGACAGAGTGAAGGGCCTGGGATTAGGTCCCAGCCGGGTACTTCCGAAGGGAACACCCTGGCAAGTCTTCTGACTTCCCTGATACTGTCTTGTCTGTAGAATGGAAACAGAGAGGACCAACAGACCCAGGCCTCTCCCATGGACTGTTCTGAGGAAGGGAGACTAGGGTTTGGCTAAATAGTGGCAGTGAACTTGGGTGAGAGCACGGAGGGCTTGGCATGAACAAAGGCCAGTGGCAGGAAAGTGACCACCTACAGTGAGGATGGAGGACAGGAAGACAGGAAAGCCTGGTGCTCAAAGCCTCATGTAAATGGCTGGGTTTCTATCACGCAGGGTTTGTGCTGGGAATGGGGAGGCACTGGGGCGGGGGAGAAGGGGGGATCAGGGCAGAGGCCTCTGTGCCATTCCCTTTTAGAGGCAGGGTTGGGAGGGGGACCAGCCTGAGCCTGTGACCATCCTGGACAAGGATGTGGCTGGGCATCATCGACTCTTCGAGGCTGGCAGTCCTGGTGCTGGAAGGTGGGCTGTCCGGCTGATGAAGACAGTGAGCGAGCACGATTACATTGTACCTAGTGATTACAGCCTGGGCGAAATCTCTTGGCTGCATGATCACCTCTGGAGAGAAGAGTGGGCTTTTTAATAGACAGATAGGAGGCTTCCACTTAAGGTTATTATCCAGAGGGAGAGCCCAGCCCCTCCCGGCTTCCAGCCAGCGCCACAAAGTTGCAAAGTAATTAAAGGCTGCTAAGGAATCAGAGAAATTATAATAATTCCATTAACCAAGAGCTCTCTGTCTCTCCCTCCCTCTCATGGTTGAAAACAAGGTGGGCTAGGCAGCCTGCAAACACGTCAAAACAAGCCAGTTGTGTGTGTGGTGGGGGGTAGGAGTGGGTGTGGGGAGGGGGTACTCAATGTCACGGGGCTGCCAGGCTGGTCCCCAAGTTGTTTTGACAATAACTGAACTTGTTCGGGGAAGTAGAGAGGCTGAGACAAAAGCCCAGAGCCCCTGCGAACAGGAGAAAGAGCAGGGCAGGCAGATGGCCCGCTGACAGACTCGTGTGGGCCCTGTGCCCTGCACTAAGGCCAGCCCACCAAGCCACTGTTCTTGGGCTTGGAGGGGCTGCAGGAGCCAGCACACCCCCACTCTCACCCCAGTTCCAGACATCTGGCATGTGCGTCCAGCCCAGGGATGGGCTCAGCCCTGTGGGTTCCAGAAACCATTCCCTGAGAACCTTCCAGATTGCCTTCCATCTTTTGTGATTTGCCACTGATTTACTGGGGAGCTGGGGCAAATCATTTTGTTAACCTCTACAGAATGTGTGGTTGGATGAAGTCACCCGGACGGCCCCTCTTGTACCGGTTTTAAGAAGTCCATTTGGAATGCTCTTGGTCTATTATTAATTACTAGAGGCCCAGTGCATGAAATTTATGCATGGTGTGTGTGTGTGTGTGTCCCTCAGCCCAGCCTGCACCCTCTCCAATCTGGGACCCCTTGAGGGATGTCTGTCTGCCCGTTTAGGCCCGATCTTGGTGGGATCGGGCCTAAACGGGCAGTCGGACATCCCTCTCACAATCCAGGACTGCTGGTTTCCAACTACTCACCTGCCTGCCTGCGTGATTGCCCCTAACTACTTCTGCCTGCCAGCCTGATCATCCCCTAACCACTCCCTTGTCAGCCTGATCAATGCCTAACTGCTCCCCTGCCAGCATGATTGCCCCTAACTGCCCTCCCCTGATGGCCTGGTCACCCCTAACTGCCCTCCCCTGTCGGCCTGGTTGCCCCTAACTGTCCTCCCCGGTAGGCCTGGTCGCCCCCAAATGCCCTCCCCTGCTGGCCCGGTCACCCCTAGCTTCCCTCTTTTGCCAGCCTGGTTGCCCCCAATGCCCTCCCCTGCCAGCCTGGTTGCCCCCACTGCCCTCTCCTGCAGGCCTGGTCGCCCCCAACTGCTCTCCCCTGCTGGCCCGGTCACCCCTAATTTCCCTCCCTTGCCAACCTGGTTGCCCCTAACTGCTCTCCCCTGCAGGCCCAGTCACTCCTAACTGCCCTCCCCTGCCAGTCTGGTCCCCCACAACTGCCCTCCCCTGCAGGCCTGCCCCCCCCCTAACTGCCCTCCCCTGCCAGCCTGGTCACCCACAACTGCCTCCCCTGCAGGCCTGGTCACCCCCAACTGCCCTCCCCTGCAGGGCTAGTCCCCACCAATTGCCCTCCTCTGCCAGCCTGGTCACCCCTAACTGCCCTCCCCTGTAGGCCTGGTCCCTCCCAACTGCCCTCCCCTGCTGGCCTGATCACCCACAACTGCCTTTCCCTGCCAGCTATCTTTGACCACATGGGGGCAGCCATCTTGTGTGTTGGAGTGATGGTCAACTTGCATATTACCTCTTCATTATATAGGATTTCTAGGTGACTCTAGTTCCATTTTTTCCCCTTTGTCTTTTTCCACATATTGCCTGTCTCCTGCTGGACTATATATGCTTCTTGATCACTAATTCCCAGTATCAACCAGTCAGTTCTCAGCAACAGAGCCTACCTGTTAAGTTCTGGGGACTTCAACCTTCTCAAAGCTCTCCAAGGACTTTTCGTAACCATCGGACTACCAATCAGTTACCCTGTGTGTGGTGCTTCATACAAGTGCTCCCACAGTAGAACTTTTGCAACAACCCACGTGTCTCCCCATTTTACAGATGAAGAAACTGAGGCTCTGAGAGGTTAATAAACTCCTTGCTCAAGGCCTCCCAGTTTGAAGCTGGAGCTTGTGTGCATGGCTCCATCACACCATGCCGTAGGAGGCACGTCACAGCAGTGGCACAAATCCTCACACAGTAAAGCCAAAACCAGTCCTGCTACACGGGGGGCCTTCTTCCACCATCAGTTCCTAAGCCTGCCCCCTACCCTGTGTCTGAGGAGACCCCACGGCCTGGAGAAAAAGGGGTTCAGGCAGAAGACCTGCATCCTTCCTTCCACAAGCCCCACCACTGGGGAAGGAGATCATTTAAGAGAGAGAGATGAAAGAGGACAGATGAACGTAAGGCTGACAGCTCAACAATGGGGCAGGAACATCTAGCTGGCAGCTAGCATCTCCTTCCATTTAGAGCACGTTTATTTAAAGCGGGGGGGGGGGGGCACAATAAAAGGTGTCCCTTCACGTGCCAGGGGATCGCTAATGCAGGGGAATGCTCCACACACAGTCCCCTGCTTCATATTCATGGCAGAGGCTCCTGCAGTCACTGCAATAGAATTATATGGGTCCCTGATGACTCCCCGCCAGAATCGGTGAGGAAACCGATGTAATTAAGAACACTCTTACCATTCAAACAAAATAGTAATTTTCATTACATCTGGGCTCCATCACTCTCCTGCTCCCGCGCTGTCCTCTATCCTCATAGTGAGGGTGGAGGAGGACACCCCCAGGCCTGACCACATGCCCATGGGCATGGAATGAGGACATGCTGCAGGGGTCACGGGGGCCTGGGGGGCTTGGCTTCCCTCCACAGGGTGGAGGAGGGAGCAAGGAGCTTTGGAGTGGCTCTGAGCTGAGCTCTTTGGCCCTGGTTTTGTGGGGCTCCATTCATTCTCTCTTGAGCACCTAAGACCAGGAGGAGGATGTTGACCCTTCGCCGCGGGCAGGGGGAGCAGGATGGCACTTACCCATGTCCGTGGGTCTCCTGTTTCTCAGGAGCTATGTTGTGTGCACATTCGGGGACCAAAATCTTAGAGGCTGCCTCTGGGAGTGAACTAACCCTTAAGGTCACAAGGAGAGAGTGTCACAATGACCACGGCTGGGTCCTGACCACCTGGACGGTCCTCACTCTAGACCAGTGGCCGGCAAACCACGGCTCGCGAGCCGCATGTGGTTCATGAGCTGCGGTTTGCCGACCACTACTCTAGATTCTAGAGTCTAGAGAGTGGGCGTGGGCTCTGAATGACGTTTCTCCACCTGACCCTGGCAGCCTGTGTAAGGGTGTGTGTGATAGTCCTTAGCCCGTGTACAAGGCCCAGGGTCCCCTATCCTGGCTGTCTCAAAGCCTCATCCCTGCACCTTTTGACAAATTCCAAGCAGGCCATGGCAAAGTTGCAAAAGACACATGCAAAAATGCTGAAAAATGAGAAAGAATAAGACTATGGCTCTGGTTGCAAGCATATCTGACTTTGGAGGACTTGGAGACATCAGTGAACTTGACTTGTCTCCATTTTTCTCATCTCTAAAATGGCAGGATAATTCTCCCCTAACTTTAAGGGTTGTCATAGGACAAATGAAAGATGGAGTACATACTCGGATATAGAGAAAATAATATCACTTAAATAAGTACACACACATACCACCACACATACACACATACATCACCACACAGACCCACATACATGTACACACCACACTGCATACACACATGCACACACCACCACACAGGCCCACGTACGTGTACACACCACCATACATGCACACAACACTGCAAAACTATGTACAAACAGGTGGCCCCATTGCTTTGCCCATGTGCATATGTCACTCCACTGCTACAATCCCAAAGCTTGCAGTCCGGGCCGCTGCAGGCTATACACCTGCCTGCTGTGAGGGAGGGGGCGTTTATCAGTTGCCGACAGACAGTGGGAGGAGACCAGAGAAGGCACAAGCACGTCAGGGTGCTCACAGGGGCACAGAGACATGGCCTGGGGCTGCTGCGAACAACTGCTTTGGCTCTGGCCAGCAGGATCTAGAGCCCCTGAGATGATTTATTGGTCTTCCTCTCCCAGATCAATAGGCGGGTGGTTATAGATGCAGACGGGGGCACCAGGCACCATGGCCCTGAGGAATAAATTAAGATGGTCTGTCAAGGGTTTGCCGCTCCTGGCAAGGGATCCGACCCTCTCGTGAGCAGAGCTGACACCTTGGGGGAACGGCAGGAATGAGTCATTGGGAGCCGCCTGTACCCCCCACCTCTTGCAGCAACCTGAGGATGCAGTTTATAAGTCATTCAGCATCTGATGGGCACGCTTCGAGGAGGACAGCTCGGGGCACTGCTGTTGAGCCCAGCAGGTGCTAATAAGTTCAGCCAAGTCTATCTCTGCATGCTCTGAGCCTCACCTGGCCACCACTCCTGGCTCCCCACATGCCCATGGCACAGGATATGGCATGGCTGAGATTCAGGAATGCTGGGCAACAGAGGGCACCAGTGAGCACCAGCAATAAGCTCTGGGGTGTGCTGGGAGGAAAGTGCAGTGTGGATATGGGCGGAGGTGGGGGTTGCCCATGTGTGAGCACCCCCTCCCCCTCAGCACAGGCCTGGCTACTCCTTGCTGCCACTCTGGATTGTGAGCAGTAAAGGACCCCTTGCCTGGGGAAACAAGTTGGTGGGGGCAAAGTACTTTGTACAAAGGCTCCTGCTGTCCACCCTCCCAAGAAGCAGAGGGTGCAGCAGTGCTCTGCCCATTTGTGAATTTCAGGTCCATGGGCCAGGCCCCCATTTGGGTGCTGAGGACACAGAGATGACCAAGCTCAGTCCCTGCTCAGTCTGGCAGGAGAGACAGACAGACAAACAACAACTATGGCCACGGCCATTCACTGGGCACTTACCCATACATGATCCCATTTGCTTTAATCCTCACAGCCATTCTGCGAGGTAGGGGTCATCATTTCCATAGAATTGAGGCTACGTGCCCAAAGTCACATAACAGGACCTGGCTCCTAATCCTGGCTCCATTCCTGACTAGCTTTGGGCAAGAAACCTCTCTGCCTCTATGTGCACCTCTATCGGACGCAAATAACAGTGTGACTACCACGAGGTGGTGGTTAGGGCTCAGTGAGTCCCCGCATGTAAAGCACAGTGTCAGGCACATAGGAAACTCTCAACAATAGCAATAACAACATCAACATATTATTATTATCTTAGAAATCAATTATTTTGTTTCATTGACAAATGATCATCTAGAATACTCTTCTCTCTGCTTCCCCACCCCTATGAAGGAGGTGCAGGGAATAAGTAATGTTTATCTGTTTCTGTTAAGTGATGTGGAGAGATGGTGCAGTCTAGTGGGACCCAGGTCAGAAGGCCTGCGATCTGGGTCTGACCTTACCCTAGCCAGCTTTGAGGCTCAGGCAAGGACACTCAATTTCTAAGGCCACTGTCCTTTTGTCCCAGCTGCACCCCTCCCCTCCTTGAGCCTCATCCCCACCTCATAGCTGGTCACCTGAAGCCACCAGTGACAAAGATCTATGCAGGAGCCATCTGTCACAGAGACCTTAGCAGGGACCCAGGGAGCACACTCCCAGTCCAGCTTTATTTCCACAAGGTAACAGTGGGCACCTACAAGGAACACACGTGCGCACACAGCCACTGTCCCTCCTCAATAGGATCTCTTGCTAGGGGGTAGAGTTCACTTCCCTCTTTGGGAAATTGCAATATAGGAAAAGAGGCTAAAGGATCTCAGAAGGTACATGATATTCAGAGACATCGTAATCTCTGACGAACAAACTCCATTCATCCTGTCAGGTCCCACATCAACAGCCCCCATGTACAGACTGGCCACTCCTTCCACAGTACTTCCATCCGCTTTGCACACCCTCAGCTATCCTGGCTTTTAATACATTTAGATGTAGCTAGACATCCACTCACTTGTCTTTCTCTCTATAAAATCACCTTCCCTGGGATGGTAGTCTTAATCACTAGCATTTTACTGCTTATACATGAGCCACAAACTGAGCTAAGGGCCTTTCTGCCGCTTCAGTCCAGCTCCTACAAAGACCCCACAAGACAAACACTGTTGTCCATCTCATTGATAAGAAAGCTGAGGGCCAGAGAGGTTAAGTCACCATCCAAAGTGGCACAGTTGGCAAAAGGTAGAGTCCTTTTTCTCTACCCTGCATGTCCAAGTCAGCTTGGAATCCCTGGGCCCTGCTCCATAGCCATCCGACAGATGTTTGTTGTGCTCATTTAAATAAAATTGAGTGGATCAGGGCAGATGGATCAATCTGGGCTTCGATGGACGGGCAGAATTGGGTTAGGCTGGGAGAAGAAAAACACTCCAGTACTTGTTAGAACAGTACCGTGTGTGTGCCAGTTCGAGAAAAGAGAGACAGACACAAGTGAACTCTCTGGGCTGATAGGGGTGCTCAGGTGGAGGACTACCAGAAGGTAAGCTGGGAAGTGTAGGTTGAGGCCAGATGGATAAAAGCCTCGACAGCCCAGCTGAACTTGTCAGAACTTCAAGGACATGGCATCCCTGAAACTGCAAAGGCACTCCTTGATCCTTGATTCAAGGAGCCACCTGGCATTATCTGACTTCTAACTCACATCCATCCTCCAGCCCGAACCCCCTGGCTCCAGGGGCAGCTCCCTGGGGCACACCTGGGGGACTGATAGTGTGGCACCAGGAGGAGAGGGACAGGACAGGATGGGGCAGCGCTGAAGGTCAGCAAGGCGGGCACGCACCCCGAGCGGAGGTACTGAAGCAGCACTGCTGGGCACAGACACAGGCAAACACGTTTGTGCAAATTGGAACGACATAAAAGTCTATTACAGCAAATCAAACAGCAGTCAGCATGACAGCCATTAGCCTGAAATGAATACACAGGGACTTAATGAGGTCTGTCGAGGCTGGCTTGGTGAATTAAGTTGCCAATTCTAGCAGGATTTCCCTTTTCTTTACGGACTTGAAAGCATCCACGCTGCCTCGTTAGGGCTTCGACAAGTGAATTGCAGGGCCTTTCACCCTGATAAAATGGATAATTACACGGAGAACAGCTTAGTGAGGGGAGAAGGGTGGGCAAGAGGGGAACGAGAACAAACAAACCCAAACATACCTGCCTAGCTTCTCCCAAGGCCAGGGCAGGGGCTTCCAGAGGAAGAGGGGGCAGGCTTGGGGGGGCTGGGCAGGCGAGCTTCTCCCAGGAAAGGGGCAGTGCCCGGCCTTGACCTGCCTCCCACTCACTCCTATTCCAGACCCGAGGACATGGGTCCCCCACGGGTCATGTCTCCAGGCAGCGATGGACCGGCTCAAAGTTCTCCTCACAGACGGGCTGCCCCAGGACCTCTCAGACACCCTTGGCGGGGAGGGCTCTGGAGGTCATCCTCCAGGGCTCCCGGTCAGCAGGGCAGCTTGTGAAACACGCAGCTTCCCAGGCCAGCTCTCCCCAAACTACGGATTCATAATTGCAGGGACCCAGGAATACAGGGCAGAGCAAAAACAGGCTTACAGTCGTTCACATGGAAAATAGCACAATATTAATAAATAACAATACAAGAATAAACTCTGCTTTGATGACTCACGACTATAAACCTACATTTGCCCACCCTGCACGCCTCCTAAACACATTCTGGAAATTCTGATGTGTGTTTGGAACCCTCTGATTCCTCACTTCTCAAACAGTACTGAACGGCTTCTAAAACACATGGCTCTCCTGCTTCTGCTTGCATAACTCCAGGTTGGAGAGCTCAGTGCATCCTCAGGAGGGCAGGGAAGTAGAATGTGGAGCAGGTTTTACTTAGAGAGTTCTTCCTCTGCAGATACAGACTTTGCCTCCTGGTAACCTGTTCCCATACCTATCCTTGGGTTCTGAGCACAACAGATCCAAATATATCAGGGCCCCTAGGGCTGGGGAAAGTGGAGGGATAAGGTGCAGGTGGCTGGGATGGCCAGAGAGAAGCTGAGAGCAGGCAGGCCGCCACTGGGGCTTCTCTGCCGTCACCCAAGGAATAATGAAGCTCCAAGGGAAAGAGGGGGGCTTCTCCTACCAGATTCACCCTCAGATCATGGATGTTAGCCTGGTCCAAGCTCCAGTTTAACAGCCATTGGAATTGAAGCCAGCAGAGGGACAGTGAGAGTTCCAGAGTCCCACCAACCAGCTGTTAGCACAGTCAGGACTAGAGCCCAGGTGTCTTGACCTCTAGTCTTCCTCTTCCTATGATACAACACAGGAACTCTACTGCTCACCTTGGCAAGATTCTGTTGAAACCCTTCTCCTCCTCCAGGAAGCCTGCTGAGATTTCTCTGATCACAGGCAACCCCTCAGCACTGATGCATCACAGGATCTACAGTGCTCCCCTGTATCTCTAGTTTGCGTTCTCACTCTGTTCAAAACTGCAAGGCCTCTGCCACAAATCACGCTTCTCAAGGGCAGAAGCCTGGGGTTTCCAGGGTAACCTCAATGCAAATAGGAGGCCCTGGCCTCAACTCCAGGCCAGGGGTCAGCAGGTCCTTTGCTGGTACCCAAGTTGGGGACTAAGTCAGACAGTAAGTTCTAGCCCAGGTGACCACACCAGGCACGGACTGGCCAGTGTCAAGCCATCTCAGGTCAGGAGTGGCCCGGCCTCCATCCAGCTGACACCATATCCCCACTGGCCACACTGCGCATCCTTGATCAAGTATCAGGCCAGCAAAGTGACCAAGGGATATTTACAAGTGAGCAAGTAAACCATGCGGGCCTGCGTCCAAGGACTGTGTGTCCTTGCAGCTGGCCCTTCTCAGCGCACCTTTGCCTCATCAGATGGGCACTTTATCCTGCCTTTCTTCTGTTTTTATTACATAAGAGGTCTGTGTCCAGAGAGGTTAAGTGACATGTCCAAAGAAACCCAGCAATCTGGGAGCAGAGCAGGGGCTAAGCCTAAGGTCTCTTGCAGCTAGTTTGGCTCCTGTCCTTGCACATCCCTCTAGCCTCCCATGTCTCCGTGCAGTGAGAGCCTGGCACAGTGCCAAGCCCACAGCAGACACTCAATAAATATTTGTTAAACAAATGAATGATGGAAGCAGCTCTCTCCTGGGAGGCAAAGGCCTTGGAGAATCCCGGGAGATTCCAACAGGGTGGTGTTGGAGGTCATACCTCCTGGCAAGGGAGAGAAGAAGACTGGCCCCCGCCCAGGGCTTGGGAGGAAGACTGTGACCTCTTGTCCCCTTGCCATCACATCACTGCTGCCTGCTGCCCTGTGAGGGAAGGCAGAGGGCAGCCATGCCTGTCAGGATGGCAGCTGAGCAATGGGTCCAAGGCTCATTAACTCCGAGCCGTGCCCTTGGTTTCCGAGCCCGGGCCTGTAGTGCAAGCTGGCACGTAGAGACCCTTAATTAAATTAGGGAGGCTTCCAAATGAGAGGGGGCCCAGAGCCAAGCTGCAGTCCCAGGCACGCCGGCCACAGCTCAGGGCACCATACCCCATGCTGGGGACTGTGGACTCTCCCTGATTATATCCTGCCCCACCAGGGCATGGGCGTGGGCGCCTCTGTTATGTCCCCACCTGCACACTTGTCCTCACTTCCCTCTGTCTGGCATAAGCATCAGACCCTTGGCTCACAGCTGAGCAAGAAGGGCCAGAAACAGGAACTTGAGGGGCATGAAACAAGGTCTCCTCGTCCTTGAAGGAATTTGAGGCTGTGCTGGGAGTCAGGAGGCACAACATCTAAGCTGTGTGACCTTGGGCAAGTCACTCTACCACTCTGAGCCTCAGCTCTCTCATCCATAAACGGAACAGATATTTTCTAAAGACTCTGCAGTTTTCCTGATCCAACACAAAGAGGCTAGGATTAAAATGTCGCGGTGCCGGCCTGCTTCTCTCCAGTGGCTTCCATCTCCCATCATCCTCACCTCAGCTCCTCACTGCTGCCCCAACCAGAGCCCTAAAGACAGGCCTGAGGGACGTCCAGTTGGAAGCTCTTTACCCACCACCTTCAAGGTCTCTGAATCGCTAACTGCCAGCCCAAAAGACTGCCACCAGCCACTGGGGAGAGGGACAACAAGCAACGAGAATCCTGGGGCCGTGGTGAGCCAGCAGCCAATTTATTAACGAACCGTTAGTAATGCAATAATTTGTACTTCTCAATTACCAGCAATGGCTTGGTTTTACACGCATGTACTCATGCAAACACGCTCTGAGTACACAGACCACCCACAGGAGCCAAAGGCCAGGGCAAGTCCCTTCCTGGGACTGCAGGAAGGCCTGGGGCTGCCAACCCACCTGTCCACGGACCCCACTGGCTCTTACCAGAAGGAAAGAGGGCACAACGCTGGTCCCTCCCAACCTCTGTTTTGTCCCTGATTCTAGCTGGAGCTGTGGGGCTGGCCCTCTTTCAGGCACGAGACTCCCCCCAACCTACTCTCCTGGATAGCAGATGGGCCCAAACCCACAGAAGTGCCAGCCTGTTCAACCTGCCCAAGCAGATGCCTGAGCTGTGTTGTGGGCAGAAGAGGAAGGGTGCACATGCCCTTGCCCCAGCTGACTCTTCACCCCATTCCCAGCAGCAGGTCCCTAATGTGCCCCAAGTGTGCCCCAGTGGCTCCTACCTCAGGGATGCGGACACTGTAGGGCTGATTGTGAAATGTGGGCGCGTTGTCATTCACGTCCCCGACCTGAATGTTCACCTTCCGCGTGATCACCTGGTAAGAGAAGGGCGGGGAGTCAGTGTTGGCTTTGACCTCTAGCTTCTTTCCACCCAAGGGGGCCAGGGACAATCCTCTCAGGGCAGCGGTGGCTTCAGGGGATACTCACCCCCTGGTGGTCGCTGACGGAGAACTCCACTGTGAATTCCGATTTGGTCTGAAAGAAAGGAAAGGGATGGGGAGGGTAGTTAGAAAGATGTGCTGATGTGCTGAGGTCCTGAGTCCTGAGCCCCGGTGGGGCTGGTCTGGGACTGGGTACCCGAAGGCTTCCTTAAAAAACAAGCATTGACCCTTGGATTGGGGAAGCGGGTTCAGAACAGGGATTCTTCCCATAAAAGGGCAACAGATTGGAAGTTAAGTGTCGGGTTCTAATTTGGACTCTGCCTTTAAATTGCTGTGTGATCTTGAATAAGCCACTGGACACTTCTGTGGCCATTTCCTCAAATGTAAGGAGAAAGGGGGTTGGGGGTTTTGTCCAAGCTCTTACCTTAATTTGCTAAGGGCTACAGAGTCATCAACTTCTCCATCTTTTAGGGGGACATTTGTTGGGGCAGGAGTAGATTTATACTAGTATACCCCATAGAGCCCCCATTCTACAGGAGATGAACTCAGGATCATTATCCCTCTTGCCTGCCCAATGTTGCCCTTCGCTTGGAGACACCCCCAACCACCCATTCCAAACCCAAATCACTGCCTTTTGAAGAGGGAGCCCATTCAGGCAGGAAGATGCTGCTTCAGGGTCAGGATGGGGCCTCAGCGGTGATGACCCATCCTCCCCCAGGGTCTGTTCCTACCCTCCAGGAAAGGACTGAGGCAGGGGTCTAGGCAGGTCATACCTCTCTGTCCAGTGGCTGCCGGAGCCACACCACACCTGTGTCAGGCTCCACAGCAAAGAAGCGGGAGGCCTCCTCACCAGACACGCCGAACACCAGGGGGTCATTGTCCATGTCTCGGGCCAGCAACTGGGTCACAGAGGAACCTGGAGTAGCCAAGGGAGAAAGCAGAAGGCACAAATAGGAGGTCAGTCCACTCCTCATACCTCACTCAGGTCGCTGAATCCCAGTAGGAGCAGCCACCCAAGAGATCCCCGGCAGGTCACTGACTACTGCAAGCTGTCATGTGCCCTGGGCTCTAACCCAGGCTCCCCTGGCCACAGGTCACAGTGTGTACCTGCCTACAACAGGAAAACATCATTTGCCATGTTCTGGGTGTGTAATGGACAGCTTTGACTTCTGCCTGTCCCCCTCCCTTCTAATTTTAATTTGGAGGCTCCCTTCTCCAAGTGGCTCAGATGAGAACAGGGACCCAAACTCCCAATTCTAATGTGCCAAGATGGGCACATAACTCAGCCCTAGCCAACCAGAGCAGTACATCTTCCTGGTCACAATGATTGGCTCAGGGATAAGCATGTGACCCAAGCTAACCCATCAAAGCTAACCCTGGGACTTCTGCTGGAACTACTGGGAAAGAGGAGCTTTCCTGCCACGGGGGGGTTGCTAAAGTGGCACCGCCAGCAGCAGTCTTTGGCACCATACAGGAAGAGCCTACTTGAGGAAAAGGCCAACAAGGAGGGAAACAGGGGCAAACTGTGCATGGAGAGAGATTCCTGATGGTGTGAGGGTCTGCAGCCAGCTGTGCCTGGTATTAGCTCCACCCTTGGGACTTCTCAGCTATCTGAACTAATAAATCCCCCCCGGCCCCTGCCCCTGCCCCCACCACACACACACACCTTTTTTTTTTTTTTTCTGCCTGAGTCAATTGAGCTGAATTTTAGTCTTTTGCAAATGGAAGCAACCTTTCTAACTCAGAATATTTTGCAAAACCTGCCATTCATTCAGCAGTGACGAGGTGCTGGCCTGTGGTGAGCACTGGATACACAGAGGTTAGGAAGCTGTGGCCCAGCCTCCATGAATTCCTGTCTAGCACTGGGTGGTAAGATCTAGTTCTAGTTCCCAAGAAAAAGATGGAGCGTCACCCTTCACCAGAAAACAAAGCCCTGGGCAGAGTTCACCGTGAGCACCAGGATCCTGGCCTACAGCGCTGCCTAAGAAGTTCCAGTGCAAGGTATCATCTCCGGGGGTCACAGCCCTCCCTAGGCAGCCTTCAGATAGGCTGACCGGCCACCCTGGTTTGTCCAGGATGGAGGCAGAGCACATACTAAAACCAGGAGGTCCCAAGCAACTGGATCATCCGGTCATCTTAGCTTCAGGCGGTCCGTATACCCCCAGGAAGTGTGCAAAACTGTTAGGTGTCTGCAGAACGACAGTGTCATTTTGTGCAGAGAGGGTCTATAGTCTTCATCTGATTCTCAAAGGACTGATTAAATTAGAACCATGGCCTTGGGCAAATCCCTTCTTTCAAAGCTTCAGTTTACTCTATCAAATGGGATGGACACTCTTCCACAAATACTGACTCTCATATTTATTGAGTAGCTCCAAATGATCAAACTAAGTAAGGAGGGATTCCAAACTCTGGAAATATTATCTAGAAAAGAACACTAATGAGCTCTTTTAGGCGAACTTTTAAAAGGACAGTTCTTACATGACAATGATAGCTAACATTTCTGAACACTAACCACACTCCAGACACTGGGCTAAAGGATTTCCATGTACTATATAATTCAAACCTTACTGTTACTCTCCCCATTTAACTGGTAAGGTAACAAGGAGTGATTAAGTAAATTACAACAACCACAAAGTTACGAATGGCAGAGCTGGAATCAAAGCCTGGGCACTCGGCCAAGTCCACGTTTGTTACCACAACTTTACACTTCTCAACACTACGTCTGTGAACTCAAGATTCAGGACTTCCAGACGTGACTCTATCAGACCCCTCACTCCGGGGTGGGGAGCATCTGGCCTACGGGCCATATAAGGCCCGCGAAATCATTTGCTCTGGCCCTGCCAAGGCAACTGCAGGCAAGATTCGAGATTCAACAAATCTCGGAGCTTTTTTCATAGCAACATAAATTTATATTAAGTGAATTACATTAAGCAAATGATGTTATAAATATCCAAATGGTCCTTGGCAGAAAAAAGGTTCCCCAGCCCTGCCTTAACTGGAAGCCCAGCACGTGGAAAAAGAAGATACAGCATGGGGCAATCATTGGACTGTCATGATATGCCAGACACAGTGCCAGGCCCATTCACAATTCCTCCCAGCAGTTCTGTTTGGTAGTCATCACTATACCCATTCTACAAATTAGGAAGGTGAGGCCCAGAGAGGCAAAACAGTCTCTCCATGGTCACATAGCAGAGTAGGACATAGCAGCATCCAAGGTGATGTCAGGAGGTGAGAAGCAGGTGAAGATGGGAGGAGGTGAAAAGTGGGAGAAGGAGGAATGAAATCAGGGAACCGAGTTGAAACAACCTGAGAGACTTTGTGGGGAACCCAATCTTCCCATTTTAAAGATGGAGAAGCTAAATGTATTTAGCAGTTTTCCTAAAGTACGATGATGAGCAACAGAGTCAGGACCCAAACCCAAGTTTCCAGACTTTCAGCCTCCTGGCACAGTGCTCTTTCTAGATGAGGAAGGAGGGGGGTGTGAAGTCATAGAGAAACCAAGCACATCTTCCAAAGCATCTGTGCTGCTCGGTGACAAGCAGCTATTTTACACTAAGCAAACGGGCATATATTGGGAATACAATGTAACACTTAATTTATTTTTAAAGACACAACCCAAAGACTTTCCAATCTCCTCCAGACTTCCAGGGATACACACTTCCTTTTCATTACCCTCAAGGGTCCTTCAGTGACAAGTTTGTGGAACACCGAGTTATTTCCCGATGCCTCGGGGAAATGCACATGAGGAAACGGAGGCCCATCAGGGCCTTGCTTATCCACAGTACACAACGAGTCCACAGCAGCCCCCTTGGACTAAACACTTCACCTGCCAGCCTCCTTCAGGGCTCAGCCCAGGAGGTGTATGGGGCCAAGCTCTGGCCGGCCAATGGGATTCTGGGAAAGCCACACTGGCCCTCCAGCCAAGGTCCCACTACTCAGCCCAATATCCCAAATGGCTCTCTGAGGCCCGAAGCTCAGGCCCTCCCAGAAAGAGATGGGGGTGGGGGACTGGGCAGGACAGGGATGGGGCCATCAGCTGCTGTCACCCACCCTGTAATTTCCTGGACTTTTATCCATTTTCCCCTCAATTATGTGCTGCTCAAAATGGTCCTTTTCGGTTTCTTCACGGCTCTTGCCTGCTCACGCCTTCTTTGTGTCCCAGGTAATTGCTAGTGACCTTTTCTAAGTGTACTAATTAAAGGCACCGATTTAATATTATATTTAAGACAAGGCGCCCTGCAATTTTCCAGCTGGGCACATCTCCCCTGCCAGCGCTGTTCTGCCACCCTGCAGAAGCTGGGCATAGCTTTGTCTCCAGGACAGAAGCCTTGTTTCCACCAGGGCAGCTTCCAGCAACCTCTGTTGTACCATTCATATAGAAACGAGGCCAAGATGAGGGGCCCGACTGCAGCCCAAGGTGCAGAGAAGCAGCCACTCAGGAGACCCATCCCTGACCGTGTGACCTGGAGTACACATGCCGCTCTGGGGATGTTCCCCACTTGAGAAACAGACAGTGGACCCTGCAACCCAGGCTGTGCAGCACCTGGAGTTCGTTTGTTCCTTCCTTCCTCGTTGTGGTAAAATACATATAAATGTATCATTTAAATCATTTCAACTGTATCATTCCCAATGCGTTTCCAGAATTTTTTCATCACTCCAAAAGGAAACCCCATACCCATTAAGCAGACACTCCCCCATTCCTCCTCTCCTCGCCCGTGGCAACCACTAACCTGTCTGTCTATGGATCAGCTTGGTTTGGACATTTTGAATCATATGTGGTCTTTGTGTCTGGCTTCTTTCCCCCAGCATAATGTTTTCAAGGTTCATCCATGTTGTAGCATGTATGAGTACTTACTAGATTTTTATGGCTGTATGGATATACCACATTTTGTTTATCCATTCATCAGCTGATGGACATTCGGGTTGTGTCCACCTTTTGGGTATTGTGCACAGTGCTGCTATAAACATCTGTGGATGAGGTTTTATTGAAATACTTGCTTTCAATTCTTTTGGGTATCAACCTGGGAGTGGAATTGCAGAGTTTTATGGTAATTCTACATTTAATTTATTGAGGAACCACCAAATTGCTTTCCACAGCAGTTGCCCCATTTACATTTCTACCAGTAATAGATGAGGCCATAAGAGGATAATCAATGATTCACAGGGGCTAAGTGCCCCTGCATGGTGGAGAGATGGAAGCTGGACAGCACTGCAAAGCAGGTGCTATTGGCACCACGCCCACTATGCCTTGCATAACCATTATCGCACACACCTGCCCAATCTTCCACTGTCAGCCTGGGGCTCTCACCATTGCAACTGCTCCACACAGACACAGGACAGACCAGAAGTGCCAGGGAACTGTCCCTGGGGGTAGTACTCAAGAAATGACTGATTAAGACTGTGGATAAATGCCCTGGCTCCCTCACCTCTCAGGTGTTGGCTCAGAGGTCATGTTCTATGCTGGCTCTTAGTGACCCCAATGGGACTTAACTCCAGTTCTCACACTGGTGACTTGGTTGATATGCATCTGTATGGCTTCCTCCCCTTCCTTGTCTCAGATCCTCACTCCCCACCTGTGTTTCCTGGAATTCTCTCCCCAATAAACTATTTGTACTTGGGTCCTCATCACAAGGTCTGCTTCTGAGGGAACCCACATAAGACACTCCCTAAGACCTTGGCATCAGACTCACCCAGGGAGCTCGTAACAATACAGATTCCCAGGCCCCATTGACCCAGTTGGCCGGTAGAGGGGAGCCCAGAATGTTAACTTTTAAACAGTAGTCCCTACTCTCCCTGCAAGAAACTCTGACATAAGCCAGGTTTGGAAGTCCTGAGATTTGTTTATAAGAGAATGATATTCAAATATTTAACAATGGGCACAGTGCAGGCATCAAACAATCAGAGAAGACGCTGGCGTAAACAACTGGATAGGTGAGTACTGCCTGTAAGTCAGCCTGGTTTATGGCTCACATTTTAGAGGCAAAGGAAAGCTCCTCGGGCCTCGGGATGATTTAAAAGCTCAGTCTTAGGGCTCTTGGCTCAATCAGTGCTGCTGGAGGGCTCGCTGCTTTTCGCCTCCCTGCCCTCACAGGGAAGGGCCACCCCTAGCCTTCCACTGTGTGCCAAGCCAGGCCAGGCTGGCCCCGGCCTAACCTCATGGGTGGAAAGTGGAACTTGAAAGAACTGAAATCGCTGTACACCCATGTTCACAGCAGCATTACAATAGCCAAAAGGGGAAAGTAACCCAAGTGCCCCTCCATGATGGAACGAATAACCAAAATGTGGCACAGACATGCAATGGAATATTACTCAGCCTAAAAATGGAAGGAAATCCTGACACATGCTCCAACACGGATGAACCTTTCACATGCTGCTAAGTGAAATAAGTGAGTCACAAAAAGACAAATGCTATATAATTCCACCTCCGTGGAATTCAGAGAGACAGGAAGTAGAAGGGCAGTTGCCAGGGGCTCAGGAAAGTGGCAACAGGAGATGTTTTATGGGCACCTCGTCCACAGATGTTTATAGCAGCCCTGTGTACAATACCCGAGAGTTTCCGTTTTGCACGATGGAAAGAGTTTTGGAGACTGGTTGCACAACAATGTGAATATACTTAACACTAAGGAACCACACATTTAAAAATGGATATGATGGTAAATGTTATGTGTATTTTACAATTTAAAAAAATCACAATTTGTCTGGCCGATGTGGCTCAGTGGTTGAGCGCTGATCTATGAACCAAGAGATCAAGGTTCAATTCCCAGTTGGGGCATATGCCTGGGTTTGGGGCTTGATTCCCAGTAGGGAGTGTGTAGGAGGCAGCAAATCAATGATTCTTTCTCATCATTGATGTTTTGATCTCTCTCTCCCTCTCCCTTCCTCACTGAAATCAATAAAAATATATTAAAGACAAAAAAACAAAAAAAACTTAAATCATGTCCAAAGTCCTAGCCTAGGACCACACCTCCCACTGGCTCTCATCCAGGCTCCCAGGCTTACCTTTCTCAGCCCCGTGGCCTTCTTTCTGTTCCTGAACAGTTGGTGGCTGCCTCGGGGCCTTTGCCATGACTGTGCTAAGAATGCACCAACCTGAGGTCACTACATGCTGCTACTGTTCCTCTCTCAGACCAAGAATGACCATCTCAGAGAGGCTGTCCTCCTATACTTGATCACACAGAATCTATCTGAAGAGGCATCTGTCACTCTGTGTCCCCACACCCTGAGGTACTGTCTTCACAGCCCTTCCTTCCCTGAAGCTGATCTTGTTTATTCACATGACTTGCTGACTGCCTCTCTCAAGACCCTGGGGCAGCAGCCTGGCCCATCATGTTCCCTGTTCACAGGGGCTAGGTGTATCACCAAGCTAACCTAGGGGCTGGCATCCCTGAGGCACCCATACAGAGTCAGTGGATAAATGAATGAATATGCCAACTGCTTGGAGGTGTTAGAAGAAGATAGCCTCCAGAAGTCATGAAACTCTCTGAGTTGTGACGAGAAGAGAGAGTATAGCAAGTTAATTCTTAATTATGTACACTAATGGACAGGAAAAAGCCTGGCTAATCAAAACCTAATAATGCCCAAGCAGTAGCACTTGGCTTCAGATGCAGGTGGAATAATAGTTGGGCACTGGCTAAACCCCAGTCTCTAAGGCCCCACACCCGCTCAGGAGGCCCAGTAGCCCAGCCTGTGACAGTGTACCCTGTCCTGGAGTCCAGGGGCTCAGGGTGGAATGGGGATCCGCTCAGTGGGCTGCAAATGCTCCTGAGAGGTGCAGGACTGGCAACGTGTCCCCCCATGGTGGCCTCAGTCCCTGAGCAGCAGGCTGCATCCATCTTCCAGGCAAGGTGTGGACAATCACAGCTTCCCCTGAAACCCTGCTGGGCCCATGCTCATTGCCAAGATGACCATTATTACTATTATTGTTGTTATTTGCTGGGATTGCTGCTTCATGTGCTCCTGGAGAGCTGAATCATTGGCTGCTAGACTAGGGATGGGCCAAAACCCAGGCCGGGCAGTAGCAGGCTGCAAGGCTTGTTACTTCTTCTGGGTGGGGGAAGGCTGAAAGCTGTGTTTGTTCCTCAAACACAAAGAGGGTGCTGCAGAGTGAAGAAAGGGTAAGGAGAATCCACCATGCCTATTCGTTGCAGGGACATCTTAGAGCAGACCTCTGGTTATGCCACACCCCCACAGTTCCCACAAAATTAAAACCCAATTCCTTACCATGATGGCCTATGCTGCTCCTGCCTGACCTCCCTCGGCTCCCTGGCCAGTCATGTTCTCACAGCAACCCTGGGCTCAGCCAGCCAGACTGCTATCAGCCCTCCAGCACACCACAGCATCTACACTTGTGCTGCTGCTGTTCCTTCAGCCTGAAAGACCCTTCCTCCTCTCACTGCCTTGCAAATCCCAGTCATCCTCAAACACCACCTCAGTCACACAGTTCTCTCTTCTCTGTGCTCTCTGATCCTTTGTTTGTATCTCTGCACAGCAGGGAGAGACCATCACCCCTAGAAGGTGGAGACTGATGTTCTGGGACATGCTTGGCAAATCTTCCCAGTCCTCTATGATTAACTATTGCACCTCTCTTGAGGCCAACCAGCTGGTAGATCATGCCTTGCCCATGAAGACATTACTAATCAATCACAGCTCCCTTTTCTGTTGATTATCAGACCTATATCCAACCTCAGAATCCTTCACAGCACTGGGTTCCATGCAGTCATGACTAATCAAGCCTAACAGGCACATGAGAACAAACTTTCTGCAGTGTGACCTAAAAGGACTTCACATCAGCCCTGATTTGCTGTCCCTTCCTATCCAGGGGCCAAGGATCTAAGGCCAACCTTTCCCCCCTCAGGCTCAGGGCATTTCAGAGGAAGATAATCAGTCTTGAAATCTACATGCAAGCTCAGAAATAGGGACTAGTTATGGCTAAAGAGAGAATCAAAAAGTAAAGCTCCTTCTCATTTTGCAGAGGGAGGGTCAGAGGTCCTGGCTGGGAGATGGTTGCTTGGGATGGGGCTGCTCATTGGTGAGTTGAGCCAAGGGGTAGCAGATGGCAGGCCCTAACCCCAACCCCTGATTACAGGTCAGGGGTTATGACCAGGTCTTTCTGAGACTAAACACTCCTGCTCCCCATGGCATCAGGCCTTCTGCATGTCCCTCACCCCCATCAGGAGGGAAACCCACCCTCCTCCTCCTGGTCCGGAGGGGCCTGGCTGCTCTGGCCTGGTCTCTGCCAGAGCCAGGTGGTCCTGCCCTCCCCTCTCCCCAGGGATGAGCCCCCAGAGCCTGGGCTGGCCTTGAAGCCTGCATCTCATTTGTCTCTCCTCTGGGATAAGACAGGCCAGTTAAGTGGCTTGATTCCTGGGAATAATCTCATTTGTCTTGAGAGGTTCCCGCTTCCCGCTCTCCTGCCTTCAGTCAGGCTCCTTCCCTCTCGTTACCCTGGATCTTGAACTTGATTTGACCTTAGGGGAACTTTTTTCCTGGTGTCCTAGACCTTGCCTACATGCACCTAGAGCAGTGGTTCTCAGCCTTTCTAATGCCGCGACCCTTTAATGCAGTTCCTCATGTTGTGGTGACCCCCAACCATAAAATTATTTTCGTTGCTACTTCATAACTGTAATTTTGCTACTGTTATGAATCGTAATGTAAATATCTGTGTTTTCCGATGGTCTTAGGCTCTACAGCAGCAGTTCTCAACCTGTGGGTGCTCAGAGCAAGCCAACCAAAGATGCGCTTCTGTGCTATGCGGATTGCTTTGAGCTAAAGGCAATGTCTGCTCCAGGCTCAAGAGAACCTGAAGAGCTACCTAGAAGACTCTGAATTAGGGGCCTTGACCATACTAAGAAATGATCAAATAATCTTCTGACCCACCTCTATGGCAGGGAAAACTTTTATTTACTAAACATCTGCTCTTCTTATCATCCTGCAATGACCCTCTGAACCCCAAGGCACATTCCCTCAGCCCAGCTCAGGATGTCTTATACACCTACATCCCTCTTTCTGTCTCTGAACCTCTCCTGCCGTGGAGTCTCTGCTTCTCTCATGGATGCGGAGTTCCCATAATAATGTATTAAATGTGGTGATTTTCTCTTGTTAATCTGTTTCATGTGTATTTGAACCTTGAGGATAAAGGAAAGTTTGTCCCGCACCCACACCAGGCACTATGGTCTATGGATGTCCTTCTCTATCATCTACTTCTCACAATGGCCCTCCAGAAATGGGTGAGTATCCCCACTACACATTGAGAAAACCAAGGCTTGGAGCAATAAAGTGACCTACCCAAGGTCATACAGCCAGAAGGTATCAGAGCTTGATCTGAGTCCTTCTGCTAGCCCCACAAAGCTGACCCCCATGAAGACCCAGGTCCCCCTCATGTTTGAGGCTGCTCTGGACCCCTGGGTTACTTGACTGGCTTGAAGGTGAGCACTTTTGAGGCAGGGACTGTGGGGAGGGGTCCCCTCCATCACCCTGGCTTTCCACAGCCCACTCATCACATGGTGAATTCCAGCAGCATGGTGATTTACTCTTGAGAGTCAGAGAGAGAAGTGGTTGGCCCCCTTGGGCACACAGGTGTCAGATGGCCAAGGGGACAAGCTAATTCACCAGAGAAGGAGACACTAAACAGAGGTGGAGGATATAAACTCAGAGGCTCTGGTGGTGAGGAATAGAAGCCAATGTTGTTTTAAATTAATAAAGCACAAGAGGAAAGATCAGACATTAAATACTAATATCTGAGGGACCCAGCCCTGATCGCAGAAACCTGAAGCTGTCCTGCTTCTGGCACCGCATAGCAAACAAGAGCCATCACTGCCAAGGGCTGCCGAGCTGGTAGCAGACACCAATGTGCTCTAAGCCCCTATAACCTAAGGCGTCACAGAGAGGTTAAGTTGCCTGAAGTCACACAGCTAGCACATGGCAGAGCGGAGATTGTCCAATGACCTTCCTATTCCCATGCCACCATTACCATCCTTCATTCACTCGACAAGCACTGCCTGAGCTCCCGCTCTGGCCCCGGCACTGCTCTAGGCACCGGTGATACAATAACAAACAAGACAGACAGAAGGCCCTCCCTCCTGGCGCTTACATTCAGTGGACAGACCTTCACTGTTATATGCCACACGCTCTTCCTGGCCTTTCTGGGAAGCATGAATATGAGCTTGGAGTATGAGACCGGATAGATGAAGAATGTGTTCCTACTGTTCACCTGGTTCACAGGCTGTGACACCCCAAGCCACCCATGCCCCCCAGTATGAACACTCCTCATCCTGGCAGGGAGTTGAGGACTCGGGACACAGGATCAAAGGACCCAAAGAAGCTTCGAGAGGAAGGCGGCCTTGGTGAATTTCCTGTACTAAGGCAAAGAGAAGCAGTCAGGTATAGAACTAACAAGGCTGGCACTCGCTGGCACTCAGCCATAACTGGTGACTATGAGCAAGTCATTGACCTCTCCGAGCCTCCTTTCCCCACTGACACCATGAGGGACTGATGTCAATAGTAAAAGCACAGAGGTCCTTGGGGAGAATGGAATCCAAGCTGACAAACAGGTCATGTACCCCTGCCAGTGCCAGGTCGTGGTTTCGGGGGCAATGTGTGGAGAAGGATGCCGGGGTGCATCCGAGTTCAGCAGGGAAGAGCGCTGTGATCCATAGAGCTGATGGGAGCAGGCGACGGGGAGCTGTATATGTGCCACACACTCGCATTCTTGATGAGGCCAATAAGCTCATTCTACAAAAGGGAAAGCAGGGCAGGGCGCCTCAGTAACTCATCCACCGTCACCACTAACAGCTACAGGTGGGAGAGCTGAGACTCGGGTTGGTCCTGGCTCCCCAGTATCCTTCTCACTGCAGCACATTAAGGTCCCACCCAGTTAAAATATCTGTAAGATTACAACTCTGCTGGCCACACATTATGTAGGTGCTATGGAGGAGACAAGGGCATGCATAATGCCTCAGCCTGCCTAGCAGGGCTTTACAACCTGGCTGAGAAGCTCCAAAGCCCAACAGCCAAGGTCCAGGGAAGACTGCATGCGCTTTCTGCCCAGGCACAGCAGCCGGAGCACGCATGGCCACAGACAAAGGGGCTCTGGGATGCTCTGTTTGACCTTCCTGAGTCCTTGCAGCAGCTCCCAGGCCCACGGGGGCTGCAGTCCTGTCACAGGGGCCAGGACAGCCAAGTGGTAGTTATCAGATTTAATAACAGTGATAATAGAGGGGTGGGCGTTTTTTTCCCTCCTCCGGAAACTTTTCAATTCATTGAACTGTTCAATTAACTTTACAAAAGGAAATGTGAAAAAATGACGGCAAATTGAACTTGACATTATCATTAAAATAAACAGAGCACTGCAGGCCATTAAAGGCTCACACAGAGATTATCCAAACACTGGCAGGCACTGGCAACTCCTTCCAGCTCAGAGGGACCTGGCACTTCCCTCCTGCCCTGAGCTTGCACCCCCTGCCTGTCACCACTTACATGCCTCCTAGCTCACAAAGAGGCCATGCCAACGTCCCCCATCACCACAGTCCCACCAGTGTGGACGTGAACGTGTGGGGAGGGCAAGAGCAGCCACAGGAGGCCAGCCTCTGCCAACAGGCTGCCTTCTCCAAGATGGCCTTTCCTTCTGCTACACATGATGGGGTCCCTTAGTCCAGTTAGCGGGTCTAAGCCTGGCTGCCCATTAGATTCACCTGTGGCATTTTTGAAACCCAGATGCCCAGCTGTACCCCCAGACCAAGTACATCAGAATCTTTGTGGAAAGATGAAAGCATCAGGATTAAAACACACACACACACACACACACACACACACACACACACACACAAACCACAAAAAAAAAAATCCCCCATAAGATTCCCAAGGGCAGCCCAAGTTGATAAGATCTAGATGATCCCTCAGATCCCCTCAATCTGCCATACTAATCCAAGAAACAATGATGTAGGAATACCTACAGGTCAGTGGTTCCCAAACTTGGCAGCACCTTGGAATCACCTGAACCTTTCAACCACCTGTGCCCGTGTCTCACACCCCAAGGTTGTGATGAATTGATCTAGGGTACAACTAGGCTCTGGAAAGTTCTAAATTCCCAGGTGGTTCTAATGTACAGGCAAGACTGGGGATGACTGCTCTAGGACTCTAGGTGACGGTTTCACTTGACCAACGGGGAAGGCAGCTTCTGATGGATGATGCTCCTTCAGAAGATCCCACACCCTCAAATGGGTGGTGCTCCCAGGCCCATTAGGCTGAGGCCAATAGCACAGGTGGGTCAGAAAAAGGAAAAAAAGAAAAATTTGCTCTGTCGGCTCTTTCTGTTTCAACATTCCCAAATCCCAACATTTTCAAAAGCCTAGTTCATGGCTTTGAAGCAGTGAATCTCAACCTGATTCACAGACGCACCACCTGGGAGCTTCTAAAAAGAAAGATGCTCAGGCTCTACCACCGAAGAATTCTGTCTTGATTCATTGGTCTAGAACAGGGCCCAGACGTCAGTGTTTGTTATATAGTTAAGTCTTCACTTAATGTTGCTAAGAGGTTCTGTGACTTCACTGAAATGAACGATAATGAAACCAATTTTACCAAAGGCTAATTGACATAAACACGAGTGAAGCTCCTATGGCATCTCTATCAATGTTAACATGAAACAACACAACGAAATGGTGTTACTGGAGAAGTAATGGAGATGTGCAGCCAAGCTGAGAATTGCTGGGCCAGAGCAGTGGTTCTCAAAGTTGAGCCTTCAGAATTCCCAGGAGGGCTTATTCAAAAGGCAGATTCACGGGCCCCTCCCAGTTTCCAGTTCAGAATGTGCATTTCTAACAAGCACCCAGGTGATGCTGGGGCTTCTGAGCTGGGGCCATGACTTTGAGGACCACAGGGTAACAGCTTCTATGGGCCCAGGTCCTAGCCACTTAAATTCTTTTCACAAGTAATATCTACCTTAATGCTTGACTTCAGAACCCCACCCCTTGTGTGCCCCCACTGTCTATCCCTTAGCCAGAGCCAGGCCACTTCTTTCCACCTCTCTACAGTGGAAAGGAAGCTAAGGAGCTAAGAAAGATGAAACCAGAAAAGCAGGTGAGAAGACACCCTTCCCTCACCCCTGCTCTCCCTCCTACCTCCCTCAGTGAAGGACCAGAAAAGTCCCTCCGGAAATCACCTCCTCTTTGAGGAGACTCATAATTACCCACAATGATTGCAGCACCATTCATTTCACCCTAAAATTAATACATCACGTTGAGAATGATATCGCACTAATTTATCACAAGATTTATGAAACTTGCACTTTTTCTAATGAGATTTATGCAAATGATGCTCTTGCCACTGTTTGTGTTTTTAAAAGTTTTGACAGGGAAGTGGGGGTCCAGCCCAGCTGGCGGGGGCCCTGTCCCCACTCGTGAGGGTGAGGGAGCTCCATAGATGCTTTGGTGAGCAAGGCCCCTACCCAAGTGGGAAGCACTTGGCTCATTCCCAGTCCAATCTTTCCCCAGGCACACCCTTCTTCTATCTGGCCCGTCCTCTCAGGGGCTCACCTGCAGCCTCAGGTGGGAAGGAGGCTCTAGGTGGTGCGGCTGATTCTCTAGGTGAGCATGGGTCTCTCTCATCTAATCAGGGACCTTCCAGGCCTTCCGTCTCTGAGGATAACTGTGGGTGACAGTGCGCCGCTAGCCAGGGTATGAGGTAAGAGAGGCACCAGGATGGGCACCTCACTTGCCTCACCCTAGTCTCAGCCTTGCCACTACTACCATTTATTGAGCACCTACTGTATAATAGGCACCAGTTAACCACTTTGCATGCACAGTCTCACTTAATATTTACCACAAATCTGTGAGGAAGGTCTTCCCACACTCAAACAAGGAGATTAAGTCTCGGGAGGTTTAGCAACTTGCTCAAGATCACACAGCTATGAAGAAGTAGAGCAAGGATTCAAATCAGGACTATCTGACCTTTGTATTCAGTACCAGCCCCAAATGACTCACAGGAGGCCTTCTCTCTTCGGGGGGTTAGTAACACTGCACATCTCCAAGGGGCACATCCCTCAGACTAGTTCCCAGAACACTGACGAAAAGCAGGAAACCAGCCCCAAGGGGCTCTGAGCAACTGGAAGTCGTGATACAAAAATCTATGCACTAAATGTCAAACTCAGTATGAAAAGTAAAGAGATGTAGTCAGGTACTCACTCAGAGCCCTTTACTCTTACTTTACATACAATTATAATTAGATTGGTTTTCTTTCTAATTCATGGAAGTATCAGGGAGGTACATCAATAATAATAAGGAAGCAATAAACAACCGCTTCTTCTGCTCACAAAGGGGAGAGATCAAAACTCTCTGAAAAGTAAGAACTTAAAATAACTTCAGTCCCTTCAGTAGCTCCTGTCAATGATAATGCATCATCATAGAGAGCTCTTCACGGTGATGTGTTCAATGATGTGCCAAGAAAGTGCTAAATGATGAGTCATCTCCATGTAAGAAGGCAGGTACTATATAATAGAGCTGAAGAATATTCCATGCAAGTCATTATAATTAAAAAAAGATTTTGTGCTTAAAGAAATGCTTCCCAAAGTGTATTTCACGAATCATTAATTCCCTTGGAGGCTAACAGTACTCCATGAAAAAGTGTTCTTTGGTCAAAAAGGTCTAGAGAACATTGCATTTAAAAAAATTGAACAGGCTTCTCTCCTGCAAGACCTCGCGGAGCCTTTATTACACTAGCATGCATTGTGGAGCCCTACAAGGTGGCAGAGAAGGTACAGCTTTCCCCAAATTTATTTGGCCAAGAAGCACTTCCTTCCAAGAGCATCTCAAAGGACATCGGTGGTTCAGGAAATAACTGGGGGAAACATTGGGCCAGGAGCTTTTCTGGATGTTTTTAGTTCAGACATATCTTTTCTTGGGATGGGTAGAAAGATGGATGAGTGGATGCGTGATAGATGAGAGGACGGGAGGGTAGGTGGGTGGATGGATGGATAAATGAGCAAATGAACACATGAACAAAGGAACAAATAGCTGAGTAAGCTGTTCTCATCTCAGGAGCATCTAAGAACCTCTGATATCAGAGCCTCTGAGATGGAGGGGAGCATCTGAGTACAGAGTCTGAGACCCCAGATGATTCAGTCCCTCTTCCTGCCAGGGTGTGAGCACCTGCTTCATGAGTGGGGAACCTGGGCCTCCTTAGCTGGGTGTCAGGTGGGCTGCTTTTCATTCAGGTCAACTCCTGAACACCGGAGATCATAAACATACTAACTCTAAATATGTGCATGATGCCCAGTACTTAGGAAGTACTTTCCTGGCCACTGATTCTGGGCCTTCCACTGCCACACCCCCACACCAGGGGCTGGCCAGTGGCTTCACATTCTCTTAATGTTGAAGAGACCATGGCTCAGAGAAGTTGAGATATGAGTCCAGAGTCAACCAGTGTGGGAGACAGAGACCCAGGTCCTACCCCTGCTCCCAGGTGTGTAACCTAAGCAAGTCGCTCTACCTCTGGGCCTTGTTCCTGCCTCAGAAGGTTGTGACAAAGGTCGAGTCAAACAACAGAAGAGAAAGCACTTCATAATCCCAGACATCCCAAACAGACTTCGGTTCCCCCACAGCAGACCCAACCAAAGCACCTCACACGTGGTGTCCTAACTAGTTGGCTGATCTGGTCTGACCCTCCCACCTGACTGTGAGCACCCTGCATGCAGAGACTGTGACTCCCACTCCCTGCTGTGTCCCCAGAGCCTGGCACAGTGACTGGCACAGGACAGGCCTTCTGTAGGTGTCTACTGAACAAAGAAGTGATTGAATGAATGATTGAATGAATGAGGTGATGAATCGCTGTGTAGACACCCACTATGGTTCTAGAGTTCGCAGGAATGTGGCTCTAATAACACTAAAAGCCATACCAAGGACTCCATTCCTACGAATGTCTTGCTGTCTTTGTTTGAGGGGCAGAGAAAAGAGAGCAAGAGCCAGATAGCCTTCCTGATGCCTAGCCAACGGGTGCCTGCCTGACTAGAAGGATGTTCTTTACCTGGGCAAGTTTAGTTTCGAATTGGGCAGAGGGTAACCTTCTGGAGTCCTTGGAAGTTCCCATTCCATTGGAATCAGGATTCTTCTTCACACTGCCCTGTAGACAGAGCTGAAAGCTCTCTGGCCCCACACTGTGAAAATGAGGGACATTGGTGGGTAGGAGGCGGGTTTAAGTAAACGAAGAGTTAAAGGTGGGCTGCAGGGGGGCCCCTTGCCATTTAGCCAAGGAACTGCCCAGAGATTGGCTGTGTACCCACACGTGTCACCCCACGGTTTTCAGTACCCTCATCTCTGAACATTATGGGTATGATTCACTTCCAGGGACTTGTGGACACGACTCTGGGCTCTTTCTGTTCTCTCTCTCTGGCTGGATCTTCTCTCTTACATTGTTATCTGAAACCTGCTGGTACTCCAAGAGGCCTAGAACAGGAGGTAGAGGACATGCACTTCATCCTCTCTAGGCCCCTCTGTCCTTGACCACAGACAGGACCTGGGGCTGAGCAGCCAGTGCCCAGAGGGCCATTTCCCCACCAAAGCATGTTGGAGGGTGCCAGCGACCTCCCACCACCACAGGCAAGTGCAGGAAGCACTGGCTGCCTCCCCATCTCCACCTCACTAAGGGCTGATGTGGTGCCACGTGGGCCTGTGCACAGAGGACAAAGAGCCCCTGAGAGTGGCTTCCCGGGGACACTGTGGCCAGGACCTGCCCTGGCTCCAGTGGAGAAGGGGGTCCTTTGGCTCCAGTAGGAACCAAACGTCAGAGCCGGATGGGGCCTCAGACACCACGAAGTGTCCTTAGGTTACTTACAGGGACACTGAGGCCCAGGGATGGGTGGGGCTGGTTGAGGTCCATATATAGTGATGGAGTCAGGACTAAAATCCTGTTCTCCTCTGTCACAATTAAGTTTTGTGTTTTTTTACCTCATCTGTTCCAAAATGTATTTCCCCTATTCATCGACTTTGCTGTACCCCCTTACTCCCACAGATTATACAGAATATATCAAGATAACATCAGAGAACAAAATGTGATATTTCTAATTGCATCACAAATGAAGGGCATTGACTGTGACCCTAGTTTAGGTTATTAGAAAAACAAATCAACTCCTCTGAGAGCACTTGGTCAAATCAGCCACCACCACTGAGGTTAAGGTCAAGTTTGGAGAGCAACATTTTTTGGACTTCAACTATGTGCCGAAGACTGTGCAAGTCCACTTACTCTACTAGGGATCTCAAGGTCTTCTCAAGGTGACTGATGTTTCTAGGAGCATGCCATGGGCAGGGAGCTAGTGAGTTAGTGGTATTAGATGCAAGGCAGTACTGGGCAGAAGTCGAAAGATGCCCATGATGGCCAGTGTTTCTCAGTGGTTAGAGCGTCATCCCATGCAACAAAGGGTCATGGATTCAATTTCCGGTCAGGGCACATACCCAGGTTTCGGTTCAATCCCTGGTCGGGGCAAGTGTGGGAGGCAACCAATTGATGTTTCTCTCTCACATCGATTCTCTCTCTCTCTCTCTCAAATAAATGTGGCAAGAACCCAAACACATATCCTCAGGTTAGGATTAAAGATAAATAGATTTTAAAAAAAGATGCCCAAGAGAACCACATGCAGCTGGACCTCAAAGCACAATGACACAGCTCCACAGCAGCACCCTCTCAGAAGCCCAGCCTGGGCCACAAAGTAGCCTTTCCACCCAGGGAGGGGGCTGGGCACCTCCCCAAGGCCCCCACTTCCCCTCCACCCTGTAGCCTCACAGTGGCAAAGGTGAAGAACAGGGAAACAACTCCAGCATGGTTACTGTCTAAGGGGTCGCTAAGGTGAGCGAGTGTGTGGGGCTGCCAGAAAGAGAATAATCAAACTCTTTCTTACATCCCCACCACACAGCCATCAACCTCTCTTAACCTAGCTGAGATCACATGACCCAAGGGGCTGGCAGCCTCACTCCCATGCACCTAATCCAGGCATTTTGGACCTCTGGTCACTGGGGTTTCTAAATGGCACCAAAGTCTTGGTTGGTGGATGTTGGTCAAAGGGTATAAAATCTGAATTATGCACAATGAATAAGTTCTGGGGAACTACTGTGACTATAGTTAGTCTGGTGACTATAGTTAGCCATGGTGACTATAGTTAACAATACTGTATTATATACTTGGCTGCCCTTAATAAGACTCATTCAGGCAGCCTTGGTTCAGCTATCAACTGCTGTGTTGGAAAGTCACTTGGTCTTGGTTTCCTTGTCTGTAATATGATCTTCCATTCTACCTACTAATCCATCCATTATTCCCTCGCCTACTCAGTCATTTGTTACTCAATTAACATTTACAGGGATCTACCTGTGGCCTCAGTATGTGCCAAACATAAAACTAAATATTGAGTATCAATGAAGTCATAATATTAAAAAGTATATATCCTACCCTCGAACAGGCTACATTTTAAATGGTTTCGGTTTCTAATTGTGGCAATGTGGTTTAGGTACCTGGATCAAACTGAAAGTTGAAAACAACTAAAAATACCACAGAAAATCTTTTAAAACTTATTAATGGGTAAATAAGTTGATAAAACAATAAGAAATACTCAGGCTAAATACTAAGTGAAATAAGAAACCCAGAAAGACTGACTCATGCCTAGGGTCAGTTACTGAACCAAGTAAACCTGAGTTTTCATTGTCACAGCCCCCAGGGCTCACAGACGAGAAGAAGCCCAGGCCCACTGTGGCCCACTCCAGGTAGGAAGTCTCACTAAAACCATCCCCACTAAAGCAGAGACCCCAAGTATAAGGGTGAACTAGAAATAAATGTTTACTCCCATGTGAACCAGAAATCTTTATAAAAAATGTTTCTCTGAAATTGTGGTGCTGAATAGAAAGGAGAACATGACCCTGAAGGATTCATAACCACAAGAAGGCTCACATAAGCATTTGCAGCCCAAGTTCACACCACCTGGATGACTAAAAGTCCTTAAGCAAAAAGTGTTAACTTAAAGGGGTCCCAGACAAGAAGTAAGCCTAAGTGCTTGATAAAAACAAATACAAATTCTCTCGAGAATAACCCACTAAACGTCTCAGGTCTCAAAGAATCCCTCCCCCAAATGAGGAGCTCATAGTCAAAATCAACACACACTCAACACCAGGACTGAAAACCTGAAGAAAAACGAGCAGCATAATCAGACCCTCAAACACTTCAGATATTGGAATTATCCAGCATAGAATAGAAAATAAGTTTGCTGAAATGTGCTTTAAGAACTAAAAGACAAGCTTGTCACTATGAATAAAGAGCAAGGAAATTTAAAGAAGGGATCAAATAGAGTGTCTAGAAATAAAAATCCTATATAATAAAAGAGTAATATGCAAATTAACCATCACTCCGCTACACCCACAAGCCATGCCTACAAACCACGCCCACCAGCCAATCAGAAGTGAATATGCAAATAAACCCAACCAAGATGGCTACGGCCACAGAGAGCAGGAGGGAGGCTTGGGTTTCCCCGGTGATGGAGGAAGCCAAGCTTTCCACTTGCCCTTGCTGGCCTAGGCCTCCGCTTATGGCTATAAAGTTTCAATTATAGAAGATACATAAATCCCAACAGAAATGGCTGCCACCACAGAGCAAGCAGAAGGCTTGGCTCCGCTCCAGGCTACAAAGTTTCAATTGTAGAAGATAAATAAGCCCCAGATACCAGGGCCTCTGCTTGGGTCGCCAGGGGGCGTGGCGGGCCTGCAAACCACCACAGGCCCCTCGCCCAGGCCACCCCACGCCCCTAGGGAACCCCCACCCTGATCCGGGATACCCTTCAGGGCAAACCAGCTGGCCCCCACCTGTGCACCAGGCCTCTATCCTATCTAATAAAAGAGTAATATGCAGATTTACCATCACTCCAACACACAAAATGGCTGCCCCATGTGGTCAAAGATCCTGCACCCACGTGGACACAAGATGGCTGCGATAAGATGGCCAGCAGGGGAGGGCAGTTAGGGGTGACCAGGCCTGCAGGGGAGGGCAGTTAGGGGTGACCAGGCCTACAGGGGAGGGCAGTTAGGTGTGACCAGGTGTGCAGGGGAGGGCATTTAGGGGCAATCAGGCTGGCAGGGGAGTGGTTAGGGGGTGATCAGGCTGGCAGGCAGAAGCAGTTAAGGGCAATCAGAAAGGCTGGCAGGCGAGCAGTTGGGAGCCAGCAGTCCTGGATTGTGAGAGGGATGTCCGACTGCCCATTTAGGCCCGATCCCACCAGGCAGTCAGACATCCCTCGAGGGGTCCCAGATTGGAGAGGGTACAGGCTGGGCTGAGGGATACACACACACCCCCACACACACGAATTTCATGCATCGGACCTCTAGTATAATAAATAAATCTAAAATGTGTTAGTTTTATTAAAGATTAGACATGGCTGGAAAGAGAATTGGTGAACTGAAAGATAAAATTGAAGAAATTGTCCAGAGTGCAGCACAGGGGGTCAGAAATGGAAAATATAACAGAGAGGCTAAGAAGCACAGAGGATAAAATTAAAAGGCCTAACCTATATTTAACTGAGATTCCAGAAGCAAAGAATGGACAGAAGCAGTATTTGAAGAGATGGCTGAGACTGTTCCAGAATTGGTCAGACTCCAATCTATAGATTCAAGCAGCCCAATGAAACCCAAGCTGGAAAAACAAATAGAAATTCACACCAGGTAAGTCATAGTGAAACTGCAAAGCATCAAAGAAAAACAGAACATCTTCACATCAACCAGAGAAGAAAAAGAAACTACCATCAAGGAACCAACATTTTAAACTGGGAGCTAATTTCTCAGTGACAACAATGGGTGCCAAAGTCAACAGAGAAAGTAAATGCCAACCTAAAACTCTCTATTAAGTAAAAACATACTTCAAGAACAAGAGTGAAATGAAGACATGTTCCGGCTATTTAATTGGGCTCTTTAGGAATCCACGAAGTCACAAGCTCAATGTCACTATGGTTCAGGTAGGAAACAGCTGAACAAAGACATTCAGCTGTTCGAAAGGGGGCAGCTTTCTCAGTTGCAGCTGATTGTTGCCACATCCACTCAACAATAATGCAAAATGTCCCAATGCTTAAATGACAACCAATCAGATATTTAAAGAAACCCTGTGTGGGCCAAATAAAGCAAGTGTGGGAAGTAAATGCAGCAAGTGGGTCACTGGTGCATACTATTAGCTGGGGACGACAAATGACTAATAGGACGACAGGGTAAGAAATGGCCGAGCAGCCAGGGAAGTACCAGAAAAAGGCTCTGCAGACCAGCCCAGTACTTCCCTAGAGGCCCAGGACTGGCGGACAGCCCTCATTCCTAGGGGGAAGAGGTCCCATCTTTTTCTCTGAGTCCGGTACCCAAACTCAGGAGCAGATGCCAAGCCAAAAACGTCTCTGTCTGGAAGACCCTTCACTTCCAATCTCCTTGTAAATGCCTTCTCCTCTACACTCAGCCCAGACATCTCCTCAAGTGAGGGGCGTGACCCACCCCCAAAGATGCCTGTGCTCACTATCAGACCACGCACTTAGCTAAATGAAATAAAGTGTCTGTGGTCCATCGCCCCTGACCCTGGCTCTCTTGCAGGGCATGGGGTAGGCACCCAGTGGGCAGTGGTTGAGGTTAAAGAAAGGTACAGGCAGGGGTAAGGACCACGGCCCAGGGAATGCAGACTCCTGCACATTATTTGCGTAAACTCTCCACCCCATGCACAGAATGGATATTTTATGCAAAGGACCTCTGGGTGGGTTGCATAAGTGATCATAAAGAGCATTAGTGAGCAAAAAAAGGGAAGAAAGCAGGTTGCTTTTATGCATAGGGTGGGGGAGGAGAGCATAAGCAGCCCACCTGAGGCTTAAGACTCAACATCTTCAAATGTTCATTAGGGTGTGCTAGGCTCGAGGCTACCACGGCAGATAAGACAGCCTTAACAGAGCTTACAATCCAGGAGTAAAGATGGATTCTAAATAAATACTCATACCACAAATTAACTACAGTGGTGATAGGGCCATATGGAGAAAAGTGAGCAGCTAGGCCCTACCCTTCCAAAAGATTTAACCAGCCCTAGCTGGTTTGGCTGAGTGGATAGAGCTTCGGCCTGCAGACTGAAGGATCTTGGGTTTAATTCTGGTCAAGGGCACATGCCTGGGTTGCGGGCTCGATTCTCTGTAGGGGGCGTGCAGGAGGCAACCGATCAATGATTCTCTCTCATCATTGATGTTTCTATCTCTCTCCCTCTCCCTTCCTCTCTGGAATCAATAAAAATATTTTTTAAAAACTATTTAACCATTCTTTTCCTTCTTTGTGTTTTTAATAATTATTTGATTGATCTTACTTTATTAAATAATTAATTTTAGTTACATCATTCAAAATTCAAAAGGCACCAAAAGCTCCCACCCACACAGTCCTTACCTTGCAATCACTATTTGCAGTTTCATATGTATCTTTCCAGAGATAAATGTTATGCTTACCCAAGCAAATATCTGTGTATACGTATATACATATACATGTACATTTCTATATACGTTATTCCTCTCTCTTTTTTTGTACAAGTGGTAATCTAGTGCCCTGCACTTTGCTATATCTCTGACAGTAGATTTTAGAGCTAAAGGAAATGACATGTGAACTTGGGCTTGGAGGATAAACTGAGTTCTGTAGGTGAGAGGTAGAGAGGACCATTCTAGGCAGAGAGGACAATGTGTTTGAGATACACCTTGGGGAGGTGAGGGAGGGAAACTGCTCCTGCCAACAAGGGGAAGACACGGAGAACATGCCTTGCCCAAGGTTATGCCCCCTACCAGTACAGTCTGTGCTCAGTAAGTGATTGATGGAGGATACAGAGGCCTGGCTCCCTGCCTCAATGTAGATCATCCCAGCCCCCGAGCTCTCCCGAGCATCAGCCGAGGCACAACTCTGCTTCTCTGCCTGCCCAGTCCTGCCCCCCTCGCTCCAGCACATCCCAATAACTCTCCTGCATGCAAATGTCCATCTCAGAGTCCATTTCTAGGAACTGGTCTATGACAATGAGAAGGGGTCCATAAGTAGGAGAGTTGGAGATTGTTATGCGAGGTTCAAGTTCAACTGCCCCCTTATTGACTATGTAGTAACTGTGGATAGGGACTAAGCCTCCATCTTCTACCTATAAAATGAGGACGATATACTTGTCCCACTTTGTCAGAGACCTGGTGTGAGATGATATGCAGTTAAATGTTGGTGGACAGTGTGGCTACTTTAAGTAGCTTAGCCCCTGCCATTTATCCCATCTCATTCCTCCCCTCTGACCCTCTGCTGGCCGAGACTACAAAAGCACCCGCTCCTCCTGTCTTCTGGGTCATCGTGCCTGCTCTTCCCCTCCTCCCATCCCATCTTTACCAGCTCCAGGCCCACCTGTTCCTGGAAGTTTTCCCTGATACTCCCACACACTGCCTCCCTTTCCTCTGCACTCTCAGAGCACTTGGAATCTCCACCAAATAATCTGCTAATTCAGTGCCTCACAGCAAAATATCCCTAGATGCAGAGGAAAAGGGAACTTGTACCCTGGGAGACCTGGAGATGTTTAGCCTAAAGCAGCGAGCTCCAAAGATGAAATTAATTCCAAGTCTATGTTTAATATTTTATTTGTTTGCATCTTAGTTCACTCACTTATTCATTCAGTACATGTACCTTGAGTGCCTACATAAAACTGAACGGGGCAGACCCACTCTTGTCTTCAAGGAGCTTAGCGTCCAGTGGACTGTCTTGAAAATCCATGTAAATTCTGCATTCTGCTCCATCATATGTTTGTGTTTATTTCGATATAAAATGTTCCTTTCTCCATTGCATTGCCAAACACAACCAGCATGCCAGGAAGGTAAGTTCGATTGATCTGTGGCTTCTTGTGTACCAACCGGGTCCATGTATCCCAGCGTGAGAACCCAGACCACACCTCCTGTTTACCTGGCTTGTCATGGAGCCCGGGTATCTTGGGGGCAAGCAGGACACAGGGTGCCAGGAGATCAGCCTGGAGCAATAGGTTCCAAACCAGTTCTCACCACGCAAGTGACAACAGGCCCATGTCCCTGCCAGCAACCTTGCTCACCCCACCGTTCCACCCCCACCTACTGTTCCTCTGCCTACACAACCTCACCTTGTTCATGCAGCCAGTGGAGGGCCCTTGACCCCACTGGCCTCAGAATCAGGACGAGGCTATGGCAATCAAAGGACCTCACCCCCATTCGCTGATTCTGGCCAATGAGATACAAGGGGAAGGCTGCTTGAGAGCAAGAAGGATGGCTTCTCAGAGACAAGTCAAAGCAAAAGCCCTCGGCTTCTCCCCTCCCATGCTTCTTCTGGAATGAAGAGGCAGAGGTGGCCGCGGCTGTGGCAGCCTGAGGAAGAAAGGTCACTGCGGGAAGGAAGCTGAAAGACAGAAGAGCCCGGGTCTCTGACAGTGTCATTCACCACTAACCAGCCAACTCCAGGCACTGCCAACCTTTAGCCTCTTTATTCGGAAACACCAGCCCCTACTGTTTACACCACCATCGGCCAATGCCCTGTGCCTTGCAGCCAGATACACACCTAAACAATACAGCTCTGCACAGAGTACAAGAACTTCCGTGTAAATTATTCATGCAGCTCTCACAAAGCCTGCGAGGTGTCTATTTTTACAGACGACGACGAATATCAAGGCATGTAAGACCAACACCTGTTTGTAATAAAAACCCAGCAAACTAGGAATAGAAGGAAACTTCCTTAATTCCATGGAATCTATACACCAAAAATCTACAGCAGGTATTACACTTAACAGAAAGAAGTTTAGATACGGGGCCTTTAAGATCAGAAATAGTACAGGGATGCCCACCATTGACACTAATGTTCATAGACGACATGCTAGGTGATCAAACTGTGTCCCCAAGGTCATTGCCAGGAGGTGGCAGAGCAGGACCCAGCTCTGACCTCCTCAGCCCTGCTCTCAGCTGAAAGAGCTGTCAGACAGACAGGATGTGTCCCTCAGACAGAGGACTTCCTATGAACGCAACATAAGCCTGGGGCCCAGAAAGGGCAGGGCCTTGCCCGCAGCCACACCTGCCCCACACTGGCCCTTTCCTCTGGGTTTGGAAAAGGGGTGGTTCTGAGACCCTCTCTCCAGGCTGGATTTTGCCTCCTGCTGTTTCCTGCCCACTGCCTCCTCTTTCTTCCACTGCCCTGGAGATGGAGGAGGAGAGAGGGAGATACTTGGCAGGTGTCTTGCAAGCACCTCGGCCCCGTCTGCTTATCTGCGTCCCTGCCACCTCGCCACGGCAAATTGCTTGTTGATAAATGAGGCTATTTAAGAGCAAGTGATGCTGGCATTACGGTTATTAATGAGGACGACGTGGAGAGACGTTTAAGAGCGGCCTGACTGTTCTCATCTCCTCCCACCTGTGAGTAATGGGGCCGCTGTGCCACAGGCCCTTGGCTCCCAATCCAGACCAGGGCCTGGGAAACCGCAGCCGTGGTTGGGAGATGGGGCAGCAGAGGATCCCCGAGCTGTGACTTCCACAGGAATGCTCCGGCTGGAGGACCCGAGCCAGGCCTCCTCTGGGAATCAGGCGGTGAGGACCTGAAACTGCATGTGAGAGTGAGTATGTGTGTGTATGTGTTTGCACATGCATGCATGAGCTTCAGTGTGCCCATGCTTGTGTGCAGGAGCATGAACGTGAGCACAGGCAATGTGTGTAAGTGAGCACACACTAACAGAGTGGTTTTTGCTTCACCTCCTCTCAGGACTGGAATTTAAATCTAAGCCTCAGTCTCCTCACTTGTAGAATGGGTGAGAGAATCACCTCCACATACAAACTGCTGGGAGGATGAACTCAGGTAATCTACATTCTACACGAAGGGCTGAGCCCAGGGACCAGCCCATAGCACAAAGGCCAGAAAAGGTGGGAGGGTCTCCTTTCCCCATTGTTGTAATTATTAAGGCAAACATGCTGTGGGAGCAAGTGCCAGGAAGAAAATTTGGGAGTGGAAGAGAGATTGTGTATCCCTGTGTTTGTGAGGGATGCTGGGAACAGAGCACAGAGAGGGACAAAAGACGAGGCAGGGCTGGGACCCAGCTGGGAGGTACCTGTATGACCTCACTGGTTGTTAAAACATTGAAACATCAGCTTTGGCTGAAGAGTCACAGATTCTATTCCTGGTCAAGGGCATGTACCTGGTTTGCAAGAGGCAACCAACTAATGTGTTTCTCTCATCTTTCTCTCTCCCCCGCCCCCACCCTGTCCCTTCCACTCTCTAGAAAAATTAATGGAAAAAATATCCTCAGGTGATTAACAAAACAAACAAAGCACACACACACAAAAAAACGCATTGAAACATCACATGCCCACTGATAAAAAGCCATTTCCCCAGGTGCTGTCTACCCCGCCACCTTGCCCCCTCCCGAGAGCTCAAACCTGCCACCAGAGGGTCTGTGGACTCGCTCCAGCCCCATGGCAGACCAGCATCTGTTCAAGGCAGCATATCCGAGCTGGGAAAGTTAGGAAGCATCTTGACTGTCACCGGTGGCAGGTGTGAGGGTGATTTCAGAGCTGAGCCATGGCGGTTGTGCCAGGGTGAGTCACCAAGTCCTAAGGACTACCAAGCATCATGGGGCTTCCCAGAAAGCCAGACTCCAGCCCCTTGCGGAATCTGAGCAGCTGCCGCCATGTGATTTATCATTAGGCCTCTGCTTCAGTCCACGGTCCACGCAGGCCCTGCAAGCAGTGCTGAGAGCATTTCAGATCTGTTGCAGAAGTGCCACGGAAGGCGCTGTGGACGGTGCCCCTCGTGCCCTTTGTACTAAGACCCACATAATCAATTCCTGCTTGAGACTTCCTCCCGGGAGGAAGCTGCCTCCATAGATTGATGGGCATGCTCTCTGTTGCCTGGAAACCCCTCAGTTCGGCTCCTTTTTGGATTTAGCCATCAGGATGTTTAGAGCAAAATGCAATGCCCCCAAATGTTGTAATCTGCTCAACTGGGCACCTGAAATCACCTAGTTCCTTGGCTTCCCGGATACACTGGGAGTCCTATTCCCATGTCTCCAGTCACACTGGGCTTTTCCTGGTAAGCCCCCAGGTCCTTTTGGAAATAAGAAATCTGAAGTTAACAACCAGCCAGCAGCATGGACGGTATTCTGACCCGCCAATGCCCTGCAGTGTGGCCCAGCCTGTGTCCTGAGCCCTGAGCCCCGCTGATGTCCTCCTGGGGGTAGGAGGAGCCTCTCGCCTGCCTGTCCCCCTCCCATGCCTCAGCTGCCCACCAGCCTAGAGGAGAGTAAGCTTTCCAAGGGACCAGGAACTTCTGGCATCAACTTCAGAGCAGTCCTGTGGCTGAGAGGAGAAGTCAGAGGTTTTTCTCCTGGGGTTTGGGGAGGGGGAAGCGTAACTGGAGTGGGGTAGACCTGAAAGGGATTCTGGGATCTGAGGCCTTGATGTCAGGGAACTGGACTTTGGAGGTTCAGTACTGGAGGAAATAAAGCGATGCAAAGGGAAAGAATGAGGGAGGGGAGGGAGAGAGAAGGAAGGGGCTCTCCTGCTGGAAGCCCAGAGGTGCTGGAGTGTGGCCTTGGGAGTGGGAACACACAGAATGGGGGCAGCAGGTCTCAGCTGGACCCCCCTGCAAAGGGCCTCATCCAAGTTCCTGCCCTCCTGGAGAGGGAGAGGGGAAGGGCACATGCTGACTTCCCTGTCCCTTGCAGACAAGAGCAGCCCAGGCTCTCCGGGCACCACTCAGCACTGAGCTGACCTGAAACAATGAAGATGCACTCAGGCCCCAGCAGCCCTCCCTGCTGCAGGTCGGAGGATCCCATGCAGAACCAGACACGGCTGCCCCAGAGTCGGAGAGGCGGAAACCCTCGGTCTGGAGCTGGGCTCAGGATGAACCGCGGAGGAGAAACTGGCCCAGAAGTCCTTCTCTCCTCTCTGCCTCTGCAGCGATTTCCCAGCTCCTGTTTTAAAAGCTTTCCTCCTGCCCCTCACTGTCCATTGTTTAGACGGAGGCTGGTATTGGCCAAACTCTTTGCTGACTGGCACCCAAGTGGAAGGCCTCGGTAGGTCAGGGCCTGGCCCAGGGCACCCAGGGACCCAGTTTATCTAATGTGAGCTCCAAGAAGGGGTGCCACTCACATACTCTTTCCTAGGGCTCCCTTTCCTGGAGCTACGGGGCTCTGCCCCTGAAACACATGCCCCTTCGTTCCCTGCTTCCTGACTCCCTAGGGTGGCTGCGAGTGGGCAGCTGGCTGCCTGCCACAGACCCATTCTAGGTGAGCCCCCAAGTTCAAACCCTCACTTGCTCACTTAAATTGGCCACTCTGCACCCTCGGGGGCAGAGACCTTGGCCCTTTTACGGTGCCTGTTTATCAGAGCACTGCTTTGAGGCATGGTCGGGACTGTGCCGGGGCCCTGCTGATCCCCAGAGGAAGCCAGGGTACTCACAGCAGAGCCAAGGTCCCGGCCTCTAACTGGGAAAATGAAGCTACACTAGAGCCATAGGTGGGCACTTACAAGACTGAGAGGTGGGATTCCCTAAGGCTCTCAAAGCCCCCTCCCGCCCCCGCCCACCAACCTGAACCCCAACCCGAGGTTCCTGAGCTATCAGGCTATTCCTTTTCACAAAGCCATCTTGGCATGTCCACTGGGAGGGTCCCCAGAGGCATCACTAGACATGGCTATTTCTAGCTCCGAAAGCCAGAACTGGGAGACCAGCCTTGTTGCACTACCTCCTTAACAGATCACCCAACAGCCAGCCATCAGCGGGACCCCCTTGCAAAGGAGTCTACCGCCCAAATATACTCCCCCCCACATCCTTCTCCCTGTGGTACCACCACAACTGCTTCTACCTGGGCTCCCTGCACTCACACAGGCTCCTCCAACCTTGTCTCCACTCAGTATCCCAACTCCACCTTTCCCCTCATCAAACCCAGGGCACGCAGCACGCAGATGCCCTTCCCTGGCATGCCTGGTGCGGGTGAAAGCTCCCTCCTGACTCCAGCGTTCGCTCCTGCTGCCCTCCTCCGGGGACACTCACCTCCACCCTCCCCTTGGTCTTGTTACATCCAAGTTCTCCCTCAAGTCTCAGCTCCAACGCCGCTTGCTCCATGGAGTTGTCCCTTTCTGCGCTCCCAGAACAGCCTCCAGGGCCACTTGTCACCGTCCGGTCTCACCCTCCCTTGGGAGATGATTTGGTGAGTGTGGCTCTCACTAGACTGGCAGACCTAGGACAGCAATGTCATGTCTTGCTCACTGTTGTCAACCCAGCACAGATCGCAGCACACAGTAGGATTTCATAAATGCCTGTTGGATACACTGCTGCAGAAATGACACGACACGACCAGAGAGCAATGACAATACACAGACGTGGAGACACAATGCAGGCTGAACCCTCGTGTCCTGCCCACCCATCTGTGGCAGACACATGTCGGCGACTCCCCGATATTGTCCTGTGGCCCCTCATTGCAGCTGGATCACTGAATTTCCCAGAGTCACCCAATTTGCATTTGTGTGGATGAGAAAGAACTCCGTTCAGTGAAGCCCCTGAGATGATACGTGATCTCGGTCATGTCTCTGTCCAGTGGCTCTCCAAGCCCCTAGAGCAGGTCCCCTCATGGATATGCACAGGCACACTCCTCGGGACCTCTTGTGTTGCTCTCACAGCAACATGTGCGTCGGGTGCCCTTACCTCCCTGCACCCCAGTTTTGGGCCCTCAGTCCTCTTCCCCATCCCTGTACATCACTCTTAGGTTAGTCGGTGCCCCAGCCCAATCCTGACTTGGCTCCTCACTGTCTGACATGCTGGCTCCTGGGTGGCTCTCACGTGAGCATGACCCAATACTAAGGTGTGATGCTTCTTAGGAGCGCTCTCACTCATCCCCTCTCCCTCTCCTGCCCCTCTCAAGGGATTCAGCTTGTACGGCACCCAACTCCTTAGACAAATCTCCCAGCGGCTTCCACCCTACAGGCTTCCCACGGAACCTGGAGAAGCCACTCCTGCAGAGAGGGGAGAGAGAGGATGAAAGAAATGAGCATGGGGAACATTAGCCCTCCCTTTCCTCTCCTTTCCCCCTCCCTCAGGTGGGCGGGTTAGAGGTCACTCCTAACCAAGGAAAGAGGTTTGGGAGACAGCTACATTTGGGTTTGAATCCCTCCTCCTTTGCTCACCTGCTGTGTGACCCTGGGTAAGATACTTAATCTCTCTGAGCCTCAGCTACCTAATGAGAACCATCATTTCTGCTTCTTAGGGTCGTTCTGAGGATTAAGTGAAGAAACACCTCTGAGAGTCCCTGCCTTCAAGTGAACACTCAGTAAATGACTATTCCCTTCCCCTCCCCAACCCATGCAGGCTGTGATCAGTCTGCATGTGACCAGTGAACACACTTAAGAACGAAGGGGACAGATAAACCAGCCCACTGCTTGCCCAGCCACTCCAGTCGTAAAAAAAGAAGAGGAAAAGGAAAGACTTATTTTTTTTTTACCCTTTGTTAAGAAATGGCTCTAAGAAAATAGCAAACTGTTTAACATGTATTTCAGGCTTTTGAAATAGGCTCTTAGATTTCTCCTCAGCCAGTGGGGTTACTGATGTACCAATGAACATGGGCTGACCCCCAGCCATGGAGAGCAGCATCAGAGACCAGTGAGAAACATGGGAAGGGGAAGGCATGGCATCCAAACCTCTGCTCCAACAGCTCCAAGGGACACCTGAGGCCCACGTGTGCCCAGCTCAGCACTGGGTCCTGGAGGTGTCACGATGAGTCAGAAGCAGTCAACGCTGCAAATAGACCCTGAAGACAAGGGTTTTCAGGATACTCCAGGGGAACAGAGAGGAGCAGCTCACCGTGCTGGGGTAAGTGGCCATGAGGATGAGGAAGTAGCAAGAGGCAGGGGAGGGCGGGGTTCCTGGCAAAGAGAAATGCAGATGCAAAGGCCCAGAGGCAGGAGGTTGCAAGATGTGTCAATAGAACCACAAATCCTCAGGCATGGCAGGAGTTTGGGGGCGGGGAGGGCAATGAAGCAGTGGTGGGGGACAAGACTGAGAAGTTGAGAGATGTGGGCAGGGCCTGGCTCATGAAGGGCCCTGTATGCCAGGCTAAGGAGATTTTATTTTATCCTGTTAGCAATGGAGAGCTATAGAAGAGTTTTTATATATTATATATTTTATATATTACCCATAATATGCAAACAACATTATACACAATAACATACATAATATTTTTCAATTGTGGTAAAATACACCTAACATAAAATTTGCCATTTTAACCATGTTTCAATGTACAGTTCAGTGCCATGAAGTACATTCACAGTGTTCTGCAACCATCACCACTAATCTATATAATAAAAGCCTAAGCAACCGTTATGTCGGAATGGCCAGCATGACTGGTGGCTATGACACACACTTACCACCAGGGGGAAGACACTCCACAGGGAGAGCGCCCCTCAGCCAGAAGCTGGGCTCATGGCTGGTGAGTGCAGTGGAGGTGGTGGGAGCCTCTCCTGCCTCCATGGCAGCGCAGCGCTAAGGAACAGCAAGCTGAGCAGTAAGGAGCGAGCAGGCGGGTGGTACGGAGCGAGGGGTCCCAGACTGCGAGGGGGTGCAGGCCGGGCTGAGAGAAACCCCCCCACCAGTGCAAGAATTTCGTGCACCGGGTCTCTAGTCATCCCTATAACTTTGTCATCATCCAAACTGACACTCTGTACCCATTAAATACTAACTCCATATTCTCTCCTCGCTCCCCTCTGCCCCCGCCACATCCTGCAACCACATGACTTTCTGTCTTTATGAAACTGACTATTCTAAGTGCCTTATATAGGTAGTGGAATCACATGATATTTGTCCTTTTGTGCCTGGCTTATTCTACTTAGTATGTGTCCTCAAGCTTCACCCATGTCATAACACGTGCCAAAATTTCGTTTTTCTTCTTCTTCAAATTTTTTATTGAGGTAAATAAACCTAACAAAAAATTTACCAAGTTAACTAACCATTTTAAGTGTATAGTTTACTAGGTGTACTGGTTAATAAGGCAGGTTTTTTTCAATAGATGGAGTTACACATATGTTGATATATATGCGATTTGATATGTATGCTATTTTGTTGTGTTGACAACAAGCTTCAAAACTTCATATGTCAAATTTGCTGAAGGTGTTATCATAGATATTTTTATGCTTAAAAATGTCAAATTTTGAGGGGCGAATCAAGATGGCGGTATAGGTAAACACTTAAACTGCTGCCTCGCACAACAATTTCAAAACTACAACTAAAAGACAAAACGTCTATCACCCAGAACCACGGGAAAGCTGGCTGAGCGGAAGTTCTACAACTAGAAGGAAAGAGAAAAGAGCATTGAGACGTGCACAAGCGCTGAAAAGCTGAGGTACGGAGGTGCACGAATCAGGCTGGCAGCAGGTGACTGGATGCGCTGCTTTTTTCAACCTGAAGTGAGACAAGCTCCCGATTACTCTGAACTCCAGTTTCTGGGGAGACGCTATAGACCCAAACTCCTACAGGGAGAAGCTGGACTGTCTGCCATCGGGTCGGAAAGTGAGGGTGGCTTTCTTGCAGAGGTGCACGCAGCAATCATTGTTTACTGCGCTGGGGCATGGGATGTGGGGACTTGAAACTGCGGAGACGCAGAGACGGCTGACTGGCAGCCATCGCTCTTTGCCACGCCCTAGCCTAGTGACTCCCTGAGACCCTGCCCCCCACAATCTACAAACCCACCCAAGCTCCACACAGCGGCTCTTGCATATAAATGGTCTGCCCTATTGCAGCTTAACCTAACAAACTGCAGCTCTGGTCAGACAGCTCCAAAACCTCCAAACCCCAAGCAAAGAGGAGAAAACTGTAGTTTTTGCTGTAGTTCCTGCTGGGTGGCCTCAGACAGTAGCTGACCTGCACCCCATTGGAGATCCAGAAGCTAGTGCATCTAGTGGTCAGTGTGAGATGACACCAGATTTCAACTACTCACATCCATAAGTGACACATTCAAAAGGCAGACTCAGTGAGCACCAAAGCCCCACTGAAGCAAGTCCTGCCCCATAAGCATGTCTCCAGCACAGCAGTTCTTCCATCATAGACACAGTGGGTCCTCAGAGCCAATTGGCCTGGAGGTCAATTCCTCCCAGTGTGCCAACAGCAATCAAGGCTTAACTACACCAAGACTTTACACTCAGCCCACAAAGGGGTGCACCAAGAGTGTCCACCTCAGGTGATAGGCTGAACCACTGGTCACTTACCACAGAAAACCACTCCATCAACACAGGGAAGCAGCAAAATGCGGAGACAAAGAAACATGTCACGAATGAAAGAAATGGAGGAAAGCAAACTATTGGACATAGAGTTCAAAACCACATTTATAAGGTTACTCAAGAATCTGCTAAAAACTGCAGAGAAACTTGAGAAGACCTCCAAGGAGCTTAGTGAGACCTTCAATGACCTTAATGAGAATGCCAAAAAAATGGAAAAGGACCAGTCAGAAATTAAGCATACACTGTCTGAAATAAAGAAAATACAGAAATTCAACCGTAGATCAAAGGACCCCAAGAATCAAACTAAAGATCTGAAATATGAGGAAACAAAAAACACCCAACCAGAAAAACAAAACAAAAAAAAGAATCCAAAAATATGAAGATAGTGTAAGGAGCCTCTGGGACAACTTTAAGCGTACCAACATCTGAATTATTGGGGTGCCAGAAGAAGAGAGAGCGCAAAATATTGAAAACCTATTAGAAGAAATAATGACAGAAAACTTTCCCTACCTGGTGAAAGAAATAGACTTACAAGTTCAGGAAGTGCAGAGAACCCCAAACAAGAGGAATCCAAAGAGGACCACACCAAGACACATCATAATTAAAATGCCAAGGGCAAAAGACAAAGAGAGAATCTTGAAAGCAGCAAGAGAAAAACAGTTACCTACAAGGGAGTACCTATACGACTGTCAGCTGATTTCTCAACAGAAACTATGCAGGCCAGAAGGGAGTGGCAAGAAATATTCAAAGTGATGAACAGCAAGAACCTACAGCCAAGATTACTCTACCCAGCAAAGCTATCATTCAGAGTTGAAGGTCAGATAAAGAGCTTCACAGACAAAAAAAGCTAAAGGAGTTCATCACCACCAAACCAGGATTACATGAAATGCTGAAGGGTATTCTTTAAGAAGAGGAAGAAGAAGAAAAAGGTAAAGATAAAAATTATGAACAACAAAATGACAACAAACACATACTTACCAACAAGTGAATCTAAAAATCAAGTGAATAAAAAATCTGATGAACAGAATGGACTGATGAATATAATAGAATCAGGGACATAGAAAGGGAGTAGACTGACAATTCTCAGGGGAAGGGGGTGTGAGGGGTGCGGGAAGAGATTGGACAAAAATCTTACACCTATGGAAGAAGACAGTGGTGGGGGGTAAGGGCATGGGGTGGGGTGGGGAATCAGGTGGAGGGGAACTATTGGGGGGGGGCAGAGGAACACCTGTAATAATCTGAACAATAAAGATTTATTTTTTAAAAAATGTTGAATTTCATGACAAAAAAAAGAGAGCATTTGCAGGAAGTTTTAATTCATTACTTTATTTTGAAGAAAAGTGCTGCTGAATACTTTGGGAAGCTTATGGTGAACATGCTCCATCTCAAGATACTTGTGGACACTGATTTAAATGCTTTAAAAGTGATGCTTTCGATGTGAAAGACAAAGAACGTCCAGGTCAACCGAAAAAGTTTGAAGACAAACAATTACAAGCATTATTGGATGAAGATGCATGTCAAACTAAAAAACAACTTGCAGAAAGATTAAACGTTGCTCAGCAAAGGATTTCCCATCGTTTACAAGAAGTGGGAAAGATTTTAAATGAAGGAAAATAGGTGCCACATCAACTGAACGAAAGACAAATGGAAAACCGAAAAGTCATCAGTAAAATGTTGCTTCAACGGCACGAAAGAAAGTCTTTTTTGCATCGAACTGTGACTGGCGAAGAAAAGTGGATTTATTTTGAGAATCCCAAACGCACAAAATCATGGGTTGATCCAGGTCAACCATCAACATTGACTGCAAGTCCAAATTGCTTTGGAAAGAAGACAATGCTCTGCGTTTGGTGGGATCAGGAAGGTATGGTGTATTATGAGCTTCTAAAACCAGGTGAAACCATTAATACTGACCACTACCGACAACAAATAATCAATTTGAACCATGCTTTAATGGTGAAACAACCAGAATGTTCCAGAAGACATGGCAAAGTAATTTTGCTTCATGATGACGCACCATCACACACTTCAAAACTAGTTAAAGACACATTAAAAGATCTTGTGTGGGAACTATTAACCCACCCACCATATTCACCAGACCCTGCTCCTTCAGCTTACCACTTGTTCCGATCAATGGCACACGCAGTTTCTGAGCAGCACTTCAAAACATATGTAGAAGTGGAAAATTGGGTCTCTGAATGGTTTGTCTCTAAACAAGAAAAGTTCTATTGGGACAATATCCACAAATTACCTGACAGATGCGGGAATGTGTAGCTAGCGATGGACATTACTTTGAATAAAGCACTTTTGATGTTTCTCTTAAAATTATCGTGTTTTCTTTTATTACAAAATCTGCATTATTAACCAGTACACCTAGTAGTGGCATTAAGTATATTGCTATGTGACCATCTCTACCATCCATCTCCAGAACTCTTTTCATCTTGCAAAACTGAAACTCTGTACCCATTAAACCAGGGGTCCTCAAACTACGGCCCGTGGGCCACATGCGGCCCGCCCAGGACATTTATCCGGCCTGCCGGGTGCCGCTGCCTGTCCTGCTTAGCAGCCGACTCGTCCCGGGTCCGCAGTGCGCATAGGAATTTGTTCATAGTTTTTTTTAAAAATTATAGCCCGGCCCTCCAACGGTCTGAGGGACAGTGAACTGGCCCCCTGTTTAAAAAGTTTGAGGACCCTTGCTAGTCATGGAACATTTTAAAGTGGAAGAGCAACCTGGCTTCATTTGTATTTTTAAAAAGTTCCTTTGGCAGTCATGTAGAAGGTAGATTTGTGTGGACAGACACGGAAGGCAAGGAGACTAGGCAGGATGTTATTATGAAATCCAGGCCATGGAAGCAAATCACTTTACTTTCAACTCATGCACCAATTCTGATAGATTGGTCGTGGCTGCCTGAGGAACTGTGTTTAGAAAAGTAAAAGTGCAATGATTGACTAATGATGTCTGGGATGGGCAGAGAATGAGAGGAACACAGCGTGAGTGCTAGAGATTTACCAATCCTGGGCAAAGCGAAGGTGATAAGAACAGCATAAAAAGAAAGGAACAGGTGGTGTGTGAGAGACATTTCAGAAGTGGAAAACAGCCAGAGCTAGTGACTTGCTTAATATATTTTTTGTTGATTTCAGAGAAGAAAAGAGAGGAAGAGAGAGAAACATCAATGATGAGAGAGAATCATTGATGGCTACCTCCTGCATGCCCCTATTGAGGATCAAGTTCACAACCAAGGCATGTGACCTGACTGGGAATCAAACTGTGACCTCCTGGTTCATAGGTTGACATTCAACCACTGAGCACATGGCTGGGGGGAGTTAGTGACTTATTTAGCAAATGAGCTTAGGGTCAAGGACTTTGACTTGCAATGTCTGGCTGAGGCAACTGGAGCCACTAACTAAATTTTGGAAGATAGTTAGGAGACAAATTCTTGTTTAGACTATGTTTGAGGTGCTTGAGGAGTTTCCCAGGTGAGGTCCAGGAGACAGGTGAGCATACATGTTTAGAACTCTGGGAGAAGAGATAAGCTGGACCTTACACATGGCAATGGAAGCCAAGGGAGAGAGGAGGAAGAACAAGGTTGTGGAGGGAGTGGGAAAGTGAGCTGAGGATAGAGCCCTGAGGAGCCAACACTCAGAGGAGCCAGGGAGGCAGGCCAAGGAGGACCAGTCAGAGAAGCAGGACCAGGGACTAGGAGAGAGGTTGAAGTGGGAGAGGCCACCATGTGGGATGCTACACAGAGAATCTCATTCAAAGTCAAAGCAAAGCAGCCCCAGTGTTCCCAGGGCCCCTCTCTGTCCGTCTTTCCAGGCTCTTTTGGAGAATGCCCCCCGGAAAGGCCCTGAGAGAGGGGTGTCCGCACTCCTGAGGACAGAACCAGACAAGCAGGCACGGGGAGGGGTGCTTTGAAGGGGCTGGCGATGCTGGGGTGAGGCCACACGGGAGTTTGCCTCATAATATCTCTTTAACCTCTATAACCAGGGCCTACACACGCTTCTGTCTCTGTGATCTATTTCACAGAACAGGTCAAGAATAAAAAATGAATTTTAGAGCAGGCACACAGGAGACAAGGCCTAGCAGACCTCTCAGCTGTCCAGCGCCCCTCCCGTGCCACCTCTGTCCCCTCAGCCAAGTCAGTGGTTTTCCATTTGGCCATGAAGTGACTGTTCCAGCCCCAAATCTTTCCCAAGAACCCTGAGGAGCAAATTGGAGTTGGGGATACATCTTCCCTGCTTCGTGGCTTCTTGCACAGTCACTGCTGTGCGTGCTGCTGTCTGTAATGGGAACTAGCTATACTCAGTTCCCATTACCCATATCACCAGAGGCGTGTAAGCTCCTAGGGGGTGGGGGCTCCATATACACAACCAGAGGTGGAGGACATGGGCAACCATCTCAGCCTCCCTCTCACTTTGAAGAAAAGAAACTGACATCAGAGAGGACAGCGACCTGCCCAGGCTCCACAGTAAATGGAGCCTGAGCTAAATCCAGGCCCTCACAGGCCTCCGGGCATCTGGAGCCCAGGCATGGAACCGGACCTGTTCACCGAGAGCCCAGCCTCTGCCCCTCAGTCCTGCACGCCAGGCCAGGAAGGTCTGACCAGGGGCAGAGGTGTGATTGCAGCTGGAATCACACCTCTGCCCCTGGTCAGACCTTCCCCCTCTCCTCCTTCATACACCTGCCCACCCCCCACGTACCACCCCTCCCCAGGTAGGGCCGGCTGGGGGCAGGGACTCCCTGGGTGACAGATGGGCCATGCACTGTTTTCGCTTGTCACGCGGGCATACAGAATGACAGACCTTGGAACCAGGCATTATTAATAGCAAAGATTTATAGTCAAATCTGTCACGGCTGGAGGCACTTCCCCCTAAGTTGGCTAGGCCTGAAGGTCACTTTTCGGAGGTGATAAGTGCAAACAAGATGTCCTCACCCGCCCTCCTGGGCCCTCTTCATACTCAGCGAGAGCTCAGGCTTCACAAAGGGAAGCAGGAAGGAGGCAGGGATGGAACTTCTCCAAAGGAGTCTCAGCCCCTCGCCCACACGCTCCCTCCCTGCCCCCCTCCCTCCTCCAATGTGTTCACATGCGGCCGGGAGGTGCCAGGGAGGACTGAGGGCACAGTGTGCTCCCGGACAGCTCTGGGGTATCACTGTGTGCCCAAGGGCCATGCCACAGCAACTTCTCTGGCCCCCTGGAGATGCTGCCTTGGGGGATAAGGAAGAGAGATATGCCTAGCCCTGCCCCGAGGCTGTACAGCTCAGACCAGAGTCTGGTCTCTCTGTTAGGTCCTGAGACCCCAAAGTTGGGGTCTGCCCTGAGGGGTCTGGAAGGGAAATAAACCACCAATCCAGTCTTCCTAGTGAGGGGCAGAGGTCAACATCTATTCACTCACCAACCATTTCCCCAGAGCCTGGAGGATCACAGAATAGAATCACTGAAAGGGCTCTTAGCGGCTGATCAGGCCAAAGGCCCCATTTCACAGATGGGGAAACTAAGGCCCAGAGAGGAGATATGAGAGTCCAAGCCCATTCATTCATTGGACAATTACTGGCACCGCACTGGAGGCTGAGCCTGTTGGCGAGGCTCCTGACCCCCTGCTTGCTCTGAGGACAGCCTTGCCCTAGCACGAGTGGGAAACAAGGATGGATAAAGAAAAGGCAAGACTTAAGCGTGTGGACCCTTGAACCACAGCAGGAAAGAGCAATGTTGTCAGTTAATGTCACAATGACCCTAGGATTAATATGTTATTTTCCCCATTTTAGCCAAGAGGAAAGTGAGCATAGTCTAATAGCCACTAGTTGCCAGAGTTCGGGGCCCACTGTCTGGCCACCATGCTCTGCCATCTCCCGGAAAAAGGCAACCTGACAAACACTATCATAGGCAGGCCCAATTAGCGGCCAGTGTCCACCGGTGAGCGCTAGGCTCTCCCAGAGGAGGAAGGGCTGAGGTAGTCTCTGAAGGTTTCCTGGGGGAGGCAGCAGAATGGACCCAGAGCCTGCCTAAGAGGAAGCCTCCCAGATTCAGGGCTAGCAGGCACACATCCTGAGGGACTTGCCCTGTTGGCTTCACCTGGGGAACTCCCTGGAGTGGGGGGGCACTGGGCCCTGGGCAGAACAAGCTGGCCAGGGGCTTGGCAGTGCAGGCTGCACTGGCAGCTGGCACCCCTGCACTGCGTCGAGGGGGCGGGGGAGGCATCGGGTGCCAGCATCCTGGACTCCAAAGCCTGGCACGGGATCGGCGCCATTCCCAGGTTACAGATGAGCTAAATTAGCTGTGACGCTCATTAGCGGCAGCTCCTAATTAGTGAAAATTAATATTGGCGTTGATAAAGACGTTGGCACCAGCTCTCCAAGGCGAAGGCATTATCGACCTTGTCAGCAGGGCTAATGACTGGGTAAGTGGAGGCGACAGGAGGCCTGGGAGTGGCCACAGGGTCCCTGGGGAGGGGACACAAGGCTCTGGACTCAGGGCTCTGTCCCTCCACAGCTCTCAGCCCTGGGGGCAGGGCTATGTGCATTCCCTCCCAGGGCCCCCTGAGCCTCTAGCTATCATTCTGCAGGGCCTATCTCCACACCAGAGACGCTGCTGGGACCCCGGGCAGACCAGTCCTCTGATAGCTGGCAGGGGCCAATGAAATTTCGTCTAGAACAGCCTTTAATGCCCTTTGGTTATGATGTGCCCCAGACCCGTGGTCGGCAAACTACAGCTCTCCAGCCACATGCAGCTCTTTGGCCCCTTGAGTGTGGCTCTTCCACAAAATACCACATCCTGGACGAGTCTATTTTGAAGAAGTGGTGTTAGAAGAAGTTTAAGTTTAAAAAATTTGGCTCTCAAAAGACATTTCAATCATTGTACTGTTGCTATTTGGCTCTGTTGACTAATGAGTTTGCCGACCACTGCCCAAGACAGTGCATTAAATGTTTTCACATGTACTTAATGCCTCCAAAATCCCTGAAAGCAAATACTCCCATTGTCTCCATTTTACAAAAGAGGAAACTGAGGCTCAGGTTGTTGAGTAACTTGTCCTGGGACACACAGGCAGCAGGACTTGACCCCAGGAACGCTAACTCCAGAGCCATGCTCGTGGCCTCTGTATTATCCTGCCCCCTCAACCCCATCCTCCAAAGAGGCAACGACCTGGAGGCCAGCAAAGGACACCGAGCACTGAACGCAGTGGCTGGTCAGCACATACTTATGAATGAGCAAATGAAGAGCAGACTATTTACGTTATTTACTTTTACCCCTTCTCAGTTTACTTCGTATCATGGAGAATCTAAATTTCAATTAGGGGACACTAAGACATTTCTTCTAAACATTCCTAGGACAGTCTCCAGACTCTGTATCCCAGAACGCTGCCTCTCTGGCAGGGGCAAAAAGGAGGGGACACACAGGAGCATCCCTGCTTCCCGGGAAGTGGCTGGAGGCTCCGGTGGCCCAGGCCCCAATTACATACGTCCTTGCCAAGTGATCAGCTCTGTTGCCTCCTCCCACAGGGCCCTTGGGAGGTGACTAGGCAAGCGTGGCTGCCCTTCACCCCGGTCCTGCTCCTCAACTTGGGGCCATGAGTCCCGCCTCAGGTAATGAGGGGAAGTAACAGATACATCTATTTTTAATCCAAATAAAGGGAAAATGTTTGCCACCATGGAGTTTATAAAAATAACAATGCTTTATTCGGCATTAATAACAATAAAGATGTCAAACTGTCAGATAAGAAGTTAATCTCATTCGAGCACAATTAAAGATGCTATTACCCCACCACCTGGGCCACTTAGGCCTTCACCACTCAGCAGGCTTAATAAATAAAGGTCCACGCCAAGAGCACAGGAGGCCGCGGCGCTGCCTGCCGCTCAACCCACCTCAGGCCACTCCCTCAGTGGGCCCAGCACAAGGAGACAGGCCGTGCTTCACTGTGGAGGACCCAGCAGGAACTCCAGAGGCAAAGGATGGGGACAGAGCACTCACCCATGCCTCCCAGGATGAAGGATCCCTGGGCCCATCCTCAGTACAAGCAGAGGGGAGCTGGCCCTTAAGACCCTGACAGTCTAGGAGGGCCCACCCAGGAAGAGAGAGCACCGCTCTGTGGAGCAGAGAAGGAATCCAGGGCGGGGACCTGGTCACATGGGTGACGGAGGACCTGAGAGACCAAACAGGGATGGTGCGGTGACCCAGGGATCAGGAACATCAGGAAGTCACCACAGCCAGCTTTGCACCAGAGGGACATGAGAGGAAGTGTTGTTCCCAACGCCTGGGCCCTGGTCACCGGTGGGAGCTGGAGCCACCACCAGAGGAGAGAGGAAGGGGCGCAAAACCCTGGCTTCTCTCTTCTTGCTGTCCAGGGTCCTGGGCCTCCCGATGGCTAAATCCAGAGGGAAGCCAGTGTCCCAGGAGTCTGGGTCAGGCAGCCCCCAGGGACATCTCCCTGAGGTTCGGAGCAGAGCTAGAGAAGCCAAGAATGGACTGAGGTTAAAAATGGACCCAGCCCTGAAACGCAATCACCCACCTATAGATGCATGTGGGGGATGTGAACACGAATGAGAAGTCACATCAGCCCTCAAAGCAACCACTGCTGGGTGAAGGGAATAAACACGTAAACAGACCATGGCCATGTAATGTGACAGGTGCTAGGCTCTACCACAGGCCATGAGAAGCCAGAGGACAGACCACGGAGAAGGAAGTCCAGGAAGGCTTCCTGGAAGAGAGGCATCATGAGATGGATGAAGGAAAGGACAGCTGGGAAGGGAACCCTGGGCAGCAGGGACTGGATGGACAAGGTATGAGGCAGAAAACAGCAGGGTGTGGGCAGGTTCGAGATGTTGATTCAAGGAGGTACCAGGGATGAGACAAGTGGAGGTGCCTCTGGCCCTCCTCCTGCAGCTGCCAGGGCACAGCTGGGTCCCTGCATCCTGAGCCTGCAGAGGTGGCAGGGCTGCAGATGGCGACCGGGGCATCACTGGCTTGGGGTGGTCAGGACATGAGTGGAGGGGAAGATCCCACCATGCGGACAATACAGGGGGCCAGGGCACTTTCTAGTAAGCACCACTGCGTGTGGGAGAAGGAGACCAAGACGGAACCGTCATAGAGGTAGGAGGGAAGCAGGCGCCTGGAGAGCAGCCAGTAAGGTCATGAGAACCTGCGGGGTCCGGGAGGTGAGGTCTGAAAATGGCCCACTGGACTGAGCAAGGGGACGGCTGGGGGCTGGCCTTCCTGTGAGCCCTGTGTGGAGTGTTGGAGCAGAAGCTGGGTACAAAGAGTGGGGGAGTGAGAAATAGGGGACTGGGGCCAAGAGCACCCCATCAAGAAGTCTGGCTACCCAAATCATAAAATCAAAACGTCTGCTCTTCAAAAGACACTGCTAAGAGAATGAAGACAAGCCCCGGACTAGGAGAAAACATTCACAAATCATATATATGATATAAAAGAACGCTCCAGAATACAAAAGAACTCTCAAAACGTAGCAACTCAAAAACTCATTTTTCAAAAATGGTCAAAAATTTGAAAAGCCACTGCTCCAGAGTAGATATACAGATGGCAAATAAGTACATGAAAAGATGCTCAACATCCTTAGTCCTTAGGGAGGTGCTAATGAACACCACAATGAGTTCCCATCACCTGCTTATTAAAATGACTAAAATTTAAAATTCCTCCCATAACAGAGGTTGCCAGGGGCTGGGGGGAGGGGAGAATGGAGAGTTACTGTATAATGGGTACAGAGTTTCTGTTTGGGAGGATGAAAATGTTCTGGAAATAGGTAGTGGTGATGGCTGTGACATTGTGAATATACTTAATGCCACTGAATGGTATACTTAAAAATGCTTAAAATGGTAAATGTTATGGTATGCATATTTCACCACAGTTTAAAAAAACAAAGCCCTCCCATGCCACAGGCCGGTGAGTGGAGCAACTCAAACTCTCACTCGCTGCCCTCAGGAACCTGAAATGGAACAGCCACCTTGACATACAGTTTGGCAGTTTCTTAAGAAGTTAAACATACACATATGATACAGCAGCCCCACACCTAGATACCGACCCAAGAAAAATGCAAGCATTCTATCCACACAAAGTACACAAAAGTCCTTTTCAGGAATAGTCATAAACTGAAAGTTATCAAAATCTCCATCACCAGGTGAAGGGATACACAAATTGTGGTATATCTTTACAATGGAATATAATGCAACAATAAAGAGGAATGAACTATCAACATACACAATATGAATGGATCTCAAAATAATTATGCTAAATGAAAGAAGATAGATGGCGTACATACAGCTTGACTCCATCTACATAAAGCTCTGGAAGACGCAAACTAATCTATAGAGACAGAAGGTAGATCAGTGGTCACCTGGGGAGGCAACGAGGGGGGTGGAAGGAAAGATTACTTCCTTCAAGGAAACTTTGGGGTTGATAGGATGAGTGTTATCCTGATTGTGGTAATAGTTTCAGGGGTTTATACATACCTCAAAATTACCAAGTACACACTCTTGGTATTGTTTTTTCCATGTCAATTATACCTCAACAGCACTGTAGAAAACCTTGTTTTTTAAAAGGGGCTTGAATAGAAAAGGAAGGAAAGTTGGTGGAGGCAGATACAGGGTCCTGGAAGTTTATGTTTTGGGATGGGAGGGGCATAAGCCTGTTTGGGGCTCTTGTAGGGCATGGAGGTGGCTGAGCCTTCCACAGCCCCCGAGAAGGAGACTCGGAGAAAGACAACCCCTGAGAGCCAGCATGAGGGGAGACTGAAGGCAGAGGGGCCTCAGCGAAGGCTATATGGAGGAGAATGCTCTGGGAGAGGCGAGGAGCTGAGGGGTGAGCACTGAGTTCCCTGCCTCCCCCCGCCCCCTGCCCTCCTCCCCCCACCAGCACCTGCAGAAGTGCATAGCGATTGTGCAAGGCAGCTTATTCACTACAGAACCAGTGTCCCAGGTAAGAGAGGCAAAAATCACCACAGATAAGGAAGGGTGTGGGAATCACACATGTAAAGGGTTCCCGGAAGCCAGAGGCCACTTCCAGTTGTAGATCAGGAAGGATCTGTGGAGGAGAACTTGGCAGGGACAACATGGACAGAAGGCAGAGCTGAAAAGTGTAGGGCAAGTGCAGCGGAGCCATACTACACAAACGACGCCCCCTGCAGTTGTGCGATACCGCGGTCCTGAGAAAGCGTGAGGGATGTTTGTAGGGGGCCAAGTATCCCCACGGGCTTGGAAGGGTGGTGAAGCCAGTTACAAATTTGTAACAAATGGCCTGGTCTGGTAGGCCACGGAGCCTGGGATTGATGTGTGGGCAGTGGAAGCCACTGACGGTTGTTGAGCTGAGAAGTGACATCATGAGAGCAACGCTTCAGAGACCCCACATTTACCATGGCTCACCTTTACCTAGGCTCCATCCAGGGAATGAAGATTTGGTCTCAGTACCCCCCACACTTGGACCCAGTCTTTTTATACCATCTTTTCTGCCATGACTCCCTACCTCAATCCCTTCCCCTCCAGACCGACTGACCCACTCTTCCCTGGCACATAAGGCTATTCTCTGACTCTGCTTACAGTATCTTCTCACCCAAATGCTATCATTTCTCCTCCAGCTAAAGATCTATGCACACTCACATTGACATTCCTTCATTCATTCAATGAATACCCACTGAGGTGTATTATGTGTCAAGCCCTCAGCTAGGCACCAGGGACACAGCCTTGAAAGACAAAGTCCCTGTCCTCATGGAGCCAGATGTGGGGGGAGGGGAGGGCGGGAGACAGGCAATAAACATATAAACAATGAGAACTTTAGATGTGAAATATTAAAAAGTAACCAAGCAGCATAAACTGAAGAAAGGGTGGCTACATTAGAGAGGGTGATCAGGAAAGGCATCCTGGGGAAATAAGCAATGAAGAGGTCCCAGTGTTTGCAAAGTCCCAGGGACAAGCATTCTGGGTAGAGGGAACAGCAGGTGCAAAGGCCCCGAGGTGGGAATGTGCTTGGCTCCTTCAAAGACCAAAGGCAAGTTGAGTGGCTGGAGCTGAATGCGCAGGGAGGAGGGTGACAGGAAAGGAAGTCAGATGCAGGCAGGGGCTGGTCCATGGAGTCTGCAGGCCAAGGGGCCAGTATGGGCTCAGTCTAACTAGAAGGGAAAGCCCAGGAAGAGTTGTATGCTGGGAAGGGTCACAATAATCTACGTTTAGAATGAACACTATGGCTGCGGTGGGGAGAGGTAGCGGGGGGCGGGGGGGAGAGTGGCAGCAAGACTGACCTCCCTCCTCCCTCCTGGAGGAACCTGTCCTAAATGAAGGCGACACTCAGTGGGTGCTTAGCATGTGCCAGCCCTGTGCAGTCCCACCTCTTGCCTGGGTGACACGAGGCTGGGACATACATCACTGCGCTTCAGACCCTGGCACTGAAGGTCGTGTGGAGGAATGGGTTAATACACAGAACGTCTCAGAGGGGTGCCATCTCATATAGGCGCTCCATAATTGCTCATCGTCGTTATCCTTATTTCTCCTCTGTGCCGGTGATGAGCCTCTCTCTGAATGCCTCTATGTAGCCACCATTTATTTGGACCCATCAGGAACTCCTGTGGCAGATTTTCTGGTTACTGAACTCTGGGGCTATTGAAATCTTCTGGGCAGGTGGTTGGCCTTGGCTCCCAATAGACTGGGAACTCCTTTTAATATTAACTATAACCTGAAAACTCGCTTAGTGCCAAGCACAGAGCTCTCTGCTCATGGCATCTGTCAGGTGAAGGATGGAGATAGAGGGTGGAGGTCAGAGGAGGGAGGAGAAGGAGGGGGAGGAAGGGAGACCTCTGCACTGCGTCTGGGCTGCCTGGCAGGGGCGGGATGTGTGCCTCTGGGCATAGAGCTCATTGTTCTCACAGGAGAGGACCCGGCTGGCCCAGGGGAGCCCAGTTGGCTCCACCAAGAGGACTGCCCAGAGGTCTTGGGGACCAGGGAGACCAGGCCCAGGGGACGGTGCGGACATCTGGGAGAACATGAGTGGTGACAAAGGAGAGGGAGAGGGGCGATGGAGCACTGAGAAGGGGAAAAGGTAAAGAAAAAGAGATACGTGTTAGGATACAACAGTTTAGCATCGGGGTCCATCTCTGAGCCGACAGCAGGGGACGGAGTCACAGTCCCTCCCTCGAGGATAGTCCCCTCTGGGGAGGCGGGAGGATGGGTATGGAATTCATGGCTAACACAAGGCACTAAACATGAAACAGGTGACATAGAAATGAGGTTGGAAGCCCAAGGAGGAGTGGCCCCTGCTGCCCGCCAGTCTCAGTGACAGCCCCGATGGAGTGCCTGTGGGGGTAGGGAGTGAGAGGACCCTGGGCCAGCCCCTGCCTCTGAGTCCTTGCCATTCCTCTGCATTTCTGCCTGCTGAGGCTCTGCCCAGCATCCATCAAGACCTGCCTTAAATCACCTCCTGCCTGCAATCTGCCCCTGAGGGTGTTCATCCAACTGCCTGTTTGCGCACTGAGCAACCCACACACACGCTGGCTCCTTAATCCTTAGGAAAGAGCAGTGAGGACCCTGACTCCAGCATGCCCAGGGGCACACACGGAAATTTGGGGTCTGCAGTACCTGGGCCCCTCCTGGAGGGTGTGATTTTCTCACACGCCCACCCCCATCCCTCTTGGTTTGCCCCAAATTACTAGCCGTGTCTGGCTTGGGTGGTCCTGGTTGGCTGAAGTGTCTGGTCCTCCCAGTCTAATGAAAGTCCTGGCAGGCCATGGCCACTGGACCTGCTGAGCATCCCCATTCCAGTGGATGCTCAGGAAACACAGTGGAGCACTCAGTGGGTGCTCACATCCCCGGGGTTTTCAGTGTAGGGTGTGCAGGAGGCAGCCAATCAGTGATTCTCATCACTGATGTGTTTAACTCTCTCTCCCTCTACTTTCCTCTCTGAAATCAATAAAAATATATTAAAAAAAAAAAAAGGCTACCTTTCTAGTGCGGGTTCCTCTGCCCCAGTGCATGCTGGGACCTCTGAAAAGCCTGCTCCAAATTCCCACACTCAGGACCATCCCAGACAGGGTGAACGGGAATCTCAGGAACCCACCCCTCAGGCTCGGCTGTCTGCCCTCCCTGCTCCCCTGCCAAAATGATGTGCTCCACAGAAGGGCCCCAGGGTGTTCCCCAGCAGGTCCTTTGGGGAGTAAGGTGGGTTCTGCAGGGGCGGAAAGCAGCCCCTGGCCCACTGCTGCTGACAGCTGGCTACAACGCTCCAGGCAGGTCCAGCCTCCTCTCCTGCCCCGAGACTTAGGTTTCCGACCCATGACGGTGTGTGCACATGCATGTGTATGTGTATGTGTGTACACCTCACATGCACACGTGAGTATAACCATTTCCCACGCTCTTCTCATCCAGAAACGCCTCCATTTCCCTGACCCAGTTTCTAGGTGAGTCTAAAGTTGTGCTGCAGCTGCAGGGCCAGGTCACAGGTGGGCATCAGGGAGCACGTGGGCTGGGGCAGAGGTCAGAGCTGGCCATCGGGGTTTGTTTCACCCCCACTTCCTGAGAGGAAAAGAGTAAAGGCCTGCCTCCCCCCACCCCCCACACACGCTGAAGGGAAGGTCAGGAAATGAACCTGCTGGCTAGGATACACAGTTTTTGGAAGCAAGGGTCCCAGTAGAGAACTTGATTCACGTGAGGTGGGGCAAAGGGGTGTGGAGCACTGGCCAGGAGTCAGGAGGCCTGGGTTCTTATTCCAGCTTTGCCCTAACTTGCAGTGTGACCTTGGAATGTCACCTACTTCAGTTTGTTCACCTGCAAAGTGGGGAGAATAATGTTAGCCAATACACAAAGTGCTGTCTAGGTTCCAGGCACTATTCTAAGCTTTTTTTTCTTAACTAGAGGCCTGATACACGAAATTCATGCATGGGTAAGGTCGCTAGGCCTGGCCAGTGATGGGGGCCAATCTGTGGGGCAACTGGTAGAGTGATTAGGGGGGGGGGCCCTGCTGGCACCCGCCTTGGCCAGCCTGACACTGCCTGTTTGCCGGCCCTGCCCCCCGCCACTGCAGCTGGTCGCCTCCCTCTGCAGAGGTGACCAGCAGGGTGATGGGGGGCAGAGGGCAGCACCAGCCTGCTCACCGGCCAGCCCTCCCCCTCCCCATTACCCCACTGCCACAGATCACCTCCCTCTGCAGGGCGACTGGTGGGGCAATTGGGGAGCCCCTGCTGGCACCTGCCTTGGCTGGCCTGGGGCCTGCGGGCTGGGGGCAGCTCCTAAGTTGAGCATCTGCCCCCTGATGGTCAGTGCATGTCATTCCACTGGTAGTTCTGCCATTCAGTCGATTTGCATATTAGGCTTTTATTATATAGGATATATTTTTATTGATCTCAGAAAGGATGGGAGAGGGAGAGATAGAAATATCAATGATGAGAGAGAATCATTGATCAGCTGCCTCCTGCATGCCCCCTACTGGGGATTGAGCCTGCAACCTGGACCTGTGCCCTGACCGGAATCGAAAGTGGGACCCTTCAGTCCACAGGCCGACATCTATCCACTGAGCCAAACTGGCCAGGGCTATTCTAAGCTTTTAACACTAAGTTTCCACACACCAGCCCTGTATGGTTGATATTTTCATCATCCACTTCATGGATAAGTAAGCCCAAGCACAGAGAGGTTAAGCCACTTGCCAAGGGCCCATAGGTGACAGGTGGTAGAGTCAGGCTTTGAACCCCAGCAGTCTGCTCCATGCTCTTAACCACACACTATACTACCTCCTGCAGAACCACACAGGCTGGTGGCGCTGGGGATACATTGAAGGACTTTGTTGAAGGTGTGTATCAGTGTTTCTCACAGTGTGGTCCTCAGACCAGCAGCATCAACATCCCCTGAAAGCTGCTGAGAATGCACATTCCCAGGCCTCCCCCAGACCTGCTGAGTCAGAAACTCTGGGGAGGGGGCAGCAATCTGTCGTAGCAAGCCTTCCCAAGGACTCAAATGCATGCTAAAGTCTGAGGACCCCTGCTGTACACTATCCGCCCACAAAATGTTCTCACTCAAGTTCACACCTTTGGGTGTATAAGCTGAACTTGCTGAAATCAGAGACTGTTCCCAGCAGTCCAAATCCTGGGATCTCCAAAGGGGTTTACTGAGCCATTCTGCCTTGAACTGGTCCCTTCTCACACCTCCTTCTCCACCCTCCACAAAGGAACACAATTTTGGAGCCACAATGTAAGAAGAGCCAATGTCCTTTCATCAATAAGAGCACATGCACCATACAGGCTGTCCTTTGCTCTTCGTTCGATTCCAGCCTCCAAGGTGGTCTGTGACCCTATGTACATACATACACACACACACACACAGAGAGAGAGAGAGAGAGAGAGAGAGAGAGAGAGAGAGAGAGAGAGAGAGAGGGAGAAGTATATGCACAAATAGGGCATCACCCCATGAAGACACATCACCACACACCCTCATATAGGAACACACACTGCAGGAGGTGGCCCTGTAGGGGGAGGGGCGCTAACGTCCTGCTTCACTGACGGTCCTGCAGGGCCTGGTCTCCTCTCCAGGTGTGGCAAAGGCAGGGTGACAGTGACAGTGACGTGCAGGCTCTTCAGAGGCGTTACCTTCTGAACATCCTACTCCTCCCACCCTCGGGAGGAAAATTACGATTTTCTCAGGGAGGAGGTGTGTTCTTTTTTGTGTGTGTGTGTTTTTTATATTTTTGTGCTTTTTCCTCTCTGCTCGTTCGGCACACGGCACTAATTTATGACTATTTTCCCAAGTCCACTGAAGTAAGAGGGTAATGGCTTTCAGCCGTTAGCTTTCTCTCACCTGTCATTCACCACCGCTACCTGACAGGACTGCAGACAATGTTCCAATCACAAGGGCTAGATTTTTGTGTGTTTTTTTTTTGTCCCAGGGAAGCAAAGAATTCATAGTGGCCGTGGGGAGAGTTATTTCATTCCTGGACAGAACAGAGTCAGGTAAACAGCTGTAAAAATTCATAACCGGCTGGGCTGCTTCTGGCCGAAGGTGGGAATATCACCCACCCACGGGCCCCCGGCTCTGAGCTGGCCCGGCTAGAGTCCAGAGAGCTGGGTGGCATTCAATGACTCAGGGCCTCAGCATCTATTACTCCATCGACTCCAGCCTCTCGACCTTGAGTAGGTCATGCTGCCTCTTTGTACCGTAAGCTGCTACCTAGAGAGAATATTCTTTGCCATCAGGGCCAGGGGAAATGGCCAGGCATGAAAAACAGTGGTTCCCATGGGGCTGCTTTTGCCCAGCTGAATGACTATGGGCAGGCTGCTGGGTTGCTCACTGGAAAACAGCGATCATGGAAATATTCTCTGTGCTGTCCAACACGGCAGCCACTTCACAGAGGTGCCTACCGAGCACTTGAAATGTGGCCAATATGGATAAGAAAGAGAGTTTTCTATTTTTCATCTAATTGTAATTAATGTACACTTAAATAGCCACATGTGGCTTGTGGCTATTGTTTTGGACAATGCAGCATTTCACTTTTCCACCCACTTGGAGGGTCTCATCCGAAAAGAATAGAAATATGATTATAATGTCCTCACCCAGGATAGTTATGAGGATTGAATGAGATGATGCACAAAGTCTTGGCACCCAGTTGGCCCTCCATCAATGACCGCTCTTATTAGCTGTATGAGACACAGTTAGAAGGACAAAAGGGAAGGTGATTTGAATCCAGGAGCATCAGGGTTGAAAGACACTTTAACTTATATTCCCATCATTAGTTTTTATTTTAACTGGCCAGTGAAGGGCACGTAGGACATTAGATCAAGGCCAACAATCAACTGTCCATAAGTGGTCCTGTTGAACTGCAATCTCATCCCCCTCCTACTCTACTCTTCCACCCTCCTCCCCCACTCCCATTCCTCATACTCTTGGCATCCCCCAGAACTGTAAAGGCTCTGGCACAATGGGGCTGAGCGGAATTGCTTCTGGATAAGACAAGTCCTCATCACAGATAACTGGTAGGTCTCTGGAGCCAGAGCATCTAGGAGACATAGCAGGATGAGCAGGGACTCACTGACAGGCTGCCCTGGATTTCAGTTCTGCCTCCCCTCTCTACCACTTCTGGGATTGTGGGCAAGTTAACTATTCTCGCTGAGCCTCGGTTTCCTTATTTGATACACATAGACATAAATGCCTACCTGGTGGTTTGTCATAAAGATTTGGTGTAATAATGTGTACAAAGTGCCTGGTACCTCACAGGTGCTCAATAAATAGAAGCCATGATTACCACTGCCATTACTATTATTCGGAAGCAGCAGAACACGCTACTTAAGAGGCTAGTTGCTGACGCTAACCACTCCAGTTCAAATCCCAGCTCCACCCCTACTCACCAGCTGCATGACCTTGGGCAAGTAACTGCAATTATTCCCTCAGTTTCCCCACCTATAAAGTAGGAATGATAATAAGAGCACCTTCCTCAGGGGATTGTTACAGGATTAAAAGAGTTCATAGTAGCTACTGACACAGAGTACGTACAACATATGTTGGTTAAATTAAAATATGTTAAGCCAGTGAATCCACTGTCTTTATAGGCCTCCAAGATAGGGTGGTGGGTGGATATGTCTACAAATGCCTCATAAAGAAGTGGCAACATAAGAAACCCCAGAGGTTTGGGTTTTGAATCTGTTGAGGGCAGGACATTGCTCTGGCCAAAGTAAGGGGCCAGAAAATGAGGAACACAGAAGAAAAACTTCAAGCAAAACAGAGTAGTTCTAACATGAAACACCTTTGATCTCAAGAGTCCTAGCTCTTGGACACCCTGGGGACTTTACACCCACTGATGCTTGGTCATAAGAGAATCAACGTCCTGATTTATGAACAAGAAAACTATGGCAGGAGAGCTGGCTGGTAAGAGCCAGAGAGAGGGGGCTGAGAAAGGGACCCTTCTGAGGATGAGGAATGGGTGGGGAGGAAGGGTGGGAGGCCCCTGTCTTCGTTCCTCATTATTCTTTTAATGGTAGAGGTCTGGGCGGAAAAAAACTGGGAAAGCAAAAGCAATACTTGTTGCCAATGGGGTAAGGGCAGGCTGGGAAGAACCAGCCTTGATGGTGTGCCAGGCTCTGTGCTGGGCATATGTCACATGTCAGATGCCACAGCCCATATGTCATCTCACCAGATGAGGGTCCCAGGCTGGAGCAGGGACAGACCTGTGGTTCAGGTCTAGGCCCCAAGTCTAATGTCAGAACACGGCCTCCTTACTGCTGCTTCTCAAATAGATTCACGTATTTATATTTTCAAAACTAAAAGGCAGTGCCACTTTTCTCGTGAACATGTTTCTAGTCAATGAAATAGATAATCCAAGTTATAAAAATATACATTTCTCTCCCCACCCCTTGCCCCCATGGCACTTGATGATGCTATTTTCATTTTATACTTTTCATAGTGAAAGTATGAAGTGTTTATTTGTCTTGTACAGGATCAGGAGAGAGTTGGAAAATAGATTTGAGAAGGGAAGGGGGAGACACAGTTTGTTCTGAGCAATGTCTCACTGCCTTTAGGATGGTTGCCTTACTACAACACACGACATTGTTTTCATTTTAGATGGAGGGAAATGCCGCTGCTAAACATCTTAATTCTCCTAAATTGGCCGACAGGCACAAGAAGAGGTTGTTCACCCCGGGATCCAAAGCTCTCGAAATCAGAGGTCCGGCCTAGAGGGGCAGGTGCCACCAGGCACTCCCCATGAGTGTCTTCTAGTTTCCTATGTCCCAAGAATGAGGCAGGGCCTAAGACAGACTCGGGGGGGACATTGGGCTGCCAACATCTGAACAGACTTTTGCTTTTAGAAAGCACCCGTGCAGGCAGGGGCAGGTGAGACTTCCCAGGTGGAGCAGGAAATACCATTCTTGCCACTGAGCATCCGATGGGGTCCACATTCCTGCCACTGAGCACCTGTGCTCACCACATGCATTATTTCACCCCAAAATCACAACAGCTCTGCAAATACATGGGATCAGACCCATTTTACAGATGAGAAAACTGGGGCTCCCAGAGGTGAAGGACCTGGTGGAGGCTTCAGCATGGTGAGGGCAAGGCCAGAGCCGGGAGTGCTCGGCCAAGAGCTGCTGGCAGATGGTCTGCCTGTAGACTATAAAGACAGTGGATTCACTGGCTTCAGAAGTCACACTCTCCCCCTCCTCCTCCCTGCCCCCTTCCCCTCCCCTTATTCCCTGCTCAGGCCCTAAAACACCTACCCCTCCACCAGACCCACATCTCCTTGGGCAGTACTCCCTGGAAGCAGGGGTGGGGGTGCCTGAGGAGGGAAGCAGCTCCCTTCTCCACAATTGATTGTAAACTTCTCCAGAACTTTTAATGAAGGCCGTCAGGAGTCATTGTGTCCACTGCTGCACAGCCACTCTGTAAACACAAAAGGTGGGGCCAGGGGCAAGACATGCTGGGCACCAGGCACCTGGGCACCTAGGCCTCCAGCTCTCCTGTGCCTCCGGTGCTCCTCAGGCTCCCTCTTAATTCACACACGTGTTCCCCGAGGATGAGCCCCAGCAGAGGTGTAGAGAGCACAGGAGATGTCTCAGGCAGGGGGCCTGCAAGATGGCCAGGCAGGTCCAGGGAACCCAGCCCAATGCCCACAGGGCAGACACCCCCAGGGCTGCGAACTGAACAGGCCTGGATGAGGGAGGACACACGCAGGCACAGGAGCCAATTCCGGATGCCAGGAAGCAGCATGGCGAGAGCAGCGGTCTGAAAGTGGAGTCCCCAGGCCAAGCGGCAGCAGCCCCTAAGAGCTCGGTGGAAATGCAAGTTCTCAGGCTCCCCGGCAGACCTACTGACTCAGGAACTCGGGGATGTGGGTGGCCATCTGCATTGTGACCAGCTCTCCAGAGCTTCTGCACTGCGGGCAGGAGGGAAGAACACACTAGGAGAGGCCAGCCATCCTCAGTTTATAACGTGGGGAAACAGGCCTGAGGAACTGGGGCCATTTACTCACAGGCACACATGGGCATGGAGCCAGGCATACCCTGGGGTCAGACGGTCGGGCTCAAACCTTGGCGCTGACATTGACTGGGACCTCGGACTGGGGACCGGTCACTAACTTCCTCATCTATACGGCGGGGCCAGTGGTGGCCCTTATGGGTTATCGTAAGGATCCGCTGAGCGGGAACCGGCACAGGGTTTGTACGTTGCTTTCATCACAAATCACTGCCAGCCTCCGAGTCCCACGACATGACGGACGCAGAGAAGAGTGAGGATGGAGGAGGAGACATGGGTGTGTTTATAATGACAGAATGTGCCCTAGCCAGTTTGGCTCAGTGAATAGAGCATCAGCCTGCAGACTGAAGGGTCCCAGGTTCGATTTCGGTCAAGCTCACATGCCCGGGTTGTGGGCTTGTGCCGATCAATGATTCTCTCTCATCATGGATGTTTCTATCTCTCTCTCTCTCCCTATCCCTTCCTCTCTGAAATCAATAAAAACATATTTTAAAATAAAATAAAATGACGGAACACTGGTGCCAGCACCGGACTACCCACCCCCCGGGGCACCGACTACCAGTTATCACTCTGGACTCCTGCTGCGGGAAGTCTCTGCACCCAGCTCTCCTGGCCCCAAGCTGTCCCTCATGTGCCGTTTGCCTCCCTGTCATTTCCCCTCTGGATGCCTTTCCCTCAGTACAACTTTTGTGACCTAAGGTTATCACGGCCCAGCTAAACGTGTTCTTGGGCTGGGACAGACAGCTAAGCCATGACACAGAGCATGCGTGTAACCTGTGTTACACTCCCCTGCCTGCCTCCACAGGGGACCCTGAGGAAGGCAGGCCCTCAGTGCTCACTCTCAGTCTACTGCACACCCCCGGCGACCCCACTTAACAAGGCTTTGAGACAAACTCCCTGCCCTCCAACAGTTTACAACTTGGTCTGTTGCCTGGCCCACCCTGGATGGCCCCTGGAAGGCTGTGGAGCTGCAGGAGGGCCTGATGAGAACGAACAGCCGAGGAACGGGAGTTGAGCTGAGCTGCCAGGGCCCCACAAGGGGCTCTGTTCCCTGACCTCATGCCCTTGTGTGTCATCCTCAGGCAAGGCTGGTTCCATGACAGCAACACCCCCATGGTGTACAGAGTCCCTGAACAACGGACCCACTCTGGTCTGCCGAGGAGCCTGGCAGCCATGGGGCTGGGCTGCCCCTGATGAAGCAGTGTCCCTAGCGATGGGGCTGGGCTGCCCCTGCTGAGGCCGTGTCCCTAGCGATGGGGCTGGGCCGCCCCTGATGAAGCAGTGTCCCTAGCAATGGGGCTGGGCTGCCCCTGACGAAGCAGTGTCCCTAGCGATGGGGCTGGGCTGCCCCTGGGGTAACAGGCTGCCAGAGGTCAATGAGATTTGTCCACAGGCTCTGGCCCACTCACCTCCCTGCTTCCTGGACTGTCCGAGGCAGCCTGGAGCCAGAGTCCAGCACAAGGACCCACCAGGTGAGCACCGCTGCCCTTACCCCGTGCCTGGGGCAGCGCGGGATGAACAAGTTGGGGAGGGACAATGACCTTCATTGCAATGAGGCCAGAAGCCGCTCTGGACACCCAGATGGGGTGAGCGAGGCGCACCCAGACAGCTCGCCCAGGAATGCGGGAGACAGACGCCGCCTCCCTGCCTGTCAGGGCTGAGTTATCCACAACATAGGGTTTCTCTGGAGAGCTCATAAAGCAGCTGATGCGGCGAAGCAGGTTCAACACTCAATAATCCCTCCATCTCACTCCAGCCGGACGCTGGCATATTCATCCTGAATTATCCTCTTCAAAGGCCAAATCAATCCTAGGAAGTGCCAGGGCTCCCCCCACCTAGAGTCCTGCTGCCCAGAGAGCCCGGGGAAAGGAGGGCCCATGGGCAGCCCCTGACACCTGAGTATGGGGGCAGCTAAGGCACGGGCAAGGGGGCAGAGGGACCAGAGTTCGGAGGCCTTGACCCCTCCACCCACTGTAGTATTAAGGCAGAATAAGGCATCAGAAGAGAGGCCAGAGATGGTGGGTGAAAGGTTCTCTGTCTGCCTCCTCTGATCTACACGCCTACAAACAGAGTGGAGTGTTGGCCACAGAGGAAGAAAGGCCCGGGCTTGCACCCAGCCCTGCACGGTAATGACTGCGAGCCCTCTGGCAGGAGGCAACCTCTCTAAGCCTCGGTTTTCTCATCAGTAAATGGGCTTAGTACCCACCTCCTTCATGGGGGACCGCGAGGATGAGAGGAGCAACACAAGCACGCCTTAGTGCTATGCCTGGCCCAACCGAGGGTGACCAGGAGGGAGAACATGAGCAAAGTCTGTCCTGAGTCCGAGGGCTGGCTACAGGAGCCGGAGCTTCCAGAGTAGAGACGAGCAGATGAGGGGCAGGCCTCTGTCTTCAGACCCTGGGTAGCTATCGTGTGAAGAGGGACAGGCTGACTCCTGGGCACTCTAGGGAGACCAGATGAATGGGGAGCAGCAGCAGGAGGCGGATGGCCGGTTACTAGGCTGGTGGCTCACTGCCTGGTGAGATAGGAGCTGCCCACCCAGCGCCTGCACCACTTGTTGGCAGACAGCTGTGCCAGTGGATTCCTGGTCAGGCTGGAAGGTGGACCTGGGGCCACTCAGTCTCTTCCAGCTGAAGAGTGAAAATGCCCCTTGGAGGAGTAATGCATAAAACATACCAAGTATCCATGTGTTGGGCACAGCGGGCTTTGGTCACTTAGGGCAGGGGTGGGGGACATCCGGCCCACGGGCTGTATAAGGCCCAAGAAATCTTTTGGTCTGGCCCTGCCAAGGCATTAGAGGTGAGTTAATTAAATGTTCGACCAAATATAGCAGGCTAATTTTTAAGTTGATAATTCTGTATGGCCCGAGAATTATGTCATAAATATCCAAATGGTCCTTGGCAGAAGAAAGGTTTCCCACACCTGACTTAGGGCATCATTCCTGTCCCATACTGCTCCTGGAAAGTATTAGTCAATGATAACATAACAGTTAACTTCTATTAGTGCCAAGCACAGTTCTATATGCCCCAAATTAGCTAACTTATACAATAACTAGAGGCCCAATGCACGAATCATGCAAGGGGCTCGGCCCTCACAGTCTCAGCCGGCCCTCACAGCCCCTTGTAGCCCCAGCTTCATCCGGAAGGTTGTCCTGATGGTCATCCAGAAGGATGTCCAGACGGTTATTCTGCTGTTCAGTCTAATTAGCATATTAACTCTTTATTATATAGGATACTATGAGTATTGTGAGTCTCACCACAATACTATGAGTATACACAGTGTGATCATTATGCCCATCTTCCAAATCAGTAAACTGAGGCAGAGAGAGGATCTGCTGAAAATGCAATGGAGGGCTTCTCAGAAGAGGAAGCACTTAAAGACAAATGGTTCTATTAAATTGTCTGCCATTTGCACAGCAATTTAGTTTTCAAAGCTCTTTCATAAAGCTCTCTGTGAAGTCAGCTGCATAAGTACAATCATCCCCATTTCCAGGGGAAGCAAAGGAGGCTCAGAGAGGCCCAGGGACTTGCTGGTGGTTACACAGCTCATAAGTAGTAGAGCTGGGATTAAACCCAGACCTTGTGCTCCCCCTCCCAGTGTTTGATGTACTCTGCACAGACGGGGAACCTTTAAGGCAATCCTTGCACCAATGGACAACTTTCCTGGGTGCCCAAATCCTTTCTCGGTCAAGTGCTGACAGAAAGATGTGAGCTCCTATTCTGGGCTAAACTGTAGTCCGTCAGGCTCACAGGTCCCCTAAGCCATGTAAAGAACCATTGGGGCAGGAGAGTGATGACAAGTTCAAAGTTGGCTCTGCCTGCCATCCTCTCCCCAACCAGCTGGAGGGTTTTCAGCTCTTGTAAATTACACCTTCGGCTGGTTCCCAGTTGGCTGCAAGCTCGGCACATCCTCACCTATGGACACAGCTGAGCCAGGTTCATCTGCCACCTCCCTAAAGAAGGTGCCTGCTGCCTGGCCACAGCTCAGCTGGCCAAGGCCCCCCCCTCTTTCACGGCTGCTCACTGGAAAAGGCCCAGCAAGCCCAAGAGCAAGCAACTGGGTTACTCTCTCACTCTCCTCTATTCCTCCCCCGCCACCCCCCCCACCCCCCATTCATTGTTCAGCAGGAATCCCAACCCTGTACGTCATCAAGGACTAGCATCTTCTGAGTGACGCAGGGAAGCGAGGCCTGGCAGGGAAATCCACCTGCCCACACTCACACAGCTATGTGAGAACAGAGCCAGGCCTGGGACCCGGGCACCTGGCCCAGCCCGGGGTCTCTGCTCCCAGGGCAAGCTGTGCTGGACACTCTCCCAGCCTGGGAGCAGCTGCCCCTGGATCCAGCACCTCTCCAGTGTGGCCCTTGGTCACTGAGGCCCTTTCCTGGGTGACAAGTTGAGAAAAGACCCACACAATCCTGTGAAGCAGCACAGTGGGGTAGTAAGTTTGTGGATGCTGGAGTTCGAACTCTTGGAATTCAAATCCTGACTGAGCTGTGGAAGCTTGGGCAGCTTGCTTGCTGTCTCTAAACCTGTAACATGGGGCTTATAACAGAACAGACACCCCAGCACTGCTGCTAAGGATTCAATAAGATCCTGCAGGCCATCTAACTAGTAAAACACAAATACTGAGTAGTTGCTGTCATTATTTTTATTTTTAAGCACAACAACCTATTCCTGCCATCCAAAACACAACACAAATCGTCTGCTCCACTACCAGTCACTTCTGAAATGCTTCTCCTGTGGCTTCAGCCCGTTAAAGCCCGGCCACTCGACGCCACCTCTACAACAAAACCTCTTCCGTCCCCGTGCCCAGCACAAACTCCTTCCTCCATCCTCTGTAGCCCATGCTCCCACTTGCCTGGGGTGCTCCACACCAAACTGGGGCTCCTTGAAAACAATGACCTACATACAGAATCCCCAAGATGTGGTTATGGACACAGGATTTGGGGGTAGGTGCATTAGATTCAAGTCCAATTTCCATCCTATCCGAGATGTGTGACCCTGTGCAAGTTATCCTTTCGGAGCTACTGCATCCTCAGCGCATAATGGAGGTTACAAAGCCCATTTTCTCGGTTTGCTCTTAGGATTCAATGAAGCCATGTGTAGGAGGAGCTTAGAAAGACACAGAGTAGGTGCATGATGAAAGACAGGTGCCATTTTCCCAGTGATCTCTCATGTATGCGTCCCTACCCCACTCCCCAGCACGGCCTGGCACAGGTGTGAAGTGTCTAACACATTAACAGTCTGCCTGCACAACAGGTGGTGCATTATCGTTATCATTAGTGTTATTATGGATGCATCCAAAACACCCACCCGACCCCCACCCCTGTGTTGAGGGCCAGTCCACAGCTGGGGCTGTACATAGGCCCAGGCAGGAGCCTCTTGAGAGTGGCTACAGCCCATAAGATCCCTCAGAGGGCCAGAGGGCACTAATCTGTTCTGTCTCCCTCTTTGAGGGTCAGTGCTGCCCTGGAGGAAGGCAGAGGGGCAAGGCTGCAGAAGCATTCCAGGCCCTTCCAGGGGCCCTGAAAGTCATCACCCCATCTCCCAGAAGGAAGAATAAAGGCCCTGCTCTGTGATGGTGATAAGAACCTAGGGCCACCACCCCTGGGTCCCAGCATCGGATCATCTGGACAGATACTGGGTCACCTCCTTCCTCTAAAACCTTGCCCCCTCCAGCCTGAATGTCCCCCAGGGAGCCTCTGGGTTAACCTTACTTCCCCTTCTTAAGCACTCTACCCCAAGATTGTAAAAGCTGAGAGGCACCTGGAGTCTTTTCTTCAAACTATGTCCTAAACTCTCACCTCATCAACCCAAGATCCCCTTCTTCCCCAGGTCCCAAGGCAGCACAAGCCTGCACGGGCAGAGCCCCTTTGAATCCCTTCTGTAGCTGGTGTGTGAATTCAGGGCAGGCTTCAGTCTGGAATCCAACAGTAATTCGCTGGGGCCCTTGGGCAAGCTCCCCCTCTTGGGCCTCAGTTTCTCCATCTGTAAAGTGGGAGTGTTTGGCTAAGACAGTGGTCATCAAATTGTCTTACAGGAGGCTGCAGGGGTGGGTTCATCATAGGCTCTATGAAGAGCCTTGGGGATGGGGGGGTCAAAGTGAAGTGCGAAATATTAGAGTCCCCCTGTCTCCCACTGACCTTAACTTCAACCAAAGATGATAATTTCTCCTTTGCACTTATTATTTCTAACATACTCTATTTTTTGTATTATTATTAGCTCTTAGGCTATATGGTCTCTGTACAGGCGATTGGCAGAAAAGACCAAGCCATGCTCAGAGCACACACCCAGCTGATGTTGGGATTTACTGGACTCCTCACATCCACGTCCCCCTAGCCCTACAATTCCTTGCTGAGGAACTGCTCTGGGGTACCAGGGGCCCCTGTCCCCTGTGTCAGTCCTAAGGAACTCTCTGGTTACGAGGAAAATCATTCTCAGCCTCCATCCTCTCCTGAGAGATGCTTTCTTCCCTTTAAAGATACAATGGGAGAAAGGCACAGGGAGGGAGGGTCCACCCCTTCCAAGACACTAGGTACCGAGACCTCCCATTCTCCCCCTCACCCATCCCTTCCATGTCCTCTCCAGAATCCCATGCCCAGACATCTTGCCACCCCCAAGTGTTCGCTGCCCACACAGCCTGCCACTCTCACCAGCCTCCCACTCTGTGCTCCATGGGGGCTGCCCCTGCAGGGAGCTGTCCACATGCCCGCAGGGGCACAGCTCCTCCATCTGCTGAGACCGCCGACGCGGGGTCGGCCCACTGAAAATTGCTCTCCCTGGTCCAGACGAAACAGCTGGGCATTGATGGGGTTTGCAGAGAAATTAATCAGCGCTGACTGGCAGCAGTGCCAGGCGCTACCTGGGCCCGATCCATCCTAATGAATCCCAGCTCCCGCCTTAATGGCTCCTGACAAGACTAATTCAGTCGTGTAGGTGATTAGCGTGGGCACTACCACCTGAATTGTGGAACAAGATGCTTTGGGAGTGCTGGAGGGTCTGCCTGGGGAAGCTGGCACTGTGGGCACCAATCTCAGGGGCACAGAGGGATAGGGAAACAAGGGCAGGAGGATCGGCAAGACATTCACCCTCCACATCCTCTCATTCCTGCCTTCATCCCACTACTCATCTGACCAGCATCTGTTGAGCCCCCTGTACCCGGTACTGTGCTTGGCACAGAGGGCACGCAGGCTCGCCTGCTCAGCTGTGAATGGAGATGAGGACACTTCTGAGAGTCACCGTGAGGCCCACGGGAAGCCATGCATTGAGAATGCTTCACCGAGGCCCCGGCAGGAGACTGGCAGTCAATAAACACTCGCTAATATTATCGCTCACAATCCTAGGTTGTATATAAATGTGAAAATTATAATTAATTGTAATGTCGATATTAATAAAAGTAATAAGTGAAAATGAACAGCCAAGGGGGAGGTACACACAGATAGCAAGCGAGAACTCGCTAAGAGCTTTCAGAGACGAACACAAAGCAGACAGGGGATGGGGGAGGCTGCAGGCCTCGCAGAGCAGCTGGCATCTGAGCTCTGCCCTGAAAGAAGAGTAGGAATTCACGGGCATGCCTGGCCCGGGAACAGCACGCGCAAGGGGCAGTGGTGAGGCAGCATGAGGTACTAGGATGCTGCGTGGGTCACCAGGGCCAGAAAGCAGGGTGCCTCTGGGGAGTGGTGGGTGCCAGGGAGACATCTGGCCGGAGCTATGTAGAATTGGGGTAGGAGGAATGACCTCAGTGGCCAGCCCTGAGGGACACCACCCCTCCAGGATCTAAGGCATGAGAATTGGTGGCAGCTAAGGTAGAAATCCTCGGCCCCTCTCAGGGCTCCTCATTCAGGTGGTGCCTCCAAGCCAGACTTCATACTGCTGCTGTGTCCCTCCCTGGCTTGGCGCCCCGAGGGTCTCCAGCAAATGCCACACGCAACTCCACAGGCAGCTGGGGTGATAAAAACATGACCCTGGCACTTCCAACATCTGTGCTGTTTGGGCGACAAGTTATCTGGGTCCCACCCTCTAGGCAGCCATCCTTGCTGTCACCAACACTTCACTCCTGACGCCCTTGGGAGGGGAGTGCCTGGCCTGAGACTCCAAGAGGGATGGTGAGCAGGCCTGGAGGCATCCCCAGCCCTTACTCAAAGATCACCCCATATGCTCACAAACTCCAGACTCCATTCCTGTCCCCAAGGCACCCAAACCCCAGATGCAAGCCGGGCACGGGGCTGAGCCCTGGGGACACAGATATGGCCCTGGCCACCTGGAAGCATTCACAGAGCAACAGGGAGACAGATGAGCAACAGTCACAATGGCACCCTAGCTGGGACTAAGAGAGAGGGAAGGAAGCCAAGGAAGCCACACTTGAACCCGCCTGGAGAGCCTCCAAGGTTCAAGTGTGGCTTCCTTGGCTTTCTTCCCTCTCTCTTAGTCCCAGCTAGGGTGCCATTGTGGCCTCTGACCTGACTGCCCAGCACAAGTTCATCCACCTGTTCCAGTGGCAGAAGCAGCACCTGCAAAGGCTGGGAGGTCAGAACCCACCTCTCCTGCCCAAGGAACTGCAAGGAAACCAGCATGGCTAGAGGGGAGCGCTCCAGGGGGGAGGGCAGTGGGGAGGTGTGAGAGCAGCAGGGCCAGGACTGCAAATAGACTTCACGCCATTTAGGAACGCTGGCTTTTGTTCCAAGAGGTATAGGGGGATATGAGCTGACCTGATGACAGGCTCTCTCCCAGGCTGCAAAGAACCACTTGCTCACTCAGCTGCTATGGTGAGAACAGGCTGCCGCAGGGAGACCACGGAGACCATTAGGGAGCTGCCTGGGTGACCCAAGCTTGGACCCTGGGGGTAGCTGAGGAAGGGGTGGGAAGTGAGAAGGTTCTGGAAATATTTTGAAGCTAGAGCCTCAGGACATCCAGATGAACTGGAGAAGAGGTAAGGGGGGGGAAGGGAAGAGTCAGGGATGACCCCAAGCTTCTGGCCTGAGCAACTAGAAGGACAGAGGTGCAGCTAACTGAGATGGGACAGGCTGCAGGGGTGGCAGGTGTTTTGGGGGAAGGATCAGGATTCAGCTTTAGACACACTGAGGTGGAGAGCCCTTAGACATCCAGGTGGAAATGGTGAGCAGAGGTGGGTACACGAGTCTGGAATCTCCTCTGCAAGGAGGCCTAGGCAGAAGGCAGCCATCCCAGCATTCTCAGCATATAAACCGTACCTAACACTCTGAGACTAGAGATCACATGAGTGAGAACATGAAGAATAGATACAGGAGCTGGGCCCGGGCCTGCCAATGCAAAGAAATCCAGGGAGCCTGCAGCCAAGGAGACTGAGAAGGAACAGCCAGAGAGATGACATCCTGGAAGAGACAAAGATCATCTCTGACAGGTCATAAGGCCCGAGAACTAGCCACTGCATTAGCCACAGGGGTCACTGGCGATCTTGACATGAGTGATACTGGTGGCGTGTCTGAAGTGGAACCGGGAGGCAACCTGGAGGCAGCACCTTTGCAGCACCTGTCTTTCACTCTAAAGGTGCCATGTGGCCATTCACTGCTGACAGCCAGGGCCAAGGTGTAGGCAATGCCAACGAGCCGGACCAGACACCGAGTCCTTGAGCTGCCCTTGCTCTGCCCCACCCAGGCCAGGCTCTGCTGCCAATGACTGATGTGCACGTCTGGAGCAAGACACCCAGGGACAAGGGGGCCCTGAGCATTAACAGCCCAGGGTGGTGGGAGGACAGAGCTACTTAATGACTTCATTTTGCTGCTCTCTCCTCTGGCTGGGAGATGGTCTTCAGAAAGAACATCATGCAGAGGGAATTGGAACCTGAGATAGGTGAGGAGATAGTAACAGAACAAGCAGCCTCCGCAAGGGTTTCAGATGGCTGCGCTGTGCCCTCCCATTCCGCTCCTGGGCTCAGGGCCACAGCCCACTGTCAGGATGGACGTCCTGTTCTTTAACCCAGGAGAGCAGTCACAGAAAGTACATACTGACACAGCCGAACTCTACTCCGATTTGTAAAAGCAATCTTAAAAATGAACTAATTACAACACTGAGGACACTGCCTTGAGCACTCAGTAAACATCATTATAATAATATTAGAGGCCCGGTGCACAATATTCGTGCGCTGGGATGGCGGCGGGGGAGGGGGACCTCAGCCCAGTCTGCACCCTATCGCAGTCCGGGACCCCTCAGGGCCAGCAGTCAGACATCCCACGAGGGATCCTTAGCACTGCCATGGATGGAGGAAAAAGCTCCTGCCACCGCCTCTGAGCTTGCCAGCTCTGATCCCAGCTTCTGGCTGAGTGGTGCTCCCCCAGTGGGAGCGCACTGACCACCAGGGGGCAGCTCCTGTGTTGAGCGTCTGCCCCCTGGTGGTCAGTGCATGTCATAGTGACTGGTCATTTTGCAGTTCAGTCGATGTGCATATTAGGGTTTTATTATATAGGATATGCTCCACATATATATTGTGCATCACATGTTCTGTTGTTATTTTTCTGGAAGGCTTCAGTGGTCATTCAATGGGCAGGAGTGCCAGAGAGACAGGTTTCATATGAGTATCAGGAAGAACTTTTCGTTCTCAGAACTAACCCACAAAAAGGAGCTGCCTCGTAAGATGATGACTCCCCACCACTGGGTGTCCAAGCAGAAAGGGATGATCAGCCCCAGAGCTGGGAGTCTGGCCTGCCCACAGCACTGACCTCCTCCTCCTGTGAGCTGACGTTTTCTGACTGGCTTGGGCTATGCCACTAGCCATTGGTACTGACCACCCCACTGGACCAGCTCATCCATGTGCTTGTCTGTCCCCTCTTCAAGCCCATGGCTGTCAGGGCAGCCCATCCAGCCATCCCTGGCCACACACAGCCTATCCTTTCCATAACAACAAAATCTTCCAGGTGCAGAGACTTTGGAGTTAACAGTATCGTATGTAAATACAACAACAATCCAGACATCGGGCTACTCCATCCCCATTTTGCAGATTGGAACACTGAGCCTTCTAAAGCAAGGGTTAATGAGAGCCAAATCTCAAAGTCGTGTCTCTAGGCCACCCATTCTGCATGGCAGGCAAAGGGCCAGTACCCTGAACAAGATGTTTCAAACTTCACTCTCACCCTGGCCACTGCTGGTCAGAGGCCTGCACCCTGCCACGTCCATGTGAGTCCTCATCCACTCTATGAATGGCCCAGGACCATCCGTGTAGGTGACAGCAGTCAGTGGAGTTCTCCAGGCCTGTCTCATCTAAGGACCCAGAAACATTTGGGGCCAGCTGGGACTCCAAGACAAAGACCAATGGGTCCATCGTTTCAATGCCCTCTCACTGGGGAGATGGGAAGGTAGAGGCCCAGAGAGGCCCAAGGTCACACAACAAGGAACAGAAACCAGGCTCATGACTTTTAGGCCAGTGCTGCGCTGCCCTCTGCTGATACAAAAAGAAGGGAGGGGTCCAGGAGGGTGCTGGGCCAGCTCAGGACCCAGCTCCTGCCCAGAGAGATGAGTAGAGCTGTCTTCCAGCACACTGAGTCCTCTCTCTCCCCTAGAGCCCCCTAAAGTCACGATTGACCCCCACTGCACCGACGGACACCATGCTGCGACTGCTAAGTGTGGCCTTAACGGGTGGAGTCCTGGGAGTCGCTCCTGGAAGCCAATCGATGCCGGCATTTGCAGAAGACGATCCAGAGCCAGAGTCAAAAGTGCAGATCAGGGTCTGCTGGGGGCTTCCTTGTCACTCTCAGTGCTGGCCAAACAATGTCCACCCCACTCCACCCCTCACCTTCCCTGCACCACGGGCCTCTGAGGACCCCGCCTTCAGGCCTCAGCAGGGCAATGTGGAGTCACAGACGAGGTGATGAAGCCGGCACGGCTCACCTGAGAGGGGCCTTCACCTCCTCTGGCCAGCAGCTCTGGTCGGTTAGTGGCTGGCCACACCTCTGCATCAGTGGCGCACCTGTCCCAAGTATACTGTATTCTCTCCACAACAAAGGGCTCTCCAGGAGGATGAAGTTAAAAAAAATACACTTAAAAAAATCAGCCACAGGAAATAGTGTGTGAAGGAATGCGAAGGGACTCTTTCAGAACTCTGCTCAACTGTCACCGCCTCCCAAACACCTCTTCCGCAGCCTCCCATCTCTGCCCTACCCCTGAGACACACCCCTCCTCCTTCAATCACGCACTGACACTTAACCAGATACCCTATTGCCCATGATTTCTTTAGCCCTCTCTGGGTCCATGGCACCCAGGCCTGGCCCAGAGCAGGCGCCCATCTATCTGATGAACTAATAAATAAGCCGAAAATAGGAGAGCCCCTACAGTGACAAATGCAGCTCACATTCACTTGGCTACCTACACACGTGTGCTGGGCGCCTACTCTGCTGGCTCCGTGCCAGCCCCTGTCAGGCCTGACTGTGAGGAGGAGCCACAGGTGAATCCAGTAGCCCGCAGACATCCCCGATCCACACCAGAGGGAAGGAAACAGCTCAACAAGGTCTCCAAGAGGCTGGCAGGAACCTTCTCCAGCCCCCAGAAGGTGGGCAAAGCCTCCTCTGGAAGAACATTCCAGAGAGGCAGGCAACCAGTTTCCTAGGTAGCCCTTCAAACACCCAGATCCCCAAACCCGAGTCCCCAAATTCAGCCTCGCAGTGCTGATCCATGGGGGCTGCTAGTCACCAAAGGAGTGACCACAGAGCGCCCCCCCGCCCCGCCGCAGTGCCTAGAAATAAACCATTATTGGGCCATGGGGATCATCCCCACAGCAATCGGAAACACACCTGCTGTGCCCAGCACCCACCTGCAGAAAAGCTCTGTCAGGGAGAGGGGAAGGAAAGGCCTCTTCAGGGGCTGTGCACATGCCCCCCACAGACACAGGGCAAGTCTGGGGCCCCCTAAGGCTCCCCACTTCAAGCACCTGCATTTGGTTTTCTATAAAAGTGTTTTAAATTTCCTGTTAGGTAAATATCTTAACACCCCTCCACTCCCCAAGTCACCTGCTTCATTTCTAAGTACAAATGATGTGGTGAAAGGATGGGCCATGCTGACCCCTTGTATGCAGCTCCTGGCACATGCCCCACCCTCACAAAAAGCCCCGGATTACAGCCACTTTCCCTGAAATGACACCTATGAGAATGAGAGGACGAAGGAGAGGGTGTTGTGGAGGTGGGCGGGACCTTTCCAGGCACTGTTGTTTGCACAATGCTCACAGCAAAGACTGCCTGCCCATCAGAACAGCTGCAAGACAGTTCATTCCATTCAACTCCCATTTCCTGAGAGACTTCTGGGTCCCCAGAGCTGAACTAAGGCCATGGGGCTGTGCACGCAGATCTCCAGCTACAGGTGTAGGAGCCAGGTCCTCGGGAGGGGGTCCATGAGGACAGACCAGTGTGATGAGGCAACAAACTGGGGGGAGGGGGGGAGGAGAAGGGCGAGGGGCGAACGCCAGGATGCTTATTTACAATCACCTCCTAAATAGTTCATTTTTTTTCTAATGACTAAAACAGGCATACTCAATGCAGGAAATACAGTAATCCCAGAAAAGTTCAAAAGGCTATAAAACAAAGTTTGCAACAGCTTCCATCTTCAAGTTTTCACAAGAAAGAGGAAAATAACCATTTTGTAGGAGAAAACTTAGGCAGAAGCGAAAGTCAAGCAAGTTGGACTCAGTATGTTAGCCTCTGTGGTACTTAGAATCCCCCTCTGTGGGAATGGGCCACCATGCGAAGTGCTGAGTGCCCCAGGCAGAAGCCGTGTGAACACCCATCAGGGATGCCATGGAAGAGGTTCCAAGAGTGGGTGGAAGATGGTCTCAGTCTCTAAGATCACCTTCACTTGTGGGAAAGGAGCCCACCTCATGCCACCCAGATGCCCACCAGCCCCGTGTCAACTCACCCACAGGCGTGTCCTCGCTGATCAGCAGGTACGTCTCAAAGAAGTGGTTGATAAAGAAGGGCAGCCGGTTCACCTGGCCTGGAAGTCAGAGGACAAGAGCGTCAGTCAAGTACCCGTCTTCCAGCTTCATGCATTCTCCAAGGGGACGCAGAAGGGCTGGGCTGCAGTGGGTACTGCATCTGTCCACTGCCATGGCCGCCTTCCTCAGGGCAAATGGACCCTCAGCAAGGCCACCAGCTATGGGTGGCTATTGAGCCCTGGTCCACAGTGAGCTGTGCTGAAGTGTAAAATACACACAGGATTTCAAAGACTTTGTAAGAAAAGTGAGTGTAAAATACCTCATTCATCTTCCATATTGATTACATGTTGAACTGATAGCATTATGGATATATTGGGTTAAGATACATTATTAAAACGAATTTCATCTGTTTCTTCTCTAATGCAGCTCCTAGAAAATGTTAAATCACACATATAAACTCGCATTACATTTCTAGTGGGCAGCCCGGCTCCAGATGGGATGTGAGCTGCCAAGAACAAGGGCAGTCTTCTTTGCTGACTGCCACAACCCTGGTGCCCAGAAAAGGGCTTGGCATCCAGAAGACCCTCTGTAAATGATGACAACAATAATAGTAGTAGTAGTAACGATGATGATGATGATGATGGCTGCCATCTATGGACCCCATCTCTGTACCAGTCACTTATATCGTCTCCATCAATCCTCATGGTATGGTGGGTGCATCATAGCCCCATTTTTCTGTTGTGGAAACGAGGCTTAGAGGGAATACGTATGAACTAGCCCAGAGTCATGCAGTTAGTAAGCGGCAGCCCGCATGGGAACCCTGGGCAGTTAAGCCTGTATGAATCTGTGACACCTCCGAGTGGGGCTGGTACAGGAAGGGGTCAGGGTGGTACCTGCATGTGCTGAGGAATCTCACATCCACAGAGAGCCCCAAACCACAAGCCCCCCCACAGAAACTCCCTAGGCTGGCTTCCCCTGTCCCGAGCCCCTTCTCATGGCCTTCCACAGGTGTCACCATAAGGAATATATTTGTTGTCTGTCCCAGTTTCTGGCACAGATTCCCCAAACCCTTGGAAGTTCCGGAGTGATAGGAATGTCTTTTGTTAGTCATAAGGCAATCCTTTGACCACAGCTGAGTTTATGCATTGAGGTGACTTGGGGTGGAGCCTCTGGGTAGCCCCAAGATGGGGCTGGTCACCAGCAAGACTGGCTGGACACCAGCATGTGCCAAGGTGGTGGCGCCTGGAGGGGGCACAGAGCTCCGAACCTGGCCCTGTGCATCTCTTCCACCTGGGGCTCCTGAGCTGCGCCCTTTATAGTAAACCAGGAAATGGGAATGGGGTGTTTCTCTGAGGTCTGTGCGTTGTTCTGGATAACTGAACCCAAGGAAGGGTCATGGGAACCTCCAATTTAGAGCCAGTTGATCAAAAGTACGGGTGCCTGGGACTTGTGACAGGCCCCTGAGAGGGGCCTAAACCTTACATCTGTGGAAGGATGTCAGGTAGTTGGTGTCAAAATTAAATGTTTAGACCCTCGGTGGGTGTGCAGAGAACTGGGTGTTGGTGTTGGAAAACAGCCAGAAGGAGACAGGTGAGGGCACTTCCCTCGACCTCTGCTGACCAGGGAGCTGATCCTTCTCAGGGGCCCACGCTATGAGCACCTGCATAACAGCTCCTGGATGCCCAGGTGCCCTGGATGTAGGCAGGGGTGCAGCCCTTTCTCCCTCACCTCTGTTGACGTGGGCTCCCTCAGAGCTTGGGCCAGGCTCAAGAACTCTGAGGCCAACTCATAGAAGACTGGAGTCAAGGGGGCCCCTCCCACTCCTGCCTCCCTGAGCCTCTGTCCCATGCCTCAGTTTACGCTCGTGTAAAAGAGTGATAATAATAGGACTTACATCATGGCTGTCCTGAGGATTAAATGAGATTACATACATAAAGCGCTTAGTGCCATGCCGCAGCACACAGCAAGCACTCGATAAATGGTAGCTATTATTAATATTGGTATTAATAATAGGGCCGCCTGCTCAGCCAGGGGGAATGCTTTTGATCCCTGCTGGGGTCCTTGGACTGAGCAAAGGTAGAAAGCTCAGGGTTGCCCAGGGAATTCAGGGGCAAGCTTGGGCTGGTGGGGGAGGGGAGCCAACGAGGAAAAAATCGCCTGCAGCAGCATCGTTCATTTTTAAATTTGATCTTACAGGACCCGCCGATAATCAGCCGCTGAGAGCTCTGCACGGGCAGCTGGGCAGAGCGCAGGGGACATGCATCGCCTGCCACATACCAAGCAGGGCTCGTGTTCTTGGAGTAGGCCGGCCACCCTCGGAGGCCCAGCAGGTGGCCCTGAGCTGCCAGCGTGGCACCTGGGGACTGGGAGGGGGCTGCTGGGGTGAGGTGGGGGGAGGGGCAGGCTGACAGGTTGCTTGTTCTTAAAGACCACTTTTAAGGCACGAAGGCTGTGTCCTCCATAGGCAAAACCACTGCCTCGGGAGCTTTCAGGCCTCTGGGAAGCGGGAATGTGAGTGGGCATGCATGCTGATGTCAGGTGAGGAGCCCGCAGCCCCAGTGCCTGGAGACTGCCTTCGTGACCCAGCGATGCAGCAATGCTCACTGGCCCGGCCAGCAAGGTGGGCAAGGAGGCCTGTTCAGGCCTTTGCTCTGGCCTTCCCTACAGGCCCACAGGTGCAGAATAAGAAGTGCCTGAGAGCACACAGGCCAGAGGAGAGAAGGGTAAGAAGGCGACAGGCTGACAAAGGAGATTGACATCTAGGGGGCATCTGTCCCTGAGCCTGACTCACCTCTGACCACCAGGGATGGGAGAAGAAATCAGCCGGGTTGTGGGGTCAGCTGGGAACAAAGGAGAGGCCCTGGGGTGTAGTCTGGGGGACAAGGTGAGTACTCAGAGTTGGGGGCAGGTGTCAAAAGGGCACGGTGAGAAGATGGTGACCTTCGGTCCCTGAGGTCAGCCACGCCCATGCAGAAGGAACACTGGCTGCTTCAGGTGGGGACCAGGACAAGGGACTATGCCCACGATGCCAGGCAGGCTAGACCACAGGCTGGCTGGTTTTGCCACAGAATTGTTGGGTGGCCCCAGGCAACTTATTTCACTTCTGCTTTCTGAGTCCCATTTCGCTCCCTTAGGAAAAGATACAGCTGAGAACGACAGAGCTCTCGCTTACTTAGCACAGAATATGTGCCAGGCATCCCACTAAGTGCTGGATATGCGTGTTAACTCCTCTGATCATTTTACAAACGCAAAGCCCTACTGCCCTTCCTGTTTCAGAGAGAAGCTAAGAAGTTTGTCCACAGGAACCCCGGGAGCAGTGGGTGGGACCCAGGAGTCCTGGCTCTGTGCTGCTCCCTCAGGCCCACTGTGGGTGCATCTGGTGCTCAGGGACACGGCCACCTCAACTGAGGAAGGCAGCTGGGCACTCAGCACCTGTTTCATTTTTACATATATGTTGGGGGGAGGGCATGAGTGTCCAAGGTCATAGGAGGCTGAGGAAAGGGTCCTGATTGCCACCTTCTAGCAAACCCAGAGGGTAACCCCTAGTAAGGTCTCCCCTGGATGGGAGTGAGCTCCCCATCACAGAAGCATTCCAGCAGAGATTCCACCAAGCACACAGGCCAGGAGAGGGGACAGTCAAGGGACTTTCAGGCATCAGGATGCCAGCGTCACCCCAACCAGCTTGAGGCTGTGGCTTCCTCCAGAGGCGCCCTGCTCCCTGAAGTAGGAGAAGGAGCTGGCCTCTCTCAGGAATGTGTTTGCCTGTCGCCAGGCACACCGTGCTCACAGCTCTTCCCCAGAGACACCCTGGCCCCCAGGGACACGGTGCCAGCTGTGCCTGCTGTCCTGGCCTTCCTTTAGATCAGACCAGAGTTGTTTGATTCTGGGGGCCAGGACAGGCAAATGCCCTGGCCTCTCCTGGCCTCCTCGGTGGGCACTAGCACTGGCCCTGACCTAGGGAAGAGGGGAAGGAGGGCTGGTCCTCCAGGCAGAGAGAAGAGGGCCCTCACCTCCATGCCTTTGCTCAGGCGGCCCCCACCTGCAGGAGTCCCTTCTTCCTGCTCCCCTATTTTAAAACTCTCTCAGTCCTTAAAGTGCAGAGTAAGTGTCTCCCTCTGGCTGGGTGTCTCCTATCCCCACAGACCCGATTAATCTTTCCTTCAGACGGGCTTCTCTGTCCTTTATTACCACTCTTTTCACCTGCATCAGAGTAAATCCTAGCATTGTCTAGTAAATCCGCTGGACTCTGAACTCCTTGAGAATGAGTCATTTCTTCCACACCCCAGAGTTGGGCAAAAGTGACACGCACAGTAGGTGCTCAAAAGACTGCTGGAAAACGGAATAGACTGGCCAGCCCTGCACCCCAGAAGAAGGACAGTTCATGGTCACAGATGCCTCCTTCCCTTAAAGCTCAAGTATTTCTCAAGGCTCCTCCCACCGCCTCCTGTGGCCCAGGCCCTGGGGATGGGTATTTTCAGCCCTGAGAGTGCTGCAGAGCAATCCAGGCCCAGGGAGGGAAGTGTGTACCCAGTCACACAGCAAGGCGGGATCTCGGGCTCCCGGAGCAGTCCCCTCCCAATTCCTGCCCCAGAGTGCCAACCCACAGCAGGCCCCACACCCTGCAGCCTGGCTTCCCAAGCCTGCTGTGGGGAAAAGGATTAAACTTACCCCAGCATCCAGAGATCAGCACAAACAGCCACACCACGCGGCAGCTGGTGGCAACGTGGGACCTCATGGCTCCTGGGGACACAAAGGAGAGCATGAGAAGTGGCCTAGTGGTGGGGGCCCGTTCTTCAAGGCCCTCTAGCACCTCCCACCCCTGCAACTCCAGGAAGAAGGGGAAAGAGGGACTCAACTCAAATGGGGGCGGGGGCAGGAGTGGGGACTCGGAAAAGAAGAGAGGGTCTGCGTCACTGATTTTATCATCGTCCAGCCCTGGGTATAACATGGCGGCCTGAGAGTGACTGGGCTGGGGTAGGGGCAACATGCCCTCTTTGCCTTTGGGGGGGTGGCTGCTCAGCCAGGGTTGAAGCTCAGCAGTGGGCACAAGTGTGGGATCCTGACATGTCCTAGGCTCAGTGGGTGGAAGGAGGAGCTGCCGCCTCCATTCTCCAGGGCAGCATCCGGGTGAGTGATGGAGCCTGGTTAGTTTGGAGACGGGCTGGGAGGTGGGTGCTGGGCAGGAAGACAGGCGCCTATGAGTGGCTTGTCAGGCCCACTGCCCCGCCTCTCTCCAGCCTAAGAGCCTGGCGAGCATGTTTTTTTCATGTTGTGTGTAGTTTTCTATATATCCACCATATTGCCCCAAAACAGTAGTTATGAAAGGGAGCAGCAAGTTATGGGGTCCAAAAAGGCACAGGGAGGAGAGTTGACCTGCCTAGGGCCTCACAGGAAGTCTGTGGGAAGCTGGAGCTGAAACTGCACGGCTCAGAGAGAAGCGCCAGAGAGATCTGGGGCCCTCCTACCACAGGCTCAGCAAGGCAGGTCCACATCCAAAAGTGCGGGGAGAGGGGGCTGCTCCTCCCCACCCCTCAGAGGCTCAGGAGCAGGCCACCCCGGAGACCAGCCGTGACATGGGGAGGGGCCCACGCTCTTCAGCTGGTACTCCTGCCTCTTCAGCCTTGCTAGTGCAGGAACCTGGCCCAGCACCTCTGTAACCCCTGCAGGGCCCAACAGAGGCCCTGCACAGCATCCTGCAGGGAGCACATACCAGGTGCCTTGCCTGGGTGGATTCACCATCCCTGCTCCACAGGCAGGGTCTGGAGACTGAGAACCATTAAACAATTTGCTAAGAGACCCCCAACTAGTGAATGGGGTTCAGCACCTGGATGCAAGTTGACATGCCACCACCCTCCTCAGTAAGGGATCAAGAAGGACATGGGGAGGTGAAGGAAGCTGAAGGGATAATTTTTTTTGGAGTTTCTTCCACATCCCTGCAAGATGTAGGGACGAGAGATTCAGGAAAGGCCAGGAACAGATCCTTTAGTCCACACCTGAAGTGGTCTCTCTCCCAGTAGAGTGGATAGTGCAGTGACCCCAGCTGGTCCCTGACCCACACAACATGCGATGGCCCATGGCACCTTTTGTTTCCCTTCTAATACTGTACTTAAAATGTCCTAATTCCTGCGTCTGAAGCGGTCATTTGAAGAGTAAAAGATTCTAGAGTATCCTATCTAATAAAAGAGTAATATGCAAATTGACCATACCTCTGCTACAACCACAAGCCACGCCCACAAGCCACACCCACCAGCCAATCAGGAGCAAATATGCAAATAAACCCAACCAAGATGGCTGCGGCCACAGAGAGCAGGAGGGAGGCTTGGGTTTCCCTGGCAGTGGAGGAAGCCAAGCTTTCCGCTGGGGGCGGAGCCGGGCGATCTGAGCAGGCTGGGGATCCCCCGCCCAGGGCCTGAGCCTGGGCCAGAGGCTTGCGGCCTTGGCCGGGGCCAGAGCCAGGCGATTGGAGGGAGCTGGGGGTCCCCTGCCTGGTCCCCGAGGCTTTAGGCCTTGGCAGGGGTGGAGCCGGAGATCAGAGGAGATAGGTGTGAACTACAGAGGAAACACCTTTTCTGACCATTCATTGGCTAAGCTCCCTGTATGCCACTGGTAATATTCTTAGTAACTTGGGTATAAGAATCCAAAAAGGTGATCTAGGGTTCTTCCACCACACTCCTGGAGAAAAAAACGGTCTGCTGCTGGAGGGCTAAGAAATGTCATATCCTGTCCTAGGCGGTTTGGCTCAGTGGATAATGCCTAGGTTTGCCAACCGCAGGGTCCGGGTTAGATTCTGATCAAGGGCATGTACCTAGGTTGCAGGCTCCTCCCTGGCTGGGGCCCACGTCAGGGCTCATCAGGAGGCAACCAATCAAGGTGTTCCTCTCACTTTGATGTTTCTCTCTGTCTTTCCCTTTCTCTTCCACATTCTCTAAAAATCAATGGAAACATATCCTCAGGTGAGGAAGGAAGGAAGGAAGGAAGGAAGGAAGGAAGGAAGGAAGGAAGGAAGGAAGAAAAGTCATATCCTATGAAAGACACATCTTGAAAATGCCTAAAGAAAGTCGTAATTTTTTCATGGTGAAGGGACCAGAGTCCGTGTTGATGAAAACACCTTAGTGGCTGCGGTGACTGGCAGTGGCTGCAGCAGCAGGGTGATGGTGCTGGTGCCTTTGCCTGATCAGCCTGGTTGCCTCCCACAAAGGGAGGCCAGACAGTGGGGAGTGGGCTTAAGCTGTCAGTAGGACATCCCCTGAGGGCTCCCAGTATGTGAGAGGGGGCAGGCGGGGCTGAGGGGACCCGCCCCCAGTGCACAAATTTCATGCACCGGGCCCCTAGTACTATCTAATAAAAAAGAAACATGCAAATTGACCATACTTCCACTATGCCCACAAGCCACGCCTGCAAGCCATACCCACCAGCCAATCAGGAGCAAGTATGCAAATTAACCCAGCAAATATGGCGACGGCCACAGAGCTGGAGAGAGCAGGAGGCTTGGGTTGCCCCCAGTGATGGAGGAAGCCAAGCTTTCCACAACCCCACAGCTGGCCCGATGCCCTGGCCTGCCCTGGCCTCTGATCAAGACTACAAAGTTTCAATTATAGAAGATAAATAAATTCCAGATACCAGCGTCTCTGCTTGGGTCACCGGGGGGCATGGCCAGCCTGCAAACCACCACAGGCCCCTCGCCCAGGCCACCCCACACCCCAAGGGAACCCCTACCCTGATCCAGAACACCCTTCAGGGAAAACCAGCCGCCCCCACCTGTGCACCAGGCCTCTATCCTATCTAATAAAAGAGTAATATGTAAATTGACCATCACTCCAACACAGAAGATGGCTGCCCCCATGTGGACACAAGATGGCCAGCAGGGGAGGGCAGTTGGGAGGGACCAGGCCTGCAAGGGAGGGTAGTTGGGGGCAATCAAGCCTGCAGGGGAAGGCAGTTAAGGGTGACCAGGCTGGCAGAGGAGGGAAGTTGGGGGCAACCAGGCCTGCAGGGGAGAGCAGTTGGGGGGAACCAGGCCTGCAGGGGAGGGCAGTTGGGGGGAACCAGGCCTGCAGGGGAGGGCAGTTAGGGGTGACCATGCCTGCAGGGGAAGGCAGTTAGGGGTGAAGAGGCCTTCAAGGGAGGGCAGTTACAGGTGACCAGGCCTTCAGTGGAGGGCAATTAGGGGCAATCAGGCTGGCAGGTGAGCAGTTAGGGGCAATCAGGAAGGCAGGCAGGAGAGCAGTTGGGAGCCAGCAGTCCTGGATTGTGAGAGGGATGTTCCAGATTGGAGAGGGTGCAGGCTGGGCTGAGGGACACCCCCCCCCAACCCCCATGCACGAATTTCGTGCACTGGGCCTCTAGTATTTATATAAAGGCAAATGCCCCCACCATCTCTTTGCATTCCTTCCCCCCATGCAACTCCCGTGAGTTTCCGAAGGTCAACAGCCTATCCCAGGGTGCAAACTGCAGTCTACATGGGCCAGGCAGGGATTAGAAATGAGGGAGACTTTGGGTTGGGGAAGTTGGCTGGGGACAGTGGCCATTCCAAGGCCACATGCTCTGTCAAAAGTAGCAGCTGGAAATTTGGCTTTTTATATGAATTCAATTTTTAAATGTTAACAAATAATTCCAGAGCCAAACATGACTGGTTGGGCCTGGCATAGTTCCTCCCAGGCCTTGCTGTGCACCTAGGCAAGTATGTTCAATTACACATGTGTCCAGAGTAGTGTGGCTGTTGTTTAGCTTTAGAATAATGGACTCACCATGCACAAAAGCAACTTGCTTTTCTCATGTCATAAATTTCACAGAAAACCCTCCAGGTCAACATTGCTATATTTACCTCCTTATTTTGTGGATATCCTCACCTGAGAATATTTTTCACATTGCTTTTCTAGAGAGAGCAAAAGAGAGGGAGGGAGGAAGGGAGGAAAGGAGAGAGAGAGAGAGAGAGAGAGAGAGAGAAAGAGAAAGGGAAGGAGAGGGAGAGGGAGAGAGAAACATCAATGTGAGAGAGATACATTGACTGGTTGCCTCACACATGCACCCTGACCTGGGGGCAGGGGGAGCGAACCAGCAACCCAGGTACATGCCCTTGACTGGGAATTGAACCCGCAACCCTTCAGTGCACAGGTCGGTCCTCTAACCACTGAGAAGCACCAGCCAGGACATCTATCTCCTTCTTTTAAGAGCTAAATAATAGTTCACAGTGTGATGTATCGCATTGGAGACATCACCTACTATTGGGTATTTGGAAGTTTCCAGGTTCCTGCCACCATAGACAGCGCCACAGTGCATATCTCTGCTTAAAACTGCACTAAGACTTTGATAGCTCTTTCTCTCCTAACTTTTTCATTGAAAGGAGGCCTTGGTTTTTATTTATTAATGTTTGAAATAATTTTTATTTTTCAATCACAATTAACATACAGCGTATTAGTTTCAGGTGTACAGTGCAGTGACTGGGCATTTATATAACGTACACAGTGATCATCCTGATAACCGTGGTACCCAGGGACTTGGTGGCTCTCGAACCTGGTTCTCTCACAGTGGGATTACTGGGTCGGTTAAATACAACAAAGAGCTTGCGTGCAAACCTCTATTGAATAGAGTCTATTTGACGCTGCCATGTTACCTTCCGGAAAGGTTGAGGCAGGTCCCACTCCCTCCAGCAGAGTCTGAGAGGGCCTCTGTGTCCACCTGGAAGTGATCCCCCTCTTAAATGGCTGCCAATAAGATGCATGAAAAACAGTACAGCATTGTGGCTTTCATTTGCATTTCCCTAACTACTAGTGAGGTTGAGCATGACATCTTTTTTAAATGCAAACCACTTTCCATCTGTTATCTTGCATTATCCTAGTACACCCTGCAAAGAAGCCAGCCAGCATCACTAGCATGACCCCTGATTCACAAGTGGAGAAACCGAGGCACAGAATAATCAAGTAACAATCTGACGTCTCAGAGGGAGTGTCCTTAAGAAGAAATCTCCAGCCCTCTGCCTTTCTAAGCCAAATGTTATGATAATTAAACAGCATCTGCTGAGAACATTATCCAGGAAGAGCTGGGAGAGCACGCCATTCTGCCGGGCACTGCAGGAAGTGTGCAGTGGAAGGAAGGGAGGGAGGGAGGGAGGGAGGGAGGGAGGGGAGAGGAGGGGAGGGGAGGGGAGGGAAGGGGAGGGGAGGGAAGGGGAGAGGTGGGGATTAGAGGGGGATGGAAGGGGAGGGGAGGGGGGGAGGAGAGGGGAGGGGAGGGGAGGGGAGGGGAGGGGAGGGGAGGGGAGGGGAGGGAAGGGACTTATTAGAAAATTCCCACAGGCCAGGGATTGTCACAAGGCATTAGTTTTATTTAATCCTCCAAAATCTTTGTATGACATCGATATTATTGTCCCCATTTTACAGATGAGGAAACTAAGACTCAGAGGGGTCATTCTAGGATTAGAACCAAGTCCCACACTACTCCCATCACACCATTCTGCTGTTCCCCACCAACCCCACCACCCCGTTTCCTAATCTACAGAGGGGCAAGGCACAGCTGCTTCCTCGAGGAGCTCAATACACTACACACAGGCAAAGTGTCTGCAACGGAGTGAGCACGTGCACATCACACATACATGTGCATAGTGCATTCCTTTTCCACAAGGGCTCAGGCTCTGACACTGCCAGGCACCCTGGGCCCCACCGCCTCTCCTCCTAAATGCCTGCTCACCTCCTTTCCCCTTTGTAAGCGGTCACACTGATTCAGTGCCCTCCCCCCCGCCCCCCCCCCCCACCCCCCGCCGCCTCCATCTGTCATGCAGGATTGGTAGGAGCCACCTCCGGAGTGTCCAGAGGCTGGGACAATCTTCACACCATCCTCACCTTGGGGCGAGGTGGCACAGACACTAAGATGACAGGGCACCAGCTTCAATGGGTGAAACGAAATAGGCCAAAATGGGCCATCTTGCTGCTGGGTTTTCCCTGATGTCCCAGATCTTGTTCTTCCCCTGGCCGCATTGGCTTTAGGGAGAAAAGCAAGGCCCAGAGACAGCAGAAGCTAATGGCAGGGGCAAGGGGACCCCAGGCCCCTGGGGTCTGGGCACTGTGGTAGATGCTGCCTGTGGCTGCTGGTTTTCCCTTAGCACTAAGGCTACAGCGAGTGACAGGAGTCTGAGCCTGACCTTGCTCTGTCCTGGGCAACAGCTGTTCCCAAGCCTCCTGGCCACCCCGACCTCCTGCCCAGCAGAGCTGCCCGGCCTCGTTCACTGTGTGAGGCTGCATCGCCCTCAGGATGAGGCCTGAGCTCCCACCGACCCTCCCCTGTCCCCACTGAGCCAGAAAACACAGACACACCCCCTCTGTGCTGCACTTCCTGCCTGGGCCTGGGGAAAGTGGCGAATGCCTGCCCCAGAGGCATGAGCAGGGTCACAGCCAGCTGCGGCCAAGTCCTGTGCCAGCACTGTTGGAGGGTACAGGGCCATGAGAACGGCTGGAAGCATGTGCTGGGAGTCAAGTAAGTGATATAGACTGTCACTGCCAGGCCATCAGAAAAGAGAAGCCCAAGGCCTTACAGAGGGCGTGAGAGGCAAGCTGCACAGACTGCAAGGACTCCTAACACTGACATTTACTGAGCACCTATTACATACCAGGCACTGGGAGGCACGAGAGGCAAGCTGCACAGACTGCAAGGACTCCTAACACTGACATTTACTGAGCACCTATTACATACCAGGCACTGGGAGGCACAGTGTAGTCTACGTGCTAGGACTCAGAGAAGTTAAATAACTTGTCCAAGGTCACAGAGCTAATAAGCGGTCAAGTCTGGATTTGAACCCCATTCTGAGCCAGGCCTGGCCACACTGCACAAGTCTGCTCTGACATGTTGCTGTGGGCCAGGCACTGTGCTAGACACCAGAGGTCGGAAGAAAACTGAAGACCTGCCATGGGGCTGACACTCCAGGAAACACCAGCACAGACAGTGTGGGTGAGCAAGTCTGACAGAGTGTTCAGGGTGATGAGTGAAAGGAGAGGAGAGGAGCAGGGCGAGAGTGGTCTGAGTGTCACAAAAGGTGACAAATAAACAAACTCGTGAGGAACCAGAAAAGTGAGCCATGTGGATCTCTGGGAGTAACTCCTTCCAAGCAGAGGGGACAGCCCGTGCAAAGGCCCTGAGGCGAGAGTATGCTAGCATGCATGCGGAACAGTGAGGAGCAAGACTAGTTGGAATGGGGTGCACGGTGGGGAGAGTTGCAGGAAATGAGGACAGAGAGACAACAGGCCCATGGTGGCCACTGGAAACCACTGACATGCATAAACTGGGAGGCATGGTCTACAGACAGCCAAGAGTGATATGGATGAGTCACATTTAAGGGAGCTCGCTGGCTGCTGTGTGTGAGACGCACTGGAGGGGACAGGGGCAGAAGCAGGCAGGCAGAGGCCACCTCAGTGATATGAGCCAGTGATGACTGAGGGCTGTAGCCAGGGACATGGGCACATAGTGTGCGGTCTGGCAGATTCTGGGCATATTTCAAGGTAGAGCTGAGAGAGTTTTCTATTGAAGAGGATGTGGCTGTGCTAGAAAGAACCAGCCTGAGGGTTTGGGTCCCAGCACTTAGAAGAATGGAGCTGCCATTAACCAGGAGGGGCAAGGCTGCGGGTAGAACTGGCCGAGGGGCGAGATCAGAAGTTCAGTTTGGGACATGCTGACTTCAGGCCTGAGGTGGGGCTGGAGCTGTAAATGTGGGAGTCATCAACATATAAGGGGTTCTTAAAGCCACCAGAGGGACAAGCATCCCAAGCCTCCCACACCCTGAAGTCTGAGAACCAATCAGTCAATCAGTATTTGAAAATTGTATGAAGAGCCTCAAAATGTGCACACCACTGTGGCCCATCCATTCCACCTCCAGGATGTTAGCTGCAGAAATCCTATGTCTGCATGGACTCTAAGCCACAGACATGTTCACTGCTGCATTACTCATGACAGCGGAACAGCCCAGACACCCGGCAGGGGCCTGGTCCATTGAGGGACACCCACAGGAAGCACACAGAGGCTTGTGAATGGATATGCACATGTGTGAATGCGGGGAGTGGGGGGTGGTTAGGAGGGGGGCACCTACAGGACTGTTCTGTGAAACTGATTTTATCTGCGTGGTGAGGTTATAGTTGATTTTACTCTCTGCGATTTCCAAATGTTCCATAATAAACAGCCAATGTTCTTATAATCAGAGGCCTAGCTTATGTCCACCTGAGCAAAACACTGCCAGCAGCCTGTGAACAGATACGACTCTAACTAGAAAGTTCTTTCCTATACTCTGCTGAAGTCCATTGTCCCAGATTTGAATCCTGCAAGTAATGGAAGGTCCTCAGTAGCCCCCGGCTAACCGCACCCCTAGACTGTTACCCAGAGCCTTCTAAGGACAGGGAGCTACCTCCCTCCCAGGCAGTGGGTCCCAGGCCAGAGGCCCTGCTCTCTGCCCTGTCCGCCCAGCCATGCTACCTTCCCACACAGAGAGCAGAAGGTCTGATTGTGCCCAGCACCAGGAGGACTTCCCTGTGTTCTGCCCATGAGGACCCACGAGCAGCACAATGGGTGAGAACAAGGCCTTGGAGATGAGGCCCTGTCTGAAGTGCAGCCCTGTACTGAGGGCTCTCCTTTCCCTGGTAGGACTAACAGTTTCACAGACAGTGTGCTTACCCAACCATTGTGGCTCTGTGGTTGAGTGTTGACCTATGAACCAGTAGATCACGGTTCAATTCCAGGTCAGGGCACATGCCCAGGTTGCAGGCTCGATTCCCCAGTAGGGTGTGTGCAGGAGGCAGCCAATCAACAATTCTCTCTCATCATTGATGTTTCTATCTCTCTCTCCCTCTCCCTTCTCTCAAAAATCAATAAGAATATATTTTTAAAATAAGTAAATAAAAGACAGTGTTCTAAAAGGGTTATAGACACAAACTGGGCCCTGTGAGCCCCTGCAGGTGATGTGTCCACAACATGCCCACTGCCCTGCTGGGTCCCCAGTCCAACCTTGGAGGGCCTCTCCTTCCTGTCCCTACTCCTTTCCTCCAGACTGGAGGAGGCCAGGTTCCTGCACACTCTTCCTGATCCTTACGGTTTGACCAAATGCTTCTGGACCAAACCCAAGATGGAGCCGTTGGCAGGCTGGTTTCCTGGGCAGCTACTGGAAAGCGCGTTCCTTGTTCCTCTGTTCTAGGAAACCAGACCATTCTGGGCCCAACCCCCAGGGCAAGACCCTCCCAGTCACTGTGTCCCACCTCTCCCTGCAGCCCAGCCAGGAGGCCAGGGGCAGAGGGCGCACTCTGCCTCGTGACAGGCAGTGCCTGCCATCCCAGCAAGCAAGGGGCAGAAAGGAACAGAGCTGGAGGGAGGGGAAGGGCAGGAGGGGACATCTGAGCAGCTTTTCAGTTCCTCAGGAGTGAGAGATTTTCACAGCAGGGTGCCACAATTTCGTTTGAACTATTATAAATTCCCATAAAATCAGATGCACTCAACTTTGAATAGAAATACAAAAATACACTGCAGAAATCAAATACAATTTGGGGATTATTCACCACCACTACACACAGAGAGGCTCATGCGTGCAAGGAGGCACCTGCACACGACACCATTAGGCCCGCTAATGGACAAGCCACTGTCAGCCACCAATGACTGCGCCTCAAAGCCCGCATTCTATGGGCTGCCGGCTGGAGAGGCTGCTGTGATGGAAGGTCACTAAGAAGAGCCCAACTAGAAGGAGGACAAAGACCGCCTTGTGGCCATTCTGTTCTTAGGACCTCCTCTGGATCCCTCCCTGAAGCTCCCATTGAGTGATGCCTGTGTGTGGGCAGGTAACCAGGCAGGGCCGGGCGGGATACGACTTCACAGTGGTCCAGAACTCCCCAAAAGGGGCCTGGTGTCTCTGAGCTCCCTCAACCTATAATTTTTTTAAATCATTCAGCCGAAGATATATTTTAATCTACTCTATTCTTTCTGGAAGTAATCCTGGCCAGGGTAAATAGCTATATAAGAAGGGTGTGCAGCAGGAAGTGAGTCTCCCTTCTATACTAGCCCCACACCTCCTGCCTGGGGGCAGCCTTGAGGTACCGCTCCTGAAGTGCTGAAGTGCTGTATGCATAAATAAGGATGGAACATATAGGCCTCTCCCTCTCCTCTTTAAAAATAAAAATTCCAAAGTTATTCATTCTACCCACTCCTGGGTTTTCCACATGACAATGTATCCTGAAGAGTGTGCTGTTTCTGTAGCTACAGAGCAGCCGCGCTCTTTTTAGCAGCTGCAGAGTGTCCTGCTACATGGGAGACCATCATTTATTAACAAGTCCTCTGCTGACGGACATCTGGGTTGTTTTTAACCTTTTCCTTTGACAAATACAGCCACAATGGAAGTCCTTTGTTACTATGTCTACATACACATATGACTGCATCGCGCAAGAGGAAATTTCCCTATTTTTCTAGCTGCTGACAAACTCCAAAGAGGGTGCATCAAGTCACGCTCCCCCAACAATGAGGAAAGGGCTGGTTTCCCCATAAAATCAGCACTCACTCTTTTTTTTTCTTTTTTTTAAGTTCTAGGAAAGGCAGCTGAGGCCCCTGATCCTGGACCCCCAGCCCATGAGAGAGCAGAGGAAATAGAGTTGATCAAGGTCAGCTTTCTCCCCGCCCCCCCCCCCGCCCCCCACCAGCTACTCACCAGCGAGGTAACAGCTAACAGAACTGCCTGGCTCTGGCACTTTGCTGAACTCTGCATCCTCCCCTCACTAGGGTTCCTGCCATCAACGCACCCTGTGTTCTCCCTTTGCACTTTGGCCAGCTTGTTCTCTCCATCTGGAACACCACTTGGTGCCTCCTTTAAGGCAAACCTCTAATGCCACCTCTTCCATGAAGCCATCCCTGGGTCCCTGCTGGAAGTGGGATCCTCAGCTCCCCTCAACCTTTCTAGAGTTTTGGAGGCAGCTATTCCAGCTGTGTGGGTTCATTAGACATGCGCACATCATCCTTTTCCCAAAAGACACCCTTGGCTCCTTGCAAGCAAAGTCTACTCTACCCCTTATAGCCATTTGCCCACTTAGTGTCTCCTTTTGGCTGTCTCCAACATTTAACACATCCGAAAGTGACTCAGGCTCTTCTCCAAAGAGGGTCCCGTCCTTGCTGTTCCCATCTCCCTAAATTCACCTCCGCTGATACATTATTTTGATTAATTCAGTTAACTAATATCTTTCATGTGTCCAGTAAGTGACACTTCCCTCCTTTCACCCTGGATTGCCATATCGCAGGTGATCCAATACTCCCTCTCAGCCTCAAACCTGCTGGGTTCATTCCCACTCGTTGGCCATCATTGTGGTTGATCAAATTATTGATCCTGACACTTCACTCTGCATAGGATGATGCCTCTACACCCATGCTGGGGTCTCACGGTGGGCCGAGAATGTGATCCCACCCAGAATCCTGGGCTTGGCCATGTGACTTGCTCTGACTGATGGGATGCTTAGGCCAAACTCTACACTAGCAGGAGAGTGGCCCCTGGATGAGGGGGTTGCCTTTGGAGCTCCTGCCTTTCAACCTGAGAAGAGCATGCCCCAGGCAGAGTGAGCAGACTGCACCTACACGTGGCCCAGAATCAAGATCAGATGTGCTCACCCTCCCATTGACCCACAGACACATGAGTGAGAGTAAATGGTAATTATAGTGCTTGTTATGCAACTTTATTAAGACAACAGTTACTGATAACACTATGAAAGATTATCTTACCTAATAATAGACAAACATGTAAATTGACCATACCTCCACTATGCCACCAGCCAATCAGGAGTGATATGCAAATTAACCCAACAAAGATGGTGGTTAATTTGCATACTCAGCCACCAAGTGACAGGGCAGGATGCTTGCATTGTCACCATGGCGACGACACAGGCATTCTGCCCCACCCCCAGTCTCTCAGGGTCTCTGGCAGCATGGGAAGGAGGGGCTGGAGCAGAAAGAGGCGGCTCCAGGGCCTGAGTGGAAAGGGGCTGGGCGGGAGTGGAAAGGTGGTGCCAGCAGCCAGGGAAAGGAAAGCCCATTCCAGCACGAATCTTCATGCATCGGGCTTCTAGTAACCATATAAGAAAACATCACATTAAATTTGGCAGCAATTTCTTGGATATAACACCAACAGCACATGCAATACAAAAGGTAAATAAATTGTACTTCATTAAAATGAAAAACTTTTGCCCGGCCAGTGTGGTTTAATGGTTGAGCATTGACCCATGCATCAGGAGGTCACCGGTTCGTTTCCCTGTCAGGGCACATGCCCCAGTAGTGGGCTGTTTCTCTGGTGGAGAATGTGCAGGAGGCGGGCGATCGATATTACTCTCTCATGAATGTTTCTATCTTACACTCCCTCTTCCTCCTCTCTCCCTAAATCAATACAGATATATTTTAAAAAGTGAAAACCTTCTGTACATCAAAGAATACTATCAACAGAGTAAAAACCAACCCATAGAAATATCTGCAAATCACGTATATAAAGAACTCCTAAAACAAAACAGAAAAATAAAACAAAATCTTTCAAAAATGGGCAAAGTATTTGAAGAGACATCTCCAAAGAAGATACACAAATGGCCAAAAAGCGCATGAAATGATGCTCAACGTTATTAGTTACTAGGGAAATGCAAATTAAAATCACGATAAAATACCACTCCACACCCATAAGATGGCTATTATAAAAAAAGAAAAGAAAATAAGTGCTGGCAAAATTGGAACCCCTGTGTATTGCTGGTAAGAATATAAAATAGTGTAGCCACTGTGGAAAACCGTGTGGTGACTCCTCAAAAAATTAAGCATAGAATTGTCATGATCCAGCAATTCCACTTGGATATATCCACAGAAGAGTTGAAAACAGACTTGAACAGATGTATTTGCACACCAGTGGTGAGCGCAGCATTATTCACAATAACCAAAAGGTGGAAACAAACCAAATGTCCATCAATGGACAAATGGATAAACGACGTATAGTAGATATCTACCTACAATGAAATGTATTTTAGCCTTTAAAAAAGAAATTCTGCCACATGCTGTCACATACATGAACCTTGGTGGCATGGTGCTGAGATAAGGCAGTCACAAAAGGACGGATGCTGTACAATTCCATTTATATGAATTACCCAGAGTAGTCAAATTCAGAGTCAGGAAGTAGAGCAGTGGTTACCAGGGTCTGGGGTAGGAGGGAATGGGGAGTTAGTGTTTAATGGGGATAGAGTTCCAGTTCGGGAAGATGAAAAAGTTTTGAAAATGGATGGCGGTTGCACAACAATGTGAATGTGCTTAAGGCCACTGAACTTAAAATGGTGAAAATGGTAACTGGTGTTGTCTGTTTTACTGCAGTAAAAATGATTAAAATGGTAAGTTTTACATTTTGTAAATTTTGCCACTATATACATAAATTTAAACTAACACAAAAAATAAATGAAATAAAAGGCCATCACTGTTTTCATGTTACTACTCAAAAAAAAAAAAAATTTGGTAAGCCGTAAGTAAAGCAAATACCAGCAGGGCCAGCCCAATCAGAATGCGGACAGCAATTGAAAATCAGCCCATTTTCTCTGTTGGCTTTATTATCAAGTAGACTCTTCTGATATAGTGACAGAGATGGTCAACAGTGGCTCTATTGGACTTAACAGTACTCTAAATAACTCCAGCAAAAGTCCTAGAATTTTGACTGTCAGAATTTGCATCACGTACTCCAAGCATGTCAAACTCAAAGGCTAACACGAGCCAAATAAATGAGGCATGCGGCCCACGGGCCTCAAGTTTGACAGGCTTAACGTACTCAGTCCTGAACCACTCCAAGTGGCGACTACAGGAATGCAGTATGTGTTCATTGGCAGGTCTGAGTGGCATGCCAGTCTGAGGCCAGAGGTGGGTCAACTCATCTAAACCATATGGAATCAGTTCAAGCAACCAAAAGAAAGAGATGAGTGCTTTTTGCCAGAAGTGTTACTGAACAACAAAAACATATTGACCCCTCTCTACTCTAAAGGAGAAAAGTTAGCATCAGTAATATCAAAATAGATGGGCTGGCATGGCTCAATGGTTGAGCATCGAACTATGAACCAGGAGGTCATGGTTTGATTCCCGGTCAGGACATATGTCCAGGTTGCGGGCTCGATCCCCAGTGTGGGGTGTGCAGGAGGCAGCCAATGAATGATTCTCTCTCATCATTAATGTTTCTATCTCTCTAGCCCTCTCCCTTCCACTCTGAAATAATAAAAATATAAAAAATAAATAATAATAACAATAATATCAAAATATAAGCTGCTGGATAACTTTGTGTCATAAGAGATGAAAAAAAAGTAATGTGGGGGAAAAAAGAACAAAGTAATAAGAATAAAATCATATATTCATGTATGTAAATGTATAATATAAGCACTATATAAAATTAATAAGTTTAGCCCTAACCAGTTTGGCTCAGTGGATAGAGCGTCAGCCTGCGGACTGAAGGGTTTCAGGTTCGATTCTGATCAAGGGCATGTGCCTTGGTTGCAGGCACATCCCCAGTAGGGGGCATGCAGGAGGCAGCTGATCGATGTTTCTCTCTCATCGATGTTTCTAATTCTCTATCCCTCTCCCTTCCTCTCTGTAAAAAAAATCAATAACATATAAAAAAATAAAAATAAATAAAATTAATATGTTTAGCCTCATTGGAAGGAAGGAAGGAAGGAAGGAAGGAAGGAAGGAAGGAAGGAAGGAAGGAAGGAAGGAAGGAAGGAAGGAACATCCCAACCACCGCGCACGCAGGTCGCTCAGGCACCACACTATAACCACTACTTTGACACATTTGGGCTTAACCATGGCCTCCTCAGCGAGGCCTTCCCTAATCACCTGGCATTACAGCTGATCATCTTTATTTTGTTGCAGCTGCACCCTGTTTTTGCCTCCCATGACGCAATACATTTTGTAGCGCACCGTCATGTTTTGACTGGCTGTCTGTCTGCCACCGTTAGTTTGTTACGGGGGCTGAGGGGAGAGGCTAAGTTACAGGTGCTGACCCAGGGGAAAGGTCTGGCAGAGTGGGCCCCCTCTGAAGATCTTCTGGGCACATCTCTCAATATCCCCCTCCCCTGCCTGCCTCCTCTAAGGCAAGAAGTGGAATATGGCAACCGAAAGAGGCCCTACACAAGCATGTCAAACTCGCAGCTGGCGGGCCGCATGCCTATACGATATGCTTGTTGTAGGGTCTCTTTCTGTTTTTGTTTTGTTTTTTAATTTAAATTCTTTAATCCTCCTGCTTTTGAATCAGACTCTTCCATGTAGTGATTTATTTGTGAAAATCTCCTCTAGCATAGATGGTACAACTTTCTGGAGGCCATTTGTCACAATAAAGCCATAGCCTTAAAACACTCACACCCTTTGACTTAGCAATTCCACTGAGAGGAATTTTCCTTAAAGAAATCATCAGAATCATGGCACAAACATTTGTTTTGAGGATGTTCGCAGCTGCACTGTTTATACCAGCAAAAGCAGGCAACTCGATAATCAATAGCAGAGGTTTATATGAGTAATTATGACGCATTCACTTAGCAGACTATGGGACAGCCATGGAAAATCATATTTTTCAGAGAACATTTTTTTGACAAGCAAACATGTTCATGACAAGTTGTTAGATAAAAACACAAGCTACAAGACTACACATAGTGTGTTCCCATGCTGGAAAAAATAAATTATATATGTATATGCCTGGATAGAGATCATTTAGCAACACATTTGTATCTTTATTATATCTTTGAATAGAAGATAAGTGATTTTCTTTTATCTGTATTTTCTAAGATAACAGCATTTGGTTACTAATAACATTACATTTAAATAAAGTAGCAAGTACTGTATCTCATTTAAAAACAAACTAGTCATCAACACAGCATGGTTCTGGCATACACATAGACATAGAAGTCATCCTATACAATAAAAGACTAATATATGAATCCACTGAACGTCGGAATGACCAGCAGAATGACTGGCCGCTGTGACGTGCACTGACCACCAGGGGCAGACACAGTGCAGGAGCTTCCCCCTGGTGGTCAGTGCACTCACACAGAAGGAGCACCGCTCAGCCAGAAGTCGGGCTCATGCTGGTGAGCACAGCGGTGGTGGTGGGAGCCTCTACCACCTCTGCAGCAGTGCTAAGGATGTCCAACTGGCGGCTTAGGCCCAAGCCATCAGTCAGACATCCCCCGAGGGCTCCTGGACTGTGAGAAGGCGCAGGCCAGGCTGAGGGACGCCCCCGCCGAGTGCACGGATTTCGTGCACTGGGCCTCTAGTAGAATAAAAGTAAGAGTACAGAAACCAAACTATGGTCAACTGATTTTCAACAAGGATGCCATGACCATTCAACTGGGAAAAGGCCGTCTTTTTCCCAAATGGTACGGGGACAACTGGACAACCACATGCTAAAGAATGAGGTTGGACCCTACCTCCCTCCACATACAAAAACTAACTCAAAATGGACCCAAGATATAAATGGGAGAGCTAAAACTCTCAAAAGAAAAATGAGTGTTAATCTTTATGATTTGGGATTTGGCAATGTTTTCTTAGAGATGACACCAAAGCACAAGCAACAAAAGGAAAAACAGACGCATTGGACTTCAAAATGTAAAACTTGTGTCTCAAAGGATTCTGTCAAGAAAGTATAAAGGCAACCCACAGAAACGGGAGCAAATATTTCCAAATGATACATCCGATCAGGGACTTATAGCTAGAATACATAAAGAACTCTTAAAACTCAAAAGTAAAAAGACAACTCAATTTTAAAACTGGACAAAGGATCTGAATAGACATTTCTCCAAGGAAATGCACAAATGGCCAATAAGCACATGGAAAAAATGTTCAGCATCATTAGTCATCAAGGAAATAAAAAACACAATGAGATACCACTTCACACTCAGTAGCAGAGTTATAATCAAAAAGACAGATAATAACAGTGCGGAGAGAATGTGGCGAAATGAAACCCACCTTTCTTCGCTGCTGATGGGAATGTAAAGTGGTGCAGCTACTTTAAAATAGCCTGGCTGTTCCTCAAACAATTAAACAGAGTTACCATATAACCCAGCAATTCCACTTCTAGGTCTATACCTAAGAGAAATGAAAACATATGTCCACACAGAAACTTAATGTTCATAACAGCATTATTCATAATGGCCAAAAGGTGGAAACAACCCACATGTCAATCGATGGCCAAATGGATAAACAAATATGGTACAGTAAGTTCTCAATTAACATCATCAATAGATTCGGCGACTTTAAGCGAAACATGTAACGAAAGCAATTGACATAAACACGAGTTAAGTTCCTGTGGCATCTCATCAATATTGTAGGGAAATGACATTATTCGAGTATCTACTCTATATCTATACAATGGGATATTATTCAGCCATAAAAATGAAGTACTAATACATGCTAGCTACAACATGGATAAAACTTAAAAACTTCATGCTAAGTCAAGGAAGCCAGCCACTAGAGACCACATATTATATGAGTCCATTTATATGAAATGTCCAGAATAGGCAAACCAGAAAGTAGATTAGGGGCTGCTTAAGACTGGGGGCTTTAGAGGGTATGGGGTTTCTTTCTGACAGGATGATCATGGTCCAAAATACACTGTGGTGATGGTTGTTTTTTTTCTGTGAAAACATTGCGTCCTCCATATCCATGGTTCCTGCATATGCAGATTCAACAAACCAGCAAGAGGAAATAGTTGAAAAAAATGTTACATTGTTGCTGGCATATACCATGTGATCAGGCCTACGATGGTTGCATCTATACTGAACATGTACTAACTTCTTTCTTGCCATTCCCTAAACAATACGTAATAACAACTGTCTGCATAGCACTGGCATTGTATTTCGCAGCATTTACTTATATTGTAAGTAATCTGGAGATTATTTAAAACATACAGGAGGTTGTGCAGAGGTTATATGCAAATACTGTGCCATTTTACGTAGGGACTTGAACATCTGGGGATTTTGGTGTCCTCGGAGGTCCTAGAACCAATCCCTCGGATACTGAGGACAACTGTATATGCATAACCATTGAATTGTGCCCCTTAAATGGGTAAAGTGTGTATTTGAATTCTATCTCAAAAAAGTTGTTTTTAAGATAAAAATAAATTTATAAACAGTTAAATAAAGCTAATGGAGAAACTGGAACTCTTCAAACTTACTCAAGTTAATCTACCAAGTTCAATCATGATGCAGACCCTTCTGCTTGCCTCACTGGGCCCTGCCTCCCACCTCCAGCCAGGGAGGCAGCTCAGTCTCACCCAGCCCTATCTCATCACACCCGAAGTCCATTCCCCATGGCTGCCAGGCTGGGCCAGGCAGCTCTTTGTACAGGCAAGAAAGCACTGCACAGAGGCTGCCTTCTCCATCTTCAGGCCTTCATCCCGAATCGACGATGGAAATGAAGACCCAGGTCCTGAGCCTGTCCCCCCATTCACCTGCCTGCTGGCCCTTCTGAAAGTCCTGGCCCTTGTCTGTAAAGTTCAGGGTGGACTTGGTTTTCCCCGGCATTCTCGGCTCTACTCCGCTCTGCTTCTCAGATGCTGACCCCCAACCCAAGTCAAGACCACTGGCTCAGAGGCCATCAGGTCGTCAAAGGAATTTGAAAATAAGGTGAACCCTGAAGCTGCCACAGCCCTCCCTGCCTCCCCGATCCCACTCCCCAGCAAACAGACCCACCACAGAGGCCAGATGGCCTCCTGGAGATGTTGGCTGGTTCTCTCTCTGCCTGTCCATTGCTAACCTCTGCTCAGACGTGCTCTCTCCAGGGCTACCCAGGAGGGCCTTCCTGTCCTGCCTTCCTTCTCTGGAGGCAAAGGACTTGCCGGGATCCTGGGACAGGGAGTGGGCATGGATTCAACGCAGCCCCGGCTACAGTGTGTGGTTGACCATTTGGCTGTCACTGAGCCCAGCTCTGTAGGGGCACAAACATCCACAGCGAGTTCCTCCTTCTCCTTTCACAGGTAGGTTGGCCACCCCCTCCTCCAGGAAATCTCTGATTTCACCAGTGAGGCTTCTGCACAACTTTCTCCACCCCACTGTGCCCATGACAGTCTCCTCACTCCTTCACTCCATATGCTGCGTGCATGTGTGCACACGCGTATGTACATGTGTCTCTCCCTCACTGGACTCTGAAATCCCCTGGGATTAGAGCCCTGACTTATTCACTCTGGGTGCTCTGGAGCCTAACACAGGAGCTGTTGCAGCACAGGAGGCATTCACAATTAGGTGCAGAGAATGTAAAAGAACGAACGGAAGGATAGCGGGAAAGCAGAGCACAGCTGCCTCCATTGAAGAGACCAGAGTGCAGCGCTCCAATGCCAGACCCTCCCAAGAGCTCTGAAGGCTTCCCGTCTGCTCCCCTCTCCCCACGCCTGGAGCTTCTCAGGAAATGGGGTCAAGCGTAGGGGACTGAGGCAGCGGGGGAAGCAGATGAGCTTACTGTTCCTCTCCCCCATGGGCTCCACTTTCCCATCTATGAAATGGGGAGCCAATTTCCCAAAGACAAAACAAGCACGTGGAGAATGTATAGTGGATCCTTCGACCAGGAAAACCATGCACATCAGGGCAGGCGGCCCTAGTGGAGGTGCCGAAGCTGCTGGGCAGGCCCATGAGGCCTTAAGACCCCAGGAATCCAGCTCCTTACTCCAACTACCTTCCTTCTTCACACCAGAAACTCTGAAAACCTGGACCAAACCCGGAGCCAGAAGAAACCGGGAGATCTTCAGCAGGCTGTACATTTTTTTAAAATACTTTTTCATTGAATTCAGAGAGAGGAAGGGAGAGGGAGATAGAAATATCAATAATGAGAGAGACTCCTCTGCACATCCTCCCACTAGGGATCGAGCCCGCCACCCAGGCATGTGCCCCAACCGGAAACTGAACTGAAACCTCCTAGTTCATAGGTTGACACTCAACCACTGAGCCACACTAGCCAGGCTGGGCTGTCCATTTTGCAGACAGGGAAACTGAGGCCCAGAAGGAGGTGGGAAGGGTGTTAACATGTGTTGAGTGTGCCTACTATGTGCTAGACTTTCTATATAACTATAAATCCTCATCACTGCCTGCAGGGGCTTACTGACCCATTTTGCAGATGAAGAAACTGGGGCTCAGGGAGAGTCACAACTTGACTGAGGTCTCATAGCAGAAAGTAATGGCAGCAGGATTCAAACCCAAGAAGACAGCTTCCAGGACCCACACTCTTTCTCTGGCACCACATAGCCAAGACTGACCTGGAGCCAAGAGCACCAGAGCCAATGAATTCAAAATGGAGGTTCTTTGACGCCCAGTGCAGTGCTCTATCTTCTACACGCTGCAGGGCTGCCCACACTGTCCTACCTTCCCCAGTAGGTACGTACCATTCAGAGAATCACCGAACACCAGGATTGGAGAGGACAATAGTTGGATCCTCATCAGACTGCTAACTCTATAGCATCCTTTCTCCCAGACATTCAACCTAAACTTGCATACCTCCAGCGATGGGAAGCTCACTACCTACACAGGATGCATTCCACTTTTTGGACAGCATAGGATGTCCTTCCTACTAATGAATCAAAAGTCTGTTTTAAAGACCCAAAAGCTTCATATTATTTTGGGTTCACTCTGTCCACATCTGCTTCCATTCAGCCCTCTCACACACATATTCCTCACCATCCCCATCCCAGCCTCTTAATTTATTTTCTGACACTTCCTCCCTCCCCTCCCCAAAAGCTACTTTCTAACCTTTACTAAGAAAAAGGCTATCTTTTTTTAAAAAAATACTCAATTTAAGAAAAAATATTTCACATCTGTATGAGCAATACACAAATCATAATTCTTAAAAATAACAAATTGCAGGTCAGAGTAATCATAAGTAAATTGATATTGATAAATAAGCTTTTCTCCAGAGCAGTAGGTGGTTTATTTTAATCTAATGAGTTTTGTATTTTCCCGGCTCTCAGATTCCATGATGAAGGGCTGTCTGCAATAGAATTACGATGCTCTCTGAAAAATTGTAATTTAATGCCTCATTTTGTCAAGACTTTCTTGAAAATGAGATTTGTTCCCAGTGAAGAATTTTACTCAGCTCTTTCCCATATGCCCCCCACCACCTCTCCAGGCTTCTCCACAAATAACTGTGTTTGCTTCCCCCCAATTTGGGCTCTGCTGCTCCCCTGCCTGTGGGTCTGTCAGTCTTCTTTCCTGTCTGTAGGGGTCTTGTGTGTGTGTGTAAGTGGCGGCAGGCCTGGGGAAGGGGGAGGGAGGGAGAGGAGACAAGTCAGGTCCACACGGGTGCAGGCAGGACCAGGAAGGGAGCAGGAGAGAACATTCCTGGCAGACACAGCCTTGCTTTGTGGCTGAGCAGCGCCCACTGCCCAGTCTGTGCCTCACACTGCTCCCTGCAAACAGGAAGGGGAGGGCAGACCTCATCCTTCCTTATAAGATGGGAAAGAGCTCCAGTTTCAGGGTTCAAGGGAGCATGATAAGCACCTGAGACCTCTACAGTCAGGAAAGAAGACTAACAGACCCACAGGCAGGGGAGCAGCAGAAACTAAAATTGGCGGCAGGGGTGGGGGGAGGTGGGGGGAGGGACCAAACACAGTTATTTGTGGAGAAGCCTTTGGAGGGGGTGTCATTTGGTTGAATGCCCTCCAGGGACAGGAGCTCACAGCCTCCTCAGCCAGGCTGGTGCACTGTTAAGTTCATTACTGCCAGGCCACCGGAAGGACCTGTTGATAGAGATGGTGCCAAGAAACACTGAAAGGAGTAGAGCAAGACGTCAAGAGAACAGGCAGACACTATGTATAATAACAGAATAAACATTCTTGTGAGGCAATGGATAATTTCTGAAATCCCTCCATGCTGGGCCATAAAGTAACTTTCAAAACACTTCAAAAAATTGAAGTCATTCAAAGTATACTCTTTGATCATAGCAGATTAAGCTCAAAAACAACCATGGAAAATTTAGGAAATCCCCCAATGTTTGGAAATAAAGCAATGCACTTCTTGAAAAAAAAACACACACTCATAAATTAAAGAAGAAACTACAACAGAAATTAGAAAGTATTTTGAACAATATAGTAATGAAAACATGACATTGAAATTTGTGACATAGTAGATATTTTATGCCTAGAGGAAAATTTGTAGCCTTAAATTCAGATTAGAAAAAGAGAAAATCTAAAAACAATAACCTACTCATTTATCTCAAATAGTACTTAGTAAATTAAACCCAAAGAAAGTAGAAGGAAAATTTAAAATTCCTAATAAGGGTAGAAATGAATGGGATAGAAAATACCATTAAATAGACAAAATCGGTAAACTACAAAATGGTTCTTTAAAAAAAAAATTAACAAAATTGATAAGTCCAGTGACCAGCAAGACAATAAACAAAATAAGACACATATTGCCAATATCAAGATTGTAAAAGAAAGTAACACTGCAGGTTCTATAGAGCATAAAGAGGATAATAAAGGAGATATTATGAATATCTTTATGTCAATTCATTGAAAGATCAGGACTTCAAAAAATGCCACTTACCAAAAACTGACACACAAAAACATAGAATGATAAATAGTCCTATTTCTGCTAAAGAAATTGAAATGGTACTCAAAAACCTTCCTACTAAGAAATATAAGCTCACATGACTTCTCAATTGAACTCTCATAAATATTTAAGTAAGAAAATAACACAAATCTTTTCCAAACTCCTGCAGAGAAACAGAAAAAGAAGAAACAGTATCCAATTTGTATTATGAGGCCAGCATAACTTGATGCTATTATCTGACAAGAATATCACAAGAAAGGCAAATCACAGGTCCATCTCTTTCATGAACATAGATGAAAAAAATCTTAAATAACATATTAATAATTAACATATACCCTGCAAAATGTAGTTAAAAGAAAGCTGATGTAACTATTCCAAGAGCAGATGAGGAATTATGAAAATAATAATACATCATGACAAAGTTAGATTTACTCCAGGAATGCAAGGTTGGTTAACTTTTGAAAATCAATTAGTGTAATTCATTACATTAACAGAAAAAAAAAAAGAAGAAACATTACATGATCATTTCAATAGATGCAAAAACGCATTTGATAAAATTCAGCACATATTTATAATAAAAACTAGAAACCCGGTGCACGAAATTCGTGCACTTGCGGGGGGGCAGTCCCTCAGCCTGGTCTGCGCCCTCTCGCAGTCCAGGAGCCCTCAGGGGATGTCCAGACTATCAGTGGACATCCTTAGCACTGCCACGGAGGTGGGAGAGGCTCCTGCCACCCTGCTGCACTCGCTAGTGGTGAGCCTGGCTTCTGGCTGAGCAGCGCTCCCCCTGTGGGAGCACACTGACCACCAGGGGAAGCTCCTGCATTGAGTGTCTTCCCTCTGGTGGTCAGTATGTGTCATAGCGACCGGTCATTCCACCATTTGGTTGATTTGCATATTGGCCTTTTATTATATAGGATTCATAGCAAAAATGAATAGAAGGGGCTGCACAAGAAAAACCCACAGCTACCGTCATACTCAATGGCCAAAGACTTCCTTAAGATCAGGAATAGAACAAGGATGCTCATTATTACTACCCTCATTCAGCATAGTATTGAAGGTTGTAGCCAGAGCAATAAGACAATAAATTTTCTTATTTATTGGAAGAAGTAAAATTATCTCCTTTCACTGATGACATAATCTTATGTGCAGAAAACTCTAAAGAGTCCATTAAAAAACTGTTAGAACTAAATAAACTCCACAAAGTTGCGGGATACAAATCAGCACCACCACCCCCCCCAAGAAAGTTGCATTTCTATAAAAATGAATAACATAAAGAGAAAATTAAGAAAACAACTTCTTTTACAATGGCATAAAAATCAATAAAATACTTAAGAATCAATTTAATCAAGGAGGTAAATGACTTGCATGCTGAAAACTACAAAATATTGCTGAAAGAAAATTGAGAAAGACATAAATAAGTGGAAAGACATCCATGTTATTGGATTGGAAGACTTGATATTGTTAAGATACTCTATTTAATATTGTTAAGATACAATATTACCAAAAGCAATCTCAGAGTTAATGCAATCCCTATCAAAAGACCAATGGTGTTTTTCATAGAAATAGAAAAACCCATCACAAGATTTATATGGTATCTCAAGGGATCCCAAATAGCCAACAGTCTTGAAAAAGAAGAATGAAGTTGGAGGATTCACACTTCTTCCAAGATATTATTACAAATCTTACAAAATTATAGTAATCAAAACAGTGTGGTACTGACAGGTAAGGACAGGAATATAGATCAATGGAATAAAATAGAAAGCACAGAAATAAACCATTGCTTAAAGGGTTAATATATTTTTGACAAGGGTGCCAAGACTTTTCTATAGGAGAAGGACAATCTTTTCAACAAATGTTGCTGGGAAAACTGGATATCCACATGGGAAAAAAATAAGATTAGACTCTTACCTTTACCATATATATAAAAATGAACTAAACAAGGATCAAAGCCTAAACTAAACTTCATAGAAGAAAATCTTCATGACATTGGCAATGATTTATTGGCTATGGCACCAAAAGCACAGACAATAATAATAATTAGATTTTACCAAAATTAAAAACTTGTTAGTGTCAAATGACACTATCAACAGAATGACAACCTATGGAATTGGATAAAATATTTATAAATCATATATCTGATACAGGATTAATATCCAGAACATATAAGGAACTTACAACTCAATAATAAAATCCAACAACCCAATTCAAAAATAGGCAAAGCACCTGAATAGACATTTCTCCATCAAAGATGTACAATAGCCAAAATCATAGGAAAATATACTCAATATCACTACCCACTGGGAAAATACAAATCAAAATCCCATGGAATATCTCTTCATACCCATTAGAATATATATTACTAAAAAAATAACAAGTGTTGGTGAAGATAAGGAGAAACTGAAACCCTTGTGCAAGCTGGTGGGATTATATAATCAAGCAGCCACTATAGAAAGCAATATGATGGTTCCCCAAAAAACTAAATATATAAATACCATCTGATCCAGGAATTTCACTCCTAGAAATATACTCAAAAGAACTGATAGCAGGCACTCAGATAGTTGTACACCAGTGTCCATAGCAGCAGTATTCACAATAGCCAAAAAGTGGAAACAATCCAGATGTCCACCAACAGATAAATGGATAAAACAAAGTATGGTATATAAATAAATTTGAGTATTATTCAGCCTTAAAAGGGAATGAAATTCTGGTACATGATACACATAGATGAGCCATGAAAACATGCTAAGTGAAATAAGCCAGACACAAAAGGACAAATATTGTATGATTCCACTTAAACATACCTAAAATAGGGAAATTTATAGAGACAGAAAATAGAGGTTACCAGGGGCTGAGGGAGAGGGAAGGGGAGGGGTGTTGTTTAATAGGTACAGAGGTTATACAGTTTCAGTTTGGGATGATTAAGGTTTGAAAATGGACAATGGTGATGATTGCACCACACTGTGAATGTACAGAATGTCACTGAATTGTACTCTTAAAAATGGCTAGCCCAACCAGTGTGCCTCAATGGTTGAGTGTCAACCTATGAACCAGGAGGTCGTGGTTTGATTCCCAGTCGGGGCACATGCCCGGGTTGCGGGCTCTATCCCCCCATGGCGGGAGCATGCAGGAGCCAGCTGATCTCTCGTCATTGATGTTTCTATCTCTCTCTCCCTCTCCCTTCCTCTCTGAAATCAATACAAATATTTTTAAATGGCTAAAATAGTACATTTTATGTTATGTATATTTTACCACGGTTTTGAAAAAAAAGTAATAGAAGAAAATGTCCCTAGTTTGCTAAATGACATCCACAAAAACCTACAACAAGCATCATACTTAATGGTTGAGATAGTGAAAGCTTTCTTCTCAATACCAAAATAAAAATAAGGATGACCACTATCACCACTTCTATGCAATATTATTCTGGAAGTCCTAGTCGTTGCAATAAGGCAAGAAAAAAGATATAAGCATGGGAAAGGAAGATATAAAATTATTATTTATAGAAAGCACGACGTGTTGTAAAAATAACTAGAAATGAAAAAACTTTAAATATCATTGATAATAGTACCAGCAAACATAAAACACATAGAAATCAATCTGATAAAAGAAGTAAAAGACCTCTACAAAGACAATTAAAAAGCTTTCTTAAAATGTATTAAGACCTAGGAAAATGGAGGAGTATATGTCATTCATGGATCACAAACACAATATTGTAAAGATGTCAATTTTCCTCAAGTGGACCTACATATTTTTGATGCAGCTGCCATCAAATCTCAGCAGGGTTTTTGTGGAATTTCAAAAGCTGGTTCTAGCATTTATATGGAAAAGCAAAGTGTCAAAAGTAAATAAAAGTGAAGAAGCATGAACCAAAAGTGCCAAAAGTAAATAAAAGTGAAGAAGCATGAGGCGTACATGGAGGATTTTCACTACTCAATAGCAGCACCACACATACAAAGCTGTAGTAATTACACTATAAAGCTTGTATAGGTGTAAGGAGAGTCAAATGTACCCAACAGAATTGCATATATATACACATATATACATATATATGTGTGTGTGTGTGTATATATATTCAAAAAAACACATAATGGATGTTTATAACAGCCTTTTTTATAATAGTCAAAAACTGGAGAAAACCCAATTGTCCATCAATGGTAGAATGGATAAATTGTAGTATAGGCACACAACGGAATACTACACAGTGATGAGAACGAGCAAATGTAACTATACACAACAGGATGAATCTCACAAATAATTTGAGTGGAAGGAAATATCACACAGAGAACATACTGTATGATTCAATTTCTATGAAGTTCAAACAGACAAAACGAGAGTATGATAACAGAAGTCAGAGTGGGAGTTACCTCTGGGACTAGTGACAGGGAGGTGGCTCCTGATTATTTCTTTTTTCTTGGTTTGGGTAGTGATTATATGGGAGCAGTCACTTTGTGATAATTCCAGCTGTACTCATATGATTTGCACACTTTTCTCTGTTACACTTCAATTAAAAAGCTGACTAAAAAGTCCCTGTTGGATTGGCACCATCTGTACTACTAACCATATGCTGCCCTGCCTCTCTTCCTGCCCTCCTACCACAGGAGCACAGTGCCAGTGGGCATGGAAAGAAGCCACAGTCTCTGGGCAAAGGGGCCTCTTCCTCCATGAAAACTTCCAGGAGTGCATCCTCACCCCACACACACCACCTCATTTGAACCTACACAGCCTTTCTCATAGTTACTCCTAACCGCCACCACCCACCCCAGGCAGCCTGCAAGACTGGGCCTCAAGAATGCAGGAGCTGAGGGTAACAGAGGCATAATAGTAACTATTAGCTGAGACTAGCAGTACCATACTTACAACAAATAACATTTGTTGAGCATTCACTATATAAGCATTTTACATGCAATAACTCGGGTAATCCTCCCCAAACCCTTCAAAGTAGGTACTATTGGCATCTTATTTTCCAGATAAGAAAACTGAAGAATAGAGTGATTAATTAAATTGCCTAAGGTCACACAGCTATAATTATAAGAGCCGGGATTCACTCCTGGATGGTCTGGTATCTGGGGCCCCAGCTACACCCACCAGACCAGGCACAAATGAAGAGATGCTCTCCATGTTTTCCAGGCAAACAATGGGTCTATCTGTGGCCAGAGATGAGGTGTACATGGAGGTAAATAACCTCGTGCAGGCCTCGTTCTAAGACTAGAGGGTAGCAAGCCCGCTGGGCCTGTGCTCCTGAGCCTGGGAAAGTGGCTGAGGCTGCAGCACGGGTGTGGGAAAATCCCTTCCCAAACCCAGGGAGGAGGGCCTGAGACCTCCTCAGGGGTCGAGCCGCTGCTAACAGCACTCAGGACAAAGGAGGAAGTAGAGGCAGGATCCCCTTTTCCCATCCCAGGCACTGGCCAGGGACCCTCTGTTTCCTACCCCAGGCCAGGAGTCTGGAAACAGCTCCGTGGGAGGTAAAGCCAGCTTCCTCTGGGTTGGAATTCTAGCATCTCACACCCTCACCCCTCATCCTACACATCAGATACCAGTTTCTCCTCACGTCTGCCTCTAGGCTCTGCTGCTGCAATTGAAGTTCATCTCCCTTTGCTCGTCCTAATGAGGCCTCCTCTCTTCCCAGAGACTTGCTTTGCTTTCCTGGGAGGTGAGGGGGGTACAGAGTCTCCGCTGTGCCAGGTCTAGGCTGTTGTAGCCTGGCTCCAGTGACAAACACTGAAAATTACAGACACCACAGCATAAGAAGAAACAGTCAGGGTTACCTGCCCCCCACTTCCATCAAACGGTGCTCCCCTTGTCAGAGGCCAACGCCTTGGGAGTCCTGCCCGGGGACCTGCATTTTCCATGGCGGCCTGAAGTAGCCCAGAGAGGGGGCCACCTTGGCAACGGTGGCAGCACATCTGTGCCAGAGACCGAGGCTGGCTGACTCCCAGTTCAGCACACGGGCCAAAATCAGGCCCGTGGAGCATAGCACAGCACGAGTGGCCCGCTCCTACATGCAGCCATGGCTGAGGGGCTGCAGGTACACGCGTCGGTGCACCTGTGTGAGGTGCACACGCGCATGCACACTCAGCCAAGGCCACCTGGGTCAGAGCCAGAGGGAGCGGGTGCTGTTAGTACAGAGCCAGGCCGCTGAGAGGAAAGGAAGGAGAAAACAGATGCTGTGTCTCCACCTGGCCTTTCCCGGTCCCCTCTGCCCTCGCCTGACACCCGGGCCCTCCACAGTGGCTCCTCAGGAAGCTGTGAAACACGCAGGTGCAACGAGGTCACCTAGTTAACAGCCTCCCTCCCGCTGTATTATTCATGGGCTCCCTTCTTCCGGCCTGAGCTCCAGTTTCCAACAGCCCTCAGGCTCGGCTTGGCAGGTCAGTTTGGCCGGCAGGTCTAGCCTATGGCAACCCCCACTCTTCACATGACCTTCTTGTCCCCTTCCTAGGATGCAGCCATCCCTGTGCTAACTCCCCTGCAGCTGGCACACAGCACTTCAGGAGGAAGGGGAGAGCAATGGGGTCAGTGAGGAAGAACAAAGAGGGAAAACCTTGGCTGAGTCAAGCACGAGATGCTGACATTCCCAAAGGGAGTATAGGACCCCCTTCTCTCTCTCTCTCTTTCTCTCAGTTACACACACACACACACACACACATTCTGAATTGGCTCTACCAAATATGGTCCTCTGAATAAGTGTGAGCTCATGGGAAACAAGGACCATGGTTTGTCTATCTCTGTACCTTAGTCACTAAGGCTTAGTGAGCCTTGCACAGTGTCCTGCAAACAGTAGGTGCTTAATAAACAGTAGGTTCACTTGTACACTTCCCCAAAAGATGGATGTCAAATTGATAGAGTGGGCATAGTCATTAAGACACCGCTGTTGAGTTTAGAGATTTTCATGTTATTTAAATACCTATCTGCACACATCTTGTAAATCCACAGGTCAAGTCATAGTGATGCACACAATCCAAAGTAATAATTAACCAATCATCTGTCTATTTACTTACTTACTGTGATTTCTGTATATCACAATTCATTTTGCCAAGCACAGTCATATATCTCAAGAGGGCCCCCTACTTCCTGAATCAACTGGATTGGCTAGAAGGCTTTCCCCCTCCTTCACGGACGAGAAAACTGTGGCTCAGAGAAAAGTCAACACAAGGACTGTCACCGAAGTCTCCACCTGCCTGTCAGGGTGTCTCTCCACAATTCACACATATCTCCCGCCTCACGGTCCCCCTGCATTCACCAATGAGGAACCTGCAGGATGAATCTGTGGTCCTCCAGTGAGGCTGCTCAGGCCAGGCCCCGGAATCCAGGCTAAGGTCACTTGGCCAGAAATACGGAGGGTAGCTCATTGGCCAGCCTGGCCAATAGCAGGGGGAATGGTGCGAGATTGGCATTAAATCGTAGGAGTCGTTACATTCGACCCCTGGTTTTAGCTGTGGGAAGAGCTGAGGGTCTGGATGGGTCCCCAGGTCCAAGCAAGTTCAGGGGGCACTGGAGTACATGGCCGTCCCAAGTGAGGGCAACTGGTCAGGGGAGATGACCTGTAGTTACTAAGCTGGTGCCATGTCCCCCTCGTTCACTCCCATGAATATTTAAATCCTGCCCAGCCCCATCTCTTAAATGCCTGGGTGCCATAGGCACTTGAATGACCAACCCCAGCCCAGAGTCCATCACAGGTGAGTCCGACAGCACTAAACATACTTGACAGGCCTGGATTGAAAGTTCAGCCCTGTCGCCGCCTCTGGGCAGACCTGAGGTGGGTCACTTGTCTTCTCTGGGCAGTTTCCATCTGTATAGTCAGGGACGTGGCTCTGGTTTTCTCTAAGTGCAGTGCAGAGTGAAGAACAAAGTGAAGGTTAAGGAGTCAGACTGCCTTGACTCAAATTCTACCCCACCACCTCAGGCTGTGTGACTTTGAGGAAACTGCGTAACCTCCCTGTGCCTCAGATCGCGCATCTGTAAAATACTAGCACAAGTGACAGTGGTCCCTGTCTCATAGGGATGTTGTCAGGACAAAGTGGGAGACTTTATGTGATGTGTGAACCCCAGGGCCTGGCACACAGTAAGTGCTTAATAAATGTTGGCTATTGTTATTGTCAGCCCTGACACTCTAAGTCTGTGACAGAGGTCATACTTAAACCGGTCATCCATGGCCCACAGCTTACTGAAGGGTTTCCCTACAATGTATGTTGCATGAGGGCAGGAGCCACTGACAGACCCCAGGGGCCTCCAACAGTGCCTGGCACTCAGTAAAGGCTCCATCCATGTTTGGTAAATAAATAAATATTTGAATTTAGTTGCTAACATTTAAAGTAAGAGTATTTTGTATTTTTTAAATCTGGATTTCTAGAAATTTTTGAAAAATCAAAGTGTTTGGCCACATTCCTGCATAAGAACCACAAGCAAGCATAGTAGCAGTGGCACCCCCCTTTAGGCAGGGAGAGCATGTGCACTTTCCACAGTGCCTGCCCACAAAGCCTCACTCTCTTACACCAGCTGCCCCATGCTGCAGGCACCTGATGTAGATCCTGGCCCAGGAGAGTCACAGGTGAAGTCCAGACAGCACAGCACGTGAGATTGCCATCTGCCCAGGGGCACTTTTTCCTAGCCCCAGATCCCCTCCCAGTCCCCTTCCCACTCCACATCCAGGAGAGGAGATGGGCCTTCAGGTCTGCTAAGACCCCTAGGCACCCGACTTTGGACAGGCCAGACCCTCTCCCCCAGAGGACAACCCCAACGTCCATGTTGCTGCAACTTCCTTCCAGGCCAACCACCTTCTTGCTTGGAAAACTCCCAAGTGTAAAAAGCAATGCCAGATGAACTTACTACTTATCTTTCTTCTAGAAAGTGTGCAGAGAAGATGGGCAAACACACACATTATGCATGCACCCCAGAGATAAAGTGCTTTTCTAAAATATTGTATCCACTTAGAGCCCCGCTTAAGTCTTCTATGGAGAGGGGACATTGTGTCCAAGCCGGGGAAGCATGGTATCTGGAGGAAGCTGCCTATGGACACATGGGCTCCTGCCCTCACCACTCCCTTCGCCAGCCCTGCCAGGGCTCTGGTCCATGGCAAAGGACCACATCTTCCACATTCTCCAAGAGGCCTTCCCCAATCACCCTATCTCCCACCTTTAGCATATTCTGAGGAAGCTCCCATGACCCTCTGTAATTGCCTTGAGTGTCTATTTATTATCTATTCCTCCAGTTCAACACAGCAGCCACCAGTCACATGTGGCCATTGGGAGTTTGAAATAGGCTGAGTCTAAACTGAGATATGCTGTAAGGGCATGCTACACACCTCATTCTGAAGACTGAATACCAAAATAAGAATGCAAAATATCTCAATAATTTGTTATGTTAAAATGATAATATTTTGGACATGCTGGGATAAATAAAATGGATTATCAAAAATAATTTCACCTATTTCTTTTCACTCTTTTAAAGTGGCTACTAAGAAATTTAATACTATACATGTAGCTTTCTACTGGACAGCAGTGCTGTGACTCCCAGCGTGAATACCCAGCAGCTATTACAGCCTGGTTCATAGGTGATGCTCAGTACGTAGCAGTCTAATGGCTGGATGAAAAGCCTCCCCAACAGTAGACACGAGACCTGGAGAAGTAAAAGAGGATGAGTTTGGAAGGATGGCCTGCCCCAGTGCCCAGTATGTGCTGCTTTTCCAGTGGCAACCCATCTGTGCATTTCCCTCCAAGTGAAAGCTGCAGACCTCTGCAGAAGGGGCAGAGAGAGGCCTTCGGGTTCTGTAACCACTGGTTTCCCGGAGATGATATCAGCTCTCCTGGCCCCCGAAGAAAAGGTCAAGATCAACCTCCTTCCAGGGCAAGGGCAGATCAGGAGAAGGGGTGCGGCAACTGGAGAAGAGAGAAGCCATGGGTAAGCCTGGGGAGGAAGGCTAAGCTCTACTTCTGGAGGCTTCTGGAGAACAGAAGAGAAAGCAGGGCGGAGCTACAGGGAGCCCTTGGCAGGGGGGGGGGGGGGGGGACGGGGCAGCCCACCCTGACCAGAGCCCTGGGAGGCCAGGAAAAACCAGCATTTCTTGGAGACAGAACCAGTGATGCAAATGGATGCCCAGACATGGTCCCAGCCACCCCTTTTGTTTCTCTCCCTTTTCTCCCTCTCTCTCTCCTGCTTTCCCCTCTACTTCCCTCCCTCTCTCACTTTCACCGGCTCCTAAATTACAGCCTTCTTTCAGTAACAGACACAATCAAGGTGGTGTGCAGGGGGCCCTGTCACAAATGGCATCTCAGGTCCTCTCCAAATGCAGAATGGCCCTTAAAGAGGAAAGACATGCGGCTAACAGCCTGCCTTGGGGAAGATGCATCTCCGGAAGGCACGGGCCAGAAAAGACTCCATCCCTCTTCGGCTGACCCGGCGGGGGGCTCTGGGTGATGTGATTGCAGATACAGACCTGGGCTGCGGTCCAGGAGCCATAGGCCTGCCTGGCCTCCTCAACACACCTCATGCTGAGGCAGGAAGAGCAGAGCTCTGCCCTTGATTGTCCACCACCCTGGCCCACCTCACGGGGACAGGGCCTAGAAGAAGCCCACTCCCTGACTTCGGGCCTCAGTTTCCGCACCTGTAGCATGGTAGGTCTAGCTAGTCTCTAAAGATGCTTCTAGCCCTTGGAATAGAGGTCACAAACTCCAATGACTAACAGGACTAGGATGTTGTGCAAATGAGTAAAGCGAGGTCAAACGTGAGGCAACGGGGAACGGTGAGAACGATGGAGAACTGAAGGCTGTCGGTGCACCTAAATCTGAAAGAACTGCAGACCAGACTCCTATGTGTGGCAGAAACCTGAATGGAGTCAGAAGAGTGGCTCTTCTGGATGTGGGATAACACTGCCTGGGAGGGGGCCGAAGGGGCCTGCCAGGCGCTGGGAATGCATCTCCACCCAGGTGGCGGTTACACGGGTTTATGCATATGTGAAATTCACCCCTTTCATTTAAGGTCTGTTGAACTCATTGTGTTAATGTAATCCTCAAGTCAACGAATTTTTAAAATACAAATAGAAATAAATAAAAAGGGTGACTACAATGCAGCCCCAACCGACAACTGCCAATTGGGAACATATACCCAACATTACCAGGTCTAGTCAGATGTCATAAATCTAGATTTTTATGCAAAAATTTTACTTTTTTAATGTTGTTAGTGACTAATTCAAAATGAAAAACCACAATCATACCACACACACACACATGTCTTCAGACAGAATTCAATTTATGAACTTATAGATTGTCAAGCTCTATATAATAGGAGGTTTCACCTCTTTACTGGAATACAATGTACCTACCACATGACTCCATCAAAAGACTAACACTAAAAGCTACTACATTCTGCAGCGGTGCTGTGTACCAGTACTGCACAAAGGGCTTTCTATACAATTTTCATCAAATTCATGCTTACAGCAAGTCTATGATGTAATTGAAAATTATTCCCATTTAACAGATAAGAAAACTAAGGCCTGGGCAACATGCTAGACCATGGCTTCTGAGCTCAAGAGTGGAAGAACTGGTGTCCATCTGCTTCCAAGCTGCCTTAGAAAAATCACAAAGGGGCTGGGTTTATGATCATAATAACCAAGACTATGCAAAGGAAATGTTAAAAATATGAATGCTCAATCTGAGCCTGCGTGTCATCCTTGTGACACAGCCTGAGGCCCCTGAGGCTGAGGACAGAGCTTTGATATTCCCATTCCCTTCCACGGTATACTGAGCTACACAGACTGGAACTGCCCAGGTCAGATGGAGCCTCCAGAGCGTGAATCCCAAGACCCAAATCTACAGCCCGGGAAGGAGCCGCGACTGCAGCCCGCCCCACTCCCCAGGACAGAGCCAGATTAAATTTCACAGTGAAAGACTAGAAAGCTGTCTCCATGTGGCTACTTCTTAAATACGCCAAGTTTCTCACTGATACCGTTCTGGCCAATAAAGTTGGTAAGAATATGCATTTTCTGCCCTATGGGATTCTATAAAGCTATTTTCATTCTGAACCAAAATAAATATGGCCCATAAATGATTTAATTTTTCTGAATTCTCTTCTGCACAAATGATCACTTATTGCTGTTACAGATATTCAGATCAAGACACAGAAATTTCCAGCACTCCAGAAGCACCCCTTATGCCCCAGTCATTACGCCCCAGAGTAACCATTCTTCTGACTTCTGTCACATAGGTGGATTTGCCTACATTGCTCCTTTTCTATGGGGCCTGCACTCTTCACTTCTCTGTCGTCCCCACCACTCCCTATTGTCTTCTATTTGCCCTGCTCTACTCTTTGCTCTGCCTCCTGGCCCCTCTAGGAATGAGAGGTTGAGACCTCTACTCTAAAGGTGTGTACTCCAAAAGCTCAGAATATGGCAAAATGGACAGCAGTTGCTCAGTCTTGGAAGGAACCAACATGGATAGCTCAAACTGGTTATAGGCACACCAAATGCCCTGATATTGGTGACCAGTAAACAATGGAGCTAAAGAAGGGAGTGGAACTATCACCTGGCCATAGCCCATTTAGCCAGTCAACACTTATTGAGCACCCACTCCACCAGTGTGGCGGGCCCTGGGGGTACAAGAAGGAATAAGATACAGCTCGTGCTGAAGAAGCTCACCGTCCAGATGAGAAGCCAGACCACTACAGAGTGGTAAGAAGCAGCATGGAAGGACAGAGAGGGAGGGAGGCACGGGCTGGGGAGGCTACCACCTCACCCACCCACCAGGCGGCATGAAGGCTTCCCGGAGTTGGTGACCCCTGAGCAGCGTCAGTAAGCCTCACACAGGTGCGTGAGACTGGGCACCGAAGAACACATTCTGATCCCCACTTCTTTTCTACTGGAGGCAAAATACTCCCATCCTATGATAACCCGCAGAGAAGCGTCCAAATTGTGAATGACCTTGCTCACATAATAATGGACAAACAGGATTGCCCCAGTGCCAAGAAAAAATCAAATCAAGGCTCAAAATAAAAAGACATTATTTTTAAAAAAACAACAACACTACAACTGACTTTGAAACCAATGAGTTCAAAGGCAATTAAGTTAACATTAAAAACCATCTTTACATTCTAAACACTGAATATTTTTAAAACTGAGGGTTAAGAAAATATTAAGATGCTTATTAACCTAGTTAGCTTTAACTCCTTGGTGAAGGAATGCTGTCACATTAGCACCACTGTTCATAAGGCCCATGACCATGCTAATCCATGACCTCCCACATCTCTTCCTTGCCACTCCAAACTCTGATGGGGTTGACCCTCTTCCTGGCAAAGAGACCAGCCTAGGGGAAGAATGCCCCTCTTTTGGCAAGGCTGGGAGGTCTAAGGCATGCCATGACCTTTCACCTGTGACACCACTGGCCCCACCAGGTCTCCACTCTCAGGCCAGTCTTGATGGCTTCATGGTTGCCATTATTCCTCCAAAGGACCAGGCAGGTGACTTGTCACCAGGCCTTGGCATCATCCTCATGTGTTGGGGCTAGGGGCTTCCATGGGCCCAGGGCAGCAGAAGTGGGATATCCGGCCAGCTGGGAGGTAAGAGTAGGCTTGATCTGTATCCTCCCATATGTGGACTCTCTCAAATTAGCATTTATGCAGGTCCCTTTGCATAAGTCCTGTGGCCACTGAGAGGTGTCATCCTACCCACCTGGGAGGGACAGATGACGTGGAGGACAGTTACTCAATTGCTTTCCCTTAAGCATCTCCCCAGCCCCAGGCCTCCTAAAGGCAGGGCAGCATATCCACCTTCCCGGAAACCTGGCTCCCTCTGCCCACTTCCTACTAGCCCATATGCAGCACACACCACAATGTTGAATTAAATCTACTTGAATCTGTTTAAAAGTCCCCAAAACAGCCCGAGGGTTGACAGCAGTAGACTTTAACCCAACCCTCGCATAACCATCCAGAAAAAAGAAGCGCCTGTCTGGGTCTCGTCCCTCCATTCTCATCCACTGCCCTCCCTATTCAATACACTTTCAACCAAGTGGGTTTGGAATGCTCATTCCCTAGAAGGTGCTGTGGACCAGGGCTTCCCAAACTTTACTGAGCAAACAAATCACTCAAGAATCTGGTTAAATACAGATTCTGGTTCAAGTGGGCTGGGGTGGGGCACAAGAATCTGCCTGCTCCACCAGCTCCCGTGTGCTGCCATTGCTGCATGGCCACAGGCCACCCTCAGAGCAGCAAGGCCTCACCTTCCAGAAGTACGGGCACTTGAAATTAGGACCGCAGAAAGCTGCCCTTTCTGTACGAGCTGAAACATTAAGCTCAGAGAAATGAACCTCAAATGGTGAAATTGCAGGGAAGGCAGTTTGTTGGGTGGGGAAGCTATTTGGGAGGCAACCACCAGCCAACATAACCCTCAAATTAAACCCTTTGTTAAGCAGACATGAGCAGCCCAGCTATTTTGGGGTCAGAAAGGCCAAGACAGATGTGAAAGGGGGCCTCGCCCAGATAAGGCCGGGATGCCGGTGCTGGGCCTCCCCCCACTCACTGCTCGCCTCCACTACCCACAGCAGAGCCTCCGGGTTCACACCGACCACTTCTCCAGGCCAGCTCTTCAGGCCACAGGATACTCTCGCTTCCTGCCATGCAGACATTCTGCCTTCTTACCCTCCCCAGCCCTGGGGTAATAGCATCAAACATTCCTACTCCCCCAGCTAAGACAGCCCCTCCCAGAAGTGACATCTGGTCTCCCACCCCCATGGGTGCTGACCCCAGTGTGCCAACCCCTACAGGAACCAAACATTCACTCCAAGCCAGCTCTCCCCACCATGGGCTGACTCACCAGCGCCTCACACCTGGTCCCAAACAGGCTCTCTCAGCCCAGCCTAATTCCTCCCTATGGTAAGGGTCTGACTCCACCCAACACACACACACACACACACACACACATATACACGCACATGCATAACCCTCATGTGCCTTTTCAGCTTATTTCAAAATCCCCAAATTGGGGTGGGGGCGCTTGCAAAGTAGCTAAAAGGCAAGGGTCAGTGCCCATTCTGTTCTGAAAGGGCAGAGTCCATAGAAGAGTCTGGCACTGCTTTCTGAATTAGTGGGGAGGGTGGGGGGTGCTACCACTCGGGAAAGGCTAATGTCCCCTAGTGGGCTGCTGACAGCACCAGGGCTGGGCGCTGGGGTCGCAGAGGGGCGGCGGCCGGCGGCGAGGGCACCGAATCCCCGCTTATAGGGCACAGAGGCTCTAGGTGCCCGCTCTGGGAAAGCAAGGGACCGAATGCCCGCCGGCTGGTGCCGTCACCTCCTTGGGACTCGCGGGCTCTGCACCGTCCCGGGCTGACCTGCAGGAGAGACCGAAACTCAGGCCACCAGGGACAGCTAGGAGGGCCTGCCAGGGGACTAGGAAGGCAAAGCGCGAGCCGCACAGGGCTCTCTGCTCCACGAGGGGCGCGCCTTCCCAGAGCCTGTCCGGGTTGGGGAGGTTGCAGGAGTCCTCTGGGGTCCGTCTCTAGCACGCACTGAGAGGCGATGAGGGTAGGGAAGAGCTACGTGACTTTAGGTCCCTCAAGCGCCCGAGCCCGTCCGCGGTGGAGGTACAGCCCACCCCATCCCACTGTCCAAATGGGAACCCAGAGCGCAGAAGGGGACGGGATTGGATCCCGACGCCCTCTTATCCCCGAAATTCTCTCCACCCCAAACCCCAATCCTCTGCGAGGCGGGGAGAGCAAAGCGCTCGAGTGTTCAGGGGTCCAGCAATGGGGTGGGGAGCGGAGTGAGTGCCGGTCCTCCCAAGGCCAACGCGGAGGGAATTCGAGTTCCCGGGAATCAAAGTTGCCGCGCGTCTGGCCGCGGGCTCCGAGCCCGGCGCAGGACCAGGGGCCAGGGGCCGGGGATGAAAGGAGGCCCCGGGCGCCTGCCTCGGGCGATGGCCGCGCCGGGAACAGTGGTTCAGCGGCTGCGGTCGCGACCCCACTGCTCCAACTTTCCAGCCGCGTGCCGGGCGAACCGCGCGTTGAAGGCGAGGGGAGCGGGGAGGGAAAGGGCTGTGCGCGGCTCTTGGTACCGTGTGCGTGTGTGGAGGGGCGCTGCGCCTCGCCTCGGGCTCCGCTCTCCGCCGGATCGGCCCCCACGGGCCGCCTGCTCGGGTGCTGGCCACCGCCGCGTCTCGCTGCCGGCGCGAAGGCTCATCAGCGGCGCGCCTGCCGCTCCGGAGTCCCCTAGGGCCGTCCGCTCGCCGCTGGCCGCTCGCTGGCTGCAACTTCAGGCACGCGAGGCGCGCTCCAAATGTCCCGAGCCTCCACACCCCCGCGCTCCATGCCCGGGGCCGGGCCGCCCCGCCCCGCCCCGCCGGCTCAGCGCCCGGCTGCCGTCGGACGCGCCTTCCTGCTGAGCATCGCGCTCGCAGCCCGCACCGCGTTCTCCTGAGCCGCCGCCGCCGCTCAAGTGCGCGATCAACTTTCCCTCGCTTCCTCCGCCCCGCTCGGCCCCCGCCACCAGACCCCGCCTCCTGACGCTCCTTCCCTCACCTCCCGCCTCGCCCGGCCCCCGCCCGCCGGCCGCGCCTTTGCGGCGCTCCCCTGCCCCCCCCCCCCCCCCACACACACACACACACCCCTACACGATCCCTGCGCCCCTCGCCGCGGACCCCGGGGAACGACGCGAGGGCTGGCCGGTCGCTCAGGGTATGAATATTTCAGTGCTGGCAAAGCTGCCCTCTGCCGATGTCATGGCACCGGCTGCTGTGGTAACTCGACGAATCCCCCAAAGGGACAAGGAGGAAGCCCGCGGAAGTGGCTCCAGGTGCTTGCTGGAGCGGTGCCCAGCTGGGCCACCCGCCGTCCGGGAGAGGGACAGGCAGAGGGGTGATGGCCCGGCCAACCTCCTGTCCGCTCCGTGCCTCTGGTGGATCAGGGAAACGCTCCTGGGAAGACCAGGCCAGCGAGCCGAAGCTCGGCCTAGGTGAGCCTGCGCCATCTGTTGGCTTTAAGCGCCCCCTCTCTGCTCTCATAATCTCTAAACGCTGAGCGCCCGGGAACCTGGTCCCTCTCTAGTCCATGGGGCTGCCCAGCTTCCCTCAAACAGCTGCCTTTGCTCGCCCCAGTGTGCGCTCCCACCTGCGCCCTCTGCCCCTCATTCGAGCTCAAAATGCCTCCAAGTGCTTAAAAGGAAGGACCCCGAATTGGAAGACATCCTTGAAGTCACCTGAGCACCCACATGCATACAGGAAACTCTTCTGCAGCACCTTGAATAATGGGCTCTCATCTTCTCTTTGCACCCCTATAGTGATGGGAACCTCATGACTTTTCCAGATCACTGGATTCGGGAGTCCTATTCAGGGAGTTGACTTCCCTGATCTTGATTGATCTTTACTTCCCCAGGCTAAACGTTCTGAGTTCTTTTAACTATTTCTCATATGACAGGATTTCTGGACCTGTTACTGTTGCAATCAGCATATTGACAATAGCTGCTGGGAACCAGGCTCTGGGCTGAGACTTTTCTCACCTCAACTCATCCATCCTCAACAGTTTTTCTGGTAGGTCCTGTCATTATCCTGGTTTTACAGTAAGAAAACGGGCTTTCGGGAGGTGAGTGACTTGTCTGCATGGTATTGAGCCTAGAAACTATCCAACTTCAAAGCTCTAATTCTCTACCATTCATTCATTCATTCATTCATTCTTAGTTGCTAATATGTGCTACCTCAAATAGGTTCTGAGACAACACAGGCTTGGTCCTTGTACCTCATGTACCTCCTCTAATGGAACCAGATATTAGTCAGTGAAACACATAAACAGGTAAAATTACAGCCAGATCAATATAGGAAAAAGAGTGCTTTAATGTTATGAGGCCAAGGGGATCAGGGAAGACTTCTTGGAGGAGATAAGATCTGAGATCAGAAGGATGAGCAATGGAAAGAGAGCAGAGTTTTAGGAGGAGAAACAGCATGTGCAAGGCCCTGTAGTGGGAAGGAGCTGGCATATATAAGGGAGTGAAGAAAGACAGAACAGCTGGAATGCTGAGAGGGTGGGGAGGACAGTGAGTGTAAGAGCTGGAGTGAGAGCAGGGGCCAGACTGTTTAGGGCATGTTCACTTTAACATGGGTTTGATCTTTATCCTAAGAGTTGAAGCCTTGAAGCAGATGGTTGGGGTAGAGATTGAGGGGTGGGAATGTCATGGATCTAATTCATGGTTGGAAAAATGGGGAATTAATTTGGAGGTAATAGATGGTAAGAGGAGACCAATTCAATTAAATATATTTACTTGTCATCTACTATGTGCCAGAAACTTTTCTAGATCAGGGGTCAGCAAATTGCAGCCTTGTGGTCAAATCCATCCTATCACCCATTTTTATAAATAATTAGAGGCCCAGTGCACGAAATTCGTGCACTGGGCGGCAGGGGGGGCGGGGGGGAGGAGATGTGTCCTTCAGCCCAGCTTGTACCCTCTCCATCTGGGACTCCTTGAGGGATGTCCAACTGCCCGTTTAGGCCTGAAATGGGCAGTTGGACATCCCTCTCACAATCCAGGACTGCTAGCTCCCAACCGCTCGCCTGCCTGCCTGCCTGATTGCTCCTAACCTCTTCTGCCTGCTAGCCTGATCAGCACCTAATCACTCCCCTGCCAGCCTGATCGACGCCTAACTGCTCCCCTGCCTGCCTGATTGCCCCTAACTGCCCTCCCCTGCCAGCCTGGTCACCCCTAACTGTCCTCCCGTGCAGGCCTGGTCGCCCCCAGCTGACTTTCCCTGGACGCTGGACCCCCTAACTGCCCTCCATTGCCAGCCTGGTCACCCCCAATTGCCCTCCACTAAAAGCCTGGTCCCCCCTAACTGCCCTGCCCTGCTGGCCTGATCTCCTCTAACTGCCCTCCCCTGCAGGCCTGGTTCCCCCCAACCTCTCTCCCCTGCAGGCCTGGTCCCCCAGCAACTGCCCTGCCCTGCTGGCCTGATTGCCCCCAACTGCCCTCCCCTGCAGGCCTGGTCCCCCCCACAACTGCCCTCCCTGCTGGCCTGATCTCCCACAACCACCCTCCCCTGCTGGCCATCTTGTGGCGGCCATCTTGTGTCCACATGGGGGCAACCATCTTTGACCACATGGTGGCAGCCATCTTGTGTGTTGGACTGAAGGTCAATTTGCATATTACTATTTTATTAGATAGGAAGTTTTAGTGGAACATTAACATGTCCATCCAGTTATGGCTCTTTTTCATGCTACAACTGCAGAGTTAAGGAGTTGCAACAGAGACAGTATGGTACACAAAACCTAAAATATTTACTATCTGGCTCTTTACAGAAAAAATTGACTGACCCCTGCGAATCTAGACACAGGATACATCAGTGAACAGTGTGCACATGAGTGCATGCACGTGCACGCGCGCACACACACACACATGAAGGCACACAAACCCTGCCCTATTGGTGCTCACACCTTTGTAGGCTGTTGAACTCTCCAGATGACAGAGGCCTGGACTGGGGTAGTGATAGAAGTGCAGAGATGTGTCATTCAGAAGATAAAAAATCTACAAAGCTAGGAGAGGGGGTGATTCTGGGGTGAGATATAAGTAAGTATCAAGGAGACCCCCAGGTTTCTGGCTTATGGAAGTGGATGGACAGGATGCCCCTCTCTGAGATGGGATCTTGGAGGATTGGGGCGGGGGCATGAGGGGAAGATGAGCAAGAGCTCCCTTGGGACACGTTGAGTGTGAGAGGCCTGTGCAGTGATTGAATGCAGATGTTAAGTAGCCCAATGGACATGTGAGTCTGGAGCGTGAGGGGGACAGGGCTAGAGATAAGGTGGGACAGGTCTCAGGTAGTCATGTTTTTTTGGACACGGTGGTGGAGCCAAGAGTGGGGTCCAGGTTCTGAATAATAGCCTACTCTCTAGCTGGATGGCTTTGGGCTGGACGCTGGACCTCTCTTGGCCTCATGTTCTTCATTCATAAAATGAAAGTGCTAGATGAAGTGTTCTTTAAAGTTCCTCAAATCCTAACATCGTTTTTCTTTCTGGTTTGCCACCATCTATTTCTCCTAAACTATGACTCCCCAAACCATCAGCAGTCATTTTACATGTGAACAAAACTGTGCCTAGCTCAGAGAGCCCATCAGCTCCTCTGATGTGGGCATCGTGCTTCTGTGGACAGGACTCTTTATCCGCCACTTTTATTCCACACGTATTTGTCAAGTGCCCACTCTGTGCCAAGCACCATGACAGGAAGTGGGGTGTCCCTCAGGGTGCAAGAGGCCCACAGAACCACTCTGTGTAACAGACCTGACATCCAAAGTGAATTTGCTCACACAGTGATGAAAAAGCTGAGCATTCAAACAGAGGATGGCAAGGTAACCCAGAGTTCATTGACAACAAGAAGTTGCTGTACTTCTCCTAGGCCTGAGGGACAAAGGAGGAAGCAGAATTGCCAGGTTGGGTCATGTACTGGAAGACGGAACCACCGTGGACCTGCTGATGGGAGCTGGAAATACCAGAGACACTGTAGCCAGGGACACTGCTTAGGCTGAATATGCAGAAGACACACCTTGGGTTCTCCTTCCCCAGCCCTCTGGTCCCCCACTAGGGAGGGCCTCCCTTTGGCTGACCCCAGCCAGAAGCCAGCAGACCCGGGAGGTTGGGGACTGCAGCCTGCAGGGTCAGCCCTGCTGTGACACAGACAGAGCATAGCAGAGGAGAGTGAGGAGGGGATCTGAGAGGAAAGAGTCTGCCACACACACTGGGGGCACAGGGGTGAATGACTAACTTCCAGCCTCTGTCCTTGCGGCCCAGTCCAAGAGGGAGGCAGACATACAAATCAATTACAATGTAACAAGCTAAGTGTGGCAAAGCCAGAGGTAGCCCAAAGGAGAGTAGGTGTTGGATTCTCAAAGAAGTTGAGCCCAGAAAGGCTGCATGGATGTGGAGACCTCAGAGCTGGGATTTGCTGAGATGACCAGGAGTTCCCCAGGCAGCAGAAGCAGGGGGCATTCCAGGGAGAGGGAGCAGCATGCACTAGGGGCTGGGAGCATGCGTGCGGATGCTCCCTGTGGGAGCCAGGCAATCTGTGGAACCTGGAGGTGAACAGCAGTCCTGTCCTGCACACGATGCAGCAAAAGGCAGGATGGCAGCATTTGCAGGAGACAGACTGGGGAAAGAACTTAGCCGCCTCTATCCTCTGAACCAGCGCCTTTCCCATTTCCAGGTGTTAATCCAGGAGTTTTAGCCTTTCTCCCTGGCTGGGGTTCCATCCCTCCAAGCATTTCAAGGCTGTCCACCATCAGGTGTCAGAGTTCCCCACCTCCCTTTCCCTAGAAAACATTTGCCCCTCCCACAAGCACCTGGGGCTTGGAGGAAGGTGGGCCAGTGTGATAAAGAGGCAAGGCTTACCACCCTGTATGGGGTTTGGACACATTGCTTAACCTCTCTGAGCTCTGGTCTTCACTTCTGGAATTGAGATCATGAATCCTGGGGTGGAGTGGGAAAGCACTTTGACAAACACAAAGAACCAGAGATGTTAACTGCACAGCTTCATGCAAACCTCTCCTACTAGGGGGAGCTGCAACCATGAGAACCCTGCCTGACCACATGATGAATCTCCTGGTGACTGTAGGGGATCACAGTATAACATGGGGTCAGCATTAAAGAGTATCTCTACCTCCCCTTTTCCCAATGAGATGAAGAGAGGAAGGAAGAACAGGCAAATTAATACAGTGGCTCCTTCCATATCAGAACATGTTGCACAGTTATTTCCAGAAGTGGCCACATCTCTGCAGTGGTTCAAGCTCACCTTTAGCTCAGAGACACCTTCAATTTTAGGATACCATGGAGGGTCCACCAGGTGCCAGGCTGTGGGCTGGGTGCTGAAGACACACAGACGCATATGACGTCATTCTGGTCCTCAGGGAAGCTACAGTCCGTTCTTGAGGCCAGGACCAGATTCAGCGGTGAAAGCGGGACCAAGAAGGGTACAGCTGCCCTAACCAAGGAGTCTGGGGACAACTTCCAACAGAGGGACCACTGAAGCGGAGCCTTGAAAGATAAGGCCAGGAAGAGCGTCCGGGTCCAGGGGACTGGATGTGTGCAAAGTCACTGGGGCCTCAAGCAGGTAGTGCAGCGTTTGGGATGGACCAAGGCCCACTGGGCATAGGTGAGAAACATGTCTCAGCAGATGAGCAAGGCTGGGCCATGAAGGACCTTGAATGCCATGCCGTGGCCTGGGGCCTGGGGCTCACACAGCAAGCAATGCTGACAGTGGAGGGGGATGGGATGGGATGGGCTTGGAGGTGAAGACGCACAATAATGGCCAAGCATGATGAGCTAAAGGATGGAGGGGAAGAGACAGTGTGTGGTCCAAGGGTAGCCCTGGGCTGGCATCTTGGAGGAAGGGACATCTCCCCTTTGCTGCCTTGATCCCCCAGATAGTGATCATTTGGCTCACTGGCACACTCAGTGATTGAGGGAGGAATGGAGGGAGGAGGGCAGGAAAAAGGGCAAGAAGAAAAGAGGGAGGGAATCCAAACCTGCTATTTTAAACCTGTCCAGCCTATGCAATCACCTGGATTCCATCCAGCACCCACTGGGAGCTTCCTGACCCTGCTTCCTTCCCTGGGGATGGCCGTGAGGCAGTGTGTGTGACCCAGAGCTCCTGGGACTAAAATGCAATGGACCTGGGTCTTAACTACCTTGCCTGAGCCTGTGTTTCCTCAACTAGACTCACAGGACTGCCCCCAGCTTCTCTGAACACCTCCCAAGGTTGCTGTTCAGGGTGAAAGAGAAAACACAAATTCAAGTGCTTTATAAACTGTGAAAACAAAAGAATGCTCCCGTACAAGTCTCTCCTCCCCACAAGGGCCGATTATTATTTTTAAAGCACATACGCCCCTCTCCTCTGGGTGTCCTCATGACAGCTTCCCTCGCCCGCCTCACAATGAAGTGTGCATTCCCATCCCCCTTCATTCCCATCCCTGAGCTGGTGAAAGCTGTTCGCTGCTTCCTGCCGGTGTCCCCAGCCCGCTGGCCCTCTCCCAGGGCAGAGCCTGCCACCATAAACCACACATGTGTGCTCCTGAGTTTGGTTTGTGGGTCCTTGGAGCCTGGCACAGCTGTGGTGGCTCAACGCAGCCTGTAAAGGATCAAGGCTAGAAGGAGAACAAGGTGGGCTGGGCCACTCAGCTGCAGAGTCCAGGGCCCCCAGGTCACCCCAAGGGGGATGGCTTCCCTGGATGGACCCCCGCCTTAGAAGTTTAAACCTCCCCCACAAGGCCTAAGGAGCCAGGCTCCTTCCCTCACGTTCCTGCCCCACTCCCCGCTCCCCTCACATTATTTATTTATAAGGTGTTCATAGCAAAATGAATGACAAAAAGTTAGAAGCTAATTAAAGTTGGCACAGATTGGCACACAGGAGCATGAATTATACATTTGTGCAGAATGGTGCTTGGTGGCAAGGCCTGGCACTAAGTGTCCTGTGTACTGGTGGGAAGCCAGCATGGGACCCCAACTCTGCCAGGGCCTCCCACCCCTCCTCATTCCCCACCTTTAAAGAGGCCCTCCATCCAGGGCCTCCTGTCTTTCTCTGGGGCAACTGGAGCCTTGTCAGCTGCCACCTTACAATGAAGACTTTCTCTCCACACAGCTCAGCACACCCCTGCTGGGAGAGGCATCAACCCTGCAACCAGAGGCTGGGCTTATCCCACCCAAGCATGGCTCTCCTCCGTGCACGTGCCTGCCGCAGCCTCTGCATAAAGGGGCAGAGCTGGGCTTCTGGAAGGGGGCGGGCAGAGAAGGCCTGAGACCCAGCCAGCTTGTCACCAATCTGAGCACAGCAGAGCTGGGAGACGCCTTTCAGGACCCGGCAGTCCACTCCACCGTGTCTGCACAGATGGCGCAGCTGAGGCCCACAGAGGGACAGGCTCGCTACCGAGCTACACAGCAAAGAATAATAATAGCAATAATAGTTCTAGCATTTATTTAAAACTGATTTCATGCCAGGCACTCCTCCACGGGCTTTGCATGGATTATCCCACTCAATCCTCACATGAAGAAGACACTGTAAAGATCCAATCTAACAGATGAGGAAACTGAGGCAGCACAGAGATGTAAAAGCAGTTTGCCCAAGGTCACAGGGGCTAAGTCTGAATTAAACTAAGCCCAGGCAGTCAGGCTCCAAGCCCTTTCTACCTGTGGTCCAGGGGCAGTGGTTCTCAAGCTCCGGGAAAGGGGAGGGAGGGGGGGGGGCGGGGGGAGGATATAAACAGGATCAGAGGTTCTGATTTGATTGGTCAGGGCTGACATCTGGACACAGCGTTTTTGAAAGCTCTCTGTATGATTCTAATGTGCAGACCAAAACCACTGGCCTGGGGACAGGGACAGGGGGTAGAATTTTTGCTCCCAAAATCACAGATGTGAGTTCTTGCTCTGCCACTCCAGACTGTACGAATTTGAACGTATGGCTAAACCTTTTGGGGCCTCAGTGTCCTTATCTGTGAAATGGGGTTAGTAAAAGCTTATGCTCTGAAGCTGGGCTGTTGGATTTGGTTTGAATCTTGGCTCTACCTCTTGGATAGGTTCTCTCACTCCTCTTTGCCTCAGTTTGCTCATCTGTAAAATGGTGACCATGCTAGTACAGTTGTTGTAAGGATCGAATGAGTTGATGAACATAAAATGATACCCTGGAGCCATGGTCCTTAAGTCATCCTGGGGACAGGGGACCTTGCCCCTCCTGGGCTACAGGGCTGTGGCTAGGAGCAGATGAGGACGAGCTAACAGAGAAGCTGTGTGCAGTGTGGGACTCGTGAGAGGCAGTCAGTCAGAAAGGATGGCCTCCTGCCGCCTGTCCTGGGCCCGGACTCCTTTTCTTTACACACAGGAGACAGGAATACATTATCATCTCAAACATTTTAGACCAAATAGACCACTGTTCTCAACTTGGTGTGTATCCTTCCAAGTAATGTTCTATGTACATATGGCAATATATCGTTTTTGGCTGGGGGCAGGGGTAGGAGAGAGAGACATCTATTATGGTGCACTTCTGTACTTCTGAATTTTGAGCCATATGAATGGCTCAAATATAAAAATAAATATAAAGGGTATGCTTTAGGCAGAAGGAAAGTGGTCCCAGATGGAGGCTTGGATTTCAGGAAGGAAAGAAGAGGAATGGAAGGGGAAATACGGGTAAATACAAATGAATCTTGGTTGCATAAAACAATGAAACTAATGTTTAAAATATATAGAGAATTAAAATTCACAACACAATAGCACATGAGTCAGGAAGGGGGTAAATGGAGTTAGAACATTCTAAAGTCTTTGCATCATCCTGGAAGTGAGTAAAAATGTGAGGGTAGGGTAAACATTAATAAATCAAGGATGCCTGCTTTATCTCTAGGCTAACCCTAGAAGAATGGTAAATGGATGTATAACTAACCAACCAATAGAGGGGAAAATGGAATAATGAAGCTGTGTGTGTGTGTGTGTGTGTGTGTGTTTTGAAAAAATTATTCGTTGTTTATAAATAGAGGCTTACATCTCATATTGTTTTATAACTTGACTTTTTCCTTAAATTATGTCCTTAGAGCTCTTTCCACATTGGTACACACAGGGCCTGCCTCCTTTTTTTAATCTGCCAGCATGCATTCCACAGAATGGTGACAGCAAAACTGAGCCTTGGGCCCTTTCAAACACAGGGCCCTGTGTGACTGCATAGGCCACGTGCCTACAGAGACAGCCTGACTGAGGAGGTCAGGGCACAGAGAACTGATGCCCCTGGGTCTGAAGCCTGGACCAGGGGGAGGGAAGCAAGACCTTCTCTCTCCAGGCTCCGAGCCCGCACCCTGATCCCATTAGCCACATGCTAGCAAACCTAATGTCCAGTGAAGAGAGAGGGAGGCTTGTGATCAGCTGGTCCGCTCTCCCACCCCAGACCCTATTGCAGTCAAACCACCACAGGAAATGTTCCCATCTTGGTAACAGTCTTCTGAGGATGGGGCCTCCCATTTGGTTTCGTCTGCAAGTTACTTCCTGCTAGATGCAAACCTTCTTCAGGTCATCTCTCTTGAGTCACATACAGTGGTGAGAAAGCTATTCCATATTCAATTCTGCTGTAGTCTATGCAACCACACAAAGAAGACGGTCTTAGTCTGTGTGATTATGTCTTTAACACACGATAATTCCTCTTTTTTGAATCAGAAGGCCTTCTCTCAGCCTCTTGGTCTGGCTATATTTAATAATATAGTCTTGTTATTGTTGGATTTAATTTTATAGTTCTCTTTCATTTGTTGCAATTAGTACTGGTGTTTTCTTTCCTTTATGGTGGTGATGGGTTTTTAAAAAATAAGTAAAAGTTGAAAAGTGAGGGTTTAAATTTTAAATTGATTCTATAGTAGTATAGTTGGCACATGGATAGGCCCAAATTGGTAAATGTGTTAGGCAAATGGCTGAAATTGAAGGTCCTGGCCTGAAGAATCAAGTGGATGTGTTAGTGTAGCATTTAAAGCCCCAACCTTCTCACCCAAAGAAATCAGGCCCAGGCTGGCCAGTGTGGCTCAGTGGTTGAGTGTTAATGCATACATCAAGAGGTCACCAGTTTGCATCAAGAGGTCACGGATTTGATTCCTGGTCAGGGCACATGCCCAGGTTTCAGGCTAGATCCCCAATGGGAGGCAGCCGATCAATGTTTCTATCTCTCTCTCTCTCTCTCTCCCCGCCCCCCCCCCCTCCTTTCTTCTCTCTCTAAAACGAATAAAAACTTTTAAAAATATTTTTATTGATTTCTGAGAGGAAGGGAGAGGGAGAGAGATAGAAACATTAATGATGAGAGAGAGACATTGATCGGCTGTCTCCTGCACGCCCCCTACTGGGGATCAAGCCTGCAACCCGGGTATGTGCCCTTGACTGGAATCGAACCTGGGACCCTTCAGTCCACAGGCCGATGCTCTATCCGCTAAGCCAAATCGGCTAGGGCAAAACATATATTTTTTTAAATGCTTCTCAAGGATTATTTCCTTAAAAAAAAAAAAAAAAACGGAAATCAGGCCCAGCATACTTTTCAAGCCTCTTTTCCCTTCAAAGCCTCTATCTCTGCTGGCAAAACACACAGATACTGGAGGTTAGTACAGGGATTTTCAGTGCCGTGCTCTTTATAATCGGGGCAGGGGCGTGAGCTGCATGTCCTTCAGTAGGAGGCTGGTTATAGAGACCATGCCTTGACTCATTTGCTCTATGAGCCACTCTGCTCCTTGGAGCTCCCTATTCCCTGGCCTAGGCTTACACTGTCCTGTTTCCTGTCATTGCCTGCTGCCCTCTCCTGCTCTTTGCTGAAACCCGTTCTTCCAATCCCACCACCTCCAGGAAGCCTGTCCTGCCTGCCTCCCAGAGCCCCAGGTCCTCCTCTGGAAGACTCCCCACAAGTGTAGGACATGGCATGCAATTTTTAGTGATCTTTTATATTATGCCTGTCTGTCTTGTTTCCAATCAAGTCATAAACTCCTAGAGAATAAGCTTCAGATAGAGGTCAGAAGACCCAGGATTCAGCCCTGAGTCTGCCCCTCTTCGCCTCAATGACCTTGAACAAAGCATTTTTCCTGAGTCTCTGTCTTCTCATGTAACCATGAAGAGGGAGTTCAAGGTCCTCCCAGGATCCCCCCCGCTCTGAGAGTCTAAGGTTATTTCATGCTTTTCTGTATCTTCCTAGAAAAGTAGTAAAAACAAGAGTTTGGCATCTTAAGAGAGTGGCATGTATGATCTCATTTAATCCAACAATTCTGTGAGAGTGGTACCATTATTGTCCCTGTTTCACTGATGAGAACACTGAGGCACCCGAAACCGTAACAGGCTATCGTGCAATATAAACAAATCCTGAAATCACAAGGCAACAAACATTTACTTCTTACTCATACACAGTGCAGTGCTGGTGGCTGGGCTTCCCTCCAAGGGTGACACGGGGACTCAGGGTGCTTCCATCTTAGAGATGTACTGTCTGAAACACATGTCTCCGTGCCCACACACACATCACTGTCCAAAGGCTCTTAACTGCCTTGGTCTGGAATGACACACATCCCTCTGCTCCCATTTCCCGGCCAGAACTAGTTAGTCACATGGCTCCCACCTAACTATTAGGGGAGGGGGGAGAGACTGGAATATGTAGTGGTGAGCACTAAGAATCTGCAGTGCAGAAGCTAAGGAATTTGACCAAGGCCACACTGGAGGTGGTGGTGGTAAGGATCTGAACCCAGATAGTGAGCCTACTGCTAACCACTATCCTATGCTGTACCAGGCACAGGGGGTGGGTAATAGAGGTTGGTGGTGATGGGGAAGGCTTGTTGTGATGGCTAGTATAGCGCAGTGCAAAAGATTAAGAAAATATAGGCACTGGCCAGGGGAACAATTTTTTTTTGTTTTAAGTATGACAAATAGTACATATGTCTCCTCCCCCCCCCCATTGACCTCCCCCCGTACATGCCTTCACCTGGGGAACAATTTTAATAATAGCAGGTCCTCCAATTACATTTCATTGTAACGTTGATGAGATGCCATAGGAACTTAACTCTTGTTATCATCAGCTAGCCTATGGTAAGTTGGTTTTGTTATATGTTGTTTCACGTAAAGTTTCAGAACTTATCCACAATGTTAAGTGAGGACTTGTTGTAGCTCCCATCTGTCCAGCACCTGCAACAGGCCATAAAATGTTCCATCTGATCCTCTCAGTATCCTGGAAATAAAACCCACTTCCACTCTGCAGAGGGGAGTGAGCGAGGCTCAAAGAGGTTGAGAAAACTGCCCACGGTCAAGCAGAAGGGAAACAGCTGGATGACACCCAAATCCCTCAGGAGGTTCTCACCCAGAAGCCTGCAGAGGGCTTGCAAGGGAGGCTTGGGTTGAGGTTGGCCCTGCCAACCTTTTACTGCCAAAGCCAAAGCAGAGGTGGCCTGGTGGGAAAGAGGAGCTGCTGTCCTGGGGCATCCTGAAAACTCTAGGGACAGACCAGCCACCTCCGGACAGACAGGTCATTCCCACAGGCTCGGCTTCCTGAATCCAGATCTGCAGTGCGGGTGCCACCTAGAGGCCAAGAGATGCGCTGCACCTTTACCCTTCCCCGAGTTGCCCCACGCTCCTTTCTCCTAAGCTCTGCAAAGAAGGTAATGGGGGCTTTCCTCTTACAAAGATCTGGGGCCAAAAATGTGGCAGATCTGTGCCTACCCTTCACCACCTGCCCCTCCTCCCCCAAGTTCCCTATCCCTAGCCATCCTGGGTCTCTCTTCCTAGATGTGTTTCTATAACAAATGTCAACTGATGGACCAGGTACCTATGGGCTCATTTTGGAACTGAGAGCTTAGATTCACAGCTGCATTATCTGCTTTGCCACTAGCTGGCTGTGTGAACCTGGGAAAGGCACTGCCCCTCTCTGAGTCTCAGCTGCCTCCCTTGTAAAATGCAGGTTACAGCTAGAGGTAACATAATAGGGCCTGGAGTCAAGTAGACCTGAGTTTGAATCCCAACTGTGCCATTTCCTTGCTGTGTGACCCGTTGGGCAAGTTCATTAACTTCTGTGTGCCCCAGTTAACTCATCGGTAACGTGGGTTAATTATGCCTCTCCAAAGGTTACTGCCAAGATCAAATTATCACTTAGGTATGTAATATAGTATATAAAGTACCTGGCTCTGAGTCTTGCTCCCCAACTTCCTCACGTTTTAAAAGGAGAGTTCGGTTCCCAGGGCTTTCCTGTCCTTCTCCCGAGAAGGGTGGAGATCAGCCTCCAGATGCCCACACGGTGAACATGGACGCTGCCCACTCACACCAGACCAGGGAGTGCCCAGGAGCCCTGGTGCCTGGAGCAGTGGCGAGGGCCCCCACCTCCTCCTACTGTCACCGCCAAGTCACAGGGGGCCTTACCTCTTGGCGATTCACTCCTGTCTGGTGAATGGTGTCTGTCCCCGGGAGCAGCAGGGTGTACAGCCTCAGAGGCTGCTTGTGCGGGAAATGGAAACACAGGCCCCCTCCCATGCCCCAGCTCCCCCTCCCACACTGTGGGAAGACGACGAAGGCCATCAGTAAGCCGACTGTGAGACCTTGGGAGCCTGGCCAGCGCCTCAGTCCAGAAAAGAGCTAGCAGTTTTGCTCGTACTCAGGCCCGTCCCCCTCCCCCTGCATGCCCTGTGTTTCTGCTTGCTGTACTCTATACTGGGAAAGTCTGGCTGGTGGCAAAACAATAGCACCGGCTGGCTGCTCTCATGCAGCCTGTCTGCAGGCTGGATGGGACTTACTGGTTCAACTTCACTGGTGTCAGCTGGTGTGGCAATAAACTTCACTAGCTGGCCACCACCGGTGTGTAGGTAAGTCCTAATAAACCCATGTGTGTCTTCCACAGCCAGCCCTGTGGGTTATTTCTTTGAGAATCCAAGAACAATATGCTGAGGTTTTCTGGGACCTCAGCACTTTGCATAACACTGTTCAGGGCAGCCCGGACCTACTGATGTTCAAATTCTCAGTAATTAAAGACAAGCATGCTGGATGAAGCCCACACCAGGCCCAGTGGGAGGCAGGCTCCATGCAGCTTTAGAAGGTCTCAGGAAGACCTGTAACTTCAGCTGAGACAGAAGCCCAACTCCTCTAAGGGCAATGCCAAGCACACTCCTCCTGACCATCCAGATTGGGGTAGGTGGGACTCCAGCTGCTAACCCAGGCCTAATATTTCTCTCCCTGAGCCTCAGTTTGCTTATCTGTAACACGTGGGGTAGAATCCCTGGCTTGTTTACTTTCTCTACTTGGGAGATAAAGAACAATCTTGCAAGTCCTCTATAAACTGTCTAATCCTGTTCAGATACAGGCGCACCTTGGAGATACAGCAGGTTCGGTTCCAGATCACTGCAATAAAAGTGAGGCACACCTTGGAGATATAGCGGGTTCGGTTCCAGACCACTGCAATAAAGTCATCTTACTGCTGGTGTGTGTGGGGGGGGGGGGGAGGGGGGGTCTTACCTTCAATTTGTAAAAAAACGCAGTATCTGTGAAGTGCAATAAAGCAAAGCTCAATAAAGTAAGGTGTGCCTGTACCTTATTCCCATCCCCATCTCACCAAATCCATTCACTCATTTATCGAGCACACAGCTAGCTAGGCAAAGGGCTGGGGTGCAATGGTGGCACAATAGGAATCTTCCATCAACCTATACACTTTGAGGAGAAAAGACGTAACTGGCACCTTCTAGGAGGCACCAGAGTCTCCTCCTTTCCCCACCTCCATCTCCTCCTGGGAATAGCAATAACCTCAGGAACTTATGTAGCACTAGGTGCCCTACCCTCTGTTCAGCACAATGAATGTACATATATCACGTAGGTTAATCCTTTCAGCAAACTCTGAGAGGCAGGCACCATTTTCCCCATTTTTGAGACGAGGAAATTGAGGCTCAGAAATGTTCATTTTAAGTGGAGAAGGCAGGATACAAATCAAGATCTGTTTGACTCGCTAATGAGAGTTCATTCTTGAATTATACCAGGAAAAGGTAGTCACTCCTGAGTGCTTCTTATGTGCATGGGAGAAGCACTTTGTACTTATTTTACTGAATCCCTACACCAAACATATGAGTTAGGTATATTCACCTGCTATTACAGATGAAGAAACTGAGGCTCCAAGAGGAGAAGGGCAGCCCGGTCCTTCCCCTGCCGTCCTGGTTAATGCCGTGGGAGTCAGACGAATTACAGTAATCAGCTAATGCCTGAGCAGGGCTCTGAAGATGAAAAGCCCTTATTGAAAGTGCTAAGTATGATGATTAAATCGGAAGGTGGAATTAGCTGCACAGGGGGAGCAGGCAGCAGTCATCAGGAGAGGATTAGTGACTTGCTGCCTGATTGAGCCCAAGGCAGGCTGGGAGGAAAAGAAACTGAGAAGTGTATGGTTCCATGGCGCTGCTCCCACCTGCAAGCCATCCCAGTGTCCAAGGGACGGACAGGGGCAGCATCCACAGAAGCAGGATGGGTCCCAGCATCCTTTGCCTTTCTCCCATTCATTCATCCATCAGCAAATACCAACCATCTGTTAGGTCGCAGGCACTGTGGATATAGCCAAGAACAGGAGAGAAAGCTCTCATGGAGCTCTCAGCCTAGTGGAGGGAGACCAACATTTAACAATAATCACATATCAAGGAATTGTTGCTCATATCTTTAAGTATAATAATGGTATTGTGGTTATGGTTATGTTTTATTAAAGAGCCCTAATTATTTAGAAATACATACCAAAAGTTATTTATAGGTGAAATAATATAATGCCTTCAATTAATACAGGAAGGGGGGAGTGAAAGGGGGCAGAGGTAAAAAAAAGATTGGCCCTTAGTTGGTAACTGTTGGAGCTGAGTAATAGGTACATGAGGGCCATGTACTATGTTTTCTTTTGTAATGTTTACAATTTCCTGGTTAAAAATACACAGAGAGCCCTAACCAGTTTGGCTCAGTGGATAGAGTGTCAGCCTACGGACTGAAGGGTCCCAGGTTCGATTCTGATCAAGGGCATGTACCTTGGTTATGGGCACATCCCCAGTAGGGGGTGCGCAGGAGGCAGCTGATCGATGTTTCTCTCTCATCGATGTTTCTAACTATCCCTCACCCTTCCTCTCTGTAAAAAAATCAATAAAAATATATTTTTAAAAAATAAAATAAAAACACACAGATAAATAATCACAACTCATGATGAGTGCCACAAAGGAAAAGCAGTGAGAAATTATTCTATTAAAATGAGAGTCCACTGCTTATTAAGCACACAAACCATCAGGGTTCAAATCCACCCAGGTTTCAACTGGGGAATCAGAGGGTCAGATTTTGGCAGGGCAAGGCATTTGGGCATCCCTAAAACTAGTGATCTCGAAAGTAACCCTTCTGTCTCTTCCCACCTTGCAGGGTGGGCTGGCAGTGTCCTTGAGAGAGGGCATCACCTTTGGGCATCACTAGCAGTCTTCCGGCAGACCAGGGTCCTGGAGAACCAAGACCCTCATGTTCCCTCATCATTGTGATGAATGGAGGAGATAAAGGTTCCAGTTGCAAGCCTGTACCCATTATTGATCATGCCTGTCATGTGTATATATTATCTGCCATGAACATTACATCATTAGAACAACCTTGGGGGAGTGGAATAGGCCTCCCCCCTTTACAGATGAGAAAAGCAAGGCTCCAAGTGATTAGGAAAAACAAAAAAAAAAAAAAAACAGAAAGAAAGAATGGCACCCAAGTCAGCAGCAGAGCCAAAGATTGAGGCCTTTGTCAGTGACACCCCCCCTCCCCTGTTAGCACAGCCATCATACCTGGATCACGTCTGGTGGGGGTGTATGGCCACCAACTTTGTGTCCATCGGTGTTGAGGATTGCTTCCAAGCGCGTTAACTCACTGGCACTTCACTTCACTTAGTTGGCAGCCCAAGCTTGCACCACAGCCATAAAGCCCTACTAAACCCATTGCTAGAGCCCTCCTAGGAGAGGGCCTGTGGTTGGAATGCAGGGTGGGGAGGGCAACAGCAGAGAAGCCTGCAAGGTAGTTTGGGGTCTGATTGAAGTACTTTAATGGGAACTAAGGGGAGCAATGTGTTCAGATGGACATATATTTTGTAAAATTAGCAAAAGTATTTTGTTATTTCTTTTTATTCTACACAAATATTCTTTTTGTGCCTGATTTTATATTTGCAATTTGTTATTATTTTTTCTAAAGACCACCCCCCACACACACAACTTGTCTAAGCTTCAGTCCCCTTAAAAGCTGGGTTGGCCCCTGCAGGTAGGTCTAGTAGGAACACAGACTTACGTTTGCTGAATTGAAATGAGTGTCCACTCATTTCAATTGACTCTTTAAGAACACAGACCTCCTGGGTTTAAGACCACCTAGATTCAAATTCCAACTCTGCTACTCTCCAGCTGAGTTACTTTGGGCAAGGTGTCTCATCTATCTAAATCTCCGTGTACTAATTTACAAAATTGGGACAGTAATTGTACTTTCCATACAGATCAAATGAAATAATCCCTGTAAAGAGCCAGGCCCACAGCAAGTGCTCAATAATACGAATATCTTTTTATTAGTAGTAGTTCTCATGGCTTATTCTTGTTTCTTATCATTTGCCTTATGATGTTCTCTTTCCTCCAAGTCCAGGTAGGAGTGAAGGAACTGGAAAAAAGGCAGCTTTCTCCGGGATTGACAGGTCACCTCCAGGTCCTGCTTCCGCACCTGCACACCCCACTCTCCTGGCCACGCCCCCTCATCTAGCCATAGGCCCCGTTGCCGGGCAACCACTGCCCACCCCCGCACGGGGATTGGCTGGGAGGCCCGTCTCCCAGGACGCCCCACAGCTGCCGGAAGTCTTTGCGGGCCACCTGTTTCGGAGTGGATTGCGGCTGCGCCTCCTGAGAGGCCCGGTGGACAGCGAGGGCGCGGTTCCGGGAGAGGTTCCTGGCGGAGTGGAGTGCTGCGGCCCGCGTCGCCGCCTTTTACCGGGCTAGATGGCCTCGCGGGGCTGAGGATCCGCCTCACCCCACCAGTCATGTCACAGCAGTGGGAGTCTCTGGCCATTCGGAGCCCTAGGAAGCCATGGCTGAGTCCCAGAGGGAGCTGGGAGCATCCGCCGGCGGGGGGTGGGGGGGAGAGGGGGCTGGGCCTCTCTCCAGGACCCTTCCATGCCCCCCAACCCCCCGGGCCGGAGGTCCAAATACTCCTGCATCTGTCCCACCAGCCAGCCCAGTTCAGCTTTGTAACTGTGGGTGGGATGACTTCCAGAAGCTTCTCTGTCTTCCTGGTACTGGTGGTATCAATAGTGATTAATGCTAAGTGACATTATTGTTACTATTTACTTTTTACCCTTGATAAGCATTCTGTTATAGAAACTTTCTGATCCTAAGAGATTCTACCCATTTTGGAGAAATGAGGAAACTGAGGCTCAGGGAGTGTTTTAATTTGCCTTAAGTCACACAGCTCCATAGGGCCGATTTCCAACCCAGGTAGCCAACTCCAGGACCCAAGGTTTTATCTTAGAGGCTTCTTGTGAGGATTGATGAGAGATGTCAAGTCTTAGCCAAGAGCTAGACACCTACTAAGTGCTCAGGCCAGGTTAGCAGATCCACAGAGTGGTGGTAACAAGTAATAGTAATGTCCGCATTAAAGAGTGACTTTGCCAAAGACATTGCTTTGTCCACTTTGCACAGGTACAACCAGAGACCTAACTGCCCTCTCCAGAGTTTCAGATCCTTAAAAATGTGGAAGCTGCTGTATCTTCTACTTCCTACTTCTCCACTTCTAATTTACCCTTCCTCTCCTCTCTGCTAGTTCCTGCTAGCTCCAAAGCCGAAGCCCTTTGCCTCTGATAATGGCCTGGTTTGTGCCCCAAGTTTAAAGGGGACAAGCAGTAATTTCAGAAGTTCTCACTTATTGGCTAAAATAAAAATATTGACAACACCAGCCATGAAAGGAGAGTTAAAGGGGCCTACAGTTAAAAGGGAACTTCACTTTGCTCATGACCTTCCAGCAGAACAGCCTATGGTTTTCAGTGCAGATAGATGTCTGTGTCCTTCCTAAATGTCAGAGACACTGGCTCATCCTGAGTCTGGGGTCTGTTTCCCTGCCTCTAAAATGATAAACCTGAATGAGATTGGCCATATTCAAGTGCCACCTGTACTTTAATTTTTTCTAACTCAGTTGCTTTACTTACATACTTTAAAAAGCACACTGTACATCATTCATGGAAAACCAATATGACCTGTCATAAAGAGAAGGCAAAAAACCATAAGAAGAAATACAAGTAAAAATGAAACATTCTTCTCAATTCTAGCAGGCAAGACCTTGAACTGAGGCCTGTCCTCATTTTGTTAAAAGGGACAAGAGCAAGTTTTAATAAATGGTTGAAGACATTCAAGCACTAAATTAGAAGGTTCTCCTGGGGTAGTCAGGACTGAAAGAGTTAAAAAGGGAAGAACTTCCACCTTTCCTCTGGAACCTTCCTCCTCTTTATATAGCTGCCCCAGGCACAGGTGGGACGAACAGGTCACCAGAATTTGATGTGCCCAAAGGCTATCCAAGCTCCACTGTTGCATCATCCCAGGACCACAGGAGGCAAGTGGGAGAGAACAGCTATTCCTGTCTTACTTCTAGGGAAGGGGAGACAACTAAGGGAGGCAAGCAGCCCCCCTTCTGATTCAGAACCTCTGCACTGCCAGTAGGGGTCTGAAAGGAAGGGGACATCAGGAAAGGTTTTTATAGGGAGCAAAATGGGGATGGCAGCACCATCAGCAGCAAGCCCAGGGAGAGTTAGGAGAACCCAAAAGGGCCGCAACTCATGGCAGGAGTTTGGCTGCTACCTCTCACCAACCCACTTTCCCTCTGCCAGCTGAGGGCCTTGCTTCCTCCCAGGATGGAGGACCAGCAGCACCACTCTTCCTATAGTTGCGCCCTGCACAGAAATAAGGCTTCTAGGGCCTTCCCTACCCCATAGGATGGAGCCCATAGCTTTTCTTAGTATCACCTAGTCCACATGGCCTAGGGGTTACCATGGTGGCAGCAGCATGGAACTCTACCTTCTTACTTTAAAGTAGCACAGGTAGCCTTTTGCTTAGGAGGCAAAAAGGAGGACAGCTATTGAGCAGAGTACCTGACCATGTCTGTCCTGTGTGTCTCTAGTGGATGAGAAATGGTTTAAGGGAGGGAAGAAAGGGAGCCCCTGAAATCTCTAATTTCTGCTCATCCTAGCTACATTTCCAAATAAGGCACAGTTTTTAATGTTTAGGAAGACAGAGGAAAGGAAATCGGAGAAAAGGCATAAAGACGAAAATAAGAAATCTGTGGGCAAATCACTAACCTCTCTGAGCCTCGGTTTCCTCACCTGTAAACTGCAAAAGGCATACAGTGTATTAGCTATTATTATTATTATTAATGTAACAAATAGTTTATTGATTTTTAGAGAGGAATGGAGAAGGGAGAAACATTGATGTGGGAGTATAACATTGATCTACTGCCTCTTACACACCTCCTATCAGGAATCAATCCTGCAACCCTGTGACTCAAAGGAAGTAGAATTCAAACTTCTAGTAATAAAGCGGAGCATTTGCAGGCCCAGGGCAAGAGTATAAATGGAGGCCTATATACCACATGTTTCCATATATAAGTTATAAAACAAATAAATTTGTTCTTCTGCCTTGACCATACACCTTTATAACAACCTAGAAGGTCAGATTTGAGTCTAGAATCTGATCTGACTTAGAATTCTGCTCTGTAACATGATGGCTCAGGTCCACATCTGGATAGGGTCCCTATGTACAAATGTGGACACCCCAACCCATATGTCCCAACTCGGCACCACTTGCAAACATGAGTCTGGAAGTGCCCTAAGCAGTCTGCCCGTGGAGGATGGACCTAGAAAAGAGGCTGCCCAGGCCCTGGTTACATGTTTGAGCCTACTTAGGCAGGAAATTCAGGAGTCCCAAGTACGAGCATGGTCCAGACAGGGGAGGAGGTATGAACTCCAGGCTGCCATGTCCCCTTTATCCTATAGCCTCTTTGCTCTGTGGGATGGGGGTACAAGTGGATCTGTGGGTGGTTTAATAATGACAAGAGCTGCCCTGGCTGGCGTGACTCGTCCCATACACCAAAAGGTTGCTGGTTCAATTCTCAGTCAGGGCACATGCCCAGGTTGCAGGCTTGATCCCTGATAGGAGGTGTGTAAGAGGCAGTAGATCAATGTTATACTCCCACATCAATATTTCTCCCTTCTCCCTTCCTCTCTCTCTAAAATCAATAAACTATTCATCACATTAATAATAATAATAATAATAATAATAATAGCTAATACCTTGTATGCCTTTTGCAGTTTACAGGTGAGGAAACTGAGGCTCAGAGAGGTTAGTGATTTGCCCAGAGATTCCTAATTGTAAGCCCTGTACTCTGGCTCACCCGTATTTCAATAATTGTGGTGACTAGTCCTTACCCAACAGGGCAGAGCCTAAGTATTTTGAGCAGAAAACAAAACAAAACAAACAAGGAAAGGAAATTTTCTAACATCCTCACAAGAGACCATGGGATAGCCATTCAACACAGTTGGGGTGGCAATAATAGGCCTGGCACATTTTGACATTTGAGTCCTGTTTCCTTCCGGCATAGGTTTGTAAACAGGAGGCGAGGCACAGACAACCCTCTTCTGAAAGACAACTTGGATAAAGCAAGGCCGACTTCCACATTCTTAGCTCTCAAACTGGGACTAGAAAATGCAGTCAATTTCAGTTTCTGTTTCAAAAAGGGTTGCTGTTTGGTAATGGCTCATTTCCCTTTTTGAATCTCAGCAAAGACTCAGCAAAATGAAAAAGTTACCACCACCTCAGCAGCTAATGAGCTGCAGAGAACAAACAGGTAGAAGGTGTAACCCGGCCCCTAGCAGAAGGTGGCCCTGCACCCCCACCCTGCTGTGCCCCAGTGATAGGAATGCCTGGGAGGAGTGAGACCACAACTTCCAACTTGTCAATTCCAAGCTGTGGGCTGGGACTAACATGCCCCTCAAGCCTTATCCTTTCTCACTCAACCCCCCATCCCTCCTGAATATTTATGGTGAAAGGAGCAGGTGGTAAATGCAGCTGAGAGTAAAGCCACTGGGTGCCAACCTTGGGGGCTGGTGGAGAAGATGAGCTTGGCACTTAAAATGCAAAGGCTCTACCCTAAATCTGTGCACATTTTTAAGAACGATGAGCGAGTCCACAATGCTTTATCTACTATAAAAGATTTCCCAGTCCTGATCCTTCAACTGGAGCAGAGCAGACGGAGCCCTTGTCTCTCTCCCTGGGCCAGATGTGAGCTCCTGTCGAGCCCTCATCAGTCTTTGGTGGTCTAGCATGGTGATTTTCCAAGTGGGGTCTGAACTTACAGCCTTCTAGGAACAGGTGATTAGCACCAATTACACACCAGGCTCAATTCTAATGCTTTCTATGCATCCCCAGATCTGAGACCTGTCCTTCAATTGCCCCCATTGTCAGATGAGAAAATAGAGGCAGGTTGAACTTGCCCGTGGTCATGCAGCTAGAAGAGGTGAGGATTCAGACGTAGGCAGTGTGGCTCCGGAAGGCAGACCCTAGGGACCATCATAGGACAGGAGGGAATCTGTGCACTTGGCCACATGTCCATGATGAAGGTAGGACAGATGCTAGGTGTCCGTTTTTCCAGCTGAGGCTTGGGGAAAAGTGAAGTGGCTTGCCCAGAGGTCAGGGTTGGGGGCAGCGCTTGTTCTGGGGTCTCAGATTTTGTTTTCTGCCCCATGCACTCTGTCCTAGGTCGGGTGTGTCTGGGCAGGACTCAAGCAGGGGCCTGGCCATCAAAGGACAGGCATCAGACTTGGAGGTGCTGGCCCAGACCCTGGGGCTGGGGAACCGGAAAGGGGTGGGTACTAAGCACTGGGTGCGGGGTACAGCCCACCACAGGGAAGGAGTTGGGCATCGCAATAGGCTCTCCGGGCAGCAGCAAAAAGTGGGCGGAAAACACATTTGTTGAGAATCTGCTACATGCCAGGTACTGTGTATACAATACCGGGGCCCATTGAATCCTTACAACAGGCCTGAGGCTTCTCATTTTAGAAATGAGAAAGTGTCAGCAAGACTGAGCCGAAGCTAGGAGGTGACAGAACCAGAATTCCAACCTTGGTGTGGGCACCTGAAACCTGACTGCCTACTCCTCAACCCCACACTGTAAGTCCTGGGTTCCCTCCAACTTCCGATCAAGGTCACTTCTCAGTGGAGTGCACAGGGCCAGTGGGTCAGCTGGCTGGAGACTTGTGGGGGCAGAAAGCATGGCCGTCAATGCCCTTCTTTGAGGTCAAGCCCACTGCAGCCTTAAGTTGAGGTCATCCTCTCAGGCTGACGCGCCTTCACATGTCCCAAGTGGCGGACACATGGGTGGGAGCAGAGGCTGTGCACTGTGCCCTTGAGTCACCCTGCTGCGAAGGCTGTGAGCCCTGGTGCCATTTTGCCTATGTGGGCTGGGGAATGGGCATGACTGGGTGTGGCCGGCTGGTCACTGGCACAGTGGTCACATCAGGACTTTGTCATCCCCTTTCCAGATGAGGAAATATGCTCAGAAAGGGCATGTGACTCACAGCCAGTGGCTGGTGGGGCTGGGAACAAGGCTTCCTTACCCCCAGACTGTGTTCTGTGTCCTGCAACCCCACGTCCTACAAGTCAAGCAGCAGCAGCCATGCTGGGGCGGCTTCAGCGGCAGGGGCTGGGGTGGGGAGGAGGGAATGTGGGACCCGGAGGGCAGGGCCTGGAAGCAGCCCCAGATCTCATGTCTGAGGAGTGGTGGGAATGGGTCTGAGGTGGGCCCAGGTTCGGGACCCACGGGGGCTCAGTCCAGCAGGGGTCTGGCCAGCTGCCCTAATCAGATCAGCTCAAGCCAGAGCTAGTGCCGTGGGCAAGACATCTACTTGGCCCAAGACTCCAGGCAGGCCATGGAGTTAGGAATAGGAACAACAGGTGTCAAGAACCAAGAAGAGAATCAGGTCTCAACCAGGGGAGCAAGAGAGCAGGGTGGGTGAGAACTTATGAGTTTAGGAAGATCAGGTGTGATTCTTATCTGTGCCACTTAGGAGCTGAGTGACCTTGGGTAAGTTACTTAACCTCTCGGAGCCTCACTGTGCTCCTCTATAGATAGGGGAAATCACGCAGGTAAAACACCCATCATAGGGTAGCATTAGGCAGGGGTCTGGGAAGCTGGTAGATAGCCTTCCCTGGACCCTGGTCTGTGGCTAGTCCCTGCCTCTGCCTGCTGGTAGGGCTGAAATTCTTTTGGGATCCTGCCGGGGTCAAAGCTGGACTGGGAACTGGACCGACCTCAGCCAGTGGGTAGAGGGCAGTAGCACTCTGCCATGGGCAAAACTAGCACTAACAATGCTGCCACCAAGGAAGGGATGAGGGTAAAATGGATTCTAGATGCTTTCTCTCAGAAATACCACAAAGATGAGACAAGCACTGGGCTTTCAATTAAGGCCCACTACGATAAAGTCTCTTCTACGTGGAGTTCTCTGTAAAAGCATTACATGCCTCGGAAGCAGGGGTCCTGTGGTGACCTCCTGCATCACGTCCAAGTGGATGAGGATGCCCCGAATCTTCTCTGGGGAGCAACAGGTTGAAGACAGCAAAATGAAGGGTCTTTGCTAATAAAACCCACCCCTGGTTCAAGTCCCCTCATGTGCCCATGCACATAGGAACAAGCATTTCCCACTAGTTGAAGTCAACTCATTTGGCTGCCTCTGACTTTCTTTGTTGAATAAAAGAAGGAAAAGGAAAATGTGTATGGCCTGAAAATTTACAAGGGCATGGACTAAAAACTGCCACTTGGATTAAATCCAAGAACTAATAGACAGAGGCAACTTCCCCGAGACACCCCCACCCCACTCAGCCCACCTCTCTCGCTGTAAAATCCCCTTCTCTTTAGCAAGTTCTGTTCACTCCCAAAAACATGTGAGCTAGTTCCCCAAGCTAGTTCCATGAGACTCAAGACCCACAGCAGCCAAGCCCCATGAGCTGCTACGACAGTGAGGGGGGACAATGATGCCTGAACTCTACCGCCTGCCCTCTGCCTGGAGATACCTTTTTATTTTCTTTCCTCCCTCCCTGGGAAGGAAGGATCCTTTGTGAAAGCCTACTAAAGTGAGCAACAAAGAACAGTGGGCAAGGAAGCCTGAGAATCCCCCACAGCCAAGCAGCTGGCCCTCCCAACTCAGAACAGCCCTGCTCCCCAGTGGAGCTGGCACTGCTATTGTCCGGTCACCTCAGCTCCCCCAGCGCTGCATCATCATGCTGGCCACCTCCTCCCCTGCACTCCATGCTCATTTCAAATCATTTAATTAACAAGGACATCTCTACATCTGAAAGCTATTCCCCTTTAACGGAGCATGCGAGACCCCCACTCCTCCTTAGCTCCAGGGTGATCCCCGTGTCTGAGCTCAGAGACTGCTATTTTACTTGAAAGCAGACATGCTGCCCGTTCGTAAAACACCTGCGGTTGAAACGAGTCACCAGCCAGGCAGATGCCCCAAATGATCAGCGCGCTCAAGTTGGTGAAAAAACCCAGGGGGAGGCTCCTGCAAGGGGAGGAGAGGGGGGGGGGGATTTATTTTAAAATACATTTAATACCTCTTTTAAGGTATCAAGTTTCAAGAAACCTTTCAAGCATGTCCTCCTCAATTCTCTGGCCCAAGAAGAGGGAGTGTATAGCAGCCTGAGATGCAGAGAATGCAAGCTGCTGCCACTGGGCGTATTAGCAACCGCAGCCCAGTTTAATCAGTTGTCTGCAGCAGCGGTCGCCAACCCGTGGCCCGCGGACCTCTGGTGGTCCGTGAGGTCCAAAAGATTGGCGACCGCTGGTCTGCAGGACATCACAGAGTCAGAGCTCAGAGGAGCGGGCTGATTTATGGCTCGAGGGTTGCCCCTTCTTAGGGGCAAGCTCTCTGTTCTTGCTGTAGGACTCTTGAGAAAGAACTCCTGGTCTGATCTAGTTCCTTTCTCTCTCTGATTCCCAAGCCAGCCTGCTCCCCCAAGGAAGAGCCTCGCAGAAGCCTTCAAGGAACCTGAAAACAATATAAATGACTACTCATGTCAGGCGATCGCAAATGGGGGGAAGGGCAGAGCTCTACTGATGTTAATAACAAACCTATGAAAAGTGGAGGGGCTAGCAGCCCCACTCTGAACAAGGCCCTGAGCTGAGGACTTTCGGACTCTCCATCCATTCTCCATCAGCTGCGCCTGCTCTTTGGCTGCGGTACAGGCCACAGGGACTGGGAGTAGAGCGAAGGAGACCGGAGGGAGAGAGGGAGGGAGGAAGGAAGAGAGGAAATTTACCTCTTGTAGGTCACAGCAGGTTAGATGTGCCCCCCCCCCCCCAGCCCTATACCCACTTTTCAAATATCTCAAATTAACCATTTTAAGTGTGCTCTTCCCTGCCAAGACCCTAACACAGGCACTTCATTAAATACCCAGGTATTTATTATGCCCTTGAACCAATGACAATGTTGTAAACATCAGTGTCAAAAGACCCAGCCTTGACCCAGGTCATAGACCACTTTAAAGAGCCCTGTTTGAAAACGTAGGCCTGACATGCTTCGTCTCCAGTCCTGAGCAGCTTTCTGGAGCCCAAGTTTAAGGAATGAAGGGCTCCGGAAGGCCTCTTTCGGGTGTCCCAGTCTGGTGGGTGGGTGCTCTCTCACCCCCAGAAAGCAGGGTCTGCACAGGCTTGAGTCTTGTACCTAAAGACTGGCCATCCCATGGGGACTTCTTTTCCAGGGGGACCTCTCCGGTTAGGGAGGGTTGAGAATTCCCACACCTTGCTGTCAGCTGGAAGGAGCAAGGTGGGGAGTTGGCACTTCACTGAGCCGAACACTGGCAACACAGTCTCCAACAGGCTCTACAGAAAGGCAGAATGCAACCTCAGCCATGCCTGTGGCTGTGTCTTATTCAGATGTCTTTTGGTCTTCAAGTCTCAGGAGCGTTCTGTTAAGGTGTCTGGAATGTTTCTGCCTGGCACAGAGGCAGCATGTGCCACCAGCTCCCTGGGGACAGATGAGGCCCAGTGTGCTCTGCTGTCCACACTGAGCCCAACTCCAGCCCTCCAGGCGGGTCCTGTCATCTCTCCGAGCTCCCAAGCTGGGCTCAGCACCCTCTTGCCACTGCCCCCTCCTAGATGAGGTGCACAAGCAGGGCCGAGCAGGCTGAGCCGAGTACCAAGCCCAAGTACATGTAAAAGGACATCACCACCCCTGTGGCCTCAGCCAGTTCCCTGGACACGAGCTTCGGCCCGTAGATGAGGGCCAGGGTGCTGAGGTAGCCATTGCTGAGCCCCAGCAGGGAGCTGAACACCACTGGGTAGATGTCGGACGGAAAGACCACCGTCTGCAGGTGGACACGGGGCTGGTAGTTGCAGAACACAAAGAGGGGGACGAGGCCGGTCCGGAGCAGCACCAGCCCAGGGAGCACCTTACTTCTGGGCCCTGGCACCTGGATCCAGGCTGTGATCTGCCGGCCGCACAGGTCAGAGAAGTTGAACAGGAGGAAGGCAGTGAGGGGGACGAAGAACTTGGTGGTCCACGGCGAGCCCGAGTCCTTGTCCAGAGACTCGATGTTGGTGGAGACGGCGGGGAAGATGACGCTGGTGATGAAGAGGAGGTAGATGACACAGAAGCCCAGACCAGCTGTCTTCTTTAGGATGGGGCGCAGGGGTGGCGTCGGGGAGAAGCTGGGTCTGGAGGCCGCCAAAGGGGCACTGGGGGAGTCCTGGCATGGCTGCTCTTCACCAGAATACACGTGGGTGGGCCAAACAGGCCTCATGTAGTACCTGCCAGGGGAGAAGACACGTGGTCAGAGGGCCCAGAAAGAAAACTTGGGATTTCCAGGGACAAGGCAGAGGACCTTTAGGCCCGGCGTACAAAGCCCAGGCTGCTCTCAGGTGATGTGCGTGCTGTGCCGTAGGACGGCGGGAGGGGAGCTGCAGTGCCGGCCTGCCTGTCCGGGTGCTGCCTGAAAGGCTGGACTCCATCAGCCCGCTGTTGTGGAGTGGCAGCCATACCCGGAGATGGGGCAGCGGAAACCAGCTCTGGCCATCATATGATGAGCCTGGGCTCCAGTCTCAGCTCACTTGTTTTTTTTGGGGGGAGGAGTGGAGATAAAATAACCCTTAAAAATACAAATTTTTGAAATTATAAAAGTAATACATGCTCGATGTCATGAACCCAAATAATGCAGAAGAGAAATGACGTAGTAGAACGAGACTTCTCACCTGTGGTCTCACTCCTCAGAGGTACTGATCATTCAAAATCTGGTGAATATTGTTCTACTTGTGCAAACACCACCCCGCCTCCAGCCCAGTTACATTTCTTAAGCAAAAGTAGCATCAAACATACATATTGTAAAACTTTCCACAACGGTCCAATTCCTAAATATATAAAAAATACATCAAGTAACTGCCTGAATACACAATAACTGATATGCATAAATGCATACATGTAATTGTCTACAGAACACTGTGTGGCCATCTTTCACACGAGGACACAGGGCTCTATGTGTCCGTTGCATTGCTGCATTGTGTTTTCCATATGAACATACAACTCGCCTGCTCCCCTGCTGCTGGATAAGTAGGTTAGCTCCGGTTTTTCTCTACTACAAATAACAGTGCGATGAATACCCTATACACCAGTCCTTGCGTGTGTAAGTATTTTAGTAGGGCAGGTTTCTAGGAGAGCAACTGCTGGACCAAAAGTTTTGTACCTTTAGCCCAGCTGGTGTGGCTTAGTGGTTGAGCACCAACCTATGAACCAGAAGGGTCATGGTTCGATTCTTGGTCAGGGCACATGCTAGGTTGTGGGCTCAATCCCCAGTTGGGAGCATGCGGGAGGTAGCCAATCAATGGTTCTCTCTCATCATTGATGTTTTTTATCACTTTCTCCCTCTCCCTTCCTCTCTGAAATCAATAAAAATATTAAAACTTTGTCAAATATCGATGAACAGGTAGGACTAATATATCTCTGCTCTGTCTGACCCACCTCCTCCACCCTTTTAATCTCTGAGGGCACCTATTTATTGCTTTTAAAAAACTAACCACAGTTTATAATCCTTGTGTTAGTTTACTGGTTTATCTTCTGTCTTCTTTAATAAAAGACAGCTCTCTGGGGCAAGGACTATGTTTGGCCTTTTCCAGCTAAGCCTCTAGGCACAAAATAGCCTTCAAAATGTAATTTTTGAAAAAACTAATAAGCCTATAAAAGTGTCTTTTCCTCCATATCCTCAATACTGAATATGATCAATCCTTTCCATTTCTGCTATTCTGATCAGAGAAGAAAAGGTGTGGGTCACTTTGCCTTGCTGTGTGACCTTGTCTGGGTCTCTCGACCTCTCTGGGCCTCAGATTTCTGAAAACCAAGAGACATGGGCGGACTGTATTAAGATACCTCTAACTGAAGGCTCAGTGGGTAGTGGTGGTGTGAGAACAGCAGCGTGGTGATTGCTGGGTTCTGATTTCAGTCCTACTCTGCCTCCCTGTGTAATCTTAAGCCAGGCCCTCCTCTCTTTGGGCCTCAGTTTCCTCCTCTGTAAAATGGGGGGTTCTGCAGCTATGAGCTTTTGAGATCCCTGCCAGTCTTCTCATCCTAAGAGCCTACAAATAACAAGCAGGTCGGTGGGAAGATTCCTCCCCAGAATCACATTTTCACGCGATGCCCAGGTGGGAGCTTTAGCCTTGAACCCCGTCTCGATTTACAATCTCTATTTAGGGAAAGAAATCTTACTTTTCCCTTTACTCAGTGTCAGGTCCTCACCGAAGTCTGCTCTGAGGAGGCTCCCCACCAGGTTCCTGTGGTTGAAGCTCTCTTCCTGAAAGTTCTTCCACATCTAACAGGCTCATCTTACCCTAGCAAGTCATCAGCCTCCAATACTGCACAAGGCTCAGTTCCTCCTGGGTGAGAAGGGGCAGCCCAACTCTCCTGGTGCAGCACCTCCCCCCTTTTAAAAAATATTCTTTTACTGATTTATAGAGAGAGAGGAAGGGAGAGGGATAGAGAGATAGAAATATTGATGAGAGAGAGAAACACCGTCGATCGGCTGCCTCCCATACGTCCCACACTGGGGACTGAGCCGCAACCCGGGCATGTGGCCTGACCGGGAATCAAACCGTGATCTGCTGGTTCATGGATTGACACTCCGGTTGGTCAGCACCTCCCTTTTCAGTAAGATTTAGCCTGAGTTGCCTGGGAGCACAGCTCTATCCTCAGATGAGCTTCTATAAACCCAAAGGTCCTAAGCAAAGTGTTAATCAGCAGGGAAATAGGAGCTTCCATGGGACAGCATGGCCCTGGGTGCTGTCCTCACATGCTCAGCTGGGCAGGACTTCAGCTGTCCAGGGGAATCTGAAATCCAGGGTGCAAAGCCCAGGCCCCAAATCCACACTGTCCTGTTTGCCTGAGACTTCCCTGGTTTCAGCACTGAAAGCCACTCACCCTGAGAACACCTTCTGTCCCAGCAAACAGGAAAGGCTGGCCACCCCGCTGGAAACAGTTCCACGCAAAGCATTCTGAAAACAGGGCATGGGCCTCCACCAATTTAACCAGCAGTGACAAGGTGCCGGGCAGTGTGTGGGGTGCTGGGGGGCCAGTGAGCCAGCCAAAGCCCAGGAGTCACAGGGACTTCCTCATGGACACACCTGCAATTTCTGTCGATGGCCCAAGGAGCAGGAGGGACAGGCAGCTCATGGGTCTGCAGCCCCTGGGGGACACAGTGCCAGGTTGCTCGGGCCCTTTTATCTTCCTGAGGACGCTGAGGTTATGACAATCCTCAGATGGGGAAAGCAACTTGCCCCAGGAGAACTGGGGTCCTGGTGATGAGGGAGGTGACTCTCACAAGGACAGGAGGAGTGAATGATGAGGACAGACCCTTGAAGTCACAAGCCAGAGCTACGACATGTGCAATGGAAAGAACGCAGCTCCAGAAACAGCTCTGGGTTCCCACCCCTGACTGCAGCTCACCAGGTGAGCAAGCTGGGCATGTCTGCGAATGCTGCAGAGCCTCAGTTTCCTCATCTGCAAAGTGGAAAAATATAGGAACAACTGCACAGTCTCCATGTCTAATAAATGAAGAAAGCGTACAGTGAGTGGCTTAGCTCAGTGCCATCACACAAAATAGGTCTCCTGTGGAAAAGGGCAGGGCCGGACCTGACCTCCCCCAGCTCTGCTGGCTCGCACACCGGACCAAATGTCAATCACCTGCCTCAGCTTCTTCACCAGAAAAATGGGGGAAGCAATTCCGGCCTTTCCTACATCGAATAAGACAATGGGTAGGAAAATGTATTGAAAAAGTTGAGGTTTTTTTGTTGTTTTGTTTAATCCTCCTTCCGAGGATCTTTTTCTCATTGATTTTTTAGAGCAAGTGGAAGGGGGGGGGAGAGACAGAGAGAAAGATTGGTTGCCTCCTGCACATGCCCCGATCAGGGCCAGAGATGGAGCCTGCAGCCCAGGTCCATGCCTTTGACAGGAATGGAACCCGGGACCCTTCAGTCTGAGGGCCGGTGCTCTAACCATTGATCCCAGCTGGCTAGGGTAAAGTTGAGTTGTTTTTAAAGAATGACAGGAAGCAAGAAAGAAAAAAATGAGACAAAGCAAAGGAGCGACTCGGGGTGGAGAGAGGCCTCGAGAGAGTGGTTAAAAAGACGGGTTTGGAGCGGGGTTTGAATTCCGATCTGCTGCCAGCAGGCTGTGCAACTCAAGCACCTAGCTCAAGCTTTCCGTGCCAGGTTCTCTCACAGTGAGTGGTAACAATCAGGGTAAACGGCAGTGCTGCATCCTGCAGGGAACAAGTATGTGAGCATTAAATGAGAGACGAGCCACTGGGCTACACTGAGCACAATGCTGGGGCAGCGGAGGTGCTCCTGAATGGAGCTATTATTCATCATTCTCATTCCTCAGGTCCCACTTCCACTGCCTGCCCTCTCTGTCCGAAAACTTGCTGACCTCTCACATCCACTGGCCAGCCAATTTATTGAGCAACTACTATGAGCACAGCACAGTTCAAGGCATCAGGACACAGCAGTGAGCAAAATCTACACAATTCTGCTCCAGGGAGCTCACCCTCCAACAGAGAGATGGGCAGTAAACAAGGAAACAAACACGCCACCTAATTCTATGAAAGAACATCAGTAAATATAAGAGATAGAACCACATAAAAGAGTGAACTGAGAGAGTGCAAGGCGGGGCCTCACCTGGCGTACTCCAGCCGGGGCAGCAGCAGGTAGAGCCCAACGCAGAGCCCGAGGAAGACGTCCGCAGTCAGAAAGAAGGCCAGGGTGCTGTCTGTCACATCATTGGACAATGCCAGGTCCACCAGGGAGGCCACGGCACTGATGGTGCCGCCCATGGCTCCTCCTGCAGGGAGCACAGGACATCAGGGAAAAGGGCAGGGGCGGGTCCATCTTCCCTGCATCTCAGGCTGCCTCCTCTCTGCTCAAGTTTAAACGAATCAAAATAGTTTCTCTCTGCTGAGGCCAATGCTGCAGTTCTGTGTCCTGGCTCCCTGGCGGCACGGAGGGGCTCTGCAGCCGCAAGCTCTCCAGCTCTAAGCCGACAGCGGTTTCAGAGAACCCTGCTCCAGGTTCTCTCTGATGGGCTTGGAGGAGGCTGCTGTCTGAGGCAGGCAAATGGCCTCCAAGATTTTGCCTGTTTTCTAGTTTCACCTCTGTCCCTTGACCCTCCCCCGCGCCCCCCCCCCCCCTCTCTCTTTGTTTGTGTTTTGAATTTTAGAGGACCTTTATTAAAGCTGGGAACCGGGAAACAAGAAAGGGCTGGGGAAATAGGCCGAGGCTGGGCTGCGTGGCTCACTAAGAAGTCAGGGAAAAGGGGGCCTTGGGCACAGGTTCAGGGGGTTTGTCTGGAATGAACTGCCACTGCCCATTGCTGCCCTGGTTGCAAGCCTCGTGGGGTCTCTTAGAGTTTAGGAGATGCACACCATGGAAAAGAGGGCGGGGGCTCGGGCATGCTCCTTGGAAGGAGAACACACCCCGCCATCTCTCTTTATTGCCCTTCCGGTAGAGTCAGAAAGTTTAGATGAGGGGCATGACACCTCAGAGAACTCCTCTTCCGCTCAAACCACCCATCAACCACACTGGGAGAGAGGCTCAGGGGATGACCAGCACAGCCCTCCTGCTGCCTGGGAGCCAGGCTATCTGACCTGGGCAGCCCTCGCCCGTCACCATGCCCCGGTGCCGCCCACCTGGACTCAGGAACTTACCTGGCACTCCAAGGCAGCTTTGGCACCATGCATGTGTGAACACATGGGTGCATGCATACACACATACCCTAACACATACACAAACACACATACTCACATGCTACCGCATACATGCTTGTACTCTACCACACACACACACATATCTACACACCTACACTCTTACATGCTCACACACACTACACACATACACTATCATATGCATGCTCACACACTCTATACCATGCACACACAGACATAGTAACCCACAGTCATATATATACTCACACACATATCCCATCACACTTACACACATTCACACACACTCACATGCAACTGCTCCACCACATGGAATGTTCTCTCTTGCCAAGGGCTTTAACCTGTGGCCCATGGGACCATGTGGCACCTTTCACTGCTACCTAACAGAGAAGGCTGCAAAACCTGGTGGACCCAGAGGTCCAGGACCCAAAGAGATGTACACCTGACCCTCGACTGCCATTTGCTCGTTGTGACCTGGGTGCTGACATGTCATCCTGGAGCCACAGTTTGCTCACAGTTTGCTCATCTGTAAAATGGGGATAACAGCACCTGCCTTACATGGCTGCTCTGAGCATTGAATGAAATGATGTTGGGGAAGGGTCCCGCACAAAGTAGACTTTCAACAAATGCCAGTCCCCTCTTGGCCATGATCATAGTTATTTTGGGGAGAAGGAATGTGTCTTTATTTTCTACTGAACCCTCCAACTTTTACTGGCCCAGAATCAGCAGTTATATGTGTTACACATGTGAGCAGATCATTTACTCCTCTCTGCCTCTGTTTATGTGCCTGGAAAATGGGGCTAATGCTTGCCCTGTCATCCCATGAGGCTGTAGTGGAGTGCGTGGGACAGTGAATAGAGAAAGCACTGAACACCGACACAACCTTTGGTACCAGTACAGTCAGTGTCTGGTGACTACATCAAATCGACTGACTGAATGAGTGAATTTTTTAAAATATATTTTTGTATTGATCTCAGAGTGGAAAGAGAGGGAGAGATAGAAACATCAATGATGAGAGAATCATTGATTGCCTGCATCCTGCACATCCCTTTCTGGGGATCGAGCCACAACCCAGGCATGCGCCCTTGACTGGAATCGAACCCGTAACCCTTCAGTCTGCAGGCTGATGCTCTAGCCCCTGAGCTAGGGCTGAATGAGTGAATTTTTATTCTCAAGGAAGCAAGAAGTGGCTGAATACAAACAGCAAACAGCACACTGCCGTGTGTAGGATGGAGTGCTTTGCCACCGTATTAGGCAGCTCTGACCAGGCACCACTTATCTGCCCGGCATTGCACAGAGCAGAAGTGGGAGCGGGACAGTTCTGGCCCTTGTCCACCATAATGCCCATCATCACTGCCTCACCCACGCTCCACCTGACACCTCTGTGGCTCTGCACGGAATGGCCCACGGCACTGATGAATGACCCCAACCTTGTCAGCATGAGCTCTATTAATCACAGGCTGGGATTCAAAGGAAGGCAAAGAAATAACAGTTAGCATAGTGATTAAGAGCATAGACTCAAGAACCAGAACATCTGAGTCCAAACCTGGCTCTACCACTCTGGCTGTGTGAGCTTCAGCAAGTCACTTCACCTCTCTGTGACCCCCGTTTCCTCATCTTTAAAATTGGGGATGTTAATAAACCCCACCTTTTAGGGTTGTTATAAAGATTAAAAGTATTATTACATAAAAGTGCTCAGAAGAGCACCTGGCACAGAGAAGTACTATATAAATCCTCTCAGATTCTCAATTAGGTGTTTGGCTATTTCTGTCCTTCTTACATCAAAGCAGCAACAACAGGGTAAAACCCTTTGCCAAGAGGCTGCCAACTTCTGAGAAGCTGTAATCCCCACCTGGGCGTTTTGTAAGAAGTGGGGTTAAACTCAGTAAGACATTTCCCGGCTGCCCCGAGGAGCAGATCTAACATCACTGCCTATTGATTTTCCTCTCTCTCTCCCCAAGTCGTAGGAAATTTACAATATTATCATCAACAACAAGCCAGGCCTCCGGGAGCTCATCCTTCATGACTCCCTACTTTTATCTCATCAGTTATGGAAATACATGCAAATGAGGGCTTTAAAAAAACACCAGTGTGGAACGGATGAATTGTTCCTCAGATGCCTACATGGGCAGAATTCACAGATGGGCTCCTCTGGACGAAAACCCGGGGCTGGTGAGGTGGCACTGGGGCCTCGGGGAAAGTGGGCCCTGGGGACTTTCCAGCGTGGGGCTCATGGGCGCGCACGGGGCTGTGCCCAGTGACGACAAAGGCTCAGGTCCCCGGGGGAAGGAATACAGAAGTGTGAGTACTGGGTTTCAACACTTTTTCAAAACTGGACTTTCTGAAAAGTTCAAGGAGCACCCATTCCCTTCTCTAGAAGACTCATGGGTGGCCAGAGGAACCTGAAGGGCTCTTGCCAACATGAACGGTGTGTTGGTCACTGGCCCCTGAGAGGTAACGGGCATGGTTGTCGCTTTATTGTTAATACATCTTCCAGCAGAGGGAGGGAGCTGAGGAGACGAGAGTTCTCTCTCAGCTGGGGATGACAGAGGGATTAGGTCCAGCATCGGCAGCCATTCCTCCAGCCTAGGCATGCCCTTCTTGAAGCATTGCTCGGATACACTGATTGCACTCCGGATACACTGATTGCACTCCAGAAACTTAACAATGGGTCCATTCTTATTTTATTTTAGGCCCAAGGGCACAGACTCAAGAACCAGAACATCTGAGTCCAATCCTATATCAGAAATAGCATTAGATTCGAGGCCACATCTAACTCTGACCCGTGGACAGTAGCTGCCTCCCGGGCTGTGTTAAGAAGGATTTAGAGCAAACATGTCAAACTTGACATGCCTCATTTATTTGGCCCGTGTTAGCCTTTGAGTTTGACATGCTTGATTTAGAGGCTCAGGAAGAAAGATTCAGATCTATTAGTGATGTCTGGCACTGGCGTGGGAGTGGGAAGGGGACATACCCTTGCCAAGGTATTTGTCATCCCTGCCACATATGACCTGGCATATTCGCTATGGGCACACAGTGGGTTCTTTGTGAAATTCTTCTCCAGTGGGCAAATGCTCACAGCACTACTTCACATGACGGGGCGTGTGGAGACACCGAGCAGAGCGGCTGTGCCCCCAGTCTTGCTTTACGGGGTGGTGGTCTCCTCACCTGACCCAACTCCTTTTTATCTTGTTGGAACATCTGGCTCTCACCTGATATCAGCGCCTGGGAATTCCTCATGGGGAAGGAGCCCGTCATGCCGAAGACGCTGCTATTGAAGACGGTGGAGGTGCCACTGAGGATGGCCATGCAGGCGATGGTGACAACAAAGAAGCTCTGGGTCCAGGAGGAGGTGTCCACCTTCACCAGCACGGTCATAACCATGAAGATGGCCAGCATGACAGTCAGTGAGGCCAGCACACGGACATGAATCGGAACTCTAGGGTGAAGATGCGAAGTGGTTAGAGACCCCCTTGGGCTCCATGCCACGCCGGGGGTTGTGGACATTCAGGGAAGCAGGGGGGCTCAGTGACTGGGGCTGTCCATCTGCAGTTCGGAGGCCTGGGTCTGAATCCTGCCCTTCCCAGAGCACTGGCTGTGTGGCCCTGGATAAGTGACTCAACTGCTCTGGTTTCAGCTTCTGCATCTGTACCACAGGGAGGGGGCTGAATCTGCCTGCAGGAGTGGCTGTGAAGATCTCCACAGGGGTGTGTGCAGAGTGCAGAGGGCAGTGTCTGGCTCAGAGCAATGCTCGGAGGACGCTGCTTCTTTCTGTCTTGCTGAGAGGTTCAGGACAGAGCATGAGGGCTCTTGGGGCAAGCCCCCTGCTCCTCCTGCCACAAGGCTGAGCTCCTGCTGACTTGCTAATGTTTAACAGAGTAGTAGTGGGGGGAGAAGAGAGAAAGAAGGAACACATCATCACTATCATTGTCACAGCAAACACTGGGCACTTAACTTGTGCAGGCACCCTACTAAGCGTTTTCTATATGCTAATGCTGAATTCACATACCAGCTCCACAGATAGGCACTCCTACCTATCCCACAAGTACACATGATGAAACTGGGGTCAGAGAAGCTGAGGAACTTGCTCAAGGTCATTAGGCTGTGAACCCGGGTCTGGCTGCAGTCTGGTCTCAAAATAGACACTTCAGAGCCTCCCCTGGAACAAAGGAAACACGGGTGGTCCAGACAAGTGGCCAGGCAGGACTCTCCTGGGATGGTCTCCCTTGTGGGCAGCATCTGAGGCCAAGCTGTGCAGCTCAGGGCCAGCCCCCGGCCCCACCTCCCAGACTGAATGTAAGGCCTACTCTCCTCCCAGCCCCCAACCTACCAGGCACTGCCCTTCAGGGAGAAGAGGGAAGGCTGACTCTCACAGAAATTGCTCATTCTTATTCCAGGGAGAGAGAACATCATCTAAAGAGGCTGCTTCAAAAAAATAATAATAAAGAGGCTGTTTAAATCATCAGATTAGACTAAGCTTTAAATCGGATTGGAAGTTAAGTTAATTTTCCTGCTAACCAGTGGGTGATGGCTGGGAGAGAAGCCAGATTTGTTATACACAATTTCTTTTTTGACTAAAAAAAAAAAAAGATTTGAAAGGTAGAAAGAAAAAAATGTACATAAATAGGTGTGAAATGATGAACATGAAAAGCAAGAAAAAATTTCCTAAGTGCTTTGTGGCCCCAGGCTAATCTGTTCCCTTCTGATCCGGCTGAAGGAGCAGGTGCTGCCTCTGCTTTCTAAGGCAGAAGGAAGCCCAAGAAGTGAAGGGATGATGCAGAGTCAAGGTGTAAGTCTGTGGGGAGCTGGGACTAGAACCCGCGTCTGCAGAGCCCCAGTGGCAGCAGGGCCTGGAGACAGACCTGACTGTAGCTTCCCAGGTGAAGAATGAGAAAATCCTTCTGATGTCTCTATTGTTTGTTACTGAAAGTGCCAACTAACACAAAGAGGCAATCAGGGTTTCCAGCTGGGGAGCACAAGCTCAGGGTGCCCGCCCATGTGCCCACTCTCTTGCTAGGAAGCAGGCTGCAAGCGACAGGTGATTAATACCTGCTAAGAGCAAACTTCAACCAGTGCCCAGGAAGGGGGTGGATAAACACCCCAGCTCCCTCCCACAGGGTGGGTGTGTGCTTCACAGGAGCCCAGAGCTTCCCTGGCAGGTCAGGCATAGCACACGCCGCGGGCATTCTTTATTGCCTGCCTTTCCTTCCCGGCCTCCCTTCCCCACTCTCCTATCTTCACCTCCCAAATAAACTACTTCTAAACAAAATCTTGTTCCAGGGTCCATTTCTGGGGAACCCCACACTAAGACTCATCTTCCTGGGGTCTGCAGGGGTCTAGGCCTGGGCAAGAGCTGGTGGGCAGCCAGGTGGAGCACCTGAACCCCGGGGGGCCCTGAGCATCTATGTAAGTGCACACAGGTGCCCTGGAGGCTGGTGGTCAGGCCTTACCTCTGATGCTTGGGGTGATCCTACATACTCAATGCTGCCACACAGTGTCCCCACCCACCCCCAGCAGCTGGAGCTGCCCCGTTCACCCCCAAAAGAAGAGCCAGCAGGAGCAAGAGACTGGAGATCTGGCCAGCTCTGCCACCAACTCACTGTGTGACCCCAAGCAAACAGTCAACCTTTCTGGGCCTCGGTTTCCTCATCTCCAAAAAGAAGAGGCTGGATAAGAGAATATCCAGTCCCTTCCAGCCAGTAATTCTAAGTCTGAAGACACCCAGTGGAGAGAGAAGCTGGGGACAAATGCCCAAAGGTGTTAACAGCTCCTTGGGGCAAAAAGAAGGAACAGGAAGACCAGGAGGTACGTGGAGCTACACAAGAACAGGGCATATCTAAACTGTTATCCCGAGGGCTGGCACGGGGCCTGGCAGGCACCTGGCAAATATCAGCTGGATACACAAGTTGATAAGCAAGGGTCCTAGCAGTGCAGGGGCGGCTTTCACACTGGGCCTCAGCCTCCCAGTCACTCTGCCTCTTGAACCCTCAGCGTGGCAGGGAGACAGCTGTGAGCACCTGCAGCATTTCCAGCGGCCTGGGGATAGCTTCTGCCTCTACCCATCTCCTCACAGACACTGCAGGACAGTCCACCGCAGGAGCTCTGGGGCCTTGCAGGAGCTCTGGGCCTCGCAGGCGTTCCGATGTCTGTCACCACACCATACGTAGTTACTTGAACAGGACGACTGCTTTGCAGTGAGCTGGGGACTTCTTACCCAGCACCCACAGGGTGGGGAGGCGGGGGAAGAGTCAGGGATGAGGAGGTAAATGCCACATCCATTAAAAAGCAATACAAGCCACCTTTGCCTCCACCTCCCCATAAGGCCCCTCCCCTGCAATGGGTCTCCTCCTGGCCTGCTAATTAGTGGCTACATAACCCCTTCTCCTCCATGGGCCCCAGGCCCTCGGGACCTGGCCCGGGGCTATTTTCAATGCTCATAAAGCTTTAGGATATGTGCTAGTGTAGCCTGCCCCACATACATTAATGGGGCGTGCTGGCTCCACTCTCTGCTTTTCCCATCCTGGGCAGGGAAAGTGGTCCAGGGGATGATGATGCTGTTGGGATTTTAGGGAAAGTCTTGACAAGTGTTGCCCCGGTGTGGGTGGTTCTGCGCTGGGACAGGGGAAGGCCGAGATTGCTCTGTCCCCTGGACCCGGGGCAGGTCATATGGACCTGAGACATGGAGAGGGTTGCCAGCTGTTCCAGGCTGGCTGCCAGGTCCACGCCCCGGCCCTCCGCCCCCTCCCCCGCCCCCTCCCCCCCCCCCCCCCCTTGCTTGTGAGGCTCGGGACCTCAAGGGACTGATTTCTTCACAAATCTCCCACATGTAAATCCTCCTGATAAGTACTTACGATGCTGCGGATTGAACATAATAAAACGCTCAGCGATTATGGATGAGCCAGTCAGAGAAAGCCAGGGTTCTCCAGGAGGAGAGTAAACGAGACATTTCATTCTCACACAATAAACAAAAAACAGCTCAGCCTCAAACCACCTTCCCGGGGAGTCTTGGGAGCACTCCCACATTGCCCTCACCCCTCTCCCGGGGCCAGCAGAGGACAAGCCCAGGCCCAGCCAGGCTGGACCTTCTGGAGGAAGCCTGAAATGCTCAGCCCTCAGAGCCAGCTCTCTGCCCAACCTGGGCAGCCCAGGGTCCCCACAGCAGGCAGACCCAGACCTTCCTAAGTACCTCCCTCCTTCCAGCTGGAAGCCAGGGTGAGACAAGCCCTCAGGTGAAGGGTCTGAGGTGTGGCTCTGGCTGTAGAGAGGGGCCCAGAAAACCCGGGGAACTAGGAGGTAGGGGGCCCGGAGGTTCTAAGCAGAGATATGGGGGAGAAGGGTCCCAGTTCCAATGGTGGCTGCATCCTCTTCTCAGCCATGGGACCACCTGTGAAATAAAGCAGTAAGTTTCCTGTTCTGGGCTGTTGCCAGGATCAAAGGAGGCAACGAGTGTTCAGAGTGCTCACTGCTCTTAGTAGAGAGCATTCTATTCTCCCAGGGCCCCGAGAGGGCCTTCCCTGCCACTGCTGATCCGGCCCCAGGATGGCTCCTGACCTGGACTTCACAAGCCTTGGTAACTCGGTAATGTCACAGCCGCCCTCCTGGGTTGCTGCACATCCTCAGTGATACAACAAGGGGATCTCCAGGCATCACCCCTTGTTACAGTTCAGATAGTGACTCCAGATCAGGAAGGGAGCAGGAGCGCTCACTTATGCCTGGGCTAGCCCAGCTGCACAAGCCCCTGTCCCCAGGGCCGGCCAAGTGAGTGGACACAGAGGATCATAAGAGAGGCCTGGAGAGGAGAGAGGGTAGTAAGGAGCCAAGGGACTCTCCACATGGGTCTGTCCCCCTCCTCTTCCATCCCCTTCCTGTTCTCATGCTGTCTCTTTCAAGTCACTGCCAGGGACCCAGCTGTGCCTCCAGGGACTGACAATGCTGAGGGAATCCCTGGCTCTGCTCCTAGCTCCATTCCTCCACCTCCTCAGGGCTAGAGTCTCTGGAGGCTGCACCCCCACCTCCTAGACACTGAAGGTAGCCCCATGTGCCAGGACAAAGGCCCTGAGGCCACCTGAACACCATTCTCCTTCTTGCTCTTCCAGAGCTGCATTTTGGTTTTAAGATGGGTGCAAATTCTTCAACATTCCTTCCATTGAGAGATGGGATCTCTGTCCCCTTGAAGCCAGTGAGCTCTGTGACTGCCTTGAGGAGTTGATGGCGCAGAAGTGACACCATGTGACTGCAGAGAGTAGATTATGAGAACCACATGGCTTCTGCCTTGTCTCTTGAAGCACTTGTTCTTCAGCCACAATATGAAAAGCCCTACTACCTGAGGCCAACATGGGAGAGACTTCAGGGAGAGGAGAGCGGAGGGGAGGGGAGGAGGGGAGAGGAAGAGAGGGGAGGGGACAGGAGTGGAGGAGAGGAGCCCCAAAGGAGGCCAGCTCCAATCCCAGCTGTCTGCAATCACATGAGAGACACCAAGTCAGAGCTGCCAACTGAGCCCGCTGATTCCCAGAATCATGAAAGATACTAATTATCGTTACTGCTTTAAGCCACTATGCTTTGGGATAATTTTTACACAACAGATCGTTGAAATGGCCCCATAGCGTAACATGTTTGGAAAAACTGGTCAGTGCAGGCTTAGCACACATGAAGCACATGTGCTGCCCTCTCTTCTCCTGTACTCAGGCAGACATCACTAATCCATCACAGCACACTCCCCAAGGCAAAACGTGCCTTAGACTCCCGTTCAACCAGAAATCCAGGCCATCACTACAAATTGAGCAGAGTTAGGTAAAACAGGTTTGCCATTAGAAATTTAAGGTTTCAGTAGGCTGTGCCCTGATTCAGATTTCTGAAACATGACGTAGCCGCTATTATTACCTAGTGGTAACTCAGGGGAAATCCAGACGCAGTCACTAGGGCTGTTGGCCTTGTAAACCGAGATTGAGAATGGATGGCAACAGCCACCCACCCAGTGGGGTCTAAGGGCCATGCTATTGGCCTGGCTATCCCCTAAGTCACTCCTTCTTCCATGGTGCATCCAGATGGGGGCTCTCTCCCAGCCCCTCACTAACGTAAGTTGGAAGTTCCCCACTGATTCCTTTGTGAGTAGTCGACACACGAGCTGGTGTTACCGGCTTAGCACCGAGCAGTTAGGTGAGCCAGTCCCACACAGCCAGAGCCAAACTCATGGGAGGCCAGGCTCTTTCCTTCAAGCTGCTCTCAGAAATGCTCGGAAGACCAGCTTCCACAAGACTTGCTTCTTGGCCCCGCCTCGCCATCCAGGTGCTGTCCTTTGGCTGCAAGGCCTACAGCCAGGGCAGCTGTTAATAGACAGGCTCCCTGGAGAAGAAGATGGAAGAAGACCCACTTCCCCATGCCTCCTGCTGGCTGCTGATGCCGTGTCACAGTGTGTGGCTCAGAAAGTCTGCTCCCAGGCAGGGCCTTCCACCGGCAGGGACCCGGGTAACTGACCTGGCTTCTCAATCTTCATGGAGGAGTCTGAGCTGCCTGCCTCCTACCTTGGTGGCCAACATTTAAGCAGGCAGAAAAGCAGCAGCTATGGACAAAGGGAAGTGGAAGAGGCAGGAAGTGAAGGTCGTGAAGGTCGGGCTTGAGAGAGGGAGGAAAGTGCCTACCTGTTGACAAGCAGGAAGTTCGCCACGAGGCACAGCACGGAGGGCACGGTGGAAGCGATGGAAAGGTAGCTCTCAAAGTAATTCTGTAAGCACAGAAGTGAGGAGGCCGCTGAGGTTACTTGGGAATGAGGGGAGGGGTCCCACCAGAGCATAGAGACAGGGTCCTGTGGTGGGCTCCTCCCTCCTGTCTTCAGAAACCTACAAGAGATGGGTAAGACACTCCAAGATGGCATGGTCCTGCCTTGCAATTAAAATGATAATCACAGTCCGCGTGGCCCATGAACCATGAGCCTTAGAAATAGCCTTCCTCCTCTGAGGTACCACCTCATTGTTCCTGCCCTGCTGGTCCGAGGCACTCAGTCAATTACATCTTGACACAGTGGCTGGATCACTCACTGGGTCACTCAACACACAGACATCTATATGAGCCGTGCTAGGTGCTAGAGGCATAAGGAAGAAAGAAGCATTGTCCTTGCCCCAATGATCTGCAGGCTACACTCCCCCTATTCCACCTGTCCCACCTATGGACGAGGCAAGGTAAACAGGACTCAATGTATGTCTACAAAGAAAAAATTTGCCCCATCAGCCTTCTCAGCCCACTGCCAAACTCCAGAATTACCCCAACAGGCTTTGTTATGACTCAACCACATGCTCACATTCTTGCAACCAAGTGAGTCCTCTTAAAAACATACTGGGCCCTGATTCCTGTGGGAAAATGTTGTTCTGACTCTGGATTAGCTCCGTCAATAGAGTGGCTACTACATGTCAAAGCCATTTGGGGAAATGGCTCCTAGACTGGCCAAGACAAGGAAACTGGGCATTTCCTGGAAGCAGCACATGGGCATTATAGACAGAGAGTACATGAGCCCACAGATGATAAAGGATTCCAGAGCAGAATGTGCTGGAACCTACGGCTACAGAAGCTGTGCAGCAACCATATGTGTTTTACAAAACTCGGAGAACTGTCCACTTATCAGGGTGGATTTTGCTGTGTGCACATTATCCCTCAATATACTTGTCTAAAGAAACAACTGTTTGGCTCTGTTCACTGAGCCAAACTGGCCCTGGCCGGTTTGGCTCAGTGAACAGAGCGCCGAGACTGAAGGATCCGGGGTTTGATTCTGGTCAAGGGCATATGCCCAGGTTGCGGGCTCGATCCCCAGTGGGGGCGTGCAGGAGGCAATGCATCAATGATTCTCTCTCTCATTGGTGTTTCTCTCTCTTGCTCCCTTTCCCTTCCTCTCTATCTAAAATCCAATGAAAACATGTTTTTAAAAGGTTGAAAATCGCTGCTAGAGAGCATAACAGGTGCTCAGGCCCATTAAGAGTGGCGTGTACCACTGGGGGTGTAAGACAGAGCGAAGGTTTTTTTAACATCTCGAAACACCACAGGAAGTGACGTTAGAATTCTGTGGCTCCCCTCCACCCCAAATCAGAGGTAGGAGCAGTGTGTTCTAAGGGAATTCCAGGTAGGGAAGTGGAATGAGGGCGCTAAGTACTTGAGGGAATGGGAATGGGGTGTGGGTTTGGGGACAGGTCCCAGAGGAGGTGGGATTTGAGTCAGACCTTGAAACAGAGGGTCAGATCTCTCTTTTCTGGGAATCTCGCTGCAACAGAGAGGCCGAGAAAGACAGATGTCATAATGGGCTCCTCCAGTCTGAAGCACAGACGCTTCCAACGTCCCTTTTTAAGCCTGCAGAATGCTTCTGGTCATTGAAATCTGCACCCTGAATGCAAGGGCATGGCAGCCTTGCAATTAAAATGATAATCACAGTCCGCATGGCCCATGAACCATGAGCCTTAGAAATAGCCTTCCTCCTCTGAGGTACCACCTCATTGTTCCTGCCCTGCTGGTCCGAGGCACTCAGTCAATTACATCTTGACACAGTGGCTGGGCCTACGTGAGGCCAGGCAGGCAGGCGGGAGAAACGGAAAAAGGCCCAGAAGAACAGCTGGCTGCAAATGGGGGCCAAGACTGCCCCGATGCAAGCCCCCAATGAGGCGCCCTTGGTTCCGTGGCTGCTTATTCCAAGGCAGGTCCATGCAGGACCATCACACGGGATGCAGAACCTGTCTTTGTCTTTTCGAGCAGGCTCAGGCTGCCTGATGTCTTAGGAATGGGGATTTCTTCGGTAACTGAATGTTCTAGTATATTGATAAAAATTTTGGAAAGCTTAAATATTGACAACTGAGTAAGGCTATGTCTCCCTTCTGTGGACTGAGCCCCATTTCTCAGTCAGGTGGGGGTGGAGGAATGAAGATGGGGGTGGGCAGGCAGAGTGGACCTGGGCCATTTTTCCACTGATACAGAAGGGGGCTGCAGATGGTGATGTAGGTTGGCTCAGCACATCCATGGGGCTTTTTTCTTCAACCTAATTCCTGGCATAAACATGTGGTGTGTTTTTTACTTATTTGCTGCCTTTGCTTGTAAATAAGAGTTCCAGCAAAATGAGGTGTGGTGGGCAGACTCTTAAGGTGGCCCCATGATCCCAGACTCCTGTGTTCACACCCTTATATGATCCCTTTCACTGAGTTTGGACACGACCTGGGACTGGATTCTAACCAGAGAAAACAGCAGTGGTGACAGGTGTACATGATGCTGTGCGTGGGACTATGTTACATGAGATGGTAGCACCATCTTGCTGGACTCTTTTTCCTCCCTTGACGGCTGGGAGGAGGCAAGTGGCTATGCTGGGGAAGCCCACGTGGCAAGGACTCCAGGCGAGACCCCTAGTTTCTGAGAATGGTTTCTGGCCAACACCAGGAAGAAACTGAAGCACTCAGCCTACAACTGTAAGGAACTGATTCCTGCCAACAACCCACACCAGCATGGAAACGACCTGTTCCAGTCAAGCCTCCAATGAGCCTTGGCCACCCCCTTCCTAGCTGCCATTGAGACCCCAAGAAGGACCCAGCTAAGCCGCACCCAGACTCCTAGCCCACAGATACTGTGAGACAATAAGCGTGTGTTCTTTTAAGCCACTAGATTTATAATATTTTGTTAAGCAGCAATAGATTCCTAATTAATGAGAGTTTCAGGTAGCTGAGTTCCTAACTAACCAGGGTTTTTCTGAAATTGCAGCCTTCCTGTTGCAATTTAAATTCAGTTCCTTGCCCTGGCCCATGTGGCTCAGCTGGTTGAAAGTCATCCTGTGCTCAAAAGGTGGCAGGTTCGATTCCGGTCAGGGCACATACCCAGTTTACAGTTTAGATTCCTAGGGCATGTGCAGGAGGCAACTAATCTATGTTTCTCTCACACACACACACATTGACAATTTCTCTCTCTCTAATTAAAATCAATCAACTAAAGCCATAGCCAGTTTGGCTCAGTGGATAGAGTATCAGCCTGTGGACTGAAGGGTCCCGGGTTTAATTCTGCTCAAGGACACATGCCCGGGTTGTGGGCTCAATCCCCAGTGAAGGCCCTGCAGGAGGCAGCCAATCAGTGATTCTCTCTCATCTTTGATGTTTCTATCTCTCTCTTCCTCTCCCTTCCTCTCTGAAATCAATTAAAAAAATTTTTTAAAAAATCAATCAACTAAAGAAAAGATTCTCTATTATTTAAAAAAAATTCAGTTCCAACTGATCGTGATCTTTTATTCAACCTCTGGCCAGACAAGAAGGCCAGTCTGTCTGCCCCTTTAAGCGTAACAAAGGCTACGCGTCCTGATTACATCATAGCCTTTGCTCACTAAGTCCTTTGCTGAAATTAGGATCATTTGTGCAAGTGGCATGCACTGATTTCAAGAAACTGAACTGAGTGTACTACCACCCTGGATCTGCTCACCTTGCCTGCCCCTCAGGCCTCTGCCTTGCAACTTGGTCCCATGGTGTTAAAACCACTGCCACCGCTGCCACCAAAGGGAAACACCCCTGTGCCTCTGCAGTGCCTGGGCCCCACCTGCTCCCTGGTGGCTGGGGAGGGGCCAGGTGACACTCTCTGAAAGGTGAGAGAGGCAGTCTCATGAGGTAGACTTTGACCAGCAAGAGGCAGGCGATGGGGAAGAGACAAGAGAGAAGCTGCTTGCCCTTCCTCTCCTTCAATAGACTCTTCCAAAATGTGGTGGCTCCATGTGGCATCTTTGGAGACAGTCCGTGTGTCTGAGCAACCAGTTGTGTTGGTTGCAAAGCTGTGGCCAGCCCAGCAATACCGCAGCCTGTTTACTCTCGTCCATGCCGGCCTCACTTCCCTCTCCCCACACTCTTACTTCCCCACGACTCACTCCCTCAGGCGGTATTTGCACAGAGGCATTCTCAGGCTCCTTCGTAAGAAACGTCCCACAGCGAGACCTACATTCAATCCTTGATTCTGCACTTTGCAGACCTGCAGCTGGCATTTCCTGCCTGGGTTCATCGGCTTTGCTTTTAGGAGTGCTGGGGCTACCTTCTCCCATCTCACTCAAGGAAAGAGGAAGACATTTGAATTCCGGTTCAAACGCATTGCAGGTAAAATGGGAAGAGTCCTGCTCCCTCCAGAGCAAGCCGTAATTGTCATCCCATAGGGCGATTTTAGGGAATGCGATGCTTTGGGATAATTGATGCCGTAGTTCACCTCCGCTGGGCCCAACACCTGAGAACTCCCTCAAAGGCTCTGCTGTTATTTACCCCACCAGATGCCCTGCAACCTGGTTGATGAACATGGCCTCTACCTGCAGGAGTGAACCAAGGACCCCAAAGGCCAGCTGTGGCCCCAGAGGAGTGGAGCGCAGTGGTACGGGGTTACCTCCTACGACAGCACACCACAGGGGGCACCATCTGTGGGCTGTAAGACAGTGGAGCCCCTCAGAGTTGTGCCACATGGCAGCCCTGGGGTCGGGTTGGGTCTTGCGTAATTGCAGGTGGAGGATGGTGTGTGATTCAGCAAAAAGGCAGGGCTGGCAGGTGGGCGGAAGCCGCTGGCAGGATACTATGCGATGATGAGGCCTCCTGAGCAGGCTTCCCTGCCTCAGAGGGTGGGAGACCCAGAGGCTGGGAACCTCGTGGCCCTCAGTATGGCTGGGAGGTCACCGTCCATCCAGATCGCGATCACTTCCTGTTTTAACCCATCCTTGTGTACACTGAGCTGGTGTTTGGTGTGTAAAATAGAAAGCACAAGGTGCCCGATGCCCTCAGGGAGCGTGTGGTCGGTGTAATCCTAGGCCAATGGTCGGCAAACTGCGGCTCGCGAGCCATGGTTTGCCGTTCTGTTGACTAATGAGTTTGCCGACCACTGTCCTAGGCTGTAGCATGGTGGATACAGGTGAGGCAGGAGTGGGCGGGGCTGGACGCTTCCCCAGGCATGCCCTGAAAGGCTGGGGGAAGTTTGCCAGACAGATCTGGGAGGTAGGGTGCTAGCAGAGGGAGGAACAGCACAGGCAGAGGCATGGAGAGATGTTTGTCACTTAGGACTCCAACCCAAGTTTTTTGTTGGAATAAACCCCGAGGCTTTCCTCAGCATCGGGAGGAATCTGCTGAGCGCAGAGCAAACTGCTCTGTTGTCTCCAAACACACTGGGATGGAGGCAGAAATGAGCCACATCGCTCACCTCGCCCCCTCAGGGTGCTAATGAGAGATAGAGAGATCCCATCAGTCACCATTCTGAATTCTCCGACCCCCTGGGAAGCGAGGCCCAGCTCTGAGGAACAGAGAAAACTGCTCCTGGAAAGTCTCATCCAACCTCCCTGCCCTTCACGAGTTAGTTCCCCTGCACTCTACCTGGGGCTCTGAGGGCTCGGCGCTTGGCCTCCTGCAGCAGTAATAGCAGAGGTCACTCACCCTCGGCACCCGCCAGGTAACAGCCCCACCGAGTGCCAGGTAACTGATACTTGAACAAAACCGCTTCTGTGGGGCCTGACCAGACCCCAGTGCTTTTGCTCTTAACACAGTCTGTGAGAACAAGGCAGAGCGGGGATTGCTCCCACTTTACAGAGAGGAAGCCCGAGGCTGAAAGAGGTGGATGATTGCACAGAGGCACAGATTTGGCGAGTGCTGGGGGCAGGACCTTCTGATGCAGGACAAGGGGAGGGGGAGATGAGAAGGGAGGTACTTATTACTCCACAAACCGCCCTAGCTGAGACTGCCAGCCTCAGAGGCACACAAGCCCAAACACTGTCCCTGGTAGTGCAGGATGTTCCTGGGATGACCAGTGGCCAGGACTACCAGTCCACGTGCCTTCCCTGCAGCGAGCCGGTACCAGCCTGAAGGTTCTATCAGAGTGGCCCCTTCCCTCTGCCCAGCCAGTAAGTGCAGGGGACCTGCCCAAGCCAGCAAATGATGGGGTTTCCCTCCCCTGTTAACTCTTTCTTCCCCTTAAAACCATGTCCATTCTCCTGGGCATTTCCACAGGCCCTGGATCTGAGTGGTGTTAAAAAGAAAAAGACTATGAGAAAAGCGCTCACTTCTGTCAGCCACCAAAATGGATGGACATGGTCCGCTGAGAAGCACAGACCATGTTAAAGAGGATATTATAGCTGGGAAGCACTGGGCAGGCTCCCAGCCTCTCCCCTTGCTGTGCAAACACAGCAAAGCCCCACTGCCCGCGGCGGGACAGCGGGGAGGGTGCTCAAAACCCAGCCTGTGGCTCAGTGGTTGAGCGTCCACTTATGAACCAGGGGGTCACAGGTTGATTCCCAGTCAGGGCACATGCCCGGGTTTTGGGTTCCATCCCATGTGGGGCATGCAGGAGGCAGCCGATCAATGATTCTCTCTCATCATTGATGTTTCTATCTCTCTTTCTCCCTGTACCTTCCTCTCTATACATTTTAAAAACCAGCCTATGGACTGACCCTGGCCCAGTGGGGCCTGGTTCAAGAGGCCTCCCAGGTACCAGCTCAGCAGGGAGGAGCCACTTGTGCCTGGGCACAGGACACTTGATCCCTTGCAATGGAGAGGAGGAAACTCATTTTCATTGGTTCCACTCTGGCCCAGTCTGTGAACACCAGGAAAGGGGAGAGAGGCTCTTCAAACACAATTTAAAAGCCCATGGAGCCAGCTGGCCAGATGTGAGGCCCACTTTATGAGGGGGAACGTTTCCTCTCCACTTCACGCTGAGAGGCTCCGTGCTAAGCGTCTCTTCTGGAAGAATTTAATTCTGGGCTCAGAGTCCAGGTAAAGAGGTTTCTTCAGGCAGGGAGGCCCTGAAATGAGCCCGTTTATCTCTGGCAGGCCCTGGTGAAGCTTCCTCCCCCTTGAATGCCATTTGGGCACTTTGAAATAAGTGCAGCAAATTAGTCATGAGCTGCAGCAGGCTAACTTGGCGCAGGGCTTCGAGAGGCAGCTTTGTGCAACCCCCAGCTCAAGAGCGAGGTGGCAGAGGCAGCTGGGCTCCTGCGGGGCGGGCGAGAAAAGAAGCGATTCGAGCCCGGGGGTGGTAGCTCGAGGCAGCAAAGCGTTACCTGGATCACAGGGGCATGAAATTAGTAGCAGCAAGCAGGCTGGAGCCTAGAATAGCTGGCCATTGCGAAGTCGTGGCCTGGGATGCTGCAGGGAAGCTGAAGCCATTCCTGGGTAGGCCAAGAAGTGAGCAAAGGGCAGGTGTCCCCACAAGGGGTGCGGGTGACATCCTACCTGCACGTTCCAAGGCCTCATATGGGGCACTGGCCCGGGGAAGCTAATGGTGTGTGCCCCGGGGCCTGGGTGAGCTAAGAGGACTGGCTGGGCAGGGAAGAAGGGGCAGTGCCTGTTCCAAGGGCCAGACAAGCGAGGGAGACAGGAATCCACATCAACCAAGGTGTGAGGGAGTAGCCAGGGCAGACCAAAGCTGGGGTCAGAATGAGACAGGTAAGCCCTGGAAAGATGCTGGCCAGAGACCCAGCCACTCTAAGGCTGTGGCCCCCATCAGCCCTCTGATGTTGGCCTCTCAGGCCACCTCCAAGCCTGGGCTCCGGGGGGAGGAAGGGGTGACTATCAATCTTGCTCTGTAATGGCTGGGAGTCCCTCCCCAGCTGCGATCCCTTTCCTATCTCCTCGGGAATCCTCGCGGCCAGAGGACAAGCAGCATTCCCAGGTTTTCTGGAATGCGCCTCCCTCTGTGTAAGGGTTTCTGGGGTATACCTCCTCTCCTCTCTGCAAGAAGGTGCGCGGCCAACAGCCTAAAATGCCTTCTTAGAGACTCGCACCAGGAACCCTCACTTCCCTTGCCTGCATTTTCTCTCCCTCACTGCTGGGCCTTCCTCCTTTTCTGGCTAAAAGGCTCCCTCAGGTCTCCCTGGGCCTAAGGAAAAACCCTCCCTGACTTTGCTGTCTCTAGCCACCAGGCCCCTCCTCCGCTTCACTCCAGTCCCCCTAAAAAGGCAGCGCACATCCATGCTACTCACGACTTAGCCCTCCCCACCCCCCCCCCCCGCCCCGGCCCCTACGCTGCTCTGGGGAAAGACTCCTCCGAGGGTCCTCTCTGCAGCCTACCCACAACCCAGAATCTTTGCAGGGGGATGGGGCCCTTGAATTTAGACTTCGATCCTCTAAAACTGTGAGAATGAAATTCCTGCTGTTCTAGACAGGGCGTCGTGAGGCCCTTTACGCCAGCCACAGGGATGCTCCCCACTTGGACTCACAGGCCACCCCCTCGCCCCTCTCCGCAGCCCCATCCACCTCTGCTTTCTCTGCCATCAGAGGGGTGTCCTTAGTTTCCTCCCTCCCTATGCTACAGTCCTGCCTGGGAAGCTCACTCCCCTGGCTCCGAAGACCCCCATGGCTGGGTCAGTCCCCGCCTCCGATCAAGTTTCACTGCCTGCCAGCTGCCCCACCTGTGGCCCACGGAGCCCAAGCTCCAAGCTCCTAAGTCCAAAGCCTTTAAGAACCCGAGCACCCTCTCCCGAGGTCCCATGATCACCCTCCTTTCCTCAGTGCCCCTCTTCCAGTTCCTTTGGTTGCCCCTTCAGCCTCACTCAGGGCAATCATGCAGGACCACACCCCCATCACCTGCGGCTTATGTCTCTCCCCAACCCCCCCACACTTACCTGCCCACCTGGGTATTAGCCATCCCACCAGGTTCCCACTCCCTCCCCACCCCACCCCCCACGCCTTTGCTTAAGCTCCTCCCTGGGCTGGCCACCCTCTGCCTCTCAACTCCAAGCCCAGCCTAGCTGTCCTGTCCTTGTTGGCCTCCCAGGGCCCAGCCACGACACCTGCGTCTCCATAGAGCCCCACCCTGGAGCTCCTCAGTGTTCTGTCCTCTCTCTCAAACCTTTTCCAGGGAAAAGGACGCCTGCGGGGCTCCAGTTTGGTTAAGTGAGGGGGCAGGTGGAGGTGAGGGAAGTGGGGAGGGGAGATAACGGATGGTCTCAGACAGCAGGCAGAAGAGAGGTGTTTGCTTCAGAGGGTACCAGGCAGTTATGGAGGCCTCTGGCCAGTGTGGGGCACAGAGGGGTCACCGGTCTGAGTGGGTGGAATGAATGGAGGGGGAGAAGCAGGTGGCAGTGGCTATGCATTTATCCATTCATTCATTCACTCACAAATGTTCAAGGCAGTTGATCTTCTAGAGCAATGGTTCTCAACCTTCCTAATGCTGCGACCCTTTCATACAGTTCCTCATGTTGTGGTGACCCCCAACCATAAAATTACTTTCGTTGCTACTTCATAACTGTAATTTTGCTACTGTTATGAATCGTAATGTAAATATCTGTGTTTTCTGATGGTCTTAGGCGACCCTGCTAGCAGTTCTCAATCGTGGGTCACGAACCGCTGTGGGTTGAGAACCGCTGCTATAGAGCCTAAGACCATCGGAAAACACAGATATTTACACTACGATTCATTAACAGTAGCAAAATTACAGTTATGAAGTAGCAACAAAAGTAATTTTATGGTTGGGGGTCACCACAACATGAGGAACTGTATTAAAGGGTCGTGGCTTTAGGAAGGTTGAGAACCACTGCTCTAGAGCCACTTACTCAACAAATCACGGCTGAGCACCTATGTTTGCCCAACCGGTGCTAGAGGCTGAGGATGCCACGGTGCTCTCCTGACGGAGGATAAAAAGAAAAAAGAAAAGAAACAGCAAATTAGGGGGAGGGGGAAAGACTGCATTTATTATAACAAATGCAATAACAAGAAAAACCAAATAATGGCTAAAATAGAGCCTAACAGGGGGCTGATGCTGGTAGGGGTAGTGAGAGAGGACCTCGTAAGGGAGGTAATGTCTGAACAGAGACCCAAGGATAAGCTGTGTGAGGGGTGAAGGGAAGAACATTCTGGAAGAGGGAACAGCATACTGGCCTGAGGCAAGAATGAGCTTGGTGAGTTCAGACAACTGGGAAACCAGGTGCTCTCAGAATACAAGAGTGAGGGAGAGAGTCGGGGGGGGGGGGGCGGGGGGGGGGGACCAGGCACGGGCGAGGCCAAGACGTCCAGGCTGGGGTGGGAGCCAGAGCAGGATCCTAAAAAGTTGAGAAGCATGGTACCAGCACACATTCCCTGAGCCTCCCCGCCCCCCCCCCCCCCCCGCCTGTTCTGAATGCTTTTCACACATTCACACCATCGGTGCTCACAGCACCCCTTGGAGGGAAGATTCGTGTTGCTGATGAGGAAACTGAGGCTCTGGAGAAGTCAGGCACTTGCTCAAAGTCGCACGGCTCAAATTCAGTCCTCTGTCCCCAGAGCTTGTGCCCTACCCGTCACCATGCATGGCCACTCTATTTTATGTCTTTAAAAGACCACTCCTGCAGCCTCCATGGAAGATGATTGGAGGGGGTGCCGGGAGCCAGTGGCCAGGGAGGCTGCAGCCAGGACGATGGCCGTGGAGGGGAGAGTTGGACGGACTTGAGCCATTTCAGGGGGAGAATTGACAGGACTTGCTAATGAATTGAATGTGGGATGGAAAGACAGAGAAGTAAAGGGTAACCCTCACTTTCAGGCTTGACCGACCACCTTGGAGTAAGTAGGGAGTGCCGTTGGCTGAGCAGGGACGGGAGTCTGCTGTGGTGCATGCCAGGCAAATAATGACCCATGATGAGATCCCACACCCCTGACTGCGGGACCACAGTGGCATAGAATGCTGGGAAGAGGTTCTTCCTCCTGTGCCCTCTGTCGCCCCAGCTCCGCACCGATGTGATGGGCCCTCCACAAGCACTTAAACTTAAGCCATCATTCTGCACATACTCGTTGAGCTCAGTCGGTATTCCAGGCACAGAGGATGTAGTCCATGTCTCCGCTTGCATGGAACTAATGTTCTGGCCAAGGAGACAGGCGGCAAATGCATAAACAAGTAAACAGATAATGTGGCGGGCAGGGGCAAGTGTCAGGAAGAGAAATAAGCAGGGCAGGTACCTATCACAGATCTCAGAGCACTAGGGGAGAACCGCCGGGAGCCTGGAGTCCAGGGATCAGCAGCCGCTGCCCCAGGGCCAACGCTGCAGCGGTGACTTGTCTGTGGCGGCTTTCACGCCACAAGGGCAGAATCAAGCCGCTGCGAGAGAGCCCGTGGCCCACAAGCCTAAAATATTTACCACTTGGCCCTTTGCAGAAAAACTGTGCCACCTGGGTCTAGTTTCTTAAATAAGGAAATGGAAACCCAAGTCACCCAGCAAATTTGAAACCAAGTCAGAAGCCGCCCAGCTCTCCTGAACCCCAGATCTCTCTGCACGCAGGGTGAGCTCGGAAGAGTGAAACATCATTTCTGTCCACCCTTGCTCTGTCAACCCTTTGCCAGGCTCCCAGCAAGGGCCAAGCTGGCCTCTGACTTTTATCCCTTTTGTTCCCCCTGCACACCCTCAGCTAGAACCTTAGCAGACAAGAAAAGTGGCTCAGAAACAGACCCAGGGAAAGGTCAGAGACTGAGGGAGCCCTGGAAACCACACACAGGGACCCCGACCTCTGAGGGGTGGGAGCTGCTTTGAGGCCTGGTCCCTGCTGATGCTTGGGCAGCCTGTCCTTCCTCCTCTGCTGTCTGACCATGTGGCAGGGCAAGCAGGAAGTGGCCTTCCAGGAAACTCCCCACCTACCCCACAGCCCGCGCCTGCCCGGGGCAGCTTTTGCAGCTCCCAGTGGGTGCCATGAGTCAGTGTCCCAAGGCTGACCGTGGGGGGATAGGGACCATGCTCTGTGGCATGTGGGAAAGAGGAGGTGGTCTGGGGTGCTCTGGCTGCTCTCTGCAGAAGGAAACCCAGGAGGACCACCAAAAAACGGGTCCTTAGTAGATAGAGTGACACTTCCTCACAAACATCCCTTCTCTCATCTGGGGAGGCTGTTTATCTTTGGAGGTCCACATGGGTCGAAATCCACGAAACCACTTGGCTGCTATAGGCCTTGGGTACACGCGCATACACACACACACACACACACACACACACACACACACCACAAATACACACATGCACAGAGCACCCCCAAGAGGCCAGCAAGGGTCCCCTCAGACCCCTCTCAGACAATGATCCCTGTGACGAAGGCGCCCGCCACAGACTCCAATTTGGTCCTGCTCTCTGGGTAGTCGCAATGATCAATCACGTTAAGGAGACACTTGAGCACTTAAGGCCCAGGCCATGTTCTAATTTGTCCAGGAAATTGCCTCTGGATTCTAAGGACGAGTGTGGGAGGAAATAAAATCGAAGTCAGAGGGGGAGCGATCGATAGCCCAGGAGGGCCAGGGAGCCAGGCACAGGTGGGGAGACCGGGCCATGAGCACACAGGGAGAAAATAAAAAGAGAATTTGAGAAGTCTGAGGCCACCAACGACATGAGTGACAGCGCTTCAAGTCGGGTTTTTTCTCTCCCTCTGCAGGACGCAGCGAGAGCTAAAAACAGAAGAAAAAGCCATCACAGGTATATTTACTGGGAATGGCATGCTGGCTGGGTCTGCATTTAGAATCAGGGTGGACAAGGGAATTAAAAAAAAGAAATAACTCATTTTTGGTCCTAATTTTTAAAAATGATTTAGAGCTGCCATCCAAACTTGCCTAAGCCACTGGATGGCTGTGGGGAGGGGCCGCCCTCCCCCCCTGGCAGCCACTCACCACACCCTGTGCAGGACGCCTAGAGCCCCATTCCCTAGACCAACCTGCCATCTCCTTTTCTGGGACAACAGGGCTCAAGCAAAATCCTGCTTTAGCATGTTTTCATGGGGAGGTGGGGTGCTTCACTCAGCACCGTTCTTTGGAACTCTGCTCTTCAGAAGCGGCTTGCCTAATGGAGTCTGTGCCTCTTTCTGCAGTGACACGAGGAGCCACCCACATCCAGAATAGTGCGGGCTTCTCACGGAACAGCAAGTGGTACCGAGGAAGTGGCTCCCAGATACCTGCCCTTCTGCCAGCCAGTGTCCAGGCCCACCTGGGGAGAAGGAGCCAGCAGGGAGGGGTCCAGGACTCTGGGTATTTGCCAAACACCCCAGGAAATCCAACGCCAATTTGGATGCCCCTGGGCCGCAGCCCCCATTCTTACCTTCATGGCTCTGTGGATGAGGGCAAAATATATCCTCATGGCTGTGAGGTTAGAGGCAAACAGGTAGAGCGGGATTTTTCACATTGTAGACTGCTACCCACTAGGACATGAAATTCACTTAACAGGTCAGGACCAGAATGGGATTTCATTTCATCTTTGGCTGCCTCCTCTCCTATTCCTAAAGATTCACTGTCCGCATGCTTTGCTGGGACCCCTCCACTGTGCACCTGGGCCCAGGCCTTCTGTCTGCTCAGGGACCTCCCTTAGCTGTGCGTCCTCCTCTCCCTCAGCATCTGTTTCTCCCTCTCTACTGGACCATTCACATGAACACACAAATTGGCTGCTACTTCTATTAACAAACAAAACCAGAAAATTGGTGCCCTTCCTGACCACACTTTCCCTATAATTCCCGCCTCATTTCTAGAATGAGAGAGTTTTAAAAGCAAAACTAGAGACAGTTCTCCAGGTTTGTGGTCTCTAATGTCCCCTCCCTCATTCTCTCTCTCACAGCGAGGGGTCCAGCTTCTGCGTCTCCCCCCATGGCGCTGTTCCCAAGGCCATCAAGGACCTACACAAGGTTAAATCCAAAGGCAGACTCTCCACCCTCAGCCTGGGTGGCTTACAAACCACTTACTAGTATAAGATTGGCACAGATGATCACTTGCTCCTCCTTGAAATCTACAATCAGAGTTTTTTTCAAAGTGTAGATGCCGCTTCATGAAGCTGTTGTGTCCATTATGGACATGTAGGGCCTGCACATTTCATCGAGGGAACAGATGCATTGTGGTCAAAAGAAGTCTGAGAATATATGAACACTCTGACATGGAGCACAGGGTCCAGAGAATGGACAACGTGGGTGCAGGTGGCCCGGGGTGAGTCCTTGTTGTCACTTGCTTTGTGTCTGGGACAAATCACTTCCATTTTTTGAGCCTTGGTTTCCTGCTCTGTAAAATGGGTAAAATAATAACTGTCCTTGGGGCTTAATAAGGACCAAAAGAGATCATGAAAATAAAGCCTCTTGGCCCAGCTGGTGTAGCTTAGAGGTTGAGCGTTGACCTATGAACCAGGAAGTCACGGTTTGATCCCCCGTCAAGGCACATGCCCAGGTTGTAGGCTCGATCCCCAGTTGGAGGTGTGCAGGAGGCAGCTGATCAATGATTCTCTCTAATCTTTGATGTTTCTCTCCCTCTCCCTTCCTCTCTGAAATCAATAAAAATATCTATATAATAAAAGCCTAAGCGATGGTTACAGTGGAATGACCAAAACGACTGGTTGCTATGATGCGCACTGACCACCAGGGGTAGGCTCTCAATGCAGGAACTGCCCCCTGGTGGTCAATGCACTTCTACAGGGGAGCGCTGCTCAGCCCGAAGCCGGGCCATGGTTGGTGAGCACAGCAGTGGTGGCAGAAGCCTCTCCCGCCTCTGTAGCAGCGCTAAGGAGCAGCAAGCCAAGTGTTAAGGAGCAGTGAGCAGGTCAGCGGTAAGAAGCAAGGAGTCCTGGACTGCGAGAGGGCACAGGCCGGGCTGAGGGACCTCCCCCCACCCCCAGTGCACGAGTTTCATGCACCGGACCTCTAGTATTTAAAATAAAGTCTCTGACACACAGTGGGTTGCTTAACACATTCTGTGGAATTAAAGAAAGAACCAGAACCCTTAGCACAGTGGCCTGCACATGGTAAGGCAGTGAATGTTGTTAGGACTCTGCACAGTCCTCATCCAGCAGCTACCTCATAGGAGATGAGCAATAAGTATCAGAACCTCCCTCCCAGCGACTGGAGCTCTGCAAGCGCGCCAGGGGACATCTGTGCAAGAGGCCCAGGGGGCACAGAGCCCAGCCCCAAGCCACACAGTGGTGAGGACACTGCTCAGACGGGAGCTGAAAGAAGTCCTTCTGTCACCACCCGGGCTCCTCCCAGCTACTCTGTGGTCCCATGAGACAGACAGACCCAGCTTTCTCCCAGGTACGGAGCTTTTCAAAAGTAAATTACCCATCACTCCTAAACTCCTGGAGCAGGTCCCAGTCCCACACCGATCCAGCACAGAGAGGCACCGGCTGGTCCTGGACGACAGCAGCTCCGAGGATGAGGGGCCAGGACGCCTCTCCAGAGGGTTTTCCTCTCCTGTTCCCATGGCTTCACTTTCTCTTGCTTGTGTCACCCCAGGTGCCAGGACATCCACCTACGGGCCCAGGCGGCCCTTCTGCTCCTTTTCCAGGAGTCTGGTGGACAAGGAGGGAGAGGGAGTGGCTCTGGAGCCCACAGCTGCCATCAAAGGGACCACTGACCCAGAGGAAGGGACATCGAGCCTCGATTCACTTACATTTGTAAGGGTCCCAGTGAGGAGCCCGTACTCTCTGAAGTAGACTAGGCCCAGGAAAGCCATTCCTTGACCTTCCAGCAGGAAGACTGCTCTCATTCTCCGAGGAGGAAACACTCCTGCCCCTGCCAGCTTAGGCAACTGGCTCTGCGGGAGGCTCTCCTGAGGGCTCACCTAGGTCTCTCGGAAGCAGCCTACGCCGGTTCAGTGGGTGCTCTGGTGGAGGCAGAGAACAGCTGTAACCTTTCACCTGGACCTGTGGCTGCATGTTAGCCGCACTGGGAAGTCTTAAAATGCTCACGCCCCTCCGTAGACTGCAGCAGAACTGGGTGGGTGGTGGAGGCAGGGAGCCTTTCAAAGCTCCCAGGTGATCTTAGTGTGCAGGCAGAGCCGAAACCATCAAAGTGGAGGAAGAAGCCAGAGAGCATGCTGGGTACCGTTTGCTAGCAAATGACCTTGGGTTGGTGGCCTACAATCTATGAGTCCCAGTTTCTCTGTCTAGAAACTGGGGAAGACCACACCTAACTCACCAGCTCATCCTGCAGTTAAGATGGCAGGTCCAGTGGGGGGTGGGCATGGGCTGCATGGCAGGGGCTTTGTAAGCAGCAGGTCATTGTCAAGACCTCTGATAATCTGTCCTCCAGTTTCCTCTTCTCCAAACTAGTTCATCCCGGTTTCTTTCAACCCCTCCTCCCCGAATTGGAATGTCGGCTCTCAGTCGTAAGAAGGGCTCCCTAGTCATGCCATCTTGTTTCTTTGAGGGGCTGAGGGGTTGGGCCAGCACCCAGGTGCTACAAATGAAGGTAAGCCCCCACCTGCTGCACCGGGCCAACCTGGGTCCCTTCCCCATTGTAAGAACTCCTTTGGGGATGGCCACTGTAACCCCCAGATCCTCTTCTACGCTTTGCAGAGCCATGCCATCCTTATCTTGGATTGGGTGATGGGGCTTTCTTCCCCAGTCATAGAGTAACTAGCACAGCTAATGTTTACTGTGTGCCGCACACACACTGTGCTAGCTGTTCTAGGGCCATAGGGATATACGGCGAGAGAGCTGTACTCATGCTCCCCAAAGAGCGAGCAGTTTGGTGGCAGAGGCATCCTCATTGTGAAACAGGTATTGTCATCATGGATAATCACACTTCCTGCCTCACAGGAGTGCCGCGGGTGAGATGAGATCATCCAGGCAAAGCTCAGAGAGCAGTGGCACCCCCGCAGTAAGTGCTCAGCACCACGAGTTGTGTGGTGAGAACCTAAAGGGGAAGTACTGTGGGCTCTGGGGTTCCAGAGGGGAGCCCCTAACTCAGAGGGTAGCAGCAGTGGAGGCTCCCAGGAGTAAGAGAGGCATCTGCCCCCTGCCCTGGACTGGGCTTTAGGGGCCCCCTGTGGCCTTGAGGTGAATGGGACAGCAGTAGATTGCCAAGCCTGGGCTCTGGCCCTGCTGACACCAAGTGGGATTGTGGGTCCCACCCACGACCTGGCCATGTCCAGCAGCCCCTCTGAGAGGAGCCCTAGCAGGGAGGTGCACAGGAAGAACGTGTTGGGGGAGGGGGGGAAGAAGGCCTCGTGGTGGAGGTCTCATGGCAGGGAAAGACCAGGAAAAGGTGCAGTCACTCTCCTCTCTGGGGCAGAAAGGAGGCATTCCAGCTGACAGTCCCTGCCCAGGGGCAGCCGTACAGGCCTGCAGGAGAGGCCAAGGGGAAGGCAGAGACCCCAGGATCAGGGACAGCTTACAAACCTGGGGGTGGGAACGGTGGTGGGAGGGATTAGGGATGCTGGCAGCTTGGAAACCGGGTTCAGAATCCAGGGGTAGAGCCAAGGCACCTGGGCTTCCCGGGCGGTAACAGAGGGCAGATCAAGGGCAGCCTCTCCATACGGAGAAAGAGCATTTGGCAGAGTGGGAGTGTGGGGTGGGCCTGGTCTCCAGGACAGCCCCCTGTGCACCACTCTCTGAGCATGACCAGCTTTGTAATCATCTCTCCACCTAAATTCTCCATGAAGCTCCCTACAGCCCTTTCTGGCTGTGTGATCTGGGGCAGGTTACTAAACCTCTCTGAGCTCTGGCTCTGTGTCTGAAAAAAACGGAGTTAATTAGAGACACTGCATTTAATACCCCTGCCAGCATATTGAGCACTGAGTTGGGGCTCAGAGATGGAGGTTGTCCTGGCTTCCTGCACCATTTTTTTCATGTCAATTCTTCCTTATTTATGCTCTAATTTTTTTTTAGCTCTGGGTCCCCGGGCCTGTGGTGGGTTCATTCGAAGTTCTTATCCCAGAGAACAGAGACAAAGGGGCAACTGCTAAACCTTTTCCCAAACTGTTCCCGGCAGCAGAAAATGAGCCTGGGATGGCAGGTGACCTTGAAAATGACATAATTTGGGAGGAGGGGCCCTGTGCAAACATTGCTACTGAGTCAAACTCACCAGCCGATGGTATCCATCCCTGGGAAATATTAAAAGGAAAGTACAGAAAAACAACAACATCTAGACCCACAGCTAATTGAGTTGCAGGTGACAGCGGGAGGCAGACCCATTTGACTCTGGCCCCTCCTTCCCCCAAAGTGGCCCTCAGGTGACAGAACAGACCAGCCACCTCTCACAGGGAAATCAGGAAGAGAGGCGGGAAGAATTGGGGAGGTGGGCGGCAGGAATAGGGAATTAGGCGAAGAGAAATGGCCTACAAAATGCAGAAAAGCCCCAGCATGCTTGTTTCCCAAACCCAGACCATGAATCCAGGGGTGACAGGTCTCTCATCTCTGATGCCAAGAGCCAGGAGCTCTGGGCAGCCGCAGGTACTACATTTGCACCTGCCAGCACTTGGAAAGAGGCGATAAAGCATCGTAGCAGGGCCTGGAATGCTAAGTGCCTGCAGCTGGGAAGGGATCGCCTTGCAGCGAGAACAGTTCAAGGCAGACATCTACAGTGCAGCCGCGTCCATGATTTGGGGGCTGGGCCGGGTTCCCAGAGGCCCACCAGCACACCCTCTCCCGCTCTGGGGCAGCCTGCTCCCAGGGGCTGGGACGGGGACAGGACAGGGACACGAGTAAACTGGTTCTGGTGGCCACGCTAGGCTGGTGCCGGCCCAGCCAGACTGGGACCTTCTGGAGGAAGCCTAAGCGGCTGGGTGATTTACCGAGGCCAGCAGAAAGCTGGGTGCTTGAGTCACTGGTAAATAAAAGTGGATCATAAAGCACCCGGGTAAGCCAGACATCTGGAAATACACCAGGGCCGCGTCCCCCGAATGATAATAACGATAATAATGTTTATGCAGCCCTTGCAGCACTGTGCCAGCCCCGTTCTAAGTGCTTTGTGTGCAGAGTAATTTACTTAATCCTCACAACAACCCCAAGCATGCTGCTAGCGCTCTCCTCCTGTTCCACACCAGGAAGACGGGGCAGCACAGGGAGGCCAGAGCTACCTGAGGCAGAGCAGGAGCCAGTGCAGTCTGCTTCCAGAAGCCATGCCCTAGCGAGTGCTTCTCCAATCCTACTGTGCCCGCCAGCCACCGGGGGCTGTCAGCATGCAGCCCCTGGCTCAGCCGATCTGGCTGGGGCCTGAGACTCTGCATCACCAACAAGCTCCAGGCACCTCTGTCCCAAGGAACACCCTGGAGGAGGAGGCTCTAACCACCACACTCTGCTCCCACGACACCTCTGCCACTGCTCTGGCCCCTGGAGGCAGCTATGAATTGCTCCGTTAACAGCAGCAGGCCCTCACAAGGGGCCAGAATTAAGGGACCTAATCCAATCCTAATTTCTGGGGTGGGGCCCATGTTAGGAATTTTTGAAAGCTCCCTGGGTGATTCTGATGTGAAACCCTGGCAGAATCCTCAAAACAGACTACAGGGAAACCTCAGTCACCATATCCCATTCAGTCCTACAAAACTGGGGAAAGTTCCCAGGGGTTAGGTCAGGGAGGTCAAAAGTATTTTCAGGAAGGGGAGGTGAGCCACCTTCTGGGCCAGTTGAGGGGTATGAGTAAGGTCTACTAGGGTACCCTCTTCTTGTCCCCTGGGGCACCCCTGGAGGGAAGGGGTGGCTAGCAACCCCCAGCCTGGCATGCCTTCAGAGGCCCCCCATTTCCCCATCCATAAACTAGATACCAACTTAGATCAGTTGAGGCTCTTGACAAAGATTAACCGAACCTCTGAGCTCAATTCCTGGCTAGGCCTCCACCTTGCCCCCCAACACCCACCCCCCAGCCTGCCCAGCCAGTCTTAGCAAGAATCCTGCTAAGTCAGTTTATTGAAAATCTCCACCCTTGATATCTGATCCCCCTTGATATTTGATCAAGTTCCTCATCCCATACCTTGTGTATATGTCCTTACCCTGCTTTTAGCAAGAATGCTCCCACCCTTGGTGGCCCCTCTTAGTCATTTTTCATCCACTGACCCCCTCACTCCGCTCTTTGGCTATAAATCCCCACTTGTCTCTGAGTAGTAGGTGCTGAGCCTGATCTCTCTTATTGCAATAGTCTTGAGTAAAGCCTCAAGTGGCAGAATAATTTTTTCTTTAATACTCCTCCTGCCCAAGGGAAAAGTCACCCCACAAAGTGAGCCGCTAGCCAAACAGAATTTAGATTCCTCGTGTTGACATTCAAGGCCCAGGCAATGACCTCAAGCCTTATTTCTCTCTTACGGCAAAATCAGATGCTTTACTGCTCCTCATGTACGCCTGACCTTTCTCCCATCCTAGGCTTTTTCCTTCCACCTGGAATGTCTCCTCGTCATTCTTCTAATCCACCTGCTCTGATTCACAACATTCTCTTTTTTATTTTTTAAATAGATTGTTATTTATTTCAGAGATCAAGGGAGATGGAGAGATAGAAACATCAGTGATGACAGAGAATCATTGATTGGCTGCCTCCTGCACCTGGATCAAGCCTGCAACCTGAGCGTGTGCCCTTGACTGAAATTGAACCCAGGACCCTTCAGTCCAGGCTGAAACTCTATCCACTGAGCCAAACTGGCTAGGGCACAGCATTGTCTCTTGGTGATGAGACTACTTATCCTTGAGTCTGCATTTCCCCCTGTCTTCCATAACTATACAACCACCCATTTTAGCTGGTCACATGGGTCTGGGGTGGGGGAGAAATACTTCTTTGCAGCTCATGAGGTCACATGACCCAGTTCTGACCAATGAGTGCAACGTGACCAAAAGCAAGTGTGTTCCTTGCAGGAGTTTCCTTATGCCTCTCCTTTTCTTCTTCCTATTTGATGTAATGGCTGAATTCCAACAACCATCCTGGACTGTGAAGTAATATTGAACATAGAAGCTACACATGGAGGAACAACTAGGTTCCTGACAACATGGAACATCATACCAGGGTTGAGCTGGCCCCTCCAGACTTGAACATGAAAGAAAAATTACCTTCCATCTTGTTTAGCCACTATGCTTTTGGAATTTCCTATAACTCACACTGAACTTAATGCTACTAGTTCCACCCTCTCAAAGCTCTGGAGACATGGACTCTGGATTCTTGGGTTTACCACACTGTATGACAGAGAATCATCATTTTCATCTTCTTGCCAAATTAAATAGTAAGAAATCTGAAGACTGGGACTGTGTCTTATACATTTGCATCTTCTCCTGTCCCATGAAGCAGGAGGCCTCATACGCAACACAAAGCATGTCTGAAGATTGAATTGAATTCTTTCTACTATACTCCATATGGCTTCCTAATTCATATATCCTCAGCAGTCCACAAACCTTCCTGGTATGGCACACCCAGGAAAGCTGCCCTTCCCCCCCATCCAGGCAGAGTGCACCCCACCTCCCAGGAGGAACGTGCCCTTACCAGGATGTCTGAGTCCTCAGGTTTCTCCCCTGGGGCTGGGCTGGAGCAGTTGCGGAGTTTGAATATCCAGTAGTCCTTGGCAGTGACAAAGAAGTTCCATGGCAGGAGGCCGCCAATGCCCAGGCTGAAGAAGATGATGTAGGCACCATTGAAGCGGTCCTCGGGCCTTGGCAGGCTGGGTGGTGAGCGGTCCAGCAGCTTCTCAAACAGTGCTTCCTGGTCGGAACACAGAGAGCTGCTTGCGGTTCTATAGGTGGAGTTTGAACTCTGATGGATATTATCCTCTGAGACAAAGGCCACTGTTGAAACAGAGAGAGAGACAGACAGGGCAGGTGATCAGAAGCTAAAGCTGAGTGCCCAGCTGGAGTGGCTCCGTGGTTGGGTGTTGACCTGTGAACCAGGTCACGTTCTATTATTGGTCAGGGCACATGCCCAGGTTGTGGGTTTGGTCCCCAGTGGGGGGCGATTATCTCTTATTATTGATGTTTCTATCTCTCTCCCATCCTCTCTGAAATCAATAAAAAAATTTTAAAAAGAAGGTAAAATTGGGGACTCACCCATCCTACTAAGCTGAACATATGCCCACCCTGGGGTCTATGGAGTCACCAAAGCATGGTTAGAGGGCTTCAGGCTTAAGGATCAGGATGAAAGACAAGATGTCAGAACTGTAAGTGACCCCAGGCGTCACCTCCCACCCCATGCAGGGAAACATAGGTGGCAAACAAGAGTGGCTGACAGGGAGAAAGGCAATGTGGCATAGTGGGGCCTGTGGCAGTCAATCCAAAAGGGTAAACCTGGTCTCAAGGTATTCACGTTTCTATGAAGCCGTAAAAAAGGAATTAGGACCCTTGGCGGGCAAAGAATGCTCTCTCAACTCTTTTCAACTTTATGAGAGAAAGGAGCAGGAGAGTGTGTAGAATATGCTACTATTTGTGCAAACTAGCAAGGCTGGGTGGGTGGAGAGGAGACTGTGTGCACACATATGTCTGGAGAGATACCAAGTAATTTCCAACCGCGTTGCCTCTGAGGGGGGATGGGCACTGGAAGGAGGGGACTTCACCTCACACTCTTTTGAATTTTGAAGTATGTAAATGTATTAGCTGCTCAAAATAAAATTATAAATAAAGGCATTCAAATTAAATAGCTTTTTTTTTAAGCCCATGTTGTCTAGAGCTGCCTTGAGAAGCCAGTTTGAGACATAGGAGTCCCCTCCCTGACTTCATTTGTGGGGAAACAGAAGTCCAAAGAGTGGACTGTCACAGGCCAGGTAAGCGAACAAGGCTGGGTTGGCAACTCTTGCCTGGGCTCCCACCTCTCCTCATCGCAGCCCACCAGGAGACAGACACTCCCTATCTGGGTAGCTCCAGAGACAAAGGGAAGGTTCTAGGTTGGCAGCAACTATTGCCTACATGGCCTTGGGCAACTCACCATGTTTCTGAGCCTCAATATCCCCATCAGCAAACCTAGGTTTGTTTTTGTGTTTGTTTTGAAAAAACCTATGCCTTTTTATAATGGCTATGTAACCACAACTGCTAGCAAAGCCTGGCCCACGGTGGCAGCTGTTAGACAAAACATCAGCATGTTTCCTGCCATCATGGGCTTGTCACCTGGCTGGCTGGCTGCTGAATTTGACTGCAAGGTACCACGCCTATTCTATGCTCTATATAGCACCTAGGATGTGGCAGCAGCTTGACAAAAAATGGAAAATGCTTCTATAAAGCTGAGGACAGGACACCCTAGTCCCTGTGCAGGAGTTTCCTCCCTCCCCAATAAATCAATAAAGGAATGTGCCTCGGCTCACATGGGAGGCTGAGCCTTAACTTGGAGCATCAAGCCAGGCAGAATGGGGCCTTCCTTCCCTGGTGAGATGGAAACGCCCTGCGGCATAGGCATGAGGCTTATCAGTTACTTCAAGAGCCTCACAACATTCCTCGGAATTAGGTAGCACAGCAATTATTGTCAACTTTTTTTTTCCAGACGCAAAGAATGAGGCCTTAAACACACTTGATTTGTCCCACATTCAAACAAGTAAGAACTCCCAATAGTTAAAATGAAACCCAGTCAGTACTCATGCATGCTAAGGTCTGTGTCTAGCACTTGCGCCTGACAACAGCCTAATAATAAGGTAGGTACTACTCTAAGACCCTTTTAACAGATGAAGCATGAGGCTCAGAAAGGTTAAGCAATTTGCTGAAGGCCACACAGCTACCAAATGACAAGAGTGAGGCTATACAGCCAAGCAGTCTGAGGCCCACAGGGACTCCTTGGCCCCCTGTGAGATCAGACTGTTTGGCAAGGTGAACCAGTGTCTGCAGGCTCCGGGTACCATGGACAGAGAGGCCTCCTCCAGGAAGGCCTCTGGCAAGCCAGCTGTGAGCAGAGCATTCCGGGGCACCTTCCTCAGTGTTTGCTGAATGAATGTTTTCTGTGTGGCCAGGATATTCTCGCCTGAGGCTGCAGGTACTGAGAGCAGGCAGGCAGGAAGGATGCTGCCTGCAGGACACCAGCATTCGAGTCAGCACGGCTATTTTAAACTCTCCCGGTTGAGCGGAAGCCTCTTCCCAACCTTGATTCACAGGGCACCCAGCACTAACAAACTAACCAGACAGTGCTGGCCCGCGCACACACACCCACACACTCACTCACACTCACTTTCTAAATTAGTGTTCAAAAATTATGGCTCATGTAGGACAGTGGACAAAGGGCAAGTGGTTCTTTCCAGATGTTCCAGCTACAAGGGTGGGTGCAGGGCTATTGGGCCCACACTCTCCGGGGCCCCTTCTCAGCTCCAGGTTTCTATTTGTCCAGGGCCATTCAGCCTTGACCAAGTTTCTGAAGAGCTGGGAATTTTCTCAAACCCGGGTCACAGGCCAGGGCACTGGAGTGAGCAGTCTCATTACTGTTTATAAAAGCGAGCGGCTGGCTTTTAGATTGAAAAGAAAAAGGAGGAGCTGGCTGTCTGGCGTGTCTCTCCAGCACCCACAAGAGCTGGCCACACCAGCTCCTGCTCTCTTCTGGGTACCCCGACAAGGGGCAGCCCCTGTACAAAGAAGCAGACACTTGTGTGGCCTGGGGCCACTGCAGACCGCCCTCGGACCTGATGCTGGTTGCGAGGAGGGTTCTGACTCTGTGCCCCCTTTTCCCCATCTGTGAAGTGGGGACCGGCTGGTGAGGCTAACCTACCGGGAACGCATTGCTGGGAAACACCAGGCGCCACCCAGAGGCCATGGGAGAACTGGCCTCGGCGCTGTGGACAAGCCCAGGCTCAGGCTGCCCAGTTTGAAGCAAGTCAACCACCTTACTTGGGGCTGAGTTGTCCCCCCACAACCCCCCCCCCAAACACACACACACCCACACACCCAGACGGTGAGGTCCAGTCTCAGGAAACGCACGAGGAGGAGGAGGGGGAGAGTCTGGAGAAGAAAGAAGGTAGACCCAGAGAGAAGGGCAGTGAGAGGAATGGGAGCAGCGGGGAGAGCGGGCGGAGGCGCAGGGACGCTGGGGAGGGGGCCTCGGCGTGACCCGGCCAGCGGGAGGGGCGGGAGGGTCCCGAGCTCCGGTGGAGCAGCCTCCGGCCCGGCCCGTGGGGACGGGCGCCGAGCGCGGGAGTCCGGGGGGCGACCGGGACCCTGAAGAGCTGGTCGGGGGCCAGGCCCGCCGACCTCCGGCCCGCACTTACTGTCGCCACCGCGCCGCCGCCGCCGCAGCTGCCTCCGGGCCGCCAGGGCCACTGCAACTCGGGCGTCTCTGGGCCCTAGGCCGGGCTCCGCCCCCGCCCCGCCCCGCCCCTCCGTCCGCGCTTCCCGGTTTGCAAACCATCCTTTCACCCTACAGCGCCCATTCACAGGCGGGGACGGAGGCACAGGGCTACTGCCCGCGGGCGCTGCAGCGCGTCCCTCCTCCACCCGCAACGGACCCATCGTCTCCCCCTGCCCTTCCGCTCCCAGACTCCGACAACCCCCAGACCCGCAGAGCACCCCCTCTGATTGCAGTCCCCACTCCTCCCTGATCCCCACCCCGCGCCACCTCAGGGACCCCCTCCTGCCCCAGAGCCTGGAGCTGGCCTCAGACCCCCGGCTTTTTATCAGTGCCAGGCCTCCTATGTGCCAGGCCAGCGACATGAAGATTTTCCTGATAATGGTCACTCTGAGGCAGAGGGGCAGCTGGGACAGCCCTCAGGTCCGCTCCACCCCACCCCCTAAGGCCTCCCAGGAGCCGCCAGACCTTTCTGTCTAAATCACAGACCAAGCGGGCCTCGTGTTTTCCTGAGTTCTATTAGCCATTCTAGCAAATTTTTGAAACAGAAGATGGGTTGGAGTTGTGGGAAGTCCCAACTTTGTAGCCTAGCTATAGTTTTAAGAAATATTAAGCATGTTCTGTTAAGCGTGATTGTTTTGTTTTGATTAAATAAAGGACATTCTAACCTGCTCTTCTGATTGCTTCATCGCCTACAGGTCAGCAGACTTCAGGCGAGATAAGGCAGATCAGCAGACTTCAGGTGAGATAAGGAGCTTGTATGCCGCTGGGACCTGGGAGTCACCCTGGGAATGTGGTCCATCACAGAAAGATTAACAACCTTGTTTCCCAACAATGGAGCCCCACCTGCATTGCCTGTGATCTGTAACCATTGTACCCATTCTTATTCATCTTACCTGCTTCCCCATGTAATCTTTGTCCTACCCAATATAAGATGCTGGCTTTTGGGGGTGCTGCAGAGCAGATTTTTCTGGATGACCTGCTGCTCTCCTATACTGCCAGCATTATATTTTAAAAGTATATTTTTATTTATTTCAGAGAGGGAGAGAGAGATAGAAACATCAATGATGAGAGAGAATCATTGATCGGCTGCCTCCTGCATGCTCACTCAGGGATCGAGCCCTAAACCCAGGCATGTGCCCTGACCAGGAATTGAACCGTGACCTCCTGGTTCATAGGGGTCGACGCTCAACCACTGAGCCACATGGGCCAGGCACCGGCATTATTGGAATCAACCCTCATATATGATTGAACGCTGTTTCTGCTTAATTGGCTAAAGTAAGAAGCCAATAGGTAGCCCAGACCCACTGGTTGTCTGGTTTCAGTTTGGGTACCCAGGTTACCCCATATTTGAGACTGGTGTCTGAAGTGTGGGCAACCTTGTGGCTCTGAGCACTGAAACCTATGGGGCCTGGTGCTGGCTCCAGGTAGATAGTGCTGTGACTGGATAATCAATGGGTCCAGGCTGCCTGTACTACTTGAGCCAATGAAGCAGAGACAGGGTCAAATCATATATATGCATTTATTCCAATACTGCCGGCAGTATGGGAGAGCAGCAGGTCACCCACAAAAATCTGCTCTGCAGCCCCTCATAAGCCAGCTGCTTATATGGGGTAAGAGAGCAAAGAATACATGGGGAAGTGGGCAAAAGGAATAAGAATGGGTATACTAGTAATGGTTACAAATTATAGGCAATGTGGGCTGGGGGTCTGCAAAGGGCAGGGGGCAGCCGGGACCCCATGGTTTCCTTTCCTGCAAGAAGGTTGTTACTCTCCCCAGGATACTGGTATACTCCCATGTCCCGACTGCATTTCCAGGTGGTAAGGCTGAGGAGGGAAGGGACAACATGGGTGACAAAAGTCCTTGGGTCCAGTGAGGGTAGCGGATCCAGGGCTGTTCCTGGCCCAGCCCCCAAATCATGATTTCATCTCTTTGGTGCTTTGTCACATTACTGCTTTTCTCTGTGCAAAGTCCTGAGTATGCAGTCATTTCAATCTTCACTTTTGGAGAACACGTGTGCATGTGAAGAAGTGACCGTTTTAAGACACCTGCTGAGAGAACCAGAGGTATCAGGAGTCCCCTTTAGAGCACAGAGGTGGGGGGGGGGGGGGTGTCTTTCTTTACATGGAAGAGGCGCCAGCCCCTTGAGGTTAGCCGGTTGCTAGGACTGGGTCTTGGAAGGGACTCAGGATGGCCTCTGTTGTTAAGACAGAAAGACTAGGAGGAAACGGGTTGCCAATGCCTCCGCTGGGGTGCCTCTTGGCCAGTGTGGGCTCGCCTTCTCCTCCAGGATCTAGACAGGTGGCAGCGGTAGTGCTAGCGTGGGGACAAGATGAGGCAGGCAGCTTGGGCCACGCTCAGCTTCCCAGGGAATGTTCAAGGCTGTGGGGGTGAGGGAAGGAGTACATTGTAATAAGGAGCTGAATTTGAAAGTGGCAGAGCCACGATTCAAATCAATGCCTTTCTGTCTCCAGAGCCCAGTCAGGGTTCCATCAAGGTGCTTGGTTGTGTGGGTCACACAAGCTCCTTATCTCACCTGTGATGAAGCAATCAGAAGAGCAGAATGGATGCTGAGGCCTCCAGGTGCAGGCTTGTGTGCCGATGCTGCCATCTTGTGGCTATGCTCTGTTATTGCCGTGCCCACAGCCTGGGCTGGCTCAGTGGGGCTGGCTGCATTTCCTGCTTTCCAGGGTAAACTGGGCTCCCAAGCAGGGCGCGCGGATCCCATAATTCTCTGCTTCCACATCACTAATCAACCCGGACTTTAACCACCTCTCCTTGCTGTATTCAACTGCTCCCCTGGGAAAGTTCCGGACCTCCTGGAGGTCCTTGACCTCTATCTCCCCTCCATGCATCAGTCATCTTTCCTTCCACCCTGAGCCTGCTTAGATCCCACGGTCCCATCATTTTAGTAACATCTTAGCAACACCCTAAATTCCCATGTCCTGTGTCTCCTGGTGGCACTGCTGGCCAACCCTGGGCGAACAGACCCGCCCACACCTGGGCAATTGAACCTTGCTGGCGAAGGTGCCCGCAGGCCAGCGATTCCCTGTGAACTCATGGTAGCTACCTGAGACCAGGATCCAGCAGTCCCCGACACATCTCAGCTCCTGCGCTCTCACCATGAGACTTGCTGCCACCTTCTTCCTCCACTCGCCTCCACCCTTGAACACACCCCATCCCAAGATGGCCTTGCCTCCTGCCTCCTACTCGACAAAAGAAACAGAAGCCGCCAGAGAGGAAATCCTCATTTCACAGCACGAAATCTGGCCCATCAGCCCCTGTTTCTCTCTCCCCAGTTATAAATGTCTTCCTCCACCATCAGAGCCAACTGTAACCGGGATTGTGTCAAGCTGAGACCTAACCTGGCTCACCATCTACACCAGCTCCAGAGAGCAGGGCACGCCAGGCTCACCTCTGCTCCCTTGGGGCCTGCACACTGCCCAGTCCAGAGGGAGTGGTTGCTGAATGACCGACTGAACACAGGAGCGACCAGGAGCTGATGTGAGACGTTGAGGAGACAGAATGAAAAGTGGATATAAGACAGAGCAGAGCGAGGTGGAAGGGGCAAGGATGCTGACTGGGGTCCCAGTTTGCTCATCTGGATGGATGATGGGGTTTCTACTAGGACAGGAAATGCTAGCAAAGCCAAAATTTGGAGGCAGGTCAGGAGTTCTGACTTGTCATTGTAGCTGTGAGTGAGGATGAGATGAACTGGGAGTGGGGGAAAGGGGGAAGAAGGAGTTAGGACTGTGCCCTTGGGTCTGCGTTTCCCTCTCTGTAAAGCCAGAGGAGAGTCCCTGAGCTGCCATCGCCAAGGGGTGGGAGTGGGGGTTGTTTCTGGAGATCAAGGAGGGGATGGTGTGAAGGTGTTTCAGGAAGGCCTAGGGTATGTCAATGTAATGGGTGATGCAAGTTCAGGAGGCGGGGCTGCAGCTGGGCTATGTGTGGGGCTGAGGCAGGAGCCCTGGACCAAGAGTCCCTGGCCTCCTGGCTACATGAGAAGGAAAAACATGAGGCGCCACTGACACAATATACTTGAAAGAGCTGTGTGATCTCAGGCCTGCAGATGCAAAGAGCTACTCCTTCTCATCTTCACCTAATAGGCAGGCGCAGGTTGTGTAAATAGATGTACAAAGCTCGTAAGAAGGGAGGTGACAGCCCTAGCCGGCTTGGCTCAGTGGATAAAGCATCAGCGTATGGACTGAAGGGTCCCAGGTTCGATTCCGGCCAAGGGCATATGCCTGGGTTGTGGGCTTGATCCCCAGTAGGGGGCGTGCAGAAGGCAGAGGATCAATGAGCCTCTCTCATCATTGATGTTTCTATCTCTCCTTCTCCCTTCCTCTCTGAAATCAATAAAGAAATATATATTAATAAAAAAATGAAGGGAGGTGACAGTAAAAGTTCATCGACACACCTGCAACTGCTATTGATGCTGACGACATGGAAAAGGACTAATACCACTCTCAGTGTTGACACTTACCATCTCATTTCATTCTCACAGTAAATCTACAAAGAAAGGCGTGTCATCCCCATTTTGTTGTGTGACTGAGGCCCCAGGGGTTTAAGCAATCTGCTTAGGGTCACATGGTTAGCAGATGATGGAATCTGGGTTCAAACCAGATTCCTCCTTCACAGCCAAAGCTTGTCCCCTTAAACCTGCCGCTGAGCTGGGACCAGGGGTGACGTCAGGTTCTATTTCCTGAGCGGCCTCAGTGCTCAGCACCCCCCACATGTCGGTGGCGTTATGCCTCCCACGCTCTGTGCTATGGACGTCATAATTATCCCTCTGTGAGAGTGGGAGATACAGAGGCAGGCCACCAGGAACCCGAGGAGACAAAGGGCACGTGGACACTGAGCTGTGCCACGTGAGAACGGGGAGCCTTTCCCTGGAAGAGAAATGGTGCCAGGCTGGCCCATGAGAGCTGTTTTCGAATATTTCAAAAGCTGTCAGAGAGTGGAAGACGTAGACCTATTTCTATTGATTCTAGAGAATAAAACCAGCCCCTACCGTGAAAACAAGTAAGCACTCAGTAAATGCCTGCTATTATCATTACTGTTGGAAGTAGTGAGTTCCCCATCTCTGGAAGTATTCAAACAGACACTGTACACGCCAGAGTCTAGGTCACTGTGGAGGGAATTCTGGCATCAGGTGAAGATGGATTCGATGGTGGCCAAGGATCCCTGCCTCTACCATCCTTGAAGTCTGAGCAATAGACCGTGAGGAGCCCCTGAGAAGGGGCGGCCTCTGCCCAGGGTAATCCCTTGGGTAATCACGGCATTCACTGGTGTGAGCATGGGGCATCTGTCCCTGGGCACCTGGCAGTAGGGGAATTGCTGGGACCCGAGGGCTTGGCAGCCAAGTCCTGCCCTGAGTTTCATCAGACAGAGGAGAGGCTCCTGGGAAGAGGACCCACCAAGGCCGCCATCCCATGGAGGGAGGCAGGAGGGGATCTGGGGCACGTGCTGCTGTCCCTCTGATGTAACCCAGGGGACACAGTGCCCAGGGAGGGGCCCTGGCAGTCTTGGAGAAGGGCCAGGGCCTCAGGCCCCTGTCACAGCCAGTGAACCCCTGAAACAGGCAGCTCTGAGCCTGACCTCCCTCCTTCAAAAGCTTTTTCCAGCTCCTGCAGCCCAGTGGGTCACATACTGGGAAGGTCTTGTTTGGCCTACACAGTGTTTAACAAGAACGAAGCCAACCATCACCAACGGAATGATTTCACATACACATTCCAATCCTGACTTCTGAGTTCTCTAAGCAGGAGGATGGAGCAGCCTGGGCCCTCACTCCTGCCTGGCAGCCACGAGACTGAGCCCAGAGTGCAGACCTTGCTCTTCGGTGTGCCGTGTGCTCTCCAATTAGCCACAGTCCTCACTTTTCCCTACCGCTCCCCCACTGCACTGAGGAGAAATGTGGGAAGCCATTTAAGAGAATGTTTATCCTCCTGCTACACTCAGGGACAGACCCGTGCTGCTCACGGAAGGGGGAAGTGAGCAATGTGCTGAGGCAGCCTTATGTTTCACGAAACAGCCAAGAGGGCACATTTCTTGCCTGTGAACTGTTGATGTGGCTGCTTCTCTCTTCACATGACCCAGCAGGCTCATGATTTTGACCCCTGGCCTATGGACAAAGCCCTGAGGCCTGGCCTGGGGACTTTCCTGACCCATCCCACCATTGAGGAGCAGACCTGTGTGAATCTAGAGTGGGTGGTCTTGTAGGGAGCCACGCCCCGATGGGAGTGGGGCCAGCCAGGCGCCTGTCCTTCCCTGCCCCCAAGCCTGATCCTGCCCCGCCTCCGACCCCGCCCACCTGCTTTCCTCACTGGGCCTTTCTCACCCCCACACCTGTGATCACGCTGTCCCCACCTCCTGGTGGTCCCTTGAACCCAGCCCTCATGCCCACCCCCTCTCCACCTGCCTAAATACTAGGAGCCTGCTGCCATGACCTCCGCCTCCTGCTCCCCGTGCTCTGTTGGTGACCCTTTCAGGCCGGCTGCCCCTCGGTCCTGGCGAAGCAGCCATAGACTCACTTCCTATTCCGCTGGGAGCTGCCTGACTCAGCAACCCAGCCCCTGGGCTGTGCCCACTCAGGGAGGAGATCACTAAATATTGACTGGATTTCCAGGTGTCCCGGGACCTTCTCCTTGGGTGGGGGGAGCTTCCTAGGCTACGGAACTGAGCTGAGCAGAATGAAGCCACCCACAGTGAGGCCTGGGCTGGGCCAGCCCCCCATGGCTGCTGGGATAGCACAGACTCCCTGGAGCCCTCCCCCGTCTCCCATGGCCCAGGCTAGGGCAACTGAGAGGACACCGACTCTCCCCTCACACACCCATGCGCACACCCAAATAGTGCACCTGCGGCAGGCAGCGGCCGGCACAGCTGGACCACCCCTGCTCGAGGACATCAGCATCTTCTCTTAGCACGGCAGTTCGTGAAAAGCAGGTTGCTGCAAAGCTTTGCCGGAAAGCATCTCCCCCAGAACGCGCACCTGAGGAAGAACGCCTAGGGGAAACCGCTTCCAAAGGAGCGTCTCTTCTAGAAAGCCTTGCTGGATCCCTGCCCATTTCTTCCTGTCTCCTCCTCGACCGCGGACTCTGAGGGCCGTGTGCGCCCAGCCCTGGGGCCATGAAGTGACCAGCACAATGTGCCCAGTGAGCAAGGAGCCCCATTCCTGCCCCGCACATTTGTGTTTTGAAAACCAGGACTTGGGAGTTCTCAACCTCGAGGTCTTCCTGCCCTGGAATGTGGCATCCAGGGCAGGGGTTAGGTTAGGAACAGCATCCCTTGGAGAATTCTCCAGGCCCAGCTCCGAGAGGGCTTGGTGCAGGAGGCCGGTGGGTTTGATGGAAGCTTTCCCATAAAGTGATGAGGGAGGAGGTGCGGAGGGAGGAGGATGTCCTGCGTTGTGAGTGAGGAGTACTTGGCTGAGTCTGTGAAGAGAAGGGGCAGGGGAGGCGTGGAGAGCAGTCCACCACAGCACCCCAGTGACCGCGTGGGGAGCTGAGGACTTTAAAGATGAGTTTGGAAGTCCAAGGTGGATGGGTTGAGCCTTAGCAACCAAGATGAGGCTGTCTTAGTAACAGCAGGGAGGGCACAGCTAGAGGCCTCGGTGGAGACGTCGTTAAGGGAGCCTGCTATCCGCTGGGAACACCAGCGTCAGTGCCGACAAAATAAAGCTCAAACAGTTATTGGCAAAATAAAACTGTTTCATGTTTATACCTCGAGGGCCTGAGAGTCTTGGATCAAATCCATATTTAAATATTTACAGGTACAAATATGTTTGTATCTGCATAGATCTCCCGAGAGGATACGTAACAGCGTCCTCTCTGGGGGAGGCCTGGGGAGAGGGATCGACTTTTCATCTATTCATTTCTACCTTTTGAATTTTCTCGTACCATAGGCATGTATGTTATTTTCAATTAAAATGGGTTAAAGTTTTAAAAAATTTTGTTAAACAGAACTGCATGAGGTTTTCCTGAGTCTGACCTTAAACTGGGTTGAAAGGGATTTTCTCTTAAGGCCCCTAGTGGAGGAGCGGACAGCTGGCTGCCCACCCCATCCAGCAACTCTTCATGGGCAACAGCTGGTGGCCTGTATTTGTGGGCTGGGCCACTGGCTGACGGGCTGGACATGGGTGCCAGCGTTGCCACCTCACTGGGCAGCTGCTTGGTCACAGGATCGGAACCAGCCCATCTTTTGCTCCTAACTGGTTCTTCTGTATCTACTTCTGGGACTGCGACAGAGGAGGGCCCTGGGGGGTGGGGCTGTCACACCCCTCCTGGAACCAGCACCCCCCAAATTGTGGGACATTAGCCAGAGGGCCCTTGCAGTGCTGCAGGTCTAAGACCCACACTTCATGGATGGGGAAACTGAGGCTGAGGGGACAGTGACCCCATAGAATCAGAGCTAGAACTCAGGTCCCCTGCTTCCCACACCAGAACTCTGTGAATCCCACCAAGGGGCAGGTGACAAGGAGGGGCCCTCGTGCTTAGGTGGTGGCCGAGGGTGAGGGGATTTAGATGGGCACCTGTCACTCCTGGGAGGACCCCAGACAACTGCCTGTGGGAGCTACTGGCCCACTTGACTCTGCCGCCCCCTCCAGGGGCTGCTGCTCCCACCTCAGGCTACTAGCCATGCCTACCTTCACACACAGACACACACACACACACACACACACACACACTCTGTCCCCTTTCTCTCCTCCCTCCTGACTGATCCACTGGACCGTGACGGCCAGGGAAGCAGGCAGTGAGGACAGTCTGAGTGGGTGGGGCTGTGTATACATGTGCAAACCTCTTGCCTGCCCTGCTAGGCCCTAAGTCCCCAGAGGACAAGCCCACAGGTGCTCCTACCCCCAGGTGACATTGGGTGATACAGGTCCCAGAGTCAGGGATGGCCAGGCCCAGAGGTACCACATACTTCAGAGCATAAAAAGGGGTTCCATGGCCAAATACATCTGGGACACCCCATGTTGATGTGAGGAAACTGGCTGCTTCAGGTGGGACTTCTTGGGCCTGTCAATTGCTGGTGAACACGGTGTCTCCTGATGGCCACGGGTGCTCATGCCATGAATGAGGACCACAGAATCCACTCACAGAGCAGGCAGTGCATGCTGGGAAATGCTGGGGCCAGATCCACTCAGAGGCCTGAGGTCCACAGGGCAGAGGGGGCCAGCTGAAACAGGCCCGTTAGAAATAAAAGCCCCCTCAAAACACTCCTATCGGTGGGAAAATGAAGCTCTAGTGCGATTTTATTAGAACAGGATCCTCTCCTGCCCCTGATGGAAATTTCTCATTGTAAATACTCAAGTCCACAATCCCCGTGGGAAGGGCACTTCCCTCCGCCATCTAAGGTATTCCTGTCCAGTGTGTAACCGCCCAAGCAGGAAGGCAGCCTGGGTCCAGTCACCCGGTCCCAGCCCACTCGTCACTCTTCTGCTGCACGAATTCTCCTGTCCCAAGTCAGTGCTCAGAACTGACCGCTCAGCCTCAGCCCAGCTGAACCCCACAGGCAGACAGGGCCACTGGGGCTCCCTCTGTCTCTCCCCCCGCACATCTCCAGTCCACGGAAGGCTCAATGACCACCCCTGCACACAGTGCTTTTGCACGCAGAGCACTGATTCAGTGGGTGGCAGCGAGGGGCTGAGATCCAGATCCAGCCCGGCTTGAACTTGCTGTGTGACCATGGGGCAGTCCCTGTCCCTCTCTGGGCCAGCTTTCCCTTCTGTAAAATGAGGCAGTTGAGCTTGATCATTTCCAGGAGCTCAGAGTCCTGACAGTGATCTCCTCACCCCTGAACCCCCGGAATTTTGAGAAAAGTGGGAAGATCACTCCCAGCTGCTGAGAGAAAGACGGTCCAGAAGACAGCAGACTGTAACCTGGAGGGTTTTTTTTTTTATTAGACTAGGAAATATAATTTATTTCATAAAAATTAATTCTGTTACAATAGGAATGCTAAATGTTATTTACAGGCTGTCGTTTACAGAATAAACAGGCAGGACGGGGCTATTCCTGCAGCCCTGCAGCCCCTGGACGCGGCCCAGGCAGGGGGTCCAGCCCTTTGCCCCCAGGAGAGCTGCTCCCTGACCCCGAGCTCCGGAAACACCTCCCCTCAGAAGACCTGCTAAGGGACCTGGCTCAGCTGCCGGTTGTGGGGGGAAGGGGACCGAGGGCCCTGGATCCCGGGGCACTTCAGAGAGGGCAGAGGGAGAGGCACGTAGAAGATACACCGACTGACCCTGTGGACTCGGAGAGGGCAGCAAACAGGCACGCCAGCCTCTGCATGTCCCGAATGGGGACTCGAGGAGGGCACACTCACATGAGTGGGGACATGCTTCCGGAGGGGAGCCCTGATGTTCTCATGTGAACAAAAGTACACACGCAGAGCACGTGCGCACACACACACAAAGCACGTGCGCACACACGCAAGCACAAACATACCGGAGAGGAGAGAGACAGAGACGGCCACCTGAGGGCCACACAGGCCCCGCAGTGGGCCCTAACCTGCCGCTCTCCGTGCACATGGGCACGTAGGGCTGCCTGGATCCCACCTGAGGCGGGCAGCGTGAGATGTAGTCACAGCAGCCTCAGGAGACGGGCGGAGCCAGAAAACTCCTCCCTGGCTTTTCTTATAAAGCTGGACAGCGAGCCTTCCCACTGGGTTCTGTGTGCCAGGCCCTGGTGCATAATTTTTAGAAATCAGATTAGAAATGGGTGGCCTGGCCTCATCCACAAAAAGCTCCTCTTGTCCCAGGCACTGAGCAAGCTTGAGGGAGGGGCAGGCAGAGCACAAAACTTCTACCCACCAGGTTCCCATCCAGAGCCTAGAATGAGGGCCTCAAACAGCAGCTGCGGGGCCTCTAGGTATAGAAAGGAAGAGGCCCAGAAAAGGCAGCCATATGCCCAAGGCCCCACAGCTCAACGGCACAGCTGAAGGCCGAGTGCTGGTCTGGGCTGCAGGGGCCCATGGCCATTCTAGAACCTGTGATGGGAAGGGCACAGTGAAGCCTGGGTGGCGCTGGTGATGCTGCCAGCTCCACGCTGTCACACAGTCCCCATGGCGTGGGCTGGGAGTGACCAGGGAGGCTGAGCCCCAAGGAGGCAGCATCCACATGGGCTCTGGGTCAGGAGCTGGAGTCCCAGCCTCTGAGGAAGGCCTGTTCCCTTCAGTCCCAACACAGAGAATCCTCTCAATCTCAGAGCAGGACCTCATCTGCCCATGGCCGAGCCCCACCCTGAGAGGGCTGTGGGTGGCAGGAAGCTAGGCTGGGGACGCTGGCTGGGACTGCAGCCCTAAAGCATCCTTTCAAAGGCTAGGCTGTGCCCAGGCTGGTCCCTGCAGCTGCTGCTGGGCCTGTGGGGGCAAGCCACGGGGCAGTGCCTGGAGCTGTCGGCGAGCTGGCACTTGCCTCGCCTGAGTGCCAAGGAGAGGCCTTTGATGAGGTCTCCGTGCCAGCTGCGGGAGCCGGGTCCCAGCCACTGTCAGATAGCTGCAAAGGGCCGGATGCATCCCTCCCCAGTTCGCGACCCTGTGGCCCCTCAGGACATCCTGGTCCAGGCTGGTGAGGGCGTGCAGCCCTCCCCTCTGGCAGCCCTTCCTGTTCAAAGGTGACCTACCTCAAGATCTCCTGGAGCAAAGGGAGGGTGAGAGGAGGGAGGAAGGGAGGTGCCTGCGGAGACCAGAGCTGGGAAAAGCGCCCTCCACTCTCTCCTCCATGGGGCGGGCAGAGGGCATGTCCTGTGCAGGTGGGCCACCCCCTCCCCGCCTCCCCGCTGCAGGGCCGCTGTCCGCATGCCTCTCAAAGCCACACCGAGGCCCAGACAGGCTGTGCTGCTCACAAGGCCCTCTCCCCACCCCTTCCGTCTCACAGAAGAGGAACAGGCTGGGAAGGGAGCCTCCTGACGCCTGGGTTCAGGAGAAGGCCCACGTACTCCAGACCGTCTACTCCAGGGGCTGCTGGGAGGGGGGCCGTGGCTGGCCCCACCCTAAGGGAGAGTAGAGGTGTGCGGGGGGGGGGGGGGGGCTCATCTCCCACACCTTTCTCTGGTAGGGCCCCGCTTCTGGGCCACGTCCCCTCTCCAGGGGCCACTGGAACCCAGTGCTGGAAACGATCTCCAAGGCGCACAGCTGGCCTGGTGGCCCCCATGTCCCCTCCCAGGGCCCAGAGGAGCTGGGGGGCGTCTGCCTGGGATGTGGAGGGAGAGCCCCACCTCACTCCACTCCAGGGCTCCTTGGCTTTATGTGCGCAGCGTCTGCTTAGGACTTTAGAGCGAAACGTGTACCATTTGAGTCTTTACAACTGGGGACACAGAGGCCTTGTAAAAATCAGTCCAAGATGGGATCAGCAGTAGCAAAGTGCTCCATGTTCAGTTTCTCTCTCTCCCTCTCTCCCTCTCTCTCTCCCTCTCCCTCTCCCTCTCTCTCTCTCCCTCTCTCTCTCCCTCTCTCTCTCTCTCTCCCTCTCTCTCTCTCTCTCCCTCTCCCTCTTTCTCTCTCCCTCCCTCTCTCTCTCTCTCTCTCTCTCTCTCTCACACACACACACACACACACACACACACACACACACGCACACTCACTCCTGGCCAGAACCATGAGCACACCCACACTCAAAAAAAGAGTTTTCTATTTTTTTGTGTTGTTTTTTCTTTTTCTTTTTTTTTTCTTAAAAAGGACTTATCCAAATACCTGGATAATAAATCATTTGCGTTTCCTAAGAAACGGGGTTTTTCTTTTCCCTTGTGGTTTTGGTGTTTTTCTTCTTCCTGAAGCAAGTTGCTTCCTTTCCTTTTAGCTTTTGGACGGAGAAAGCATGTGTACTTGACTGATCTTCAAAGAGGAAAATGGTGTGAAGACAGAGTGCTTAGGGAGCAGGGAGAAATCATTAGCTGAGGAAGAAAATTAAGAACGAAACGAAAGCAAACCAGGGCTGCAGGTAGAGGGTGGGGGTGGAGGGAGGGCCACCCCCTTGTTCCCGTTTCCAGAGGCCTCAGCCAACCCTGGTTTCTGCACGAAGGACTGAGCCAGGAGAGATGGTGGGGTGGGGGGAGAGGAATACCAGAGTTCATGGATTCCTAAGGCTGGTCGTGGTCTGGGTACGGCAAGGGAGGAGGAGGAGGGTGATTCCGGCTGTGAATTGGGGGGCAGCAGAGGTGCACTGCCACACAGGAGGTGCCTGGACCTCCCTGCACCCGCCTCCTGCCAGTCCCTAGCAGCCCGCAGTCTGGGGCGGCTCAGCAGTCCCCGTCGGTGGCCATGGCCACCAGCATCTCACTCTTGCCCATCTCCTCCAAGGCACTGGCCAGGCTGTTGAGGTCCCCGTCATCCTGCTGTAGAGCTTCCCAGAGGTCCAGGATCACCCCCGTGGGGCTCGCTTTGGTGGCAAAGTAGTTCAGGTACCTGGTGGAGGGAAGAAGGGTACTGGGCCGCCCCAAAGCTCAACACCTCCCAAAGCCTGGGTATGGGGAGAGCATGAGGAGGGGGAAGCCTGGGGGCTCAGTCCCACAACCCTGGGTCTGAGTCCCAGTCCCTCTGCTTGCAGGCTGTGTGGCCCTGGGCAAGTCACTGTAGCTCTCTGAGCTTTAGTCTCTTCGGCTGTAACATGGAAACTGTCTTGCTCATTATCATTCATCACCTCATTACCATCACTGAAAGACACTGGTCCAGGAGTGACTGTAGAAACCAGCTCTCCATTTTCTCTTCCTCCTACCTTCAGCCCTGCCTGATCGGCCCCGTGTGCTCCCGAGAGCAGGAAGAAAGCCTCAGACGTCTTCGTAAACCCCACCCATTTCTACTAAGATGTCGTAAACCTGGCATCTGCTCAATGCAGGTTTATGAAGTGGTTTCTCAGTAAGTATGACATCATGATAATGGCTATTATTGCCACTGCATTTACCCAGCATTTTAAGTTCTGCAGGAAAGTTCTGACACCAGGCTGTTTCTGTTCCTCAGCATGCGGCTGCTCTACCTGCTCCGTCCTGGGCACTGGGGTGCTGATGGTGCTCACACTGGCTGGGCCTGGCCTCATCTGACTGCCCGCAGGCCAGCACGCTAAGCGCCATGCCTCTCAATCAATGGGTGTCTCAGACTTGGCACACTCAGGTGGCCAGGTCTGTGTCCCAACACTTACCGGTCCATGGAGAGCTTCTTCGCCAATAGGCGCCAGTCGTTGCCCCGCGAGTTAGGGGCATCCAGGCTGTTGCATATCTTCTGGCGGATGGACAGCGGGATCTTGAAGGCATAGGGTCCCAGCTGGGTGGTGAGTGCGCTGCTGGGAGCAGAGCAGAGGGCGTCCAGGGAGCCAGCGGGTGTCTGGAAGGGCAGGGAGCAAGAGTGAGAGGGGCAGAGGAGGCTCTAGTCAGTCCCCACCTGCCCTGGACAGGCCGCAAATGCTTAGTCAAAGGCCTTCTCCCCTAGAGGCTCAGCTCCTGTGGGCCAGGGCTGCATGCCTGACCCCCAGCCCTCAGGGGGCGCACCATCCTAGTGCACTGCTCAGGGTGAATGCTAATGCAGCCTCAAGATCAGGAAGCCATGAGGAGCTCAAAGTCTAGAACAGGAAGTGAGCTGCCATGATCACATGCCAAACTGGTGGCAGAACTGGGCCTAGGCCCACAGCCAGTGCTCTTCCCACTGATGTAGGGCACAGCACTGTCCCCTGGTGGCCTGGCTTTCGTGGACCTCAATCCAGGTTTACAGGGGTGCACAGCTGCAGGCTGGGGGCTGAGCAAGGCCCTGACACAGGTCGATGGTACCTGCCCTCTCTGAAATCTACTTTTTCATCTCCCGGGGGATCACTGGATTAGTTTCCCTGGTGGCTGTGGAGATTGAGTGAGAAAATCTAGGTACAGTACATGCAAAGCATAGTACATGCTTGGTACAGTACATGCCAAGCACAGAGTCAGCACTCAACAAATGGTAGATGTTGATAAAAAGTGCCCAAGTCCCAGCTCAGACTTGGGGGGCATGTCTCTGTGTGAGATGGCGTTTCCACTCAGATAGGGGGCGAGCATGGGGTGTGCATGCTGCCCCCAGCCTCACCTCTGCCAGGGTGGTGTGCAGCTGGAATATCTGGCCCTCCCCCTCCACCTGCCGCACACAGATCTTGCAGGTGAACTCCGTGGAGGCCAGGCTGTGCCTCTCCAGGGTGAAGGTGCAGTGAAGGGCCCTCTGGCTGCCACTCCAAATGTGACAGAAGGGGATCTCCTGGGGAAGGAGGGAGGCAGGTCAAGGAGACAAGCCCAGCCTGCCCTGGCCGCCGGGAATGAAGGCAGAGGAGGTAATGGGGCCAGTGCAGGGAGGGCTGGGGCCTCTCAGGGGGTAGAGTTCAGGCCTCTCCACCCAACTGGGCAGAGGAAGAGCTGGTCAAGGGCCCTTCAGCTGAGAAAGGGAAGAAGGATGCACAAGCCTGAATGTGTGTGTGCCTGGGGCTGGGAAGCCAATGGACTCAGTGGTATCCCAGGCAGATGGGGCAGAGGGGTGTGCCATCGTAGGTAAGTTTGGACTGTCTCCCAGGCATGGGTGCTCTTGGGGATAGTAAGGCCTCTTGGAGGTGTGCATGGGAAGTATGGTCGAGGTGGGAGGGGGAGTGTGGCTGTCAATGGTGGAGGTGTGCCTAGGCACGACTGGGAGGGAGCCTGGCGAGGGGGGTGGGAGGGAAACAAAGATGGAGGGGCAAGGCTGCAGGGCTGAGGAGGGAGCAGAGCCTGGGAGGGGAAGCTGGTCTTCCCTGCGCAGATCCCCATGTGTGCCCCACCCCAGCCCCAGCTCTCCCCATCCTGCAGCCCTGCCCTCACCTGGTATTTGGCCAGCAGCTTGCTCCTCCAGTGGGCATGTGGGATGTCGTGGAGGGAGAGGCGCAGGTTATGGTAACTGTCCTTGAACAGCAGGGGTTTGGGCTCCTCCACGAGGTATCCGCCCAAGGTCCGCTCCAGCTCCAGCACCTCCTGTGGGTGGGGCAACAGGAAGGGGGGCCCATCATACTTGGCCAATGGGCCCTTTCCTACTGCAAGCTTGGGGGTTGGGACAGATTCAGACAGAGGCTGGAACTTGGAGGGCAAAGACCCACCTGAACACAGGGCTGGGCATTTGGTAAATGCTCATAGAAGGCTTACTTGTGGATATGTGGACAGATAGACAGGAAAAAAGCAGGTAGATAAATGGACAAATAGTGGGATGGATGTATAAATGGATTTATACATAAATGGGTGGAAAGGTGAACTGACGAATGGATAAATAGATAAATGGATGGATAAACAGATATGGATAGAGATAGAGATGGATCTATAGATGGATATACAAATGGATGGTTGTAAAATAGAAGGAGAGATGGAAGGACAGGTAAATGGATGGATGTGTGAAGGCTGGATGGACAGAGGGATTGTTGACTGAAAGAGTACGTAGAGTATATAGAGGGCAGAAAGTTAGATGGATGGATGGATGGATGGATGGACAGATGGACCAGGACTGAGTAACAAAGAATGCCATCATGCCAAAGTGTGGCAACGTCCCTCTTAATCTCCACTCCAATCTCTGAGCAAAGCAGGACATCAGTCAATGGCCCAGTACGAAGAGATCCAGGCCACCAGGCCATTCCCCAGGAGTCTCCAGCCCATTTGGACTCCTGGAACTTCAGACCCGAGTGGTCCCAGCAGGCGACACTCACTCTCCCACGAGGCCTTTCCCCCTCTGTTGCATCATCTGGCAACTCAGTCACATGAGACTGGGAGACAAAGGAGCTGGAAAGGCGCACCTGTGAACAGGTGTCCTCCAGGTTGATGCCCCTGCCCCCTGGACAAGTTCCAAATCCCTTGGCATGGCCCCAGGAGTGTTGGGAAGCTGAGCTCGGCCTGTCTCGGCCCATTCTTCTCCCTCACACGCTCACATCCTCTGCACACTTCGGTCCCGCAGAAAGACACACCTGCCTTTGCAGAAACTCTTGCCTCCAGGAATGCCCTTCATCCTCTATCCGCATGCCTACCCGTCCTTTGGAGCCTGCCAGCTCTGCTGGGAAGCCTTCTCAGACCCCTCCCCCAATCCCAGGCCCTGGGAGCCCCTTCCAGGTGGGTGCTCCCTCGGCAGCCTAGACGACCAACATCAGAGACCGCCAGTCTGCCTCCCACCTCCAGCCTGGAGATTGGTGAGGGCAAGACCTGAGTGCCTGATCCCTCTGTATCTCAGAGCCTGATGCCATTTCAATGTTTGAGGAATGAATGGATGAATGAATGAATGAGGCTGATGATGGCGGAGCGTGCCTGAAAGATACCATGACCTTGGAGAGGGGAATACTAGAAGGTACCACGCAGCTGGCTGGCCAAGGGTGATGGCCAGGGGTGAGGTATCTACAGTGTGCCAGGGCTGTGCGGGTACCTGTGGCCTGGCCTTACCTTCAGCGCTACAGGTGTGTCCTCCAGGCAGTAGACCCTGAGGCTGTACTCCAGGGATGTGCAAAGGGCTGGGGCGAAGATGGCCAGCTGGAGCCGCTTGACTGCTGAGCGGGAGTAGGACTCACCCGTGAACACATAGGTGCCCAGCTGGTCTAACAGGATGTGGCATGACCTGGCCTCCAGCTGGCAGTAGCAAGGGGTGTCCAGGGTCTCCTCATCCAGGGTCACCACCTCCTGCAAGGTGAGAGTGGGGGGTGGGGAGACAGGTCACAGTCAAGGCTGTGCAGGGTCCATCCAGGTCGGGCCAGGGGAAAGGAGGCTGGTTCAGATGGTGGGCCCGGCCCCGCAGCTGTGCTCCTCACCTCCCAATGGCCCTGGTGGGCCTGGGTCTTGAGCTGGAAGATCCAGTTGCTGGCACTGACTTCGGCACAGTGGGGAACCGTGAGGATGACGGGGCGGCACAGCAGGAGGCCTGTGGGCCCACAGGTCACCGAAGGGCTCAATACTGTCTGGGTCCCTTCCAAAAGTGGGCTGGGGACAGGAGGCGGCAGTGAGGGGAGGCCGAGCGCTCAGGCAGGGCTTAGATGGGTGCTGGGCTCCCACCTCTGTTCCTATTCCAGGGTGACAGAGGGCAGGTCTCCACCCCTGGGGCTCTCAGGGGTCAGGGGTTAAGGAGAGGCAGAGAAATGGCAAAACCTGCAGTTGTTTCCGGGTTTTTGCTATCACTGTGACGTTCTCACAGCCAAACCTTTGCTCACATTTCAAAGACTCTGCACTCGTGGAGTTTTTGGTTTTGTTTTGTTTTTTAATATATTTTTATTGATTTCAGAGAGGAAGGGAGAGGGACAGAGAGATAGAAACATCAATGATGAGAGAGTTATTGATCGGTTGCCTCCTCCATGTCCCCTATTGGGGATCGAGCCCGCAACCCAGGCACGTGCCCTTGACTAGAATTGAACCCGGGAACTTTCAGTCCACAGGCCAATGCTCTATCCACTGAGCCGAACCAGCTAGGGCCTCGTGGAGTGTTTTAATGGTGCTGCTCCGCTGTCCTCTGGGAAGCTGGTACCGCTCCACACTCCTGCCAACATGCCATGGCGGGCTGCGTGCCACACTTTTGCCGGCATGAAGGCATTCTCATTTGAAACATAAATCTTTACGAATTCATGAAGCAAAAAAACTCCCAGTACCTCATGGCTGTTTGAGTTACTATTGGACTACAAATTAGGTTGAGCAATTTCTCATAACCTATTGGCTAGTGTGTGTGTGTTTGTGTGTGTGTGTACACGCGTGCGCACGCGCGCTTAACAAAGAGTGTGTGTAAATCACTTGTTCATATCCTTTGCCCGTTTTCGTACCGAGATGTTAAATTTTTTTCATTGTTCTCTAAAACCTCTTTGCATCGTAAGGAGATTAGCCTTTTGTCATATTGTGGCTAGCTTGTAAATTGCCTTTCAAGTTATATGATTTGTTGTGCTAGTTCTGCACGTTTGGATGTGGACATAATATCTACAACGTTTTCCTCGGAGGACTGGCGCCTGCCTAGGATCAGGCTCAGGAGGGAGAAGATGGTATTGGAGCCCAGGGTAAGCAGGCAGCAGGGAGAAAGGAAGAGTGGGGGCAACCCGGGCCAGGCTGGGGTTTCTACTCACAGGGTGCTTTCTGCCTTGTTGATAAGGACGTACATTTCGTAGAACTTGCCCTGGGGGATGGCTCCATTGGGCACCAGCAGGCTGACCCCTAGGGGCAGAGGGAGGTCAGCAGGGAGGGGTTGAAGGGAGTCCAGGATCTTCGAACAGGTGGTCACCAGCAAGGGACGGGAGAGAAGGTCTGGAGACTGGGTGCAACGAGAGGCCAGGCCACTGACCAGAGGGCTTGTCAGTAACACAGGGGCCTCTGGCATTGCAGTGGGGTAGAGATGGGGCAAAGACCTAGCGTCTTAAGGTCCCAGTGCTGCCTCCAGCCTTGGATATGACGCTGGGTAACTGTTAACTGATGGTTTTGCAACCTTGAGATGGGCACCTCTGCCCTTTCTGATGCCAAAACCTAGGACAGCACCGTAGTTTTGTTGATTACAATGGGGCATTCTCCCCCACTGAACAAATAGAGAAACTGAGGTTTAGAGCGTGGCCGGGCCAAGGTTCCCCTGCCATAGTGAGGAAGAGACAGGCTTCGACCCCAGACCTTCTATTTTATAGTCACATCTTCCCCCTGGGCCTCTCTTTCCCCATCTGAGAAATGGGGTCAGGGAAGGCCTATCTTCTGCTGGGTGCTGGGGCTGTCCAGAGGATGTGCCAAGGCCACGCTGACAGGCAAGCAGAGAGGGACCCACCTGTGCCGGGGATGCTGAGCCTCCCGCCCAGGCAGCCAAAAGTGCCGCTGACACTGCTCCCCGGGTCCCGGGGCAGGCCCAGGAGCTGCTGGGAGCCGAGGCTGGCGCTGCGCAGGTGCATGAAGTGGGTGTCCCGGGAGAAGTCGCCAGGGTACGTGCCAGGCGGCAGCACCCCCAGCAGGTCAGCCCCATCTGGCAGGCCTGACCCGGAGCCGGTGGTGCTGGAGCTGTAGACCTTGATCTTGAGGCTGGGCAGGGGGTCCAGCAGCGGCGAGTTGGTCATGGGGATCTTGTCTGCTGAGTCCTGCAGGGCGTACACGGGCCCGCGGTAGATGCCGGCACTGGCAGTGAGGTCGGGAGGCACAGAAGGGTGCAGGAGCTGTGGGTGGTCTGCAGAGGTGGGTACAGTCAGACCCAGACGTGCCTCACTGGCCCAGTCCCACATTCTGCTCCTGCCAGGGACCCACCTGTTGCAAACCCCCACCCAATGTCTAGTTGCAAAAGGCTTCGGGGACCCACCAGGCTGGGTCACCCCTTCTTTCCTTTTCTGCATCTCTCTAATCCAAACCAACCCACAGAGTCAGTTCTAGAACAAATTCTGGAACCCCAGGAGGGAGTCTGTCTGCCACACCCGCTGGGTGCCCTGTCCCCACCTGCCAACCAGGTGTCCCCAGGGTCTTACTGGGCCGCGCAGTCTTGAAGTTGACGGGGTGGAAGCCTCCGGTGAGGGCGGCGGACGAGTCGGTGATGTCAGTGTCCAGGTCACGGCAGTTGCGGCGGTACACCACCACCGCCACGACCATGAGGACCGCCACCACCACCAGGATGGACACCACGATGCCGGCATACAGCGCCACGTCCCCCGAGGACTCCAGGACTGCAGGACAGGAAGGCTGTGTGAGGGCAGGGGCAGAGGCCCAGGCCTGGGGAAGCCAGGGAGGCCCGGGGTCCCTAGGGAGGGGCAGGGCCTGGGTTCTAGTCTGATCCCAGCCAAGGCAGGCTGGTGACCTCAGGCAAAGCTTGAACCTCTCTGAGCACCAGTCTAAGTAAAATGGCCTCAAAACCTCTGGCCTGGTCCCTGCTCAGTGTGGCAAGGAGAGGCAAAGTGACTGGTCACTCCCGGGAGTGATTCATTCATTGCTCACTGCTGAGGAGCCAGAGCCTGTGGCTCAGGCACCGGCCACAGTTTGTCCCGTCAGAGCTGGGATCCAAACTAGAGTCTCACTTGCAGCCCATGGCAAATCTCCAGAGGACCAGAGGGCCAGGCTCCCCGCCATGTTTTCAAGTGGCGTCTCCGACCCACCTGGCTCCCGCTCTGTGCTGAGGGGTGGGAGCTGGAGGTGGAGGGGCAGGAGAGGGAGCAGGTGGAGGGGAATGAGATGCAGGGCAATGGGGTGGAGAGGAGGTGAGCAGGTGGAGGCGAAGGAAGGGGCTCAGGGAGGTGACCGTTGGCTACACTCCCCTCCCCCAGGCAGGCCACTGGGCTGGAGGACACCAGCTCTGGTGAGGGCAGAGCAGGCTGCTGCACAGCTGGACTAACTCCACACAGCTGGGCAGGAAGGGGTCCGGTCAAGACTCAGGGACTAAAGGAGGGCTGGCCAACAGAATTCCCATGATGATGAATGAAGACACTATGTCTGAGCTGCTACACACGACAGCTACCAACCACCTGTGGCCACTGAACAACTGAAATGTGGCCAGTGAGACTTAGGAACTGAATTTCTAAATACATTTAATTAAGGTGAATATAAGTTTAAAGAGCCATACTGGACAGCACAGGCAGAACCAAGGTAATTGCTGTGGGAGTTTCAGGCAGCATCTGTCCTGTCCCTGGGCCCTCGGGGAGGGCACCATGCCCGCCCACTTCTGCACCTTCTGATACCCCCACTGGCCTTAGCAGCCCTTAGGGATGGACCCCCATCCCTCTGGGGGCTTCTACTCCCAGGGCTGGGCTCTGCCTCCTGATGTCCCGCTAACCACTGGGGCCACTGGCCTGGAGATTTACACTCTCTAATCAGTCAACAGCTTGGCCCCCAGTGAGCTGGGGGAGGGGCTCACTGCTGATTTTATGACTCCAGAATTATTTGGAAATTGTGGTTTCATTACCACAGGCCAATCTCCCCAGGCGGCTTTACTGCTCTCGAGTTAATGCAGTGCAGCCTCTGGGGGCTAAAGGCTAAGCCCTCGGGGCTGATGGCAGCCCAGGGAACTTGGGAGGCTCTGGCCAGCTGCTGGGGTACAGAGTGGGGCACCGTGATGGACAGCTATGGGCCTGCCCCCTGGCCCTGGTCCAGAGAGGAGGCCAAGGGGATGGGGCTGAAAGCAGCAGACTTGCCAGGGAAACATCCACTTCAAATCTGGCCGGACCCTGAGTAAGTGCCTTCTCAGATTTAGCTTCTTGTCCCGTATTGTGAGGGTCAAGATGCTGCTCCAGGGCCTTTCTGTCAACCCAGGGTCTGCCTATCTGCGTGTAATGGTGGCGTGACACCTAAAGCGGGTCCTAGGAACCCCGCGGAGGGTCGGTGGGCAGGCGCCTTCCACTCCCCCTGCCCTGCTCCCCACACCCTGGAAAAGCCAGCCACGGAGAGCCCCAAAGGAAAGAGGACAGCCATGAAATGGGACTTACGGTGGCTTTTGGGATCACTTAGAGTTTTCTTATCTGTTGAGGGAAATAAAGGGAAAGACAATGACACAGGTGGCAGGGAAAGGTAGTAGAGAAGGTGATGGAGAATGGCCCGAATGAGATGATGGATGTGGTGGGTGGGCAGAGGCCCCGAGGGGCTGTTCCGCTGCAGGCTGGGCACTGAGGCCTGGGGGTGCAGCCGGGGCGTCCCTCATCCGTCTTTCTGAGGACTCACTCTGCATGCACAGCCCGTCGGTGCAGTTCTTGGAGTCAAGCAGGGTCCCGCTGCAGTCTCGGCCTCCGTTCTGGGGTGGGGGTGCCATGCACTCTCGGCTGCGCCAGTGGGCACACTCTGTGCTACAGGCTGACCACTTGCTCCACTCTGTCCACGCTCCATCCACTATAGGAGCATAGCACATGGCACATGAGAACACATGCACATATAATCACACACACACACACACACACACACACACACAGTCATGTGCATAGAACACAAGACACCATACCGGCCATACAGAGAAACCCATGCCACATCCACACAGCCCCATACCAATGCAGAGCCAGGTGTGCCCGGTGGGCAAAGAGAGCACAAGTAGATGCATAAAGTCACACAGAGGCAGCCCAATGCACAAATACATACACAAGGATACAAACCCAGTAAGTAACACACCACTCACAGAAACATGTAGCCAGAGGACACAGAGCCAGACAAGCAAGGACAGACACACAGATGGAGAGGCAGTTACACAAAGACAAAAGGAGAAGTGGATGAGGGTCAGCAGCCACGGTGTGCCTGACAGTCAAGTACAGGACTGCAGGCACCCTAATTCCAGGCAGCTCTGGGACCCTGGCCCAGGGGGCTGGCACCCTCAGTGTAGAGGGCAGAAGAGCCCACCCCTCAGACCACAGCTCAGCTCAGAGCCTCTGCCTCGTCTCCTCAGCAGCCAGGGAAGAACAAAGGTCAGAGGTCATAGCACCTAGCCCAGCCTTTTCAGCCAGCTTTGGGCCCGGGGACAAGCACTTGCTGTTCCCCACGTGGGGAGAGAATGGCTGTCCTGACTCTGGCAAATACCCAGCAGAAGACAGGGCTGGGGGCTGGGCGTGGGCTTGATGTGGGCAGGGTCTCACCTGGCCAGAGGCTTACCTGGGCACACGGTGGTGCAAGAAGTCTTCTGGAAGGCCTGGCCCTCACAGAAGGCTCCTCCGTTGAGCGGGGTGGGGTTGGTGCAGGTCCGTGTGCGCTTCTGCCAGCCACGGCCACAGCGGTTGGAGCAGGGCGACCACTCTGCCCAGCTGGACCATCCGCCGTTCACTGCAGGGGGCAGCAGGTGTCACCCCAATGGCGTGGCTCCGTGACCCCTTTCTCTCCACCCTTGACAAGTCTTCCGCTGAGGCTGGCCCTTCCTAGCTGGACCCCTCCTGCCTGTAGGGCTAGGCACTCAGATACCAGCAGGCAGACCTGGCTGCAACCTTCAGCACCAGAGGGGACCCTCGAGGTCATGGTGTATTCCCCGCCCCCTTGTAACATGGCAAATGAAAGTCAGAGAGGGCTGACACCCAGGATCAGGATCCTGTGAGTGATGGGGGACCTAGGACTGGAACCCAATGTGGGGTTCCTTCTACAACATTCGAGGAATCTCAGGTGTGGCTCCACCCCTCCCACCCAGGGGACAGCAAGGAACAGCCTTCAGGCCTGGCCAGCAGCCCCTAACTCTGCTAGGGCAATGGACTAGGGTATGGGGATCCCGACTGGCCGTGCCCCAGATCTGACTTTGAGAGAGCTGGGTCTTCTCCTTCAGGGGCAGGAAAAGGGTCTGAGAAGGGTGGGTGCTCCTGGCTAGGGACTCAGGGGGCCTCACTCGACCACTAGTTTTGCTATGTAACCTTGTGGGCTTCATCCGGCTCACTTGTTGCCCAGGGTCCAGCTGTGTCCTGAGGAGGGCGGGTCAGGTGGCCATCTAGCCCTGGGCTGCCCTCCCCCCCGGCCAGGCCTGACCCCCTCTGGCCCGCACCATAGACGATGATTGTGGCCGTGGTGCTGCGGCGCTTGGCCACGATGTTCTTGGCCACACAGGTATAGTTGGCCGTATCTGACAGGCGGGCCTGGCGGATGATGAGGTTGTGGTCAATGGTGAGCAGGAAGTTGGAGTCCTGGGTGGGGTCAATGATGTCCTCATTTTTGAGCCATTCTACCTGCAGGAACAGGGTGGAGGGGCATGAGGACCCAGTGCCTGCTCCCTCTCTGGAGTGTTAGGGAGGCCTGACCAGAAGCAGGGCGGCGTTTTTTTCCTTGTCCACCCACAGCGGGGATACAGGGAGGCGAGGCCTCCGCCAGCCAGGCACTGTGCGGAACATCACAGAACACAATGGTTAAGATGATCACTGGGTGGGGTTGGGGGAGGTGGTGTGTACAGCCTGGGGCCGACCCAAGGAGTCCTGGGAGTTCCTGCCTCAGCTCCATCACATCCCATGGGGTTGCCCCTGCAGAGGGCCCAGCCAGGGTCTGGCATGTGCTGAGTTGTGCAGAGGTTGCAGTTCCCTCCTCTGTGAAATGGGGAGGGCTCTGGGAGACTGAGGTATCACATCATGGCTGGTGTTAATGCCATGCTCACTGGCCTCTGCCATGCCCAGTGTCCTCCGTGTCCCCACTCACCTCAGCCACAGGCACCCCCTCTGGTGGGCGGCATTGCAGGAGAACCTCGTGGTCCAGGGGTACTTCCTTGCCCAGAGGCTCCTGGTCGAAGTTCTTGCGCAGATCTGGGAAGAGGGAGAGGACAAGGCCCAGTCTGGAGGCTGAAGTGCCCCATTCTAGCCACGAGGTGGCAGTGCACACCAAGGGAACGTTCGTGAGGACACTGGGCTTTTACCTGGGGAATATTAGCCTCTTTAAAGTGGGGCCTTACCAGGTGGAGCTGCCGAAACAGGGTTCCCTCCCCAATGGCCTGGAATGGTGAGGAAGCTGGCAGCTTCCTTATATGGATGTGGTGAAAACTGACCTTTATAAATCTGTGGGCCTGGGATGGCCCAGGTTCTGGGTCTAGAAGCCTACTCTGAGCTGGAGTCCATGGACCCTGATGTCTCTGTGGTGGGTGTCTTCAGCTAGATACACCCACGGGTGTGGAATTCCCTCTCCAGGATCCACAGGGACGGGGAAAGGGCCCAGGGACTGGAGTGTGGGGAGGGGAATGTCAGGGTGGCGTACATGCGATGCGGACATAGGCCCGGCGACTCTTGGTGGTGCCCGCTGAGCTCCAGGCCACGCATTGGCACCAGTAATCCTCCAGCCCAAACAGTTCCTCCACCTGCTGTCGAGACACCTCGATCTGCACCTCTCGCACCCGCAGGCCTGGGAGGAGGAGAGACATGGTCAGGGGGCAGGCTGAGGACACAGGACATACGACAGGGCACCATGACACCTCTTCCTCTCTACCCCCAAGTCCTTTTGGCTCGTCTGCCAAGTGCCTCTCATTTCCATCTACCTTCTCATCACTCTGCTGCCACCCTGACCCCAGCTGCCACTGCAGCTCACCAGGAAATGGCAATGGCTAAAACAAGCCCTCCCCCGCCCCCCCATCCAATCCACTCTCCCCCTGCAGCCAGCGTGTGCTCCTCCAAATCCACAATGGCACGCCATTCCCCTGGTTATGTCTCCAGTCCTCTCAGCGTGAAGACCCAAACCCACCATCTGGCCCCCAGGCCTTGCATAATCTACTCACTACAGCCTCCCTCGGTGTTCTCCAGAACCTCATGTTACCCTGGCCCCTCTAGCCACAGGCTCTTTGCACAGAGCTCCCTTCTGTCCTGTGTGCGGTGAACTCCCAGTCAGCTTTGGCTGGGCCTCACTTCTGGAGGGAAGCCCTCTGACCCTAGTCCATGCCCACCGGCTCTCGAAGTACTACTCAGTGGCCCTACACTGCACCGGACATTGGTTGTCGTTCCTGCCCAGCCTGGTTTCCCCACAGCACCCACCACTGTCTGGAACAGCATCATTCATTGATGTGCTCCTGTGTTAACCATCTACCTCCTGCAGGAGAGAGAGGAGGGGCTTTGCCTAGTTACTGCTGTGGCCTAGAAGGGGGGCTCTCCACATATCTGAAGAGAGCATGTGGCCTCTCCCTGGTCACGGCTCTGGAGCCTGTGGGGCTGGAGCTGAAGGAAGGACCCTCTTCCTGGGAGCCCCCGATTTCTCATTGGCTCCCTGTCAGGACCTGAAGGCCTCCTTGGATAACTGCATCCACTAGCTCTCAGAGAAGGAATCACTCACTCTTCTGCCAACTCTCCCTTGACAAAGCCTTCTAGGCTCAGGAAAAAAAAGTGAGCCCTCCTGGGTGAGGGTGCCGTCTGAAGCTCCTTCCCAAAGTGTGTAGGAGAACTGTGAAACCTCCTCCTCCAGGAAGCCCTCCCAGACTCCCCTGTCCCGGAATCCCTAAAGCTGCTCCTCCTTGCCATGTGTCCCAGCTCACATTTTCATGGCTGCACATGGGTTCTAATAAGCCTCCTGAGGGCAGGACTGTCGACTGTACACATGCAGTACTATGACATGGTGGTTAAACAAAGTTGGACAGGTTTGAATCCTGGCCTCACGCTCCCACCCCAGCTCTGTGACCTTCACTAAGTTACTTAGCCTCTCTGAGCCTCAGGTCCCTCATCACAATAAAACACTCAGGGTAAACTCTAAATGAATCATGGCACTTACTGGGCCACAGCACACAGCTCAAGCTGGACACAAAGCCACTCTGTCGGTCATCTGGACCTCATCCAGCCCCTCCTTGTACATTCAGAAAGGGTAGGTGGCAGGCCCAAAGGCCCACAGCAAGTTGCCAGCAGAGCTGAGATCAGTGCTCTTGGTATGCTGCCAGGTTAGAACTCTGTCCATAACACATGACGCCTTTCTGGACCGCTCCCAATAAAGTCATTGCCTTAACTCTCCTGCATCATAGGGGGAGGGGCTTACCCTGGGGAGCCCCTCTTGACAGCCAGGAACCTAAATGGGAGGGGGCTAGAGTTTGCTGTCGGGGAGCACCAGGAGGGAAGAGGCTGCTTTGAAGGTGGGAGGGAGGGGTTCTGCTCGCTCGCAGTGGCTGCCTGGGGTGCTGGCCCAACAAGTGATGCTGCGTGGCCCAGGGCCGGGGAGCAGGGTCCCTGGCCCTTAGTTTCCAGGTGGTGAGCCTGGCAGAGTGCTTCCTCTCAAGGGGACCATCTATCCAAAAGGTTTCGGCAACACCCACCAGATGGACAGAGGGAAACCATCATCCCAGGCAGCTTGACACCTTGGTAATGGTCCTGGCAGGCAGAGAGGATGATGGGGCCTTTGGTCTCCTAGACTTGGGCCCCAGCACCAGGTGCTCCCCCACCCCCCAGGATGATGGCAGCCTGGCAGGCAGTGCTCAGTGAGGACACAGAACTGGGCTGCCTGCCCCAACCTGGCATGAGTTGCCACCAGTCCCGCCTGTCCTGGCCCAAAGCTGTCCTCTGTGTTTTCAGCGCCTCAGAAAGTGCCAGGGAAGGCCAGGGGTGGGGAGCAAGAGGCTCGATTAGAACCGGCCACACCGCTGCCAGGGGAGTGGCCCACGGAACCATTGTCCATTCTGTGTAGCTAATGGGACAACAGTGCCCCAGTTTCTAGGGCTGGCGTAGCGGGAGTGTAAGAGCCCACGCTGCTGCTATTACTAATAATCGCAGGGGCTGTGAGGGTCCCCAGCAGGGTACCCTGTCCCCTTGCTCTGCCTGGACTCGCACGGCTGACCTCTGATACAGGCCCTGATACAGGGGCTCAGGAGGACAGAGAAGGAAGGCCAAGTTTTAAAGGGAGAGGACGGTGGAAAAGGCGAGTCTGGAGGCCCGCTGGGTCCTGCACTGCTCAGTGCTGTGCAGGCGCTCACCAGAACCTCCCAGCAACCTCCAGGTCAGAAAGAGAGGAGTGAGCTCAGGGAGGCTGAGCGACTTCCCCAGGATCACTCACCCAGACAGTGGGGGTAGCTGGCATAGATTATTTGTCTCTTAAAAACTGCTTTTTTATTTTTAGATTTTGGGTAAGAATGCAACTCCGGGTCTATTTTTAAAATGTTCTTTTAAAAGTTTGGCAAAATATACACGATATAAGACTTACCATTTTAACCATTTTTAGTCCTGTGATATTAAGTACATTATGGGGTATAAGTTTTAAGCCTGGGTGGTTCTGAAATGTGTGAGCTTTTCATAGAAAAACAGAAGTTGGGGAATAGAGAAAAAAGGAGAGAGAGTGAGAAAGAATGTCAGGGGAAACACATAGAGAGTAAGGCTGAACGAGAGGAGAAAAAAAAGAAAGACTGAAGATGGGGGTGGGGACAGAGAGAGGGAGAGGGGAGGGAGGTGGGGGGAACACAAGGAAAGAAGATGCAGACAGAGACGGGGATAAGAAGGGAGAGGTGGGCACAGAAGGAAGTAAGAGGGGGCTAGACAAGCAAGACGAAGAAATGGATCAAGGAAGAAATGCAAACACAAAAGCTGAGGCAGGCACTGGGGCCAGGGAGTCACCCCGGGCCTGGGTTCTGGGGCTGACCAGCACCTGCCGTGTGCCCCATTTAACAAAGAGGAGCCGGCTCTGTCCGGAAGCCCTGGCCTGGCTGCACCGAGGCAGGATTCTAGACCATCCTTCGTGTCACAAGTCTCTCTGTTTGTGGGAGTGACAGTTCCCATTCCCAGCAAGGACAGCGTTTCTTTTAGAGAAATGAATTGTTTTCATTTTAAAAGGTTGATATTCAGTAAATAATCGTAGAGGTGCTGCTAGGGTGTAGCCCAAACCCAAAGGAGAGGGAGCGTGTCTAGAGCAGAAGACCCCTTGCTTCTGAGGAGGGGCGGGGGGCGGTGGCGCGCAGGAGGCAGAGCCCTGGCTGGGTGCTGGTGAGGAACCCTGGTCCCCGGCTAGACTTGCTCCCTGAGCTGAGCAGGATGGAAAGGAACTGGGAAAGGGAACAAGCACTCAGCTCAGCAAGGGATTAGGTGCTACTTCATCTGACCACCCAAAGTCAGCCTGTGCCATCTGACCACCCAAAGTCAGCCTGTGCCATCTGACCACCCAAAGTCAGCCTGTGCCATCTGACCACCCAAAGTCAGCCTGTGCCATCTGACCACCCAAAGTCAGCCTGTGCCATCTGACCACCCAAAGTCGTCCAACCCTTGGGAAAAACTGATCCGGGGTGAACCACAGAGGGGACACTGGGGCCCAGAGGGGCGCCACGGCTGCTTGAAGTCTCACACAGAGTCTAGGGTGGTGAAGCCCAGGATCCAGTGTCCCTGACACCTCTGGGTTGGGGGGTGTCCCTGGTGTCCTGGGCGTGACCAGGCCAGTGGGGCGGCTCACCGGTGGCTTCGTCCCGACCCTCCTGCGTGACGTGGTCATTCTGGCTGACCCACTCGCCGTTGCACTTGAAATAGATCTGCGTGGCAGGGAAGGCGCGGCAGCTCAGCTCCACCGGCTTGTTCTTCACGATGTAGGCATCTTGCGGCTCCTGCAGGAAGTGGGGCAGCGGCTCAGCCGGCGCCGATGGGAAGGACTCAGGGAGCACCTCGCTGCCCGATTCAGTGCCTGTGGAGGGAGGGAAGGCTCTGTGAGGCCGAAGGCTAAGGAGGCCAGGGGCACCCACTGACTGCCCAGGAGCCCATGGCAGACAGAGGAGCATCTGGAGATGTTAGAGATGCCCTCTGTGACCTGGGCAAGGTCTGGCTCCCCTGTGCCTCAGCTTCCCTATCCTGCCCTGCTGTTAGGAGGCTCTGCTGGGGAGCCAGTCCCAACTCTACGATGCTGTGTGTGACCTTCCTTAGTCCTGGCCAGGGGAGGGGACCCATCAAGGCGAGGCACCCCTGCGGCCCTCCAGCCCTCCCGTGTTCCCTGCACGAGCCCTCGCCGGCCTCCCTCCAGTTTCTCACGGTGATACCATAGTATGCTTGAGGCTGGAGTGCAAACCAGGTCAGCCCTGGTCCGAAGCCCCAGCTGCCCTTTGCAGCCCCAGCCAGCCGGGCGATGGGAATGGGGAGAAGAGCCGAGACCCGCAGGGCGATGGGTGGGTGAGGTGGGGCAGCTGCACCAGGCCTGGGCTCCCGGCAGGCCTCCTCCTCCAGGAAGTCCAAGGCAGGGGGCAGCATGGAGCGGGAGACTACCTTCCCAGCAGCTCCAGGCTGAGTTCCCTCTGATCCTAGCCTTTCCCACCTCGGCCAAGTCCATCCCTCTGCCCTAAGGAAAGGAAACTTCAGAGGCCGGGAACACACTGAGGCTGTCCATCTTCCCCTGGAGGGGCCAAAGGGAACCCTGGCGGCCTGCCTCCCTGGAAAGAACAGCACCTCAGGAGGTGAGACAAACAGGAAGGGAGAGCAGCCAGCCACCCAGCGCTAGGATGGGGGAAACCAGGCCGCGCCAGGCTATTGGTTCACAATCCACTTAGGGAAATTGACTTTCCAGTGCCAAGTGCCAAGCGATCAGGTGGCTGGGACACGCGGTAGGGGGCTTGTCCTCCTCTGCTAACTGCGCCAGAGGAAACAACACATTAAGCTGCAGGGTGTCCATGCCGGCCCCGCCCTCACCAGCCAGCTACCGTCCCTGTCCCAGCGCCCCAGCGCCCTGCAAAGACCGGGTGCTTGTCCTCCTGAAGGACCCACACACACCTGACGTGCCCAGGCCACGCTGACTCTGTGCACCAGCAGCTCCTGCTAGGACCGGGCGCTTCAGGAGCTCCGAGAAAATGCTGGGTTGTCATGGGCTCCAGGCTGTGTGTGTGTGTGTGTGTGTGTGTGTATGTATGTGTGAGACAGAGAGAGAGAGAGAGAGATGGACTGACCCCAGGGGGAGAGAAGGAAAAGCCAGCAAGAAGGGGTATGACTTCAGCTCCATCCAGAATGCTGTGGGTGACCCAGGGAGAGCCCCTCAACTCTAACCCAGTTACTTCATCTCAAAGAGCGCAGATCATGTGCAATAACCATGCATGTGTGCCTGGGAGAGGCCGAGCACAGAGCAGGTACAAGTCACTGTATTAAAAACACAACTAATGCTCATCCCACATTAGGTGCTATGTTTTCAATACTTTATTGAAAACGTACCTAATTCTTGCAATAACCTTGTAAGGCATGTTATATTAGTCCCCAGTTTATAAATGGGGAAACTGAGGCCAGAGAGGTGAAGCAACTTGCCCAAGGGCACACAGCAAGCAGGAGGCACAGCCAAGGTTTGAACCCAAGAAACAGACTTCAGTGTTAGGACATTGCCCAGGACTCCACACTGCCCATCATTGGAGTAGCTGCACACACCGGTGTCCCCTGAGAACCCTAACAGACCCTGACATTGGCCGGGACGCCACACTGCCCATCACTGGAGTAGCTGCACACACCGGTGTCCCCTGAGAACCCTAACAGACCCTGACATTGGCCGGGACGCCACACTGCCCATCACTGAAGTAGCTGGTGGAGGTTCTCTCACCAAAGGTCCAGCGAGGCTAAAAGCGTCCTTCCTGTATCAAAGCTGTGGAAACGGAAGCTCATCCAAATGAGGCAAGTGACTGACCACGGCCAGCTGGTTAGTGGGCAGCTAAACTGGTAGTCACAGGGAGTATCCTGAGGCCAGGTCAGGGCTCTATGATGCTCCCTTCCCTCAGCCAGGCAGGGAAACTCCTTCTCTGTAGGTACACGGGTAGCCTCTAGGGCCTGGCAGCTAGGGCAGTTGGTGGTGAGAGGACAAGTGCCCAGGGAGCTGGACACTGGTCTCCCAGTGTCCCGAGAGCTGGTCACTATGGCCTTTCTGCCAGGCAGGCAGCTCTAGGGAGAGCAGGTTGGAGACCAGAGGGCAGGTGGGCAGCAGAGAACCTGCCAGGCTCCGTGCCCACTTCCCACCATCCTGTTCAGCCTCAGGCCTGAGGTGTGTAAGGCAAGGATTTGCCTCAGGTCACCTGTCAGTGGGAGGTTCCCCAGCGTCTGAACTGGGCCTGACTGACCTCAGGCGCCTCATCTGTGAAATGGGGGGACTGGACCTTCCTCTGGGGGTGGTGACCATGAGAGAAGGTGTGTGGGCGCCCCTGGGTGCAGCTGTGTGCTCACCCTATCTTCTAACCACGTGGCCCCCAGGTGACCGCTTCTCTGGCTGGCTGCGGGACTGCGGGCTGCGTTTATGACAGTTTTATAACCCTAATGCGGCTTATTTATAAAGCTGGCACAGACGCGACTGAAGAAAGTAAACATTTAAACATCAGACATCCATTAGTGCAGCAGGCCCCAGCCTCCCTGCCCCACCCCTCCTCTCAGCCCTGGCACAAAGGTTCACCTCTGGCCTTGGCAGGAAGATGGTTGGGCGTCTTCCTCAGTGCCTCTCTGTCATGGCAGTGCCGGTGGCTCTCGGTGTAGCTACTGCCCCCTTGCCAACAACCCCACCCCCCAGGCTCCGGGAGGCAAATGCTGCCAAGAGACAAGGAAGATGAACCAAGGACCAACCTCAGATTTCTCCCCAGAGGGACCCCTGGCAGACTACAGGCAGGCTGGCATGCAGTATGTGCTCAGCGAATGCAAATTAAATAAAGGGGGGCTGGGGCTGCAGCTGGGGCTGGATAGCAGCTGAGCTGGGCCCCTGCCCTCACTACTGGACACTCCCCCTCCTCCTTGGCCCTGGCTTGGGCCTCACGGCTGAGGGAGGCTCCACAGGTGTCCCAGACGAGGGCCACCTGAGCCTGCCTGTGGGCGCCAGCTTGGAGGGAGAAGAAAAGTGGAGTCTCGGGTTCCTGGGTGCTCTCTCAGCCAGATGCTGTCAGGCAGCGTTTCAAATAAACTCACAGGGCCCACACCAACCCTAGTCAGACTGTCCCGAACCTTTTTGGTCTTTAGTGTCTTGATAATTTTTACCCTGTAATTTTTCTGGGTAATTTTTACTGTAAGGCCAAAAGAAATTCCTAGGGGTTCTGCTTGTTACATAGTTAGATCGAAACAGCGTCAGTGCGTGCATGCATGCATGCATATCCTGACACCTTAGTCACCATTTGAAAAAATAATATACATAATTTGAAAGTAAAAGATTACTTGTAGTCCATTCCTAAACAAGCCACAGTGGCTGACTAATGAGGCACCACATAAGTTCTCAAATCCTGGGATCAGAGTGGACACTGCCACTCTCACTGTTTGTCTCAGGGGACTCCCGAATGCCCAGACCCCAGCTTTCCAAAGCTATGATGCCATCCAAAGGAAAGAAGTGTGATGTAATGCTAAAGCTACAAGCTGTCTTGGACTAGTAGCTGTGGCAGTGGCTGGCAGCCATCCAGTACTACCGTGTTTCCTTGAAGATTAAAAATATCTCACAGCACCCCTGTGAATTGGCTGTGGCACCCTGGGGTGCCTGGGCACACAGTTGGAACCACAACCCTGTATGCTCAGTGCCACCGTTATCCTCACACCGCAGATGAGAAAACTGAGACGGGAGTCTGTAACTGGCACAGGAGGCTAAGGTAGTAAGCAGCCGAGTAGAGCACAAACTCAGGCAGTCTGATGCTCAAATCTAACTCCAGGCCTGGGAACCAGCATTCATGCCCACGCTGTGCCAGGTGCCTCGAATATTTCAGCTAATTTACTCCTCGAAACCATCAAGGTGGGGATTATCTCCCCATTCCACGGAGGACATGGAGCATCAAGGGATTTGCCTGAGGTCACCTGTCAGTGAGAGGAAGCCAGGCTCCCAGTCACCCATCTCCCTGGCCTCACTCCAGCGCTCCCAACTGAACACCTGAGAAGACTCCCCTGGGAGGAGACCTTGCCTTTGCCAGGCCAGACTGGAACTTCCTGCTAGCAGGAAAATGTCCCACATAAAGTGTGTTTTTCAAATAGCAGGGCTCATTTGAACCAATGGTTGCAAGACTGCAAACTGCCTTTAAAGCCGCAGACACGAATGGGCCAACTCGCCCAAGGAGAGGACGCACCCCCGCACAGACGGCACTGCGGACAGTTAACACACAGGAAAAGAACCGCCGCTGTAGTCGGGGCCCTGGGTTTGCACCCGGCTTTGCTGTGTGGCCTTCCTCTCAGGCCTCGGAGACCCCGGCTGTAAAATCGGGAAGTTGGCTGAGCCAATCTCTCAAGCCCTACTCTACTTCTAACACGTTGAGATTTGAAGATTCCTTATGGGGAATCTGTTCATGTATGACAATGTCCCGTGTATAAGTGTTTCTTCAGGAAGTCAATTTGCTTAAAACGAGATCACCTTTCTTGCCATTTTTATTCGTGGCTCACACACCCAGCATCTCCTGTGGTCCTAAGACACAGTGTGGGGAGAGCCTGGGAAGGAAGGAGGAGGAACTAGGTAGTGTTGGGCTCTCTCTGTGCCCCAGCCCTCCCCACCCCGGGCCTCTGACTAAAATGACCACCAGCGCCTCCGGGTGGGACTCCTGCGGGCACCAGGCAAACCCTCGCTTCTAATTCACCTATACCTGCCTGTAGGAGGTCTCTTGTCAGCTCATCCCCTGGTGGCACAGATTCACAGCGACAGAGGTTATTCAAGGACCAACTAGTGCAACATCCCCCATCAACACCTTCTCCAACCTTGACTCCTACCTCTGGGATGGGAGCTCACCGCTGCCTTTCTCAGTGGGTGCGCCTTTGGACAGACCCTACAAAAAAGTCCTCCTTACTTTCAGCTGGAATTTGCTGTCTGAGGTTGCAGCCACCGCTACGATTTTCACCTCCGAGGTGACACCGAAGAGTGTGCTTCCTTCTCCCCTGACAGCTGCCCAGTCTCTGGAGGCTGAGGCCTGCCCTCCCTGGCCTTCTCGTCTTTCTTTTGAATATTCACGAGACACACTTTTGCATCCTTTCACAACCAACCTGGCTTCCTCATGGACAAGTTCAGTTTGCTCAAAACTCGCTTTAAATTGGGGAGGGGAGGGGGGAGGGTGGAGTCTGGCGGGCACCTCCCTGCTCCAGGTTCTGGCAGCTGCTCCTGGAGGGCAGGGAGCACACTGATGGAACCCCCATGGGGTCCAGGAGGGTATCGGTCCCCTGGGAGAGTAGTGGAGCTTGCAGGACAGAGCGGGGAGCCTGAGCCCAGTCTCCACCTGACCGCAGGACTCGTGCCAGGCCGCACGCTCCTTCCCAGGGGCTGGGCCTTGGCAATGCCCACTGTGGACACACAGGCTGCCACCTGGCAGGTGGAAGGTCCGGATGGGGAGGAAGCTGAGGCCACAGGCTTGTTTATGAGGGACCAGAATCTCAGCCACTAGAAAAAGCGGGAGCCAAGGGCCCTGGAGGTGGAGAATTGGCTTCAGGACAAAGGTAAAGAGGATGTGTTTCCCAGGGGTTCTCGAAAGGAGGGAGAGGCTAAAACTAGTGTCTGGACATTCCTGATGGGGAGACTGTCCCAGCTGCTGGGGGAAGCCAGAGAGCCAGCAGACTGCTTCAGATCCTCTCTCTGCCTGGGACCCTGGGAGGCCACTTACTTCTCAGGTCCTTAGTTTCCCCATCCATGAAACGGGGTAACAGGTGCTGCCCTGTCACCTCTGAGGTGTTGTTATGAAAAAACAGATGTAAATGTACTCCACTGACTGGGTGGTGCCCATGAAGCAGGGGGAGGGGCCAGGCAGGGCATCTCTGTGCAGGGAAACCCTGAAAGCCTAGATTGGCAGGTTCCTTGGCCTATAGACATCTGAGACCCGGCAGGCTAGAAGCATAGAAAGTAGGTGCCCAAAGTGGGGCCCTCCACTCTACCAGCTCAGAGAGGGGAAGTGACTAATGCAACTTACACAGCAAATTCACAGCCAAGCTGGACCATTGCCCAGTTTCTGGTTCGCGGCTGGGAGCGGAGAAAGGCTTGGGCTCTGTCTTCCCAGGCCTGGGACGAAAACTCAAAACTCACTCCCATCCATCTCAGTCTGTCCGCCTCTGGCTGGCCCTGCTGCCCAGGCAGAGGCCTCAGCATGAGGCCGCAGGGGTTTGGTATGAAGGGCCTTGACACCCCCCACTGGCTTTTGTCACAGGTGGGTGACAAGACCAGGCCTGGGTCCCCAGGCTCAGCATCTGGGGGCAGGCATCTGCAGCCCAGCAGGCCTTCTGTCTCAGGGCGGGCTGGCATGAGGTGGTGCCCACACCGAGGGACAGGCCTGGGAGGAGAGAAGAGGGGCAGGCGGGAGGTAAGGGAGAGAGAAACGCCCCACGCTGGGCACATTTATCATCAGCAATCACGGTCTTTCTCTAGCCCCTGGACACTGGCTAATTCTCGCCAGCCTTGACCTCCCACCGCATGGAAAATCTCTTCCATTCACTTGGAGGCTGATGTGCCCAGTGGGGAGTGAGGGGAGTGGGGGAGAGGAGCCCATTTATTATTATGTTTTAAAAACACATAAATCCCACATGGAAAGACCCTCCCTGGACACAAAGCCCTTTTTCCATCTGGCCCTGGCTCCTGGCGGCTATGGGGTTCAGGCTGGGCACCCCCCTCAGAGATGGTTACAATGGCCGTTACTGATGACAAATGGGGGCTGGCGGACTTAGGGGAGGCTGAGTTATCCCTAACAAAGGAGGCCCCTTGCGCGGTCCTTTTCCCATACCCTCTGCAGACCTGCCCGTGCCCATGATATCACTTCCTGTGCAGGAAGTGGCCTCGGATGGCCAGCTAAGGCAGGAGCTTGCATCCTAAAGTGGGTGTCTGACTGATCCTGAGAAATCTCTCTCTGGAAAGACTCAAGCGAAGAAGAGCTGGAGCCGACAGCAGGCTGGAGACCAGGCCCCAGGGCAGGCCACATTGTAAAGCCCAGGCCCCATTCTAAAGGGAGCCACACTACTTAGAAAGCAGGGAGGGACACTGCTTACTGCATCACTGGTCTACCCTCAGGCTCTCAGAGGTACCTGGAGAGGCTGTATTCTACACCCATGAGCCTGGACCATCCCTCCAGTCCCTTCCTCTGGTCACTGGGCTCCCTCAGCCTGGACCCGGGTCTCTCTAGGACTAATTTTTTGTTCCCTTTCCAAGTCCAAGGTCCCAGGTTGTCGCTGTGCCTGGAGGCCTGGGTTGTAGGAGAAAGCATTCATTCTGCTTCCCCTTCCTCTCCCCAAAAAGAACGCAAAGCCCTCTCATCGGTCATACTCCAGATAATGTTTATCCAGCACACAAGTGAGAACATCATCAGCAATACAGCAATTCTGCGAAGTAGGCGTTCCATTTCACAGATGAGGAAACTGGGGCTCAAAGAAGTGAGAAGTACTGGACTTGTTTGAGATGCCCCAGACAAATAGATCCATCCTAACCTGGGAGGGGCCCATTGCTAGCTTGGTGCAGCCCCCAAGAAATCACACTCAGACACACACTCACACCAAGAGACTCACCCATACACCATCCAATGTCACGATCCACAGCCACCTCCCCTGGACACCCAGAGAGCCCCAACCAGCTGGGACAGAGACTCTGCCTATGTCAATGTTTGAAGACAATGGCAGTGACTCAGGCCTCTGGGGGACCTGAGTTATATTATTTGGTCAACTTTCTGACGTGCTTCAAACTGCATGACCACCCATCACCACCTTCCGCAGTCTCCAAGCCCATGTCCTTCTGCCCAGAGCGTTTCTCAATGTGCTCCCCTCATACCCACTCCCCTCACAGTAGCCCAGGAGATCTTGCAAAATATCAACAAACCCCTCCCCTGCTCACACCCTCCGACAGCTTCCATTTGCATCTGAATGAAACCCTAACCCCACTGAACCCTCAGACTTCAGGTGCTCATGTATCATCAACTGGGCACCAAGGCACCCAGAGGCTGTTAGCAGCGGGCTTGTAAAACCATAAGCGGAATGCCCAGGGCATCTCTCTCTCAGCAGTCACACACGCCAGGGACCCTGCTGTTCTCTCCTTCTGGGATGCACCCCTCCACCATGTCCCCATATTCCTGTGGCTGACTTTTTGTCATTGATATCTCAGCTCAAGTGCCACCTACCATCTCCCCAGTGAGGCCTCCCCTGATCACCAAATGCGAATTCATCATCCTCTACCTTCCCTGGTGCTATCTGGGCACTGTCATGGTTTCTGTGTTTGTTTTGGTTTTGAGTGTGCTCATCTCTTTGAAATTACCTTCTTCCTGTATTTGATTGTTTGCTGCTTGTGTCTGAACAGGTCTGCTCTCTGGAAGGCAAACTCCTTGAGGGCCTGGAAATAACTGGTTGTTTAGCTGGGCCTACTAGGGACTCAGGACTTCCTCCAGCTGCACCACCCAGCCTCATTGGAAACACCTGGGGTGGCAGGTGAGCATAGAAGGGAACAGCCAGGGGCAGTGGGCACAGGCTGCTGACCTGGGCCATGGGAGCCAGTCCCTTTGGAAACCCCATCCTGCAGGATGCCACCAACTGATGGAACCTCAGCGACCATCTAATCACTGTCCTCTAGGATGGAGAACAGAGAGGGTGTGGCTTGGCCTCAGACCACACAGCATCTGAGCAGCAGAGCCAGTAAGAGAAACTGGGCTCTAGACTCCCAGGAAAGATGGGTGAACTTTATTTTAAAAACCACCTTTTCTTTCTATAAAAACACCTTTTTTTTTTTTTTACACTTACAATTTAGGGAAAAAGGATGAAAATAAAAATCACCTATTTCCATCCCCAGTTTACCAGAATCAACACTGGGCACTGGTCCTCTTTGCCGTTTTCTTCTCTTTTTTTTTTCTTTTGTTTAGTGTTTTGTTTTGTTTTTAATTTAATAAATCTTCATTGTTCAGATTACAGTTGTTCCTCTTCCCCCCACCCCCGCATAACTCCCATCCACCCAGTTCCCACCCCACCCTCTACCCTTACCCCTCCCCCACTGTCCTCATCCATTAGTGTACGATTTTTGTCCAGTCTCTTCCCGCAGCCCCCAGACCCCTTTTCCCTGAGAATTGTCAGTCCACTCCCTTTCTATGCCCCTGGTTCTATTATATTCATCAGTTTATTCTGTTCATCAGATTTTTTTATTCACTTGATTTTTTAGATTCACTGGTTGATAGATATGTATTTGTTGTTCATAATTTCTATCCTTATCTTTTCCTTCTTCTTCCTCTTAAAGAATACCTTTCAGCATTTCATATAATACTGGTTTGGTGGTGATGAACTCCTTTAGCTTTTTCTTATCTGTGAAGCTCTTTATCTGCCCTTCAATTCTGAATGGATAGCTTTGCTGGGTAGAGTAATCTTGGTTGTAGGTTCTTGCTATTCATCACCTTGAATATTTCTTGCCATTCCTGTCTGGCCTGCATAGTTTCTGTTGAGAAATCAGCTGACAGTCGTATGGGTGCTCCCTTGTAGGTAACTAACTGTTTTTCTCTTGCTGCTTTTAAGAATCCCTCTTTGTCTTTTGCTCTTGGCATTTTAATTATGAAGTGTCTTGGTGTGGTCCTCTTTGGGTTCCTTTTGTTTGGGGTTCTGTGCGCTTCCTGGACTCATAAGTCTATTTCTTTCACCAGGTGGGGGAAGTTTTCAGTCATTATTTCTTCAAATAGGTTTTCAGTATCTTGCTCTCTCTCTTCTTCTGGCACCCCCATAATTTGGATGTTGGTATGCTTGAGGTTGTCCCAGAGGCTCCTTATACTATCTTCATATTTTTGGATTCTTTTTTCTTTTTGCTTTTCCGGTTGAGTGTTTTTTGCTTCTTTGTATTTCAAATCTTTGACTTGATTCTTGTGTTCCTCTAGTCTGCTGTTGGGTCTCTGTATAATATTTTTTATTCCAGTCAGTGTATGTTTAATTTCCAGTTGGTCCTTTTTCATATCCTCGAGGGTCTCGTTGAATTTATCGGCCTTTTCTAGGATATTCTTGAAAAACCTTATAACCGTGGTTTTGAACTCTATAGCCAGTCATTTGTTTTTCTCCATTTCTTTCGCTTGTGATCTGTTTCTTTGTCTCTGCATTTTTGCTGCTTCCCTGAGTTGGTAGGGTGGCTTTGTGTGCTAGGTGTCCTATATGGGCCAGTGGTTCAGCCTCCCAGTTACCTGAGGTGGACACTCTTGGTGCACCCCTTTGTGGGCTGTGTGCACAGTCTTGTTATAGTTAAGCCTTGATTGTTGTTGGTATCACTGGGAGGAATTGACCTCTAGGCCAATTGGCTGTGAGGATCAGCTGTGTCTACACTGGGAGAACTTCTGTGCTGGAGACACCCTTATGAGACAAGACTTGCAAAAACCTCTGTGCTCAGCTTGGATGGGGCAAAGTTTCAGGGTGGAGCAGACAGCATTGGTTTCCCGTCAGCCCTGCCCTAATAGGCCCCTGTGTCTCAGTGTCCCATGGTAATCGCTGCAAGCACCTCTAAGAGAAAGCCAACCTCGAGTTCCACCCGCTGCCAGACAGTCCAGTTTCTCCCCAAATGAGTCTGGGTCCCCAGAGTCTCACCCAGAACTGGAGTTCAGTGCAGTCGGGAGATTTTGTCTCCCTCCTGCTTGAGAAAGCCAGCCGCGCACTCAGTTGCCAGTCCTCTCCGCATACGTGCCTCAGTACCTCTGCCTCCTGCAGCTCCTCTGAGTCTCAGTGTGCTTTTCTCTTTCCTTCTAGTTGTAGAATTTCCACTCAGCCAGCCTTCCTGTGGTTCTGGATGATATCCGTTTTGTCTTTTAGTTGTAGTTTTGAAATTGTTGTGCGAGGCAGCAGTTTAGGTGTTTACCTATGCCGCCATCTTGGTTTCTCCCTCTTTGCCTTTTTTAGATCCACATATCTTGTTACTTAAAGGGGCCTCACTATATACAGTTGTGTGTTCTATGTTTTCCTTCCAAGGCTGTTAGCAGCGGACTTTTAAACCATAAGCAAAATGCACAGGGCATCTCTCTCTTGGCAGTCACACATGTCAGATGGGCACAGGCCAGCTGGGCAGACTCCCCTGGCACAGCATTTCAGGGTTGGAAGATCTGTAGGATGTAGAGCATGTGTGGGGAGCCACCAGCCCATGACATCAGGTTGGTTCTGCATGCCCGGTGTCCTGTTCGTCTCCCAGAAAAGTAAAGACGCATATGGGTATAGCCTCTGGCTCAGGGATTGCCTGGCAGTCAGTGGTTATGTCCCTGCTGCCCTTCCTTCTGGGAGAGGTGTCCCCATGCCGCCTTGGAAAGTACAGGGTCATGCCTGTTCTTAGAGTGCCCCCAAGTCACAATTTCCTCTGCCTTCCCAGCTTCATGCTCGAGGGCCAAACAGCCCCTCCTTGCAAAGTGGAAAAACTATGATGCTTGCCCACTGCTGTCAGCACTGTCACCACGCCTGGCCAGACCCTGTCCCAGTGGTGGCTGCAGGCCACCTGGCAGGCACCAGGAGGCAGCTCACACCCTGGAAAATGGAGCCTTTGGACCTGACTCCCACCCTTTACTTCCAGAGGGGGACCCTGAGGCCAGCAAGGGACAACAACTTGTCCACAGTCAGACAGACAGTTGGTGGCTGCAACACCCCTGGTTTCCTGGCATCATGGAGGCAAAAAGAGAATCACAGTAGGGAGAGAGAAAAAGAGTACCCAGACAGGCCCTTGCCAATCTGTGAAATGGGGCCTGGGACCAACAGGGAGAGATGAACAGGGAGGGAGAGTTGGGAGTTATGGAGAAAGAGAAATCTGAGAGCAATGAGTGGTAAGTGAAGCTGTGTGTGGGCTGCTCCTTGTATGTTCTGAGCCTGGAATCCACTTGGGTTCCTGTTTAGGCCTTGGGGGCCAGGGAAGAAGGTGGCCATCCATCTCTGACCTTCGTTCTCACTCCTGCTCTGCCTCTTCCACCGGCCAGGAAGACAGACACTGGAGACTCACACTCTCGGGGATACCCTGGGACCAGAGGTGGGGAGTAACTGGCCTCAGGTCACACAGCAGGTACAAGCAAAGCTGGGAGTGGAATAGGGGTATCCTGGCACTCAGCCCAATGAGAGGCTGGCCCTGTGCTCGGGTGAGAAGTTGAGTTGTTGGTGGTGGAGATGGGGGGAGACGGATGCACTGGCCAAGGGGGAAGGCATAGATGGCTGCTCAGGTGCATCTTGAGGGAGGCAGGACTCACCAGGCATTTCCCAAGCTTCCCTTGATCGTACCTATGGGAGTGCCTGGAGAGTAATGACCAAGCTTCAGTCCTACCAATGGGAAGCTCACAGCAAAGGTTCAAAGTTAAGGATCCAGACACCTCGACTCTGACCGGCGCTCAGCGTGCCTCCAGCCTGCAGTCATGTTGACTCCTCTGCCTGCTGACCCGTCAGTGCAGACATGAATCTGAAGCTTTGTCTGTGTCTCCTTCATTCTCAGTCAAGGAGGCAGCCCCCTTCCTCCAGGAAGCAGGCTTTGACTACCTCCACTTGGCTACTGCGGGGATGTCTCTTTCTCTAGGCCCCTGGAATCCCTCGTCTTCTGAAACACATTGGTTCTGTCACTGGCTCATGAAGTGATCTTGGGTACACCACTTCCCTCTGGGCTTCAACCTTCCCTTCTGGGAAATGGGGTCACTTTGGCTTGCTTCTTCCCCACAGTTGTTGGGAACATTAAGGTCAGAAGTATGAAGCCTTTTTGCCAGCTAGGCAGCTCTGTGCACTTGCTAATTTTGATTATTGCTTTTCACACTAAGAAACAGTGGGTGTGCTTTCCTGGGATTGCCAGGGGCACCACCTTGACACCAGCTCCAGGGTCTTCCTCTGGGTTTGTGCATCACTCCCCACTCCTGCCCTGGCCCAGCCCTCCAGCTGCTACTCTGGCCCACTCTATGATGAGGTGAAGCTGCAAAAGGCTGATGCAAGCTGGAAGGAGGGAATGAAACAGACTCAAGTGGTGCGGCTGGAGCTCCACCCCCAGCCCCGGGGGACTCTGGCACTGCCCTTGCCCGCTTGTTTGCACCTGCTGATGTAATCAATGGGCCTCCTTGGCTCAGGACTCCGCCTGTTCACCTCGGCCTCTGTGCTACAGCCAGAGGAAGAGTTCGAGGGCAGGAGGGCAGGCGCATAGCCGCAGGCAGCATGAGAGGGCTTTTCTCCAGGGTGGGGCGACTGGGCCCCAGCAGAGGGAGGAAAGACCCTGAAAAGTGGCATGAAGATGAGCAAGCGCCCTGGAATACGCAGGATATGGGTCAACCCCAGTGCCACCACTGTGTCACCTCAGGGGAGCTGGCCCATGTCCCCAAGCCTGGTGCATGGCAGGCACTCAGCTTGTCACTCTCTCCATGGATTTCTTGAGGCAAATAAGGAAATCTGCGAGGGGAAAAGTGAAAGGATGGAAGTATGGCTCCACGGAAGAAAAATACCAGAATAGTCCTGGGCCAGCCACCAGATCACTGGGTGACTTCAGGCCAGCTGCCTCACTTCCTGGGCCTTGGTTTGTCTATCTACCTGTAGGATGGGCACAGCATCCCTGTGCCCACCTCACAGAGATAGCTGGGACCATAGATGTGAGAGTGTAGCATGACACTGAAGCATGTGGATGGTTCCAGGGAGCTAGGGACTGGGGGGTGAGGGGAGCTGGGTGGGTTGGAATTCTCACCTGGAGCCCTGGAGGAGAGGTGGGCCTGTCAGTTGTACTCTGCCTGGCCTGACCTGGCCCAGGAACCTCCCCTTGGGGAGGAAGGCACAGAAGAGAAGAGGAGCACACGGCTCCCAGAGGCCTCTAAGGAGCCATCAGAAATACTCAGGTGGTGCAGACAAAAGCCAAGATACACTCCTGGAGACTGTCAGGCCCCTGACCCCTGCGCCCAAGGTCTGGGATCACATGTCTCCAGACTATAATTCTCAAAGCTGGTTTCCCAGGAGACAACGCTGCTCTTTCCCGAGAAAGGGGAGAAGAGCACCTTAACCTAGTTCATGAGTCTCTTTGGTTGGTTTTTTAAAAAATATGTTTTTATTGATTTCAGAGAGAAGAAAGGAGAGGAGAGAAAGATAGAAACATCAATGATGAGAGAGAATCATTGACTGGCTGCCTTCTGCACACCCCCTACTGGGGATTGAACCCACACCCGGAATCAAACCGTGACCTCCTGGTTCATGGGTCAACACTCAACCACTGAGCCATGCTGGCGGGGCTCTTTGGTTGATATTGAAAGTTCCTTGAAAGACAGGAACCAGCCAGGTGGGGAGACGTCCATCTCAGCCTCCAGACCTCTCAGCCCCGATGGGTGGGGAAGGGCAGGGGGGAGTGGAACTACCTGTTCTATCTGAGCCCTTGGTTCTGCTGGGTCGCTCTGGATGGGGAGCTGCGCTCAGGGACACACGGGCTTCCTGGGCCACAAGATCCACCTTTCCCTTTAGCACAGCTTTGTGTCCTAGCAGGTCTGTGGGGAACCAGTAACCGCTGTGGACTAACCCACTCCCAGGCACTGCACAGAGCACCAGGCCTACATCCTTTAACTGAATCTCTCAACAGCCTTGAAGGCAGGTACTCCCATTATAATCCCTAGTTTGCATGTGAGTAAATGGAAGCACAGAAAGATTAAGGAACTTGTTCAAGGTCACAGAACAGGGTCATCAGCACTTGACGAATGGTCTCCCTAACCTTTATGCCAGTGATTCTCAAATGAGTATGCACCCATATAGCCTGGAGGTTGGTCAGCCCACTTTACAGGCCTGAGAATGTGCATGTCTAACAAGTTCCCAGGTGCTGTGGCTGGCCCACTGCTCTATGCTCTCCTGCCTCCCAACAGAAATATAAAATAGCAGACACAACAGTGCTTAACACAGGCCAGCTCCCTTCCCCTGAGCACCTCTATGACTCAGCTGGATACCCTTCACAAGGAACGAAAAGAATGACCTGGCAGCATGTGCCGGCGTCCTGAGCCTGAATCAGGCACTGCTGTGCTGTGACACCTAATACCAACACTGACGGCCATTGCCTGCATCTGCATTCTTGCAAATTACGTAGCCTCTCTGGGCCTCAGTTTCCTTATCTGCAAAATGGGGGTAATAGTATTTCTAGGAAGAATTAAACACATACACATTACTCAGAGGAATGCCTGGCACATCAAAAGGCTTATTGAGTACTAGTGGCTCAGTGCACGAAATTCGTGCACATTAAAAGGGGATTATTAGAGGAAATAATTTAATATTGCTATTTGCCCTTTCTCTATAATAGAAGTGTCAGAGATGAAAGAAAATTAGTAAAATGTATATGAAAACCTTCCTCCTATCAGACTGGGGTGTACCACGGGACCCAGAGTCAAGTCCCCGCCCACCCACCTGGGCCTCAAAATCACATGACACAGACCCAGCCGGCCCCCCCACCATTGGGCTAGATCCAGACCCAGCCAGTCCCATCCTTGTCAAGCCCCCCGGGCAGGGGGCATAGCCTCAGGTCCCCTGACCTGGTGCCAGGATGGGGGGCGTGGCCTGAGGTCCCCCAGCCCAGACCGGGGTAAAGGGGTGTGCCTTGAGGTCCCCCATCAAGCCCTGCCAGGTGGGGGACATGGACAGAGATCCCCTGTCAAGCCCCGCTGGGTGGGGGGCACGGACTGAGGTCCCCTGTCAAGCCCAGCCAGGCAGGGGGTGCAGCCTCAGGTCCCCTGGCCCGGTGCTGGGGTGGGGGGCACGACATGAGGTCCCTCATCAAGCCCTGCTGGGCGGAGGGTGCGGTCTGAGGTCCCCCGGCCTGATGCCGGGGTGGAGGTTGTGGCCTGAAGTCCCTTGTCAGGCCCCACCATTGGGGGGCACAGCCTGAGGTCCCCCAGCCTGGTGCTGGGGCAAGGGGAACAGCCTGAGTTCCCCTAGCCCAACACCAGGACAGGAAGCGCACCTTGAGGTCCCCCATCAAGCCCCGCCCGGTGGGGGGCATGACCTCAGGTCCCCTGGCCTAGAGCCGGGGCACGGGGCCTGAGGTCCCCCAGCCTGACACCAGGGCGGGGGGCGCGGCCTGAGGTCCCCTGTCAAGCCCCACGGTGGTGGGGGAGGGCGTAGCCTCAGGTCCCTGCTGATTGCTCATTAAGGCTCCTTATGGAAACTTGGCTTCAGCTGTGGGTGCAACCATCTTGATGGCAATTTGCATATTCCCTCTTTATTATATAGGATACGCTACATTACTGTTATTAGTACTACTGTTACTATCAACATCATCCATATCATCTTTCTTAACCTGGGAGGTTGCTATCAACACCCACCTCCACTGGTTACCTAATGGCCCTCAGGGAGATAAGTAACTTGCCCACAGTCACTAGGTGGCAGAGGAAGGATGGTAAGCCAGGTGTGGGACCCCAGTGATTGGAACTGGCCACCATAAACAGGGAGATTCCCCCCTCCGCGTCCTCTGGGAAGGGTGGAGAGTTATTTTTCTACTTGTTTCCTGCACTTCCGTCCAGACCCCCCAGCTTAGCCCAGGGTGCAATCAGTGTCACTGGTGAGGGCAGAATGTCTCCAATAGGGAACCAGAGGCTGTCAGCTACCCACATCGCTGACCTTGGGAAGCCAGGCCCCTTCCCTCCCTGTCTGTCCCTCTGTCCCCTGGCTGGCTCCTCCTTACTGGGCACCCTCACGGCTTGAGGACTGGCTTGGTCCAGGCCCTGGGAGAGTGAAAGGTCACTTGCTTCTCCTGAGACCCCCTGCCCCCATGTCCCCTAGGATCCCAAGTTCAAAACAATAGAGGCTTCAGGTTGCCCTTGATGTAAAGGTTTAATTTTAGCTGAGAAATACTTGAAATTTTCCCAGGCATTTTCACTGCTACACTGTGAGCTGGACAAATGGCCTTGGTTTTCCTCCTCAATTGTTCTCAGCTGGGGGGCTGGGGGCTGACTCCAGCTCAGGACAATTCCCTTTGTGTCTGCTTCCGGGTGGCTCCTAATAACTCATGAAGGGGATGGGACAGCCTGGAGCTGTCAACCCCCACCCTGGCTGCCTGGGCCCTCACTTCACAAAATTAGGCATCCCAAAGTATAGCCTTTAAACAGTACTTGCTGGTCACAGCCTCCTCAAATCTCAGGGGTGGGAGCAGAGGGAAGGCTTGCAACCTGAAAGGGCCTCCCTGTAGATAGCCAGGGAAGAGGAGGCCCAGAGAGGGTGTGCTTGGCCTAAGGTCACACAGCACTCTGGCAGAGCTGGGCCTGGACTGTAAGTCTACAGACTCATGGCCCAGTGCTGTTGGCACCACGTGCAGGAGAAATCCCACTGCTCTCCATGCTCCCACCCAGTGTGGGGCACCTCAGAGTGCAAGATCGCAGACTGCAAGCCTCCCATTCTCTTGGCCTCCAGTGGGTAACCTGGAGTGCCGCCCTCCCCCCACCTCCCTCCCTCACCTGGCTGAATCCCTCCGTCTTCACATCTCACCTTAAAGCTCACCTCCTCAGAAAGCCGGGCTCTGACTGTGCCCCTCCCAACTGCACAGGACCCTGGCTCTTCCTCTAGCGTTCTTCTTATGGCCCTTGTCACTTTTTTTCCTTCTATACTCATTTGTGTATTTCCTTGTTTAATGCCTGGGTCCCTATCAGATCCTGGGGCCCCAGGGGCTCGTGAGTAGTAACAGTAAGAAGATTTACCCATCTGTGTGGGTTCTGGGGCAGAGTCCTAGCATTCCTGCTGTGCCAATGAATCTGAGGGAGGCACCCCAGAGGATTATCTGGGCAACTGGGGGCACTCAAGGCTTGGGATGTGGCTATTTGCCATCCAGTGTGGATATATTAAGATATTTTCAGCAGCCCAATGGCCTTCAGGGAGCTTTATGCCTGAACACCCATTCCTGGCTGGATGGCAGGTGTGCTCACCACTGACCCCAGTGCCAGCCTGGCACACAGTAGATGCTTAATAAATGCTTCTTGCATGAATGAACGAACCTCCTGGACTCTCTAGGTAGATCTATGCCCCCTCACCCCCCACCCCCATCTAGGGATGGCTCTGGAAACAAGAAAAATGAGGAACCCTGGAAAAGGTACCCACAGTCTAGGCAGCTAGCTCTGCCGGGGCCCCCCACTGCTACAGCGGGCGAAGGGGGGTGTGGGGGGCAACCTAGCATGCTATAATTAGAGTCCTCCTTCCAGGCTCCGGTAATGAGGGGTGTTGGATGCCAGCTGTAATTACAGCCTGGTTAAAATGAACAGGAGCCGCCTCCAAGCCAAATTACAAAGTCTGCAGCCGGACTCCCTCCTGCCCCTCCTGCCCCATTCCCTTTTTATGGGGCTGGTTAGAGGGAGGGGGTGGGGAGTTTACAGAGGAGACAGCTCAAGCTGGGGCTTCCCTTGGGAGAGTGGAGTGCTCACAGTCTGAGTCTGTGTTGCTTTGAAACTGTCCTTGCACCACCCCCTGCCCCACCCTCGACAAAGTTCCCACCCAAAGCCAAGGTCAGGAACGGGCAGAGAAACCCACTGAGGCTGCTTCTCCAACCCTTTCAGCAGAGTCCCATCCAGGGCTGAGCGCGCTGTGCAGATCGGGGTTTGGGCTTTGTGCAGTTGTATTTCATGGGCACAGCCACCATCACTCCTTTCTTACTAACCAAGGTTCTGTGGGTAAAACTAATGTGCCCCACATCACACATTCGGTAAGAGGCTGACTCAGGGCCTGAGCCAGGCCCTCACTGCACAGTGCACAGGTGGGGCCAAAGGAAGGGCTCAGTGAACCCAGAGAAATACATGATTTGCAAGTCAAGGCCCGAGAGGTCCAGCTGAGTCCTTCTCTCCCTTTTAGAGATAGAGAAATTGAGGCTCTGGTGTCCACTGGCACACCAGGATCCAGAAGCAGAGCCAGGACGTGGGAGACCTTGGTGTCCTCAGGATCTCAGGGTGTTTAGAGTGTGCAAGGGTTAGAGAAAATCTAGTTCAGGAGCACACACACAGCAGCCTGGTCCAGCCCAAGGCGGTGGCAGGCATCACTAATCAATGGTGGCATGCCTGGACAGGGCCTCAGAGTCAGCACAGGATTACACTCAGCCATACCAATCAAGCCAAGAAGAAAGGGTCCCACCATTCTTGATCTGATTAGTCCCTGCCTGCTCACCCTTAGTAAACCCCGGGGGGAAATGGAGCCCAGAGAGGTGGGGTGACTTGTCTCAGTTACAGAGTGGCTCCAACCTGCCACTCCCAACTGCACCCTCAGCCCAGCCCTGTCAACGCTGGGCATTCTGTGTGGGAAGACTCAGCCCCCTCCCCACAGGACTGACACAGCGGGCTGGTCTGCTGCCCTGACCAGAAGGTGGCTTTCATACGGAACTGTGGGGGCACAGGCTTGCTCACCCGTGGAAGTGTCCTGGTGCAACAGTGCAGCCTCTCCACACGCCCCGAGCTGCCCACACTCCCCTTCCTGGGCCTCTTGGCTGAGCCCTCCTCCCAGCCCGAAAAGCTGGCTCCAGCCACCCACTGCCCACTCACCGCAATTGGCCTGTGGTGACTCAGTCTTCTTGTTACCCCCCGCCCCTTCTCTCCTGGCGTCCACCGTTCTGACAAGCCTCCTCAATAGTGCCTTTGATCAGGGCTCTCCAGGCTCCTGCACAAGGAGGCTGTGCCTGCAGCAAGGGGTGTGGAAGAGCGGGGTCTTGGGAGACAGTGACCACAACAGGATGGCACAACCCGAGGTCCTTGCTTTTATGTAACCCCCAGCCTCACCCAATGCCCAAAGGCCCTGAGTCCAGAGGCCTTGCAGGGAAGGTACAGAAGCCACTGAGATTTCTGGGAGGTGCCCACTTCACTTGGCAGAGCTGGTCCTGGGCCCGAGGGCATTTTCAAAAGGACACTTTAATTAGGGAACAGGGCAGCCAGCCAGCGGGATTACAGGCCACACCCGGTGCCATCAGAGGCCTCTAAGCTCCCAGGCCCAGCCTGCTCTCTCGCCTCCACCTACAGCCACTTCCTCCCTGGGGTGGTGGGGAGGGCAGGTCCCGAGCACCCCTGCTTGCTGCCCCCATAGTGGGACCCCTAGAAAGGAATGCTAGATGAATCAGGTGTGATTTCTTGAGCTGAGTTTTGGATCTCAGGCATGGAAACACGGGTGCTGGAGATGGTTGGCAAAAGTGGAGAAGCCACCTCTGGGCAGGAGGTGGGGAGCAGTGGCCACCAGGAGGGACAATGACAAAGGTTTGTCTCCTAGAGACTCTGGCTCACACCCAAATCCTGCTGTGCCAGGCAGGACACAGCAGACAGTGCTCTCCCACATCTGAGATGGGCAGATTTGGAGCTGCCTGGGGCCAGTCTGCCCCTAAATGTCAGGAACGGGGCAGAGGCCTCGGGCCCACTGACCTGTCTGAGCTAGCCTGTGACCGAGGCACTGTGCCTACAGGTCCTCTCTGTGCCCTCATCTCCTCCTCCATAAAAAACGGGGAGATCCACATGAACCTCCCAGGCCTGTTGTTCAGCTGAAGAGTGGCACATGTGAAAGCAATCAGCACCGGGTCTGACTGCACACTCAGAAAACTCAGCTTAGGTTCCTGTCCTGCCGTGTACTCACTGGCTGTGTAAAGCTGGGCAACCCACTTCGCCTCTCTGAGCCTCTGTCTTAATCTCTGGATGAAGTGACTGGCACCTTCTTACCAATATGAAGGGGCTTCCTAACCTGTAAAGAGCTGTCCAGGTCTAAGGTTAGTCTAATGAATGGCAATACTTACCCTCCCTCCACCCTGCCCATGAGGTGAAGCTGGGCCATTTCTAGACTGGTGACATCTGGCTCACTTGGCCCCAACACGGCTGCCCACCCCGAGGCTCCACCTATCCCCTGCTGCCTGCCAGCTGCCTCCTGGACAGGGAGGTGACTGTCCTTGGACAGGGAGGAGGAGGGTTTTTGGATGCTTAATTCTCTAGGGGGAAGGGTAGATCCTCTGCTTGGTGGGTCATCAACCCCAAGAGAAAAGGCAAGGTGGGGGTGGGGTGGAAACAGGTTGGGGACCTGAGAGACCCTCGGAAGATGGGCACGGGCAGGAGCCAGCCGAGCAACGCCCATCCTTGGCTCCTCCTGCCCTTTCTCTGAGGGGACTCCAGAATGATTCCTTGGGATGCCCCAAAAAGCGCGACCTTGAACAAATCGATTTTTCTAAAAGGATGCTCTCAAAGTACGTGGCTTGTCCTGCTGCTCTTGGATGCTCGGGAGAGGGTTCTAGGAAAGGCACAGCTCAGCTGGAGGCCAGGTGTCCTGGAGGGGCCTCAAGGTTCAGTTTGGAGAGACATGGGGTGGCCTCCTGGACACTCAAGAAGCAAAAGTGGTAGAGACACCAGGGCTTCTCCCCAGAGTTCTTAATTTGCAGCCCCTCCTCCCACCCTGGGCTTGGCCAGCAGGCAGGCAGAGACAAGCAGGAGGCAATGCCTAGATTCCTTAGCCTACACTGAGAGGTGGGGGCCCTGCCTAGAGCTGAGGGTACCCATGTCTCCCCAGGAGGGTGAGACACACCCAGGAGAGAATCTCAGCATCAACTGTGGGACTTTAGGCAGGTGATTTTACCTCTCTGGGCCTTGGTTTCTTCTCCTGTAAAATGGGCTGTTAACAGTCCCTAGCCTAGAGGACAATTGGGAGGAACTGATGTGGTTGTGTGTGGAATACTTGGCCTGGTGCCTGGCTCAAGGTAAGCTCTCAGAAACCGTTTCCAGTGGAAGCAGTGCTGTCCTGGTGCACATTGCTTCCAATCTCTGGGCCTCAATTTTCTTGTCTGCAAAGTGGGTTATCTGGACAATGCCTAACTCCAGGAGAGCCCACATATGAAAGGCTATGGCTCAGACCTGGTGCATAGCAGGCACTCTAGGCATCCATGGAACTGGTAGCAGCCAGGTGACCTGGCAGAGTTCCTCGCACACCTGGCACAGCCCACCCCGATGCCAGGGAGGGGACAGAGCCTGGTCTCTGCCCTGTGACAGGCTCGGTGGTTTTCTCACTCCTTCTGGTTGTCAGGCCCCAGATGGCTGCTGGGCCCCCAGCCAGGGGCAACACCTTCCAAACCCACACAGCACCTCCGTGCAGCACCTGGCGTGAGGGGGCGGGAGCTCATGGCCTAGTGGGCATACCTTCCCGGGGCTGGGAGAAGAGCAGGGCGTGGGGAAGCGGCCCTGGTTCTGCCCATTTCACAGATGGAACACATCTCTGAGGCACTAGCCACCTATGTGACTGGTCCAGGTGGGCCTGGAGGGGGAAGGGGTCCAGGAGAGGCACCCACGGTCCCTAGACACCTGACCTGAGGCCAGAGCTCCTCTTCACCTAGGCTTCCTCTCAGCCCAACTTCCTGATTCTCTCTCTCAGTGGTAGAATGGTCCCATTTACAGATGAGTCAGTAAACAGGCTCAGGAGAGGTGAGTGGCAGGCCATGCTGAGCTGGTGGAGGAGTTGGGTCTGACTCCAGGGCTCTTTGTTTCCACCACAAGGCCAGGCACGCTGGCAAGAGGAGCCAGGTGAGATCTAGGAGTGCTGTTCCCTCTCTTCCCACTTGACCCTCAGTGCCTGGCAAGGAACGAGGGAGCATCTGCTGATTAACAGAGGAGACACATCGGGGTGTGGCTTTCCAGGGTTCCCCTCGCCTGCCCTTCCTGCTATTGGGGCTGTTCCAATTCTCCTCCTTCGGAAACGTCCTTAATCCTGGTGCCCATCCTCCTCCCTGAACCCCAACTGCTCCCCCACCAGCAACTCTACACTCTTTGCCATCTTTGGGGTCTTCCTTCTACCCCCTTAGGCTGAGTGTTCTTGTGACATCCCCGGGAAGTAGGGGACTTAGACTCTTGTCTTAGCTCAGTAACCGACAAGCTGTGTGACCTTGGACAAGAACTTGCCCCCTCTGGGCCCCTGTTTGCCCATCTGTCGTTGAGGGGTTAGATAAGAAGTTTTGATGTCCTATGAATATGAAAACCCACACAAAATGGACAGGCTGGTAGGCTGGTGGGCATCTGGAAGCTTGGACTCCTGGCTCACCTCTTGGCTCCCCACTGGGGCCCTGGAGAAGCTAGTCTAGGGACTGGGCTGCCAGGCGGTGCCACTCTCTGCACCCCCAAGTCCCCGCGTGGGCTCCATCTGTTTTCTCAGAGCATCAATGTGTCTCTGTCTCTGGCCTCTGCCCGAGTTCCCTCTGTTCCCTACTCTGTCTTTGCCCCAAAGCAATGGAGGTTGCCCCTGTCAGTGAAGCCAGATCCTGGCAGAATTATTTCCCTCTGCGCTGGGCTTCCATTAGTCAGTAGTATACCAGGCCCGGGATGAGGGTGCGGGGGAGAGGGGGGAGCACAGTGCTGGGGGACGAGGTAACATAAATCACTGTGGCTCTCTCTCCCAGCTGGGCTGCTGACAGCTTGGGAGCTCTGCTGGCTCAGCTGGCTCCCTTCTTGGAGGGGATGGGACCAGGCCGGAGCGGCTGTGAATGGGGCAGTGGCATAAGGGTGTGGCAGGCACACAGCCACTCACCCCATCATTTCTGGGGTATGACACTGTGACAGCAGCACCTCAGCTCCCTATGAAGTATCACCTGGCAATCACTCAAGGAAGGGAACATGGTAGGGACATAGGCAAGTCATTGAGACTCAAAACCTGTTTTCTGGTGTATAAAATGGGGTGATCACACACCAACTCCACAGAGTTCATGGGAGGATTACCTGAGACTCCGCCCTGGCACACACACACTAAATGCCAGAGTATGACTTGGTAAATAGCGCTGGCCTTTCCCCTGCAGCTCGGAGTAGGGAGTGGTGGCCTGCTTGCCTGTGTTGAAAGCCACATCTTTTAAACTACACTCTTTGCTTTGTAGTCAGGACAGGAACAGCTCTTTTGCTTGGGATCCAGACGGCCACAGGCGAAGCAGATCTCAGAAGAGCTTCAGAGTCTGACCCACAATTTGGAAAGGGTGAGAATTCAGCCCGGGCTGGTAGGTGCAAGAGGAGCATTTGGCATCCTCAGTGAGCAAAGTTTGGTTGAGAAAATTAAATGAGATCACAGGGTGATATTAAAAGAGCAAATTGCTTTAAAGGGCTTCCGCTCCTTCCAGATCTCAGTGCAGATTGATGGGGCTAATTACCAACAAGGAGTGGCCTGCTTGGTACAGCAGGTCCCTAGGGGCCCCGTGTGTCTAAGTTAGGGACTCTGCAAGTGGGAGCCCTGTGCCCCTTTTGTCTCCAGTTCACATTCTCTTCCCCCAGAACTCGTGGCACCTGGCTAATTCTGAAAGCCTGTGCTGCCTGGGAAATACTTTTTACCATCTCCTGGGCCCTTGCACATCTGCTGGGACTTCTGAAAACGACAAGTTGGAGCTGACTTTTGCTCCAAAATCCAAGGCCCCAGGTGTCAAGGGGGGGCGTGGGTGTGCCTCTTGCCTAGAATTCCATGTCCAGGAAGCTCTCCTAAGGGGCTCAACCAAGCTGTGTGCACGGAGATGTTCGCTGCAGTGTAACTTATCAGGGTAAAACATTCAACAATGGGGAAACTGAGTAAATTGAAGTCTATCCCCAGTGTGGATGATTCTCAGCTATTAATAGTGAGTGCTAAGTATGAAGCCTCGGTAACCACAAGAGAAAAAGGTTCATGAAATCATGTTAAGTGAAGAACCAGAGTGTGAAATGAAACATCTGATTCACTCCTTTGATTACACCATAAAACCAACCAGGGCTGGAGCCAGAGAGGAGACATCGTAATAAGCAGGTAGTGCTTGGGTCTGGGTGGTGTGATTACGGCTGATTATTTTTCAGAACTTTATTTCCCATTATTGGGGGCAATATGGCAACATTATCTGGACTGGATAAACAAACAGTTCTTGGGCCCAGAGTTACTGGGCAGAGGGTCAGAGACCAGGGTTTTTCTAAAGGGCCCCAGGGATTCTAGCAAGTGCCCCTCAGGCTGCTGTTTGGAAGCAAAGAGAACAGTCTAGGCTCCCAGTGCCTAGCAGCCTCAGGCTGGGAGCTGTGGGGCCAGTAGCCATCCACCCTACTCCCGCACCTGCTGTCCCAGGAAGGCCTGTCTGGGGATGCCCCATTGTTCTCTGACCAGGAGGAAGGTGGGGGGCAGGGAGGATGGCTGGTTCCAAAGCCAGGAAATAAATCAACCCCCCCAACCCAGCCTCTCCATTCAGTTGGGCTTATTGATGCAGACCCAGGGGGCCTGGAGAGAGCAAGCGGCCTTCCCAGGACGCGTGAGAAAATGTCCTGTGCTGGGCCCACGCCGCCCTGCAGACTCTGGGGGCCCATCCTGGAGGCTTCCTCTGGCTGCTTCCTGGCGTTGTCAGCCCCGCGCCTCCACAGCAGCAGGACGCCAGGCGCCCACAGTCCCAGAGCTGCTTGCACTCCTCCCTGTCAGCACAGCCTCTCCAACCCTGGCCTGCAGTGGAGGAGACCAGGGCCTGACAGGATCTGATAGTCTAAAGAGAAGAGAGCCCATTAGCTCCCCTAGGACACACTCCTACCCGCCCCACCATGCTAGGCGTACGAAGACATGGATATTTTGTATAATTTAATTAATTTGCATAAACTTGCTATAGTGGAAAGATTGAACCAAGAGCCAGAGACCTTGGAGTCTAGTCCCATTACTACTACCATGATGTGACCTTGAGTAAATTTCTGTCCTCTCTAGGTCTTGGTCTGTCTCCCCATCTGCTGAACTGGGGACTGGACTGCTGGTCTCTAAGCTGACATGATATGGTGGGCAGGAAGAAGTCACACATGAAGCAAGGAGGGGCCCCTAAGTGACCCCCACCTGGGGCCAGTGTTCCCTGAATGCCTCCTGGGAGACATCCCAGAGCCAGATACTCTGGCCTCCTGGCCGCCACAGGACTACCACTGCTCACCTCTCACCCCAGGCAGTGTGGGTCCCTGGAGAGGTAGAGTGCTCACGGCCCTGCCCAGCCCTCCTGCCCCCCTCCCCTTGGCAGCCCTGGGGAAGCAAGAAGCTTCTGAAACTTTGGAAATGCTTTGGACCAGGTGCCAGGGAGCTTGCCAGGGCCCCAAGAAGAGGAAGGAAAAGCCCAGGCTGTTCAGGGATTGGTGCTCAGCACACACACTCACCACCACACACACCACCGCCGCCGCTGCTGCCACCACTGGAGCCTGGACCAAAATAGTGACACTCCCAACATCTGCCACCTCGGCCTGCGCTGCAAGCCTGCCCACCTGCTGCAGGTATTTCCTGGGCAATGGAAAGAAAACCTCATTCCTGGGAAGCTCCGCCACTGTGGTTGCTGCTCTTGCATCAGGATCTCTGGAGCATGGTGTTGGGGGAAGGGCAGGGAACTGCTTACTCAGCACCTGGGCCTTGTGCACTGGGGTGGCTAATAGAGCTGCACCAGGCCATGGGGGAAAAGGCTGTGGTCTACTGAATGACAGGGCTGGGGCACTTCTGCTACTAGTGCTAAGAACTGTGCCTTTGGGGGACCCCCTGAGGCTGGAGTCTATAGTGAGCAAGTGTGGGAAGCAGAGGGGGCAGGCCCAGAGCCCACAGTTGATGAGAGATTGGCTGTGGGGGAAGGAAGTCGAGGTCAGAGCTGCAAAAAAGCAGAACTTAAGAGAGACAGGTAGGAATTGCTCTGGGAACGCTGGGGCTGGTGCTCTGCCCCCCTCCACCCTTTGAGTTCTCGAAGGAAACCCCCTCTCCTCTCCCTCAACTCCTGCCGCCCTTCCCTGGCTGCCCTGTACTTCCTTGGAGAGAGCAGGCTGCCAGGGTCTGATTCAGGCCCTGGTTGTCTCTGGGGTTCCCTCAGTCACCTGTTCCCCTCTCTCTGGTCTTCAATGCCTTCACTCTCCCCATAGCTCCTGGGGCTGTCTAGGCAGATCCCAGGAAGGGGTCTGGCCTTGGGGAAGTCACTTCACCTCTCTGAGCCTGTTTCCTCCCCTCCAAAATGGGAGAAATGGTGCCTACCTCTTGAAGGATTCTGAGGATGAAATGACGCAGTTTAATACAAACTGAGCACAGCGCCTGGCACATCATAAAAGCTGGAAATCTGCCAGTGGCTGTTATTATTAGCAACCTCTCTGAGCCTCAGTTTCCTCTTTTGCACAATGCAATACAGGTCCCGCCTTCACGGGGCTATTGTGAGACAGAGAGCGGAGGGACTGAATGCAATGTGCTCTGTAAACACAAGTGGGTGAGGCTGAGGGCGGAGGCTTCTGCTCTCGGGCCCCTTTGTAGGCAGCAGGTCAAACCCTGTCCTGCCCTGCCAGGCACAGAACCACCAAGGGAGCACCTGCCGTAGCCTGGTACTCTTATCATGGTTTCTGCTGCCCCAGGCCCAAAGTTGTCCCATTTGACAGTGGCAAAAACTGAGCCCCAGAGAGGGCAACAGACCATCCTACAGTCACACAGCAAGTGAGCAACTCTGAAGGAATTGGACCGGGAAAGAGAAAACTCAAGATTCAGACACCACAGAAGGCAGTATTAACTGTCTCCCTACCCCTCCCCCTTTTTAAAAGTACAGACATTTGAGGAAATATTGTGATATATATATATGATACTTATTTTAACTCAGATCTCATCACTTTTTTGTGGAGTCTAGTCCCATTACTACTACTTTTTTGTTGGGGGTTGGGAACCCCCTATATCTCACTTGATTTACTTATAAAACTGGCACACCTGGTACACTTAAAGATACACAGTCCCAGAGACATAGGTCCATTTGAGAGCAAATGAAATGCCTCGCTTGAAATAGACATCCCTGCCTAGAGGGTTTTTTGTTTTGTTTTGTTTTGTGGTTTATTTTTTTTTTTGGTGTTTTGTTGTTGTTGTTGTTTTCAGAGGGGAAAAAAAGAACTTGAAGAAAAAGAAATAGGATCCCCACTTCTCCCCGCCTGGGCTCCACTGTGTGGCTGTGAGCCTCTCACAGGACAGGAGTTGCTTCTTGGTTCATTCATTCCTTCATCTGCCCAGGGCTGACTGTGTGGCAGAGGATTCAGATGGGGACAGAGCTCAGGGCCCTGCTCTACAACATCAATCTCTGTCTGCGGGCATGAACAAAACAACCTCAAGAGATGGACAGCAGTTAAAAGCGAACTTATTAGAGTGCAGGGCGCCTCTGTGACACAACGGTACATGACGGATTCCCGTTTCCCATCGTGGGGCAAATGGAAAATCACTCCTGCACATAGGGAGGTGCGCTCCATAGCCTGTGAGCCTCAAGTCCAGGGCAACTGCCAGAAGAAAATCCAATTCGCCTTGAAATGCCATTTACAGTGTTTCTATCGCACCAACCACCCACCTATGATATTAAAGGGTAAAAGGTGAAAGTTTAAAAGTTTAAAACCTGCACCAAGACTTATGAGGACTGCAGCTGTAGGGACCTGCTTCAGACAGACACATCTATCCAAGCTTCCTTGAGCTGTCCCTGCCTCCCACTGACCAGCTTATAAAGGATGAGGTTCGTCAAGGGGTAAGGCTGAGTCGAGTGTGCATGTTTTGCGTGTGTGCTATGTGTTTATATATGCTTGGGGCATGTGTGTATGTGGCTGTATGTGTTTTGGTGAAAGTGTGAGCATGCAAGCACAAGGGGAAACTTATGAGCGTGTGCTGGGAAAGCTCCTGCCTTCCCTACCTTGTCTCCCTTGGCAGGAGCTAGGATCCTCAAATTGTTCAAACAAGTGCTGGAATGACCTCTGACAGATTACCCCTCTCTGGGTCCTAGTATCCATATCAATATATTTGGAAGGCTGAAGTAACAGAGACAGCAATATCGTGGTCCAACTGCTGCCATGGCTGAGCCCATGACAGACATTACTAATAGATTATGGCACTCTTTCCAACTGAGCCTAATCTTAGTCTCAAAATTGGCCCGGCTCCTTAAGTCGTTACTACTTGTTCAGAGTCAGTAGGCAAGAGGAAACCTATTTGCCATCCCTGAACTCAATGGCCTCCAGAGGTCCTTCCATCTCTAGCATGCCATAAGTATTCCCCTCTTCAATTTCTACTCTATGTTGAACCTGTGGGAGACAGAATGTATGTTCTGCTCACAAGAAAAGCTATCATCTATGTGGGGGCACTGGGCATCAGGAGGGGGATAAGCCTTCATGAAACTGAGCAATCTGTGACTTTGTGATTTAACCCTGGCTCTTGATGGCAAAGACCTGGCATCACATTCCAATCCCCTGCCCACAGCAGACATTACTAACTGATGTAGATGAGTCCAGATGTGGACCTAGAATTCTTCTCAACATAACACACCAGGTGGTCACCCTCAGGCTTTCAAAGCAGCCACCTGAGATAAACCGTTTTTGTCATGCTGCCCTAGATTTTGAGGTACAGGCTCTACAGGCCTGGGGAGGCGGGGTTATCAGGGAGAGGCAGGAACTAAGCTGGGGCCAGAGTAAGCACTCCAGCACCCAAGCCAAATCAGGTGTATGAGGAAGAGGGAGAGGCCAAGGCTGGGAGAGGAGCAGTGGTGAGGATTCCTTGGAGGGCCAGAGACATGCCAGCCAAGGCAGGTAGGGTCCTGTTTGGATTCAGCAGAATAGCTAGAGGGTCAGGGTTAGCCCTGGAGTCAGATGCAAGGGGCTCTGGTATCTGCTCCACTGGCACTGCCCCCTCATGAAAGATCCTGGGGAGCAGGGCCTGGACCCCAACATAGTAGGAGGCCTTCAGCAGCCAGGAGGCCCGGGCCCAGTGGGGTTGATCACAGGTTCCCAGTGTCCCCGCCCTGCTCTGCAGGAGTAGGGTGCCTGCGCCACAGCAGTCTCTGAGGGGGCAGGGAGATGGGCACCTGTTGCCACACACTTTCCATCTGGCTCCTTGGACTGTTCTCCTGAGCCCAGACATGTGCTTGGCGAAGGGAACCACAGCCCCACCCCATCCCAGACAGCAGGGCCACAGCCTGAACTCTAGAGTGGGAAGAGAGAAATTTGGGCTGCAAAAGGCTCCACAGGTGCTGGGATACATGGCCAGGACCTCATGAGGGACCTTACTGGAGAACTCTCTAAGTATAAGTACGCTGTCCTAACCTGCAGAGTTAGTTCTTCCCTTTGTATAATGGAATACCCTATCAACTGGACGTCTGCACGGCCCACTACCGACCTCCTAGCCACCTTGTACTTTGGGGACTACGGGGGAGAGGTGAGGGTGAAAGAGGGCAGGGCTACGAATCATGCCAGGGGACTCCCCTGGAGTTTGGGATGACAGCTGGGGAGCCATATCCTCAGGGACAGCTCTAGATCTAAAGAGCCTTGCCCAGACACCAAGGTCTCAACACAGGGCTGCAAGGCACGTTCCTGCAGGGCCTGAGCCCATCTCGGCTGATACTGAGCTCGCAAATATACACTCACACACAGGAACACTGCTCTTTGTTACTGCTGTCCCCACTCCCTGGGAAGCCACCAGCCCTTGCAAGCTGGTGCTGGGACAGCTGGCACAGAATTCAAGGGGCAGCCAAGACCATTCTGAATGGGCTCCGGGTGGCAGCCTGGCTGTGTCAGGGCAAGAGCTCCGGCTGCTGGTGCCCAGGCTGCAAGGCTCTGATGCCAAGGCGGGTGGGCAGCATGCCTGAAATGTGCAGAAGGAGTCTGGAGCTGGTGGCATGTGAGCAGGCTGAAGAAGTGGCCACAATCATGTTCTCCTATGTGCCTTCAACCTGCGGCCAGTGAGGTGCCTGTGTGGGGCTCCACAAGGAGGAACAGAAAACAAGGACACAGAATGGCCCACCTGAATGTCATCTGGGGCCCACTGGCCTCTTTGTCAGAGAGTGCTAGGTTTGGGACACCAGGCCAATTGATGCACATGCAAGCGTGTGTGTATACACTGCCCATAGCAATAAGAAGGGTGCAGGTGGGAGTGAAGACTGCAGGTCAATGAGGTATGCATTTTATATCTGTGTGTGTGTGTGTGTGTGTGTGTGTGTGTGTGTGTGTGTGTCCTGTGTCCTCTGCCTCAGCATGCATGCATGTAAGTGAGTGCAGGTCCATGTTCATTCTGAGTTCAGGCATCCTCCTGTGGGTGCACATGAACATCTGCATGAGTCTGTGTAAATGTGTGTGTATAGGAGCCACTTTGCAAACAAAGACCTTGCGATGCAAATGAAAACGATGAAATTCTTAAGAACACGGAGTGTAGCAGATACTGGCCAGTCTACTGGGGGCTATTACACTAACCGCGTGTCCATTCTGCCTAATACATAAATTACTAATGTAAATTAAAGGATAATTGAAGCCCTTTAGGCCCAAATATTTAAATTATTTAATAGGCAGTCAAGAATGGAAGAAAAGGGAGGAAGAGCTGAGTTTAACACCCAGAGAAAAAAGTGCCAACTTAGGGAAAGAAGGGAGGCCGGGCCTCCCACTGGTCCAGCCCTTCTGGGTTGGGGTAAGGATGCACAGGCCCCAGGAGGAGCCTGGGGAGGGGAGGCCTCAGCTCCAGGACTTCTCTCTGGCTCTGTCTGTACTGCCTCCTTCTCTCTTCCTCCCTCCCCTCCTGCAGCCTCCCAGAGCAGGCCTGAGTCTGAGGCCAGAGGCAAGGCTTCCTGCCCAGGCAGGGAGGGTGCGGGGAGCCTAACGGTCTTCTGCTCCTCAGAGGCGCTGCCACCAGGAGATGAGAGTTGGACCAGGGGCCCAGGAGCCTCAGAAGCGTTCCCAGGGTGCAGCCAGCCTCTCCTTCCCTGAGATGTCACATGCTGGCAGGCGGTGCTTTGGGGGCCATTGTGTCCACCGCTTATTACACAGAGGAAGAAGTTAAAGGGATATAGGAGGAGAATCCACAGCAAGCCAAAGGCAGGTTTGGTGGTCCCTGTCCTCTTTCCTCTAGGCTTTAAGAGGGGTCTCCTGGACACAGGACCCCAAATCACTAGGGAGCTCCAGACCCCAGGGCAAACCAAATAAGGAAGCACCTCCTGCCTAAGGCTCTCTGCTGCCTATCACTTGTGGCCTGGCTTCTTGAGAACCCTATGGCACAGAACTCCCAACTATGCACAGTTTCCAGTTTGGGGGCTGTGGTCACTGCTCAGAGCCTTGCCAAAGCCTGAAGCTAGAGACCAGATGCGAGGCAGGCCTAGGCTCAGGTTCCTGAAACAGCTCTGCTAGGCTGGGCAGTGGTATTAGACTAGCCAAGCAGAGGGTCAGGTCTGGAGCAGAGGGTGAGGCCGCCAGCTAACAGTGTCTGCCACGTCTGGGAGCTTGTCCAGGAGAGGAGCCCTCAGTGGGAGAGAAAGAAACAAGCCAGGCCCCTTAATTCACCTCTCCTCTCCGGCATGTTACCAGGCTGGGGTGGTGGGAACTGCTGCAGGGGCTGGCCAGATGGAACATGGCCCCGACCCTCTCTTCAGACCCAGTTCCAAGGACACCTGCTCCAGGACGCCCTCCACAAGGAGCTGAAGATGTTCACGCCACAATCTGAGCAACTGTCCCCTCCCTGTGACCTTGCTGTTCTCGGACGCTGAGTGCCTATGACTTTCATTATCCTTAGTGTCTCCATGAACTACTGCCAAACAGCTGGTGCTCAATAAATGCTTAGTGATCAGCTTTCCGGACAACCCTGCTGGGCCCGGACATGCCTCTGATGGACAGTTGGAGCCATAGACTTTCTCACTTGGTTAGTGCTGGAATCTAGGGAAAGGCTGGAGCTGAGACGCTGCTGGCGCCGGCATTCTCTAAGCAGCAAGGACATGATCAAGCGGGTCCAGGCGACCTGTGGGGTGGGTCCCTGGTCACATGGGGAATGGGCAAGGGAGTGTGGATGACTTGGTGCCAAGCCCTCGTGCTGTGGGGAGCACCAGGAAACTGCAGTGGTAAAGTACTCCTCATGGGAGGCTGTTGGCTGTCGGCTGCCTGCTGGCTTCTAAGATCTGGGTCTGGGTTAGTCTTACCAACTCCACAGAGAAGCACTCTAGCTTAGTCTCCCTCAGAGGTGAGCATGGGACCAAAGGGTGGGGGAAAGTGTCAGGATGATTATGTTCATTCTTTCATCCTTCTCTCCTTCCCTTCCTTCGGACCATCCATCAATGCACTTGTCCCTCCCTCCTCTCTCCTATCTTTTCTCTCCCCATCCAGTCCCTCACCCAATTCTTCATCCACTGAGTATCAATGAAGTATTTCACGTGTACCTACTCTGACTTGGTAGGCCACATGAAATACTTCATCAACAATGTGTGACTTGGTCACCTTCTGTAGCACAGGAGCTCAGAGGGCCCAGGAGGCATTTCCTGTCTCAGACTCCCTCCCTAAAGAGGGCAACCCCACCATCCTGACCCCCATCCCGTTAGGACCTGGCCTGACCCTGGGCCATCCATCCAAAAGGAACCTCTGGGATCCACTGGCTCCACCACCTCTGGGGACTCCACCTTGCTAGGACCTCTCTACTCCCCTAAGAATCTCAACATTCCAAGCCTGCAGCACCCCATCCCCACCACCCAACTTGTCCATGAAGGAACTCCTGTCAGCTCTATTCTTACTTGAGGGGAAGCCTTTGCTAACTGGTGGTCTCCGCACTGGGGTCTGGTCTTGCCTTAACCTTCCAAGGGCAGGACTCTTGCTTCCCCAGTTAACCCACCAGCTGCAGGAGGTCAAGCCCAAGCCAGGGTCTCAGGGCTTTCAGGGCACAGCCACCCTGAGCTAGGTGTGCAAGACTGCTGCAGGCCCTTGCTGAGAGATGGGTAAACCCTGGGCACGTGTAGAGTTTGATGATTTGGGGAGCAGTCACAGCCACAGGCTCCCCAGGTTCCCTAAAAAGTGAGCAGAGCTGACATTAGATCTGCTCTGTTTTCATAGGAGGAGGACTACAAGCCAGGTAGGATAAGGACAGGAGAACACACACTCTGTGGCACCCCACCGACAGCCCAGATATCCTGGGGAGGAAGTGGGCCAGGTCAAGCTCCAGAGGGCAGCTAGGGATGGGGCAGGGACTAAGAGCCCAAGAAGCAGATGATAGGGCCGGCCCAAACCTCTTTACCATAATGTGTGGCCAGGCTGGTATGCCACTTACCCTGCTGCCCTACTGGCTGCCAGGGATGGAATAGATGGCATTCTTAGGACAAATATACCCCTTGGCTCCCCCCACCAGGGTGCAGCTGGGCCGCCTCTTTCCCAGCCACTCAGGCTCAGGGCCTCCTAATCTGCACCACCAGACCCCACCTGGGTTTTGCTAAGGAAGGTCTGAAGGCAGGGCCTCCATCCCGTGTGTCAGCCCCCACTGTCTCACCTACACGGCAGAGCTGGCCCAGAACAGCACCTCTCACGTTTGAAGTAGGTATGAATCACCTGGCTCCTGCAGAGATACTGACTCTGAGATTGGAGTAGGACTGAGACTTTACATTTCCAACAAGGTGCCAGGTGAGGCTGCCGGGGACCACGGAGTAGCAAAGTTCTAAAGGTTCTCTGCTCTGAGCTCCAGCTTCATCCCCTCTTCACAAACATCCAGCCCTAGCTTCCCAGGAGCCAGTGTCACGGAGAGAGGACACGTCATGTCCAATAAAAGGAAATCTTTTCAAAAGTGGTCCCAAGGGTGGGGGGCGCGGAGGTCAGAGAGAAGAGAGCCAGGGGACAATAGTGAATAGACTTGGGATTATTTCCTGAACTCTGACTCCTCGTGGGAACCGGGTTATGAAAAGCTTTTCTTAAAATGGTTATTATTTAGTGGGCTGTCCAAAATAAACACACACACAAGCACTGCTCGGAGCCAGGCAGGAAGTGAGAAACATCTGGGAGACATCTGTCTGCCGGAAAACTGGGAAGCAAGTTGGGGAGGGCCAGGCACAGCGGGAGTTGGTCTGTGTGCCATGCTCACCCATGGACGCACACTGCCACACCAGCACACTGCGCCTACTGGCACTCTGGAGACACACAGACAGACAGACACTCTAGGCTGTCCCAGTGACTCGGCATGATCCCCACACTCACAGCCGGGCCGGAGAACACAGGTTCTCGGAAGCGGACATCCTTGCTGTCAGCATCCGCCTTCCCTCCTCCCTCTTTTCCTCGTGGATGTTGTAATATTTATGATTTGCCTCTCTGCGTATGCAAGCTGAATGTTTTCCTTCCACCCGCTCCCTGGTTATCCTAGAAAAGCAGCTGTGGGAAGTGGAGCACACCCTGGAGCAGGTGGCGGGAGAGCTGGGGGCCGCCCTGTTCTGACCTGAGCAGGGTCAGGACCCAGGACAAGCCTTGAGGGAGGCTCCACCAGGCCTCAGTTTCCTCCTCTGACAAATGAGATATGATTCTCCTGCCTGGCTCACAAGAGAGAGAACACTGGAGAATGTTCATCTGATATTTACTGCAAGCCTTTTGCAGTGCCAGGAAACTGCTGGGTTCTGGATGCCATTTAAGAGGTGATCATTCAAGCCTCAGTACCCAGGTTTAGGGCTTAGCCATAAAGCCCAAGTGGTCCCAGGGCGGGGAGCCACCCTCTCCCTGCAGGCTTCAGCCTAGGCTGCAGGGATGTACCTGTTGCATCCAGAGAAGGCTCAGAAACTCCTGCCTATTGGGCACTGGGGTGTCCTTTACCATTTCTGCATAGAGAGTGATGTGGGAAGGAGACTAGGAAGGCAGGGACCTTGCCATATGCAATTCCGTGTCCCCCAAAGATGCCTGGTCCAGCACTAGCTACCGCAGAGCAGGTGGAGAGAAAATGAGATATGAGGCTGTGAAAAAGGCACAGACCCAGAGACAGACACACCCGGGCAGATTCTGGTGCTGTGGCACACTCGCCATGTCACTTTGGGCAAGCCGCTTCACTCTCTGGGCCTCGGTGCCCTCAACTGCAAAGTGGGGAGAACAAAGCTTTGCCCCAAAGGTTACATGACATGTTGGGCCCTTCACACAGTGTCTTGTCTGGTACTTGGTTAGCAACTCAACAAATGTTATTATTACAAAGCACGGAGAGATTTTAAGAGCAGTTGCCAGTGCATGTGATCACCGTTGCCGTGGTTGCTACTGCCCTCTATGTTGTAGAAGGCCTTCTTGAATCAAGCCTTCCGGCCTGCCACCGCCCCGCCCCCTGCCCGGACTCTCTGGTCCACCTGGCTTGGCCATTCAGGTGGGATGGGTGAGGGACTGTGAGGAACCCCTCTGGGAAGCACATAAGGGGACTAACCCTGGCTGACTGCCCACACTGTACTGGACACACAATGGATGGCATCTTTCCAGAAGCTTTGGGGCTGTGCTATCCAACATGGTTGCCACGAGCCACATGCAGCTGTTTAATCTTTAATTAATGAAAATGAAATATTCAGTTTCTTGTTGTACAGCCACATTTCTACTACACAACAGCCACACGCAGTAGTGCTATCACATTGGGCAGCACAGGGAGCGAACCCCCAGCGCCACAGGAAGTTCCACTGGACAGCGCTGTTCTAGAGGAGGGTGTGATGGCCTCTGCGCAGATGGGGAAACTGAGCCTGAAGCCAGGTGCTTTCCACTTGGCCCTGAAGCTGGCCCCCAGACTCTTCAGTGGAAGGCTGGGTCCTCATCAGGTGTCCCACAGTCCTACCTGCTGCTCTGCTGCTGGCAGGGCCAAGCCCAGGACAGAGGGATGGCACACACAGCCGGCTCTCCCTCACCCAGGCCTCACTGAAGCGCCTCTATGCATGTGTGTAAGATTCCAGGAGCCCCTGACAAAGAGCCTAGACCCAGGGATGTGCGGGAACAGATGTGGCAGGAGGGGGCAGCAGGTACTCTTGGCCTGCCAGGCTAGTGCCCCATCCCTCTGCAGGGGCAGCCGATCTCAACGGCAGTCCCTACTCTCCCTCAGTGGGTTCCCTCTTCTGGCAGAACTAGCTCAGGGACCTCTCTCAGCACCTCCCTATGAATTTCACTCCTCGCTAGCCTTCTCCTCTTGGGCCTCCTGAGCCTTGGCTTCCTCATTTGCCCAAAGGAGATCATCTCCCCAATGGCAGAATCAGGGGAGCTCGTGTGTGAGCACAGCGCCTGGCACATGGGCAGGAGATCCTACACAGGAAGAGGGGGACAGAGGGAAGGCCCACAGCAAACTGGCTGACTGAGCCCCACTGCCCCTTCCCACCCCCCTCCACAGCACTGAGGTTAGCGCAGGAAAAAGGGCCTCAGACCTCGGGTCTCTCTGCACCCTCTCAGAACCCCAAGCCACGTGTGAGCATCTCACTAGGAGTCAGGGGGGTGTGTCCAGGCAAGTCTCACCTCCTCACCATGCAATTCCAGGCAGCCCCATGTCTGATCCAGGCTGTCATCTCATCGGAGGTGATGTGTAGGATACAAGGGCAGTGGCCTGGGCTGCTATTATCCCCATTGTTGGAAGTTCATTTTTAAGATTAACCTGGCCTTAACCCATTCTAATGGCCCAGGAAACACCATTATGATCTTGCAGCCCTGGGCAGCATGTGGAGGCTCTAGGCCTCAATTCGGGCAATGGTAATGGAGGCTCTTTCCAGCTCTGAAAGCCTGTGATTTAGAGATAGGGATCTCCTGGTGAGGTGCCAAGCCAAGAAGAAGACAGGCCTCCTGTCTTCGTATTAGTTACCACTGTGATTGTTCAAGTCTGGCCCCTGCCCCCAGGGACAAAGCTAGATATTCCTGATAAGTACATCCCGCCCTCAGATAGTAGCCAGCTACCTGGGCAGTGCTCAGCATGGGGGAGGACAGCAAGGCCACGCCCAAGGGCAGCTCTTGGCTCAAGGGCAGCTCTTGGCTCTAGGGCTCACGTACTCATTATAGCCTCTGGCTCGTTCCCTGAACAGACTCAGGCCACCGGAGCCAGCACTAACCTTGGACATGGTCAGCCACCAGGTTCCATGACACAAGTCAGTTCTGTGACTTCAGGGAGTTGAGCTGCAGGAAAGACGTCGTGTCTGGGGAGACCTTGAAATGCCTTTGCAACTGCCTGACCCATGTGACTTCGTGGTTGAGCAATGACCCATGAACCAGGAGGTCAAGGTTGGATTCCTAGTCAGGACACATGTCCGAGCTCAATGCCCATAGGGGGCGTGCAGGAGGCAGCCAATCAATGAATCTCTCATCACCCAAGTTTCTATCCCTCTCCCTTCCTCTCTCTGAAAACATATTTTCTTAAAAATGCCTTTGCAACAAGCGGAGGCTCTGCTTAGGACATCTGTGGGGAGCTCTTCTGTAGCCACACAGTGACCGTCTCTCTAGGGAGCCCTTGGGCATCTGTGACTACCAGGCTTCTCCGGGAGGCTTGGGCAACTTCTCCTCTAGCAGAAGGCAATCCCCTCTGAGAGCCACAGCAGGCAGCGAGGCATGACGCAGGAAAGGCTAGTAGAGCAGTGATTCCGGTGTGGGGTCTGCGGCGTGCTGCCAGGGGGTGCAACCCCAGCTGGTTCCTTGCTTCTCTAGAAGATGGGGATAGAGTTCCTGCCCAAGGAGGCTTTTAGGATGAATGTGGTCAATACAAGCAGAGCGTACAAGTGTAGGCTGCCATGATGATGGACTCTTAGAAACATCAAGTCTAAAATTAAAAGAATCATTGAATCGTGGATTCAAAGGAAAAGAAGCTTAGCGACCTTTTCCAAACTCCCGCCACACAGGAATCCCACCAAAGTCTTCTTTGGCCCTTGGGGACTAGTACCAACGATCCTGCCTCCTGTTACTTTTAAGGGCCGTCAAAGGAACCTTCTTCTGGTTTCTCAGCCCAGCGGGTCTCAGGCCACACAGGATGGCCAGGAACATCAAACATGCCTCTGCTTTGCCTGGTCTCTTAGCAATGAGACCGCACAGTGAGGGATAGTGGGGGCAGTAGATATATGGAGGGGTTGAAGGGGTATGTCTGTCTTGGTCAGAGAAAGCAGGCGTTGCTGGGCAGGGAGGAAGTCATTGCTACTGGCCTCTGCTTAGCCATGACCCTAACAGGAAGCGATTGTGTGGGTCCCTCGGGAGTCCCAGTCTGAAGGAGCAGAAGGCAGACGAAAGATGGGAGACTGGGCCTGCAGGCTCGCTACCTACACCCACCCTGCTGGTCCTGTGCCCGTTCTTGAGTCTACCAGATGAAGGCCACACGCATCACTTCCACAGCTGGCACCACTGATTCTTGGGGACACTGCCCATGCCCTGAGAGCTTTCCTTCATTACTGGGGGTATTGGAGTCCCAGAAGGGAAGGGGAAATGGGGCTAGGAAGGTTACAGCAGCAGAGAAATTATAGTGTCCTTAGAGCAGTGGGTGGTCCAGGGCCAGCAGGCGGAAGCCAGAGGAGGCACATTTGGGCTTGACACCAACATCTATCCAAGTCATCCAAAAATGAAGCAAGCCACGTGGCAGGAGAGTGCGCATGCCACTTGGGGGTGGGGAGCAGAGGTTGGCATGTGAGAAGTGCAGTTCACAATCTCTGGGGCTCTTTTGGGGCAGAGCTTCTGGGGGGGGGCAGGAGAGACCACGGGGCAGGGAGGGGAGGCCGGCTCAGCAGGGGCGGCATCTAATGTGCCACCCTCTCTTGCCTGTCTAAAGCCTCCAAGCACCCCACATAAGGCACCTTATTTCTCCACAATCCCAAGGCCAGGCTCCCCCACGAGGTAGGCAGCTCCCTGAGGGCAAGCCTGGCAGTTTACATGTACAGGGCACACATGGAGAAATAGGAGAGGACCTGGGAAGCTGACCTGTGGAATCTAAACCTCAGGCTTACCCAAGAACCCTCGACAGTGGCTACCACACATGGTCCAGGAGCCTGCTGCCCATTGTCCACCTGGGACGCCTGCTCCCATGCTGCTGAACAAAGAACAGTGGTGGGTGTGTGGAGTTGGTCTTCTGGGCTGGGCCCCTTTGGCTTAGCACCAAATCCTAACATTAGCATTGGGAAGGGCCTGGCGTGAACTCCTGAGCACTTCTTAAGGATCCTCCAACTGACCCTCAGGGCCTTCCAGGAGGTAGGGACCACCAGTGAGGGGGAAATGGGCAGAGAAGGGAAGCCATCTGCTCAGTGACACATGTGAGGGGGTCCTAACTGCTCAGCAGGATAGGGAATCACAGCCTGCTCCGCTGTCCGCCCACCCCACAAATGAGATGACTGCCATCAGTCTCATCCACTCCCTGTGCCTGGGCCTCCTGCTGCTTCAGGAGCCCCTTCCGGTTACCAGACTCTTCTAGGGGAGGGAGTCGCTGTTGACCTTGCATGATGGAAGACATTTCCCCTTCCCAGAGCTGATGCTAAATAAAGCCCAACCCTCAGCCCAAAGTCATCTACTGCCTTGTAAACCCCAGCCTGCAAAGTGTCTGCAAGGTGACAGGAGGTTAGGTCAGCCCTCTCCTAGGTCACAGGCACCAGCAGAGGTGGTTTAGTGTGGCTAAAGGACAGGCCACTCAAACCTGAACCCACCCCCTCTCCCACCTTCCACCATCGAGGGCAGCCCAGGGTCAGGGAAATAAGCAAGGAGTTATCATGCCTCAGTTTCTAAATTGGAGCTGGAGGGCGCCCCACAGGGAGTGCAGATGCAATGGGGAGGGGAATAAACAGCACAGAGCAGGGGGACAGCAGTGAGTGTGAGCAGCAAAGCTTGGGGTCATGGGAAGCCTTGTGAAGGCAAGTCTAGGGCTGGCCCTGACCAGGCCTGCCCGGGTGTCTCTAGCTCTCACGCCCCCTTGGGTAGCCATCAGCACGGTCCAGAGCAGTCTACCTCCGAGTTCTCCAAACAACCCCTTCCAGGGGCTCCAACTGTAGGGAAACTGGTGTTTTCATAGGTTTTCCATGATGGGGGGCGCACTAGGGCGGGCTTCCTTTTAATGATCACACTCCTGTTTATTTAGTTTCTGAATGGCCGGGGATTTCTGCCTCAGGGAGTTACAGGCAGTTGGGCTATTTGTGGTGAAGTTAACGAGGCAACACAGTAGAAGCCACCTTCTCTACACCCCCACCGTGGGAAGACAGAGGAGGCCCCTCTATACCCAATTACCTGCCCTGCAGGGGCCTCCCCCCACCTTCCTCATCCTTCCCAGCTCAGGTTACCAGCCCTCCTCCCCTGACCCACCCAGCTCAGCACGAATGAGAAAAATGGACTGGCTGGCCTTTTATTGTTTTTACTTGCCTTAAGGTAAGCGTTAAACGTTTTTAAGACAGAAAAAAAGAAGTTAAGGAGCCCTAGTACAGACCATTCCGGGGCCCATAAAGCTGTCCCTTCCTGGCCCTTTAGAGGCAGGCTGAGGAAGGAGGCAGGAGGGTCCCAATGCCAATTTTACTGTGCACCTATTCTTCGCCAGACCAGGTGTTATAAATGCGCTTCTCATAACAAGAGCTAACACTGAATCCTTACATCTCTGACCCTCATTTTACAGATGGGAGAACTGGGGACTTGAGAGGTGAAATAATCACCCAAGGCTGCATGGTCAGTAAGAGGCAGACCTGAGTGTTGTCGGATCCAGGCTACCGGACTCCAGACCCCTTAACCACTGAACGACATTCCCCTCTACAGAATCTCATTTAAACTTCATGCTGATGGATGGTATGGGGTAGATTGCTATGAATTCCATTTTGAAGCTGAAGATGAGTCTCAGATGGGCTAACTAACTTAGTCATGGGTCCGAGGACCCATGACTAAGGAATGTGTCCTCGGACCCATAACTTAGTCATGGGTCCGAGGACCCATGACTAAGGAATGGGGAAGGTGGCATTTGAACCCCTTCTATGGCCAAGAGCTTGTTTACAAAGCGTGAGTGTTGGTGACCGAGAGAGGGATCCTTGTGCAATGTGTTCACAAAGCTCCGTGACTCACACAGCCCCAAGTTCAGGTCCTGGATCCTTGGCCTCTGCCTCTCCACACCCAGCAAGCCCATCCACCCCCACTCCTCCCCACACCCAGTCCTGCCCACATTTCAGCCTCCTCTAGGAAGCTCTCCTCCATTCCAGCCTTAGAGACCACTCCTCTGAGCTAGAGAAAATGTGAGCTTTCTTCATAGGCATCTGATCTCTCTAACTGCAATTGTGTGAGCTCCTTGAGGCAGGTGTTGGGTCCCCTTAGGCTAGGCACAGAGAAGGGAATTGGAAACAATGGGGGTTTCACTGTTCTCAGGAGGAGGAATCATGTGCAGACCCCCTCTATGGCCTATGTGAAGCTTCCACTGGCTTTCAAAGAGCTCCAGGGACCCCCCTCCCCCCAGCCTGTGCCTTCCTACCCATCCCCCCAGAGGAGAAGCACAGCAGTCTTGCTTTGCATAGGGAAACCAAGGCACAGCTAATGGTGAGATCTGGAAGGAAGCAGGAGTGACCAGTGGTTAGAATGGGGGCTCAGGCAGTAGGAGTCCAGCACCCACCAGTGAGCAGGCTGTGAGGGTGGGGTGGGAGAGCCCTGGGCCCAGCTCCGAGGAGCTCCGAGAAACGCTTTACGACTTTCTAAGTGGGCGCGCTGCTGACAGTTTAACGGCCAGCTCCCCCCAGCCCTGGGCTTCATATTTATGATCTGAAGGCTTGGAGGGAGGCTCAGGAATCCAGCCCACACCACCAGATCCTCAGCCCTCTGGCTCCGGGGCCAGGAAGCCATAAAAAATTATCTTGCATTGCTTCCCTTCCCCCAATGGTTTTAGGGGGAGAGGGAGGGGAAGGGGAAAGGGTTGGAGGGTGGAGTTTGCGGGCAGGGACTTTCCCCAAGCCAGCAGGAGCAAATACACAAGGAGGGAAATGGTGGACCTCTCAGCCTCCTGATACTGCACTGCCCAGGCTCCCGCAGCCCGACCGGCTAACAGCTGATCTTACTGGTATTTATAGGGCACCTACTCCAAGCCAAGGTATCAACTCCAACATCAGATCTAATCTTCACAACCCTGGGAAGTCTGACAAGGTTTGGGAAGGTGGTGTGTGTAGGCTCAGGTATCTGAGGTTCCCTCCTCCCCAGCCACCAAGAGAAAGCTGCATGTCCTCATTCCACACAGGCTGCCTCCCCAGTTTACCGCTTAAGAGTATGAGGCCCAGAGAGGGAAAGAAACGTAGTCAAGGTCACTCATGTTAGGGGTTCAGCATGGACTTGAATCCAGGGCTCCCAACTCCCCGTGTGGTGGGGACCAAGATGCAGACCCCTGGAAGATGAGGAGCATCTGCCTGTCAGTGGGTGAGAGGACCTGACCTTTCTCGCTTTGAACCAGTCTCCCTGTGTGTGCACTGATTGCCTAAGTGTGACCAGATGCCTAGAGCCTTGGCACTCTAAGGCTGAGGTTCTGTGATGGTGCCAGGTCCTAAGCCCAGGAGGTGAGAGTCACCTCTGCTTTTCAGGCTGAGGCTATGCCAGCCCTGGCCCTCCACTGAGACCAGAGCTAGAGGCTGGGCTCTGGGAGCCTTCTAGCACCCTCCCTTCCCGTCCCTAAGTGTCCTCTGCCTCTGTCTAGCCTGGGAAGGGCCAGCATCTCCCACAGGATGTGGCCGTCTGGCTGGCTACAGCTTCAACCGCATCCCCCACTGGGCATAGTCCAGGTCCAAGGCTGAGGAACGCTGACCAGGGAAGTGACCCCACCCTCTGCCTCCTCCTGGACCCCAGCCCACACACCCTTTCTCCCCACTGGAGCGGGGCAGTCCACCAGGGAAACGAGTCCTCAGCTTTCCACTAGGCTGGGGGCTCAGGCTACCGGGGGTCTTAGGGAATGGCTGTCAAGCCCCCAGATGGGTGAGGGGAGCTAGCAAGGTCTGGCCTGCAGGGCCTGTTGGTGGCTGGAGGCCTCCAGTCGGGTCCCCCACCCCCAGCCCTTTCTCTGTGGTCTGGGCCCCTCTCTGGTGGCCCCCTAGTGAGGGGCTGTCTGCAGATAATCAGGGAACAGATTCGGAAAGGAGGGAAAAAAGCACTCAGGCGCCAGACAGGATCCTTATCTTCTGGGGTGGAATGTCAGAGGCAGGAGTCCTGCACCAGAGGCACGGCATTTGCAGCCAGGGAGGGGAGGAGGGGACTGGCCTGGCGTGCTGGGGAGGGAGGGGACAGGGTGGTCTATTCTGGACCAGCGGAGCCTAAGGAGGAATCCGGCCTGCCCAGGAGGGGGTCTAGATACCAAATCTTCCCCTCCCAGTCCAGCTCTGGGGCCCACTTGTTCAGACTGGCCCTGGGACCTCCATAAGATAGCAGAAGAGGGTCGGAGGTCAGTTAAGATTCTGGCCAAGGTTCCTCAGCACTCTCATCTGTGGAGTGGGGATTAAAACCCCACGGCCTCTTGCACAGAGCACCTGGGATCCTCCCTGGAGATACCACGTGAAAACCACAAAGGGCCATGCAAAGGGAGGGGTGTGCCTGGTGCTCTGAGCCTCCATGCCAGGGGCCTGCCTCCTGGTTCTCACACAGCTTGGGAACCCAAAGGAGGCCATGGGAGGGACTTCACTTCTTAGACTGGCCCCCGACTTTCAGTGAAACCCCAACATGGCAGGGGTACCTTTCGTAGAACGGAAAGCAGGCTTTCTGACCGGGCATTATTGTCCCAGGGTGATCCATAAACCACGAATAGGGCCAAGGAGCTTTGATCCCCTGGCCTAGATTTCTCGGGGGCTGGAATAATCCGGAGCATGAGGGGTCATCTCTGTGTGCCCAGAAGAGGCCCCTGGAGGAGGACACTGGCAGTGGGGGTTAGGGCACAGGTCTGAGATGTGGGTTCAGATCTAGGCTCTGACACTTTATGGCTGGGTGGCCCTGGGCACGTGTCTTCCCCCGTGCCCGCAACCCCCATTCAGGAGCCTCCGTTTTCTTGTCTATAAAATGAGGGAGATGTCTTTTCATGATAATGTTCTGTGACTTTACGCTTGACATAACAGTTGGGTCTCTGCCCCTGAAAACTTGAACTATAACAAGAAGAGACAGGAAACACACACATACACACATCAAAGAAACCTCAAACTAAGGGTGACCCATGCATCCTGGAGCACTCTGGGGCCACCTATGCACACCCGGGTCCTAATTTTCTGGTGGCCCCAGCACAGCCAAAATCAATCAGAGTGGACAGCCTCCTGCTGGAGTTGGGTTAGTTTATCTCCCAGGGACTGGCCGGAAATGCCAGCAAGTGCCTGACAAAGAAAGAAAAACTTCTGGGGATTAAAGGCGCACTCCCCTGGGCCCTCCCCCAGCCCCGTGAGGGCTGGCCTGTCACCCAGCTGTCATCTGCAGGGACTGGTCTTCATTAGCTGCTGTGGCAGCTGGGGGGTGGAAGGCAGGCTGCAGAGCCGTGAACTAAAGCCAGTCTGGGACAGCACAGGCTCGCTTTTGGGGCTGGAGTGAGTGATGGACAGGGGTCAGGGAGGGAGACACGAGGGAGTGGGAAGAGGAGGCACAAAGGCATGGCCAGTGGGAAGGGCCCCAGCATTTTCCGGGCTGTTATTCTGGGCAACTTTTTATTTATTCAGAGGCTGGAGATGCGGCTTAGCATCTGTCAGCTCAGTATTTATTACCAGCGCATCAGCCTTGGACCGCAGACCCTCTCCCCCCACTTCCTCACTGCCGGGGCCCACTGGAAAACCTGCAAGGAAGAGCTGCAGGACAGCTCCATCCTAAAAGCCCACCTAACCCCACTCTTTTGGTTTACCTTTGGGGAAACTGAGGCTCAGAGAGAGAATCAGCCTTGCTCAAGGTCACAAGGCACTCTGGCATTTCATCCTTGATCTCTTGGCTTTCAGGCCACCAGAACAGACAGATGCCCTGTGTGTGCATTGCCTAAGTGTGAGTAAAAATACCGCAGGCCACATTGGAGATGGAACCTGACCTCCAGCCCCCCACCAGGTGCAGGCAGAGCCCACTGGCTTCTTGGCACAAGGTCACAGCTCTGCCACAGGAGCCTTCTATGAGGTACTCAGGTTCCCCCAAACCTCAGTTTCTTCCTCTGCACAAGCAAGGAAGCACACACCCACACCACAGAGAAATTGGAAGGATGGCATGAAAACTAAAGACCTGGACAACTGGAACTTGTTAATTGCTTTAGATGCTTCATAGTGTGGGTTGGGAAGAAGTAAGGCAGGAAGACTGTGGGGGGAAGTGGTGTCTGTCCATGGTCACCAAACCCCTTCCTCAGCACAGCCTCCAAGGCAAGGCAGGAGGCAATTAACAGGTCAATCGCAAGAGCATGATCTTAACCAACTGGAGACATGGAAATGACCCAGGGCAGCACTGGGGTGCCAGCTGGTGGAGCTGGTGGTGACATCACACTCCCACTCAGCTCCAAGCCTTCCAGCAGCCGTGAGGTCATCTTGCAAAGTGATGGCACCTCCCCCTACTGGCCACGCGCTGAGCCAAGAGGAACGTGGCACCGCCAGGTCCGGGACCGGGGCCGGGGCTGGTGCCAGCTCAGATTCCACAGCTTCCTCCCGCACACACCCCCTCTGCCATCGCTTCTCCTGCAGCCCGACTGCGTCTCAGAACATTTCCCCCATGAACACAAGATTGCTGTTCTCATATAACACATAAGCTGTGGTGTGAACTTCTGGTAAATGAGGATCTTATTTAAAACTGCGCTATCAGGGGAGGGGGAGAGACAGGTTCCAACATAGCTCAGTCACCTTGCCAGGAAAAGGAGGGGCAGGGCCGTGCAGAGCGCCACCAGCCACTCCTGGGCAGTTGCTGGAGAGGGGCTGCAGGGCCCTGGGCAACCCTCCCAACTCATCTATGAGGGTCAAACAGGGTATCACTTTATCTGTGCAGGAGGGTGGGGAAAGAGCAGATCCCCCTTGGAGGTTTGGGTGTACCTTGTGGAAACAAGAGTGGCTTGTCCTTGCAGGCCTTCGGACCAGAAAGGCCTTGGAGATGACTGGGCTTCTGGGCCACCTCTACCTTAGCAGCACAACACAACCACCTGGATTGCTCTTAAAGCTCCCAATGCCCAGGCCAGACCCCAAGACCAGTGAAGTCAGAATCTCTGGGTGGGACTTAGGCAGAGGTGGTCCCACCATTCTGCTAATGTTTAAAACCTCCGAACTTGTCAACATGCATATGCCCAGACTTTTACCGGAACCTGTAGGGGTGAAAAAACCCTTATGAACACGAGGTGTACATGTGAGTCACCTGGAGCGCCTTGTCAACATGCATATGCCCAGACTTTTACCGGAACCTGTAGGGGTGAAAAAACTCGAGGAGGTTCTTCTGTACAACCCTGATTATTCATTCACTGAGCACCTGTGTATCAAGAACCCAGCCTGTGCCAGGCACTGCTCCGGGCATTGAGGATACAGAACTGAGTGAGGACATGGCCCTGTGCACATGGAGTTAACATGGAGTGCTAGTGGGGTGACAGACAATGAACTAGCAAGTACGGAAGTAAGTGCACAGATAATTCCAGGTGGTAACAAGTGCTAGGACAGTAAAAGAGGCACGGGGATGGGGCGGGGCGGGGGGGGGGCTCTCTGAGGAAGGGACATCTGAGCTGAGACTGGGATGACAGGAAGGAGCCAGCCACTTGGTAGAGAGTCGTGTTTACTGATGTGGGAACTGCGGACTACTGTCAGCTGCAGAACCCACACTCTGGTCAAGCCTCTGTTTACAGGGTCCTGATAGACAGGAAATGCTGAGAAGATGTCAGCGGTGTCACAATTGCCTCTCTGGCACTCGGGAAATTCTACAGGCTGCTGGGCTAAGGGGATTTCAGAAAATGTACATCTCAAAGCTGTAAGGGACCTCAGAACTCACTCGTCCCACCTCTCAGTTAACAGATGGGGAAACTGAGGCTCAGGGGGATGCAGCAGTTTGCCTTGTGTGGAATAGGATGGCTCCACTATGGAGCTTGCTTGGTCTGGCCAGGCCCATTGTCCACCCCTCCCCCAAATGCCCTGCTGTGTTTTGCTCTCTGTATAAATAACCTGTGTGTTCCAGCCAGGGGACAAGCCCATGACACACCCAGGGAGCTTGGGTGGTGGGAAAGTGGGGGGCCCCCATAACCTCTCTGAGGGTAGGAAGGTCCTTCTTCCCACACCAGGAAGCCCATCAAAGGCCAGACAGAATGGTGCCAGATAAGGCCATGGAATTTGGAATTTAGTGGGATATGGAATTTCCCTTCTGGGGAAGGCTGGTCCCAGCTGTCCACCCATGATGAGCATCAGGGGAAGGGTATGACCTACTCTGGGGAGGGGATGGGTGGCCCAGGTACCCAGGGTCAGAGGCCTGATGTGGCGGGGAAGGCAGAGTGGGCAGAGAGAATGTGGGAGACAAGCTGAGTCACTAGGCCACACCATGGACAGACCACTGAAAGTGGCCACTGGCTCACCCTGATTTCTGCCTTTGATTGTGGGACAGCCAAGAGGCCATGAGGCCAGCTGCTGTGTGTTCTGGGGTCAGCAGCTTATTTCATTCCCTGGCCACAGAGTCTAGAAGAGTTCCTGTTCCTGAACAGTGGGCACCTGCCCTCTCTGATCAATCAGAGCTAAAACCCTGACTGCTCCTCCCAATCTCCTGCTGAGTTCACTGGAGGTAAATAAAACCTGGAGGTGAGAAAGGGTACCCGGCAGGACCATCTAGAATAGTCTAGAACACTTCATTTCTTAGTCTTTCTCAGCCACCCAAGAGCAGAGAGGGGCTGGTGAGGGTAGAAAATCAGGCAGCCACAAAGTGAGCCCGGGGATACCTGGGCAGGTCACCCCATCTGTAGAAGGGGTGTGAAAACACTCCCCTGACACCCTCTGGGGGCTGCTGAGCAGCTCAGATTCACACATGAAGGCACTTTTTCGCACAAAGTGCTACACGCCTGTGAGTGAAGGGCACCACCCTGACATTTGGTGGGCAGGAAGCCAGAAGCATGGAGCTGATTCTCATGATGAGCTCTCACTCAAGCGAAAGACACGTCAGGTGGCATGTGCCCCTTCATGGGGTCTGTTGGGCTGTAGGTAGCTCCTGAGAGCTCCCTCCCCCATCAGCACTCCAATTCCCTGGAAGGAGCCTTGGACAGGAGTCCAGGGCAGTGAGACGGAGATGCCCAAGCTCCTGGGAACTTCTGTTGAGCCAGCTCTTTTTGGCAGTTCAGGGCCTCCAGGTACTTGGGTGATCACTCAGTTCCAGTAGAGGGTGGAATGCTTCAGGCTTCCAGCGGTCCCTCTCCTTAGAGAGGCCAGACCCTCAGCTGGCCCTGCCCTTCCCTCTGTCAGTTGTACAGGGCCTGGTGGAGGGTAGGGGAGGCAGAGGAGGACTCTGCCAGGGGTGTAGTAAATGACTTATTGACTGGTAAGCAGAGTTCTCAGGGCTTAAAACATGACCTTCTGGCAATTATGCCCCCCACCGCCTTGCCTAGGCCCCCCTCCTGCTCTGTGCAGGCTGAGGTCTAGCTCAGCCCTTTCCCCAAGACCAGTCTGTCCTGCAGGGCTCCGAGGGGGCCCTGGGGCTGCCAAAGATCCTGCCTGTGCACCGATGTAAACACAAACCCTCTAGGAGCAGTGCTCAACATGGCACAGGCCAGGGAGAAAGAGGCTGGCTGATGCTGGCTGTGATAGGCCCATGGGAAAAGCCCAGTTCTGTCCATCAATCAACCGCTCGCTCTTTATTGAGACCAGAATCACATGGGTGGGAGAGTCTGCATTTTACAAAGCCGTTCCAAGTTCTTCTGTTCACCCACCATGTGATCATTCCACAAGTCATCACGGAGCAGCTGGGACATCCAGGGAGGTACAGAGCCAGTAAGACCTGGTCCCAGCCCTGGGGGGGGGGGGGGGGGGGGAGGGAGTTGGGGGGTCATGGATGCTGAGTGGGCTATAGGAAGGCACACTGAATCTGGAGTTCAGAGACTAGTTCTAATACAAAGACTGAGAGATCAGGGTGGGTCACTTCACTGCCCCGAGCCCCATTTGGTCTTCTTTAAGACCCTCCTCCCAGAGCCATTACAAGGATTAAATGAGAAAATGTATGCAAAATGGCCCATATGGGCATGAGAGTCGGAGGGAGGCCAGGGACTCAGAGCGCCTATTATACACCTGGCATGCAGGTAGAGTGAATGTCAATGGGACCCGCATAAGTCAAGGTGACAGCCAATTAAGCAGCCACCTCAGCATCTTCCACAGCTCTGTAGCTCTGTATGGAACACAGGTGTGTTGTGTGGTTTGCAGGGACTGAAAAAGGAGGATCCAAGGCTTATCTGAGGACCAAAGAACAAGCTATAGACCTTGTAGGTTATATCATATCCCACATTATGCAAAGCCTTTTGCACACACCTTGGTGTGGGATTCATTACCCCTCATTTTACTGAAGAGGAAATCGAGTCCCAGGACCCCATGGAGCCAGCAGGCAGGGGTGGCACTCATGGGTCCTGCCCCTCTCCATCTTATTTAGGGGCAGCACAGGGAATGTGTCCCCCAAACAGGGCTCACTACTTGCATCTATAAGCAGAGTGTGGATGGGCATCTGATGAGGAAGCATAAGGTATTCAAGAGACCATGAAAAGACAATGAGAAGAGAGGTCCAGATCTGACCTGGTCTTATATCCACTTCTCTCATACATGACAGGTAGCAGCATCCTATAGATAATGTGCTTTATTTCTTTTACTTGTATGTCCTGGGACTCTCTCCATATCAGTTCATGAAGACCTTCATCTTTCTTTTTCATAGCTGCATAGTACTCCAGTGTATAGCTACATTAGTTTATTCAATTCCTCTACCAGGGCATTCAGGTTGTTTCCAATATTTTGCAATTGCAAACAATGCTGCAATGAATTACCTTGTGCATAATGTATTTTCGTGTTGATAAAGGTATATCTTAAGGGAAGATTTCTAGAAAATTGTTGGGCTGAAAAATAAAGTATAAAGGCAGTTTTGTTAAGTATTACCAAATTAGCTATTGTATACAGGACTGTACCAATTTCCACCAGCAATGTCTGAACGTGCCTATTTCCCAGGCCTCTTCACCAAAGTGTGTGACCATACCTTTTAATTTTTTCCAGTCTTATAAGTGAGAAGTGTCATCTCGGAGTTGTTTGATTGGCGTATTTCTAATTGCAAGTGAGTTTTAACATTTTTTCATGTGTTTCCGGATCACAGTTCATGTCTTACTTTATGAATTGTCTGTTCATGTCTTTTTCCCATCTTTTTATCAAGTTTGTGGTCCTTTGTCCCTCAGTATCGTAGAGTACTTTATAAATAGGGGTATGAGTTCTTTGTTAACATTTTCTTCCAGTTTTTCAAATATTTTGTCTTTTGGCTTTCTTTAAGGCGCTTTGTTGCCAAAGAAAGATTTTTTTTTAATTTTTTATGTAATAAAAGTTACCAACTTTATATTTTATTGCCTCTGGACTTGGAATCCTAGTTAGACAGCGTTCCCTCACCCAACACTAAAGAGGAATTCACCAGGTTTCATCTCGAGCTTATTGGTGTCAGTTTACTTTTAGATCCCTAATCCATGTGGTGTTTATTGTTCTGTATGGTATGAAATATGAAGCAAGTTTTATCTTTTTCCAAATGGCTACCCAGTTATCCCAGCACCATTCATTTAAAAGTCTGTCTTTATCCCAGTGATCCAAGATACTACCTTTGTCATATACATTTCCATAGGCATTTGGGTCTGATTCTGCCCTTTCTTTTATCTTTAACCAATCTATTTTCCAATTCGTACACCAGTTTCATACTGTTTTAATTACACCAGTAGAGGTGTTACAGAATGTTTTAATATCTGGTAGGGATAGTTTTACTTCCTCTTTACCCATTCTTATGCCTCTAATTTCTCTTGATTAATCACATTGGGCAATACTTGTAGCACCCTGATGAATGGTAGAAGAGATGATGGGTCTCCATGCTTTATTACTGATCCTAGTAAAAATGGTCATTACATATTTTTTTTTAAAAAAAAAAAGAATGGAATTGGATATCAATGATGACAGCTACCATTTATTGAACAGTTTCTCTGTCTTCTATGTATATTATTATCTGATTCCACCCTCAAGATAGCTTTATGAATCAGTCTTTATTATATCCCATTTCACTGATGAGGAAAGACTAACTACGGTGAGGTAGCCTGGCTGACATCACACAGGTAGGAATTAACAGAGACAGGACTGGAGCTTGGGTCTCAGTAATATGTGAGCAGTGTTACTTGGCTGTTATTTATATACACTGAGTGGCCAGATTATTATGATCTCTGAACACATAATAATCTGGCCATTCAGTGTATATCCTATATAATAAAAGGTTAATATGCAAATTGTCCCCTTGACCAGGAGTAGTTCGACCAGCAGGCAGGCTGGCCAACTGCCCATGTCCCCTCCCCCTGGCCAGGCTGGCCAGACCCCACCCATGCCCCATGCACAAATTCATGCACCAGGCCTCATATATATATATGTAATATATATATGTAATCACTGAGTGGCCAGATTATTATGGGTTCAGAGATCATAATAATTTGGCCACTCAGTGTATATTGAAAATGCTTATTATTTGATGATGTTAGATGGGGAACATCTCTGTGGGAACTGGAGGGAGGGTCTACCCCTAGTTCCCAGAAGCTTGAGCTGTCCTCCTGAATCCACCCCATGGAGATCAGCAGAATGGTGGAGGAGCTGGTGAGCACTGCCAGCAGGGGGGTGGTCAGCAAGCAGTCTGTGAGATGCCCCGGGGTCTGCAGGGCAAGGCAGCAAGCAGTCCGAGAGGCCTGCCCAGTCCCCTCCCAACCTCAGCCTCACTCTGTCTTGGCATTTGTCTCAGGCTCCACACAGCAGCCTCGGAGAATGAAGGCTGATCCAGGGTGGTGATAGGCGGCCAGGGAACAAAGTGCCTAACCCTCACTCCCTGCTGGTCCCACCTGCCCTGTTTTCTAAGAACGGGCAGCCGGCCGCGGGATTATGTAACTTCTGGTGGGCATGGCAGATGGTGTGCTGGCTTGGACACATCAAACCCAGCACCGACACTAACCTTCCCTGACGTGGCACCCCAGCCCCTCTGCTCTGGGGTGTGGAGCACAGAGAAGGATGGGAGGCGACCCAAAACATTGTCAACTACCTCAACTGCCATGGCCAGCCAGGCCAAGAGGAGATGCCAGGGCTCACATACCTGTGGGAGGTTTTAGTCAGGGAAATGGAAGCGTAGGCTCTCACCCCCACCCCCACCCCACAGCAAACAGCCCTCAGGGCACACTGCACAGTCCCTGGGGTAACAGACCTTGCTTGCTCTGCCAGCCTCCTGCTGCTTCTGATCAGTGGCTTCTGGAGTTTAGAGAACCATTTCCAAAGCACCTCTCTGGGTGTTTTCTCCCTTAGTGCTACAAGCATCCAACTGCTTTTATTCCTTTTGCTGACGGGTAAACTGAGGCTCAAAGATGGTGAGTGATTTGCCTGTGATATGACAATGCAGGCCCGCCCTTCACTGTAACCCCAGATGGATCACTAAGTCGCTCCATGCGCTATCGCGAACCTTACGTTTTTAATATTCCCCACATCAAGAGGGGAGCATTGGAAAGAAGGAAGGCGTAACCAGCGATTTGTGGATTACCTTCCTCCCAGGTAGAAAGAAAAGGAAACTGACTTTTATTGACCACGCACCATCTTGTTTGAGGCCCCATTGGTTCGATCGCCCCATCAATCAATCAGGGCCCCTATTTAACAGAGAGGAGATACAGACTCAGGGAACTGCAGTTACTAAAAGAGCTAGGACTTAACTCAGTTTTCTGATTTCGGGGTGGACTCCCTTCATTTGGACAGAGGAGGGTACTGAAGCCCAGAGAGGGAAAGAGACTAACTCTATGCCACACAGCAGTGTGGCTGGAATTAGAATCCAGGTTCCCAGTCCTCAGCCCAGGGCTCTTTTTGCTGTTGCCTCTTCTATGTGTGTGTCTACAGAAGTGGAGTGCACCAGTAGGAAAATGTGGGGTCAGACCAAATTTGCAGCAGGGGTCATGGTGCCCAGCAGCCCAGCTGTCTTGGGCTGCCAGACAGGAATTCCAGATCAGCCTGTGGCAGGGCTCCTGGCAAGGACCGGCAGGTGCCCAGCTGTGAGGGTGGTAGCTGGGCCAGGCATTCTGCTGCCTCAGCCAAGGGCCTGGGGGGGGGGGGGGGGGTGTTAATCTCCCAGGGATGCTCCCTGAATGTTAGCACTGGACACAGGGCCAGAGAGAGCCCGGCTCAGCCAGATCCTGCAGCCAAAACTCTCCTGCACCAAACCCAGCTCCTGCCAAGAAGCTCTAGAGGGCTGAGGGCTGTGGTTAGACCTACCTATGGGCCTTCAAATGTATCCTCTCAGCCACACTTGCTCCCAGGCCTCAAGGTCAGTGTGCATGTAACAGGCATTCTCTGGAGCCATGAGAAGGCAAGGTGGAGGGAAATGATCAATGGGCTTGGAAATACAAGTAGGAAACGCATTAAAAGGGCCTGGACCAGCCTTGTTATGTGGAGGCCACCTTGCAGGTAAGTGCAGAGTTTACCAGCCCAGAGGGGCCAAGGTCACTTGAGTGTAGTACTTAATTAATTCTGTGTGGCTCCACTGGATTATTGAATAAGTTCTTTCCTAAGTAGGGGCTCTGACCACTGAAGACTTGGCTCTGACTTCCATCATTCCTGGTACACAGTCAGTGCTTGAAGACAGAAAGCAGGAGAGAATGAAGGGAGAGGGAAGGCAAAGTGGAAGCAAAGCAGTGAGAACCTTCTAATTCTTTGGTTACTCATTTGCAGGAGCAAGTTCAACATGGCAGGGAATAAATCTGACCATGCGTTCTTCATCAATTCATTCCACGGTATTTATGGAGCACTTGCTGTGCGCCAGGGGCTGTGCTAGGCACTAGAAACACGTGGGTGAGTAAAATTAGACAAATCAGACCCAGTCTCCCTAGTCACCCGTGTCACAGCTGCTCTCCCATCACTAGTTGTTTCAATCCCACCTTGCTTCCACCCACTGATGCTGCCTTCCCACCCAGGGCCCTGGCTCGGTGATAAGGAAAGGCTGCCCCCCAAGGACATCACCACACCCCCAGTCATGGGTAGTGCTACCTGAGCCCCACTCTGCCCTGCTATGTCAGAGAATGACCAGAACTGGGTTGGGGGAGGTGCCAGGAACAAGTTTCCTGAATTTCTGATTCAACTTCTTGTAAGCTCTGCGTCTTCCATGGGTGCTCAAGTCCCAGGCTAGGCAGGCAGGCACCTCTGATCACATTACAGAGCTGCTTTCCTTCAGCTCTGTCTCTTGGCCAGTAAGGCCTCCAGCCAGACACTCTCAGGGCCTCTGAGGATTGCAGGCTCCTCAGTGATCTCAGCAGACCTTCTTCCCAGACCTTGGGGATGGCCCCTGGTATCCATCAGGCCCAGGTGGGCACCAAGGACCAGGAAAGGCAGTCTCCCTCTCCCGCACCTCTTCCTGGCTCTCCACTCAACCTAGAAGCTGCCATCTGGGACTCTGTCCCTTTGCTCTCCTGCCCAGAGATGTACAGAGAGAAAGCGAGACTGAAAGTCAGGGAGAGGCTGGCAGGAGGGAGGGCAGTGGAAATCAATGGAGGCTACTCTGTGCCAGGTCTGCACGTGCTATCTCATATCACATCACCGTCTGGTGAAGGTGGCAGGGTTGTCCCTACCTCATAGGTGGGCACACTGAGTTTCAGAGAGGTTGCGCCTCCCGGCCGAGGCAATCAGTAAGAGACAAATCCTTTTCATTCCAAAGCCCTCACTCTTTCCACTTTACTAACAAGGAACCCATTGGCCCCAGAAGTCTTGTTTTACCAGATGATCAGATATGAGTCAGTGGCCGAATTTGGAATTTGTTTCCTGGGTAGATGTGCCAAATGTTTCCATCCCATACCTTCACATCCCCTACCAGGAACACTCTCTCTGTTTACCCAAAGTCTGCTCATCCTTCAAAGGCCACCCTTCCCTCCTCCGGGAAGCCTTCCCTGACCAACCAACCCAGGCCCACAGGAGCTTTCTCTTAACAGCTTAAGCATTTCCTGTCATGTCACCCAATATATGGCACCAATAATGACAACGATGATGATGACAGTGAATGTTATTAAGCACTTCTGAATGTACAAAGCACTTGTATGCATGGTCTCATTCATCCACACAACAATCTGATGAGATTGGTATTATTACTACTCTAATTTTACAGATAAAGAAAAGAGAGCTCAGAGAGGGTAAGCAACTTGCTCTATGACACACAGGCAGATTGTGGCATAGCCAAGATTTGAACCCAAGTAGTCTGACTACACAGCCTACCCTCTAAGCACCATGTCAAATCCCTCCCAGGAGGTACATATTCTGGCTTGTCCTTGAATGGGCTCCTCTCTATTGAATCATCATACACTCCTCTTGCACCGCAGCATCACAGGCCTGACACGTGGCTCATGCTTCGAGAAGCAACACAAAGCCCATCAATTTAAGGGTCAAGCCTACGCTTTGCCCATCTCTGACCTCAGAGCCCAGTACGTACTCAGATTGAATGAATGTACATGTGCACCAAGTTGTAGGGCTGGGCTGGTGTTCTAATACCCCTTGTGGCGACAGGACTGCTCACTCCCCACCCCCAAATTCAGTTGCCCCCATCCCTGAGAGATGAAACAGAAAACGGTGTGGCCAGGTCTGGGCAACCAGTTCCTGCTACATCTTCTAAGCCTTCCCCCACCCCTACCTCCTCCCCCCCACCTCACCCCCCACCCCTCATCCCCCTTGAGCCTTGGTGAGAGTGGAAGGGTGGGAATAGCAAGTGACTCTGTGGGGTCCTCCTCTGTCTCCTGGGCCCTGCTTGGTGTCTGGGGCTCTCTGAGGCTGCAGAGGCTTATGGAGCAGGAAAAAGGGACCAGAGGTCTCGGAGGGTGATTTATGGCTTCAGAAAGAAAGAAAGAGAGATAAACACACACACACCCAGGACTGAATAATGCTCACAAGGGCACTCCAGTCAATATATTGACTTTCTTGAGGGGCCTCTGTAAACACAAGTGGTTCTGGGCCTTGGCTACTTCTGTCTCTTGCTGGCTGCTGGGGCCTCTTCAGATGGAACAAGACAAATAAATAAATAAATGCCCTACAAACCTTGAGATCACTCTCCCACCTTTCCCCAAACTTAGAGATGGGGAGACCAACCAGAACAGAGGTAACGGTACTTGCCCAAGGTCATACAGCAGAAGAAAGGCAAGAACCAGTCTCCAAACTCCCAGGTCAGGAGCTGCTAGGCCTCCAGGCCCTGAGTCTCAATCCCTCCTTCTTCCCTCCCCCGCAACCCCTCTCCACACACACACACACACACACACACACACTCAGCTCCCCTGGAGGAAGATGTCCCTGGCGGCACAGGGCTCTCTCCTGGCACAGGGCTCTCTCCTGAGAAGGCTGTGCCTCAGGGCTCCCTGAGCACTCACTGTGTGCTGGCACGTGCTAAGTGCTTTATTGCACATCAGGGCACGTGATCCTCAAAATAACCCTGTGAGAATGATCCTCATTTACAGATGAGGAAACTGAGGCACAGTGCAGTTAGCAGAGCTGCCCAATGCCTACTGAGTTAGTAAGTGGCAATGCTGGAGGGCTATGTTAACACCAAAATTCTAGCGACCGTGCCATGCTGCCTCTGGACCTGAAGCTGAGGCCCTGGGAGAGGCTTCTGTGAGGAGGGGTGTGTAGAGGGGCTGGGGGTCCTAGAGGTGGTGATGACGATAAGCCTTTTCTCTCTGGCTGGATCCTGGGAGTGGCTGGGCTGTGGATTCCATCCTTTCCTTCTTACCCGCTCTGTGTCTCTGGTGGGAGCATAGCAGCAGACAGAGAAGTATGCCTCCCTGTGCCCCACCTCCAACAGAGTCCCTATCAGTTTAAAAGGTATTGTCTGAGTTCACTCCATCTTCAAGGGCCACAGGATGAGAATAAAGAATAAGAAATCTTTTCAAGCCCTGCTCAAGTCCCAGCCTACAGCCAGGTCCCAGCCTGTAGCAGGCCCCCAAGGTGCACCCCTTCAGTGGAGCCTGCAAGACCCAAGAGGGAAACATGGCCTGGGGGTGGCTCACCAAGGATCGGTGCCCATCCAAGATGGTGGCCGAGCAGATGCTGACCAATTTCCTGGGAGTGGAGGAGGTCTGAGGCCAGGCACTCCTGCCCAGGTGCCCCAGCTAGCTACCCCCATCTCATCTTCTCGTCAGGTCATGCTCTCTGAAAAGGAGAGAGCTCATGTCACCCCCTCCAGAAAGCCCCTGCCTTGCAGTTTCACTCCTTGCTGAGCTCTTCCTTGCATATATTGCTGTTGCCCTCGCTTGGCATCATCAACTCTCTGAATGTCATTTACCACTTTTGGAGTAGGCATCAGCAACCTGCACGCTCTGGCTCTGATCTGGGACCTAGGTCAGCTTCCTAAGTGGGCACCTCCCTCCTTATGGGGTTCTTACAAGGACCAAGTGAGGTCCCACCCATAAGAGGTTCTGATCAACTGGAAAGCAATATGCACACCGCGGGGCTGTTGTTTCCTATAGGTCTCTCTGCTCCCCATTGGCACATCTTACCCTAGAGCAGTGGTCGGCAAACCGCGGCTCGTGAGCTGCATGTTTGCCGACCACTGCCCTAGAGGTAAGGATGGCAGTCCCCAGCCTGGGCAGAAGTCAGAAAGCAGAGGAACCTTCGTGACCAAGGAGGTGCTAAGGACAGTGGAGTCCCATGTGTCTGTGTGTGCATGTGTCTCTTTCATTGCTGTCACAAAGAGTCGCAGCCCAGCCATGCCTGCCTGGGTTGCTCTTCATTAGGGATGCCACTCATTCAAGCCTGATTCTTCTCTAGCAAATCTTCTCCAGCCTCTTGCAGGGCTGAAGCAGGAACCTGGCAATGCTCTGGGCAAGCCGGGAGTGTCTGCAGCAGACCCCAGGGCTCAGGTCCCTGTCCTCCTGGGGACAGTTAGCCGCCCAAGCTCCTGGGCTGGTTTTAGAGCCAATCTATAGCCAACCTTCCTCTCCGTGGAGTGGCAAAACACACGTTCAAGGCAGGCCTATCCCATCTGCCCTCCAGAGAAAAGCTGACCTCTGCCCTTGCAATTCCAGAACCTGCATTGGGACCAAATCCTGCTCACAGCCCACAGCACAGGGCAAAATGAGGTCTTCTTAGTGTTGAAGGGGCAAAGAGCCTGGATCCCATCTCCAAGAGGCACCCCCAACAATGGAAAACAATGAATGGAGCTTCCCTTGCCTGGGCATGACGCCCTGTCCCCTCGCTACACACACCTGTTTCTATTTCTATACAAACATACCACAGCTGTGCCCATGTATATGGTGCGCACACCCCACATACCCAAACATGCACACCCAGCCATCTACATCACACATCCCGTATACAAAAGACACAACCTCCTCAACACACACACCCATCCTCCCGCACACATCACATCCACACACACTGACCACCCCAGTGCCACGCCACACCTACCCTCACCTCCCACTGCACACTCCCACCGCCCTCCACCTCCTTAACACATATTCTCACCTCCCCCACACACACTCCTTAATACACACTCTCACACCCACAGCCTGCCTTCCTCGAGAAATGAGCCAAGCAGTGGTGGGGAAGTTGTGAGGCTCTGGGGGCAGCCTGTTCTGGGGGGTGAGAAAAAGGGAGGCTCAGTGCACTCACTCCTTTGGTGGTGAGAGCTCCCGGGCTCCAGCCTACCGATTTAGCTCAGCAAGAGAGGGGGAGGGGAAGGAGGGGGGTTGCAGAGAGGAAGCAAAGGAGGAGCGGGTGGTGTCAAGGTGTGTGGCTGGTGCAGTGGCAGAGAATGAGCTATGGAGATGTTAGGAGATGCTAATCAGGCTGAGTGGTCAGAGGGTAAATTCGGGAACTCCTAGGGACCCAGTGCTTTTGGCCAGAAGGAAGAGGAAACAAAAGGGGCAGGGAGGGTGAGGGAACAGTGGGGAGGCAGCTGATTTATGCCTGCACTTCAGCAAACGTTTTCACTGCCTTTAGCATCTCCGAAGCTGAGGATAGGAGATAAAGGGGAGCATCTGGGACCTGTGGATTAACCTCACAGGAGCTTGCATGTCCTGCCCTGTGGGGGTGGGGGGAGCAGTGGCTGGAGAGGCGTTGGAACAAAGTTCGAATCCAGTGTGCCACTAAACCAAGGGTCTTCAAACTTAAAGCCCGCCGAGGACATTTCTCTGGCCTGCCTGTCCTGCTTAGCAGCCGACTCATCCCGGGCCCGCAGTGCGCACAGGAATTTGTTCATAGTGGTTTTTTTTTAAACTACAGTCCGGCCCTCCAACGGTCTGAGGGACAGTGACCTGGCCCCATTTAAAAAGTTTGAGGACCCCTGCACTAAACTAACAGCGAGGAGCCAGGCCTGCTACAGGATGCCAGACTTCTGCCAAAACGCCCGGAGGGGCTCACCTGGCTCCCTGTGGCTCTGGCTCACCAAATGCACAGGTCAGGGAGAAATTCCCCAGGCACCCAGGGGCATCTGGCTGAGTGCCGGCCCCAAGGGAGAAGGAGGTGGCGCCTCAGCCCCAACTTCAAAAGGGTGGAGTGCACTGATCCCCTTCCGCTTCCAGAAACTGCTCTTCCTTTTATTAGTCCAATTATGGAATTTAAAATTTTCCTTTAAAAAAATTCCCGAATAACAGAAAAGCACAGGGTGCACTTGTTTGGTTTGATTTTGCCTCCAAGCTTTAATGACTCCTTTTGTGGAAGCTGTTTAGGAAACTGGTAAGGAGGAGGCGTGCCAGCTCAGGCCTCTGCTATCTGCTTCCTCCTCTCTCCCCCTTGGGGGCCACCCAGCCTAGGCAGCAGTTTCTCTTTACTCCCCAGCCACAGCCCCAACCCCAGTGGGCAAGGTCCATGTCCCAACCTATGACCAACCTCTCCCCCCTTTCCTACAAGCCTTGGTCCCCGACCCCAGCACTGAAGTCAAAAAGACCATATGTTTAGCCAGCAGGCTTTGGGGGAGGCTCCAGGATTGGCCATTCAGAATCACCATCAACCTTGCTCTCTAAGCATTGGAATGGAAGAGGTTGGGGGTTGGGGGGTGGAGGGGAAGACCTCATTTTAGGCCTAACAGGCAGAAACAAGGTCAAGTACCTTCAGTTCAGGAGAAACTCAACAACAAAGTGGGGTGGGGAGGAAGATGGGCCCAAGGGCAGATTGGGGAAATTGCTGAGAAGATAGGTGCTGGGGGACCAGGGGTGGAGCTATCTTTGGGCACTTGCCTGGTCTCAGGGCCTCACCTCTGACCTTTGGTCCTGCCTTCCTCCATCTCTCCAGGGTCCATGCTCCCAACTCCTGTCCTTCCTCCCTCCTGCTACCAGTCCATCTAACACAGCAAAGCCAACCTTCTCTTCGGTGGGACCTGGATTTCAGAATCTCAATCCCAGGCCCCTGGTGGCTGATCCGCTGCACAGGTGGCGTGAAGGAGCCAGAAGGACTGAATTCCTATGCCAGCTCTCTCCCTGAGCCCCAGAATAACCCTGGGCAAGTCGGGGCCTGTCCCAAAGCTTCAGTAGTTCAATACGTGGGTTGGAAAAGGGGGAATGGTTTTGTTCTACAGAATTCCCAGTTTGGGGTGGGAAGAGAAGAGAGAGATTGCATCCCAAATTCCTCCCCTGCAGTGGTACCTTTCACTTTAATGAGAAACCCATTAAGACATTCTTGATTTTCCATTTGTTTAAGTAAGATGGGTGTTTTCCACAGTGCAGAGAGAGGCAAGGCCGACCTGACCCCCCACCCCCCCCACACACACACACACACATACACACACACAGCAGAGACACTAGGAAAACCCTGATTTTAATTGCACCTTAAAAAGAAAGAAGTGTTATCATGATACCTCGCTTCCTCCTCAAGCATCCCAGCCAGAGGCCAAGGAAAGGCTCATTAAAAGCTCCAGGAAAGGCTGAGGGGTGGGGTGGGAAGAGACTCCGGGAGCCAACCCAGCTTTGAAGTGGCCTCTCCTGCTCCGTCATTTGCTGGCATCTCTTTCTAAAGGTCTGGGGCTTTAGGTTCCAGGTTTGGTTTCTGCATCAAACTTAAGAAAATTCTCATAGTCCCTGGGCTGGGGCTGGAGGACAGGAGGTGTCCCGGCTGTGGGGACAGCCTTTTCTCTACCTCAGCTTGACCTCAGGTTCTTGGTGGAGAAATGGGTGGGGCCACCCGGAAGAGTCCAATGGGGGCCTGAATCAATCTGGCTATTGGACAGGAGCTCTGCATACAAGTCTGCGATGTGGATCTGTGGGCAGGTGAAGGCAAGATTTGAAGAAAGCCAACACTCCTGCCTTGGTTTTCCTCATCAGTGAAATGGAACACATGAGGGATTCACTGGGAAAACCCAAAGAACATTTTGAAAGATGCTCTGGGCCTGGGGAGGAGGAAGGGACACATTCTCCCTCCTGAAGGCAGGTTTCTAAGGACTGCACATTCTGGGCAAAGGGAAGGCTGCACGCCAACCCCACCAGTTGGCCCCTGTCCAGGCTGGTGGGCAGGCAGCCCCTGCCGTGCTAAGTAATGAGCACAATTCCAACACCAGTTCTGCTAGCTAGTGAGAAATCAAAGCCCGGTATTAGAGGCCATTTCCGACTGGGCACCATTCGTGCCCAAATCCATCAAAGCCCTGGGCTCAGGGTTCTTCTGGGGAGGGTGGGGGCTGGATGCTTTGTTAAGCAGGAGCGCTGTCCACCCCCAGCCTCCCAGCTGAGACTACTGCGCAGCTCCAGAGAGCTCCAGGCTAACCAGCCTTGTCTTTCTCCTGCTCCCCGAAACCCCTGCCCCCAGCAACCTCAGTATTTATTCCCACTCCCATTGCCCTGCTGCTACAAAAACAGCTTCCCAAGACCCACCCCTGCCCATGTGCCATTTACAGAGACTTCACCCTACCCTTCAATCAACTCTCCTCAAACACCCTCAAACCAGAAACCAACACCCCAGCCCAGCACCTCCTACATCCAACTGTACTCTTTGTAACAAGGTTGGTCATTCAGCAGCCTGCCCCCCAGCCCCATCATTGCCTTCCAACTTCAAAACACTGCTTTAAATACCACAGTCTGCCCAAATCATAATTAACTTGGATCAAATGATTGTGTCATAACTTTACAACACAGGGTTGGGGAAAAAAAGTGTGTGAGCGAGAAGGGGGGGAGGGTGGCTAAAACCAAGCCCTTACTTCTGGGCCGTGGGAATCATTAATTCCAAAGTGAGGAATTAATTCTAAAGTGAGGAACCTCTGCCTATTGGTTGGGGGAAAGGAGACGGATGTCAACATGCCAGTGGAAGGTGGAGGAGGGAGGGCTTGTCATCTCATCCACTTTCTGCACCAGTTTTCCTGCCCCATTCTCAGCCTCAACTCAGAGGGCTCCGTACAGGATGCCGCACCCCACCCACCCCCGCCCCACCTCCCACTCCGCCCCAGGAGCGGAGGCGCCCTGCAGCCCGGGCCAGCCCGCCTGCCTGGGTCTCCGCACCCGAGAGGTTGGCTCCCGCGCGGCCGGCGGCTCTCCAGGAAGACGCAGCCCAGTCAGGGACGCTGGGCCCAGCTACAGGGGAGCAAGACGTGTACTCATCCATGATAGGGGTAGGGTGGGTGGGAATAGGGACTTTATTTTAGGAGCCCACCAACCCCCTTAAGGCATCTTGCTGGATCCAGAGTAGGAGTGGTACTCAGGCGAGCGCACCTTGTCTGCTCCCCAGGCAGGGAAAATGTCTATGACCCATTTAAAAGGAAACTCGGCAGGATCCTTACACACACGCACCACCACCACCACTACCACCACCACCAACAATAACAACACCCAGAAAAAAATCCTTCCAGACCTGTGGGTCTCACGATCTCGGGAACGCTGTAAATGCCCTACCCACTTCTACAGCCAAAGCCTTTCAAGCCTGCCACCTCGGCTCGCGGAGCGGACCCGCGCTTCCCGTGCTCCGCAGGTCTCTCCCTCCCTCTCGCCAGGGAAAGCCGGGATCCGGGCTAGGAAGTTGCCGGCGAAATGCAAGCAAGCGCACACCGGGCCCACTCAGCGATCGTTATTCTGAAGCGGCGGCACCACAGGGCGCGCGGAGAACCAGGGGTCCCATGAGGCGGGTCCTCCCGGAGGGCAGACCCTCACTCGGACACCCGTTCCAAAAAAAAAAAAAAGCCATCTCTTCCAGGAGCAAGCAGGAGGCTTCCGGCTTACTTTGAACCCCACGGCCTGAGCGCCCCCACAACCACCCAAGGAGGTGGCTGAGCCACCGCCCACTTTGGTGGGGCAGAGAAATCTACCTTCTAACTTGGCCGCCCAAGCCACTTTCCCTGGGCGCACCTACGCGGCAACCGACCACCTCAATTTCGGACCAGAGTGAGAAGCAAGGGTCCCCTGCACCCCCCCACCCCCCACGCTCCTGACTCCATGCCCGATCGCTCCTTACCTGCTAGGCTCAGCCTCGCGTCCCAGCAGAGCAGCAGCGCCAGCAGCAGCGCGCCCCGAGTTCCGCTCTGGGACCACATGCTCCCGTGGCCCGGCTCAGGCGCCTCTCCCCCGGGTTTCTCTCCCTGGCCCCAGCCTCGCCGCCGCCGTCTCCGCCGCCGCCGCCGCCTCCACGCCGTCCTCCCCGGCGCCCGGCCGCGCCAGCCCGTGCCCTCCGTGGGGGCAGCGGCAGCCACGCTGCACAGAGGGCCGCCTGATGCTCGGAGTGCGAACGGTGCTTCGCGCCCGCTCTGGAGCCCGGCTCTGGCGCGCCCCTCTCTGCGCTCCTCAGGCTCCCGGGCTCCAAGCGCTCTCCGGGCTCCCGCCCCCTGGCTCCGAAGTTGCGCGACCGAAGGAGAGAGAGCTCAGCCGCGCTCGCAGCGGCCGGCGCCGCGCCGTCCAAGCCCCTGTGTAGTGCGCCTCTCTGCGCCCTGCCGCAGCCCGCGGCTCCGGCGGCTTCACCGGTCCCCGCCGCCAGCCACAGTGCCGAGCGCTGCGGCTCGCGAGCCCCAGTGAGTCCGAGAGTGGAGGGGTACCGTGCGCCGCGGGGCGGGGCCTGGGCGGGAGTGGGCGGAGCCGGCGGAGGGCCTTTCCAGAGGAGGATCTGACGGCCACCAGGGCCGGGTCTCCGAAGCACTGGGGGTACTTCAGGGGGGACCTCGCGAGACACTCTGCCCGGGGCATTGGAAAACCCGGCTGCTGGATTATAGCTGGGAGCGGATTCTGCTCAAGTTTCTTTTCCAAAAACTAAGGAAATGTATCCTTGTGCTCTCCTTTGGCTTGGCTATGTCAGCTTTCTTCTCTGAACACAGGACTTTCATTTTTAGTTCTCTGGTGCATATTAACCTCTATGCTTTCCGCATGTGGTGGTCTTTCCAAAAAGGCTTCATAAATGAGAAAATCTCACACTCGAGTCCTGGTTAAGCTGATGTGAACTTGGGCACAGATCTGGATCATCCTGCTATGACCCTGGGCAGAAGTGTTTCCCAGATCTCCGAGCCTTCCTCAGCACTCAGGTCTTAGGATGTTAGAAACCCAGACCCGCCCCCAGTGACAGAGGGCACAGGGGGGAGGGCAGCCATTTTTGGCTCAGTGTAAACTTGGGCTCTGCCCCTTACATGCTGTGTGACCTTGAACAAGTTACTTAACCATTTTGATGCTCCTTTTGTCACTATCTGTAAAATGGAAAATAATGATAATAGCTATTTCACAAGGGGACATAGAATAGAATTTTTTTTTTTAAAGTATGGATACTGCAGCACAAATGTCAATAATCTCTCCAGGATCTCCCCTCCCAGCCAGTCTGATTTCTGGAGGGAAGTCCTGACCACCCAAGGGTGGGCTAAGGGTCACATGGGACTAGGTGGAGTTTGGGGATGGGTGTCTTGAGATTGAAACCCAGAGACATCAGAAAGGATAGGTCAGCAGAGACCTTCTAGGTGCCAGGCATGGGGTGTGAGGCATGCACTTTATATGCATTACCTCAGTGAATCCTCACAACTCTCTGAGGGAAGTACCATTTGTATCCCCATTTTACAAATGAAGGAACTGAGGCACAGAGATGTACAGTTATTTGCTCAAGAATACACAGCTTTGAGTGAATAAGTGAGTGAGTGAATGAAAGGGGCAGGAGAGATGGGATTGTAAAGAAGCCCTCTGGTGTTGGATTGGCTGTGAGAAGGGGCTGGCAGCCAGCAGACTGCCTCTTCCACCTAGCACTGATCTGTTCACTACTTGGGATTTTCCTGGAACTGGGATCTAGAATCACTCCTCAAATACAGATGCAGTGGGCTGCTAAGGAGGAATGAAGGAAATCAGAGAGAATGCCTGACAGGCCCAGGAGCCAGTAGAGGATGTGCTGGAATAGAGCCAACGGTCCCCAGGGGTGCTTCCTAGGTTGGAGGAGAAAGGACTTGGGGCCAGACCTTCAGGCTGGAAGGGGACTTTGTGGGGGCAGAGAAGCAACAAGGGCTTGCTCCAGCTGTTCCCCAAAGGAGAGATAAAGGCAGGACTTCCCAGTACTCCCTTCCCTCCATAACATGCCTCCCCCAACATGTGGGGGTCTGGGGCATTTGGAGGAGGGTGTATGTAATCAGTCCACCTCCCCAGCCCTCTCTGGCTGGGCACCCAGGGTCAGGAGGGTGGATATGGGTAGAGTGGGACTCCCTAGGGAAGAACTTTGGCAAACTGGGTGAAGGTAGGTGGGTTATTTTTAGCTTGGCCCAGGACAGCCTAGACAAGGGCAGTGGATGAGAGTCAATAGCTTATTTTACCCAGCCAGCTCCACCTATCCACATAACTACAAGCACCTATGCACACCCAAATCCCTAGACACAGTTACAGGGCACACCTGGCTGACACAAACCAACAAGGTACACACAAGTAGACATACACAAAGACTCACAGGTGCAAAATGACTTTCCTAGAAACATCAATGTACAAACAGGAACCAACTGTGGAGACAACCATATACCCAAAATACAGGACTCAGAAAAGCACACACATATGCCTCATCACAGACAAACACATACACAGGCACACACATCCAGAAGCACAAATATACTCCTAGGCAGAAAACACTAAAGACAGATAGGTATTTAGATACTTGAGGATCACCAGGAAACACATTCAGGGACACAGGTACCAAGACCCACACCTGACTGTCAACCCCTGTATGTAGGCATATGGTCAAGGACACTGTACTGGATAACTCAGCAAGGACCTGAGCAAGGACCTGGCCTGCATCCCACCTGCGCCCCCCCCCCCCCCCTCAGTCAGAAGGCCAGTGGGATATTGGAGATTTTTCAAACAAGTTCCAGCCCTGTTCAGGCAGTAATTGCACCAGGCAGGCCTCTAGTCCAAGTGTCAGGTTTCATGACTTTGTTTAATTTCTGGCTGGAGAGATGGGAGTGGGGGGTGGGGTGGGGAGGTGGGGGTGGGGTGGGGGGTGGAGGGGTGGCGAGCAAAAGGAGAGTGGTCATTTCCCCCTCTCCTGCCGGTCCATGCACCACTCCCCAGCCTAAAAACTCTTTCATTTATTGAAATATACCCATGGGAGGTCCTAAGCCCTGTTTTCCCTCCAGGACTCCAGCATCCCACATTGAGGATCTCTCCATAACTCCCCTGCACCCCCTCCATGCCATGCAAGTGTCTGGGATGTGCCCCTTCCTCAGCCACTTGCAGCTAAGCAACCCGCTGTAGATGGGATTCCTCTGCAGCCTGGGCATCTCCTGGGTCCAGGGAGAGGACTTTAGCGGGAGTCAGGTTGCCCTGAGCCCACACCTTTCCCTGGGATGAGTGAAGAACAGACAAGGCTCAAGTCTGGGATAATACCTTGGAGTAGCTGGATTAAGACTTACACCAGGGTATTCCCACGCCCAGAGCCATGGGACTCACAGCAAAGGGGTCCTGCTGCGAGTTAAGAAAAAGGATGATGCAGTGAGCTGGTTGGAGGCAGAGGTCCACTCCCTTTCTTGTTTACCATTGAATAAACAGCACCTAACACAGTATCCTGCACACAGTAGGCATCCATTAGTATTGGTTGAATGGACACATCAGTGAGGCTGGGGAGAGAGAGGTTACTGGTCAAAGGGCCTACAGCCTAGCCAAGTAAGTCCTACAAGGAGCCTCCCATCTCCCCTCCATTTCCTGGATGACTGGGGGAGGGAGGTCATTTAGGATGGAGGCTGGAGGTGGGAAAGCCTTTGTACAATATAGCTGCTTCAAAATCAGCCACAAAGCCAGTTTTGACAATTAGAAGGGACTGCAAATGCTTCCACGGGCTCCCTCATTTATCGAAAACCAGAAGAGTGTGTGAGAGCCAGAGTTTAGGAATCAGAGCTGATGGATGCTCTTACCTGCTGGGAGACCTTGGGCTGTCTGCCGAGCCTTTCCAAGCATCAGTTTCCTCAGTCGTAAAATGAGAACAATAACTAGCTCATAGGATTATAAAAAATATACAGAAATCCCCTACTTTGGCTGTATACAAACTACCAATGAAGATTTAAAGGCAGCTGTAGGGTTCCCTGCACTCACCGCTGGCGGCTTTGGGTGTGCCTTCCTCTGCGCCGGTACCCATGTGCTCACGGGTGCCACTAGGCGGCGCGCTGCAGCTCACACCTCCTCCGTGACGGCTTCAGCCTCTTTCCAGAGCCTGGGGTCCGGAAGGCTTCCACCTGGGGGCCGCCCTAGAGTGGATCTCAGCCCCGGACTGTCAGGGAGAGGAGCCTCTCAGACAACTGGGTTTGCAGGATCTTGGGTGGGAAGGTTTGGGGATGAGTTCACAATCTGCTCCGCTCCCCACCCCCAACACTGTCCTGTTCAGCATGAACTCCAAACGCCTAGACCCTGGAGAGAGAGGCATGTGGGGTTGAAGTCCTTGCCGCTCTGCCACCTCTTTGTAATAATATTATTCTAGGTAATGCTGAGTGCTGTCTGTGTACCGGTACTGTCCTGGTCCTTGACATGCTGACAACAACCTTGAGATAAGAGCGGTTATTACTCCTGTTTATCAGATGAGGAAATTGAGTCACGGAGAGGTAACTTGCCCAAGGTCACATACAACTAGTAATGGCGCAGTGCAGACAGAATGGATCTCAAGTTTGTACTCATTTTTAATTGAGGCAAAATTTACCATTTTAACTATTTTAAAGTATACAATTCCGTGTTTTTTAGTATGTTCACGATGTTGTGCAGCCATAACTATATCTAATTTGATAGCATTTCGTCACCCCCAAAAGAAACCCCATACCATTAAACAGTCACTCCCCATTCCCCCTCCCCCAGCCCCTGGCAACCAAGAATCTACTTTTTGTCTCTATGGCTTTGCCTGTTTGGGAATTTCATATAAATGGAATCATACACTGTGTGACCTGGGCCATCAAGCTTGGAATCATAACCTCTACTAAGTACTGTGACAACCTTCCTCCTCCCACCTCCCCCCTACTCCCCCATACACAGTTTTCTTTTCCCTTTAGGGGAAGGCTTTCGCCCTAGAATTCAAGAGCCCTGGGGTCATGTAGATCCAGGTTCAAATCCTGACCGTGTCTTAGACAATATACTATGCTGTCACCTTCTCAAAAAAAAAAAGTTTTTTGTTGTTAACTTTTAAAAGTAAACTTTTTATTTTAGAGTAGTTTTAAATTTACAGAAAAACAGAAAGTTTCCATTTAACCCCTCACCCAGTTTCCCCATTATTAATGTCTATGGTGCATTCGCTACAATTAATAAACCAATATTGATATATTATTATGAACTAAAGTTCATTCACTTTCCTTAGTTTTCCCCTAATGTCCTTCTGCTGTTCCAGGATCCCAACCAGGACACCACATGATGCGTGGTAGTCAGGACCCCGAGGCGTCTCTTGGCTGTGACCATTTCTCAGACGTGAATGATCTCCACAGTTTGGGGCTTATTGGTCAGGTCTTGTGTAGCATGTCCCTCAATTTGGGACTTGTCTGCCTTGAAGTTCTTAACAATTTTTCACCAAGGGGTCCTGTTAAAAATATGTTTGCACCAAGTCCCACACATTATGGGGCCCGGGCTGGGACATGCTACAGACTGGCAGGCATGCCTCCATTCTGAGAGGGTGTGGGGGGGTTCTGTGCTCTGAAAAGGGAGCTGGGAGCTAGACCCAGGGGAGAGAAGGAAGCCTAAGCACGGAAGAGGACACATTCCAGGCACGCGGACAGTGTGAGAAAAGCCTGAGGTCAGGAGTGGGGCTGGTGTGGTCAGGGGGTAGCCTGGTCCTGGTCCTTCCATCCAACAGCATACCCACAGGGTGGTAGGGGGAGGGGGTAAAATGGCAGAGAAGGCAGGAGGGGAAATCTCTCAGGGAGGGCACGGACTGCAGTGCTAGAGACTGATTCTGTAGGAAATGGGGGTTCGTGGGTGCTGACTGAGCTGGAGGGAGGCCTCATGGGAGCTGTGCTGTGGGAGCACATTTCAGGCTGGGGTGTGGGGCAGACTGAGAGGACAGTTCAGAGGGGAGGGGGGAACTAGTGAGATTTCTTCCTGTCCTCCAGAGGGCCTGGCCAGGGCTGCAGGTGGCAGTGCCTGGGGACTCTGGGAGAGAGGAGGAAGTCTCCCGACTTTGAGCCTCAGTGAGAGTGGGATTTGGGGGCGGGGAATGGAAGGGAAACAGAGGAAGGGGGTTTCAATGGGAGAAACAGTGGATGAGGAGGAGGGGTGGGCTAGGGAGAAGGTAGAGAGTTTGGGTTTGGACACGGTGAGTTAGAGGTGCCTATGGACTTCTCAGCACACAACTGTGAACACAGGACTGACCAGTGCTTATGGAAGTGGTCACTGTCTTAGAAAATAACAAGGCCAGCTCATGTACACTGAGCGGTTAGCAATCACAGCCAGCCAGACACGACACAAAGCTCTTCTTGAATCAGCTCCTCAACCTCCACTATAACCCCTGAGGTGGATGCTATGATTTTCCCCATGTGAATAATGGGGAAAACTGTACCTCAGCTTTCCCTGCTTCCCTAGAGACAGCAGCCAGTTCAAATCCTGGGTGTGCTTAGTTCTTTTATCCTGACTCAGTTTCCCATTGTTCATCTCCATTGTTCTTGGAGGTAGGTGTTACTGTGAACCCATTAAAATGGAAACTGAGGCTCCCAGAGGGGAAGGGACCGCTGTTAAGTACTGACTCTCAGCTTTGAGCCCACATTCTAAAGACCAGTCCACAGTACCAGCATCTTCCAGGCCCTGCCTGGAGTTCCGAGGGGGGAATTACAGTCTAACAGGGTGTAGAGTAACAGTATAGACCCTTTAAACTTTCTCCTATTTTATTCTTTTAAACATTTCAATTTAAATATATTCAGGTAACCATCAAGTCACTTCACATTTGTCTTAAAACTATGATAATACAGATCTTGGCATATAAAAATGCCTTTGCCATTTCAAATATGTCCAATTTCAGAACTGTTCATGTGATGCTTCCAGTGATGCAATACTGTACTGTTAACCAACTTAAACACAATATTTATACTATTCAAAGAGTACAAGGTCGTGTAAATAATTCAGTCAATGGGGTTCATATTAAACCAACACTGTTTACAAGCTATGTCTCAATCATTATACTCCTGTAAAGCTTTCATTTGGGCAGATGTATAGTCACTTAAGTTAAAGCAGTTCCTGAAACTAAAATGGAGAGATAGTTCAGAATTAACTTGGAAGAGAGACAGAATTCCTGTTTCTTGTTGTGGGTCTGCATTTTCAGTAGCAGGTTCTTTTGTATGATTGGCAACAAAGATCTTAATTGGAGAACCAGGCCGAGGAAAGAAACCTGATAGTAACCTAGAGAGGGTATGTGGTTTTGCGTGGAAGCATGTAGGGAGAATAGTGAAAACCTGTCTTGTGAATACTGACTCTTTGATGAAGGGCCGGATGGGGAGTGCTCCCTGTCAGATCCTCTGCTCTGTCTTTCTTGTAACATCAGCAGCCATTCATCTGGTTCTGAATACGTAGAATTCTCTTCAGCTCTTCTGCTAGAAATCGATTCCGCTCTGAACTATGAAGTTGGTCGTATTTAGCTTTCCAGCGGTTGCTTCTAGATCTGCTGTTCTGATGACTCTATCATTGCTGGCATCTTTTAAGCAGAACTCGAGGCTGTCAGTCTGCATGTGTGTATAGATATGTACTTTCTTTGAACATAGCTAAGCTTTTTGAGAATGTTACCTATTCTTTCAAGTTGTTTGCTAAGTTGTATGGCAATCATATTTTAAACAAGTGAAAACGTCTATAAATTAAGAGAGCTATAAAAAATTCCAGCGATTGCTGCCCCGAACATCGTCACCCAAGGACATGTGCAGAAATCAGGACTTAGACTGCTGTTGCCTGGTTGGTGTTGCTTGCTGGAACCAGGAGAGCCCAGTGGTAAAGGTCAAGTTGGGGAAAGGAAGAGTGAAGAACTGACACACTCATGTTCCCTGCCAGTGCTTCCTCTCTCTTGTAGTCTCTCTCTCCCTCTCAAATATTTTTTTATTAATGTAGAGACAGAGACAGAGAGAGAAAGAGAGAGAGAGGGAGGGAGGGAGAGAGAGAGAGGGAGAGAGAGAGAGCGAGCGCATCCTTTTGGGTCACAGAATGATCCCCAACCAACTGAGCCACACCAGCCAGGTTTCTCTCTCTCTTTTTAAACATTTGAGTGAGATAGCCCTGGTGGCCAGCTAGCTTACTTGGTGGGAGGGTCATCCCCATGTGCCAGGGTTTCAGGTTCAATCCCCGGTTGAGGCAGATACAAGAATTAACCAAAAAATGCACGAATAGGTGGAACAACAAATAGATGTTTCTCTCCCTTCCTCTCTCTAAAATCCATTTGAAAATAGTTGAGTGAGGTATTAATTTACATATGGTGAAATGTACAGATCTGAAGTGTAAAGTTCTATGACATTTGACAAGGGAAAACACCTAGTAACCCCAGTCCCAATCAATATATGAATGTATCCATCACCTCCAAAAATTCCCTCCTGCTTCTTCCCAGTCAGTTCTCACCCTGCAGAGGCAACCACAGTTCTGATTTGTAACACCATAGATTCGTTTTGCTTATTCTCTCCGCGCCCCACCCCCGCTTATATTTGTATTGATTCAGAGAGGAAAGGAGAGGGAGAGAGAGATAGAAACATTAGTGATGAGTGAGAATCATTGATTGGCTGCCTCTTGCACGCCCCCTACTGGGGACTGAACCCACAACCTGGGCATGTGCCCTGACTGGAATCTACCTAACTGTGACCTCCTAGTTCACAGATCGATGCTCAGCCGCTGAGCCACATGGGTCGGCAGTTTTGCTTATTCTGGAATGCCACATACATGGAGTCAGATAACATGTAGTCTTCTGTGACTGGCTCCTTTTGCTTAGCATAACGACGGAGATTTATTCCAGGGTGTCGTTGTGGTGGAAGAAGTTCATTCCTTGCTATTATCGAATAGTATGATATGAGCACACTATAATTTGTTTATTCATTCTCTTATAATGCACATATGGATTGTTTCCCATTTTAGTCTGGTATGAATAAAACTGCCAGGAATATTCTTGAACAAAGCTTTTTGTGTGTATATGTGGACATATGTTTTCATTTCTTTGTGGTAAATACTTAGGGGGGGAAATTACTGGGTCATCAGGTAAGTACATGTTTAAATTTATAGAAAACTGCCCAGTTTTCCAAAGTTACTGTAACATTTTCTATCCCTACCTTCAATGCATGAGAACTCCAGTTCCACATCCTCACCAGCACCCGGCACTGTCAGTCTTACTAATGTTAGCCAGTGGGTGTGAAGTGGTATCTCAATTTAGTTTTAATTAGCACTTCCCCGATGACTAGTGATGCTGATCACCTTTCTATATGCTTATTAGCCATTTGTATATCTTCTTTTCTGAAGAATCTGTTCAAACCTGTTGTCCATTTTGTGTGTGTGTATTATTAATCCTCACCCGAGGATATTTGTTCGATTGATTTTTAGAGAGAATGGAAGGGAGGAGGGGGAAGAGAGAGAGAGAGAGAGAGAGAGAGAGAGAGAGAGAGAGAGAGAGAGAGAGAGAGAGAGAACAACATCGATGCAAGAGAGACACATCTTTTGCCTCCAGGACCTCGGCTGGGGATCAAACCTGCAACCCAGGTACATGCCCTTGACTGGGAATCAAACCCAAGACCCTTCAGTCCTCGGGCTGACGCTCTATCCACTTAACCAAACCAGCCAGGGCCTATTGTCCAAATTTTTATTGAGATGTTTGTCTTTTAATTATTGTTTGGTAGGAGTTCCTTAAACATTCTGATTACATATCTTTTGTCAGACATGGGTTGCAAATATTTTCTCCCTGTCTATGGTTTGCTTTTTCATTTTGTTAACATGTGTTTCAAAGAGCTAATGTTTTAATTTTTAAATTGATAAAAATCAATTCTACAAATTTTTCTTTTATGGTTACTGCATTTTGTACTATAATATTCTCCTGTTTCTTTACAAAAGTTTTATGATCATTAGCCTTATGTTCAAGTCTAGTATCATTTTTAAATTGAGATGTAATTGACATTTAACATTATATTAATTTCACGTGTACAACATAATGATTCTATATTTGTATACACTGTAAAATGATCACCACTAAAAGTTTTCATCCATCACCATACAAAGTTACAACTTTTTTTCTTGTGATGAGAACTTTTAAGATCTACTCCCTTAGCAACTTTCAAATATACAATAATTATTATTAACCATCGGCCCCATTACTTATTAATTGTATAGTTGGAAGCTTGTATCTCTTGACCTCCATAAGTTTATCCATCTCTAGAAGTTGAAATTCATTTAATTCCATATGATTATCCAGTTGTTCCAGCATCATATTTTTGAAAAGACTTTCCTCCTCGTTTAGTAGGTTATCCATTTTGTTAATAGTTTTCTTTGCTGTGCAAAAACATTTTAGTCTGATGTAGTCCCATTTGTTTGTTTTTTCTTTTGTTTCCCTTGCCCAAGGAGATATGTCAGAAAAAAATGTTGCTAAGAGAAATGTCAGAGATGTTACTGCTTATATTTTCTTCTAGGAGTTTTATGGTTTCAAGTCTTGCATTTATGTTTTCAATCCATTTTGAGTTTATTCTTATGTATGGTATAAGAAGGTGGTCTGGTTTTATTTTTCTGCATGTATCTGTCCAATTTTCCCAACACCATTTATTGAATAGACTGTTTTTACTCCATCATATGTTCTTGCCTCCTTTGTCATGTATTAATTGACCATATAGACTTGGGTTTATTTCTGGGTTCTCTATTCTGTTGTAAAGTACAGCATAGGGAATATCTATAATAATAAAAGTGTAATATGCTAATTAGGCCAGACATCCTTCGGGGCGTCCTTCCGGATGACCTTCTGGATGAAGCCGGGGCTGCGAGGGAAGCCCATGTACCAGGGGCCAGTGGGAAGCCGGTGCCGGCAGCCGGGGAGAAGCAAGACCTACTCTTGCACGAATTTCATGCATCGGGCCTCCAGTAGTCAATAATATTGTAATAACTATGTATGGTACCAGATGGGTACTTAAAATATCGAGGGAGCACTTTGTACAGTATATGATTGTCTAACTACCATGTTGTACATCTGACACTAATACAAAATAATATTGAATGTAAACTGTAATTGAGAAATAAAAATTTTTGAAGAGATGACTTTCCTTTCCCCATTGAGTTATTTTTACTTAGTCAATAGACTATATAAGTGTGGATTTATTTATGGATCCTCTATTCATTAATATGTTTATCTGTTCTTATGTCAATACCACACCATCTTTAATACTATATAGGTTTATAGTTAATTTTTAAGTCCTCTAACCCTGTTCAGCCTTTTCAATATTGTGTTGGCGCTTCCAGATCATTAACATTTCCATTACCTTTAGAATTATCTTGTTAATTTCCACACACAAAAAGAAACCCCAACCTTTGAGATTTTGATAAAATGGCATTGAATGTATAGATCCATTTGAGGAGAATTGGCATCTTACTAGTTTTTTACTTTTCTAATCCCTCCCTAACCAAGTGCTCCAATGTTGGGTACATACATATTCATGATTATTATATCTACTTAATGAATTGACCCCTTTATCATTATGTAATGACTTTCTTTGCTTCTTGTTACCATTTTTGGCTTACAGTCACTTTGCCTGATAAAAGTATGGCTACCCCTGCTCTCCTTTGGTTTCTAGTTATGTGGACCACAATAATCTAAAGGTCTGACTGAGATTGAGCTCCCAAGATCATTTATTCACATGGCCACTGGCAGGCGGCATCAGTTCCTTGGTCCCCGTTTCTCCCCACGGGTCTGCTTTAGTCTCCTCATGACATGGCCAAGACTTCCGTACAGTTTGTGATCCAAGAGTGAGCGCAGAGGAAGGCACCTCTGTATGACCTAGTCTTAACTCACACACTGTCTCTTCTGCCATATTCTTTAGTATAAGGGTGTCACTAAGTCCAGCCCACACTCATTTTTTATTTTCATCAATTTGAAAATGGTGGGGTTTTATTGTTTTGTAATTTTGGACATACTTAACTTGCTTAGGGTTCATTGAGCATCTTAGATCTGTGAATTAATATTTCTCATCATTTAATCATTATTTCTTCAAAACATTTTTCCCCACTATCTATTCTTTCCTTCTGGGACTCCAAATACATGTCAAACAGCTTAATGTCATTCCATAGGTCACTATTTTTCTATCATTTTTCTTTCTCTGCTTCTGTTTGAACAATTGTATTGAGCTAGCTTCAAGTTTTACTGATGTCCTTTTTTGCAGTGTCTAAGTTCACAGGTAAATTCTTTATTTCACATAATTTCTTTTCTATTATTTCTGTTTAGTTCATTTTAGATTTGCTACTTCTCATTTGAAACCCTTCTTCTCCTCACCTTTTTATGCCCATCTTTCCATATATATATATTCTTTAAAATATTTATGATATTTTTTAAAAGGCCTTTTCTGCTTATTGCAATTAGTAGGTCAGCTGTTGATCTGCTTCTAGTGGATATTTTTTTCTCTTGTTTTTGCAACATATTTTCAGTGATATCCTATATAATAAAAGGCTACTATGCAAATTGACTGAACGGTGGAACAACCGGTTGCTATGACATGCACTGACCACCAGGGGGCAGATGCTTAATGCAGGAGCTGTCCCCTGGAAGTCAGTGAAGCCGGGTTCATGGCTACCGTCAGTTGGATATACCCTAAGGGGTCCCAAGAGGGTGCAGGCTGGGCTGAGGGACCCCCCCAGTGCACAAATTTCATGCACTGGACATCCAGTATTATAAATGTTTAACAATCAGCTTTGTGAAGGAGGAGAAGAAGGAAAAGGAGGAGGAGGAGAAGGAAGAGAACAGGGAGAAAAGAAAAAGCAGAAGCAGCATCAATGGCCCTTATTTGTAGTGTTTGCCAATTTCCATTCTGTAAAAACTCCACCATAGCTGAGTTCAATTTATCAACATAACATAATGATATAACTAAAATACAGAGTTATAAAAAGATGTGCACAACTGGCTTTCATGAGCAGAGCTGGTTCTAGAATGCCACTGAATGTTTTAAACCTGGCTGGGGTGGCTCAGTTATTGGGCTTCATCCCATGCACCAAAAGGTTGCTGGTTCGATTCAGGGCACATGCTGGGGTTCTCAGCTCAGTCACTGGTGGGTGGCACGGAAGGGGCGGCCAATCAATGTTCTACTCTCACATCAATGTTTCTCTTTTTCTCTTCCTTTCCTTCTCTCTCTCTCTCTCTCTCTCTCTCTCTCTCTCTAGTATATATACAATAAAAAATAAAATTTTATTTTTTATTATTACTATCTAGAAAAAATGTGAAGACTGAAACATAATTTTGTCTTAATGCTTATGTCTTCCACAGACAGTATAAACACTTTCTTCTGTCATACAGTAAGGAACAGATCGATCAGATTCTTCCAAGGCTGAGTTGATTGGTGTTGAGCTTCAGCTTTAAATAGATTGAGTTCACCTATGATTAACTCTATTCCCAACCTCAAGTGCAATGAGCAGCTTTTTGATCTTGTTATTGAGCTGGGAAAGGGTTTGGCTGCAGTTTCAGATGGTCTCTGGGTTTACCTTTGGTTTTGATTCTGGCAGGACCTTGGAATTGAAGTGCTGGGAGAAGGCACAGCACCACGCACTTCTCTCATGTGAAGGCTACTTAGCTTAGTGGTGAGACCCAGAGGCTGAGTCAGACTGCTTGGATTGGGACCTGAGCTCCTCTCCTTGACAGTTTTTTTTTTTTTTTTTTTTTTACAGTTTTGTGACTTTGAACAAGACCTCTATCTAGCCTGTCTCACCCTCAGTTCCTGTCTTGGAAATGGGCTTGATGCCTACTTTATGGGATTATTATGAGGAAGAAATGAGATGAGGTATGTAATATGAACAGCACAGTGCCTGACACACAGTAACTCCTTTTCAGTGCTATTCCAGTCCTCTGAGGTCAAAGTACTCATCCCAGGGGTTTGCTTAGCCCCATCTCTTACCAGTGGCAACAACCAAGGGGACCTATTAAGAGCTTTAGTCCCCCCATAATTGCTACCTGCCCTTTCTTCAAGCCATCACCCAAAATAATATTGCTTGATCTGAACGGTTGGCACCTTTTAGCAAGCTGATATGAAAGTACATCTAAGGGTACTGTTATGGGTTGAATTGTGTCCACATCTTAAGAAAAGATACATCGAAGTCCTAACCTCAAGTATCCCAGAAGGTGACCTTATTTGGAAATAGAATCTTTGCAGATTTAGCCAAGTTAAGATGAGGTCATTAGGTGGGCCCTCATCCAATATGACTGGTGTCCTTATGAAAGAAGAGATCTGGACACAGACGCAGACAGAGGAAGGTGACATGAAGACACAAAGAGAATGCCCTGTGAAGACAGAGATTTGGGAGATGCAGTGCCAGCCAAGATACCCCAAGGACAGCCAGCCACACCAGAAGCTGAGAAGAGGCAAAGAGGGTTTCTATCCATCCTCAGAGGGAGCATAGCCCTGCTGGCACCTGCTCAGGCTTGTTGCCTCTAGAACTGCAGGACAGTAAATGTCTGTTGTTCTAAGCCGCCCAGATTATGGCACCTTGTCGTGGCAGCCTAGGAAAAGAGTTCCCGCACCTTTAGAAGGTGTTACTCTATTGGACCCATATACAACCAAGTACAATCCCCACCCCACCCTCACCCCTCTCTGTGCTCCCTCAGTATCAAGTTTCTTCCTCTGAGTCCCTCCTAGTTGGAGCTCTGGGGCTGCCACTGCCCTTGCCCCATCTGGAGAATAAGCTACCGGTTCTCCCCTTCTTTTGCCCCTGGTCTCATCCTGCTCTCACTCCCAGGAACCACCTCTCCCCTCACTCTCCAAAGGGTACACCTGGAGCCACAGGGAGCCAAGCAAGTCTTAAGCCCCTCCTGTGCTCCTGAGCTCTGCATGGCCCCATGGGATCTTGCAGCCCCACCTCTACAAAGGAGGGTGCCGCGGGCCCTGTGGTCACATGTGAAGACACTGAGGCTCACAGCGGTTGGGTAACCTGCCCAACGCAGGATGGCACCTGAGGGGAATGGCAGGAATCAGACTTGGTTGATCCAAAGCCTTCCTGTTTGTCCTGCCCCAGGCTGGCCTGCACTGGGCCGCTGTTTGCTCTAAGGCTGCCCCACAGGCCTGCCTGGTCCGGGGAAGCACTCCTGCAGTCTTCAGGCATTCTGCTAGAGCAGCAAGTTCCCTTCCTGGTGGCTCTGGTTGGGGGGTAGGGGTAGGGGAAGGGTTGAGGGAGGGGTCCCCTGGGCTGGGATGATCTTTTCCTATTGAACAGTAATTTATGGTGTCTCCCACTAAGCTTACCTCAGGGAAAAGCATGCTGGGAAACAGAGAGTAGCAGCCTGCACTTTCCTTCCTTTTTTTTTTTTTTAAATCATTTAACCTGATGCTAGTCAATTGCATAACATCCTAGTAATTGTTTTCATCCTCCATTATCTGACCTGGAAACTCCACTGATAGCTGACTGGATCTTGGTGGGGTAAACAGGGTACACGGGAGACCTGGGTCCAGTTCTGACTTGTCCCCTCACTTCCTATGTGACCTTGGGCAGCTCCCTCTGAGGCTGAGATCAATAATAATGGCTCTGTTTACTGAGCACCTACTATACTCTGGGCTCTTTGCATAAGTGATCTCATCCACGCTCATAGACGCAATGAGGTGGGATGGGCGGGGGACACTTCCAGATGAGGGAGGTGGGGCTCAGGAAGGCTGTGTAACTCCAGCAAGGCCACCTAATGCATAACATCAAAGCTGGGGTTAAGATGAGGCCAATCCACTGGGATGTCTCCACTACACTACTCTGCTGCTACTTCCCCCTCTGGGTCCCAGTTTCCCACATTGTGAATGAGGGGTTGGACCAGATTAGCCCCTTTCCAGCTTTGTGGGAAAGTGGCTCCGTTTTTGTTCCCTAGAAGCCCCTTCTCCATCCAGTGGCCAGTGACCCTTTAAAGCAGGAGTGGGGAACTTCTTTTCTGCCAAGGGCCATTGGATATTCATAACATCATTCGTGGGCCATCCAAAATTACCAACTTAAAATTTAGCTTGCTATATTTGGTCAAACATTTAATTAAGTCACCCCCAATGCTTTGAGAGGGCCAGACCAAGTGATTTTGCAGGACTTATACTGCCTGTAGGCCAGATGTTCCTCACCCTTGCTTTAATGCATAAACCAGATCATACCATTACACAGTGTCAGGGGCGTTGTTTGCTTGTTTATTGTAGGTCTTCCTATGAGGACAGGGTCCTTGTCTGTCCCCTCATGGCTGAATCCCAGTGCCTGGTGAATAGTAGGTGCCTGGCAGTGGCTGTTGATGACGTGGAATCAGCAAAGCACGATGGCTGGGCTGAGAGGCAGGAATGGGGCTGGTGGGAGGTGAGTTTGCAGGGGCAGCTTGGCTACACTGGGTTGGTCCTGCAGTTGGTTAGAATCTCAAGCTTGTCTGCCTGAGTATCAGTTGCAGAAAATGATGACATTGGTGAAGTTGGTCTTTGGTTCTTGGGCTGAGCCCCTTGACTGTCACCCCAAGCTCAACTCTGTCAGATGACAGTTCACTGTCACCAAGGTCTTAGCTGATGAGTTGTTTTTGTGTCATAATAGTTACCTGTATTTTCATAAGATCTGAGTGGAACATGAAATACTGGGACCCCAGGATGGAGTGGAAATGGTGGAATTTCAGACACGGCGAAAGACTAGAGGAGACATATTTGGGGGCAACTAGTGAGTAAGCAAAACTTCCAAGGCTTTCTGGCGTGCAGTGACTCACTTCCGGAGGGGATCTGCCACCTGAAGAGGTGTGGCTGGTCCCGGTCTCAGGAAGGAAGGCATAGTGGTCTCACCCATGTTAACGGTAACACTTCCCTTTCTCCCCATTGTAGGGTGGTCATCTTTTCAGCCTCCCCCGTCCCCACTTCCTCATACCATGAAAATGGACCTGAAGCCCAGGGAGGGTAGTAACTTGCCCGAAATCACACAGTAAGATAATGGCCTGTGCTGTACAGCCCAGTCGTTCGGACCCCTAGGCTTTTCTCCTCCTCAGTGATTTCCATCTGTGTTCCAGGGAGTCCCTGGGTTCCGCAGAGGAAGCTGCCACGGAGTGGGATGGTGCAGGGATTATTGAGTAGGACTTCAGGATCCCACCCGCCTCCTTAAGAGCAGCTGGTTTACAAATGAGGGGGTCTGTGTAAAAAAGAGGCCCACTACTGGAGGAAACATGTTGAGAAACCACCAATCCTGGTGAGGGGCACGCATGGGTGAAGGCTGCGTGAGGCTGTTCAGGCCCCATCCGCACCTCTCCTGGGACAGTTTGGTGCAGGAAGAGAATATTTAGTTGGTGACAGTCCTCAGGGAAGCACGTGATGTCCAGGGAAAGAGCATGTCAACACCTGGCATAGAAGAAGAAGATGATGATTGTAATAATAATAATGCACGTTAGTGTGTTTTCAGCATGGGACCAGGCATTTTTCCTAAGATATTAAATGGATGTTTGTTGATGGGAAAAAAAATAACAAGGTGGGCCTGTTCCTGTATAGAGAGGCTGGTGAGGTGCCTGAAGTGTTCTGAGAGACAGAGGAATCTGTGAAGAGAAATGGGAAGCAGGATGTTTGCAGCCTTCACTTACCATCTGGCCTGCAAACCCCGCTCTCCATGGGGTCGCTGCTTCCTTGTGGGCCTCCCGTCTGCACGTTTGCACATGCAGGACCTCTTCCCCAGCTTTCCTTCCTCCTTAAGGTCTGCCCAACATCAGGGCTGGGACATAAGAGGGGATTCCGGGAGAGTCTTCTCAACTGAAAAATTACCCTGCTGTATTTGGTCAAACATCTAATTAACTCACCCCTTTGGTACAGAGTGGCAAAGTGACTCTCCCAAGACCATACAGCAATTCCACTCCAGCACTGCAGCCCCTAGAAACTGTCTTGTCCGAAATTTGGGCCTCTAGAGTCTCTCCCTGTGAGAAGGACCAGGTCGAAGGTGATTTCAAGGACTGAGTGAAACCTGCCCCATGAGAAGGGTTCCGAGAAACTAGGGACAGGGAGAAATATAATAGGACAGACAAGTCCATCTAGTTCCACCCTTGGGCTGAGGAAGACTGGCTCTAGCCTCCTTTCCCCTTAGGCAGATCCCTGTTGAGCAAGGGAGTTTCTGGCAGGCCTGGGACCCTGGGCGGCCCTGCATGCTGGTGACCCAAGACAGACATCATGAAGCAGGAACTGGGGTTATATTTCACTGGCCTGTGTATCCCTTCTATAGCATCAGAGCTGACAGGTCTGATGTGTCACGGTGGGCTCCCCTGGGAGCCTCCTGCCAGCACCCGGCTGCAGGAAGCCTGCAGAGGTCTGGGCTTATAATGTGGCCCTGGGTCTGTCTGCGCTTAAGTGACAGGCAGGGAGGCAGGGAGGGTAGGTGATACCTGCTTTTCACGCCTGGCTGGATTTAGGACACTCTAGGCATGGGGCCTGCTGACAGCTCAGGGTGGTAATGGGGGTGGGCATCAGAGCCTAGAACCAGACCCCCCAACTCACATGCTGCCGTCAGACTCTGGGCATTTGGAATAAAATACAGTTATAAAGTCCTTCGTGTCATAGCGCTTTTTTTCCTTCAGTGTTGAGATGAAAATGAGATCCGCTAGAAGCACACAGACTTCCCAGGGCCGCTCACACCTGAGCCACTTACTGGATAATGCATATTCTAATGCTAAATTTAGGCCAGCATTCAAGACCTTCGGTTCTGTCTCCTTGAAATATAACAGAAGTCACATACGTAATTTAAAACTTTCTAGCAGCTAGCTTAAGGAAAAATCTAAAAAGAAACAAAAATCTAAAAGAAACAAAATATATTTATTTTGATATATTTTATTTAACTCAAATACCCAACATACTATTTCAACATGTAAATCAACATAAAAATTATTAATACTTATTACATTCCCTTTTTAAAATACTAAATCTTGAAATCTGGTGTGCATTTTACTTAAAGCACGTCTCAATTTGGATGCTACATTTTCATTAGAGATACTTATCAGTGTTTAGATTTCATAAATTTATAGTAGAAAAGTGCCCATATTGTTCTAAACATACCAACAAGCTTTCCAATTAGTTTTAAATTTAAAATGTTATAGTGAATTAAAATTTTAAAAATCAAGGCCTTGGCCAGGTACTCAGTTGGTTAGAGCATCATCCCAGTATCCCAAGCTTGCAGGTTCGATCCTCGGTCAGGGCCAGGGCACATACAGGAATCAATCAATGAATACATAGATAAGTGGAACAATAAATTGATGTGTGTGTGTGTGTGTGTGTGTGTGTGTTTCTCTCTCTCTCTCTCCCTCCCCCTCTCTCTCTCTCAAATCAATTTTTAAAATTTAAAAATAAAATTAAAACTAAACATTCAGCCCCTTGGTCACTCTAGCCACATTTCAAGAGCACAGGAGCCACTGTGGCAGTGGCTACCGCACTGGGCAGCACAGATATGGACGCCCACCTTATATTTCATCCCCAGCCTGTGCTCCTGCTCCCTTCCCTCCAGCCTCTCCTTAATGGGCCTGGCTTCCCACCTTCCTGTCCCTTCACACAGGTCACTCCCCAGGTTGCCCTTCCCTCCTGTCCACACCCCCTGACCCAGACCCCACAGTGTTCAGCCCCACCGGCAGGGGGTGTCAGGAATGAGCACCCCCCACCCTGAGAGTCCCCTCCTCTCACCGAGGACTGTCATTTCCTGCCCTGAGGCCTGTGAGGGTCATCTGTCACCACCTGGAAAGTTGGCAGCAGAGCTGGAACCAAGGCCTGCCCTTCCCTTTTCCCAGATCCTTCCTCCACCTCTTCCCCTCCTCCCCCTGGAGTTGGATCTCCCTGGAGCTGGGCCAGGCCTTAGGGAGGCAGACACAGTGTGATGCTCTAAGCCCTAATGCTGGTGTCCTCTCAGACTCCCTTCTCTGGGGCTTTCTGTGTGTGTGTGTGTGTGAAGGGGAGAGGGGTGGGGGTCGGGGGACGGGAAGGAGGGCCCATGCAGCCTTGCTTCCCTTCATCAGAAAGCTGAACTCAGGAGCAGGGAGAGGAGCAACTGTGGCAGGGGTGAGGGGTTCCCAGGGGGCACTGATCCCCACTCAGAGAGGGCATGGCAGCCTCTGCACTGACTCTAACTCCAGCCTGCCCACCCTCTCTGGGCCTCCAGTTTTTCTATCTACCCAATGGGACCTCCTCATTCTTTGAAGATGGTGACCTCTGGGAGGACAGCAGGGTGGACCTGCCAAACCCAGCCCACACCTGCAGCTGCCTCTATGAACACCTGGAGCATTTGCTCAGCCAGGCCCCAGGGCCCATGCCTATGGAGTCCACGTTCAATCCAGAGTGGATCTGAAGCCCCTTGTATCTTATGTACAGGCCCTCATATCACCACCAGCTCCTCCCCTGCCAATCCCCCATCAAAGAAGGACCAGCTCGTCTGCTTCTCAGTCCCTTTCGCTTGGGAGACGTTTTTGCTTCATTCTGGGCTGTGAGCTTGGGATGGTGTCCTATGAGCTCCAATCCTTTCAGGTGAAACACTCACTCTCCCCTCTGTCTTCTGTGGCTCCTGCCAGCCCAGATAGTCTTGAACGTAACTTTGTGCAGTTGTTATTGCAAAAACAATAGATAGGTAAGTTACATGTGCTTTTCCAGATTATCTATCCCATCCCTGGTTATTCCTACACCTGCCCATCTTTCTGCCCAGAGAAGTTACACAGCTATGTCAAGATGGGGAAGTAGACTGTCTAGCATAATGCCTAGCACATATTGGGGGCTTGCTAAGTTGAAAGAAGGCATGGATTTAATCTCCTATGAGGAGTAGGTCAGAGGTACCTCCTTCAGCATGGACCTCTTAGGGAACAGGATGGAAATGCGATAGAAGGATCCAGGGATGAGGCGGGCACAGAGGAGGTGTCTGACACAATTGTTGAACGAATGATTGAGTCTTCCCAGAGCTGAGACCAGTCCCGTAAAGGAGCCCAGAGCCACCTGGCCACAATGCCCATGGACCAGCAGTTGCCAAGGCTGTGCCCAACACACCCTGGAGAGGGACATTGCTCTGAGGCAAGAAGACCTGTCACTTGCTCTCCAGCCTGCACAGTTGTTGCTAGAGTCTGAAGACTATAACATATTTAATTCTTATTAAAGTGTTATGTATTATGAGTAGGGAAAAATAATACATAATGTCTGTGTGTGTGTGTGTGTGTGTGTGTGTGTGTGTGTGTGTGTGTATCACGTGAAACAAGATGTGTTAGTTTCCTCCTGATCTGCCCTTATCAATGCAGCCAACTAACCTCCTAACCTCTGTTTACAGTTTCCAGGTGCCTTTTTCAATCAAGTCCTAAGATTGTGCAAACATGTCAATTTAGATCAACATGGCTAAAATAGCTATTTTAAAAAACAAAAATGGGTGTATGTTTTATATTGGGGTACAGCTTGCTTCTCCATGTGACATTATCACATTAATGTTATTGGAGGTCAACACACAAAGATCTACATCATTCTTTTCAATGCCTACATGGTGTTCCATAGACTGGATGCATTGTAATTTGGTTAGCCAGTCACTCAACAATGGACACTTGAGTTGTTTTCAGGTGTGTGTGTGTGTGTGTGTGTGTGTGTGTGTGTGTGTGTGTGTGTACAGAAGCTTTACTTTAAGGCTACCTAGGCCAGTGATCTCAAACAATGCTCTCTCTTAGCTGTACTTGATATCCCTGCCAGCAGCCTCACAAATGGGTGTTATAAGTCCCTGGGATGCTGGAGGCCTGGGTGAGCACCTTCTGCCTACTGCTGGGAAGGTGGGCAGGCAGGTCAGGCAGATTGATGGCAGCTCTCAGCCTTTCTCCTAAATAGCTATTTCCTATCATGGGCTCTGGCTCCCTTCTGGACCCTTCCCAGTCTTTTTAAAAAATTAAAATATTTTTATTAATTTCAGAGAGGGAGAGAGAGAGATAGAAACATCAACGATAAGAGAGAATAATTTATTGGCTGCTTCCTGTACACCCCCTACTGGGGACCAAGCCTGCAACCTAGGCATGTGCCCTGATTGGGAACTGAACCATAATATCATGGTTCATAGGTCGACACTCAACCACAGAGCCACATAGGCTGGGCTGGACTCCTCCCAGTCTTTCCAGGGGAGAGCCAGGAGCAGCAAGGCATAGGAGAATGTCCTAGCTGGAGCTGTGAGGATGAAAGCAGAGTAGCATCCCCGTGGCCCCAGTTTAGAAACACTAATTAATCCAGGGAACTTGGTACCAAGAGATGGAGATGGTGTTCTGGGAGGCACAGGAAGGGCTGGGAATGGCTTATGGAGGGTCCCTTCCATAGTACTGGCCCTGGGCCCAGCTGCCAATCCAGCTGCTGTGGCAGATAGAACTGAGGTGGGGGTGGCTTGGACCTGACACCCCAGTCCTCGAAGAGCCAACGGAGAAGCTGCCAAGCCTGGCAGAGCAGCTGGAGAGAGCCCCATACCCAGTGCCTGTTGTTGCAGTTCTGGACTTGACTGAGGTGGATGGAGGAGGCATCCCCTTCGCACTTGCAGGAGGGAGTGTGTGGGGTCAGCTGCCCTCTTCCTTCTCCCTCCTGCTTGGAGGATGGTGCTGGGGCTGCCAAGGGGCTGGGGCATGTGTGGGGCAATAGGCTAGAGGCATCTGGGGACTTGGGAGGAGGGGAGATGCTATTAAAAAAGTAATTTGTTGTGTGTGTGTTTTTCTGATTACAAAAGCAATGAATATTCATTGTAGAAAATTTGGAAAATAGAGATAAGCACAAAAAGCAAATAAAACCCCTCCTAATCTCCCCACTCAGGCACACTCACATATCCAGTGTAATGGTTAAGAGCCCAGGCTTGGGGCCTAACTACCTGGGCTTGAATCCCTGTTCTGCCACTAACTAGCTGTGTGACCTTGGAAAATGCCTTAACCCCTCCGTACTTTACTCGAGCTTTGCTATGAGGACTAAGGGAACATGACTAAAGCTCTTGGCATATAGAAAGTGATCACTAAGTGTTAGCCATCTTATCTAATAAAAGAGTAATAAGCAAATTGACCGTCACTCCAACACACAAGATGGCCGCCCCCATGTGTTTGAAGATGGCTGCTCCCATGTGGACATAAGATGGCCACCACAAGATGGCCAGCAGGGGAGGGCAGTTGTGGGCAATCAGGCCAGCAGGGGCGGGCAGTTGGGAGGGACCAGGCCTGGAAAGGAGGATAGTTGGTGGGGAGACCCAGGCCTGCAGGGAAGGGCAGTTGGGGGGACCAGGCCTGCAGGAGAGGACAGTTGAGGGTGACCAGACCTGAAGAGAAGGGCAGTTGGTGGAGACCAGGCTAGCAGGGGAGGGCAGTTGGGGGGCACCCAGGCCAGCAGAAGGGGGCAGTTGGGGGTGACCAGGCCTGCAGAGGAGGGCAGTTAGGGGTAACCAGGCTAGCAGAGGAGGGCAGTTGGGGAAACCAGGCCTGCAGGGGAGGGCAGTCAGGGGTGGACCCAGGCCTACAGGGGAGGGCAGTTAGGGGTGACTGGGCCAGCAGGGCAGGGCAGTTGGGGGGGACCAGGCCTGTAGGGCAATGCAGGTGGGGGCACCAGGCCTGCAGGGGAGGGCAGTTGGGGGTGACTGGGCCAGCAGGGCAGGGCAGTTGGGGGGGACAAGGCTGGCAGGGGAGAGCATTTAGGGGCAATCAGACCAGCAGGGAGCAGTTAGGCATCAATCAGGCCGGCAGGGGAGAGGTTAGGGGGTGATCAGGCTGGCAGGCAGAAACAGTTAGGGGCAATCAGGCAGGCAGGCAAGCGAGCAGTTGGGAGCCAGCAGTCCTGGATTGTGAGAGGGATGTCCGACTGCCCATTTAGGCCTGACCAGTGGGATCGGGCCTAAATGGGCAGTCAGACATTCCTCAAGGGGTCCCAGATTGGAGAAGGTGCAGGCTGGACTGAGGGACACACCCCCATGCATGAATTTCGTGCACCGGGCCTCTAGTTGTTATGATAAAAACCCCATACCTCTACCTTATGGCTGACAATTTTCTCAAACTGAACCTGCCTAAAATACAACTATTGGATCTGCCTCACCCAACTGTCTGTTCCTAGCTTTTCTCCAATTCATGACATGGTATCCCCAGCGCTTGGGTGTCTGCCACTTGGAGTTGTCCTCGAGGCCTCTTTTGAATGTCAATCAGTCCACCAGAGGTCAGAGAGCAGGAAGAGGAGGAGGAGGAGGAAGAGGGGAAGGAAGAAGAAAAGGAGGAGGAGGAGGAGGAACGAAGGGGAAGGAGGGAAGAAATGATGGCACCTTGAAAGGGGGAAGTCAAGGAAAGATTGGGAAGCGGTGGAAGAAACTCATTACCCCCTTGCCTGGGAGTGAGCATGGGGATACCCCTCCCCGCAACTTGGGTTCTCATGCCCAAACGCACCCAGGCAGGCATTCTGCATGTCCAGCCCCAGTCCCCTCCCCTTAGCCCACAGCCCCCACCTCTCCATCCCCTGTCCTGTCAATAATTTATGGCTTGCAGGGTACAATAACTATCAATAATGCACAGGCAATGATGTTCTACAGCTCTCTGCACAATTGTGTTACTCCTAATGTATGCAGGGCTGGTCCTGGCCCTGGGCCTGCTGACCATTCCTCCCCCAGCAAAACCCCCATTGATCTAAGAGAAGAGCTGGGCTGGCCAGGGTGGGAGGCAGGGTGTCCAGCTGTGGGACCAGCTCTGCCCACCTCACAGAGCTGTCTCTTCCAAACACTGAGCCAGGCTAGGCCTCAGACTCCACCCCCTTCCCCACGTGGGGCCTGCCTTTCAATCTAACATTCAAATAGACAGGTATTGCCTCCAGAGCCCACCCCATGGGCAGCTGTCAGTTAATTTAGTTCTGATCCTACACCCACTTGCTAATCAGTTTTCTCACCTGTAAAATGGGGCTGCTGATACTCACTCTCCCCTCCCCGCCCAACCACCCTTCAAGGTGGTTGGGAAGCAGGCATAATATTGCCTTGGAAAGTTGGGGAAGACGTTTTGCAAGCCAAGACTGACAGGACGAATGTTTGAGAGTGGTCATTCTTGCCATTTGGGCAGCACCAAGGCCATACACTTTGGGGGCAGGAGAGAAAGGGGGTGAAACACAAGGGACACATACAAGCTTCCTGTAGGGACTACACAGTGAATGAAGCTAGCTGCGTGTGAGGCTGTAGGGCATGGTGGGGACTGTGGCAAATTGGAGATGCATGTCCTGTGTAAAATAGGGGGCTACCACTCAGCCACAGCTAATGATGCCATCCGGGTATGTGGATCTAGTGTTGCCATGTTCACTTAGATATCAGGAGAAGTGGGAATGTGGGTGAAAAAGCTCCTGAGTTTTACATGTGGGTTAAAATCTTAAATATTGAAAGGAGGGGAACTGGCAAAATCCACCAGTGGGCAAAGCTGGCCCCAGCTACTAGTTTGGCCTACAAAGTGGTTGCTTTTTCTGTTTTGTTTTTTTTGTTGTTGTTGTTGTTTTTTGTTTTATCCCAAGAAAAGAAGACACTTCTAGCCAGCACAGAGCAACTAACAAGCTTAGGAATGGGGAAGCTAGGCCTGGTTCTGGCCACACCGGGTATGTGGATGGCAGCTTTCTCTTCTCCGAACCTCCTCTACCCATCTGTATAACAGGAGCGTGGTGCTCACTGAGGCTCCTCCCAGCTCTGAGGCCAGTGTAGAAATATTTCAAAGGTCCAGCTGGGGTGGCCGAGTCTGGGGCTCAGCTTTCAGCAGGTGTCACAGGCCAGGCAGTTTGGGGTTAGGGAGGCTTGAAGGCACCCCCCAAAAGTAAAGAAAGGGGCAGCAATACCCCCTGCCCAGGCTTCACGAGGCTCTGTAAGCCACAGCTCTTGGGCCATCCTTTGGAAGCCCCTCACAGGTGAGACCACGTGGGCACAGATGTCTTTGGTTTTTGGTAATTAGTCCCTCGGGCAGGGTGTCAGTCAGCCTCCCTACAGCTGAATTCTGTCTGGGGCAAATTGGTGCTGCTAACACTAACCTCAGCGGCAGGCAGGCCATCTACCTGCTGTGCTTGCTATGTCACTGTCATGTCAAAGCCTCACAGCACTCCTGTGAGGTAGCATGATCCCTACTTATGCGACGGGAAAAAATAAGCAACCACTAAGGCTCAGAGAAGTGAAGCAACTTACCCAAGGCCACACAGACTGTGGAAGACCATGAATGTGAGAGCCAAAATACTAACCCAAGTGTGTCGAGCTCCAGATCTCAATTCCTTCCTACATTCTTCTGCCCCAAAGTAGGTGGAGGTGCATGTGCTGTCTGTAGTGGGACCCATTGCCGTGGGTGGGAGAGGAGTCGGGGAGCCGTGGAGAGAAGCCCACCCGCCATCTGCAAAGCTGGGATGAAGCCACAGGGAGGTCTGTGGGGCTCTCAGGGCCCTGCCCCCTCCCCCAGCTCCTCATGACCACCCTACTGGGGGCAGGGCAGAGCAAACTATACCCACTATCCAGAGGGGATGTGGAGGCCATAGTGGAGCTTTCCTGGCCTAGTGGCAGGGTCCTGGGGCAGAGCACAACTCCGAGGGTAGTCAGCCTGGACTGGGATCCTGGTCTGCCAGCTCTGTGACTCTCAGAGCCTGGTCTCCTGTCCTGGTGGGGCTGCTGTGGGGATCCAGGCAGGTGGCATCCAAGGAAGTGCCTGGCTCCTATTAGGTACTCAATAAGCATTTGTGTACAAAGGAAAGTAGAAAGAGAAGCCAAAGTTTTAAATTACCTTTCCATTTCCCTGGTATCTTGGTTGGGGACAGGAACATGGCAGTTGTTAAATAAGGTGATCTGTGTTGTACGCTACTACGTTGTTTGATGTGACATACTGGTTAAAAAACAATTTTTAAAAAGAAAAGGAACAGAAAACAAATGAAAGCCGAGTTGTTATGATACCCAGACTCTCAGCAGTCGATTTCAGGGTGGGGGTTGGGTGGGGGTGGGGAGGGCTGGAGACGACTGAGGCCTTACTGCAGAGGGACCTATGGGAGAGCTGCTGGCTGGCTTTCTGGCTGTATAAGCACTGGGAAGCCCATCCTGGGGAGAGACTTTTATTTGGAGGCAACCAGTCCCTAGAACTAAGGATCAAAGGGCTCATCCCAGGCGAGGAGCTAGAATCGGCAGGTCACCCAGCAGCTAGGCCCAGTTGCCCTAGGGCTGGCCACCTGGGGAGGGTCCTGCTGGCTGAGTCCTGGGGTCCTGAGACTGGGATGGAGCCAAGTGAATCATTTTGAAGAATTCTGGTTATTTATTACTTTATTTTTATTTTTTAAAAATTTTATATGGTTTAATTGTTCAGAGAGAGGAAGTGAGAGGGAGAGAGGGATAGAAGCATCAATGATGAGAGAGAATCATTGATTGGTTGCCTTCTGCACACCCTACCCTGGGGATCAAGTCCAAAACCTGGGCATGTGCCCTGACCAGGAATTGAAGTTCATGGGTCCATGTTCAACTACTGACCCACACCAGCCTGGTGGATTCTGGTTATTTAAACGGCTCTTATTTCTCATCACTCATTTTAGACTCATCTTACCCCTTTACGCCACATGGTCCTGCATTGATGCCAACATGATCAGAGCCATGAGTTAACAATCCAAGCAAGGGTCTGAGTTCTAGCCTAATTAGGGGGAGCAGGTAAAGAAGCACGAATAAGACCCAGAGAGGTGACACTATGTGTCCAAGTCACACAGCAAAACTGGGGCTTGAACTCTGAAGAGGATACTCCTTATCATAACCTCAGCCCTTGCCCCTGACCCAGCCCCAGGCCTAGCACCTGCCCCTGCCTCTGCCCCAGCCCCTGTCCCAGCTCCTGTCCTAGCATTGTGGTTCTCAGGTAGTTTCCTTTAAAGCCATGGGTACAATTGCATTTTTCCAGGTACACCACATCTGGGAGGGATGCCCTAGGGTCCTGCCTCTACACCTGCAGCCTGCCCCCTTCTGCAATATTAATCTTGTTCTTATCAATGTTTCATCTGCTTTTTATCTCATATCACCTCACTACCGTCTTCTCACATTTGAGCTTGGGATCATGAAAAATAGATGTGTTTACTCCACACACCCTTACACTTTTCCCAGGTTTGGGACTTAACAGGAAGCTCAAATGTTCTCCTAGCCATTTGATTCCCTGGCCTCCCAGCACTTCCGGTCCAGCGGGGTTCAGCAAAGGATACTAATGAATCTTGTGCGAGGTCCAGCTTTCCCCTCAAAGCGTGCCTCTGCATGCTGCCTGTGAGTTCCTGGGCAGGCAGGAGGAGCCGTCTTTGACCACTGGGGCTCAAAGGTGTTAACCAACGTGCCTACGGCTACACAGGACTCATGACTGCGAAAGAGCAGGCATCGGCTCTGACAGTTGTCCTCCTCTCATCTCTTGGTCTGGGGCATCCCTCCACCAATGTCCACTCAAAACTGCGTTCTCTAATATAATGGGCTCTTGAAGCCCAAGCCCTTTCCTTTTTAACACAATTTTTAAAAAGAAAAATGAAAGCCGATTGAAACAAGAGAATGTATGAGGGATGGAAGTGGCAGGAGGAGGCTGAGGCTGGCACTCAGCATTGATGGCACCATGTCCCCAATGGCTTTGAAGGAAAAGCCCAATCCCTTAGATTGCAAAACTGGGCCCAACCCACCTTTCCACCCTCTGTCACTCTGCCTCCCGCAGCCACACAGGGAGCTTTGCCTTCCCAACCCAGTCTGCACTGCCTCTTCTCTGCTGGAGCTGCCCGCCCCAGCTGCCCTCTGGAGGTCTTTTTCCTCCTAGTTTAGACCAGTGATTCTCCAACCAACCAGGCAAAGATTGCACAGAGTACCCCCAATGCCTGAGTCTTGCCCCCAGAGTCCGTGAGCCTGGGTATCTTAACCCATGTGACACTTAGTAACTATAAGCTCAGTATAAACAATAAAACATCAGCTCCAATAGGCCTGCCTCAGACTGCGTTTTGCAGGGGTAAGGAGAATAAATTGTAAAAACTTGATTTTGCGTTAATTTAAATACACTCTTCCCCCTGAAAGCTTGTTTTCAGAGCTGGGGAGACCACTGGCCCCCCAAAAACTGGGTGGACCTTCCCCTCTGGCTGCTTTTTCTTCTCTTCAGGTTCCAGGGGAAAGGATGCACAGAGGGCAAGAGGAGGGGCTCCCTCGCTGCCGCCTGCACTCACCCCTGTTTTCCTGTCTCTCCCCCACCAGACTGCAACTACTCCAGGCAAAGGGCGGCATCTTTTACTGCCCCCTCCCAGCACCTAGCACAGTGCCTGCCATACAACAGGCCCTCAATAAGTGTTGGCTGAACTATGACAGATAGTTCGTGGCTAGTGGGCAAGAAGTACTGACAGGGCTGGGAGGTGCCCATACCTGTCTGGCCCTAAAGGGGACTCCTGGTTCTAGGAAAGCCATGACCTCAGAAACACATGCACACTGGTGGCTGAAGATGAAGGTGGGAAAGAAGGTTTGAGCCACCAGGCATGGTATCCTAACAGCAGGGCTGAAGGCTGCCTCTCCAGGTGATGTGCTTGCTCTGGGCTGGGAGATGACTGCCTTGGTCACTGGCTCTGCCTGTCTCACTTTGGAGGAGATGGTATGGGAACTCTGCCCTCAGCTTGGTGCTATCTAGCGGCCAGGGCTCAGAGTGGGAGGTTGCTGACATGGCATAGGTCCCAAGGGGATGTTGGTCCTGCCTTTACCAGGACTCTGTCCCCCTCCCAGGTGTTCTGGTTGGATGGGGCCTGGCAGCCTCCCCCAGGGGAGGAGATTCTGAGGTAGCCCTGATCAGAGGAGATGGGGAATTATGTGCTCATCCCAGCAGCATAACTGGGGCCTCTCAGCCACCTGGGGCCAAGGAACCTCTGTGGCACAGCTGTGTAGCGTTGGCACCTAATGATGGGTGCAGTAGGAAGGAGAAAGGAAGCTGGAGCTTGGGAGCACCTGTGGCCTGGGCTGGAAGGGAACCTGACATTGGCTATGGAGTTATGTGGCTGGAACAGAGCCTGGAGAGGGAGGGGAGTAGCTGTGGGGTGCAGTCTCTGTTCAGCCCTGCATTCTGGGTGCCTAGTGATGATTCACTTCCAAATGAGACCTGGACCTGTCTGAATTCCTGAGCCGGGAAGCTCTTAAGCTGTTGTCTGGGGAAAGAGGCAGAGTCTTGGCCTTGGTCCCTGACATGAGACTAACCCCCAGGCCCTGCATTTCTGTTCTTGGAAGGGCTGCCATTACCTGCTGCTCAGATATCCAGCCAATGGCACAGGTCGGACCCCAAAGGAGGCCACTGTTAGACCTGGAATCACACACTTTGGGCCTGGCAGTTGGGATGAAGGGCCTTCTTTGAACAGGGCTGGGTTCCGAAGGGATCAGGGTCTTTAAAGAGCTGCCTGTCTGGTTAGAGAGGCAATGATCAGGTAGTCAAGACTCCCCAGTATCCTCTGTCACCCTGGGGTCTGTCATGAAGCCCCAGATCTGGCGTTGGTCTGGCTTGGCCTGTGGCTCAGGAAGGAGCTGATATGCAAAAGCTCAGGGTGTCTGAATGGGTGTCATGAGCTTGGCGCTTGACGTAAGAGGCTAGGGAGAGCCCCAGGTCCTGTGTGCAAGTCTCCTGTGTGCCTAGGGAAAGGCAGAACCTTTTTATCTGTTCTCAGCTGCCATTTTAGGAAGGTGAGCTTGTGGCCAGGAAGGCCCTGAAACTTGGAAGTCTAGACTGGTGGCCTGAGGATTTCCTACTCTGTCTGTGGCTGGACAACATCACCTCAGTTGGCCACTCAGGAGCTGCTCAGCTATGTTCTTGAGCTGCTGCTCCTGGTGAAGAAATAGGCTTGGAGATCTAGATCCAGAGGGCTTGAGCAGGAGGAGGCCAGGCCCCAGCATCCCCATCACTGATGTTTGTCTTAGCAATGCCTTCTCACAGCCCCAGGCTTTGTTGCTCATATTTATGCCTCCTTGGCAGGAGAGCCCTCAAATGCTGGGTGGGGTTCTCTGTTGCCCCTACCCCCACCCCACTTGTCGCAGTACAGTGCAGGTCCTCTGACTGTTGGGAAGTAGAAGATGGCTCTGGGTTCCCTGTGCATGCCATGTGATACGGTTGTGGTTGGGTGGGTAATGACTTGGGAAAGCTCACAAGCTGGGCTCAGGATCCCAGACAGAGTGCCTTAGGTGGCCTAGCCCAGCCGCCTCCCTCCAGTGAGGGCCATGTGGTAGGAATATTACCAATCCAAAGGCCGTGTGCCCAATGCTTTAAAAGGCCCAAACTCAAAATGTCAGAGTTTAGAGTAAGGGAAGTTTTATTGATTGAGAAAGTACCAACCAAGAATAGGGGAGACCTAGTCCTCAAATCCATCTTAAGAAAGGACAGAGTTGAGGCTTCTTTATGTCAGGGGAACAGGGAATGAGAGAAGCAAGAGGTACTTGACCACAGACATCTGGGCGCCAGGGTCTGAGGAAGATTATGTTGACCTTAGTTGTTGTTAGTTAGGTCACAGGGTTTCGGCAAATCTTTGATAAACAATACATACTTCTCTTATCTCCTCAAGCCGCAAGCAGAATTCCTTTAATATGTAAGATGAAGCAGAAGCTATTAGCCTGAAGGCCATGGGAACAAAGCAGGCTTGAACAAGATAGAGAATCAAAGCATTTCACTGTTCCAGGAACCCATCTTTCTAGCTATCCCCCTGGACCTCTGAGGCTCCCTCTGTGTAGTATGATCCTGGCTCAGTGCCAAGGATAAACAGGACGAACCCGCTCTTCCTCGAGGCCTTGGTCACATAGCAATCTGGCCGATCGCTGGGGGAGAAGGCTCAAGTGGCCTGCATACTGAGTTTGGAGGAGATGGGTAGTAGCAGGAATATGGGCTGCAGGTAGGAAAGGTAACCTGCTCTCTCCCTTGCTGCAGTGAAGGGTGTTTTTGATCCCCTCTCCATAAAAAAGAGGCCAGGCCATGGTGAAGACTAGACCAAGGGCTGATGTCAAGCTGAGTGATCTGGGGTTTGTCTAGAGCCAGAGCTAAGGGCTAGGAGAGTGGATGGACCGTAGGTGGAAGGACAAGTTACCATGAGGGGCTGGAATGAAGCTGGCACCAAACTAAGTGGAAGCAGCTGGCTAAATGGCATCACATGTCTTGGAGGCACTCCTCAACCAGCTATGAAGCCTCCTTAGTGGGCTGCCTTGGTCCTCCCATGCCTGGGACCTGCAGCTGGGGATCCACAGGCCATTCTGCTCTGCTTACACCACTGTTCCCTACTGTCCCTGTAGTGTTACAGGGAGCCAGGGTGCTCTGTCCTGGCCCAGGACAAGCCCCTGTGTGTCACTGCATGGCTGTGGTGGGCCCTCATTCAGGTGTCTGATGTTGTCTCAACTGTTTCCTGGACTTCCCAGCAGAGGCTGTGTCCTCAGGCAGGGGCGGCTTTCTATGCACCCTGAGAGCTGCCTCCCATCTCCCTTCTCTGGAAAGTCACCTCATTTAAAGAGCCTAGTCTCGCCCCTCCACCCTGAGCTGCAGTGGGGTGCATCTGTCTCTGTTCCTGTGTGTGTCCCTTCTTCCAGCTCTGACTCTCTCTTCCTCGTAAAGTAGGAATATGGGAACCAGCTGATGAGGGCTTGGGGTTTTCTTTCCCCTCCCCTCTTTGTGGGTCTTCTCATTCAGTGTCTCAAATCTCTAATCTTGGCAGGATTCCCTTCAGATATTTCTATTTTTGCTAAGACTTCTTCTCCCTGGCATGTGCATCCTCCAAGGCTTAGCTTTTCACTACATCTACTTTTGCCCTTTCCTTCGGAGAGAGTCTTCAATCCGACTTCAAGTTAGTTTGTTCTTAGCTGAGTTGATTGTCTCAGATCTACTGTAGTCTTTATTTTAACTCTTTTCATGCCCAATGTAATATTGCTGTTAAAACCCTTGGTCTGTCTTCACATTTGTACCTCTGGAATCTGTGATCCAGTTAACCAGCTTGGAATAGTTGCACCCTACTGCCTCACTTGGCTTGAACTCACTTCCCCTGGAGGTGTTAACTACTTCCAGTGATGCCTATGGGGGAACCCAACCTCAGTCCACAAAGGACTCAACACTGGAGGCAGGGATCACTCCACAAAAGGTCTTCAGGCAGGGCCTGTCTTTGCCTGCCAGGCTGAAGGGGCAATAGGACAGCATCAGACTGTAACTCAAAACATTCCCCATCTGTTCTTCCTTGTCTCAGGGCTTCTGCCAGGTCCTGATTTTATTGCTGTTGGCACCTGGCCTAGAGGAGGGAGTTGCTTCAGGTATGAGGTCCTGTCCCAAGGTAGTAAAGGAGAAACAGGCACAGAATCCAAACTACCTTGGTTCTTAACTCCTCCTCCACAGCCAGCCAGGCTGCCTCCTGTCCCAGGAAAAAGATACCCGTCCCTCACCAGGCCAATAGCCCCCTCCCTGGAGGCCGCTTGTCTTTTCTCCAGTTTGCTGTCATCTTAGTCTTTCTGAGCCGATCCTGATGGAAGAACTAACAATTGTGATCAGCATTTTTAGACCCAATCTTGTTTCCCAAAGGAGTTCAATAGAAGCGCTGATAGATTACAGATCTGACTACATTGGTTTGGCAGTCATAGCAAATGGAAACTAATCAAGTACTTAGTTAACATACACCAAGAAGACTATTGTGAAATTCCTATGTCCTTGCTGCTTTTCTGTAATATTTTCTTCTGAAATGTGGTATTTTCCCATTTTGCCACACATTCTCAATGATATCTAATGATCTCATGTCCAAGTTATTCTATTTTGGAATACTAGTGTAGGTAAAATACTTAGGTTTATTTAATTTTACACAACTATTACTTTTACTTTAAAAGATCTGCATAGTTTATGCAGAAATAAACAACAATTTACTAAAACAACATTGTGATTTTTTTCTTTTTACCCACTCCCCTAAACCCACCCCATTGGCAACCATCAGCTTATTCTCTAGACCTGTTTCTGTTTCTTCTTCATTTAGTTTATTCATTTTTTATTTTATTTTTTAGATTCCACATGTAAGTGCCATTATGTGGTATTTGATTTTCTCTGTTTGACTTACTTCACTTAGCATAATACCCTCTAGGTCCATTCATGTTGTCCACAAATGACAAGATTTTATTCTTTTTACTGCTGCATAATATTCCTTTGTATATATGGACCACATCTTATTTAGCCATTTGTCTATCCATGGACACCTAGGATGCTTCCATATCTTGGCTATTGTAATTATGCTGTAATGAACATAGAGGTGCATATAGTTTTTCAAATTAGTGTTTTGTTTACTTAAGATAAACACCCAAAAGTAGAATTGCTGGATCATATAGTAGCTCTATTTTTAACTTTTTGAAGATGCTCCATACTGATTTTCATAGTGGCTACACCAATTTACAATCCCACCGCAGTGTATGAGAGTTCACCTTTTGCTACATCCTTGCCGACACTTGTTATTTGTTGATTTCTTGATGGTAGCCACTCTGACAGGATGAGGTGATATCTTATTGTGGTTTTAATTTGCGTTTCTCTGATTATTAGTGATGTTGAGCATCTCTTCCATGGGTCTCTTGGCCATTTGTACAGTCTCTTTGGGAAAATGTCTATTCAGATCCCCTGCCCATTTTTAAAATATATATATATTTTTATTGATTTCAGAGAGGAAGGGAGAGGGAGAGAGACAGAAACATCAATGATGAGAATCATTGATCAACTGCCTCCTGCACACCCCCTACTGGGCACTGAGCCCACAACCCAGGCATGTGCCCTTGACCGGAATTGAAACCAGGACCCTTCAGTTCGCAGGCCGATGCTCTATCCACTGAGCCAAACCAGGTAGGGCTGCCCATTTTTTATTAGTTTTTTTTTTTTTTTGGTGTTGTATAAGTCCCTTATGTATTTTGGATTATTAAGCCCTTATTGGATGTATCATTTACAATTATCTTCTCCCACTCAGTAAGTTTTCTTGTTTTGTTGATGGTTTTCTTTGCTGTGTAAAATCCTTTTAGTTTGATGTAGGCTCATTTGTTTATTTTTCTTTTGTTGCCCTTGCCTGAGGAGACGTGTTTAAAAAGATGTTATTAAGAGTGATGTCAAAGAGTTTACTGCCTATGTTTTCCTCTAGGAGTTATGGTTTAAGGTCTTACTTTTAAGTTCTTAATCCATTTTGAGTTTATTTTTTTATATGATGTAAACAAGTGGTCCAGTTTTATATTTTTTGCATGTATCTGTCCAGTTTTCTCAATACCACTTATTTTAGAGATTGTCTTTCGTCCATTGTATATCCTTGCCTCCTTCATTGTAGAATAATTAACTATAGAAATGACAATTTATTTCTGGACTCTCTATTCTATTACATTGGTCTATGTATCTGTTTTTATGCCAATACCACTCAAGTCTGAGCATCCTTACGTAAGAACTTGCCTGTACAACTGTTCTTTGTAAGGTCCAAAGTCATCTGCAAGATCCAAAGTACTTAAAAATTGCCTTTCTTGTTTAAAGCCTGCCACATTCTCTTCTGTCAAAAGATCCGTTGAGGTTTGTCACTCTGTCTACCAGTCCTGGGGTGGAAAGTAATACTAGTAACTGGCATACTTGAACATGCAACTTAATTTCACCCAGGAATTGCTTTTAGTTTTGGTTGCACACTCTTACCGCTTCCTCTGAATCTCAGCTCTTTTCCTGGGTACTTCATTTCTTCTAGATGTTTGGGATTCCATATGAAATCACTTGCCTTTGGCTAAAGAAATTCAGAACCTGCACACTCCCTAGTCCTGCCCAAAAGAAAGGAGGCCAGCACTGACCCAAGCCATAAGCCACTTGATTCCCACGTGCAATCAGAGAAGCAGTGACCTAGAGAGAATAGGAGAAGGCTCTAACATTCTTCTGCCTTGTTAGCCATGGACAGGACTTGGGGATGCCTTGGGGATGGAGAACCTGAGGTATGGTTAGTCCAGTAACCTCTCCTCCACTCTGGAAACACTCTTGGTTCTGAGTCAATGGGAGAGAACTCTCACTCCGAATACCTGCTGTTCAGTTTTCTCTATTATTCCTCTTTGCATTTTTGTTTGAGAGGCTTTCATTGATATAGCTTCAAGTTCTTCATTCCTTTCCTCTGCAGTGTCTGTTCTACTGATGAGCCCATCAAAGGCATTCTTCACTTCTCTTTATGTTTTTTATCTCTAGCATTTCCTTTTAGTCCTTTTGTAGAGTTTCCATTGCTATGCTTACATTAACCCCCTGTTTTGGCATGTTGCGTTTTCCCATTTTGAGCCCTTCACATATTAGTCAGTTATTTTAAATTCTCTATCTGATAATTACAAACTCTGTATCGTTTAAATCTGATTCTTATGCTTATATTGTCTCTTCAGAATGTTTCATGTTTATTAGCATGCCTTGTAAATCTTTGTTAAAAGCTTGACATGATATCAGGTAATAGGAGCTGATGTAACTCTACTCTCTGTTTGGTTTAGTATCAGTGGTAGCTGGAGGGGCCCAACAGCTTTATTTTCCTCCATTGCTCCCTCCCCCACTACTCTTGTCCTTTGGTTTCCCTAAGAATTCCTTCTTAAATAGGGCCCCTTTCTTGTGGCTCTCTCAGTATAAATACACGTTATACTGGAGCCCTGTGCAAACATTGTGGCAAGGTGCAGGGGAGGGAGAGCATTGTATAGTCTAATGATTACATCTCAGATCTTTAGTGCACTTGAGTCCTTGGACTGTGACCTTCAAAGTGCTTCTTGGCCTCTTTTCTTCCCTCCTCTGAGACCGGAAGATGAGAGGGGCTGTAGCTGGCTAGCTGTCCTTAGTCCAGGCCAGGTAAGACTCTGATAATGTACTTTTCCTTGGGAGACAGGCCTATGTTAGGTAGGATGCTCTGGCATATTTTAAAATGGTAGCTCTTCCTCTCCAGCTGCCTGAAATATGAGGGTTTTTTTTTCCTCTGATCTTCATTCACCATGATAACCTTGTAGAATTTCTGGAGGTAGAAATCCCCTAAAGTGAAGGACCCCATACTATTGCAGCCTCTAGAATTTCTCACTCTCAAGTTAGTCTAGCAACCTGTCAGTATTTCTACTAGTTACTGGTTCCAGTGTCTTCTGCTGCAGGGAAGTAGATTTTGGCTGTGATTTGATATATTCATTTGTCTCCAAATTTCGGAATGGCATTTTGCCCCATGACCTCAATTCTCTAATAGTCTAAGAAATCTTTGACTTTCAGGTTGTTCGACATTTTTCTTGTGAGGACACCAGAAAGTCTTCACTTGCTAGAGCTGGTTTTTATCCAGTTTCCTCTGTTCAGCTGGTAATGGAACATCCCTGAATGTAACAGTTCCCTCCCTGGATTGTGTAAACCTCTAGCTGTCCAGGCTGCCTTCGGGCCCCTTAAGGGTGGAACCTTCTTTTCAAGTCTGAGACAAGGCTGTCACTGTGTATGTGACAGGACCTGTTGGCCTGTTGCAGTGGCTAAGTACAGTCAAGAGATGGGCTCCCTCCTTCCCCATGCCCCAGTGGAGATGGTACTCTAACTTGGGCCCAGAATACAGAGACTACTGGAGTTCTGAGAGCACTTGGCCTGCCTTGTTTCTAAAGTAAAGGTTCCACAATGAGGGAAGCAAACTGTCCCTACTACCTACCTTCCCTACCCTGGTTCTGCTGGGTACCCAGCTCCTCAGCACCCTTATTTTTAAAAGAGGTCTTTGATATATGTTCTCTCACCTATAACCTTGCACTTGAGGTTAGAACTTCTCAGGTCTGTGTGGGAAGGAATGTTCTCTGGCTTGGCTAGAGTTGGCCTCCTCAGCTTGGTTTCTTCAGAGGATCTGGTGTTCCCTACTGACTTATGTTTTTCTGTGTTCTGTATGAGTTGCTAAGCAAGATGACAAATTAGTAGTAACTCAAGGGACTCAGAGACTTGAGTTGAACTTGAAGACAGGTGGGTTCATGAACAGGTATAAGACCAGCTCTTGCTCATGGTGCACATGAATTTTGTTAGGGGTCTTGCCAGGAATCAAGTGGTTTAGTTTGGATTAGTTTAGCTATATCAAAACTTTAGATGTCTAGTTCTTTCTGCACTCCTGTATAAGCTTCAGGAATGCGTGGTTATTGTATGATAACCTGGCCCTGGAAAGCAGGGTCTGGGTCTGCAGAGTTTGGGCTCTGAACCTGGAGGAAGACTTACTAAGAGTTAATGAGAGGGCTGGTGTGCACCCTGGGCTTGGCCATCTGTTGGCCTATGTTTCGGTGATGGACTACCCCAGCAGCAGCATCTCTGGGACTTGTTGTGTCCTTGACACCTTGGATCAGCAGGGATTCCCATACCATTCTGGTGAGGTACAGTGGGGAATAATTAGACCTCATCTCTGGGGGAAATCCCTGTGCTGGGGGGAGTGAGTTTTATCTTGGAGAATGTGCTTATCTGCATAAATGGTACTATGGTCCTGTCTCTTCTGGCCAAACACTTCTGAGACGTACCCACACTGCTATAGGGGCTTAATCACAAAGAACAACAACAGCCTGTAATTATTGGAATTGAGAGTCTAGGTCAGTGGTCGGCAAACTCATTAGTCAACAGAGCAGCAAACCGCGGCTCGCTGCAGTTTGCCAACCACTGGTCTAGGCAGTTGCTTCTGAATGGCAGTTGCCATTCAGTACAGATCACATGTGTATGCTTGTCTGACTATGCCGTGAAGGACTTAGACACTGTAACTGCCTCTTATGTGTGTATGAGACCTGAGGTCTCTACCTAACCATGGGACTGCTGGGGCACAGGCATATTAAATGCCACCAAGAACCTCCTCAGAGCTGAAGGTGCGCCTACCTCCTCCAGATCTCCACCAGCTCACAGACTCCTTAGCTTGATGGGTAAAAGATGATCACTATAAATTTGTATTTCTGGTTAGTAAAATAAGATACCATATTCATAGGTCACTTTTCTCCCTTTCCTAAACTATCTGCTGATGTATTTAATCTCTCCTATTGACTCTCTCCCCTCCCTCACTTTTTAACTAGCAAAATGGGTTCACTCGAGAATAGCAGAAGAATTGCAATCGTAACATGCAAGCTATGACAAACCCATAGGTAAGTTCCCCATATTGGCATTCTTATTTCAGTTGATAGGAGTTCCCTGTATCTTATAGATTTCCCCTGTCACTTGTTTTTAAGTGCTTCTCATGTTTTCTAGTCACCAGTCTAATTTTGATACTAAAAAATTGGCCAATAAAGAACAAGCCTAAGTATTCTTATTTCATCCTTCTCTATTCTCACGGCATCATGACTTGTGACTTTTCTTATCCTCAAGGTCAAACATTGTTTCTTTTCCTACTAGCTTTAATGCTTTTATTATAGAAACTTCAAACACCTACATTAGTAGGGTATCTTACTAGCTTTCACAGTTCTACTTCTCAGAGAACTGTCACTCCTGGCACTGCTTCTATCCTCTGGCCATAGTCAATGCTGCAGTCAATTGCTGGGCTTCTCATCTCCTGGCATCTATGAGAGATGGGTTGTATATGTCAATTATCTTGTAGACTTTCCAGAATTCTCTACTTAAACATATTACATGATCTGTCTGAAATGTCATCTTTGGGCTACATGCTACTTGCTTCTGAACTTTAAGAACCTAACGGATGTCCTAGGGCTATAAGAATTATGGGCTTTTATAGTAAGTGTTAATCCTTATGGTGAATAGAACTTAGAGATGTATTCCACTGTAGGGAGGGATATATAAATCTACCTTTTGAAAAAGCTTACTTTTGGAGATTATACTTTGCTGAGTCCAAAGACCTAAAAATGAATGCTCAATCTGCAAAAGGTGTTATGCCTTACCTTACTCAATCCAATTTGTGGATGATGGGAGAGAGAGGTGGCATGAATCTGAATCACTTTTTAAAGCCATCGATGCCATTGTATCAAGACAAAACATCCAGTCTTGTGGAGAAAGTCTGACCCGTTGGTTTCTTCGAGACGTACTTAGTGACTGAGAGTGACTGTAACGTCTTTTTATGCAGCTCTTAACTCCACTTGACCTGCCAGTTCTCAAGTGAGCTAATCTTGTAAGTAACCAACAGTAGCCAACTTTTGGAATTAACACCTAAGTTTAAAATACAGTTGCTCTAGTGAATAAGGCTGCAGGGGCTGTGATGTGCAGCACCTCCCATGCCTGTCTGTTCATGCACATGTGGCATCTTCACAACCTGCCTAACAACTGAGACTTTTCTTCACTTTGGGAATGCTTAGTGATGAGAGGCTTAGAGAAGCCACAAGAGACCACTTAATAGCAGACGAAGGCAGCTGTATCGCTACGTAGGTTGAGGTTTGAGCTCACAACTCCTTTCAGCCCCAATGAGCTGTTGTCCAGTTTCTGTTCCATGTTGGCTACATCCAAAGTAAGAGCATCTGGACTTGTGTATGTTCACATTTCCAAATGCAATATCCTACCTGCTGGGGGTTGGGTGAGATATACTACCTGCTAGAGAGGAAAATTAGGTAATATAAATTAATATTAATATTAATGAAATACACTGCTAATATCATAGAGCAAACTAGAAGTTGTATTACAGTGTTTTTCCTCTTAAAACAGAGGTCAGCCACTAACCTTTCTTATAAAGGCCCAAATAATAAATATAATATATTGGGCCATGAGCAAAATTGAGGATATTATGGAGGTAGTAATGACAAAGGAACTTCACAAGTTGTACTTATAAAATTAAAAATATAACATTATGATTTGTCAGACAGGTTTATTAATAAAAAAATAGAACTTGTTTTTTTGAGAACTGTTTGAGGTTCAAAGTTAGTGTTTCCCATCAAAATTGATTACAAAAGTTGAGCTGTCAATGCTGAAATTTTTTTTTCATTTTGGAAAATAGTCAGATAGAGGGCTGTTGCCAAATACTGATATCTTATTATTAGACCTAAAAATGAATGCTCAATCTGTAATACAAAAACCAAGGTTGCACTTCATAGTCTTAAGTTTTACCAATAAAAACATCAGCTGAATTCTTACTTTAGGAGTGTGGTTCAAGGGTATGGCTGGTAGAGGCAGTAAAGGCAGGGATAGGGACAGAAGTAGAGGACATACGTATACCATTCTCTTGGCAAGCCAGGATCTGGGGATACTCTGTCTGTAGAGGTGTTCTAGTGTCAGTACCTGGCACGAGCTTTGTAGGTGTCAAGGAAGTTTGGCAGCAGTTCTTGTACCTCGCCTTTTAGGTCATAGAAAGGGTATCAGTTGCACTGGTGAGCAAGTTCTATGGCACTATTTTGGCAATTAATACTACCCACACCTAAACAAACAAAATTATTAGTCTTTACTCATATCAGAGTTCACACTTTAGCACTTATACTAGAGGCCCGTTGCAGGAAGATTCCTGCAATAGGGCTTCCTGCGGTGGTCTGCTTCCCTCCCTTCTCCCCTGCCCTGCCTGCTTCCCTCCCTTCTCCCCAGCCCCGCTTGCTTGCTTCTCCGCAGCTTCATTCCCTTCTGCAGTGCTTGGCTTCCTTCTATGCTGTCTCCAGTATTCGCTCTGCGCCTGGATATGCAAATTAACTGCCATCTTGGTTGGGTTAATTTGCATACTTGCTCCTGATTGGCTGGTGGATGTGACTGATGGGCGTGGCTTGTAGGCATAGCAGAGGTATGGTCAATTCTCATGTTTCTCTTTTATTAGATAGGACTAGAGGCCTGGTGCATGAAAATTCATGCACTGGAGAGGGATCCCTCAACCCGGCCTGCCCCCTCTCACAGTCCGGGAGCCCTCAGGGGCGGCGATCAGGGGAAGGCAATGCCCCATCACACCTCTGCTGCTGCCGTTGCCGGCAGTGCAAGCCTCAGCCAGCCCTGGTTACCTGAGCCTCAGGTGGCCATGGATGGCTGGGGGGCTGAGGGGACTGGGTGCCGCCGTCTTGTGGCTGTGGGTGCTGCCATCTTTGAGGGTGTGACAGTCAATTAGCATATCCCCTCCTTATTGGCTGTGGGCACCGCCATCTTTGAGGGCAGGGAAGTCAATTAGCATATTCACTCCTTATTGGCTATGGGCGCCACCATCTTTGTGATGGCGTGAGGGTCAATTAGCATATTCCCTCTTTATTAGATAGGATTATAGTTCCTTCTAGTTTTTATGAAAACTAGGATCCAAATAAGTTGTTGGAGACTTTTGTCTCAATGTACAGGTTTCTCCGTCTTTCCCTGAAATTCTTTGAAGCAGGGTCATTAAACCTGCAGAATCACCCACATTGGGGACTTTGCTAACTGCATCTCTGTGGCTTACTTTAATATGTTCCTCTCGCTCCCATGTTTTCTATAAGTCTGTGGTTGGCTCTAAAAGATGAGATTCAAGTTTACTTCTTGGCAAGACCATCTCTTAGGTACTGTATCCTAAGTCTGCTGTTGCTTTTTGAGGTTGACAGCCATGGACTCACCTAGGTCTGTTTATTAGAGATGCAATGTGGCAGCTTTCTATCACTACCTTTAATGAGCTGTCCCTTAAAAAAAGGGGGGCAAGATAAATGCATAATTCTTTCCCTTTATCTACCAGTTCCTATATCTTAACCAAAGATGATTAGTTTTTATTAAATAACTAGAGGCCCAGTGCATGAAAGGGCAGGAGGTGATTTGGTGATCAGGGGAAGGTGACACCCCCATCACACCTCTGCTGCTGCCATTGCCGGCATTGCAAGCCTCAGCCAGCCTTGCTTACCTGAGCCTTGGGCAGCCCTGGGCAGCTGGGCAGCCGCCATCCGAGGCTTGCCTGCGCCTTGGGCCGGCCCAGGGTGGCTGGGGGGTTGAGGGGCCTGGGGGATTCCAGAGGCAGGCATGTGAAGCGGCCGGACCCACCTGGGGGTGGGCCTGGCCGTGCCACGCTCCTGCCACCCCAGTGGGGCTGAGGGGACCAGGCCTCATCTTGTGGCTGTGGGTGCCTCCATCTTTGAGGGCATGATGGTCAATTAGCATATTCCCTCTTTATTAGATAGGATAAGCTATGCTTTATCTAATGGTAGAAGTAGTTTGAAACACCTGTGGTGGTCAGGTAAGCAGATAGCATAGTCTCCTGGAGACAACTGTTCTGCAGCAATTACAACGCGTGGTGTTGCAGGTGTTCGAAAGTGAGTTCAAAGAACACGGAGTGCTTATATAGAAATCTACAAAGGAGGCTACACTATTCGTTCATGTAGGTCAAAACTGCCTGGGAGTATAATTGTCAACCTTTGATAAAAGAATAGACAGGAAGTTGAAACCTGCCCAAAAGAATGCTGGCAGGTTAAAAAAATAAAGGCAACTTCTCTTAATAGGGACTTCTGAAATGTCAGAGTTAAGCTTACAGTGCAAAGGAAAAGCAGAGAAACAGTTCTCGGAGGCACCGGGGACATATTGGTCCTGACTCATAGAGCCACTTAGTTTCATACTGATCCGAGCTGTTTAAAAGTACCCTCCAAATACTATCAGTAAAGCTTGTGTTTTGTTTAAACGCCCTCATTTCATAAACAAAGCCTGCTGTATGTGCAGTGGGACTTATAGTGGCACATCAGAGAGACTTGGCTTGGGGAAGACATCGGATATGATGGTCTTGAACACATACCTTCAGAGTGTTCACTTGTAGAGACTGCTGGTGATCCCAAAGTTGACTAGCATCTAGCCTCCCTTACATCTCGATATGGGCATGGGCTGAGTCCTGGCCAGTAGAACGTGACCAGAAATGTGTACTACATATAAGTGTAGCACACAATCTTCCCACGGTCTTTTCCCTCCTATCCACCAGTTTGATGGAGAAGACTCTGAGATGGGTCATCCGCAATGTAGAAGGAGCCCCAGTCCCCAAACAGGTATAAGGGAGGTCTGACCAGGAATGCCCACATGAAATAGCAAAGTAAATGAGAAACTTCCCAGCCACTTAAAATGACATGTTACTTACTAATACAACCTACCATACTGCTAACCATGAAATGCTTCTTATTTTCTTCTGAGTTTTTCTAATTTCTTCTTTCTAAGCTGACCACCTTCATCTTAGGCATTAACTGTTAAAAGTAACTTAGATATTTTAAACCTTAAACTAGCTGAGTGACTTTTTAAGGGGGAATTCAGAGTCCGATCCACATGGAAGTGTCTGCGTGTGTCTAGTACAATTGTGGGAGGAAGGCTGGGCAGGGAAGCCATGTGGCAGTTGTTAGCTGCTTTGCTTCATCTAAAGCAGAAGGAAAAGTTGGACTGTGATGGCCCATATCACACCCATTAGCCATTTCCAAGTCCCAGTGCACCTGGGTGGAAAGTGGTCAAGGAGCTGTGGGTGAGATATGAAGAGCCCCTTGGCTTCCCAAGGTTAGCCTTCTTCAGTAAACAGAAGAAAAGTGTACTGTAACTAAACTGTCTGTGGATACTGTTTGAGAGTAAACAATTAAAGTCTAACAACACTAACAGCTGTGTGATACCACCAGAGTCAAAATAGAACTCTCAGTCACATGGACTTCCCTTGAGAACACGACCCTTCATCTGTCAGTGGTAACACAGCCTGGCTCAAGAGAACTACTTCCTTGCTTTTCTTTACTTGTAACATCAGTATGCATTGAACCACAGTGCCGATGTAAGAAATCTCCAAGCCTGTAGAGAATTTTTATTAGTTTATTTGAGCCAAACTGACGACAATTACAGGGAACCAAAATATCAATGGATTGAGAAAATGCTCCGGAGAATGGCAGTTTTGCAGCTTATTTTATACGTTAGACTCAAAGGAGATATAAGGAAGTTTACATGAAATCCACTAGTGATAGATTTGGGAGGCAGGAGAAAGCAAAGTGGGGAAATCTCGGGGATTGGATAAAAAGTAAAATGGAGAGACACAAGCTTCTTTTCCATTGTGGGCACAGGTTCATTAACAAAGAACATTTACAGCACATAGAGATGGTATGTGGGGAACAAGATAACAACGAGGGGTTCTGTGGTCTCCTGCTCTGCTGCGGGTGGCTGTGCCTGAGGGGTCTGGAAAAAATTATTCTGACATGTCAAAGCTCTGTTATCCTAGATGCAAGAAGACAATAGACAGGCTCACTTAGGGTAAGACTGACCTTTGTTAAGGAAGCTACAGGCCTGGGACCTGTCTACCCACCACGACTTTTCATGTTCAGACCATACTATATGGCTACGTTCAGTCTCTGAGTCTGTAAGGCCGCCTCCCTTGAGCTTGTCAGGTTTAGTACGTGGTCCCCTCCCCCTTTGCTATAGTAGCTTAGTTTTACTTTGGATATGGCTTCTATGAATATCTTTGAACGTATGGGTAACACACATGCAGGAATGTGCGCAAATCAAGACCACAGCTGGATGAACTTGTAAACACTCATGTAACTGGCCCTCAGAGCAGAAGATCGTTGTCTGCATCCCCAGTAGCCCCCAAAAGTCCTCTCTTGAGGGGTAGTCTCTGCCTTAAAGTACTAGTATCCTGGCTCCTATGGAGATAACATTAGTCTTGCTCATTTATTTTTGTAGTATTTTATTCCCTGGTGTGTTAGGGCAGACTATCCTTCTCATTTCATAGAGTTAATATTTATGGAGCTCTCTTGTGCCGGGTGTTAAAGAGCATCTGAATACATATTATATGCTAGTGAAGAGCACTAAGCAATTCACATGTCTAAGTGTCTATACTCACTTCCCTTAAGGTGGATACTACAACTATTTCACACATGAAAACTGAGGCAGTGAAGTGTCTCAGACATATCTGAAGATGAACTGAATTAACACATCCCAGGGACACTGAACATATGCATATGTACCACTCTTTACAGTTAAAGAAACTGAAGTGCAAAGGTTACCCACCCAAGGTCACTTAAGATAAAGATTGACCTTTGTCAAGGAAGCTGCAGGCGTAGAACCTGCCTACCCACCACAACACTTCATGTTCAGACCATCCCATATGGCAACTTTCAGTCTCTGAGTTTGTAAGACCATCTCCTATGAGCTCGTCAGGTTTAGTATGTGCTCCCCCCCTTTTTCTACAGTAGCTTAGTTTTACTTTGGATATGCTTCTATGAATATCTTTGAACGCATGGGCAACATACATGCAGGAATGTGGACAAATCAAGACCACAGCTGGAAGAACTTGTAAACACTCGTGTAACTGGCCCTCAGAGCAGAAAATAATTCCCAGAAGCCCCTGAAAGTCTGTCTTTCTTAGTCAAGGGCCAGACCCTGTCAGCCCTTGTGGTATCAATGCCTGCCAGCCCTTGTGACAGTCTTGGTGCTGCTACCTCTAGCATGGAAATCTAAAACTTTATAGTTGTTTTCCATAGAGATGCACTATTTTTACGTACATATTCTGTTCCTAATCGTGAAATGACTGTGAACCTGTAATGAAAAATACAGATATACCAGATGCCTTCCTGGCTACTTGGGACCAATTACAGGAAGGAGGTAAAAAACTAAAGAATCCTGCTCACTGGCTTAGTCCTGCTCTGGATTGAGAATTTACATGTAACAAAAATGATACCCTAATCATACTAGTTTAGATTTTAAAAATAGTATCTTAATTTATTAAATGCTTATAGAGCTTTTATTTGATGTGTCAACTACTTTCTTAAGCCCAAAAATATAATTTCTCTGTTCTGGTTATCTTTAGAGAAGGCTCCCCTGTCTTTACCCTGGAGCCAACGTGGCAGAACTCTTTTTTAAAAAAATTCTTTATTGTTTAAAGAATTACATAAGTCTCCCCTCCCGGGCAGAACTCTTGAGTTGTTTGGGAAACTAGAAAATGCTGGTTGGAGACTAAGATTAGAGATTATCACATGTACACATCACATACTTGTCTCTTTCCTACCTTTTCCTTAGAATCCAACAGTTTTGGGACTCAAACTACATGCCAGTTGAGCAGGAACAGCTCCTGAGTAGACTTCTCTGTGAGCAGGAAAACAAAGACGGAAGCTCCAACTCTTTTTCCCATTCCTGGCGGCTCACCTGGAGAGCTTCCCAATTAACAGCTGCTGAACTTGCCTCTACTTAGAGGAGCAGTTAAAACGTAGTCCGTGCAACCAGCTTGAACCGGAATGAATGGCTAAGTGCAGCCTGAAAACCATTTTTCCGTTTAGTGTCTCCTGTATACCAGCTCACAAAGTGGTGGTCATCACCGAGAACTTGAAGTTGAGAGCCCAGAGAAACCACCATCTGATATCTTCCCACGGCCAGCAGGGCAGAGGGCAGGGGTGAAGGTGGGAGCCCCGAGACCGTGGAGTTGGGTTCCTTGAGATTGGTTGGCTCTTCACTGTTCACTTCAGCCAAGAAAGTGCCCTGGCTATCTTTTGGTGGTATCCTGTGTTTATTGGAAGATTTTCATCAAGTTTGTATATTCTATATTCTGAATATGTTCAAGAAACAACATCTTGCATTCCAAGTTAGGGTGTGGCAGACTACAGGCAGGTAATGGCTATTTCTCTTTCCATGATTTCTGTTTTCTTTTTTTTTTTCCCCCAGCAAGAAACCAGAGGTGACTATTAACTTTGTGTCTTCAGGGCATAGTGCTGGCAGATAAAATGCAGGGTATCGTACGTGACATGCTTATACTAAAACATTATCTGTGTTTTTCTGAAACTCAAACTCTGCCTTCTTTCCTCTGAGGTCCGGCAGCCCCAGCGGGGAGCCTTTCCCTCGTTATTACTCCTCCTCTGACACTTAGGCTCTGTGGCAGGAACTCCTTGACTAGGGAAACCATGCTGGGAGAGTTGCTTACACTTCTAACTTCATGCCATGGATGCTCAGTTCCAATTGCCAGCACAAGCCTGTGTAATACCTGATGCACCAAGCTGGCTGGAGGCAAAGGACACATTGGCACCTTTAAGTTGGGCTTTCTTTGAACTGCACCTCTTCTGAGGACATGGAGCTTTGCAGTGTTTAGTGGATTGTGTGACCTGTCCCCAAGCTGAGCTACTTGGTGAAGCTGATGTACTCAGCTAGCTCTACACTTGGCCCACCCTGACCTGCAGGCTCTGCTGTGACAGATTGGGGGATGTGGTGGAGAAGAACCTTTTCCTGATTCCTCTGGAGTCCTGCTCCTTTGGTCTGAGCCCGTCATGCTCAGGCAGAGAAGTTCAACTGATACAGAGGAAAGGTAGCTCATTCCAATCTTGACTCTGTCTTTGAATTTTATAAAAACCTCATAGTATTTCATTCTTTTGAAATACTGGGTGTGAGTCAGGTTTTCAGTGAAAATACTTGAGGCTTTATCGATGGTACAAAGAGCAGGAATAGTTCATGTCCACTGCTAACGTTACTCTATAAATAGACAACAATTTGAGTAGCCGATCTGTTGTAGATAGACTGGAGTTTCCTATCTGGGGCTGTTACAAAGATCTGGGGACTGCCAGAGGCTGGTTATAGAGGCAGTGGCACATTACTGCCTGAAAGGAGTTGGGGGTGCTTTCCTGGCAGCCTAGGGAAGAGCAGGTATGGAGCAGGTCCCTGAGATCAGAGGGGGAGGGGGCTCTGCTGATGCCTGTGGCCCAGTGTTCAGGTGTGTTCAGGTATGACCCCCCTGGACTCTCTTTGTGTCTATACTGTAAGTAGAGACCTGTTCCTAATGGCCAGGCCGGTGGCTTCCTTTCCCCTGAAATCTCTCCTCCTTCAGAGCTGTTCTTTTCCAATGGACAGTAACAGGCTGCCTTGGGGGCCCTCGCTGCTCACCCCTAGCTCCTTCCTGGCTGTGGATTCTTGTCTATTGGCCTCTTCTGTCTCTTTGTTCCTGTTTCCATATCTCCTATTGGGGCTGCCTATTGGCCTTAGCTCCAGGGTAGTTGGCACTGCTGCACATCCCAAGATACCAGGCTGGTCTGTGGGGTGGTAACTGGCCTGGGTGTGAGTCAGGTTTTCAGTGAAAATTCTTACTTGGTGGGATAGATCAAGCCCTGTTCCTAGTCACCTGTCTCCACTGGTATTAATCTCCTCATGCTACAGACTCTTGGTACCCAGGGCCTGGCAGTAAGATGGGTCTGGTGCCTACTTCCGCTATGTGGGCTGATGTTCCTGCTGATAGATTCTGACATGGAAAGTTTTCCTGGCTGACAATAATTGTCCTTCTCTCTTGGCATTTCTCCTGCCTGGGCCTTGCTCTAGCCTGATTTTCAGCTGCATCTGGCTAGGAAGGCAATGTCCTCTGTTCAGGCCTTTGAACAGAGATTTTAGGCAGGAACTTCTCTGACTACTGGCTTCTAGTCCCTCTTGGGGAGCCATAGTTCTCCCTGGAACCTGTCCTGTTCTGCTCCCCTCTGCTGGAGTCTATGTGGCAAGGGCCCCTGAGGAGGTCAGTAGAGTGTTCTGATTCCATGGCTGGGCCCATGCTCAGATGCCTCTGGGCCCAGCCATGGAATTAGAACAGGCCAGCAGAGTTCAAGACATGTGGCCTTGCCATTTTTTCACTGTGTGGCAGTACCTGCTCTACAGGAGATGGCACAGCCCATGGTGTTTCCCTTGCCTCCGGGTCACGTGTTTTCTTCACTTTTTCTCATAAGAGCAGTCTCTCGGCCTTCCCTCTGGTCGTGGCATCCCTGTGCAGGTGTAGGCCTCAGGTAACTGCTGGGATTTGGTTTTCCAGGAGTGTCTGGCTGAGGCTGGCTGTTTGAAAGATCCAGTGCAATAAGCCTCCAGATGAGCACGTATCTTGAGCCTGTGATCAATTGTGGAGGAGAGACTGCCCCCTGACTTGACCGCTGTTGGATCCTTGAGCTGGATCTGGGCCAGAACAGAGATTGCTCTGTAAATCCCCTCAGACTGTCTGAGCACTTCCTCTCCTATGCTGCAAGGCATGCTGGTTCCTAGAGCAGGCTATTGCCCTGCCCCTGGCAAGCATTATATGGCAGGTCACAATCCCACTATCTCTGTCCATTTTGCCCTATCCTATCTAATAAAAGAGTAATATACAAATTGACCGTACCTCTGCTATACCCATAAGCCACACCCACCAGCCACACCCACCAGCCAATCAGGAGCGAATATGCAAATAAACCCAACCAAGATGGTTGCAGCCACACAGAGAGCAGGAGGGAGGCTTGGGTTTCCCTGGCAATGGAGGAAGCCAAGCCTGCCCTTGCTGGCCCAGGCCTCCACTCAATGCTACAAAGTTTCAATGATAGAAGATAAATAAATCCCAACAAAAATGGCGGCAGCCATGGAGCTGGAGAGAGCAGGAGGCTAGGGTTGCCCCCAGAAATGGAGGAAGCCAAGCTTCTGCAGTCCTACAAAGTTTCAATTATAGAAGATAAATAAATCCCAACAGAAATGGCTACCACCACTGAGCGAGCAGAAGGCTTGGCTCCGCTCCAGGCTACAAAGTTTCAATTGTAGAAGATAAATAAATCCCAGATACTAGAGCCTCCACTTGAGTCACCGGGGGGCATGGCCAGCCTGCAAACCACCACAGGCTTCTTGCCTGGGCCACCCCACACCCCAAGGGAACCCCCACCCTGATCCGGGACACCCTTCAGGCCAAACCAGCTGGCCCCCACCCATGCACCAGGCCTCTATTCTATCTAATAAAAGAATAATATGCAAATTGACCATCACTCCAACACACAAGATGGCTGCCCCCATGTGGTCAAAGATGACTGCCCCCATGTGGACACAAGATGACCACCACAAGATGGCCAGCAGGGGAGGGCAGTTGGGAGGGACCAGGCCTACAAAGGAAGGCAGTTGGGGGCGATCAAGCCTGCAGAGGAGGGCAGTTAGGGGTGACCAGGCTGGCAGAGGAGGGAAGTTGGGGGTGAACGGGCCTGCAGGGAAGGGCAGTTGGGGGAAACCCAGGTCTGCAGGGGAGAGCAGTTGAGGGGGACCAGGCCTGCAGGGGAGGGCAGTTAGGTGCAAATAGGCTGGCAGGGGAGTGGTTAGGGGGTGATCAGGCTGGCAGGCAGAAGCGGTTAGGGGCAATCAGGAAGGCTGGTAGGCGAGCAGTTGGGAGCCAGCAGTCCTGGATTGTGAGAGGGGTCCCAGATTGGAGAGGGTGCAGGCTGGGCTGAGGGACACCCCCTTCCCCCTGTGCATGAATTTCGTGCACCGGGCCTCTAGTTCTATCTAATAAAAGAGTAATATGCACATTGACCATCACTCCAAGACACAAGATGGCCGCCCCCATGTGGTTAAAGATGGCTGCCCCCCATGTGGACACAAGATTGCCACCACAAGATGGCTGGCAGGGGAAGGCAATTGTGGGGAGTTAGGGGTGACCAGGCTGGCAGAGGAGGGCAGTTGGGGGAGACCAGGTCAGCAGGGGAGGGCAGTTGGGGGGGACCAGGCCTGCAGGGGAGGGCAGTTGTGGGTGATCAGGCCAGCAGGGAGGGCAGTTAGGGGCAATCGGGTTGGCCAGGGAGAAGTTAGGTCAATCAGGCTGGCAGTGGAGTGATAAATATATTTTTATTTATTTTTTTACAGAGAGGAAGCGAGAAGTATAGAGAGTTAGAAACATGGATGAGAGAGAAACATAGATCAGCTGCCTCCTGCACACCTACTACTGGGGATGTGCCCGCAACCAAGGTACATGCCCTTGACCGGAATCGAACCTGGGACCCTTCAGTCCACAGGCCGACGCTCTATCCACTAAGCCAAACCGGTTAGGGCAATAAACTCTTGATATAGTTCTGGAGCTGTCAGACTCATTTTCTAATCCCTCAACCCTGGGAAATTTCATGTAACAATTGAAATTTCCAGCAAGAAGACTGAGGAAGTGGGCCCCAGTTACTTCTAAATGAGTAAGAAGAGACAAACTAAAAGGGACAAAAAGTTGCAGAAGGTTAGTGGAAAAGAAATCTTTGGAAAGAAAGCTTTATGTGGTCAATATAAGATTGAAATGAATTTAATTAGAGCATTAATTTAAATATCAAAAGTAAGCTGGTATAAAATTAGAGTTTGGTTCTCTCCTAATGTTAAAAGTTTTCTGTAAGCTGGTTTGGCTCAGTGGATAAAGTATTGGTCTGTGGACTAAAGGGTCTCAGGTTTGATTCCTGTCAAGGGCACATACCTCGGTTGCAGGCCCTGGTTGGGGCTCATGCAAGAGGCAACCAATCGATGTGTTTCTCTCATATTGATATTTCTCTCTGTCTTTCCCTCTCTCTTCCATTCTCTAAAAAAAAAAAAAAAAAAAGTCAATGGAAAAATATCCTCAGGTGAAGATTAAAAAAAAATGTTTTCTGTATTATGAGTCTAATCCTGATAAGACATTATGAAAGTTTTCTGCCTAGACTCTATATTTTATTAAAATAATTTTCTGGCCCAGCTGGTGTTACTAAGTGGTTGAGCATCCACCCATAAACCTGGTCAGAGCACATGCCCAGGTTGCTGGCTCAGTCTCCAGCAGGGAATATGCAGAAGGCAGCCAATCGATATTTCTCTCTCATTGATGGTTTTATTTCTCTATCCCTATCCCTTCCTCTCTCTCTAAAATGTCAATAAAAACATATTTAAAAAATAATAATTTCCAGTGTTTAAGGTTGTCTTAATCAGTCCTTAATTACTTAAAAAACCTGCAAAAAAAATTTTTTTTTGGAAACTGAATCTTAATAGCAAAGGCTAACCTGTATTTGAAATGTCCAAGCTGGCTTTCATGAAAAGGCAGCAGCAGAAACTCTGTAAAGATTGTGGCACATGTGGATGAAGTCCATTCTGCTTCTGCAAAAATGACCCCTCATTGCCAGACTTTTACCATTCTGATGTCCTTATAACATGGCAACAGTCTGCTCCTGAATTAGAGATTAAGATGGGTAAACAGTGGCTATACATTAAATTAATAGTAGGAGCTATGGGAAACCCAAGAAGGCCCCTTGGCTCTTTCAGGCTCTCTGGCAAGCCTTATTTCTTGGTTTTTGCATTCCTTCATGCACCATAGTGCATTTAATTTGGACTTTATTCAACTGCCATTTAGTATGGCTTCAATATGTTCTTGGTGTTGCACGTATATTTTCTGGATGGATTAAAGCCTTTCCCTGCAACAAGGCTGCTGCCTCGACGGTGGCAATGAAACTGTTAGAAAATGTGTTTCCCATTTGGGGTATGCCTTCCAAGGGCTCCCCCATGGCACATAGCCCACTATATGCCATCTGATGGTGGCTTGGACCTGTTACTATTTTCCTTTCCTACCTCTGTGCAATGGGCTTATTATATCATGACATGCTAACCTGTGAAGATTGCCTCTGCGACAGAAAACCTTGCAGGCTTTACTGAACCACCTACAATAGAGGCTGGGCAAGGAATCTGCTGAAAATTCAAGGTCTGAGGCCCTGGCTGGGTAGCTCAGTTGGTTAGAGCATCATCCTTATATGCCAAGGTTGTGGGTTTGATCTCCAGTCAGGGCACATACAAGAATCAACCAATGAATGCATAAATAAGTGGAACAACAAGTCAATGTTCCTCTCTCTCTCAAAATCAATTTTAAAAATGCAAGGTCTGAGCACTGCAGTAAGTTTTGGGGAGTCCTATGGTTGGGTAAGACCTGTGGTGTCCCCAAGGCTGTCATAGACAAAATACAAGGCTACTCTATACCAAAAGAGGTACAGGCTTTTGTAGTAATTCTGGGGTATTGGTGAACTTTTATACCCCATCTAGCACAATGCTTTTGCCCATTATATCACCGAGTTAAGAAGGGATATATATGGGACCGGGGAGCTGAACAACTGGCCGCCTTTGAGGAAGCAAAAATACTGGTCTCTTGGAATCTCATAGGCAGGGTTGCCACTTTAATGAGTTGTTTCAGTAAACCTGGAAGGCATGGCCTGGGCATTATGGCAAAAACAACAAAAGGAGTGAGTGCCCTTAGAGTTTTGGCCCCAATTATGGAAGGGAGCAGAGATCAGATATACCTGATAGGACAGCCAGTCACAGTAAGAACTTCCCTTCATCAATGGGTGGGTTGTCAACATGCTCCACTGACCAGCCTCTGTCATGGCTCAGATCCCTACTCTGACTAAATTGCAGACATATTTACAACAGAGGCATAATCTGTCAAATAGTACCCTGTCTCCAGAGACTGTCAATGTGAGAATGTCTAAACCTGTGGAAAAATTTTATGAGAATTTATTTGAGCCAAACAGAGGACACTGCCTGGAAGCAAGCTCTCAACAGACTGAGAAAATGTTCCCAAGAATGACAGTTTTTCTATTCCTTTTATATACTTGGAATTAAGGAGGGAACATCAGGAAGATTACAAGAAGGTGAGAAAAAGCAAGGCAGGGAAATCTCTATGATTGGATTATCAGACAGTTTAGAAGATTTTGTGCTTCCTTGAGAGTGGGTACACATCCCAGGGATCTGAAAAAGAGGATTACTCTGGCACTTCAAAGGTGTTAAACTAGATGCACAAGAACACTGGAAAGGGCTTGATTAAGGGAAAGATAAACTTATCACTCAGGCAGTTATAGGCCTGAGGTCTGACTACCCACAATGATCTGCCCCGTTAGGAATTTGTGACCAGATCCCCTTGTCAGGTTGTTTTCAGTCACTGAACTTTGGTAGATGTATTATGGAGCTCCCTTTTGTTCACATTTCTCATTTGGGTCATAAAGCCATCTGAAGGATGCACTGATGGGCCAGCCTTTTGGTTGGATAGTGTCGTCTCACTGGGCTAGGCTTGGAAGTCTCAGTATCAACATCATCTTGTTGAAAGGGTGGACCATTAGGGATGAGGCAATACAATCATGAGATGTGAGTTGAGGCCGAATTTTCCAGAAAGGGAAGGGCAGGTAAATATAAGGCAATAAAATCTTGTGGCCTTCATTGTGGCCATCATTTCTATCCTGTAAACTATCATCATCTGAATTTTGCTGTCTCATTTTTTTTTTTGCAGCTAGTATAAGATGTATGTAAACCATAAAGGGTATTAAAAGTATTTTTTACATCTTCAGTAATAATCAACAGTTGGACTATACAGAAAAACTCAAAGAACAAGTATAACTATTTTTATGAATAACATCAAACCAATCAAACAATTGGTTTCTGAATTCAGCATCAACCTGTTGGTATACCGGCCTTGTCAATGTTGTGGGATAGCTGCTTGCCTCTGATGTCTGTGGTTTCTCATCCTTGAGGAATCTTTGATGTCCGTTGTAGACACAGGCAAGTTTCAGGTGGGAGTAGCTATCCATTCATGGTGAGGTGTCTTTTTTAGATGAGAAATGTGAATCTATCAGTTTATCCCTTTAATTTTAGCTGCACATGGGTTAGTTAGTAATGCTTACTAAGGTCCCTTTCAATAAAGTTGTAAGCCATGGTCTTTGAAGTCTTCGTCTATGAAATGAGTCATTACTAATTTATCAACTTCTTTAAGCTAGTTAATAAGTCCTTGGCAATAATGCAAAACCTCTCCTTTTAGTAGGTTGATTCATATGCTCCTTCATTCAGATGCGTAGGGCAACCAGTGACTATTTTAAAAGTAGAATGACTGTTTTCCAAAGGAGTAGAGTTCAGGCTGAAGAGCACTGTAGGTTCAGCTTTTTGGCCAAGGGAGTTTAAAAGTTTCTGAAAAGTTAGCTAGTTGAGTTTTAATTGTACCATTGGTATATTCCATCAATCCGGAGGGCTGGGGGTGATAAGCACAATGAAAATGCTGTAGATTAGGCCAAATGTTACCAATGAATTGCATTATTTGTCTGCTGAAGTGAGTCCCTGGGTTACTATGTAACTCAGAGGGAATTTCCCAATGGGGAATTATTTTTTTCCAATAAAAACTTACGTATCATTAAGGCTGTTGTTCTCCTACAAGGGAATGCCTAAATCTGATGAAAGAACATAGAAATAATAACAACACATATTTGTATCCTTGAGATGGTGGCATTTGGATAAAATCCAATTGACATACCTCAAATGGACCTAAAGGGAATGGGAAATGTCCCTGGGATTCATGGAGTGGTTTTCTGGGCTTATATTATGGATATATACAACATCTGATTTATGTTTTATAAGCTACAGTGAGAGAAGGTTTCCAGTAATATTGTTAACTCCATGAAATTATCTTTTCAGGCCCCTTAATGTGTTAGTTCGTGTACATGTTGAAGTATAGGCCATTGAATCCCTATAAGTAAGATTAGTTTCTTCCAATGGGTTCAAGCGATATGTTTGTCTGGGTCAAAGAGTCCTTTTTGTTGCCATATCCTCTTCTGTAGCTGTCTTTTGGAACAGTAAGAGTCTTTTATTGATTTATCAGGGAGTAAAGAACATTCTTGGGTCTGGATAATTTGATTGCTTAGTGCTGCTTGTTTAGCTGCAGCATCAGCTAAATACTTTCCTTTTTGCTTCCATGGTGGTAGCTTTTGAACATCCTGGAATTTTGATAATTGCCGATGGTCACAGTTGCTATATGGCATCTTAATTCTGCAACCTGTTTTTCATTTTTTATAGACGTCCCTGAGGAAGTTAAGAAGCCTCGTTGCTTCCATAGCATTCCAAAGTCCTGAGTTACACCGAACGCATAGTAACTATCAGTATATATGTTGGCTATTTAATCTTTGGCCAGTGGACAAGCTTGGCTTTAGAGCAATTAATTTGGGTTTGGGGCAGATCTTATTTCAGATGAATAAGGCTTTTCAATGCATCCACCATAGGAATTACTATATATTTAGCTCGATAGTGTTCCTGTTCATTTTTGAGATAAGATCCATCTGCAAACCAAATTAAGTCAGCATTATCAATAGAACTTCCTATAAATCATTCCTAGGAACAAGAAGATGGTCAGTAAGTAAAGTACAATCATGCATGTCCTTATCCTGGAAAGAAGGCAGAAAAGTTGCTGGGTTAAGACTTACAATCAGGCTAAAGTAATTAGGTACAGAAGGTAGGAGTACTTCATAAGAAGCCAATTGGCTGACTGATAAATGCTGAGTATGGTGAGAGTTTAGCAAAGATTCAACAAAATGAGGACATAAATTGTTAAGAGAGCCCATAACTATTTCTTCTGTTTGTTGGCATCACCTGGCTGTAAGGGTTCTTCTATAGGGAGGGAGCCCTTTTGCTACCAAGTGCAATTGTGGCTATTATATCCGATAGGTCTCCAGTGATCTCCGTGTTTCTGAATGAAAACTCCTAAAGCTTTCCCTTTATTTTCATGCATGAAAAGGGAGGAAGGACGTTTATAATAGGCTGCCCTAATGTGGGCGCTTTAGATAAATCTTCCTTTAGACTCTACAGCTTGCTCCCCTTTTGAGTTCCATTGGATTGGATCAGGTCAACCTGATTTTAATGAGGGATATAGAGGCTGAGCCATTAATGAAATTTTTGGAAACCAGTTGTGACAGTATCCAGTCAGTCTTAGAAGTCCCATAAGCTATATCTTAGTTCTTAAGAAGGAAAGGATAGGATTCCTCTGAGTCTTTCCGATTAATTAGTAGCCTATCTTCAGATATAAGATGGCCAAGGTATTTTACTTGGGGCAAATAGAATTGAAGCTTGTCTTTTGAGACCTTATGTCCTTTGATAGCTAGCTGTTAGAATAGATAAATCATGTCCTTTTGGGAGCCTAGCAATGTCCTAAAGCATAAAAGTAAATTATCCATATATGGGATTGGAGCAGAATCTCTGGGAAATTCACCATCATTTAAATCAGCACTTAGTGTCTGAGAGAAATATCCATATCCCTGGGGCATTATGGTCCACGGGAATGGCTGCTAATAGGGTATGTGAATTTAGAGGTACTGCATGTCTGGGAATAACTGTTTTATTTATAGCTCTGAGGTTCTGTACAAATCTCCATATTTTTTCAATGGAAGAATAGAATTACGGGGGCTCATGCATGGGATTATAAACCCCTTCTAAAGTAATCTTGTATCGTGGGCTTAATTCCAGCTTATTGCATCAGGTCTTGAGGGATATTCATGAATACTAGGTAGAGGCAAAGTATTGTCAATAGTTATTTTGAAAGGAATGGTTGACTTAATCTTGTCAATATCTGCACTGGAAAGAGCCCAGAGTTCCATAAGAATACTCTGCAGCAAATGTTTAGCCTGGAGATTAGTTTCTGTTTGTGGGGGCTCCTTTAAAATCATTATTTTTCTCCATAGGTTCAGCAACTGATTCACGTAGTTCTAAGTAGATTTCACCCTTTTGAGAAAAGGATAGGTGGACATCATGGCTTCCAAGAAGTCTCACCTATCAGGTGAATTGGGGCAGATTTGACTATAAAATTATATGTTGCCCTGTAACATTCCCTAGCTGGAAGGGAATAGGTTCTGATTTGAAACAAACATTGGTTGATTAGATATACCTACCATTTGTACAGAAGCTTTACCCTGAGGCAGAAGGCAACTTAGTTGGGTAGAGTTAAGAAAACATAAAGTAGCCCCAGTACCTACCTTAACCTTAGTAATTTCTTCTTTTAAGGTAATTTCAATTTCTCCAAAAGTATTGACAAGGAGAAAAGGAAATGCCCTCCCATACTCCTCAGATCTGCTCTATGCGTTCTCCTGCTTTTCTTTTTCTAAATCCATTTCAATTTTCTGCAATCCTTCTTAAGATGACTGGCTTTTTACAGTAAAAGCAGACTCTCCTTTTCCTTCATAGAAAGGGACTTCAGGGAGTTCTGACCTTATTGCTTTATTGCTAGAGCTGTAAATTCATGATTCTAGTAGTTTTTTTTCTTTCCATTTCTTTTGAATAGTTTTCAATAATTGATTGGCCAGAATTGCTAGTTTATCAGCATGTGTGGTTGGCCAGTTTAATTCATGTTGTTTAATCAGAGTTACAAGCTACTCATCTAATTCTTCCAAAAATGCTGAATTGAGCAATGGATCATTTTGATGATTCTTAAAACTGTCTGGAGACAATCGTGAATATTGTTAGAAAGTTTTCTCAAAATGTTCAAAGAAATTAAGTATGTATGGTTCATCAAGTTTTTGCTTACATTGCTAGATTTTTGTTCAGCCTATTTTCCGGGAAAAAAATCTCAGGGGTGGCTTGAAGCTGGTGGGCTAATTGTTTGCATTTTTCCAGGTTTCTTTCTCTTTGTTTTAAAAAGTCCTCTAGCCCAGCTGGTGTGGCTCAGTGTTTGAGCATTGACCTATGAACCAGCAGGTCATGGTTTGATTCTTGGTCAGGGCACATGTGCGGTTTGTGAGCTCTATCCCCAGTGTGGGGCGTGCAGGAGGCAGCCAATCAATGGTTCTCTCTCATCATTGATGTTTCTATCTCTCTCCCTCTCTCTTCCTCTCTGAAATCAATAAAATATATATTTTTAAAAGTCCTCTATAGGAATTTTGCAGCAAACCATATTTAGCTATTCTGCTGCTTTGCTCTCAGAAACTAATGATCATATAGTCTAACAATAATCAAATTCCTTTGGGAACCCAACAGAGTTTTAGATAGGATTAGGAAAATCTTTAGATTTCTTAATTCTGTTTTAGTCCAAGGAAAGGAAATTATTGCTGGTCCCCCTCATCCTGAGACCAGCTTTTCTCTAAGGGAGCTGCCAGAATTTGTTTTTCCTAGCCTATCCTGGTCTGGCTTTCTCTTCGTAGTTTCCCCTAAGTCAGTCAAGGGTGGTAAAGGAGATATCGAGGAGAGAAAGGGAGGAGGAGAAAGGGAGGTCAAGTCTGGACAAAGGAGCTTAGAAAGTAGCAAGTGGTTGGAGGTGTTGGCATTGAGCTATTTTGAAGCCTTCAAAGACAGTCTTTAAAATTTTCTTCTTAACTTCCTGAAGAAGAGAAAGTTTATCTGTGTTTATCTTTTAGAGGCTTCTATTTTCCAAACAAGGTAAGCATTCCATTCAAACAGTTCAATTTTAGAGCCAGCTTTTTCCAATTGAGTACACACAAAAAAATTAATCTAGAGGTATCAAAAGAGGCCCTTTTTGGCCATCTTAAGCTGATATCACTTTTGGTTAAATCTTCCCATTTCTATAGATACTTGCAAATTGAGGTGCCACATGAATTTGCTACCAAGCAAAGACTCTGCCCAACACACATAGAAACCACTGCTATGGTGCTGGCTTTTGAGAAAGGAAAAAGCTTTACTGTGAAGTCAACCAGAAAGGAGACAGGATGCCAGGCTCAAATCTGCCTCCCCGGTTCGAGTGAGCATTAAGGGATTTCAGCACTGGGTCTTCCTGGACAACAGACCCTTTGCATCTGAAAGGGTCCAGTGTTCAGATTCTGGTCATGTTGCCACTGGAGGGAGAAACTTCGGTGCTGGGTGTAATTTGCAACGTTTTCTCTTCTGTGCTTGATTCAGCTGCATGACTTGCGGTTTGTTCTCTTGTCTCTGAAAAACAACTCAGTGTCTTGCAAGAAACAGGATAGCTCTAGTTTGAGCTGGTTCTGCAGTTACAAATCCCCCCTTTTTATTGTTCATTCCTCAATCTTGGGGACTAGTGGTGACAACTGCTACTTCCTATTGATAAGGGGACAAAGTAAGCCAGAAAAACTGCAAGAAAGTAGACTACTAGTACCATACAAGCAAATATCACAACCAGGAAAGTAAAACACATTGTTTAAACCAACGCAATAGCAAGTTTAGGTGGAGAATTTAGTTTAAAATAATTTAACTCTTGGAAGGAAGCACTCCACTTTCAAGAATGCCCGCATCTTCTGTTCCTGATCAGGTGGGGTCTCAGGAGTCATTTTTTTTCTTAGTATATATTTTTATTGATTTCAGAGAGGAAGGGAGAGGGAGAGAGGGGGAAAAAAAATCATCAATGATGAGAGAGAATCATTGATTGGCTGCCTCCTGCATGCCCCCTACCTGGGATCAAGACCACAACCCGGGCATGTGCACTTGACCAGAATCGAACCTGGGTCCCTTCAGTCCACAGGCCAATGCTCTCTATCCTCTGAGCCAAACCGGCTAGGGATCAGATATCTTATTTCATTTGAAAAGTAATTAAAAATACCCAAGATTTGTCAGTTAAGGGGTCACAAATATTACTTGTGAGTGGTGTATCCAATATTTACCTAGGACTTCATAGAGTCCATTCCCCTTAGGTTGTAGCTGATCCTCAGGGTGTTGATTTTTTCCCAAAAGTCTTGAGAAGGACCTAATCTCCTAATCGCCTGGGCTTATGCAATATAAGGAAATGTCTGTGGGAAACGTTAATAGGCTAGAAGCATATTTATGTACAGCAGATAAAGTAGCACCAAAAACTGTACACATTTTTTGTATTGATTCTTTCACAATGTAATCATTTTCAAGAACATAATACTTAGTCTTAAGGAAGGGCCTCCCATGTAACATTTCATAGGGGCTCATTAGAGCTTGCTTCTAGGAGCTACTCTTATCTAAGCAGGGCAACTGACAAGACATAATCCCAAGTTAAGTTGGTTACCTGACAAATTTCATCTTTTCAGTCTTTCCCGTAGACTGAGGCCTCCATGAAGCATATGTTAGTACTATGACTTCCCCCAACATGGTGCGGGCATTTAAAACTCCTTGTGGGATTCCCATCTAGCTATATTGTTTCATATTAGTATCTAGATCATACCATTCAATGGTAAGCAGTTCCTGGGGCTCAGGACTTAGGGGTATGTAATAAAAGGCACCTTTTAAGTCCAGAAATGTAAACCAGCAGGTCTCCAGATAAAGTGCTAAGCAAAGGATAAGGACCAGATGTCTACAATTTGGTTAATGTCCCTAAAGGTGCCGCCGGGCCTCGTCATTACTGGTCCCTAACTGGAGGTATTTGAGCAAGTCCTTTTCCTCCTTGCCAAAGAAGGTGGGAAACTCCCATTTCCAGTGCCCTTCTTGTTTAGAAAAGGCACATTTTTGTGTTCTAAAAGATGCATGGCCTTTCAGCTGGGTTGTGGGGGTCTCGGGCCTTTCCCATGGTCGATTGTTCTTTCCTGCAGACATCTTGTTGGGTCTTGGCTGGTCATGGCTGAGTGCTGCAGGAGCAGACCAGCTCCTTATCTCATGTCAGGTTGCTTCTGCCTTTCCTGAATTTGATCTCGGTTGTGAAACACTTCAAAAGCATCTCAACCAATTGAGACATTGGCCTCCCCAAACCCCCGTCCAGTTTTTTAGCTTTTTTTCTTATATCTGGTGTATTCTAACCGATAAAGTTCAGATTGACCAGCCTCTGTATTCTGAATCAATATCAAAATATTGTTGGTAAGCCTCAAAATCCCTTTCAACAAAGGTGGATGGGTTCTCCTTGGGCTCTTGCTGTATTTACTGGATCTCATTCAAATGCTTTGGTTTTGGGACCGCCTTGTGAAGTCCTGCTATCAGATATTCCTTATAATGGTTTAACTTGGTCTGGTCTCCTGGGTCACTGGGGTCCATTCTGGTTCTGTCCCAGAGATGGCTGGGGTCCTCATTGGATTGTTTGGTATAATTCACGGAGCCTTTCGGCTTCTTGGCAGGCCTTCTCTAATACTATCCTATGGTCCTCTGGAGTGGGGAGGACCTGTAGCTCAGCCCAGTTAGAATGAGGAGTCTCGGCAGTATGGCATGTTACTCCTCCAGTAATGTAAAACAGAAGAAGGAAAGTGGGAATGCACATATACAAATCCCCTAGGTTGCCCTTGGTCATCTAGATCTGCAGGAACTTGTCTCAATGGATATTCCCCTGCCCAAGGCAGAGTAACCACTGGGCTGAATTGAATATTCTGGCAGATATGTGGTGGTGGTGGTGAGACCATTCCTTTCTGACTATCTGGCAAGGAAGGGGGTACAGCCTTTAGCCATGACCAGCCAAGACCCAACAAGATGTATGCAGGAAGAACAAACTTGTGTAAGACCCCCAGGACCCCCCAACCCAGCTGAAGGGCCATCCATCTGTTGGACCACAAAAATGTGCCTCCTGTGGCCCTGGAAAGATTGTTGATGGAAACCTCTGCAACATTTCCTCATGAGGAAAAGCTGAGGACTTAACTGCTGTACCTGTAAGCTCAGCTCTAGGTTCAAATTAGACTTAGTAGATCCTTGGGCCTTAGCTACTGCAGTGTTGGGGGCTGGATTTTTGTCCCTTCGAAATTCATATTTTGGAGTCCTATCTCATAAAATTAATATAGCTTGATTAATATCTACCACATTCATTATTATTTTCTATTTGTTGTCCTTGTTCTTTGTCCCTATTTTTGTTTTCCACGCTTCTGCTTTCTGTGGTTTTAACTGATTCTGTTTTCTCTTAATATATCAGTTATACATCTTTGTTTTTTCAGTGGTTGCCCTAGCCTAGAGTTTGCAATACACATTTACAATTAATCTGTTCTTTTTTAAAATGACACTATACTACTTCATGGGTTGTGTGTACCTTATAACAAAATAACCCTAATTCTTTCCCCCATCTCTTATATCATTGCTGTCATTTTACTTATGTATAAACATTCATAATCAAATACTGTTATTTATTTTGAGCAAATTGTTATCTGTTACAGCAATTAAGAATAAGAAATTTTTTTTCACTCAGTCCTTCTTTGCTCTTCCTTTCATATATATATATATATATATATATATATATATATATATATATATATAATTGATTTCAGAGAGGAAGGGAAGAGAGATAGAAACATCAATGATGAGAGGGAATCATTGATCAGCTGCCTCCTACACGCCCCACACTGGGAATCAGGCCCACAACATGGGCATGTGCCCTTGACTGGAATTGAACCTGGGACCCTTTAGTTCCACAGCTGATGCTCTATCCACTGAACAAAACCAGCTAGGGCTGTTCTTTATGTTGATCCGAGTTTCTCACTTAGATGTTCTTTGAAGAAAAGAAATACATAGCATTTCTTGGAAGACAGGTCTACCAGCAACAAATTCAATTTGCTTGAGAGTCTCCATTTCTTCAGCTCTGAAGGGTGAGGATATTGTTGTAGGGTACGAAGTTCTAGGTTGGTTTTTTATTTCTTGACATTTCAAACATTGCACTCTACTGTCTTCTTGCTTACATGGTTTCTGAGAAGTAGGACGTAAGTCTTATCTTTGTTCCTCTATAAGTAAAGTGTTTTTTCCTTTGGCTTCTTTCAGAAATCTTTTTTTTTAGATTTTCTGTAACTTGAAAATAAGAAAAATAAAAACATTTGGCATTTCTTCTGCTGAGAGTTCTGGTTTGGTATTTTATATCAATTTGTGAACATTTTCAGTCATTATTCTTTCAAATATTGTTTTCCCTCTGGCATTCCCATCATGTATATGTTACACCTTGTCCTCAGTCATCAGGTATTCTGTTTCTGTTTCCAGTCTTTGCTCGCTTTGCTTTTTGGGTTTTGGAGATTTCATTGATATTTCCCTTAACTCAGAGAATCTTTCCCAGCTATGTCCAGTCTACTAATAAGCATGTCAAAGGCATTATTCATTCCGCTAGTGGTTTTTTCCTTTACCCTCTCAAGCATCTTTTTTCTTTTTTTGCCTTTTCTTAGGATTTCTACCTCTCATTACATTGTCCATCTGTTCTTACATGCTGTCCATTTATCCATTAGAGTCCTTAGCATATTAATCAGTTAAATTCCCAGTCTGATAATGCCAACATTCCTGCCATGTCTGGTTCTGATATCTGCTGTCTCTTCAAAATGTGTTTCTTTGCTTTCTAGTATGCCCTGTAACTTGATGGCCATACAAGACATACCGTGTTAAAAACAAACAAAACTGCTGTGAATAGGCCTTTAGTAATGTGGTGAGGTGGGTGGGTGGGCGGGGAAGGATCCTGTAGTCCTGTGATCAGGTCTCAGTCTTGAGCCAGCCTGTGTCTCTGGACTGAACATCCCCGTGTTTCTCAGTTTGTTTTCCTCCTCCCCTTAGGTGGGACTGGGTGGCTAGAGTGGGCTTAAGTTCATATTCCCCTCCCCACATCTCACCCCACCCCAGGTCACCTATGCTTTGATAATACCCAGCAGGTTAAGGCCTAGTTAACTTGTTTCTACTAAGGGCAGGCCTCGCTAAGAACATAATGTTCTGGTGTATTTCAAAATGGTTTCTCCTCCCCTCCTCCTTCCGGAACCAGAGGAGCTTTTCTGTGATATTTACCGTGGGAACCTGGTCAAACTTCTGGAGGTAAATCTTCTAGTACTTGGTATAGTGGAGGGACCCTAGGACTGGGTCCCCTGGAGTGTCTAGCTCTCAAAACTGTCAACACTGAGCCTCCGGCACCTTGCCAATTGCACTGGTTTTCCTGGCACTGGTTCCCACAGCGTTTCAGCTCCAGAGTCTCTGCTTTGGGAAGTTGTGACTTCCTGTATTTACCTGTGGGGAGCCGGCACGGCCACGGCATACTCAGCCCTAGGGCGCCTTATGTACTGCACCAGCTCAGCCAGGTTCAGTGACCCTGAGTGGGGGCGGTGAAGGATTAGAAAAGACAGACAAGAGAATGAAAGCTGGGACTCAGTGGGACGCTGCTTCCCTGATGGGGACCCAGCAACACCACGGATTATAAGCCGTGTCTTTATTTTATAGCCAATGCCATGAGGCAAAGTAAGGGTGTGATCAAGATGTTTACAACATTCTCCAGGGTTTTTTCAGTCCCACTCAATTACTTGCACCTGATCAAGCTTTGTTTACTTGCAGCCTATATCACTTAAGTACGTGGGGCCACGTGTTCGGACCATAGGTTCAAGCTTACAGCTATAGCTGTTGGCTATAATTGTGCTGGGAGGCTCTGCCATCCAAGCTGGGACTTGCATGTGGCCACGAGAGGACTCTGCCCTCTCATCAGTCCAAGGCTTGAACCTGTCCAAACACTGTAGCTGCGCCCTACATTCACCTGTCTTCCCAATCTGGGGTGGGGGGGTGGGGGGGGAGCAGTGCTTTGTTCTGTGTACTTTTTGTTGTTGTTGCTTCTCAACTTGTTAGGTTAGGACAGAGTGGCAAGTTAACAAGCTCCTTATATGTAGAATCAGAAACTGGAAATCAAATCTACTTTTTAAAACCCAGCTTTCTGGGCTTATATGTTTTGCTGGTCTGTTTCTCCTCCCCCGTCGTCTACATAAGGAAAGATTGTTTCCGGAGATATGTAGTATAGTCTAAAGTTCTTAGAACTTTTATTCCATAGGCACTGTCCAGTTGAACATACAGCTCGAGAAAGCATCATATAGCTTAGAATCTCTCCCTTTTCTCCTGGATCTACTTACCCTCTCTGTCATGAGGGCTTCCTATAGGTTTGCCTTCCTATGCCATGGCACATACTTGTTTTCTAGAAGCTTATTTATTTGTGATAAGGTCGACAAAGTTGTGTAAAGTATACGACATGATTTCATACACACTGTGAACTAATTACCACCATGAATTTACTACATCTGTCACCTTCTACGGTTGCATTCTTTGGTGAGCATGTCCTGCTGAGAGAGCAGATCTTAAGCTCTGATTCATTAGCAGCATTTCCCCTGCCAGTCCTCTCCTGATTCTGAGGTTCATCCCTCCAGACTCTTTTCCTTGGTCGGCAGCATACACTTGTTTCTCCTCTACTTCCTGTGTTTAAGTGGCCTCAGAGACACAGCAAGTTCCTGGTATTTTCTTGACCACTGAGGACTATCAGCATTCCTCCGTGTGCACTCAGAAGGACTGAAGTGATGGGGACCCAGTGGGCAGGTGAGCCCAGGAATAAGCTTCTTGCCATCTTTCTCTTTTACCCTTGGATCTGTCTGAGGTCTCTGGGGCAACTCCCGGCTCTACCTTAGAACTGCTCTGGAAGCTGCTGCTGCTAACAGGTCAGTGATAGCTGCGCAATGGGGCATGCCATGGGTGGAGTGAAGGACATCTGGGTTATTGAGGTCCTGAATGTACTGGCTGAGCGGAGGGGGTCCAGAAGCCCTGTCAATCCGGTAGGCCAGTGGTCGGCAAACTCAGTCAACAGAGCCAAATATCAACAGTACAACGATAGAAATTTCTTTTGAGAGCCAAACTTTTTAAACTTAAACTTCTTCTAATGCCACTTCTTCAAAATAGACTCGCCCAGGCCATGGTATTTTGTGGAAGAGCCACACTCAAAGAGCTGCATGTGGCTCGCGAGCCGCAGTTTGCCGACCACAGTGCTAGGCCATCTCACTAAGAAATAAAATATAAGTCACCTAGCTGTGCTGGTGTTGAGTCTGGCAGTGCACCCTTGGGACTCTCATAGGCTTGAGATTCCTGTATCTCTGGGACACCTAAATTTCAGGCGAAAGTCTTCTAGCATCTAGAGAAAGGCAGACATGTGGAAACTCCTGGTATGTGGGGCTCTATAAGAAAGGTGTCACATATACTAGTATCTAATTACAGGCATCTTCCAGCTCTAGGAGAAAGTTGAGTTTCAGGTTGGGGACTTTTGGCTGGGAAATGGGTTAGTTTCTTGGGCCTCGATAAACTGGACAGTCCTGGGGACATAAGACGTCACTCAGATCCCTATGTCCCCTCAGAGGACAGCCATCACTTGGCTTTGCCTCAAAATAGGTATCTCCCAGGGTCTGACTGCTTTATGTGTCCTAATGTCTTAATCTTCCATCTTTGTCCCCAGGGGTAGAAGTCCAAAGGTAAAATACAACTTCCTCTAGGCTCTGCATGACTGAGACTGTTCTAGTTCATGAGAGCTTCTAGCTTTCATCCTCTATTCTCTAACCTGAAAACGTTGAGATTCAATCTGGGCCTGGGTCTGTCCTTGTGCCACTGCTGAGCTCACAGGTACAGCCAACTTATTAGGTCACAAGTTATTCAGAAACTGCTGGTACTACTGGCCAGTGACCAGAGATCTGGGTGTGCCAACATGCACTTTTAGAGACATCTCTGGTCTTTTGACAATTAACTTGGCCTTACAGCCCTAAGGTTAGTGACAGGGGATCCCAGGAAGCAGTGTGAGGGTGCTTCCTGATATGTCTATCTCTCTGGGTGGGCCAAGCAGCACAGCCCCTGGGTGCTCTAAGCATGACTCAAATGGTCTCATGGGACAGGGCTGGGCCTCTTGGACTGTGCTGGCAAGTCAGAGGTCTAGACTATAAGATGCTGAAGGAGTGCCTCAGCTGGGGTAGCTGGTTTCCTGGGACCACCTTGGAAGGTTTATACTTACCATCTACCAGGGGTGGGCTTTATCTTCATGGACATTGTCTGAAAACTAAGGCAGGGAAGTGGGACCTCCTGGGAAACAGGCAGCAGCACTGGGATTCTGGTGGAGATGGGTGTCTGGGTCAATTGGTAACGAGGGAAAATCAGATTCTGGCTCTAGCCCTTCAGGGTGCCTTTGCAGGAGAATTAGCAGGAAAAAGGCTGGTGATAGTCCCTTCTAGTCCCTGTGCCCTTGGGTTAAGGTGGTTCCATCATTTTCTACTAGGTGGGCTTTCTTTGTACTGGAATCTTATTCAGGGACTAATGGGGCAAACAGGCTTTGGTTAAGCTGACATGAAGTGGCAAGAGGAAACCAGTCCTTTAAGGGAGATTCTTTTTGTGGCCTATGCTGCTGAAGAAAGCTAGAACTGCACAGGGATGTGTTCACAGAAAAGAACAGGTGTGGTTGCTAGAAGTATGCACAGTCAAGGTGTTTCATACCTGGAATGATTGTTTAGACAGGCTAACCTGGTCAGATTTCACAGCAAGGCAAGGGCTCCTGGAATCTTAATACAAGATTCCATATCCCATCAGGGTCCTTCCGAAGTCCACCGTTCTTCCAAGACACTATCCTCTACAGTTTTCTGAACCTCTGGTGGAGATAGTTGAGTTAATCAATGTTCATGGCATATTAGCATCACCGGTCTATACAGGAAGCCTTCCATGTATTACCTTTTCTTATACCCATTCTTCTCTCCCACCCTATCACACATAGACAGCCAATCTAATGTCTATGGTATCTGACTGTGTCCTTGAATTATTATGAAGTGTTTCATGTGCATATATTAACAAGTCCCACCCTTTTCTCCACAGGTCTTACCTGAAGCACTCACATGATGTGTACACCGCGTCTGTTTATCTGTTATGTGATACGCAATGGCAGGTGGCCACCATACCTTCCCTTGCTGCTCTCCTGGGATGTAGACTCAATTGCCTCCATCTGTCACCAAACACTGAGAAGAACATTCTTATACGTTTGCCCCTCTCTATCTGTAGGACAAACATTTGGGGTTTTACCCCCAGGAATAGAATTGCTTAATTTGACTAAATGATACCAGATTGTTTTCCAGAATGTCTGCCCCGATTCATATCCCCATGACAATGCATGAGTATTTCTGTATCCCTGCATCCCTATCAATATTTTATATCACTTCTAGCACTTAACAGCTTAATGGGCATGAAGGGATCACATAGTGTCATTTGCACTTCCGAGTTTGAACATTTTCTTATAGAGCACTTTGGGTATCCTTGACTTTGCCTTTTCTTTTGGGGTTCCCATCTGTCTTATTTTAAAGGAATTTCTCTTATTCAAAGATAATAGTCCCTCATTGGTTTTATATTGCATTCCAATCTGTTCTCTGACATAACTTTGTTCATAGTTATCTTCTATTGAACAAAAACTTAACTTTAAAATTTTTGACTTAAGGTTTGTGTTATTAGGGTCTTACAAAGTCATTTCCTATCCCCAGGTCACGTAATCCATATTTTCTTTATTAGGTCTCTCTTACAAAATAATTATGGCTGAAGAGCTTTTCAAAAAGAATAGAAACATACAGTGGGATGGTAGTCATTTATTTTTCTCTGGAGTAACGTGGTTTTTCCCTACTATTTAGACAAGTTTGTTCTTTACCACTGATGTGTGGTAGCCTTTTTGTCATAGTTAGTTCCTCTGCACACTTGGCCTTGCTCCTCTGTCTGTCCTGGTGTAAGTAACAACCTCTCACTACAGCACTCTATTGCCAGGGCGAGTCCCCTTCTTTATACTTCTTTGCAGTTGACTTAGCTATGTGTGGACATTATTCCTTATATAGATTTTAGCATAAATTTGAGTTATTCAAAATAAACAAGGATTTGGGGATTATTTTGAACTTATGAACTAATTTGGAGAGAACCAAAATCTTTAATTCTTTCAAGAACATGGACTAGTCATTTATTTAGAATCTATTTTCTTAACTCCTAGGAACCTTATAGTTAAGGATATTCCATTTTCCCGACTGGCTAAATTATTAAATCCTAAACAGGTAAACTATTATTTGCTGGAAAAGCAAAAAAAGCAAAAGCAAAAGCAAAAACAAAAGCACTTGTTTTTTTTCTTCTTCTGTGTACTAATATGGTAAAGCATTAGACTGTGCTGCGCCAGCATGGCCAAGGGTGAACCTGAGTGGGGGCGGTGAAGGATTGAGAAAAGACAGACAAGAGAATGAAAGCTGGGTCTCGGTGGGACGCTGTCCTCTGATGGAAAGCTAGCGACAACACCACGGACTATAAGCCATGTCTATTTTGTAGCCAGATGCCATGAGGCAAAGTAAGGGCGTGGTCAAGATGTTTACAACATTCTCATGAGTTTTGATCTTACTCAATTACATGCACCTGAACTCTATCAGGCCCACATCACTCAGGCACGTGGGACCACGTGTCTGGACCATAGGTTCAGGCTTACAACTATAGCTGTTAGCTATAATTGTGCTGGGAGGGCTCTGCCCTCCAAGCTAGGACTTGCACGTGGCATGAGAGGACTGTGCCCTCTCATTAGTCCGAGGCTTGAACCTGTCCAAACGCTGTAGCCGCTCTCCTCTGAATTTGAACTCTTCCCCCGCGGCCCTGCCCTGCCCCCCCTTCCCCCCCCAGGATAAATCCTGGTTGGTCATGTCATAATTTTAAGTACAACATTGGATTCAGTTAGCTAATTTTTCAGTCTTTCGCATCCACATTTGTAAGTGGAATGGGCATTTATGTTTGGAAACTGAATCTGACACTCCATAGCAGTGAAAGACTCATTCTGCACAAAACACCTGATGGAAGCTACACCTGTTAGAACTCCTGGATCATACCAAATTTGGAAAGAAGGTTTTCTTCCAACTCCTCACACAGGTCTCAGGGGCCTCTGCCCATCACAATGGGCTTCCTGTCATCACAGCTGGTGTGTCCACATCGGCCTGGTTGTGGCTGTTCTGGGCTTGTATTGTCAGTGATCATCTCCAGGATTATCTCCAAAGAGTCAAGTAAGTTCTTCATGTTCATGCAGACATTGCAAGAGTTTGGGACTTGTGGGATCATTTAAGGGAACTTAATGTCAAGTCTTTGGCTTTAGTCAAATGAGATGTACCCCACTTCCAGATCCTTCTGTTTTTACAATAACATTCCATTTTGTCACAAAAGTAGCACATGCTTACTATAGAAAGTAAACAAGCAGAAATGTCACTCTCTAATGACCAGAGTTCATGCTGCAATGGTCTAGAACTTCCAGATTTTTTCTACATATGAAATGAAAACAAGCTGCCTATACTGTCTTATAACCAGTTTTACTTAATTAATATTTCAGACTTTTTCATTGACTCTGAAATTTCCTTTATAGTCTGTCCAAACAGTTCTCAATCCAGTACCATGCCTCACCTAGTTATATCTAGTTTCGGTCTAGTACCGTCCTTTTGATAGTTTGTCCTATAAGGGACCAGGTTAAGTTGTTCTGCAGAGCGTCACACCTTCTAGATTGTTTTGGTTACTAACTTTTAGTGTTGTCTAGCTTGTCCCTCTATTTATATCCTGGAACCTGGATTTTGCATCTAAATGCTTGATGTAGTCTAGCTAAAAATATTGAACTTGAATCTCTTATAGATAGTCTTAATAATACTCCATGTTGCACCCTATCAGAAGATATCCTCAGTGATAAGATTTCTACTGGATTAGAGTGACAATTATCTGACCCTACAATCAATCATACACCTATATCTCATCTCTTGTCATTCGGAAGAAATTCCAAGTGTTGTCACCTTGGTGTTATACAAATATCCAGTGTCCTATCTCCATTTATGAATTAACTTCACATAGACAGACAGTCCTTGGCCTGGGTCCAGGGTGCTTCACTTCGTAGCGGCGATGCTCACTCCCAGCAGCAGGTCTGATACAGCTGCAGAAGGAGCTGCATCTTGGCCCCCCTGGGTGTCCACCCTTTCACCATCTTTCCCATTTCTCCTGGGTGACCAGTAGCTGTTTCATGTGGCAATTCCTTTGTTCCAATAGTAAGTTTTCTCAGTGTTACTCTTCAATAGCAGGGGCCTGGTGGTGAGGACCTAGTTGACTTCTAGTAGCTTCTCTTTATTAAAGAGCACTTCAGCTCTTTTTACATTTATATTCTCACTGAGGAGTCCCCACGGGTGCTGTCCTGGGGAAAGTAGCCACTCTGAGATAGGCAGAAGCACCAGTGAACACCCTCTAACTGTGTGAACGTCTGTGCTGAGGCACTATCTCAGGCTGTGGACGTGGCAGTGAGTGGTGGGAAGGCCTCTGCCCTCCAGGCGAGGGAGGTTATATGGTCAGTGCAGGTTTCCTATGACAAGCATGCCCCTGAGACTTGGGTCAGGCCAACTTCTGGAGGCCATCTCCCACAATTTTTTTCAGACCCTCTGTAGCTCATTTTGGGCTGATGTCCTGAGTGCACCTATGGGGTGTCTGAGGCTGGTCCTCTTATCTTCAAGTTCTCCTGTTTAGAGCACCTTAAGCCTGGGCGAGCAGCCAGCTACCTGATGGTGGGATCCCTTGATTGGACTCCTATTATGGAGAAGAGTGGCTATTTGCTGTTACTAGAATTGATCCTTACTTGGATTTATACCTTTATGCCTTTCCCTTCCCAACAAGTATGTTAAAACTGTCCATGAATTTTAATATAACATTCAGCTTCACTGTGCCCTATACAGAGTTGCCTCTGATGAAGGAACTAACTTCTTAATATAAATCAATAGACCTGAGCCCACAAATCCCCTTGTGTTAGCATGTACTCCATCTCCCTGAATAGACCAGACTTAGAGAATGAAACAGTCTATTGAAACTTCTATCATATTGTCACCTGGGGTTCCTGCCTTGGGAGATAGGAATTCTGTCATAGAGGATGTGGTATGTGTTCTAAACCAGAGACTAATATGATGGTGTTTCTCTCACAGCCAGGCTGCTTGAATTCAGATACTGAATAATACAAATGAACATGGTACCTCTTGCTGTAACATCAAAGAGTCCTACTCATAAAACTTGATTCCCTTTCCTGGTTTCTCCCAGTTTAGAGGCCTACGAGTAATTAACGGAGAGAATGATTCTACCAGGGAATATAATTTTATCACTGAATTAGAATGGAGAGGCGTCTCTAGTCATTTCTCTGCCACTTGGAACAGGGCAATAAAGGGGGGTTGGCTGGAGTCATTGACAGAGTCAAAGGAAACAAGTTTGCCCTATGCAGGAGAGGCAGGGGAGATAGGTATGATCCAGGGAACCCCTGACAAAACCCTAATACTTGGACAGGTTAGTAGAGCATAGCAGCCATACATTAGCAGCACTACCAAGGGTACAGTTATTTCAGTCATAAAAGCTTTCAGTCATTGCACACTCTAAATAACCCAGTCGCTGAGGTCTTAGATTAAAGGAAAAGGAACAATGGAGTTTGTTTTGGAAGATGAGTCACAAATAACCATGGCCTTGTAACTGTTATAATAAAGGGTCCTTAACAATGGTCTACATTTGTCCTTGCAATGACTAGTGTTGGCCTCTTTAATATCAGGCGTGATAGAGAATGCTTGCACATTCTAGTCCATAAGTCACAGTGTCATGACTGGGTTGGAATAGAACTAAAAAGAGTGGGTATCACCTTCTATTGGATGGCAGCAGAATGTGGTTTACTTGGTTGTTCTTGGCGGGGTCCAGGGATGGGTACCTACTAGTAAGAAATAGTTACATCACACTTTCTTGAAGTATAGGAAGAAGAGGGTATTGATGTTAGGTAGTAAAAGGAGTATACTTAGTGACTGCTTAAGGATGTCTTTCCTTTTGCTGTGGACCTAAATCCTCCTTCTGTCTAGGGATTCCCCCTCCAGATGTGCGAGTGTCTTCCTGCCATAGAAATGAAAGCATCTTAAACTTGCTTTCTTAGCTAACCTTACAGCTCATGCTTGGAGGTGGCAGCAGTGGGAGCTTGAAGCAGTTCTGTCTGTGATTTTGGGGGCCTATTCTGGCTTAGCCTTGTTCTCTGGCCCTGAGTAATATGTGGGCTACAAGTTATCTAATAAGTTCCTCTTCTGCTTCAATCAGCCTTCTGCTTCAGATAGATATGGCCATTGTGTGGCCACATTGAAGATGTTCTGGATGCATGCTCTTTGGTCTTAATTAAGCCACTGCCTCATTCTTTTGATGGGCTGGAGCAGCGGTCGCCAACTGGTGGTCCGCAGACCACTGGTGGTCTGTGAGGTCCGAAAGGTTGGCGACCACTGGGCTGGAGGCCAGCCTGTCCCCTCAAGCCTGTGAACTCTCTCTTACCTTAGATGCTGGCTCCTCTTTGTTTGCTCTCTAGCCTTGATACTTACACATGGGAATCATCTAGCAGGGATGGAGAACACCTGGCTCGAGGGCCATATAAGTCCCGAGAAATCATGTGGTCTGGCCCTGCCAAGGCCTTAGGGCTGTGTTAAATGTTTGACCACATATAGCAGGCTAACTTTTAAGTTGATAATTTTGTATGGCCCTTGAATGATCTTATAAATATCCAAATGGCCCTTGGCAGAAAAAAAGTTCCCCACCTCTGATCTATAGGATCATGGTTAGACTTGCTCATGAGACTTCCCATGTAGGGTAAGTGTCAGCTTTCTTTCCCATTCCAATACCAGTCACCTTCAGAGTCTCCTGTACTGCTGAACTTGCACCCCACCTGACCACCACCCTCAGAGCACTAACTGTCCTTCATTCTAAACCTGGACAAAGCTCACCAGGAGCTACTTGAAGCTAATGACCGTTTGTCCCTGATTGTCCTGGGTCTTTAGGGTCCTGTGACCCAAAGACCTTATTCCTGCCTGTGCCTTTTCTGAATGGCTTGAATCTTTTTTGTTGTTAATCCTCACCTGAGGATATTTTTCCATTTATTTTTAGAGAGAGTGGAAGGGAGGGGGAGAGACTTAGAGAGAGAAACATCCATGTGAGAGAGGCACATTGATGAGTTGCCTCCCACACACACCCCGACCAAGGCCAGGGATGGAGCCTGCAACCAAAGTATGTGCCCTTGACCAGAACTGAACCCTGGACCCTTCAGTCTGCAGGCCAATGCTCTAACCACTGAGCAGTGAACCGGCTAGGGCTGGATGGTTCGAATCTTGACTGCAAGATGCTGAGCCCTTTTCTAAGTCCAGAGGGGAGGAATGGTCTTGTCTAATCCCACTCTTTGCCTTGAAGTTTCCCTTCTAAGGCATGGGCAATAAGAATCCAGTACCTTCTCCTTCCCTCCCATAAGCACCAGGACCCCAGGAGCTGTGCCCTCCTCACTGTAGCAGGGGTCAGCTTATTCTCTCAAACTTACTAAGCATCCACTTAGGTGGCCTGTGGATGGATTTAATCGCTCCTGCTCTGGATGACCTCCATGCTAGTGGCATTAAAAGGGCACTGATTGAATGTAATAGCTGGTGTGGACCAGATGTGTCAGACTTGGAGTAAAGGCTAGAGTCGATAGTGAATAAGTCCTTTTCGTAGACCCAGAGGAGAGTCATGTCTAAATTCTCTCTCTGCCACTGCCTCTCCTGCTACCCTAGATTACAGCAGGAGCTTCCTAACTGGTCTCTGGGCTTCCATTCCCATTGCCTCCCATTCACTCTCCATATTTCAAGTGTACTTGTCCGAAGCACACATGAGCATGGTTTCCCCCAGTGAGCCCAGAATTCAGATACTCTGTTCAGTGAGGCCCTGATTACCTCCAGTAACTGCTGCTGCTTCCAGAAACCACTCTCATGCTTTCATCCCTTGTTGGACTGTTTCCTCCGCCTGGAATTCCAAGGCAGCCCTGATGCCAAGGAGACAGGAGCAGCAGTGCCTGGCATCTGCTGGGTGTAAAAAGTTTGGAAAGACCCTCTATCCCCTCCTTCAGGCTGAGGGAAATAGGCTGATTGGCAGGTACTTTTCTCTCCCCTCGACCCCCAGTCCTGGGAGAGCCCCTCCCCACGCCACCAAGAGGCTTCTGAGTGTCTGCCATGCCCAGCATCTGACTCCTGGGATGGGGAGGAAGGACATGTGGGGCTTATCAGGGAGAGGAGACAGTGATGACTGCTGACATTTCTTTGGCACTTGGGTTGCTCCTAAGTACTTCCTGTGCATTCACTTATTCAGCCCTCACTGTAACACAATGCAAGGGACTCACTTTATAAGTGAGAAACTGAGGCCCAGAGAGGTTAAGCAATTTGCTTAAGTTTACATAGTTGGGACATGGCAGAGCCAAGATTTGATCTCAGATTGTCTAGTTCTAGGACTCTAGGATTCTGTAAAGAATGGAAACTGATAAGATATATAGAAAGATTTATTGTGAGGTGTTGACTCACATGATTATGGAACTGAAAAGTCCCATGACCTACCAACTGGAGACTTGAGAAAGCATGGCGCAGCTCCAGTCCAAACCTGAATTCTTAAGAAGCAGGGGAGCTGATGTCATTAGTCCTGGTCCAAGTCTGAAGGCCTGAGAACCAGGAGTGCTGCTATGTAAGGAGAGGAGGGGATGGACGTCTCAGGTCAAGCAGAGAACAAATTTGCCTTTCCTCTGATTTTTTGTTCTGTTCAGGCCCTCAAGAGACTGAATGATACCCACTGACAGTAGGTGAAGGTGGATCTTGACTCAGTCGACCTATTCAAATGCTAATCTTTCTGAAGACACCCTCACAGACACACCCAGGAATGTATTACCAGTTATAGAGGCATCCCATAAAATTAACCATCACAGGCCCCTGCCAGTGTTGGCTCAGTGGTTGAATGTCAACACATGAACCCTTCACAAGATCACAGTTTGATTCCCCATCAGGGCACATGCCTGGGTTGCTAGCTCGATCCCCAGTAGGGGGCGTGCAGGAGGCAGCCGATCAATGATTCTCTCTCATCATTGAGTTTCTATCTCTCCCTCTCCCTTTCTTTCTGAAATCAATAAAAATTACATTTAAAAAATTAATCATCACAGGTATATGTTTTTCCCAATGTTACGAAAAAAATTTAAACACATAGCCCAACTGACAGAATTTTACATTGAACATCCATATACTATTAAGATTTTACTAAGCTTGTTTTATCACTTAGCTGTGTACTCTCCCATCACCCATCAGTCTTATTTTTGAAGCATTTAAATTAAGTTTAGACATTTGTGTATTTTCCCTAAATACTTCATCATCAATATCAATGAGTTTAATATTTAATGTTTTCTTTTGATGTAAAATTGACATGAACCAACACTTTCAACCACCAGGCTCTACTACTTCTGTACTCAGGTAGCACCAAGCAGACTAGGCCATCCTATGGTCCTCATTCTGCAACTGTTTCCTGAACTGCCACACGTGAGAGGGTCTGGGGTTATGCAGGTGGACAAAACTGCTAGAGGAGTCACACTGAGTGCAACACTGAGCCTCACTCAGTGAGAGGAACGCCAAGTTCAGCGGGAGCTCGAGGATGAGACTGCCCTCGCAAAGAGGGAAAACCCGGGAAGGCTTCACAGAGGAAGTGTGGGGAGCTAGCCAGGAACAGCACTTCAGGCGGAGGGTGCAGTGAGATGTGAATGGGGAGGCTTACGCAGCGGCAGGTAGCCGGGGGTGGTCAGAGCATAGAATGGGCAGGAGGGGTGTAACTTTCCTATTGCTGCTGTAACAAACGACCACAAACTTAGTGGCTTAAACCAAAAATGTGTTTTCTTAAAGTCCCGGAGGTTGGAAGTGTGTAATGGGTCTGAGTGGGCTGAAATAAAGGTGCCGGGTGGGCGTGGGTTGGGAAGGGCGGGCTGCGTTTCTAAAGGAGAATCCATTTCCTTGCCTTTTCCAGAGTCTAGAGGCTTCTTGCATCCCTTCGCTCAGGGCCTCCTCTGTCTCCAAAGCCGGCAATGGCCAGTCTTTCTCATGTTGCATGTCTCTGATACTGCTTCCCTTTGTCACATCTTCTTCAACTCGCCAGTCACCCTCCTTCCCTTACAAGGATGCCGTGATGACATGGAGCCTACCTGGAGAGTCCAGGATACTCTCTCCTCAAGAGCCTTGAGTTAATCACACTGAGGGTGCCTTTTGCCATGTGAGATAACATGGGCAGGAATCCCAGACATTAGGGCGTGGATGTCTTTGGAGGGGCGTCATTCTGCTGGCCACAGGGGTCTGGGTGGCAGGAAGGCTTCTGGGAGGGGACAGCCTTGGACAGACTTGACTTGGCAGGGGAAGAGCGGGGTTGGGTATAGAGAAGGGGGCAGTCTAAGTCTTCTCCACCTGTCGGCTTGACATGGAGGAGATGCACAGGAAGAATTTGCAAAGTGAACAAAGGGGGAGGTGAGCCTGGCTGGCGGCCAGGTTGGGAGGAGGGAGCAGCCTCTCTGCTGAGCCAAGCTCTACCTGAGTGGGGGCTGGGACTGCCACGGAGGGTGGGGTTCTCCTGGGAGACCTTAGTCGGACCCCCTCTCCACACAGCATGAGGGTTAAGACAAGTCTATTACTGTTTCCTTGTCACTCCGTCACCCATCTAATGGCTGTCGATAGTAGTTGAATGAGAATTGATGGGGAGATAGATTTAATTAACCCCAGTGTCAGCAGCTGCCGGGCCACTGGATTGTGTGTTAATAGAGCGGCTGCCGGCCCTCTCCCGGGCTTTGCTGCGCGCCCAAGGCCAGCATGAGCAATTGGGCCTGTCAGCAGAGGTGGCCGGCTGAGGGGAAGTGGGAGCTCAGCCTGGGCTGGCCTCTCTTTCTCCAAACACAGGCAGTCACCTTGCCAGCATAACTATGCCACCTGGCTCTGTGCTCTCCTCTGGAGCGCTGAGCAAGTGAGGCTGAGAGCCTAGAGCTTACCCCAGCTTCCAGCCTGAAGAAGGGATCCCGCTGGCCAAGTCTGAAGTCCAAGTCCCCCAGACCCCTCAGCCCAGCCCTGGTTATTGGTGGCCCCCAGTTGGTTCCTGGCACCGAGTCTCCCAGCATAGTGTGTTTTCTTTTATGCCTCGCTCTGCCCACTCCCTTCATTTCCAGGCTCACAGCCTGCCTCTTGGGCACCAGCTTCCCATCCTACCCCTTCCTTTCACTTTGTTTCCTGCTGGCTGTTTCCCAGGTGCCCCAGGGAGTGGCCTCACCCCTCAGCCATGCCGCGGAGGGGAGCACAGGCCCTGCTGCCTCAGGGGCAAGGAGGGCCTGTGGGGAGTTGTGCAGGAGGCCTCAGGAGACTGGTTGCCTCCACTCAGCCACACACCTTTGTGTGACAGCAGACCTCATCTTTCCTTTCTGTAAATTGGGAGCTCAGACAGCAACTGGCACCAATGATCTGTCTCCTGCCACAGGTCCCACCAAGTGGGCATTGGGAGGAAGGACTGCACTTGGTCCTCTTCTGGGCGTGAATGCCCTGGGGACAGGAGCCTGGCTGCCTTCCCTGTGGCCTGTGCCTGGCACACAGCACGCACCCCATAACTATTTGTTGAATGGACCATAGTTGGGTCTGCTCCAAGGACCTGACATGGAGGCCGTGGACCCCTTAAAAAGGCTCAGACTGTGGACACAGCCCACGTGAGATCGGCTGCCTTAGCAAGGACAGTCTATCCTCAGCAACCCCTAGCCATCCACTCCTTGCTCTGCCCCTGCGCAGCTCTGTGACCCTGGGCAAGTCACTTTAGTACCCCGAGTTTCAATCTGTGGGCACAAAAATCGGTTTTTGTCACAGGACAAAAACTCAATGACATGGCAAGTCGGCCAGGCCCAGGACGGATGTGTGGTCGGCATCGGCCTCCTGTCCTGGACCTGCCATCCCCCCATCACTCTCCGCAGCTCCGACGGGGAGGGAGGGGCTTCGGAGCCTGGAATCCAGAGCCCACCGGGCTCATCGTCCAAGGACCCCAGACCACTCCTGGTGGGTGAGGACTGGCTCATCCTGGGTGTCACAGCAGCGGCCACGTGTGCACCAACTTTAACAGGCTCCTGAGGACAGACTATAAATATGGAGATTCTTTCTCTCACATCTCCTTGTCACTTCAGCCCTGCTCTTTCAGTTGAGAGAGGCAGACCCGTGGTTCCCACTGGCCACCTGCTTCCCAGAGTGACGTGGCACCTAGGAGGACCTGGGACAGGTGTGAGGGCACCGGCCATGCGGCCCGCCAGCCACCCAGCACCCGTCTGGCAGTCTCCATCCCTGATTCACACCTCCACTGCCTTTCATTTTCAGCTCTGATTGGTTTTCTTGTTTTAACACATACCCAGGCCCTGTCTTTGACCCCGGTGATGGATTCAGCCGCTCCCTGGGACTCCAGCTGCCAAGCTTGTCAGGAGCTGCTGGGGGTGGGGGAGGAGAGCCGATGTCATCCTCCTGTTCCAGGCTCCGTGTGGGTGGGGGCACCCTCCCCAGAGCCAGGAGGCAGCTCATGACAACAGGATGGGGGCGGGGACTGCCAGGCTCTGTCATGGGAAATGGATTTTCTCTCTGGGCCTTCAGTTTTCCTTCGGCACCAGTGGTTATGGTCTCGGACTGCTCATCTTGAAGACATGAAAAGTCCGAGTTCCTGGATAAATGGGACATTGATTTTCCTTCATGCCTTTGGATGTGCCTGTTCCAAATGCCTGTCTGTCTGCTCCTGGCTGGACCTCCAGAGAATGGGCCAAGAACTGGGCTAAGTGGTCCTTGCCCACTGGATCTGGAGGCAGAGCAGGGCAGTGGAAGGGCTGTGGGATGACCGGAGGCTTCTACCACTGGACGATTGAAGGGAGACAGGCATGTGGCATGCGAGTCAAATCCCTCCCAGACCTGCAGGCCTCAGGACCCAAATGGAGTCCCCATCCAGTTCTCATCACAGAATGTGATAGATGACAAGTTGAGGGTGACACTACCCAGCCAAGGAATGGGGGTATTCCAGGCCATCAGCTGTTTGGAAATATCTGGACATTTGGCCGCATTTTCACTTTTTAGACAGGTGTCTGTGATCACTGTCACTGTGAGCCTGCAGACAGGGAGGCTGGTAAGACCGTCCTCTCTCCTCCCCACCCTCCTGCTTCGCTGTGGTTGATTTGTTTTTTCTTAAAAGTTGTAAAGTTTACAACAAATACATTGTTGTCACAGATGAAACCGCAATGACAAAGGAAGTGGTTGATATAATACCACATTCACACACACACACTCTCACACTCACACATATTAGTTATATATTTGTCATGGACTGAATGTTTGTGTCCTAAATCCATATATTGAAACCCTGCCCCCCAATGTGACTGTATTTGAGATTGGGGCCTCTGAGGAGGTAATTAAGGTTAAATGAGGCCATAAGGCTGGGGTCCTGATCTTATAGAATTAGTGTCAGCAGCTTTCATCACTAGGCCCTTGTCCCTGAGAGCCAGGCCAGGCCCAGCTGCCTGTGGGTTCTGAAAGAATAAACCGTCCAAATGCCCTTTGCAGTTTACAAAGCATTTTTATAACCACCCTGTGTGTTATACATTATCCACTTTCACACACACATAGTGAGGAAAAGCCATAGAGAGGATGTATTGAGGAGGTGGCCATCTGCAAGCCAGGAAGAGCGTTCTCATCAGAAACCAGACTGGCCAGAAACTTAATATCTTAGACTTCTCAGCCTCAGGAACAGTGAAAATTTTAATTTTTGTTATTTAAGCCCCCCAATTTTTGCTTTTGTTGTGGCAACTTGATCTAAGAAAATGTGTGTGTGTGTGTGTGTGTGTGTGTGTGTGTAACTAAACAGGGTCACATTATCCTGTAACTTACTTTGATGGAGGCAATAGTAAACTTGTAGGCATTCATACATTCTGACATCTGTCTTACAGTGACAAGAACCCCACATACAGATAATGACACCCACACCCTTGGCTATGGGCGTGCGTCTTCCACCACCCAGGGACACACGCTATACTTTCTCCCCATCATTTGTATATTAGTCTCCTCTCCCCTCACTCCATGGGTCAGGTTCTACAAATGTAAGAATAACCCCTCAGCGGGAAGTCCTGAGCCCAAGTTCTCCTACCTGCCGCCATTGGCAGTTGGGTACTGAGCCAGCTGCTGCCCACTCTAGCCTCAGTTTCCCCATGTGTGGGCGCCATCTGACAGACTGCAATTCAGTATTTACAGGTGCATCCCTGAGAGGTGGTCCTTGTGAGGGTGTTTCCCACAGGTGAGTTGCCTGGCCTGGCTCTCAGGACAAGGTTCTGGCGATGAAAGCTGCTGACGGGAGTGAGGAGGAGGCAGCTGCACCCTGTCTCACGTCAGTCTGGAAGACACTTAACCTCCTCCCCTGCATGATTTGGCAGCTGCCGGAGCAGCCTTTGTCCAGTACCCACTCCTGTGTGTGGGGCTGGGGCTGAACAGGGCCCTGGGATAGAGGAACGAGTTTGAAGAACGGTCTTCTGGCCAATGCTGCTCCTGGCTGGGGACTTCTGGAAAGCCCCTCTGAGCCTCCTTTCAGTCATCCTTCAAGATGAAAGTGGATAATGTATAACACACAGGGTGGTTATAAAAATGCTTTGTAAACGGCAAAGGGCACTTGGACGGCTTATTCTTTCAGAACCCCAGGCAGCAGAGACACGGTCTCGCCTGGGATCTAGTTGACTGTCTTCTTCCCTGCTGCGGGGCCTCCAGCAGAACCCGTGATAATCACTACAAGCCCGTGTCCTGAGCCCTCATGAGGTCTAGCCAGGGAGCTCAGACCTGGGGATGCCAGTAAGCCGTCAGACAGGCCCGGCTTCCCTGGGCGTTGATGTCTGACCAGAGAGGGCACCTATGCACCCCGAGTGGACAGAGAACTGAGAAGTATGAGCTGGGCTGTTCTGATCACCCAGTTTTCAGAAACTCAAGGAAAGGGAAAGGCAGGGAGGCCAAGAAGGTTTCCTGTAGGAGGAGGCACTGAGCTGGGGCTGAGGGACAGGTAGCACTTAGACACAAGGCTACAAAGCAGAGTGGGCACTCCAGGGAAGAGGGGGAAGCAGGCAGCCTGGAGGTGGGAATGCCTATGGCTTTCTGAGCTGAGTGGGGAGAGACTTGCTCATTTAGTCCTGGGACCGTAGGCTGCCTTGGGCTTGGAGGGTTGGACGGTAGTCTCCTTGGCTGTCCTCTACCCCCCAGCAGGGCCAATCCCCTATCCTTCATACAAACGAGCCACCCCCTGTCCCTAGGCCCCAGCCCCTCAACCCCTGTTTTCCAGAAAAAGGCATTCTTCTTCTTGCCCCGCCCCTCCTGGAGCATGTATATAGATCCTGTCAGAAATCCGCCATCCAACTCAATAGAAATGGCTAAAATCAGTGACAAACAGCCAAGGGTGTCATTTAGAAAGATGAAGGAACTGCCTGGAGGAGCAGCTGAGAGCACTGACCCAGGCCTCCGGGCCGAGGGGCGGGACTCAAGGAAGCAGGCTGTTCTCAGAAAGCCTAGCTGCCGCGTCTGATTTTTCACTTCGACAGAAATGCAAAATTAACTTTTAACAAACCTTCTTGCCTAACCCAAATCTGTCCTGTGGCACTGGAAGACCTCCTGTCATCCTGGCCTTGGAACAAATAGGGGTGGGCAATGGCTTTGGGGGTGTTCCCTGGAGACTCCCTTGACAGTGGGGTCATCATTGCTCCCCCTGAGCTTGGGGCTGTCAGGACAGAAGAGTTTTGATCTTCTAGGCCCCAAATCCTGATCACAAATGAGGTGGAAGCCCAGACTCTGGAATCTTCTGTGGAACCTTCTGCTGGGAAGTGGGAGTTCGGGGTGGACCTGAGCGCACCACCACCTGGCTTCCACCAGGCTCTGCACGGCCAGCTCACTCGTCCTGGGTAAGTGACATAGCCTCTCTCGGCACTGCCTCAGTCTCCCCTCGAGCAAGCAGGGCTGCTAACACTACCACCTCTTGGGGGCTCTGGGGACAAGAACAAGGTACTGCCCACAGCACACGGAGCCTAGTAGGTAACAGGCACTTCATACGTGCAAACCATCTGTTATTGGATTTGGGACTTGCAGACGTTTATAAAATGCTAGGATATGAGATGCTGGATGCAGGAGGAATTTAAAAAACTCTTTATTTTGTACAGAGAAAGCTGTGGTTCAGAAAGCCTGAGGCAAATAATCCTCAATCCCCTCCCCCCAGCAGACAGGTGGGGTAGGGCTTTAGGAAGTGACTTCAGAGCTGGGAGCAGGCCTGGGGCTGATGGGAGAGCTGCTGGAGGGAATGCAGAAGGGAGGGAAGGAAGCAGGAAGCAGATGTCAGTGGAGGGCGGTGGGAGAGGGGGTAGCTGCAGTGCTTCTAGGCTGAAAGGGCACTCTGAGCTGCTGAGTGTGTGGCAGGAAGTGACTGTGCAACAGGAAGTGGCTGGAGGTGGTGTGTGTTGGGCATATTAAATGTGATGCCGAAAGCTGGCTGGGCAAACGGGACCTTCCTGGCTGACCACCCTCAAACATGCTTGTGAGGGCGGTGGGTGCCTGGAGGTCGGGGCTGGCAAGGTGGACTGCATGGAGGTTATGCCCGGAGGCCTGTGGTATGCGGTTCCTCTGACAAGCTGATTCCGAAGATCGTGATGTGTGGCCTGGACACTTGCTCGGTCTGTGGTCTGGGGCATGTCACATTATGTGAGTGGCCTCCACCCACAGAAAGGGGTGTCTGAAGGGACAGAAGATCACATTTTTTTGAGAAGTCAGATCCTCTCCCAGCCAGCCCCACCCCAAGGCCTCCCCAATCCAGGCCCCGCTCTGCCTAAGGGGTTCAGAAGGTCTCTGGACCTGAGGCCAGGCACCAGGTGCTGTGACCTCTTCTCTGTGACTGGGCTGCTACCAGCACCTGAAGTGTCCTTGGAACTCCCAAGACTGGAGGCAAAGGAGGGTAATGTGTCTAAGACACACAGTGGAGGATCCAGGATTTCTACATAGCGGTTTAGGGGCAGCAAGCTGGCCGGGAGGGGAGCTAGGGCTTGTCTTAAAGCTGCGTTTGCATTCGAAGGTGACCTTGAACTTTCATGGACTCCAACACTACAGCAAAGGGATCTCTGTGAGCCTAGCACCTGGGCCAGGAGGTAGCCAGATGGCTCCCAGCCTGGGCATGGATCTCTGACTCCTGGGCAATCTGCTGTTTAGGACATTTTTCTCAGCAAGCCCGTTTTCCTCCTTGTAATTGTACCAGCTGGAGCCCACTCGGCCAGCTGCAGCCAAAAGGCACCGCCTGCTCTCTAGTCTCAGGGCGGCCCTGCCACAGTTAGCGGCAGTGGCAGGACCCCTCAGGCCTTGTCCAGGTGAATGTCCTTCTCTTGGAGCCGTTCCTCATGATGAGGGCAGCAGGGAGCCAAGTGGACTAGTCCCTAGAGGGTCCTAAATCTTTTCTTCTGCAGCCAGGCACATCTGGAATCTGCCTGTCTTTTTACACATAAATTACTGCTTTTAACTCCTATCTCTCCCAAGGTCTGCTTATCATACCCACCACCCACCCCTGCAAAGTGCAGGATTTTACATTCACCCCTCTTAACCCTGTTTCAAGCTGTCGAAACATTTCTGTATCTTGATTCCAACACCCCATTGTATTAGCTTTCTCTACCAGCTGGTGTCCTCTGTAAATCTGATTAGTGGCCTTCTGTGCCTTTATCCATGCCACTGATAAGAGCATTAAACAAGACATGGTCAAGTTTAGAGAAAGCCCTGTCGCCTCTAAAGAGCCCTTCTACTTGATACCGATTCACTAATTAGTCTCTTTGGACATCGTTGTTCAGCCAGCTATGGATCTGGCTAACCTCCTGTCCACAGGGAAGGCTTGAGAGACTTCATCAAATGCCCTCCTGCAGCCCCAAAATTCTGGGTCCACAGCAGTCTTCTGACTCATCTGTACAGGACCCTCGCAAAGGTGGGGACTGCGTGGGCCTGGCATGACCACCTCCTGGTGACTCCATGCCAGCCCCTGATGCCCACAGGCCCTTTGATCATCGTTCCCAAACTGCCCGCTGAGTGATTCGCTCTACAGTGTTACTTGGAACTAGCAAACATTAGTTTGTCTGCATTCCTGGAACCTATCTTTCTCTCTTTTTGGAAAACTGGGTGTTTGTTGACCTTCTTTTGCCCCTCTCATGTTTTTCATTATTTTTCCAGACTTGTTATTTCAGGTTCTGCACACACACTGGCTAGTTCTTCAAGAAGCTTCAGAGATAACTTGTTCACACCAGAAGGCAAACTTGTTTACAGCAGAAAACCAAGCTGCCCCCAAACCATAAAGGACAACATTCCTGTGTCTGGCTTTATAAACATTTAAAAACATATCTATGCAAAAAAACAACCCTCAGAAATAAAAGCCAATTACAAAAGCGCTTGTCTCAGTTATGACACAAGATTAATTTTTTTCATGCAAGTAGGTCTTAAATATCAATAAGACAAAGAATAGAAAAATGAGCCGAGGATATGAATAGGCAATTTATAGGAACAAGAAATACAAAAGGCCAATAAGCATGTGAATCGATTATGATTAAGGTCAAACAATGAGATTAAATCTGAAAAAAAAACGAGTGCTTGCCAGGATCTGGAGAAACGGGCACTTGCATATATTTGTTGTAAATTGCTGTGATGATTGAGGGGTAGTTTAGTAATACTTATGGAAAATTTAAATGCACATGTCTCATATGTCTTTTCCTTTAGGGATGTGACCACCTAATTGAAACATATATGTACTAGGATAGTTATTGCAAGACTGTAAAAGCCTGAGAATCAAACTAAAGATTTGTCACTAGGTGGCTGGTCACACTGACACACATAAATTGAGCTACTCTTCAGCCATTAGAAAAAATGAAAAAGACCCACCTGGGTTGATACAGAAAGAGCTCTGAAATATTAAGTCTAATAAAAATGCAGGACCATCTGGCAATATGATTCTATTTGTGTTTCTAAAATTTGTAATTTTAAATGGGGTTAAAATAAATTAGTAAAATAAAAATATCTTGAAGGATATGTAAGAAACTAGAAGTATATCTGCAGAGTAGGACTGGTGTGAAGAGGAGTTTTGAGCTTTGTATTAGAACTTTGTTTATAGTTTAAATTTCTTTACCAAATACATGCACTTGTTTTATAATTTTAAAAATGTGCTGGCCCTGGCTGGGTGGCTCAGTTGGTTGGAGCATCATCCCACACACCAAAAAGGTCACAGGTTTGATTCCCAGTCAGGACTCACACCAAGGTTGCAGGTTCGAGCCCTGTCCGGTTGGGGTGCTCTCAGAAGCACAGGTGTAGGGAGTGGTGTAGGAATGTGGAAGGGAGTTTGGAGTCCCTTCCCCCACTAGCCTCAAAGGCAGCTGAGAGGTTTCTCTCCTACATTGAGGTGTGTCTCTCTCTATCTCTCCCTTCTTCTCTCTCTAAAAATCAATGAGCATATCCTCGGTGAGGAGTAAATAAATACATTTTAAAATGTGCGGCCTTGCCCCTTGTCCCCACCACTCAGGCGTTCATCAAGAGACCCCGTCAGGCTCCTGCTCCTTCTCCCTGATGGAGAAGGACACAAGGATTTAAACTTCCAGTGACTCAAGGCTCCGAATGGGGTTAAAAGTCCTGTTGTTGCCCTAGCAGGTTCAATCAATGTGTCTCTCTCACTCTGATGTTTCTCTTTCTCTGTCTCTCCCTCTCCCTTCCACTTTCTCTAAAAATCAACGGGAAAATGTCCTCAGGTGAGGATGAATAAAAACAAACAAATAAATAAATAAAAGTCCCATTGTTGCCTTTAATATTTTTTTATTGTTTTGAGGGAGTTCCCCACCCTTCCGTCCCTAGTCCTCTCAATGTATCCTCAGAATGCACTATCCTAAACTACAGGGTCATTTCAAATGCTTGGCATTGGCTGTGTCTCTCCTTCCATCTCTGCCTGGCTCTCTGGTAAACCTGAACTGGCGCCTGAAAAGCCTCTTCTTTTCTTCCCTGATATCAACTGTTTTCCTGGGTCAGATCAGGGCATGGGATGTTTTCATCTCTGCCTTCCTGAAGTCCAGAATACCTTTTTAAATATATATATATATATATATATATATATATATATATATATATTTTTTTTTTTTTTTTCAGAGAGGAAGAGAGAGGGAGAGAGAGAGAGAAACATCAATAATGAGAGAGAATTATGGATCGGCTGCCTCCTGCACGCCCCACACTGGGGGTCAAACCCGCAACCTAGGCATGTGACCTGACTGGGAATCAAACTGTGACCTCCTGGTCCATAGGTCAAGGTTCAATCACTGAGTATCACCGGTCAGCCCAGGATATCTTTACTCATCATGGACCACTGGGTGCTGGGGTGCCAGGGAGCCACAGCGGGAATTAGACAGGAAGCCAGCCCTCAAAGGACTCGGCCAGGAGCAGAGTGTGCCCTGAAGAAGTTAATGTAGATTATTAAAAACTTCATTGTGTCCAAAGTCATGCCCCACACACGCTTGGCTTTTCCTGCAGACACTGGAGTCTCTTAGGAGGTAGCGGGCCAAGGAAAATGGATGACCTGGCCACGCCCCAACCCCCTCCTCATCTGATTTTAAGGCTGTGAGATAGCATTAGGAAGGAAAGGGTGTTCCAACTCTGGTTCTGTGACAACCTTGGGCACAAAGGGAAGGTAATTGGTAGGGATATGATTGCTCCTTTTCAGTTGGAGGTTAGAAAACAGAGTCATTAAAAGGTCTCCAAGCATGTAGAAAGTGTGTGTGTGTGTGTGTGTGTGTGTGTGTGTGTCCATGTGGGGAAGCTGTGTGTGAGAATGAGGAGGGAAAACGTATGTGCTCTCAGAAGCAGCAGGTGTAGGGCGTGGTGTAGGAATGTGGAGGGGAGTTGGGGGTCCCTTCCCCCACTAGCATCAGAATTGCAGTAACTTCAGATTAAGTGCTGCTGACCCCAGGAGACAAGCAGCTCTGTTTCCAAGGGAACCACATGGCTCAATCAAGGCCCCTGAAAGGGCGGGTGAGCCAGGATGGAGCAGCCCTTCCACACTCCACAGCAGCAGCCCTTGCAGTGGAACCCTCAGCTCTGCTTCAGCCTATGGAGGGACCCGGGGTGGGTCACTTCACACCCCCTGGATGAGCAAGGATGCTAGGAGAAGCTGGAGTCCCTCAGCAGGCTCCTGGTCTGAGGAGGGGTGAGCAGATGGGTAGGAAACTTGGCTATCCCTCCCTTTAGGTTTATGAATGGCCTTGGGACAGTTCTTTTGCCCCTCTTGGCATGGTGTCCCCATTTGCACAATGAGAGTATTGGACAAAGAGTCTCCAAGTGTCCTGCCAAATCTGTGACTTTCCCCTGAGACCGCTGTCCTCTCCTGTCACATCCAGACCCCCTGACCCAAAGTGTGAGTGGAATGGAGGACCCGGAGAAGCCATCCTCCCTGCCAATCTGCCCTTACCAAATAGCACCAGCTGTGCCATCTCTGTAGCAACTGATGCCGCCCCATCTTTAGGGAGTGAGTGGGGAGTTCAAGAGGCCAACTTTTTCTCAGCAGCTTCAAGCAGGAGCAGAGAAGGATGTTGAAATGTTAGGAGGGGCTTTGAGTTGAGGAGATGGTAAAAGGGCTGCCCAGCCCTCATCCCTTCAGCGAGGCCACTGGAAAGCCAATAGCAGAGCCCAGCCCCTGTCCAGGGCATCCTGGCCCATGGGTCTGTCCAACCCCCACAGAACCCAGCAGGAGGCAGCCCAGACTCCGATGATCAGATAGGAAAGACACGGGAGTGGAAAGAACCTGTGGAGCCAGGTGGCTGGTTTCACTTTTCAGCTTTCCCGCTCACCAGTGGTGTGACTTAGGGCATGTCACTAACCTCCCTGAGCCCCAGCCTCCTCATCGTAAAATAAAGGTTAATACCCATTGTCCAGAGCTTTTGAGAGGATTAGATGAGACAGATGAGTAAACACCTAGCAGAATGCCTGGGGCATAGTAAGAACTCACCTAGGGCAGATACTTTCTAGGAGTAAGAATTTTTATAGATCATCCAGGTCAGCGGTTCCCAACCCTGGCTGCACATTAGAACCACGAAGGGAGCTTTTGGGAAGGCCTAGGTCTGCCCCCAGGACATCCTGAGATGAGATCCATGCTTCAACATTTAAATTGTTCCCCCAGAGACTTCTGTTCCTAGCTATAAGGGAGCAATGAAAACAGAATTTACCTTTCCAGTTTAAACAACTAGAAGTCTGGACAAAATACAGGGTAGGGTGGTTTTTATACATTGACCAACAGGCAAGACTAGAGAAAAAAAAAGAAAGGTGAGCCCTGTAGCTTTATCAATTTCCATCCTGAGCTGGGGAAACAGTGCAGTTCAGTGAGACGTACTATTCAAATTCAAGGCGGCTAGAATTTGTGGGGCAGAGAATGGAGAGGTGAGGACTGCAAAGAGAGAAAGAGCATCAGAGCATTACGGGGGGAGGGTGGCGGGGAGTCCTCGTGAGTATTTGACTGAGTATCATCAGAGCATGTGTGAACGAAAACCACCAGGAAAAGCACTACAAGAAAGCAATAGAGCAAACAATTTCCAGAGCTCAAACAGGGCTGCGAATTGTCTTGTTCACCCCAGTCAGAGTGGCAAACCCTTGTCATACAGAAGACATTAGCCAGGGTGCCCAGAAAGGCATGATCTCAGTAGTAGGGCTAAATTAGCCCTAGAATAAAGGTGCTCTATTTCTACCCTGAACAAGATAAAATAGCAAGACTTAAAAGATCCAACTATTTTCAAGTAACTTACTTTTGTCCTAGAGCAAAACTCAAGAATATTTATGGGGATACATAAATATCCAGCAATCAAAAAGGTACAATCCACAATGTCTGGCATCTAACCAAAATTTACCACGTGTATTTTCTATTGCCGCCGTAACAAGTTGCCACAAGCATAGTAGCTTCAAACAACACCCATTTATTCTCTTACAGTTTTGTTGGGTTAGAAGTGCAGACATGGCGTAGCTCAGCGGAGTGCTCTGCTTATGGTCTCACAAGGTTGAAATCAAGGTGTCAGTTTGCTTAGTGCTGAGTTTGGGATTGTCTTCCCAGCTTAACCTCAGATCCTGTGGTTGTAGGACTGAGGTCCCCATTTCCATGTTGGCTGTCATCTAGGGGCTGCCTTCAGCTCCTTGAGGCTTTTCAATACCTCTGTCTTCAAACCAGCAATGAAGCCTCAAGTTCTACTCGTGCTCTGAATCTCCCTGACTTCCTCTTCCACCTCTGCTTTTAAGGACTCATGATTACATAGGGCTCACCCAGATAACCCAGTATAATCTCCCTATTTTAAGGTCAAATGATTAGTAAGGTTAATTCCAGCTGTAAAGTACCTTTTTTTTCTTGTACATTAATATAGCCACCGCTCCCTGGATTAGAGCATAGAGTCTTCTTGGGGGTCATAATTCTCCCAGTTATGCAAAGAATTAAAATATAACCCATTTCAGGTGACAAATCAAGCATTAGAAATAGACCAGAAATGAGAGAGATGCTCAAATTGTTCAAGAATGAAATAATACCAGGTAGAAATTTGGGTAGACATAGAGGAATCAAGAGTGATGGAGGGGGTCCTCTGGGGAATTAACCTCATATCTGCCTTTTCTTGGCATCTTCCCAGGGGCTGCCCCCTCCTCAGCCTTGATGTATCACCACTGTGCCCCGCTGTCCCAGCCCAGTGACAAAAATGCTGAGCTTCTTCATTAGAATGCTGGGACTTCGCTCCCTGCATAAACATGCTGAGAAAGAACGACTCAGAAGCTCAAGGAGCTGCCACACACATTCCTGCAGCTGGAGATTCTAAGTTCACCATCACGTGTCAGGTGTCCCTTCTGGATGGCGCTGCTGTTAGTATGGACTTGCCCGTGCATAGGCTTGCAGACCTGCAAATTCTATATGAGATCACTTCCTTCATTTGAGCTTCCTATTTGATAACTTCCTGGGGGAATAGGTAACGAGGGTTGGCGTGGGTCAGGCACTGTAACAGGGAGCTTAGGAACCTGGCATGTTAGCTTTTCTCTAGAACTAGTGGCCATGACCTAAACATTAAATGATAGGGCAGTTATTGGAGTGTGTGTTCCTTATGAGGCCAGTACATCGTGTACGCCAGTGGATTGCTCACAATACTTGCCAAGCAATTATTAAGGCAATGAAAATATTTGGGAACCAGAATGATGCTTACATGTATACTGTAAGACTTTTATTTATCTACTAGAGGCCCAGTGCACGAAATTCGTTCAAGGGGCTCGGCCCTTGCAGCGCTGGCTTCGTTCAGAAGGATTTCTGGAAGGTTGTTCGGCTATTACACTTTTAATATTATAGATACTTGTCTGCAGTTTTCAAAACATTCCTCACCATCCTCAAAACAAATACTTCCTCCACAGTTTGGTATGCTTGCAGAAATGTTACTGAAATGAAGTGAGAAAAGCGACTTGCTTTATATCTCTCAGCTCTGACTGCCTATCTCTTTGCTACTGAATTCTTTTCCAGGGGAGGTTTTTCATATGCTGGGATTTTAATTTCAAGACAGGGTGTTAAAATCATATTCAAATTTGGGGTAGATTTTTTTACAGTTATGAATAATCCTAACTCACAGTGTGAAACAGTCCAATAAATGTGAAAGGGGTTAACTTATTCCTTATAGGCATTTTTTTTTAAACTAATGCCAAATTCTTCCTCATGTCTTTGTTCTGCATGAAAAGATTTACATAACTAAGCTGTAAAGTGTGTGTGTTGATGTGAGCGTCATTGGATGCTCCACCATATCTTTCCTCTCCACAAACTCTTCTTAGGACACACTCCTTTACCCGAAGGGCAATTTTAAAAAAGTCTTTTTGTGAGAGGTGATAGTTTTGTTGCTGCAACAATACATTAATTGAACAAGCTCTGGAAGTCCATAAACTCACAGAATGAAAGATTGAGAAACAGGTAGTTTGTTTAAATGAATATTGTGATTATTGAATAATTTAAAACACACTAAGTATGTACCTTATATATTTTTTAAATAATAAATATAAAATTAAAAGATAAGATTTCTTAAAGTGTTTTTAAAGTCATTATCACAAGTATTATCTTTTTACATAAGACTGGACATTTTGAGGATTTTTATAAATATACTAGAGGCCCGATGCACGAAATTCGTGCAAGAGTAGGCCTTCCTTCCCCCGGCTGCTGGCACTGGCTTCCCTCCGGCACCCAGGACCTGGGCTTCCCTCACAGCCCCGGCTTCATCCAGAAGGTCGTTTGGAAGGATGTCCAGTCTAATTAGCATATTACACTTTTATTATTATAGATATATATTTTACTGATTTCAGAGAAGAATGGAGAGGGAGAGAGAGATAGAAATATCAATGATGAGAGAGAATTATCAACTGGCTGTCTACTGGAAATTGAGCCTGCAACCCAGACATGTGCCCTGGATGGGAATCCAACCATGACCAACTGGTTCATAGGTTGACAACCATTGAGCCACACTGGCCGGGTGAGGGTTTTCAAGTCTAGAAGACTCTAAGGCATTTACATTTCCTTTTCGTAAGGGTGTCTTGAGGGTTTGTTGGGCATTCTAATATGTGACACTTTGTGAGCATAGTTTTCATATTCATTTCTTATTTAATAAGTATCAAGATTTTTGTGTATGATTCTATTAAAATATCATTTGCTATGTGCTGAAAAAGTGGTGGAAATGTAGAAATGTGAGGTAATATAAAATGTTTTAAAAATAAATTTTGATTTCTCTAAAATGTAATTGACAAAGTACTTTACAGCTTTATTGAAATACCATAATTGACATACACTACAGGTATTTAAAATATTTGACAAATCAGTTTTGATACATGTATACACCAGTGCAATTATCACCACCAACAAGAAATTTAATATATCCATTATCTCAGAAAGTTTCCTTATGCTTCTTTGTAATCCCTTCTTTCAACATCTCCCCACATCCCCCACTACTACCAAGTGAACACTGATCTGCTTTATGTCATCATAGATTAGTTTGCAGTTTCTAGAGTTTAATAAACATGGGATAATAATATATATATATATATATATATATATATATATATATATATATATATATATATATATATTTGTGACTGGCTTATATTCCTTTCATTGCTGAGAAGCATGCCATTATATATAACACAATTTGTTAATCCATTCACCTGGATTTTTGGACATTTTAATTGTTTCTACTTGGAACTGTTACAAATCTGCTATAAATGTACAAGTGTTTGCATGGATATATGCAATATACTGGCAAATACTTAATAGTAGAATGACTGGATTATATTTTCAGTGAGTCTGTGCCTTGTATATTCATCCTATTAAGAGTATTTTTTGAAGAACTGAAATTTAAAATTTTGATGAAGTCAAATTGATCAATTTGTTTTTATGGATCATGCTTTGGTGTCAGGTCTAACTAAAGGTAACAAAGATTTTCTTCTAAGTTTTTCTGCTAGAAGTTCTATAGTTTTAGGTTTTACATTTAGGTATATGATTCATTTTAAGTTAACTTTTATATATGATATTTGTATATAATATGACAAGGTTCAACATTTTTTATGTAAGAATATACAATTGTTCCAGTATTCTTTGTTGAAAATAATGTTTTCTATACTAAATTGCCTTTGTCCCTTGGAAAAAATCAATTACCCACATATGAGTGGTTCTATTTTTGGACTCTATTCTGTTCTATTGAACTATTGTCTCTCTTTATGCCAAATTCCATGGTGTTTTGATTACTTTAGCTTTATAATAAGTCTTAAAATCAGATAGAGTAGCCTCCAATTTTTTTCAAGGTTTTTGGCTTTTTGAGGTTATTTACATTTCCATATAAGATTTAGAATCAAATTGCCAATTTCTAAAAAAGAACAACACCCTGTTGGAATCTTGATTGGGATTTCATGCAATGAATAGAACAATTTGGGAAGAACTGATGTCTTAATGAGACTGAGTCTTCTGATTCATGGATATGATGTGTCTCACTGTTATTTAGGTCTTCTTTAATTTTTCTGAACAATAATTTGTAGTTTCTAGTATAGAAATTGCAAATACATTATTAAATCTATTCTAAAGTATTTAATATTTTCTTGCTATTATAAATTGCATTTAAAATTTTGGATTTCCAACTGTTCATTTCTAGTATACAGAAATATAATATTTTCTGTTACTATGTTCTTATCAATTCTAGGAGTTGTTGTTTTTTTATCCCTTAGGATTTTCTGTCTAGACATAATCATGTCATCTGTGAAGAAGATGGTTTTCATTTTTCCTTTCCAATCTATATGCTTTTTTTTTCTTGCCTGCATGCCTGGCTAGGACCTCCATTACAATGTTCAATAGAAGTGGTGAGAGTGGAAATTCTTGCTTGGCTTCCAATATTAGGGGGAAACATTCAGTTTTTCACCATTTAATGTGATGTTAACTGTACATTTTTCATGGGTATCTTTACAGGTTGCAGAAGTTTCCTTCTATTCTTAGTTTGCTGAAAATTTTCTTTTTAAAATCATGAATGAGTATTCAACTTTCTCAAATGTCTTTTCTATGTCTATTAAGATGATCATATGATTATTTTAGTCTATTAAGTTGGTGAAGTACATTAATTTTGAGTGTTAAAACAGCCTTGTATTTGTGGGATAAACTCCACTGGTCATGGTTTATGACCTTTTTCATATATTGCTAGATTCACTTCACTAACATTTTGTTAAGGTATTTTGCTTTTTATTGATGTAGGGTATTAGACTATAGGTTTCCTTTATTATAATGTCTTTGATTTGCGTACCAGGGTAATGCTTGCCTCATAAAAGGAATTAGGAACTGTTTCCTCCTCTTCTATTTTCTGTAGAATTGATATTATTTTGTCATAAATGCTTGATAGAATTCACCAGGGATGCTATTTGGGCATGGAGTTATCTTTATGGGAAAGAATTCAATTTATTCCACACATATAAGGTGATTTAGGACATCTATTTTTTCATGAGTGAGCTATAGTAGTTTGTGTCTTTCAAAGAATTTATCCATTTTATCTAAGTTCTTGAATTTATTGGCATAAAGTTGTTTTTTAAAATAACATTTCTTTATCATCCTTTTAATGTCTTTAGAATTTGTAGTGATGTCACCTCTCTGATTACTGATATGGGTCATTTGTGTCTCTCCTTTTTTCCTCCTCATTAGTCTCGCTAGAATTTAGCACTTCTATTATCTTCTAAAAAACCCAACTTTTGGTTTCATCAACATTTTCTATTGTTTTTCTGATTTCTGTTTCATGAATTTACACTTTCATTTTTATTATATTCTTTATTCTGCCTTCTTTGGAATTTACTTGCTCTTCTTTTTCTAGTTTCATAAGGTAGACGCTGACATTATTGATTTGAGAATGTACTCCTTTTTTATTACAGGTGTTATTTGTTATAAACTTCCTGAGCCCTGCTTTAGCAGCATCCCACAAATTCTGATATGTTATCAAAATCTGTCAAATTCCCTTTTGTCAATAGGCTGTTTTTTAGAACAGTTTTAGGTTTACAGAAAAATCGAGAAGATAGTACACAGTTTCCTGTACCCAATTTCCCCTATTATTACTATCTTAAATAACTATGATATATTTATTACAACGAATGAACCAACACTGATATATTATTATTAACTGGAGTCCATTGTGTATTCAGATTCCCTGAGTTTTTATTACTGTTGTTTTCATTTTCCAGGATCCCACTTAGGATCCCACATTACATTTAGTTATCATGTCACCTCAGGTTTCTTGTAGCTACAGCAGTCTCTCAGACTTTCCTTATTTTTATTTTCTTCACAGTATTGAGGAGAACCGGTCAGGTATTGTGTAGAATGCCCCTGTATTATCTCTATCAGAATGTGTCTGGTGTTTTCTCATGGTAATACTGGGGTCATGGATTATTGAAAGACCATAAAGATAAAATGCCAATTTCATCACAGCATGTCAAAATGAATTGAGTTTTGTTATGGGTTGAATTGTGTCTCCCTAAAATATAAGTTGACAACCCGCAGTATCTCATAATGTGACTTTATTTAGAAATACGGTCTTTACCGAGATATTCAAGTTATGAGGTCATTAGGATGGGCTCTAATCCAATGACTGATGACCTTATAGAAAGGGGAACTGTGGACACAGAGACAGACTCACACAGAGGGAAGAGCCACAGGGAGAAGATGGCGTGTGCTGTGAGTGATGCATCTACAAGCCAAGGAGCTCCAAGAATTGCTGGTGAGCACCGGGAGCTAGAAGAGGCTGTAGCCCCAGAGAGAGCAGGACCCTGCCAACACCTAGATTCAAACTTCTAGTGCCAGAACTGTGAGACAATACATTTCTGTTGTTTCAAGCCACCCAGTGTTTGGTACTTTTTTGTAACAACAGCCCTAGGAGCTGATGCAGGTCTATACTATCAACATGATTAATGATTGTTGATGTCGGCCTTAGTTATTTGGCTGAGGTAGTGTCTGTCAGGTTCCTAGGTGATATTTATGCCAGAGAAACAGGAGGCAATGGGGAGGCCTTCAGACTCCACCTGTGACAACCCTGGCTGTTTGTTGTTCCGTAGAAGAAAGTACCACAGAAAGCCAAGAGCTCACATAAGGAGAGCGTGTCTCGCATGCTGGGCACAGTGATAAAACCAGGCTTGCTTAGGACTGCTCTGAGCTGCAGGCTGCCCCCAAGACAACACTGTGGGAAGGTGAGTTGGCCTCCTTTCCCATGGTTGACAGGTGGGACAAGGCACATTCAATTGCTTCCGCTTAAGGCCTAAACTGGAGCTCCAGCCACTGGCCCACACCCTTCTTCTATCTAGCTCAAAGGGGTGGGGGGTAGGGGAGAAATACCCAATATGGATTTTAATTAAAAGACAACCAGGAAAGCGCTCACGTGCAAACACACACGCACACTACACAAAGAGCCAAGTAAGTTGAACTTTTTTCTTCTTCAGGTATTGGAATACCCTATATCTGCCATATTTATTTAACCAACCTAATCAACAGTAATGGTGTTTCTGGTTTTTTACTATTTCAGTGCAGCTATAAACCTGTTACTTTGTGCAACTGTGCTGGAAGACACATTTCTGAGAGTGACAGGAGTATTTTAAATTTTGATACTCACCACCAAATTACTCCTAAAAGATTGGAGCTTTACATTCCCACCAGCAGTCAAGGGGGGTGCCATTTTCTCACATCACCACCAGCACCAGCTGTTATCTTTTTGCAAATTTGTCTGCTCTGAACCGTAAAGAAAAGTTATCTCATTTTCATTAGTCCCTCTTGATTTCTTCTTTGACCCATGAGTTATTTAGACATGTGTTATTTAGCTCCCAAATATTTGAGGATTTTCTAGATAATTTTTCATTATTTCTTTTCAGTTTAATTTCATTATAGTCAAAGAACATACCTTATGAACTGAATCATTTTAAATTAATTGTGACTTGTTTTGTGACCCAGAATATGGTTTATCTTGGCAAATGATCTGTGTGCATTTGAACAGAATTGGCATCCTGCTACTGTTTGGTGGAGTGTGTCATTTAGGTCAATTTTGGTTGATAGTGTTAAAATCTACCACATCCTTGATGGTTTTCTGACTACTTGTCCTAGCTGTTGTTGAGAGGGGGTACTGACTATTTCCAATATAGTTGTGGATTTCTCTATTTTTCCTTCCAGTTCTATCAGTTTTGTTTTATGTATTTTGAAGCTTTGTTATTAAGGGCATGATATTTAGAATTGTTATCTTCTCCTCCTTAACTTTATCACCTTTATCATTTTAAATGAATTTCTTTGCTCCGAAATCTTCTTTGTCTGATATTAAAATAGCTATTCCATCTTTCTTTTGTTTTATATTAACATGTTATATATTTTCCCATCCTTTTACTTTAACCTAATTATGTCTTTATATTTAATGGTGCATTTCTTATAGGCAGCATATCATTGGGTTTTGCTTTTTATCCAGTCTGATGATCTCTATCTTTTAATTGTAGTATTTAGACCATTTTGTATGTTTGCAAATATCTTCAGTTTGTTTTTATTTTTGACATACATTTTCACTGGACATAGAATTCTAGGTTGACAATTTTTCCCCAGCAATTTAGAAGTCATATCTTACTGTTTTTTGCTTTAATTATTCTGGTGAGAAATATGCAATAATATCCTTATCTTTTCCCCCTCTGTGTATGTAAAGTGTCTTTTTCCTCTGGCTACTTTTAAGATGTTCTTTTTACCACTGGTTTTAAGCAATTATGATATGCCTTTTTTCATGTTTCTTATGCTTGGAATTCATTTATTTTCTTGGACTTGTGGATTAATAGTTTTCAGCAAATTTGAATTTCTTTGGCTATTATTTCTTCTAATAGTGTTTCTGTTCCCTCCACTTTCATCTCTCCTTTGGGTATTCCATTTATACACTAGGCTGCTTGAGGTCCCACAGTTCAATGATGTTCTAATAACTTTAAAATTTTTCATCTTTCTCTATGTGTTTCCTTTTGGATAGTTTCTGTTGCTATGCCTTCATTTCACTAATATTTTCTTTTTCCATGTCTAATCTGTCACTTATCTCAGACACTGAGATTTTTCCTCTCAGATATTGTAGCTGTCAATTCTAGATGACCAACTTTTAAAAACTATCATCCATCTATCTACTTATCATTTTTAAGGAACTTTGAAAATATGTATGGTTTTATTGATTTTAGAGTGAGAGGAAGGGAGAGGGAGAGAGAAATAGAAACATTGATGAGAGAGAAACACCAATTAGCTGCCTCCTGCATGCCCCTACTGGGGATTGAGCTCACAACCCGGGCATGTGTCTTGACTGGGAATCAATCTAGTGACCTTTTGGTTCATAGGCTGATGCTCAACCCCTAAGCCTTACCAGCTGGGCTCTACTTATCTTTTGAACATAGTTACAGTAACTGTTTTAATGTCCTTGGATGCCTATTTTAACACCCGCTGTCAGTCTGGGCCTATTTCAGTTAACTGATTACGCTCTTCAGTATGGACCATGTTTTTCTGCTTCTTAGTATGCCAGGTGATCTTTGATAGAATCTGAGACATTAAGAATTTTATCCAGTTGAGTCCTAGATAGTTTACATTTCTATAAATATTCTTATGGGGTGATTTCTGGGATTATGCAGCTAATTACTTGGGAAGGGTTTGACCCTTCTGACTCTTGCTTTTATGATTTGATAGGCAGGTCTGGAGCTGTGCTCAGTCTAGGATTAATTATTCCCTCTTACTGAGTATTCTACCCAATACCTATGAATTATCAGTTTTTTCCAGTCTGGCACGTAAGAAGAGGCAGTCTCTGCTTCAGGGTGAGCTTTGGGCACTGTTCTCGATTCTTGTCATGTTGTTTTTCCTCAGCTTTGGGTGGTTTCCTCACATACACGCACTGATCTGCTGAGTATTTAAGGGGGCTCCTCTGCAGATCTTCAGGGTTCTCTCTCTGGGCAACGTTTTTCTTTATGCTACTCTGTCTTGAGAATTCTAACTGCCTTCGTCTCCCCAGATACCTAGTTTCATTCCCTCCACTGGAGGAGTCCATTTGGATCTGCCTGGATTCCCCCTCCCTGAAAACTCCCACGCCTGGAACCCTTTCAAGACACCAGGAGGCGGCAAAGGTAGGCTCACTTGGTCACTTACTGTTTCTTAGAGATCATTCTCTTTCATTGCCTGATGTCTAGTGTCTTAAAAAATGTTGCTTCTTCTATTGTGATTTTTTAAAAATCTGTTTTGTTGGATTGGAGGGTAAATCTGGTCCCTGTTACTCTTTCTTGGGCCTACAATGCATGCCTTATACAGTGGCATCTGCCTTCTCCTTCATGGCAGGAGCTAAACGTGTATAATGAAAATCCTAAAGCAACTAAGAAAAAACAAAACAAACAAAAAGCAAAGCTAATAAAGGAAAATGAAAACAAGAACGTTTAACCCCTGTTGTAAATAATTTTATTGAGTGTAAAATGATCGAAACATTCTTGTTAACGGCGGACATTTTAATATATGGCAGAAAGGCAAAACCCAACTATCTGTCTTTTATAAGCTTGTTTTATATAAGAAGAAACAGAAGGCTAAAAGTAAAAAGGTACAAATATATATCATGCAACTTTTAATCCAAAGAAATCTAGAGTGATTAAATCGTAAAAAGTAGATGTCAGAACAAGGAACAATACCAGGTATAACGAGAGACATTTCATCATGATAAATGAGTTGATTAATCAAAAGGCCATTACAAGGTTAAATGTATATGCACTGAACATCAGAGCTTCAAAATATCTAAAACAAAAACTGTTAGAAGTGAAAAGAGAAATAGAAAAATCTACAGGTATAGTTGGAAATTTCAACATCCTTCTCTCAATAATTGACAGAACAAGTACACAAAAAGTCAGTAAGAATAGAAACAACTTTACAATCTTATCAATCAACTTAACCTAATTGGCATTTATGGAACACCCCACCCAACAGCGGCAAAATGTACATTCTTTTCAAATGCTCGTGGGACACTTACCAAAAAAGAGTATATTTTGAACCATAAACAAAATCAAGAAAATACAGAGCATGTTCTCTGGACACAGAAGAAATAAATTTGAAGTCAATAACTGAAAAATATCTGAAAAATTCCCAAGTATCTGGTAATTAAATGAAATATCTTTAAATGAGCAAGGGGCCAAAGAATATATCACAAGAGAAATCAGAAGATAATTTGCACTGGTTGAAGATGCAAACAAAACAATCAAAATGTGTGGGCTGCATCTCAAGCAGTGCTTAGAGGGAAATTTATAGCTTTAAATAATTATATTGGAAAAAGAAGGAGGTCTTAAATCAATATATTAAGGTTTACCTCAAGAAACTAGAAAAAGAAGACCAAATTGAATCAAAAGTAACCAGAGAAAAGAAATAATAAAGAGAACAGGAGAAATTTTACAACATAGAAAGGGGGGAGTGGCGAGAGATTTACTTCAAAAGCTGGTTCTTTGAAAATATCAATAAAATTGACAAACCCCTAGCCATATTAATCAGGAAAAAAATAAGGGGTGGGGGTGGGGAGAGAGAAAAAACACAAATTATAAAAATAAAAAGCAAAAGAGGAACCATCACTATAGGTTCTATAGCTATTAAAAGGATAATATGAAGATATTATAAACAAACTTTGGTCAATTATTTGATAACTTAAACAGACAAAATTCTTGAAATGCATGCACCACCAAAGTTCATTCCAAAAAAGAAAAAAAATTATGTAACTCCTTTTTTATTCAAATATAATTCATATAACAAAATTTCACTTAACACAAAACTCACCATCTCAAAAAATGTACAATTCAGTGATTATTAGCATATTCACAAGGTTGTACAACCATCACCTCTATCTAATTCGAAAACATTTTCATCACCCTAAATGGAAAGGCTGTGCCCTTTAGTAATCACTTCCCATTACCTCTTTTCCCCAAGTCCTGATAGAACTAATCTACTTTCTGTCTCTATGGAGTTGCCTATCCTGGACATTCCATATAAATGGAATCATATAATATACTAGAGGCCTGGTGCACAAATTCGTGCACAGGTGGGGTCTGTCCAGCCAACCCCAATGGGGGCCCATCCGGCCAGGCTGGGGGCGGGGGAAGGGGCTGCAGGAGGTTGGCCAGCCGGCCCCACCCCCAATTGGGGGCCGATTGGGGCCGGGCTGGCCAGGGGGGCACTGATTGGGGCCTGGATCAGGCTTGTCAGCTGCCACAGTGCACATGATAGCCACTGGTCATTCTGGTTATTCCACTGTCTGGTTGCTGGGATAATCTTTTGTGTCTGGCCTTAACATAAGTTTTCAAGATTCATCCAAGTGTTAACTTGTATCATCAGTACTTCATTTTTTTTATGGCTGAATAATATTCCATTATAAAGACGTACCACATTTGGTGATGGACATTTATGTTTTTTCCACTTTTTGACCATTATGAATAATGTTTCTATGAACATTTCTGTATAAGTTTTTATATGAATGTATGTTTTCACCTCTCTTGGTTACCTAGTAGTAGAATTGTTGGGTCATAAACCCATTTTTAACTTTTGAGGAATTTCCAAACTGTTTCCACAGTGACTTTATCATTTTACAATCCCACCAGCAATGTATGAGGTTCCAACTTCTCTACATCACTACCAAGACTTGCTCTTTTCCTTCTTGTTTTCTTTTTTAATAGCCTTCCTACTGGGTGTGAAGTTGCATCTCATTGTGGTTTTGAGTTCCATTTCTCCAATGACTAATGATGTTGAGCATATTTTCATGTGCTTATTGTCCATTTGTAAATCTTTTGAAAGATCTCTTCAGATCCTTTGCTCATTTAAAAAACTGGATATGTTGGTCTTTTAATTGTTGAGTTGGTAGTTCTTTATATATTCTGAATAATATATAATTTGCAAATATTTCCTCCCATCCTCTGGATTGTCTTTTAACTTTCTTGATAGTGTTTTTTATACACAAAAGGTTCTCATTTTAATGAAGTCTAATTTACTTATTTTTTCTTTGGTTGTTTGTGCTTTTGGTGTGATATCTAACAAGTCATTGCCTAATCCAATGTCAAGAAAAGTCACATCTATGTTTCCTTCCAAAAGTCTTAACTTTTAGATCTTACATTTGGTGTATTTTGAGTTAATTTTTGTGTATGGCATGAGATGGGGTCCATTTGTTATTTTACATGTGGATATCCAATTGTTACAGCACCATTTGAAAAGGTTATTCTTTTCCCATTGAAAGGTGTTTGTCACCTAGTAGGAAATCAATTGGCCATGGATGTGTCTGTTTATTTATGGATTCTCAATTATATTCCATTGATCTGTGTGTCTATTCTTATGCTGGCACCATGCTGTCTTAATTACTGTAGTTTTGTAGTAAGTTTTTAAATCAGAAAGTGTGAGTCCTTCAACTTTGTCCTCCTTTACCAACTTAATTTAGGCTATTCTGGGTCCATGTACATTTTAAGATCAGCTTGTTCATTTTTCCAAAAAAGGCAGTTTGAATTTCAAAAGAAATTGTATTGAATCTGTAGATCAACTTGAACAGTATTGCTATCCTAACAATATTAAATCTTCTAATCTCTGAGTACAAGATATCTTTCCATTTATTTAGGTCTTCTTTAATTTCTTTCAAAAGTGTCTGTCATTTTCAGTGTGTGAGTCTTATACTTCTGTGGCTAAATTTATCCCTAAGTACTTTATTCTTTTTGATACTACTGTAAGTGAAATTGTTTTCTTAATTTAATTTTCTAATTATGCTTTGTTAGTATATAGAAATACAATTGATTTATATACATGAATCTGTGACCTTCATCTTTGCTAAAAGCATTTATTAGTACTGATAGTTTTTTGTTGTGTGTGTGGATAGATTCTTTAGTGCTTTCTCTATATAAAATCATGTCATCTGTAAATAGAAATGGTTTTACATCTTATTTTCCTATCTGGATGACTTTTATTTCTTTTTATGGCCTAATTTCTCTGGCTAGAATTTCCAATGCAATGTTGAAAAGAAGTGGTGGAAATGAATATCTTTGTTTTGCTCCTGATCTTAGAGCAACATCTATTTTTTAGTTGATTCTGTAGTTAAAAACCAATCCCATAGAGAAAATTCTAGACCTCAAATGGCTTAAATGATTAGTTATGTCAAATATTCAAGGACAAAATAATACCAATTCTGCAAAAAGTCTTCCAGAAAATAGAAGAGGAGGGAATACTTCCACATTCCTTTTATGAGGCAAACATTACCCTGATATCAAAGCCAAACGCATTGCAAGAAAGGAAAGCTGCAGTTCAATATCCCATGCCAACAAACAGCAAAATACCTTAACAAAATATTCCAGCATTATTTGAAAAGATTTTTTAAAAAAGACATTTTTGCCACCTTCCTTGATGGGTTGCTGTCCGCGGTGCTGAAGCATATTTAGGCTCAAAGATGAGGTAGTTTCTCCTATTCTTTCATTTGTAGTCAACCTTTTCCAGGGCTCATACTTTTTATTATTTACTCATTTTAATAAAAGGGTTTTATAAATGTTGCAGCAGAAAAATAATTAGGACCCTTATTTCCCAATGTATGTAGCTGATTTTTTTTTTTTTTAATTTTGGCAATTCTACGTTTCCAGAGATTAAACTTTTCTTTCTGGAAGTTAGGGGAGGTTTGAGCCCTCACCCAATGCACCCTGTTTACAAGTGTCAGTGTGTCTGAGGCAATGCCTAGACCTGGATGGTGGAAGCAATGTCACTTGGCCGTTATGAAGTGTGGCTAATTTTTGTCATTTTCTTGAGCAAAATGCTGATATATCTTGTCCACTTGGTTACTTGAGCTAGAAGCCAAGGAATAATTTTCAACTCTTCCATCCATCTCATCCATGAAGCCTGGGAGTCACCAAGACTAGTTAGGAAGTGTGTTCATTCATTTCTTTCCGCCCCACCAGTGCAGCCTTGGATCAGACCCTCACCTCTGAATCATAGCAGCAGCTTCTGCTGGGTCTTCTACCTCCACATTACACCTGCTAATCAACCCTCCACACAATTGGAGGGCTCCCCATTGTGCTCAGTTGTCATGTTCAAACTCCTTACCATGGCCTCTGACCAATCACCATGTGCCGTCCCTCCTCTATGTCTCTCACCTTCACTACCTTCATTCCTCTAGCTGGCAAATGCCTCCTAAATCTTCCATGCCCAGCTAAAAATGACCCTTCTCCCCTAGGCCATTTATTGACCTCTCTGTGTCTCTGGGATCCAACATGTTCACAACCCCTCCCCACCCCCACCCCTACCCCCACCCCCACCCCCCGCGACACACACACAGTTTCTATGTTCTCTCTCAGCTCTGGTACAGTATTTTAACCGCCTCATCTTTCTATCCCAGACTCTTCACACCAAGCCCAACAAATTTTAGGTGCTCAAAAGGAATTTGCTGGATGTCTAGTTAATTGGTAGCTCTTGTGTGTTTTATTAGTTGAATTTCCCTCAGAGATAAACCTCTTCCATCTGGAGGCAGTGGAGAAGCCGAATCAGCCACAGCACACAGTTTGGATGAACCTGCGGGAATTACAAACTCACATGCCTGATGGAGCCAGGTAGGTGATATAAATGAGTGAAGCAGGCCAGGTGTAAGATGAAATTAAGAAAAGTGGAGATGAACAAATGGAGAGAATACCCCAAAACAAACAAAGGTATTTGAGGTTAAAAACAACAACAACAACAAAACATAGTGGCCAAAACAAAATATGGCCCATAGGTCACTAGTTTGAGACCCCAGGAGAGTAACAAGTGCTCTGGTTGACAAACAGTATATGGCCAAGACTTTGTATGCCCAACCCAAGTGAAGAAGGAAATTCTACAATTATGCAAGCACAGAGGACTGCCAAAGATCACAGGTAACAATGGTTTCTGGATGAGGCCTTCATCACCTTTCCGTTACAATGAACTAACAGTTGATTGTAGGCAGCACAGTTGGCTTTGGGGCCATATTTGGTTGTTAGGTGACCTCATTTCCCTGTCCATCAAGGCCTTCCAACCTGGGGACCCTCAGCAAAGACCCCTGCACCAACAGCTTCCCAGGCTGGCCTTGCTTTGTGGACAGACCTGTCATCTCTTAGCCCCTTAACAACACTCCAGCACACATTCGGAGCTGGCCACTCCCCCCAGCCTCCCAGAGTCAACTAATCCCCTTTCATCTTCCTCTGGTGAGGTAGGCAGAGGAGGGCTCCAGGCACCCAACTCCCATTGTCTGTGCTCCTTGAAACGTTTAAAGGGATTAGGGGCTGGGGGATTGCACAAGTTGCATCAGGGATGTGTGTGCAGTGGGGGAGAAGATGAGATTTCGCTTTCTTCCATCCCACCCATCCAGAAGGGCTGGTGAGTGCAAGATAGATGGCGTGGATAAGGGGGCATCCAATTAATTCCAATTTAAACCCAATTTGGTCTCCTTTATAATTAGAACAGCAGGCCTGTTTTAATAGTGGATTATCTCTCCCAGGCAGTCGTTTGTCATTGCTCTTTCTCTGCACTGGGTCTTCTGGACGACCCCATCTGGTGGGGGAGGTGAAGGTGGGGGAGCAGAGCAAGGCATTGGATGGGGAGATTGTTGGGCATGGTGCACAGAGTGACTACAGAGGCTCATGCCCTATCTCCACCCAGGTCTCATCTAGAAGAGTCCTGCTCTGTGCCTCAGTTTCCCTGTCCATATAATGGGGCAGGGGCATGTCAGTGAGTGTTCTCTACTCTGACCTCCATAGAAGAGAGAGACGACACTGATGGTAGATCTAAAAGATGAGGTCATAAGGTTCAGAAGGGGAGTGGGAGACATGGGCACTGTTGTGTGACCTTGGATGAAGCATTGACCTTTCTGTGCTTCAGTCTTCTGGTTATGATATCATGATAATGACTAGTAGCCCTGCGCATGAATCCGTGCACCAGTAGCTTGCCAGTAGCTCACTTCCGCCCTCCAGTAGCTCTCTGTCCACTGTCCCGCCCTCCTGTAGATCCCCCTGCCCCCTCTCCCCAACCCTCCTGCATAGCTTGCTGCCCTGCCCCCTCCTGTAGCTCTCTGCCACCCGCTTGTAGCCAGTAGCTCCCTCTGCCCCCCCATCCCCCCATAGTTTGCTGCCCTGCCCCCTCCTGTAGCTCTCTGCCGCCCACTTGTAGCTCACTGCACCCTCCTGCTGATCCGTGATCTGGTTGTTACGTGGTCTGTTGTTACGCTTCACAGCGTAACGATCATTTGCATATTACATCTTTATTATATAGGATAAGCATCATAAAAGATATCATTTAAAAATAGTATTTTGTCCTTGCTGCTTTTTCTCAGTGGTTAGAGCGTCAGCCTGGGGACAGAAGGGTCACAGGTTTGATTCCGGGTCAATGGCACATACCTCGGTTGCAGGTTGGGGCATGTGCTGGAGGAACCAATTGTCTTTTTCACATCAATGTTTCTCTCTCTCTCTCTCTCTCTCTCTCTCTCTCTCTCTTTCTTTCTCTCTCTCTCTCTCTCTCCCTCCCTCCCTCCCTCCCTCTCCCTCTCTCTCCGCCCCACCCACTCTTTCTAGAAATCAATGGAAAAAATATCCTCAGGTGAGGATTAAATAATAAATAAATACATAAATAAATTTAAAAATAGTATCTTAAAATGGCCCCACAGCTAAATGTTTTCAAGTGAAGGCTCACACAGAAGGCCTCCACCAGTATCCCTTTCCCTACAGAGACCCTTTGGGGACACACTAGTCAAAAACCACGGTAAGGAAAGAGGACATGGCAGCCCTACCATGGCTCATGCAGGAGCTCAGAAGGTTTAGGGGGGCCTTCTCATATCCAGAAAATTCCAAAGCCCCCTTAGGAAAAACACCCCCCCCCCACTGCCAATTGCAGAGTTAATGTGATTGAGTCTGGGTTGCATCACTCAGATGTGCAGCCTGGGAGAGTTGCTACCCACCTGTCCCAGCTGTGGGACAGCTGTGTGGGCCCTTTGCTGTCTGGAGAGTATATTTTTATTTCATGTCTCTTTGGTCCCTAGTCCCCACCCCTCACTGGCAAGGGTCATTATCATCATTTTGCCCTTTTGCAGGTAGGGAGACTAAGGCTCAGAAAGAAAAAGGTGATGCTTAGGGCCAGCTTGTTTGTGGAGGCAGAGAAAGCTGGGCAGTCCTGAAGTCTGAGGCCAGACTTGCCTGGAGTCCATTCCCCATTTTGCAGCTGATGCACCCCAGGCAGCCAGCCCAGCCCAGGGCCACTGGCTTGTGGCTCTTTATGGGGGGGCTGGTGTTCCGTCCACAGGGGTCAGAGCCTGCTCCATTTGACTCAAAGCCCCTGGCCCACAAACCCAGCCTGCCACCCTCTCCCGCCTCAGCACCAAGCACTCAGCCACAGCCTGCGGCCCCACAAATCCTCCCAGGGACGCATGGGTAATTAGGAGATTCTTCATTTACTGATGACACTTTTCATTACCCAGAATGAACACAGACTCGTTCCCTTCCCACCGCCCAGGCAGGGCTGTTCCTCATGTTGGCTGGATTGATGGGCCAGGCTGGGACTGGTGCCTCCCTCCCCAGTCCTCAAGATAGCTGGCCTCGCTGCTAGATGCTAGATCCCAGATCCCGTGCTATGGTGCTCTCATCTTCTGAGGGCAGGGCTCTGTGCTTGGCATCCCCACATGGAGCCCACATGGCCACCCTCTGACCCATTGTGATTGCCCTCACTTTTCCATGAGGAAATGAAGGCTCAAAGAGGGTAAATCTGTTTCCTAAAGTCACAAAGCTGGTGAGTGAAAAACATCTAGGCTCCTCGCCTGCCCCAGCCAAAGTCCCCCACACACCTATACACACAGTCCAGTAGATCAAACAATTCGAGAACTGCTGGTTTTATAGCTAAATGTAAAAGGAAAGCGAAAATGCCTGATTCAGGAGCAGCCGGTCTGCCCTAAAATCTGTCGTAAGGGCCCACCCAGAAGGGGCAAGTCACTCCAGGGCAGGATTGAGTCTCAGATTTCTCCAAGACGGGTCAGCGGGGCTCTGCTTAGCGCTCCTCTGTGTGGACGCTCCCCAGGCAGCCTGGCTCCAAGGGGGCTTGGCTTATGTTTCTGATCCGTCAGCTACATTGGAAGCGTCACAGAGTAGCTAGAACAAAGGTGGGACTAGATGACCCCAGAGCTCTCCCTCCTCATGCTCAGGCTCTCTGTCACTCTAAGGCACTGTCACTGGCCTAGGGGATGTTCCTTCTTAGAGCTAATATGAGTGTTTCCGACTGCACTGGGGGACTCCTGGACCCCGCCATAGCAAATCCTAAATCTGGGGGAAGGGCTACTGGGGAAGGAGGAGAGGGGACTTAACCTGCCAAAGCCTCTGTAAGGCTGAAAAAATGAGGCTCTTGCCAGAAAAGATTTTACTGTCCTGTGGGAATTGCGTACCAGCAGGGAAGTTTATTTATATATACATGAATATATGTATATATATGTGTGTGTGTATATATAGTACATATATATGGTCTATATATATGCTTTGTGATATTTGTGAGAACTTAACACACAGCACGAAAGCTTAAAGCTGACAAGTGGAATTGAGTTAGCCATGCGTCCCTTATTCCCGATTTATTACTTCACCAGGGACTCACGCAGCTGCAGGGCTGGAGAGCTGGGGGGGAGAGAGCCCCAGACCCAGGCCCCAGTTGAATTATGAGTCACATTTATAAACCATTACGTGCTGTGGATTCCAATGGTATTTATTGCAATGTTACTACTCGTATTTCAAAACTTGGTTTCGCAAAGGGGAAGGAGAAAGGGACCTTAAAAAAGTGTTTTAGATCCGGGCCTCAACTGAGACTACTTGAGGCTGCCCTCAGCTGCAGTACAGCAGGGAGGCAGGCCTGCAGCCTGCAGACCTGGGGTAGAGCAGCATTCCCTCCTTAGCCTCTCCTGTCCTATGTCCCAGGGCTGCTGAAAGTGGGACCCTCAGTCTATTTTGTTGGAGAAGATGGCTTCATTGTATTTTAAAGGTAGGCTGCAAAAGAGGAAGAAAGAAATCTACCATTTATTGGCCTCCTATTGGTACCAGGCAGCATATGGGGATAATTTCTTCATAATCAACCTGAGAAAGAAGCATCCTAATTCTCCCATTGACAGATGGGGAAGTTGAGGCCCAGAAAGATGTACTGACTTGTTCCTAGAACCAGCACAGCGTGGGCTTTGGAGCTGGGCCACTGAGGTTACCAGGGTGTGTGCAACATTGGGCAAGGGACTACATCTTCAGAGTCTTGGTTTCCCCAACTGAAAATAAAGAGGGATCATGTGTGACAATGTGTGGGATGGGCATTTAGGAAAAGCAAATGCATGGAAACTATTCATAGGGATGAAACTAGGTTTGTTCGCCTCCAAAACCTCAAACTTTCCATCACCCTGCCTGTTGAGCCGAGTGACTTACTGAAGCCCCACAGCCAAAGAGAGAGTCACCAGAAAGTTCAGCCTCATGCTTCCAGCTCCTCTCCCTTTGGGGTCAGGACCCACGCATCCCATTTACCTTTCCACTTCCAGCTGCAAGTGTGTGTGTGTTGCGGGGGTTGAGTGGGGGACAGGGGAGGTGTGAATATGAACTTGTCCCTCTACAGGTTCTACAAAACCCTGTGAGGCCTGGCGTCTACTGAACCCAGTGAATCCAGAGCCTTCTGATATAATCTGGGGCATCCTAGGTCAGTCACAGTTGCACAGTTTTCTCCCCTGTAGACCTCTCTGAGCCTTTGTTCACCATGAGATGTGTTGTGGCTCTATGAGAAGTGTATATGGTTTGAAGTGTTTCTTAACTTTTTGACCAGGGGAGTTTGACCAGGGGAGTTGGGGATAAGGGACTCCCAAACAAGTTCATGTTAACATGAACAGGATTATATATATAATTGATTTTTTTTAACAGGAAGAGAGAGGGATAGAAAGCTAGAAACATCGATGAGAGACAGACATCGATCAGCTGCCTCCTGCACGCCACCCACTGGGAATGTGCCCGCGACCTGGGTACATGCACTTGACTGGAATCGAACCTGGGACCCTTCAGTCCGCAGGCCGACGCTCTATCCACTGAGCCAAACAGGTTAGGGCAACATGAACAGGATTGGAAAACAGTCCTGGGCTGTTTCTTGGGTGTCAGAGTGCAACATCTGCTCTCTGCATCACCGGTATATGACTTTGAAAACTCCCCTTGATCTCTCATAACTCTAAGGGCATCTCTTGGGTGTATTTGGCTCGGTTAATGCAGCAAGATAGAGGGTGGCAAGCAGAGAAAAGAGGGTCAGAGTCACGTAGCCGACTGAAGAGTCCTGGGGCAACTGAGCACAGACCATTGTGTGCCCTTGACAAGCATCTTCCCCTTCCTGGGCCTCAGTTTCCCCACCCATTAGACCTGATGATCTTGAAGGGTCCTCCAGTTCAGACTTTGTGCACTTGGTCATCTGCAGGGCATAGGAGTCCTAATTCCTCTCCAACTATCTACTCCACCTCCTCCTGCCCCACCCACTGCTCCCCCCAGCCGCCACCCTAGGGAGAATGACAAAGGAGCCAACAAACTGACCCAGGCTTAATGTAGCTAGAGCAAATTAATAATTGATGCATAAAGAGACAAGATCTGCCTCAGAGGGATGTGTGGAAGGGAGGAGGAGGGGGCCAGGGCACATGAAGGAGGACAGTCCTGCTCAGGCCGGGGCTGGGAGCAGGGTGGGCTCTTGTGGCCGCATGGCACTGCCCAGGCACCTGGATGGCGACTTGCCAGATGCCCTCAGTAAGACCTGAGGCTATGGCCCTGAGGAGGAGAAGTATTAGGGAGGTCTGATGGAGGGGGTATTGGGGTGCTTTTGCTTTGGAACCACAGAACCTGGACTTGTTGGAGCCTGGCCCTGCCCTGTTTCTTCAAGTTGGGTGATCCTGGACTGATGTCACTAGAACAGGGGGCAGTGGAAAGCAGATGGGCTTAAGGGATCCTAGTGATGGGGCCAGCCTGGGACACCTAGGCTGCCCTGGATGGCTGTCCATCTGAGAATCTGAAGGCCTGGGCTAGCCTGTGACCTTGCAGGTGGATCAGGCCAACTCCTATCTCTCTGGAACTCTGCCATATATGGAATGAGGCAAGAGATTACAAGGCTCTCCAGGCTTGCTCAGAGCCCAGTCCTGAGCCTGAGAACTGGCCTGGCACGGCAGCTACCTCAACAACTGATGTGGAGGGTAAGAGAGACAGCAGAGCCTGGCTCATCTCAGAAGGTCCCTGCCCAGCCAACACATGCCAACTTGTCCCTTCAGGGGAACCTCCAGGAGCTGGGGAACCTCCAGGAGCTGGTGAGCATACACATGCTCAACACCCTTGCTCCCAGGATTTGAGGAGCTAAGGGATTGTCAGTGTGCACCAGCTGCAGCCCAGGGACTGTCACGATCGGACACATCAGCACAACACAGGAAGAGGCCCCAGCATTCATGCCCTGCACCACATCATGTGTTCTATGGGCCCTGGGCAACCTGCCTGCGGTGGCAAGCAGAGCCTCTCTTGGGCCTCCTCCCCGCAGCCCCTGCTGCCCCTCTGTGTGAGGCACCCAGGACAGTTTCTTCTTCCGTTGTCCTCATAGTGAAGCCATACGACAGTCATGCACTGAGCAGCTGGAACAGCAGCCAGGCTGAGGGGAGAGGGGAGGCCAACAGCTGGTGGCAGTGTCTTTCTGGCCTGCCTGGGAGGGGCCTGGGTGAGGGAGATGATGCTTGTCACAGCTGCCATTAACTAGGCCCTTTCTGGGTGACATGGTGCCAGTGGACCCGAACACGTTGTTTAATCCTCATAAGCACCCCAAAAGCTGAGCATTCTGTCCCATGAGGCAAAGGAAACTTAAAAAAGTGACTTGCCTAGGTTTGCATAGCTGGCAAAAGAAGGGCCAGGACCTTCCTGTTTCATTCTAGAGCCCGTGTCAGCTCCTAGATGGGGTTTGTTCACACTTTCGTGTGACATACACTCATTCGTTAAACAAACATTTCCTCACATCTGTTCCATACTTACTCAAGTCCGACTGCATATTAGAGTCTGGGAGTTGTTAGGGAGCCTGAGGCCCAGGCATTCGAAGGAAACCACTCATGCAAAGGCCCACAGTTGAGAGGAAGCACCGCCCATTCTGAGAAAGGAAAGATGCGGGGTATGGTTAGAGCCTTGAATCACAGGCGGGAGGTGATGAGAAGGAGGCTACAGTGACTTGTAGGCCACAGTGAGGAACTTGAACTTCATCCTTTGTTGGTGGAATATCACTGAAGGGTTTGAAATAAGAAGGTGACATAACCCGGCTGATGTTTTGGAAAGGTCTTTGTAGCTCTGGGTTGAAAGGGACTGGGAGCAGAGGCAAGGATGGAGCTAGATAGCATTCATTTAAGGGGAAATGATGAGGACCCACACTGGGGTGTGGTCATAGAGGCAACAAGATGAGGACAGACATTTGACAGGTGTAATATGCACATCTTGCTTGTGTGGCTGGGGAGCCGGTGAGAAAATCAAGGTTGTCCGCTAAGACTCTGCCTTGGGTAACAGATGGGCGATGCATGATGTTAGCAGATTCCGGATGAGGAGAAGCTGTGGTCACTGGAATTGGTTGGGCGTGAGGTTCCTGAGGGACCTGCAGATAGAGTGGCCAAATAGATGGGGACTGAAGCTGGAGAGAGAGGCCTGAGCTGCAGGTGGGGACTTCGAAAGCATCGGCATAGTGATGGACAGTGAAGTGTTGGGAGTAGAACTTGCCATGGAAGAGGGCGAGAGAGAGTGAGAAGAGGAGGGTGTTCAGCTCAGAATCCCAAGGAAAGCATCATTGGGGTGAGCAGAAAGAGAGGGTGCCTGAGGACTCTGGGACCTCCAAGCAGTCAGACAACAAACCTGGGAGAGCCCTCAATCAGGGCTCAAGCAGTGACCAAGATGTTGTTCCTAATACAGGTTGTGTCCTGGGATTGTCCTAACGGGGGCCAGCTCATGGACCTTGCCTTCATGGAACCTCAGGTCCTCTGACTCAGAGGGTCCCACCAAGTCTTGTCACTGGCCCTGTGAGGATGCAGAGTGGAACTGAACCCAGGGCAGCCATGAATTCCCAAGGGAGGGGCTTGGGGAGGACATTGTCAGCAGAGGGGCCAGCCTGAAGGAAGTCCCAGGGATGAGAGGAGCTGGGCATGCAGCAGTGCCAACATCACTAGGATTTGAGGGCTAGGATTCTTCTGCCTCTGCTCTTTGCTCTCTCTACCAGCCCGGAGACCACCCAGGGTGAGTGCTGAGTCTGCTTCCTACCTCCTGCATGGGGACCATTGTTTGGGGGCCTGTAGCATAATTGCCCCAGCAGTCAGTCACCATCTAGCCAGTGGACTCCCTGTGTCTCCTGGCAGGGCTCTGGCTGGAAGGACGCGAGCCTCCACACCCCAGGAGTGACCCTGGGATAAGCATCCCAGCTTCCTCACTTGTCTGTGAGAAAATTCTAGGTCCATTCCGCCAGCTCTCAGACCCTGTGGGGCAGCGCCAGTGACCAGAGCTGTGACCTACTCCTTCATCCCCTTTTGCAGCTTTCTTCCCCTTCCTGGACAGGAGAATTAATTGGCCCATTTTGTAGATGAGGAAACTGAGGCCTACAGAGGAGACTCATGGTGTTGAATGTTCTTATTAAACACTGTTTATCTCCTCTATCCCTTCTCACGGTGCTTCCTGGGGCGGCTCCTAAACAAGCACTTACTCTCAAATCCTTGTCCAGAGTCAGCTCTGGAGGTTCCCTGCGGTGAGACAGGGTCTGGGGCCAGGACTTGAACTTCATTCCTCTTTGGGGACTGAGACTTCTCTCCTCACCCCTGCCTGCCAACAACTCTATGCCTATTGCCTCCACCCCCCTTCTACTTCCTTTTCTTCTCCTTGAACGTGTGTAGAGCAGTTTAGGGACCCTGGAAACAACAGCAAGAATGTGGGACTGTGGGGGCTCAGAGAGGCTGGGGGACTGAGTGCACTGAGTGGGGTGGCCGTGTCTGCTGCGGCAGTTAATGTTGGCTGATTGCAGAAGCCCGTGTGGGGCTCGAGGAGGAGTAGCAATTAGCTGCTGTGGTGACAGGCGAGACAGGGCTGCTAAATGGGTCCATTAGAGGGCATTAGTGAAAGACGAGGGTGGTGCCTGAGCAGAGACACACCATCCGCTCTCAGTGGTTTGCTGGGGCTGAAGCTGGGCCTGAAGCTGGGGTTGGGGCGGTTTACCTGAGACATAATGGGGAGGCAGGCCCCTAAGGTGAGAGCTGCTTTCAAAGGGGGCGGCTCATTCCTGCAGCCACAGCCCCTGGAGGTAGGGTGCCCATCTGTGGTCACTAGGAGTCCACTTGCAGAAGGACACCCAGTCCACAGATAATGGCTTTAATGGGGCCTTGCGCATGGAGCACTTATCACACTTCCCGAGCTGGGTCGCAGCCATTAGCTCATTAGCTCAGGCCTCTGAGGCCCATTTCACAGATGGGGGAGGGGAGGGACCACTGAAGTGACATGTTAAAGGTTAACCACATGGTTCTTTATCCAAAGACAAGCCTATCTGGCCTTGCCCTTGAGACTCTAATGCCCCTTGGGACTGGGCTTCATTCCTCTCTGTACCCCCAGGGCCTGGTGTTGGGCTTGGCATGGAGCAGGTGCTTTCAAAGGCAGCTCTTAAGGAAGATGAGGAGTCAGCAGCAGCTGCAGCCCCCAGTCCAAGCTCCCCAGTGCCTGGGCCACATGGGCTGGTGGTCACGGAGTCTCGCAAATATGGGTTGGAACCCTGGTTGTGTCACTTACTGTGTGGTCTTAGCCAAATTTCTTAACCTCCCTTAGCCTTGATTTCCTCATCTATAAAGGGGGGCTAATAATTGGACCTGCTCACAGGACATTGTGAGGGTTACATGAGACCCGGTGCAGAGAACTTAGCACATACATGGGCTGGAAATGTGGGGGTGGTCTTCTTTGCATGCATCATTATGGCGGGAACATCAGGAGCCCTTGTCTAAACAACAGCAGCTGTGACTGCCAGAAGGTGATGCAGGGCTGGACCTGCAGAGGCAGCAGGAAAAGAGCCGGGAAAAGCCCCATGGAAAGCCCAGGCTGCTCTGCTTTCCGGGCCTCAGGGTTCTCATCTAGACACATGGGGGGTAGGGTAAAGGGGGGGGGGCAACAACCTCCGAGGGCACTTCCAGCTCTGCAGTCCTCGTGGCTGTGCGGGGAAGGGCTCTTGTGTGATAGGGTGGGACTGGCAGCCCAGAGAAGGGGCAGCCCAGAGGAGCAGGTCTGCACGAGGGTGGGCCTGAGCCTGGGCTGACAGATGTTGGCTCTGAGAACATTCCCTGTTGATGCCATGTGCGCAGTGTGTCCAGCACCAGGTGGAGCAGTGGGGGCTTGGGGACAGGGGCATCAGTTCAGAGAGAGAGAGAGCCCTGCCTGAGCCTTGGCTGTGCCTGCTGGACGGGAATGTGTGGCTGGGGAGGCGGGCGGGTGGGGAGGGTGTGCAATCTTGCTGCAGTTGGGCTGCACAGTTTAAAGAGGTCCCCAGCGCCCAGCTCCGCCACCTTGCGCAACGCCAGGGGGAGCCACTCAGGCTCTGAATGTAGAGTCGACCTGCCAATCCCTTACTAATCTTTTGTTTTCTTTTTCTCACCCATTACTGAGTTCTGGCTGTATCTGGGGAAATAGATAGGGCACTCTCTCTAGCGCATAGAGGGGAAACCGAGGCAGGGAAAGCAGAGAGCCCTGCATGCAGGTGATAGTCACTGCAGTTCTGTGGGAGACTGAGAAGGAGGGGCACACAGAGGAGAAGACGTGGCTCTTGAGCACTGGCTGGACGTGCACGCGTGTTCAGCTTGCAGGCTGCTTTCCTGGGTCTCTTCTCATCGGCCCTTTCCACGCTGAGGAGAAGGCTGCACAGGAGAACTAACAGGCCAATTTTACAGATGAAGAAACCGAGGCCTACACTGGTTAAATCCTCTTATTGAACACTTCATTTTTAATGAAAACCATGAACAGGAAACCACACAGATGATATCTTGAATGCCCTGGGCTTGAAGTGGGAGCTGTTTTGTTATTGGTACTTCACTACTTTCCAAGGTTGTGGAGTTTCCAGAGTTTGTCAGTGTGGGGTCAGGCCCTGGGCGGGCCTTTGTGTCAGCTGCTGCTCTAGCAACTCCAGGGCTGTTTAGGAGCCAACAGTGGGATAAGGGGTGGGGGCACGCTGCTGGTTTGGGGCCTGCCTTCCTGCTATCTGATCCCCAGGACCAAGGAACCGGCCCTGGGTCTCCCCAGTTACTGCATGGCTCTGCCTCCTTCCCCCACTGGAGCCAGCTGAGCCTTGCCTGCTGTTGGGCAGCCCCGCCCTCACATGAAAGCCCCTTTCCCTCTCCCTCTGTGCAGGCTGGTTGTGCCCAGCACCACTGAGCACCATGCATCTAGAGCAGGAGGTGAATGGCACCCTGGATGGTCCAGGGCACACCACACCTGGCACCTTGCAGGCCACCGTTCCCACCTTGCTTTGATGCCATTTGAGTGAAGGAGTCTATTGTGATAGGAGCAGACTCCCCCTAGATCTGGATCTGCCTCCTAACCTTGTGCCTGTCAGTCACAGTTCCTGAGTACCTAGTTTCCCCATCCCATCAAAGGGGTGGGCACAAAAGGGATGGCAGAGGCACTATCCCAGGGATGCTGGAAGGAGCGGACGGAGCGCAGGTGAAGCACTCTGCCCTGTGCTTGGACCTGAGGGAGCTCTGGGTGAAGGGGGCCTGTGCATAGTTACTTGCTAGTGTTACCACGCTGTGCCAGGGCATGCAGGAAGTGGGCAGAAAGCACAGTCCCTGCTCTCCAGGAGCCCCAAGCTGTCCTCCCAGCTCATGGTCAGCTCAGATGTGGCCTCTGGAAGTTCCTCACTCACCCAGCGTGCAGAGTAAGTGGGGACCTTTGTGGCGGGTGCCGCCCAGTTCCTACACACTGGCATTGCTGCTCCACTTCTGCCTGTATGTTCAGGGGCCGAGGCCCATACACCAGGGGCCAGGTGTGGATTTCGGGCTGTCCCCAGCACACAGCACAGAGCAGGAGCTGAAGAAGTGAGTGTGGAGTGAATGGGCTTTAATTCCCACACCCACTTGTCGCCACTCTGTGTGTGGCCCGGTGCTGAGGGCTTCTATTCATTATCTCACCTAATCCTGGCGATGGCTCTGAGGGAAACACTGTCCACATTTCACAGCTGAGAAGGTCTGAGAAGCCAAGTCACTTGCCATCACAGTCAGGCTCTAAGTAGGAGAGCAGGGCCCTCAAGTATCTGCGACAGGAGGACTGAGTGCAGGGAGTCGTTTTCACAGGCGATGGAGAGCTGAGAGGTCGGAAGGGATGGGTGACGGCAGGAGGCTTTGGCCGCCCTAGACAGCAGGCCACAGGGCGAAGCTGGAGTGTCTTGGATGTGTCCTTTGGGAGCTGGAATCACAGAAGGGGCTTGAGACAATGCCACCCGAAGCAGACGGGGAGAGGAGATATAATCTGGGTTTTCCCTTCCTCCCACCTCAGCTTCCACCAGTGCCTCCCATTCGCCCCCTGGTCAGGAGACAGCTGAACTGGGACCCTGGGAGACACAGCTCACAGAGGCCAGTCCCCCTGCAACACGCAAAGCCAGGAGAGGCAGAGGGATGGGTCAAGATGAACAAGCCCAGTGCACTTCCCATAGGTCACACAGTAAGAAGTCTGCTGCTTTTGCTCCAGGCCTGTCTCACCTGGCCCTGGCCCCCTGGCCCTAGGGTGTCCTGCCTCTGCCCTTCCCCACCTAGGCTCTGCTGTTCCTCTTGTCCCCCACCCCTCAGCCCGCCCAGGAGCAGGCAGTGCCCACGACTAACCTGTGGCCTCCAGATCCAGAGTCCCAGCAGGGCAGCCTGCATCCTGCGTGTGCCAACTCCCAGTCCTCGCTGTCAGCCACCTCCACCCCTGGGCCACTGCACACCAGTGCAACATGGCTCCATGCCAGCCCAAGAAAGGTACTCATCGTCACCCCACAAGGCCACAGTGCTTCAGTTTACCACCTCTCCTGTCTCCCGGGTCCCCACAGCCGGCACCTCCAGTCCACCCTCTCCTGGCACCACAAGTCTCTTACTGTTGGATCATTCCCATCAGCCTTCAGATGTGTTCCAGTTCTCCCACCTGACAACAGATCTCCACAGACCTCCCCCCCGCTGCCCCCATGAGCTCTCTGAAGAGCAGAGCATGTCACGTGCCTTCTCCACTGCCCATCCCATTCTCTCCTTTTCAGTGGAATGTTCTCGCCAAGATTTCCAGTGACTGAGTTACCAATCAGGGATCCCATTGCCCACTGCTGTCCTCACCTTCTTCAATGTCCAGCAGCAGCCTGCCTAATTGAGATAATCTCCCCCTTGGGGACAGTCTCTCTCCCACCTCTGCTGGTTCCCCTCCTACCCCATGGCCTCCTCAGTCTCCTTCATGGACACTGCACTGCCCAACCCCTACATGTGAAGGGGCCCAGGCTTCAGTCTGAGTTCTCCTCTATCCTATCCTGGGTCACCTCACCCAGGTCTGTGATTTTAAAGACCAGCCCCTTGCTGATGGATTTTACATTTGTTTCTAAGTGGGCCTTGCCACTTAGCTCTGAATTTGTTTCCATAACAACTTCCTGGTGAAGTCACATGGCTATACCACCATGCAGGCATCTGAAATCATCCTGGTCAAAGGAGAACTCTTAACGCACCCACCGCCACTCAAAAAGATGGGTGACAGTGCCTTCTCCTTTGGGTAAATGGCTGTCACCCTCCCCATTGCTCTGTCCAGACATCTGGGGTTCTCACCAATTCCTGCCTCTCCCTCCCTGCTGCATCCAATCCATCACAGGACGTGGCTCAACTCTTGAATTACCATCCAAACCATCCTCTTCTCTCCACTGTCACTGCCCTTGTCCTAGGTTAGGCCATTGTCATCTCCCCTCTTGACTGTTGGAATAACCACCTCATGGTTCCTCCACTTCCATCTACACACATGGTGGCCAACTGGCGTTCAATACATATTTGTTAAGTGAATGAATGATCCCATTGTACTTGTGAGACAACTGAGTCCCAATAGTAGACTGCTTTTGGTGATGGTCACGGCTGGAGCAGCTGAGCTGGCCCAGGTCTCCCACATGGTACCTGCCTGGTCTCCATCTAGGCCAGAGGGGCTGCGGGCTGATTGCTCCAGGAGCTGAGAGGGAGGGCTGGAGGTAGGAGGCCTGAGAGCCCCACTGATTTGACCGCGGCCCCTCCCTCCTTGTGCCTGTCTGCCTGTGATGGATGCTCAGCTATGAAATATTTTCCCCCCTTTATTCCCTCTCTCTCTTTCTCTCCACTGGGTCTTTTTAGGCAGTAATTACCGCCAAAGTGGACAATCTGTCTTTGTATTTTTAGGCTTTGACGCTCAGGCCCTGGACAGCAAGTGCTGCCTAGAAATAGGTGGCTGACGCCCAGGCGAGGCCTGCTGGGGCTGATGGTGAGTGACAGGAGCAGGGTGCGGGGAGGGTGTTGACATACACACCCTGCAATGGCCTGGGGTGTGGGAAGAGCCTTGCTCAGGCAGCCAGGAGACAGGGTCTGGCCACTGCTGCTCTATGACCTTGGGCAAGTCTCTGGCCCTCTCTATGCCTCACCTTCCGGCCCAGGCACAAATGAAGGGAGGCCCAGATGAGTTAAACCAGCCATGAGGTTTCCAGGGGTGGCCGGGAGGGCTTTCCTGGCGTCACTGTGCCGAGAGATAATGGGAAGGATGAGCCAGCCCTGGAGAGACACCTGGATGGGCTATCCTGCCAGTGAGTGATGGCCCCGCGAATTGTCAGAGCTTTCCTCTCCCCCTGTCTTCCTGTGGCTTCTTCATTGTCCCTAAGTTATATCTGGCTCATCCTTCCTCCTCTGCTGCCCTCACTCTGCTCCCCTACTCACTTAGGGCTCAGGGGACCAGACCATTGCCTTCATGGGCTGACAAACAGGAGGCGTCGGGCCCCGTGGGCCTCTGAATCCAACAGGTCCAGCTGTTTCCTCAGGTGCCCCGGCCTCAGCCCACCTGGTCTGACCTTCTCTTCTGCGGGCTGCATTGGTGACTGTCTCCCCAGGGGGGTCATCCAGACATCTACTCACTCATTGACCTACCCTTCTAAAAATGATTCAACCTGCCAGTTGCTGGATCTATGCCACAAACCGATGAGGAGCTTTTTTTCTAGTTGGAAGAATCAGACAACAAAATTGTAACCAAAAAGAGACGTTTTAAATGAAGATGGGTGCTATGAAGACAAAACAAAAAATGCATGGCATTGAGAGATGGGCAGGGGGTGGTAAGGGACCATCTCTCAAGGGAGGGGACATTTGAGTTGAGACTTGCATGACAGGAAGAAGGCAGCTTAAGATTGGCCCCCTGCTCACTGCTGGGGGTGTGCTCCCTCTAGGGGCTGGGCTTTGGTGAAGGGGGCCAACTGTCTGCAGGGAATGGGGGTAGGGGGGAGAAGGCGGTCAGGAATTCAGCCTACATCGTCAGCCCCGTCTGGGGCCGAGGAGGCCTCTGAGACCTTTAGGAGAAATCTGCTGAGTCCTCCCAGGACCAGTTGGCTCCTCTGAGCAAATAGGTCCAGGGCTGCAATGGTGGCTTTTCCCTCTTTGCTCTTTGGGGGCTGTCTGGCATCCTGGAGGGCTGCATGTGTGTGTTCAGGGCTGGGAACGACCAGGCCACATAGCCTGTCAGTCACAGAACAAGGACCAGTCAGGTTTCCCAGCCTCATGGGCTCCCTGTCTTCTGTGGACAGAGGTTCAGGAAAATGGAAAAGGAGGGGTTGTGAGGGATAGAATTCCTCAGCTGCCTTCCCCTCCACAAAGGCAGTGGGGGCATTAGGGGTATTTGAGGCCCAAGAGATGGGAAAGAGGCTGGAAGATAGAATGGGGCACAGTGCAAACAGCCCCAGGCCTGCTCTGTCCTTGGCAGCCCAGCAACACACCCCAGCTGCAGGGCTTAGTTAACACGCATCTCTCAGGCAAGTTCAGGCCTCAGGCAGGGACTGGAGCAGCTGTCTTGTTAGCAGGAGAGACTAGCCCTTCCTGGAAGCTCAGCTGGGGGCGATCCTAGGCAAGGTGGCCCCTAGGTCTCTGGCCCAGAGTGTGTTGGGGGTGGAGGCCTGACCAGGCAGCGTTCAGCTGGTACTGCCCAGTTTTCTGGGAAGCTGCGGGAAGGAGGCTTTTTGCTCATGGAGAGGACCCCTCTCTGTGCACCACAACCTCACAGGCACCTTACATTCTGTGCTCTCGCTCTACAGTGCAAACTATAACAAAGAGTTATGGGGCCCTTGCCACATGCCAGGTGCTGTTCTAAGTCATTTAAGTGTGCTAACCCTGTTAAAGCTCCAAACCTATGATGCTCCCATTTTACAGATGAGTGAACTGAGGCACAGAACAGCAAATTAATTCACCGTATTTGCACAGCTGCAAGTGGCAGAGCCAGGATTCGAGCCAGGCAGCCTGTCACTAGAGCTTAGTGCTGTGTATCCTGAAGTGAGAGATGGCGCAAATGTGGCACCATAGCACAAAATACACAGTGAATGGGGTTCCTGCCAGCACCCTCATTCCTGGGGCTCTGGAATGACCCTCTGGCTCTCCTGAGGGTGGATGGGAGTGGACTTACGTGGCCCTGTCTGCTGGACAGGGAGAGGCATTGGCTGGACCCTCTGGCCTCCTTTACGTTGTGGGTTTTGGCTTTAGCTCCAAGAGCCCCGCTTTTGGTGGGCTCCATTCCAAGTTTTTCCCTTTTTATTATTCCCTCACTCTCCAGCGAGAGAACTTTAATTAGCCCGGCCGATTTATCTATATAAATACAAGTGGATGGCGCTCCACGATGAGGCAGGGAGTAAGAGGGAAGCTGGGCCAGCGGGTTGCCTAGGGCAGAGGAAGTGACAAATGTGCCTTCCCAGCAACCAAAAATATGACTTTAATATCATGTGCACGTGCGTGTGTGAATGCGTGTGCGTGTTCTGGACAGGTGGCCAGTGGGCCGGCTTTCGGTGCTGTGCTCGCTGTCACTCCATGAGGAGAGCACGTCTCCTGAGCTGCTGCTCTGCTTCCTCTGGGAAGGTCTGCCTCTCTATCCCCAGAAGCGGCAGTGACGTGCTCCTATCACAGCACTGCGTCTCATCCTGCCCCAGGAAGACAGGGAACGCATGACCAAATCACCATGTTCCAGGGGCTCACTTTGGACTTCAAGGACTTCTACCAGGGTGGGACAGGAGAGGTGCCGATGACAGCTGAACTCCCAGGTCAGCTCTGGGAGGCTCAGTCTTAAAGAATGAGTCTCACGAATGCCCTCTATTTGCTTCCCTATGGACCCTTAAAGGTCACACCTTTCTCACTGAGCGCTAGTGCAAGGGAGAGACAGGCAGGTGGAAGCACAGACTAGTGACAGCCTGCCTGGGCTTGAATCCTGGTGCAGCCACTTACAGCTGTGTAAACTTGGATGAGCTGTTTCACTGCTCAGTGTCTCAGTCTACTCATCCTTAAAATGGGAGTATTGTGGATTTTGAGGATTAACCATGTTATCACATGTAAAATGCTGAAGACAGTACCTGGTACAGGGTGAGGGCCCCATAAATCTTCACTCTGTTATTGCTCACCTAGCAGGATGAGGGCACCGCATGTAAGGTCCCTGTGTGGTGCTCCTTTATGCCATAGGTGAGATCACGGTAGATGGTGATGGTGATGGATATCATGATGATGGTAATAGCAGCATTTCTTGTTATGATAGCTAACCTTTACTTATACCACCAGCACCACCACCAGCACCACCACCATCACCACCATCATCACCACCATCATCACCACCACCATCAGCACCAACATCACTACCACCACCATCACCACCACCACCACCATCACCACCACCACCATCACTACCACCACCACCACCACCACCATCAGCACCACCACCACCACCACCATCAGCACCACCACCACCACCACCATCACCACCACCACCACCACCACCATCACCACCACCACTACCACCACCACCACCATCAGCACCAACATCACTACCACCACCACCACCACCACCACCACCACCACCACTACTACCACCACCACCACCACCATCAGCACCAACATCACTACCACCACCACCACCACCACCACCATCACCACCACCACCACCACCACCACCATCACTATCACCACCACCACCACCACCACCATCACCACCACCACCACCATCACCACCACCACCACCACCATCACTATCACCATCACCACCATCACCACCATCACCACCATCATCACCATTATCATTATCATCACCAGGTGATGTTTCTTTGCTCTTGGCATCAAACCCATCCTTTGTGTAGGAGTCAAGGGCTGGGGCTAGGGCAGGAAAGGCAGTAAGAAGGCTGCAACTGAGTGGGGGAAGTGTGGACAAGAGACCTGTGTCATCCTGGGTTTGTTGCCTCCAAGAAAGAAATGGGCCCTAGGGTCAAATCCTGGCTCCTGCCCTTAGCAGCTGGGGGACCCTAGGTAAGCCCCTTCCATCTGTTTCAGTCCCCCCACTATGAAGTGAGGCAGGTGAAGATCTCATATACAAGGGTATCAGGTGGCCCTGGCACATCAGAAGGACCCTGATCAACACTGTCTGTGAAACCGTCAGAGCTACAGACTTTTTTAGGGTGGCAAGTTCCCTTTGGCTCCTCTTGGGCCTCATTTGGGCCTCAGAGAGGGATGAGCAGGGTGTGGGCCTCAGCCTCTCTGCCTAGTTGGGGCCAAAGAAGAGGCCGCAAGGTCCTGGGCTGGGAGCACTGTGGAACCACAGACAGAACACCCTGTGTCGTCACAGCTTTTCCGAGCAGAGCCCAAGAGTGGCAAACTCTATTCTTAGCTAGCACCCCACCGCCACTGCCACACGGGAGAGAGGAGAGAAGTGTGTCATTAGTGGGGAGGCGGGGAGGAGCTCTGGGATTTAACGCTGCGAGTGCCAGGGTGCCGCTGCAGCTGGGGTGGGGGCTGAGGGGTGGACATTTGAATTGGAGTCAAAGGGGACATGCTGTAAGGGACACTCATGGCAGACACCCAGTAGACAGATGCAATAACCAAGGCCCCCAGAGAACTGGCAGGGGGGTAAAAGGCCTAGGGAAAGAGGGGCTGTGAATTCTGTGCTTTCACCGTTTCCTGAAGGAGACACTGGCAGGAACAGGCCTGGCAGGAACCAGGAGACCAAATCTAGCCCCATTCCTACAGCGAATGTCTGTGGCTGGAGTCAGGTCACTGCCCCTCTCTGGCCCTTGGTCTGCATTTAGACCTTGAACTCAGCGATCCCTGTGCTCTGGCATTTTGTGGCCTGGACCCAAGGAGGGTCTGAGCTGAGAGCAGTGCCCAAGACTTGGATCCAGCCCTTTGCCCGGCCTGTGAGCAACCCAGGTGTTTCTTTTGCCCACTGGACCCCTCATTCTGACACGGCATTTACCCCACGTTCCTCTCTCATCCCAGCCTGCCCTCTAGATGATATAGTTAGTCAGTGGATCTAGCTGTGATGGGTTGGGACAGCGTTAGACCAGTTTGACGGCATTGAATGGGCAGAGCGAGATGTGACAGTGAGGGGATGACGTGGAGGAACCCAAGGGGCTGCAGGGTGGCCTGCGCACCGGGTGGTCAGCAGGGAGACATCTGGGAGGGGCGCACCTGGGTTGATCCTGCCTCAGGACAGACAGGACTTACATACATACAACTGTACATGCATACAACCCCCTGGTTCCCTGCATGGCTCCTGCCTCCTCTTTTCAACGTCCTGCCTCTGTGCCCTCAGCTCAGGTCTCCCCTCCCTGGTGAGTGTAAACTCCAGAAGGCCAGGCAGTGTGCCCTGACCTTCCCACCCACCCCGGGGTCCACTGCAGGCACAACCAGTGCATGCTCAGGGTGCAGCTCCTGTCCTGCCCCTCGCCCCTCACTGGCCTGCCTTGCCCCTCACCGGCTTGCCTCGCCCCTTGCCCTGCCTCACCCCTTGCCCATCTCAGCTGGCCAGTCATTTCCTTTCTAATTAATCACTGCTGGTCTCCAGCCGCGTCCTTCCCTCCCCAACTCATTTGCCTAGAGAAATGAGTTCCTTTGTTAAGGAGAAACAAATGCTTCCCACCTCCATTTCCTCTCTCCCCTCCCCAGGCCATAGAGACCTGGGGGTGGGGGGTGGGCAGGGGCTTCTCTGGGGCTTTCTGGGACCCAAAGGAGGAGGCAATCCTGCAGGGAGAGCAGCCTCAGTTTCCCCATGTAAATCAGAAGAGCAATTCCCACTGGGCCCTGAGGAGGAACGAGCTTTGAGGACGGAGGGGGTCGTGCAGCCCAGGCCTTCTGCACACCCTGCCCCTCCGGACTGCAGCCGCGAGGATGGCGGCTGTGTAGTTTTGTAAAACTAATGAGGTTTGGATCCCAAAAGGAGAACAGAACTTGTCAGCTGGCCTCTCACAAACAGATACCGAAACCCCATGGTGCAGGACATGACTCATTATGTCCTGGGAGGAGACTGTATTGGAGGGGGTGGAGGAGGGAAAGGCTGTGGGAGGAGGGGGGCTCCCTATGGAGGGGCTCCTGGGACTCTGGCACTGCCCAGACAACCGCAGGAGAGCCAGGTTTGCTCCCACCTTCCCCTCTTTCCAGACCACAGGACAGATGATGACCTGCTAAGGGCAGCACTGGCCAATGGGGACCAGGTCGGGAAAGCTCCTGGGGTCGGCTGGACTCCACCCAGTAACTGACTGACAAGGCCTGAGGTCCCACAGGCCTGGCTTCAAACCCATACCAGCTGGTCCATCATGGGCAAGGGCAATGTCTCTGAGCCTCAGTTTTTACATCTGAAGAATGGGGCTAATCATAGTCCCTGCCTCTCCATTGTTAGAGGAATAACAAAGATCCTGCAGATAGAACACATAGCAAGTGCTCCTCGAATATTAGTTATTATTTATTATGGTTATTACCAGGGTCTCCTGCTTCAGAATTGGGATGTAAGCAATTGAGAGAGGCAGCATTACAGGGGTAGCCTTGAATCGACTCAATTTATTTTTCAAAAGTAAATTATGTGCAAACTTGCATTCTGTTATTGCTAGTGAGTGTGGCATGGACATCCCTCCTGACTGATGGGGACCCAGCATGGACCCAGCACCAGGTCTGAGGGCCCCGCCAGGGTCCCAGGCCACCAGAGACCCAGGGGTTGAGAACCACAGCTGCAGAGAGGAAACCCATCTGTCACTCCTATGAATCCTATGGCCTCACCTCGGGGGGCGGGGGGGGAGGGGTGTTGTATTGGCAGTACCAGCGTACCAGCGGGGCCTGTGATGGAGCAAGCTGCTCAGATAGAGACTCCAGTCCCGAGCTGGGAATCCTGCTCTGAGCCCAAGGTGCACCCACCTCCCACTTGCCACCCAGGATTGAGTCTCTGGGAGCACCCTGGGCCCCCAATGCCTCAGGGCCCTCAGAGGCTCTAAGAGAAATATGCCGAGGGAAATCACGCCTCCCTGGCCACTGCTGGAGAGGAGCTCCTGGAGCAGCTTGGGGTCAGGGTTCTGTGGTGGGATCAGCATGCTCCCTGCTCTGCTCTGCTACTTGTTACCCCGACTCTGGAAGGAAGGATTGGACCAAAGCCCCCCTGTGCTGTAAGAGCCCTTCCAGCTGAAATAGCTGAGAAGCCATAGCAGCCAAGGCTGAGGCGGAGGGGCAGTGGGTTGAGGCGGGGGCTGCTGGCCTGATGGGGCTTGGCTTTCCTGCCTGTGAAATGGAGCTGCTCCCTTCCTTCCTCAGGTGTGGTCCGGGGTGGGGATGCATGGGAACTTCCAGCCCTGGCTTCTGTGCACTAGGTGACCTTGGGGTGCTGACAGGTAAGACCTTGGCCGGGCTGGGATCTCTCTGGGAGGAAACCTGGTGGACATACCCTGGGCGGGGGAGGGGGGGCGAGGGGGATGGCAGGCACAGGACTGAAAAGGAAGGGAATGGTGGAGTGACTGGCCCCATGAAGCAACCTGATGAATAACCAAAGTTGATATTTATGTAGCAACTAATAGTTCACAAGACACAGTAACAGCTAGTATCTCATCAAATCAGTCCAATTACCTCCTGGGCTCTTAGTGACTCTGTTCCCAGATGAGAACACTGATGTTTGAAGATGTTAGGTGCTCTCCCTAGAAGAGGGACCTTCTTGGATTTGCCATTTGCCAGAGATCTAGCTCAGAGAGATCTCAGTTAAACATGACAGCAGGGCTGCCACGTACCTTTGGGCAGGTTGTTCACTGCGCAAGGCCACCCGGCAGAAAGGCGACGCTGGGCAGGGTTTGGGACCTAGCCTCGCTCTGCTGACCGAGCCACACTCCGCAGCATGGCCCAGCACAGAGGCGGCAGCCAGAGGCGCCATAGTGGGCTACCTCAAGGGCTGCTCCCAGCCTCAGTTTCCTGAAATGAAACACAAGGATGATCCTCCCTCTTCCAAGTTTCCCTTCTCTCAAGGGAGTAGAGCTGGTGAGTGGTTGAGACAATGAACACACTGCAAGTGCTTTGAGCTCCTTGAAGATAAGCTTGACAAAGGAGGTGATTAAAGGCGGCACTTTCTCTGACTCGGATAGTGATCCTGGATGGGCCAGCATGTCTGGACTGGGCGTGTGCATGACAGATGCTGGCCTGTGGACAATGGCGTCTGCATTCATGACTCCTGCTGATTGGGGGCCACGACTTGTGTCCCCCTGGCTTCTCTCCCAGTGACTTGCACATTGCAGGAGACCCATACCTGTCTGTTGTCACTGAATCGGGTTGTCCGTTTCCATCATCACTTCTCCACTCTGCTCCCTCTACAGAAATGCAGTAACCCACTTACCACACCCAAAATTGAGCCAGGACTTCAGATATCTGGGTTCAAAGCCTGACTCTGACCAATAAGTTGAGACCTCTGACCTCTGCCCCTCACCAGACTTCAGTTTCCCCAGCGTACAAAGGAAGGCGTTAGATGAGATGGCCAGTGGAGCTCCCTCCTGCACAGTGCAGTGTGGAGCTGTGGATGCCTCATTGCATACATGCGCCTGCACACTGCCTCTTTGTCTCTGAAGGCAGCCGAGATAAAACAGAGCCTAATCCGCACCAGGGAGATGGGTCCTCTGCCCGAGGGGCCTCGGGCACAAATTGAGCCGTCGCGTTGCATTACTTCCGCCCAACTGGGCCCTACCATCTCACCTCCGTCCCCTGGCGAACAGGGACAACAATGGGCAGACAGCTCAGTGGGGCGGGGGGCCCACTCAGTCACCAGGCCCCCTGACTCCACCATCAAAGGCGACAGGCAATGGGAGGAGGTCCAGTCTGGGAGGATTTTTAATGACCCCAAATCCTGGCAACTCATTACGTCTCTGATAAGGCGAGGGAAGCTGTCACTACGAGATGCAGCCAAGGAGGCTCCCTAGAGAAATGTTGCTGCCTTCTCGCTAATCTTCTTATAAACATTGTTATTTATTTTTTCTTATTTTATCTGACATGTGTCAAGCAGCCCCTGCTAAGCCTGTGACATCTCCAGGGAGGCTGGAGGAGGCTGGAGGATAGCCTGTGGCTCCCCCAGCCCTGCCCCCTCTGCAGCCTCGCCCCTTGGGCCTGCTCTGTGGCCGGCCAAGCTTCTACCCCAGGCTGGCAGCTCTGCGATGGCCACAGGAGCTGGGTCTTGGGCCAGGAGCCGCTGACCATCTGGGAGCTGGCTGTCAGAGTTAAGACATGGCAGGCTGTGTCTACTGGGGCTGGTTCTAAAGTAGGAAGAGGAGGGCTGCGTGCCACCACTGGCATCTGGGGGTAGACAGTTGTGCTGGAAGCCCCCAGGCTTGCTCTGTGTGTATTTGGTTAACACGCAAGCTAGCAATCACTACAGCTGCCACCGACTGTGACTCCGTACGAGGCACTGTGCTCAGCACCCCTCACTCATTCACCCTCACTCACTCCCACTTCACCTACAGGTTGGAACAAACACCAGTCCCAATTTTAGGTGAGGAAGCTGAGGCCCAGGGCGGTTAACCACTCGGCCAACGTTGCCCAGGCAGGAAGGGGCAGATGGGGGATTTGAGCCCTGGTGTTCAGGTGCCGAGCTAATGCACAGCCCCCCACACTTCCCATGGCAGCTTCCTTTGAATGCTCCTGGAATGCTGGAAGAGGGGCACAGCCAGGAATCTTCCCACCACTTTTCAAATGAAGAAATAGGCTCAGAGACAATGTGTGACGTGCCCAGGGCCACATCATCAGGACTGGAACCCAGGTCTCCTGGCTTCCAGTTCAGAGTTCTTTCTGAAAGGCCTCAGCACAGGTCCCAGGCAGCCTCTCATAGGCTTTGACCTATGTTATGGGATGCTGAGATTGGGGGTGGAGGGGCTCTGGCTCTCTGTTACAAGGACTGGGGCAATGCTGAGAGCGTGGGCAGAAGGTCACAACTTCCACAGGGCACAGAAAGAGCCCAGTTCCTGGCAAACGTTTGTGATAAACTTTACTGATCTCTCACAGTGCATTGTTACTAACAGAGCAGGCTGTAGAAGAGTGTAGAGCCCTCGCTGGTTTTGGCTCAATGGATAGTGTCAACTCTTGGACTGAAGGCTTCGCAGGTTCCATTACAGTCAAGGGCATGTAACTTGGTTGCAAGCTTGATCCCCGGCCCAGGTCAGGGCACGTGCGGGAGGCAACCAAGCAACTAATCGATGTGCCTGCCTCACATTGATGTTTTCCTCTCTCTCTGGCTCTCCCCCTCCCTTTCACTCTCTAAAAATCAATAGAAAAATATCCTTGGGTGAGGATTAACAAACAAACAAAAGAAATGCAGACAGCACAATCCCATTTTAGTGACTACATAGCTATTTCTATATATACTAGAGGCCCAGTGCACAAAATTCATGCACGGGCGGGGGGGGGATGACCCTCAGCCCAACCTGCACCCTCTCCAATCTGGGACCCCTCAGGGGATGTCCGACTGCCTGTTTAGGCCCAATCCAGGCAGTCGGACATCCCTTTCACAATCTAGGACTGCTGGCTCCCAACTGCTCGCCTGCCTGCCTGATTGCCCCTAACCACTACCCTGCCAGCCTGATCATCTGCAACTGCCCTCTCCTGACAACCCGGTCACCCCCAAATGCCCTCCCCTGCATATTCCCTCTTTATTAGATAGGGTTTTTTCTTTAGCATTTTGGACAGCCCTAACTGGTTTGGCTCAGTAGATGGGGCATCGGCCTGCAGACTCAAGGGTCCCAGGTTCAATTCTGGTCAAGGGCATGTACCTTGGTTGGGGGCATATACCTAGTGGGGAGTGTGCAGGAGGCAGCTGATCGATGTTTCTCTATCATAGATGTTTCTAGCTCTCTATCTCTTTCCCTTCCTCTCTGTAAGAAATCAATAAAATACATATTTTAAAAAAAGAAACATTTAAGATTCCTCCATATCTGCCTGGCTGGTGCGACTCAGTGGTTGAGACCCCAGGCTGCCACCACTGAAAGGGGATCGCACCCGGGCCAGGCTGAGACTCCAGCCCAGGCTGCCACGCCTGGCCGGGGATAGTGCAGTGGGGGGTGCACACCCCGGCCAGGCTGAGACCCCAGCCCGAGCTTCCGCCCCAGCCCAGCTGGGTATGGTGCCACTGGGGGTGCTCACCCCAACCAGGCTGAGACCCCAGCCCAGGCTGCCGTCTCAGCCTGGCCAGGGATGGCACTGCAGGGAGTGCGTGCCCAGGCCAGGCTGAGACCCCAGCCTAGGCTATGGCCGGGGATCACACTGGGCGCTGGTGCCTCCCAGCTGGACACCCCGGGCTGCCGCTGCTAGGCAGGGATCGCTGCATGGGGGTGGGCGCCTCCCTGCTGGACACCTCGGACTGCTGCCGCTGGGTGGACTGGGAGACTCCAGCGGGGCTAAGAGGACTGGGCGCCACCATCTTGTGGCTATGGGCGCCGCCATTTTGTAGCGGAGTGATGGTTAATTTGCATATTACTCTTTTATTAGATAGGAAGATGTATCAATTATATATTGCAGAGGGAGTAAAAGATTGAGTTTGTAGCTTTTGAAATAGCTTAAATTAAGGCTAATAAGTTAACATTCTACATTCTACATCTTGAATCCAAAACAAGGCACATGTTTTTAAAAAATCACTTCACTTTTAAATAATTTTAGTTTTACAGATGAGTTCCAAGATAGCACAGAAGGTTAACACACACCCTTCACCCAGCCTCCTTTACGTTAACCATGTTAACGTCTTGCTTAACTTTGAATTGCACCAGTGTTGTTATCAGTGAGAAATCGTGGGTGTTCATCACTTCCCATCAGGGGTGCATGACGTCCATGGGTCTTCTCCCTGCTGATGTTCACCTTGATCACAGGTGAAGGTGCTGCTGCCCGATTTCCAGCTGCGGTGTTACTATTTTTCCCTCTCCATATTCTATTCTTAGAAGCAAGCCGTCAAGGCCAGCCTGTTCCCAAGAAGAGAGGAATTAAGATCCACTTCCTGGACGTCAATGAGTGTGTGGACATATGTTAAAACCTCCAGAGTAATTAATAAGTTTGGGGAGGAAGATGCTTGGAGGCTATGCAGATGTCCTGCTTCTCAAAATTTCGGCCACTGATTTTAGCATCCATGGGTGGATCCTGTCTGCAACAATTCCTACCTTGATGTTCTAATGGTAATTCCCTACTTCTCTCATCCCTTCTCCTTCATTACTTACAATCCAATATTCTTATTATTTACTGTGTTGCTCAGATGGTTACAACTTTGGCCGTTGGACACTCCTACAGATGAGTCAGCCTCTGTTCTCTTGACATGGTTTCATTATTTTTTTGGATATAAACCCACCGTGTGGTTTTGTTGTTTCTCGATTTGTGCACTCCCTTACTTTCTGGTGCCAGGGTCATCTTGTATTTTCTCTGCCCAGTCATACAATCAGCCATTCTCCAAGGATCTTGATCCCCTTTATTGGAAAATGGCATTTAGAAACCAACACCTGGGTGCTGGGTAGGCACACATTTTTAAAGTCAATTTTTTCATGTAGATAAAGCACCTGAACTTGATATCTGGACATGAATTGGCATCTGGCATAACCAGGGGTCCTGGTACATTTGCTACTGTATATGTTTATGTAACACATGACTCATGTGGACCTCCATGTCTCACTCCAGCCTCACCTGTAGAATGACCTTGAAGATCATTGTGAAGGTGAAGGCTGTTGCTCTGGGTTCAGATCCATGGTTCTGGGGTTATAGTACCTGGCAGCCTGCTCTCCAGCCAGCCTCCCAACATCCACTTTTCATCTGCATGGTCTGGAAGTACAAGTCAGTTTGACATGTCTGCAAAATGTCAATGAACCATTAGGGAAATATTAAATTGTGGTTTAATGATTCTTCTCAGGTTTTACTCAATTATAAATGTAATATTCTTGACATTTTCTTTCATTCCTTTGGAGCCTTTGAGGCTCCAGAGACTGGGAAAAGATTCTCAGAAATAAGGGTGTAATTGCAAAGGATCTATGGTGGGCAAGGTACCTCACCTCTCTGGGTAGCTTCCCATGCATATAATGGGAACAATGAAAACAAATGAGAGAACAGTGAGAAAATGGAATGATAATCATTCTGAATTGTTATTGTTCTTTTTACACGTCATGAAGAGTCCAGGTTTATCCTGCTCCAGATGGTCCTTGGTTCAAAAGTGGCGCCATCACCTGATGAATAACCAAAGATCTCTCTTTCCTCCCAGAGAGATCCCAGCCTGACCAAGATCTTACCTGTCAGCGCCCCAAGGTCACCTAGTGCACAGAAGCCAGGCTGGCGCTCAGGCACCATCACCTTTCATTGGGAAGGGTGCTCTTGGGCAAGTGGGCTCACCTCTCTGGGCCTCAGTTGTTTCATCTGTAAAGTGGGGTACCGGTTCCTACCCTAGGGGGTTGTCATGAGGTCAAATAAGATCACCAGAGTCATGTGTTTAGCACAGTTCAGTGACTGCTAGTAATAATAACAACAGTCACACTTAACAATAATAGGAACAGGAGCGTCCCGATGATCAGCAGTGGGAATGTCATCGGGATCATCTTGCATGGATTTAAGATCAAAATGGGAGCATCTGAAGTTGTGAGTGTTATGGACTTTAGCCATTCTGTTAGACATGGAGTGGTACCTCACTGTTGTTTTAATTTGCAGTTCTGTAATGACCTATGATGTTGAACATCTCTTCAAATGCTTAGTTGCCATCTGTGTATCTTATTTGGTGAGTGGTCTAGTCAGGTCTTTTGCCCCCTTTCTAATAAAGTTGTTTGTTTTCTTATTGTTGAGTTTTAAGAGTTATTGTATATTTTGGATAATGATGTTTATCAGATATGTGTTTTGCAAACATTTCCCCCGGTCTGTTGTTTTTATTCTCATTCTCTTGACCATGTCTTTCACAGAGCAGAACTTTTTAATTTTAATGAAGTCCAGCTTATCAATTATTTCTTTCATGGATCATACCTTTGGTATTGTATCTAAAAAGTCATTGCCATACCAAAGGTCATCCAGATTTTCCTCTATGTTTCCTTATGGGAGTTTGATAGTTTTGCAATTTACATTTAGGTCTCTGATCCATTTTGAGTTCATTTTTGTGAAGGGTATGAGGTCTGTGTCTAGATTCATTTTTTTGACATGTGAATGATCAGTTGTTCTGGCACCAATTGTAAAAAAGACCATATTTGCTCCATTCATTCATATTTTTATCTTGAGTTTTTCAAAGGACATCCCTGCACAGAGTCCCCCACATTCCCCAAACACCCCCTTATCCATTGTACTGTCCAAGTAAAGAAGGGCCCTTTGGAGAGAGACCTTGGGCTTGATCGCCAGAGCCCTCACTGGGAGGACACTTCTCTCAAGGGTCTGCCCAAGGTCAAGGACCGGGGTACCTGCTGGACCAGGTGACTGGGGTCGGAGGCAGGTGTTCTCAGGGCAAGACTGCAGAGGGGTCACCACTTTCTAGGTTGGAGGGAGGTGGCTTGTGTTGGGTGAGGCTGCCCACAGAGCTGGCATCCTACTCTCATTCTACAGACATGAAGCCCAGGAAGGGAGTTCAGCAGGGGGACCAGAGCCACTTGCCAGCTCAGGGCATGTCACTGAGCCTCAGTTTCCTTACCTATGACATGGGACTAATTGTACTCCCCTCCTTGGGCTGCTGTGAGCAGTCCATGAGACAATGGAGGTAAAGTGTCCAGATGTCGCTCAGAATTACTGTTCCCGGAAGAGGCAGCCCTGTGGTCTGAACCAGGCTCCGACCCACCCTTCTAGAGCAGGGCTCCGAGGTGGGCTCCCGGGCCCTCCCCAGGAGACACGCAGCCGATGGGAGTGTGCTTGTCTTTCTGGAGAGCTGATAGCTGGCGGTCAGGTCTGTGCTCTTCCAGTGGCTGAGCATTTCCCAGAGCCGGGTCTTGCTCACAGTTCCCTCCCCTCGGAACCCCTTCCCATCCATGACCACCTTCTTCTGCACATCTGTGCAGACCCAGCCCCAGAGCCACCTCCCCAGGGAGGGCTTCAGTGAGTCGCCTCCCAAGACAGCCTGGTTTACACTGGCCCTTGCCTGTCACCCCATGGGACCACTGGCCCCTTGAGGGCAGGGAGTGCCAGGCAGCTCCTTGTCCACAGACCCTCACACAGCACAGCTTCTATCAGATTTTGAGCTGACACCCAGACATGCTTTTTAATGGAAACGCCTTTTCTCCAGAGCGAGGAGAGCCTACAACGGCCTCCATCTTCCCTCCTCAGCCCAGATCCCCTTGGATGCTGCAGTTGCAGAACTTGCCTCGGGCTTGAGAACCCCTCCCCGATGTCCTCCTTCATGTCTGAGTTTACAGGTTGCTTTCACAGGGAGGCCTTCTTGTTACTCTGAATCTATTTAAGTGCCCCGCTCCAGTCCCCCAGCCCCCATCACAGCTCTGTCCTGCTCCAGTTACAATTCCTTGTTCTGATTCTGTCATCCCAGCCTGCGTGCACCATGAAGACAGATGTTTTGTCTGTCCTCATCCCTGTCACAACTCCAGGGCCTAGCTTGGTGCTCAGTACATGGCAGGCATTTGATAAATGCTGCAGGAAGGAAGGGAGGGGCAACTACTCCGGGCCTGCCCTCCCCTCCATGGCCTTGCAGATATAGTGAGGCCAAAGGCGTGATGGGTTTTCCCTCCAATGCATGTCCTCCTGGGCGAGTGTCCACCTGCACTCTCCTGGGCCTGCTGCAGGCCAGGTTCCCCAGAGGCTGTTCCCAGGGGGTGGGGAGGGCCCACAAACCCCATGCCTGGGAGACTCTTGACCTGGGGGAGCTGGCTCTGCTAATTCCCTAATTCCTAGGCTGTGGCCACCCAATGACAGTGGGGCATCTGCCCCCTCTCCTAGCCTGGCCTCTTGGAGGAAACAGTGGGCCTCTTTAAGCACAACCCAGGGAACTGAGGGCAGTGCAGGGGTTGGGGTCTGGAGAAGACAGTCACCCCTTCCTGGGGTTTTGGAGCTGCCAAAGAGAATGATGAGAACTGGGGAGGTGAGAGACCACATAGTAGGCAGCACACAGTGCAGCCCAGAGTCCGGGTCCTGGCTCTGAGTCTCCCTCACTGTGCAACCTTGACTGGGTCAGGTAACTCTGTGCTTCTCTTTGGCATGTAATTCAGGGGCCTCCACTCTCTGGCCCCAAATAGCCTCCCCACATTCTTATTCCTTTCCCTGGCAATCCCAAGCAGCCACATTCTCATGGATGGGAAGGGTGCAATTTCCCACTCTGGGACTTTTTTTGCGGGCAGGGGGCGGGGGGGGCGGGGGGCGGGGGGGGGGCGCAGTAATCTCATGAGGCACATGAATGCAATGGCCTCTGCTGGAGTGTCTCCCTCCCTCCCAATTCAAATTCTCTTCATCTCCCCACATTCGCTGGGCCCCAGGGCAAATGCCTCCTTCTCCAGGGAGCCTTCCCTCCTGGTCCTAGTGGCTGCAGTCTCCTGCTTCACTGAGCTCTCAGAGCTCCCCCGGGGGTGGGGGTGGGGAGCTCGTAGAGGGCCCTGCCCACACTCTCTCCAGTCTTGCAGAGGCAGGCAGAGCTCTGGAGACTGTACCCTGGACAACCCTTGGGAAGGGGTGTGTGTGCCTGTCACATGGTAGCCTATGTAGGTGGCACCCTCTAGATTTGTGCAGGGCCCAATCTGTGTGACTATACACAGCAGCCCTGCCTGTGTCCTGTCTCTACAGACTGCTCCTCCGAGGGTCCCATGGGATTAAGACAATAGAAGCGCTCAGGGGGTTTGGGAAAGCTGGACAGATACACGAAGCTGTTACCAGACTCCCGGCTCCAGGAATGGATGAGGGTGCTCCTCTCCTCATGCTCACCCTACTTTCCTTCTCCAGCCACTCACTCTCCCCGTGTGCTCTCACCCAGGCCCACGGCTTAAAATACCATTTCTAAGCTGCTGACAGGTTCTCAAATTGATATCTGTAGCCCTAAGCTCTGCCCCAGGCTCCGGACTTATATCTCCAACTACATCCAGGGAATCTGCACTTGAGGTTTCACGGGCATTGAAAATTTAACACAGCCAAGCCAACCTCCCTACCACACACCTGTCCTTCTCCGTCTTCCCAGTTTCATAAACCATCAACACCCGGGCTGAAATCCTCAGAGTCATCCTTGATTCCTCCCTTTTCCTCCCCCTCTACAGCGAATCCATTCACTTGTCCCATCACCCATCTTGCAAAATACATCCTGGATTCATTTCCAGATCACCGTTGCCTCTGTCATCAACCTACTCCAAGTCACTGTCATCTCTCCCCTACATGCGTGCTCCCCCCACCCCCCATCTTACTTTGGGTTCCCTCAAGAGCAGAGCATGAGACAAGGATTTAGATGCGGGTTGTTTATTGGGGAGGTGATCTCAGGAGGCACATACAGCACAGGTGTGGCAGGAAGGAGAAAAAGCCACCTTCTTGAGTTTCTGGTCCTGCTGCAGACCGCTGCAGCCAGCCCTGCTCTCAGGAAGCTCCCTCCAATGGACAGCCGCTGGGCATCTAGTTATTTATTGACTCTGGTCCATGTTGATAGTTGCTTGGCTCCCAAGGCCTGAATTCCCTGCCCCTTTCTATGCCCGGCTGTCCTGTACAGGCTGAGTGAGCTCTTGGGCTTCCCCAGAAGCCCCACAGAAGAAAAGCAGAGAGGAAGGTGTCTGGAGGTGTCTGCTCTCAGCTCATTAATGGCAGCTGGAATCCCCTGTGGGCCTGGGGAGGGTGAGAAGCACTAGAGCCTCTATTACAGCTCCCATAGCCCCCTTCTTTCCCATCTACCCAGGACTACCAGGAGATCTTGTAGAAATATAAACTGATTCAATCACATCATTGCCTAAGACCTTTCAAAGGTTCCGTTGCCCTTAGAACAAACCTTTGCTGTGGCTGACCATGCCTCCCTTGGCTTCCCTGCCTCCCTATCTCCTTGCCCTCAACCCCCACTCACTAAGCACCAAGCACACAGGCTTACTCCAGCCTCAGGGTCTTTGCACTTACTAGCCCTCTACCTGGACCCATTTTCCCCATAGTCTTCACGCGGCTGGCTCCTTGTCGTTCAAGTCCACAGGTGCATGCAACCTTGTTAGAGAGATCTTCCCGGGCCTCCTAATCTCTAGTAGTCCCACCAGCCCCGCTCTCTAGCACAGCACTCCTTTTCTTTTTCTCAGAGCATGCACATCCAATTAATTTGCGTATTTGTTTACTTGTTTCTTGCCTTTCTCTCCAACTAGAAGTTAATCAGTCCAGATCATGTCTGAATCTGCAGGGTCCAGCCCAATGCCTGGATGTAGTAGATGCTTAATAAATGCTCGCTGAATGAATGAATTGAATGGGTCAGGGACTCCCAGAAGCAAGCAGAGCCCAGTCAGATTAGGAAATGCTCTTCAGTGAGCCCCATAAAAGAGATTAGGGCAGGAACAAAATCTACACAAGGGTGTGGGTACAGCTGAAGTCTAACCTCATCTTACCTCACCAGGGAAGGGGTGTGGCTTCTGGAGCATCATTCACCACCTTTAGGCAAAGGTGATTCTTTTGTAGCCCCATGTGTCCATCGTAGACTGAGGGCTGCCCCAGGTGGAGGTATCAGCAGGTGAGAGAGAAGTCATTAGCAGCCAACACTCCGAGCAGCTGGGGGAATGGTGCATAGGCCTGGTGAAGTGGTTGGGGAAGGACACCAACAGCATTCTTGGCAGGAAGGGACTGCTTGCCTCCCCCCCACCCCCACTCACCCCAAGGCTCAAGGGTGCTTAGCAACCTGGATATCTTGGGGAGCAAAAATCCCTCATGAGTAGCAAACTAGGCTTCTGACCACCCATCCTTGTCTCCAAATGCCTCCTCTGATCTGCCCTGCATCCTGCTCGCTGCCTCCTGAGCCCATCTACTCTGTTTTCTCACTGGCTATGCGAACAGTGGGTGAGCATTTCCCCCACACAACCCTCAGAGTCCCCGCCCCATCTGTAGGTCTCTGTTTGATCTTAGCAGTGGATGGCCATCCCATCAACCCATCACCGATCGTAGAAGTTTCTCACTGCAGCACTAGTTCAATTTTGCTTATTTCCTGAAAAATTAAGGCTCAATGTTCCCACAGCCAAAAAGTTTGAGGAAGCCATGGGTAGATGCTCTGTCTCCTCCTGGTCCCTCTTCTGGGTGTGTCTGATGCCGAAAGCAGGCCAGGGGGGCAGAGCGTGACTTGGACAAATGGCCCCCACCACTGACCCTGCACTTGCCCTCACCTCAACAGCTACTGATGACATGGGCACTTTTCTCTGTTGGTTCTTTTAATCGAAAAATACAAAGAAACTGCCTATTGATTCCTTGTAAGGCTCACTCTAGGGCCTTTTTAATCAGGAGCCGGAGCCTGGCCTGAAGCCCGAGGGAGAGGAGGGGAGGAGCGTGATTCCCACTCTGGGGGCTCCCTGCCCTCCCCACAGACGTGTGCAGGAGCTTCTAGGACAGGAGATAAAAGAACAATTTAGGAACCCTCCCCTTCTAAGGATGTTTGGGGATCCTACATTTTGAAGGATACAATTATTCCTAACATTTACACAACACTTTCCTTTACGAAGCAACTTACATTTGTAAAACCCTTCCGCATTTAGGGTCTGGTTTGATCAAGCTGTTTCCTCTAGGGGGCAACTGGCCCAGGAGTCCTCCCTCCACTTAGGAACATATGCACCTAGACAATAGAAGCCCCACTCCCATTGTCCTGGGCAGAGATTACTGTCCCATTTCATTGATGAGGATGTTGAGGTTCAGAGACATTGTAACTTGTCCCACATGGGCAGTCAGAAATTGGTCAGAGCCAGACCTCTGAGCCCCTCCAGGTGCTCTGCTCCTTAGAAATAAGTTCCAGACTCCCCTGTAATCAAGACCTGGGACTCACCTGTTAGGCTCCTGCTTAATAGGAATTCCAGTCAGACTTCAGGAAGAACTTCCTATGAAAAAGGATGACTGGTCATTGGAACGTGCCAACCAGATTTCCCCTGCCTCAGAGAATGCTCATCTCAGACTGGGGCCTGACAACAGGGATGGGCCAAATGACCTATGTATGCCCCTTCCAGGACAAGACGGCCACGGGTCCCCGAGTGCCAGGAGAATGGAGCCCACCAGCTAATGGGGACACCTCGGTCTACTTGTTTTCATTTTGACACACATTAAGACTTGAGTCATAGAAGGTGCAGGGGAATTTATTGCATTATCAATATTTAATATCTCCAGGGAAGTGACATCAGCAAAATTGCCTGGCCTGGCAGAGCTATCTAGGTGGACAGTGGGATAGGCCCTTCATCTCCCAGACACTCCATTCTTCCTACATAGGACAGGTGAAATGTATGGGCTCCTGGAAGAGGCCTGGACACTGTGGAGGGTGACACATTCCCCCAGCACCTGTGTGCTGGCCTGGAGGACTTACTCCAGGTGGCCCTTCGCCTGGTCCAGTGTCCAGCAGGGCTGGAGCTAGCGATTATTCCTTGGGCCTGAGTTCTCCAGATGTTCTGGAATACCAGATGTGTGTGGAGTGGCTGACAGGGCTGCACCATGACCTGGGCAGGGGTCCCAGCCCTCACAGCTGTCAATCACTCTCCTGGCAGATGCTCTCAGGTCTCTGATGTCACCAAAGTTAGGTTGAGCCTGAGACAAACTTGGCAGGTGGAAGGAAGACATACAATAAGACTGGACATGAATGCCTCATCGCCCACTCATTCCAGTCCTTCCTGACCATGCTGCTCCTCTTCATCGGCCGAGTGAACCAGGAGAAGCCTAGCCACCTGTGGTCCCAGCCCCTCTCCTCTGCCCCAGAGGCGCAGGGGAGGACCCCAGGCATGTTGGGTGCAGGCTGGGGTACAAGGCTGGCGGACAAGAAGGGGAAGGGAATGAATGTGAATTAGCCAGGGAGTGTTTCTGGCTCTCTGGGTGCCTCATTTAATCCCCATCCTTGAGAGCTGGGGAAACTAAGATTCAGAGAGGCTAAATTATGTGTCCAAGTCAAAAGCTGAACCTGTGGTATGTTTACTTTTTGTGTTCTTAAATGGCTCCAGGTCTGGATGAGACTGGGTAAACTGAGGCAATGGCTGAGGTAATCCTCACAGATATACAGAGAGCATCCTACATCTGTCCCAGAGGCTTCCTCTCCCCTGAGCCTAGGGTCCTGCCTCGGGCATGGCCCTCCACCCTGAGTCTGACCAGCACACCATAGCATCTTCATCAGGAGCAAAGGCCCAAAGTTCAAGAAGTCCTAAGGTGCCCAGGAAAAGGCTCCCAATCTCACTCAGGCAGACCAATGGACCATCCCTAGGTGCTGCTTCGCACCAGAAAAATCTTAGCCTTGGTCCTGGTGTCCACATGACACTAGGCAGGTTACTTCTGGTCTGGAGGCCTCCATCTCCTCATCTCTCAAGGAAGGCCTGGGCTGGATTAGCACCCCGTGCTCTTACGTGAGGAGCTTTCCTGGAGGGCACAGCATGGTCTCTGCCCACGGGGCGTTCCATTCAGTGACAGAGATCCCAAAGAAACCAGCTGTGACGATGCCACCTGTGACCTGCTAGGGTCCTTCAGATGAGGGTTCCTAGTCCAGCCTGCAGGGCCAGGCGAGGCCATTGGTCCAGGGCAACTGTGGGAGAAGATGCAGAGATGTTTACCATGGGTGTGACTCAACCAGACAAAGGGAGCCCCCGGGACATACAGAGAGGGGGTGGTGGGAGGGACATACAGAGAGGGGGTGGTGGGAGGGCCCCGCTCCAGCACTTCAGAGCTTCAATGTGAGATGGTCAGGCAGTGAGGCTGAGAGGCGTCAGAATTGGGTTCAAGGCAGGGGACTTAGCATCCCGTCTGCAGTGAGGGGCTGAAGGGCTTCAGCTCCTCACACTCGAGGGCAGGAATGACAGAGGTGGGAAAGATCGCAAAAGCCCCGACTGTGCAGAGAGGAGGCCTGTTAAGTCGTGGGGTTGCTGTAACAAATTTCTACGAACAGGTGGCTTAGAGTTAGACAATAGAAATGCATTCTCTTGCAGTTCTGGGAGCCGCGATCTGAAACCCAGGCCTCTAGGGAGGATCCTTCTTCGCCTCTGCCAGCTGCTGGTGGTTTGCAGTTGTTGGGGTTCCTTGTCTTGTGGACACTGATGTGGTCACTATTTGGTCCAGAGAAACAGGGAACTGGCCCTTCCATTTCCCAGAATGCCCCATTATCAAGGCTGGATGGGGTGGCATGTCTCCCCTCAGCCCTAGAAACCCCCATCCTCACAGCCCTCCTCGGGTTTCGTGCCTGGCTTCAGCCCAGCCTATCAGCTGCAATCTCAGGCTTTGAAGCTAGAGACGCCCCAGACAGACAAAGGGGCGAATGCAGGAAGGGGGAGGGGGGGCCTCTGGGGTACCAGCCCAGGTGTGCGGCGATTATCTTCGGGGCCTAATCAAGATGCCTTGTCCCCAGCTCGGCTATGAATGATGCCACCCCCGCCCCTCCCAGCACTCCCCATGCTGGCTGCCAGGACAGCGACAGACACCTGCTAGGCCTTGGACCCCTTCCCTCGCCTGCCTGCCTGCCCGGCTTCCTTTTGTACCAGCACAAAGGGGGACAAAGCCAGGTCCCACCTGGTGAGGGAGGGCCCAGGGCTCCTGCTTCTCAGCTGTGACCACGCTCTGCCTGTGAATGCCAGAATTTTATATGGAGCAGGAGGTGTCCACAGAGAGATTGACAGACAGACGGATGGCAGCTCAGGATGGGCAGAAGGATAAGAGAGGATCCATCCAGGGCAGCTGCCCAGAGGGGTACCCTTGGGGTGAGGGTCCACAAGATAAGGAAGCTGAGCTGAGTGCTAAGTGCAACTCCACCCTCCCCAGGGACCCTGCTAAGATATTTGTCCCCAGAGCCCATGGGGGGAGGGGGTACAGAACCAGTCCCATCGTTTACAGAAGATGTTGGACAGAAATAAAGCCTGAGGGAGACAGCCATATTCACACTAGCTCTGGGCTGAAGCTGGACTGCTCATGTCTGGCTGGGACGCCTTCCTGGACATAAGACTTAGTGTCTAAGGCAGGCTGCTCCCTGCAGGGTGGGCACATGGACATGAGGGAGAGCGGGTGAGTTTAGCAGGAGCCAGAGCAGCCTCCTGTCTCTGCCCAGTTGCCTCCCCTCAGGACAAGTGGCATCCCCTAGCCTCCCCATCCTCCTCCTCATTCCCCTCCATGGCAGGTCCCAACTCCCACTACAGTGCGTGGTGTGGCTGTGCCACACGCTGGCCTGCAGCTTCCCTCAGAGGCTGGGAGAGGAAGGAACACATGCAGGGGGTGGGGAGACAGACAGACAGACAGACAGAGGTCTTGTGGGCCTCAGACCCACCTGGAGAAGAGTTAGAGACGAGGAGTGGGACAGAAGCAGACGTTAAAAGTGATGATTGTTGCAGAGAGGCCAGTCAGCACCTAGGCCATTAAGATGAGCCATGGACACCCCAGCACCATCCTTCAGAGCTGGGAGGCTGGTGATGGGAGGAAAACATTATTCACAGCTAACGAAAGACTCATTACTTTGCACCAAACTTTGGCTGGTATTGAATATACCATCACTGCCCTCTTAACAAATGGCTTCTTGAGGGTTTAATTAACTTTTTAGCACCCTCGGGCAGGCAGCCTGGCCCCACCATTGGGCAGGCCTGAGCCAGCCATGCTGGGGACAGTGATGGCCTATAGTGGCTGCCAACGTGGAGGGGCAGAGAGAAGGGCAGTGCTTTGCTTGACCCGACCACCTGCTCATGTCGGACGACTGAGACCTGGGGGGAGAAGGTCACCGGGGCAGCTTGCTTAAGGTTACACAGCACAATGAAGGCATAACCAGGCCTGGAATCCAAACCCTGAGCAAACAGAGGATGCTCAGCCTTCTGCAGTTCAGCACACCTTCCCCTCCTGTGCTCATTGGCTGAGTGAGTACATAGCGCAGAGTGGCTCTGTAATTACTGATTTCACTTGATCGGGAGCACCGGGGGCCTGAGACTAAGCCCTTTCAAATCATCATTCTCATCATTGCAACACTTACCACGCCCTTCTGCTGTCAGATGCTGCACGAAGGCCTTTCATGTATTATCTCATTTCATCCTTACCTTGACCCATGAGGATGGCTTTATCACCATCCCCGTGTTCCAGATGAGGAAACTGAGGCTCAGAGAGATAAGCAACACCCTCAACATCACCTGAACCACTAGACTACACCCCCTCTCTAATGAACCTATATCGGCCAACCCAACCTTTTCACTGAAGGAGAAACTGAGGACCCGCCCAAGGTCATTCAGTGCACAGTGGACTCATGGCTTCTGATCCATGCCCAGCAAAGGCCCTTTCAAGTTCATCACATAGCCCGTCATGTCTGCTTTCCCAGCCCTCGCCCTACACTTGGCCTCCTTTCCCTGTGAGGCCGCGCCCCAGCTTCGTGGGCCACTCTGGAAAGCCCATGGAGCTAAGGGCTAGCCTGGGCGTAGGGCCAGACCCAGGTAGCAATCCTGCTCTGCAGATCTGTGCTGTGGTCTTGGGCAAGTCACTCCTCCAGCAGCGCCTCTGGCAAAGTAAAACGTGCCTCACAGGACATTTGTGAGTTAAATATGAACTTAAAGCGTTTAGTCTGGTGTCTGCCACATCACAGAAAGCACTCGATAGCAATGTCTTTGGGATAGGGTTCAACCTGGCCAGGAATCTCCACCTCCCAGCACTACAGCTATTCCATTTGCTCCCCAGGAGGGCTTGACATCAGCCTCCCCCCACTTCCCCCATTTGAATTGGGGCAGAGAAGCCCTGGAGGATGTAGATGCCAGAACAGAGCCCTCCCAGCCCAAGGGTGGTGGGTGGGGGTGGGGAGCATGAGGGCCACCTCTCAGGCTGTGGGCTAATTAATTGTCTGGGCTGACAGCAGAAAAGGGCTGCGCCTTTGCCGACGAGTCCACAGCAATGATGGAATAATGGGCTCTAATGCACTGGTCTTCTCCGGGGACCTGTCTTTCATCCCAACCAAACTAATTAATGACAGCAATAAATAAGCCAATCTAGCCTGCCCTGCCCAGGGCAGCCAGGCCACTTGGAGAAAAGCCTGTTGATAGCCTGGCCAGGGAGTGCTGTGGCCAAGGTGGGGTGAGGGCCCTATGGTGCCCTGTGGTGGGGCAGGAGGAATCAGGCCCAGGAGACCCACTTGATCCCTGGCCAAAAACTCGGGAACTGTGAGTTCTAATCCCAGACCAGCTCCCATGCGGTTGTGTGACCTGCCGGGTCATTCTACATCTCTGAGCTTGGAATGTTCACCCCACTTGGGTAAAACCCATGTAGCCTATAAGCCAGGGAGGATTGCATTTCTTTTTATGGTTTAGAAAGCAGGATAAGGTGAGGACATCACAGGAAGAATGCCCTGCCCGTGGGCTAGGTGATGCTATAACAGAAATAGCAACTCACCAGTGGATTCAAATGTTCCAGTGCACCGGAGCTCCCCAGAGGGCTTGCTGAGACCCAGACTGTGGCCCTCCCCAGAGCTTGGGGTCAGCAGGGCCTCAGATTTTGCCCTTCTAACAAGTTTCCCAGGGATGCTGAGGCTGCTGGTCGGGGACCCCCTGAGAACTAGCTCTCTAGACTGAATGCCAAACACTCAAGTTCTCATCCTGTCTCTGCTTCTGGTCAGCTTGAAGTCCCTCACTTCCCTGGGCCTCAGTTTCTCTATCTGTACATGCATGTACAGGGAGAAGCAGCTCAAGACCTCCCATGTGGCATATGATGTCAATGAAGAGGACAGTGGAAACCACAAAATAACCAGCACCTTTTCAGGAGCCACGAAACCCATTTGTAGTGAGCCACATGCCCCCAGGAGATGGCAGCCCCCTAGTCAGTATGGGAATCTGTGCCACACTCAGCACAGCCAGTGGTGAACCTGAGTGGTGGGGCGGGCGGGGTGTGTGTGTGAAGGATTAAAGAAGACAGACAAGAGAATAAAGCTGGGTCTAGGGGGGACGCTGCTCTTGGATGGATTCTTTATTTTATAGCCAGATTCCACGAGGCAAGGTAAGGGCATGGTCAAGATGTTTACAATGTTCTCGGTTTCTAATCTACTCAATTACATGCACCTGAACTCTATAAGCTTTGTTTGGGCAGCACTTGCTGCACCTCCCGAAGCCTACCTCACTTAGCCACCTGGAACCACAGGTTCGGACCATAAGGTCAAGCTTGCAACCATAGCCTTTGGCTATAATTGTGCTGGGAGAGCTTTGCCCTCCAAGCTGGGACTTGCATGTGGCTTTGCCATGAGAGGACCATGCCCTCTCATGGCAAAGCCACATGAGAGGGCATGCTCATTAGTCCAAGGCTTGAACCTGTCCAAACACTGTAGCCGCTCTCCACAGGAATTCTTGTCCCCCGGTACATCCCCACCTTCCTCTTCTTGTATACCTCCACTAACAGAGAGCTCACTCCCTAACATGACAGGATGCTCCATCCCAAGAACATTTTGCAGGGAGGGGCTGACACAGGCCATTAAGCCAGGACAAGCAGGAAAGGGAAACTGAGACAAGATAGTTAAACAGCAGTTGCAGCCACCTAGTAAATCCTATCTTCCCTAAACCAAGGTCACTTGAGAGTAAACGGTTTGTACTTCTCCCCAACCAGAGGGGAACTAGCTTAAATCACCCTACTCAGGAAGACAGCAGAAATCCAATCAGTGACATTTGCCAACCACACCCAAAGGACAGATGAAGAGAATAAATCTCATTTTGGTACAACATAAAGCTGATGAATATTCTATTAAATCCTCCCTCAACACCTCCCCTAAATACCCAGCCTTTAAAACTCCTCAAAACAAAAATCCCAGTGCACATTTTGTCCCTCCTGGGAGCACGCCCTGTGTCTCTCCCCACCTTCTTCTCCACAGCATGCATCTCCCAAACTCTAAGGCACCCCATGAGACTAGCAACCAGTGCAGCAATGGGCAGCGGCAGTTCATCCCAGACAAACCCCCTGAACCTGTCCCCAAGGGCCCTTTTCTCTGACTTAGTGAGCCAAGCAGCCTGTCCTCATTTCCCCACCCAGTCCCTCTCATGTTATCCTATGCCAGTAGTCAACAAACCGCAGCTTGCGAACCACATGTGGCTCTTTGGCCCCTTGAGTGTGGCTCTTCCACAAAATACCACGTGCAGGCACACACGTACAGCGCGATTGAAACTTCGTGGCCCGTGCGCAGAAGTCGGTTTTCAGCCTGGGCGAGTCTATTTTGAAGAAGTGGCATTAGAAGAAGTGGGGGTGTCAGTTGCATGTGGCTCGCGAGCTGTGGTTTGCCGACCACTATCCTAGGCCCTTTCTGGCTTCACTGCTCCCAGCTTTAATGAACGTCCTCTAAGATTCACCCGGAGTCGTGTTGTGAAGGTTTTCCTGCAAAACTCAAGAACCTACACACTACCGGCAGGTCCTAGGAGACTCACCAAGGGCCAGGTCCCCTTGCCGATCACAGGGTTGTTTATCTGTTCTTAGTGCACGTTCAACATCTGCTTCCCACGACGGACTCCCGAGGCCACCCCTCCTGGGTCTCGGTGCCCTCAAACATCCCTTGTAGCTTTGCTATTATGACACCTGCCCTGGAGACTGCGGGATCTTGGGAAAGCTGCTGTGAGCCTCTGAGCCCTGTTTCCCCCTCTGCAGCACGGGCAGGAATGAGATAAAAAGGTGAGAGTCTAGAGCTCAGTGTAAATGTGAGAGGCTTGAATCACTATTACGTGGTGATGTGGCCTCTGCCTGAAGTTCGGCTGGGAACACCATTTCCAGGTCAATGGACTTTTTTGGAGGCCTTTCTGTCTGCGGGTGAGAATGAGCTACAGCTCCCTCCCTGGAAGTGGGGCATTTTTTATCATAAGCACACCCTTCTGTTGGAACTTGTACCTGACTCCAGAGTGGCCCTCCACTGATCTCTTCCAGTGGAAGTGCTGGAGGCCAGGGCCGGCGGCCGGGGGTATCTGTAGACGAGGTGCTTGCACACAGCGGGGTGAGTCCCGGCTCTGGCTTCCCTCTGCAGCATCTTAGCGCTGCAGGGGCTGGACCAGGAGCTCACCTGTATCCGAGCCTGACAACATGTCCTACAGAAATACCCCTCCTCCTCCTCCTCTGTATGCAATTGGACTCCTGGTTGCAGGCAGCAGAAATGCACACTGATTTGAGCAGATAGGATTGGACACTGGGCACCTCTGAATCACTGGGAAGGACTGGGAAACAGTGCCCAGACTGCAATCCAAACCTCCATGCCACCAAGCCAGTTTTGGAGGGCATTGCCACAGAGCACAGGAGGCCACCCATCGCTCCGTCTCCAGGACCACAGGACTGTGCATTGCTGCCCACTGCCTGCACTGCCCCAGACCCCCATTTAGCTGCGCTATGGCCCCTGCCTATCACCAGAATCTCATTTCCAGCCCCCCTAATTGGCAGACCTCAGCTAATGGGTCTGCGCCTGTGCTGCAAGGGAGGATGGGAAAGTAGGAAGCTGGGGTTTTCAGCTTCTGTAACAGCAGGTAGGCTCTGCCTCCCACCAGAAGTGGGAAATCCTCCAAATACAGAAAGAGGGTTCAGAGCTGGGGCAGGAAAACAGACTAGTGGCTACTCCTGTTCAGTACAACCCACCTTTGGCAAGCATAGATGTGCAGGAAGGTCACTGGTAGGATACAGATAAAAATAACCACTTATGCTCTGGCCATTTTGTTCAGTGGTTAGAGTGTTGGCCCACAGACTGAAGGGTAAAGGGTTCGATTCCCTGTCAAAGGTTCAGTTCCTGGCGCATGTGGGAGGCAACCAATAAATGTGTCTCTCATGTCAATGTTTCTCTCTCTCTCTGTGTTCCCCCCTCCTCCCTCCCTTTCACTCTAAATAAATAACCACTCACCCTGACTATATGCCAGTCACCCATCTTGGGCTTGTCATGGATAAACTGACCTAGGCCTCTCAGGATCTTTATACGGGAGGTGCTTTTATTATAACCATGCCCTCTGTTTCACCTAGAGAGGGGCCTGTGGTCGTGCAGCTGATGAGAAGCAGACCATGGTGAAAACTCCGCTGCCCGGTCCCTGGGCTGTGTCCCGGCACTCTCTGCTCTTCCCCTCCGTCTTACACAGAGGAGACCCTGCCATCCTCGGGAGCATATGCCACTAGAATACAAGGCAGATGGTGCCCAGGATTGGCCATGGGTGTAGAGGAGTCAGCACTGGCCTGGGATACGTGGGGGGCTCGATTGGGGCGGGTACAGGGGTCATCTGGAAAGGGACCTTCTGCCTGAGCCCATCCTGTTCCCTTGTTTCTCAGCTCAGGACCCAGCCTGACTCTAGAGACTTGTCCACTACAAGGACACTGAGGGTGATGGGAACTGTTAACACTGGGAGGCGAGAGGTGCCTTCCTATAGGGTCAGCTCTGCCCAGACAATGCCAGGTGTTCCCAGTAGCCAGAGAAGCTCCTGAGGTCATCTGTAAACAACTGGGGTGCAGGGGTTTCCAACCTTGGCTCCACAATGAAATCCCCTGGACAGTAAATGTCTATCTGTATGTCCACGCCTGGGCCCCGCTCACAGGGATCAGTCAGGGATTCATTTGTCTGAGGTGAGTGTGGGCCCTGGTAGTTTGAAGTGTTCCCAGGGGATTCTAATGTGCAGCCCGAGGGGAGAACTCCTGCCCTGGGAATCTGGACCTCCCCTAGTCTGAGGCTGGGATGGCTCCTTGCTGTGCCCCATCCACCACTGTCTCCCACCCCCAAGCTCCCAGGAGCAGGTGGCTCCTGGAGTGGGTGGCTGGACACCATAATATGCATGTGGAACAGGAAGCTCTGACAGGACCCTCTCTCGCAGTGTTATAAGGCAGCCTGGAGGGAGAAGCCAAGGGCTCCTAGCAGAGCCAGAGCTGCCAAGAGGAGCCACACCTGTTGTGGAAATTCTGAACCCCACAAAAGGCCACCTCCTCTAGGAAGCCCCCTGAGCACCAATTCATGGGGATCTTGCCCCTCTGGGTTCCTCCAGCCATGACTGACAGCCTGGTAACATAACATACCAGCTCTGATGAGACAGTACCCTGCTAAAAAGCCTTCGTTAGCTCCTCATTGCCCTCAGGATAGAGTCCCAGTGCCCTACCCCAGTGTTCAAGACTCCCCCAAAAGCTGGCCACCACCTCCCAGTCACCCACCACTCCCCTTTGCATATGTGGGAAAAGCCTGGCATCTCAGAGCCTACACAGACCCAGGTGCCTAATATGGTTGCTATGTAGATTTAATAATGCAAAGGATGTGTCCTGGCCAGTGGCTCAGTGGTTAGAGCGTCAGCTGGAGCACCAAAGGGTCACAGGTTCGATTCCTATTCAAGGACATGTACTTTTTGTAGGTTCAATCCCTGGCCCCAGTTTGGGGCACGTGCGGGAGGCATCCAGTCTATATGTCTCTCTCATGTTGATCTCTCTCTCTCTCCCTCCCCTCTTTTTCCTCTTCTAAAAATCAATGGAAAATATATTCTCTGGTGAGGATTAACAAATAATAATAATAACAATAATAATGTAGAGGATGTAAAAAAATTACAGGACAGGCACACAGAAAGTCCTTTAAAAAGTGCCAACTACCACCACCATCATCGTTATCACTATCATTACTATGGTCATGATCACCATCACCATCACCATCATCACAATCACCATTATCATCAGCATCTACAGCATCACCACCATCAGCAGCAACAGCATTACTGTCAATGAGGCCTTGTTTATTCTGGTCCTTCCTCCTGGATTGCCCTTTACTCCTTTCTCATGTAGAAAGGGCATAAGTGAGTATAAGTTCCGCTCATTCTCCATGGCCTACCTCAAATGCAGCCTCGTCCATGAAGCTTCCCTGATACCTTTAGTCAAGGAGTGGTGGAAGCATACCAGTGCCCCCTGGCTGCCGCGCGTGCGTGCGTGCATGTGTGTGTGTGTGTATGTCTTCTCGCACCAAAACTACACAAGTTTCCAGTTCACCAGTCCCTTCTCACACACTCTCTACTTCCCTTCATCTACCCTCAACTTTTCTGAGTAACCTGCCCTCCAGCACAGATGATCAAATCAGGGACACTCAGGCACCTAAGGAAGTGCTTGGGTTGCTCCCTCCTGTCTCCATGTCCCTCATCATCTGCCTCATAATCTAACAAACCATGTCCCTTACCAACATTACTGTCCACCAAGCCGAAATCCACATTGCGATTCCTTTCCTTTCTTAGATGATGGCACAGACCAGAGGCCACACATCTGGGTTCAAATCTGCATTCTGTCCCTTTCTGGGCATGTGTCCTTGGAGGAGTCGCTCCCTCGTTGGGAGCCTCAGTTTCCCCTCCATCCACAGGATATGTGGGTGCAGGGCTGGAAGAGTTCAGAGTCCCTTTCAGACTCAAACATTCTGAGTCTGACCGGAGGTTTAGGCCTTACATGGCTCTCCCCCTTCTCCTCTATAGGCATTGTGTGGTGGGCTCTGCCCAGATCAGGCCTCCTCCAACCAGAAAGGTTGCAACAGTCTCTCTTCTGTTCTGGAGGGGCTGGCTGGGCTGGGGGCTGGGGCAGGCACCATGTGAGGCTTGCTCAGCCCCCTCTCATGTGAGAGGTACAGAGCAAGGGCCCCTCAGCTCTGTTGCCTTCAGCTGAGAGGCTTAGAGCTCTGGGCCCAAGAGCCCAAGGGTAGGGATACTTACGGTTTAATAATTGGCCTATTGATTCTCATTTATTTGCTGCCAATGGGGCTCACTGAGGAAATGAAGGCGAAAAGGCTGTGTTTGTAAATAAGTCTCCAGTTGGCCCCACACTCAGCCTGCTCTGAACAGGGAGGTGAGCTGGGTTAATATACTGCAGTGCCCTCTGCTTAGCCAAGTCCTGACGTGAGCCACAGGGATACCAGCCATTCAGGCCAACCCGTCGGGCCCTCCTGAGCCCAGGCCCCTTCAGAGTTGGCAATGAATTTCAGACCATGCTCTCTCTCCACTGTCTGTTTTGAAGGAAGATGAGCAGGGTTAGAGTGCTGGCCCAAGAGCCCACTTAACAGATAAGAACAGTGCTTTTTACAGAGATTGTATAATTTATTGGAAGACACACTGCCAGGAAAGGGTGGGGAGGCAGGACTGAAACTTGGACAATTTCAAGTAGCTGACTCTACTAGTTAGCTATTGCTGTGTTATAAACCAGCCCCAAATTTAGTCGCTTAAAACAAAACGGTTATTTCTCATGAGTCTATAGGTCAGCTGGGCAGTTTGACTGATCTTAACTAGGCTTGACTGATGAGGGCCTAGTCACATCGAGGTCTGTGGTGAGCTGGAGGATCAGCTGGGACTGGCTGCTGAAGGTTGACCTGCACTAGGACAGCTGGCTCTGCTCCATGTGTCCCTTGCGTCCCTCTAGCTGCTAGCCTGGGTTTGTTCTCACAGGGATGGCAGGAGTCCAAGAGAGGAAGTGGAAATGCCCAGGCACCTAAACAAGCCTCTGCTGGCATCACATTTTCTACTATGGCCTGGGCCAGAGCAAGTCCGAGTTGGAAAGCAGTGCTTAACGCCGCAGATACAGCTGAGACCGTTAATCCGTCCACCACGCTGACTCAAGCACATTGCATGTCCCACTATTTCCAGGTATTCTGCTCTTCCCTCACAAGGAATTAAAACCTCGAATGAACAGGAAATTCTGTTACCTTTCCCCAAGTCTGGGCAGCAGGCTCAGCCCTTTAAAGAAATATGAGGCTTGATCTGGATGGCGCCAGCATGCAGAACCGAGGCTTAAAGAGTTGGACTTAAGACATGGAGGGATGTTCCAAGCTCTGAGGCTGTCCCGTGATAGCAAAGGCTCCTTCGAGAGCAGTGAGCTCTCTGTCGCCAGGAATGTGTGAGCTCAGATAGGATGCTGACTGCATGGCTGCAGGAGAGAGTCTGCCTCCAATAAGAATGGATGCAGACCAGATAAACTCGTCTCCCTTCCAGCTCCATAAATCCAGAAGCTTAAAAAGGAGTGGGCCAATTACTGCAGACCAAAGGCTGAGAAATGCTGCTATCCAACCCCTACCATCTCTCCCAGGCTGGCCAGGCATAGCGGGTCCAAGGCGAGTTCATCAGAGAGCTGCTCTCTAGCAGAGAACATAAGAGCTCAAGAGATTCAGAAATCTCTCCAGCCTCCTGGAAAAGAAGGGGAGAATGAAGCCAAGAGCAGAGAGCCCCAGCCAGCTGAGAGGCAGCCTGGCAATGCGAAGAGTGTGGACTCCGCAGGCAGACACACCTGGTGGGGATTGACCTCAGGATTGACCCCAGGATGACCTCCGGCCCTAATCTATAGAGGGGATAACAGTCCGGTGCTGGGTGGCTGTGAGGGTTAATGAGGTAAAGTAAATGGAACTTTCATGAAATGAAACGGAGACTCAGCAACTCTATTTTTTCTTTTCTTTGAGTTACAGCAGATAAAAACAAGAGCTGATAGAAAATCCATGTTTCCTCCGCATCCCTGTAGCTCCTTGTCCCTGCCTCTGCCCTGCTTGTCCAGAGGGGGCAGTTCAGACTTCTTGGTTCTAGATGAGAGGACATGGAGTCCCTAAAGAAGGCAGGGCCCGGGTGTGGGGGCGGGGGAGGGGGACTGCTGTTCAGAACACCCCCCTCCACACCCTTCCACCCAATGGTCATAGAAGGGGTGGCTGACCAGCAGGCCCTGGACTGACTGGAACAATTCACCAGCCACCTGCCCCCTCCTTCTCTTCAGGCCTCCGGGAAGCGTCCTTTCTCTGTGGCAGGAACCTCATTAATGGAGAAAGAGGTGGGGAGGGGGAGGAAGGGGCGTTCTATTGATGGCCTTTTCCACTTTCCGGAGCTCAGGGAGGTTTCTTAGATAATAATAGTAACAGAACCTCGCCTTCACGCAGAGCCTCCGTGTTCTCCTGGAGTCTGCACAGCTCTTAGTGGAGCAGGCTTAGTGCAGAGCGGAGCTGTCCTGTGGCTGCTGGCATGCTACCTGACCCCAGCCACCTGACCAACCGACCCATGCAAGGACTGACGGACACAGCGATTGTCCTACTGTATCAACCAGCTGGCAGACACGGGCTATCTCACTACCACATGATTGACACCGGGACAGGCCAACTAACTGGGTGACAGACACAGTGAGATCTGACTGACAGATTCAGGGGTCAGGCAACATAGTGAGTGAATGAAGCCTTATTATTTGATTGACTGAAGACTGTCTCATTAAATCAATGACAAAACACTGACTTAGAGACTGACCAATTAATTGACCGATTGTCTAATAGACTCATGGGTGGCCTGCCTGACTATCTCACTGAGTCAGGACTGACAAACCTACCATCTAACTAGTCTGACTGACAGACTCATGGGTTTCCTGGCCAAAGATTGTCTCACCAACTAACAGAATGTCTGAGAACTGGTTGCCTAAGGCTGTTTCATTACCGACTAATTCACTTATTGACATTATGATTGACCAGTACCTGACTAACTTACCAATTGACCCGCTGATAACTGACCACTTCATGCACTGACGGGCCTTTCCCACTAATCCTCACAGTTGGCAGGCCCACCAAAAGGCTGACAGCTGGGTTGACCTAGTAATAACTAACTGACTACCTGACAGCAAAGCCCAAAGACCATTGACTGCCTGACCGACAGCCCAATTCACTGGCCGATTGAAAGCAGATAGGCCCACTCAGTGGCAGCCGGCTGACTCTCTGGCTTAATGGACAGACCCACTGTTTAACAGCTGTGGCTGCCTGGCTGACCTGGTCGGCACTGACAGCTGGCTGGCGGGCGGACCACCAACACTGCAGTGGCCTGCTGTGCTGACCACGGGCCCAGAGGGCTGACAGGTTTCCTGGCTGATGGAGGAAAACATTTTTAGGAATCCTTTTGGGTTCTTGGCTCTTTCTCTTTCCTGACCCCTCATCTCCCAGCTCAGCTTTTTCACCTCAGGCTCTTTTTTAATTTAATTTTGTAAAATTTTTTGTATACCTCATGCATACAAAGTAATGTAGACACCGTACATGAAACACCTAAAGAATGAAAATCAAGTGAACACCTGTGTGCCACCACGTAGATCAGAGCAGGAATAGCGGCCTTCGCCTGCTGCTTCCTCCACAGTGAGCTACCTGGGGAGCTTCTGACAAACAACCATGCCCGGGCTTCACCCCACCAGCTGCTAATCTAACTTATGTGGGAGGAGGGGGACTGGCATCATGCCTTTATTTTTTCCAGCTTTTTAAAGGTATAATCTCTCTATATAAAACCCTAATATGCAAATAGACCGAACAGTGAACAACTGCACAACTGTTCACTATGATATGTGCTGACCACCAGGGGGTGCGTGCGGAACATGGGGGGTGTCGTCCATGGCAGGACAGTGGAGCAGGTGAGAGTGTGTGTGTGGGGACCAGATCAAGGCAGGAAGCTGGTCACTGTCATCGGGACGAGCGTCTGGTGGTTACTGAAAATTCTTTGCTCTCGTGCACAACACTCACACCCACTGCTGGTGACGGCCCTGCTTGCACCCACTGCCGGTGCCCAGCACCAGTCCTAATCACTCAGGGCCATCAGTGGGTGTGAGCGGCTGCTGGCCCAGATTGCCCCTGAGGGCTTCTCCATCTCCCCCTGCTCCTGAGGGATGATCTCAGCAGCAGCCGCCACTCGCACCTGCTGACAGCACCTGTCTCCTCGCACCCACTGCTGGCACCAGCCCCAATGGCTCCGCACTGTCAGCGGTTGCAAGTGGGCCGGTGCCATCAGGGCATGGGAGTGGCAGTGGCGGGAGTGGGACTGTGGGCAGACAGGGGACCAGGGTCTGTGGTGGGAGGGGCTAGGCAGGGGCATGGAGGATGGGCCCGACCTGCCCCTGTGCCCACCACAGCCTGGTGGCCCACAGTTCCTTTCAAGGTGCATGAATTCCTGCACTGGGACCCTAGCTGACAAATAAAAATTATATATAGTTAAGGTGTACAATTTGATGTACATATACATTGTGAAATGATTACATAATCAGTATAATTAACACATATCACCTAACTTAGTTACCATTTTTGAGTGTGATAACACTTAAGATCTACTCTCTAGGCAAATTTCAAGTATGTAACACGGTGTTATTAGCTGGAGTCAGCATGCGTGCAGTAGACTCCAGACTCATTCATCCTGCACATCTGAAACCTGTGCCCTTTGACAGTCTCCCCATTACCCCGCCTCCGCCTCTGGCAACACCCATTCTACTCTCTGTTTCTGAGTGCAACGTTTTTAGATTCCACATATAAATGAGAGCAGGTATTATTAGTCTTTCTGTGTCTGACTTATTTTACTTAGCCTAATGTCCTCTAAGGTCATCCATGTTGTTGCAAATGGCTAAGATTTCCTTCTTTTTTAAGGCAGAATGTATATTCACTGTATGTGTATGCCACTTCTTTACCCACTCATTTGTCAGCGTTCACATGGGTTATTGCATACCTTGACTATTGTGAATAATGCTGCAATGACAGGCGAGTGCAGATGTCTCTTAGAGATCACGATTTCATTTTCATTTTGGATAAATACCCAGAAGTGGATCGCTGGACCACAGGGCAGTTCTGTTTTCTGTGTTTTGAGGAACCCCCATACTCTTCTCCATAATGGCGGCACCAGTGCTTTTGCGAAGCCCCCAAGGGATTCTATGTGGCCGGCGGAGTGTTCCTGGTGAGGCCCTCACAGTGCCTTGGCTCAGCCTCACCACCCCACAGCCTTAGCTTCACCTAGGAGCCTTTAGGAAATGCAGACTCTCAGCCCCGCGAGCCCATCTGCACGAGAATCTGCTTGTTAACAGGACTCCGAGGTGACCGTGTGCACATTAACGTTGGAGAAGCCCTGCCTTCGGTGGTCCTGCATGCTCCTCCTTAAGTGCTCCCCACTCCCTGGCCAGAGGAAAACGCCGTCTCCAACCTGATTCACTCTCCTCTTGCCTTTCTTTGTGGCTTCACCTACATCGGTGGTCGGCAAACCGCGGCTCGTGAGCCACATGCGGCTCTTTGGCCCCTTGAGTGTGGCTCTTCCACAAAATACCATGGCTTGGGCAAGTCTATTTTGAAGAAGTGGTGTTAGAAGAAGTTTAAGTTTAAAAAATGTGGCTCTCAAAAGAAATTTCAATTGTTGTACTGTTGATATTTGGCTCTGTTGACTAATGAGTTTGCTGACCACTGATCTACACCATCGTGTTTCATTTGCCTGCTCTGGTTCTTTATATCCAGGAGCTCACTCGGCGTGTATTGTTCTGTGATGTTTCCCCACAAACATTTTATTTGCTCGATGTGCCCATGTTGTGCATAGCTACAGCACCTTCATTTTTCACTGCTGTGTGTAGTGGTCCAGCATGTGACCATACAACAATGTACACACGCTGAAAAGGGCACTTGGATTGTTTCCAGTTGTTGTTATTTGGGATTGTTGTGTGGTGGGTTGTTGCTCGCTGCTACATTCACTTTATTCAGTTTCTCTTGGTGCCTGCGTGAGTGTCTCTGTGGGACAGGTAGCCAGCGGATGCATATGTCTAGCTTGTCCAGTAATGCCAAGCTGTTCCCGGGCCCACATGGAGAAGGCCTGCTTCTTCCCTCCTGGTGCGCACCTGCCCCGCCCCTCCTCGCCTCCTCTCCTCTTCTCCAGGGACAGCAGCACAGACCCGACATAGCCTCCTCAGTCTCACTGTTTCCCACGCTGGGCTGCCTTGTTTCCTGGGGACAGGTGGGGAGTCGGGGTGCCTGGGGCTTCTACCCCCTGCATCTTCGCACCATTTATCTTCTCTTCCATCTCCACAGACCAGGCAGCATGGGAAGAGGCTTGGATGGGTTTTCCTGGGCTCAGCCCAGCCTTAGGTTGAGGGACTATTGAGGATTCTGGAGACTTGGGGGCTGAGAAAAGGAAAAGATGGTATTAGTCAGGGTTCCTCAGAGAAAAGGAATGGAGAGGGGAAGATTTGCTATAGAAATTGCCTCATGTGGCTATGGATGCTGTGGTCCCACGATCTTCATCTGCAAGCTGGAGAACCAGGGAAGTCGGTGGTATATAATTCAGTCTGACCCCAAAGGCCTGACACCTGGGGGCTGCTGACGTAAGTCCCAAAGTCTGAAGGTCTGAAAGCCAGGCATGCCAGTGGCCAAGGGTAGGAAAGGTGGATGTCTCAGCTCAAGGAAAGACATTATGAATTCCCACTTTCTCACCTTTTTGATCTGTTTAGGCCCCCAATAGATTGTACGATGCCACCCACATTGGTGCGGGTGGATCTGTACTCTGTCTGCTGATTCAAATGCTAATCTCTTCTGGGGACACCCTCACAGACACACCCAGAAGTAGTGTTTGACCTGTGCATCCTTAGCCCAGTCAAGTGGACACATAAAATTAGCCATCACAAATGTGTAATCACAAGCGGCTGTAACACACCCTCTCACACACCCCAAGAGCTTCAGCTTCATGGGGTGGTGCTGGGACAGGGCTGCAGAAGGGAAGTCCTTCCCAGCATGAGGTCATCCAGAGCTTATGGCTTGGAGACCACAGTCCAGAGGAGAGGAGGACAGGGAATTCCTGGGGAGAAAAGGGGACTGGAGAGGGGGCTCACATGTCGAAGGGGTGTCATTCTGTAGCACACAGGCAGGGTTTGGGTCAGAAGGCAGCCCTAAGGAGCAGAGCAGCTTTGGGGGGCCCAAACTAGAAGCTATGGGGTGAGGTTCTGTGGGAGAAGGCAAAGCTACTTAGGCAGTCCATGAATAGTCAGACATCTGCTTATTTGAGCTATTTTTTAAACTATGGGATGTGTTGCAATGTGAGCTCAGCGCTGCCAGGCTTTTGAGATAGCAGGTCTGAGGCTGCAGAGAAGAAAGAAATAACCAAGGGGCCATACACGGGAGGCATCTTTGGCTCATTCATGCATCTCACAGGGACTCCTGGGAACAGAGCACAAACGAAGTCCTCTTTTAGTCTCAAATCCACAGCCCCTGGCAGGTTCAGGGTGGTTCTGAGGTGAGTCATAGGCCTGATAAGCCCCATTTGCATTGCAGCAAAAATAGTTTATGATAAGCGGCATGCACAGTATTCCCTCTGTTTTACTACAAACACTGCCATGCACCAAGCTCTGTGCTAGTCCCTTTGTTGCCTCCTGGGACCTTTGGAGCAGTGGGAGCCGTCCAAGGCTGCAGCAGAGCCCCTTCCCAGCAGTAGTCCTCCTCCCACTGCCCCACGGAACCCTACATGGACCGCTCTCACTGATAACCCAGTCTCCTCAAGTGTTGTCCATGCAAATGCCCTTTCCAGGAGGTATCGAGGTGGTGAAGGAACTTTGGAGTCAAATGTCAAATGATAGCAACAGCAAGCATTCATTGATTATTTATTTATTTATTTATTTATTTATTTATTTATTTATTTCAGAGAGGAGGGGAGAGGGAGAAAGAGAGCTAGAAACATCAATGATGTGAGAGAATCATTGATTGGCTGCCTCCTGCATGACCCACACTGGGGATCTAACCTGCAACCTGGGCATAATCCCTAAACAGGAATTGAACCATGACCTCCTGGTTCATAGGTTGATGCTCAACCAACTGAGCTATGCCAGCTGGGCTCATGGAGCATTTATTATGCAGCAGACACAGCATCAAGCATTTTCAACCTACTTATCTCCTTTGGTCTTCACAAGAAACATACTGGATTAGGTCATATTCTATGCATATACAAGAATACAGGGTGGGGCAAAAGTAGGTTTACAGTTGTGAGGACCCGAAACAGAGTTTATTCTTGTGTTATTAATTATTGCATTATTTTCCATACAAACAACTGTAAACCTACTTTTGCCCAACCCTGTATGTATGTGTGTACCTGTACACAAAAGGTAGCATACTTTGCATACTGTTCTGCACCTTGGTTATTTTCTGTCAGCAATATGCCTTGTAGATGATTCCATTTCATTGCTTATTTAGCATTTCAGTGTATGGTGGTACCGGAAGCAAACAAACCTCTCTCGATGGACATTTAGATTTTTTTCTGATATTCCTTGTACTTGGTTCATTATGGGGGGAAAATTCCTAGAGGTTAAATTTCAGTGTCACTCTAAGTAACTCAAGGAGTTGAAGCCACCCACCAGGTGGGGTTCAAGACTGTGATTCTTGGAGGAGGAGGGGTTGAGAAAGAAGGAGGAAGCAAGGGGCAAGAGGAAGGAGAGGAAAAGAGTGGGTGGAGGGTCCTACCCGGAGGCAGCAGGGTGAAGCTGGGGCTGGGAAGGGCTGTGGGCTGCAGGCCCAGGGATGTGCTGGGGCTGTGCTGGTGGGTGGAGTCAAGGAAACTGGGAGAAGGCTCAGGCCTTGTGTGTTTTTCCATCCTTCCCAAAGCCTGCTGCAAATTGCCCACCTCTCCCTGTACCTGCTCCCCCTCCATGCCACCCCATTCCCAGCCTGGGAAAATCCAGTCAGAATTAATAAAAGCAGCAGATTGCTTGGAGACGAAGGGCGAGGGATGGAGACAGTTTGGGGGCCTGATATTTCCCTCATGTGCAATAATCTGGTTGTGAGGTCTAGAAACAAAACCCCTTTTGTGGAGCCTTTATTAATATTAGCTCCTAATGCATAATTACCTGGCAAGCCCAGGGGGCTGATGCCTGCGGTCCACCCCCACTGCTCTCCCCTTGGCTGGGCCACCTGCCCCAGGGGCCGCAGGAGGGAAGAGGCAGGCTGGCTCTTCCCACACAGGTGGAGCCACCCTGGGGTCTGGGCTGCTAAGCTCTGGTCTTCTGGGGAGCTCGAGCATATCACTGCCCTATGGAACCCCAGAGGGCCCAAATCCAGTGGAACCTGGGGGTTCAGGCCTAGGCTGGGGTTCTCCTGGAGGAGTCAGTGTTAGAGCTGAGTTGCCCCCTTTCGGCTCTCTTGGCAGCTGAGGTGTCACCGTGTGGCTGTGGGGCTGTGACCAGCACAGGGCAGCTGCCACCACATCCTCCTGACTACGCACTAGAAACTCTCAGGCCTGGGACACAGCTGGAACCACCGTGTCCTGCCTCTTCCCTGGTGAAGGAGGCTTGTCCCTCTAGGCAGCACCTCCACTCGGCAGCAGTTGCTCTGCAGTGGGCGCTGGGTTGCCTTTGGCAAGATGCTTGCCTTTTCTGACTTCAGTTTCCCAGCTGGACAATAAGGGTGCCTCCTGGGGTTCCTCTCTTGCTGCTTTATATTGTCTGGTGCAGGTGTCAGGAGTCCCAGAATTACTCCCCACCCTGCCCTGCAGAGACCACATGTGCAGTCCTTTCTGCTCCCATGTGATGCTGGGCAAGGGGAAACCTGGGGGTCCCTGCAGATGGAAGGGGTGGGTGCAGACCCCCTCCCCTGGCAGGCCCCATGGAAGGTGGGGATAGGGGAGACAGGGAGGCAGCTGCAGGGCCTTTCCTCAGGGACCCACCAGCTTCTCACTCCTCTGTCTCGCCTGCTCTTTCCTCCTCTCCTTGGCCAGGCACGGAGACCAGTCCTGGAATCTGGGGAGAAGTGGGGGCACCGTCTAGCAGAGCTGTCCAGCTACATTTCCAATCTGCTGCTTCTGCCCCTCGTGGTTCCAGAGCTGACGGTTCCGCTGCATCACCCTGGTGGCCAGGAGACAGGGGAGGGCAATGGAGACTAGAAACACCAGAGAGAAATTAGCCTCTATTATGCACACCAGAGGCAGAATCAAGTGGTGATTATAGTAAATGAGGGTTCTGGAGCCAGACAGCCCAGGTTCAAATCCTGCTCTGCTGCCTGCCCATGGTGTGACATTGGGCAAGTTATCTCACCGCTCTGACCCCTAGTTTCCTCTCCCATAGGTGGGGACATGGACAGTGTCTGCCTGAGTCAGGACTCAATGAGGCAATACACACAAAGAGCTTGGCCCAGTGCCTGGCATGCAGGACACCCCCATGAGATCATTGTTCTTCCCTTAAAAAACCTTCCCTCCTCAATAAGACTGCCTTGTTTGGCCAACCTCTGATTAGTGTTCGCCTTTCCCCATCACTCTAAGTTTCAGGAGGGCAGGAACTAGGTTCCTTCGTTGGGTTCCTTGCTGGTTTGGGGATCACGATTATGTAGTCCCAGTGCTGACACTCTAGGGACACTGTTCTATTTGCATCCTTGCCAGCCCTGCACACGCCTGCCCATGACCTTGCCCACCTGATTATGCCTCTTCCAGAAAGCCTTCCGTGATGCTCTCATTTCGATACATCTCCCCCGTCAGACTCTCCACAGCCCCCATAGTCAGTGTGGCTCCCTCTTCTCCACCCAGAGCAAGCCCCCTGAGGCCAGGCGCTGCATCCAGCTTTCCTCTGTCCCCCAGCCTGGGCCCAGCTCAGGGGCTCCAGGTAAAGTTGGCCTCAGTCCTCTTTCATTTATTGGAGCCTCACAAGAGCTCAGAAAAGAAAGCAAAGCAGATCCTATCCCCGTGTGAATGGAACTGACACAGAGGGGTTGACTTGCTTAGTATCACAAGGCTGATGAGGGGATGGGCTGGGATTAGGACCCAGGACTCCAGACACCTGGCCTCTGCTCCCCTCTTGCCCCTGGGAGCTCACACTCAGTTGGGGAAGACAGATTGAGGAACCATTCAGAAGACAGTGGCAGATAATCAGGTTACTGTGCCTGTGTGGCCTCCTGGGTATCTCCTTCCAAGCATGAGTGAGAAAAGCATGCAGGTGAGACAGCAGCCTGAGCAGGGGCCCAGGTGAGTCAGGGGGGAGAAGGCCGGGCCTGGACTGCCAGAGGCCTTGAGTGCCAGGAGGAGGCAGGGCTAGGCCCTCCCAGAGGCCCTGACAATGGCCTGGGTTTTCATCTGCCCATGGCTGAAGCCAAGGAAATGGGGTACCCACAGTCTTCACCCCAAGCTGGGCCAGCTCCATCGTTAGCTGAGTTCCTGAGGGCTTACCGTGTGCATCACACCTAGCCTTCTGCAGCTTTCACCATGACAGCAACCAGATGTCAGAGGCCCAGAATGGGGAAGGGACTCATGAAGACCACCCAGCAAGTCCGTGCCAAAGCCCTGAGATTGGGTCCACAGGAATCAGGAGGCTCTGTCCTTAGCTTCAAGATCAACATCTCAGGGTTCCCATCTGGACCTCCCCTCTCTAGGCAACCAGAAACCCAGATGCAAAGTTCCAAGCCTGCCCCTCTCCTGCCCTAAGCCCAGGATGGGCGTCTCAGGCCCTTAGCCCCACAACAGGCCAGGCCACCTGAGGTTTGTGGTTGGACTGAAAGGCAGCTCACACTGCCCCCTGGCTGAGCTGACCTAGATCAGCAGAAAATAAATCATCCAAGTGCATTACCCGCTTCCCACCCTGTCCCCCAGGCCCAGCAGCCCAGCCTGTGCCCCTTGCCCCTCAACTCAGCAGGAGCAGGGAGGACAGAGAAGATGAAGCTCCCTGGCATCACGGACTTAAATGGGAGCCACACCTTCCCTGTTTCTCCCGTGGCCATGAAGCTGTCATTTAGTCTCATTTTGTCCCCACAGCAACCAGGAGGTGGGCATTATTGGCCCATTTTTCTGAGGATGAACCTGAGGCTCAGAGAGGTCAAGTGACTCATTCAAGCTTACACAGCAAGTAAACGGCAAAGATGATGCTGGTCTGCTGGCCCCCAGAGTGGGTGCTGGTTTCTTAAGCCTCCGCAGGTGCTGGAGACCCTGCTCAGCTCCACTTCTTCCAGGAGCCCTGGAGCCCTGGCCCCACAGAGACTAGGCCATGAGCACCTGCAACCTTTCTTCTGTCTCCTGCTCTCCCCACCCCCAAACTCACTCTGCCCAGCAGGTTAGGGTGGTGCCTAAGGGTTCAGGCTCTGACCTCCAACTGCCTGGTATTGGATCCTAGCTCCACCCCTCAGGAACTGATTTGGGCTGGTGACACGGTCAATTTTTTCATCTATAAAATGGGACGAATTGTAATAGCACCCACTTTTTGGGGTTCTCGCAAGGTGCCTGTGAGGTGACCTGTGGGTGCTGCTTTTGGTGCTCTTCCCATGGTGGGGAGCTGGCTTTAAAGCAAGATGACTGGTATCCAGGGCCTGCCCCCTCAGCCACTTCCCCTTGTCTGCCTCCTCTAAGCTGAACTGCAAACTTCTTGCATCAGGGCTGTGAACCCTCACAGACAAGCCCATGTTGAATATTCTGTCAGTTGGTACTTACTGAGTGGGTGCGTGGGTGCTGCCTGCCTTCAGGGAGCAGGGAGGGATGTCAATGGCCAGATTGGGAGGGGAGCCATGATCAGAGCAATTTCCTTCCTCCTTCCCCAGGTTTGAGGAGGGAGCCCCCAGTGGACTGGCTGGGTGCTACGTGAGGAATGTACAAATGTACAGATGGTGGGAACTCTGGGCCCAGTGCTGGGTGGGATGATTCTAGAATCCCGCTGGGCTGCTCCCCAGTGGAGGCTGCCCCACAAACCCTCCAGCTGGGTTTGGAGGAGCAGGCGACTGATATCAGGGCAAAGGCCCTCTACAACGCTTCTGCCGATGGCTGACAATTACCCACCTGCATGCATCCCAGGATGGGCTTCTTCCCACCTCCCTCGCAAGTAGCCCACTTTATCCAGGACAGCTCCGACAGGATGGGAGGTCTTATCGAGCTTGATGTGAGGTCTGCTTCCTTGTACCTGCCACCTTAGCTTTGTCAAGCCACCCTGGACATAGCTGTCCCTTCTACCACACACCTTCCTTCAGTTGGGTTAAGAGCTTGGGGTCTGGGCCCAAGTGCATGGGTGTGACTCCTGGCTCTGACACTTTCTAGAAATGTGGCCTTCAGTCAATTACTTCTCCTTTATGAGCCTCAGTTTTATGCTTTGCAAAATGGATATTTTAAAAAAGATTCTTCAAAGAATGTTTAGGCCTCTGTGTTCCTCAATACCAGATTTCCTCCTCTACATAGCAGAGGGAGTGGTGGCAGCTGGCCTCAACCTACCAAGCTCCCACCACTCCTTTCTCAGAGAGCAATGAGGAGCCATGGAAGGCTTTAGAGCAGGGGCACGAGCTGTTATGTCACCAGACTCTCAGTCAGGGGCAAAGGGGCTCAGACGGGGCAAGATTGCTGTGATCAGGGGCCCAGGGGAGACTTCCTCTGAAGGTCTGGGGCCACCCAGAGCTCCCTGATGTTGGCATTGCTCCAGGTTGATCCACCCTGACAAGGCCATAAACTTCAAGGCCACTCTGTCTTTAGTGGCAAATGCTGTCTGTATTTGTTTCCTGGTGAAAGATTAGGTTATCTCCAATTCCAGCTTCCACACCAGGGACTCCAAAGCTATAATAGCTTTGTCCAGCCAGTGGCCCATGAGCCACCTCTTCCTGAGAGCCTGGAAGTGACAGGCCAAGAGCCCAGCAGTGGACAGGGCAGAGCAGGAGCCCCTCCCTAGTCTCCCACAGCGAGGCAAGACCTGGCTCCCAAGGGGATTCTCTCCCAGGCAACCAGCAAGCCCTTTTGCTCATCGAGGATCAGAAGGAAAGAGAAGGCCCAAGGCCCATATCCTGCATTTCCTGACCTGAACTGGAGCACTGGACTCAAAACTGCCCTGAGATCCCTGGTCTCAATCCCAGCTTTAGTACCATTCGGCAGGCCACTTAACTTCCGTGAGCTTCAGTTCCTTCTTCCTTCCTTTCTTTCTTCCTTTCTTTCTTCCTTTCTTTCTTCCTTTCTTTCTTCCTTTCTTTCTTTCTCTTTTCTTTCTTTCTTTCTTTCTTTCTACCTATCTCTGATTAAAAGTCCTTATTGATCTCCAGGAGTTGGTGTAGCATCAAATAGAACAGATACAACCGTAAAGCCCTTTCCCTGTAAATGGACTTACGATCACTGTGCACTTGTATATGGAGATAGCACTTAAATGAGCTGTGGAACCTTAGGGAAGGCCCTCCCTACTCTGAGCCTCAGTTTCCCTGCCGGCACAGATGCTTTCTAAGGCCCGTCCAGCTCTGAAACGCCATGCGGCAGGTTCCTCCATGGGGAAATGAATGTGCTGACAAGTCCTCAGTGTCTGCAACATGATCTTCTCTCTCAGGGGATGCAGGCTCCCTGCTGGCGCGCCTGGTGATTAATATGCCCTGAGTGGGGCTCCTGACCTGCTGTCAGGGACATCAAGGTAAGTGCCCATCCATAGGCTGAGGGTTCCACCGATGAATAAATAATAACAGCAGTGAAGTAATGGGATCCGGGGAGGCCGCTTAGGATAATGGAGTGACAGACGTGGCGTTGGGCCCCAGGGACCAGAGCTGCCGGAAGAGCTCCTGGGAGGGCTGGCAGGAACACTGGCCTGTGCACATCTCAGCAACCTTCTGTCTGCTGACCATGACGACAATGACCCCTGTCCCAGTCCTCGGTGACCTGCAGCACAGTGCTTATATTGCAGCTATGAGTGCACCCCAGACCTGGTGCCGCTCTGCCTGGCTGAGCCTCAGTTTCCACATTTGCACACTGGACATAAGGAGAGGCAGTGTTACAGTGCAGCAGCTCATCATGAGCCCCTGCTAGTGCTGGTGCTGGTTGTCCCCAAAGTGATCACACCCCTTTCAGAGCACTGATGTCTTACCTCAAACTGCCCTGTGGACCGTGCAAGGTGGGGGTGGTGACCATTTGCCAGATGAGGAGACTGAGGCTCAGAAAGATGCCTGTCTCTCCAGAAAATCCTAGCTCTGCACCAGGCTACATTTGCTCAACACTGACAACATTCCTGCTTTGGGTCCAGCTGTGGGCTGGAGAAATCTCACAGTCCAGAGGGAGGGGAGGGGAGGGGAGGGAAAGGGTGGGTCTTTCAACTGGGCCCCAAAGTGAAAACCACAATGAGACATCACTACACACACATTAGAAGGGCCCAGTGAGAAAGGTGACAATACCTTTTGTGCTGGCAAAGATATGCGTCAACTGGAACTATCTCACATTGCCAGAGAAAGTATGAAATGTTACAAACACTTCACAAAAGGTCTGACAAGTTCTTATAAGTCCAAACATGTAACTGTCCTTGACCCAGCGATTCCACTCCTACCTGTCAGCCAAGAGAAATGAAACCATATGTCTACACAAAGACGTGGGCATGAGCATATATAATAGCTTTGTTTATAGTGGCCAAAGCCTAAAAACCCCCAAATGTCCATCAACGGGTGAAGGGATGAGTGCGAACTACAGGTGCACAAACCAAGGAGGGTCAGTCTCCAAAATACTATGCTAAGTGAGAGAACCCGGACACAAAAGAGTACCTATTGCCTGAAACCCAGCGAACGGGAGAGCTAGTCACTAGTGACAGAAAGTGCATCCAAGGCTGCTTTCTGGGGCAGGTTAGTGTGGGGGAGACAGACTACAAAGAGCAGGAGGCCACTCTCTGGGGTAATAGAAACATTCTATGTCTCAACGATGGTTGCTGGTGGTCACATAAGTATACACATTTGTCAAAACTCATAGAACTCTATTTTTATGGGTGCATTTTATTGTATATAAATCTTACTTCCTAAAAGTTGATCAGAAAATCAAAAGAAAACCAGAAAATAAAATTACTGACGAGACTAATCTAAATAGCTGGCAATCCCCAAAGAGCATATAACTGCAAGAGTGGCCAACTAGAAGCTCCAATACAAACAAGCCATTTGCTATGAGGTCAGTGGCTAGAGGGAGGGAGAAGCTTTGCCCTATCTAGGCTGGCTAAGCCATGGTGCCATGGGGCATGGACCCCCTCCCTGAACACCGGTAGAAGGACAGGCCCTCCTCGTGGGCCAGTCTCCTGCCCCCTCCTCCCCAGAAGAGGATCAGCCAGCTCAAGAGAATTGGAAAGGGCTCCTCCACTGGGGTGTTTGTTTGGTAAGATGGTGGTGAATTTGTGCAAAGAAAAAGGCTCCCCTTTTTCCAAGCAGACACAGCTCCTTGCCTCTTGACAAGCAGAGCGCGGACTGGATTTCAGCCCCTACTTGCCCCTTGGTTCCGGCCTCTGTGCTTGACCCACCTGGAGGCTTCATGCTGAGCCTCCATCCTGGAAATTGCTCGGCCCTTAGGCAAGCCCCTGCCTCTCAGTTTCCTTATTTATTAAATGGGACCACTCAGCTGTGAAGATCTAATGAGATAAGAAAAAGGAAGTCGCTTTGGAAAGTTATGATATGCTTGATAAATGCCAGTTTCTCTTTAGCCGATTGGCTGGATAGAGGGAGAGATGAACAGATGGATGGACAGATTATTGAATGGTTAGGTGGAAGGTAAGTGGATGGATAGATGGATGACAAAGTAATCTCTAAATTCAAGTTCTATGCTCGTTGTATTCTCTGGGAGCAGTGAAAGGCAGAGAGTGCGATTTGGGCCCGCACATCAGCATCTTCTGACCGCCCCCCCTTTTTGTACCACCCTCCCACCACTCCCAAAGAGATTGATCCCAGCTTATGATTGTTTGGACCCCAAATGCCATGAGCAATCCTCCTCAAGCTGGTGGCAATGAGTTTGGCAGGTGGGTAGTGGGCTGAAGAAATGAGCCTGCTCCTCCCCCAGCCGGGCTCCTCCCCCAGCCAGGCCCCTCCCTCCTTGAGGTGGAGGGCCCTGGCTGATGAGCTTCTTTCCTAGGCCCTGATCTACAATGAGATAAGCGGTTATTCTCTCAGCCTCTTTCTCGATAAAAGGATGGACAGAGATGAGACAATTAAAAGGCGGTTCCCAGCCACCCTGGAGAGATTCAATGAATAATAACAGACTTCCAGCTGCAATCTGGCTCAGGCTTTGGGAACAGACAGCTACAAAAACGGCTTAAGGGGCCCAGTGGAATGACTTAATTTTCTGGAGAACAATGGCCAGGAGGGAGCAGAGAACTCGCCTTCCCTTCATCAGGATGAGTGCTAAGTATCTCCTACAGGAGGAGCCACTGCTCTCCAGCTCAACAGCCTGCTGCCAGATGCCAAAGGAGGGGAAACAGAGAGCAGGGACTCTGAAGTCAGGCAGATGAGGGACACACCCCAGCTCTGGCCCAGCTACTGGCCTTAGCACATCTGAGCCTCTGGATCCCCTCCCTGTTTGCCCATGTGTGAGATGGGGTGATAATGAAGTGAACCACACAGGCCAGTACCATCTGATCACAAGCGAGATGGCTCTGCTGTGTCTGGGGGAAGTGGTGGAGACCATGTAACCAGCTGCAGTGACCACTGCTCAGCGTCACCAGGTACCTTGGTGTTGAGAGTCTTCAGGAGCAAGGGGGAAGGAGAGGCACAAGTCATACACGGGCCACCTGCATCTCCTCCTCCTTCTACCTGCAGCCCTCCCCAGTTTACCTACTCATTCAGAGCCTGTTCCATCTAGCCCACAGCGCAGCGCAGATGATGGAGATGACCCAAGGGCTCGAGACTGAAACCAGAGGGGAGGAGTAGCTTGCCCAAGGTCACTGGGCTCTGGAACTCAGGTCTCCCACTCCCCAGCAGAATCTTTACCCTCATCCTTGCAGGCTCTGCACATGGGCCTTGTCCTTAGGGAGCTTTCCTAAGCCCTCAGACTAGGGCAGTGGTCGGCAAACTGCAGCTCTCGAGCCACATGCGGCTCTTTGGCCCCTTGAGTGTGGCTCTTCCACAAAATACCACGGCCTGGGCAAGTCTATTTTGAAGAAGTGGTGTTAGAAGAAGTTTAAAAAAGTTGGCTCTCAAAAGAAATTTCAATCGTTGTACTGTTGATATTTGGCTCTGTTGACTAATGAGTTTGCCGACCACTGGACTAGGGAAAGCCCCTCTGCCCTGTCATCCAGGGACACTGGAGCACATCACACTTGCACTACAGTTTTCCTTTAATGTCTGTGCTCCCGAGAGGGTGGCCCCTGAGAGCATTTTGGAGATGTCCCCAGTGCTTAGCACAGTGCCTGTGCATACCCAACTGTGCCCACCCAGCACAGCCATGGGTGAACCTGAGAGAGGTTGGTGAAGGATTTAGGAAAGACAGACAAGAGAATAAAGCTGGGTCTAGGTGGGATGCTACTCTCTGATGGAGAGACAGTGCCACAGCCTGCAAGCCAAGTCTTTGTTTTATAGCCAGATTCCATGAGGCAAAGTAAGGGCATGGTCAAAATGTTTACAATGTTATTGCGAATCTACTCAATTACATGCACCTGATCAAGCTTTGTTTACTTGCTGCACCTCCTGCAGCCTATATCACTTAGCCACGTGGGACCACAGGTTCAGACCATAGGGTCAAACTTACAATGATAGCCTTTGGCTATGATTGTGCTGGGACTTGCACGTGGCTTTGCCACAAGAGGATTGTGCCCTCTCATTAGTCCCAGGTTTGAACCTGTCCAAACGCTGTAGCCGCTCTCCACAACCAACAATCAATAAAAACTAACTTGCCCAGCCAGTGGCTCAGTGGTTGAGCATTGACCTATGAACCAGGAGGTCACATTTTGATTCCTGGTCAGGGCACATGTCCGGATTGTGGGCTTGATCCCTAGTGTGGTGTGTGCACGAGGCAGCCAATCAGTGATTCTTTCTCGTCATTGATGTTTCTATTTCTTTATTCCTCTCCTTTTCTCTCTGAATTCAATAAAAATTTATTTTAAAAATAAATAAAAACTAACTGAACTCTGAACTGTTCTTTGCAATGCCTCCAAGGGTGGGGATGGGAGTTCCCACTGTGGAGGATAAGGAGTGGTCAGAAGTGCCCACAGGCAGGCTATGGACTTCCATGCAGGCTATGGACTTCCAGGCAGCCCTGATCAAGCCCAGTTCTAACTCCAGCTCTGCCTGGGCTACACTGGTCCCCACTGACCAGCAGGTATGCTTACTGGGATGTGTAAAAATAACTGCATGTAATAAGCCTACGCAGCAGGGTGAAGACATGGAGAGCCAGGAGAGGAATGAGCTAATTAGGGAAGGTGAGTGTTGAGCAGATGTCCACATGTTTAGTGAGCAGAAGTCTGGGAAGCTGGGGACAGCCTGTGGATCGCTGTCACGCTGGCATGTGGCTGGGACTTGCTGGCAGGTACCCTATCCTGCCCTTTGTGGGTACCTTCCTGAAGCCTCTATCACTCGGGGAACTGTATGGATAACCATACCCTCCCCTGCAGAGGTCAAGTCTCCCAGGGCTCACCTCTTCCCTCCTGCCTCCCCCATTCCTCATCTCCTGAGCTCAGGCCCACAGTGCAGAGGAAAGAGCACTGTTTTGAGAGTCCAGACCCTCTGTGGGGCTTCAGTCAGTACAGTATTTGATGTGCCGAGACCGTGCAAACAAAACCATATCAGATCCCAGGCCCAACTCACGTTTTAGATCAGAGACAACAAACTATTTCAGAGATAGAAAGATCAAGGCCCAGACAAAGAAGGCGGCACGGGATGGGGCTGGTATACCAGCCCAGGTCTTCTGACTCCCAGGCCAGTGCTCATTCTCATCTGAGCTCTGCTGCTACGTTGTCTGCCTCCTCAAGGCCTCAGTTTCCCCATTTGCACAGAGAGAGTTTCCTGCAGGAACATCAGTTTCCCTGTGGAGAGGGGCAAGGCCGCAGCCACCGACCATGGCTGATTATCAGAGTGAGGGCAAAGGCAGGGCTGGGCAGCTGCCAATCAACCTCAGACCTCCCTGAGCCCATCTGCCCTGTGGGAGAGGCAGCCTAGACTCAGTGGGTGGGTGTGGGCAGGGATGGTGGGTAAAAGATCCTGGGCCCTTGATTCCCAGACGTGGAGAGGAGGCCCTCCACCCTCCTCCTGGCTTGATGTTTTTCCCAGGACAGAGAGAAAGCACAAAGAGAAAACTTCCTTCTCATTTCCCTTCCTGACCCCGCCCAGGCAGGGTGGGGCAGCCTGGTGTTTGAGAAGTGGGTGAACATCACCAAAACACATGGTCTGGCTGTGATGAGTGTTCAATCTAGGGCTGCTGGGGAAAGGTCAAGACTGCCTTCCTCAAAACAGGACTCTGGCTGGGGCACAGGATGGCCACCATGCAGGCCTTGGGAGAATCAGCCTACTGGCTGGAGTCTGCCCTGTGAGGACCACCCTGCTCCTGTGCACACTGCCCCGACCACCTCCTCCTCTCTGTCTTTCAGACGCAGGGATACATAGAATACAGTAAACAAAACCAAACCACAGGTATACCTCCGGGGGCAGAGGTGGAGGGAGGCACGACAGAGGCAGAACCTGGCACGAGGTCACATCGTCAATCCGTAGCAGAGGTAGAATCCACAGATGACAGTTCCTGTTCCTCCCAGTACTTGCTGACAGTCTCTGAACTGTGCAAGGGGCAAGGACCCGGGGAAGGAAGACAGCCCATTGCAGGAGAAGCCACAGGTCCGGAGCCAGCCGGACTCAGGAGCAATCACAGCTCCCGCCCTTCCTGGGGGAGGACGCAGCCTGCACGCTCTGCAGGGCCCTCATGGGAAGTGGTCAGGAAAGTGGGGGGACGACTGGTCCCTGCTGAGCTGTGGGGCCGTGGGAAAGTCTTCTGAACAATCAGGCAGTAGGAGAATCCAGAAAAGCAAAGGTGCTCCTCACACCTGGAGGACCTCCCCCACGTGGGGTCCCTCTTCCTGGGAGTATGTGGCATTACCCTCAGCTTTAGATCACTAGGTCTCTGTTTTCATGACTTTTACCATTAAAGACATTCTAAGTCTCTAGAGGCTGCTGGTGGTGGCTTTCCATCATTGTGGCCCCGTGGGAACCTCTCTAGTGGTGGGTGTAGGATGCTCTGGGCCCAGTTCTCTAGTGGGGGGAGTAGGATGCGAGGTGGAGTGAGCATACCTAGTGGGGGCTTGTGTAGAACTGGGACCTCTTTCCTCACCCAACACCACTTCCCCTGGGTAACTCCTACCCATCTTTCAGTGACTGAGGCCTGCCCTCCTCAGGGAAGCTCTCTCTGACCCTCAGACTAGGAAAAGCCTGCATATTTTCTGCCCTGGGGGCATCATGTGATTCTCTTTCTTATCCCTAATCACAGTTGTAGTTTCATATTTATGTGATCATTTGATGAATGTCTACCTCTCCCCAAAGACTATAGTCCTTGTAAGGGCAGGGCTGGGGCCGTTTTCATTCATTGCTGCATGCCCGGAGCCTTCACACAGGCCTGGCACATGAGCCTTGGTAAGTACCCATTGAATGCATCAATGAGTGAAGGAAGGAACAACAGACGGTCAAGGAGAAGGTTGCTGAGTGCTTCCTGGACTTGGCTGGTACTAGGCTGGCAAGGAAGGCCCGTCTTGACTAGAAAAGAGCTCCCCCTAAAGCAGGAGCCAAACCAGTCCCCTGGGGCTGGGGCGGCAGTTAAGGTGGGACTGGTGAGTTGGGGAAAGATGTGTCAGGGGACCAATTGAGTTCACTCTCCCACCTCCTCCATTGAGAAAGGCATACATTCTAGTGCTCCAGGCCACTCCCCCAAAGCAAGTTCTAGCCTTGATTCTATCCCTAAAACTAGTATTCTCCCTGGTATGGCTAAGGAGAGGGGTTCATCCACAGGACAAGTCATATCCCCATTAGCTGAGACTCCTCACTGAGCATTATTATCATTATTTTATTAATTCATTAATATTTATCAAGTACCTGCTAGGGCCCGTCTCATTACCAGGCGCTCTGAGGATGCAGGCAGGGAACTCAGCCCAGGTGTTTCCAAGCTCCCAGTGCACCTGAGGAGGGATCTAGCCCCACACCTCTGATATAACCCAGGCAGGCTGGGTGTGTCTGCGTGTCTTAAAGAGTGAGAGGCCAGCCCTGGCCGTGTGGCCCAATTAGTTGGAGTATTATCCAGTGCACCAAAAGGTTGTGGGTTTAATTCTCAGTCAGGTCACATGCTGGGTTGCAGGTTCTAGCCCGGTTGGGTACCTACAGTTTCTCTCTGAAATCAATAAAAACATATCCTCAGGTGAAGATTTTAAAAAAGTGACCGAGGGGCCGAGGACCCCCACCAGAGTGGCTTCCTTCCTGTGGTGCCAAAGGGGTGCATCTGAAGACAGAGAGGGCCAGAGAAGGGCCAGGTTGCAACCCCCATCCAGCTTGGCAGTGGGAGTGACGTGCCCTCAGTTTCATATCAGGGTGCACTTGAGCTGGGCTGCCTCCCCTGCCGCTCCCCACATCTCCCAGTTCCCAGTCCAATCATCTCAGGTGGAGCTGGGTCCTAGCAGTTCATCCTACACCATGCCTTAGGCCTGCCTCTCTCTCTAGGCCCCCAGAAGTAGGAGGGGAGTGGGCACACACACTCTGAATTCAGAGAAGCCAGGGTCTGTCCCTGTCCTACTTCCCACTTCTGCCTCCCAGCCCCTCCAGAACAGGGCCTTCCACCTGACATCTCCAGCCAGCTGACATCTGAGCATCGCTTCCTGCCAGAGCAGGTGGGCTTCAGGTGGCTTAATTCATATTGACAAACTCGTCTTCCTGTGAAAAAGGGTGCCTGGGAGGTGCACTGGGCCTTTATGGACCTCAACTCTAGTTCTTTCTACATTACTGTCCTGACTGGCTCTGTGACCTCAGCAAGTCCCTTGGCACTGGGCCTCAGTTTCCCCATCTGGCCCATGAGGTTGAACTTGGTGACTTCTAAATTCCTTTCCAGAATTGAGCCATACCCACCCAGGTCCCTTCAACAACAAACAGCGGTAACAATGCTCTCCTCCTCTACTACGTGAGTGCCATCAGAGGACAGGGACGTGTGTCTGTGTTGTGGGACCTAGAACAATGCCTGGCACTCAAAATATTTGTCAAGTGAATGAACAACAGCTACAATTTATTAGGTGCATATTATGAGCCAAGTGCTGGGCTAAATGCTCTTCATGCTCAATCTGAAGACAGGCCGTCCAAGCGGGAGGGGTGAGGGGGGAAGGGGCCTACATTGGGGAAATGCACTGGGAGCCCTGACCTCACGCCCTCCTGCCTTTCCCCTCCTCTAACCTAATGAGCCCAGAAAGCGACTGTGCATGGCCACTCACTCTCTTTAGAGTTTGGAAAGTCCTGTGGTTTAATTCATACTGACAAATCAGCATTAAATCTATTCCTTCAATTTTATTTTTCTTGATGAATACTCAGAGAATAGGCCAAGTACCCATTCATATCAGATATTATATACCCAGAAATCTTGTTATACTCTCCCAAGAAGACTATAATAAAGTCAAAAGACAGGTGACAAACGGGGAAAAATATTTGCAACATCTATGAGAGAAAAGGGTTAATAGCCTTAATATAAAGAGCCTTTCAAATCATTGGGGGGGGGGGAGCGGGAACAAACTAGGAACTTGTAGATTCAAATGACCAATAAACTAGAAGGAACATTTTTTTAAAATATATTTTATTGATTTTTTATAGGGAGGAAGGGAGAGGAAGAGAGAGTTAGAAACATCGATGAGAGAGAAACATCAATCAGCTGCCTCCTGCACATCCCCTACTGAGGATATGCCCCCAACCAAGGTACATGCCCTTGACTGGAATTGAACCTGGGACCCTTGAATCTGCAGGCCAGTGCTCTATCCACTGAGCCAAATTGGCCAGGGCTAGAAGGAACATTTTAAAAAAAATTATCATCTTCCTTCATAATCCAAGAAATGCAAATTAAAATAATGGAATGTAATTTATCTCCTAACAAATTGGCACAGATTCTCTAGCTCCAATGTGGGTTTGAGTATCAGAAAGAGCACCGTGATGGTGCATTGTGGGTACAAGTGAACACTGGCACATTCTTCCAGAGGGCAATTGACTAGGAAAATCTTTAAAACGTGAGCACTTTTTAATCCAGTGATCTTACCCCTAAGTATCCAAAGAAATGTCTCAAGGATGTCTCGCTAAATCTGATCGGGGTTTACGAATAAATGGGGTTACTAATAAATGCCTGATTTCAGACAATAAAGAATTAGTCAAATGAATCACGGTACCTCCTATACCAGAATATCATGAGCCATGAAAAAGTTTATGGGGAGAGAGAGAGAAACATCGATTGCTTGCCTCCACACAGGCCCCACCTAGGGATCGAACCCACAACCTGGGTATGTGCCCTCACAGGGAATCAACCCACCACCTCTTGGTGTATGGGACAACACTCCAACCAACTGAACCACATCGAACAGGGCATTAGGCCATCTTCAGAAAGACTCAAGAAACTGGTAAAAATGCTGAGCCCTTTGGGAGGAGAATAGGGAGGGCGACAGGGATAGGAGGAAAATTTATTTTCCATTCAATTCTGTTTTGTATTGCTTGAATTCTTTATCATGTGCATGCATTAACCACTAAAGTAAAATAAATTAAGATTTAAAAGACAAAATGATGTAGAAATATATTTTTGTCAAAAAAAAAAATGAATAGACTGGATGGCTATCTCTCAAAGTGTTAACCATGGCGATTGCTGGGCAAAGAATTCCTACCCTTTTCCATGCTTTGGCCCCCTACTCCCACCGCCTTTCCTCTCTTACACCCCTTAAAGGAGTGGTTCTCAACCTTTCTAATGCGGTGACCCTTTAATACAGTTCCTCATGTTGTGGTGACCCCCAACCATAAAATTGTTTTTGTTGCTACTTCATAACTGTAATTTTGCTACTCTTATGAGTCGTAAAGTAAATATCTGTTTTCTGATGGTCTTAGGCGACCCCTGTGAAGGGGTTGTTCGACCCCCAAAGGGGTCGCGACCCATAGGTTGAGAACTGCTGCCTTAAAGGAGGAAGAATTTCTACTAGTAATGGTCCAAGCCCAGGATGTGTGTGGGTGTTGGAGGCACCATCATTAGAGGTCAAATTCACTGCACTGAAAAGACACAATCTTTTGAGCCCTCTTCTGTCCTGCTTCCTCCATGCCTGCCACTGGTCTTGACCCCAAAAGGCAGTCATCCCAAACGTGGGGGAAAGGGCAGAAATCCCCTCCAAGTCTCCCAGGCCTGGGTTCTTCATCCTACCTCGTACCAGAGTCTGTACATATTAGCACACTTACAAATAAAGTAGCATTTGGAGTACTATCCAGCACTGTTTCTCGGACACAACTCTCTTGGCTGGGAACTCTGTGTGTGGTGAGGGTGGGGGATTGTGACCTGGGATGTCTGCATGCCTGGCTCTGTCTAGTATCTTAACAGCCCAGAATCTCCAGTTGGAGCTCAGAACAATTCTCTCAGGGTAGTGGGACTATAAGGTATTTTTAATGCTCATGTTTATGCTAATCTGCATTTTCTAATCTTTTCATTATTTAGTAATTTTTAAGTAGTTCCCACCCACCCCCCAAAAAAAGATGAAAAAAAATTGCTCTTGGACAATCTTGCTGAAGACAAGGCCTTGGCCCCCACAACTTCTTTAATCAGGTCATCGGATTCTCCAAAGAAGTCTTTTGTGGACATCAAATTGCCTCCGTGCTTGCAGGGGATTAGGAAATGCCAGTTTTGATCCCAGGGGATTGGTTTTTGGAAGAACCATGGCTTCTGAAGTGCAGAAGGGCTGTGAGAGAGGGCATTCAAGTCAACACATTAATGCCTGACATTTGTACAACATCCTGGATTTACTGTGAGCACCCACATCCATTATCCCCTTTGATCCTCCCGGAAGCCCTAGGAGAGGCCGGACTTCCTTTGGAAATGGGAAAGGAATTATTAGTAGTCCCATTTGACTCGTAGAGAAACCGAGGCACAAGACCTTAATTGTCCAAGATGGTTGAGCCAGACTATAAGTGCAAGCCATCTGACTCTCCGCCCTATACCCTTACACTGACTTCTTCCCCAAGCTCGAGCCTCCGTTTTCCCATCTGACAAATGGGGGGAAAATAGTACCTGCTACCCTACACTCCTGGGCTCCTCGTGAGGATGAATGAGTCAATACATGGCATGCCTTAAGCCCATGCCCGGCGTATAGTAAGTGTTGAATAAATAACTCACTGAAGGTGGAAGAAAACAGGTCTGTGCCCTGTCAAGTCCTAGGCCTGCTCTGCCCATCTGCCTCCTGCCTACGTGCAGGGCGCCTCCTCTGCACAGGGCTTTTGGAAGTGAGAGCATTAAACCAGACAGAGGGGCTGCCTGCCAAGGGGTTTGCCCTCTAGCAGAACCAAGAGGCAGGTACACACTCCAGCCCACGAATGAGGCACTACTAAGCCGCTGAGATCTCACAGAGGGAAATTTATTCTTCCCTCGAGGCAAGGGTTCTGGGAAGACTTCCTTGATGAGATGCTGGGGACTCCTGGCTAGGAGGACTGGGTTCCAAAACTGGGAGGTTCAGAGTGCCCTGAGAGAGGTGGTCCATTCCTGGCCCAGTAAGGACGTCCCCTCGCCCCACCCAGCACAAAGCAGGAAGAGCCTGGCTTGGCAGAGGCTGCTTCCTGGGGTGGTTTCCCCCATTGCAAACCAGGTGGCCAGGCTGGGTGCCATGATGAAGAATCTATGGGGTCTCCCTGCCCCTCCTGCTCTAATCTGCATCCACCCAGCAATCTTCCCAAAGTCAAGGTTCCCGTTTGCCAGTCTGTGGGTGAACCCTCTCAATGCAGAGAGAGATCGATGAGCTGGAGTAGTCTGCCTGCCCCTCCCTATGCCCACCACACCCCATTGCTGCCAGCTTCCCTATAGGCACTCCAGCACCCTTCAGGGAGTGCCAATTAGGAACGCTCCAAATTGCTGACTGCTGCTCAGGGCGAAGTGCCCACACCCCTCATACATGACTGCCGATGAGTCTTCAGATCCAGGGAGACACACAACCTCCCCTCAATAACCCGGAGGTTGCTGCCCTCTGTGAAGCCCCGAGGAGCACCTGTCCCGCGTGCAGCTGTGTGACCTAGAGCACGTTAGCTAACCCTTGGCCGGCTGGGTGGGAAGGACGCAGTTCCCTCCTGCGGTCCTGGCACAGCAAGTCTTCCACAGCTGTCTCAGCACTGTTCCGGGTGTGACGATAACGTGGATAGTCTCCCTGTGTGACCCGTGAAGTGGGACTAGCCACGCGTTAGTGCGTCCCTGGGGATCCCACAGGATAATTCACGTGCAAGTGCTTGGTGTTTGTCAATGTGACACATGCTGTCACAGAAAAAAGTCAGTGTCTTCAATCTAATATCTTAAAAAGCGGGGCCTTCAACATGATGGTCACTGGGGCTCCTTTGCCGGCACTTTTCTTAGCGAGAGTACTCCATGCTCTTAGCTTAGCCCTGCTGGCAGCTCCTTCGCACTTCAGACAAAATTAGCCAAAATGCCCCAGAAGCATTGGGACCCACCACCTGCCTGGGACCTACAGGGCCCTCTCCTCCCAGCCGCTGGCGTTTTGCAGCGGCCTTGCTGAGGAGCCCATGACCTGCCCCCGGGCAGACTGTTACAAGTCCAGCTCCCCTCACCAGACTTCCTGCTCGAATCAGCTCCAGTCAGCAGTGAAATCTGCAGAAATGTGGAGCCACTTGACCTTTGGTTGGTCACTGGAATGGGCCACAGTGAGGCATTTATACCATGGAAACCAGGCAATGCTACAAAGCAGGGCTTTCTTCTTCTTCTTCTTTCTTTTTATTCGGAGAGCTGGTAAGTATTTAGCAGCTCACCACTGCAGAAGGCTCACAAAATGTGGCAATCAGTGATGAGGAGCTGAGAAGAAGGTCCCATTTTAAAGTTAACATGTGTGCTGCCGGATTTCATTCTCTCCTGATTGCTTTCCAGCCCCGGGCAGGAGACTACTGGTTGCTGTGGGACCAGGTGGAAGGAGACTGCAGAATGTAAAAACTCTAGCCCAGTCGGCATTGAGCGTTGACCTATGAACCAGGAGGTCCCGGTTCAATTCCCGGTCAGGGCACATGCCCCGGTTGTGGGCTCGATCCCCAGTGTGGGGCTTGCATGAGGCAGTCCATCAATGATTCTCTCATCATTGATGTTTCTATCTCCCTATCCCTCTCCCTTCCTCTCTGAAATCAATAAAAATATATTTTTTTAAAAAGACATGCTGTCTACACTGGCCAGGGTTCAGAGGTCTGAATTAATGGGCTAGGCACTCACTGGGGTGCCCCGTGTATGTGCTGCGCTTTCCTCAGCTCCCCTGCCTGCGCAGGGCCCCGCTGTCTGAGGTGTCATAGAAATGGCATCATGTGTCTGCAGGTGCAGCTCCTCAAGCAAATGAGCCCCCGGTGGGTGTTTCCTGCCCTGTATGCAAAGCCTGGGGCCCAGCAGCACCCACAACCCTGTCTCTGCCCACCCTCCCCCGTGGCTGGGGAGAAGGCAGCTCTGGGTGGAGGGTGAGGAGATCCTGGCTCTGACCCCATTACAGCCAGTGCTGAGACCTGCCCTTGCCCTGGTCCTCCATCTGAATCTGGTAAAGCAGGAGGATGACAAAGACACTCTCTCAGCGATTGCCCTGGGAATCCTTCTTGGGGACAGCACTGGATTTATTTGGAAAAAATGTTTGCCCCTTGGGGTGAGGAATGAGACCCAGAGGAACAGGTTAATGCCATGATTGTGGTCCTGGAACTGCCTTCCCCTGGAGCCGGGGCCCCGGTGTGCTGCACCCGGTGATGGAGCCCTGTGTGTGAGGGCAGGGGCTGGGCTGGGGGCTGGGGCAGGCTAAAGGCTCTGTTTATTTAGGGATCCTGGGGGAATGGCAGGTCAGGCTTACGATGAGGAAGCTTAGGGGGCTGACCCTGGGCAGAGAAGGAGGGGACAAGCCAGAGGAGGAGTTTCGGGGAGAGGAGACTTTGACACTTCTATTGACGTGTAACAGACGATGAGAAAGTGAGCCTCTGAGGCATCTTCACCTGATGTGGACACTGTAGAGGAGGCTGCAGATCAAGATACAGAGCACCAGTACCTGGAGCCCTCCAGCCTCCTGTTAGCTCCCGGCCTGTAGTAACCACTGCCCTGACTCCTAGCAGCACGGTGTTCTTGCCCATTTTCACCATCACTAAAGCAGAAACGGGAAGATATACCAGTGTGTCTGGCTTCTCTCACTTCACATGTTGTCTGAGAGATTCTGCCATGTGGCTACACCTAGCCATAGCTTCCTCCTTCCCTTTGCTGTGGGTATCCCATTGGCTGGGCAGTCCACAGTTCAGTTCCCTCGTCTACATGGAAGGCAGTTTCCGTTTCTGAAACGGTATGTGGTGCTGCTGCTCTGAACGTTCTTTGGTTGAACATGCATGCTCCCTCGTTGGGGATACCCCGGGGGCAGGATTACTGGTAAGTCCGCCTATGTGCAGCTTTAGTAGAGACTGCAAACAGTTTTCTAATGCAATTGTACAAGTTCGCAGCCCACCTGCTAGAAGGGAGAGGCCAGCTGCCCGCGTTCCAGCCCACGCTGTCGCTGTTGTCATGCTGGTGAGTCTACTAGAGTGACTGCTGTCAGCTCCCAAACATTTCCAGGGAAGTCCATGTCACTCACTGACACCCTTGGGCGAGGGAGTCTTTGGGGGAAGTCAAAGAGTGCCAGGCTCAGCCCTAACTGGGCCAGGGAGGGAGGACAGAGTCCGTTCTCATGGAGGGAACAGAGCTGGAAGAGGGAGCTGACCTCTGCGGTCTAGACGGTAGCTGCTCCGTGACCCCCCACCCCTACCACTCTCCATGGGCTCCAGAACGCCCTGCCCGCTCACAGGTTGGCTCTCAAGAAACAGTCCCCTGCCCCGCTTAACTTCCCATTTGTTTGTGGGCTGTCACCTCTATATCTCCTGCCTCCTCTTCATAGCCCTCAACCTCTGCCACCCCAACACCAGGCCCAGGCTGGGACCCTCAGTCACTGTCAGTCCTCGGCATACTGTGTAGCCTGAAAATCCAGCAGGACCTCAGGTTGCATTAATAGAGGCACAATGCGCAGGGCAGGGAGGGGACAGACCCACTCTCAGGCTCCCCTCTGCCTGGCAGGGGAGTGCCCAGCAGGAGGTGGGACTTGCCACTCAAACAGTCGACAAACACTTCCTAGTACCTCCTGAGTGCCAGGCACTGTTCTAGGAGCTGGGAGGACAGCGCCAAAAGAGGAACAAGGGCCCTGGCCATTTTCTCAGTGGCTAGAGCGTTGGTCCATTGACTGAAGGGTTGCAGGTTTGATTCTCGATCAAGGGCACGTACCTCAGTTGCAGGTTCCCCAACTGCAGCAGGGATGCATGCAGGAGATAACCAATCAATGTGTCTCTCTCTTTATCCCCCTCCTCCCTCCTTCCACTCTCTCTGGAAATCAATGGGAAAAAATGGATTAAAAGAAAGAAATAAAAGAGGAACAAGGGTGGTGCCCTCATAGGGTTTAGCATCTAGTGATAGTCATACACACACACACACACACACACACACACACACACACACACACACACACAGAGATAACTTCGAGAATTATTAAGAGCTGTGCAGAACGGAAGGAGCAGGATGTAAGGAGAGGGGTTGGGAGAGTGGTAGGACAGACTTTAAGCAGGAAGGTCAGAAGCCCTGTCTAAGGGGATGACAGGGAAGGGAGGTCTGAAGGAGGAGGAGGATCCAGACAGAGGGTCTGGGGAAAAGCATTCCCATCAGAAGGAACTGTAAGTATGGGGTCTTAAGGGAGGAAAGAGCTTGGAATTTTCTAGAAACTGACAGGCGATAAGCCAGGGTACAGAGTAGGGGGTGTGGGGAGAGTGGCGATGTGGGGGAGATAGAGAAGGTAGCTGGGGGTTAGACCAGGTCACCCTAAAGAGGCTGAATTGTATTTTAAGTACAAGCAGAAGCCTCTGAAACACTTATAAAAAGTGTGGCAGACATTCCCACTGCCCCCATTGCCAGCACAGCCCCTGGGCCCACCTCCTGGGGGGTCTCCCGCTGATAAGGCCTCCGATGACAGGTCCCCCTCAAGCACATGGCTCAGCCCTCCCCATTCCGCCCAGGACACTCTGACACTCCCTTGTGCCCTCACGGGAGCTGAGACCAAAAGAGCAGGGGGATTACCTCCTGCAGAGCCACCCTCAACCAAAGAGGCCAGAGCCAGCAGCCAGGGCCACATCCTTTCAGGGGATAGTCCTGAGAGGAGGTTTGCATGTATTGGGAGCCCCAACAGAATGGAGCCCCATGGCTTACAGCTGACCCCTCAGTACTGCATTCTTATAACCGCTCCTCCTCCTCCCCTTCTCCCCAGAGACACCAGTGATGCTTTCTGGGGTCACCTCCCAGGCAGCTCCCTGCTCCCAAGGCCCTGTCACCACCTCTAATTGGGGGTAACCTAAACCAAGACATGAGTCCACGAGTCCACGACACCATCCAACGGATGCTCTTATCTATGCTGGTGGCAAGCAGGTGGCAGGAGGGGAGCAGTCGGGAGGCGATCCGGGATCCAGGGAGAGACAGTGATGGTCCGGGGCAGGAGGTGGAGATGGCAGTGGTGAGAAATGGTCGGATTCAGATATGTTTTGAAAGTTGGAAGACAGGGCTTCCTGGCTCAGATGCACTCAACCTACAAGACTCTGAGGCTTCAATGGGAAGATATGTAAACATGTAATACCTTAATAAAAAAAATGGGAAAAAAAAAGACTCTGAGGCTCTAGGAGACTTGGGTGCGAATGACTGTCACAGAGAAAAGGGAGGACAGGCCTTGTAGGCTTCCGCAGACACTTAGAAAAGGCATGGCAGACTCTCCCTCACCATCACTGGGAAGAGATGTGTGCTGGGTGCCGACAGTTTGCCAAGAACGTGCCCATCTCTGCTGCCCGGTACAGCAGCCACCACCCCTGGGTAGCTGCCGAGCATGTCTTAATGAATGTAAATCACACACCAGATTTCAAAGACTTCATGTTTTAAAAAGCGTGTGAAATGTAGCATTAATACTTTATAGTAATTATATTTCAAAGTAATTTTAGACATACTAGATGTAATAAAACATTGTATTACAATTCATTGTACCTGTTTCTTTTTATTTGTTTAATGCGGCCACTAGAAAATATAACATCTCTAAGTGGCTCACATTGGAGGTACACGTTCTAGTCCTACCAGCCAGCACTGGGCTGGAGGCTGCACACCCACACGACGGCCTCACAGCATCGCATGCGGCCGAGGCCCTGCCCCTATCCAGGCGGCCGGGCTGAAGGTCAGGGCAGCCATGTGCTGTCCCAAAGTCCATGCTGTCCCTACGCCATGTGGTGCTGCCTTAGAGGTACTGGCTTTCATGTACTTGAGCCATTCAATCCCATTGTGAAGGTTTAAGCACAGCGTAGAGGGAGCGAGTTAGGGGAGGCTGACCTTGAATGTGGCACCCAGTCCTCAGCCTACGCTTGTGGGGGGTGAGGGGTGGAGTGGCCTGGGGACACTTTTCCCCTCTGCCATCACCCCTCAGGGGCATCCTGACTCCAGGGCTACGAAGGGCTTCTCAGCTCACCTTCCCACCCTCTGGACAGCATCCACCCTCCCCACCATCAATCTCCTGCATAATTTATGGGAGCCATCAAAATTAATTAATGCTATAGTTACAGAGCCATCCCAATGTAATTATTGTATAATTGGATTATAACTTTAGGTAATTTCCCACAAAGCACCTATTGCTTAATGCAAGAAGCCGGGGATTTTACCCAGTGATTGATGGGGGTGTTGGGTCCAGTTGGGGGGCCTGGGAGACTGTGTGAGATTGGGGGATGCCACTGTATGAGCCTAGAGGTGAGGCAGGCAACTCCTGCCCTCTGAGCCTTCGGCCTTCCATCCTCACCACCTCCTCGCGGCTCCTGCACATTTCTGCGTCTGCCCACGGTAATTTCCAGCATCCATCCCAACCAACACATGTGAGCTCTCTGTCCATTCAGTCTGAACTGCCAAGCTTTGACCTGTCCCATGAGTAAGGACAGCATCTTTCAAATCACATGATTCTCTTCCCCAGCCACCGGGTCACAATTTGGTCCAAACGTCAGTTTGCAGCAGGAAAAAAGTGGTCAGTCAGACGTGGAGAAAAGCAAACACAAGGCTGCTGCAGCCAAGTCGTGATCCTCAAACTGCTGCCAAGGGAGTGAGGAGATAACCCAGGCCCTTCGCTGCCTGGGACCCCAACAGCCTAGATCTGAGTAAGGCCAACTGCCCTGTGGTTTGCAGCTAAGCACAGCCTACCAACCTTCAACCGACTCGTGCAGGCCACTTCCCCGCTGCGTGTTCTCACCGCAGGCAGGACACAACTCTTTAGAGCCTCCTCAGTTTCTCTATCTGTTAAAAGGGAATAACAACAGCTTATGCTTTTTGATTGTGTGGTTGTAAGTATAGCGTTCAGAACCAGTCACCCCAAGATTGTCTCTGTGGTATACGGGGTGTTCTGAGGCAACCAGGACCCTGTGGGCTCGAGAAATTTCTGTGCCCACTTAACTACCTAGAAGAATTTGAATTGGGGGCCTTACCCATAAAAAGAGATTCTCAGACATAACCTTTTTTGACCTAGCTATAATAAGGCTGGGCAAACTACCAGTTACTGAACATCTGCTCTCCTTATCATCCTGCCATGATCTTCTCCCCACTGAAGGTGATCCTTAGCTCAGAAGGTCAGATACACCTCCTTTTCCCTTTCTGTCCTTGAATCTCTCACGTATGTTGGGTCTCTAACTCTATCATGTATGTGAGGTTCCCATACATCCTATATAATAAATATGTAATATACAAATGGTCATTATGCCATGAAGCATAACGACCGACCATGTAATGACCGGATCACGGATCAGCGGGAGGGTGGGGCAGCGAGTTACAAGTGTGCAGTGGAGAGCTACAGGAGGGGGCAGGGCGGCAAGCTATGAGGGGACCGGGGGGGGGGGGGGCGGGACAGCGGGCAGAGAGCTACTGGAGGGTGGCAGTGTGCTACTGGCACACAGATTCGTGCACAGAGCTACTAGTATGTACAAATTAAATTTGGTCATCTTCTCTTGCTAGTATGTTCATGTTTATTTGATCATTAGACTAGACAAAAGAACCTTGAGGGTAGAGGAACGTTCCTTCCTCCCCCACATAAGCAACAGACCCACTGTGGATAACTTAAGTAGAACAGGATTTCCTAGACAGCTACACGGGAACTGAGAGCATCAACAGGAGCCAGAGGCCAGGCTTGGGAACTGTTTTCCAAGGAACACAAGAAACAGAAACCGGCCAACTGTGATGACCTCCAGCTGGACAGTGTCCATTCCTCTCCCAGGAGGTCAGAGAATGGGGAGGCAGAGAGGGGAAGGTGTGCTCCTGGGGCCAGCCCCTCTCCCGAGGCCATAACTCCCCTCAGGCGGCTGGCTCTCCCAGCTTCTCTCCACAGGTGGAAAACCTCTGCCCCGCAGGCTGCGGGTGGCATTGGTATTCTATCACCTTGTTGGCTTTCCTTAATCCTGCTCGTGCCCTGATAAACTGCTCCCATTAAACTCTCCTCAGATAGCCCCCCAGAGTGTGCCATCTGCTTCCTGCTGGAACCCCAACTCACAGAGGCTCCCACCGAGCAACGGCTCTAATGACATCATGTCTCCTTACTCCTTCCAGCTTCACCCACTGGGATCCAAGGTGGGGATCGGCTAGGATCTCGGCTCCGTCCTCACCTAGGGTGGGAAAGGAAGGCGTTATCCCCTCAGCATATAACAGTCAGTGCCTGACCGTCAGGGCCTGGAATTGCCCTTCCCGCAAGACTTGACATAATAAGGATGGGTTGGAGCAGGGGCTGAATGTGAGCATTAACCATGCTTCCTCTCATGCTTTACAAATATAAAACAATGTGTATAAAGTGCTTAGCCTGGTGCCTGGTACACAGTAAGTGATCACAGTAAGTGATAGCTGGTGTCATTGTCTTATTCAAGCAGAATCCTGGACTAAAGATGTTCTCCAATAACCCTCATTCCCGAGGGCAGCCCCAGGGAGCTCTGTCCCTTGCCACCCTGGGACCCTCGCTATCCAGGCAGGCTCCCTTTGTCGGCCTCCTTCCACGGAAGGCTGCTGTCCTGGTGCAGGTGTGAGGAAGACTCGGCACCTGCCTGAGTGGAGCATCTACCCTTTAACTCTGTGTGGGCCACTTCTCAAGAGCCTCTTTCATTCAACAAGTGCCAGGCTGTGTGCTGGGTGCTAGGATAGAGCAGGGAACAAGACCGACAGAGTTCCAGCCCTCGGAGCAAAGATGGTCACAGGATAATGTCTGATTTGGGGGGACATCTACAATGGGGACCTGAAGGATGAATGGGCGTTTGGGAAATGATCTAAGTCTTCTCACCCTGAAGGTGTGCATTTCTCCAGTATCTAATTTCTCCTGATCACACGGGAGTCCAAAAAGGGTCCCATCCTCTAGGCATCTCTGCTCCCAGCTGTTCATAACTGAGCCATGACTGTAAGTCTGCTGATAGGGCAGGAGACACTGAGTGAAGGGAGCACTCCCTGTGGGCTTCCTGGAAGAGGCTATGATTTGAAAGGCGATATAAAGCGACAGAGCCAAATGGATTTCACTTGGCCCTGCCTGAGCACTAGCCATTCCCTGTCACCAGCAGATTCCCTGTGGGTTCTAGAATTCCCTGGGTTGCCAGCTAGGCAACTGGCCACCAAAGGCTGGGCACAGACTTGGGCAGTATTCCCTGTCCCACAGACTGGAGTTCAAGGTGCCACCTGGACCCACCATGCCAGAGTTGGGTCTGTGCACAGCACACATACCCTCAGAACCAGTCCTGCCCAAGGCATCTGCCAGGCATGTACGCTAGCTCTGCCAGCCGTATTCACCTGGAGAATTACTAGGTTTCACTTGCAATCCAGTCTTTCTGAGGTTTCTGCTACATTCAAGTTATTTTCTCGCTCCAAAAACAATATGCTTGGAGGCTATTCTATGTAAGCCTTCACAAGTAGTGTTTACACAGGTTACATTTAGATATTTTTAGATACAGCATGTCCTGATCCCCTTGTGGGATGTCAGCTTCCTGCCAAGCAGAGCCTGGGGCAGGGATTCAGGGCCACAGAGCGCAGAAGGGGCGGTTCTCCAGGAAAACCCCTATGGGGGTGGAACAGGATGGGAGGGGGGTTTGGGGGGAGGTCTGGCCGGCTGGACTGGGAGGCTCTGGAGAACAACATCACACAGGGAAGTGGTCCTGCCTGAGGCAGGGGCCAGGCTTCAGCTCCCTCCTCCCCCTGGGAGTCACTAGAAAGAGGGGCCTGTGCTCCCAGCTCTGTCCATGGCTGCTCTGCTGCCCACGGAAGGCTCTGGGGCTGTACGTGGTCACAGGACAGCAGCGGGGGAATGGGTAGACCTCTGGGGAAAGGGACCCTGCGTGGGGCCCTGCAGCACCTTCTACAGCATCTTTCCCAGGTGCCTGAAAGCTCTTATCTACCCCTCCCCCTAGCAAATAAAAAAACCAGCACCAAAAACACCCACACTTCCAGCTTCTAGTCTGGTGCCAGTGCAGTAGAAGCCTATAAACGGTGTGTGGAAGAGAATGGATACCAGAGAAAAATCCGGGTGCCCCAGGTCTGTCCTCTGAATGCCCCCAAGAAACGGAATTCTGAGTTGCCCGAAAGTCCCTCCCTGGCTGAGGGCCTAGCAGGGAAGGGCCAGTAGGAAGAGCCAGGCCTGGGGTCTCAGTGCACATTGGTGTGTAAGGCATAGTGACAGGGAGTAATGTTACCTCTTACAGACCTCAGCTTAAATAGAGAATAAGTATACCCATTATTCTCAATATTTGTACAATACTGTACAACAAGTATTATTTCAACGAGGCATGCGGCCCTCTGCTGTGAGTTTGACATGCTGGCTGTACAATCTACGAAGGACTTTCACACATGCACACACCATCTTTGAAATCCTTTCCACATCATTCCAATGGAGGACTCCTATTCCGATTTTACAGATGAGAAAAAGTGAGGCCCACAGCTCCAAGGTTGCCCTGTTAGTGAGTAGCATGGACTAGACTCAGCATTAGGCCTTTAGACATTAAATTCGCATGCTTTCCGCTGAGCCACACTGAAATGGGAATTAATGAGGCTGTGTCTGGGAGGCAGTGAAACAATATCATAAATAACCTCAGGAACCTTGGGCTTTCTCTTTTAATAATTATTTCAGCCGAGTCAGAGGCATATAGAGCATGCTGCTTTGCAACCTGCCTTTTTTTCTTCAAGGTATCTTGTGACTATTTCCCCACATCATTAAATATCCTTTGACTGGGCCATCATTTTTAATGGCTGTATGGTATTCCATCACATGAATGCAACGTAATTTATTTAAGCAATCTCTGTGTTGGATCTGTAAGCTATTTTCAGTTTCTCATCCTCATAAGCAAGGCTGTGATAGGCATCCTTGAACATCAATATTTGCACCCACTTCAGATTGCATCCTTAGGCCCAAAAGGATGCATCCTTTTAAAAAGGTTTTTGATGTCTATTACCATATTTCCTGAGGTGGTTCATTTTTCCTCATTCTCAAGATGGTAAAACTAACAAAATAAAATACACAAAATTTTAAAAATTGCATCATTGTTCCAAATCAGCAGGTAATCAATTGTCTGACTTTGGCAGGTCACCTCCCCTCTCTGTAAATTGTGTATGAAATAAGGGGTTAGATAAACTGGTCCCTACATTCTTTCTGCTCTCCTCCTTCCCATAGGGCACAGGGAGAACCCCGGACTGCTCAGACCACAGGAGCGAGCAGGCCCTGTGGGCTCTGGGGAGGAGGTGGGGCCTGAGACCACCTCTGAGAGATGCATAGGGATTAGGAAGAGGGCATGGAGGGGAGAGTGAGCCCAGGAGGAGTCCAGCACCCTCTGCATGCTGAGCCTGGAGATGTGCACATGGAATCTTGCTCAGCCGGCGGTGGCCGGACACTTGCTGCGGTTTTTCTGACCCAGTGATCAGCGCAAAGGACAGGAGAGGCTTTGGCGACACCCAGGCCTCACAGACGGGGGCAGGAACAGCATCAGGACCTCCACCAGCTTCCCTGGCTGCCCTTTAAGGGAGTAAAACTCCTGTCTTGGGAACAGGTAAGCAGGGATTAGTGCCTGTGAGCAGGGGCCTGCCCTGAGATAGGGGGTGGAAGCAGATGACACCTCACACGATGATGTCGTGGTTCTAATAACTTGGACTTTGGCCCAGTGAAATCCCCTCATAGGGCTCAGTTTCCAAGCTGGAGAGCAGGAGTGGTAACATACACTGCATTCGTTCAGTGAATCCTTGGCCGGTGCGAGGCTGAGCTAGACGTGAGCTTGTGCCGCACCAACATGGGTGAACATGAAGGGGGGGCAGTGAAGGATTAAAGAAGACAGACAAGAGAATAAAGCTGGGTCTAGGGGAGAGGCTGCTCTCAGATGGAGTCTTTATTTTATAGCTAGATCCCATGAGGCAAAGTAAGGGCATGGTCAAGATGTTTACAATGTTATTGCAGGTTTTGAATCTACTCAATTACATGCACCTGATCAAGCTTTGTTTGCTTGCTGCACCTCCCGCAGCCTACCTCACTTAGCCACCTGCGACCACAGGTTCGGACCATAAGGTCAAGCTTACAACCATAGCCTTTGGCTATAATTGTGCTGGGAGGGCTTTGCCCTCCAAGCTGGGACTTGCACGTGGCTTTGCCACGAGAGGACCATGCCCTCTCATTAGTCCGAGGCTTGAACCTGCCCAAACACTGTAGCTGCTCTCCCCATGAGTTCTCATTGTACTGGCATGCTAGAGGGGGCGGGCACTGAGGGGAGGGTCCTAAACAAATAAAGGGATGTGGGCACATGGACAGGGGCCCTAAAGAAGCACGAGAGCTATCAGAACATGAAGTGAGGAGCACAAATGATTCAGCCCCAGGAGGGGGTCAGGGAAAGTTTTCCCGAAGAAGTGACCTTTGTGATTACATAGAACAAGGGGGTGGGGAGTGGGTGAAATTTGGGGAGAGAGGAAAGGCATTCCAGGCAGAGGGAACAGCGTGTAAAAGGCCCCGTGGCAGTGGGAGTGGGGGTCATCGAGGCCCTCCCACGCCAGTGGCTGGTGCACAGACCACAAAAGGGAGAGAGGAACTGGATTTGTTGAGTGGTAGGGGCCATGGGAGGCAGCAGCCGAAGGGCTGTAGGCAGGGCCTGGGGCTCTAGCCAGCGAACTCATGGAGAGGGCCGGGAAGAAATGGGATCAGGGGAGTGAAGGCTGGGCGCTACATGCCATGATTCTCACCTGCTCAGGTGGCAGCCAGGGACTGAATCCTGCTCAGGTGCCTACTGTGGGTGCACAGTTCCTCTTCCTCCTAGAGCCCCAAGGAGCTGGAAGCAGCTCCACACTTGGGCTGGGGACCAGGGAGGTGCGGAGGAGAGGGCCAGCCTTTGGCTTACTCATCACTCAGCTTGTGGTGGGGAACGGAGGGGCAGGCCAGGGCCCCCAACATAGCGTTTGGAGAGTTGGCCCTGGAGGCCACAGACACTTTCCAGCCCAGCTCACGGGGAAAGTCAGTGCTCACCCTGCCAGCTGAGTGCTGGCCTGAGGAAGAGCCTTGGGTACAGCGCCACGGCCAGGACAATGTTCAGACTCTGAGTTGGTACTTCCATCAAAGTCCTTAACCCTCACCACGACACTGGGATGGTTAGGTGCCCCAGTGTGCCAATGGGGAAACTGAGGCTCGGGGGAAGGGGAGCACAGCTTGCCCAAGGTCACACAGCCAGCAGGTGGAGAAGGTGGCCTGTCACCGTCAGTCCAGGGCTCCTTAGGTTAACCCCTGATGTGGGGGTGGGGGAGACACAGGAAAGGGATGCGGGGCCAGCAGCACACAAAAGGGGGAGAGAAGGGACAGTCTGGGGGTAATAATCTCAGGCCGGGAGCTGGCAGAGCTGACTTGCGACCTTGGCTAATCAGTCACACAGCAGCTCTCTGCCTCAGTTTGCCCATGTGCATCAGGAGGTAAAATCTCGCACTCTCAAAGAGGAGCAAGAATCACGAGGGAGTGTGTTTTGAATGAAAACAAAAGCCTGGTAGAGCAGCGGATGGTGTTGTCGACATTATTAATGTCGTTAATAATCATGCCTGTAATAAATCGTGAGCCTGCTGGATCACGTGTCAATAGTGGGGTGACTGCTAATTTCCCTCACACATGTCTGGTGCTCTGGGCTCCTCAAGGCTTCTCCCATCCGTCATCTCTTTAACCATCCCATAGCCCGCCCTGCAAGGGAGCCCCCTCCCCACAGGGAGTACAGGAGGCCAGGCCTCAGGGACCAGCCAGTGTTCACCCTGTACATAGTTGGAGACCTGAGGCCCCAGACAGAGGGACACCCCCGATCTCCCAGAAAGAGGGAGGAGGAGTTGGGACTGGGACCTGGGCTCCTGATCTTGAAAGTGAGCTGCCCCCTCCCTCACCCCAGCTCTTCCTCCCCCCAGTTCATCCAGAAGTGGCACCTCATAGAGTGGGTTCTCACACAAACACTGCCTCCTGCAGGGAAATCTGGGGCCTCAGGGTGGAGAGAGGGGCAGAGCCTTCACAGAGTTGTCTGAAGAGGGGCCTGTCTCTTTGCTCTTTCCCTACATGCTTCTCCTTTCCACGTGGAAGAGGCCTGAGTGTGGGAAGACAGTGGGGGGACTAAGACCCGAGCTCCTTATTCCTGACAAATTCCTTACTAGTAGACCCTTTCTTCGTCGTTTCTACCTCAGTTTACCACCTCTGTGATGGGCCTGGAGAGCTTGCTCCCTTGGAGAAGGGGCACCAATCAAAGTGATCCCAGACTGGATGTTGTTTGAGACATCAGAGGGAAGCTGAATGCTGCCCACAGTCCCCCCTCTCCTGCCCCATAGAGACTTCGGGAGGGGTGTGAGGGGTGGCCTGGCTCTAGCTCCTGGCCCAGGTCCAGCCTCCTGGGGCCACTCAGAGCTACAGGCTCCCATGCCCCCCTGCAGAGGAGGGGCTCTGGCGAGGGAGTTAGGATGAAGGGGCTTCCTGTGGGGTCCACGCTCTGTGGGCCTCCTTCCAATCATTCCTATTTCCCCCACTCCCTCCATTACCAAGTTCAAACTTTGTGGATACCACTCCCTGAATCCAGCACTCCCCACCTGGATACACCCCCCACCCTTCTGCACAAGCTGCCCTTGAGGTCTTCAGTGTTTTCCCAGAGCCCCGAGGACAAATGTCCACACTCCTGGGCCTGTACTCCAGGCCTCCCTGCCTAGTGGCTGGGCCCCACCTCGCACCTGCTCTGCCCACCCACCCAGCTCTCCAGCGGGATGGAACACTCACTTTTTTCCTCATTCGCTCTGTATACCTGCCTGCACACCTTAGCCCAGCAGCGCCCTGCCTGAAAACCCGGCCCTCCATCCTCCATCTCTGTCGACTCAACTCTTTGCCAAGCCTCAGATGCCACTTCCTCCAGGCTTGCCCACTTCCACACGCTGATTCCCACAGAGACAGGCTGTCCCTGCACTGTGACCCTCCCCCATGCCCTGGTCTTTCCTCTTTGTTGGCACCTCCTTTCAACCTGGTTTTTGCTGAACGTGTCTGCTCCCCACTCCACACACACACCCCCACACCCCAGGCAGGGAGCTCCTTGACAGAGAAGTTTTATCCAGTCCAAGGAGCCTCATTCAGGAAACTGCACACCAAAGGGACTGAACAACTATTCATTGCATCAAAATTTCACTAGCTGATCCCCAAACCCAGCAATGCCACTTAAGCACACACCCAGAAGAAATGCGTGCATATGGTCTCCAAAATCTATATCCTAGAACAGTGGTCAGCAAACCGCAGCTCGCAAGCCACGGTTTGCCGACCACTGTTCTAGAATGTTCTGAGCAAGTGTGCAATAACTAAAAACTTAAATTTTCTGGAAACAAGTTCCATGTCCACAAACAGAAGAGTGGATAACAGTGTGGAATGCGCTAAGCAATGAACATGCATGGACTACTGCTACACACATTACGTACCAGTCTCAGACATAACCCTGGCTGAAGGAAGTGAAACAGATGAGAACATATCCTATGATTCCAATTATATAAAGTTCTAATTCGGACTAAACAAAACTAAGGTGATAGAAGTGAGAACAGTGGCTTGCTTTGTGGGGAGGGAAATGCCAGGGAGGAGGCAAGAGAGGAACTTCTGGGGCATTGGAAATACAGTTTCTTCAGTTGGGTGGTGGTTGTAGAATATGGAATGGAATGATTTGAGGTAAATCACCTGACCTCTGAGGCTTTATTTTTTTCCATGCTAAAAGGGCATAATTCCCAGGACCAATCCCTCCAGCTGCCCAAAGGCTGTATGAGAATGCACTGGGGCTGGGGGTAGGAGGTGTCCCAAAGCCTGAGGAGGTTCTAGGAAATCCCCCACTTACCTTGGACCTGGGATGGCTCCCAACATGCAAACCAGTCCACCTGGAAATTGTTTGTTCCGGGCAGGCAGCTGGTACAGCTCTGTCCTCATATGGGCAGCTGTTTGCCTGGCAAATGACCTAATGGCCAGAAATACAGCACAGCAGCTCCTGCTCTCTAGGACCAGTGTTACTGGTGTTTAACAACTGGCAGTCAGCAGGGACAGGTGGAAATGCCCTGATTTGAAGTGTTTGCTAATTGCCATGGTGTAAATATTCCCACCACAGCTGATTTCAAGCTGCCAATCTGAAACCACTGAACATGGCGTGGGGACAACGTGTGCCCAATTGGTTCTTGTGGGCAGGTGTAAACCCTAAACTGCTCCACTACACCACTGGGTTAGTCCTCCCAGGGCACAGCCTCCCTGGCCCAGGATTGGAGGGTGGGGGTCAGGGTCTGAGGACAAAAACCATAAGGGAGGCTTGGACTATGACAGGGTCCTCCTTAGTGTGCCCTCAGCTTTCCCTCCAGAAAGGCCACTTCTCTGTCCCAATTCATATTCCACTACGAGTCTAGCCTTCTTCCCACAGCTGCAGCCCCACCCCCATTCCCTCTCCAGATTACCCCACCCCCATAAAAACTCTCTTAGCAAACTCCCTCAGCTCCTCTGAAGCAGAGGATTTTTAGGGTTGTGAAAACATTCTGTCTGACGCTATAATGGTGGGTACATATCATTATAAATGTGCCAAACCTTGAGAATACACAATATCAAGAGTGAACCCTACTGTAAACCATAGACTTTGGATGATGATATGTCAATGTAGATTCACCGACTACAACAAATGTGCCTGGCTGGTTGGAGACGTTAGCAAAGGGAGAGGCTGTGAATGTGTGGGGGCAGTGCATACATATATAGGAAATCTTCTTTTCATCACATTTTCTGTGAACCTAAAACTGCTAAAAAGAAAAAAAGTCTATTTTTAAAAATCAATTGACCACATATGTGTGGGTCAGTTCTGGTCTATTTTGTTTCACTTATGCTTTGTCTTGATTATGGTAGTTGGGTTTTTTGCTTGTTTGTTTGTTTGTTTTTTGTAAGACTTGAAGATGGTAGAGTGAGTCATCCAACTTTGTTCTTTTTCAAAATAGTTTTGGTTATTCTAAGTTTTTAAAATTTCCATATACATTTTTAAATAAGCCTGTCAATATTTATAAGAAAGTATGCTACACTGGGGCAGGGGGCAGGGGTGGGCTAGAAGGAGCCAATGGGGGAGAAAGGAGGACCTATGTAATACTTTCAACAATAAATATTCAATTTTTAAAAAGCATGCTACAGTTCTTATTAGGATTGCAATAAATCTATAGATAATTTGAGAAGAATTAATTTCTTAACAATATTGAGTCTTCTAGTACTGAACATGTTATATCTATTTAGGTCTTATTCGATTTCTTGCATCAATTTTATAGTTTTTGACATAAATATTACACATGTTTTGTTATATTAATCTCCAGATATTTAATGCTATTATAAATGATTTTTAATTATGATTTCCAGATAATTGCTAGTACAAAGAAATACAATTGGTATGTTTTTGGATTTTTAAATTGGTTTTAGAGAGAGAGGGAGAGAGAGAGAAACAGTAATCACTTGTCTCCTACATTCCCCCCCCCCCCCCCACTGGGGATATAGCCCACAACCCGGGCATGTGCCCTGACCAGGGAATCAAATTGGCAACCTTTCGGGACATAGGATGACACCCAACCAACTGAGTCACACTGGCCAGGGCTAGAATTGATTTTTGTATATTGACCTTTTGTGCTGCAACCTTGCTAAATTTATGAGTTCTAGAATTTTTTTTTTGACATATTCTGTTGGGATTTTATATGTAGACAATGATGCCATCTGCAAATAAAGACATTTCCCCCCTTTACAATCTAGGTGCTTTTATTTATTTTTCTTACCTTATTGCTCTGGCTAAGTCTTCTAATCTAATGTTGAAAAGAAGTAGACATTCTTGCTTTGTCCTGTCATAGGGGGAGAGCATCCAGTCCCTCACCATGAATTATGATATTAGCCCTTTACCAGGTTGAAGAAGTTCTATTTTTTCAAGTGCTTTTCCTGTATCTATTGAGGTGACCATGTTGTTTTTCAAGTTTAGTTTCTTGATCTGGTGAATTACATTAGTTAATTTTCAAATGTTGAACCAATCTTGCATTTCTGGGATAAATCTTACTTGCTCATGATGTATTAATTGTTTAATAGATTTTTAAATCAATTTGCCACAATATTAAGAATTTTTGCATCTATGTTCCTGAGGATATTGGTCTGAATTTTTTAGATATCTTAATGCATTTATCTGTTTTGGCATCAGAATAATACTGTTCTTGTAAAACAAGTTGGGAATGTTCCAAATCCATCTCAAGTAATGTTATTGGATGCTGAACAACGCGAATTTCATGATGGAGAAGGTTCAACTTGCTGGAGTCCTTTAAAAAGTGTTGGGCTTTGTTTCGGTTTGCAGTTAGGTTATTTGCAAATCAGCTTGATTCTCAGTCTGTATGCAAGCTTAGCTAAGATCAGTTTAGAGTGCTCTTTACTCCGAGCTTGTGTAGGCCTATTACCTGCTCTGGGAGACGCCCATTCTGACTGGTAAGAACCTAATGTCTTCCAGCCTATATAAGCGTTGGGAATTGTTCAATTTATAACTTCCTGGTCATTCTTTCTTGGTTTTGTAGAGTTTCATTCTCAATCCAAATACTTTAGGATTTAGCAACAGAATCGATGGGATTCCTAGGCAGACTTCCAAGGCTCTTCCTCTGCATAGCGTTCTTATCTCCAGTTCTCTGCCCCACACTTGTCAGAAGTCTCGGACTCCTTGGATGTTGATCCATCGCTTGCACTGAGAGAGCCCACTAGACTCGCCAAGGCCAGTTCCTCCAGGGAGTCCAGGCCATTCTCCCCTAGCCTGCCACCAGCTTCCAGTTCCAGGACTTCGCTTTCCCAGGGAGGGGGGCTGGGAGAGGCGGAGCAGTCACTGAGTTTCTGACTCTGTGACCCCTCTCAACCAGCCCCGACCCCCACCAGCCTAGCCTTTAGCTCCGGTGCCCCTAATGAGCCCCACTCCTAATCCCCTTATGACCAACTTGGTTAGTTCCAGTGCCTGCACTCACACCTCAGTGAGACCACAGGTCACAGGCCCCATTCTGTCCCTGCCCACTTCTTGTTCCACCTGGGCCCCTGGGGAGGGGATTTGTGAGGGCCTGAGGACTATCAGAGCTCACAGCTGCTAAGAGCTAAATGTGTCCCCTGGGGAAATTTTCAGGACCTCAAGAATCCCTAGAGAATCAGTGCCCCATAAACTGAATCTTGGTTCCAGCTGTTAACAACCAAGAAAAGAATCACTGCTTGGATAGAGGGCCTACCCAGCTCACCTGCCTACTCCTGGGAGCCAGTGCCTGGGGAGACTATTCTCGGGTGAGGGGGAGAGAGCATAAAGCCAAGGGCCAGCCATGTGCTCCTCTCTCTTTCTCTGTCCACAGCCTCATTACCTTGAACTCCAGGCCCTTTCCCCACAGCTGAGGCCAGGGAGGCAGGACATGATGAGGTTACTTAAAGGCCAGAGCCAGGACCCAGAGTCTGTGCTTCCAATCCAGGGCACCAAACCCAGATCCGCCCAGAGGCGCACAGCTGTCGCATGAAATTACAAAGGATGTCTCTCGTTTGGGTAAAGCTTAATCTCGCCAGTGTAAAAGCAGTAGTAGTAACAGTCACTATGCTTTTCGTGTCCTCCTGTGAGCCAGGCACTTCGCCCACTTTCCTGCTAATTCTTGCAGACTGTGGGATCGATATTACAGTGTGTTTGGCAAAGAGGACACCCAGGGGCAGAGGGTGAGATGACTTGGCTGGGTCCCTGGTGCCAAAAAGAGCAAAGCTGAGGTTCAAAACCCAAGTGTGCTGGCTCGTGCTCCTGGCTCGTCTTGGCTGTGCACAGAGGCAACCTCATCCTTTGCCCATCGCCTCACAGGAACCTGAGAGAAGCGGGGTTGGCATCAGCATGCCTCCAATACACCGGGAAACTGAGGCACCAGGCGCAAAGTCTCCCAGGGCCAGGAAAACAACTTAGGCTTCCTCAACCTTTGAGAATGGCCTTTCTGCCCACATGCCTGGGTGGAGTTCTGTTGTTCCCGCGGACACGTGACCATAATACAGAAGCCAGGTGTCCAAAGAATCCAGCACAGATTCAAGCCTGGCTTCACAGACATGGCTTAGAAGTCACTCAGTGCCACCCATCTCACAAGGCACGCACAGCACTGGGTTTACTCAGCCCTTTCTCCCACATGGCTAAGTGTGACCTAACAACCAGAGAGGGAGGATTTTACCCATTTTGCAGGTAAGGAGCCTGAGGGGCATGTGCTTGTCTGATCTTCAAATGTCCCTCATGCAGCCTTAGAGGAGGCATGTTTGCGGTGGCCAGATGATAAACTGACATCGTCGCATATATCTGAAGGCCGCTGGTCCAAAAGGCACTAATGAGCTTGGGGACAAGGCAGAGGCTTGGACACAGCTGGTCCCTCTGGGTCAGGGCTGATGACCTGCATGGGGTAGGATGTGCAGGGAGTCCCGAGAAGCTGTGCCCTGAGACCCCTGCCAGACCTCTCTCCCAGCGCACTAATTGGAGCTGAGCAGGGTCAGAGGGGCCACAGTGCCCCTCCAGAGCTGATGTTTGGAGCCAGGCAGGGGGTCAGCAGCCTTTGTCTCGAATTCATCCCTTTGTCTCTGACCTCAGAGCAGAGGCCTGCATGAAGTTGTCCCCAGGGGCCTGGAATATGAGCTAATGAGGCCACTTCTGGGCCAAACCTGGGCCAGCTGTGGTTGTAACATCAATGGCAGGGGACAGGAAGCATGGGGTCCTCTCAGCCCAACACCCAGGGGTCTCTTGTGGGTAACAAGTGTCATTTCTGTGCACTAGTAGTGAATATACCAGGACGACAGGTGCAAACAGGGCCTATCCTGACAGACCAGAGGGCATGGTCGTTCTGCCTGGACAGTTGGCATCATCCCCATTTAAAAGACAAACTAGGGGAGAATCCAAGATGGCGGCATAGGTAAACACCTAAACTGCTGCCTCGCGCAACAATTTCAAAAATTCAACTAAAAGACAAAACGTCTATCACCCAGAACCACGGGAAAGCTGGCTGAGTGGAAGTTCTACAACTAGAAGGAAAGGGAAAAGAGCATCGAGACGTGCACGAGCACTGAAAAGCTGAGGGAAGCAGCCAAAATGAGGAGACAAAGAAACATGTCACGAATGAAAGAAACGGAGGAAAGCAAACTACTGGATGACATAGAGTTCAGAACCACATTTATAAGGTTACTCAAGAATCTTCTTAAAACCGCTGAGAAACTTGATGAGACCTTCAAGGAGCTTAATGAGAATGCCAAAAAAATGGAAAAGGATCAGTCAGAAATGAAGCATACACTGTCTGAAATAAAGAATATACAGAAACTCAACTGTAGATCAACGTACCCCAAGAATCAAACCAAAGATCTGAAATATGTGGAAACAAAAAACATCCAACCAGAAAAACAAAAAGAAAAAAAAATCCAAAAATATGAAGATAGTGTAAGGAGCCTCTGGGACAACTTTAAGCGAACCAACATCCGAATTTTTGGGGTGCCAGAAGAAGGGAGAGAGCAAAATATTGAAAACCTATTAGAAGAAATAATGACAGAAAATTTTCCCTGCCTGGTGAAAGAAATAGATGTACAAGTCCAGGAAGCACACAGAACCCCATACAAGAGGAATCCAAAGAGGACCACACCAAGACACATCATAATTAAAATGCCAAGGGCAAAAGACAAAGAGAGAATATTAAAAGCAGCAAGAGAAAAACAGTTAATTACCTACAAGGGAGTACCCATACGACTGTCAGCTGATTTCTCAACAGAAACTATGCAGGCCAGAAGGGAGTGGCAAGAAATATTCAAAGTGATGAACAGCAAGAACCTACAGCCAAGATTACTCTACCCAGCAAAGCTATCATTCAGAGTTGAAGGTCAGATAAAGAGCTTCACAGACAAGAAAAAGCTAAAGGAGTTCATCACCACCAAACCAGGATTACATGAAATGCTGAAGGGTATTCTTTAAGGAGAGGAAGAAGAAGAAAAAGGTAAAGATAAAAATTATGAACAACAAAATGACATCAAATACATACCTACCAACAAATGAATCTAAAAATCAAGTGAATAAAAAATCTGAAGAACAGAATGGACTGGTGAATATAATAGAATCAGGGACATAGAAAGGGAGTGAACTGACGATTCTCAGGGGAAGCAGGTGTGAGGGGTGCGGGAAGAGATTGGACAAAAATCTTACTCCTATGGATGAAGACAATGGCGGGGGTAAGGGCATGGGGTGGGGTGGGGAATCAGGTGGAGGGGAGCTATGGGGGAAAAATAGAGGAACACCTGTAATAATCTGAACAATAAAGATTTATTTAAAAAAAAAATAAAAAAAAAATAAAATAAAATAAAAGACAAACTAAGGGTCAGAGACACTGTGTCTTCCCAGGATACAGCTGCCAGAGGCAGGCCACCAACCCCAATCAAATCTCACTCCAGCTTGCTCTTGCCCCTGGCAGACCCCCAACACCCGCCTGCATGATCATAATACTTCTCATGGATCAGCACTCACCCCGAGTGAGACACTGCACTAAGCACTTTACATTCATGATCTCATTAGATTCTCAGAATCAGCCTAAGAAATGGAACTAGTATCCCATTTTAGAGACAAAAATGGAGCACAGAAAGGCTATGTAATTTGCTTAGAGTCACACAGCTAGGAATGTTAGAGCAGAGACAACAAACCCAGACAGTCCAGGAACTGCAGCATGAAGGAGGCTGATATGGGGGCCCCAGAGTCAGGCCAGCAGGTGGGGTGGAGGTGGGGGATGAGTGGGTGGCACATGGAGAAGTGTGAATCTCGGAGGACTTTCTAAAGGAGACAACCACCACCTGAAGGAGGGGCCATATGAAGACTACAGCATGACCTCAGAACTTGGCTGTCTCTCTCCTCCCAGCATCCCCAGTCCTCCGGCAGCTTGTAGGAAAATGCACGGTTCAGGTTTGGCATCCAAACCTGGAGGGTTGAGAGCCTGTGTTTCCACAGCAACCGTATCCTTAACAGCATCCAATAAAGACATTATTTGGCTGCAGTGAGCGCACATGATCTTTTGATTACTGCTTCAGGTGTTGAGAGGCAGCTCTCTCCCTCCCCAAGGGCCCCCACCAAAAAAAGCGAGGGGATACGGAGGAAGAGTCCTCACACAGAGAGGGAGAAATAGGGGGAAAGCAATGTTCACATTAATAGAGTCGCCTGTTCAGCATTTCTCCTCTTTTATAGATTCAGATAACATGCTCGTCGGGGATATCTTCATTTCCCAGAGCAAAGAAATTAATTACTCACTAATGGCGTGATTCAGAAATTAATTTGTGCTACGGTCTCAGATATGTTGCTATTAATCAATTGGCAGTGTGGGGCTGGCAGGAAGAGGAGGTCCATTAAGGTTTGGGTGCTCGGCCTGACCTGGAGCCAGACTCGGAGGCAGGGTTGGAGGTCAGGCCAGGCCTCTGGGCCCCAAGTTTCCCACCTGCACGCCTGCACGCCCGGGAGGGTTAAACCAGAGCGGTACTTTTCTAACCTCCCGCAACGCAGAGTTCACTCAGCACAACAGCGTGCAGAATCCAGTATCCAGACACATGGACTGGGGTAGGCGTGGGAGGCTTGGAGCCCCTCGGCTCTGCCCCTACTCCCCCCAGGTGTGGTCCCCAGGGCTCTGCAGAGCACAGCTGGGACCCTTGAGGAAGAAAGCTGACTGCCTTGACTCCCTGGTTCTCTGAGGCAGAGGCATCAGCATTTTTTGTCTTTTAGGGAGGCATCCCCGAATCCTCACTTCCAACCCCACACACACTGACCCACACCCCATTTGGCTCCAAGTGCCAACTCAGTGATGGACAGGCAGCTCCAAAACAGCTAGACCCATCTTCCTCATGACTGCACCTTAAGTGCTTACAACAGGGCCTGGCACACAGTAGGTGCTCAGTAAGTGTTTACTTACTAATGACTTGGCCAGAAATGAAGAACCACCTTGGAATCCAAGCATCAAGACTCCTGTGCCCACATTCTCACCCACCCCCTACCCCACGCCCCCACATAATAATCCGCTACTTCCCTCCAATGCTCCGCAGTCTCCAGCGAGCTCTACTCACCTTGCATGACTTGATCTTGCTCTTCCCATTTGACAGAAGAGGAGATGGAGCTCCAAGAGGCCAAACCAACTCAATACAGGCTGGCGGGTGGGATGGGGCTTGCTCACTCTACAGAGAGTGGGGCTAACTCAGCCCAGCCCCTCGCTGAAGGGAAAAGCCAAAAATTTCAACTGCATTAGTCTGGGGGTGTGGCAGAAGAACCACAGGGACATGTGGAATCTGAGATTAGAAGGAGCAATCCCATCATTGTGCATATGGGGAAACTGAGTCCCAGAGAGGGGGGAAGGGTTGACCAGAGAAGGGAAAGACAGGGATCCCCTAGAATGAGACCCTGAGAGATAACATATACACTCTAAAGGGCTATAGCCCCTGAGGATGGGCACCCCGCTGCCCTTGCTGACTTAGGAACGGGTCTCCCTAGAACCTAGAAGGTGGACATGATGAGCCTCAGGCACTGTAAGGCTGGAGAATGCTAAGGCAGGAAGTGAATGCAGCAAGTGGGCCGGCCAAGAAACAGCAGGATGGAGATGATTTCCCAGGTGATGGGGGGCCTTGGGAAAGCAATGGAAAATTGCTGCCTGGGGAGAAGTCACTGCCCCCATCCCAGCCTCAACAAGGGAGATGCCTTGGGCTCTTCTAATAAACCACTTATTGAGCATCTACTATGTGCCAACCATCTTGCACCTATCACTCCACTTAGCCTTCAGCATCATTCTATTCACAGAGACCTTCCCTTGCTTGGAATCAACCCAGCTTTGGAACAGGGCTCAAAGCAGGGGAAGCAAGGGAGCCATGGAGCAGGTGTGAGGAAGGACAGAGAAGAGAAAGAACGTTTAGCATGGTTTCCCTGGTGATGCTGACTGCCCACAAGCCACTGTCACTCAAGACAAATAATAATTATAATCCACAACATCAACGGACACTCGCAGGGTTTCTCTGTACCCAGGGCAGCAAGAGGGAGCAGGCAGCCTGTACAGGCTTGGGAGCCAGGAGGGCTGTGTCCTGCTCCCAGCTCTGACCTGGCCCCTATGGGACCTTGCACAAGGGAGCCTGTCCCCTCGCCAGTAAAATGGGTTAAACCCCTTGGGTTCAGTGAAAGATTCAAACAAAAGGATTCAGGTGAAGGACTTGGTGAATTGGAAAGGCCACATAAGGCAAGTCATGGACCACTCCGTGACAGCGCACGCACACACACGGGCACCTGACTGTCCCTCAACCCCATTGAGACTCTAGGTGGAGGTAGAGGGCCTGAGTCAGATATGTTGTGTATGTGAGCATGTCTGGAGGGGTAACTAAACCCATACTGCCCCTCCCCACCCCACCCCCTAAAAGGCAGAATTTCCCCGGTATAGGGGCAACAGGGGTTTGATAGACCCTCCACAGAGATCCCTCCAGAGCTCCTGGCCAGAACCTCTCTGCAGGTTACAACCTAATTAACCACACCAGTGCCCATTGGCTGGGTAGGCACCATTACTTCCAATTATGCAGAGTTGGATTGGGTTGGTTTGGATAAAATGGGTGGGTTTGAGTGTGAAAGATGGGGTTAAGCTATCATGAGTACAGATGAAGGGTGCTGAGCGTGGTGGGGCTGGGCTGAGTGTGGGCTGAATTGCCCCTGTGGGACAAGTACTGGAGGGGGCTCAGTTTATGTTTGGGGACTGTAGCGATGGTCGGGACCATATGTGTCTGTGCCATGTTCCTTACTCAGTGCTATTACAATGGAACTAGGCTCAGCCCCAGGGGAAGTAGTGATTACATGTGTGTTACTCCAACTGCCTTGGGAAACTTACAGTAATACTCCTGGAGTGGCCCCTCAAACTCCCAGTCAAGACCCCTCTGTCTCCTAAGGTGTGTCTCCCTTTAATAGCCACACCTGACAGCTGAGGGACCATTAGGAGCAGGTTTGCCTGAGGATTGTGAGAGCATTAGGTATCACAGTGGCAGGACTGTGGGACCAGGTCACAGTAACAGTAAAATAGACTAATGGAGACCATTGTGTGTTGAGCCATTCTCGCTTCTGTACTTTTCAAAACATACCTGTACTGGAGGCCAAGGACTTAGAACCTTGCAGAAGTCTATATAATCCAGTCAGTTGGTTCCTGCTAATGGTCTCTACATGTGGTCCTGCTCAGGCAATGTTGCCTTTTCCCAGGACATCTGTGGACATGATGCTAAACCCAAGATATGAGTTCTGTGGGGATTTCTGTCTCCTTATTAGTCCAGGGACTACTCTAGGGAGAGGGGAGTCATTTTGAAAATTCAAGGACTTTTGGTCCCCATCAAGTCACACAGTGAAAGGAACTGCTCTAGGTCAAAACCAGCCTTGAGTTTGGGGATGTGCCCCAACCCCATGCCAATAGCCACCCTACTGGGTGCAGTTACTCACAGAGGCCTCTCTCTAGAATCCGCCTTCCCCATATGTACCATGAGAGGAGAGAGGAAGGATGGGCAGATGATCTTTCTGATCCCTTCAGTGCTCAACAACCTCTGAAGTCCAACAATGTACTTGGTGCCTATCAAAGAGTGAAGGCCAATGTTAGTACTGTGGGGAGGAACAGCACTTGGTCACCACTAAAATGCACCGGGCAGGGTGGCTATTAAGTCCATTTTATGAATGTGGAATCTGAGCTGCAGAGAGCTTGACTAGATAGTCCAAGGACATAAGAGTTGAAGCAAAGTGTTCAGATTTTTAAGATGACATTCCTTCTACAACATGATGCTGCATCTTGCTGGGATTATTATCTTGCCAAGAGAATATATTTTATATCTCTAGTAATGAATTCCTTTATTTAATTGGCCCTGTCTATTTAGCCCACTCTAGGGCTTAGGAAACCCTGACTGATTAGTGATGCAAAATTCTGTCCCTGGAGGGCCCCAAAGCTCTCCTTCCTCTTCAATTCATGGCATTGGCCTCCCACCCCTTCCATCAATGCCCTTCATTCTCCTAAGTCTTATGTCTGCCTTACTGTGCTCTCTGGGAGGGGTGAAGCTATGAAGGTGAGACCAGATGTGGTAGTGGTCAAGTGGCCCTCCCCTCATCTGCCTCCCTCCTTCTGCTGAATGTTCATGGCAGCCTGGCTCTACCTAAATAGCAGCCTGGTTACCCTATTAAAGCTCTGGTCCTGGTCCTAGCAGTCCCCACCACACATGTACACACACACACACACACACTCACACACTCACACAAAAGGCCACTTCTAGATTTCCAAGGAGCTGGGTCAGGATATGGGATTCCTGTTCTCTACTACATACAATAAATGATGATTCTGAACATGTGGGGTGAGAAGTTATAGGAAGGTGTGTTCAGGCTCCACATAAGATGTAGAGCATTCTAAGAATTAAACAATCTCACCACTAAATGGACCGCCTTGGAAGTGGTAAGCAATCCAACCCTGGAGGTATGCAAGCTGATGTTGTCCTACTTGTTAGAGGGCCTGCCAAAATTATTCCTGCATCCCAGGGGTGTTGACGTAGAGACCCCTCTATCTCTTGCCACATCTACAATTCTGGAGCAGTGGAATGTGGAAGCAAGTGCCAGGTACCAAGACATGAGGTTCTATTCCCAACATTTTCATTAGCTATTCAGGAGTGGAGAACTCCTGGCCCGTGGGGCTTATAAGGCCACAAAATCTGAGTGCTTAGCTTGGTCAGGCCCTGCCAAGGTATTAGAGGTGAGTTAATTAAATGTTTGACCAAATATAGTAGGCTAATTTTTAAGTTGATAATTTTTCATGGCCCGAGAATGATGTTATAAATATCCAAATGGCCCCTAGGCAGAAAAAAGTTTCCCCACGCCTGAGTTTGTGATCCTAGGCTAGCCACAGACCCTCTCTGAGCCTCAGTTTCTTTGCTATAAAATCGTGGTGGTGGATGAAACCATTGCTTTCATACTGTGCTCTGTGGACCCGGGGTTCTCTGGAGCTGCCTCAAAGATGCTGGGAGGCTGGCGGAAAGTCAAAGGGGAAAGGGCTCTGGGCCCTGCCCCAACACCAGAAGAGTAGCCTTGCAGCATCAAATAAGATCTCATTTGAGCCAAGGGTACCTGCTGAGAAAGATTTAAAAACCCAAAACAGGATTGAAAAACCTTCCCAGCTCTGATGTCTGGAATCACAATTTTATTTCAGAGATACTGACTGCCCTTTATTAATTAACCTTCGTTAGTGCCCAGCCTCACTCTGGGTCCCATGGGACAGTAAAGTCCTTGGTCTCTTTAAGAAGACAAAACCACATATGATCACAATGACCAGTGGTAGTCAAATATATTACTTAGTTTGCATATTACTTAGTATGCACTGCTTCCTGGGAGTGACCTGAGGTGTAATTAGGAGAGTTGCTAACCTTTGGGCGTGGGGGACATGGCTGGTAGGAAAAAATCATTATTTTCTATTTTCTAGGGGTGGGTAAGGGTGACTCCAAGGGCGATTGGAGCAAGAAAAGAGGGCCCCGTCACTTTACAAGGATATGGGTAAAGCAGTCCTTGGGTATGTCCAAAGAGATGAGTGGCTTCTCTCCAACGGAGCTGCCACCAACCAGGGAAGGTTTCCTGGTGGTACGAGCAGTCTAGAGAGAAAGGCCCATTAGCATGGCACGTGGGAAGGGCTCTGGGCTATGGCATGAGCACAGAACAGGTTTCATTGGTCTGACAGATACTGACTTGCAGGTGCACACTCAGAGGACATTGAATTATCCCTGTGGGTCCTCAAGCTTCCTTATCTCCTGGGGCTTCCAGGTGTCCAGTGAAACCTGCCGAGCAGGGTGAATCCGCAGGGCAGGCGAAACATGCCGACCCCTACACTGACACCTTCATGCTACTCATACTGACATCAGTTTCTGGACTCCAGCACGTGCAGTGCTCACACTACAGGTGCTGAAAGAAGAGAGAGATCCCTGGGAACTGGAACTGTCATGGACAGCTGTTCAGAGATCCATTTCTGCATAACAAACTACCATAAAACTTAATGCCTCGAGGACAACAAGTTGTTGCTATTATTATAGCTCACTGGTCTGTGGATCAGAGATTGAGGCCGGGTATAATAGGGATGATCCGTCTTAGCTCCATGATGTCTGTGGTCTCACTGGATGACCCAAATGGCTGGGGGCTGGAACTGGCCAGGTATCCCCCTCTCCCATATGGCCTCTTCATATGGCTAGCTTGGGTTTTCTCACAGCATGGCAGTCTTGGCATAGTCAAATTTCTTACATGGCAGCTCATGGCTCCAAGAAACCAAGGTGTGGGCTGCCAGTGCTTCTAAAGGCTGAGCCTGGAGCTGGCACACTTTACTTCTACTGCCTTCCTTAGTCAGAGCAGTCAAGGGCTGCTTAGTCAAGACTCAAGTGAGAGAAAATATACCCACCAGTCAATAGGAAGAAGGTCAAAGGTTTTGTGGCTCTATTTAATCCATCACAGATGATGTCTCCGTTTTCTGTTGCTGTTATAACGAAGACCACAAGTTTAATGCTTTAAATCACAGACAGTTATTAACTCACAGTTCTGTAGGTCAGAAGTCCAGGGACAGCATGGCTTAGCTGGTCCACTGCTCTCAAATTCACAAAACCAAATTCAAGGTGTTGCCAGAGCTGTGCTCCTTTCTGCATGTTCTCAGGATGAATCTGCTTCAAAGCTTGTTCTGGTTGTGAGCAGGATTCGGTTCCACGTGGTTGTAGGACCGAGGGCCCTGTTTTCTCAGCAGCTGTTTTCACTTTCTGGAAGCCACCTGCACTCCTTGGCTTCTGGCCACCTTCTTCCATCTTCAAAGCCAGCACTAGAGGGTCTAATCCTTCTCATATTTTGAATCTCTCTTACCTCCCTTTGCTTCATCTCTCCAAGGCTTTCTTCTTCCACCACATCTCTCTGACCAGCTCTTGTGCCTTCCCCTTCTGCTTTCTGGGGCTCCTGTGAGTACATTGAGACCACTCAGAGAATCCAGGATAACCTTCCTATTTTCAGGTGAACTGGTTAGTAACATTAATTCTATCTGCAAAGTCCCTTCACAGCAGTAACTGGATCCATATTTAATTAAATAGCCAGGGACAGGGATCTTGGAAGACACTTTAGAATTCTGCCATTCCAGATGGCTTCCTAGAGAAGATGAAGAATGTGCTGGGCTCCGTATAGTAGTAACATCAGGAAGGTCACCAAGAAAGTGTTGTCCCTGGAAAGAGATGCAACAGGGGCAAAGATGTGGAGGCAGGACTTCCTAGCATGCTGGGAAAGAGTAAGTCTACCAGGTGGGGTGCTATCAAGGATTTGAGAAGGGTTCTGGGCAAGGAATGGGAGGGTGAAAGGCCTGGGTCTCAAAAGGGGTCCACACTGAAGTATGCAGACTGCAGAGGGAACCAGCACTTGAGTTCAAAGGTAACTAAGATTTCACGCACCTCTATGAGTGCTCTAAATTTCATGGAAAATACTGTTCATACATGGGTACATGCATTTTTAAAAATATGTTTCTTATTAATTTTAGAGAGGAAGGGAGAGAGTTAGAGACATAGAAACATCAATGCTTAGAGAGAATCATTGATTGGTTTCCTCATGCATGCCCCCCTACTGTGAACTAGCCCACAACCTGGGCATGTGTCCTGACTGGATATCAAAGTGTGACCTGGTTCATAGGTCAGTGCTCAACCACTGAGTCACAGTGGCCGGGTAGTACATGTATTTTTGTAGGGAAAGCATTCATCATATTCTCCATGAAGTCCATGGCCTACAAAGACTATAGACCTTTGCTTTAATTCATCTCACTCTGACCTCTCCACCTAGCCAATCTTCAAGTTAGTGAATTCTAGAAGAATCCTTTTGTGACACAAAATATCTCCCTCAGTTTAGGTGTTGTTACTTCCCAGGTCTATCAAGTTTCTCTCTTGGTACAGGAGTCAATAGGGCATTTGGTGGGCAGCCTGCACTCCCGTTTGTTGTAGTAAGGATGTGTGAGGTTCCAATGAACTCGGGATGCACCAGCGGTGACAGGAACAGGGTGGGGGAAGGTATAACAAGAGGTCACTCAGCGCTGTATCCTCAGACAGTGCAGGTCTCCTTTCCTCTCATTCCTCTGCCTCCCTGGCCCTGACCCTGGAGGAGCTGGCAGCAGGACAGCGAGCAAGTGGTAGGAATGTGAATAGAACAGACTCTTTCTTTATTCTTAGTCACCAAGTCATGGGTCAGACAGACCTGAGTGGAGGGGAAGAGAGAAGTTTTACATTGAGTGTGAGACTGAAGCGTTGACTGAAGCTGGACTGGCCCTGAAATTGAGACCTAATTACTAAAATGAGGCTCTTGTTAATACCAACAGTGACACAAAACTATGGACTCTGTCTAAGATGTTATCAAGAGACAAGGAAAGAAGACTTGATAGGATCAAGTTTAAAGGCACTTGTTGGAAAAAATAAAGCCATTTTCTATTTGCATCCCATGAAGTTCAATCTCTTTATATTAGTCACAGCAATTTTCACTAACTGTTCTAACAAATAGTCCCCAGAGTTCAGTAGCTTCACACAGTAAATGTTTATTTCTCATTTATACAAAATCTGATCAATGTCTGGCAGCTTTCCTGGATATCTCTGTTCCATGCAGTGACTCAGAGATCCAGGCTCCTTTCACCCTCTGGTCCAACATCTTGCAGCTTCAAGATTATCCTGGCACCATCCAGGTGGCTGGAATGAGTCATATGAGGGAGTCATGTAACAGTAAGAGAGATGGGAAGTATGAGAAACTCCCAGGTGTAAGGGATCATGAACATGGTGGTCACTATACTGGTCAGACAGCCATAATCATTATGTCTTTTATTCTGATAATTCTTATCCGAGGCCATTTATGAGCTAGGCACTGTGTTGGGCACTGGGGAGACCAACACCAACAAGAAAGTCTTGGTTCTTGCCCCTTCTGGGTTTAGAGTCACATAGGGTGTGGACAAATGATTGGGCATTGACAATTCCGAGGAATGCACACTGAGATGGGGAAGTAGAGGTTTCCCTGGGAGTGTGTATGAGGTGCACTGAAGTCAGGCTCAGGGGGCGGGGCCTTCCTGGAGGAAGTGAAGCCTGAAGGGTGAAAGGCATCAACAGATACAAGGTAGCTTGTGAAGGGCATCGGAAGAGTATTCCAGGCAAAAGGGTCACAATGAGGAAGAACATGGTGTTTTGGGGGGAGGGGAGGAGGGATGCATCCATCCTGCTCTTCTCCTGGGCACTCCTGAGCCCTTTCTTCCACTAGCCCTGGATCCAGATGGGTTTTGGCTGTGCATAATGCCATTCAGACCATCACCACCTCTCCAAGCCTAAAAGATTAGCAAGGATGGCACATTTCACTTGTGCTGTGTGACCTTGGGCAAGTTAGTTACCCTTCTGGGCCTCAGTTCCCCCTTATTGAATAAAGCAGTCAGAAAGTGCTTGAAGGTCCCTGGAGCCCTCTTTTGGCAATGTCTTTGCCCTACTCTAATCTAGCCCGAATAGCAGAGCAAAAGAAGCTGGGATGCAGAGGGAGAGGAGAGGCCAGGCTGTGACCTAGTGGACTGGGGGATGGGGAGAGGCAGCCTGCTCCCCACCTTCCAGACCAAACCCGCCACTAATGAGGCCTGTCTTTGGAGTAATTAGCCGCAATCATAGCGGGGTGCATTAGGCAGACACGGCCTTGGTGCGGTGGCACCTCCCTGAATGCAGGAGCCCAGGGCTTTGAACACTGCATTATGGCGGGGGATGCGTCCTAATGTCACTTAATTACCCCAGACAGCCTCAGATGTAATCGAGCCCGGATGGGCTGGTGGGAGCGGTGCAGACGTCCAGAGGAGGCTGATGCGTTCATAATGATGCCACTTTGCAAGACAAATCTGGCTTTGGTAGGCTGACAACGAGGAGCACAACGTGGGGGCGGGAGGGAGGAGGCTGTGCTGCCATCCCGACAAAGGAAGGCCCTTCTACTCCCCAAACCCTAGGACATCTTGACCCTAGGTTGGCCGGATGTCTCCACTTACCTGCCAGAGGCAGTGGGACATTGGGGAGAGGAAAGGTCGTCTTTCCTTCCCTCACTCAAGATGCTGGAGGGGTGAAGATTTTCCTCCTTGTTCTTTCATTCCATTTTCTTTTCATGTCAATGGTGGATAACGTGGGAAGCACTGGCAGGTGGGGAGCTGAATACAGAGCACTAGGGAGGGTTCAATGGACACTCCAAAGCATCAGAGGTAGGGGGGTGCCCTCAAGGATGCTGGAGATGAGTTTGGGGGAAGCCCCAGGGGCAGGAGGAAGAGTTCTGAGGTACAAATCTGGACACTGAGTTTCAGGGGCAGATTCTCAAGATGGTGCTCCAGTCCATGCAAGTCCTTTCAGTGGCCAGAGACCACGATGTAAGAACCTGGCCTCTGAAAGGCCCTTGACGTGGTCTGCTGCACTCCCTTTCATATTCCCAGCACCTAGCATAGTGCCTGCCCATAGTAGGTGCTCCATAAATATTTATTGCTATGAATAGCCTACTTATCCCCCCTCACCAGTCATTTTCCTCTTTGGACCTCAGTGTCCTCATCTGGGAAATGGGGCTATTGATTCCCAGCTCACCACCCAGGGCTGAGATGGCAGCTGTCGAGTGAGCTAATGACAAGAGCACTTTCGATGGTTTGGAGTTCCTAACAGAGGTGAAAGGAGCAACCACATCTGGGGCCTGCCTTCTCTGCCAAATCCCACAGGCACAGCCATGCCAGACTGACCACTTGGACCAGTGGGGAGTGAAGATCCCAGTGGCCAGGACTGGGGTGAAACTGCTCTAGGCTTGCAGAAGCCAAGGTCTCACTCGCCATTTTCTCCATCAATCCCTGTCTCCCTCTTGGTCCTGCCTTATTCCCCACACACCAGGAAAGAAGTCCTCTGGCATCTGTACTAGAGGTACTTCCAATAACTTCAGGAATGGCTGCCATGGAAGAGAAATTTCTTGGGGGAGGTCCTCCCTAAATAGTAATGGAACACCTCTCAGGTGGGGACCTTGTACAGGGTTAGTTCAAACTGCTGAGTAAAATATGTGACTATAAAGGGCTTTTGGGTTTTCTATGGATTATCAGACAGACAGGAGGGGCTTGGGAGGCAACCTGCCCCCGGGGGACATAAGCTAAAGCTGAGGTTGGAGGAGGAGGGCAGATGGCCTGGGCTACAGAGTGGGGAGGACGAGAAGGTGCCAACAGAACATCAAGGCCTCGAATGCTAGGCAAGAAGTTAAGACCATACCCTTCTCCAGCCTCCAATAAGTGAGGGCAGAGATATAATGATGCATCTTTTTCTCTTCTGTCTCCTGGACTACCAAGGACTTTTACAGGAACCTCTGCTTTTAGCTTGCCATGTGATCTTAGTTAATCTGCTACCCCTCTCTGGGCCTGTGCATCTCCGCTTAGACAATGAGCAGGCTGGACTATATGGTTTCTTTTAACTTTGATATTCCATCTGTCTGTGACACAAATGGAACTAGGGGAGACATTGTTCTTTTGGGGATCCCTTTCACTACACCCCATAGCCCATATACCCCCTCTCTGGAGGGCCAGCAGTCACTGTGACCCACAGTGACATTGAGGGACGTGCTGTTCTCTGCCCTGCCCAATGGGCCATGTGCCAACACCTGCCTTCTCCCCATGAGCCATCCATCACTGTCTTGGTGTGTTGGTGGGAAGACAGCTTCATTAGCTCCTCCCCAGCCACCCGTCCCCTGTGCAGAGATGAATGAAGCCCTCCCACTCCCATCAGCCTGGGAGGGCTCAGAGCCCTTAGGACAGTCTCTAAGGGGCCATCCTGAGCCTCCCCTCCCTGGGCAGCTCTCCTGCCTGAGGTCATAGGCCTCCTCTGCAAGGTAGGAGGCACCATGTATCCCTGATAGCTCCCTCACCTCCTGTCACCATGCCTGGAGTCTCACCATTAGAGGTATCGCTGAGGCACATCTGCCTCCACAAGTCTATCACAATGCAAACACCTCTGGCATCAGGAGGGAGAGCATGGGGCTGGAGCCAATTGAAGACACCCCTCTCTGTTGTGCAACTGGTTTCCTCTTTCTGAGCCTCAGTTTGTCCATCTTGAAATGAAGGCGTTGACCTAGAATCTAGATCATCTCCAAGCCCCTTGATCACTGAGGTCACAAGGTTCCGTGGGGGAACTCCAGGTCCTGAGAAGATACCGGTATATCTGGGTGAAAGGAAGAGCTTGTAGGTCCTGAGGCCACTAAGTTCATGGCTCAGGTTTGTGAGACACAACCAGAGCAGTTAATGAACGTGACTTGCCCCCTCTAAACCACTTCTTGAAAAATACTCCCTATTTCCGAACTTCTGTTACCAGCCATGACCTTAGGGGTACTGCCAGGCAATGGGCAGTTATGCAGAGTTGAAGCCAAGCCCTGCCTTGGCATCTGGGCTGCTAATAGGCACAAGAAGGAGGCAGGTTTCTTCCCAGGGATTCTGTTAGGTGCCCAAGAGATGATTCTACCTCCTCTACTGAGATGGAAAGGGGATGTGTAATGCCCACCTCTGGGCGACCTTGAGTTCCCTGTGAGTTTAATAGAGAAAAGACAGTCAGTCCTCTTCCCCCCCCCCCTGCATGTTTAATCCAACAAATAGAAGCCCCTTGGTTTTGAGAAGCCAGAGGGAGAGGCAACATACCTGAATTGTGACTGTGTAGGAGACTCCTCATGTCCAGTAATAAAATCATGTTGGATCTTCCGAGGTTTTGACCCAAAGAAAAAAAATCTCTCCAGCGAGAAGTCTGGGCTCCCAGGAATTGGTGAAAAAGAAGGTTCCTGAAAGGTCTCTAAAATTGAAGCTGAGGCGGCCATAATAACTATACAATGAGAGTGCAGGGTCATCTCCCAAAGACTCTGAGCAAACAGGGAGAAGGAGGCTTGTGGACCCAATCTGGCATGTCTCAGCCACTCCAAGAGGAAATGACAGGGCTCTGTGTCTGCATGAATGCACCCTTGTCCACGAGTGCCAGCATGAAGTGGGAGCCCCAGAAAGATTCTGTGTCAGAGAGCAGACCACAGCCTAAGCTAACCTCCTCTCAGAGTAGCTCTTCATTTACTGACAATCTTGAGAGAGCCATGGTGGTTCTATCAAAAGAGCTTGATGGGTCAAAATACCCAATATTCACCCATGCTCCTTGTACATAGTCGAGAAACTGGCGAGCCACTGAGCCCCACTCAGCACAACCCAGCCCTGCAAAGCCATATGAGGCATAGGCCTGCCTTCAAGATTCTGGCACAACCAGATGAAATCACACCAAGTGTGAGACCATTGTTGTTTAAGGAGGGGCTCAGAAATCAGTTTTCTCAGAGATTAGGAATAGAGAGTGAGAGGAGATAGTCGGGCAGTGGGGATGGCAAAGTCTCAGAGGCATGCGCACACACAAAAGAGCGAGAGAAGGTTCTTCTGGCTGGAATGAAAATAGTATGAGGAAATAGAGTGATCACAGTGGGCCTTCAGGGTCTGGTTAAGGAATTTAGAACTTAATTCTATAAACAGAGGGAATCTATTAAAGACTTTTGTAACAAAAAGAGCTGGAGCTGGGAAAGCCTTAAGATAACATCTAATCCAACCCTTCATGTTACAGGTGTGGAGCCTGAGACCCAGAGAGGGGAAGGGAGGTGCTTAAAGTCATCCAGGATTTTTAGAACCAGGGCTGGGCACAGTACATTTAAGCCACTGTTCACTCCATGCCAGAAGCAGTTGTGTTCTATGCGGATGGGGTGCACTCCTGCCATCCCAGTCCTGGGATCTCTGTCCTCTCTGGGGACAATTGATGCTTTCAGCTGTACACAGGCAGAGTACAGCTCCCAGCCACCCAGCTTCCCTTTGCAGCCAGAGAGAGGGTGGTTTTCAGCACCACTGAGATAGTGGACAGTTCCTACCTGCTCAGCCTCCCATTTGGAGAGGATTTATGGGTATTTTTAGCACCACAAAAGCTCCGGACAGTTCCTGGCCACCCAGTTTCCCTGCTAGGAAGCCCTAGGGAGGGGGTAGGGAGCGGTGGGGAGAGGAGTTGGTGTGTTGACTTCTATTATCAGGGGGCCCAGATGTAAAATGAATGCCTGTGATATTTATCCCTGTCATCGCTAATAATAAATGGCCTGATTTGTCAAGCAGGGACAGATTCAAAGATGTCAATTAAGAAGAGAAAAAAAGCCCAGCTGTACTGTATTTATCTGCTGTGCAGATGCTTGGTGGAGAAAAGGACTCCTGAACTTGGGGCCTTCATGCCCCCACCCCCGTTCTACACTCACCTTTCTTCCTCACCTCTTCTGCCTCACCTTCTCCGTCTCCCTCTCTCTGCTTCCCTCTCTCTCTTTTCCCTCACATTTTGTCCCCACATCTGATTGCATGTGTCTGTGTCTCATTTTTTCCTCACTTATTCTCTCTCTTTTATCATTCTCCTTTCCTCTCTCCAGGCCACTGGATGATCTTCCTTTCACTGTCATTCTTTGGCTTTCCTCTCTTTGCCTCCCCAAAGCAACCCTATATCTCCTCTCCTAAATCTCTGGCTGCTACAACTCTTGTCTTCCCAAACTGGCCTCCTCTGTGATCTCAGTTCACAGGGCATATTTTGAGTCAGAGTTAAGTGGATTTAAACTATTGAAATAAAACTGGAAAATCCACAAATTGGAAGGCTTTTCACTTAAATTACAAAATAAACCAATTCTTTATAAGTTTTTGCTTTGGAAAATAAAGTGAGATCCCAGGGTATCAATTTGACTGGGTCCTTAAAAATAAACTAAAATGGAAACCGGCACTTGAACCTAAACAAGAACTTCTCAGTACTGGCTTTGAAGCAACTATGTTTGAGACCTGGTCCTTAGTGCAGGACTTTCTCAGGTACAACAGGAGTTCTGAAAATCACTAAGAACCTCCTTCCATATCACTGCACCTTTCCAATCAAGAAGGAATTCCCCAAGGAAAACAGCCCCACAAGAGCCATTGTCATCTAAATGGAGACTTGTCCATTTTGGTATCTTTTATGGAGCCACGGGAAGTCAGAGAGGATGTCAATGCATCCACCTGGTGTTCTCTACCCACTGGCATTATGGGAAATCACTGGCCTCTTCTAAAGAATACATCCTACCCAGACATCCCAAGATAGGGAATGTGCTCTTTCCTCTCTCTGCCCCACTGGGGCCCATGACTTTCCTTCTTTGGGCAACAGTGAAAATGATTTCCTGAATTATGGGATTCCAGGTCCAGATATCTGCTTGTATAAGCAGAGACCCCTCTTCCTGGGCCCCCAGTCCCAGCCCTACAATCTTTCCAGCCCACTATGGCTTCACATTGCAAAACACCAAAACTGACCATTCACTCTGGCTGGGATCAAGAGCTAGATCCAAACTAATCCCAGAGTGGCTCAGGCTACAGTCAGAGAGAAGGGGAAGCCACATGGCCTCCTACAGACCACTGATGCTGCCAACCTGGACAGCTTCCCAGTCCCCATGGACTAGGTGTGGACAGGAGGCACTTTAACCACATCCTTCGTGTCCCTGCATCTATAAGGAAATGAGGAAACCTCTTCCCAATTGGTTATAACCCTTCTCGGATAACCACCCACCTCCTGGTTTTAATAACTACCAATCCCATAGGCCTTTGCCACTACCACCCCCAGGAGTCAGCTGAGAACATCCTCACTGATGTCCCTGAGTAGAAACTACAGGCGTCTCTTCCAAGGACCAATTTCCCAGGTACCCTTTCTTCTTCCCAGGCTGCCTGCCCAGAGATCCAGCTGAGCCATCCTTAATGTGGCAAAACAGCATCTATGGCTTCTCTAGCCATGGCTTCTTCTATGGCCATGATTGCTTAGACCCTTGGAAAAAGCCCTAAGGTCAAGAAGCAAGCCACCTGGCTCTAGTCCCAGCTCTCTGTCCCTGGTGTTGACTTTGGATGGTGATTGGTAGTTTTCAAAGCAGTTCCACAGTCATGACTTCTCCCCTCATAATCTTATGTGATTTTCTAACAATCCTAGGAGAAGCAGAGATGATGTGGCTTTATCCCCACATTCCAGATGAGGAGTCTGACATTCTTGCTGGAGCTTGAATTAGAATAAAGACTCCTTGTTCAGTGTTTCTCCCTCTGCTCCACATCCTCAAAATCTGTTTCAGGGACAGTCTGAAGATAAAATGGGGAAGATAAAATGATGCCAAGACAATGAATTCTTGAGTTCTTGGGGAAACAGGTGTCATAGACAAAGAAGTAATTGTCATAGGCAGTATCTATGTGAAGAAATATATAAAGTCATTTGCCAATGGCTCAATTTGAGCTCACAATGTCCATAAATGTTACCAGAGTCTATTCTTTAACTCCCAAAGACACCATGGGTCACTGAAAATTATTCTGGGCTGGTAACCTGGCTGTGTTTTCTGCAGACCTGTATCTCCCCTCTCTCTTTTGTATGAAGCACTGGAATAATCCTATATAATAAAAGGCTAATATGCAAATCGACCAAACAGCCAAACAACTGGTCACTATGATGCACACTGACCACCAGGGGACAGATGCTCAATGTAGGAGCTGCCCCATGGTGGTCACTGCACTCCCACAAGGGGAGCGCCACTCAGCCAGAAGCTGGGCTCACGGCTGGCGAGCACAGTGGTAGTAGCAGGAGCCTCTCCTGCCCCTGTGGCAGTCGGATATCCCCTCAGGGCTTCTGAACTGCAGGAGGGCATAGGCCAGGCTGAGGGATACCCCCCTCCCCCCGCCTCCAGTGCAGGGATTTTTGTGCACCGGGCCTCTAGTAACGATAACAAACATTTATTGGCACAATGTATTCAAGGCACTGGGCTATATACTTCCCACACATTATTTTGCTTCTTGATCAAAACAATCCCATGGTATAGGTACTATTATTTTCCCCTTTTCAAAGAAGAATGAAGTTCAAGGGTATTAAGTGATTTGTCCAAGGACATAGCTTATAAGTGGCAATGCGCACTTGAACTCAGATCTGTATTTAACCAGAGCTGGAGCTTAGGACTGAATTTTTCCCTCCTTCCTGTCTTGAGGTCCAGGCCTAGGCTGTCCTTGATGAAGGAGCACAAGGAAGCGATTCTTCCACCAGCAGCTGACCTTTGAGTCTCCTCAGCCAGGTGGTGGATGGTGGAGACTTAGTGGAAACTGACCTCTGCCCTCCGCCCTCCTTTCTGGGAAGTTCTCCCTGCTCGGTCACTATAGCAGATGCTGTTGGTGCTCCATCCATATCCCCTCACCCTTACCACTTCAGAGCACGCTGGCCCAACTGCCAACTGCCAGCATCTTCCTTTCTTTGCCTGAGGATTTTCTCTGACTGCTGGGATCCTCTTGCTGAATGCGTAGGGAAGCCCAGAAATGTCAGGGAATGAGCACCTCCTGGGAGCAGCCTTTAACTGAGGACTGAGGGAAGTTGGTGGATAAACACCCCAGCTCCCTCGCTCCGTGGGTGGTCCAGCACAGGAGCTGGTCCTGGTCCAGCTCTCAGAGCTCCCCAGCAGGGCAGGGCTCCACTCACCCACAAGGTCCCTGGCTTGACAATGGCCTCGCTGCCTTGCTTTACCTCCTAACGTTCCTGCACATAAATACCTGTTTCAGGGTCTGCTCCTAGAAGAATCCTCCCCATTCTCAGCAACATCCTCAGTACCCAGAGCAGGAAAGTGGCAGGGTGATCTGATCAAGGTGTGGATGACATTTTCTTAATCAAATCAAATACCCAGAGTCTCTAAGTCAGCGTGCAGTGCCCACCTCTCCTCAGGATACACCTTAGCCAGAAGGTAGTTTCACACAGGACTCCCTCCACCTGGCAGCCCACCACACAGCCCCACCCCTCTACCTGGTGAACATCTACCCACCTTTCAAGGCTTCGCTCAAGAGTCACTTCCTCTAGGGAAGACATTCCTGACCACTGCGCTCCAAAAAGTGATCCCTCCTGCAAGGAGCCCCCAGACCTGAGCCCCCCTCCACCCCAGTCCCTGTGATCCATCATAGGACTTCTCTGTTTATGAGGCCACCTCTTCCCCTAAATGCTGAGCTCATTCATCTTTAGCTGTCAGGCCAGCCTCCTAATAAAGGTAGGTTGAATGATGAGCTGTCTGTGGGATGAGAGGAAGAAGGGCTGGGATGAGAGGAAGAAGGGAGGGGATGAGAGAGTGCCGATGGGTGCTTCTGGACCTCACGGTGCTGGCTGTGGTAGGTTCTATGATGGTCTCAGAGCCTATCCCTGCCATGCTCCAGTGGCCCAGTGAGTTCCTCTTCCCCTCAGCCCTATCTGCCCTGTCAGCCAGCACCTAAACTGGGGTCTCATTTGTACCCATCCATCCCAGGTGATCCATGGAGATGACCTGAAGCTCTGGAAAAAACACCCACCTAGATTAAGCTCACCTGGGACCTTGAGCAAGTTACATAGTCCCTGTTTTCCTACTTGCACCCCACTTTTCCCAACTTTAATAGGGGGATAATAGGAGTATCTCCTCCCAGGGGATCGGTAAGCAATCAGGTAAGCAATCAAGATAAGAACCATCAAAGGGCCCAGCATGTCTCCTGGAATGTGGTGGCGCCCTCCAGGTTGGTTGTGCAGGGTGTGAGAGGGAGATGTGGAACTCATCAGGCATTGGAAGGGACTTTTGCCAGTTTTAACCCATCACTCCATTTCACAGATGGGCAAACTAAAGAGCGTTCATCCTCCCAAGAACAGGCCTGGGGCTCTGAGCTCCTTGCATGTTCTTTTCATCGCACCAAGTGGCTTCCTTGCAGACACCATTGTTTAGCTAAAATAGTTTAAAATGTCTCCTTTTCCCACTTGTCCCCATGGTGGATCCTTGTGCTGAACTTATTGAAGCTTCCCAACCATGACTCTAATCCTGGCAAGACTTCCCCACACACGACTGTCCACACCTGCACATTTGCCCCACCTCCATCAACAAGGATCTAGCTACTCCCCAGGTGGGGAACTCCAGGGCTGCAGGGCTGGGGGACTGGGAGAGTCTGTCTCCCACGCTTCCCTCCCACATCTCAAAGTCTCTCAGCAACAAGGCCAGACCTGGAGACTGACTAAGGGACCAGATGACCCCTTATTCATTCTGCAAATGTCTGCTAACCTCTCATGATGCTCCAAGCTCTGGGCTAGGGATTGGGGACCCAGAGCTAACCCATTCACTATCTGGACCCCAAGATGCTCAGGATTAGGGTAAGGGGACTGAGCAAGTAAAAAAAGACCCCTTATGACAGAGCAGATACTTCTCAGGGCAAACACCAGGAATGTGGGGCACAGGCAGCAGCAGAGTAGGGATGGGCACTGATCAGGTGTGACTCTCCAGGCCCCACAGTCCACTCACCTTCTCAGTGTCTTATCTCCACCAACAAATATGGACACCACAGGGCCTAGCAGAGAACCCCGAATCTCCCAATAATGTCTGTGATTGGATCTACTTGCAGAGGGAACCCACTTATGAAAAAGGAAGTAGGGGACCATCCTGTCTCCTCCCCCACCTCTTCCCTCCTTCCCACATCCCCAGCTCCTACCTCCTCCCCTTCTAAAATCATTCTATTAATAACTTGTGATACCATTAGCTTTTTCTATCACCAGCACTGACAACTCAGAAGCCCCTGCGAGCTGTCTGCAAAGACACAATAAATGACAACTCTTAATTAACACCTTCCTTAACTAAATAAATTAACTTTATGCAGTCATGATGTCAGCGATGTGACTTGCTGATGACTGAGGCAACTTGGACAGACTCACAGGACTGCAGGGCAGGCTCGGCTTGCTGACCTCTGCAGTGCGTCAGTGGGCAGCAGGGTCATAGGCATGAGTGCCTGGGGATGGCATACCAGGAAGGGCACCCAGGACCGGTGGCAGTCAGGCAGCTAATGAGGTGGCACATCAGACAGGAAGTTAGAGACTTTTCCAGCTTTGTCTCTTTGCCTCTACCTCCTGAGTGGTCTTGGGTGAGCTTCTTAGCTTCTTTGGGCCTCTGTTTTCCTCATCTGTAACATGGGCATCATCTCTTGTCATGCTTGTTTCTCAGAACTGTGAAGAGACACTTGGTAGGGAGGGGTTTTTATAAACTATAAAGTGATGTGCAATGTGAGAAATGATGATGGCGCATGCGCCCTTCAGCGTCCGGAGAGTCCGTGCTAGCTGAACAGGTCTCCTGCACTTCCCCCCTACAACACACATACAGGAAGAAATGGTCCCCAAGTCTCCGAGTAGCCCTGAAGTTCCCGGAGGACACCTGGGGGACAAGGAGGACACCACTAAATCCAGTGCCCTCAGAAAGCCTCCCGTATCCACCCACTCAGCTGGCTGGTGCTGTGAGGGCAGCAAAGCTGCTCCCAGTGGCTCCCATCAGAGGAAACCTGCCCTGACCCAGGCTGACCCCACCCGCCCTGAGAGAGCCTCTGATCCAGCCCAGGGTTAAAGCTCTGAGGTCAGGCCCAGGCTCTGAGCCCGCCCCTGACCCCATCTGAGAACTCGGCCCCAGCTCTGCTTGGTCCCTGATTAATTTTTTCACTCAGGACCCAGTGTGAGCTTCCAGCTACTGCTGGAGCCAGCCCCAGACCCAATCCTCAGCCAAGCCCCAGTCCAGCCCACTGTGGCACCCCTCAGGACTCCCCCCACCCAGCCCCTCAGGACTACACTGTGCTCTATCCTGTGTGCGCCTCGACCCTGAAGGAAGCGGAGAGGCTCCCACTGCCGCTGTGGCTCACCCTGCAGGCACCTTCTGCAAAAGGCGGCACCCCTGCCCACTGCATTCCCAGCACTTGCAGATCATTAGTCATTCTCCCCAGGCAGCGCCATTCCCAGGGATCTGAGCACAGAGACATCAAGCAACTCACAAAGGGCCACCGAACAGCTGTGGCAGAGTAAGGGCTGAGATGGTCCCAGAGTTCCCTCTGACTTCCTCTGAGAGGGACGAAGAGCTCACTCAACCTGCCTTCCTGAGCCGGGGAGTGGGTTCTAATTCACTCCCTCAGCCACCCACTCACTCAATATGTTTTTACAATCTCTATTGTTGAAAGTATTACATGTGTCCCATTTTCCTCCCATCGACCCGTTATAGCCACCCCCCCAACCCCCTGCCTCAGGCCTCCACCACCCTATTGTCTGTGTCCATGGGTTATGTATACATGCATACAAGGTCTTCGGTTCATTCAACAAACATTAACTGAGGACCCATCACATGCCAGGAACATGGGGGAATCAAAACAGGAGTAGCTGTGAGCAGAAGCCAGCCAGGTTTTCAGAACTTATCACAGGCCCACTCCCACAGCGGGACTTTGAGCCCAGGCAGGATGTCAGAGAGGCTGAGGCCAGCAGTCTAGGCTGGGCGTGCCTGGCTTGTGACATCAGCAGGTCCTAGAACCTAACCACGGCCTTGCCTCCTCGGCATTATGGGGTGCCTGAGCTCAGGGCACCCTTGCAGTCTGGCCCGCCCCAGTCCAGCCCTCCTGACTTCATAGAAGCCTCCTCAAACTTGATGCAATGCCATTCAGAGCCTGGGCCCCTCTGCCTGGAAGCAGCAGACAAAGCTTGAGCCCCGGCTGTGTGACCTTGTATAAGTCGCTTAACCGCGTGCACTGCCATGTCCCCATCTAAGAAATGCAGCTAATAGTGCCCTTCTCACATGACTATGGCGACATTAGAGACTGTGGTTGCTCTTGGCTCAGGGCTGGGACACAGTGGGTACCTGGCCATTGGGAGTTCCCCCAACTTTTCACCCCCTCTGCCACACAGCCAGCCTTCCAGCCCCCCCGAGTGGGAAGTACCCTCGGGATACCAATATTACTCACTCAAACCTCCCCTACAGCCTCCTCTTTAGTGGCCCTCAACTTCGCCTTATATGCCTCAAGGTACGGAGCACTCATTCTGCCCATGGCAGACATTACGACCCAGCTCAGCTGAGGGTTCTGCTACTAAGTTGGAATGTGCCTCTCTGGAACATCCACATGTCCCAAGTAGCCTGCGCCCTTCCTGGCTCCTGGAGACCCCGCTCTCTGTGGCCATCCCCGGGGTCCAGGCCTGAGTGCAGCTGTCTCTGGATTTTCAATCAGGGCGCCTTGGGGAAATGAACCTGAGGACCAAGTCAACCCAGGGTGTTGCTCCTCTTCCCCCGGCCCTGATACTTCCCCCTCCTGCCTAGCCCTCACAAAGAGCTCTCCTGATGCCCCGAGCCCTCCAATGCCTCTCACACACGGACCTGGAACATCACAGCCCTAACAAATGTTCCTTCTCCTGAGCGTCCATATTTCAGAAGCTGGGCTGTTGACCTAATTCATCCAAAGGAATGACTCCCTAGTGGTGGAATTATGGACATCCGGGCCTCTTGGTATAAGAGAGATTTGGAGCGAAGAACCTTCTTATTTCCCCTCTCATCACACTTTCTTTCGGGGTAAGATTTTCCCTACACAGAGCCCTGGGCAAACTGTGGACCCCAAAGCTTTTTCTTCTGCAGAAAGGCTGAGCCAAAGCAGCTGGGAGAGCTGGGCTTTAAGAATAATTCCTAAACCAGAGAAGGAGGGGAGGACTTCGGTTTTGGGGTCCTCCTGGAGACTGGAGCTGAAATCAATCTGGAATTAACAGGCAAAATGTGAAGTGGCTGCTGGGTCTCAGACTCCCCCGTGCCCCTAGGTTCCCATCTCCTTTCCTGGAGGAGCGGCCCTGCTGCTTCTAGTACCTCCTCCTCCTGCCTTCTGGGGCCCTGGTGGCAGCTCCGGAGGAATCCAGCTGGCGGCACCTCTTTCAGGGCCTGGTCACCCGTGCAGGGCCACAGAATGGGCTGGGAAGAGGGGGGGCTGGCTGGCAGGGCGGGGTGAGGGAGCAGGAGGACCTTCCTCAGGCCCACAGCATAGCTGTTGAGGTGGCCTGGGCTCCTAGGTGGCACCCTGGCCAGATAAGAGGCAGCCCTAGGGGTCCTTTCCAGCAAACCCACTCACTCCACCTCCATATCCTAGGTAGGGAGGAGGCTGTGGCAGGGCTTTGGGGAACCTGAATTTCCTGAGGGCCAGCACAGTCAGAGCAGAGAGCTGTCTGGCCTACATTCCTGGCCTGCCTACTGACCAAGCCCAGGGGACATGGCAACTGGGACGATTTAGCTCCGCATCATCCTAACCAACCCCCAACCCCTTTCCCACACCTCTCTGGAGAAGAGAGTGATTCATGGGGGAGGGGAGGAGGTTTCAGAGAAGTGGGGGCTGTCCCAGGAGAGCCGTGGCACTGCCTTGAGAAAGCTGGGGTTAATGGGGACTGTTGGTCTTTTCTGTCCTCTCCTGTGCTGTGTGAACTGGATGATTCCCCTCTCCTCTCTGGGCTTCCAGGCCCCTATACCATGAGGGTGGTACTGACTGGGCGGGAGGGGGTCTCAAGGCTTGGACCATGACATCATTTAGTGTTTTCCCAAGTGGGCAGTGGTCTTTGCCAGCTCAGCATCCAGAAGCCCCAGAGAAGCAGGCTGGCTGCTGGGCAGGGCCCCCTGCAGCCAGGTCCCCAGGGAGTGGGGACTCATTTGGGGCTTTGCACTCTAGTTCCTGGGCTCCAGTTATCTCTCCTACCTCCTGGGGTGGGGGGTGGGCTAGTGCCTGGAGGGGCTCAGCTCGGCCCTGAGCCATAGCTTTGGGGTTCAGGGGCCTATGGAGCCACCAGAGCAGGGTACTTGGGCCTTGAGACGACTCTGCCCGCCCCCCCCCCCCCAGGCTGGTGGCAGCAGGTGCCCCACCCACAGGCTACAGCACAGGAGTCCAGAGGTTCAAACGCAGGCCCTGACACCTCTTCTGACCTGAAATGACTCCCTGAGCTACTCCCCCCAACACAAGACCCGGGGAACCCCTGGCTGAGAGCCCCGCCTCACAGTTCTCACAGTTAGATCCCCTCTTGGCGCCTGCTCCTAGAGCTCAGTAACCTCTTGGCAGAGCCCAGTGGCAAGTGCCAAGGAGCCTTGCCCTGGGAGGAGGCAGGAACGGTGTCCTCTTCTTCAGTGGCCCAGTAGCTCAAGTCTGAGCTAGAAGCCTCTGATTCCTCTTCTCCCTCCTTCCCTATCTCCTCCTCTTCCTCCACCTTCCCCACCCAGTGAAGGTCAAAATTGTTTTAACAATTACCTATGTCCTTTGCCAGATTGCCAGGTGGTCAGATAGAATATATTCATCCATCCATCTACCCACCCACCAAACCATTCATTCATCTATCTACCCAACCATCAATCCATCCATCTAGCAACCTAGCCATCCATCCATCCACCCACCTGGCATGCCTTCTGTCCATGGTATCAGACCAGGGACAGGGAAGACCAAAAAGAAATCCAGCAGAGCCTCCGTCCCCACTGAGAGCAGGCATGGACATGGCCAACTGCCCTGGCACACAAGGCGCCAAGCACTAGCATCTACTCTTCCCAAAGAAACGTGGGTACAGGTATCCTGGGGTGCCCCAGTCAGCCCCTATATCACCATTCAAGGGACCACCCAGTGTCTGAGCAGAAGGACCTAGGAGGGCCTCTGGGCTAGCTCCCTATTGCACAGGAGAAAAGGCACGCCTAGTGAGGAGAACGGCATGAGCAGAGGGCAGTGTAGGAGAGCCTAGTCAAGCACAGGGCCTGAGGGCAGATGAGGAACAGAACAACTGGCTAAAGGGCTGGAGTGCAGGGAGCCTTCGGGATGCGGGCCAGAGAGGTGGCTGCCCCAATGCTATCGCCTGCTCTCCATCTCCAGCTCCTCTCTACCAGGTACGCTCGCAGGGGTCACCCCAGACCCGCTCATCTGCATCTCTTCCTTGCCCTCCAGAAGGCTCTGCGCTCTGCCAATTGGCTGGCAGTCGACAGATGCATTCGCAATCTTCATTACATCTTCACTGCCCAAATTTCTTTCCCTCGTTTTTCTTGCTAAAAGACAGTTTTTAAAAACGAGTCCCCGAGCTCAGCCCTTTCCAGCCTTGTTAATTTCGTGCCCTGCCTCATTTGTTCAGGGGACCTACTTTCCCTCTCCGCGGCCGCCTTCCTCCCGCCGGCTATATTGGGATCTCTGCTCCGTCCTCCGTAACCTTGTGTGTCGCTCCGAGTTCTGCGGGTTTCTCTCTGCCAAGGAACTCGGGCCTGGGAGGAACCGCAGAGGACATCTGCTCACACCCAGCCCCTCCTCATGCCTGAAGCTGGAATCCCTTTCCCTGCACCTGCCCAAGGTCATCTGGTCTCTGCTGCATTCCTCCAAGGACAGGCTGCTCACTGTGCACAGGGCAGCCTGTGCCACGGCAAGGCAGCTTTCACTGGGCCCAAGTTCTTTCAGAAAGGTGGGACCAGCTTGGGCCATGTTGGCATTTGAGCCACGGCTCCCGCTGTGTCTTTTGTCTGAGTCACGTTTCCCAGGGGGGTCATGTCATATATTTCTCAGTGTCCCAGGGGCCAGGTTCTTGGGGTCCCTTGGATATGACAGACATATGACAAAGCTCCATCCTTTGCCTGCATTACTGCCAGTGACAGGACTCTCACGCTTGTCTGCGTCTCCAGCAGCCCTGGGGGTCAGCGCCGACCAGAAACCTCTCCTCGTTTGAGCTGAAAATTGCCTCTTGTCCGTCTCCACCTCTGAAGCTATCTCTGCCTTCGGAGTCACCCAGGGCAAGTAGTGTTCCTGTTTCCTGGGGCAGACCATCCGACGTTTGAGCTCCCCTGCTCCCCTCCAAGTCCAACTCCAGAATTCCCTCCGTCATCCTGCTCCTGGCCTGGTTTTTGTAGCCCGGCACCGCCCACTCTTCTCCAGGAGACACCTGGCCATTTGTTGATGTCTGTCCAAGGGCGAACTCCCTCTGGCTGTGGTCTGAGCAGAGCAGGACAGATGTCACCGGTTAATGCAGTGTGACCTGCATGAGAGCTGTGGCAGCAGCGGCTCACACTGTTGACTCCAGGAGAGCCAGGTACTGGGCAGCCCCACCCGCCATCCATCTCAGGTGAGCAAAGCATGCAAGGATCAGGGCCCTCCTCACCCATGAACCCCCAAAGCAGTCTCTAGCTGCTGTCTCCACACCTTGCTTTCCTCTCATTCCTCAGCCCTGACTGTGCCATGCTACACACACCACAGAAGCCTTTCTACTGTAAGCCAGGGCCCCTTTACAGCAGCTGGCCTTGCTGGCCACCCCTCTGTTTTGGGGATGCACAGCCTATTCCAGTCCTCTAACTCCCAAGCAACTCCTGTCCCAGTCGGCAGCTCTGGCTCCCATTCCGTTCCTCCCACTGATTGGAACCCTCAGCCGCCCCTTCTTGCCCTGCACTCACTCTGGCTCTGCTATAGGTGCACCACTGCCCAGGCCGCACTGCCAGCCTCCCCTGAGCCATGAACAGAATGTTTACCCTCTCTGAAACCCTGCCTCTCCCTCAGGATCGAGCCCCTACTGCCCTCTTCCAGGAGGCCTTGCCAGTCCCCTCAGAGTGCCTGCCTCGCCCACGTACCTTCTAGCTGTGATGGGCCCGCCCACATGCTCTGGAGGGTGCAGAGTGGAGCAGGATGAAACGTGGCCCTCCCTAGGCAACCTGAGCCAATCCTGTGGGCTGGCGCCAAGGGTTCTGCCCAGCAGGGTGGAGACCATCAGCCAAGCCTCTCTGGGATTAGGATTGAGGACATGGCCAGAACTAGAGCAAGAAGGCTGAGCAGGAAGCAGAGGGAGTGGCCGGCCTGGGGGAAGGGGAGGAGGGGAGGTGGAGAGGCCTGAGCTGGGGCCCTGGCTCCACCTGACTTCCCTCCCAGTGAACCCTGTTCATTGCAGAGAGCTCTATCTCATGCACAGGCTCCTACGAAACGTTTCATGTCATGGCTCTAACATAGGACCCTCAGGCCTGAGCGCCTCCTGGGGGTTTCCCCCCTCTTCTCACCAGGGTCTCCATGGGACAGAGCTGAGGAGACAGGCAACCCATGAACACCAGACAGGGGTGCTGGGGGATCGTGCAGCACAGGGACTGTCATGAGGGCTTGTCAGGATTACCTGGCCCAGACCCCTCCCAGCCCACCCGGAGCCAACAGAGCAGTCCCAGCAGCCAAGGCCCTGTCAGAGCTGGGGGTGAGGCCCAAGATTTCTCGGTGCTGTGGAGGCAGGAAAAAGGCTGAGATGCGCGGCCTGGCCAGACTTTGCTGTTGACAAAGGAGGAAACTGATGCCCAGAGAGGGTGACTGAGGCCGAGGGTGGGAAGGGCCGGCAGAGCAGGCACACAGCCGGCTCCAGACGGAGGCTCTGTTTCCAGGCCGTCTTCAGCCTCTCTGGGGAGATCTGGTTTCTTCCTGCTTTCTGCATGACCTTGGGCCAGTCCCCTCCACTCTCCCCACCTCATTTCCTCCTGCATTTTAAAGAGACCGAAAGCTCAGTGTCAGGGAAGTGGAATTGGGAGTGCTGAGCCACTGCGGGAACCAGGCTGTGCAGGGGGGGTGACATTCCAGAGCCAGGGCCCCCTGGCATTCCTGTGGGCTCAGTCAGAGGAGACAGAGCCAGCCAGGGCCTAGGCCGGAAGTATCCACTCAGGACTCCTCACCTACAGGGCGTGGGTGCCCACCTGCTGCTCCCCAGAGCCTCTGAGTCCCACGGGTGCTGGGGAGCAAGCCTCTCCAGCTATTTTTCACCCTGACACATCACCTCTCTTCTTCGCTCCATCACCTTCCCTCAGAAGGTAGTTCTAGAAGTGGAGGTGTACGTATGTGTGTGCATGAGGATGTGAAGGCATGGGGGTGTGAGGGTGCATGGGATGTCGGAAAGTGTGTCTGCGGATGAAGGTGCACATGCGCGAGTGTGTGTGTGTGTGTGTGTGTGTGTGTGTGTGTGTGTGTGTGTGTGTGTGTGTGTACGTGCATACTCAGGTGTGGAAGCCATGAGGAAATGTGCATATTGCTCAGGGAGTGTGAGACAAAGAACAAGACTGAAGGCCCAGCCCCTTGGTAAGCTGTGCAACACTAGCCCTGTGTTAGGGTTTTCATGTGCAAACTCAGCCCCTGCCTTCGTCTGAGACGGCAGAGCTGCACATTCCGCCATGTGAGCCACACAGCAAACAGCAGCAAGGAGGCTGTGCCACCCCTAGAGGAGCCCAAGGTCAGTGCTGAGGTCAGCCCAGGACGAGTTGCCCGGCTCCTAGGCTTCATGCTGCCCTTCCTTGGCCCATCTGCTCCCCACCCCCGACTCTGCTGAGTGACAGGAGGACCCATGTCTGTGCTCAAAGGGGCTTCCACACTCTGGGTCTGCCTTTCCACGGTGAGGCGCAGCCTTGAGCAGGAAGAGGCTCCCACCTCAGTCCACCCCACCCACTGGCTCTCCCCATCCCTTCTTGATGAGGAGCAGGGAAGCTGGGGTCAGGGGAAGCAGGCAGTTGACAGCAGCCTGAGCTAGCTGGGGCAAGCACTATGCGGGGAACTGGTGAAGGGCGGGCCCTTGACCCTCTGTCCACCAGCTGAGACGGAGGGAGAGACTGTTGCTGTCTTAAATGCCACCCCTGCCCTCTCCCCTCCCCTCCCCCACTCTGCCCCCAAATACCATAGCAAGAACAAGGCTGGAATGGCCTCAGGCCACGGAGAAGAAAGCAGGGTGCTGCTCCTATGTCAGAGAGTGATAGAAAACCATGGGTGTCACTTCTCCAGCTACTTGTGCACTAAGGTCCCCATTTTACAGAAAGGAAAAAGAGAGGCCCAGAGAAGGGATGCAAGTGAGAGGGGCCTCTAGCTGGCCTGGCCTATCACCACAGAGAATTCCTGGCCCAGGGCTGTGTGTCTGCCTCTCCCAGCTGTGCAGACTACATTCCGGGGGGGGGGGGGCGGGGGGGGTGTCCAGAGCATTTCTGCCAGCCTTGGAATTCATTGTGAGGACCATAGCCTTGGCAGCCTTGGCAGCCTTGGCGGGGGCGGGGGGCGGGGCATTCCCACAGACACTTTTTTGTAGGGTGATCATCACATCCCAGTTTGCCCAAGACTTTCCTGGTTTTCGCACTGAGAGCCCTGCTTCCCTGGAAACGCCTTCATCGGGGCAAACCAGGACAGTGGTTCGCCCTACGCTGACTTCCTGGCAGACCCTGAGTGGCCTCAGGTATGGCGGGGCCAGATTGGAACCAAAGAGGGCGAGGAAGCGTCTTAGAGCCGTGCAGCATCCCTGACTCCCCCTCAGCTCATTCTGACCAGCCTCTGCTGACGCCCCAGCGCCTGGGAGCCCACCCCCACGTCGGGCAGCTGTTTGTCAGGAGCATCTCTAGATGCTAGAAAGTTCTTATAGCGGCTGACAGCTGCCTTCCTGGGGTGGCTTCTCCCCTCCCCGCCCCTGCCTTCATCCCAGCCAAGAGCAGCCTGCTTTGCCCTGGGCCACTGCTCTGCAGACACTGGGAGGCTGAGCTCGCACCCCCTGGGCCTCTGGCATGTCTCCTCCAGCAGTGATGTCTGCGCCCCTCCTCTTTGTCCAGCCTTGAGGTCCTGATGACAAGTAGAGAGCGGACAGCAGGGCCACATAGCAGCCACTCCCACCTGCTGTCCTCACACCCTCCCAGGGCTCCCAGTTACAGACAGCCTCTGTCTGCAAGTCCCCTCAGGCCCCAGCTGCCCGCTCCTGCAATCTCTCACATTAACCGGGCGCCCGCGATGAGCGGCCCCATCCTGGATGCTGGGATGCAACACCGCCCACACAGTACATCTCTGACCTTGCGGGGCTGCCATCTCCTGCACACAGCCTCACCAGCTGCACTTTTGGGGATGAGGGGAGGTCTGGAGGCTGTGAGCTCTCTCAGGGGTGGGCACCTGGTCCATCTCTGGGCTCAAGGTCACCCTGAACCAGGTGAAGGGGGGAGAGGGGAAGGCCCCAGGGAGGGGAGCAGAGAGAGGCTTGGAGGCAGGGCACGTGAGGAAAGCACCCTAAGAGCAAAGGGAGTGTGGGGAAACACTCACTCTGGCCACTGTAGAAAACAGACAACATGGGGGGAGGGAGCAGAGATTAAGGTAGGGACAGTGGGGCAACTGCTGTCATCCTGAGAGAGATCACAGTGGCTTGGAGCAAGGTCACGGCAGAAGTCATGGAGAGAGGGACAGACTCTAGAATATCTAGGAGGTGAACCGGTAGGATGCGGCGGGGGATTAAACAGGGAGAGAAGTAAAAGAGGTGCACAGGTGGTTCCCCGCTCCCCACACCCATGCTGCTCCACACACTCTCAGCTGACACGCCTGCTACTGAGCATGCTCTATGCCTCCCACAGTGCACCTGTGGAGCTGAGTGAGCCTCCCACCCCCACTGTACCTGGGCCGAAGGTGACCCTGCGCTGTCTCAAATGCCACCTCTGCCCTCTCCCCACTCCAGACAGTGCCGCAGCCTGCTCAACCCACCAGCCAACTGGGCCACGGCCCCCAGCGATCCTCCAGTTCTCAGCTCCTGGATGCCCTCAGGGTCACAGGGGACCGAGGCCCAGAGAGGGAGAGTAATTCGCCCCGAGTCACACTGCGTGTCTGCAGCAAAACCAGGATGCAGAGAGAGGTTTCTGGCCCTGCCTTGGGATGCCCCTATCCCCCGAGGCCCGGGCGTAGGGAGGGTGAGCCTGCAGTCCTGGGAGCAGGTCAGGGGCTGTGCTGCCGGCTTCACCTGTTGTCATCCTCCCGCCTGCGCCCGAGCTGGAAGCAGCCCTCTCCCTCCTGCCCTGCACCTCGCTCGGTCCCCTCCACGCCGTAAACCTGTCTTGTAAAAGCCAGTGAAAGGCCTGGCTGTGGGCCACAAAAGCCTTCTCGGCTCTCCTCTCTGGTCGCATGTGGCTCCTGGAGACAGCAGGAGGGGCAAGCTGCTGGCAGTCAGCTCCTCGGTAAATCTATAGGAGATATTTTTTTATCACTTCCCGACATTCCTCTGTAAAAGCCACTCGGCTGCATTTACAAATTATAGAATTCGCATGATGTCAGGGACCTGGCTGATGGCCTGGGTGAGCATCTGGCTGTGCAGCCTCTGGCGGCTGAGTCAGGGCGCTCCAGCCTCTGCCTCATCTATAACAGGGGATGCCAGGGGTTGGGAGGCTATGAGGCCAGGCACAGCTCGAGGCCCTCAGGAAAGGGTGGTGGCCTGACATGTACTGGAGCCTGTTGGAGGCCAAGGGTATTGAGAGTAAAGGGTGCAAAACCTAACCTGCACCTCTCTGCCAAGCAGGCACCTTGGAACCTCAGGGCACCCTCTGGGCGAGAATGCTCTGGAAGCAAGGCCTGGGCACCTGGGGAGGGGATCACCTTCCTCCTCCTCTCTCTTCTTCCCCTCCCTCACACTGCAAGCTTTAGATCCTCCCCCTCGTAGAGTTCCTGAGCTTCCCACACCAGGACAGTTCTGGCCCTTAGAAGTTCAAGCCCTCCATGAACTGACCAGTTGAGGGCCCCTGCATTCTGGGTTAAGAAGGATTCTGAGGCTGCGTCCAGGTGATTAGTGAAGTTTGCCATTGGCCTTGGAGAGTGTGGGACAGCCCCAAGTACGCTCTCATGCCTTGCCACACTTTCAAGTTCCGACCCCCTTATTCCATAGATGAGGAAACTGATGTTTAAGGAGGGGAAGGCTTGGGTAGAGGAGGTAAGGAAGTGAGGGCTGGTATGTCTTAAGCACCCACTGTGTGCCACATGCCAGCCAGCATGTCCATTCATGGGCCCTCCTGACCATCCCGGCCATTTGACACAAGATCTGAGGTGGGAGCAGTCACCCGGCAAGCTGGCAGCACCCTGGCTTCCAGGAGCGATGGCACCGGATGCCAGGGCCTCAGCACAGACCAGATAGATCCTTGGAGCAGAGGGAGCAGAGGTGCAGGGGCAGATGCAGGGGTGAGGCAGAGGCCGCAAGGACCTCTCAGAGGGGGTGATCATTAGGGCTGGAAGCTTCCTCTGGCAGGAGTTTCTCCTTCATCGCCTGAGAGGTAACACCAAGCCGATTACCAGTAGTCCTGGAAGTGCCAATCTTCTGGAACTTTTCCGAGAGCTTTCACATCCGTGGCATTGTTCCAGCCCCTGGGAGGCCCCAGAAAGGTGGTGAGGGCGGCTCCGCCAGTCCCAATCATAAAGGAGGAAGGTGAGGCCGCGGAGGTGCCCTGACACAGGTCACACACTCCATAACTCCTGGCCTACCACAGGGTGCGGGTGCTGGTGCCCGAGGCGTCTGCCTTGGGGGAGGGAGACGGGAGCACAGACCGTCAGGGGCATTTCCCGAGTTTCCTGGCTTATTTTCTGGAGAAAGAGCCATGGTGCTCACCTCCTCATCCCCATCTTTTACCCCGGCCTCCTCTGTGTGCGCCAGGGGTTTGCACACACGTCTCACAAGAACCAGAGAAGGCGGGATCTCATTAGCCCATTATACAGAGGAGGAAACTGAGGTTCAGAGCAGTTGAGGTTTCAACAACAGGACAGCAACTCCAAAAGCTTGCTCTTCCCGCTGCCAGCCTCTGCTGCCTCTGCTCTCCTGCCCCCGTGTCAGGTCAAGGAAGTTACGGCAGAATGTGAGCACAGAAACCCCCACCGGGAAGGTCGTGCTCAGTCTCCCTGGCTGAGCTGGTGGAGAGAATGAAAGCCCTCTCCCCTAGTTTATTGGAGAAATGGGATCATGGAATGAAACAGACAGACACAAGTAAGCACGCTGATGGTTGGTCACCACCATGCTGCTGCTGCTGCTGCTGCTGCTGCTGCTGCGGACGTCACACAAGATGACAGTGTCCCCAGAACCTCCACCGCACTGTAGCCAAGGCAGGGCCGGGGCACCTCTGGACTGGAGGGCTCCGGGGGTGGAGGATGAAGGGCTATTGAGGTTTTGCATTTTCAGCAAGGAGCGTGTGGGGGTGGAGCCGAGAGGGTGGCTCTGGGCTGGGCCAGACCAGGCTGGATTCCAAGCTTCTCAGGACAGTGAAGTGGTCCTGTGTCTAAGCCTAGTCCAGCCTGGGGAGGAGGAGGGGGAGGGGGTGGGGGGAAGGGGGAGGGAGGCAGCTCCGTGGTCTGGGACTCAGTCACCCCTTGGGCTTCTATCCAGGGGCCCACCTCTGAGCAGGAGCGCACAGGGAGAGGAAAGCTGCCACAGCGCAGGTGGCCTGGGGTGGTCCCCGCTGGGCTGCATTTCCACCGGCGCCCTCTCTTCCCCACACTGGCCCACCACACCGTGGGCACGCCCTAAAAATGAATACATGACGGAGCCAATGACCGAATGAACGAAGCGCCCGGGCCTCTCTCTTTCCTCATCTGTAAAATGGGAGATTCGCAACAACCCCACAAGATTGTTGCGAGATTCAGAAGCAACGTACACACAATGCTTCCCACGCAGGCGCACCAAGCGCTCATAACCAGCAGCTTAGTGTAAGGAAAGATCTTTGCTGCTCAGGGGTCACAAGCTAATTGCCTCTCCATGTTTGGCCTTCACCCTCCCTCCTGAATAAACCCTAGTTCAGCCCACAGCCCCTGAAACTCACTCACTGCCTGATCAAGTCCAGGGACATGCTCGAGGGCGTGCACGCGCGCGCGCGCGCACACACACACACACACACACACAATTGGCAACAGATGTTACAGAAAATCAGGGCGACCTGGATTTGGAAAATTCTGCATGTATTTCTGAGTTTTGTTTCAAAAAATGAAGTCACTGTGTGTGACACAAATCAATACTATATAAATGTCTGCCAGCCTGGCCAGCTTCAGTGTAAAGGAGGTCACAGTGTTGTCAGCCCCGGGACTGCACCAGCTCAGTCCCACCCACATAACCACAGCCCTGCCCACCTCAGGGACACCTGGAGGCCTGGGAACAGGACAGGGCTCTCCCAACTACCTGTGCTGGTCATTCCTGTGGCCCCAGGAGAGAGGAGCAGAGGCGACAGCTCTGGTCCCTTCCCGAAGCCACCCTGGAGGGTTCTCTGCATCCTGGAGACCCTGGTGTTGTGGCAGACACGGAGGGCTGGGGTGCCCCTCTCCCAGGTCTGGGCCATGCTGGGGACTAGGGGTCTGAGCAGCCCCCTTGGGAGCTCCACATGCCAAAGTCCCTTCATTGTGGCCCACCACCCTTCTCTGAACTCGACTTTTCCTTTGGCAAACATTCGTTGAGTGTCTGGTCTGTGCCAGGCAGAGTGGCCCAGCCATGACCCAACAACTACAATCCAGCCCTGTGGGCTGGTGGCTCCAAAGGGGAACCTGCCCACCTGGTCACTGCCCAAACCGGCTCCAGTTTTCTCAGGGCTCTGGAGGCAGGCACGGGGCTGGGAGGGCAGGCACGGGGCTGGGAGGGCATGATCGGAGACCTAGCCTCATGGAGTGGGGTAGGGTGGGGTAGGGTGGGGTGGGTAAGCGAGATGGATGGAGGACTCCAGGTGTCACAGTGGTGGAGGGAGGCAGGGAACAGCCTGTGCAGAGGGCTGGAAGTGGAAGAGAACTAGACACATTCAAGAAAAAGGAGAAAAGTCATGTGCAGGGTGCAGAGTCAGCCGCAGGCCCCTGCTGGGGGCAGGGGACAAGTCTCACCCCAGGTTCCCAGCTTCTGATTCTCCTCATCCCATCTCTGTCCCCTACAACCACGTATGAAATTTCTTTTTCACATACGCACCCCTCTTGCAGATCAACTCATGAAAATGGTGCCTGGGGCTGCTCCTGGCCTCACCGCTGGGCAGGTGCAGTGCAATTCTGGGGCCAGTTTAGACTCAGCTGGGACCTCCCCCTGAGGCCTCCCCTGGCTACAGCCACTGCCTGCCCCCAGGTGCTCACAGCAGCTGCAGTCAGAGGGAGCCTGCTGATGACTCAAAGCAAACTGCACAAACACAGTGGCCTCTCCAAAGCCATGGACACTTGTGGTGTGACTAGCAACTGACTGAATTGGCAGCAGGCACAGAGCGAGGGTGGAGAGTCTGTCAGTGGCTGAGTCACACACCTGTGTTTTACCCCGAGAAGAGATGAGACAGGCACGTGACACTCGGGGTTCAGAGCCTAGTAGCCAGAGCTTGCTCCAGACTCAAGCTCCCTGCAGCCTGACCTGCGTCCCCATTGCACCTGCCTCCAGGCAGGCCACTGTCCTCTCTCCATGCCCCTGGTTGTCCTTGTCCCCATTAGAGGCTGAACTGGGGACTTCATTAATCCTCAACAGCCTGGGGACCTGGGCTGAGACCACGCTGTCCACTCAGACTCTGGTCCAGGGGGAATTCCCAGTGAGCAGTCCAAGAGGAACTCAAAGACCACTGCCTCCAGTAAGCAATCCGCCCGCCTCCCGTTGGAAAAGAAAGGCTTGCTTCTCTGATTTGAGAAAAAGATAAAGACAGAAGAAGAGAGAGGCAGGAGAGAGAGAGAGAGAGAGAGAGAGAGAGAGAGAGAGAGAGAGAGAGAGAGAGAAATGTGGTGTCATTGCTCACTACATGTCTGTATCCCTAAAGGCACCTCATCTGTACTGCTTTGCCCGGCACCCAGAACAGAGAGTGATCAGAGCAGGGCCAATGAACATTTGTTAAATGAAGGAAGGAGAAAAACCATGAAGCAAAGAAGGAGGGATAAGAGAAAAATCAAGCAGCAGGCCTAGAGAGGAGCTAAGTGAGTCAGTCAATCTCTCTCCCTCCCTTCCTCCCTCCCACCCCCCCCCCTTTTTATTTTTGTATCTTTTTGATGGAAGTGGAGGGAGGCTAGGTGCCAGGCCCGACCTTGCTAACCCAGGACATGAGGCATCTCTTGTAAAAGGGGAAACCAAACACTGGGATCCTTTCTCACCCATGCCCCACCCTCCCAGGCTGCCCCAGCACCCACAACTCTAGCTAAGCTCCGCCCAGCCAGGGAGCCACGCCTGGACTCTTGCTCCTCCTCCCGGCCCTGGCAGCAGAGGGCCCGCGGGGCAAGTAGGCCAGGACAGCACCAGGGCCCGGTCCTCTGGGTGGCTCCGCACGGCTGTGCGCAGAGAAAACAAAGCATCCACCTGGGCGTGTATGACTTATGGCTTTAATCTCCCTGATAGAAGGCCTTTAAAGATGATTTCAGGGCTGAAAAAAGTAGTCCTGGGTAATGAATCACAGCCTTAAGAAGCTGATAAGCAGCAGGGAAGCTGGCAGGGCCTGAGTTCTTGATTTAATTAAAGTCTTACAGATAGTCCCGGAAACAAAAGCCATTGTGGCCATCAAGGTGATAAAAAGACTGCAGGTTCCTAAAGGAGCCCACTGCCTCGTGAATCTTCCCGGTGAGGACAGAGGAGGCCATGTCTTCAGGCCTCACTGCAGGTGGCCCGGTCTAGCACCTGCTGAGGACCCCAGGGGGGGGGGAGGGGGGCGGTCAGGAGGTGTCTCACAGAGACCAAGAGCTAGAGCACACCAGAGCCTGGAGGATGCAAGTGTGCTGGGACAGGGAGTACAACTCTGTCCTTCCTTCAATCACTGCCCCTCTCTGGGACTCAGTTTCCACGTCTGGCATCCAGGGAGCGAGAGATGAGGCCCCTGGATCTCCAGGAGGTGAGGAGCGATGGGTGATGTCTCCACTTGGAAGGCCCTGTGCTCTGGACCCTGCCCACAGTGCTGGTCTCCCTCAGCCCCTGTTTCTCTGTCTTCCTCCTCCCTGCCCTTTCTGCTCCCACTCATGCACACGACTACCTGGTAAATGGGCAATTGCTGAAACTCTTGGGGATACAGAGTGACCCTGGCCCTCTGGGCACCCCTGGTCCAGCAAGGGAACGAGTCAAGTGTATGTATTTGCCAGAATGCACCATGGAGAGCACAGCCGCTGCGCGGGCAGGAGCCGTGGGCCCCACCGACTCCGCTGCCCGGTGTGCAAAGGCTCTAGAGAGACGCCAGGGGGCCGGACCTGGAGGGACAGAGGTAGAGCCCATGGGACTGTGAGGACAGTGGCTGGTGGTCTCAACAACCGCAGAGCCTAGGCACTTCTCAGGGTGAATCAGACCGGTGAGTGCCTGGCTGGGCGGATGGACGGATTAACAAACAAGTATCCAGGGGAAATGACTGAGCTGACACTGGGTCAGCCCTCAGCCCTGGCAGCCTAGGCCTGCACCTTGTGCTCAGAGCAGACGTGGGAGTGGCTGATCTTATCCCCCATGAAGGCCAGCACCGCAGAGTCGGGATTGCCAGATAAATATGAATTTCCGATTAATTATGAATAACTTTAGCATAATATATTCCAAATATTGTATTTATTGCTACATCCGCACCCCTACACAGGGTGTTCCCTGTGCCCCAGGCCTGACACAGGGCCGCCGTGGAGGTCCCCACAGAGGCAGTGTCTATGGTGAGTCTCTCAATCATGGCCTCGCCTCTGGGCTCTGAGGCCCCCGAGGCCCCAGAAGCCTCTGGCTGGACTGGAGCTGGTGGGAAAGGAGAGAAGACTCCACCAGGAAACTGCAGGCTGCGATGGGGCAGCGCTGAGCCTGGTCCCCACAGGAAAGTCCTCCTGCTCCAGTCTAAGGCTGTGGGCAAGGCTGCTGGGGGCTGGCTGCCACCTAGTGGCCAATGTCAGAATGACATGCCATGGCACCCAGAGAAGATGGGGCAGGTCAGTGGCCCCCGCAAAACAGCCTCCTTATGCAAGATTAAGATTGTTACCACTGGACAGGAAGGGACACTGAAGCCCAAGGTCAAGGTGACCCAAAAACCTAAATGCATATCCAGACCTCGGCATGGGCTTCGCTTAGTCCCTATTTCCAGGCTGCCTTCCTGTTCATAGCCACTAAGTGGGCCCCCAAGGCCCATGCTGTCATGTCTGTCTCCTGCTCACCAGCCTTTAATAGCTCCCTGTTGCTGGGGAATGAAGCAGTCTCGCTCTGTGCTGCTGCCCAGAGCCCTCTACAACACACCCCAAACTTTGTTTTCCAGACTTTCTCCTGGACCCTCTCCCAACCCACCTCTCCCCCGCCTCCAGGCCCCAAGCTACAAGGCTGCCCCCATCTCCTCGTGGCCCTAGATCCTAAAGCTGAACAGTGCTGCAGAGTAGGCCTTGAATATTTGTGTTTTCCAATGGTCTTAGGCTCTACCGCAGCGGTTCTCAACCTGTGGGTCACGACCCACAGGTTGAGAACCGCTAGCAGGGTCACCTAAGACCATCAGAAAACACAGATATTTACATTACGATTCATTAACAGTAGCAAAATTACAGTTATAAAGTAGCCACAAAAATAATTTTATGGTTGGGGGTCACCAGGAACTGTATTAAAGGGTCGCGGCATTAGAAAGGTTGAGAACCACTGCTAGGTGCTGCCTTCAATATCAGCCTGAACTCCCCTCCACTGTTGCCCCCTGGCTCAAGGAGGACCAGCCAGCCATTCATGCCTGTGCCCGAATGCCAGCCATTCACGTTCACCAAGCAAGGGCAGCTGGCCCACTGTCACCCCACCTGGACCACTGACAGGACTCCTGGCTGGCCTCCCCCTTCCACTCTTGCCCTGCAGTCTCATCTTACACAATCACTCATCCATTCATTCAAGGACAGGCGAGGCCCCCAGGGCCATAGAGCTTCCATGGGGGAGGCGGGTATAGGAGACACAGTTTATGATTTCACTGGAATCACAACTGCTACCACACAGCAGAAGTGGAGGGAGACACAAAAGCACACAGCAGGTGGGACCAGCGTGGTCTGCAGCACAGAAAGGTCTCCCGTGAGAAAGGGCATTTAATCAGCGCTCTCAAAGACAGGCCTGTATTATCTGGATGAAGAGGGGGTGCAGTGGGGGAGGTGAAGGGAGGAGTGGCCTGGAGGTGGGGGTGTGGTGGGAGCCGAGAGGAAGTGAGGCAGGGATAGACCCTTCTGGCCTCAAGGCCTTAGGAGGTGGTCAGGGTTTTATCCCAAGGGCCACAGGAGCCCCTCTTCTGGACAGTGGGTGGGAGTACACTAGGCCCTCATCCTTCAGGACCCTGGACCCCTCCATACTGGCTTGTCCCCCCCTTCCTAATTCTGGCCAAACAGGGGCAATGAGGGGTGAGTGAGACACCAAACACAAACCGTAGGTCAGGCTGGTGACGTTAGTGTAAAAACCCTAAAGCCCACACTTAAACCTGAGGCTCACCCATCCTGTATCCTTAGTGGGTGTAGAGACCCCTGTGCCAACCCCTGCCAGCCCAGACAACACAAGAGAAGGTCCCTTGATGGCAGTGCTGGCCTTCCCAGAGGCAGTGGTGGATCGAAGGACTATCATGAGGGAGTGGGCCCATTTCTCACATTAAACTGGAGTGTTCCAGGCCCGCCCATCCCAGGGAGTGGCCTGGGGCTGCCACAAGGGCACCCAGGGAGTGAGGGAGCAGCCTCCCAGGGGCCTGGGATTGTGCTGAGGGCTTCAGGGAATGAGGGGAGGCTTCCTGGAGGCGGGGGGGGGGAGGTCTTGCACGTGGAGGGGTGGCAGGAGGAACATTTGTCTGGGTTCTGGAACAGCAAGGTGCAGGACAGGGCTACATCTGCCTGCACTGCCCAGCACCCACCTCAGCAGGGGCTCAGGAGCTAGGGAGGATGATGAAGTGAGTCAGGTTTCATTGTTGGGGATGGACATGGGGGGAAGGACAGAAATGGCCAGACGGGGAGGGGGCTGGGGAGTGTCCCTAACTGAGGCTGGGATGGCACTTTGCGATCAGCACCGGCTGTCTCAGTGGGAACGGGGCAGTGATGCCACGGTCGCTGCATCTGCCCGGCTCAGTGTGGTTGCTCCCCAGCAGGCCGAGCAGATCCCCAAGAAATCAGACCCTCGGTCTGGGGAGAGGGGAGGTCACCAGGGGTCAGGAGCAGCGCCCCCTGAGGAGGCAGCAAGGGCAGAGGGAGAGCACCTGGCTGGGACTCAGGTGACATGGAGTCTAGGAAGCACTGGCATCAGAGCTGGGGGCAGGGCTTCTGTGTGGCTCAACGAGTGCCTCGTTGTCTCATCTGCCAACTGAGTAGATGACCCTCCATCTCCCAAACACATGGGTGGATGGGGGTGATGTTGGTAGGCACAGGGCTGTGCATGAATGCCAGACCTCCCTGAGGGGTGGCCTGAGGCTGGGGGTGGAGCCAAGCCTTACACAAGGTCCCTGCCTTTCTTCTGCAGAAAGAATCAGGAAGGACAGGGAGCCCTCCTACTGTCAGGCCTCCTCCCCAGAACTCACAATGACCCATTGTCCCTCACCGCCCAAGCCAGCCCTGCCCGACCCAAGCAAGAGCTGGTTGGGTCCCTCCTCCCCACTGAGCCCCTGAGGCTGGCTCTGGACCTCCTGGGACCATCCAAGGCGCTTGCTCCTAAGGAGCTCCAAGCTCTCTGGTAGGAGAGAACATGGAGGGCCCCTTTCCCACACTGAACAACCAAGAGGGCCCTGAGACCAGAGCTCTGCTCTGTGTCCTTTCTCTAGGGGAGCGACCCCAGGTCCTGCTGATTATATGGAACAGGTGCCTAGGGTAGCCCAGAACTTACAGGCTATCTCAGAACATTAGATTAATTAGCTCAGTCTAGCCTGGAAGTAGCTCCCAGGCTAGTCCAGAGTCACCCATTAATCCAGAACACACACGTTAGCCACAGATACAAGCCTCCTAGAACCTTGGTTAGCTCAGAATACCTGTTAGCTCAGATAACCCAGAACTCAAAGGTCAGTTCAGAACATACAAGTTAGACCAGGTTAATTCATAATCGTCGATTTGGTACACCCAGGATAAATGGAAACAAATATATTGGTCCAAAACAATAATTTTTCAAAGATTTTTTTAAATCCTCACCCAAGGATATTTTTTCCATTGATTTTCAGACAGAGTGGAAGGGAGGGAGAAAGAGAGAGACAGAGAGAGACATTGATTGGTTGTCTCCCACAGAAGCCCCAACCAGGCCAGGGATCAAACCTGCGACCCTTCAGTCCACAGGCCAACATTCTAACCACTGAGCAACTGGCCAGGGCTCAAATTCTTTTAAAGCAATAGAATCCTCTTCAAGTATCATTACATCCAATGGGCTAGTACTCTGATGCGTACTCTTATCAAGAACCCAACACGTACAACAGATAAGGTGGAGCTGCTGTGGTTGGAGGGGAGGGGGCCCAGGCAGCGTGTGCTGATAAAGGCCCAACACTCAGTGTCCAGGGAAAAGCTCTGCTTTGTGGCATTTGCTGATTTCCGGGTGCAAATACTCCGAGCTGATTTCAGGCTGCCCACCGCCAGTTACTGAACTCAGAGCTGGGAAGAGATGTGCCAGGTGAGCCAGCTCAGCACAGAGCTGCCCATTCAGCGTCTGGGTGCTCTGGGGAAGGCCCTGGGACTCTAAGGCTCTCCGTGCTGGGAGCTCAAGTCGAAGACATGGAGGTCGACCCAAACAAACCTGGGACTGACGAGGCAGCTTCAGGCTTCTGAAGCCAGAGGGGCCCAGGACAATGCCTCCCATCACCGGCAAGCGTGAGGCCAGGGAACAACTGATCCCAAGACTTGGCCACTTGACTTGAGCAAGTCCTTTCTGCCCTCTGGGTCTCAGCGTCCTTGTCTTTATAATGAGAGACCTGAGGGCTGTGACCTCCAAGGAGCCCGCGCTGACCTCTGGACGTCAGCAGGCTCACAGCTGTTCTTTCCCACTTCCATCCCCTCTCCAGGCTGGACACAGCCCAGCACTGAGTCACTCTTCCTCACCTCTGCACACCTGTCCTGGGCCAGCTGGCCTCGAGGGCATGTCGGAGCTGGTCCCACAGGCCGCCCGGCACCTTTGTCAGAGCTGAGCGCTACCTGCAGCGCGGGCCGCCCTGCACAGGGCCCCGAGGGTCATGCCTGTGCCCGAAGGAGCAACAGGAAGTGACTCCACTGCAACCGAAAGCCCAGCCTGTGCTTTTATTTATTTTTTTAATTTAAACAATTTAAATTATAAAAGACTTCGGACATTCAGAAAAGGACAGTTGACTCCCACCTGGATTTTGCCGATGCCCACATTCAGCAGGTGTCCTCACTGGGACGGGCCACTCCCTCCTCTCCTTGGGCCCCATGCCCCTCCCCCAGGCCCCTTCTGTTCTCACACGGGACTCAGTGGGCAGGTGTGACATCGCCCCTCCCAAGCAGAGGCTCCTGGGGGACAGGAGTGTCTTCTCTGCACATCTGCATGGTGCTCCTGTCACATGCTCACCTGATATCTCACTTCCCCTATAGCCACCTGGTAAGACATAGGTGAGGGAAGAATTATTCTTCCCATTTCACAGAAAAGGAAACTGAGGTCTAGAGTGTGCGAGCACAGCACACTGGAGACAGGTCAGCACTAGTCCCAGGTCTATCCCTGAAGTGAATGTGCTCTTCCCAGTGGTCTCGTGGTGCCCTCTCCCGCTCCCCTCCCCTTGGGGGGGGGGGTTATTAACCACCAGGCTGTGTTGATGGGTGTAAACTGGGACTCTCCGAGGCAATCGGGCCACGCCTCAACCCCACCTTTGAGAGCTGGTGGAGAACCAGCATCAGGTGAGGTTCAAGGCCATTGTGAGAAAGAGACAACACCGTCGTCCCCAGAGGCTCAGAAATGGAAGCCAAGATGTACCCTCTGCACCCAAATGGCTAAGATAAAAAGGAATAATCAATCCCAATGTTGATGAGAATGGGGAGCGACCAGACTCACACACGGCTGGTGGTTAGGCCCCGGGGGGAACTGTTTGGCACTATTTGCTGAAATGAAACATGTACCTGTGTTATGATGCAGAAATTCCACTCACAGGTCTTACCCCAAGAGAAATAAAAGCAAATGATCACTGAAGGTCATGTTCAAAAATGGTTATTGCAGCTTTACTCACAATAGCCAAACACTGAAAGCAACTCTAATGCCCATCTACTACAGAGAGGGAAAATAAATAAGTGACTCGTCCATTCAATGACATACTACACAGCAATGAAAAAGAAGAAGTTACTCATCCGTGCGACTGTGCGGTTGCATCTCACAGGTGTGATGCTGAATGAAGAAAGGCAGCAGGAATGAGTAGATGCTGAGTGCCGCCGTGTGCACGAAGCTAGAGGCACATGAAATTAACTTTGGGGATTAACGTCTGACTAGCAGTCAACTCTGGCGAGACTATTGGCCGGAAAGGGCACAAGAGAGCCTCCTGGGCTGTGCGGATTGTTCTGTGTCTGGTGTGATGAGGCACTTACATAGGTGGATACGCGTGTAGAAATCCATGCACTTTGTACTAAGAAATACTCTAATAAAATGGTTTTTAATCCGTCCAGATGGAGTAGGAAGGGGCAGGACAACCTCTTGGAGGCTTTTGCAACATCTCAGGTGAGAGAGAATGAGTAAATCAGCAGAAGACAGGAGGCAGGCGTGGGCTCAGCCAGTCATGCGGCAGGAGGCCGGAGGAAGGTATCAGCAGCGTGGGCAGGCAGGGACGGCTCCTGGCAGGAGAAAGAGGGACGCGACCGGAGCAGGTAGAGACTCTGAAGCATTCCAAGGTGTCATAACCCCGCTTTCCCGTCCCAAAGCTCAATACAGCTTCAGAGGGTGAGCGCCTCACCCTGGCAGGATTCAACCAGAATAGTCAGTCCCGTTTGTGGAGCCCTGACATGGGTGGAAGGGGCTTTACAGGAGCTCTCTCATTTAGAGCTATTCTGAAGGAAACCTATTCTTTCTATTTCACAGATGTGCAGACTAAGGCTCAAGGATGCCAATCTGTTACTCCAGCCTGTTAGCAGTCATGATCCACCAGAGGCGGGTGACCATTGGCAAGGACAGTGTGGCAGGGATAGAGCACGGGTGGACTGGACGGGGCAGAGTGTGCTGGGAGAAGGGGGCTTGGGAATCTGTTCCTCTGGGGGCTGCCCGGGAGTCGGGCACATCCACATTTGGGAACGGGTGGGTTGGATGACAGTAGCAATAACTCCGAAACTGGATGCAGAGCAGAGGGGCCTTGGAAGGTGCCCAGCCTTGTCCTCAGCCCTCACTCCCCCCACAATGGCTGCCCATTGCACAGATGTGGAGACGGATGCTCACGGTGGTCAGCCAGGGAATGGCAAAGGCCCCGGAGTGCAGATCCCAAGCCAGGCTGTCACACTCAACGCATACACCCCCCAGGGGTCCTGGGCACTGGAGGGTTGGCACTGCCAGTGGGTGGGCAGAGATGACCAAATACGAGTGACTCAGAGTCAGAGGATGGGAGAGAGAAGAGAGGAAAGAGGCGAGGAGAGGGAGAGAGAGGGGAGCAGGTGGTGCTGAAGTGGCAGACGGAGCAGATGTTCCTGGGCAGCTGTGAACTCACACGACAGACAACAGACGCTGCGGACAAGCTTGTGGGGCGGGTCCCCACTCCCGCCTGCCCCCTGCATTCCTGTGGTGCCACCTGGGTCAGCTAGGAGTGGAAGGGGGGACTGCCAGCAGAAGACCAGGCCAGACTCTTCTAGAGAGACTCCCACTCAAACTGTGTGACCTTGGGCCCCTGCTCTCATCTGGGCAATGGGCCTCAAGGACCCCACCAGCTCTGAGCCACCAAGGTATGTCCCCTGCACCCCGCCACTCTGCAGTGCCCCCGCACCCCTCCCCAAGCCTGCTGGCTCCCTGTGGGGAGTGTGGCCAACTCCAAGTGGACACCTTCAACTTGGAGTCTTCGATTTCCTCTCCAAAGGACAGGGTCTGAGACTGCCTGTGACATCTTTGTCCTCTGGGTCCTCTCTGTGATCCTGGAGGCGAGCTTTGAGCTCTGGGGAAGAGGGAGGTGACTGTGACCGACAAGAGGCTGATTGGTGGTAGGGTGGTGGGGGCAGGGGGAAGCCAAGGAAATCCGTCAGTGTTACTGACAGCTGGGCTCAAGCCAAGCGTTGCCACTGAAGAGCTGTGTGGCCTGCGGCAGGTCACTCGACCTCTATGAGCTGCTCATCTCTGAGGTGGGGACAAGGCTGCGGTCTCTGCAGAGCTGGAGTAGGGACTGGCTGACCCTACAGGTAAGGGAATCACCCCGGCCCCCCGCCCCCCCAACTCAGTGCCTAGACTCCGGGGCGTGAGAACAGCACCTCGGGCAGGAGAGGAGCTGATGACCAACTGTGAAGCTAGAAGGGACCTTGGGCAATGCCGAGTCCCAACCTCACTCGCATCCAGAAAGACCAAGGAGCAGGGGCAGCCACACAGCCCTCAGGCTAGGACGGCGTGCAGCCCAGGCCTCCATGTGCCAGGGCCGTGCTCCCTGTCAAGAAGGGGGCAGAAAGAACAGAGGTCGCCTAAAGTCACTCCGTCTCTCATGCAGGCACAGCCAATGCCCGGTCCATGATGGCATCTAGAGATGCCAAGCAAGAGTGGGCAAGCCATGAGCCCCCAGAACTCTGCTCCATCATTAAGAACACACTAATAGCCTTCCCTGAGCTCCAGACAGGGCACCTGCAGGAGGAAGTGCGGCTGAGGTGGGATCCAGGCTGGTGGCGCCGGGGCTCGCTGTCCTCTGAGGTCCCCTCTCCCTGGCACAGGCTCTGGGCTTGATTAAGCTGACACTGCCATTTGCAATGTCACCTCTGATGGAGTCCAACAGGGATGAGGGATGAAAGTCACGGGGACCCCGCGTCCCTGAAGCCAGCTGCCCTGAGGTCAGGGCCTCCTGGGTCTTTAATGCTGGCCAGCTGCCCTTCGAGTGCCCGGCCCAGCCCTGCTGGCCTCACGCTGAGGAGGGGGCACTGTTTACAGCCCCTGCTTAATTAAATCGATAAACCACCCATGCAAACCTGGCTGAAGGCCCGCTGTTTACGGCGCCCCATGCCGAGGGGACTGAATTAGCAGCTGCAGCAGGACAGGAGGAGGAGGGAGGACAGGGAGGGCTCCCTGGGAGGGCTCAGGAGCAGGGGGAGCGAACGGCCCCGACCCTCCTCTCCACCATCATGGCCCACATCTGCAGCAGCCACTGTAGTCCTGTTCCACTTTCAGGGTCCCCTTCCCATCTTCCTGCCTATGTGACTTGAAACTGAACAAGGCCACAGCGGCGCCTGCTCCCACTTCATTAAAGCTGTGCTTACTGCTCTGTCTCTGTCACTCACAGAGTCCCCGAAGCAAGGACTGGTGGACTTCTAAGTGCCCCAGAGCATCAGTGGCCTCGCTGGAAACTTCTGAGCCCCAGGCCGGTACCGGCCTTCATGCTGCACAGCTTCCCACGCCTCGGTCTTGCTTTCCTTCCTCACAGTCAAAGTGTCCCACTGCGGGAGAGAAAGGCATGCTGGCCAGGGCAGGCTACCCGAGCAGGAGCCCTGCAGAGTCCACTTCTTCAGGAAGGGCAGGGTCCCCAGGGCACAGACAAGCAGCCCAGCTCACCCTCTCTTCTGCATCCCTAGGGACCTGCGTCTCAGGAAGCCTGTCCATTAAGGGGGCTGTATGGTCTGGGCCAGCCCCTGGCTCTTTCTGGGCCTCCTTCTCTCCATCTGGATTATGAGGGACTCAGAACTGACCATCTGTAAGTGACCTTCTAGCTCAGACTCTGTACCAGGGTCCCTAAGGAAGAACTGCCTCTTTGTCAAGCCTGGGCCTGTGCTGAGACACCCTGTGTTCAGAGCCAGAACCCCTCCAGCCACCACCAATTTGCTGGGTGAGCCCTGAGGTCCAGTTGGGAACCCCAAGTTCCTCCATTTTCCCATCTGTAAAATGGAGATAATGACAGGAGTAGATGCCACGTGTGGGAGGATGGTGCACTAATGAGTGGTCTCGGATCCTCAGATGAGAAAAGGGGGAGTCTCTGTGGGGATCAAGGGGTATAGGGAGGCAGCCTAGGGACTCCTGAGGCCAGGCTAGATGCTGGCCACCCCCACGAGTCTAAGATGGGCCTCAGCAACACAGCCACCTCTAGTCCCCAGTGGAGACCTTCCTAGCACTCTCTCCCTCAGGAAACGCTTCCCCACTTGGGGATCCCCAGCTCCCTCCTCAGTAAAGGACTCAGAAGCCCTGTGACCCAGGTTCCCAGCTCCAGGGAAAGTTACAGCATTTTACTCTCTGCTGCTCCATCTGACTAGGGCTTGTTGAGCCTTCACAGGTGCCTGGTGCTATGAGGGACACAGAGGAAGCCCGGGCAGGAGGCTATGCTGTCAAGAGGCTCTATCTCCCCTGGGTAGAGAAATTAGTAAAGTTTAGTGCACAGACATTAAGATAAATGGCCACCTGGCCAGACGCCTCGGCAGGAAAAGCAATCATAAGCACTCCAGTCTTCCATCCCCTAACCCTGGCAGACATCACTAATCAATCATGCAGCTCCTTCCAGCTGCGCTGGATATAGCCTCACTGATCTTTCTATCATGTGCTCTAGGCAGCCCCCTGCCTGATCTCTGCACTTAGCAAGCAAAATGGGGCTCCCCTGCCCCCAGAGGTTTCAGGGTCATAGCTGGCCCAGCCAAGGAGGCTTCCTGGAGGCAGAATGCTTCACTCTGGCCTTGAAAGAAGAAAGTGGATGGTTTAAGGGAGAGGAGGAGGTGTCCAGGTGGCAGGAACAGTGTGAGTAGAGATCCGGAGAGGAACATCCACACAGTACATTCAAGGACAGCCAGATCAGCTGCCAGAGGGGAGACATGTGCAGGGGAGGAGGAGAAGGCAGAGTAGGAGGTAAGAGGTGGGAGGTGAGAGGTGGGAGGTGGGAGGTGGGAGGTGGGAGGTGGGAGGGATGCCCAAAGTCGGAGGCCAGCCCACTCCCTCCTCAGTCTGGTTGACTGGGCCCGAAGCCCCTGTGCCTTCTGCATTCACTCTGCAGCCTCGGGAGGCTATGGAAGGGCCAGGGGTGAGCGAGGTGGTGCTGGCCATGCCCATCAATCTCCCGAATGGCGAGGACATTTGCAAACTCATTAAAATGACATGTTGCTGCCCATTCTGAGTTGCAGGGTAGTGCCTGGGATACACCAACCATCTCTATCAGCCTGGCTTCGTGGGTCATTTATAGCCATGTCCAGCCACTGGCCCAGGTGCAGCCCACGCCACAGAGGTGTCCTCCACTCTGCACACCAGGGACCATGTACAGAATAGTCAACTCAGACACCAATCCTTGCCCAGGCTTCTAGAAGTCCAGGATGCAGAGGCACACAGGCCACGGACAGATGCACAACCCAACTCCTTTCCCTTCACCTGGGTTTCCTCCCTGGAAGGCATCGCTCTACTCATGTTTTCCTTCAGCACCTGTTTTAGCTTTCACCTCTACCAGAGAGCCCACCAGGATTTGCCCCCAAGATTAATCAGTTGTACAGAGTGATGGGAGACCTGTTTATAGCTCCGACCTAATGCTGACATGCTGAGGGACTCGGGGAAGCCATCCCTCTACCCAGGCCCTGGTTTCTCCATCTGTCATAAGGGAGCTGGACAAGAGCGCCTCCAGGCCTCCAGCGACAAGAGCTCTCCCATGATTTCCTGGTGACAGAGTCTGGCTGCCTGGCTGGCCTATGGCCACCGGTCATCTGGTGTCCATTCACCTTGTCCTGCTGCCCTCAGAGCCTAGCCCAGGTGCTGACCAGCAACCTGAGGAGGCTCAAAGGCCCAGAACCTTTGACCGCCACAGCTGGAGGAGCCTTCACAGACCACCTGGTCCAAACCTCGCCCGGTGGAGGCCCAAAGAGGGCAATGACTTGCCCAAAGCTGCTCAGCGAGTCGCCCCCCGCCAGGACTCATTCCTTAGTTGAGTCTTGCTTGGCTCATGAGTACAAAGCTGTGCTTACTGCTCCATCTCTGTGGCTCACAGAGAGTCCCGAGGCAAGGTGGGGAGGAGTGTCACTGAACCTGACTGGGGCTGAGACCGAACAAACAGCCCCCATCTGCCCAGAGCCTCCAATTAAGACAAAAGGAAGAGATTTTAGTGGGAATGAGAGAGCCACAGAGCATCCTCCCCTCCAAGTCTCTCCCACCAGCTCCCCCACCTGTCATTCCATCATAGTGATTTGGGATAAAACTGCTCTCTTTAGAGGAAATTCCAAATTAATTTCCTAGCATCTCCTTCTCTGGGAAAGTAGGAGAGGAAATCAAATCAGAGACTCAAAGAGAAGCACCCTGACTTCCTTTCAGGGTGCAGAGAACACCTCTTAAAATTCTCTCCCCACAAGGCAGCCCTGTGGCCTCAGATGCTGAAAGCATCAGCCAGGCAAAGACCTTCTTGGCATCACAGCAGCTCTCTTAGGGGTGGGAGCTGCCTGACCCTGGAGGCCTCCATGCCAAAGTGGTGAAATGAGGAGGGGGCATCCCAGAAAGACTCGGACACCTGGCCATTTACCCTCCTCCTCCTCTAGAGCCCAAGGCCTCTGGCCTGAATGCAAATGCCCTGCCTGGCCCCTGGGCCCTTCCGCCAGGTCCCAGCATTCAGGGCTGTTCTCTGAGGCCAGAGGACATAGGCGACAGCAGGGCTGGCTCCTCACAGGGGCTGACAGCCCTGCTTGTCAGGAAGCTCAAGGGTCCTCAGCCACCATGGATCAGGCCACAGCCCACTCCTCAGCTGCTGGCCCTGGGCTGCAGTCACTCAATCAGGGCCTCTCTCCCACCCACATTTCCTAAACTTGCTCTCTGCCTCCCCAATTTTCTCTCTTTTCGTTGTCTCATTCCCAGCAATCTCTCCCTCAAGTCTCTTTCTGTGTCTCTCATCTCCTCTCCTTCAGTCTCTAGGTGTGTGTGTGTGTGTGTGTGTGTGTGTGTGTGTGTGTGTGTGTGTGTGTGTTCTTTCCCTCATTCCCCCCATGGCCTCCTGCTCCTCTCTCCTTTCTGCACCCCCAGCCTCCCAGCCCTGCAGAGCTTCCCACCAGGAAGTGAATGCTGAATCCTTCTCTGAGCACAGGTATGAGCTGATGAGAACTGTCACTGTCTCCCCAGCAGAGCCCTCGCCTTTGGCAGTCTCCTCCTGCTGTTTCCCCACATACATCTCCTGGGTGCCCAGCCCCGAGCCAGACTCTAAGGCAGGGAGAGGAGCCCTGAGAGTGTGCGAGCCACTGAGCTCCGTGCTGTCCCAGGCACTTTCTGTGTGTTATCCTGAGTCATCCTCAAATAGGAGGGGTTTTAATTTCCGCATTTTACATTCCAGGAAACTGAGGCACAGAGAGACCGCCCCAGCCTGGGCAACTTGGACTAACGGTGCAGCCCGGATTGGAAGCTCCAGGCCTTGAGGCACATGTGGACAAGTTCTGAGGCAGGAGGTGCTCGCCAGACCACTGCTGTGGGCCACCCTATGCTGGCGCCAGACAGAGGTTGAAGGCGAGTGCTAAGGGAGGTCAGGAGGCCAGCTCCCTGCGGTGGGATCAGGGAGGCCTTTGCAGAGATGGCTGCCTCCCCCCAGACAGGGGGAGGGCCCCCCAGGCAGGGGGAAAGGGGTGAGTCGAGGTTTGAGGTGGGCCTGTGAGAACCAGGAAGGGTCGGCAGAGCTGGACTGGCCAATTAGAACCAGGCTGGAAGGCCCCAACAGTACCAGACAGAGGAGTCTGGGGCTGTGGGCTGGGAAGGAAATGCGGGGTCCCACAGTGTTTGTTCCTCTGCAGAGCTCAGGGGCCTGGGAGCCACAGTCCTTTGATTTCGTTTAAGGCCCCTGGGAGTCTCCCAGCCGGTTAAGAAGAGCCCAGGACAGCCATGGTCCTGGCCTAGCCTGCTTCAGACCTGCTGTGTGGCTACAGGCAAGGTGCTTAACCTCTCTGGGCCTCTCAGTAAAGTTAAGTGGCAGAGCCTGCTAGTCTCCACAGGCCTCCTGCCCTGACATCTTGTCTGTCCACAAAGGACCACGACGCTCTGAGAGGTGACGACCCCGGTAAATTGCGTGGCTCTTTGACCAGCACAAGCCCCAGGCAGGGACCCAGACAAGCACACATTTGCCATCGGGGAGGCTGAGCCAGGCCCAGGCTAAGAATGGCACTCAGGCTTTCCAAGCGCTTCCCCACGAACCTCCCAATGCTGGACCTGGAGGTGCTGCTGTGTGGTTCCACCTGCCTCTGGGCAGCACCTCCCACCACACACACCTGCCCTGCTCTCTGGAGGTGCCTGGACCTTGGTCCTCTGAGAAACAGCTCCGAAGGATGAAGAGGAAAGGGAGCAGGAGCAGAGGGGAGCACTGGTCTGATCCTGTGAAAGGATAGAAAGGATAAGGGGAGGGGAGGGAGGAGGAGGAGGAGGAGGGGGGGGGGAGGGTGATCCTCAGACTCAGTGCAGCTCTGGGAAAGTCTCGGCCAGGCTGAGGGGGAAACCCAACAAAGGCTGCTGTGGAAGAGTCTCACGTTGGGCAAACGAGGCCTGGCTCCAGTACCCCCACTGCGCTCCGCCATTCGCCAGGGCCAGCCTGGGAAGAGGAAGGACTGGGAGCGAATGCCACAGCAGGTCCCGAGGTGCAGCGGCTGGAAGCTGTCATCCAACTGTGTCCCTTGGGGCAGCTTCTCTTGAAGGAAGATCTGAGGTGTGGCCACCATGGTGACCTCTTGGTGCAGAGTTCTTCAGGATATTGGTAGACCTACCCCCTACACACACACACACACACACACACACACACACACACACACACACACACACGGGTGCGCGTGAACAGGCCCTCCTGGCGCAGCCCCAGAATGCAGCACCCTCATCTTCCCAGGACAGGATGGGATTTGCTCAGAGGCGGATTTGCTGGCTGGGGCTGGAGCAACCTGGCCTCAGAGCAGCACCCGGGCCTCCTGGGCCTGCCCTGCCTCAGGTGCCTGCTCCCACAGGTCCCAGCAGGGTCTCTGGTCACCCCCAATCACCTCCAGCTGTGGTACATCTGCAGATGGCTTCCTACCTGAGAGGAGATGGGGTGGGGCAGAGTTGGAGACAGGAGATGAGAGTCTGGTGCCATCATGTCAGAAAGACGTGCGGGTGCCTGAGTTAGGGCAGGTGAGAGAAGTGGGCCGGTTTGAGAGCAACTCTGGAGGCAGAGTCAACAGGATGTGGTGACTGCCTGACCAGAAAGAGTGGGGGTATGCTGGACAACTCCCAGGACTCTGGCCTGAGCAACAGGAATCCTGGCTCTCCACTTCCTCCCTGGACATTACTTAACGCCTGGTACCTCGGTTCCCTCATCTCTAAGACAGTGATAAAACTACCTGTGTCATAGATCTGTTCTGAGGATTCAACGAGCAAGTATGTGTACACTGATTAGAATGGTGCCTGACACCAAGTGACACAAACTATTATTATCATCATTGTTGTTATGAGGAGGAAATGGACAATGGACAGATGGATATGTAGGTGGATGAGTGGGTAGGTGGCTGTTTGAATGGATAGGTGGATGAATGGATAGATGGACAAATGGATGAATGGATGGGTGGATGATATGTGGGTGTGTGGATGGATTGATGGACTGGTGGATGGGTGGGTGAATGAGTGGATGGGTGAATGGATGAGTGGGTGGGTGATATGTGGCTGTGTGAAGGATTGATGGACTTTTGGATGGGTGGGTGGGTGAATGAGTAGGTGGGTAGGTGGATGGGTAGGTGACTGAGTGGGTGGGTGATATGTGGGTGTGTGAAGGTTTGATGGTCTGTTGAGTGGATGGGTGGGTGGATGGATAAAATAGATCATCAGAAACAGTTGGATCCATGTGCTCAGTTGAGAGCTTGGGAATCTCTCTTCTCCTTTCATCACATGTTCTGCTTTCCTCGCTGACCTCTTCCTCAGGCAGGCTCTCCCTGCAGAGGCCAAGACACCATGGCAGCTCCACGCTGACCCCACCAAGAGGAAAGACCCCCTCCCCTAATCCTGCACAAGGCCACTGGCCAGACCTGGGCACACATCTATGAAGCCAGTGGGCAGATCGGCCCCACTTAAAAATCAGGACCAAGATGAGGTGGAGAGGTGGGGAGGGGGGTTCAGGGAAAATGCACGTATTGGTAGCCAAAGACGGTGGAAGGGCACAGGCAGGCACCTGCTTCACAGGCTCACACTAGTAGTTAATGGGAGGAGTGGAGGGGCACCCACAAGCCTTGTCTAGAAATGGGCAGGGGACCCAGAGGACAAGAAAAGTCACTGCCAGCTGCGGCACAACGAGTTCACTAGATTAGCCACCAGCAGTCAAGAGACACTGCTCCTGAACTGCCACCGTGGAGGAGAAGCCATTCAGACAGGAGTGTGGGGGTGGGGGGTTTAGGAGAGGACAGCAGCTAGAGAGGGAGGTAGGGACAGGGAGAGAGGAGCCGGAGGCAGGGAAGGAAAGACGCCAGGACAGAGGGTTGTGAGGAGCTGCCACGAGCAGAACAGACCAGTGGGCCAGGCAGAAAGAAATGAGACAAAGGAAAATGAGAGGGGAAAAGACACACACACATACCCCTGCCCCCCGCCGGCCACTTGCCCTTCCTTACCTCCCCCAATGCCAAGGCTAAAAATAGGTTGTGGGTGCGGGGGGAGACAGAATGAGAACAGTCCTGTAAAGAGAGGAGGTAAGGGAGCCTGGGGTCTGGGAGGAAAGTCCCCGATGAGAATGCAGCAACAGCCCACCCAGGCAGTAACCCTGGGGCTCAGGCCCACCCTTCAACCCAGCCCCGGCCTCGCAGGATAATAACCACCCGTGAGTGCTCAGCTGCTCATGGAGCCCAGGGGCTGGGACCCCAGACTGTCAGGGTGGGAATTACAACCCCAGTGTACAGATGAGAAAACTGAGGCCCAGAGTCCCCGACAGGCCTACTGAGCCCTGGGTACCACCAAGGGAACTTGAGCACAGGGAGGATGCCGTGGTATTCCCAGGCGCGCTATTAAAGACACAGGGCACACGGAGTGTCCTCCCTGTGCCAGCACCCAGCATCACGGAGGGCAGGAGGAAAGGGGGTGAGCAAATCAGAGGTGATCCGGCCAACATCTCATGATGCCGCACTACCTTCCTGCACGGGCAGCTCTGGTAGGGAAACTGAGGCCCAGAGAGACTCTATCTGCCCACCTGTTCACATCAGCAACGCAAGTACTAGTAGGTGCTGAGAACCTGGAGCGCTTTCTGTTCCCAGCCCAGCCCAGCCCTAAACCTGCTGGGTGGCCACGTAGGCCCTGCTCTGGGAGCTTCAGCTCTCTCATCACCCGGTGCCCTTCCTGCCTACCTCCTGGCACACCCATGGAGGAACTAATTAGTGGTTGGTTTGCAGAGGCAAAGCCCCACATGAACACACACACACAGGGTTATTAGCCCTCGGCGCCGAGAGGAAAACCAGCGAGGAGCTGCGCCGTGCTGACAGGGCTGCTTCCCTGCCCGACTTTAGGGCGTCATTACTTTTGTGATCAGACAGCGTGATTATTGGATGTGGTTAATAACCTCTTACATTTATAGATGGCCTTGCTTCCAAGGATCTTAAGGCTCTTTTACGTTTAGCTTCCCCCTATTGCCAGAAGTTCAATACCACAGCATGGAGAAGCATTGATCGCCATGTTTTTATGAGGCACAGAGAGGTAAGGCCACTTGCCCGGGGCCACACAGCAAATCAGCAATAGAGCCAGAGTCAGTATTCACAGTCTTCTTTACCCACACATGTTCTGGACACTCACTGGATCTCTCAGCCTCTCTCTGGCCAACTCAGGACAGTCCCGCCTCTTACACTCGCCTGGTGTTTTCTTTCTGTCTTGACCCCATTTGATCCAGACAGGGCCGGTTGGATTATTTCCATTGTGCCAGTGAGGACACAGAGGCTCAGAGAAATGAAGTGACTGAAGACCACACAGCAATGGGCAGGGAGAGGATTCGAAGCCAGGGCTCTGGACTCCCCATCCAGTGCTCTAACTCGGGCAGCCGCTGCCCCCATTCACTCCAGGCGGAGCTGCAGAGCACCTATGGGAGGAGGAAGACCCTGTCCTGTTAGTCCTTCCTGCAGGCAGTGGGCTGGGGGACTGAACCAGGGAGGAGCGGCTGGGGTGGCTGTCTCCCTCCTTCCCTTGGCCCATGAGTGGTATTGAAGGACAGGGTGGCCAGACTGAGTGGAGAGGCCTGATTGACAGGCCTGATGGATAGCTCCCCTCTCGTGTCTCTCTCCCCACAATTGCCATATGAGGATGGGGTTGGGCTAAGTGAGCCCTAGGTCCTCTCTGATTCTGAGGTTGCTGAGGTGTCTAAGAGCCTGAGGTCTGCCAGCAGAGTGCAGCCCACCAGAGCCCCAATGGGATTTGGGGTGAGGGGTGGGAGGTGGGGGCTGCCCTGCCCAGCCCCTTCCATGTCTAGGTGGCCTACTGCAAAGGGAAGAACCCAGTGGTAAGGCAGGAGACCAGGGCCCTGGCCCACAGCTGGCAGCAACCCTGGGTAAGTCCCTCTCCCTGTGATCATCTGTCTCCTCGTTGATTGAATAAAGGACTGTCCTAATGTCCTACCCTAATGTCCCTTCTGGCCCCAGGGCAGCCACAACCGGAGCTCCTGGGGAGCAGCCCTCACAGTACAAGCTGGTTTGGGGGGTGCAGGAGTCCCATTCAGATACTGACAGACATTGATCGCCCAGCCTTCCCACACCACAGGCTACAGAGAGACACCCAATAGGCCATCTGCATCTTCCCTCAGAGCCCCTGGTCTCAGAGCTCCAGCCCCGGGTGCCCCTGGGGAAGTTCGGATGGGGAGGGCTAGCTCCCCCCAGGCCTTAGCCCTACACTGTGCTGGCAGCCAAATCCCTGGTTAATGAAGATGGATGGGCTGGCCTGGGAAGCAGGGGAGGCAGGGCAGGGCTGAGAGAACTGTTAAATGGGTGGGGCTGGAGGGAAAGAGTGATTAATTATTGAGAAAGATGAGGAGAGCAAACTAATGCGCGGAGGGTGATCCAAGGGCTCCTCCGAGAAAGCTGCCCCGGGGTACACAGGGCTGCGGCCCCGGAGGGCTACTGTGTAGGGTTTGGGGTGGATTTAGGGGGTGTAGAGCGGGAGGGGGGGAGGGGGTGGAAGGAACAGCAGATCTGATCTCAGCTGAAAAGTCCAGAGCAATGGGGGAATAAAGCCAGCCCATCACCAGGCCCAGCGCCTCAGAGTCTGCCAGTGAGTGTGCCCACCGCGTCTCCCTGGAGCCTCTCAGACACTCCATGAGGCAGGTACTGCCCCCTCATTTTACAGCTGGAGAACCCCCTGGACCTGAGCCTGACTGTGGGCTCCCTGACTCCCAGGCCAGAAGCCCCACTGCCACCCACAGCTCCCGATGTATAACCTGAGCCACCAGGAGATCTATGTGCTCGCTCCCGGCAACAGGACCCTCCCATGGCTGCTGTCGGGGAAAGGGATGCCCCATGGAGGCGTGGTGACCAAGAGAACTGGCCAGCCCTCTGTCCCCTATCCTGATGACAGACAGGGGATTCTGGGGGAGTGAGAGGGGAGGGAAGGATGTGAGGAGCGAGATATTTTCCTAAGGGCATATTACGAGGTCAACCAAAAGTGATGCGTCAGCCCCAGGCGTGACTAAGTCAGCCCAATCCAACCTGAGAGATGCCCACAGCAAGGCTCTCTCCAAGGCAGGAACCTGCGCGTTGGGCACCCGCCTTGCTTGCTCCCACATTCATACCGAGAACAGGATGGCCAGTCCTCTTGAACCTGGAAGGGCCCTGCTTGCACTGGGAGGGGGCACTGGGCCTCGAATGGTGGGGTCTGAGTTGGGGACCAGGAGAGGAAAAGTAGAGAAGGAGGAGACTTGATTGGAATCCTTGGTGTGTTGCTGGCAACACACCGCTTCCACTCCCCACTTGGAACCCATGGGGTCTACCAGGCAGCAAAGCAGGGATTGGGAAAGCAGACAGCTCCCCCACATCCGAGAGGCTCCTGCAACACTCTTGCACCTGGGCCCTCCTCCCCATTCTGTGGCCCAGGCTGCAGGGAGGCAGTGCTGGCCAAGTGAGGAGCCAGGCCTGAGTTGAATCCCAGCTCTGTGACTTTGTAGCTATATCTCTCCCAGCAATTCAACCTCTGAGCCATAGTCTCCTCATCTGTAAACCAGAGATAAATAACACCTCCTTCACAGGGCATTTCTGAGGGTTAATTAAGACAAGGTGTGTCCTGTCTGGCACCTGGAAAGCTCTGCACGGCTCCTGCCTCCACAGCTGTGCCTTAGTCAAGTTCAAGTCCTGGTTGCTTTTCTCCCAAATCCTCATAAAAGTCTCCCAACTGATGCCCCACTCCAGCCCCCAGCCCCACCATTTCCTCCTCTACCCTCTGCCAGGGTGGCTTCTTAAATGCCCACCTGATCCTGGGCATTCCTGGGCTTAAGAGCCTGTCCATCCCAGGGATGACATTAAAGAATGACTGTTAACTTTGCTCAGGTGTGATCATGGAAATGCAATTGTGTGTTTTTTAAGAGTCTCTAACTTTTAGAGATACATCTTAAGATATTTATATATGAACTGATATGTGGTTTGCTTCCAAACAATCTGAGCGTGGGGGGAGGGGTCAGGCTGGTGCTGACACAGGCTTGGCAAATTGTTCATGCTGAGCTGGGTGGTAGGTCTGTGAGGGTCATTAAGAGCTCCCTGCTTGTGTGTGTGTGTGTGTGTGTGTGTGTGTGTGTGTGTGTGTGTGTGTGACATTTTCTATAGTGTTTTAAATGTGGAGGGAGCCCAGCTGACATGGCTCAGTAGTTGAGCATCAACCTATGAACCAGGAGTTCACGGTTAGATTCCTGGTCAGGGCACATGCCCAGGTTGTGGGCTCGATCTCCAGTGTGGGGTATGCAGGAGGCAGCCGGTCAATGATTCTCTCTCATCATTGATGTTTCTCTCTCTCTCTTCCCCGTTTCACTGCCTAAAATCAATAAAAATATATTTTTAAAGCCTCTAAGAAATAATAATAAAATGTGGAAAGAGAATGGATGAAAAATTGAAAAATGGGATCATTGTTGGTGGGTACATAGGAATTCATTATCCTACATACTTTGGTGTATATTTGAAATTTTTCTTAATAAAAAGATTTTTTATTTTCTTTTTAGGGAAATTCTGTGTGCTCCTTGAGGTTTGCCAGGATGGAGCTCCTTAGCAGGACTCCGGGGCCCTCGGTGAGCTGTGCCCACAGCACCCCTGCACCTCTCTGGGCCCCAGCACCTAAGGCCCTTGGACTGCCCGGCAATCAGACACTCCAATAGGTGTCACCCTCATGCACCAGGTTCTGTCCCCTTGGAGTGGCACATCTACCAGCCCTATCAGCCGAGAAGACAATTTCTCATCTCGCTTTAGCTCAAGAATCGGCTCCTCTGGGAAGCTGCTCTTACTTCTCCTCTGGCCTCCACCCTAACAGAACTGACCACTGCTCTTTGCAGTCCCCACAACCCATGTGGCCCAGGACACGGGCTGCAAGGGTTGTGGTTCATTTTAGTGCACCGAGAGCCCAGCGCGAACCCTAAAGCCAGGAAATATCCACTGAGCATTACAAGGTCTCACCTACGCAGGACTTCACCTGGCAACCTAAGTCCCAAAAAATGGGTTTCATTTCCTGAGTTCACTCTGCCCCCTGTTGGTAGAAAGAAGCATTGCAGGTTTGTCGGAAAGCAAAACTGGAACCCCTTCTCCACCTCAGTACAAGTCACCCTATCTTCTCCCTCCTCCCTGTGTCATGAAGCAGAGCTCTGAACGAGGCTCCATGAGGGAAGCTCGTCAAAGAAACATGCAGATCCTGTCACCATCAGCCTCTCCAGGCCCCTCCAGATCCAGCTCTGACAAGGCTCCCAGGGCAGCCCACCAGGACTCACCTGAGAAACAGGCCACGCCCTCACTCAGGCCACTTGATCTTTGCTCTGGCCCCCTCTCTGCAGGGAGTGCACATAGTCCCCCACACATACACTCTGTCTCTGCCTGGCCAACGACCCCTAGTGAATCCTCAAAGCGCACGCCAACCATCCCCTCCACGTGGACCCACCGTCATCTGAAGATCACTCCATGTCACTCTGCCACAGCCTGACCACGAGCCTCTATGACAGCACCTGTCACCCACACGATGGCATCATAATTACAGTAATAACAGATGGAGCCACTTTTAAATGGAGCCGGAGCTGCCATGCCAGAGGAACTGCCTTGCACAGCTCAAACCTTTTTCATGCTAAAACAGGGCCACATGGGACCGGGCCTAAACCAACATTGTGTCCCAAATTGTTTGCAAGGATGACAAGAAAACAGACATCGTGGTAACCAGATGACTACCAAACTCAAAACAAAACAACATCCTTTCCAATTAGCATCACTGTTAGCGGTTCTGCACCAATGGACATGGCTTCCTGCTACTGGTGTCATCGCTCCCCTTCCCTTGCTCATAAATGCCGCTTGCCTTTCGTTCCTAATCGGACCACTGTTTGGGTTTCTGCCTGAATCAGTGATTCCCAAACAACTTTTAAAATAAAATCTCAACTAAATGCTTGTTGCCTCTCACTGTGAAATGCCTTTCCTTTGCAGGTTAATAGATGTGATCATCGCCTTCCCTAGATTAGAGGGTCCTCGAGAGAAGACACTGGTCTTGGGGTGGCGTAGCCCCAGAAAGAACTGGACTTGTGTGTTTGTATTCTACCTCTGTTGCCAAAAGCTCCCTTCTGTGCCCCTCTAAGGAAGAAACTAGGACTTTCTAACATCTACACCTTTGCTTGCCAATATGGCAGCCACTCATTACATGTAGCCCTCAGACAGTTGACGGTGTCTCACCTAGCCCTCACCCATCATCAAGAACTTCTGTGCAGCCCAGCCAGCGTGACTCAATGATTAAGCATCGACCTATGAACCAGGAGGTCATAGTTCAATTCCCCATCAGGGCACAGGCCTGGGTTTCGGGCTCGATCCCCAGTGTGTGAAGGAGGCAGCCAATCAGCAATTCTCTCTCATCACTGATGTTTCTATTTCTCTCTCCTTCTCTCTTCCTCTCTGAAAATCAAGTAAAAAAAATTTTTTTTTAAAAACAGAAGGCTTGAGCCATCCCAGGATGGAGTAGACTTCAGGGAGTGAGGGCCCTATGACTGGAGGCATTCAGCCTAGCCCAGGGGACACTTCATCCTGAAAACCAGTGGCCCCTCTGCATGTGCTCAGGACCCTAAGTGGCTCCTACACTGCCTTTCAGGCTTCATTTCATTCAATGACATTTAGTAAGTGACTGTCTGAGCCAGGCGCCGAGCTGAGGCCCAGGGATGTGATGGTGACAGACCAACTGTCCCCAGGGGGACAAAATCACAGCCACTGTCACACACACACACACCCATTGAAAACCACTTCTCTCGCTGTTCTAATAGGTGATCTGGATCCCTGTAGGTGGGATTTGTGTTGGGGGTGGAGGAGGGGAGCAGTAGCCTCAGAGGGGGGTCTGTGGCCTTGGAAGGGGCTGGAGGTAGCTGGTTTCAGGGATTCACCACTGGCTCTGCAGCTTTGAGCCCTTGGAGAACAGCTGAGAGGGCCCCGGAGGAGCAGCCTCAGTTGTCAGGGGAGTGGGTTCTCCTTTAGGGCCCCTCAGAGAGGGCGGATGGCTGGAGCATAAGCATTGGCTGCAGAATGCAGCTCAGGACCCAACAAGGTAACATCTGGACAGCAGCCGAATGGAAGCAGACTCCTGGCTCACTGAGAGGGGAAGCCTGTGGCAGCCCCTGGGGTTCACGAACTGCTAGGGAGGGGGTTGGAGCAGGAACCCCCAGAGAATATATTGCCCTTTCAGCCACTGGGGGGAGGGTCTCTACCACATTCTAATTTAAGTTGAGTCTATTTTAAGTGACACTACTTGCATCCCAAAGGTGTGAAGCATTCATACTTGTAGCTCTCCTCTCACTATCTCCTTCCTGCCTTGCTGGCACTTGGCCTGTAGAAATCAAACAAGCACAGGTGAGAGAAGAAAGGAGGGAGGGCGGGGAGGGAAGTTGCCCTTGATTATCACGCACTTGAGGTGTGAGAACAGACACAGGACCCAGAACTAAGAACCTGCAGAGCTTTAGAACTGGAAGGAATCTAAGGACCTTCCGGTCAAAAGCTCTGCCCCACACAGCAGTCCCCGGGCAGCCCTCGCAGGGTCGGTGCATTCATTTCCTGCCACGCGGGTGCGTGGGGCTCTCTGCACTTCAGGAGACAGGCATGGCTGGTTCAAAGTTCTGCTCATCCACAGAAACCATTAGGCTTAAACAGAAAGTTCATCAGCATGACTGGAGACAAGATAACACCAACATTCACACCTCTCCCATACACCCTGAAATAGCCAATTAGAAAAGTGATGGGGAAAATATTCCATGCACAATGGCCAAGCAGGACAATAAAATACCCAAGAATCAACTTAATGAGAAATGTCCAGACCTCACAGAGGAACACAATAAAACTTTACTGAAGGACATAAAGAAGGCCTGAGTAAATGGGGTGATATATCATGCTTGAGGCTGGGAAGGCTCCATAATATGAAGATGTCAATTCTCCCCAAATTAAATCTATAAATTCAATGCATTTCCAATCAGAATCCTAAAGAGATTTTTATAGAACTTGACAAGCTGATTTCAAAGCTCATCTGAAAAAGTAAACAAGCAAGAATGGCCAAGAACATTTTGAAAAAGAAGAAAAATGAGATGAGACTTGACCTACCAGATATCAAAACATACTGTAAAGCCAGAGTAATTAAAACAGGGTGGGGCTGACTGATCAAAGGGGCAGAACAAAGAGCCCAGAAACCAAGCCACGAGGATTATGGGAACTTGGCCTAATACAGAAGTAGCTCAGATCAGTGGGGACAGAAGGACTAGCCAAGGTAATAAAAAAGTAGTATGAGATGACAGTCTAGCCACTTGGAAAACATATGTTTTAGCACATATGGTGTCCAAAAGTAAATTCCAGAGAGATCACTAATCTGGACACTTTTTACCAACTGTCAACGGATTAGAAGGCAATCAAGACCAATATTTGTTCCTCTTGGGGTGAGGAAGTCCTTTCTAAGCAAGACATGAAATCCAGAAACCATAAAGGAAAAAGGCAGGCAGATCTGACTGTCTAAAAATTTAAATATTTCTCTATGTCACTCAGCTAAAAAGCAAATGAGCTTCAAAGAAAATATTCACAATGTAGATAATAAATGAAGGGCTATTGTCTTACAAATCAACAAGAAAAAGACCATCCTGAGTTAGGAAAAATAAGACAGCAGGCAGGTTAGGGGGGGAAGGAGGAAAGCCAAGGACATGTGTTAGTAAGCAGGCTGTCGATGAGGGCAAGCAGCTGATCCCACAGGGACTCCTGAGACGCTGTAGGTCACTCCAGAATCGCTCCGTAAGGGGCAAGGAAGCAGACATGAACCTCCAAGCCCGGGCCTCACGGGGTGAGTGTGAGCTACTAACTCCCTCTCACTATCAGTGTGTCTGGAACAGAGCTCGTTCTCTGGGCAGAGACAGTCCTCAGGCCGAGGGAGGCATCTGTGGGACAAGAAACTGTGTGCAGGGACCTGCAGCGTGGGGTTGAGAGGACACAGGTGGCACTGCCCGACACTTAACATGGGACATCTCATCTAGTCGTTACGAAAACTCTTCAAGGCAGCTATCATTGTCCCCATTTTACAGATGAGAACACTGAGGCTCAGAGAGGATAAGTAACTTGCTCAAGATTCCACAATTAGGCAAGTGGAGGAGCCAGACTGCAGAGTAGCTGCCACCACCGCCCTTCCTATGGTTGCCTCTGTGTGGTGACTTTGGTGGGTGCAGAGTAAGGTATAGAAGGTGGTTTTTACCTTAATCGCCCATTCATTTTATCCCTGCTCTTATTGTTGTTATGAGCATGTATTCTTTTGATAATTTTTTAAGGTGGGGGTTTGTTCATTTTGTTTTGTTTTTTATTTTTTAGATCCTTAACTTAGGATCTGGCAAAAAAAAAAAATGTACTACATAAATATCAGAGTCTCAGAGTTGTCAGTGTCAGACAGTACTTGAATACAGTTTACATGTTGTTCAGAAGCCAGCTCAACTTCCAAAAAACCAGCACACAAACATAGACTTAGGAAACCTTTGCTGAGGGGGGATTAAGTCCAGGGCAGAGGACCAGCCCGCATGGGGGACTCAGAGGTGCCATTTTCATCCTTCAGAATCAAGCGAAAGAGAGGAGAGGAAGTGCTGAGGAAGGAAACACACAAAGGATGGTCAGGACCTGGGTGGGGTCGGCCTGAAGGGCTCCCTGGCCAAGCAGTAGGTTAAGCCCCTGTCTTCACTCCATCTTCCCCTCTGTCACACCCTTATGTAGGTTGTGCTTGAGTAAATTGTTGGGCATGTTTGGGGATCAGAATACGGGAAATTGAGTTGGGATCCACTTAATTTGGATTTAGAGAGATACATGAACGGGATTCTCAGTCACGTCCGTGTTTAAGTTAGTTATTACTAGCCATTCTGGGGATAGAAATGCATTCCAGAAACATTCCGCCTCCGCTGTACCCGCCCATCCAGCATGTGACATAAAGGCGCAGTCCAGAACTTGTAAGTGGCTTAACGGACGAGAAACCTGTGGGAAACGGACGAGAAACAGGCTCACTGTGTACAGAGCCAGCATCTCTCTGGACAATTCTTCCAATCACCAGCTGGGTAATATTTGTAAGCACGCAATTTCATTTTGTAACTTTTTTTTTTGAGAAGCTTTTGAGTGTGGCTTCTGTCATGCAGCATCACGTGTCTGAGATTCGTCCGTGCTGCTGCATAGGTCAGCAGTCTGTTCCTTTGTGCTGCTGACTAGGACTCCGGGGTCTGAATGGACCACCTTTGTTCATTCATTCAGCTGTGGAGGGACACTTAGGTTGTTTGCAGATACAGCTGCCATGCACATTTAAATGGAGGTTTTTGCGTATTCCTCCTGGAGTGGGATTGCTGAATCACACAGGAAGTGTATGCGTAACTGCATTAGAAATTGCCCGATTGTTTTCCAAAGGAGCTGAACCATTTTGTTTTCCACCGGCGATTAGGGGAGTTCCAGTGACCCCGCATCCTTGTCAGCACGGGCATCGTCAGGTGGCACTTTCCCTGTCCTTCCATGCACCCCCCTTCTTCTTTGGTAAACAGGCTGCTATTGCTGCAGCGGAGAGCTAAGTTCGAGCTGGTGCAGGGGTGGGCTCTCTGTGGTCCCCAGTGCTGGAGCTTTTGCAGCGTTCCTGCCCATCCTATGCCCATCCCCACCCACTTCGTAGCCAGACTGACTGCCTGTGATCTGTCAGTGTGATCTGCCTGTGATGGGGGGCTTCCTGCTCTTCCCCGCGGCAGCGACCTCTAATGGTATTGGTATAGGATCCCCATAGAATTGCTCTCTGCACCTCCCCCAGGCAGAGGAATTTTTTCCCTCCTACCAAAATGAAGCCACAATGAGCCTTTATCTAGCTCTGGAAGAGGGTTTGCTGGCCCTCTCCTAGTGGCTCAAGGCTTCTGCTCCTTTTGGGCAGGGGTCTGGAGAGGAGGACGGAGTCTGGCACTTTTCCCATAGCAGCGGCTGACCCATCCCTTCCTGCCCCTACTGGGCTGAGGGCGTCTCACTCCCACCTCTCACCCTTCCCCACTCTCCCCTGAGCACCCAGTGGAGGCCCATAAATAAAAGCTGTTACTGTGTGCACACTCTCCCAGCCACTCCACAGCAGGCGGCACACACCTGCTCCCAAGGATTTGTTAACTTGTAGCTGACTTCTTACCCACTCCTCAGGAGGCCAAGCGTCCCCTCTCTCCCTCCCCGAGCCCTGGCACAGGTGAGCCAGTCCCCATCCACTCTCCCCTGGAGGGGCCGCCTCCCTTCCAGTTCAGGCTACTGGGTTGCCAAGTGAGCTCCGTGCCTTGGCAAGCTGAAGGAAAGCGATGATTCTGTAGTATATGCAGGCTTTTCTCCTCGTTAGTGTGGAGCGACACTCCGTGGCTTTCTGCATCCTGCAACCCTCTCACTGCGTTTTAGCATTGCCTCCTGCCTCATACCACACACCATCCCAAGCTGATACTGCGTTTTAGGTTGCTCTTAACACGCCACTTCCAGGTGCCAATTTTTGTTCAGGAATCTATTTGCCCTATCATCTATTGCTGCATAACAAAACTGTGGTGTTGATAAAAATGAACCGCCGTTTCTCATAGTTCCATGCGTTGCCACTCTGCTGGGCAGTGTTGTCTGCGAAGCCCCCGTCCCTCCACAGGCAGACGCTTAGCAGAAGACGTGAGGTGACATCCAGTTTTACTGGAGCCAAACACTGCATACTAACGAGGACCTTTCACATGGGTTCCTAAATTTATCTAACTATAAGGTTAGAAGAAAAGCAAGAACGTTTTGTTGTAAAAGGGGTGGAAGGGACCCTATCCAATAAGTCTTTAAAAGCACTCAGTTATAGAAGGAAAAGGAGAAATCTTACTACACCAAAATATAAGATTTCTGCCCACAGAGGCCTGCATAGAAGAAATTAGTATATGGATGGCTGAATGGGAGGAGATAGTTGCAATATCTAAAACTGGCAAGCAGTTAAAGTCTAGCTATAAACTCCTGCAAATCAACTAAAAAAGGAGCACTATAAATTCTACAAATTTTGCAAAGGATATTAAAAAGCAATTTATAAATGTTAAGAAGCAACATGAAGAGGTGCTCAGAATTGTTAGTAATTAGAAAAATGCAAAGTAAAACAGTGAGCTATCATTTTATACTTATGAACTTGGCAAAGATTAAAAAGCTAGATAGCGCCGCGTGTGAGTATGTGTATGTGAGGAATGCAGGGGAAAAGGAACCCTCACAGACTGCAGTGGGATGAAGACTGTCGCAGCCATCTGGATGGCATCTGGAACTATCTATGGGTACCTACCCGTGGGGGAATTACTGGGTTTACAGGATATGCATGTATAGACGTAGGCTAAGAAACTTCCCTCAGGCCTGAGAGCTGTTGAGTTGAGAGAGATGTTCCCTGCAGGATCCCTTTGTTGTTCGGCTGTGTGTGTGTGTGTGTGTGTGTGTGTGTGTGTGCGCACACACACACACACACACACACACACGCTTGGGCGGGGGGTGGGGGTGGCATAGTGGCAGGGAGCTGGAAGCAATCTGAGTGTCCATCACTGGTAGAACGATAAATCATGGTGGATTCTCACCACAGAATCCTAAGTAGCAGTTCGAAACTACAGATTAACTATACATATAGCAACATAGATGAATATTAATTGTTCACTAACTATTCTGCTTTGAATTATCCACTATTCTATTCTGTTCGCTAACTATTCAGGAATGAGATAGGGCATAACAGTACAATTTACCAAAAAATAAAAAATACATAGAGGTGAAACAACAACATGCCTTTTTTGGGGAAGAACATGTACAAACAAAATATGTATTACCACATTAGAAAGGTTACTATTGTGAGGACATAAGTAAAGTGGAGTACAGGGTTAAAGGTTAATTTAAAAAATGTTTTTCCTATTAAAGGATGTATATCACCTAACTTCCAGCTTTACAAAGCTACTGTCATCAAGACAGCGTGGTATTAGCATCAAGATGGAGATATAGATCAATGGGACAGAATAGAAACTCCCCAAATAAACTCACATATACACAGCCCACTGATTTTTTAAAAACAAGTGTACAAAGGCAATTCAGTGGAGAAGGGAACAATTGAATATCCATGTGCATGAAGTTAATTTGGATCCATAACTCAAAGCATATGAAAAAATAACTAAAAATGAATCACAGGCTTAAATGTAAAAAAATATATATATATATACAAAGATAAAAAGAGAAGAGAATCCAAGATGGCGGCGTAGGTAAACACCTACACTGCTGCCTCCCACAACAATTTAAACTGCAACTAAAAGACAAAACGTCTATCACCCAGAACCATGGGAAAGCTGGCTGAGTGGAAGTTCTACAACTAGAAGGAAAGAGAAAAGAGCATTGAGACTTGCACGAGTGCTGAAAAGCTGAGGTACGGAGGCGCGTGATCCGGGCTGGCTGCGGGCGACTGGGTGCGTTGCTTTTTTCAACCCGAACGGAGACAAGGCCCCAATTACTCTGAAATCCAGCTTCTGGGGAGACACGGGGGACCCAAACTCCTATGGGGAGAAGCTGGACTGTCTGCCAGTGTGGGTGGCTTGCTTGCAGAGCTGCGCGCAGGAATAATTGTTTACTGCACTGGGGCATGGGACTCGCGAATGCCGACAGGGACGCAGAGCCGGCTAACTAGCAGCCATTGCTGTTTGCCACGCCCTAGCCAAGTGACGCCCTGAGACCCCGCCCCACACAACCTACAAACCCACCCAAGCTCCAAGCAGCAGCGTTAGCATAAGAAAGCCCTGCCCTATTGCAGCTTAACCTAGCAAACTTGTGGCCCGGGTCAGACAGCTCCAAAACCTCCAAACCCCAAGCAAAGAGGAGAAAACTGTAGCTCTCACTGTAGCTCCTGCTGGATGACCTCAGACAGTAGCTGACCTGCACCCCATTGGAGATCCAGAAGCCAGTGTACCTAGTGGTCAGTGTGAGACACCAGATTTCAACTCCTCACATCCATAAGTGACACATTCAAGAGGCAGACTCAGTGAGCACCAAAGTCCCACTGAAACAAGTCCTGCCCCATAAGCGTGTCTTCAGCGCAGCAGTTCTTCCATTATAGACACAGCGAGTGCTCACAGCTAATTGGCCTGGAGGTCAATTCCTCCCAGCGTACCAACAGCAATTAAGGCTTAACTACACCAAGACTTTGCACTCAGCCCACAAAGGGGTGTACCAAGAGCATCCACCTCATGTGATTGAGGAGGCTGAGCTACCGCCCCCTATAGATCACCTACCACACAGAGCTACTCCATCAACACAGGGAAGCAGCCAAAATGCAGAAACAAAGAAACATGTCACGAATGAAAGAAACGGAGGAAAGCAAACTACTGGATGACATAGAGTTCAGAACCACATTTATAAGGTTACTCAAGAATCTTCTAAAAACAGCTGAGAAACTTGATGAGACCTTTAAGGATATTAATGAGAATGCCAAAAAAAATGGAAAAGGATCAGTCAGAAATGAAGCATACACTGTCTGAAATAAAGAACATACAGAAACTCAACTGTAGATCAATGTACCCCAAGAATCAAACCAAAGATCTGAAATATGTGGAAACAAAAAACATCCAACCAGAAAAACAAAAAGAAAAAAGAATCCAAAAATATGAAGATAGTGTAAGGAGCCTCTGGGACAACTTCAAGCGAACCAACATCCGAATTTTTGGGGTGCCAGAAGTAGGGAGAGAGCAAAATTTTGAAAACCCATTAGAAGAAATAATGACAGAAAACTTTCCCTACCTGGTGAAAGAAATAGACGTACAAGTTCAGGAAGCGCACAGAACCCCATACAAGAGGAATCCAAAGAGGACCACACCAAGACACATCATAATTAAAATGCCAAGGGCAAAGGACAAAGAGAGAATATTAAAAGCAGTAAGAGAAAAACAGTTAATTACCTACAAGGGAGTACCCATACGACTGTCAGCTGATTTCTCAACAGAAACTATGCAGGCCAGAAGGGAGTGGCAAGAAATATTCAAAGTGATGAACTGCAAGAACCTACAACCAAGATTACTCTACCCAGCAAAGCTATCATTCAGAGTTGAAGGTCAGATAAAGAGCTTCACAGACAAGAAAAAGCTAAAGGAGTTCATCACCACCAAACCAGGATTACATGAAATGCTGAAGGGTATTCTTTAAGGAGAGGAAGAAGAAGAAAAAGGTAAAGATAAAAATTATGAACAACAAAATGACATCAAATACATACCTACCAACAAGTGAATCTAAAAATCAAGTGAATAAAAAATCTGAAGAACAGAATGGACTGGTGAATATAATAGAATCAGAGACATAGAAAGGGAGTGGACTGACGATTCTCAGGGGAAGCAGGTGTGAGGGGTGCGGGAAGAGATTGGACAAAAGTCTTACTCCTATGGATGAAGACAATGGCGGGGGGTAAGGGCATGGGGTGGGGTGGGGAATCAGATGGAGGGGAGCTATGGGGGGAAAAAAGAGGAACACATGTAATAATCTGAACAATAAAGATTTTTTAAAAAAAAGAAAAAATAAAAAGCCACTGGGTATCTGAGGATGTCACTTTACAAAAAATAAATAAAATAAAATAAGAGAAAACATAGGAGGAAGAAAATATAAAAGAAAATCTTTTGTAACTTGGGTCAGGTAAAGATTTCTTAGTTACAAACACCAAAATATCAATCTATAAAAGAAACATTTGATATATTGAATTTCATCAAAATTAAGAACATTTGCTCTTTGAAAGACACTGTGAGAATGCAGAGAAAATATTTGCAAATCATATATCTGATAATGTGCTTGTATCCAAAATAAAGAACTCTCAAAACCCAGTAAGAAAACAAACACTAAATTTTTTAAATGGTCAGAAAATTTGAATAGGCAAATAAGCACAAGACGTTGAGTATTGTCATTAAGGAAACTGCAACTACAATGAGCTACCACTACACACCAGTGAGAATGGCTAGAATTAAAACAACTGGCCATCCCAAGCCCGGTGCATCCAAGGGGCCAGGGATGAGAACTCTCACCTGCCCCTGGTGGGGGTGTGCGATGTGCCACCACTTTGCAGTTTCCTAAGAAGTTATAAACACACATCTACCATGTGACCTAGCCATTCACTCCTAGGTACTGACCCAAGAAAAATGAAAACACCTGTCTATGCAAAGACTTGTAATCTGAAGTTCACAGCAGCTCAAAAACTGGAAACAACCCAAATATCCATCAACGAGCCAATGGCTAACCAAACGGTGACATTTCCAAGACACTAATACTATAAAATAAACTTTAGACATCGGAGAAAGGAACTATTGACACAACCGCATGGGTGAACCTCAAAACGTCATTGTACTGAGTGAAACAAACCAGACACAAAAGGAGGAATACTGTATGATTTCCATTGACACAGAATTCTAGAAAATGGAGTATAATCCACAGTGAGGGGAAGCAGATCAATGGTTGTCTGAAGAAGGAAGAGGAAGGACACTTTTATGGATGATGGATATGTTCATGATCTTGATCGTGATGCTGGTTGCATGGAAGCGTACATATGTCAAAACGCATCAAATTTTACACTTTAAATATGTGCCATTTATTGTAGATCAAAACCTAAAAAATAAGTTTTTAAAAAGGGTAAGTGGCACAGCTGGTTAAGTGGCAGAGCAGATTCGAACGCGTAAGACTGCCTTTGGAGCCCGCTTACGTAACCCCTGAGCGCCACATAACAAGTGCACCCAGGAAAATGCTGGAAAGGAGCAGAGACCACTTGCGCCGCCGGCTGAGGCCGGACAGAGTTAATGATTACGGGTGGCGGCCCCTCCCCGTCTGCACTCCCCGCCCCGGGGCGGCCCCCGCACGGCCCCGCCCGCCCGACGGCCGCCTGTGCTCCCGGTGCCGCGCTCGCCCTCTCCTTCGCCACCTGCTGCTCGCCCGCGCCCGCGCTGCGCCCCGACATGGTGAGGGGGGGAATCGCGCGCCGCCGCGTTTGGGGCAGCCCTGTTAGGAATGGGCGTGCGTTATGGTCCAAAAAGAGGAAGGGGGCCTTAGGGTCCACCCCGCCCTAGCCGACTGCGCTGGCAAGGCGGGAGAGGGTGGGTTGGAAAGGTGGGGGAGGGTTCCTCTGAGCCCCTCGCAGGTTAGCACGCGCCTGGTTCGGAGAGTGGGGGGCTCTCTGACGCGTTTCCACCCCTGATGGTGCCCATGGGGAAGCTGAGGCCATGAGAGGGCGGTGGTAGGTCCAGGTAACAGGCAGGCTCGCCCGGGGCTCCCAGGCCTGTGCCCCCTCGGCACCACAATACTTCGGGCGGGGCTTAGTGACCTCCCTGGGTAAAGGTGGGGCAGTGGGACTAGGTCCTGGGTGGGGAGGGACAGCACAAGGAGCGCGCCTTTATGGTCCCGTCCCCGTTGGTGGTATTGGAGGTGGGGATGGGGATATGTCTGTGTGTGGGAGTGTGGAGAGGGAGACTGGATTCGTGAGTTCCTCTGCCCCCGTTTAATGCCCTTCTGGCTTGCACTTCTGGGCACCCTGTGCTGTCCCTGGCCCCGGAGCCAGCCCCTGGTGCCTAGTTTGAGGCTTGCCCAGCAGAGGAAACACCATGGCTCAGGATCATCTGTCCTCCAAGCTGAGCTTGCCCCCCAGGAGGGTCTCGGGTGTGCTTCAACACCGCCTCCTCCACTCCCCGCCTCAGCTGGAGAGGTGAAGGGAGTCCTGGGGGCAGCCAGGAGAAGAGCCTCTAGACCCAGGAAGCTTTATAAACAGCCCATTTCTGGCCCAAAAGCATTAGGAGCAGTCCAGACCCCAGTGACACCTGAGAGGGCACTTTGAAGGCTATGGCTTGGAGAGAGGGGAGCTGGTGAGCAAGGCTGACTGTGAGACACACTGAGGCCCCCAAGAGCAGGGAATGGGTAATCAGTAACCCCTGGGCACACTCCCCCAGAGGCCTGGCCAGGCCTGATTTGGGATTTACTAAGTAAACACGGCCCCTTCCCCGCTCTGATCCCTGATTAGAGGGGCTTGTCAGGTCAGCCTCCAGCTGTGAGTCCTGGGGGTTCCAGAGTACTCTAAAGAGACAGGGGGCCCTCCGGTGATTCTCTAGTATCCACCACTCCCTTCAGAGCCAAAGAACTAAACAGCCAGCTCTGATGCCCTGGGTGACATCTGGTCATCCGGTTGCCTAGAAACGTGGAACAGGCTTACCAGCCACTGAGAAAGGCCAGCTCTGGAACAGAGATCTATGATGCAGATCTCTCCTGCCTTCTCTGGCTTCTGCGGCCTAGAGGGGAGACAGACCAGGTCAGATCAGCCAGAGAGAGCACGTGATTTCAGGAGGGAGAAAAAGACTGACTTTGTCAGAGCGCTTTTTCAATTCTACCCAAACCCAGGGCCCATCATAAGCCTGCTTTCCCCAGGAAGTTTCCTTTTAAAAACGCAGATGGCATTCCTTTAATAACAACGGTGTTTACTGAAGTGTCCCATTGACTCTTGCTGATGTGAAGTGGACGAGCTTGTCCCCTTTTATCTGTGAAGCCCAGGGAGATAAGCGCCATGGGCCACCTGGCTGGAGAAAGGAACTGAGGCTGGAACCAACCCTGGACACTCCGCCCATGGCGGTCTGCGGGCCGCCTCATAAACGCTGCTTTTCCCTCCCTCACATGGTCTCCCCAGACCTTGATGCATTTTTAACTTAGCGCTGTATGGTTTCTTAGTGCTGTCCTTGGGGAATCTATTTCAGGAGCCTAATTCTGGGACCCCCCTAAGCTCTTAGACCTGGATCCTCCCACAGGATAGAACTAACTTGCTTCCTTCAGTTCTCAGAAGGTTCTGCTCACTGCCTGAATTGTGCCAATCTGGGCTGCCCAGAGGGCACTTTGCACAATATACAGATGGGGCACTAGGTTTGCCAATTGCCTTTGGCCAAATTACTTCGACTTTCAACCAAGCTCTGTGGCTCAGGCTTCCCAGCCTGACAGAAAACAAGGTCGGGGAAAGTCTGAGAACCCACAGCCTGGCCGCTGGGAACCAGAGGCGGCCTGGGAGCACCATGGAGGACGCACTGGGCGGTCGTGTCAGTGCTTGTCTACTGCACTGTGGCTCCGAGCCACCTGGAATGTCTTTAGTGCTGGGCCCTTCGCCGGCCCCAGGGACAGAGGCACAGACCCACTTTGAGAACAATGCCTACGCTCTCACCGACTCAGGGAAGTGCCGTGGTCTTCCCCTTCTAGGCCTCATCTCCTCTTTAGTGCACCTGACAGTGGGTACCCGCAGGGGCATGGAGGCAGGTCCGTAATTGTAAAAGGAAGGTTGGATAGCTGGGTGCTCATTTTCTGTAAGGTTATCTGGGCTAGGTTTTGCTTTTACTCCCTCATTAGTGTAAGAGACTTACTGTTTTGGGGGATGGGGAGTGTTTCTTAGTTCGATGTGATTGACATATTTTAGGATTTTCTGTCTTTATTTTTTTTGTAATCTTCTTTCGAGGATATTTTTCCATTGATTTTTGGAGAGAGTGGAGGGGGATGGAGAGAGAGTGAAACATTGATGTGAGAGAGACATATTGACTGGTTGCCTGCACGTACCTCAACCAGGACCTGGGATCAAACCTAGCAATCCAAGGTGTGCCCTTGACCGGGAATTGAACCCACAACACTTGGCTGGCCAGGGAAGGGTCTTCTGTCCTTTTGAGTGGAATGTAAAATCTAAGAACCTATCAGTGCATGCACCAGGGCCCCACCTCCAGGGCAGGGTGCCACCCTCCCGCTCCTTGTCTACTGCTTTAGACCAGCTGCCCTTTGACTGCGTCACCTGGGTCCAGAGCTGCCAGTGGAAGCTGGCTCAGTTCCTCCAAAGGTCTGGGCCTCTCCTTTGCCCTGTACAAAGACATGCCCTTAGGCCTCTGGTTTTTTCCTCTCCTAGGCTGGCAAAGCACACAGGCTAAGTGCTGAGGAGAGGGACCAGCTGCTGCCAAACCTGAGGGCCGTGGGCTGGAACGAGCTGGAAGGCCGAGATGCCATCTTCAAGCAGTTCCATTTCAAAGACTTCAACCGGGTATGGCACAGGGTGGGACAGAGCTTTCCGAGTCTGGGACTGATGGGGTCACACTTGTTCTCTTCCTTAAAGTCCTAGACTCTCAAACACTGCACTAATGCAGATTACTCACAGCGTCACCCTTGGGGATAGGAGAGGGCAGACCTGGCTTTTGGGCTCTCCACACCTTGAACTTTCATATGAAGATATTTTAGACAAAAGATTGGCCGAGGCTCACCACCTCTCTGGTGTTTCCACCTTGTTGGTGGTCTTTCTTGCTACTGCAGGGAGACCCCCTTGAGCTCCAGCCTCAGAACCAGTGGCAAGATGCTGGGGAATGATAAAAGCTCGAGGGGCTCTCCTCCTAGGAAGCCTGTCAGCCCTCCTGCACCAAGGCCTTACACTGGCCACGGAAGGGTGCCTAGCAGCCTTTCTCACAAAACACTAACTTGGGTCTCTTCACTAATAGGCTTTTGGCTTCATGACAAGGGTGGCCCTGCAGGCTGAGAAGCTGGACCACCATCCTGAATGGTTCAACGTGTACAACAAGGTAAGTGATGTGTGCCTTTTGTGCTTGGCGAGGTCAAGTTCTGAGAACTCCACCTCCTTTGGACTTCCCTACAGGCCCTCCTCACCCAGACTGTCCACTGCTCCTGCTCCATTCATCTCCTTCCCAGACTCAACATCAACACCCCTGGAAAATATCCTCACTACACATTTTAAAAATGCACATTAAAACACTGTGAGATAACTTGTGGTTCAAGTAGACATCAAGAAGATAAAACCCAAGGAAGGAAAGGCTGTGGGGACCAGACATATCCATTATTAGTAGCTCTACATGGCCTAAATCTTTCTGAAGGAATGGAAGAATGAAGTAATAAAATTGAACTAAGAATAGCCATGCTCAGCAAACAGATCAGATATTCCCCTGAATGAATTGAAACAGTCATTAAATGCCTGCCATGTGCCAAGAGCTATGCTGGATTCTGAAAACATTAAGGCTAAAAGACACGGATAGCGTTTAGTAGGAATTGGAGTCCTTCCGTTTTTTGTTTCGTTTTGTCTTTAATCCTCACCTGAAGACATGATTATTGATTTTAGAGAAAGGGATGGGAGAGAGAAAGAAACATCTACGTGGGAATAAACATCGATCAGTTGCCTTCCTGTATGCACCCAACAGGGGATTGAACCCAAACTAGGTATGTGCCCTGACCAGGAATCAAACCCATAACCTTTTGGGTATGGGATGCTGCTCCAACCAATTGAGCCACACTGGGCAGGGCTCCTCTTTCGTTTTTAGGTAGCTCTCAATGTTTGGGGGTTTCATTTTTAATCTATAGCTGAAGTTGCCATTTTTTTTGGAGGTGGAATAGAAGACAGTCTTGCACTGTTGTTACAGAAACCAGTCCTACCCGGACAGCAGCCCCCAGGGAAACAGGCAGACCTCAGAGATGTTGTGGGTTCCGGTCCAGACCACCACCACAAAGCAAGTCACACAGATTTCTTTGTTTCAGTGTGCATAAGAGTTGTGTTTACACTCTATTGTCCTTTATTAAGTGTGCAATGGCATTATGTCTAAAACAGCCAATGTTCATACCTTAATTTAAAAATACTTCATGGCTAAGAAGTGCTATCACCTGAGCCTTTAGCAAGTCGTGGCCTCTTTGCCTGAGGGACATACTCTCTCACCTTATAAGAAGCGCAGCACCAGGGAAGCCCAGTAAAGCGGTGTGCCTGTGTTCCGGAGCTCAGTATGGCTGAGCCAAAAGCGAGTGACGCTCCTGCTCTTCAGTGACATCCGTGCAATCAGCTGGTCCCAATCTCTGGCTCTGTTTCAGGTCCACATCACCCTGAGCACCCATGAGTGTGCAGGCCTGTCGGAACGGGATATAAACCTGGCCAGCTTCATCGAACAAGTAGCAGTGTCCATGACCTAGACCCTGCCTTGCCTCGCTGAATTCTTCAGGGAAAGGGGTGACTGAACTGGAAATCCAGAGAGAGAGAACAGGGGAGCCCCCCCAATGCTGCTGTAGTCAAAACTGCTATGTCCACCTTGCTGCCTCCATTTAGGGGTGAGTCCTTGCTGTGGGAAGAGATGCCCGCGTCACTGCCAACACCAGGAACTTAGGAGACTGTTTTCCTCCACATCATGCTCTTCATCTTGGGGCCCTATTAAAGGTGCCCTCATGTGAATAAGATCTTCCCATTCCTTACAACTTCCTGGCAACAGTAATGACTTTCTTTCCAGGCCGTAACTTGCTCCCTTTCTAATTCATTTCCCTAGAAGCTGTGTCTGAGATAGACAAAATGTTAGAAACCAGAACCTTAATGCCAACCCCCTCCTATGTGATAGAAACACATGCTTTTATGCCTCAAATAAAACTTGTTTCACTTGGCCGCAGGCTCTAGAATCTTCTCTTCCACAGGTCAATCCAAATTGGAGTCAACAGGCATTTAAAGCACTTCCTGAGTACCACTCTGCCTTCAGGGAGTTCATTATCATCCAGGGGAACCAAACAGGAACACAGGCAACTGCTACTAAGCAGGATGAATGAAGCCAACACTGGGTGCAAGGATAGGAACTGAGCTGTGAGAGCAGGACGTGATGAACAAGGTGAATCTGGAGCACCTGAATCCGATTCCTGAGGCAGAGGTGGCATCGTGGACGAAGATGAAGGTGAGCAGGACGCCTGTAAACATGCATGCTGAGACCTACGCCTAAAAAGGCATTCTGGGCCATGTTGTCTTCTTGGCCTACCTCAGGTGAGGAGATTTCTAATCCTGATGGCTTTCATACTTTCTTAGAAACTCAGCCACAATCGCAAGGCTTGCCTACTTTTTACTCTGTAAGGGCAACGACAAAAGCCACGGCTTAGAAGATGACAAGCTATTTGCCACCTGAGAGTTAAGAAGCTGATTGGCGGATTGGTCCTCCAACCCAGTAAGCAACTCCAGGGCAAAACACTCTCACTGACGTGCCGGACAGAAGGGGGCGCTGAGCAGTGTCATCCACTGGGTGTGCATGCCACAGGCTGTCATTTCATGTTTGCCATTATGCAAGAGTCCTCACCTATGACACCTGACCTGAGGCAGTAAGCTGACATATAGATACCAGGGTCACCTGGTGGAGGCATGTAGCAATGTCACAATCCAGTCACCCTGGATGAGTTGGCTCTGCAACAAGGCCAGAAAGAGGCCGAGGATGGTGGTCAAGAAATAAGCGTATTGTTGGTAAGAGGGACAAGCAGGCCCTCCTTCCCAGCCTACATGCTAGTAAGGATGATCATTGCCTATGTTAATAACAAGTTCTCAGCAAAGCCTGGTATCAGAACCAACAAGGTACAGACAGTGGTCCTCCATCTGCTCCACTTCTGACATAAGTTTTTCTAAGTGCACTTTGACCTGATGACTGTGGGTTAGGGGACAAAAGCCACATCACACTGTGTTATACCATCTTCTTGCCTCTGCTTATGGCGTGAGTCAAGGGTTGAAAACACCAAATCAGAGGATACTAGAGTTGTATGAAGCACTTTTATGTGGGACAAAGACACAAACAACACTTTTTGTCGAAATAAATGTTTATTCTAATATTATTCAAACAATTTAAATTATAGGAATGGGGTTAAAAAGAAGTGATAATAAAGAAAACACAAGAATAACTAAAGCAATTAAAACTCCAAATCAAGAAAAGGCCCTCGAACATCTGACTTTTGCTACCCAGGCTATCAAATTGGGTCTCTGCCATTACTTTTGTCACTACTGGGTTGAGCTATAAGAGGCTCATTGCTACCAAGAACCCACACAGAAGGCAAAGAGGACCACAGCTGTAAGGAGCAGGTGTAAGCATCCTGACACCATTTCTTAGATGGGCCACATCTCCTGTCAAAGTATATACTGGCCCCTCTTTCTCTAGGGTTTACCCCAAAGCAAGCAGGTGCTCAGGGAACTGAGTCATCTGGCATAAAACTACAGCAAGGGCCACATTGTTCAACTTGATTCTGGCAAAGTCTGAATGGGCTGAAAGCCAGATGAAAAGCTTGGTTACCTGAATGAGCGTCTCTGGAAGCTGAATAACCCTTCGAAAAGACTTCTCGCTTCTTAGTCATAATGGAACAAGACACTCAGCAGTTGCAGGTGCAAAGATAATCTGAGGGGTTCCATCAGTTCCCAAACCAAATGCAAGGTTTCAAGTGGGTGTCCGTTGGTTAGATGGAGCTCACTGCCCAGCTGGCTGGACACTAGCCCAGATGGTTCAATCTATCGTTAAGGTATAAGCAGAAGTGGATGATAACGATGACACAGCATAAGGCAGGACCCTAGCCCTGGGAAACTAAAGACCTGAGTTCCAGACCTCTTAAAACAGTTGTTGCCACCACTCCTGGTGGAGCCATGAAAGTGCTGGGAATTGGGCAGGAGTGCTGCTCACCCACTCATGTCTATTTGTCCTCCTATCAGTAGTCACAGACAACCATTGCACCACAAGGGGGCGATCTCTCACCAGCAGCCGGTTCAAGAGCTTCCAACATCCCATCTGAGATGCTGTGCAGACACCTAAATAAACAAATGAATGCAACCATCCACAACAAATAAGATTTGGAACATTTAATTATTTAATTGTTTTTTAAGAGATTATTGCTGCAATTAGGAAGAGAACATTGCAGGAAGGAGGAGGTTAAAGACAAAAGATTTAAAGGAGGCAAGTACCATTTTCAAAGTATAAAACTGGTAATATTAAGTGACACGGCAGTATAGTCACATGACTATTGACTTCTAATACAGAAACAAAACAGTACAGTTTTTGCAGAAGCCAGTGGACATCTGCTAACAACATGATATCGTTAAGACATTCTGCCCACCTCTGCCAGACGGGGTGCTACTACAAGCAGATACACACAGAATGGAAAGCCCACAAATGTTAACTCAAACTAAGGCTCTTAAACATAAATTAAAGTGGCTACTACAGTAGGTCCCTTTGAAAAACAGTCCCACAACCCTCATCCCAGCCCAACCCCTGCAGCAATGTTATCACAGCACAGGGGACCGTCCTGGGAGGACAGTAGAAGCACAGTGGACACTCTGTAGGGTGCATGCTTCTCCATTTTAACAGCTGACAAACCACAGTGGTGCCTGCTGGGTGGTGCTGGGTCCCTGGACTTCCTCCAACAAAATGAATGCACTGGAGACACAAAGGACAAATCACCCACAGCTCCGACCACTCCTCCTCTCTTAAGAGATGCCCACCAGTTCAGCAACTGGAGGGAACATAACTTCCATGTCTGAAGGACCTCATCCTCTCCTTGTCACACATATACACAGCAACCACTCTTGGAACCCACAATGGACAGGATGAAACACACACACACACACATACACACCCTGCAGCGACATGACCAGTCACAGTTTTGTGTAGAAAGTACAGTGCAGAAGAACATTTCAGACGAAAGTGGTGAAGAGCTTGGGGAAATGGTCATGTTGGCTCCCTGGCAGCATACCCAGCGAGGGGGGCGAGAGGATACCAGCCTGAAGTGGCTGAATCTTCAGGAGTCCCTGAGAAGGAGAACGGGACAGAGGAGTTTCTCCCAACCCAAACAAATCTCAAAGACTGATCCCCACCCCCGGGCCTGGGTCAGGAATAGCCACCACTGCTCCCTGCTGAGGAAAAGGCACACATAGTATGTCGTCATTAGGGTAGGACAGTGGCTCAGGGGAGATCCACGCAGGCCCTATGCAGGGGAGAAAAGGTAGAAAGTGGGTACAGAGTTTAGCCCTGGCCCTGCACCATCCTGAGCAACTAGTCTTAAGAAGAAACCCAGGCCCTAGGCTACAACCGACACCATCCTGTTTCCCTATTCCAAAACGTTATCTCATCCTAGCCAGGGCTGAGAAGTGTCCAGTACCTAAGGTTGAACTGCCATAGTACCTTTGGGAGCTGAATAGAGAGGAAGGAGACTGGAAGAACACACTAATGGAGCAAAAAATTTTTCCTGCCTTGGGGACTCACTCATGCCCTCCTTGTACCAACTAGGGTAAATCAAGGCAACTTGTGAAGGTGCTATGAGCAAACATATTCTCATACATGATGGCTTAAAGCAGTGGGGAAGGGGAGGACTAAAATGAACTTTGGTGACATATTTGAATTTGGGTGTTCATCCTACTCTGATACTGAGAGAGGCAGCAATAGGCCAGGAAGTCCTAGATTCTCTGGGAATTACAGTCCCTTCCTAGTTCAAGAACAAACCAGTGGGGGCACAATTGCAAATACGAATCTCCAAAGATGGTGGAAACCAAATATAAAAGGGGACTACACGCTAGAAGAGGACCATATACCACCCTACACGCCGCCTTGGTAGACTGACCACTCCAATCCTGCATATTAACAATGGCCTGGTCAACCATGTCTTGGGAAAATAAAACAAGTTGCAGTAAAAATAACTCTGAGAGAGACAACTAACCCACTCAAAGGGCAGGGCTGAAAGAGCACCCACCCTGGAAAACTTCTGTTACATGAATGCTTCTTATTTGACAACCAATCTGCCCGAGATGACAAAGGAAACCTATTTCCATCTTAAACTGTACCCCAGCTTCCCTAAGGAATCAGGACAGGTCAGAGCTGCCACACCATGATTAATGAAGGTAAAAGCTAGAAAGATTAGAGAAGGAAACAGTTAAAACAATTCCTGGTGTAATATTTAGAACAAGGGCAAAATAATTACGTAATGGAATCCTTCGGGGTCTTCACATTAAAAACCACAAAAGGATGATGAAAGGGGGAACTCGAATCCTGAGGATCAAGCTGTCTCGTTGTGCTCTATGGAGCAAGACCAGATGTTGAAACTCCGTGTGGCCTGTTCCACACCCCGAGAACCTTCTGAAGGCCAGAAGCCCTCGGGCTCAGCGGGGCTTTGGAGAGCCATTCAACTGGCTGCCCTGAGGTACAGTGTCTGTGCTGAAAAGGCTGTCCAGGAAGAGCGAGGACAATTCCGCTACCTGGTTCCTGTCGACAGTGGTCTGGGCCATGCCATAGATCGCACCCTGCAAATCCAGTCACAGAACTGCTGTTAATGATGAGGGATCCAGGAACGGCTGTGCTCCTCCTCCCCCATCCTTGCCTTGCATGTGTCCTCCTCTCCCCAACTCCATCCCCACCCCAGGCTCCATTCTAACAGAAAGATAGCTGGCTCGGTAAATTTTCCCACGTCATCTGCCTTTCTGCCCAAAGGAACTATCTTGTGGGATTTTATGTGGAAAATTCAAGAGAAAATTGGTTTATTGCCTCTCATGTCAAATTTTTCTTTGCAAATGCACATTACCACCACCTGCCTTTGCATACAGCACTTACAAATTTACAGGTTTCTTTATACACGGTATGTCTCATTCGAAATTAAAAAACCCTAGGAATGGACAAGGCAGAAATCATCGGCTACAGTGAAATAAGGAAATAGGTTTGTGGATAAAAGGCGGAGGCAGGAATAGACTCGAGGTCACCTGGTTCTTCCAACCTCCTCCCCTGAATACCTGAACTTCAACAGAGAAGGTAAAACCTCATGTGCTCCTACCATTCCTGTGGTCTTTGCTTTAGGGTTCTTCATGATTTGAGTGACAGATTCTCGGATGTCCTTTAGGAACTGTATGGCTACTCGCTTCCGGGTGTGTACTAACGTGACGCAGAAATGAATACTATGAGAGAAGAAAGAGACAGAGAGATTAACCTTAGGAAAAAAAATGTTTTAAGTTCTAAAATAAAGCCGCCCCAAATACATGAATTTATTGGTTGCTCCTCCACGTTATTTGTGACAAGTGTAGTCATCCACACTGTCTCCAGGGCTGGGAATCAGGGCTCCCAAGTTCATGGCTTGTCAAGCACGGGCTGGCAGGAGGGCTTCTCGGCCTCATCGAGAACATTCCTGACAGATGAATACAGCGGCTGCGCTGTCCCACCCCTCCCCTCAAAAACTGTCCACCACTAGCCCTTCAGCCATGTGGCCTTTATCTTTATCTTAAGAGGATAAACCCTCCTGGAGACAGGGCCATAGGCTGGGTCTTAAAGGATGTCAGGGTAAAGAAGCAGCTCTAAGGCCCTTGGTCGTCTATGGTACAGAGGGATTGTAAAGAGGAAAAAGCAGAGTCCAAATGGGGCTGGCAATGGTGCAAACGTGAAAGGATCAGTACTGAGGAGGTCTTCACATTAAAAACCACAAAAGGGTGATGGAAGGAGGAACTCGAATCCTGAGGATCAAGCTGTCTAGTGGTCTGTCTCCTTGTGCTCTATGGAGCAAAACCAGATGTTGAAACTCGTGTGGCCTGTTCCACACTCCAAGAACCTTCTGAAGGCCAGCAACCCTCGGGCTCAGCGGGGCTTTGGAGAGGACACTGAAGATCCCTATTCTGTTGGGGGGGAGTGGTGATGTAAAGGCAGCGTGGAAGGTTAGGTTAGAAAAGTGTGCTGAAGGCGGCAGGAGCAGGCATGAGTGACTAGAAGCTCTCTGGGAGGTTGTGAGCTAAATATTACTCAGGTACAGTCAGATTATAAGAGCAATATGAAGACGTGTACAAGACGATCTGAGAGTACAGAAAGAGAGAGGGGGTGGGAGTCTTACGACAGACCCCTGATCTCAAGAGGCTGCCACCTAATGGCCCGAGTGTAAAGATAATGGTTTTGTTCTGATACTGAATCACTCCAGGTGTCAGGACAGAAATCCTAGACACTACCGTTGCCACTAGTGCAGGGCCCTAGCCGCCCATCTCTATTTCAGATCACCTTGCTACCCAAGTTCTTCAAAAGCCACAGAGCGAAGGAAGGGTAAGGAGCTTCTTCAAGTTTACCTGGACGGGAACTGCAGATGGTTCAAGTTCCACCCCTTAGCAGCCATCAGATTAAACAGTCGGTAGATGTCAAAATCATGGGAGCCCAGAGCAATGACTGACAACTGAGGATCCCCAAAAACAAAGATGCCTTTGATATTTTCCAGTCTTAAAGCAAACAAGAAAAGGAACAAAAAGAAAATTCAGCCACATATGGTCCTCTGGTCATCATCTCTTTAATCACACAACGTTTCCCGTACAACCTAACCTTTTGGGCTTTAGTTTTCTCATCTTGTAAAATAAGGTATCTAGATTGAGATCAGTAATTCCTAAGCATTACAAATAGTCAAAGGCCCAAACCATATCTAGACCCAATGAATCAGAATCATTGGCTCCTAACCTATCTGCCCAACTCTTAAGTTATGATATCACCCCCAGGGACATCTGAGGAATAAGAGAGACACTTTTTAAAAATACTGAAAAAATAATTCCTCCATCCCTCAATTTTAAAAAGTCACATATGTAGTCCCTAAAGCAAGAACTAGTACAGTTCTCAACAGACGGGGATATCAGAATCGTATGTGGGCCTTTTTTAAATGAGACATGTCCACTGGCCACTTTTATTCACCCTCAAGATTCTGAAAAACCTCCCAACCCTGGTGACACAGAGACAGCCACTATGGGAACAGATATGCTCAACAGAGCACACAGGTTAGTTCTAGCCTTAGCTTAACCCAAGATTTCACCACCGCCCCCTTCCCCATTCCTTCTCCAGTTCTTTTCTTATTCCAGTGATTCTCCAAGAGTGATTCCTAGACCAGCAACATCAGCATCCACTGGAAACTTCCTAGAAATGGAAATGCTCAGGCCATTCCAGATCTAATGTGTTAGAATTCTAGGAGCAGGGCCCAGGAATCTGCATTTTAATAAGCCCTCCAGGTGATCAGGATGCATCCTCAAATTTTGGAACCACTGTCTTGCCTCAGTCATTAAACTGTCCCTCAGTACTTGGTAAGAACTGCCCGTGGTTAAGACATCCTTGGAAACAAGATGGCCTAGATGAAGCCCTGATCTGACATTCCAAGTCATAGCAGAGCAAGGGAGTGTTATCCTCTCAGGCCAGCACCACACTCCTAAGCTGCTGTCCTACGCCCTTGGTCTCTCAGGAGACAACGAATGGGCTGGGGCTACAGGTGTTTGGGCAGATGCCTTGAGCACACTAGCAGACAAAGCAAGAGACAAGGCAGAATCCCAATCTTCCACATACTCTGACTTGAGGAAGCGAGAAGTTTTGATGATCTGTTTGGTAGCTTCAACATAGCCGCTCTCACCAAAGTACATCAAGGCAGCCCAGCAGGCTGCACTAATGCCACCAGGCCGTGAGCCCGCGATGGTTGGGGAAGCGTAGATGCCACCCTGCCAGTCTGGATCAACGAAGAACTGATAGCTCCTGTACTTCTTGTCACTGTATAACACCACGGAAGAGCCTTTGGGGGCGTAGCCATACTGAGGGGGAGAAGCAGACAGGTGATTGTACAGTTCTACTCGGCAGACTTGCCCTGGCACGCTGATCATGGAAAATTTTCCCTCACATTCTCTATGATGCTTCTCACGTTAAAAACTCAAACATACAATGTTAAAACTGAAGGGATGGAATTGAAACTCTAAATTAGGGATGAGGAATCGGAGGCCCAGGAGGAGCAGTGCCTTCTTGTCCTGCTAATCAGTTTACTTCCCCTTTCCCGCCCAGCACATGGTTTTTCTTATTTAAAACATTATTCCAAGGCAGTATGTCAGGATGAAAGCAAAGATAAAGTGCCACTGGAAGCCAGGAACCCAAGTCACTCAAGTCAACTACAATCACAACCTGACTCCCTTCTCATCCTTGTTTACTTATTAGTACACTTCCTTTCTACTAAGAGCTTCATGGTGTTCAGAATCTAGAAGCTACTTCATCCAGTTTTACAATAAACTGATGTAGATTTTGTCTCAGTCCATGAGGTGGGGGCAGGAATAGACATTTCAAACATTACAAGCCAAACATTCCTGAGCACCTTAAGTTCGTCCCTTTTTCCAAAGGACTCTTTCATCAACATACCCTGCCACTCAGGTGCAGGAACCCAGCAGCCTGGGAGCTGCAGCATTTACATACCTCCCTCCGTCCTCCCTGCAGATTGTCTCAAGGCTCAGGGAACTCTTTTTTTAAAAAAAAAAAAAAAAATATTTTTATTGATTTCAGAGAGGAAATGAGAGGAAAAGATAGAAACATCAATGATGAGAGGTAATCATTGATCAGCTGCCTCCGATATGTTGGACCGAGCCTGCAACCCAGGCATGTGCCCTTAAACAAAATCGAACCTGGGACCCTTCAGTTCGCAAGCTGACATTCTATTCACTGAGCCAAACCAGCTAGGGTGGGAACTAACTCTTAAAAGGGCCACTACACTGACATGTCCCAGTTATAGAAATTCTCTCATCCGTAAGACACAAAGATAATGGGTTCCTTTCCACTATTGCTTGTCATCTCTAGACCACTATACCTTGTCACCTGAATCAACTGCCCTGGTGAAAGCAAAGAGCCAGATTTCATTTTACATTTTGGGAAAAGCTAATGCTTTAACTAATTTATTTTACTGATAATAGTCAATCAACTGTCTCCTCTGACTAACATTTGGTTCCTTCCATAGCTCACCTTATGGGTATCCGCTGAAATGCTGGTCACACCTTTCACCCGGAAATCAAATGGTTGCTCCAGTGGGTATCCTGCTTTTTCCATAAAGACGATGAGAAAGCCCCCCAAACAAGCATCTACATGAAGAGGTATTTTGTATTTGACAGCCAGCTAGTTCCAAAAAACAAAGACCATAAGAGAATTTCATTTACAGCCCTGTAACAAAAACTTTGCAAGACATGGGTGGAACAGTGGGCAGTAACCATAAGGCCATTATGTACTACTAGAAGCCCGGTGCACAAAATTTATGCACTCAGGGATCCCTCAGCCTGTGCACTCTCACAGTCTGGGAGCCCTCAGGGGATATCCGACTGACGGCTTAGGCCCACTCCCTGTGCAGAGGACCCAAGCTGTCAGTTGGGCATCCTCAGCACTGCTGCAGAGGCAGGCGAGGCTCCCGCCACCGCCACAGCACTCACCAGCCATGCAGCGGCACACGCCCTGTGTGAGTGCACTGACCACCAGGGGGCAGCTCCTGTGTTAAGCATCTGCCCCCTGGTGGTCAGTGCACATCATAGCAACCAGTTGTTCTGCTATTTGCTTGATTTGCATATTAGCCTTTTATTATATAGGATATCTTCCATGTTTTAAAAAGCCAGCTACTTTTTGACATTCCCAATAAAAAAAGTTCACCTTTCAAATGTATTTAGCCTTCAAAATAATTCATCTGAAATGCAGTGTTTATATTTAAATATGCAGGGCCTCAAATTCACTGCAAAATCATGTGGAAAAATGAGCAGCACTCTAATTCTGGCTGTCTCTGGAGTAGGTCAAAGGTCCTGCTTGCTAACTGCCCAGCAGAGGAGGAGGAAAGGTGTGCTATGGAGCAGCAGACTGAATACAACTCTCTGGTAGGCATGCTCCTAAATGCAGATCATTTCCTGATCCGAACTGAAATATTAGTCCTACTTCCAAATATCCCATTTAAACAAAGGCTTCTTCCTTCTATTCTCCTCCCCCAGAGCAGAAGCCAGTAACCTTCAGAGGCTCCAAACAGAGCTGCAGAGTTTACCACAGAGCTGATGAGAGCTATTCACCATCCATGTGCTAAAATCTAAACTCAAAATCGCTTCTATTTGCCAAATACTGTACCATGAGATTCTATTTTAAAATCTCAGTTTCACTGCCTAGTGGTCCCTTTTTCTCACATACCTTGGCCACTTCAGGAACAGGGTCTATCACACCGTGAGGGAACTGTGGGGTAGAACAGACGAGCATGGCAGTGTTCCTGGAGATGGCTCTTCTCATTGCCTAGTAGTTACATGTGGGAAGGAAAATGAGCATCCCCATCTCAGTTACTCTCCTATTCCCCTAACAAGATTAATTTAGTCTACGCACTTCAGTTCCACGACTGCCCCCTCCTTCACCTCTCCAACCTGGAAGAAGCCCGCCGCCCACCATGGTAGCAGAATACAAACAAGGCCAGATGGGTCCATTGGGGGAAAAGAGAGCACAATACAAAAACAGCAAAATCACTGAGGGGAAAAGAATACTGGGCTAAGAGGTAAAAGAGCAGCCAACTAACAGTGAAACCTAGTGTAAACTACTTCACTCCACCCAGTCTGTTTCCTCATCTGTGAACTGCAGTAATACTAATAGCTTCTACGACCTCCCTGGGCTGTCCTAGGCTCCAATGCAATTCTGATAGCACTCTCAGTACTGCAAAGTTCTATACAATTGCAAGGCATAAAATTAATCATGAAAGGAATGTTATTCAGCCTTAAAAGAAATAAATCCTGCTATTTGTGACTACATGGATGAACCTGGAGGACTCTACGCTAACTTACATAAGCCAGGGACAGAAAGACAAATATTGCATGATCTCACTTAGATCTAAAAACCTGAACCTGTAGAAGCAGAGAGTAGAAAGGTGGTTGTCAGGGGTTGGGAGTGGAGGAATGGGGAGATGCTAGTCAAGGGGTACCAAGCTTCAATTACACAAATACGTTCTGGAGATAAAATGTATTGCCATGTGACTACTAAACAAGTTTTGTTAATACTGCATTGTATATTTGAAATTTAATTAGAAATCTACAGGGCAGTCTTAAGTATTTCAACCATAAAAAAAAAGAAAAATGTTAACTATGTGAGGTAATGAAAATGTTAAAAGCTTGATTGTGTTGACTACTTCACAATGTATACTTACATCAAAACATTAAGTTGTACTCCTTAAATATATACAATTTTTAATTTGTCAATTAATTGTACACTAATGCCTCAATAAAGATGAGGGGGATAATGCTAATGCTAATAAATTGGAATAGTTTACTTATGGAAAAAATCATTATATTGGCAATGGTGCTCATTCAGGCCAATCAAAACCACAGGGACACCCTGGCTGGTTTTGTACGTCCTGTATACCAAAAGGTTCAATTCCCAGTCAGGGCATATCTCTTTCTCTCTTCTCTCTCTCTTTCAAATCAATAAAAACATATCCTCCAGTGAAGATCTTTTTTTAATTATAAAAAAAAACATACAAACCACAGTGAGAGTCTTAGAGCAAGTTAGGACATGCTTATTTCAAACAGAGAAGAGAAAGAGGCAGTGCTGAAGCAAACCTGGGTCTTTAAAGTTAGGAACAAACGGATGAATCTGTGAAAAGACTGAAGCTGCAATCAATCAGCACTGCCAGTGGAAGATTTTGCAACTCTGGCCACTACAATCAAAGACATTTTGAGCCTATCTGCATGTGACACTGGAAAAAAACAGTCAATTGGGTACACTTCCTGCTTCTCACAGCCCAAGGCAGACAATGGCCCTTCAGAGGAACTCACCCGAACATCCACCTCCATCATTTTGTTTAGTGGAACCCGTATAATCTTCATCCCAAAATAATGGGCTGCCTTGTCAAATGCAGCATGGGCACTCTGGGGGGCCACACTAAAAGGGAAGAAGAGAATAATGAAATTCAGATCAAAAGGAGGTTCAAAAGAGCACAGTTAGCAGCTAATCTAAATTATCAGGAGTACACTTCAGATTACTTTTCCTCAAAAAGTTTAAAGTGTTTATATTTACTTTTTAAGCACAAAAAGATATTCTAAGGAACCTTCTCCCTACTATGTAGGAAATAATTTTGGCAACAGGAAGAACTTGGAAGTAATCCTACATCGAAGGATCCAAAATATAAATTAGGGCTGACAGGTAAAAGAACAGAAATTTGGATCAAATTAACATTAAGTAGGTGCCTATCCAAAGACAGGCACATCAAAGGAGAGCAAGCTTCCTGACCTGGTACATGTTCAGGCAAAAAACGCAAGATTGTTTGGCAGGGCTTGTTAAAGCAGCAGCCAAGCATCAGATCAAAGGTCCCCTCCATCTTTGAAAGACCACGATCCTATAAGAAATTATAATCCCCATTTGCACTATACTCTTGGAAGTAGCATTTCAAATAGTATTAAAAAAGGAAACTGAGTCATAGTTAAGTATTTGCTTTCAGACTTCCCTCAATGGTTCCACTTTTACAATTAACCTGTTCCCTTTAATGGAGAAAAATCTCTCCTACTAAGTACCAACCACCAAAGATTTATGCTTGAAGGATGGTAGCCTGATTTATTGTTAGGCTAAGTAGGAATCGCAGCATGAAATCATGCACAACCAAGGCCTTAGTCACTGACACTTGTGGGGAAAACATTAACCCAAATAATGTATAAACACACTGTACAAGGAGATGGTCTACAGAAGAGAAAAAAAAGTAACCAAACAGCAAAACTATGGGGTGGGCCCTAGCCAGTTTGGTTCAGTGGATAGAGAATTGGCCTGAGGACTGAAGGGTTTGATTCTGGTCAAGGCACATGCTGGGCTGCAGGCTCGATCCACGCTAGGGGGTGTGTAGGAAGCAGCTAATCAATGATTCTCTCTCATCATTTATGTTTCTATCTCTCTTTCCCTCTCCCTTCCTGTCTGAAATCAATACAAATATATTGCAAAACAAAACAAAAAACTATGGGATGGCAATATGGGTAAACCTCAAAAAGATTTTTAAAATTTCTATTCCATAAAACTACCCTTAGCTTGATATTTTTTTTAAATATATTTTTATTAATTTCAGAGAGGAAGGAAGAAGGAAAGAGAGATAGAAACATCAGTGATGAGAGAAAATCATTGATCGGCTGTCTCCTGCACGCCCCCTACTGGGGATTGAGCCCGCAACCCAGGCATGTGCCCTGACCAAGAATCGAACAGGTGACCTCCTGGTTCCTGGATCGATGCTCAACCATGGAGCTACACCGGCCAAACTAGCTTGAAATTTTCTTAGGGGAACCCCAAAGCAGCCTGTAATATAACTTTCATTGAACTAAGATAAACAGAGAGTGTTTCTTAGGCTCCAAATAATTTATAATAAATATTACGGAATTCAAAGATGTAGTCTTGTTACTCTGTCACTTAGAAAAAGGATCTCATTTTTGCTTGAAGTATATATACTATATATAAAGGAGAGGTGGGGGTCAGGGTGGAGGGGATGATTTTGAAAATTAACTGGCTGATCCACTTAGGATTTTGGTGAATGTGAAGAGGTAAGAGTCACAGACACAGGATAGGAGGAAAGAGGACTAGAATTGCCAAAGGAAAAGAAGCAGCTGAAAACAGGGTGTTTCATACAGCAGCATTCCAGACAAATCTCAGCGGGGGGTAGGAAGAACGACACAGCCATACATACATACATTTCTGGAGTTCTGATCCCGTTCTCTAAGGCCAGGTCCCGATAAGCTTTGCAGGCCATCAGTATACTTTCTGTACCCCCAGAGGTCACCTGTGAGAAAGGAGAGATATCATCTGTGGAGGGAAGTTAGGGATAGTTATCAGCCTGCCCTGATTTTGATGGTGGCTGGTACAGGGCTGCTATGTCTTCCAGAAGGGAAACTTGGCTTTGTTTGCTAAGCCCACGCTGGGTTCAGGAAGAGAGTAAAAACACTAAGATGAGCAGAAGCTCCATGCTGTCTGGACAACTTGCACATCTGCCCAGATCTGTGCGCAATCCATTTCCTCATTAATTCCTCCAATTGCAGATAGGATAGGGCATTTTAGACTAGTCAAAAGCATCAGGATTGACTTTGATTTAAATTTTCAATGACTGAGAACATGAAATTGTGAAGTTACAGTTCTAGTAAACTATGCAATACATTAGAAGACCAAGAACAGATAATTAGGCACTCTAAAGTGAAGTTCTGTTTTTTTATAAGTTTGAAAGAAAAAGAAGCCTCTACTTAGAGTTTGTTATCTGAAATCAAAACAAAAATTCTAACGTTTCTAAATGAAATAAAATGTTTTCCTGAAGCGAGGTCTAGCAACTCTGATACAGGCAACAGAAAGACTCAGCAATCATTTCATTCATCCTATAGACCCCAAGGGACTACAATCTCATAAGGGTGAGGACCAATCTGTTAGGACAATATTCCTAGCACCAAGCCTCGTAGCAGACACCTAACAGACCCTCATTTTAACATTTCTTAATGCCCAGTTTGACTCTCAGTAAGCCATGACTAACACAGGCATATCATACCCACCTGGCTATCTTCTGATAATATCTAAGAATGAGTAACTTAAAAACAAGCTGAAAAAGAAAAGCCATAGCACTGAGCTAGGTGAATATTTTCTTAAATTTACCATTTCCAAAGACTCACATGATCTTATATAGCTTTTTCATTATGCAGGTGAGCTCCTGAGAGACTAAAATGATGTACCCACTGTCATCCATTAGCATCTGTTGATAAGAAGTAAAACTTCCTATGTTTTTGTATTTAGTGTAGCTAAATATGAGACAGAATGAGAGAGGGTAATTACTGAAGCTTCCTAAATAATATCCACATTATCCACATATAGGACAAAAGTAGCATTCGATATCAAATCCCAGTAGTCAGGAGTTATATGGAAGATTAGCTGAGAAAAGTTAAGTCATTTTTGATTCAGGAAGTCTTCATGAAACATGTGACCATCATCCACAAAGTAATGCACTGAACGTGGGCATAGCACACTCGTGTGTAGGTCTCTGCACTTCAATACTGGAGGAAGACGAAAGTGCTTACACTGAGGTCAGCTCTGCACATCAGCAGGATGTCCTGTGCTCCAGCTAAAACCTCAGAACGTCACATGAGAAGTCAAACCAGCTGTGAAGCAAGTTGGAAAAGGACCAGCAAAAAGTCAGTCTCCAGGGAGTCCATCACTTACTAAGGTCGAGTAATGACACACGCAAAAATATTTCCAAACCCTAGTTACTCACTTCACATGCCCTATGTTTAGTTCAACCGTTAATCAAATCAACATCGATATTTGTTAAGCAAATACCAGTGTATTTTTTACTATAAAGCTGGAATACCTCAATTCTATTTCTAATTCTTATTTCTGACCCAAATTCTGTGTTTAAAGATTCTCCCATTTCCCTCCTCCCCCTGCACCCAAAAGGAAATAAAAATTTAGCTGTGAAGTAAGAAGGCAGAGGCTTCAATAACTACTTGTTATGTTAGTCAGCTTCTTTTAACATTTATAATATTTCTCCCTCTAACATATGAAATACGTGTCAGAAACAAGAGTAGGACATGACCTGTTTGGAAATTTTTCTTTTAGGTGATATTTGGTCCTACTGACACTTGCATAAGCCAGGACCAGTTTCCTTGGCAACCTAATTTCTTTCGGTATATAGTCCCTCTCATCCATTTTGAGGCAAATGAAGTTAATAAAAGGAAAAAAGGTGAAGGCTAAAAAACTAACAACAAGAAGTGTAATACCTTAATTGGGAATAGTCTAAAGACAGCCCAACCCTTACAGCTTTGTCTTCATGTTCCCCACCTATGAACTTTCTTCACTGAAAGCAGCTCCTCAAGAGAGAGATAGAGACAGAGATTGAGAACTCGAAGGATCCCAGAGATTTCAGTCTAAAGTCTAAGCTTTAGAAGAGACTGGGGATCTTAGCCTCCATCCTTCTCCTGAGCCCTGACACATCCACTAGAGAAGATCATAACGGGAGAGACATGGCTTAGTTGTACCTATGCAAAAGCAAAGTACAAATGCCCTAGGGCTGCACTTCTGGAAGACTAAAACTACCTCACGGACTTCCTTCCAATACCTGTAAGAATAAAGAAAAACAATAGTGACAACGTGCAATAAGAACCAAAGGAGGAACAAGATATAGTCTGATGCAATAAACTTCAAATGCTGGCAATGAAAAGAAGAAACAAGTTTCCAATCCATAGCAGAGAGCAAAACACAGTTCATAATCCCTCTTCTAAACCCTGGAAATTATCCAGGCAACTCAGCAAAATCCTGACCATTCTCATTAATACCCCAAATCTTTGGAGAAGCAAATGGAAAGGGTTTCCTTATCTTCTCTCCTGCTCTTCAGATCAGAGTGGTAGACACTGCAACTAGGGAGAAAGAGCAAAATGGGGAGAGAACATCTGTACTGATTCTTTGAAGTGGAGACTACAGAAATACCAGATGGGTTAAAGAACTAATCAAAGCCCAAAGGTTATTAATCCCTTCCAACTAGGCAGAGTGAACTTTGGTACAGCTAACTTTTAACAATCTCTCAGAAGATGAGACCTAGATATATTGAAATACAGGTGTAACAAAGCTTTAAGCTGAGTCCTGCCTCAACCAAATGCTCTCAGACAAGAAATCACCCACCATGCATCAGAACAAATAGGATGTCCAGAGAGAGCCACCTAAGCATGTGCCAAGACAAAAGAAAATGGTAACGGTGCAAACGTATAAAAGGAAAAAAGTAGCGTGAAAATAAAAGCCCAGCTCCAAAGGTAACCACCTAAGGAACAGAAGGAAATTCCTCATGACTGTTTCTCACTATAGAGTGAGAAAGAGTTGAAAAGCTGGACACTGAAACAACAAAATGAGACTGCAAACTTAAAAAAAAAAAAAAGTGCCAAACAGCACCAATACAGAACTAGAAAAAGAAAGGAACAGAATAAACACTGCTGAGAATAAAAAGACTAACTTAGAGGAAAGGTTTAAGATAGGTTTAGTGAACCCAGATAAATAAGACAGAGACTGAAAGATCAATGTCACTCCACACTTAGAGAATTGTGTCCATCTGGCTGTCGTAAATAACCAAAAAGCGCTCAGAGAAGAATGACAGGGATGGGTGGCAATCTGTTTGGAAATCATATTCCCTAAGGAACAGCTGAGTAACCAACCTAGGAAAAACAGGGAAGAGATTCAGGGATAAAGAGGCTTTCAAGTACACAAAGGTCTCTCACATGGGAAAAAACACACAAAACAATCATGGGACTTCTATTTCCAGCAATACAGATTATATACCTTGGGCAATGATCCTACCTAAACTAAAAAACCTGGTAAGCTCTAACCAGTTTGACTCAGTGGTTAGAGCGTCGGCCCCTGGATTAAAGGGTCATGGGTTCGATTCTGGTTAAGGTCACATACCTCATTTGCAGACTCAATCCCCAGCCTGCTCAGGGCACATGCGGGAGGCAATCAATCCATGTGTCTCACATCAATGTTTCCCTCTTTGTCTCTCCCCTCCCTTCCACTCTCTCTAAAAAAAAAAAATCAATGGAAAAAATATCCCTAGGTGAGGATTAATTTTTTAAAAAACCTGATAAAACATTACTTTTTTTTTTTATATCCGCCACTGAGCTAACGTAAAGGAGTATCTGAAACTGCAAACAAAACAAAATCAAGAATCTTACAAAATAAGTGAGTGCCAAAGCTGGCTTTACCTCTGAGGGTGGCTGCCAATCCCAAGAGACCTTAAACTCCCTCGCCCATTCAAAAACAAGAGATAAATTTAGGACCTGCCCAAAGGAAGAAGGCTAATGGGAGATGGCTGGAAAAAAATGAATTACACCCACAATCTGAGGGGTACAAGGAAAAAATCCCACTGGTACAGAAGAGGACATCAAGAAAAATTGCTTTTCTCAACCCTGTTGCTCAGGTAAAGAAGAATAAGAATTTCTAAAGCATGTATAACAAGGCAGCTTTTATGTGAGTTTGTGGTCTGAACTCAACTACCAGCTTAACTAGTGCAAAACTATAAGCTGTGAACTGGACTAAAATTGGTTCCAATGTGGTAGTACTTCCCAGCAACTGACAGAAGTAATTACAAACCTTTTTTGGAAGAACTTAACTTCAATCTAGGCCTTAAAGTTAAGTTCCCAGGAAAATGAGTGGTTTATAAGTAAAAAAATAAATAAAAAACACAACTATAAGGATGCAAGACAACACAAGTGAAACCAACAGAAACAGAAAGGCCATGAACAATGGAATTGTCAGAAGAGAATATAAAATAATTACATGCAACATATTTAAATAAACTATAAGCCAAGGGACAATAGAGAACCACCAAACAGATTTAAAAACAAAAGAGCTCAGCCCACGTAGCTCAGCTGGTAAGCGCTGTCCAGTGCACCGAAGGGTTGCTGGTTCGATTCCTGGTTAGGGCACCATCCTGATCGGGGCATGTACTGAAGGCAACAGATCAAAATATCTCTCTCTCTCTCTCTCTCTCTCTCAAGGCAACAGACCAAAATCAATCTCTCTCTCTCTCTCCCCACCTTCCTCTCTCTAAGCATGTCCTCTGGTGAGGATTGAATGAATGAATGAACGAATGAATGAACCAAATAGAATTCTCAAGAATGAAAAATACAGTAAACAAAATTTAAAAACCCAATGGAAGACTAAAATGTAGATTAGATACAACTAGAAAGGGAATTAATAAAATCCCTGTACTGATCACACAACTCCAACTATTATCAGCTCATTGCCAGTCTTTTCATCTACCCCCCAACTGCCCCAGGCATTGTTGTTATTGAGAATATCAGTTGTTCTAATAGTTATACCTTTACAGGTAGTTTTGTTTTGTGTGTTTTTTTTCCTGGCTGCTTTAAACCCTGTTTTAGCCTTTCTCACTCTACCCTTCATGTTTCTTAACTTCACTTTTGTACTTTCTATTTATTTGTCTCTCTGGACTCTTTTTCTAGTTGTTTTAAAATCTGTCTTGTTCCATAAATTTTACTTAGAAACCATGTAAATATTTTACAGAGTTATAAATGAACCAGGGTTCCTTGGAAAAATGGCTGACCCCGGGTCTAGAGCAAAAATGTACAGGATGAACATGGAATAATAAAAATATTTTGTCAAAAAAAAAAAAAAGGGAAGAATGGAAGCTTTACTAGTAAAAGACTACGTGAGTCATGCAAAAGGACCCAGGAACTGAAATTAGAAAGCTCCCACTAGTCAAATATGGAGCAATCTGGGCATCAATTTGAGTAACAACTATAATGGACTGAAACATACATAATTTCCTTATCCACCATACTGTTGATAGACATCTGATTTATTTCCAGTTTTTAGCTATCATGAACAATGCTGCTATGAATATATATCTATCCTAAAACACACACGTTTTTCTAGGATATATCCTGAGATGGAGAATTTCAGGGTCATAAGACTTCTATCTTGAAGTTTATTGGGTAAGGTCAAACTGTTTTGTGCTTGTTTAACTTTTGGTCTCTTAAAAGAAATCGTCTGATGGCACAGGAGAATACTACATACTATAAGAATATCATCATCTCCCCTCTATGTCACACTGTTCATCAAAATGCCATAAGGGAACCCATTATTTGTCCAGTTTTTAACCATTTTGAAATTATTTTTGGTAAATGAATGCCATGAATACCAGTTCTGTTACCTACTGAATATTTGAACATGTTGATTTACCATGGTGCCAACATAATAATAAAACAATACAGCTTACTGAAAAAACACAAAAAGTAACTATTAAAAGTTATTGTCTTTGGATGGGCCCTTCAATAATTAAATCTGCAGACTTTTTAATTATTTCAGAAGTATCTGATAGGGTGAGCACCTCTAGGTTACCACTGCAGCACACTGGGTTATACTTAACTCTATCCTGCATAAGCTGAGATTTCATTTTTTCTAGGAAGACAGTATCAGTTTGTAGTAACAAATCTAAACAGAACTTTATCAATCACAGTTTAGGAAAACTAACAAATGTCTACTGAAAAGAACAGTTAAAACATATGTGTCTTAAATATAAATGATACCTCTTCCTTTATTCTTAAACCAACTAAATGAGATGCGATTTATAGCAAAATCAGCAAGTAAGCTTCCAGCTCAAGTAAAATGAGAAAGTATAAAAATAAGTCACCACGACATGGTTCAACAAATTATATAAGTGTATAGGAAGATGGGTGGATGAAAGAAAGGGAGGAAGAGAAAGAAGGAAGCAGAGAGCAGATAGGGCAAAATATATTTAGTGAATCCAGGGTGTTATTTAAACTATTCTGGCAACTTTATGTAAATGTAAAGTTTTTCAAAGTAAAAAGTTGAAGAGAAAGATTATCTAGACGAATATATGCCAAAATGTTGATACTCTATGAATTACAAAACTACAAGCAGTATTTATTTTAATATATTTTTATTGATTTCAGAGAGGAAGGGACAGGGAGAGAGAAATAGAAACATCAATGATGAGAGAGAATCATTGATTGGCTGCCTCCTGCACGCCCCGTACTGGGGATCAAGCCCGCAACCCAGGCACATGCCCTTGACTGGAATCGGACGGGGGACCCTTCAGTCCGCAGGCCAATGATCTATCCACTGAGCCAAACTGCCTATGGCTACAAACAGTATTTTTAAATTTCTGTTAATCTGGATCTTTCTGCAATAATCACATATCATCTATGTAATAAAAAAAGTAAAATGTTCTAAATAAATTTTCCTATTTTAAGCTAAAAAAATACTGGATGCCACTTGCATATACTTACACATCCACAGGAATCCGGTCCCCCATTGAAAAGGGAACAAGCTATCCTCACAATCTCTGCTTCTATCTTCCGTAGTCCTGGGAAGATATCTGGATGCAGGGGATTACTCCATGCAAAATCTCCATAAGCCTGCAAAGGAATGTAAGCAGATATGAAGCGAGACAATTAAACTGTACAGGACAAACAATCATACACTAAACCAAAATTTCTAGGTATTAGGCACAACATTACACACTGGAAAATGGTAGACTATGTTCCCCAACCTAAAGAAAATCAAAATACAGTGGAGGAGACACACATGCAAATAAGTTATTTTACAATGTGGTAGGAGAGGAAGTATAAATGTGGTTAAAAGCACAGACTATAATGCCAAGCAGACTCAATTTGAAGGTTAAGCTTTGCCTGTCACTGCTAGCTGTGTAATCTCAGGAAAAATAACCTCTGAGGCTCAGTTTTCTCATATGCTAAAAGGGGTAATTAAGGTACTGATCTGATAGGGTTCTGGCGATAAGCAAATAACTAACATAACACATGCAAAGCACTTAGTAGAGTGTCTGGCACAAAGCAGCGATTGTTCTAAGTGCAATGCCAAATATGTGTGCGTGAGGGTAAGGGGCCTTAAAGAGGGAATAATGAGCATCCTGAGTGGTCTGGAGGTGTCTGCTGCGTGGAACCTTGAGAGAAATAGGAATTCATCATTTACAACAGTTGGAGTGAAGGAAAGAAAGGCAAACAACGTAAGGTCAAGGTGTACTCTGTAAAAAGAAAAGGTACCAGCTAGTGTTTACATGGGAAAGTAAGAGTGTTTGCCAAAAGTAGGTGGGAGCTGGCTCATGAGGGACTTGGTATTTTCTGCCTCATAAGCAGCTTGTATTTTATCCTGTAGATGATAGGAAGCCATGGAAGGATTTTTAAACACAGAAATAAGATTGGAGCATTATGTCAAGATACAGCTGAGCAAAACCTATATTTAATACGGTATAAGCAGTTTCATGATTATAATAATCAAACACAAATATCTCAGAGACCATCAGTCAATGCTGATTTTATACGGCAAAGTGGGTTTTCAAAATTAAATCTGACTAGAAATGGAAGATGCTAAAGGCAATTCTAAAGTCAACAAAAAATGAGAAGTATTTTCATTGTAAGTGAAACCACACTCATTCTCAGATCATCTGATTTGAGAGTCAGGTAGTATCGGAAATTATAACCAAGTTTCTCTCCCTTGTCTCTTCTTATCAAACAAAATGTGTCTTAATATTAATAATCTCAAACTCTGGGAATACCTTTCCTGTTAATCTGCCTTCTAAACAGGGTGTCAATAAAGCCTGCAAACATAAACAATATTTTACTTTATTACAGACTGAAGATATCTTTAACAATATTATACATGTTCACCTGTTGGGTGAAGAGAAACTTTCTAAACTTTAGTTTTATTTTAACAATAAACTTTTCTTAAGTATTATTTAAATTACAAAGTAGACACCAATGAGGTACTATAAACTGGCACAGACCACACACACCCCCCTCGAATCCTGGGCATTCACCTTCACAAGGAGCTCAGTGAGCTTCTCCTCCCCACTGTACACCGCTCCGGAGGCTCGCCCTTCTTGCCACAAGACGTCTGCAGAGAAAGTTAACATCACTGGGTCAGTAAGCAGAAACTTTTAGGAGGACAGGTAGGGTCTAAAAAGAAGAAATGCTAAGGAAGTCCTTTGAATACAAAAAAAAATTTTTTTGAGTGGAAATCCAAAGGTGTCTTTATATTACATCAAGAAAGAAAAAATCCATTACAGCTACCACAGCAAAATAAAAATCATCTATTAGTATCAACATATGAAAAAGATACCCACAGCACCTAGTACAATAAAGTCCAATAAGTATGCTGTCCTCTTCCCCAACTGCCTTCTAACAGCAGAAACATTTTCCTCCATCTATGTATCATTCTATGTTCTCTACAGGGCTTAGCTTGACCTTTGTCTGCAATGCTTCCTTCTTTCTTCCTGCCCTTCCTATCTAGTCCTAGGAAGTGTGGGAACTGTTATGAGCAGAAGTGGCAGAAAAGAAGTGAAATTTCAGTACAGTCAGGAGGGTTGGAATTAGGGAATTGAATCATGACTACACAAGCCACAATGAGACATCTTAGTCTCAGGGGCCCCTCCAGACAGAGTCTGGAAACCCACACAGAATTAGCCACCTGCTTTCAGCAACATCTGCTGCTATATCCAGGATCAGAACAGTCAACACTGGGGTAAAGCTCACTGGAAAGATTCCTGACCAGACCATAAGGCCCAACTTTCCATCTCCTGCCTGAAGATCCATATTACACACTCTACATTATACCAACAAATGTATTAATGTGGGTGTCTCAGGTCCTTTTGCTACAATATGGCTGTGCCCTATTGAAAGTAAGTAGTGAGAAAGCTATTACAAAAACACATTAATTAAAAACTATAGTCATGGGCTCCACAAAACAAAGATCTTCAGCTCCAACAAGAGAGCAGAGGACTGAGTAGTGAATATCCAGACTAATCCCTCAATCTCACCAACCTGCCAAACTCTGGTTTGCTGCCAGCTTGACTTCCCTCTCTCCTTAAGAGGACCCTGCTCTGTACCAGGTGTATGTTCAGACCAGAGGCCACCAGACTTTCAAAATTAGGATACATGGTTTCATTTCCTGTTCTTTTACTGCTGCTACAGAGTATACCAATAGATGGTGACTTAAAAATGGAAGGAAAGGCAGCAGCCAGACCTCATAATCACAAAAACCCTTAATATACAGGTCTCAGTGTGCTAATTCCTGCTTTATATCATCTATAAACCCTAGACTGTACCAAATTTTGTACCAGCCAATGTCAAAAGCTCAACACACTGCATTTAACATTTTTAAATGTATTTTTTATTTTTTTAATGTATTTTTATTGATTTCAGAGAGGAAGGAAGAGGGAGAGAGATAGAGAAACATTTATAATGAGAGAGAATCATTGATCGGCTGCCTCCTGCATGTCCCCTACTGGAGATCAAGCCCATAAAGCGGGCATGTGCCCTTGACCAGAATCAAACCTGGGACCTTTCAGTCCACAGGCCAACATGCTCTATCCAATGAGCCAAACTGGCTAGGGCTAAAATGTATTTTTTAAATGCAACATGGTATCCTGGGCTGGATCCTAGAACATAAAAAAGGACATTAGTGGGAAAACTGGTGAAATCAGAAGAGAATTCGTAGTTCAGTTAATAGAACTGTACCAATGTTAATTTTTTAGCTTTGACAAATGTTATTTTAATTGTTAAAATCAGAAGATGGATAAGGGATAGATGGGAAATCTTTGTATTATCTTTGCAAATTTTCTATAAATTATGCCAAACTAAAAAGCCTACTTTTAAAAAGTATTCATAAAATGACTTTAATGTGTAACAAACATGCATGTGTTAATAATTAACATTTATTGAGCACTTACTATATACCAGGTATTATACATTTACATGTATGATCTCATTCAATCTCTATAATCATCCTTTCAAATAAGTATTATTATTCCCATTGCAGAGAGACAGAAGTTGAAGCATAGAGAAATTAATTAACTCACCCATTTTTATTACACATATTATCTTTTCAAAGAACAAATGTATCTGTTTTTCTCAGGCTTACAAGGAAATGGAACCAAGCTCCATTGTCTCTGAGATTTGTTTGTTTTATGGACGAAGGATGAATCTAAATATAAATTTTAAAATATGAAAGTCAACGTTTGAGACAGGCCCTTCTGAGCATTTACATATCTGGATGAACCGTTCTTTTTTTCCTTTTCTTGCACATGTGAGAGAGAGGGTGAGACTGGATGTGTGTGTGGGGGGGGGGAGAGAAAACGCAGGATGAATTGTTCTTAACTTCACAAACATTTAACTGACTGCCAGCCAGGTTACTGAAGTAGGTAGCATGCATGTGCAGAGAGTCATACCCATAGAGCTGTACTCCTTAAGCTTCTCCAGAACTGCAGACGAGCTCAGACCTTGAGAGGGCAGAACCTTCACATACTCCTTGTCCACTTTCAGAAATAACAGGTTCTTGCTAATATCATCCTTGACCTTGTTCAACTCATCTTGGATCTCCAAAGGTAAGAAAGACAAAGTTAACAAGGAAATGGAAGAATACAGTATATAGAAGAACCAGTTGCGACACTAAGTCAACTGCCAAAGGCTGGGCACCACACAAATACTACAGAAAAAGGGGGGTATTTTTTTCTTAAAGAGACATGATGACAGTTTGTGCAACTATTTTCTGGCATGTGGAACACTTGCTTAGAAATCTGAAAAGTTGACTTTCTCTTTGAAGGTCAAAGATGCACTTGAACCCCACCCCCCACCCCCAAACCCCTGCCCTTCCTCTGCCATGTCAACATCACCACTGCTTTACTTGGTTTGCATTTGCTAATGTCAGCACTTCTTTGAGAGCAACATTTGGACCTTGTTCCTGCCCTGGCAGCAGCTAGTGTGTCCGCTAAAGAAACAAAGGTAGAGCCACAAACAATCACCAGAAAACAGGCCAAGCAGCAGTAAAATGGATCCTGGTGCTTGTCCAAGTGATGAGTTCCTTCAAATGACAGGTACAGAGCACAGGAGGCATCTGGAGGCCCTGCACAACTCCCAAAACAGAAGCTCAAGCCACCCTGGAAAGTGCCAGGAAGACAGCATTCTATCCCCTCAGGCTGGCCACAGCTTGTAACCGAAGTGCTCACTCAAAATAAATAACTCTTGTCTCTGAGCCTCAAAATTTGCTTCTAAAATATGAAAGGTGATTAACCATATAGTTTCTAAGCCCCTTCCAATTCTGTGAGTTCATAAATCTAATAGGTTCTGAAACCCTAGCATTGTCTCAAAATCTGAAATTGAAAGAGAAAAAACATGAAGAAAAATATAGGGACTGAAAAGGGAAAATGCTATTATCCTTAATGAGCCAGTCCTTCCATTTATATCTTCCCCCTTTCCCTGACTCTTTATTCTATAAGGACCAAAGCAGATTTAATTTGGGGGCTTAATATAATTTCAAGTAAAATAAAAGCCTATGTATCTACTCTCCTGCCCTATCTCCACCCCAGTTATTACTTCTACTTCCCCACAGGAAATGAACTTGATAATTCATAGTTTGGGAGTGTTTATATAGTGCTCTGAATGGATTTCAATTAAAGGCTAAAGATAACTGACATCTTTGCTGGTCTGGCCAGAAAAGGGAATTGAAAGCTAAAAATAAAAGGAAGATTGATGAGGAGCTGAGGTGAGGGGCAGGATACTGGAAGAGATGAAGACATCAAGAACTCGTTTGCTTCCTTAAAGCTTGCAATGGGGCCTGCCCTGTTTATCTTCATCTGTGATAATAAGGAAGGGTACAGAGGTGACTATTTTATACTCAGTGAGGGCAAGGGCGGAGAAAATACAGTAAAGGAAACATACTAGACTATGGATAGGTACAAAGATCAAGAGAATAACTCTGTTATCTAAGTTTCTAAACCTGGGATCAGCAAACTACAACCCAAATCTTGCCTATGCCTATTTTTGTAAAGAAAATTCCCTGGAATATGACCAGGTTCATTCCTCTACCTATGATCCTGTTGCTGCATTCCCTCTGCAAGGGCAGAGTTGAGGAGTTGTGACATAGTATGGCCTACAAAGCCTAAAATGTTTCATATCCAGCCCTTTACAGGAAGTTTGCCAACCTTGATCTAAACTACATAAGCACTCAACCCCCACATAAATAACTAAAATCAGCTCAGCCAAATATTGCTCCAAAGCATCATGTGACTTCTGTCAAGTTTTCTAATTTCAAATTCTTGACAGACATCTCCTTTCTCCTTTAGTCACATATATTGCAGAAAAGATTAAGTAAGGTTTCTCAATCTTGGAGATTCTGACATGTTGAGCTAATGATCCTCTGCTAGGTGCAGGGGTGGTCCTGTGCATTTTATGTAGGAAGTTTAGCAGCATCCCTGGCCACTATCCACTAAATGCCAACAGCATTCCTCTCCAGTTGTAATAACCAAAAATGTCTCCAAACATTATCAAATGTTCCTTGGAGGTGGAGGACAAAAACACACCTCCCCCTTGAGAATTCCAGGTTCAGTAAATAAATAGAAAGAGGTATGACCATAGAGGTGGGTAGGGGAGGAAGATCTATACAGATCCCACTTACCTTGCGACCAATAATAGGCATCTTCCTGATGAGCTTAAAGCATTTCTTTTTAAACCGTGACCATAAGCCTAAAAGAAATAAATGGTTCTATTATCCATGGATATAACATGCTAGTAATAGTGCACGAACTATTCAGGTATGTCCTCTGCAACCCCATTTGCCCTCAGGTCACAAAGGTAGAGTTTCTTTCCGTAAAAAAAAAAAAAACAAACCACTTTTAATTTTTTTAAGTAATATGATTATGTGGTTCAAAAAGTAAAAAATAAATAAATATATACACATAGAGTTAAAAGTTTCTTAACTACCCCCACACCTCATCCCACATAAATACTGCTACTAGTTTCTAAAATACCCTTCTAGAATTTCTTTATGCTTATACAAGCAAGAATAAAGATCTATCCTTATTTGTCTCTATTTTTACACAAAAGGTAGCATATTCTAGCACTGTACTAGAACTTCTTCTGCTTAGAAATATTTTCTTAAAGATCGGTGCTTCAGCCTAATGAATCATAAACAGTACTTTTGATCACAGTTGGGAAATCTGCAGCTGAGGAGGACCAACTACATTCATTGTTCTAGACCACCCATAATAATCAAAGCGTAATATGCAAATCGACCCAACAGCAGAACAGTGAAACGACGGTAAGGACAACCTTCCGGACAAAGCTGGGGGACGGGGAGGCCAAGGCAGCCGGGGCTGCGAAGGCCTACTCTTGCACAATTTTGTGCATTGGGGCTCTAGCCCTATATAATAAAGAGCTAATATGCTAATTAGACCGGACAGCAGAACGACCTTCAGGAACGACCTTCTGGAATGACCAGTGGGCAGGGCCACGAGGCAGCCATGGCCACAAGGCAGCCGTGACCGCAAGATAGCCGGGCTGTGAGGGCCGAGGCAGCAGGGGCTGCAAGGGCCGAGCCCCTTGCTCACGAATTTTGTCCATCGGGCCTCTAGTTTTATATAAGGGACTTGAGCATTCACTAATTCTGGTATCCATGGGGAGTTCTGGAACTAATTGCCTGAAGATAGTGAGGGACTGTAGTTAAGTTTTGGGGGAATCAAAAATTATACATGGGCCCTAGCTAGTGTGCTCAATGGTTAGAGCGTTGGCCTGCTCAATGAAGGGTCTCAGGTTCAATTCCTGATCAAGGGCATGTATTTGGATTGCAGGTTTGATCCTAGAGGTAACTAATCAAAGTGTCTCTCTCTCTCTGTCTCTCACCCCCTCCCACTCATCCCTCCCTCCCTTCCACTCTCTCTAAAAAGCAATGGAAATAATATCCTCAAGTGAGGATTAACAAAAGAAAAATGTTATACGTGGATTTTCAGCTGTGCAGGGGTCAGCTAATCCCATGTTGTTCAAGGGTCAACTGTACCTCTAGCCATGTTAAAGCTGTAAAGATTCAGAACCGCTTTCTTATTTATTAAATGAAGTAATTAATGAGGTGGAAAGAGGTCCAAAAATTAGCAAACTGATTCAGGTGTCCAAAAGTATAGTGACTAGGTAGAGGGGAAAGAATAGACTAATCTGGTGAGAGGTGGAATAAAATGGTACAGGGTAAAAAGAACAGAATACAGGATCAGAGATGGAGACATTAAAATGAGAAGACCACGTGGTCACCACCTAAAAAGATGATCTCGAAATTAAAAGTCCCCAGAAGTACAGAAAGAAACGTAATTAGAATATGTTAAGGTAATAAAATAGAAAATGTCAGTGTAAGAAAATCAATGTATGGCTCTTCACAGTTTACAAATTCCTTCCATACAAATTATGCCCCTCATTCTTCCTATTACCCTATGATTATTATGCTCAATTTATTGTGGGGAAATGAGCTAAGAGAACTTAAGGGTGTTGTCAGGGCTAGAAACTGGGAGAGTTGATCACACCCTCCTACCACATAAATGATTTCTGTTGATGAACTACCGACAATCAGTGAAAAGCAGCATCAAGTGGTAAGAATTTGAGCAGATAATGACGCAGCATAAAGAAGGAAGAGAGAACACCTTAGAGAGCTGCTACCCCTTGCCCTGCTGCTTGTTCTTATCTACCCTGGCATCCAATCTGTGTTCTAGAATTACCCTTTCCCTCAAAAAAGTATTCAGAGTTTTAATGTTAGCAAAGTTTATCATTAGTCCAGACTTTAGACTCCTCTAGGTCAATATACTAAAAATAACTTGATTGTTCAGTGATATGTGGAATACTTCTCTACATGAGCAAGTTTCTGAAAAAAATATGGCATTGCTATCAAAATGATCTCCAATGTCTGGAGGGAAGACAAATATTTTTATGTGTCTAAAATTCAAGTTGGCAGTTACAAAACAAGAAGTGTGCTGTGTGTGTGTGTATATATATGCATCAAACTATGAAACTGCCAACATTAAACAATTTTTGACCTACAGAAACTATATTTTGTATGGATATATAACATAGACACATAAACAGTGGTTAGATTAAGGTAGCAAGATTTTAATTTTGTTATGATGGTTTACCTACGTCTGATTTTCTACAATGAACATATACTATTTCTATAATAATAAAAAATAGGTTATTAAAAATAAAACAACTGCCGAAACCGGTTTGGCTCAGTGGATAGAACGTCAGCCTGCGGACTGAGGGGTCCCGGGTTCGATTCCGGTCAAGGGCATGTACCTGGGTTGCGGGCATATCCCCAGTAGGGGGCGTGCAGGAGGCAGCTGATTGATGTTTCTCTCTGATCGATATTTCCAACTCTCTATCTCTCTCCCTTCCCCTCTGTAAAAAATCAATAAAATATATTTTTAAAAAATAAAACAACTGAAATGGCTTGAATTGAGCTCACAAAGATCTAGGTGGCATCCTGCTACTATGAATTTTCTCATGGAATGCTTCAAGCCCAGCATATTCTTTTTGGAACACTAACGGCAATAAGTAATAAGTACCAGGACCTAGGATGCTCTGCTTCTACCAGTTAAGCAAAATGCACATGAGCACTGTGGGCTGCAGAATTAGAAACAGAAGTAAACACCTAAAGTTAATACTAATTACATAGCAAAGGAATACAAATCTCTAACCTTAGTCTGTTTTTACAAATGCACCACCTTAAAAGGAAAAGTATATAGAATAGTGGCTGTCAAGAACTGGGGAGAGGAGGGAATGGGGAGCAACTGTTTAATGGGGACAGAGTTTCCATTGAGGACAGTTGGTCGGCAAACTCATTAGTCAACAGAGCCAAATATAAACAGTACAACGATTGAAATTTCTTTTGAGAGCCAAATTTTTTAAACTTAAACTTTTTCTAACGCCACTTCTTCAAAATAGACTCGCCCAGGCCGTGGTATTTTGTGGAAGAGCCACACTCAAGAGGCCAAAGAGCTGCATGTGGCTCACGAGCCGCAGTTTGCAGACCAATGGTTTAGGATGATGAAAAAGTTCTAAAGAGGGATGGTAGTGATGGGTGCACAACATTGTGAATGTGATACCCCTGAAATGTACATTTTTAAAATGGGGAAAATGGGAAATGTTATCTTATGTATCTCTATCTTATTATCTATAACTAGAGGCCTGGTGCATGAAATTCGTGAATGGGGGGGGGAGTCCCTCAGCCCAGCCTGCACCCTCTCCAAATCTGAGATCCCTCTCACAATCCAGGACTGCTGGCTCCCAACTGCTCACCTGCCTGCCTTCCTGATTGCCCCTAACCCCTTCTGCCTGCCAGCCCGATCACCCCCTAACCACTCCCCTGCCAGCTTGAATGCCTAACTGCTACCCTGCCGGCTTGATCACCCCTAACTGCCCTCCCCTGCAGGCTTAATCGCCCACAACTGCCCTCCCTTGAAGGCCTGGTCCCTCCCAATTGCCCTCCCATGCTGGCCATTTGTGGCGGCCATCTTGTGTCCACATGGGGGCAGCTATCTTTGACCACATGGGGGCAGCCATCTTGTGTGTTGGAGTGATGGTCAATCTGCATATTACTCTTTTATTAGATAGAATAGAGGCCTGGTGCACGGGTGGGGGCCAGCTGGTTTGCCCTGAAGGGTGTCCCGGATCAGGGTGGGGGTTCCCTTGGGACGTGGGGTGGCCTGGGCAAGGGGCCTGTGGTTGTTTGCAGGCCAGCCACACCCCCTGGCGACCCAAGCAGAGGCCCTGGTATCTGGGATTTATTTATAATTGAAACTTTGTAGCCTTGAGAGGAGGCCTGGGCCTGCCAGGGTGTGCAGAAAGCTTGGCTTTCTCCATTGCTGGGGAAACCCAAGCCTCCTGCTCACTCCGTGGCTGCAGCCATCTTGGTTGGGTTATCACCTCCTGATTGGCTGGTGGGCGTGGCTTGTGGGTGTAGCAGAGTGATGGTTAATTTGCATGTTACTCTTTTATTAGATAGGATAATAAAAGCATAATATGCTAACTAGACCGGACAGCCAAATGACCTTCCGGATGTCCTTCTGGATGACCTTTCAGACGAAGCTGGGACTGCAAGGGCCAAACCCCTTGCATAAATTTCATGCATTAGGCCTCTATACTATATATATAAAAGCTTAAGCAACCGGACGACCGGCTGACCGGCCGGTAGCTATGACACGCACTGACTACCAGGGGGCAGATGCTCAACACAGGAGCTGCCAAGCAACAGCAACTTTGCAGAGTATCCTCTTGCACTCTGGGACCCTTTGGGGGATGTCGGACTGCCAGTTTCGGCCCAATCCCCGCAGGCCAGGCCAAGGGACCCCACAGGTGCACCGAGCCTCTAGTAATAAAAGAAAATAAAAGTACTTATTGCCTGGCCAGTTTCTCAGTGGTTAGAGCACTAGCCCTCAGACTGAAGTGTTGCTGGTTCGATTACAGGTCAAGGACACGAACCTCATTGTAGGCTTAATCCTGGCCATGGTCAGGGCATATGCAGGAGGCAACCAATTGATGTTTCTTTCTCTTTCACATCAATGTTTCTTTCTCTGTCTCTCCTCCTCTCTTCCACTCTCTCTGAAAATCAATGGGAAAAATAACTTTGGGTGAGGATTAAAAAAAAGAAGGAAAGATGGGAGGGAGGGAGGGATGGAGAGAGAGAGAGAGAGGGAAATACATTTATTGCTATGGAAGGGAGGGAGGGAGGGAATTTATTGCTACTCCTGAAAGTCCTATGGAAAAGGTCACTTCACCTGGAAGGACAAGCTGGTGGATACCACTGAATCAAAGGGTTCATGGATTAGTAGAATTAATAGTATTAAAATGTCCATACTACCCAAAGCAATCTATACATTTTATGCAATCCTTACCAAAATACCAATTGCTTATTTCACAGATCTAGAACAAATACTCCAAAAATTTATGTAGAACCAAAAAAGACCCCAAATAGCTGCAGCAATCTTGAGAAACAAGAATAAAGTTGGAGAAATCACAATACCAGATTTCAAGTTATACTACAAAGCCACTGTAATCAAAACAGCCTGGTACTAGCATAAGAATAGGCACAAAGATCAATGAAATAGAACAGAGAACCCAGAAATTGACTTAAGCCATTACGCTCAATTAATATTTGACAGAGGAGGCAAGAGCATGCAATGGAGTAAAGACAGTTTCTTCAATAAATGGTACTGGGATAATTTAACAGGTACTTGCAAAAAAATGAAACTAGACCACAAACTTATACCATACACAATAATAAATTCAAAATGGATAAGACTTAAATGTAAGTCGTAAAACCATAAAACTCCTAGAAGAAACCATAGACAGCAAAATATCAGATATCTCATGGAGAATTTTCACCAGTATATCACCTAGGACAAGAAAAACAAATGGAAAAAAAACCAAATGGGATTACCTCAAACTAAAAAGCTTCTACACAGCAAAAGAAACCAGTAACAAAATGAAAAGGGAACCCAATGTATGGGAGAATATATTTGCCAATGATACATCTGATAAGGGTGTAATTTCCAAAATATATAAGTACTCATACAACTCAACAAAAGGAAGACAACCCAATTAAAAAATGGGCAGAAGACCTGAATAGACGTTTCTCCAAAGAGGACAGACATGCAGATGGCCAAGAGACATATGAAAAATTGCTCGAAGTCACTAATCATTAGAGAGATACAAATTAAAACAACAATGAGGTACCATTTCACACCTGTCAGAATGGCTATCATCAGTAAATCAACAAACAACAAGTACTGGCTAGGATGCGAAGACAAAGGAACCCTAGTACACTGTTGGTGGCAATGCAGACTGAAACAACCTCTAGAAAAACAGTGTGGCGTTTCCTCAAAAAATTAAAAATGGAACTGCCATTTGACCCAGTGATCCCACTGCTAGGAATATATCCTAAGAAACCAGAAACACCAATCGGAAAAAATATATGCACCTCTATGTTCACAGCAGTGTTATTTACAATAGCTAAGATTTGGAAGCAGCCCAAGTGCCCATCAGTAGATAACTTAAAAACTGTGGTACATTCACACCATGGAATATTATGCAGCTGTAAAAAATAAGGATCTCTTACCTTTTGAGACAGCATGGAGAGACCTGGAGAATATTATGCTTAAGCAAAATAAGCCAGTCAGAGAAAGACAAGTATCACATGATCTGTTATATGTGAAATCTAATGAACAAAATAAACTGATGAACAGAAAAGATCCAGAGACGTTGAAACATACAACAGTCTGACATATTTCAAAGGGTGTGGAGGAGGGAGAGGAAAGCAGAAGAGATGAACCAATGAACTTAAATGCATATATATATAGCCCATGGACAGACAATAGTGTGGGTAAGGCCTGGGGAGGGGAAGGGAGATGGGTGGAAGGGGTTCATGGGGGTAAAAAGGGGAACGTTTGTAATACTTTCAACAATAAAGATAAACTTAAAAAAAAAAAAAAAAAAGATGCCCAGAAAGGAATAAGCCTGAGCAGAAAGACAAGGACTGCGTCCATTTCCAAACCACAGAGCAGATACAGCCTGGTGCTAGCACAAGTACAGGCACTAACAGGGTTAGTCTGTCTAAGTTGTCAAGAGTTTGAGAAAATCTTGCAAAGACTAGGAACAGAAACTGAGGACTGGGTTTTTAAAGCTGGAGTGAACTAATTTTACTATGCAATGTTACTAGAATGGCTCAATGGCTATTTGCATGATAGAAATAAAACAGAGTCTAGCTTCTAATTTGATTTTCCTGGGGGGAAGAGAAAGAAAAGCAGAAAAAATAGTTAAAGAGCCCTTTCAAACAAATGTGATCAGGGAAAAAAATAGTTGTGGAACTTTTAGACATATGAGAAATGACAAGCAAATTCCTTCAATGTTAGTGGTTTCTTATCCCAAGGAAGTTAAATGGGATACCCTAATAAGAGTAGGAAAGGGATGCAGGGAGTACTACAGAACACCTACCACCACTCCTACCGTTTACTTCCCAAGCACAATGTGCAGGGGAAAATAATTAACAAGGAGGAAATATGTAATCAGGTTGGGGTTTTTTAGGGGTGGGGAGGGTAAGCAGGACCTTAGTAAGGATGTAGGATTTACAAACTGACTGCTAAAAGACTTCTCATCTTCTACACTCTAGAGAAGTGGCTTCCTCTTCCCCTTATCAATTAGCTCCCTGAGGCATTACCCAGGAAGCTCAAAGTGCACTGTTGTCTCCTGATATCAGAAGGTCAACTCCAAGAGGCAGGGCCCTATATCACTTATTTAGATCTCACCAGAGCGCGCCTGGTACACAGCAGACACTGAAATGATCATTGCATGAGTTCTGTTCCAATTTCACCTAATCTTAAAAGGATGGACTAAGATTAAAGCAATGATTCCTACTTTGGGAGGTCCAGGTGGCACAATTACGTTCTAGACAAGATACTAAATCTGAAGATGATTTAAGCCGCACTCAGATATCTGTGATCCTTACAATGACTAATTTCTTAGGAGTTTTTATGTAAGTTGCAAATTCAGAAAAATCAACGTAAGTAGTAATAGTTACACAAGATTCCTACTATAATGAGACTTTGCCAGTCAGAAGACAATGCCCCACTTCCCATTAAGTTTTAAAAATCAGAACAAAACTAAAAGGCAAGAAATCAGTCTAATCATCAGTATGAGTTTCAAAGCTAGTGAGCCTCCACTATTCCTTTACAGAGAGGACAGTATACTTACTCTCTGGTTGGAAGACAAACTCATATACCCAGACTATCAGCAGGGTCCACACGACACTCCATGCAATTAGTTGCCAGGGCTCATATTTGGTGCAATGACCATTTACGTAATTCTTGGCCTTTGTAGAATATACTTCCAAAATCTCGAAGTAGGGCTCAAAGGCCTTCTAGAAATGCAAAAGAAAAAAGAAGTATTACATTCAGAGAGAGAAAGGAAAAGTCTGTTCTTAGTTTATTCTTCAACTCTCATCTTTCAAGGGCAAGAACATTCATAATCTGGCCCTACCCCAGCAATAATCTTATCACCCAAAGCTCCTGCTCCTTTCACTCCAGTGAACACTGCCCCTCTACAAGTCAAGTGGACTTTGACAAGATTTCAGATCTTTTAACTACTCTGTAAAATGAAAGGATAAACTAGATCATCATTTCAGCTCTAAAGCTTCAGTATGACTACAGTATTCACTGTCGCACTTAACTCAAACATTCATTCTCAATATGGATGTCTTTCTCTTCTTCTCAACTTTATCTGAATTTCTCCCACCTTCTGTCCAGGATTTGGCAGACTGTTTCTGTAAAAGGCCAGAATAAGTACTGTGGGCATCACAGGCCAAAAAGTGTCTGTTATAGCTACACAGCTCTGCTATTGTAGCACAAATGCAGTCAGACAGTGGGTACACAGAAGAACATGGCTGTGTTCCAACAATATTTAATTACAGATGCTAAAATCTGAATTTCATATCATTACTCATAGCACCAAATATTCTCTTTATAAAAACAATTTTTGAAATGTAAAATATCATTCTTCGCTCATAGGCTGTACAAAAATGGACAGCAGGTTTGATTTGGCCCATAGACCATAAACTGCAATCTCTACTCTAAGGCCCTATTTGACTAAAAACTTTGGGAGCCAGGGACATATCTTATCACTATGTGCATCACTCACAAATAAGAAAAAAGTCCTCTCATCTGAAAATTTACTAGAATATCCTATTCATGAGACTATATCTATTTCTTTAAATTCTCAAGTACTCATTTGTGCCTCTACACCAGGAGTGGGGAACATCAATTATTTGGTCTGGCCCTGCCAAGGCATTAGGAGTGAGTTAATTAAACGTTTGACCAAATATAGCAGGCTAATTTTTAAGTTGATAATTTTGTGTGGCCTGAAAATCCTATATAATAAAGAGGTAATATGCAAATTGACCCTCATGCCCTCACAAGATGGCTGCCTACAACTAGGCCAGCAGGGAGGTTAGTGAGGGACAACTAAACAACTGAACAGCAGGCTGCATGGGGCAACCAGGCTGGCAGGGAGGGACAGTTGGGGGAGACCAGGCCAGCAGGGGGAGCAGTTAGGGGCAACCAGGCCGGCAGAAGGGGGCAGTTGGGGGTGACCAGGCCAGCAGGAGGAGCACTAAGAGGCAACCAGGCCAGCGGCGCCGGGGGGTGGGGGGCAGTTAGGGGGCAACCAGGCCAGCGGAGCGGGGGGTGCAATTGAGGGCGACCAGGCCAGCAGGAGGAGCAGCTGGGGGCAATTAGTCTGGCACGGGGGCAGTGAGGGGTGACTAGGCCAGCAGGGGGGAGGGGGGCAGTTAGGGGGCAACCAGGCTGGCGGAGGTGGGGTGCAATTGAGGGTGACCAGGCCAGCAGGAGGAGCAGTTGGGGGCAATTAGTCTGACAGGGGTGGGCAGTGAGGGACGACTAGGCCAGTGGGCGGGGGGTGGGGGGCAGTTAAGGGCGACCAGGCAGGCAGGCAGGTGAGCAATTAGGAGCCAGCAGTCCAGGATTGTGAGAGGGATGTCCCCCAATGGGTCCCGGATTGAAGAGGGTGCAGGCTGGGCTGAGGGGACCCCACCACCGCATGAAGTCCATGCATCGGGCCTCTAGTGATGTTATAAATATCCAAATGACCCTTGGCAGAATAAAGGTTCCCCATCCCAGCTCTACACAGAGCTTATCACAAATCACCTTGCAGTCTACTCATCTGTTTCTTATCTCCCTGACTACATGGTTTATCCTTGAAGATAGGTCTTAGTCATATTTACAAGCCCCTGTGTGCCCTATACAAAATAAGTTAATCTGATAGTTCGTTATTCATTCACTTGCTAACATTTATTAAGCATCTCCAATGTTTAAGGTATTAAGCTGGGGGAGTGCTTAGGTAAATATCACAGGTGCCTGCCCTTACTGAGCTTATACTCTAATGGGAGAGATCTGTATGTGTGAATATGCATGCATACACATACATACATACACAAGTGCACACATATATAAACAAATAATTAAAACTCTTCAGCATAGCCCAGCTGGTGTGGCTCAGTGGTTGAGTGTCAACTGATTCCCAGTCAGGGCATATGCCCAGGTTGTGGGTTCGATCCCCAGTGTGGCAGCCAATCTGTGATTCTCTGTCATCACTGATCTCTCTCTCTCTCTCTCTCTCTCTCTCTCTCTCTCTCTCTCTGCCTCTCCCTTCCTCTCTGAAATCAATAAAAAATAAATTAAAAAAAAACTCTTCAGCATAAACACTATAAAAAGGATGCAAGTGAGGTGCTATGAGAGACCACTGAGAAAGGCCTATCTAACTCTACCTAAGAGGAGATGAGGAAGATATGACAGAAGATAAAATCTAACCAGGTTAAAAAGGTAAAAGAATGATCAAAGAAAATTATCCAGGCAAAAAAAAAAAGTTAAAAAAATAAGAGCCATACAAGGAAGAGAGATAAGTAGCTGCAAATGCACAAAAGGAATCTGGGAATAGCAAAAAGTTTATGTGTTAGGAGGGTAAGCTAGATGAGGGCAGGTATCCTATCTGTCTTATCAGGTACTAAATCCCCAACATATAGAGAGAGCCCAGCACACCATTTGTACTGAATAGAAACTAGGACAGTGGCTGACAGTAAATGAGAAAATATGTCAATTAGAGCACTGGGACAGAAGTACACTAAGTCCAGATTACCAATGGTCCTAAAAAAAAAAAAAAAAAAAGCATGGAAAGTGGGAATATAGATAGGCACTTTTTGTAAAGTGATTTGCCAGTATCAACATTACATTCATTTTGACTCAGAAATCCCACTTTTTGGCATCTTGCACATATATAAGGACACTCACTTCAGTATTCTCTGTAACAAAGGGAAAAAATATAAATAACAAAAATGTCCATTCATAAAGGAATGGCTAAATAAACTATAATAAACACTTTTTTTAATCCTCACCTGAGGCTTTATTTTTTACTGAGTTTAAAGAGAGAGGAAGGGGGCGAGAGACAGGAACGACAGAAAGAGAAAACAATATTGATGTAAGAGAAACACTGATCAGTTGACTCACTTATGCATCCCAATGGGGGATCAAACCCACAACCTAGGTATATGCCCTGACCAGGAATCAAAACCACAACCTTCTGGTGTAGGGATGATGCTCCAGCCAACTGACCACCTGGCCAGAACTATAACACACACATTTTAATGCAGCATTACAAAGAAGATAGATCTGAATGAAATACATGGAAAAATTTCCAGAATAGAATGTTGAGTAAAAATAAAGCAAATTGTAAAACAACAAAAACAAAAACAAAAGTCATGGGTTTTTAAATCAGGAAAGTAATTAAAAAAAAAAAAAGATAACTGGTTGGGAGCTAAAAAGAAGGAGGACAGAGATTAGAAATGAAAATTTTAGTTTAAAGGGATTATTGAAACAGTCCAAGAGAAAAATAAACTGGGCTTGACTTAAGCAGTAAAACATTGGGGACAAAAAGCAGTATCAATCTGAAAAACATTTTTGGTAGTGAAGCAAACAGGGTTTGATAACTTATTAGACATAGAAAGTACAGACTGGAAAGAGAATAATTCCAAGTTCAAGTTTGAGAAACTGAGTAAAAGAACTGGAGGGGAAGCAGAAGAAGGTAGAAGAGATTTTGAGAAAAAGATAATGATATTTCCTGTTTCCACACACTATCCTATATAATAAAGAGGTAATATGCAAATTAACCATCACACCCTCACACAAGATGGCTGCCCCCTGTGGTCACAAGATAGACACCACAAGATGGCCAGCAGGGGAGGGCAGTTGTGGGTGATCAGGCCAGTAGGGGAGGGCAGTTAGGGGTGACCAGGCCAGCAGGGGAGGGCAGTTAGGAGTGACTAGGCCCTCAGGGGAGGGCAATTGGGGGCGACCGGGCTGGCAGGGGAGGGCAGTTGGGGGCAATTGGGCTGGCAGGGGAGGGCAGTTGGGGGCAACTGGGCTGGCAGGGGAGCAGTTAGGCACCGATTAGGCTGGCAGGGGAGTGGTTAGGGGGTGATCAGGCTGGCAGGCAGAAGCAGTTAGGGGCAATCAGGCAGGTAGGCGAGAGGTTGAGAGCCAGCAGTACCGGATTGTGAGAGGGATGTCCCAGATTGGAGAGTGTGCAGGCTGGGCTGAGGGACACCCCCCCCCCCCCAGTGCATGAATTTCATGCACTGGGCCTCTAGTGTTCTAATAAGTGCATGAAAGCTTAGAAGGAGATAGTGCTCAACAAATGTTTATTGAAAACATTTATACCCTTAGCAATTAGGCTGCAATGTAAGGTAATTAACTTTAGGCAAGTACTGGGTTCCCTAGAGGGCTATCCATGGAAACATGGCTTATCTACAACCTCCTCTTAAGTTCTTGGTGACCATTCCCCAGAGCCCACTGTTGCTATCAACAACCTCAATCCTGCACACCAGTGGCAGTGGCAGTCAAGACCTGAGGAAAGACCACAGGAGTCCATCATCATCAAACATATAATAATTTCCATCATTATAAAGAATCTTGTGGTGAAAGCTGTGATCAACCCAAATGGTTTAACAGTGTGGATGAATGGGATGAAGGAAGAACAATCATTCAGATCAGATTTTCCTCTGGTGATATAGCTCCTAATTTACCCAGAAGACAGAGGTTATTGCCAATGTCAAAAGATGACTGTAGATATCATCAACTCTTCACAGCACTGAACAATAAAGCAATATAACTAATATTAGGGAGAGGTCAAAGAATCAGCAAATGCAAACTAATTTAATTTTTAAGCCTATTAAGATATGAAGGCATTCCTTGCTATAATCTGTAAAATTATATTTGGCAAGAATATATTTTTCTTGGTAATTGCTACAAGAATATAATGGGAGCCCTTGAATTCAAAGTCTGTAACAGGAGACATAGTTCTAATTTCTCTTATTCCAAAGACAGAATGATACTGTACTTGGATGGATCCTAACAAGCTTTTTGAGCATGAACTAGTCTGGCCTCATTCCAAGATCCTTCTTGTTTACTACAAACAACCTAGGCTCAGTCCCCAATTAATTGAAGCACCTCATAGCACTGACATGTCATTGCATTATAGGGCTCTGTGGGGTAATGTATGCTCTCTCCTTGGAGAAAAAGAATGAGGCAGTTCCTTGGGGCCTTGCAAACAGCACAAACCCCAGGATGGGTCCTGATGCAATACTCCAGCCATCTGGGAAGCAACAACCTACTAGTAAATGTTGAAGGTACCTTTGGAGATCAAACAGAGACCCCAATGTGAAACAACAACATGCCTAAGCTTATACAGACAGGCTATATCAGAGCACAGACTAGGAACCCAGGCCTCCTGACTCATTACTCAGTACTCTTCCAAGTCTTTATTTTCAGTGTTCATAGGCAGAAAACACATTATGATCCAGTACCACCCGAAGAGTTTTCTTTGCACAATGTATGCTCTCATGTTAACTCCTAGCAAAATATGTCACCAATCTGTGTCTTCAATTCTTTATCTAGAAGGAACACAAAATAATCATCTCAAAATAAATTGTATCTGGATATGTATCTGTGAATGTGTGGGGGTGGTGTTATCTCCAGTCCTTGCTTAACAGGACAGTAGTTTGGGTAAAATTTCCCCACATAAGGCATTCTTTCATACTTTGTTATAAAATTGGAAATATATTCCTCTAGAGAGAAAAAAATACTTTGCTCAATGGGAATATATAAAGTGGCAGTAAAGAATACCATAAATCTTTTGAAATTAAAGGAAAAAAATAGATAAACCTTAGTATATGAAGATTCTAAAAATGTTAACTACTTTTAAGAAGCTATTGTCAAATAATGATGACTAAACTACCAGCCTTTCTCTTCTTACTCTAATGATTTAGGTGATGCCTAAATAGACATCAAAATAGTACTCAATAATCCTAATCACTATTAGACAGCTGCTAGAATATATGGGAGTTTAGTATCCTGCTATTCCCAAACATAATGAACTCCTTCAGCACCCAAATCACTTCAAAGCAGCAAGACACTTCCATGAATGTAACACAATAGTGGAAGTCCGCAAGTTCTGCAAATCTGGGGCATGTTACCTGTGAGACCCATGAGTTTCAAACTTTTCCAACACAGTCCCACAGAAACACATTTCACAACACAATCTAGTACACATAGCAACAAAAAGATATAAAACCAAACCAATAATTTCCAAAATAATACCTAACACCTTATTACTTGTGACGCACTCACATTTCTATTTCTTCCTTCTTTTTTTAAATGCTTGACCCCACTAAATTGATTCTATGTTCCTCTAAATAAATCATGGCCTTCAGGTTTGAAACTAGTACCCTAGAGTGATTTTACTCCTGGCTTCCTTAAACTTGGAATGTGGTTTTATATAAGGCAGTGAAGAGAATGAACACTAACATGATTTTCCACTCTCCACAATTTCAATACTTTTTATACTTGTAATTTATTCTCTTAACATTTTTGTGAGGCCAGGATTATGATGTAATGAAGTAACTAAGTCAATGGAGATTCAGAATTCTTCAGTCATAATTTCCTATCGGCAGCCACAGTTATCCCCAATAATGTAAATCAATCTCTTTTAGACCCTAAATCACTCCAAGAGAACAAGATTCTATAAGCAAACTTCCCATACTGGCACTATCCGCACCCCTTTTCTCCCAAGAAAAACTTCTTTGAGAACTAGTACTGTATTTGACCAACTGCCAGTTAGACAGTGATATTTCCCCATTCAATTTCTTAATTACCAAATTATACCAGAAAAAAATTCTACAAATGAGAATCATTAAAATATATTTCCAGGCCCATACTGATGGTGCTTCTCTCCTTGGAACCAATACAAATCGTAGCAATCCCTATTCAAGAGGGTCTAACCATCCACATTTGTCTTATTCAAGGACAACGGCATCTCCACTCAGGCAGCCCCTAGAACTACCTACCACACCATCCTATGAGACCTGCCCCACAGTGCTGCCACTGCTACGGAGATGCCTACTGCGTAAGGGTTTCCATCTATTCAACAATTATTCCTGAGTGCCCACCACCTACATTGCACTTTTTTACAGGGATGAGAGTTCAACCATTTGCTTCACTTAAAACTTTCTCTTCCCTTTAAAACTCAAAGATTAGGTGGCCACCTGGTTACAGAGGGAAGAGAACTAATTAAGAAAGAGAAGGCCAAAGGCCCATGACAAACATATACAGGAAAGGGTGAAGCACTTAAAGGCATTATTTATTTGTAGAGGATACATGGTAATATTTATACCATGTAAATAATTTTTAAACTTAAAATTTTTAAACCAAAAATTTTTAAACTTAAAATTTTTAAACATCTTTCATATTATCTTATTTGTACTTTATAACCTCATGAGGTTCTTAGATTAAGAATGAAGAATTTCACTTTATGGGTGGGGAAAATAAGTTAAGAAAGGTTAAGTGACTTGCTCTATGGCAAACTCAGTAGTTAATAGCAGAGTCAGAGCTAAAACCCAGGACCTTCACACTTCAAGTTGAATCCAAAACTTCTGGAACCATTGCTCAGGATTTCAAAACATTATAAACATCAAAACCTAACTGGAGGAATACAGCCTAAAACAAGAGTACTAGCTCTGCCTGGTTTGGCTCAGTGGATAGAGTGTTGGCCTGCAGACTCAAGGGTCCCAGGTTCAATTCCGGTCAAGGGCACGTGCCTTGGTTGCGGGCACATACCCGGTAGGGAATGTGCAGGAGGCAGCTGATCAATGTTTCTCCCTCATCAATGTTTCTGACTCTCTACCCCTCTCCCTTCCTCTCTGTAAAAAATCAATAAAATATATTAAAAAAAAACAAAAAGAAGAGTACCAACGAGCTGTAAAGCCAAGCAGAGGAACCAACAAGACATGCCAATGCACTTTCTCCTTCTTGTTCCTTTTACATTAAAAAATCAAGCTAAACTTTAAAGAAAAACATTTCTGCTGTCATGATCTACTCTACTGATAATTTCTGAACTGCCGCAGAGACACACATTCCTTGCCAAAGAAAAGGTAGTAATTTTCTCAACTGAGTATTGCACAGAACAAAGCTTTCTAATGATGTCTGGTCAAAACTAAAGTGCACACAAATTAGTTTCCTTTGGCTCTAATAACAACCTGTACCTTTCAAACTTCCTGCTTTGTCCAAATACAGACTGCTGACCACAACACAGACCAGGCTTCCAAGTGTCACTCCCTAGAGGAAAAATTCAAAACAGTAATGCCTAATAATATCACTGTAGTATCATCGTAAATCAGGATTCAGGGAAAGCTACTTCCTTACAAAAGGTTCGTCTTCTTACACAGCACAATGTCTTCTCTGCATTTGTAATATGCCAAATATCCATATGCCACAATTCAGATTATTTCTCAAGAGTCAATCAGGGCCAAACTGCATGAGCCAACTGCATTGAGTTAATATGTCCTAGAAGGAAAGCACTCTATACTGGTGTGGGAGAATAACCAAATGATTATTTTAATATCTGAACTCTCTTATGGTGCCAAGTCTAATAAGAATATAAACAAGAGGGAGGACCTAATTTTTTTTTTTATTGATTTTTTACAGAGAGGAAAGGAGAGGGATAGAGAGTCAGAAACATTGATGAGAGAGAAACATCGATCAGCTGCCTCCTGCACACCTCCCACTGGGGATGTGCCTGCAACCAAGGTACATGCCCTTGACCGGAATCAAACCTGGGACCCTTCAGTCCGCAGGCCGATGCTCTATCCACTGAGCCAAACCGGTTAGGGCAGTGGTCAGCAAACCACAGCTCGCGAGCCACATGCGGTTCTTTGGCCCCTTGAGTGTGGCTCTTCCACAAAATACCACAGCCTGGGCAAATCTATTTTGAAGAAGTGGCATTAGAAGAAGTTTAAGTTTAAAAAAGTTGGCTCTCAAAAGAAATTTCAATCGTTGTACTATTGATATTTGGCTCTGTTGACTAATGAGTTTGCCAACCACTGGGTTAGCACAAGAACCTAATTTTTATATCTCCTACACCATCTAGAATAGCATCTTCAACATGGTAGGAACTCAACATTTATTCAACTAAAGTGAAATACTGCATATACTTATGACAATTCGTTTCCTAAGATCCTAGGAAGATCCTGCCACCTCCTCTCCCACATTTCTCCCAGCGGTGATGGCTTGACCCAGAAAAGAATGGCTGGTTATCTGTAACCACACTCTGCACACACTGGCACCCTTCTAATGAGCACACAAGACACATCATGTCATAGGCCATCAGAGTTAAATTAAAAGGGAGGTTAAAGATCAGTTCATGACCCACTCTCCATCCTTCACAGATGAAGACACAGAGGCCCAAAGGTCACACAGCTCACAGCCAGGACTCAAACCTTATGGCTCAAAATACATTGGTTTTTTTCCACTACATTTTCCACAGTCCAGGTTTCCAGAGCCAAACTATCAGTGGCACAAACTATCAGAAAACCAACAGGTTCAAAATAGACAGTTCTCAGTTACATCATCCAGTTTATTCCAGGAACTAAATTAAGAGCCACAGCTTTACTACTCTCCCAACTAAGACAGACAACACTGCCAAGTGATCTGAACATTGTCCTACAAACATTGAGTCCTTTTGGAGTGTGAATAGCTATCAATGGCTTTCTCAAAACTCTTTCTTCTCTCAGCTAGAGACTTAGACTATTACCTGTTTCCAAAAAAAAAAAAAAGACTGAAAGGAATCAGTTTGAAAAGTACTTCAGGAGAGTTGTCTTCAAAATCATATAATGTTGCTGTTTGAAGGAAGCTTATAGACCCAATCCTTTTCAATGATGAAGAAATTGAGGCTCAAAGACTAATACTAAAGTGTGCCTTCCCTGGGGTCAAACTACATGCAGAGGCCCCATCAAATCTAACTTCTTGGTCAATACTCTTTCCACTAGTGCAGAACATCAAAACAGTGAAGAGCATCAAAATCATCCAATGAGCTTTTCTGATAATATCCCACGATGGTTCAGTACGTATAGAGTGGAGTCCAGAAAAAATGTATTTTGTAAAACCTCCCCCATGATTCTGATGGGCATTCTTGGTTAAAAACAGCTTCTCTACACTATAAGTTGTCCCCTTCCCTCCCCATCCCCTTCTTTTATAAAATAATTACCCAATAGGTAACATATTACTGACACCCAATCACCAAAGTTAGGGGGTACAAAGACATCTCCAAGCTTTCCTAGAACTGTTAAAGCCAGGTCCCAGCCACATGAACCAACGAGATCAACTCATTCATTGTTCCTGGCTAATATTTATTCTTTGGCCAGATACTAATGAAAATCAAAATCTTCCACCCTACAATGCTGCAGAGAAGAAAGGATTTGTTTTCCTCCTCCCTCCACTTTCTTAACCTCTAACACAATGCACAATTCAACCCTCAATAGCTTTTCCAGAAGAGCCAGAAATCCGAGTTTTAAAGCAGGAATGGGCTGTTGAGGAAAAGAAAAACCTGTTTCACCCAGTTCACCCACTACCTAATATCTTAAGATCAAACGATAATTTAAAGACTGAGACTGGGTGAGGGAGTGAAGTTAAAATACATAAGATATCCAAAGAGTTAATTATTTATTCTTTACTTCTGCCCTAAAAACACAGATTTAATATCACATCCTAAAGAACTTCAAAGTACAAAGTAAACAGCTAAGAAAACACTATTGTCTTTAGAGCCCCAAAAGGCATTAAAGTTCATCAGCAAAAATAGATCACAAGCCCAAATGGAAAACTCCAGAGTCACTGAAGAAGACAGCAAAACTAGACAGCCTTCCAACCAACCACTAATGATTGTGACAGAAATGTCTCAATAGCATTTCTTAGGAGGTAAAGAGTAAACCATAAACTTCCCCCAAAATTCCACTATGTGAGTCAAGAGACCTAGTATTTGAGAAGTTCCTCTCAAAAAGCTTAATGGTCCACGTACTCCCCTTAAGCCAAGCCTCAAGACAAAGACAGACTTGCTCAATACTATTCCACAAGCGTGTGTACGTCCAATTGCTCCATACTTGGCACTGGAGTACTCAGGCAAAGCACCTTACCATCACTGTGACACAATCTTGTCTTCCGAAAGGAAACAGACATGCAATATGCTCTAATCATTAGGGTGCACTCATGGAAAATCAAAGCTTCTGAGCTCATAAAAGCTGAGAGCCCTAAACACTGCCAAATGATCATTTAAAATGTTGTATTTATTTATTGTGGTGAGGACAGGACACCAACTGAAGACAGATGCTGACTTTTTCAACTAATGATTCTGAGCACCTCTTTTCTCAAATACATCAAGAAAGACACTACAGGGAGCTTCAACGAGTAAAGAAGACTGAAATGTATAAAACTAAGTTCAATAAGGAGAGGAGCAGGCTAAGGGTTGTAGAGGTAAGACTCAGAGCAATTATGGGTTTTCTTGGTAAATACTTTCTCAAGAGAAGGCAAGTAGGTAAGATGTGGGGGGAAAGTACATGAAAACTTGAACATACAATGCTGCTATGAATTTGCCATGAAGTCCCAGTCTCTTCCAATAAGTAGCTAAATGACTTATTACAAACTAGAAGCCCAGTGCACAAAATTCATGCATGGAAGGCGGGGTCCCTCAGCCCAGCCTGCACCCTCTCCACTCTAGGACCCCTTGGGACTGCTGGCTCCTAATGGCTCACCTGCCTGCCGGCCTGATCCCCCTAACTGCTCTCTCCTGACTGCCTGATCACCTCTAACCGCCTCTGCCTCAGCTCCACCACCATGGCTTTTTCTGAAAGGACGTCCTGAAGGTCATCAGGATGATGTTCAGTCTAATTAGCATATTACCCTTTTATTAGTATAGATATGTACAGAAGTTACCTTTCAAAGGACAAAAGGAGCCCATTATCCTCTGAAGACTAGAAATGAGAACTCCTTGGATAATAAGCAAGGTCTAGTGGAAATAATCCCATATTCTTCACACATAAAGGAGAAGTCTTGACTTCCCTAAACTATCACAATGGGAGAAGTAGTCATGGAGCCTCTCCCTTCCCAAACTTATCTCAATAGGATTATCTACTTTTGTCACTGAGTTAGGATACTTAGACTTCCCAGATTATAAGTATTTATAGAAATCTCTTCAATAGTCATGCTGCTATTAGAGATGAGAAATACTGAATATATGCTGAAAAGTGTAATCTAAGTAAGTTACAAAGGCTGCTTCTTGGAGATTTCTAGCATGTAATCCTGTTCAAAAGAATAAACTTCAGACCTATCCCTGGGTCTCTAACTGACACTTTGGGAAGTCTGCTTTCAAAATCTAGTCAAAAAAGGAGCTACTTTTTAAAACTGAAGACTAAATTTAAAATTATGATTTGGAAGCGTTTCAGACTTTCTGATTACCTATTGAAAGTGCAGGAGAAAATGTGTACTTCCAATACAAAATTAGGCATTTGCCAGGACATCCCTTTAGGTTATCTGATTATGATTATGTGGAAGTTATTTTATAATGTAGACAAATTGATAATGTAGATAAATATAATGTAAATGATTGAAAGTGATGCAAACTAGCCCTGGCGGGTTTGGCTCAGTGGATAGAGCATTGGCCTGCAGACCAAAGGGTCCCAGATTCGATTCCAGTCAAGGGTACATACCTTGGTTGCAGGATCCTCCCCGTCTCATGTAGGAGGCAACCAATAGATGTGTTTCTCTCACATAAATGTTTCTCTCTCTTTCCTTCTCTCTTCTGCTCTTCCTAAAAATCAATGGAAAAGTATCCTCGGGTGAGGATTAACAACAAAAAAAAGAAAACAATGCAAACAAATCTTCATCTATAAATAGGCAATCTGCCATGTCTGGTATAGGTTCAAATGACTTCTCTCTCCACTATGGAAGAAACTAATTTTGCCTCCATTTCATATTCATTTTAATATTCTTGATCTATAAATATGTCTGTTTTCATTTGAACTAATTATAACATCTGCCTGAATTCTTCATTCTAAATAAAATAAAATACTTAATGTATATTCATTTTCTATCTGTATGAGTATAATGATTTTACCTTTTTTTTGAAAATTCTCAGTCCCCTAAAACTCCCCCACCAAAAAAAAAAAAAAAAAAAAATGCTAGGGAACATAAAATCTTGAAAATAATTATAAAGCGTTCAAGACATCCTAGACATCCTGAAGGCCAGTCATTTGGGTTCATGTTCCCCATAATAACCCCTTCTTTAAAATGAATCCTAGAAGTAGCCTTAAGATGACAAACTATTCTATGATATGGAAAGTAAACGTAAGATGAGACCCCCTATGTTCCCTGTGAGAACAAAATAGAAACACTATTGGATATAGCCATTATTTAAAATTCTCCAGGAAAAGCCTTTTAACTACAATAAAAAGAAATGAAGTTATGATCATGCTACAACATGGATGAACCTTGAAAACATTATAAGTGGGAAAAGCCAATCACAAAAATGACATATTCTATGACTTCATATATATGAAATATTCTGAATAAGGAAATCTATAGACAAAAAATCATTTGATGTGTGCCTAGGACTAAGGGATTAGGAGAACGTAAGTGACTGCTAATAAGTATAGTGTTTCTTCAGAAAACTTTTAAAATTTGATTGTGGTGACGGTTGTACAACTCTGTGGATACACTAAAAACCACTGAATTTTCTATTTTTAAAAAGAAAGCATTATGATGAAGCAATTCGATTATGGTCAACTAAGACAACCACCTAGGATTTTGTATGGATTCATAGGCTTTAAAAAAAAAGGGGGGGGGGGGCTTTCTGAAAACAAGTTTGCAAATGGGCCAAAGACAGCAGAAACTGCAATTCCAGAAATAGAAAGTAACGTTTTGGACTTCAAATAAAAGGAAACAAAAGTATCTGATAATAGTTTAGGAATGTATAAAGCAATTATATATAACCTAGACAAAGAGGATCATTACTGTTAAAAGTATATATTTTAAAGATTCTATATACAGAATTACTAAGTGCAAAAATTGAGAAACTTTTAAAAAACACTATTTTTCCTTTGGCAATTCATAAACACATACTCCAGCTACTACCCAGGATATGTGAAAACAACAGCCATCTCTGAGTACTGTCCTGAGCCGAAACCCCATCACTACTCGTGTGGACTCTTTGAGTCATGTTAATGGTGTTCTACAGGCATCTGGGGTGTCCTAGAAAGTCTGGACTAGTAATCTAAGTCTTCAACTCTAATTTTACTTCTCACTTAGAAGCTGTGTGACCTTTGGTACATTATTAAATGTCTATGCAACTAGATTTTGCTCATCTGCAAAAATAGATGCTGTTGTTATAACTCAATGAAAAGTTCACAAGAAAGAAAAAAAGATACTACCATCAACTCATAGGGTTGTTGTGAATATTAAATGAGGTAAATAATAACTGCAGATAAGAAACACTAAATATTTAATGAATCTGAATTCTCTGATGATAAGCATTTCCTTTCCTCTTCAGTAAGCAGCAAGGGAAACAACCTTCACAGTGTCCCCAGTCACAAACGTAGGGCTGGTAGACGTTGTCAACAGTTTGACTTATCCTTATGTTGTACTTTCTTACATATGATGGTAATGAAATGCATGTTAATAGTGAACTACTCCTGAGTTTTTAAGACAGATGTTAAGCCAATTCTTTGCCTTCACCAATGTAACACAATCATAAGGTTGCAAGTGACCTTTTGCCTACCTACAAAATGGGATTATATACTTACATTTACAGATCAGAAACCTGGTTTCAGTCATCCAGTAGATTGCTGTTCACTGCTATAGCCATGACTCTTGGGAAAGATTTTAAAATCCTAAGACTGGCAAAAGGGCTGCAGATTTCTAACATGTAATCCTATGCTTTCTTCCATCCTTGCTGCAACATAGCTAGATAAGGTGGTCTACCATGGCATTCTCATATTTGTCTGAGATTCCTTCCTATTACAGAGTCCTTCCAAACAGGATTTTGTATTTGTCTCAAAGACTTGGTACCATTAAGACTGAAAGTCAAGATAGGACTGATGTATTCCTTTGGGGAAAAGCCTCCAGAAAACAAGGTCTCCCCAATACTGAGCACAGAATACAAATATACAATAATAGCTACTTAGGTTCCAAAGAGTTCCAGAGGACTATGATTTTAGTCTCGGAATTAACTGCTATAAATGGTGTTTTACAAATCTAAACTCTGCCCTTAACAGAGCCCTTTTAATACTCAAAAAAGAACCAGGGCTGCTTTGTTTCCATCAAATGTTTATTAATACTTATAGACTACAGTAACAAGAATGCAGAAGGCTTTTACTTTCTAGGAAAAATACAAGGGAAAAGGGACATTTCACATTTTAAAGAATATTTTTTTAATGTATCTTATTGATTTTTTACAGAGCGGAAGGTAGAGGGATAGAGAGCTAGGAAACATCGATCAGCTGCCTCCTGCACATCCCTTACTGGGGGTGTGCCCGCAACCAGGGGATGTGCCCGCAACTAAGGTACATGCCCTTGACCGGAATCGAACGTGGGACCTTTCAGTCCGCAGGCTGACGCTCTATCCACTGAGCCAAACTGGTTTTGGCCATTTCACATTTTAAAAGTGCCTATACTACTTCAAGAAAGAATTCTCAATGCTCTCTCTAATGATTAGTGTGCAGAAATTTAAGATTTGTTGCCCAAATCTCAATCTAAAATTTATATATTAAGAAAATCATGTAAGAATGTAAACTGGCACAACCACTGTGGAAACCTGTTGGGCAGTATACCTATGACCCAGAAATCTATTTATGTTTACCAAAAGACACGTTCAAGAATGCATCAGCATGGCTCTGGCTGGTGTGGCTCAGTTGCCGAGTGTCGGCCTGCACACTGAAGGGTCACAGTTTGATTCCTGGTCAAGGGCATGTACCTGGGTTGCAGATTCATTCCCTGGCCTCTTTGGGACAGCTGTGGGAGACAACCAATGTCTCTCTCACATCAACGTTTCTCTCTCTCCCTCTCTCTCGCTCTCTCTCTCGCCCCCTTCTAAAAATAAATCAATAGAAGAAAAATCCTTGGGTAAGGATTAACATACATACATATATATATGCATCAGTGTCACTCATAATAGCCAAACACTAGAAACATAAATATTCACGAACTATAGAATAAAGAAATTAAGATATTTTATATACTGTAAAATTACATTGCAGTAATTTTTAAAACTATTGCTACATAAAGGCATGGCTGAATCTCACAGACAAAATGTTAAGCAAAAAGGACATTCACAAAAATATACCTATTGTATGTTTCCATTTATGAAAAGTTCAAAAATCAGCAAAACCAACCATAGTGAGGATGATAACCTTTGGTGGGTTAGCAACTGAGTGGGCTATGAGGGGCTTGCTGGGATGCTGGACATTTTTCAGTCTTGATCTGGGCAGTGAGAACAGTGTATCCATGTGCAAATATTTACTGATCTGTACAATTAAGATTTGTGCCCTTTACTATATGAAAGTTATGCCTCAAAAAAGAAAATGCTACACTCTTTTTTAAATTCAAAATGATTTATTCAATTCATGGGATAGTAAGACACATAAATAACAGTTCACCTGAATAGGCTAGAACTGTCCTGCAGTTTCTGCCTGTACAAAAGGCAAGTCATCCATTCATCAACACTTACAGTTTGTCTATTTCAGAACAAAAAGCTCATGTAGTTGTATTACATTAAGTCAAAGAGATTTAAAAAAAAAACACTTGGTAGGTAAGATGTAACAATTTCAAACTTGTATGAAGCTAGTAACAAAATCAGAAAACATACAATAAAATTTTGTAGAACTACACAGAGAAGTAGATAAATAACTGATAAGGCATAAGACTTGAAGAGGACCCACAAATCCAGAAATCCAAATAGTTAATATTTAAAAGGACACATTAGTAATCAGGGAAATGCATATGGAAATTAATCAGATTTCATTCCTACCAAATTGGCAAAATATGCAAAGCCCTATAAATATCAGGTTTGTCAAGCTGTACAGGAACAAGAACTCCAATATGTTATTGCTAGGACTATAAGTTATATCAACCTCTTTAGAAAAGTTTGACATTATCTAGTGAAGTTAAGGATATATATTTCTTACAATCCAATAATTCTACTCCAAAAATTAATCCCAGAAAAATCTCTGTGATCACTTGCCATATACAAAGAAGTTCATAATAGCAATGTTCAAAAAAGCCCCAAATTGGAACAATCAAGATATCTATCATCAGTGAAATGGAGAAATAAAACTGTGGTAGTCATGCAGTGAAATACTATACAGCAATGAAAATGAATGAACTAAACTTACATGCAACAACATATATGTATCTCACAAATATTGAACAACACAGGAAAATGAAGAATACATATAAATACATTTATGCCCTAGCTGGTTTTGCTCAGTGGACAGAGAGCGTCGGCCTGCGGACTGAAGGGTCCGGGGTTCGATTCCAGTCAAGGGCACATGCCCAGGCTGTGGGCTCGATCCCCAGTAGGGGACACGCAGGAGGCAGCCAATCAATGATTCTCTCTCATCTTTGATGTGTCCATCTCTCTCTCCCTCTCCCTTCCTTTCTGAAATCAATAACAATATATTTTTAAAAAGAAATACATTTATATCAAGTTGAAAAATAAAACTAAACTTAGGGTTGCATACATAGGCAGTAACACAGGTAAAGAAGAAAAAAGAAAAAAAAACAGCAAGGGAATAATTATCCCCCAAATCAGGACAGTAGTTATCCCTAGAGGGGAAGGAAGGATAGGGCAGGTGGGATTGGGAGTAAATATTCTAGTTTTTAACTTGGCTGGTAGAGAGATTATTATCTTCTTTATTATTCTTTAAAATGTAGATATGTGCGCTTCATACACTTTCTGTATGTATAATAAATTTCACATGAAAACATTTTAGTTAAAAGTGGGACAAGGCCTTCTTTCCTCTTCTTGCTGAACGAAGCAGAAACCTGATAGCTTGAGCTTAAAGCAGCTAGGCTGGACCAGGAGGGGATGCATTATAAGTGACAGAATTTCCTCAAAGACCTAGGAATGGCCATATCCATCAGGAACTGACTACTCTGGATTTCTCTTACTTTAGAAAAAAATATTCCTACTTTTAAAGATATCTAGATTTTAAAGATATCTAGATTTTTCTTTTATATACAGCCAAACTAATACATTCAGTGATCTGGATAAATAAAATCTTTCCAACAACTAAAGCGGTCCCACAATGGAAAGAACTCCCTGAGAAAGTATTCCGCACCCACTCCTGGCAGGGCACTGGAGAAGGGATTCCTACACAGTAAGAGAAGCTGGGCTGCAGGATTCCTTAAGGTCTGTCAAGCCATTAAAGAGTCTAAGGCTACTACTGGAACAAGCAGCTCTGGGCTTGCCAAAGCTGTGGCAACACTTTGCTTCTGAATCTGTCCTTCTGTTATCAGTGAGAACATTCCTTTTCTATAATATTCCAGACTCTGCTCAGATACTGCCTTCTAGCTGTGCCTTTCGGAGCTAATGTGACCTTGTTTCTAGCATGCTGGGTAACCTCCCTTTGCTCTTCCAGATGCTCCTTCTCCAGCTCCGCTATGTATGTGCCTTACAGGGCTGCCCTGTGTGAATTGAATCACCCAGGTTCTCTTATTCTCTGGTTTCCAATTGAGTTTGACTAAGGAGAGTCTCTGGCAGGAGTTCAGAGGATGGGAAATGAAAGAGTTTGAGGTATTTATTCCTCTTAATTCCCTCCTGCTAGGCCACTGGTTGGCAATGGCTACATTCCTACAGGTTACCTTCTCCTTCAGCTGAGCTCTCTCAAGGTTTCAGAAACTACTCCCCTTCCTGGCTCCTTCAAGACTAAGAGTAATAATGGCTCTTACCCTGAGTTGTTTCATCATCCCTGTTGGTCTTTAACCCTGCCCAACTCTGTAAATAGTCCCTTCATCTCCTCAATCACACTGTGGGAGTGTGCCAAGAGATAACTGATATACCCAACAAACTACGTTCTGCCTTCCCAGAGGGCTCCTATTGCCCCTTAACAAATAGCATGGTTTCTCTCTTAGTAATAGGGTTTTGTATGTTTCCACACATGAACTGATTCACTACAAATCAATTCCCTATGGAAATTTCTTAATCCCAGGCTGATTCTCAATTCTGCCACCAATGTGTACAAAGTTTATGTAATATTAGATTGGACAAAGACTAATTAAGAAGGTAATGTTACTAAAAATTCCTGACACACAGACTGCAAAGCTAAGCCAAATACTGGGATTTGAGGGTTTCTCTATTTATAACTCCTCCTTCCTTTAAAGGCTGCAGAAATGATCATACTTGTTATTATAGTTTTGCTTTATTTTAAACATTCAAACAATGCCAAATACAGTGCTCATCCTACAATGGCCACTCAAATTATCAACAAAATTTTGAATAACATACCAATCCCAATGAATCTCCCCTTTCTTCTAGACCAGTGGTTGGCAAACCGCAGCTTGCGAGCCACATGCGGCTCTTTGGCCCCTTGAGTGTGGCTCTTCCACAAAATACCACGGCCTGGGCGAGTCTATTTTGAAGAAGTGGCATTAGAAAAAGTTTAAGTTTAAAAAACTTGGCTCTCAAAAGAAATTTCAATCATTGTACTGTTGATATTTGGCTCTGTTGACTAATGAGTTTGCCGACCACTGTTCTACAAATAAGACACAGGATTAGAAATGAGCTTTTTGTGCTGATCTTTCAATTTATTGCTTAAAGCCCAATTGAGATTCAGAAAGAAAGCATCCCTAAAAAAGATCCAAGGGTTAAGGGTTAAAGATAAAGCTCTAAGATCTGGAAAGATTCTATTTTTGAACCTGAAAAACAAAACTAAGACAGGCTTACAGTTTTGTAAAAAAAAAAAAAAAAAAAAAAAAAAAAAGTGCTGCAGCCCTGGCCACGTTGCTCAGTTGGTTGGAATGTTGCCCCATATACCAGAGGGTTGTGGGTCCGATTCCCCATTGGGATGCCTAGACAACTGATCAATGTTTCTCTCTCTCCTCTCTCTCTCTCTCTCCCTCCCTCCCTCCTTTCCTCTCTCTCTAAAAATCAATGAACATATCCTCAGATGAGGGTAAAATAAATAAATACTTTCTTTTAAGAAAGTGCTGCAGAAATATTGCAAAGGAAAGCATTTCTTAAGAATGTGCCTCTGACCCTGGCTGGTGTGACTCAGTGGATAGAGCGTCAGCCCTCCCACAGAAGGGTCTCAGGTTCAATACCCAAAGGCACGTACCTGGGTTACAGGTTCAATCCCCGCCCCAGTCAGGGCACATGGAGGCAACCAATTGATACGTCTCTCTCACATCGATGTTTCTCTCCTACCCCTCCTTCCCTCCCTCCCTTCCACTGTCTCTAAAAATCAATAGGGGAGGAAAGAACGAAGAACATTCCTCTGCTGCAGAAGACCATGCTGTACACTCTCCAATATATATTCCAAAGCAGCAGGGCTTGATCCATGGGCAAAATAACCCCAAGTAACACTGTAACAGACGCATTATACACACAAAAAAACCTCATTCTGCCTGGAATGACCCACATTAATGCCTGGGCTACAAAATACTGTTAAGAACCCTAGACCAGAGTTTCTGCCACCTGGGCACTACTGACATTTTAGGCCAGATATAATTCTTGGTTATGGGAAATTGTGTGCATAGTAGGGTTTTTAATTGCATCCCTGAGTCTAGCACTTCTCAAGTGTGACAATCAAAAATGTTTCCAGACACTACCAAATGATCCTGGAGGGCAAAATCACCCTGGGTTGAGAACCTCAGCCCTAGACAAACAATTTTCACTCAAACCCAACCAGCACTACCACGGAACAAATGGTAACCTTGATTTACCCATCTGGACCAGAAAAAGAGAAAAGCCACCTAAGGAGTAGGCTGAGCTTCTTCTTTAAAGTATTTGGCAACTTGTAACCCTAGCTTAGGGAGAAGAATAGGGATGAAAAGAATGGTTGCCAAAGTGAAGAAAGATTGCTAAAAACTGCCTGACTTGAATTCCCTCCAAAAGTATCACAATTCTCAGATGAATACTACTCACTCATTTCATTCTCTCTGAGACATAGGTAGAAAGTAGTACAGCCCATAACATATCATATAGGAGCAAATGGAAAAAGGCAAGCAAATGACCCTAACCAAATGAGGGCAAAATTAAGGACAGACAGCCCAAGCTTCTAATACTGGAATAGAAGATTTGCCTTATATAGACTCCAGTTGATCTTCAAGTTTTATTACATACTGTCCACATATATGGTTTTTAATCTTATCAAACCCAATGACCTCTTTTTGTAACAAATATTTTATAATGCCCCTTTATTATTCTAAAATGAAACTTAAAGATTATAACATTATATTTATAGGCATAACTTTTTAAATTTCAACATAATGCCTCAACTGCAATGTAAAAGAAAATAAACAGGAGTATTTGTATAATAAAACACATATTTTCAGACAAGACTATTCTAAAAGACACACTCATGGGCAGACACATACCCATTTCCAATGTGCCCGCTTGAGGGTGGGGCTATCCCACCCCTTCTGCTCTACACAAACCCTCTCCCATCAGTCACAAAGTCTAACAATCTCTCTCCCTTATGGTATGACCCAGAGGCAGCCTTATAAAGTAAGAAGGAAGGATCTCAAGTCAGATGGACTGTGGTAAAAATGCAGCTCCACCACTTCACTGCTGATAGCCTAGCTAAGTTTGGTGTTTCATCTGTAAAAGGAGGATGCCAGCATGTTTTCCAAAGTGATTTTGTGAACATTAAATGAGTATGTTGAGTATCTATTTCTGCACATAACATGGAATACATGCTCAATAAATATTATCTGGTAGACTTACATTACTATTCCTGAATCCACCCTGTATTATGTTTTAGCTTATGCCCACCTTATTCCCCCAGCAGAAAAGATCGATGACTGACTACCCACTTACCAGAGATTCTAAAAAAGAATTCATGCACAACATAAGAAGTTGCATGATATGACTTCTATGATTGTTTCTGAGTTTCTACAATATGCTGCCCTGCACTGCATTTACTTTTTATTACCTGGGATCCTTTCTTCCCAGTTAAGAGGGCCAAGAATATGTCTTACACATCACACAAAGTAGCTAGAGAAACACCTTGAACTCAGATGATGGCAGTTTAGTGCCCCCATTGAAAACCCACTCTGGTTCTTTACATTTTAGCTTCAAATAGCACAGTTTAGGCAAGGAAAAAAATGACAACTTTTCCAGTGAAAGTTCCTCAACCGACATGTATGGTGTCTTAGGAAAATGATGAACCTCAAGGACCTGTTGTTATCCATGTGAATTCCTTACACCAACAAGCAAAGCAACACCCCTAAACATTCTAGATTATCAACTGAGGAAGGAAGAAGTAATGGCAACAGCTACAGAAATACTTCAAAACAAAACAAATTCCAAAGCTAATATTCTGAATAAAAGCATTCACCGCTCAGACTTTTAAAGGGAACACAAAGGCCCAAGAAGTAATAAGCGCATCTCTGGGCAAGGGAATATATCCTACTTACACATAGAAATCTTAATTTGCATAAACATACTGAGGAAAAACAGAAATTGCCAACTGTTAAAATTCATTCTCCATTAACCCTTCAAGGTGCTAACAGTTGCTATCCCTGAATGGTGGAATTGGGAGGAGGAGGGGTTTGCTTCTTTTTGCTTATTTATAATAGTTTCCATTTTTCCTAACATATTGCTTATATAATAAGCATTTGAAATTAAAATTATAATCAGACTATTTATTACCTACTAACAATCCATAAGATTTGAGATAAGAGCAGGATCTGTAGATAAGCCAAGTATTTATCTCTCTAAAATCACCGTTCCCAATCGCAAACCAGAACTTCGTTTCCCTATGTCCCGCCGACCTTACAGGTTTTGCCACTACAGCAAGTCAGCACCAGGTAGGAGGAAACCTCACTATTACTTTTTGCCGATTTCCCAGTGACAGCCACCTCCTCCCTGGGATGGTGAGACTAAGAGAGGGAAAGGAATTGCTTCTAAATCCATGATTTTGCACAGAGACATCAAACTCAGTGAGGTGACTTGTTAAACATTAAATGCAGACATTTGTCCTATGTAGCTGTTTGAAAGTTCTGGGTTCCCACAATTCTCCCACTAAAGAGCCTCTATGGAATCATAACTGTCTCAAGAATAAAACGTCATTTTGGTGAACACTCGTGTGGCAATGCTAGTCTCCTTGTTTGATGAGAAAACAGCACAGGAAGAGCTCAGGAGGAGAGGAAAATGCAGCCTCTTCCACAGCAGGTATACACCTCAACCCAACAAAACACTTAAATTCAAACTGATTCAATTCAACAAGCATTTGTTAAGCACTTACTACTGCGGAGCACCATGGCAGGTGTTTATTCATTTCCATAAAAATAAGATGTATCAGCCTTCTGAGGAATCATAACTGTAGTCCGGGAGACCATCACTTCTAAACTAATATGACAGACCCAGACATAATGCAACAGAAGTTTTAAAATTGCTCTGGTAATATGGGAAAGGAATTATTAAAATCAACTACAAGAATTTTGAAAATGATTCGTCTTCATGTATATTAAATATATAGTCATGTATTTAATTCAGTTATTTATCCACCTTAGTCATTAAGCCCAAACTAAAGGTGGCAGAAATACTCAGCTACCAAAAGCAAGCACCAGAGGTGAAATCTACATATTCAGATCCCTTGGACTAAAAATAAAACTTAGGGACATAACAAGGAGGATGTTCGGGAAACACTCACCAACATGAAAACGTCCGCACTGGGCATCTTCCTCTTCCAGCCCCGCTCTCAGCGCCTCTCCTCTGCAAACGGGAACCAGGTCTGTTTACTTCTAAAGCTTTTAACTATCACGTCGACCCGCCTAGATTAGCCAGAGCAGTCAAGAAATGGTTCTCTCCCTCCTTTGAGAGCTCGGATTTCACTCCCAGATATCACACTCCACCCTCAGCACCCCAAACCAGCGAATCAGAACCTCGCTGGCACTAGGCTTCCCTCCGGCAGCCGACCAGACTCCCGATCCAGCCTCCTACCACAAAGCAATGCCCCCAGGTAGGTACCAGGGGCACCGCCCCGCCCGCCCCCAACCAAGGCCCGGAACCCAGAAGCCCGGCCCATTCAACCTAACCCCGCGGGGAATCCGACGCTAAAGGCAGCCCCGTCCCAGGGTCCAGCCTCCACTGGACTCTCTCTTTAAGAAACAGGCCGGCCTCGCTCTCTTCATCCCTCCCTCCCCAAAACCCTTCCCTCGCGTGCTGAGAAGCAAATCCTGCCTGCCCCAACCCACTCCTACCCCGCCACGGGAGTGGAGTTTCAGACCCTCGCCCTCTCGGCCCTGGCGCCCTCTCCCTCCCACTCGCAAACCTGCCCTCACTCAGGGTCCAGACTCGGGGGTCGGCGTTACCCCCTTCCGCCCGAACCCAAGCCCGCCCTCATCGGCTAGCCCCTCAGTCTCCACGGGCCCTCCCTCCTTTCCGTACTCCTCCTACCCAAAACCCCCCAAGTCTGGACCCTACTCTCTTCTCCCCGGCCGGGACCCGCCTCCCACTCAGTCCCTCTTCCCCTACCCCCATCCGAAGCCCACCTTCCCGAACCGGACTAACCTCCTTCCTCCGGCGCCGGCGGCCCGTTTCCCTCCTCAGCCCGGAACCAGCTTCCCGGCTTCTTCCCTCGGACACGGGCGCCCACCAGGGTCCTCTTCGCCGCGGGACAGACTTGTGAGAGGCGAAGCTCGAGCTCCCCCTGCCGCCGCCGCCGCCGCCGAGATTAGAGGGCCGGCCGGCCGCCCCGCCCCTCCCCGCCCGGAAGTGGCTCCTCCGCCGGGCGTGCGCGGCCCCGCTGCCCCCGCGCGCACGCCTCCCCGGGGACCCACGGCGCGTGCGCGGCGCCTGCTGACCCGGCCGCGGGCCGCCTGGCTCATGTAGTGAAGGTTGAAACTCCCTCCAGTCTCCAGCTTCTCCCTCTGGCCACATGGTGGTCACTTGTAGCTCTCGAGAGAGTTGGCCTGTAGAGCACTATAAACTGATCTAAATAAACGATCCAAAATGGGGCCCTGGAGGAGGCCTTTGAAATTGCCCCTGTCTTTTACCTGAGGACCTCCATCAAGGTCCGTGATAAAAGGGACATGAAAACTCCCTTAATGGGATTACCATCATCATCATCAACAGAGACTACAAGTTGTGGAGGAGGGAGTAGTTTTGCTTTACCTTCAAGGTTCTTTCTGCTGGTCTTATAATCAAATACACATGAGACAGAGTAGCAAGAGAAAATGGCCAGATTTAATTACATTCAGATGTGGGGAACCCCGCATGAGACCCCCAGGGTACATGAAAGGTTCAGGGACAGAAACAAAATGAGGTACAGATGTGACATTCTGAGCTAGGGGTAAAGTAAGGCACCTTGGGGCTTCAGAAGGTAATTGCAGGGAGAGCACATGCTCAGTAATAAATAGGTCATAAAAAGTGATTTCTGGTTATAACTCTTATGGGCCAGGCCCCCTAATTTAAATTCTTCTAAATATTAAAGGGGGGATGGGAGATGGGACGTGTTTCTCTTGAGCCTACGGGTCTGGGTTGCTTTTAGCTCAAAATAATCCTCATACCACAAGCACGTCTTGGGGTGACTCATTCTGAACCCCCTTCCCACACACACACACAAGCTGTTGGGCAAAAATGCTACCAATACTACTTTATTTTTGTGAGCATTATTGGGAACCATCTAATAAGTGAAAGTGCCCATCAGGATCACTAAGATCATGCTTCATTTCCAAACAAAATTTAAAATAAGTTTTTCATGACTTGCCCATGTTGTCATGATAGTAATTCAGCAGAGGCAGAAGGCAGCATAGTTACATGTAACTGATCAGTGATCTACATACTGTATTTTTTTCAAGAGATTTTTTAAAATGATACCAAGAAGGAATCTTGAAATCTTAATAAAAATGACACTAACAAGGGCACCAATTCCAGCCCCTTGCAAAATGTCCTGACACTAATTTAGGGTATCACCATCACTATTACCATTATCCTTATCAAGAATGAAATTCCTTGTTATCACAGTTTCCCTTCCCTGCACACCCTCAGTACTTTCCAATTTCCCAGCCAGAATGGTTAAAACCCTAAAGGAGTCAAGTAGTTTATCTCTGGGCTTCCTCACCCTCACCTCCACACCATCAAAAGGCTCAGACATCTCTATCATCCAGAGCCCCTGAATCAGGCTCTGACATTCCTGTTCTTATTCCTCTTGCTGCCGTTCCTCCATAGACATGCATTCTCAGTGCTGAAGGGTCAGAAAATGTTCTGGGGCCTCCTGCCAATGCTTATTCATCAAGAGTTGCTTTGAGATTCCAGGCATGCCCACCCCCCTCACCTTCTCCCACCCCTCTGCTTTATTCCTTTTTCAGACCCTGGGACCTGCTCTCCCTAGTCTCCTTCCTGGCTGCTACCTCCCACCCTCTAATCTAGAATCTCTGTGCCAGCGGACTAGAGAACAGGGTCCACCTCTGATTCCTCCCTGCACCTCTGCAACACGGCTACTGCTCCTAACACTGGGTAGGCAGTCTGTTGATTCTTTTCAGATAAACAAACCAAATCATCCATACTGACTAATCCTTGCTGTTATGGACAGAATGTTTGTTTCCCTCAAAAATTCATATGTTGAGGCCCTAACCCCCCAATGTGATAGTGGGGCCTTTAGTTAGAGTTAGATGAGGTTATGAAGATAGTGCTCTCATAAAGGAATTATTGTTCTTACAAATAAAAGGAAGAGACACTGGAGTGTTCTCTCTATCTCACCCCCCACGTATACACACACACACACACACACACACACACACACAAGGTCATGTGAACACACAATGAAATGATTGCCCTTTTCAAGATAGGAAGAGGGCCCTTACCAAAACCAAATCTTCCAGCACCTTGATCTTCTATTTATCAGCCTGCAGAATTGTGACAAATAATTGTCTGTTGTTTAAGCCACTCAGGCTATGGTATTTTATTATAGCAGCCCAAGCTGACTAAGACACTTATTTTGCCAAGAACTATGCTAGACACCTTTACATCTAAGTCCCTATATATGTCCTAACCTGCCCAGATCAGGTGACTCTCATCATCACTCAACATGTAAACAAGGCACTAAAGCCCAGAGAAGGTGCTGATAAATGATCATCCCAAAGACACACAGAGTTTGGATGGAAAAATAAGAATTCAGGTTTTGTTCAGAGAACCAAAAATGTGCTTGTTGGTTAATTAGAATCAAAGAATGTTAAAAACAGAGGGGCCTTCACCTATTTGCCAGCTCAGCCACATAATATAGGCATAAAGAAACGGTGGCCTAGAAGGGAACATGACTGCTGACAGCTCTTGGCAGAGCTCAGAGGCCATGTGTGTATGCATGCACGTGTATGTTATCAGGGCACTCTGCTCCTCAAGCCAACACTCCCTCTGATTGCAGAATAACATCAGGAGTTATAAGAGAAGCAGCCAGAACAAGGGATTCATAAGGGCTGAGGGGGGAAACTTCAGCCTTCACAGGGGAATCAAATTGTACCAAAATGGAACAAAATCCCCAATGACTATGTCTTACATGTCCTAGCTGTCTGTATTGGTGAGCCCTTGGGGAGAAAGCAAGAGAGAAGAGAGCAAAGGAGATATAAATAAAAGAGAGAATTATAATTCAGAGAGAAGAGGAATGTGAAAAAGCAAGAGTGTTGACTAAGGAGGTGACACGTCAGACATCCTTCCTCTCTTATCCCCGGTACTCACACAGTAGGGGCTTCAGGAGGCCTATGAAGAAGGGGCTTAGCTGGCTGAAGGGAGGCAGAGGTGGGGCTGCCTGGGGCTTCCATACAGAATGTCATTTCCAGTGAGCAGCCTGGCATCACCTAGGAGCTTGTTAGAAATACAGGGTCTCAGAGCCCTACTCCAGACCTACTCAGTCTGAATCACATTTTAACAAGATCCCCAGATGCTATATATGCACGTTAAGGTCTGACAATTACTTCCCTGGACATCCTGGTTGCAAGGAAAGTGCTGTGTTTTTATGAAGATTGCATGTTTATTTGAGATGATTTAAGTCGGCTGATGACGAAAAAGTATGGGGAGTGAGGAGAAGAACTTATGCTCCCCAAGTTGGCCTTTGGTGTCATCATGGTGTCTCTCAGGATGAAAGATTGGGAGGGGTTGGAAATGCCTATGGGAACCAGTGAGGGACTGAAATCCCTATTGAAGACAGAGGGCTTAGGGGTGGAGGGGAGTGTGGAAGATGGTCTGGGATTTTTTTCCCCCCGCGTGGTTTCTTTCATTTAGCCTGAAAGTTCTCACAGCAGTACTTGTATCTACAAATTGGTCAAATAATTCATGTCAGCAATTCTGATTCTGCTAAATGGCAGTTCTCTGGGGCCTAGTTAGTGACATCCCCCCTACCCCCCCATGCAAGAGCACATACACCCCCACTCTAAAAAGCCAGAGTGCACTACCCATCCTTACATTCCTATCCCTGACATCCTTCACTCAACTGAGAACCTTCGTGGAAGTTCAGCTCAAGGCAAGGCTGTGGGCAGATCTTAGTGGGTTAGCAGCTTCTCAATCCCTCCTAGAAAGGAATGGCCCACAGGAAAGTCCCCTTCAGGACTCACGGAGGCTAGAATGCCCAGCCCAAAGGGTCAGGAAACCAGCCAGCAGAAGCAGGCTGGGTTGATCACAATAGATGGCCACCGGGGAAACAAGAAGCTAAGGGCCAGCCAGATGTGGGATCACCCACAGCAAGGCGTGTGTCCCCTGAGGTTACCACCTGGGATGAATGGAAAGGTGCAAGTGTGTCACAGAGGTGCGTGTCCCAGGTGCCAACTCAGTCAAAAGTCAGAAAGGCCAAGACCTCAGGGAATCAGGGGTTATTTCCCAAGGAAGCCCCACCTTTCCCAAGGAAGCCCCCCTATTGCTATCCAGGCTGTACAGTCACTCCTAGCAAAGATCAAAAGCAGAGCCACCACTTATCAAAAACCAAATAGATACAAAGGTTTGGGGGCAGAAGGAAACTGACGAGGGCCTACAATGACAAAACAGCTTTGAAGGCTGGTAAACAGGCTTCCACCCTGAGAACACTGTGTAACCTCAGGCAAGCAGTTTAATTCTCAGAGCCTGGGCTTCCTCTGTTGTGAAATAAGTGCTAACAGCATTTACCCTTGGACCTTGGCGGCAATTGCAGGATATAGATTCGTGTACACAACACAGGTTCTGACCCACAACAGGCATTCAAGAACTCCTACTCTAACCCCCTCCTCACATGTCTAAGGGAGTTCAGATAAGACACCAACCTGGGCTCTGTGACCTACTCTCCCAAGCCCAGCCCTCTCACCTTGTTGCTCTAGGTCTGGTTTCATTCCGCATCGGGATCTGATTCTGACAAGTTGATTCATCCTGCCAGTCAGTCCCCTTCTCCAAGGAAGGCACCCTAAGCCTTTTTGAGGCTTACCTGAGAGCTACAGGTCTACTGGTTTCCTGCAAGGTTTGGTGTTTGTAGATCAATAAAGTCCCAAACCAATTGGACTCAACACTCCACTATGGCAGTTACAAAATATATTTCTTATAAATAGGGAATGTACTACTTAGACATATAATTCTTTACAAGGTAATAGAATGTCTAACTTTAAAAGTGAAGGCCAGGATAATAAAATCATATATGAAGTTAGAAAATGCATGGAGTTACAATGGATAAGAAATCTACTTCTTGTGTGTAAACTGAAATGGAGTTTTCAGCTCATGTAACTATGAACTGACCTTTCACCTACATGAATGTTCTGGCAGGATGTTCAGAAGACGTGCAGGATCCAGGACAATTCTTCATTGTGAGGGCCTGTCCTTGTGATGTCTGCATTACAAGACACTAGCCTGCATCACTGAATGCCAAAGGAGCTACCCCCTTCATTTTCGCAACTAAAACTTAGTACTTTTTCAGGATGCCTCCTAGGGAGCTGAACTGCCCCACTGAGACCTGCTCTTGTGGACTGATGATAGGAATGCACTCTAGCACAAGACTCATTTACTACCCATAGCTGAATATCTCTCAAACTAGAAGGGACTTAAGCATCATCCAAGCACATGCTTCCCATGTGCATCAGAGTCTCCAAGGACCTGCTCCAAGTCCACGTGTCAGGGCTCTCCTGCAGACCTAATGAATGAGGAATGGAACCCACACATCTGTATTTGGAGCACCCAAGATTAGGGCTGCTAAATTCCATATCCATTCTCATTGATTTCTATGCTTTAGTCCCACATAGTATAGACTGAACCAGGAATTTCTGACATTCCAGCCCCAGAAGCCCAGGCCCAGAAAATATAGTGAAACCTACGGGTTCTTGTGCTGGCTTTGGGACTCATGTGCTCGGTGGCTTTGGATGCACTCTTTACCCTCTCTGGGTTTCAATTTCCTCGCCTCAAAATTGGGTAGAGCGGGGAAGCTGCTCTCCAGCTCTATCAATTTAGAATTCTCTATGACCCCCTTGGGTTGTACCTCCCAGAAGCCTCTGCTTGGACATCCCACCTTTTTGTCCACAGGTTCCCAGGAAGGGCCCTCAATCATGCGATTATTTGGAGAAAGTGTCATCCTGGTTCTGTTTGGAAGATGAGTAATGTTGCTAGAATGCCCTGGGAGGTCAGGCCCCCTGGCTCCCTCTCCCACTAGTGTTGACACAGATGGGATGCAATAAGGAGGCACAGTGTAATATAAGTCCTGAGTAAACAGAGGCCCAAGGGGGTAATTATGAACATTGGCCCATGGCTACGCCTTGTCTGGCCCTGCAGAACTGGTTTCCGGGCTGACACTCAGAGGGGCTGAGCATTGGACAGCTGAGCACACCTTTATCCTGAGCTCAGAGGTCAGGGTAGGAGAAGAAGGCATCCATCTCTACAAGGGGATGAATACCTTTTATGTGCTTAAAAGTAATTAAAGGAATTTTCTCTAGAAGGTTTTGAAAGAACAAACTCCATGCCCACAGAGGTTGACCTAGGCAGAGAAATCAAGGACAGTGTGAGAGCACAGGATGGGCTCAGGAGTTAACCAGGAAGAGAGGGGCAAGAAGAGGGTTTGGACTGAGGGAACTGTATATGCTAAGGCCTGTAGGAAGGCCACTGCGGCCTGAAAGATGAAAGTAAGGGGGAGGGGAGGGAGAAACTGGTGTGCTGATCAATAGGGACAAATGTGTAGGACAGGTGTGCAAATGCACACGCCTTCAGGGGCAAGTAAGGTGACTGTTATCATTTGGGAATGTAAGCCTCAGGCTCATTCATTCATCCATCCATTCAACTATTAAATGCTAGGTTGCAATATCCTGGAGGGGGGTGTATCATTGTGCAAACAAGATTCCTGATCTCATGCAACTTACATTCTAATGAAAGGAGACAGATAAATAAACATATTAAATAAACTATATGGGAAGTTAGAAGGTGCCAAGGGCTATAGAAGAAGAAGAAGCAAAGCTGAGTATGAGAAAGTGTGGGGCCTCGGGCAGAATGTCTTGGGTGCTGCAATTTTAAATAGAATTTAAATGATAGGGTAGGCTCCACATTTCAATTTTCCAAAGTCCAAAATCCAGACTATTTGGTAAAAATCTCTCAATCTTGAAATTGTGATGGAGTCTACCAGAGTTAGGGCTTATTTTCATTCTCTTTGCTAGGACCACTTTAGTTCTTTATGTTAAACAATGGGAATAGAACCCAGTGAAAGGGTTTGTCACTGCCCCATAGACAAAACCTTCAAATATTAACACTTACAGCCACCTGCAGAGAGCTCTTTCTTTCATATGCCCAAGCTGGTCAGAATTCCTATTTTCTGCAGGCAGACACAGAGGTACTACCCACAGTCCCGCTTGCCCAAGCTCTGTTGGGAAGACAAGGCTATTGCTTCAGAGAGGAATGAAGCTCTCCCTGGATCAGAAATGATGCAGAAGGCTGACACCCAGTCATACCTGATCTCCTCTGGGCACTGGGAGTCAGAGGCAACATGAAATGATCACTCTTTATTCTTAATTTGCAATAGGAAACAGCAAGCCAGCATAATTTCTGACAAAAAGAACCAAATAAATGTATAATCATGTTTTTCATGTGGCAGTCTGCATAAAGTATCTTGTGACTCTGATGTAACTTGCTGAATCATCCCCCTTTGTTAATTCCATCTTTTTTCCACCAAGATGGGGGATGGGAATCTCTACTTGTATAATAATTGTCAAGAGATCTTAAAGTTCATAAAGGGGAATCTGATTAAGGTACTCCCAGAACTTTGGGCAAATAATTCAGTTGTTTTAAAGTTTTATTTTTTAATTGAAATATACCATATTTATGGACAAGTCTACCGATCAAAGAGTGGGCTTGATGAATATTCACGGAGTGAACATCAGTGTTCAGCACCCAAAAATCAGAATCGCCAGTTCACTTGTGTGTGTTTTTAATTAATTTTTTATTTATTGATTTTTTTTTTTTTGAGAGAGTGATCTAATTGTTGTTCCACTTATTTACACATTCAGTGGTTGCTTCTTATATGTGCCCTGACTGGGAATTGAACCTGCAACTCTGGTGTATAAGATGCTCTAACCCAACTGAACTACCAGGCCAGGGCTCAATTGCTTTTTAAATAAATGCAACTGAGGGCTGGATGCAGATGATAAGCCTCCTGTCTGAGTCTTCAGGGCCTTGTAGGAATATAGTACTTTGATCTTTATCCAAAGAACAGCAAGCAGCCATTGTGGTCTTTTTTATACAGGAGCCACTATCACATTTGTGCTTTAAAACAATCCCTCTGTATAGTATGGAGAATGGCTGGGGAAAAATCCAAATGGGCGGAGTAGTTACAAGGCTTTTACTTTCATCTAGGCAAAGAATTAAGATCGTTAGTTCTAAGATTGAATAATGGCATAAGCTTAGAAAATGAACTCTTGGAAAGTGAGATAATAGATTAAAACAAGATTCCCAGAGCCACCCTGTGCCTTGGTCACAGGCTTCCAGGTATACCTTCAGACTAGGAGCCTCAGGGGAGAAGTCACATTTGTAGCTCAAGGCAAACCCACATCTAGTGTGCTATACCTTTAACTTGTTACAATAGGATTGTGGTGCCTCTCCCGTAACCATGGGATTCTTTCTGACTTGATTTCCCCCCACGTATAGCTGGTTGCATTACTTATCAATAGGGTGGTTGCCTATGTGCTGATACTATTTCTATCTACCCTCCCATTAGGGGTTGAATTGTGTCCCCCAACAATTCATCTGTTGAAGTGCTAACCCCCAGTACCTCAGAATGTGCCCTTACTTGGAAATGGGGTCACTAAAGATATAATTAGTTAAGATGAGGTCATAGGGTAGATTCCTAACCCCATATATCTAGTGTCTTTAAAAAAGGAGAAATTTGGAAACAGACACACAAACAGAGAGGATGCCACACAAGATTGAAGGCAGAGATTGGAGTGACGCTTTTATAGTCAAAGAATATCAAAAATGGCACCAGCTAGGGGCATGGCATGGACAGAATCTCCCTCTTAGGCCTGAAAGGATCCAGTCTTGCAAGCATCTTGATCTCAGACTTCTAGTCTCCAAAACTATGAGTTAATACTAGTACATTTCTGTTGTTCAAGCCACTCAATTTATATCACTTTGTTACAACAGCCCTAGAAAACGAATACACCTAGATCCCCAAACCAGCCCCAAACTTCAGTAGGTTGATGAGGGAGGAATGGGAAAAGCAGGGTGACATGACCATTCCTGAGCCCCATGTCCCCTCTGAGCATTCAAATGTCAGAGTAGCAGTTGGGGTGGGAGAACCTCCAGAATCCATGGGGTCCACTGCCAACTGGCTTCCTGGTGAGCGAAAACAGCCTAAAGCTAGTCTGTGTGGATCTTTTCGAGGGGGCTGCTCCATTCAGTTTTGAGGTAAAAACCAACACCTGCCACTTAGGGACAGATGCTTCAGGGGGCACTGAAGAGGAACTACTCACTCAGACATCTTTTAAATGCTCTTACTATCCACTTTCCACGTAATTCAGGTATTTCAAATCTTTAAACCATTCCCACTGTCTTCCCATTCAAACATCTAACTCACCACTCCCTGGTAAATGCATCATGTTAGAGTCAATTAAACTCATTTCATTTGAATATTCCTGTAAGTCGCTTCAATACACATCATACCAGACCTATTAAGCAAGTTGTTTATAGCTAGTATAGGCCTACTCCTGACCCCAGTTATCCCCCTCCAGGGAAGCCTTACAAAGTTTCTAGTTGGGAATAGGAGGACCCAAGGAGATTGCTTGATGTTTTCTCAGGACACAATCTCACAATCATAAACAAGTCAAATTCAAGGCCTAGTGGCAGACAATTCGTTATATAATATAGGACAGGCATGAATAAGGATCTGCAGAGATTGTCTGGGCTGCACCACAGGCAATGCGGAAAGTACTTACCTGATAAGTCTTCCATAAATGATAACCCATAGCACCAATCACCTAACAATAGAGGTAGTGCTCTATGAATTAGGTTACATATGGAGAAGACGACCTCGAAGGGAAGACACCATACAAAGTCCAGTTAACTGCTCTTCTTGAACTTGGCCCACAGGCCTCTTATGATCAGTGATCATATCATTTATTATTCAATCTGGGACTTTTTTTTTTAGAGCAAGGGAAAGAGTGAGAGAGATAGAAACATCAATGATGAGGGAGAATCGTTCATGGGCTATTTCCTGCATGCCCCTTCCTGGGGATAGAGCCTACAAACCGGGCATGTGCCCTGACAGGGAATCAAACAGTGACCTCCTGGTTCATGGGTTGACAGTCAACCACTGAGCCACAACAGTCGGGCTGGGACACTTTTGAGACTGAGGATATAATAAGTTTTCTGGGACAAGAGGCATAAATGGAACTGTTCTGGTCTCCCTAGCCATATGGAACTACTTAAGTTCCCATAACATGCCATGGTCTGTTATGTTCCCAGACTTTTGTATATCCGTTTCCTTCTCAGACCATCCTCTCCTACCTAGTGTATTTAGAACACATTATATAGCCCACTGCTTTATGGATCCTTTCCCAAGACTCCTAGATGGGCTAGGGGTCTCCTTTCCATGTGTCTCCATTGTCCCTAGCACTGATGACATTCTAGCTCCCCACAAGACCAGTAACCTTTTGAGGATGGATATTATGTTTTTTTAATCTTTGTGTTCATGTTATAGATACTAAACAAGTATGTATCTAATCAATTAGCTTGTGATTAGCTTGGAGAAGAGGTGGGCGTGAGAACTAACTTCAAATGTCCAAAGGGTTGTCACCACAAAGAGGGCCTAGGCTGCCTTAGGTAGAACAAGAATGCTCATTGGAAGCCTCAAGGAGCTATATTTTAGCTCCATATTAAGAACAACTTTCTAACCAAAAGACTATACAGAAAACAGGCAGCAGAGAGCTCTTTGCCACAAGAGCTGTCTTGTTGACTAGCATACACTTGGTAAGTATTTGAGGCAAGGATTCAGGCATGTAGTGGGTGAGTGGCCTGGATAACTACCTAAGACTCTGTGATTCATTCATTCATTCAATGAGTATTTATTAGGCACCAGACATTGCACCAGGTGCTACATGAATTAGCACAAAACAAACACACCCATGTAACCACCTCGCAGAGCAAGGCTTTATGCTTGGTAATGAATGAGACAGATGCAGCTTCTGACCTCTTGGAGCTTACAGGCTTGCAGAAGAGATACATGTAATTGTAAGAATTATTGGGTATTAAAGAGAATGTGAGAGGAGAACTAGGGATGGGGTCAGAAAAGAGAGACTTACCGTAGGTTGAAAAGGCATGACTGTAGGAAGCTTGTTTGGTTCCATGACCTTAGACCTTTCTGGAAAACTCAGCTTCTTTTCTCTTATCTGATGCCTGTTCTTCCAGTTGGGCAACCTGCTTAGACCAGTCTATACCTGCCAGTTCCAGAGCTGTGAGTCTTTCTCAGATGACAGGTAATCAGGTAACTTTGACCATCCTAGGGGTGACCACATGGGGTCTTTAGTCACTTTCCTTCTTCCCCTCTTCTCTGAAAGACCATCAGAAGACGAATCACACGGACTTTGGGACAATAGAAGGACAAGCAATGCCATGGTATAGGTGTACTCAGGAGTTTGGCAGAAACTCAAACTCTTAGAGTGCCAACCCTTATCAAAGCACCCAACAATACTGGCCACAATTCAGAACTCCGTGTATGAAGTACAAAAGACAGCAGGTGAGCCAAGGGACGTGTGATCACAGGATTTCCTCCTTTACACTGATGGCAAATAGCACCAGGATAATACAGAGACCATTCAAGAAATGTTTGCTTGATATTGATAAACAAGTAAAAAAATATATACCTTGCATTGAACCTCCACTATGGGCCAGGCACTGTGCTAGATGACTGCATATGCATTATCATATTTAAGCCTCAAACATCCAGCCCCTGCCTCTCTCCACCTTTATCTGCCACAAGGAGAACAGATTTATTATTCCTATTTTACAGATGAGAAAACTGACGCTTAGAAGTTATAATAACTTACCTAGGGTCATATATCTAAAGAACGGCAGGCCTGTGTGTCTTCAGAGCCTGTGCTCTGGCCTCTATTCTGGAACCTTTCATTGGATTCAATGAAATCCCAACAAAGCAAAGTGGTAAAAATTAGCTACCCTCTATGAACACCAAAGGTAGGTGAGGAAGCCCTCAGCATTAAGCAGGAGAGGAATGTACTAGTAAAACTTGAATTCAAAGCATAGGCAAAGTCAAAGGAAAAACAAGGAGAAAAAAAAAACTTTGTATTACTCATATTATAAAAGAATAACCTAATATATAATTCATATACCCATATAAGAAGGACTAACAAGCAAATAGAAAAATGGACAAAAGATATGGACAGAGATCATAAGAAATATATACAAACAGCAGTTAAATATATGAAAAGATGTTCAACCTCACTCATCAAAGAAATGCGAATTAAAGCTAAACAAAGGTAGCATTTACCTCCTATAAACTTTGGAGGTTGAATCAATCACCTATGGCCAATGGTTTAATCCATCATCTATGTAATGAAGCCTCCATAAAAACCCAACGGGACGGGGTTTGGAGAGCCTCCAGATGTATTTAAAATGACAGTTATTAAGAGACTATAGTATTGGTGAATGCTTCCACGTGCTGGGAGAGGGGTGCCCCTCCGTGCCACAGGGATAGAAGCTCCTGCACTCAGGACCTTTCTGGACCTTGCCCTGACTTTTCATCTGTATCATTAATGATAGCCTTTATAATAACCTGGCAAACATAAGCAGCTGTCTCCCTGAACTTTGTGAGCCATTCTAGCAAAGTATCAAGCCCAAGGAAGTGATCATGGGAACCCAATTTATAACTGGTCAGTGAGAAGTACAGGTAACAACCTGAACTTACAACTGGTGTTTGAAATGGGGGCAGTCTAATGGACTGGGCCCTTCACCTGAGGGGTCTAATGCCATCTCTAGGTAGTATCAGAATTGAGTTAAACTTGTAGAACACCCAACTGGTGTCTGCTGAAATGGAGAATTGCTGGATGTGGGAAAAACTCCTATATATTTGGGGGATAAAATGAGTTTTCTCCTGACAAAGCGTTAGATATCAGGCTGTATTTAAAACGACAGTTATTAAGAGACTGTAGCATTAGTGTGGGCTGGTAAACAAAGAGCATTGGGAAAGCAGAGAGTCCAGAAACAGGCCCATGGCTATAGGGATACCTGAATTTTGATAGGGATGATACTGCAGAAAAACAGGATATGAGCCATGTTTTTAATAATGGTATTGGATCAAAAGGCTTTTTTATGAAAAAAAAATGGCTCTTGACCTCTATCTTACATCATACACTAAAATCAAACCCAGATTGATATTTAAATGTAAGAGGTAAAACAATAAATCTTCCAAAAAATAATAGAAGAGAGAACCGTGGGTGGGCCAAGATCTTTGAAATAGGACACAAACACCACTAATCTTTAAGGATGAGATTAATAAATGGGGCTATGTAAAAGTTAGGAATTTCTCTCTGTGGTAGGCAGTTAGACAGACATGAGCAGAGCAAGGACAATGTGCCAGGTACAGCAAGTCACCAGGGCGGAAAGCCCAGGGCACCTAGAAAATGTCAAAACTGGGAAAACAAGGACCTCGCCCCCAGGGTAAATTTCCTCCCTAGCATATCGCTTGGTCATGGGAGTTAGACCTCCTGACCTTTCATATCGCTGGTCATGCAGTTGGGACCCTTCCCTCATTTCCCTGATTTCCTTTCCTGGCATGTTGCTAGTCATGTGGGTTAGACCTCCGAGGGGGTGGGTGGGGGGAGGGGCGATGAACAAGAGGATGAGAGAATAGCCCTTAAGCATTAATCCCTTAAGACAATGAGGTTCTGATCCAAATCAAATACATCAAGGCCTCAGTTGTGTTTCAGCTCCAAGCTCAGAAAAGCAGCAAAACCAGACAAGTAACCATGGCTGACATCAGGACCAGCTGCATTGACTAATGACCCCCTGCCCTGGTACTGACCAATCAGTAGAGACCACAACCCTAGAAGGACACACCAGGAAAGCTGATGAATATTCTAATATGATTCTCCCCTGAGACCTCCAGATAAACACCCTCATGACTGAGGACTGTTATGATAAATGACAATATGTTTGAAAGAATAGAGGTTTTTCTTCCCCCAGGTGCATTTTCTTTGCCTCTCTCTTTCTCCTAAGCCCGTTTCTTCTACCACTCACTTCTTTTTACCTCTGTGACTTTCTAAATAAACTTTCTCTTATAGTTTGAGTCTTGGCTCTGAATTCTTTCTTAACCAGAACTCAAGTACCGAGGTTGCTGAACCGAGGGCTGGTCTGAACCCACCTATCTAACATTTGGTGCTGTTCTCACAGCTCCCAACATCATCTCCGTCAAAAGACTACTTGCATTTCAGAGATACAGAAATTGAGGCTCAAGTACATTGTCTCTCAGCTGTGTCAGCTGGATGTGGGGGTTTCCCCAAGTGAGTGCAAAGCAACAGGGAGGGGCTGGTCAGGAGGGAAGAAAAACCTCTATTCTTTCAAACATATTGTCATTTATCATAACAGTCAGCAAGAGTCCCAGAAGCATGGAAGAGGGATACTCTGGGTCAAGTCTCTCCATCTAAGGAACACCAATCCCCAGAAATGGGATGCAGAGAGGCAGAGCCCTCCATGATGGCATCAGGCTGGTCAGACTGACAAAGCTGGGACCCAGCCTGACCAACTCTCTTTGCCAGTTTTTCCCTCTCTGCCTGCTGGTCGTTGGCTGAAACCAACCCCTGCTTCTCATTCTCTCCTTTGGTCCCCATTGAAAGCACTGAATAGGAGGTGGAGAGGGAGCTTGGAGGGAGAGTGGGTCTTCAGTGGGTAGGAGGAGCCAGCTAGGTGGGGGTGAGGAGAGGGGTACTGGGGAGTGGTTCTGCAGTTGTGGGGAAGGGGTAACCTAGCAACTACTGCTTTATGCAGTCACAAAGCAGTCTTGTCCACAGAACCACAAACTTTCCCTTTGTCTTCTTGCTCCTTCCTGCTCGGGTAACGGGCTTCTCCCCCATGTGCTATAGTGAGCATTTGCCTCGGTGAGTTCAGGGATCTTTCCAGGGGAGGAAATGGGCTTAAGCCGGTCTGGGGCCCAGGAGAAAGGAAGTTCTGTCTAGGATTGAAGTGAGTGTTCAGACTCCTTGTGCCTGCCTGGCTGGGGGCCCAGCGGGGGTGGTGGGGGGGGGGGGGAGTGGGAGAAAAGGCAAGCGGAACCTCTCTACAGCAGTTGGGTTTATGACCCTTTAGGGTCTTATAAAATTGGTTTAATGGATCATGCCTAACATTTACAAGAAGCAAACAAGTACGATGAAAATATCAGTGAGCATCCAATGTAGCAGGGTAAGAATTGCTTCAGTTTCACATACACACAAGCATGTGCACATGTATGTGAATGGAGTGGTGATGTAAAAATTAAGTTTTCTTACCATGGTTACAGTCAGGAGCATTTGAAAGTCTCTGTTTTAACGACTACCTTTAACGACTACCTTTTCCTGCTGGCAGGCGCATGGAGGGCTTCCAAATGCCCTGTTCTCCAGCCTGCAGCCTCTAAGTGCTCTAGAGCACAGCCCCCGTGCCCCACCGCCCCCCATGTCCAAAGCTTCCTTCAAAGGAAGCTCTGCCAACTGTTTTTTCTTTTGTTGTTGTTGTTATTCTGGGGGTTTTTTTGTGTGTGTTGCGTGTGTTTTTTTGTTTTGTTTTTATTTGTTTTGTTTCTGTGGTGTGTGTGTGTGTGTGTGTGTGTGTGTGTGTGTGTGTGTGTGTGTTTAATATATTTTATTGATTTTTTTTACAGAGAGGAAGGGAGAGGGATAGAGAGAAACATCGACCATCGGCCTCCTGCACACTCCCTACTGGGTATGTGCCTGCAACCAAGGTACATGCCCTTGACTGGAATCAAACCTAGGACCCTTGAGTCCGTAGGCTGACGCTCTATCCACTGAGCCAAACCAGTCAGGGCTGTGTGTGTGTTTTTAATGGTTTTGTTGATTTCAGAGAGAGGAAGGGAAAGGGAGAGGGATAGAAAGGATGAGGAGATTCATTGATAGGCTGTCTCCTGCACGCCCCTATGAAGGATTCAGCCTGCAACCTGGGCATGTGCCCTGACCAGGAGTCAAACTGTGACTTTCCAGTTCACAGGTTAATGTTCAACCAGAGTCACACTGGCCAGGCTGTTTGTTTTTTCTTTTTAGAGAAAAGATCAGGAGTCTTTGAGTCAGGTTGCCTGGTTTCTTGCCGTGTGACCTCAAAGTCTCTCCCCTTCCCTGATCTCAGGCAATACTACATCCTCCTCCATCTGAACTTGGTGAAAGGCTGTCCCTGGAGGGGTCTCTGGGGTCCCTTGCAGATTCTGTAATTATGGGGGTTAATTCTCAAAATGCACTGTTTCCTTTTCTAACTCCAAGCCTGACACCTGAACCGCCCCCCCATCCCCACCCCCCCCGGGCCCAACATTTTGGCTATATGAGTATGTGTATACATTCAGGTCCACAGATTTAGATCAATTACCATTCTTGGCTTTGACACCTATCACCTTTCATCCATGTCAATTAGTTTATTTAATAATATAATGGACACTCGTAAGTGCACCTCCCAAACCAAGAACGAGAATATCACCACTAACACATCGTATGTGTTCTTCTCCCAACTCTCCCCTCCCCACCTGCTCTCAGAAATAGCCACCATCTGAATTCTGTGTTTACCATTTCCTTGCTTGTCTTTTCTTGTTTCATCACATATTTATGATACTTTTACTTGCTTTTGAACTTTATTTTTTATAAGGATCTCAGGCTACATGGTCTTTTGCCACTTGCTTTTCTCATCTTAGCGTTAAAGTTGCAAGACTCATCTATGTAGCTGTGTGTAGCTGTGATTCATCCATTTCAATTACAATATAATGCTCATTGTCAGAATGTACTACAGCTTACTTATGCACTCTTCTGCCATTGGACATTTGGATTGTCCCCAGTTTTTACTAATCTGAACCATGTTAGTTTTGACTAAAGTTCAATTTTGCAAGATATTGCCGATGCTTTTCTCCCAAAGTGTCTGTTCCAGTTTGTATTCCCACTGCCAGTCTATAAGATGTTCTGATACATCTTCAACATGGATCTTTGTTCTGTTAGAAACCGTACAATGTCTGCGGAGGTGAAGACCCAACCAGCTGAACAACCCCTGGCGAGGTGAGGCACCAAATGCCTACCCTGCTGACAGAGGAGGTGGTAGGGACAAAGGGGGCCTCAGGCAGCTCAACATACTGGGAGTCCAAGAAAGGCAGTCCTTCCTTGCCTTCCACTGCCATCAACTAGGCCCTGAATACATTCTCAGGCCTGAGGTACCACAGGTCGCAGGCGGGAACCCTCTCTGGATGGGGAGAGGATGTGATGGCAGGGGCCAGGAGCACTGAGCACAGAAATTCCAGGGATTTTCAGGTGGTGACTTTCTCTGTTAGTTGGGGTTTGGGGAGGCCAGCTAACTATGATTTTTCAGAGAAGGTTTGCTTTATTTCTTTAAGAACCAGATCTCTTAGAGGCGAACCGAGGATGGAACAGGAAACTCAGGGGCCTGGTCAGCGAAATCCTCAGAGGGTGCAGAACACCTTTCTTAGCATATCCAGAGTCCATCTGTACCACAGAGGGGCTCCCTCCAGCCAGGGTCACCGGGAGAAGGGAAAGCCAGGCACCAAGCACCAGCCCACCGTTGGATCCTTGCTGGACCGACTTCGACCTCTTCCTCCAGGGGCAGAAGCACAGCATCCTCGAGAGGGAAGGGGTGCAGGGTGGAGGACAGAGAACCTGAGACGGTTTGTCTCCAGTGAAGCGAAGCAAGAGCTTGAAGCTTCCCTGCAGCGTCGCAGCTCTGAGAGCTGCCAAATCAGCTGGGCGTCTCCTGGGAGGGCCCCATGGGGAAAGGGCTTGCTGGTGTAATCTGGCCTTGGGGACAGCTTTGACCCGCAATGCTGTGTCTGGGCCAAAACTGCCCCTGATGGCGTGGGGGAGGGTGACAGCCTGGAGCTGGCTTCTCCTGGGCAGCCAAGAGTTTGGCTTGGGGAGAGGCCCTTGCTGGGGCCAGCCCTATGGGTCTGGAGGTGTATATAATATGTCTTCGCTCCAATCCTGGCATTTGGATGACTGGTAGGTCTATAGCTTCTCTTTCTGGCTGTAGAGATGGTCTGTGAAAGAAAGCTGGGGTCCTGGGGAATTCTATCTGAATTTTCTCAGATGGATCCCAGCTCCCTACGAAGGCACCTGAGGAAGACAGAAGCCTCCCTGGGACTGGATTGTCCCAATCGGGAGAAGGCCCTGTGGGAGGACCAGCTTGGAAGCCAGGGGGTGGCAGAGAAACCCTGGAAACCACATTTCAGAGTATCTCAGGAATGGACTCTGAAAAGCCCTGAGCTGGGGCAGACACTGTTGCCAGGAGGCCTCATTAGCTTCTCCTTGACCTTCTTCTTCAGTCCAAAGGCTGAGCCAAAGACTGAGAAGTCAGAGCACAAGCCAAGAAGCCACGGGGTCGAAGGATCACAGAAAGAACCTGTGGTCCCAGGGGTCGTGGATTTCAAGGTGGTCCGAGAGGAATTGAGGATCGCCAAGCCCGAAACCCCTGGCACCTACCACTTCGGCCGCCTCAGCCACAACTCCTTCTTCTCCCGGCATCACCCCCACCCCCATCGTGTGACCCACATCACAGGTAGGGTTGGGGTAGGCCAGGGCCTGGTGGGCAGTGGAGGAGGGGTGCTCTTAAAACCTGGAAAGGGAGGACCCAGCCTCTATTTCTAGGGTGAGACCCAGAGAAGAAGGGGACTTAGCCAGGGTCACAGAGCTGCTTGGCCACTTGCAAGCACTTGACCAAGTCAAGAGTTGCCTTGGGGGGCAGGCTCCAAGGGCAGGCTACATGTCCCTATAGGGTTTCCCTTGCTGCGGGTCCTCCCGCCTTACAAATCAGAGAAAGGGGTGAATGTTCTGCCTCAGGGCTGCACTTGGTTCCCAAACACAGGCCATTTCATCCCTCAAGTATCTACTGAGTGTGAACTGTGTCTGAGTCAGGCACTTTTTTGGACCCTGGGAATATGACAGTGACCAAGACAGTCCCTGTCCTCATGGAGCTGACTCTCCGGTGGGAAAGAATAGGAAATAGATGAGGTGTCAGAGCATGGGAAGTGCCAATGCTACAGAGGGAAGACATGACCAAGAAGCATGACTTTTGAGCAAATAACTAAAAGAAGAGAGAGCATGAACCAATCATGTGGATATGGGGGATGGAGGGAGGACGTCCTGGGCCGAGGGAACAGCAAGTACAAAGGCCCAGCAGCAAGGAGGCCAATGTGGCTGGAGCCGAGTAAGGAGAGAAAGGAGATGCAGCAGAGAGGCAGTGGGGGCCCAGGTCATGCGGGCCTTGGAGGTCACTAAGCCATCTCACTGAGTCAGATGAGAACCACGGGAGAGCTGGGAGCAAACAAGTATCAGGAGTGATCTACTGGCCTCTGTCTGGATGGTGGCTTGGACCAGGGAGGTAGTGGTGGAAGAGTTAGTGGTCTGGCTCCAGAGATATGCAGAAGGTAAAGCCAACAGGATTTGCTGGTTGATTTTTAGAAATAGAGTGTGAGAGGAAGAGGGGGGTCAATGTTGACTCCTGGGTTTTTGGCTGGAGTAACTGGAAAACTGGGACAAAAAGACTTCAGAGGGGACCAGTGGAGGAGGGGAGACGAGTCAAGAGTTTGGTCTAGGACTGAGAGATGCAAAATGGGAGATCCTTTTAGACACCCAGGTGGAGACACAGAGGGGGCAGTTGGGTCTGGAGTTCAGGGGAGAAATGCAAACAGGAGAGGATTCAGGTGTGGATGGTGTTTGAAGTGGCGCCATGATGGGATCATCCAGGACACTGTGTAGATACAAGAGATGAGAAACCCAAGGCTCAGAGGCTGTGAGGAGGAGTACGCAGTAGAGGAAATGAGGAGTGGCTGGCGAGCTAGGACGAACTAGGACAGTCCAAAAGGCAAGTGTTTTGGGAAGGAGATAGTGAGCAACCATTCTGTCCTATTCAGGCTGGTCCTCAGAGCGTAACTGTCTAGTAGTAACAATATCACACAGACCTTAGGCCGAAGGGTCCTCATGTGTAAACTGCCTGCCATCATCTCCAGGTTGTCTGGCACTCAGCCCTGCACAGGCTGACAGATGGCGAGATGTTTCATCCAGGAAGTCTAGCTAAACCTCACTCCCTGTGGTTTGAGCCCAGGTCCCTCTCCACACCCAGGTGTCCCTCTTGAGGCTACTTACCTCTCTCTGCTCACACCTGCAGTCATTGCTGTCATAGAAAGCCAAAGAACCTCAGGACAAGGGTCGCAGGGACCCGACTTGCTGCGTGACCCTGAACCCATCCCTTTGCTGTCCATTCTAAGTGCCCCACGGGTAAGGTCTGGGTGGCTACAGAGGCCTTCAATGCTATAATGATCTACAGGCTCTGGTTACTGGAAAAAGGGGGGCCAGTGCTTTACCTGGCCAGCCTCCTGGAGCTATTGGGGTCCACCCAGTCACCCCTTCCCACAGCCTCTGTCCCTTCACAGATCTCACCGGTAAACCCGTCTGTGTCGTCAAGGACAAGTTCTCTCTGGCTGCCTTGCCTCAAACTGCATTCCTCACACCCTCTCTGATGGGGATGCCTACCCTCTTTGTCCCCATTGGAGACCCACAGTCCAATCGGGACCCCCGGCTTTCTTCAGGTGGGTACTGGGGCCAGACCCTCTACCTTGGGGTTACACCTCTCTCCAAGGGCTGTCCTGCTTGGGTGGGTGCCTGAGAAAGAAGTGGGATCTGGTCAGGTACCCCATTTCCCCCTCATTTCCTCCAGCTTTGGCATCTGCATTATTCGCCACCCCCAAGATCTCAGAAATGTGCCTCTGCTTGGATTTGAGGTGTTTGAAGAGTAACCACAAGCAGAGGACAAGCAGATTTGGGCAAGTCATGTGACTTCAGGCTGTTAGAGGAATAATACTGGAAATAATTAGCACTTGTACTCAGGCACCAGCCATTAGAACAGGCGGCCATACACAGCACCGCGGTCAGCGCTTTGAGGCCTCTGCTCCGCAGGCTGTGCCCTTTCTGTTAGAGGTGCAGGGCAGGAGCTGGGACAGCCTGCAGGGCAGAGGTTTGGAAGGCTTGCTCCGTGCTCTGTACCGCCCTCTGCAGGAGCAGGTCCATATTTTAGTAACTGGCACTGCATATCAACAGAATCTCAGTCTTGGCTTCAGTTTCTTAAAAGAGGCAAAGCTAGATGAAACCACTTGCATTTTCGCACAAATAACCAAATACAGTCCAGTGTCTCCCATAAAATCACAGGCTAGGACATTAGGGCCCCCTGCACACCCACCCTCCCACCCACCAATGGTGCGATTCCTAATCCTTCCCCAAGGGCACCATCTCCCCTCCCCTTTAAGCTGCAGATAGAAGGCTGGGAGGAAAGGAGGCTCTTCCACCCACAGATTCCCAACACCTGGTGCCACAGGGAGGGCGAGGAAGAGGGGCCCAGACAGCAGGTGCCAGGATCTTGTCCCCTCCTCCCAGAGGCCTGGAAGAAGGAGTTGAAGGACCTGGCTTCCCAGGTGGTCATCTTCACCAAGGAGAATGAGCCGAAGAACAAAGAGGTGGGTGCAGAGCAAAGGAGCTCTCTGGGAAGAGATGAAATGGAACCATCCTTTGTACGAAAATCTTTCCCAAGTCCGGTCACACTGACCAGCAGAAGAGCAAGTGCTCATTGAGGTGCTGCTGTCCCCACTGAGGAGGAGGAGCCAACAAGTACCAACCCAAGGGCTGCAGTGAGGGCTCCAAGGATCAGAGATCACACCTAAGTGGAGAAATCCAAGAAGGGTTCCTAGTTCAGAGGTGGACGGGGGAGGCATCCTAGTGGAGGCACGCAGCGCAAAAGCTCAGAAGCCTGGAACACAGGACCCCTCTAGAGAGCAAGAAGCTGAAGTGCAGGGCCCAGTGGGCAGCAGTGGAGGAGGAGGTGGGAAGGGGCTGACTTAGAATGTGGGCAAGACCAGCTTGCTCTAATTTCTGAACTTAGTGCAGTGTCTAATCTCATGAGGAATGGAGAGTCATTGAAGTTTCAGACAGTATTGGGGTGGCCTCGTGGGTGCTTTTTGCTGACCAGTAAAGACAAGGGAAGCAGCTTGACGATAGTAGGAATTGGTCCTAAGACAGGCCTGGCCCTTTGTGGATGAGTCTCATTCTGTGCTTGTGCTGGGCAGCAGAATTCTCATCCCTGCTCTGCAGCTAACTCACTGCAGCTCTCAGGGCAATGGTCTGGGTCTCAGGCTTCTCTGCTTTAAAAGGGGAAGAAGGATGTGACCAGTCTTAATTGAAGTTGCAGGGTCTAGAGGACCCAGGCCTTGTGCCCATTGGCCTGGCTTAGGAGGGTTTCCCAGGGCTAAGAAAGGATGCCAAGCTGTGTGAGACAGACCTGGGGGCAACTGAGCTAGGAATTAAGGTAGGTGTGTGTGTGTTGGGGCAGGGGAGGGGGGAAGGGAGGAGGTTTGGCATAGATTACTGTTTTCAAATCTCTGGTGAGCTTGGGGGAGGGATAGCAAGGAGGACTTGCCCCTGGTGAGTGAGGAGGGTCGGGGAGGAGGTAGGAGGCCAGCATTCAATGAAGTTCCAGGTCCATATGGAAGGGCCCCCTGCTGGGGAAAGGGGTCTAGGACAGTGTGGGGCTGGCCTGGTCCACATCCTGGGTCCCTGCAATGCTGTGGTGCTGAGGTTCCAGAGGAGGAGGTGATGGGCACCCTGGAGATGTGAGCCAGCCTCCTTCTAGTCTCTTCTCTTCCTTCCGTCTCCTATCAATCTATCTATCCATCCATCTATCATCTATCTATTCTCTCTCTCCCCCCTCCCCCCCTTCACCTCCCACCTCCCAAGTCTCTGACCACTTTTCTTCCAGGAGGAGGTGCCTCAGCGGGAGCAGGGTGCAAAGTACTCTGCAGAGACTGGGCGGCTCATCCCTGCTTCCTCCCGAGCCCTTAGCAGCCGCCACTCCCGCCAGGGCCGAGGGAACCACCCTTCAAGCGGAGATGGCATCCAGGCCTACGTCTTGCAGGATCAGGAGCTGCTGGTGAGACCCTGGGAAGGCCGGGGGCTGGGAAGGCCAGGGGCTGGGAAGGCCGGGGGCTGGGAAGGCCGGGGGCTGGGAAAGCCGGGGGCTGGGGCCCTAGAGCGGCCCTATCTGCGGGCAGAGAACAGGGTGGTATACCCCCAGGCTTACAGATCCCAACTAGGACTCTCACAAGCTGCTGGACAGTGTGGCCTCTTCCAGGGCTACTTGCACCTGAGACTGTAAGACTCAGAAACCACAGCCCTGGGAGTCAGAAGCCTGGATTCAAATCCCTCAGTGCTTCCACGGTTCTGTGTAAGCCTTGTCCTCTTTGTTAAGTCCTTTCCTCTCAAGGGCCTTTGGTTCCATGATCCAGTCAAACTGGGAGCATAAACATGTCACCACTCAAGTCTGTTCCAGCTTTGGCACTTGGCACGTTACTGAAGGGAGCTGCAGTGGTGCAGGATGAGATGCATGGAGAGGAAGGTCCCACTGAGTGTGTCCTCAGACCGCACCCTGGGGTGGGGCACCCTGCAGCTTGCAAGGCCGGTCTCAGCCTAGTTTCCCCTGAAAGGTGTCTACTCTGTGCTGGGACAAGGCACGAAGCCGCCCACCTCCACATTCAAGCTTCCCATCAAGGTCTGAGATGAGTCCACGAAGGTGCTAGTGGGTTAAGGCAGTGAAAGTCCCTGTTAAGCCCTAGCTGGTTTGGCTCAGTGGATAGAGAATCAGCCTGCGGACCGAAGGGTCCCAGGTTGGATTCCAGTCAAGGGCATGTACCTTGGTTGCAGGCTCCTCCTCAGCCCAGGCCCTGGTGTGGTCTCATGCAGGAGGCAACCAATCGATGTGTTTCTCATTGATGTTTCTCTCTGTCTTTCCCTCTCTCTTCCACTCTCTCTAAAAATCAATGGAAAAATATCCTCGGGTAAGGATTTAAAAAGAAAGAAAGTCCCTGTTAAAATGCACGCACGTTCTCCAGGAAAGGCCAGACAATGAGCCAGCATCTTGACACCATCCCTGAGACAGTGCTTTCAAAACAGTCAGTCCAGTGAAGTGAACAGAGCATACAGGGCCCAGGATCCCCACTTCACAGATGGGGAGGCTGAGGCCCTGCCAGGTGCCATTCTGTGACCCAGGTCCCCAGAGAGCGAACGGCATAGCTGGGAGACTAGAACAAGTACTTTCTCCACCGTAGGGCGGCCTCACCTTGCCTGGAAGTAGGTTCTCGGGTTCCCTGGGGAGGGTGCAAAGGGCAGGTAAGTTGGAAGTGGTGAATTGAGAAGCACCCGGGGGCAGAGTGGGGCTGGGGTCACCATATGGGGTGGGGACCTGGGGGAAAGGGTGGACACCCTAGCAGGCACAGGCCTGGGGAGAGGTGAGCCCACGTTCCCCTCTGACCGCCACTGGTTCAGGTGGGCTCTCCTGAAAGAGGGAACCCCACTTTCCTAGGATGCCAGGTGCTCCACCCCCCACCACAGCCTCAACCTCCAGCCAGCCGTAGCCACAGCGGCCACCAGCACCCCTGCCTACAGACCCCCCGTAGCGTATACAAGACAGAGCTGGATCTTTTCCAAACGATCCTTGCCTGGAGAGCGCAGAGGAGAAAGGGCCCTGAAGCAGCAAAGGTGGCCGCTGCTGAGGACACGGCTGCGGGCAAAGCGGGGAAGGAGCTCCAAACCGTGCAGTTTGCAGAACCCGCTGGTTCCGACCCGCAGGCCGTCCACTGGGAGCAACCCGCCTCTTTGCTAGCATCTCCAGACTCTGAATTTGGGAACTTCAGGGTGGGGAGGCTCGTGGGGACCCTGAAATCCCCCCACCAAGGACTCGGGCATTTGGGACTCGGTGCGTCTCTGAGGAGCTGAGTGTCCAGCTCTGACTTGGCCTTCCCAGGGAGGGACTCTGGGGTACAACCCGCCCACGCAGGGCTCAGAGATGAGGGCCCACATATCTGACTCTGAGGGTTAGTGCTGCCTCAGTCTCCCTGCTGGGCGCCCCTCTCTCCTAGTTCAGACTCCTTACCTGCTCAGTGAGGAGGCCGAGAGCCTTTCTCCAGGGCCCTTGGGAGAGCCAGCCCTCTGTAGCCAGCGAATCCCATGCAGAGGGGGGGCAAGGACCAGTTCAGCTAAGTACGTGGCCCTGGGAGCCCACTTAAGGGCAGGCACCTGTGCTGCTGGCCAGAAGGTGCCATCCACACACTGACCAGGCCTGTCCTCCTGCCCACAGATCTTGGAGCTCCTTTGTCAGATCCTGCAAACAGATTCATTGAGTGCTATCCAGTTCTGGCTCCTCTACTCTCCTCCCAAGGGTGAGGCACAGCCCCATGCCCGGGGCCTCCTCCGAGTGGAGGCTGCTGAGGGCCTTGCCCTCTGCTTCTGCAGGACTCAGAGGTCACGCGGCTCCCATCCTGCCTTCTGCCGGAGCCTTTCTCCTCTTTGGAGCCCCACGCTAGCTTTTCCCAGCTGGACTTCGCTGCTCCTTCCTCCCATTCTTCAGCAGGATTTCCATGACTCTGCCCCTCAGAAGAGACCCCTCCTCCCCACTGACTGTGGGCCTCGGCACCCGGGAGGGCGAGTCCGAAGCCCAGACTTAGCAGACAAGCCCCCTTCACCCACCACTGTGGGAAACGCACACACACACACAGATGCAAATACATGCACATAAGAACACACATGAACATGGACATATATGTATGCACTGGGACAGGGAGCAGAGGGTATGTCTAAAAGAGAGGGTGAGTAGTGCTGAGAACCAGAGATTGGAGAAGGCTTCCTGATAGGGAGAGTGAAGGGGGAGAGAGGGGGCAGGTCCCCTATAGGGTTCCCAGAGTGGGCCAAGGGGTGTTGTGGGCAGGTAGGCCAAGACCACAATACACACGAGTAAGGTGGGGAAGAGCTGGGCGCAAAGCACATTCAGGGTCCAGGGAGAAGTAGGACCTGCCCATGGGGCCCTGTGGGCAGAATATGAGATGGTTGAGAAAGCTGCCTTGTGCCAGGGGTGGGCAGAAGAGCTGGAGGCCCTGCTCCCTGCATGTCCTGTCTAGTGACAGGATGGGGCTGGGGTCATGCCCCTGAGGACTCTGCTCCCTGTGCTTACAGAGAAAGAGTTGGCACTGGGGCTCCTACAGACAGCAGTGGCTCAGCTCCTTCCCCAGGGTCTAGTCTCCATCCCGACAGAAAAACTTCTAAACCAGCTCCAGGATGTCCAAGAACCACCTCAAGAGAGGCAACAGCCAAACTACAGGTGAGCGTGACCCCTCCCACCTGCCCCTCTATTCCCAGAATTGCTCCCTCATGTTCAGTACCTGTCCTTCCAGGTGAGGCTAGTGGGGTGCAGAGAAGGAAGCCTGGCACTGGCCAGAGCCAGGCTGACAGCCTGTCCTGGAGGAAGGGGTCAGCCCTTGCCATGGGACCCTCCAGGCTCTTTGTGCTGCTCAGAGGCCCCCTCTGCCAGACCAGATTCAGCTGCCAGCCTTGGGGTACCTGAGGGGGTGACCTGTGTCAGCTGTAGCAAGACAGGGCTGGAGGAGCCGCAGCTAGCCCTCCAGGGAGAGAAAGAAATTAATCCCAAGTTGGGGAAAGGGAGGGTAAAGAAAGGCCTCACAAAGCAGGTGAGTAGGGCCTGACAGTCAGCACTGGAACCTGCAGTATTGAACAGCCATTATATCTCCCTGACATCGCTGGTGCTCTACATATTTCTAGTCCACACAACCACCCATGGAGGCCCTATGACCTCCATTTTACCCAGAGGAAACTGAGGCTCAGAAAGAACTGAATGACCCATAGTCACCTGGCCGGTCGGCAGAAGAGCTGGGACCAGACTTGGGCTCATCTGCCTTGTGTGCCCAGCAGTGCTCAGATTCACAGGGGAGCTTGTTACAAGTGAAAATTCCTAGAGACTCTGACACACAGGTGGCGGGGGACTGGGGGGGGGGGGGGGACGGCGGGGGTGGTGGCACACAGGGGCTGTGTGTGGGTAACATTGCCCAAGTATTCCTGATAGAACTTGGAGGGCACTGCTGGGGGAACAGGATTTGAACAGGCCGAGGAGAGGGTGAGAAGTGCCAGGAATGGAAGTCAGGGATGTGCACACTTTCGGGGATGCTGAGTTCTGGGGTGGTTGGAGTGTGGTGGGCTTGTGCTCACTTGGGTTTGATACAGGTGTGGGCGCTCGCTTTGGCCCTGCACGTGGTTTTCTTTGCCACTCTGGGGGGCCAGGGGAGGCCCAGGAGAAAGGCAGGCTTCACTGTTACCTGGGTCAAGACAACTCCCATCTCTGAACCTCAGTTTTACCTCTCAAAAGCCCCTCTCCCAGCGTGTAGGGAGAAAATTACATCAGGCGCATGAAAAGGCTTGTTGGAGTGTAAAGTCGATACAAGATAATACAAGAGCATTATTCATGCTTGTAAATACTTCATCAGGCAAGCAGGCTCTCATCTCCTCCACTCCCAGAGGAAGGCTTCCTTTCCTGTCTGCGAGGAAACAAGAGGCCAAGAAAGGGCCTGGGGCGAGGGGGTGGTGGTGGAGTGGCTTCCCTTACAGCTCCTGGGACAGGAGGGCTTTGGGTCCCTGTGGCCACAACAGGCAATGGGTTCACAGTTGTCAGGGTCTTGCTTGGGTGCTTGCTGGTTCTCAGGGAGGATTGGCTCCTGCCTCTTCCTGGAGCACCTTCCTCACCTCGCCCACCCCGCTGCCCTGCTATGGTGCGGTCCATTATGACCTTCCCAGACCTCCTTTCCTCTGTGTTGGTTATAGCCAATCCCCAAAGAAGTCAAAGACACCGCCTCTACCAAAAAGCGAAAAACCAGGTAAGATTCCACAGGGCAGATCCCTGCAGGCTCACTGAAGCCCACCCTCGCTGGATTCCTTGGGGGATTTAAGGCTCCTGGGAGATAGGTCTCTGCCCAAGGAAGCTGCTCATTTCATCCATTCATTCATTCATTCATTCATTCAACAGAAACTCATTTAGTGCCTATGTATCCAGGCTCTAGGGATCATGGGGAATCTTGTGGGCAGGGGGGATTGAGGGAGGAGGCTGCCACAGTCACTCTGGTGCCTGAGACCAAGGCAGGGGAGGAGAGTGGGAGTGGGAGGGGAGAAAAAGCAGGTGTTTCCATGTACTATATTCTCCCCCACTAGACTGCAAAGGGTCCCGGGTGGCTGATGGAGGGTCTGCATAGAGGAGGCACTTCACTGATATTTGTTCCCTGGGGGTAGTGAGGCTCCGAGCTCCTCCTAGTCACCACAGAGCCCAGGGCAGAAGCTGGGTTGATTGGCCCTGTGCATCTCCCTCTGCTCTTGGACCTCTGCCTGGGGCCTTGTGGGGAGAGGGGCCCACCCAAGTCTCCTGGGAAGCTCCCAGGTAGGGCCTGGCCCCTCCTTCCTCTCCTGCCGGCTGTGTCTCCCCTTCTCCCAGAGTACATCGGAAAAGCACAAATTCTCCGGGTGCATTCAAGCCAGAGCACAGAAGAGAAAGTGGCAAAGCCAAAGGCAGAGTGCTGAGGAGCTGGTACCACTTTACCCACCCTGCTCCAGAGCCAGCCCAGAATTCAAGCTTGTGCCTGCCTCCTCAACTGCCTCAACAGCGATATGTTCTTTCCTATCACATAGAGCCCATTAAAATACCACCTTCCCTTTAAGAGGACAGTTCCATTCTCCTGTCAGCAGGAGGTCTGTGCGGGGGGGCATTTATTCCCAGAGAAGGAGTGAGCTGCAAGGAACCACCCCACTCCCTTGGAGAATGCCTGTGTGCCACTGCCAGCATGGGGCTTGGCCGGTTCTTTCATGTCCCAGGGAACTAAAGGGCAGATAGTGGCTAAGACGGCCTGAGAAAAAAGCTCTGCCTCTCCCTGAACCAAGACACACAAGTATCTGGGTAGATTAGAGCAGAGGTCAGGCATCCACAGGCCTCCTTAAAATAATCATCGCTACCAGTTATTGAATTCCTACCAGGCATTGGGGCAGGGGCTTCAGTAATAGTTATTGAACACTGTTAACTGACCCAAAAGAGTCAGGCAGCTTGGCTAGATATAAATGACACCGATTTACTCAAGGGTCTTAGGGTTTGCAAACTGGAAACACAACTAGGCAATAGCCAGCGTGTTCCAAAGGAGAAAGAAAAGCTGGGGGTTCTTAGTAGTAAACAATACATCCAGGTCTGCGCGCTTTGCCCCAGGATTGGTCCAAGATGGTGGATGTCTGATGTCTGGTGGTCTAGACAATGGCACAGTTTCTTCTTGAGGTAATTCAAATGGTTAACTGAAGTAGGATGCATGGCCAGGCATTCACACACAACGTACTGGTGCCCATCCAGGTATTGACGCAGGACTGAAAAGTTCAAAACTTTAAGTTACCAGCGTCAGTCAGAACAAGAGTAATTGTCTCCTCGTGCCTCAGCCTACTTTAATAATTTAGCAGCTTGGCTGTAATGACTGTATTTTATTTCTTCACTCTATTCCTCAAACATTATGTGAATTGTTCTACATACTTTATATAGAGTACTATATTTATTCTCCCAAAAGCTCTATGAGGCAGTGGGTTAATATTATAACTCCCATTTTATAGATGAATAAACCGAGGCTCAGAAAGGTGAAATAACGTGTCCACAGTTACATAGTAAGTGGCAGAGCCCAGATTCAAACCCAATGTGCCGGGTTTTAGAATCCCCACTATCCTCCACTGCCTTACAAACTGCAACCCTCACCAAAAGTTGTGGTTGCATATGGGTTAGCAAAATGGTGGTTGGCAAGATCAAGAGGGACATTATATAAGTGTGACTCAGAGGCACCCAAGGTGTGTCTGTCTATTAAGATCTAGAGAAGATGGCCTTGACTCTCTAGGAAGTCCAATGTCATCCTTGAGATTTCTGCCAATTCCATGAAGGGTGAAGGGGAGGAAGGCACTGAGGATTTACAATGTCAAGGTCACTTGTGGCTGTCAGCTCCTACTTCTACTGAGTTCAGTCCATGGATTGTGGCTCCATTCCACAGCACTGATCCACCTCACATCAATTCAGATGAATTAAGTCCCTGAGGGTTTTCTCAAATATTCCATTCACAAAAAAACTTAAAAAAAAAATCCTTACCTGAGGAGTGAGGTTATTTTTCCATTGATTCTTCAGAAAGTGTGGAAAGGAAAGGGGGAGGGGGAGGTAGAAGAGAAAGAAACATCGATATGAGAGAGACATTGATTGGTTGCCTCCCATGCACACTTAACTGGAAATCAAATCAGAGACTCCTTGGTGCATGGCCAATGCTCTAACCACTTAGCACCCAGCCAGAGCAGGCTCATTGTGGGGTTTTTGTCCTGGTGTCTTTCAAAATATATATATATATATATAATTTATTTCAGAGAGGAAGGGAAAGGAAGAGAGAGATAGAAACATCGATGAGAATCATTGATCGGCTGCCTCCGGCACACCCCCCTATTGGGGATCAAGCCCACAAATCAGGCATGTGCCCTGACCAGGAATCAAACCATGACCTCCTGGTTCATAGGTCTACGCTCAACCACTTAGCAACACCAGCTGGGCTCATTGTGGTTTTGATGTGCCTTTCCCAGATGGCACATAGTATTTAACACCTTTTCATGTGCTTATTGGACATTTGTATATCTGCTTTGAAGGAATGTCTACTCAGATATAACTTTGTTGTAAAAACAAGACCCCTGTTTTGTATGAGGACTCTCCATCCTGTTTGGAACTTAGTTCCACAGGGAATGCCCTGCAAGCAAAGCCCGCCACCCATGTTGGTCTGAGGATCTCACATTTTTGTTGGCTTCCATCTAGCCCAGCATGTATTCATTCTACCCATCTAAGCCTTTGTTTCCCACCAGAGATTATTTACATAAACTAATTTTTGCTTACAGACTTTTTTCCTGCCGGCTGGGAGAGGGAAAGGTGCATACTAGCAATATGCCCATCTCCATCTGAGATGATCTGTATCCCTAATGGGAGACAAACACCAAGTGTTATAGTGCCCATTCGGGCACAGCCAAGCACACAGTCCCCTTTCCATCAGATTCGGGGGGACCTGTGGGGTTTCTAGGTTTCTCTTTGCCCAACTGCTATCATTGTACTATTTTCAGGGAACAAAGCACGTGCTCATTCCTGGAGCCTTCATTCGGCTTGGCCTCAGGTGTGGCATCTCTAGGTGAATCTTCCAGAAGCATGTGGTTTTTTGGTTGAGACCCTTCCCAGGTTTCTACATCAGAAATCCATTCCTGGCTACTTTTACTTCCTCTGGGCCACCAAATTGTGCAAAAGGAAATAAAAATGATAACAAAGATGCTGTAATAGTAATTGTGTTTTAATTTTGGCTGGATTGGGTGTGAAGGAGTAAAAACCTGAAGAGGATACAAGCACGAAAATCAACTCGGACTGGAAAACACCGAGCCCTGCCATTCCCCAGGCAGGCTGCGGGGCAGACTCAACACCGGCTGCAAGTTTACAGGAACTTGTGTTTCCTCAAGGTGCTGCAGCTGTTGTGCAATGCCACAGCCACCCCCTATCTGAGTAACTGTGGCCTTCTTACCAAGGAGACCCCCAGAGCCCTGTGGCTTTTTTATTTATTCCTGGCAATACCCAATTGCTAACCCACCCTGCCTCCTGGCAGCACCTGCCCCCAGTTAATCCTCATTTCCCCCAATGCTGCCTCAGAAAGCCACCAATCCAGAACTGGTATCTTCAGGGGGAATCCAAACCTCAGAAAAGACACCCTCTGCCCCTGTCCAGCGTCACTCCAGGCCTCCTTGATGCCCCAAGTCAATCAGTTTGATTTTGTTGAAACACAGGCTTGTCCTCTGCAGTCTCTGGCTGTTTAGCCTTTGGGAGCTGGTATTACATTGATGTAGCCCAGCTCTGTTTTTTTCCATTCAACTCAGCTTTTGTTTACTATCAGAGGTAATTAACCCAGGTAATGATTGCTTAGGTGTTTTCTTCCTGCCAGCGGGAAAGGGGAGGAAAAGTGCTATTAGCAGCTCTCCCAGATCTGTCTGCCTCATGGTTGTTTTTTCCATCCTCATGGAGGCTATGTTTTTGTTGATTTTAGACGGAGAGGGGGAGGGGGAGGAGAAATATTGATGTGAGAGAGGAAACATCGACTATTTGTCTCCCGTACACTCCCCAATCAGGATTGAGGATCAAACCCACAACCTAGGTACATACCTTTACTGGGAATTGAACCTGCAATCCTGCGATCCATGGGACTACCGCAACCAACTGAGCCATACCGTCCAGGGCTGTCCACTTCTTCTAAGATAGGGTGGGCACCCCAACATAGCTGCCCATGCAGGAAGGTGGGCAATTATCCAGTCCCAATCACGGACAGCACTTGGGTGAAGGGCCAATGAGCAGTGTGCACCTCCCAGGGTCTCTTACCAAATCCCTGTTAGGGAACAGCAAGGTGGCACTTGGCCCCAGGGAGCTGTCTGTCCCGGAGAAGTCCCTCCTCTCGTTGGGCATCAGATCAGCCCTCAGCTCACTTAGGCCCCTTCTTACTTGGAAGTCTGTGATTCTAAGTTCAAACTATAGAATTAAGTGAGTATCCCGGTAATAAAAATCACTAACATTTGTTAAAGGCCTTTGATGTCCCTGGCACTATGCTTAGCATTTAATATATATTATCCCATTTAGTTCTCATAATGAGATTAAATATTACTATTACACCCCCCCTCCCTTTTTAGGTGAAGAAATGAGGCAAAGAGAGGTTAAGTAACTTGTCATAGCTAGTAAGGGGCAACCAAGCATGTAATCACATAGCATCCTGTTTTGCTATGTATCATGGAGAGATCAAAAAGAAACTGAGGCACAGAGATAGACATGACTCTCCTCAGTCACACAGCCAGAACCCTCTTTGGCCCCTCTTTCTAAAGCTGCTAACAGCACTCCCTCCAAACCGGCCTAGCCAGGGCAAAGGGAAGGCTCTCCTGCAGGGTCCTAGCCCTTTAAAGTAACCTGACCTGGAGCTGCACACCCCAGACTTGAAGAGAAAGGGGAAGGAGGAGGAGAGGAGGAGCTTCAAGCAAAGATGCTGTGTTGGTGGCTCTGGGACTGCAGCAACCAACTGAGCCCACCTTGGTCCAGCTCAGCAGGCCAGAGGCAGCATGTGGCCCAAGGATAAAACCCAGACCTTTGATAAGTTTCCTTTGAGCTTAGGAGTATTTATTCTTTGTTAACACTTAAAACTCAGGATTTAAGATTTCTCTTAAAACATCAGAAGCTATGGAAACTCTGGATCCTGTTCGCCTGGATTAAGCTCTCATTCACTACATTCCCCACCCTCATTTACGACATTTGCCTGGAGTCTGGGCATCCTGCTCTGGACACACATGCCGTCCATTTGTGGCACGTTCCAGCTCATTCATGTCCACCACGTCAGCTCTCTAGCTCTTTCTGCCCCTTAGGCTCCACATCCCCATAACAATGGCCCCCCTGAGACAATTTGGCTCTTGGTTGGAAGAATAGCCCAATGAGCATTGAGTTCAATCATCTATTTTATAGAAGCTGAGCCCTAGAGAGGGAAAGGTTTTGCCCACACTCACGGATCAGGGAAAGTTCCGTGTGGAGTATATTTTATTGCATCCTAAATTACAGGATGTTAGCAGTGGGGAATCCAGTTCCATTCACTGCAAACGGTGTTGATTCACAGCTTAGTTTTACCTAGTGGCCAGGACTATTGTGCCCTGACCACATTCTAATTCTGCAGCTACTTGGCAGAGTGGAAGGATAGACTTGGTGGCTTTAGGTTCAGCCACTCCCTGTGTCACCTTCTGCAGTTACTTCATTACCCTGAGCCTCAGTTCTGCTTTTATATGAGAACTAGAGGCCCAGTGCATGAAATTCGTGCATGGGTAGGATCCCTAGGCCTGGCTGGTGATCAGGCTGATCAGAGCCTTTGGGCTGCCGGCCAGGGCCTTCCTTCCCCTGGCTCTGGCCTGGGCCTTTCTTCATTCTGCGCTGCCCCCTGGTGGTCAGCATATGTCACGGCAAGTGGTCAAACTCCCGGTCAGTGGAACTCCTGAGGGGACAATTTGCATATTAGCCCTTTATTATATAGGATTCTTCTTAGCCAGAACACTGGATTAACCAGTAAGTGGATTATCTGGGCTCTAATTTCAATACTAAGAACCTCAAGCCCTTTTCTTTCTGCAAACACTGTCACTTACTGGGTACCAGCAGGTGGCCTGCACACAGAATTCCAGGCATGTGTTTTGTCAACTGCATGATCTCCCCTCAGCTGCTTATGGAGAGACTGTCTGCACTTTGCTAGATGTGTGACTTAGGCAAGTGACTCAACCTCTCTGAGCCTCAGTTTCCTCATGGGGTTGTTGTAAGGATTTAGTGAGATATTGGGTGAAGGGCATAGCACAGTGCCTGGCATTATAGTATGTGTTCAATAAATGTTAGCAATATAGTCCTCTAAACTCAAGTACCCATTTCTAGAAATTAATCTGGAATGAAAGCCACATTGCTATCACCATACCTACTTTCTTGACAACTCTTTATACAAGGGACAAGCTGACACTTACTGATGGGGTCCCCTGATTACTCTCCCATATTCCCATACCATCTTCATAACTGCCCCATCAAAGGAGTGAGTCAGAGATGGCTTTCCCCGTCTTGCAGGTGGTAGGTCAAGCGAAGCACGGATGGTCAGACATGAAGACATAGGGTTGGGCTGCAACCTGGATCTCTTGCCTCCAAGACCAATGTTCTACTCCCTACCCCCTGCTGACTACTAAACGGGATGGTCGGCTGAAGTGATTCAGAAGGCCCCTCAAGTATCCTAGGCTCTTGAGGACACAGTTATGAATGCCAATTCTTGCTCTGCAGACAGCAAATTGAAAACGTTCTGGCAATGTTGTTTGGATGCCCAAGACTTATTCTGAAAGTGCTTTTTGAGATGACGAAAACCAAAATTTTAGAATTGGGTGATAGTACTATTATCCCATTGGAGAGATTAAAGTCTGGACAATTTATGGAAGGCAATAGGAAATATATATCAAGTGCCTTCAAGATGTGGTTTTGGTGCATTTTTCACTCTAATTCACTTCTGGAAAGCTGTCTTAAGAAAAATCAGGTAAAAATGAAGAGATTTACTTCACATCATTTATGATATCAAAATTTAGAAACAATCTAAATTTACATTTATTAAATTACCAGGAATGTGGTTTAATAAATGGTCATTTAGTCATACAAGGGGTACTATGTGCCCTTAAAAATGAAGATTTAGCCCTAGGTGGTTTTGCTCAATGGAGAGAGCGTCAGCCTGGCCTGTGGACTGAAGGTCCCGGGTTCCATTCCCATCAAGGGCACATGCCCAGGTTGTGGGCTCAATCCTCAGTAGGGGGCATACAGGAGGCAGCCAATCAATGGTTTCCTCTCATCATTGATTTTCTACCCTTCTTTCCCTCTCCTTTCCTCTTGAGTCAATAAAAAAAAATTTTCTTTTTAAATGAAGATTTAGCTGGACAGATTTCAGGATGGAAATGCTGCTGCCTGGGCAGTGGGGGAGGGGAACACAAGCAATGTGCCCAAATTGCTGTTGGAGCCGGGGTGCTGAGGCTCTTAGAGGCCCACTCTGCCCACACTACCAACCATGGCAAGGATTGCACAGCACCAAGGGCCTATGTCCCCCTGGGGTCATCTGCCTCTTTGTGGTCTACCTTCTGGGTAGCTGGTCCCACAGAATTCCCTGCCTGAACAATCCTGAGTGCAATTCTGGGGCCTGTGCTAGCATCTCCCAAGGTCGGTCCCCCCGAGGTGTGCCCGCATTACCGTGTATGCACTTCTAGGCCTGAGTGATAGCTGTTTAAAAGGGGTAGTTTCTAAGGGGAGGAGGGTTTTTACAGGGAGATATAAATGGGGCTTCAAGTTGAGGGCTAGAATGCTCCCACAGGCATGTGAGGTCCCTGGAGGGGTTCTCTGTGTCCTTGTCGTGGCCCCCACAATGTTAGGGAGGGGCCTGTGAAACACAAATCCGTACACTCAGTGATGGATTAGCGATGCCTGACACTGCAGGAGGTTAGCTGTGGATTGGTTCTTTTAAGCTGTACAGCACATGTTTCATGTCAGCCTTCCCTGCCCAACAAGATGCATCATACTCCTACTACCTGTCCAGCATCCACGTTCCATTTGGACTTTTGCAGGGAAAGAATGTTCACCACCTTGCAGGGAAGTCACCCTTGCATGTTTGAACAGACTTGCTCATTAGAATGTTCTTCGCCTTGCAGATCCCAAAACTACCTCCCCGGCACTTCTACCCTTTGGACTACATTCTGGATGTTGATTTGCCCAAGGCCACACAGCTACTCAGTGGTGAAACCCTAAGTGGGCCCCCCAGCCCTGTTCTTACCTCTCCACCCTGAGCTGATGCTCAGAGGAGCCCCAGAGCCAGTGAGGCCAAGGCAGGGAGGCTGAGGGTCAAGTCTTCTCGTGTCTCTAGCATCTCTCTGTCCAGCCCCCACCCTCAATCATCTCGCCACAGCCCAGCCCCTGTCCTCTAAAACACAGAGAGAAAAAACACACAACACAACATTTTGGGGTCCAAAACAAAACACCAAGGACAATGTTAATAAATACATAACAATTCCAAGATCTGGATCTCAAAGGCGGAGTTCACAGCCCTTTCACAGGCAGGCTGGGTCACAGGAATGATTCAGTGTGTGCCCCAGCATCAGGAGGGGCAGGCAGCAGGTGGAGGGCTCTCCGCCCCAGGCACTCACAGGCCGGCCCGCTGCTCCTATCCCTCTAGCCTGGCTCAGAACAGCCCTCACCCTGGGGAGGAAGAGCTAGCAAGCACCTCTACACCTGCTGAAGTGTCTGGGAGACCCTCTGCACCATTTGGAGTAAGGGCCCCTAGGAGGGACCCTTGGGGACTCAGGTGGCTTCCAGAGAGCCAGAAGGTCAAGGGAAGTTACCCATCCTTGGAGGTAAGGGGGTAGGGGCAGCTGAGGCACCACAGTGCTGTCAGTGTCTCCTCCCCAACCCAGCATGGGGCAGAGGCTCATATCCTGCCCAGGGTGGCCCCTGTCATTTCCAGAGCCCGGCTATGAGTGGTCTCTGGTCCTCAGCTCTGTGGCCTGACCCCCCTCCCCCATCAGCACCACAAACCTCTGGCTCAGCTGGAGCCAGGTGGGGGAAGAGGACCCCTAACTCCAGCAGGAGTGGTCTTTGGCAAAGGGCAATGATGGACGGGGCATAGCCTGAGAACGCACGTCTCCCTCTGTGTCCCACAAGCCCCCTTCCAGGCCGTCTCCCTTCACACCATGGCTCTAGCACCAGGTGGGAAATCCCTGGATGAGGAAGACCACTTTCTAGAGTGTTCAGAGCCCCCTTGGGTGAGCTGGAGTGAGGCTGGGAGACCCACCTGTAGACTGGAGGTCCCAGAAGCAACAGAAAGTGCTGTTTACTGAGGTGGAGTGGCCACCAACACTGGTGGCAAGCTGGACTGCGCCTTGGCCTTGGCTGGAAGAGCTGCATGGAGCTCTTGTTACAAAAGGCTGGGCCTGAAATTAACTTGCCTCCCACCTGCGCCAGCCCTGCAGCCAGAGCCCCTCAACCACCCTAACCCCCAGCTCCCTTCCTCTCTGACTGCCCCAGGGCACTGCCCCCAACTTCCCTGGCCCTGCTTTGCCTCTCTGAGCAGAGGGGCCAGGTAGACAGGGCCTGCATAGGGGTCCCACAAGTTCTGGTGAAGACAGGCAGCTGGATGGATCCAGTGTGGGACCCAGTGGCTGTGAGGACAGGGTATTAGCTGACCCTCAGTCCTGGCAGGGGAGACAGACAGGGGCCCCTGAGAGGTTCGACTCAGTCACCTGGGCTGCTTGCTGAGGTATCTCAGGTTACGGTTTTCCCTGATTTTTTTCTTCCTCGCACACCCATTTCACAGGTGAAAAGTATCACAGCCCGAAACTAGAACAAGAAGGCAAATAATTTAAAAGGAAGTCTGTGCTTGCCCCTGGCCCGCTGTGTCCTCTGAGCTGGAGGTCTTGGGCCCACAGAGTGTAAACCTGACTGGCGGCGGGATGAGCAAGACGGGGCTCATGTCACCGGGGAGGTGGTGCCCGGATGTTTCAGGTCTTCCCTGAGTTGCCCTTTATCCTCAGAGGCTGGCAGAGATGGGCCAGTGGGCCAGTCCCAAGGCTCCCGCCGGGTGGCGCTAGGGGAAGTACTCTGCAATGCTCCAGGACTCAGTTTCTGGGGAGCAAAGCCGAGGCGCTGGGTCACTGGGGGGCTTGTACCCAGAGGTCCTGGGAGCTGTGTGGGTCGGCCATGTGGATGGTTGTCTGAGCCCCTTGACGCCACAGTGGGCTCCACAGCATCTGGAGGGGCCTTGGCTCCTGACGAGGGACTCCCAGGAGTGGAGAAGGGTGGTGGTGAGGTCAGGCTGGGGTCCAGGCTGGCATCAGGGCCTGAGGCCTTCTTGGAGCAGGACTCACAGCACAGCTGGTGGTAGCCGGGGATGGAGCAGTAGCGCTCGTGCACCTCCATCTGACAGAGGATCGACCTGTCTCCCATGCAGGGCTCTGCTGCACACACAGAACAAGGACCGATGCCGGAAGGACATCTGTCAGCCGCTGACACCAGGACACGCTCCCGGCCTCCCCATCAGCCCACCAGCTCCAGGCCCTTCTCCTGCTCAGGCTGGACTCACTATAAAGCTTGTTCCCAGATGGAGAAATGGGCCGCCTGACAGGAGACAGGACTGAGTAACAACCCTTATTACGTGGCAGAGGGACTAAACCCCGAGCAGTGGTTCTCAAAGCAGGTCCCCGGCCTGCAGCATCAGCATCACTGAAGCTTGTTGTAATGCATATTCTCAAGTCTCACCCAGACCTCCTGAATCAGAAACTCTGGGGTGGGGCCCAGCTCTGTGTTTTTTGTTTGTTTGTAAATGTTTTTTACTGATTTCAGAGAAAGGAAGGGAGAGAAACATCAATGATGAGAGAGAATCATTGATCGGCTGCCTCCTGCACACCCACACTGGGGATCAAGCCTACAACCTGGGCATGTGCCCTTGACGGGAATCGAACTTCTGAGCCTTCAATCCATGGGCTGATGCTCTAGCCACTGAGCCAAATCAGCTTGGGCCCAGCCCTGTGTTTTAACAAGACCTTCAAAGTGATGCCAATACATGGGAAACTCTGAGAACCACGGCCTTATATCATGAGTTGTCAGATTTGACTGCCAACTGGAATCACCTGGGGAGGTTTACCAATAGCCACTGCCGAGCTCCTACACCCAGAGAGACCTGGTGGGGTGGGTGTGACCTGGGCCCTGGGTGACTCTAATGTGTAGCAGATCTTGGGAACCTTGCTCTAGGTGGAAGTGGGAACCTGTGCCTCCTCCCAATCAACCCAAAGGAGTCTGATCCACTCCACCAGGACCAGGCGAATACCCAGGTAAGTCACACTTGTGACACGCTGATCAAACATAGGCCATCTGGAGCACTACACCCTCCACCAGTAAATGCGGAATCAAGCAGATCTAGGTTCCAATCAAGGCTCCACCACTTAAAAGCTGTGAGGCCTTGGCAAGTCACTTTCTCCACCACCACCCTCTGTTTCTTCACCTGCAAAATGGGGATAACGCTGGCATTTACCAATGAATAATAACAATATAAATAACATTTATAAAATTCCTGGCATAGAAGAGTGCTCACTGTACTAGTTTTGTTTGCTTTGTTTCTGCACTAACAGAAGTTGAAGGAATGAGTCTTGTGGCCTCTAGATGGCGCCAGAATTCTAGGACCGGAATCAGAGCCCCATCCTCTGCTCTTGGGAGGGAAAGGGAAGGAAACCTAGGTCCTTGCACAGCCTGAGCCTTAGCACAGGAGCAGAGAAGCCATAAAGTCGGAGTCAGAAAATTCTCAGAGGACATCTAGTCAGACTGCTTTGTTTTACAGATGAGGTCACTGAGCTCAGAGAGGTTCAGGGATTGGCCCAAGGGCACAAGGACAATTGGTCCTCGCACTAGGAGTTAGTGTCTGTGATGTTTCTGCTACTCATCTTCTTAACTCAGATCTACAATCCTGGTACATAGCAGGTGCCTAGTCAATTATTGATGGACAGATGGATGAGTAGATAGGTGGGTGCATGGATGGGTAGATGAATGGATGGGTGGGTGGGTGGATGCATGTGTGGGAGAAAGAACTGATCATGACGCAGAAAGAAACTACTATTTTTGTTGTTGTTAGCTGACAGCTGGACAGGAGTGCATGCATTATCTCATTTAATTCTCTCAACAGCCGTATGACCGCAGCTCAGATCTACATCTGCTTATCCAAAAATCTTGAAACAATATATGGCTCATAATTCAGAACTTTTGAGGTTAGAAAAATAATATTCAATGTTTCATATTGTATAACATTCCCAGTGGAGATTGGGACATCATCTTATAACCAAATATGGCAATGTTTTTATAGCAGAATAACTGATCTCTTGTTAGTTCAGGTCAAATTTTGCTGCCAAATGAATCTGCACCAAATTTAGGGAAACATTTGCAGCTTTCAGCATTTTAGAATTGCAGATAAGGGATCATGGGCCAGGAGAAGCATTATCCCCACCTCACAGCTGAGGAATCTGAGGCTTCTGGAGGCTAAGGTCACATGCACAGACTGGAAGCTGGGTCTGCTCCACCACATGGAGCAGTGGCCACTGGAAGGTTGGGGGAGGAGTGGGGCCCAGAAATACACTTACTTGATGTTATCTTGTTAATACGATGTAGGGGCCCAGATTGTGGGGTCACGAGTGCCTGGACGTCAGCCCTCACAGTAGAGTTCTGGAGATTTCCTGTGAGCAGGAAGAAGTACCTCTGATATTGGGGATTTCTAGGGGGCCAGGATACAGGCTGGGCTGGGAATCGGGTCTACAGGAGCTGGGCCTGCCTGTCCTCCCCCTACCCCATCCTATGCGGCTCACCTCTGCAGGCAGGCAGGCTGCAGGCCTGGATGGTGTCTGGCTTGTCCCTCTCGCACTGTCCGAGACTGTTGGCATTGGTCCGGCACACCACCTGCCGCTGCTGGATGCCCTCTCCGCAGGTGGCAGAGCACTGCCATGAGACAGACAGGGCCAGGCCACAGTGGTCGGGGAGGGGCAGGTGGAGAGACAGAGGGAGGGGGCAGTGAGCTCCAATCCAGCCAATGCCCAGGACAGAAAGGGTACAAAGAAAGGTGCCAAGTCCCCACTTGATCAGCGGGATGAGCAAAGAACTGCTGCTAAACAGCCTCACCAGGACAGCACGCCAGCTGTCAAATACTCCTGTCCTGGGTGGCAGATAGCCACTGAGCTCTGAACCCCAGGAACCCTTCCACCATCTGAACAGTTAAGGACCCCATTCCGGCAATACCGCCTGTGTCCACTCTGCCTGGTCTATGTCCGGGTTCTTAAATATTTTGTGTATCATCCTGGCAGACTCCCCTGTTTGATCCACCAGCCCTTGGGACCTGGGGCAGGATCGTTTACCTGATGTTATCTTGGTAACAGGATGCAGGGACCTGGATCATGGCATCTGCTAAACAGACAGTTGGGTGACAAGGTCCCATAGACCCTTCTAGGTCTGACATTCATTGAATCTGGCTCAGATGACCAAAACTCAGCGTGTAGAGGCATGGTCAAAAATGTCTTCTTCCCCAAGAGGAAAAGGCGTGGGTAAAAGGAGCAGAAGACAACAACCACACGCGAGGGCTGCCACACGCAGCATCCCCCTTACACTTATTTCTCTGACAAATGGGTGGTGGTGGGTGGGGCCTCCAGGAAAAGCAGGACTGCCCGATGTGAAGCTAGAATGAGAAGGCTGGGTTTTAGGCACCGAGCACAGTCTCGCCTAGTGGGATGGGGAAGAACTTGCAGAGGTCCACATCTCAGACTGGGCCTGGGACAACCCGAGGGAGACACCATGTCACGGGCCACACAGAACCATGACACAAGGTGGCTCATCCTCCTGAGGTGAATAATTACAAACTTTTGCTCTCAAGTGCTTGCCACGACTTATAAGGGGCAACTATCTCCCATCACTTGTCACTTCTGCGTTAGACTTAACTATGGGGTCTTTTGTGGGACCAGCAATCTTCCTGCTTTATACTAAAACAGATAAATCTACGTATTACGGAGAAGAACAGAAAACCTTCGTGAGTTGTGTGGGGATTCTTGGTTATTTCAAAATACTCTTTATGATGCAATATTTCAAGTGTACAGAAAAGTCTGAAGAAGTTGGTCATAAAAACCTGTTCAAATACCACCAGCAGCTTTAAAACCAGCATTCTGGCTTATTTTCAAATATCGTGTTGTGCCTTTTTAAACTTCAAGTGAATTGGAAGGGCTTTTCTTCTGCATACTTCGGTGCTTTTAATCACATTTGTTTTTCTGAGGTTTATGTTGATGCTTACCGGTCAAGCTTGTTTGTCGTATTCATTGTATGAACAGACCATGACGCTCCTTCCCAATCTCCAATAGATAAATGTTTAGGATATTCCCTCATTTTTTGCTGTTACAATAACCCTCCCTGTGCTTATCTCCTTGATCAAATTAGTTTTTTAAATTGTGGCCAAATATACATCACATAAAATTTACCATTTTGTATATTTTTAAGTGTATAGTTCTGTGGCATTAAGTACATTCATATTGTTGGGCAACCCTCACCACCGTCCATCTCCAGGACTCTCTTCATCTTTCCACACTGACACTCTGTCCCAGTTAACTACTAACTCCCTAGTCCTCCCCGCCCCCAGCTCTAGAAACCACCCATCTACCTTCTGTCTTTATGAATTTGACTAAGTACCTCATATAAGTGGGATCCTATGTCATTTTGTGGCTGTTTTATTTCATTTAGCATAATGTCTTCAAGGTTTGTATCAAGTGAATTTCTAAGAGAAAACCCTAGACATCAGAAAGAGATCCTATGGCCACTTCCAGGGCCCAGCCAAGAATGTCGACTACTCCACAACCTTCTTACTGTTTCCCTTTTCTACTCCGCCTCCCAACAATGGACTTTCTACCGAGTTGCCAGAGTAAGCCTTTAAACCTGAAATCAGAGCTCGTAACAACCCCATAAAAACTCGGTAGTTTCCCACTGCTCTGAGGATACGGTATAGCTTTATACCTCTTCCTAAAGCCCTGGCCACCTTCCCCATGTCCTCCTGCAGCCCCTGCCCCTTTCATCAAGCTCCAGACCCACTGTCCTTTCAGTGTCTGGAATGTGGAAAGTTGTCCCTGCCTCAGGGGCCTTCTGTGGCTCATCTCTCGGGCCTCAGCTCAAAGGTCACCTCCTCAGTGAGGCCCTCTCTGGTGCATTAATCCATTCACGTCCCACACAGATCCAACTGCACCCTGTAAATGCTTTTGTTATGAGTTTACTTGTCCCTTATGTCTCTGTCACCAGACCATGAGCTTTACAAGCACAAGGATCAGATCTGGCTGGCTAATGCCGGATCTCTGCGTTCCTAGCTCAGTGTGCCTGGCATGTAGTGCTGGCACTTAGCAAATACTTATTGAATGCAAGAATGTGCTTCAATTTGCTCATTTGTAATAAGGGGATAGTAACCCATGTCTCCTAGTGCTGCATGTAGGTCAAAGCAAATAGTAAATGAATTTAAAGGCCTAGCCCAGAGCCATAGCCCAGGGCACACGGGAGCTGTTCCACTCAGTGTTGAGAAAAACCAAGTCATATAAGGGGGAAAAAAGTCAGCCAGAAACTCTGTTTGCGGGGAACACCGGATCTTTCAATAGTTCCTCCATCTAGTCCCACCTCCTCCCTGACTCCCCAGAGAAGGTGCCCCATTGGCCCAGCCCCTCCACCCTCTAAGGACAACTCACCTGGGACCAGGCTCCGGTCCGCCACTGGGCTGGGCAAGGCACTCGGAGGCAGGGCCGCCTGGCCTCCGGCCGGTCCCCAGGGCAGGCTTTGGCTGGCATGGCCTTGTGGGTACCGTTGGAGAGGGGTAGCAGGCACTGCACTGCCCGAGTCTGCACCCCCAGCTTCCCACAGCTCCGGCTGCAGGTGCTCCACTCCTCCATCACCCACCTGGAGACAGACAGGGCAGAAAGTGGAGGGGAGGTGGGGCCATGGGGACATTTCCTCCCAAGGTCGCTTCCACCCACAGAATTCCTGCAGGCAGGAGCCAGAGAGTGGGTTTGGGCTTCAGAATGCTTGGGGGCCAAGACCACTGTCCATCTGGTTCTGCAGATGCCAAGCTGTGTGGCCTCAAGGAGGTCACTTAATCTCTCCTCTGACGCCTCATCTGAAAAATGGGTATAATGCATACTTAAATCCTGGCACCCTGCATATCCTTGAGCAAGCTTTTAACCCGTCTAAGCCTCAGTTACCCCATCTTTCCATCAAGAGCACAAAACAGCTGCAGTCACAGCTTGTACAGTAGAACACTCTCCCATGGGCACTTCAGGCAATTAAAGGACTTGATCTATGTAAAGCACCTGGCAGGGTCCATGGCATACAGTAGGCATGTAATAAATGCAGGCACTATTACTATCACCATTAGCGCCTGCAGAGCTTCAGTGCTGATCAGCTAAGCTGGTGGTAAACCAGGCTCTTTCAGTCAACCCCTTCCTTTAAAAAACCATTTTGACTATTCCCAAAACTTCACTGGACAATTTTACAGACAAGCTGGGATGGGTGACTTGTTAGCCTTGCATGGCCTTGTAGAGAAGGTGGCCTGAATACTAGTGTATAGTAGCACATAAAGGGAAGCATGGAGGGCTGAGGGGCTGGGGATCCCAGCCTAGGCCAAGCACAGGGAGGCTGTGGAAGGCTCTAGCGCTGGTCACCAGCTCCAGCCCTGGCCCTGGAGCTCCCCTAGCCTAAGGGAGCAGGAGCTGCTGTGAATCAGCGGGGCCAGTGGGCACCTGCCCCCGATCATGGAGGACTCCTAGGAGGGCAGGAGATTGGATTTGGCTCTCTGTGGTTTCCCATGGCCAGCTACCCTCAGCCCTGCCTGGAGGCCTGACCTTGAATCCTCCATAAGTCACAGCTCTTTCCTCTTCCCCAAAGCCACCTCCAGATAACCTCAAGAATATGACCCTGTGCTCAAAAGGGCCTGTATCCTCAGGCCAGGAAACCCCAATCAGGGGCTAGACCACGGCTGGGGCTAGCAGGCCAGACTGAGTCCACTGTCCACCAGATGACCGAGCTGGTGTACAGTGCCCTGCCTGGGGCTTGCAGCCTGGCAGCACTGAAATCTGCCTCACCTGCATGGGCCTCCCAGGCCAATGAGGAAAGCTGTGCCCCCAAATTGGGCATCAGTTTCCCCACCTGTAAAAGAATGCTGGAAGTGACAGAACAAAGGAAGCATCTTCCTTCTGGTAGTGAAAGTTAATCCAGGAACCCAGAGGAGACGGATGGACAGGAGGGCAGTGCTGGCCGTGGGCAGAGCCTGGCATGGGCTGCTCTCTGCTCAGGGAGTCCTCCCTCGGGGCTGAGTCTCTGGGTTACAGGCTGGAGGAAGCAGGGTCCACAGCCCCTCCTCCAAGGCCAGGGCTGAAAGAAGGCCTGCAACTTCCCGGGCTGGCGGGCATGGAATCAGGCTCCTCATCCCTCCTGGGCACTCACTCAGGCTGGGGGCACTGGTGCTGATTGCAGCGCCTGCGGATGGGTTTGGGCCTCTTCTTGTGGTCGCACAGGTGCCGCTGTACCATGTGATGGTCTCGTCGGCGCCGACAGCCGTATTTGGTGAACTGGATACCTGTGGTGGGGAGGGTGGGAGGGCAGACTGCCAAGGGGCTGGTTGGGTGAGGCCCCCACTGCCTTGTCTGGGGCCTCGGGGACAGTGAGCTCTGGAAAGCCTGGAGGGCCAATCCTACGTCCATCTGTGCCTTTCTACTCCCTCCTGCCCATGTCACTTTCTAAGGAAGCCTTCCCTAAACAGCCTGTCTCTCTGTCCCAGGTGTCCTGTGGGTGGGGACATGGCTGCCTCTCTGCTCAGAGGCCCTGCCTGCATACTGCGCTAGCACCCCAGCCACAGCCCGGAGACCCTACCAGACAGGCTTCCACACCCTGGAGATCTTCAAGGAGAAACTGAGTCATGAACTGGGGACACCACAGGAAGAGACAATGTTAGTCCACTGGCCTCTCCTGCTCCTCTCCTTCGGAGAGGCCCAGGGCCGCACCCACAAGGCAGCTGGTGGTTGGGGCAGCCAGGCCCGGGGGCAGTACCTCCTCCGCAGGGCTTGGTGCAGGGGGCCCAGCTCTTGAGCGCCCACTCGTAGGTGTCCGTCTCCTCCAGGAGAACGTTGTTGCTCCCGATGAGGGGCAGCAGGTCCTCGTGGATGACATACTTGTAGGCCAGGCTGCCGCGGGGGCCACCCTCAGCTGGGGGAAGCACCTGAGGGGAGATGTCATTCCTCAGAATCCAATCTCATAAGATGTATCTGTTTTCTCTAACAGTTCTAGGGTTTGAGTTCTTGTATTTGGATCTTGAATCTGCTTTGAGCTAAGTTTTACACATGATGTAAGGTAGGGGGCCAACTTCATTCACCTGTGGATATCCAATTGACCCGGCACTGTTAGTTTAAGAGATTATTCTTGCCCTAGCTGGTTTGGCTCAATGGATAGAGCATCTGCCTGTGGACTGAAGGGTCCCAGGTTCGATTCCGGTCAAGGGCATAAGCCTGGCTTGTGGGCTCGATTCCCAGTGGGGGGCGTGCAGGAGGCAGCCAATCAATGATTCTCTCTCATCATTGCTGTTTCTATCTCTCTCTCCTTCTCCCTCTCTAAAACCAATAAAATATTTTTTTTAAGAGAGCTTATTCTTTCCCTATTGAATGGTCTTGGTACCTTGTTGACAATCAATTGGCCTTAGATGTATGGGTGATCAATAAATACAGGGTGAACAGAAAACAGGGTGTTGGATTGAGTTACTGTGCTGACCTCAGTAAGCAGGTCCTGGAGCCTGCCCTCCAGGACCTCCCGGACTCGTAAGGGCAGCACCAGGAACAGAGCCTGTCCACGCTCCCCTGCAACCCAGCCTGAGCCAACGGCACTGCAGACAGGGCCCCTCCTGGTCTCCTGGGTTAACGATCCCTGCTCCTTAAGCTCTGGCCTGTGGTCTAGGAAGAAGGGCTGGGAGAGAGGCCCCAGCCAGGACAGTGGTCCTATTCCCTTCTCGGGAAGCCCACAGTGCCAGATGGCACCCCAGGGTCAGTTGCCAACTCACTCGCTGGCAATGCCATAGTGCATGCTAACACTGGATGGTACCAGGACAACACAAGGGACAAACCCAGGGCTCTACGCTACGGAGAACAAACGCCCTGTGTGTGGCGTCTCTGGTACGACAGTGAGACAACTGTTCCTTTTTCCCTACTCACTGCCATCCTGCCAGCCTTTAAGCACAGATTAGGAGCTGGCCTGCGATGGAGGGCACCGTGGCCCAGCTCAGGCTCCCGAAGAGCGTGGGACCAGGGGATTTCCAGCAGGCCTGTGCTGGCTCAGCAGCAGGGACAGTGAGCTAGGAGGACCAGGCTGGGGGCTCACCAGGACAGCGATGGCTTCGGGCAGGGGCCCACTCGTCTTGAGGGTTTCCTTGGCGTCCTCCACTGCGTATTCCCACTCCAGGCCCATTGCAGTGAAGGTCCTGCTAGTGGCTTCCTTGCCCTTGGGGTTGAGGATGAAGCTGCCTGTGACCTGGTTCTTCACCGCTGGCCAAGGAAAGAGGGACACACAAATTTCTGTTCCCCTCCACAGGGCCACAAGCCAGACCTCTCCAGGGGCTTCAGACTTTGCCAGGGCACCCCTCAGGGTGCCCTGTCTACTGTTACTCCTTCCCACCTGAGCCTCTTGGAGCCTCTCTCCCCAACCACAGAATGGGATATAACAAGAGCCTTCATGGATGTCACGAGGCTTAAATGAGATGCATGTGGGAAGTGCCAGCTCAAGGCCCAGCACATGTAGACATTATGACAGTGTGAGTTCTCTTCCTTTTAAAGAGTCCAAGTCCCCAAATTCCAGGAGAGTCTAATGAGTCTGGACAGGACCTTTATCGCCAAGGCTACCACCTGTCCTGGGCTTCCCCAGAGAGTTCATACCCTGTCAGGCACACACAGGCACATACAAGGGCACATGTGCGTGCGCACGTGCGCGTGCACGCACACACACATAGAATCTATACATGCTGTGTGCCTCATGCATGAATACTCATACAACCTGTGCCAATGCCAAGTTCCAACACCCGTCCCTGTCCTGGCCTCCAGCAGAGCCCCAACCCTTCAGGGAACTCACCTGATAAACAGGTGAATGTGCACACATAGAGATGCCCCACGCAAGGGGCTTGCCCACCTCTACAGAAGCTACCTGGATCACTCCCTACCTACAGAGGATCAAGATGCTAGACTTCTGGAGGTGGGGTAGGAGCTGGCCGAGGAGGCCCAATGGGCTGCTGATACTATGGAACCGCTTGTAGGGGTGCAGTAGTAGCCTCTGTGCTCCATCCCCTTTCTGGAGTCAAGGACCCTTCTCTCCTTGCCCTGTCCCCTCCCTGGGCCCTGTTCCAGCAGGATTCCCCAGGCAAGTGGGCAGGGAGTTGGCGGAGCCAAAGCCCTCCAAACCTGCACTTCCCATGCAGAGTGAGGTGGCTGCCAAGGGCACGGGGCAGGAGACGAGAGACCCAGGCTGAGACGGGCTCACCCTGAAGGTGCATCAGAGCACACAGAGGGCCCACAGCCCACTTTGGGCCTCCGTTTCCCCTTGTGCCCATGGTCTGTTTGGACTACACCTCTAGGCACCTTCCAGATCAATTACAGCTGTGCTAACGTGTTCTCCAGAAGACTTTTAAAAATGTTTATATTACTTTGACGATAATCTAAAAGTATAAATGTCAGCGTTTTTGTGACATACAAATCTGCCAGGAGATGTTCTGTTTTGTGGTTGTGTTTCTGGCGAGTTGGGGCCAAGCAGTGTGACTAGGTGGGCACAATATGTAAGAGGGGCTCGGTGACAGTGTGACCTATGTGCCCTCTGTAAGGGGTCTGAACACGGACAGGTGTGAGAGAACCATCCATTGCCTTAAATGCAGGCAACAGCCTGCTGCCCCCTCCATGCCAGGACCCTGTTCTAAACCATGCTTATGTTTTTTAAATTCAGATCTAACTCATATACTGTACAAACCAGCCTTTTAAAGTGTGCAATTCAGTGCTTTTTAGTGTATTTACAAGGTTGTGCAATCTAATTCCAGAACATTTTCATCATCCCCAGAGAAATCTGAGACCCAGTAGCAGTCACTCCCCTCCCCCTCCCCTCAGTCCCCGACAATCACTGACCTATTTTCTATCTCTATGGACTTGCCTCTTTTGGACATGTTCATTTTTGGACTGCCAACTTAGTTTCAACAAAAACAGAATAAAGCAAACAAACCAACAACAAAAAATCTCTCATGACATGAATGTTTTTCATTTGAATTTTATTGATTTATTTGGAGGGCCTAACTTTTCATCTGCCTTGGCTAGATAGTTGTAGAACTGTTATAAATATAAAGGGGAGTCATCTAGTTTAGTGACTATGTTTGTCATTATAATGAGAATAATTTAGACAGTAGGTTGCAAAAATGGCTACAAATGCCTCCTATTCCTGTCTACATGCCCCTTTGCACTGTGGCTCTACCATGTTTCCATCAAGAGATGGTCTGTTTCTACACCTTCAGCCTGGGCTTGGCCACAAGATTTGCTGGGCCAATGGGACATTAGAAAGCATGACATGCCCTGGCTGAGTAGCTCAGTTGGCTAGTGTTGGCCCGATACCCCGATATACCAAGGTTGGGGATCTGATCCGTGGTCAGGGCACATACAAGAAGCAACCAATGAACACATATGAATGCATAAATAAGTGGAATAACATATCAATGTTTCTCTCTTTCTCTTCCTCTCTCTAAAACAAACAAAGAAACAAGAAAGCCTAATGCAAAAGCTTACACACTGGGCCTGTCTGCTCTCACAACTCCTGAGGACCATGTGACAGACACCACGTATATAACCTTGGGCTAGCCTGCTGGGGACATGGCCCTATCAGCCCCAGGACCCCAGCTGACAGCCAGTACCAACCAGGGCCCTACACACCCACCAGCTGAGTGCATCTGCATGAGCAAGTCGGGGCAATGAGGTGGAAGCAGCACCCAGGTGTGCCCAGCCCCAACTGCTGAACCACAGAAAAACAAAATAAGAAGAGGTTCTCTGTCATTACTCATATTTGTGAAATCCTCCCTACATTAGAACCCTCTCCTCTCCCAGCTCCCGAAAACCTGTGGGCAACTCTGGGGGCCTGGCAGCCCCTCAACACTCACCAATGCGGTGGGGGGCCTTCTCCAGCTCCTCAATCTGGATGTGCCTGGCACCTGCTGGGATCTGTACCAGCTTGAGAGCTCCTACCAGAGGAGGATCCAGAAAAGCGGTGAGCACCCCAAGCCATGGTCCCACTGCCCAGCATCCCCTTTCATGCCCCCCCCCCCCCCCGCAACCCCGCTGTAGGTACCCAGGAACCTGTTTCCTGATCTGTAAAACAGGCATGGGCCCTTCCCCACAACATGGTGCCAGGATCACATGAGCTGCTGTAGCTCAAGATGCTCTAGGCACTCGAAGGAGCTCTGTGTGTGGTAGTTGCTATTTCCCACTCTCTTGACCCTCCTCTTCTCTCTGGATTTTTCCTCCACCCCCCCGCCCCCCTCCCATTTTCTTTTCACATCTTAAGCCACAGCAGGGATTTAGATAAAGCAGGCTATGAAGATCCATGGCTGCCCTGGGCCCTCATGGCCAACCCAACACCTGGAAACAAATCTTTCTTGGATCCTCCAATCTTCTCCCAACAAGGAGAGGCAAGGTAAAGCTGTAACAACCCCCCAAGGGCAATGATCTAGTTCACACTAACATGTGATGGACTAATATCTGGCCTTTTCAACAGCAAGTTTGGCAAGACTGAAGGTGGAGAGAGGAAAGTCAAGGAACTCAAAAATACCAGGAGTTCAAAGCAGGAGGCACCATGGGTGCTTTTAAAGTGAGAGAGGAGAGAGGGGAAGCACACTACCAGTTCAGCCTGGGCCACACTTTCAAACTGGTCGGACTCCTCACTCCCACCAACAGCCCCAGAGCCAAGAGATGGCTGAGCCCTGTCACCACACACTGCCTAGCAGGAAAATGCTTCCTAGTCCCTGGCCCCAAACACAGGTAGCAGGTCACCTGGAAAACAAAGTGATCAGCTATGGCTTCTGGTCACCAGCCCTGGGCAGCCAGGACGGTCTGGAGACTGGCTTAGAGGCCCTTTCTCCCCACGTAAACTGTGACCCAGCTCCAGGAGGAAGGACCCACCTGAGGAACACTCAGGCACCCCCGTCGCCGTTGGCCATCCCTCCAGCACCAGCCTGCTTACCTGACTGCTTGGAGGCCTTGCCCAGCGTCCCCTTCACAGTCCGGCAGTGGGAGTTGTCACCACCACAGACCCCACACTTGTCATCTGCCTTCATGGACCCCACTTCTTTGTCACAGCCGACGGGCTGAGGCCAGAGGTGGGGTCAGTGAGAGGAGGCTCCCATGCCCCATTCACCACCCTGATGTCAGCAGCCTGTGCCCTCGCCCCCCCCCCCCCCACTTCCTCATCCCCAGGCCCCAGACATCAGAGAGCCCATTCCTGGACAGGGCTCTGTCACAAGCTTGTATGTGACATGGGCAAGGTCTTCAAACTGGCCACTCCTCTCCTCTTGAACGGGGCTGGGCAATAGCCCCTTTCTAGCATCCCAGGGTTATGTTTGAAGACGAAGGGGTGTGGGTGGGGACAGTGAGGCAATGCTTGTCTTTGTAGGGAGCAGAAGGGGCAAGGAGAGTGGGTGGTCTGGCGGGGGCCACCTACCACACACTCCCCACGGGCACAGACACTGTAGGGGTCCCGGTAGCTGCAGCGTGTCCCATCGTGGACCACTTGGTTCATGAAGACCACATCCCCCGTGTCCTCTGACCGGCAGATCAGCTCGCATTTCTGGGTGTCTGTGGGGAGAGGAGCCATGCTGAGCCCCGAGCTGGGCTCAGGCTGGAAGCTCCAGAGCCAGTTCTGGGCAATAGGGGGCACAGTGGGGCTGGGGCTCAAGTTTCCTGCTCTGTCCCTTACTTATTGGCCATGTGATCTTGAGCAAATCATATCTGACCCCTCGAGCCTCTGTTTCCAATTTATTTTCCTTGATCAGTAAAATGCTACATCAGATGGTTGAGAAAAATCAAGTGATAAAATAGTAACAACTACAATAACAAGCCAACACATAGTGAATGCTTACTATGTGCCAGATACTTCCCAAACCTTTACACACTCTTGATGTACAACTTCAAATGCTTTTCGTGAATTAACTCATTTAAGACTTTCTATGCCCGAGGAAGTAGGTTCTGTCATTACAGAGGAGAAAACCAAGGACCAGAGAGGTTAGGAATTTGTACCAGGCCACACAGTAAGTGGAAGAGCCAGGATTCTAGTGCAGGCAGTCTGCCTTGGGTCCTGCTCTGACCTCTACACGCATTTAACCAGCCACACATGTGGTGGTGTATCTTAACATGCTTGCAAACATTACAGGGAAACATGAAAAGCAGGAATAGTGGTCTGTGTTTGGGTTTGTAAATGGAGCAGCAGTGAGGGAGGGAAGGGGCTCCTTTCTAGTTCTAACAATTAAATGGTCTATTCCCTATCTGGGCTATTGATGTAAAAAGGAGGTCCCAGAGAACATATAAACACTCCCTGTGTTTCTTAGAAAATGGAAGGTTGGGGCTTAGCTAGCTTCCTGGAATTTGTCTGAAAGTCCTGGGAAAACTCAAAGTCTAGCTGCCCCATAAGCCTCCCCACCCCTCACAGCCCCTCCCCACCCTGTGCTACGGTGGTTTGTTTGGATTCTAACTGGATCTGCAAGGCTTTCAAAGCAAACCGCTCACTCAGCCACATTTCTAAGGGACCATCGGGCATCTTGCCCAGCACTTAGGACTCTGAGCTGCAAGATCCAATACCACTTTGGATTTCACCCACAGGAGTCAGATTCCTGGTGGAACCTGGAAGGGGAAAGAGGGGGGCGGGGCGAAGGATGGGGGCTCCAATTGTCCCAAAGACCAGTATGACCCTGACCACCATGTCCCTGGGCAGGAGGGTCTCAAGGCAGCTGTGGAAGCCAGCCTACAGTGGCAAGGAAGTGGTGAGCTCCCCAGGGCAGGAGGCAAGCAAGCAGAGGGAAGACACATGTAACATGTGTACTGGCGAGCAGTGGACAGGCCCCTAAGGTCCCTTCCAACTTGGAGACTGTCATTCTAAGTGGGCTGAACAGCTGAGGGTTCTACCATTGATACTCTGGAGCAGGGCTATGGAGAGGCAGCCAGGGCCTGAAGAGGAAAATCTGTCCCATCGGCACTGAGGTTGAGGGCTGCCTGGTGGGGTGCGCATCAGCCCATGGAGAAACCATGGAGAGAATGGTGGGGAGGTGGGCTCAGAGGACTGTCAGGGTCCCTTCAGCCCGATGGCTCTAAGGCGCGGCGAATCTCAGCCCTTCACTGGCCTCCCGCTTCCCCTGTAAGAGCCATCCCTGAAGTGCTCCCAGCAGACAGGCACTAGCCCTGTCTTAGTCCCCTCTGCATGGGTCCCACGGCCCGTGTTTGTCCCACAGCAGCCTGTGGAGGGGGTCTGTATGAGGATCCCACCAGTTCCCATTAGCCTATCTTTCAAATTATTTTCATTAACTGCTGGAATGGTAACACAATCAGTAAAACCTAAAACCACGGCATGGGATAGGATCGAGCTTCTCGGGATGTTGGTTTTGCAAAGCAAGAGGTACCTGCACCTGTACTATGCCTACCTGTACAGGTAAAAGCATGTGGGAATGGCACCAACCCCGATAGCCAGCACAGCTGCCAGCTCACAGCACCTCTGGGTGAGGTGGCCTTGCTCAAGACATTCTCCTTGCTCTCCAGAAAACAGTCATGACATTATACACTGAGTAGCCAGATTATTATGATCTCTGAACACATAATAATCTGGCCACTCAGTGTGTGTGTGTGTGTGTGTGTGTGTGTGTGTGTGTGTGTGTGTATTTTAGAGGCCCGGTGCATGGATGGGGTCCAGCCAGCCTGGCCAGGGGGAAGGGACATGGGCGGCTGGCCAGCCTGCCTGCTGGTCGAACTCCTGGTCGAGGGGACAATTTGCATATTAGACTTTTATTATATAGGATATACACTGAGTGGCCAGATTATTATGTGTTCAGAGATCAAATAATCTGGCCACTCAGTGTATAAACCAGGGATAACTATATGAGGATGGTGGCACCCCACAGCTACACAACATGAAGGCCTGCACAGTCATCTGTGGCAAGCCTGACAACTGCAATGTCCCTTTTGGTGTCCCCACTGTCCCCCAGCCTTCACTGTTGGGCCCAGGCCTGGGGGGTGGGAGGGGAGCAGGGCCCACTCACCATCATCAGGCTCGTGGGGGACCCAGCTGTGCTTGGCGTTCTGGTGGAGGTAGTAGGAGTTGCGCTTGGCACACTGCTGGGCCCGAAAGTCCTCGTAGGGCCCCGGGCACTCCTCGCTGTTGCAGACCTGGTACTGGAACATGGGCCCTGAGCACAGGCGGCCTCCATAGGCTGGGCTAGGGCAGCACAGGGAGATCCGGTGACCTTGCAAGCTGGGAAGGCTGGGCAAGGCCGGCTTCCCACATGGCAGCTCAGCCTTTTAGACTAGCTTAAACGGGGCTCTACTAACTGATAAACTATACAGGGTCCCCTACTGTGGGGGCTGCTGAGCTCAGAGCCTGCTGTCACTGGCTCCATCTGTGAAGCATATGCCACCTGTTCCACTGTGGCGGGGGAGGGGAGGGAGGGAAAGAGATGGAGAAGATGGGAACGACTAACCCTCCCAACGGGGCTGGAAGAGAAATCAGCTTTATTCATCTTTGTATTATAGTCTTTCAAATGTTACACAAGGCCTGACATACAGTATGAACTCAGCATATGACTCGCCTATGCCTATACCCCCAAGCCCTGACTATGCAATCTTGGGTAAGTCACTTAGTTTTGCTATGCCTCCATTTCCCCTTTAAAGGAGGGACCACAATACCTCTTATTTCACCTGTCTCCTGAGGTGTCTGTGAGGAATAAATAAGAAAAGGAATTTTAAAGCAATCTGTACTCCCTTCTCCATTAAATGCCGAGGATTCAGTAAAATTATCTATCGTGTATTTGAGTGCACCGGGTTGCGGGGACTCTGCTCGGACTGCTGGGAGAATTACATGGGTCCATGCAGGAAAGTGCCAGCATCCCACCTGGCACAGAGCAAGTGCTCCATAGACGGGGATCGTTCTAACCGCAGCTGTCATTAATCAGTGCTTCATCTGAGCTGGGATGCGCCGAGAGTACACATATTATTTCATTTAAGCCTCATAAAATAAAGTTATCATCACGGAGGAGTCAGTAACAGGTGGCTCTGATCAAGGGGATAACTACTCATTGTGACTGGAAGGTGGTTTATCAGAGTGGGCACCACTGGGCCTCGCCCTGACTCCAGCTTCCATACCCCCCACAGGTGGAAGGTACAAGTCCGTTCCTTTTGGCGCATATGTGTGAAAGGTCAGTACCACCATCTGACACAGGAACAGGCTGCTCCAGGAGGTAGTGCGTTTCCCATCCCTGGAGGGAAACAGCTGAGTAGGTAGGACCTGTTCTGAGGATGCTGGGGTGTTTGTTACTAAGCCATGGCAATACTAGGACCCTGCCACCCACGCTGCAGTCCTCATCCCGTCACTCATTGCGTGAAGCATGGGACAGGCCCTACCCGGATAAGGTTCAGACCCCTGGGTCCTGGAGCCAGCGGGCCCACGTGCCAGCCCCAGCCAGCCCCCATTTCTCATCAGGCTGCTGTGAGCAGGCTGCTTCAGCCTGGGAGATGCAGTCCATGCTGAGCCGGTGCTCAGAAGTTCAAAACCATGGCAGGGGGCCCCACAGAAGGGATGATAAGGGGGGAATAGAATGCGCCCTCAGAATGCTGAAAGTTGGGAGGGGTGAGAGAGAGGACTTGATATTAGAAAGAGGTAAGTTAAGAAAAGTTAAAGAAAGTTTTGTTTCATGTGGTAGAAAACCAACTTGGGGAGTGTATTCTCCTGAGACGTGATGACTAAGCAATTTAGATCAGTGTTTTCTCCAAGGTTAGCCAGAGGCTCAGGGTCACAGGAGGGCTTGTTAAACGGGCAGAGTCTTGGGTCCCCCAGACTCCCAGGGAAAACTTCTGCACGCGAGTTTGAAAATGACTGGTTCAAGCCCATTCCCAGGTGTCAGCCCCAGATGGGAGGGATCTTCCCCTACCCACATTGTGGGTCCTCACCATTAGATACACAGCCACCTGCAGAGGTCCTTCTCTCTGTGCCCGCTCCCCACTGCCTTCCCCTCCAAGCCCCTCGGGCCTAAGGAGAGGGGTCCCCTGGAGTGCCCACCCCAGCTAAGCATACTCACAGGGGATTGTCACAGTTCCGGCTACGGGATCGCACTCCGCCCCCGCATGACCGCGAACATGACCCGAAGTTGGTCCAGGAGCTCCAGCCACCATCCTGGCCATAAGTCTGCTCTGGTGATTTCCAGATGCAATGACCTTTGAAGCACCACTGAGACGGAGCAGAGGGCATGAGGTCACTCTGGGGCCATGACATCTAGCCTGCCATGGAGGCTGCCCATCTGGGCAGCACGGGTGAACCCAGACAAAGGGTCAAAAGCACAAGCCTCAGGTTACACAGAATCCCACCACCGCCATGAGCTGAGTGACCTTCTGCAAAAGGGCTCCCCTTTCTGAGTCTCTTCCTCAACTGTCCCATGCAGGGAAGTGTCAGCATCTCACCAGCACAGGGCCGCCGTGGGCGCTTAGGGAGATAGCGCCTGGCACACAGAGCCCTCCAGAAATGCAAATCACACTGTTAATGACGATGATAGCTAAGCAATTATTTGCTCACCGACCCAGGAGAAATCAAGGTCTGCTAAGGGAGAGAAGACACAGTCTTCCTACACTGGACTATCTAGAGTCGATCTTGGCTCGCTACCTCGAAATCGCCATCCAGGGGCCATAAGCAAGTGTGTTCGTGGGAGGCAGGCCTGCCCCACGGGGAGACCCATCCATGCATCAAGTCAGAGAGGCCTGGGTTTGAATCCCAGCTCGGCCGTGACTAGCTGTGTGTGCTTTGGTGTAACTTCACCTTGCCAAGCCCCATTCTACTCATCTGTTAAATGAGGCTGTTCTAAGAACTGAAGGCAGTAACACCTACAAAGGCCTCAGCACAGGGCCAGGCACAAAGGAGGCTCGGCCACAATGACCTCCTTGCCTTCTCCTCTAAGGCCACTGGGAAGAAATACAGTAAAGCTCTCCGGGTCTTCTTCAACAGGTAACTCAGTGGTTCTCAGCCGTGGAGCCACCTGGGACCTTCAAAACCCCAGATGCCTTGGCTGTGCCCAGGCCAACTGAATCAGAATCTCTAGGGGAAGGGGATTCTTAAAGAAGCCATAACAAGATTTGTTCTTCACAAACCATAAAATGCACTCATTTCAAGTGTACAATTCAATGAACGTTCACAAAGTTACAGCGTTGTGCAACCGTCACCACAACCCAATTTTAGAGCATTTCCATCACCCCAAAGAGATAGCTCGTCCCAGATGTGTCACTCCCTGTTCTGGAGGTGGGGACTTTTAAAGCTCCCCAGATGGTTCCAATTGCAGCCAAAATTGAGAACCACTGATGAACTGTTATGTGAAATGGTGACAGGAGAGGGCCTGGAACGATGGTGACATGTGGAGCAGCCATACTATCTCCGGAATAACAGCCTGCTGGATGGGGAGCCTGCTGGGCCTGTACAGGCTAAGGGAGGCCCCAGATGGGAGTGGGAGGAGCCTGGTGAGGGCAGAGGACAGAGGACAGGCTAGTGCGGGGGGTTGGGAGGGTGGTGCCCAGGGGCTGGGCTCACAGCTGAGGCTGAGTAATCATCACACCTCTCTCAACGTCCTGTTTCTTCCGAGCTCTCTCATGTGCTCTGACATGATTCAGTAACTTCCGAAAGACATGAGGGTGGGCAGTATGTGTGGTCAGGGCTCAGTAGGGACCAGAGAAGTTCAGTAAATGGCCCAAGGTCACCACCCAGTGATTCCAGCAGAGCCAGCAATAGAGCAGAGGTGGGTTTCAGAACCCAGCTCAGGGCTCCCACACCTGACCATGCGGTCCCTCTGCCAGAGGAAGCCCTGGCCCATTCCAATGCATGTGAGAGCAAACACACAGCAAGAAAATACATGGAAGGTCAGGTTTGTTGGATGAGGGGAGTGGGGGACGTGTGGGACAAATAGCCTGGGGGGACAGTAGGCAGGACACCTGGAGTCCTCCCTTCATCCCTTCTCTGCTAATCACTCCCTGTGTGACGTCCACAAGTTCCTTAACTTGCCTGGGCCTCACTCTCCTCATCTGTGAAATGGGAGTAAGCATTTCTGCTGGGTGGGCTATGAGGTGATGCCAAATTCTGCCAATTAGAGAAGCAAAAGCTGTGGTGTGGGATGTGAGTGTGCAGGAGTTCGTGTGAGGCCTCCCATGTGCATGGGGCTCCCCCCATCCCCACACCCCACCCCTACACACATTCATTACACACTTGGTGAGGAGGCAGGGGCTCCCCTGGGCCTGACCCCAGGAAGTCACTCCTGCTGCAGGTACCTTGCCTGGCGCACACTCGGTCCCGTCCAGTGGGGGCCCCTTCTTGGTCTTGCAGAAGTATGGGTTGTCAGGGTGGCTGCACCACAGCTGCTTACAGGGCTCAAAGGTCGTGAACTGCGTGGCAAAGGGTATGGGGTCACCCGGCTGGACTGGTTCCCCAGCTCTGACAAGAGGGCAAAGGGCAGTGACAGAGAGGAGGGAGTGGTGGAAGCTGGGAGGCAGGAGGAGCCTGTCCAGCCCCACACACCCTCCAGCCCAATCTTCCCCAAGTGTCAGTGGCCTCCAGTAACCCCTCCTCTCTCCAACAGGGTACCCAGAAGGGGCCAGCCACAGCCCACAGTCCCGTCTCCCTCCCATGTCTCCCTCTCAGCCTTTGTCACTGAGTGGGGATTAGGGTTTGAAATTCTAGGGAGGCTGTGCCCACCGATGCCCCTGAGCCGTGCACCTTGCCATCCAGCCCAGACAAGGTTGGACTGCCACCTCCTTCCAGTCTCACCCAGTCATGTCACAGGTTGGCAACTGTGTGTTCCTGATTGTCCAGAAAGGCCCCAACTTCCTTTTCTCTCCTATTATCCCCGCCAGCCAGATAACCGTCCTTACAAATACAGCAGTTGGGCATTAAAACCCCATACCCCAGGCTGTGTGTTCACCCCCAAAGCAGAGACCACATGCCTCAGTGTGGCCTGGGCAGTGGGGAAGGTGACCATGCGCAGGGCCTCCTGGTCCTGCAGAGCCAAGCGGGGGCTGCATTCCTGGATGGGGGAGGGGGTGAGGCTCTCAGTGCAGTGAGTCACCAAGGCCTGATCCCTCAGAAAGCACACTGCCCTGGGATGTCCCCTGCTCTGAGCCTCTGAGCCTGGGCCCTGGTGAATGACTATCCCATCTTCCCCAGGGCTAACGCATTCTCCAGCCACTGCATGCACCCACCCCCACACCTGGGGCTGGGTGGATGGATATGTAGCAGAAGGTGGCAGGGCCTGGGTCCTGGTCGTCCTGAATCTCCCTGATGGAACTGAACCTTTGGCCCCAGCTCCAGAGGACCAGCCCGGCTGGACTGCAGATGTTCTATGAATGACCAGCCCGGGTCACAGAAGGACACGGTCCTGGCGACCCGGCTGGCAGAGGCCAGTGGGAACTCACCGCGGAGCAGGTGTGGTACCCGGTGCCAAAGTCAAAGCGGCACTGCTCGTCCATGGAATAGTCAGTGCCAGGCAGCTCCGGGGGCTGGGGCCAGGCGGGTGCAAAGGGGTCATCAAGGAGGCAGTCGTAGGAGCTGCCGGTGAAGACAGGAGGTGAACCAGGCTGATGCGGGAATCCTCAGGTTTACAGAGCAGGAAGGCTGACAGCAGTCCAGCCTTCTGCCCTGCGCTGTGTCTCATCTCACACAGGGCTTCATGTCCACCGACTATGTCTGGGGTGCTCCGGGACAAGGGCACCCAGGGAGGGGTTAGAGCTCAGCTTATAAGCCAGTTTTGCCCATGTTAGAGGAACACGCTAAGGCTAAGATGAAGGGGTGGCTCATGGACAGTTGGAGGTCTCACTGCACTGAGGGTGGAAAAAGCCAGCCTGCCATGCAGGATGCAGGAGGCTGGGTCCTGGCCAGCTGCCATGCGAGGTTAGTGCAGTATGTCTGCCTGTACCTGTCCCACCCAAATCTACTCTGTGCCCATTCTTGGCATTGCACTCACAAGTCTAGCACTTGTACTGGCCTCCATGTCTCTGGGGGCCTAGACGCTAACCAGCAAAGCTGTGAATTGAGTGTGCTTCAAGTGGCATGGCATTGGGAAGGGAGATGACTTGGGAGGATGAGGTGGCTAGCCGCATGCTCCCCGATCCTGGACCCCAAAGGGGGAGGTGACGTACGGAAGGTAGCGGCTGAGCTCCAGCTTGCTGCAGCGGGACCAGTGGAAGCGGTGGAAGGCAGCCTGCACCAGGGGTGCCATGACGCTGCCCAGGCTGGTCTCATCCGCACAGCCGTTGCCCTGACCGTCATGCTCCATGCCGAGTCTAGAGAGGAGGGACAGAGGGCAGCCTTGAGTCATGCCCAGGGAGCTCAACCCTGGGAAGACGGGGAGGTGGGCCAGTGATGGGAATGCTGCCCTGACCAGGCTTCAGACGTGCCTCCTGGCCTCAGTTTCCCAACCAGGCAGTGGGGAGGACCATCTCTCTGGATGGAAGCTAAGGCTCCACTCTGTCCCTCAATAGGGCCAGACTCATTCTTCCCTGAAAGCCTTGCCCCTGCTGATCTCTACTCCCAGATACTCCGCCCAGGACACCCTCCCTGGCCGCCCAACCCATGGGCTGACCTCCCACAGCAGAATCTGCCTGTGCATCCATTAACAGCTTGTCTGCCATGAGCTATCTTCCGACCAGGCCTTGGCCTCCAAGTGCAAGGTCAGGTCTCATTCAGTTCAGTTTCAACCTCACTGACTGAGTTGCCTGTGCCAGCCTCTCAAGCTTCTCCAAATCCCCACAGTACTCAGCACAGAGCTTTGCCTATGGTATGCACCTACCATAGGATAGTTTACATTTCCAAGTTTGCTCTCTATACTTAATATTTAACGCCAAAGCCCAAAGGTTCTAAATTCTTAAATACTTGCAAGTGGCTGCATGTGGCCTTGACCACTAGACAGACACATGGTCCTCTAAGCTTGACCCCTCCACATGGAGAGGCCTCTGCTCAGTGAAGAGGGTACATTCCCTGCCTTCCCCCCTTCTCCCCCCAAAAAAGGAAGACAGGCTCCTGGCTCCAGAATGTGTGGAACCATCAGCTTCCAGTGCAGGAAGGGACCTCCGAGGTGGCTCTGGTGTCAGCCTCCATGTTGCAGATGAGGAAACCAAGGCCCAGAGAGTAGGTACCACCTGCCCGGGTGGCAGAGCTGGGATGGAATCTGCATGAGCTTCCTGTGCTGACAGAGTGGATGTAGAGAGGAGCACAGAGACTGTGGATGGCACACCCAGCCCCTAGGACAGGCCCACCCCGCTCCTTCCCACATCCCTCAGACTGCAGGATCAGCCCTCCCTCTGTGTGGGCTGTTGAGTGTGAACCTATGGGCAGACACAGCTGGGAGGCATGATGGTGGCACGTGCAGGTCACCACCTGACACATCAGATAGAGCTGATTGGCTTTCTCCCAGCATGTAGCTTCTCGTGTGCTTCTCTGTCCTGTTCTCCACGGAGGCCCCACTCCTAGAACTGGGCCTGGCACATGGTAGTTACTCGAGAAATATAGGGTGAATGAATGAATGAGTACGCTCTCTACAAAGCTCAGGCTCAAAGATCAAGCCCCACACAGCAGAGCACAGTGTGGAACTGGTCTCAAAGGGCTCTCGAGGTGTGAATGGAATGTGTGTGTGTGGGGGGGGGGGGGTGAAGGGTTACAGATTGAGACCACCTGGATGTTGACCACAGCCTATCGATGGGACACTGTCATTGACCTTCTCAAAGACAGGGCCACATCTGGTCCCCCATCCCCTAGGCAGGCCCAGAATTGCTGTCTGGGCCCCTAGGCTCTCCCCCGACTCATGACAGAGCCTCACTGAGGGCAGCTCCTCTGGCATCTCCCGAAACACTGGCACCGGAGCCCAATCTGGGGCAAAGCCTCCCACACCCACAGACCACCTCAGAGCTCACCATGCTGCCCACCCTCTCAGTGCCACTTACACGTGACCAGTCTCGTGGGCCACCACAAAGGCGGAAGAGAAGCCATCCTCATGGTTAAGGGCACAGCTTCTCAGGGGGTGGCACATGCCAGTGACAGGTGCATACCCTGTGGGGAGGGGGAGAAGGCAGAGAGAGAAGTGATGCACAGTGAGATAAGACATGCCGAGTAGGGCCAGCAGTCCCACAGGGCCATCCTGACCTGGCCACTGCTAGAGGGTCCCTGGAGCAGGAAGCATCCTTGTGAAGTTCCACCTGCAGTAGAACAACCTGGTCCTAGCTGCCCCATATCCAAGGCTGTACAGCTTCTCTCTTGGCTGTGCCCTCCCCGTACCTGTCAGCCATCCTCTAACCAGGCAGTGGGGTTTCCAGACAGGCCCAAACCTGCTCATGCCTGACTTCCACGTCCCTCCAGCCAGCCAGTCAGTTGGTCATAACAAATAAGCCTTCTTTTAATGTGGGGCTAGGGGTGCACTGTGTTAGATTCTATGGGGAAAACAGAGGAATCAGATCCAAACCCCCCACCTCCTCTCTGCCACACACCCACACATTAAGGAGCAGGTGGCTTAGCAGGCAGACTTGGGGGGAGAGATTAGCTTAGGTGCGGCCTACAGGGCCAGAGTTCAAGGAACACAGGGGGTGTACAGGGGGATCTGAGGAAGGGGATGGGTTCAACTGAAGGGCCTGAGGGGACCAGGGATGCCTCCGGTGGCATAGAGCTGGGCGTGGAAGAAGGTGAGACAATTCTCCATGGGTCGGGAGAGAGCACGTGGTGGGGAGAACACAGGTGAAGGAGCAGGCACGGCTGTGCAGGCCTCAGGGGGCCATGGGCATTGCAGTGGGGCTGGGATGTACCAGCAACTAAATAGCAATTGTGGGCAAAGCCCCTGGGGCCTAGTATGGGCTGGGACACAGACTTGGCTGGGGAAGGCCTCCGAGGAGGAAGCAATGGGAGAGAGTGCTCCCTGCCTGGGCCTGCAGCTACCAGACAGTAGGCCCTGTCTTTCGAGCTGCTGAAGTGCTCTTTTATCTGAGATGGTGTAGGGGGGGTAGCAATAAATAATGAGATGCAGTGGTGGGAAGGAGGTTCCTGGGGCCTCTATTGTCCTGAAGGTCTGAGATATACTTGGGGTGCAGCTACACATGTGTCTAGGTGTATGTGTGTGTCTGTGTACATGTGTCTATATGTGTAGTGTGTGTCTATGTGTGTCAATGTGTCTGTACATGTGTTTATGTGTATGCATAAGTTTCTGTCTGTGTATACATGTATCTGTGCACGTATCTCTGTGTTGTTTGTGTGTAGGCCTGTACATGTGTGTGTGTGTATGTGTATCTGTATGTGTGTGAAAGCCCATATTTGGGGCTTCAGGGATTCAGACAAGGAGCCCTTTGGGCAGAGGTATGGCTGGCTGACTCACTTCTAGCATCAAACCAGAAAAAACTAGGAAGCCCTCAACTCGGAGCCTAGACATCCAGGCTGAGTCTCAGATCTGCCTCTTCTGTAAAGCAAGGATACAGGCAAGCCTCTGCACAACCTGGTGCCTCAGGTTCCCCACATGGAAAACTGGGGGTAGTCAAGGCTCCATGTGTTCGCAGAGCGCTTACAGTCACACTCTGTACAGATATTTCATGTACCCTCGGCCCTTTCAGCAGCTCTGGAACGGAGGAAGGCAAACACTATGATTTTTCCCATTCGCCAGTTGGGAGGACCCAGGGAGATGAAGTGAGCTTGGATCACTGGGCTCGAGAGGCGGGCAGCTGCGGGCGGAGCAAGCACTTCCTCTCCAAAGTCCACACGAGCCCTACTAGGTGCCCATGACTTGGATGAGGACGGATGAATACAGTGTGGGCAGATGATGGCAAGCACAGAGCCACCTGCAGGCTCAACCAGGACAGCAGGGGCCAGAGTGGGGACCCCTTCACTTCCTCTGATCCTCAAGAAGTCATTGCCAAGCCTGCCCACCTGTCTATGCAGGCCCTGTCTCTAAAGTCCCATGGACCTCTTTGCTGACGGGGAATCTGGCCCCTGACCTCCAAGGGTGGCCCCAGAGCGAGCGCAGCCCGGAGCCTCAGCCTCTGGCCTGCACTGCACACAACCTGGCCCAGACAAGCACAGTACCTTGCATACCTGAGGGCCCAAAGTCCTGCCGGGTGAGGAAGATGACATGGTCGTGGTGCTCTGCGTGGCCGGGGTCCTGGCGCTGCTGAGAGTGGGCCCAGCGACACACCTGCTCCAGGCTGCGGGAGGGGTTCCCACGCTCAATCAGGCTCAGGGACTGTGGGCCGGAGAGTATCAACAGCAGAGTGGTGGGTCGGAGCCCCCAGATCACAGCGAGTACCTGACCCTCCCCTCCCACTGGCAGAGGAGAACACTGAGGCCCACGGGACTGCAGTGCCTGTCACAAGGTCACTAGCTGCCCCAAGGTCACTGACTCTGGCTGCTGCTGGCATTCCCTCCTACTTTAGGGAATGTTCATATACCAAGCCCTGCATGGGGACACCTGTCTGCTAAGAACTGGTCACACATGACCTCTAAACCCTCAGCTAACCCACAGACAGGTGGTTCTGAGCATTTCCTCTAATATATTCGCTGTTATTTCATCTTCACAAAAGCCCCATTTAGGGGAGAATAAGCAACTGGTCTATGATGGCAGAGCCCAGGGCCTGCAGCCCAACTATAACAGGACCTCTTTGGTCACTGCCCCTCTCCAAGCCCCATGTTCCCCATCAATCCTCAAGGGGAGGGACCTACAGCTATAAGAATAAAGGATGGTCCATATAACATATTGGAGGGAACCCAGGAGTCCCTCTCACCATCCCCAATGCCTCACCATCCCCAATGCCTCCTGACACTGCCCCCCACCCCCCTTCTGACACCGTAGCCGGGAAGATGCAATGGCCCCACACCCCTTCTCTCTCCAGAGCCTGCCTGCTGACAAGGGGGCTTACTTGTCGGTAGCCAACCATGATCAATCGGACAAGGGCAATGTTAATGTGTGTCCCCAGGGACTCGTCGTGGTAAATTTCATTCACCTGCAAGGAGAGAAGAGTGTGCAGTCTTAGGGGACACAAAAGGTCATGAAGGGCCTACTATGAAACAGGTACTGGGCCAGGTACCTGACAGACCTTATCCCATTTCATCCTCACCATGGCCTTTTGAGCAAGCATTCTTATCCCTACTTTACAGATTAAGAAACTGAGGCAGAGAGAGGCAAAATGACCTGCCCAAGGCCACACAGCAAACGGGCTACAGAGCTGGAATTCAAATTCTAATTCCAACGATGAGCTCTCTCCTCGGAGCCGTAGTGTGAGGGGCCTGGTCTCAGCCACCCTGATGAAGGCTCTCATCTTTCCACATCTCTGAAGAGCCCTTCTGGGATGTCATCTGGGTCAGGTTGCTCCTTCTCACATCCTGTGTACCTTTCCAAGTGCCACTAGAATCATTCCTGTGGTGCCTGGGCGCTCCTCCAAGCCAAATCCAGGGGGAAACACGCTAGGACTCTGGACCAGCAGCAACATCACATGGGAGTTCATTAGAAATGCAGAGTCTCAGGCCCACTCCCAAGTCAAGGTCTGCATTTGAACATGCTCCCCCGTGCTTCTCGGACATGGCCAAGTTTGAAGAGCACTACATTGGATAGCTCCCTTGTCCCACAGCCCAGGGACCTACAGGGCAATGCTTGCACAGTTGATCAAAAATTGCAGTCTTCTCCACGCCCCTGTTCTCACCACTTCTGTCTCTCCATGCCCTTTAGCTCATCAGCAAAGTAACCAGCCTACAACCCACAAAGGAACTGCTGTCCACCAAATGGAGAGGTGCATCGAGGCCAACCGTACATGTGAGAGTCCCTCGGGGAGGGGAGAGCCGGGAGGGGGACTGGAGGCTTGCTCCTGTGCTGACACACCCAAGGACAGAGCCAGGCTGTGGGTGCAGGGCTGCAGCAGCTAAAACTGCAGGCATCACAGAGCCCCCGCCCACTCTCTCAGTGCCCAGAACTGGCAGCTGCCCCAACTCATGAGCATGCAGCCTTAAGAGCTGTGAGCATGAGGCTTCCACCAGGGTCTGCCTGGCATCCATGTCTGGACCTAACTGTGATTGCTACCCACTGTGGGACAGCAGATCCCCCCCAAATCCCCACCACTGGGAATGATGGGAAGTCCAATGGGTGGCAGTGCTTCCTTCCACCCTCCTCTCCTCCCCAGCATCGTAGAAGCAAAGTGTTCAAATGCATAAAGAGATGATGAACTTCTCAACCCACATGCTCCTGACTTATCCTAGAGTTGAGGGGTAGAAAATGTGAGATCCAATCAGCCACACACACATTTTCTCCCTAACAGAATTCCAACCTAATGATTCTTTAATGACCTGCAGAAATGATCATTGATCTGCAACAGAATGACTTTTAAATAACTTCAACATCTCAGCCCCCTCCAACACTGGGACATGGTCTTCCTTCTACAAGGGGTGAGGTCAGTGTCTCAGACCTGCCTGGCATGCCCTAGAGGCATGAAGACCAAGGATGGGGTCATGGGCAACACACATTCTATACAGCCACATCTGTGCCCCACACAGACACATGTAAATCCACCAGCCTCCCAGGGAAGGAAGAGAGGAGTGGTCACTGGGATACTTTGGGGGAGGGGTACATCTGCAGGGCCTCTGGCATTTGGAAGTACCCAATACCATTTCCCTCCTGCCTTCATCTCTCTCCAAAATGGACCAGGCAAATTGCTGCCAGAATCTTGCCACGTTACTCACTTCTGTCCCCACACTCAGCAGGCCAAATGCTCCATTCCTGGGGACAGATGGTGACCAGTCTCTTGGGGACTTCTCTCCAAGCTCACGTCAGCCAAAGAGAAAATCTCATAAGCAGCAAGAGAGAAGGCAGATCACTCACCAAGGCACGATCAGTGGGTGAGGACAGGTTTTCAACAGTAACACAGGAGACACTGAAGCGGCACCATCAAAACACCAAGACAAAGAAACGTCAACCTAGAATCCTGGGCTCAGCACACCATTTTTAAAGAACCATAATGAAATGAAGGCGTTATCAAATTAAAAAAAAAAACAACAATAAACCACTGGATTAGTTACACAGACCCCACTAAAGGATGTGCAGGAGAGGAAGATGGAAAACAAATCCAAAAAAAGTGGCCTAGGGTACATGAATGGATGAATCGTTTTGAGGCTGTGATAGGAGCGGGATTCAGCAATGAGATGGTCTGGTCTTTTCTTGTACTAAATAAGGATAATAAAAACAAAGTAGTTCTGTTTTCCTCCCTTATTCCCCCACTAGAAGTAGAGGTGGGGTTGGCCCTGCCATGCCAAGTCTCCTGGTCCGGCCTGCCTCTGGGGCCCTGGCAGGCTCATCTGCACTCCCCCCTATCCGCTGTGAGTAGGGACCTCAGGGCTTACATCCAGCTGGACCTATCATGAGGCCTTGGACAGGCCAAGGAGGAGGTGGGTCAGGGCTACCATGTCCAACCGGAACTACGGAAGCTGCCTGGCACATGGGTTCTACCTACAGTGCCAAGTTGGTGCTGGAGCCACAGTCAATAAAGGCAGCTACCTGAGAGGCCCAGCCCCAGCCCTCTGGAACACACACAGGCAGCTCCCTGACAGGCTCCAGCCTGGCTGTGCACCCAAGGCCCGGCTTTGCCAGCCTCCCAAAGGCCAGAGGGGAGGCCAGAGAGGCAGCGCAGGGGGAACAGGAATTGCTTCGCATGGCAGTGGGCACAAGCGTGACAGCGCCAAGACACACCCACCGGGCAGAAAAGAACAGTGTGTCTGGTCTCCTTGCTGCCATGACACAGCCAAGTTCAAGGTGGTCTGCCAAGGCCCCCAGGTTAGGGTTCAGCATCACATATTGGCCTGGGATGCCCACTGGGTGTGCACCAGAAAAACAAGCAAAAGTCAGGATTCTCTCCATCCAAGCGGAGACAAAACTAGTGAAGGAAGTGGATGGCTAGAGAGTGCTGGGGCTGAAGGGATGAGCGACTTAATATTTACTGAACACGTTCTATGTGCCAGGCTTTGCTGTGCTAAGGGCTTTGCATACAATCTCCCGACAACCTTATGGAGACAAGAATGATTCCCTTTTCATAGGCAAGCTAGCTGAGGCTCAGACAGGTTAAACAACTTGCCCAAGGCCATCAGCTGGGAAGTAGGAGGACCAGTATTAGAACTCAGATCTGTGACTCAGCCACTACACGCAGCTGCTCTCCAGAACCAGCTCCTGTGGCCAGCTCACTGGGGTGGGCTTTCTCTGATCTGGGAGAGAAGATGAGGGAATTTACAACTCAGAGGAGAAAGGCAGGCCTTCAGGTACCCTGGTCACCTGAGCCCATAAGTCTGGCTCAGCTGACCATGGCATCAGTGGGCAACAGAGAGAAACTGAGCTCTTGGGGGCCTGGGCTTTGCCAGGCAGCCCTGATGGTAGACACTCTGTCTCCATCAGCACACTTGTGCCCTTCAATCCGTATTTCCTCATCCTTACTTCAGAAAAGGCCGTCCCCCTTGTTAGAATGGAACTATGAAAGAGTCTTTGTCTTCAAATAATTTGCAGTCTTACTGAGAAGATATGAGAGGCAGGGTGAGATCCGAAGAGAAGGTTCAATGGAGGTAAGCTTAGAGCAGGCCAAAGGAGCAGGGGTTGGTGAACCTTAAGCAAGACTGGCTATGGAGGGGAAGGAGCAGGGGGTGGGGGGAGGGAGGAGGCTTCTAAGTCAGGGATGGGGAAGGAGAGAACTGCCCAGGGGCCAGGAAGCAATGGGCAAGGAGGCAGCTCAGCAGGAGACGGGGTCAGAAAGAGAGGCTGGCCCTCCTGATGTCTCAACCACATGCTCTGCACATTCTAGAACCTACTTGCTAATATTCTCTCCTACGTGCACCCAACTTCTGAATCACACAAAGGCTTTGCTGGGACCAAATGCAAGGTGGAGGTAGGTTTCCACATCCAGTAACCAGGCAATGCTATCAGCCAGGAAGTCGCTACAAGAACCCCTTCCCTGTCCTCCTGTAACCCTCACGGCCAGGACCTTGCCCGGGGAGCAGGGAGAAGGGAAGGAGGGACTATTGAAGTGGGAACTCTAAATCCGTTTCCCTGCCCAAAGGGAGGGTCAGACTCTGGGTGCCTCTGGCAGGGATGCCCTGCTTCAGCCTGCAGCTGGAAGGGGGAGCCAGGCCCAGGAAGCTCAAGGGAGGGCAGCTGGCAGCCTTCCCTCTGGACCCAGCCAAGATGGACTTCTCCTTGGTGGGGCAGGGACAAGGGACCCAGCAGAGAACGGTCCCCAGCCAAGCCCAAGTTTCCTCACTCCCAGGGAACATTGTTCCTGAGGAGGCAGGGAGCAGAATGTGCACCTATTTCTTGGCAGGCAGGTTCCGGAAGGTCTCTAACAAGGAGGGGCAGGCCTAAGAAAGCAGGACCTGGGGTCTAAGACCACTGTGCTCAAACAGGAAAGAGCGCGAGCCGTCATCTCAGGACGGGCTCAGCCTGCAGCTGCCTGCATCACCCACTGAACCCTCCTAGCAACCTGCCCAGAAGGAAGTACTATCCCTTCTTTTCTTTTTCTTTTTTAAATATATCTTTATTGATTTCAGAGAGGAAGTGAGAGGGAGAGAAAGATAGAAACATCAATGATGAGACTCATTGATCGGCTGCCTCCTGCACCCCCCCTACTGGGGATCAAGCCCGCAACCTGGGCATGTGCCCTTGACCGGAACCGAATCTGGGACCCTTCAGTCCGCAGGCCGATGCTCTATCCACTGAGCCCAACCAGCTAGGGCTCTTTTCTTTTTAATTAACAAACTTTTAAGTTTGGAGTAGTTTTAAATTCACTGAAAAGTTGCAAGGATAATACAGAGGATTCCCACATGCACTGGGTGCAGTCACCCAGTTCCCCCATTATTACCACCTGTCACTACTCTGCTACACTGGTCACCACGTACGAACCAGAATTGACCTGTACCACTAACTAAAGCTCGTATTTTATTCCGGTGCCCCTCCCTTTCCCCTGATGTCCTTTTTTCCCCCTTTCTTTTTTTTTCTCCTTTTTGCTCTGGGATCCCATCCAGGACACATTTAGTCATCATATCTCCTTTGACTGCTCCAAGCTGTTTCTTCTCTCTGACATTTCTCAAACTTCCCTGGGTTTTGATGACCTCACTGACACTGGTTAGGTGTTTGGTAGACTGTCCTTAATTTGGGTAAGTCTGATGTTTTCCTCGTGGTTAGACAGGGGTCGCGGGTTTGGGGGAAGAGGAAGACAGGTAAAGCGCCATTCCCATCTCATATGTCAAGGGTGCGTGCTACCAATAGGACTCAACACTGATGACAGTGACCTGGCTCACCTGCTGAGAGTGTTTGTCGTTTCTTCACGGGGAGGTCACGCTCTCCCTGACCCTTCCTTGCTGTGCTCTTGGAAGGAAAGTCACTCTGCACAGCCCATACTCCAGGACTGAGGAGCTGAAACCCATCTGGAGAGCAGTCTCGTCAGTTATGCGGAATTCTACGCACAGGAGGTTTGCTTCTTCTCCTCCCTCTACCTATTCATTCTGTTGTTTATGCATCAGTATGGACTCGTGGAATGGTTCTCCTGGGACCCAGCAACTGGGCCCACCTCACAGCCAGGCTGTTAGTGCAGAGTGGTTCCAGAGCACACAAGAACAGAGCACCCAGCCCAACAGAGTGCCTTCCATGAGCCCACAATGCTCAGCACTCATCCCTACGACCCATTTCCAAAAGGCAGCAGCCCTGATGCCCCAGTTCAGCCTGCCTGTGTGTAAAGAGAGGCAGCATGGAGGCCTGGAAAGACCCAAGCTCTGCTGGGTGATCTCAGCCCTTGCGCCCAACTCCCCCCTTTCTGGACGCACCAACCTTACAAACGCGAACAGAAGGTGAGCAAATGTCAGTCAGGGGCACCTGTCAGTTTGGAACTGCTGCTTCCCACTTCGGGAGCTGAGGAGTGGCTCCTCAGACCACCCCAGGAATAGGACTTGGGGAGTCTGACGGTATGTCCAGTGTGATGCTGGGTACAAAAGAGCTTTGTGAACCGTAGAGCAATCTTCACTCATGAGGGAGACTCATCAGGATGTCTCTCCTGCCAAGAATCCAGCATGCGTCCTTTTGTGTCAGACCCTGTTCTCTGCCCGGTGGGCTTGCCAGGAAATGCAAATACCTGTCTGTGTGTGGCCACTGAGCTAACACCTCGGGGCAGGGTTCTCAGCCTGGCCATGCGGGACACTTTGACACTGATGATTCTGCTTGGGAGTCGCCCTGTACACTGTAGGATGTTTAGCAGCATCCCTGAGCTCCCCCTACCAGATGCCAATAGCAGCCACCCTCTCCACTGTGATAACCAGAAAACATCTCTAAATGCCCCAAAATACCTCCTGGGTCACAAAATTGACCTCGGTTAAGAACCACTGCCTTAAAGTAAGTGAATTTTTGCTTTGCTTGGCGGGGGGTGGGGGGGGCGTGTCTCTGAGTGCACTAAAAGCAGTGGAGAGCTTTTTAGGGAAAAACAAAAGAAGAGAGAGGAATGAAAGGAAGGGAGCAGGGACTGTGCCCATCCAGTGAGCAGAGAGGATGAGCTGCCCTGGAGGCTCACGGGCCCCGAAAGGAAAAGGCCTGGCAAAGCGACATTCTCCGACAGCAGGAAAGCAGCTTCTATGGTGTTCCAAGCAGCCTCTGTGAGGAACAGTTAATACATTTTATGTGCTAACAGAAGGCCACCCTCCTAGGCTGAGGCCACCAAGGTCCTGGTCTGACAGCCATCTGCACTCAAACCTCCCAGGTCTGGAAGGGGCACCCCGCTTTTCCAGGCAGGGCTCCGAAAGAGGTCCTGAGGTGGGTCAGAGCCAGTAGGACCCTTGCAGAGGCACCAGCCAATGTCTCCCCACAGCCAAGCCCGACCCCTTTGTAGTGTCAGCCTAGCTGGGTGGGGTGAAGAGCAGGGTGGGCAGGGAGCCCACCACCCAGACAGATGGGCTGCCAAGAGGGGTCAGGCTGCAGACCGGCTCCGTGAGGACCGATGAAAGGCCTCTTTGTCTCCTCTCACCCTCCTTCTGCTCCAGCTCTAGGCCCTAAGAGGATCCCCATGTCCTCATGTCCAAAGGCATCTGTGCCCCAGTGATTCTGTGTGTCACCCCCACGCAAGCGGAAGATTTTTGCCATGTGCCCCGCTGGCAAGCCCAGCCACAGGTGAAGTGTGAGAAGCTGCAGGATCCCGACTCTGCTGAGGGGCAGTGCTCCTCCCCACTCCAGGCTGGGAGCCCAGGGACCTCCTTCTCCTGCTTCCCAGAGCTGTTCACCCCTAGTTCTACCGCCGCAACAGTGGGGGAAAGCAGAGACTTTGGAATCAGATGGATCTGAGTTCCAATCCTGACTTCGTCACCTATTAGCTGTGCAGGTTCTGAGCAAGTAACTTGGCTTCTCAGGGACACAGGGGTCCAAGGAATGTTGCCCACATGAAGCTCACTGAGGACTCAAGAAGCCCTTCTGTAAAGCGGCCAGCCCTGTGCTGACATGCAGAAGGTAGTGGAATGAGACTGTGATATTTGAGGTATCCCAGGGAGCTGGGTCTTTACGTGGGCCCATCATAGCTTCTGCTGGTGTCCGTCTCTCCTCCCTTCTCCAGGTGCCACCCTCAGGAACTGTTCTCCATACATTCTCTCCACACAAGAGCCCACATGGCTGCCTGATAGAATGTCCTGCCATAGCTAAGTCCCTGAGATTTCCCTGCACACCCAGGACAACCTTCCCATTCCTGCTTCCACAGCCCTGCTGTGCCATGCCCCCAGCACCACTTCACTCCCCCTGCCTGCTCTTCACCACCTCAAACACCCCCTCCCCGCAAGGCTGTCTCAGCTCTCTCCCCCAGTCCATGGGGGCAGCCACCTCTTCTAAACACCTTCAACGTTATTGTCAATGGTTCCTGGATTATTCCATGGGACTGAGGCTTGTTTTTGCAGCAAGACCAAAGCTCCTAGAACAGGAGTCTGTCTTACTTACTGGGCATACACCAGGCACTCACTAAATGCTGAACACAACTGCCCTTCCATTCCAAAGGTCCCCTAGCCCTGAGATTGAAAGAAGCCTTAAGGAAAGTGACCCAGTACACATGGGTAAACTGAGGCATAGAGAAAGACAAGTCCATCCAGGGCCAACCAGCATGTGAGGGAGGGGTGAGGAGGGAGTATTTGCCCACCATCTGGAGCTGCATGAATATGTATAGCACATGCCAGGTTAATGCAAAAGAAAAAGGAGAAGCAGGCCAAGAGCTGCAGGGCCTCACTAATAGCTTCTGCCCCCATCCCCCTGGGATAGCACAATGGGACCTTCCATCCTGGGAACCGGATCTCCTCTCTCTGATCCCCCTAGGCCAGCCCTAGCCCTGGAAATCAGGATCAGAAATGGTCACAGGCAGGCACTCCCAGGGGAGAGCAAAGGGAAACCCTTGCACTGGCTTCATGAAATCCCTAAGAGAATTATGCTTTAAACATCCCAGCCAAATGAAAGCTCCCAAACAATGCCCAGGACGAGCTGCTGGCCCCTGGGAGGGAGAGGCTGCCGGGAGCCCATCCGCTCATCTCCATGGGCCGGAACTCAGGCTGGCTATCCCCTGAGCCTTGGAAGTCAGAACCGCGCCACCAGCTTTCCCCTGCAGCTTTCCCCACAGCAGCAGTGAGTCTGCAAGGCAGCGGCTCCCTAGCAAGGCTGCTCAGTGCCCAGCCTCTCTCCCCGTGAGGAAGGGCCCCTCATGAGAGGCCCTATTTCTACCACAGCCCTCAGGCATCCAAGGCCTTTTCTGCTCTCACATTCAAGAAGCCAATTAGGAGCACAACCAGCTTCCAACACCCTTCCGAACCTCTGAGAAGGCACTGAGTCCTCCTCACCTACATTCTGGCAGGTTGTGAGAAGGAGGAAGGTGGAGCCAACTCTATAGAAACAGCAGTCCCCAAGGCAGGCCCGCCTGGTACAGTCTTTGGTGAGAACGCAGTGGAGGAACTCCCTGGCCAAGACTGGGAGTCATGGGTCAGAGGTCAAGGGTCATAAGTTAATTTGACCAAGAGGGCTGGAATAGGTTACCATAAATTTCCAGGGACATGAGGAGGGACCCCAGGAACTGGAGGGCAGCTGGCCTCCACATCAGGAGCCTCAGAGCTTGGCAGAACTTCCCTGCTCCCCACCACCAGGTGTCGTACAGCTCCAGCTGAGGCACTTAATTAGACCCCACTGAATTAACCACATTTCAGTCTAGGCAAGGCAGCGGAATACCCAGTTCCAAAAGTACACTTTCCTCTACAGAAAGAAGTGTCTCCTCGTATGCTCCATCACAATGTCTCTTCTAGTTTCCAAGGGAAGGCCCCATATTCTTCTTGGGGAACAAGATCTTGTTGACTCTCCCCATCCCCCTCCTAACGTCACTGCCTTTGACCCTACACCTCGGGGTTCACCTTTTGCCCAGGTCCCAAAGATCAGCCGCTCCAACTCTAGGTCACCTGGGCTGACCCTCTCAGAACCCTCTCTAGAGGGGCTCAGATTAGACCATCAGTGGGTCTGGGGAGGGGGGGACTTTGGCAAGGGCACACGGGAGCCTAGAACACACAGCATGTGGGTTTCCACCACAAGCAGAGACTTCGGAGGCTGGCACAGAGTCGTGGCCCCGCTAGGACATGCATACATGCAATCCCTCATTTCCTGGGCTGCTCCTGAGGTCCCGCCCCGGCCTGTCTGGGGAATCACTCTGGAGCACAGAGCTGGTATAAAGATTATCTTACACTGAAGTCATTTGAGATTCCACAGATGCAAAAAGATGCTTTCTCAGAAATTCCCATATCTGACAAAGCAGCAGCTTCTGGGAAACCAGCTATCATAAATCCTTTCCCCAGGGCACATCATGGCCATAAAAAACAAAGACCACGTGTACCTGCATAAACAAACATTACAACAGGCTTTATCATTTCCCCTTAGTTCTCCTAAGAAGTCATTTGCCTTCCTAAACACACCTATTTGTCCATCCCATAGAAGCCTTTCCCCCATTGCGGTGTTATTTCCCAAATACCATCTCTATGTGCCATAAACGTTCCTTGTTAACTATCCTGTGCCCACCAATGTAAATGAATTGTGTGTCTCTCTGTTTTACTTTTTATCCCATCGCAGAGATTTCCCCACTTTGCTTTCTCCTGCCTCTTTAATCTACTACCGATGGATTTCATGTAACCCCCTTTATGTGCCCTCCTTTGATTGTAAGGTGTAAAATTCTCCAGAGCATTTTCTCAGTCCATTGAAATTTTTGTCATCAATTGGGCACAAATAAGCTAATTAAAATTCTTACAGGTTTGGATATTGCTCAGGTGGACCCTTCGCTGCCTGCTCTCCAGGATCAGATCCTGCTCCACCTTGCCCCACGCACATCAGTAGGCTCCACCCACGCCCCCAGCCAACCCTTCAGTCCTAGAAATTGGTCCAGGAGAGCAGGAAGGATCCCTTTGCCTTTGGGTCCTAAGAGCAAAAGTGTCAGAATCTGGGGTTGCCAGGAGCCCCGCTTCCCACCATGGGGAGAAAGCCTAGTCCCTGTCAGTTTATGTTGGAAGCTGCCAATTGCCTTCACTAGCAGAAAGAGGTGGACAAGGAGTCCGGAAGGCTGGTCAACCTTGAGGCTCTTGCAAGGGTCAGAGCCATACACCCACTGTCTGGTGGAGACAAAGGGAGCTGAAGCAACTTCCACCTTTTAGTCTTATGTAAATCCCTGCTGATGGGTTATCATTGAGCTATTACTGGAATTGCCTGCCTAAGGGCTATGGGTGTACCCCAGACCTGAATAAAAAGGATGGCAAGGCCAGAGCAAAGCGGAGTCCTCTCTTGGGCTTCCGCCTGGCCCCCAATTCCCAAATTAATATTTTCTTGTCTAGTCTCTTTCATATGCATGCGGTCTTCTCCAGAGCCCAAACCCTGAACCTGAACCCTGAACCACGCGTACACTCGCAACTGGCAGCCCAACGTGGGGTACTCGCAAGTTTACATTTCCGAGCACAGACGTGGGGGTGGGGGTGGGGGGGGGAGAGTGTCCTAACGGGCCTGAGACCCTTGTCCCTGTGGTCCCTAGAGCTACCCTGTCCCACAGCTCTTGTATAACTCTGTGGGCACTGACCTTGCACTAGATCACCTTCCACTAGATGACCTTCCACTAGATGACCTGCCACTAGATGACCTTCTACTAGATGACCTGCCATTAGATCACCTGCCACTAGATCACCTGCCACTAGATCACCTGCCACTAGATCACCTGCCACTAGATCACCTGCCACTAGATCACCTGCCACTAGATCACCTGCCACTAGATCACCTCTTTGGCCCAAGCTAGTGTGAGTTGGGTCTCTGTCACATGCAAACACAGATCCCTGACTAACAATCACCCCCATCCTACCCAAGGCCTTGAACTGGGGAAGACCACTGAGGCAGCACAGTGCCTGGCTTTGAACACCTGAGTAAATTATAGCCAGGACTGGGGGGGTGAGGCCAGCAAAGGGGCTCCAGGAAGCTTATTCCACCTTCCAGAATGTGCAGAGCTGCTCGCACCAACCAGGAGACATTGAAGAGAAGGTGACAACGGAATGCTCGATGGGAGCCTCAGACAGGAGGGCTGCTCTGTCTGAGGTGAGAGAGAATGGAGCATCTGGCCCAAGGGAGTTCAGTCTTCCTCCAACTGCCTACCCGCAACACCCCTCTCCCCAGAATCCAGAGAGAGGTGGTAGTGAGGCTAGCTTTTGGGGAAGGGAGGAGAGGGGGGTTCCCATCGTTTAGTTGCTTAGGACTGTCACACAGCCAGAACCCAGGGTGTGTCCTGAATGAGGCTGCCACCCCTCCAGCTCCAGGAGCAGGATGGAGCCGTAGTCAGACGGGCAGCCACCCATGAAAAGGGCTCTCTGCCTGGGGTCCAGTCCAGGCCTAGCACTCAGAGAATGAACATGTGTACTTCCATGAGAGCTGTGCCTTGTCCACCGCACGCCTTCAGCCTCACCTGACTCTGATTCTTTACAACAGAGAGCTCTATAGATGACTAATAGCAATGCAACATCCTTGTCTATAGACATGCAAATTGTCTTCCCTTCCACCCCCCAGAAATGCCATTGTTGTCTCTATTTGCACATTCATCTCAAGATTTCTGACCTATAAATGTTTCTGTTCTTTGGGTTCTCTTTTGAACAGGTCATAACATCCGCCTGCTTCCCTCATTAATTAGTCTATAGAGCAAAATCTTTAACACACTCCTCTGTTTATTTTATTTTAAATATATTTTTATTTGTTTCAGAGAAGAAGGGAGAGGGAGAGAGAGAGAAACATCAATGATGAGAGAGAATCATTGATCAGCTGCCTCCTGCATGCCCCACACTGAGGATCTAGCCCGCAACCTGGGCATGTGCCCTGACCGGGAATTGAACTGTGACCTCTTGGTTCAGAGGACGACGCTCAACCACTGAGCCACGCCAGCCAGACCATCCATCTTTATGTTATTTTTATTTTAGGGTCTTTAGGCCCAGCTTTGGACCCAGGCTCCCAGCACCAGAGGGCCTCCCTTTCCCCCTCCCCTCTCCTGCTCCTCCTCCTCCCTTTCCACCTGCTGGCTACTGGGGCCAACCTGGCTCTCCCACTAATGGGATTAATACTCAGCTGTGTGGTCAGCTGTGTGGTCTTAGGTTGGGCCAGTTATTTATAGAGTGTGAGTGGGTGGTCCAGTGCTCTGGTGAGGAGGATATGTTCTTAGCATAGACATCTCCTCTCTCTCCCTCTTTCTCAAACAGCTCCAATGGTAGTCTTTGCTCGTTGAGTCTCAAACCACATGCGATGTAAGGAACAGAAGAATGAATATCCAAACTTTCTGGCAGCCCCTTCCTTTCCTGGGGCTCCTGTAAGTGGAGTTGATTTCTACTCCTGCCTTTTTCCTAAAGCCGGCATTTCAGACAGAAGTCTGCTGTCTTCCCTTTTCCCCATCGCAGGGGATGCTGCCCCCTGCTTCTCTCAGAGACACCATCAGCTTCCACACTTATTGATCACCTATCAGGTGTTGGGCACTGTGCTATGTGCTGTTGGGGTTCAAATAAGTACAAGTCCCCACCCTCCAGAGACTTAGACAAAGAACTTATACACACACACTAAGACAAATAATATGGCTGGAAGAACAACAGAACACATTACTTGAGTACTATGTGCCAGGCGTGTGCTAAATATACATATTTAACTTTCACACACAAAACAAGAGCAGACACTAGCATAAAAATATGGAGGCTTTAAAGTTAAGTATTGTAGCTGACACAAACTGGGGTGTCTAGCCAGCCCAGAACAATTTCTCCAGTGGCCATCCTGTAGCTAGCCCCTCTCATCCATTGAGTAACTCTATCTCCTTCTCCAACATATAGTGATTGGTCCAAAGGGTGGTCATGTGATCCAAAGTTAGGCCAATCAGAGTCCTGCCCTCAGAATTTTTAACTGGGAACTAACTGTAGAGAAAACTTCTTTTGTCTCTGGCCTCAGAGCTATGGAGATAGGAGTCAGCCTGATTTTGTGACACTAAAAATCTTGTCAGAATCTGTCACGTAGAGAAGCTAATCAGAGATAACTAGGATGTTACAGAGAGAAGGAAACCTAAAAACAGTCCATGCTCTGGATGGCATGGTTCAGTGGTTAGAGCATCGGCCCTGGAACCGAAGGGTTGCAGGTTTGATTCCGGTTAAAGGCATGTACCTGGGTTGCAGGTTCTTTGCCCCGGTTGGGGTGAGTGCAGGAGGCAACCAATTGATATGACTCTCTCACATTGATGTTTCTCTTTCTCTCTCTCTCTCTCTCCTCTCTGCCCTTTCCCCCTCTCTTACACTCTCTAAAATCAATGGAAAAAATATCCCCCACTGAGGATTAACAAAAAACAAACAAACAACAACAAAAAACAGTCCATTTAAGCCTCTAGTACCAATTACACATACAACCAGCTCCATCCTCTCCCTCCCACAGTTTAGCCCATGAGTCAATCAACTACTCTGTTTTTCTCAATCTAGTTTGAGTTGGTTTTCCATCACTTGCTACCTAAAGAGTCCTAAGCAAGGCAGGTCCCTATACAAAGTCACACAACTAACGAGAGGCTGGGTGCATGTCCTCACTGCTGTGTGGCCAGATTATGGGTCCCAGACAGCATAGGCAATGTTGTGACATATTATTATCCTACAAATGTTTCCTTCCTGGACTGCACAGTGCCCCAGCATGTTGAGTGGGGCCTGACCCCAACGTGTCACCCCTCTACCCCAGCTGTGTAGGACTGGTATGACCATGGGGTTGACACTTCTGCCCAACAACTGTTGAGTTCCCAGAAATGTGTTACCACTCCCCTCATGAAAGTCATATCATTTTTATCACAAACCACTTATTGAGAGCTTATGCTATTCAAGGTACTATGCTACGTGCTGTTTACTCTCCAAAACCTTGCATGGTAAGTATTGCCAATGCTGTTTTAAAAGTGGGGAAAGGGACACTCCAGAGGGTTAGTAACTTGCCCCCAAGGTCAAAAGACAGGAAGGGCCAAAGCCAGACAGTATGACACCAAAGCCCATGCTCTTGGCCAATTCGCTAATGTTCCTCTCTGCACAGCACTGTGATCAGCTGCATGTCCATCACAGCCTCCAAGAACTGTCCGTGTTAGCCTGGGTGTGAGGTGATTCTATCCCGCCCCGGCCCATGGGCAGTCATCGTTAGTCAGTATGAGAATGCAGCGAGCCAACTTCCTCACAGGCCTCAGGTCAGAGGCCCTAACCTTAAGGCCAGCAGAGGCCCATACAGGAGCTGGGACCCTTGGTTTTCAAAAGAGGCCTCGCTCGAATTCTTCGGGACCACCAGTATATGTATCTTCCTTCTCACCTCTTGTGTTCAGATGAATGTGTATTAAGAGCCGTTAAGCTGAGTCACCTATAGACTCAGAGGTGAAGGCCCCGCCCTGTTGTTTGTTTCTTGTTGATGTGGCATTTGCTCACCTCCTCTTGCCTGGACCACACTGTGCCCTGGCATGCTGAGCGGGGCCTGACCCCAAGCTGTCACCCCCTCTACCCAGCTTCATAGGAGAGAACCTGGGGTCCCACCTTCCCCAGCCCCTGGCTGTGGCCTACACAGTTTCCACTTTCCCCTACACCAGTCCTCATCCTTCCCAAAGCCGCAGCCACAGGCACCTCCGACAGCCCACTGTCCGAATGCTCCAGGCGTCTCTCTTGACAGAAGAGAAACAGTGTGGGGCCCAGCTGTGCCACACACACTCACCATCCCTCTCTTTCTGGTCTCTGTCATCTCTGTCCCTTTAGCTCAGAGGTGCCCACCTGTAGCCCACAGGCCAAATGTGGTGTGTAGATAGGTTCTGTTTAGCATTCACAATGGTTGTTAGTTTCACTTAGATAACTGAATTTAAATGTTCCATACAAGGTTTTCTTAAAAGCACTTAAAAACAACCGCATTTCTGACTTTCCTTGAAGCATGTCTTCCATGGACCAGAGCCCTGCACGCCACCAGCAGCAGCTAAGTGTACCCACCTGGGACCAGGCACAGCTCTCTACTTCAGGCCGTCAGGCCTCTGTGAACACCCAAGGCTCACACTGGAGGCCTGGGACCACCCTCCCCGCAGCCGATGGACAGTGCCCGGCCAGGATCCCAGGCCTACATTGCCGATTTTCTCCAGATGAGGTGTCTCAGGCAAGTCCCGGCCATGCCTGAGTGAGGCTCCGAATGTGTCCGAGCCCAGAACCCCCTGTCCAAATGCTCCAGCTGGCCAGGGACTAGCATGGATGGCCTGTGGACACCCAGCACAGGCATTACAGCTGAGGCCAGGCTGAGCCTGGGATGGATCCAGACCAACTCAGGGCCACTTCACCATGGAACCCACTGTGCAGCTGGACTAAGGAGCAAATAGAGATTCCCTGAGGCCACCCAGAGAACACCAGGCCAGAGAGAAACAGTGTGTTCAGACTGATTCTGGTGGTCCCACCCCACCGCCTGCCCAGCCCCTACCCCCGGCCCCAGACGCGGGGACACTCACGATGTTCATGAGGGTGAGGACGTAGTTCTGCACGTGCTCCTTGCCGTGGAAGCGCACCACTGAGTTGTCCACGGCCAGCAGCACCTCGATGCTGTAGCTGCCCGGCTTGGCGTGCCGCCGCTTCCGCTCCGCTTCTCCCAGCTGGCCTCCCACCAGGCCCAGCAGGTTGGGAAGGTCGCCCAGGCCAAAGGCTGGAACCAGAATGGGAAGAGACCAAGGTCAAATCTACATAAGGGGCTGTCACTGGGACATTGCCCGTCAACCCACCCCTGTCACATGTGCCCCTGTTCTGGCTTCCATAAACCAAGGTAGCATGCGGGTTTGTTCCATACCGGGTAATTCATGGCATGAGCCCTTTTCCTGCCACAGAGCACGGCTGTCTTTGAGGCAACGAGTAGCAGAGAAGTGAAAACTAACCTGGGCCCCAGTTCCTACTTGGTCCTATCTCACTGTGCATCCTAGCCCAACCCCTGTCCATGCACTTCTCTGGACCTCCATCTCCCACCCTGTGACTTGCGAGTGGATAATTCTCCATCTCTTGCCCCAGAAGCTTACTATAAAAAATCAAAGGCAGCAGTGGGTGGAAACATCTTGATAAAGGAAAACCCTAAAATATAACTGTGGCTGATGCAGGATATTTTAGACACCCCTGGAGTACTCCCCAAGCCTCTCAAAACCCTCCCAATCACTGCCAGTGACCCCAAATTTCACCGTCACAGCTTTGGCCTTTTGGCTAAAAACTAAGTATTTATATAACTAGGATTTATTAACTTGTGTTAATTAATCTAGGAGTTGTCAAAACTTTCCTGTGAAGAACCAGACAAGCTTTGTGGATTATAGAGCCTCTGTCTGTGTTGCAATAAAACTTTACTGACAAAAACAAGTGGTGGCCCGCGTTTGGTCCATGGGCCCTGAGGACAGGGCAACAGGAACCACCAGACTGAGTGCTACTGCCTTTTTATTTTTCCTTTGGTTGGGGAGCTGGAAAACAGCACTGGACGTAAGGGCTGAAAAACCATGTGTGGCCACTGGCCTACTGGGGAAACCCAAAAGGGAGGCCAGGCGGCCTGGGGGTGATCACAGCCTGGCGAGCAGGGCTCTGCCGGCGTTGCCTTCACTTGCCCCCGACACCAAGGTGTTTCTCCGCAGGTCACACTGAACAACAGCTCCAGGTGGACCTGGTGCCTGAGCCCAATGGTGTGTTCAGCAACCCCCAGACCAATTCTGGGAGAGAGGAGGGAGGACGCCCAGGAGGGGAGGAGCAGGGCTCTCTGCGTGGAGTGGGGAGAGCCAGGAGCAGTCACTCCCAACTTAGGAGCAGTGCCCAAAGGTTCACATACTGCAAGTGAAATGTGGAACTTGACCTACACAGCTCTCCCTGCCAGGTGTGTCCAAGGGAGGCTCAGAGAGGTTACCGGACATCTCAGGTCACACAGCAAGTTACTGGCAGACGCGCAGAATGTAAAGTCAGATCTGCCACTCTCCCATTATCACACCCTATCAGGGTCCACCCGATTTCTCTCTCAGCAAAAACAGCGAGGGGGTTTGGGGGAGGGCCTACTAACATCAGCCATAGACCCTGGCGATGTCCCAACCACACCCTCTTCTATGTATCTCTCATCCTTCAGGCCAAAGTAGGTAACCCTCAAACTGTGGAGGCCGCTGGGAAGCCCACCCAGGAAGCCGCAAGAGAATATAAAATGATGCAGCTGCTTTGAAAAACAGTTTGGCCGTTTCCCAAAAAGTTAAACATAGAATTAGCCTAGGACCCAGAAATTTTACTCCTAGGCATGTACCCAAAAGAATTGAAACCACATGTTCCATAAAAACCTGTACACAAACGTTCATAGCAGCCTGATCATAAAAGAAAAATATGGAAACAACCCAGTTGTCTATCGACAGATGACTAAACTAACTGCGGTGCGTCCCTACAACGGAATATTGCCGTGCAGTAAAAAGGAGTGAGGTACTGATACAGGCTCCAACACAGATGAAACTTATATGCTAATGAAAGAAGCTAGTCACAAAAGGCCACATACTATAGAATTCCACTTATAGGAGATGTCCAGAACAGGCAAACCTACAGAGATAGAATGTAGGTGAGGGATTGCCAGTGGGGCGGGGAACGGGAAAATGGGAGTGACTGCTAATTAATGGGTACAGAGGTTTATAGGAAAATTATGGAAATGTTCTGGAATTAGATAGTGGTGATGGTTGCACAACATTGTGAACATAGTAAGAAACCACTGAATCGTACACTTTAAAATGGTTAAAATAGTGGATTTCATTTCAATTAAAACAAAACAAAACAAAAAAAACAACAGTGGCCCTGAGCCCCAGCCTGGCTGGCTGCCCCGGCGTCTGGCAGCCCCAACCTCCAGCCCAGGAATGAGAACCCTGGCCACAGGCGCACATGGCCTATGGGCATTCAGGAGGGAAGGGGAGGGTGGGAAAGGGCGACAGAGAGTAGGACCAGGGGTTAGGGAAGGAAAGGGTGGCATTGGGAGTATGGGAACATACAGAGCACACCCTCCAAGGCCGAGGCAGGGTCCACAGGGAATCCCTGAGGGGCTGGGGTAAGGCTGGAATTTCTACCCAGGACTTGGAGTGGTTTAGATTTCTCACCAGAGCCCCTGAAAAAGGATCACATAACTCTTCTTTGGAGCCCATCAAGGGTGTGTGTGCTGGTGTGGGGTGGGGTGGGGTGTGAGTGGGTATTAGTGTGTGTGAATGAGTGTTAGTGAATGTGTAAGCTGTGTGACTGTTGAGTGTGAGGTATACGACAGGTGTGTGTTGTAGGTTAGTGAGCGAATGTGTACAGTTGAGTGTGTCAGTGTCAGGGGTGTGTGCATGTTCTCTTCAGAAAGCAGTGGCCAACACCATGCCCTTCGGAGTGCCAACAAGATTCACTGGGGTACCTCAGTCCGCTCTGTTGTGGAGCAGCTGGAAAACCATGAAGGATCCTCTGACGCCTCCTTTCCTTCCTTGAGGAGAGTTAGACACCGGCCCCCCAGAACAGAACAGCTCATGGGAGGGGCACAAACATCATTGAGACTTGGTATCTGTCCCCTAGGACACTCCCACCCCGGCTTGTTAGGAGGAAGGGGATAGTCCCAGGAGGAATCCTGGGGGCTGAGGGATCCAGGAGAGGGGACATCTGAGCTGAGCCAACTCCTGGGCAGAGATGGGGAAGGTGCTCAGTCTGGGGGAGATTCCTCAAAAGTGTGGCTACTGCGGCTAAGCAGGCATTGACCAGCTGGCCCAGGCCTCTATGTGCCTGTGCCAAGTATACCCAAAGACGTGAGGCAAACCCCTTCTTCTTCATGAAGAATGTTAAATGGAGACAGGCACACCCAGAAACGCTGCTCCACACACTGGGCTCAGACCCACTGCTGGTCTTAAAATAACAGAGTAAGAGTCACAGGTTTCCAAGAAAGTCTTCACTGCCCCTTGTCTTTCTAAGGAAGAGCCCAGATGGGCCCAGGGCCTTGGTCAGCAAACTGCGGCTCTTTGGCCCCTTGAGTGTGGCTCTTCCACAAAATACCACGGCCTGGGCGAGTCTCTTTTGAAGAAGTGGCATTAGAAGAAGTTCAAGTTTAAAAAAATTTGACTCTCAAAAGAAATTTCAATCGTTGTACTGTTGATATTTGACTCTGTTGACTAATGAGTTTGCCGACCACAGGCCCAGGGCATGGAATTGCCGGCGGCCCGCAGGAGTCCCAGCAGGCAGTCTGATGATAGGAGTCACACGGAGTCCCGGGCCTGAGCTCCAACTCCGCCAGTTCAGCGGTCTCAGCTTCCCAGCCACAGCCCACGGCAGGCCATGGGGTTGGTCCAGGCCGTGAGCAGGACTTCCCCAGGGCCGCGCCCCAAACGAGGATTCAGGGTCTTTTGATTCAAAACTGGCCTCAAATAAAATGAAATCCAATGAGCCTTGTCACTCCTTCCAGCCGTGATGGAGGAAACGGTGCCTGTCACCACCCTGCCCCTGCAATCTACCCCACACTCCAGGGCTGCAGAGCCCTCCTCCTCTCAGCTAGTCCTGGAGCTGTGGCTTCTCTTATGAGGGACATGGCGCGCAGCTGAAGCTTCAAAGGAGGCACTGTATGTGGGGACAGCTGGCTTTCAGTCATTCCTTCACGCTATGCTCAACCCGCCAGGGCCTGGGCTGGTGGGTGTGGAGCTCATGGCTGGATTCCACCCAGGGCCTCCTCGTGTCCTCTTGGCCAAAGCCTTCATGACAAGGCGAAGTTGGACAGTGAAGCTGGCCATGGGCCCAGGACCGGCATACATTGCATCCACTGCTTCATTCGCTCAGCCATGGGTCCTGATGGCTATGCTGGTCACCAGGATGTAGGGACACCCTCACGTGTCAGTAGTCAGCCTAATAACACCAGTAGAATAAGAGCAACCCTTCATCAAGCACCTACCACATGCCAAACTCCATGCTGGAATTTTCATACACACAATCTCAGAGGTGAAAAACGATTGTCCTCACTTTATAGACTAGGAAATGAGAGTCAGAGGTGTTAAGTAACTTGCTTAGGGTCACACAGTAGACAGCACTGGAGACAGGATTTTAAAATAATCTAGTGGACACTAAGCTGACCCCGATGCCCTGACACGAGGCAGATTCCCTATGAGCACCCTAAGAACTTCCCTCCTGTGGCCCCGGGGGGTGGAGTTAGGGTTAGGGGAAAGAGCTGACTACAGCTATTCCACCTAATGCGTGGGCAAAGAAATAGCCTTGCCAAGCAACGCTGAACTCCTCAGAGACCTCTGCAGCCCCAAGTTCCACAGATCCAGAGGCTCAAGTAGTTCCTCTAGCCACCAATGGCAGACAGTTATAATAGCCTCTAAAACCCACTAGTTACAGTAGGTGCAATAGGTCTACTGGGCCCAGTCCCATTTTACAGATGAGAAGACTAAGGCCAGGCATTGAGTGGCTTAAGGCCTCAAGTTACCTAAAAACACCCCAGAGGTCTGAACAGAAGCAGAGCTTGGGGCCCTGCCCACAGCCTACCTTCATTGTGAAGGTCCCCTCCAGGCTCTGCCCACTCCTGCTGGACAGCTTCCCGGCGATACACCACGTGTGTCCTCCCGTCTGCCTCCTTCTCTTGCTGCCCCCGCTCCAGGGGCTCAATGAAGTAGTCGGTGACATCTGTGCGGATGAGGCCCGCCTGAGCAGTAGGCAGAAGGAAAGGGGGAGAGAGAAGAGGCATGAATACATGGCACAGTACAAGGGAGCATTTGCAACTGCACACATATGTGACCACATGTATGCAGGCTCTTCTTCCAGGGCCTTGAGGAGCTCTGGAATCCAGCAGGCAACTAGGAGGGGTTATAAGAAGACTGCCAAAGGGAGCCCATGCCAATTTCAAGATAAGCAGACCCACTTTCACTGTGTGTGCACTCACGGGGTTCCACGTAACATTTCATGTAATCAAGGGGTACCAGTGCCTAAAGGGGGGAACCACTGCCATGAGGGACATGGACACACACTAGGGCACCACATTCCACCCCAAAGCACTGCCACTGTCATGCGGGTTTGCCTCTACCTTCAGGCAGACGGAGGGGAAAATCCTATCGGTAAAGCCTAATTATCTCAAAGGTGGGAGCTGGTCCCCCTACCCCCCCATCCACTACCAAGTGCTATTATTTCAGATTTAAAGCATGTGGTATGCAAGCCAGGGAAAGCAGCTGTTTGCTGACGATAAATGAGCCAGAACAGTGCCCCAGGAGTGCGTGCTCTGTTTTCAATCTAAGTCTTTGCCTGCATCAAAATGTTCTCTTTAAAAAATCAGGTATTGGCCTTGGAAATAAAAACATATGACCTTGGCAAAGCCCAGCCAATATGTTATTAGGCACCAATGAAGGCAATAATCCCGGGGGCAATGAAACCTGTAACGAGATGTATGTGAATGCATGTGTAGCTGCACAGCCCTACCCCCACACACGTGTCAGCTCTATAAAACTAGTAAGACCAGCCCACCTCCCACAGTGCCTGGAAAATAGTAGGCAATCCTTAATAAATATATATATTTATTGAATTCCTTCACTCCTTCAACAAATATGTATTGAGTGCCTACTACATACCAGCATTGCTTCAGACACTGGCAATACAGCTGTGAACACAAAGCAGTGAATGAAGGAATTGTGTTTATATATCTGTAGGACCTCCCTAGCCAGTTTGGCTCAGTGGATAGAGCGTCGACCCGAGGACTGAAGGGTTCTGGGTTCGATTCCAGTCAAGGGTACGTACCTCGGTTGCAGGCTTGATCCCCAGCCCTGGTCCGGGCGCACACGGGAGACAACCAATCCATGTGTCTCTCTCATATTGATGTTTCTCTCTCCATCTCCCCCGCTCACTTCCACTCTCTCTAAAAAGCAACGGAAAAATATCCTTGGGTGAAGATTAATTAATTAAATAAATAAACAAACAAATAAATCTGTGGAACCTTCCCTGTCCAAATAGGAGCACCTCTTTTTCAAGCAGCTGAGCTCACCAATTTTTCCACCTCAGCCTGTTTGGAGATTGCCCCTTAGGGAACCGGGCCAAGGCCTGCGGAGCACTCACCGCGGAGCCTCCCAGCAGCAGCTCATGTCCCTTCCAGCTACATCTGTTGCTCAAACTGAAAACACCATTTGCATCCAAACTAAGATGGCTGCCTCTATCTCATAAACAGACCCAACCAGGAGGCCAAACACCTTCCCGGGGGAAATAGCAGGATTGTGCTGGAACAAGCTTGGGGCTTCCCAAGGTAACCACAGTATGAGGCAATACTCAATTGTCTGCAAAAGTTCGGGTCTGCTTATTAAAATGTCAACATCAAACCTTATACTGTGCGTCCTCCCTTTCATTCAGAGAACTTCTATGTTTTTGCTTTTGCACCTGCTGTGTGCCAAGGGCAGGGAGATACAGATAATAAATGAGGCCCAGCTTTTGGCTTTGTGTTGCTCATCGCCTGGAGAGAAGGGCCCGCAGAGGAGCAGAGCGTGGCCATGTGCTGTGCTCAGTGCTACAGTGGGTATACCTGAAGGACAGGCATCCATCAGGCTCTCAGTTGCAAGGGACAAACATTCAACTTGAACCCTCTTGGCCCAAGTGCAGTGCATTGGCCCCATGACAAACCACGGCAGGGCAGGCACTGGAAGAGCCCTCTCAGCTCCCTCTCCAGCCTGCCTCTCAGACCTTCTGCATCAGCTTTGCTCTCCTACACAAGGTTACAGAGTCCACTCTTGCCGACACACCTCCAACCTGCCACCAGAGACAAGGAGACTTTCCTTTAATCTGCAACAGGGGAGACTGGTTGGTCCAGCCTGAGTCACATGGTCACCCTGGGACTCACAGGCCCTGCTAGACCCCCACGGCCAGTGGAAGGGAGATGACTGCACCTGAAGAGAGAAGCTGTTAGGGTGGCAGAAGAAGTCCACCTGAGCTGGAAAGGGCAGTCCAGGTAGGGGCCTGGGCAAGCTGTGGAAGCATGAAGGGCAGTATGAAGACCCGGGAGGCATTCCCGGGCAGAAGCTGAACCAGAACCTGGACAAGTGTGGCCAAATCAAAGAGCCCTGGCCATGCCTATCCCTCTTTCTGTACCCCGCACTGACACCCAGAGCGACTGTTCCTGCCCCGTTCAAGGCCACGCAAGGCAGAAGATCTTCATAGCACAAGTCAAAAGGCCTGTGTTTCATTCAGGCCAAAGTCAAACAAACCCAGGCTCGCTGAGGGCTGCAGCCTATGTTGGCTCTGCCCATTGCACCTCTGGAAGCAGCCTGGCGGTAGAACTCTCCAGGTCAGGGGGCAGAAGACCCCATTCAGCACACTGTTCTGAGACTTGGCTAACCAACTGCACGCAGAGGGTTCTTCATCTGACATTCCCTGCCTCATCACCCAGTGACTCGATTGGGCCACCAGATCTCCGTGCCTCATGTGAGGGATGCAGGTTCCGGAACAATCACATAGCCTAGGGCTGGGCTTCAAGGCACTGCCTTCCAGCCCACCCTCCCTGCCCACAATCATGGACCACACCGACCTTTCAAGGTCACCTGCCTGCCCCAGTTTAGGGCTTCAAACCCTCAACAACATCCTCAATTAGGAGACCTCTAACTTTTGTTCGGATGCCTCTAGTGACAGAGAGCTGCCTCCTTCAAGATATAATCTTTTTTAATATAAGGACACTCAATGTTTCATTGAGCTAAAACATACTTGCCTACATTCTACCTTTTATAAAGTCTTATTATCATAATAATAGGATCTGCCACTTTTATTTACAAATCTTATTTCCCCTTTACAACAATCCTATGAGGTTGCCACAAATACTAGACCCACTTCATGGATGAGGAAACAGAGGCTCAGAATGGTGAAGTAACTTGCCCAAAGTCACCCAGCAAGTGACAGGACTAGAACAAGAGCCCAGCTCTATCTGGCTCTTCACCACTGGGCTATATTACCTCAGGCTACCCTGGGCCCTGCTTCTGCCCTTGGGGGCCCCTTGGAACAAAGAAACTTTTCTTTCATAATCCATTTGCATATCGCTGGGCCTCTGGTCTGGTCTGACCTTGAAGAGCCAGCAAGATGTTCACTTCCCATCTCTAGGCAAAAAAAAAAAAAGGCTCCAAAGAAAGTCAGGCCTCCTCTCACAATGGCGTGAGAATGAGAAATTTCAGCACACAGCCCTAAAGGAGCAGCACCCTTTCACTCCCCCAGGAGACCTGAACCCTCACCCCACACACCACCCTCAGCACTCCTGTACCAGAGTTGAAGTACTAGGATTCCTGAGCCTGGCTCAGCCCCCACCCAACCCACAGGCCTCTCTCCAGGGAAGCGTTAAACAACCCCTATTTCCCCACCCAGTTTAACTATTTAGGGCAAAGACAGCCTGTAAGTGTCAAGCATCTTTGTGATTGTGGGTCCCACCAGTTTCCACCCCAGATCAAGGACAGAACTTTCCCAGCAAGTTCCCTGTCCATTCTGTGCCTCATGTTCAGTCTTGACAGGCAATTCTTGTCCAGGCCTGGGGGCCCCTGCACCTCTGAAATCCTCCTCCTAGAGAGGCTCGACCACCAGATCAGGTGGCAGGCTGGGCCGGCCCTCCCACGAGGCCTTCAGTTTCCCCATCTACACCACGAGAGGTTTGGCCCATGATCCCTCCAGCTCTGCCCTGGCCAGGAAACCAGGCCCCATGCAGGGCAGACAGACTGGCAACAGGAACTTTCTGGCTCTCTGCCCCTTTGCCAAATGACTCCCGTCTCTCAGTTTATGAGATGTTTATGTTTCTGAAAAGTGGCGGCTAATTTTAAAGCTCTAAAATCAAATCAGATTTCTGTGTAAGAAAAAAGGCGGGAAATAAGTTCTGGTAAGCTGAGAAAGAAATGTCAGCCAATTCTGTTTTCACCCTTGTTTTATTCAAGTCTTTGGGCAATTTCTCTGAATGGAAACTCTCCAACGGGCAATCCTAACCATCCTCAGCCAAGCTCAAGACCTTCACTATAACTGTTCTGAGGGGCCTTTCCTAGAAGGTGACTGGCTGGTTGGGGAGGCCTGTTTGACTTTTCCAATATGACGGTGACATTGTTTTGGTTGTGAAGGTGCCACCTTCTGCTGCCTCTTCATGCAGAGGCCTCCAGGCCACACTAATTGAGGTTCTCCAGTCCTGCTTCCCCTCAGGGGAAGCCCCCAACTCCTAAGTAATTCCAGAGCAAATCATTCATGGTGACAGAAGAGGTGAGTGCTGGACCCTGCAGAGGGTCATAACTGAGCAAGTTCAGTTGTCACCAGTAGCTATCATGAGGGTGAGGTCCCAAATATTTTAGCACATTTTTTAAGCCATATTATTTTGGAATTAGTATGTGTGTGTGCATGTGCGTATAAACATGTTTATCCTAAAATTGCATGAACTTGCATGTAAATTTGGGAGGCAAGGGTACAAAGAGCCAGGGAGGTCCCAGGAAGAGACCCCCGAAGACTGGAATACATGACCCTAGATGGTGCAAAAGTCCGGGTTTGGACAAGGGCAGCGCTCCATCTGTGCTGAGTCAAGTGCAGAGACAACAGGCAAGAACCCAGCCTGGGGTGCAGACAGGGCAAGTGGCTTGACTCTGAGAAGACAGCTTGGCTCTGGGACAGGGGATCCTGAACCCACATGTGGCACCCTCAGTTTGCCAACCTTTGTTGAATACCCAGAAGAATGGAGCATTTCAAGATGGCAGTGCCAGTGGAGTCAGATCTCCTCTTCCTTCTCCTTCCAAGACTGGCCTCTGTGGGGCCTCCCAGAAGACAAAGAAGCAGAGCAGGTCTCCTCCAACCCCACCATCCCACCACCTCCCAAGGAGAGTGTATTCGTGAGCCGAACTTGTTCTGGAAATGCCATTATGAGAATTTTACTGTCAGCTGCGCTTAGGTTCTAGACTTCCAGCAAATTCAGCTTGAAACTGTTCCACTGTAGGAAATGAAAGAAAACCCTGCAAGTGGAGTCTGAGGTGATGCGCACACTGGGAGTGGTGTGAGAATCAGAAATGGCTTCCACCAGCCGTAGCTGGTTTGGTTCAGTTAGCCTGCGGACTGAAGGGTCCCAGATTGCAGGCTTGATCCCTAGTGGGAGGCGTGCAGGAAGCAGCCAATCAATTATTCTCTCTCATCATTGATGTTTCTGTCTCTCTCTCCCTCTCCCTTCCTCTCTGAAATCAATAAAAATATATTTTAAAAAAAGAAAGAGCCCTAGCCGGCTTGGCTCAGTGGATAGAGCGTTGGTCTGCGGACTGAAGGGTTCTGGGTTCGATGCCAGCCAGGGGCACATGCCTGGGTTGTGGGCTCAATCCCCAGTGGGGGGGCATGTAGGAGGCAACCGATCAATGATTCTCTCTCATCATTGATGTTTCTCTCTCTCTCTCCTTCTCCCTTCCTCTCTGAAATCAATAAAAATAGATTTTTTTTTAAAAAGAAAGAAAAAAGAAATGGCTTCCACCAGGTTCACCCCAACCCAGCAACCTGCTTCTGTTCCAGCCACTGCTAGCCATGTGCCCTCCCAAACACCTACCTAAACAGCATTACCTGCTCCAACCGCAGAAACCTCGACGTCAACAGTCTCCTTTCCTTCCACCATGGCTCTGCTCACTTCACTCTAGCATGCTGGCTCCAGCTATTATTAGACTTCACTGAGACCTCCAAAGTGTGACCTCACCCCTTTATCACTGTCAATCTCCCCGCCTCCCACCCCCACCCCCCAACACACACACACCAAGTCCTCATATCCCCTACACACCACCTTGGACTTCTCGGTCTACATACATAATAATTCTCCTGCAAACACGTATAACTCTCCCCACCTTCCCCTCCATCTACTTTTCCAGAGAAGCCTCTGCCCTGGTTCAACCCAACCAGCCAAGCACTCCATGTCTTCACACTGACGGAGACAACACACATGGTGCCCACAGGTCTCACTGGAAATCAGCTGCCACAGCGCTTATATCAGCATGATGCTGGCTGGGATTCGGCTGCACGCCCTGTTATGTCTGCATTCCAGTTCTCCCAATGGCTTCGGCCTCCAACACTGCCCTCTCACCCTCTCCTATTTCTTTTATTTTTAAATACATTTTATTTTTATTGACTTCAGAGAGGAAGGGAGATGGAGAGAGAGATAGAAACATCAATGATGAGAATCATTGAACAACTGCTTCCTGCATAACCCCAACTGGGGGTCGAGCCCGCAACCCACTCATGTGCCCTGACTGGGAATCAAACTGCGACCTCCTGGTTCATAGGTCGATGTTCAACCACTGAGCCACACCAGCCAGCACCCTCTCCTGTTCTCAAGGAAAAAGCAGACACCACCAGGCAGGCTCTCCCCTGTCCTCTCACCACCATGCTCAGGACACTCCCTTTCACCTCCTCAAGGACTTAGCTCTGGCAATTATTGACCCTCTTTAGGGCATCCCCATGCTCCCTCTCCTGATCGCTCTCACTGGCACACAGGTACACTCAGGATCTCGCATCTGTGGGACTCCCTCCCTCCCAGCCCAGTCCAGGAGAAAGCAGAGACCCGGCCACAGCCGCCACCTTGCCTCCATTTCCAGGTCTCATGTCTCTCCTCAGCCCATCCCACAGGGACTTCTAGAGCCATCACTTCCCGGAAGCTACTCTCGTTAGGGCCACTTGTGACCTCAGTGGCCAGAGCCAGCAACCAGTTCTTTATCCAGGTCTCACTAAGCTCATCCACTTCAGCTCATCCTGGTCTCACCCAGCTCACACATTTCTCCTGGGAAGTTCCCCTGCTCCCAAGGCTTTCAATACCAGGCACTTTCAGATAACTCCTAAATTACAGCCCAGCCCTGACCCCTCCCAGAATTCCATGTGGAATTGTCCAACAGTCTCCTTGATAGAGACCCTGGGCCCTGCTGGGCACCTAAACTTTAAAGCTGACCTCCTCTCCCTCCTTTGCCACCCCATCCAACCCCTCAAGTTAGAAGTCAAGAGGAGGCGTGGGCCCGGGATTGGGGTTTCCAAATCCTTCCCCATCTCTCCCACCATCCATCATTCTTTTGGGTGAGTTCAAATGAAAGCTGCACCACCCAAGGTAACCTGCAGGTATTAGACCCTCACATGGGTCACCCTAGGCCCATCCGTCTCAGAGTCATGAAGGGGCGGGGGGGCGCCAGCCCCACCCTACACACCCCCTCACCCTGGGACCACCACTCCTGCCAGGGCTCTTCAAAGTGGCCCAGACCCTTTCCTCCCTCCGTATGGCCCTATGTCCTCATGAAACAACCACTGCAAGCTAGACGCGATTGGGTTGGGGTTGCAAAAGGACATGAGAGACCAGCCTCTGCTCCCCTGGTTAGGGACTTGTACCTGAAACATATAAAGAACACATGTAACTCAATAATAAAAAGACAAACAACCCAATTTAAAAGTAGAAACAGGATCCAAGTAAACATTGCTCCAAGGAATATATACAAATGACCAATAAGCACTTTAAAAGGTGCTTGACATCATTTATCCGTAGGGAAATGCAAATCAAATCCACAATGAGATACCCCTTCACACCCACTAGGATGGCTAGAATCAGAAAGTCCCACAATAGCCCTAGCTGGTTTGGCTCAGTGGATAGAGCATCAGCCTGCGGACTGAAAGGTCCAAGGTTCAATTCCGGCCAAGGGCACATACCTGGGTTGCAGGCTCGACCCCCAGTGGGTGGCGTGCAGGAGGCAGCCAATCAATGATTCTCTCTCATCATTGATGTTTCTATCTCTCTCCCTCTCCCTTCCTCTCTAAAATCAATAAAATATATTCTTTTTAAAAAGTCCCATAATAAGTGTTGCCAAGATGTGGGGAAATTGGAACCCCTACACATTGCTGGTAGGAATGTAAAGTGATGCAGCCACTTTGGAAAACAGTCTGGAAGTACCTCAAATATTAAACAGAGTTACCATATGGCCCAGCAAGTCCACTCCTTGCTATATACCCAAGAGAAATGAAAATATATGTCCACACAAAAACTTCTACACAAGTGCTCACTACAGCACTACTCACAAGAGCCAAAAATTAGAAAACCCAAATGTCCATCAACTGATGAATGGATAAACAAAATGTAGTATAGCACACGATGGAATATTATTCAGCCCTAAAAAGGAATGAAGTACTGATATATGCTGTAACATGGTGAATCTTGAAAACATTACAGGGAATGAAAGAAGCCAGTCACCAAAGGCCACATATATAGGACTCCATTTATACGAAATGTCCAGAATAGAGGGAAATCTATAGAGACGAAAAGTAGATTAGTGGTTGCGGGGGATGGGGTAATAGATTAAAGGGGTGATAGCTCAAAGGTACAGGACTTCTTTTTGAGATAGAGGAAATGTTCTAAAATTAAATGTGGTAATAATTATATAAATCTGTGATGATAAAAATCCACTGAATCACATACCTTAAATCGGTGAATTGCATGGTATGTGAATTTTATCTCAATAAAGCTATGAAAAAAAGATTACACATACACAGGGAGATGCCACACATGCATCAAGATGACACACACACATGCACTGAGACAACATACACACAGAGACAACACACGTGCAGGCAGACGACACACACACACACACACAAGGTGCATAGGTGGCCCACTACCACGAAAGCATGAGTCAGCAGAGCTGGGATGAAAGCCTGAGGCGTCTGAGATTCATATAATTCAAACCTGATGTGGAAGCCCCACACCACAGGAGCTCTGCTGAGGCTGGGCTGCCAAGGCCTGGGCCCAGGCCAAGGAAAGCTGAGAGCTGATTTTAGGGCTGTAATTTCTGCCCCTCTCTGCTCCTCTTTGATTCCTGTTCAGGGCCCATGCGTGGGTTGCGGGCTCGACCCCCAGTCTGAAAGCTGATTTACCCCAAGCTGCAGCCTTGAGAACAGGCAGGAGGAAGAGCCCTTGGAGGATGGAGCCGAGAAGCACCAGGCTTGTCCTCAACTGGCACACCCTGCCAGGCCCACACCGGCGGCATCAGAGCTCCCAGAACAGGCCCAAGGGTTGGAGGAAACACCAGGAAGCAGAGAGCCTCCACCAACTGGAGAAAGTTATCTGGGATGACCACTTGGCTGCACTTCCTAGGGTCATGACCTCTGTAGGCCCCACACCCTGGGAGGTGCTGGGTGAAAGGCTACTGAGGTCTTGCTAGGTCCAGTTCATTTGCAGCAAGAATTCTTCTCGTGGGGAGAAGTGATGTGGGGAGTGTGGGGAGTGAATGCAGAGACTCTAGAGCCAGAAACTGGGCTCTGCTACTCTCAGACCATCTCATCTTGGCAAGTCGCTTAACACCCCTGTGCTTCAGGATTACAACACACCTGTCTTTGGGGTTGCCCTGAGAAATACACATGGAGCACCCAGAATGGCCCGCCCTGGCAGCAAGGACCATGCATGTGCTCAATTTGCCGCATGGTTATCATGACTATCGTTCAAAGTGTGCCCGGGAGCCCCAGTGGCTCATACGGGGGTGCCAGAAGCAGCATTATTGAACCACAGGATGCTTTGTCTCTGAGTCCTGGCTCCACTGTGACCTGGCTTTGACCTGCTCAAATCCCCTGTCTGTAAACAGTAGAAAATACCTGTGGTTGAGCATCCTTAAGGCAAGAAGTCCTTACCAAGAGAATGCTGATACAGGGTAATTTTAAAGGTAAGAGGGAACATGCACAGATAATAGGTCGGTGGAAACACTCAGTTGCTGGAGAGTTGTCTTTGGGTGGCAGAATTGTAGGCAAGTCCTTCTCTTTAAACTTCTCTCTTCTAACTTTTCTGTAATTCCCCTATCTGAAAGGGAAAGCCAATCCTGCACGGAGTGTCTGCCTGCTACAATGCACAGGTCATGATTGTACAACAATTCTTTTTAAGCAAAGTTTTAAAAAGGAGACAAACAGCATGGGAGTCTCCTTCTGTCATCCAACCTCCCTGCAAAGTGGTGTAGAGGCTGCCTGGGAGTGAAACACCTGGGCCTCCACCAAGCCAGTCCTTCCCAGCTGGTGACACAGGCCCTCTGCAAGCCTCAGTTTCCACATCTGAAGCCAAAGGGTTGCTGAGAAGATGGACTAAAACAATGAAGAGGATACCCCTCCTGGGGCCTGGCCTACAGCAGGGTGGCTGACTACCTTTCCTTCCTTCTTCAACCTGCCTCTCCTGGTCCCCCATGAGGTGACCCTAACTTTTCCGTCAAACCCAGGAGGCTATGCCAGTGGGTCTCACCCCTGGATGCCCGTTAGAATCAGCCAGGGATTTGCAGAACTACTGACGCCCAGGCCACACCCCAGACCAATGAATCAAATCTCAGCAGTGGAGCATCGGATTTTCTCCATGCTGCCCAGGAGATTCTAATGTGCTGCCAGGGCCCGAACTGATGATCTAGACTCTGGAAGCTTCCAAAAAAGGAATGGTACTCAGAGGAAGTGATCATACATGTTTCACAAAGACAGCCGTAGTAGCATGGAGTGTCGAACCAGAAGCGTTTGTCATGGTGCAGGAAATGGGCAAGAAAGACAGAGGGAGGGAGAGGGCAATGGGTGCATGCCCTGACCGAGGGGCTGGGGGAACGGAGTCTGGACAGGTCGGCTTACTGCGCCCCCTTCCGCTGTGAGCATCTCCTCAGGCTGAGCATGACCAAGGACCACCTGGACCACCTGTGAGCTGTGCCTTAGGTGCTGTCTTAGGGCCTAACCATCCCCTCCCCTCGAGGTGGGACTCCACTGTGAGTGAAGAATAATTGACTAAAAATTTCCATGAGCAGGGTGGGGGTCTTGGAGGTGGGAAAGGAGGGCTGTGATCTGCTGGGTAGCCAAATCAATGATGTCACAGCCACCCCGGCTGGGGAGTCTCCATGTCAATACCTCTGTGATGACGAAGATGAAGGCGGTGATTGATTCTGTCCTCTGGCCTGTGGAAAACACAGTTGCTTGGGTCTTCGAAAGCTTGGTAAATGTTCTTAAGGGAAAGGTGCTCAGTTGTGTGACCCCACCTCAGAGTTGGTTGGCTGGCCCAGGGCAGGGCAAGGCCTCACACTGCAGGTGTCAGTGACTCCCCTTGGGCTGCAAACCCCCACCCTGGAGCCCAACCAGAGTCCAGGGCAGACTTTGCCAGGCTGGCAACCACTCCCCGTTTCCATCCCCTGTGCCCAGGAGCCACGTGGCTCTGAGGCTTCTCCCTTTGTCACCACCACGGCCCACCAAGCTCAGGCTGGGAGCTCTGCCTGGCCCCCTGCTTGGCCTGGAGACCTGGCAGCAGAAGCGGCAGCTTCAGGACGAAGAGACAGGAAGCAGTCCTCACATGCCAGACGGCGGGTGGCTGCCAGGCCCCGAGCTGAGCAGCAGCCCCCTGCATTGAGGCCCTGCAGTCTGAGACCTACGGCTCAGAAGCAAGCCAGCTGATGGTGGGACAAACCTAGGGAAGAGAGGCAGCCGGTCCTTCCCAAGGCTAAGGTCACTTGTCCCAGATCATTGATCCAGCCAGGCCTCCCCTCTGATCCCTTAGCCTGGCCCGGAGTGGTGTTGGCTTGGTTTTAAACCATGTCTCCCCCACATGAGACATGCATGTAAAATGTTTCCCACTTAGTCTGACAAATGGTGGGTCTGCAGTGAGTGATAAATGAGGGATGTATGGGTGGGAGGTTGGGGGGCGGGGTGGGAAGTGAAGGTTCCCTACAGAAGGAGGGTGAGCACCACAGGAGGACAGAAAGTAGATCCGCCACCTGAATTCTGGGCCAGGCCCAGCTCTACACATCCCCTTCAGGCACCGCCACATCCTCCGCACAGTGGGAGGAGCCCCGGGGGAGCTGGAGATCACCATCAAATGAGGCAGCCACTGTCCTTACTCCTGCCCAGGGCCCAGCACAGTAGCATGTTTTCCAGATTTGTTAGAACTCAGACACTTCATCAAAGCTTGTCTGTGCCGAGCCCTCAGTTAGTAACAACACAATGCCCACATGCCAGCCACTCCGGCCATTCACCGGGTCCTCAACTCACTTTACGCGTTCACGCACATCTCTGCAAGTTTACCCCTCCTAACCTCTGTCTGCAACACTATTTATCTACTCATTCATTCATTCATTCATTCATCAGATATGCACTGAGCAGGCCCTGTTCTAGGTGCTGGGGACAAAGTCAAAAATTCCTCCTCACCTCAAGGGGGGAACTAGGTAAAAATATGGCACACCACATGGAAATAGCCATGGAGAAAAATCAAGCAGAGGAGAAAACGGGGGGTTGACATTTTAAATAAGAGAGTCAGGGATGATGTACTAAGAAGGGGACATCTGAGCAAAGGCCTGAGGAAGATGAGGGGCAGGTGCTGGCAGTGTCCAGGGAGGGGTGTCCCAGCAAGGGCATCAGGAGCAGGGAGGGAGGAGCAGAGGAGGTCGCCGGAGGACCGGCAGGAGGAACAACTCCAGGGCCACGGAGCTGCTCCCAGGGAGTATTGGGGGGGTGGGGTCTGGGTGAAGAGTTCAAAGGATGAAAGGGGGGAGATCAGTTAGGGAGGCCATGCCCATTACCCGGGGAGACAGCAGAGTGGTTCAGACCACCTGGCACTTGTTATTCCCACCAAGCCCTGTTTCTTTGTCTTTTGGAACCAATAGCAACAACTCCCGTGCCCCCGTGCTCCCCCCTCCCAGAAGCTCAGGGACCTGTTCTGAACCACAGGTGTCCACATGGCCCCAGGCCTTTGCCCCTGCTGTGAGCTCTGCCAGGAATGCCCTTCCAGCCCAGCTCAAATGCCATCCCATAATTTCTCCTTCCTCCATGCCCCAAGGAGCTCTCGGTGGGTATGTCTGTCTGTCCCTCTTGCAGACACAAGCTTTAGGAGGACAAGTACTGTTCCGCTGTGACCAGCTTCGGAATAAAACACATTCAGCAAGCATCCCTGGCTCCAAACCTCCAAGACCAACTCCCCTGGGCTGTGTGGCCCTACGGCTTAGGGGACCGCGAAGAGCCTCCCCATCCAGGGGCCGTGAGTTATGAGGTGACAAAGTATTAAGCACTCAACGCACCAGGCCAGCAGCCTGCGAGGCCGCGGAACACAAGGCCTTTTTGGGCTGGAGAAGCTAATTTGGAGTGTGAGCTGCTGCCAGCCTCGAGGGGCGGAAATGAACCTCTCCTGTGGGCTGGGGTGGCTTGGGGGTGCGGGTGTTTTCTGGGAGATCAAAGGCATAAATGTTTGGTTGGCTTAGAAGCAAAAGCTGACAAAGGGCTTCCAGCGGCCCGGCCCTTGGGGAACAGGGTGTGCATTCAGCCAAGCGTGTCCTGACAAACGTTCCCACCTTCGGAGGCTTCTCTAAAAGGGGCCTGTTCAGCGATGTTGCAGAAGCAGAAGAAAACGAGACTGCGGGGTTTGTAATGTTCCATGACAAGCAGTGTGTGCACAACAGCAGCCCACTGCCCTGCAGTAGGCTGAACATGGATAAAACATCGGCAGTGCTGACTTGAGCTTCAGATCCCGCTAACTGGGGCTGTTGACTTTTGTTTTTCCTTTGTTGGCTTCCCAGTTTTAGGAAAACAATGACCCTCACAGTGGGAGCCTCATAAACACCTCCACCTGGGACCCAGGCCCGAGGACTCCCAGGGCAGCCCCACAGGGCAACCCCTGGACCAGTCTCTTTCACACGCATGCTGTCAAGCTGTTGCCAGGCCACCGCATCATGGCCATCACAAGGCTGATGACCTTGCATCACTATTCACATTTACTCGTCTTTTTCCACTGACTTGAGAGAGGTCACGTGGAGGGGGGTTGGGGGGGGGAGCACTGGATTGGGAGTCAGGCACCAGACTCCATTGGCCCTGACAATCGCCTACTGCACGACCCTGGGTGAGTCCCTTCCTTCCCTGAGCCTCGGCTTTCTGGTCTGGAAAGTGAAAAGGTGACCGAGAGGCCTCCACAGCTACTTCCAGCCCAGCTGTGTGCACTCAGGACAAAGTCAGGGTTACGAGGAAATGATGCTGAGCTGGGATGTGCCCCCGGAGGTTATCATAACACAAGGATTGTTTGTGCTGACGAGGAGCTCCGTGGAGCTGCCTGGGGCCTGCAAGTATTCCTATGACTATTGTGGTCTGTGAAGGCTGAGCAAGGCCCACATGCTGAAAATGGAATGCTGGGCCTGGCAGGTGGCTTGGGAACTTCCCAGGGTAGGGTCCAGGGAATGCAGAGACCCCCTGGCCCTCACTGAGGCCCCACCCTGGGCCTCTGCTACACTGACACTGGGACGCAGATGGAAGGCAAGGGCAGCCCCCACCACACTCAGCACTCCAGCCAGCCCCAAGATGCCAGGGAAGAAAAATAGAAAGTGCCCCCACGCCCAGTTAGCCCTTGCTGGATGGGAGTCTGGCTCTGCTCAGAGGAGAGGCAGTGAGGTGATGTCTAGCTTCCATCCATATCATAAATAAGCTATTATTCCAGCAAGACACAGCTGTAGGGAGACTGGGGAGCTGAAGCTGCTGGATCACACCACCTCGAGGACTGGAAACCCAGCCGTCCACTCAGACAGGCCCAGGCGGCATGGGGCCTGGAAGCTAGACGAGCACTGGACTGGGCGACCAGGGATCTGGAAACGACCCGCCGCGGGCTCTGACTCAGTTTCCATATTTATCTAGGCACCGTGGCAGCACTTTAAGTGCTCTTCTCTCTTCTTCTTTCCTGCCACCCATCCCCTCAGACGCAGCCAGCTCCACCAGTAACTCCACACCATTTAAAGGCAATGCTGACGCTGCTGTATTGATCAAGTACTGAGCTAAGCCCTTTACACGTGACAATTCTATGAAGTGACTACTGTTATAATCCCCATTTTACGGATGAGGAAATTGAGGCACGGAGAGATCTGCAAACTGTCCAAGGCCACACAGCATGTAAAGGGCAGAGCTCGGATCTCAACCCAGGCGGCTGGTTCCAGCGGCCACACTCTCATCCCCTGCACACACTGCCTTACATGGGCAGCCCCTGGCCTCTGGCGAGCAGCCCTGCCGTGTTAAGAAATAAAGCACTCTGCTTAAAGAATAGACCACTTTGCTTAAAAATCCGTATTTCTGATTTCTCCTTAAAACACCCAAAGATTTTGCACCATCAAAACGCCACTCCCCTTAGAGAGGACATCGTCCTCTCCAATTTGCACAGTCCCACATCCCCTGCTGGTAACTGACCCTCTCCTCTTTCTCCTGCATTCCCTCCTCCTGGAGGCATCTAAAGTCAAGACCCCCCGTGTCCCATGGCCCAGCCCTGTGCTCCGCACTCAGAGACATGCGAAATGTCAGACACAGTCTCTGATTTCTGAGAACTAAATGGCCACGATGGGGGGGGGGGGGGGGTACATCAAGCAGAGAAGAAGGGGAAGGCACCACTGGTGGTGAAAACAGAATGAACAGAGTCAGAGGGGCCGCAAAGCAAGGCATGAACACTCTAGCCTGGCTGGGGTAGAGGCTGGAGATGCAGGTGGAGTAGAAGGTGAGGCCTACACCAATGTGGGGCCAGACACCGCCGCCCCCACCCAGGGTTCTCAGCACAGACATGTGAGTGCAAGCAGCCTGCAGTCCAAGATGTATGGGGACAGGACAGCTAGGGAAACTCCAGGCCTTACACTCCACATCCCCAGGGGCAGGGCTGGGCAGCAGGACGGAGCCGGGCTTCTGAAGGAGCTGCCAGGACCGCCTGCTCACTCCCTAGCCAGCAAGGAGCAGCCCCCAGAGCGAGGACAGGGTTGGCACCAGGACACCAATGAGCCACAGGCAGAGCTGCTGCACGAGCATGCCACGGGAAAGATCCCTCCCCAAATGCTCACGTGACTCCTGCTTACAAAACTGTGCTCCCTGTGGCCACGGGGGCAAGGCTAAGCTCCACAGGAGGCAGGGATTTTCCACACTGCGTTTTCATCCCGGGAGAGCTGGGATGACTTGCCATTCCTGAATCCTGTGAAGACATCAGGTTTCCTTTCCTGCAGGATGCTTAGAGAGCCTACCTTGGCTTTCAAAACTCCTACGGATGCTTAAAAACCCAGCCCAACTGTCCCCTCCCCTAGGAAGCCTTCCTTCTCAGGAAGCACCTCCCTTCTCAGCACTCACCTCCACGCCACCCACTGAGTGCATTATGCTTCCCTGCATTTCCACAAAACACTCAAGTTTAGTGTGGGCTGCCTTGTTGCACACTCTCTACTGTGTGTTGGCCTTCTCTTTCAACTGTGGGCTTCTGGAGTCCAGGGAGAGATGGACCTAGTCAAAGTCTACGCCTGCATCTAGGCAGGGACCCACAGATTGTTAAGGGAATGCTCCACTTAGCATCTCTCCCCGTCCTGGAAGGCACCTGGGGTCTTACGGCCCAGTTGTAAAATTCACAGTCCTGTGCACTGAGCAAGCACGATATGACCCCTTCCTCAGAGAAAGCTGCTGCCACGGAGGAAAGAGGCCTCGCCAACCTGGGCCCACAGGTGGCCTCAGACTCCCACAAGAACACTGGTTATCTACGTGCTGCTACAGTACCAGGGGCTCTCACAAGAACTGTAATTACTGCATTCGTTACTGTAAAGAAGTAATAGATGTTACTATTAATAACAATCCCCATTTCTAGGCTCCACCATGTACCAGGCCTTTCACTTTTTATATTATCTTATTTAATCCTCTGAGCAACCTAGTTGATTGCACTTCTCCTCTCCTTACAGATGAGGAATCTAAGCAGAGAGATTTAGAAACTTATTCAAAGCCACATAGCTAGTCTGTATCAGAGCAGAGACCCCACACTTCCTTCCACCCTAGACTGTAGCCTCTTAATTACTATTAACAATGCCTGCCATTGGCCTTTGTATGGATCAGGCACTTTTTATAACAGTTTCATTGAGATATAATTCACATACCATACAGTTCACGCATTTAAAGTGTAGATTCAATGGCTTTTAGTTATATGCATAGAGTTGTGCAGCCACCACCACAATCAATTGTAGAGCATTTCGTCACCCCATAAAAATACCCCTGACCTTTTTAGCTAACAATCCCAACTCCCCCTCATTGTAATCCCATTTTTAAATTAAAGGACTGAGCTTAGAGAGCTTCTGTGGCTTGTACAATATTAGACAGAGGCAAGAAGAAGGGCTGGGACTCAGCCTCCCCTGCCCTCTCCCCACACTGTCTGCCAGGGGTCTACTTAGTGCACCTCGTTAAGAACGCACCATCTGCAGCCCTGGCCAGGGGGCTCAGTTGGTTGGAGCATCGTCCTGTATAGCAAAAGGTGGCAGGTTCATTTCTCAGTCAGGACTTGCACCTAGATTGCAGTGGGTTCTATCCCTGGTCGGGGCACATATTGGAGGTAACCAATTGCTGTTTCTCTCACCTTGATGTTTCTCTCTCTCTTCCTCTCCCTAAAAACATATCTTGGGTGAGGATTTTTTTTTTTTAGTGCACCATCTGCATAGGGTGGAAAATGAAACCAGATGGTGACAAATCTTACACGTGTGGCTATTTCCACACCAGTCCCGTGACTCACAGAGGCAGCGCAGCCAAGCCCTCATCACCCCAGTGCAGGGCAGCAAGGTCCAGGACCCAGGTTCTAGATGGACACAGTGAGCACAAGGCCCCACAAAGCATCAGGGACCCCACTCTGCTCACCCCATTCCTGTACTTCAGAACCCCTATAGGACCCACAAGAACTGGCCCCGACCTCTGGCCTCCATATTCCTCCCAGGAATTCAGAGGCACAGCCACTAGCAGATGGTCGTTATCCACCTGGCCCCCAGCCAGGGGTCCTGCACACAGGCCCTCAGAGGTCAGGGGTCACGGGAGGATGGGGAGAACTGCTGCAATAACTGGTCAGGCTCCCTAGCGGAGGCTCTGAAGGGTATAGAGAATGGCCTGGGCACATTCTTAATTTGGAACCCTAGCATCTGACAGCCACCCCACTCCCAGAAGAAACACTGCAGTAGGACTTGGTGTCCCCACATCCCTTCTTTCACTCTTCCAAACATCCTCAAGCTTGTCTCAGTCAGTTGTTCTCTCTGCTGGCCAGGCGCCCCACACTTTGTTTATTATTCATTTATTTTTAATCCTTACCCGAGGATATTTTTCCATAAACTTTTAGAGAGAGTGGAAGGGAGAGGGAAAGACCCAGAGAAATATCGATGTGAGATAAAGACATCGATTTGGTTGCCTCCTGCACATGCCCTGACCAAGGCCAAGGCCCGCGCCGGGGAGGAGCCTGCAACTGAGGTACGTGCCCTTAACCGGAATCGAGCCCGGGACCCTTCAGCCCAGTCTGACATTCTATCCACTGAGCCAAACCAACTAGGGCTTTACAATGTTCAAAGTCTTGAGCCAATGCCACCTCTCTGGGGAGTCTTCTTGGATGTCCTAACCAAAACAAATGGGTCCTCCTGCTGCTGCCTCACAGAATTTTAATTTGTTGGCTTTATACCTGGGTCCCCATTAGCCTACAAACTCATCCAGGACAGGGTCCTAGCTCCCTCAGTCTGGATCCTCCCAGTCCCCCCTCCCCAGCTGTTGATACCAGGCCCTCCAGAAGAGCAGGTGGGAAATAAGGTAGAGTACCCATTGCTCAGGTTCAGGCATGACCTAACCGCAGTACACAGAATCCTCCTAGTGGCTCCCCCAGGTGCCCAAAGGTAAGTGACTCTATGGATGGCAGAAGAATCGGAAGGGGGTGATGGTCACGGCCCCCCATTGCAGGTTCCAGGTAAAATAAAGATCGAGCCACCAGTTTAGACACAGTGCTTCTCACCAGAGCAGCTAAGAGGCCAAATGGCTACAAGGCTGGCAAGAAGGCTTTGTTCAGACCATCTTACAACTGGCACGTTGGCTCGGCTGTGAGGGCCAACCTCAGGACTGTGCCTTTCCTCTCTGCCCCAACAGCCCAGCCCAGGCCTGGCACAGAGCATGCCCCAGGACCCACCAGGAAGGGAGGAGTGAACTATGGGTTTACAAGGGCCGGGCTCCAAGCTCCTCCAGCAAGGTCTGCCCCCTGTCACAAAGTCCCAGTGCCAGAGCAGGAAGGGGCTCTGAGCTCATCCATTTCCGCCTAGGAGGCAGGTAAGGACCAGAGAAGGAAGGCAGCAAGCCCAGGGTCACACAGCCATATCTCCCAACTCCCTGCCCAAATTCCTCTCAGATAGCAGCCTGCCACACCCCTGCCCTGGCCCACCTCTCCCATTCTGCCCTCCTCACGGTCAGACCAAGGCCCAGCTGCCCAGAGTGTCTTCTCGGATCCCCTCCCAGCCTCATCCAGCCTCACTCACTTGCTCAAGCTCTTTCCTCTGCCGGCAATGCCTGACTTACCCTTTGGACCCAGCAAACTTCTACTCATCCTTCAAGGCCCAGTTCAAATACCATCTTCTCTGACACCTCAGATAATAATCACTCCCATTTACTGAGTTCCCACCCCACTGTGTTCTGAAAAACCAACAAGGTAATGTTAACGCTACTTATGGGCTCCCTGTTGTTTGGCACCCAAATTCCTTGAGGGCAGGGACCTGACTCTGTGCAAAGCAGGGTAATAACAATATCTGCCTACACAGTGCCTATGACTGAAGGGCCTTGCACACTGTAAAGTCCCATGCTACTGGGAGCCATCTGCATTATCGTCAGGTCTCCTCCCCATGGCTGTTTCCTCATCTACCCCACGGGTGCAGTTCATGAATGCACATGACAGTACGTGTGCTGGGATGGAATGCACACTGTGCCTGAGCCATAGGAAGGACTCATTCCTGCTACTATTATTATTTGTGTCACTTTCATTTCCCTTCATCTCCCTGTGGGCCTTGCTCATGGCCAGTGCTCAGTTCATATTTTCTTTGGAATGAATGACGTTGGCATTTGAGATGTTGAAGAAAATGGGTTAAAATCGAGAAACCACATGAAGACCCAGAGTTAAATCTTATCATCGAAATGCTGCACAGTAGCCTTCTGAGTCCAAAGGTGGCTCGGCTGGGACACTGTAAACAGAGCAAGTTTCCCTCACAGAGCAGGTTTCTGGAATGGGCTAGAAGTGAGGAAATCTCTGCTCTGGGGAGGCCTCTGTGCCGGGTGTGGCCTGTCAGGAACCTGGATGGAGAGGCCCCTGGCATTCAGACTGAGGGACTGGCCTCTGGAGACAGTCAAGGGCACAAGCAGAGGCCCAGCCTGAGGCTCAGCCCTGTGAGGTCCATTTCTACCCCTGACCAAGGGCAGGGGGACCAGGGGAGCCTCAGTTCCACTGCAGTGCAGGCCTCCAGAAGCCCATCACTGGACAGTCTCTGAGACCTGATCCAGCTTCTGCAAATGTCACAATGAATCGATTTCCATCTGTCAGGGAGCATCAGACCCCCTTTGGACAAATGAGAAGAGTAAAGCCCAGAGATGGAGAGTGACCTGCCCAGGTCACACAGCTCATGAGAACATTTACTCATAGGCCACCGAAAGTCAGCAACATTGGCTGAGCAATGCCTGGCCCCAGGCCCCCGAGCAGCCTCCCACCCCCAACAACCAGAGTGCAGCTCGTCACTGTGCACCACAGCCCGTGGCCACGTGACCTTGCTTCATGGGTGCTGGGTCGGGGTCACGAAGGATCCCTGCATCATCTAATGGTCAGTGACCACTTATCAATGGGCTGCTGAACTAGATCAATGACAAGCAAGTTTTCAGGGGACTAAGGGGGTGGACAGTTACTTTATTAATGATGATGACCATCTACTGATGCCTGTGGTCCCCGGTATACATATATGGCAGCAGTCAAACCAGGGGGAGACCCAGCCTGTCACTGCACAGCTGACAGCCTACGTGGCCGATGACCTTAGAAGGAGTTCACATGTCATTCAGCCAAGCCACCGGTGTGCACCGGCGCTTTCTGTCTCTCCCTCTGCACGGACCCTGCATTCCTGGGTGATTCCAAACGTCACCTTGGATTTTCAACCAAAATTTGTGGCCACAGCACAGCGCTAGCCAGCAGGCTGACTGAGGGCTCCTGCTGCACAGAACTGCTGAGCCAGGGCAGGCCGGCAGCCAAGGCTCACCCTGGCATCAGGACAAGGTCTTAGCCTTCTGCAGCTGTCCTTACATCCTGGGTTTCTCAAAGCCTACTCCACAGAACCCTCGCGTTCCAGGTGATTCTAGCACATGCTCAACTTTGAGAACCAACTGCTGCTTAGACCAAGCCTCTCAAGGGAGGCCCTAACACCTCCAATGAGCAAAATCTGGTTCTTTGAAAGGCAAAAAAATTAATCGTTGTATGTAAAGCGTGGATATACATACAGTTTATAAACATATATCAGTTTATCTATGGTATTAAAATTTCATGCGGGTGGTGATTAGGAAAAATGTCTAAGAAGGCTCTTTGGGAGGGGGTGGGGAGGATGAAAGACAGATTGAGAAGCACTGGCCTAGAGAGAAGCAGCCATTCAGCAGGAAGGTCCCTCTGAAGGATGAGAAGGTGGTGAGAAGTGCCTCCAGTCCTGCCAATAAGGGAAAACCCCCTTTCCCATCCCCCCATATGACTCATCCCTCTCTTAAAGCTGAAAGGCAAAGGGGCAAGTGGGTCCTTTCCTGGGACACATCAGCTCATACCTGACCCAGTAGAGACCACGCAAAGAATGTCCACTGCTCTGAGGCTGCCATACAGGCTCAGGAGGGCCTGGCATACTGAGGAAGGAGCAGTGAGGGGACCAAGATGCAGCAGGAATTGAGGGTGAGAAAGAGAGCAGCCACTCATGGCTTTCTGGTTTGCAGTGATGCTTGGGAGGAGGGAGCAGGTCCTAAGAAAGGGAACTCACAGAGCAGAGCGGGCAGAAAGAGCAGGCTGGCTTCAGGGATCAGAGTTAGCAGGGGATGTAACAGTAGCAATAATAGCCACCAACACCAACAGGGGCTGGACCACAAGCCAGGCAGAGGTGAGCACCAAACGTGCTGCCCAGGAAGGCAGGTCATGTGATCATCACCAGCAGGTCCGCTCCATGACAGCAGGGACCGTGTCTGCCTCAGGCCGCCGGTAGCCCCAAGGCCTGGACAGAGCTGGGCCTAGGGGGCACACGCAATAAGCATGTGCAGAACGAATAAGCCCTCACTTTTCACACAGGAAAGAACCACAGGGAAGGCAAGTCACTTATCCAAAGCCTTGTGGCTAATAAGTGGCACAGCCAAGAATCAATCCCAGCAGAGCCCACCTTCCTCACCCCTGCGTGTGTCTGGGCTCAGAGATCCCTGCCAGCTAAGTTGTGGCCCCGTCCTGTCTGAAGATGGTGAGGGGATGAGCAGGATAAGGGATCATCCTAGCTGGGCCACCATCCACCTGGCAGAGCATATACCTGGTGCCAGCAGGGCATATGGGGTTTTCTTTGGAAAGCAGCATAGTCCAAACCACACAACCTGCCCACAGGAGTCCCCAGACACTGGGGAGCTAAGGAGGAAGCCAGGTCTGCCCAGCTCAGAGACTGGGGAGAGGGGCAAAATGCAGCTTGAGGAAAGGCTTGTCCCTTACCAATCCATCACAGTTGCTGATGGCGACAGCTGCCCCTGGCATGCCTGTGACACTCCCAGTGTAGACACACTCTTGCTGCAAGGGCTGTCGGAAGAGCTCCCGAAAGTCCTCCTGCCACTCTGCAGAGGCTCCAGGCACCACCAGCCGCCGGTTGGGCCGAAGGCGCAAGTGCAATTCCTCCCCAAAAACAGTGACATTGAAGTAGAGCCGGTCAGGCTGTGGAGTGGCTCCTCTGGGGCGCAGGGGGCTGCGGGCCACCCGCAGGTGACCAGCGTGTGAGGGTGGTGCAGGTGGCCTGTCTTCTGATGTACTCCCTGTAGAGGCTGCTGCTGCTGGGCGGGACACCACATGGGAGAGGAAGCGTCCCTGGAAATCTGTGCTGCGGGGCACGGTCAGACCATAGTCACTGAGCCTTCCGGAGAGGGGCAGCTCTGCTGGAGGCAAGCAAGGAGTTACTTCAGTACAGGCTGTGCAAAGGTAAGGGAAAGCCAGAAACCCCACTGGGGCGGGGAGCCATCTGCAACTCTGAGTGTCACCTTGAAGGGACCCCGAGCCCAAGTTCATCCATTTCTTATCTCTTGCTTCCTGAGCCCCCAGATCTCTGCACTCGGATGAATGGTGTTCAAGTACTTTGTGGACATAAATTGTTTCCGGGAGTCCCCAGGTCCTTTTCAACTTAGCAGAAGAAAACAATGCCAAACAGAGCCCTGTCACTCTAGCAGTAAGCCTTCCAACCCTGAGCACTGCAGAAGAAAGCAATGAAATTCCCCCCAAAGCCCCCAGGGCAAAGACAGGGTCTGCCCAAACATTCCCAATGTGCTGAAGTCACCAGACCAGCTTGGGGTAGGGCCCTCCTCACCAAGCTCCTTGAACGCAGCTGGCAAAACAAACACACCTAGAAACCCAGGGGATCCTGGGCACACGTCAAGGAGAAAGGAGGAGCTGGAGAGGGAAGGGAGGGAATACAAGTTCTATATTTTTCCATGTTTAGAAAGAAAACTTTTTTAAGCAGCACAGTGGCTGCCGAGATTTCTACATGGCCCAGCCCCAAGCCGGGTAAGTATAGATCTTCAAAAATAAAAAAAGACGCAAAGGGTGACCTGCCCACTGGGACTGAATTAAGTGTGAGGTCATGGCCCCCTGCTCCAGGCTGCATGCCAGTGGCCCCGTCCTCACACAGCCCTCCCTGAGCCCAAGCCAGGCCAGGCAGGAATGACAGCTCCCTGGCTCCCACGCCTGGTGATTCATGGATCCGGGCTTGGGAGGAATTTTCATTTCCACACAGCTCTATCTCCTGCCTCCCCAGTTCCCTTCACAGCACTGATAAAATCTGGAAAATGATGTGTCCTGAAAATCCCCCCATGGCCGGCTCTCCTCTGGTTTACCCATCACAGCACAGGAGTCCCAAGACTTCAGCTAGACTCTCGAGTCCAATAATTACAGGCTGTTGTTGTTCCTTGTGATTAAGCCCCTATCCCAGTGGTCAGCAAACTCATTAGTCAACAGAGCGGCAAACCTTGGCTCACTAGAGGGATCCATTCAGCACATGAACAGAGCTCACACACAAGCAGCCATCCTGCCTGGAAATTATGGGAGCTGCCTCTCAATGTTCAGAGCCACCAGGAGAGCACCCCACATTGCCAGGTGAGGGTGGAGTGTGTTTGGTCTGTGTGTGACTTGGTGTCTGCACAGAGCGTGACAATGCTGGGTCAAGGGAGGGATGTGTGTTTCTGCGCAGGTGTGTCCATTGGGGTGTATGGTAACCACCTGCCAGCCTGATTTTATGTGTGTGACAGACACTTGCATACATGTACACACATGTGCACACATGCATACAAGTTGGAGAGAGAAGACACTGAAAGAGAAAAACACACAGGAGAGAGAGTGTGACAGAGAGAAAAAAACCACAGCGACAAAGAGAACGATGTACAAGCCCTGAGAATCCGTATTTCCAAATCCTCTCCTAGGTTGTCTCTCCCAAACTGGTGCCAGAAAGTTAGAGAAATCACAGGACAGCATCGGTGCACAGGGAAAGAAAACAGAGCTTAGCCCAAGTGTGCGCACCGCCTCCGACCCGCTAGGACGCTGCTCAGGCAGCCCCTCTGGCAATGTCGCGTCACCCTGACCCGCATGCACCCCAGACCCTACGCTCCCGCCCAGCACGCACCTGGGGTCCGGCTGCCCGCGGCGGCGCAGAGCGCACAGTGCAGGGGCAGCAGGCAGGATAGCAGCGCGCGGAGCGGAGCCATGTGGCCACGCGGGAATGCGGGCCGGGCGGGCGCCAGAGCCCCACGCTCCGGGTTGCGGACGCGGCTAGGGCGCGCCCTGGGCTGCTGGAGCGCCGACCGGCCGGCCTCTGCCGCCGCCTCTTCCAGCCTCGTCGCCTCCCGTCCTCCCGCTCCCGGTCCCCGGCACGGCGCCGCCGCCTGGATAGCTGGCTCCGGACGCCCGAGGCTGGCGGCGGGAGAGCGATGCAGCCAACGTGCCATCGCCCCCGGTGCCAACTGTCGGTCGGTTCTCCAGCGCCGTGAAGCTCCCGGACGCGCGGGAGCGGGCGAGGGGGCGGCGGGGCGGTCCGGGGGTGGGCACTCGGCGGGGCGGGGCCGGGCGCTGGACGGAGCGGGGGGCGCAGAGCTCGGGGGCGGGGCGCGGAGCTGGGGAGTGCAGTAGCGTGCGGCCCCGCCGGATCGGAAGTGCCACGCGGAGCCACAGCTGCGGCTCCGAACGCGCTGGGCGAGGGTCCCGTCAGCCGCCGGGGCTCTCCCAGAGTGACAGCCCGTAGCTGCTTTCCTTGGCTCCTTTGCTCCCCTTGCTTAACCAGCGCGGCCCTCTAGAACCACAAGGCAGAAGGGATTTCCGACTGCATTTGAGAGGGGAGACTGTGAACAACCCCCAGAGAGTGTTTCCTTAACGCCCCCACTAACCTTCGGACCACTTGAATCTACCTATTTTGCAGACTACAGCTCCCTGGGCCCCAAGCGCAGTAACTGGCCAGTGTCCCAGTCAAGAAGAGCAGGGCTGAGCAAGGTGAAGAGAGAGCCCTGGCTTTACGACAGCCCTGATTGAAACCCTAGCTCTGAGCCTCCATTTCCTCATCTATGAAATGGGTGTTAATTATAGCACATAGTAGGTGTTCAATAAATAACATCAATTTCCACCCCTGGCACCTGCCACACCGCCTAAGGTGGGAAAAACAACAGTCTGAGAGATGAGAGTGGATGCTGGTTTTGCAGTGTTGCCAAGACCAGTTCAGTAGTCAGGCAAACAGCCCAACTCCTGCTCTGCGCTCCAGTTTTACTCTATAAACGTGTTCCTAATGATTTGCAAATGAGCTATATTTCAAGCAATCCAGAGGAGGGAATAGGAGGTTTTTTTCTTGAGAACTGTGGAATAAAGAATCTTTGTGTAAAGTGTATAAAGACCCTTAATCTTTCTGCCTTTGAGTTCAGACATTGTGTTCTATGGCTTTCTTAAAGGGATGTCAACTTGTGGATGGAAATTCTCTAACCTGACTTCTCTTGGGGATCCCTGGGTCCCCTGAGAAAGGACTTGGGTTCCTTCCCTCTTCTCCCCACAAGAGGTGTCCCAATCTGCACCCTTGCTGGGCTCTGAATATGCTCCTGCCTTGTGGGCGGAGAGCTGGAGTCTTCATCCCCAGGGCCCCAGCACCTCGCTCCGGTACTCCTCTCAGGCAGTGCTTGTGGAATGAATGAAATGACTTTGAGGTTTTGGAAGGTCAGTGCACTTATGAAGCAGGTTCAGAGAGCTGAAGTGATGTATCCCAGGTTACACAGCTCATTTGTAGCAGAGCTGGGATCAGAACCCAAGAGCCTCATGCTGAGGCAAGATTGGCCATCAGGAGACTGTTCTAGGCTGGACTTTGCCAAGTACAGGCCATTTGCAAGTCATTTTCCTTCGAGCTGCAGTAGCTCGCTGTCAAAGGGGAAATCCTGTGGAATACTGGAGTCACAGATGCAAACTCTAGAGACCTGTGGAAATGCTGAGTGTATTCTATTCCAAGCAACACCAGAGCATCCGGTTACAGTCTTCCCTCTGTGTCCTTAGGAGATGGTTCCAGGACCCTCACAGACACCAAAATCATGGATGCTCCAGTCCCTTATGTAAAATGGCATAGTATATGCATATAATCCTTCTGTGCACACAGGCCACTGCCGAGTGGACCTGCACATCACTTCATTCACATGGATTCAGCCTAGTGCTCAGCACGTGGCTAATTCAGGGTTTGCTTTTGGAGCTTTCTGTAATTTTCCCCCCCAAATAGTTTCCATCTGTGATTGATTGAATCCTTGAATGTAAAACCTGCAGATACGGACAGCTGACTGTATTTGGAAATGGCACCACCAAACTAATCTATATTAAGTTTGGGAAGAATAGAGTTCCTTTTCTCCATTTTCTGTTCCTTTAAAATCTGTGAAGTCAAGAGCCAGACTGTGGTTTTGTATGTGAAGGCTGATGGGGCAAGAATGTGAGGGGTACGTGTGTGTCCGTGGGAACATGAGATGACCAGGCCTGGAACTGTCTCCACTCTGGCGCTCCATGAACCCACTGAAAGAGATCAAGATAAAACCACTTCCCTTCTCAGGGTCTCAGTTTTCCCAGCTGCAGAGTGGGGGTCCTGTGGGGACAGAAGGGAAAAGTTATGGCGTGTGATTGCCAATTCTCTCCCTGCTGCAGGCCATCTCAGAGAAGCTTGCCTGGGAAACTGGGGCCTGAGGCCCCTCCCCAGACTCCACCCCATTCCTTCCTCAGATTTGGTAAGTCAAGAGGGACATCCGACCACAACTGGGACCCCAGCAGCCTGACACAGGAACAGTGGGGCTGGGGCCTTCCCTGGAGCCGTCTTGGCAAGCAGAGAGCAAAACCTCACCCTGATTCGCTACCCCCACTCCCTTCCCAGAGCTACAATGGTTGCTTTTGTTGGCAAGTATTGTATGTCCAAGTTCTTTTCTACTGAGGAAGCCTTTGTTAGGAAGAGGGGACATAGGAACATAGCTCAGAGTCTGGGCCAGAAGGTGGGGAAAATAGCCGGGTGGCCGGCCCTTTTCTGGAGATGAACAGGGCCAACGCAAAGAAGTGTACTGGCATCAGCTGGCGACCCTCTTCAGTGGGCACGTTCTGGATCTGTTCCTCACCTTGGGATTTTGCACGGAGGAGAATGGCTTGGGTGTTTCTCTTGCTGACAGTCCTATGCAACACGCTTTCAGTCCAGAGCCCTGGCAGGAGAGGGACAGGTGCAGCTCGCCCTGCACACAGTCGGCAACCAATCGGAAGGCCTGACAGGTGCGTGAGGAAGCCTGTAGAGCACGTGAGCCGGGGAGGGAGAGCCTGCTCTGGATAAAGAAGCAGGGACACGCAGGGCTGTGGGGATTTGGAAGGAGAGGGGCTCAGCGGAAAGTTCCACGGAAGATGTGGGTCTGAACTAAGCCCACAGGAGAGGAGAGGAGAGGAGGAAGTGCTCCTGCTTGAGCACAGGCGTGGAGGTGGGAACAGACGCCCTGAGTGAGCGCCCCCCTGCGGAGGAAGGCGGTCCTGGCCTGCAGCCCATTCTCCCTTGAACATAAAACCCAACTTGGAACTACAGGTGCTCTGACACAGTCTCCAATCCATTGTTCACCCCCATTATACACGGCAGGTAAACTGAGGTCTAGAGAGGGAAAAGGACTTCCCCTGGTCACACAGCTAGTTTAGAATAGGGCCAGGTCCCCTGGCTTCAAAACCATGGCCCCTGCCCTCTCACCTGCGAAGCACAGCCTCTCCCAGTTCTCTCCCCCTCCCTTGCTCTGCCTTCCAAGATGAAGAGGAGGTGGTCTGAGGTTGAGACAAAATCCCCCACCTCAGGGGGAGGCATAGATGCCCCCTATCGCAAGGAAGTAAGAACGTCAGCCTGAGACAGGTTTCCGTGGCAAGAGGCCAGGAACCCCTGAGGAAGGGGTGCATGGGTTGCACAGTGGCAGGCACAGTGTAGTCACAGCTCCGGAGGCCCAGCAGGTGGCTGTCTTTTGTTGAGTACCAGCTGCTATGCTAAGCACTTTACATGTTACCCTGAAATACACACAGAGGGTCCCTTTCTTATAACCTCTGGTGTGACCAGTGACCAGCTGGGCCTTGACATGCTCTGGAGAGGAGAAAGGGAATTCCACCCTAACTCAGGGGAACCTGCCACCATCCACCCAGTTAGAAAACCGGACAGCCAGAGCCACCCTAGTCACCTTTCTCAGGAGCCATGTCAATCACTTCTAAGCCCTATGGTGTCTGCTCTACAGGACCCCCCCCCCCCACACCCACCCAAGTATAGCTACTTCTATCTCAAATGTACACACCATCACGCTCAGGCCATCAGTACCCCTTCTGGACACTGCCATAAGTATGTCTTAACAGATCCCCCCGCCCTGTTCTCTGGCCCCTGAAACCTTCCCTCAAATACATCCAGAGGAGGTATCTGAAACACACCTCAGGTCAGGTAGCTGCCTCCACTATAAAACCTGCAAAGGTTCTGTTGCTCTTCTGATAAAGACCAGACACCCTAATGCAGCCTTGGAGGCTCCGCACGGGGTAGTCCTGCCAGCCCTCCTGCAACCCTCCAGCTAGCTCCTTGAGTGCATGTTCACCTTGCCTCAGGGCCTTTGCACAGGCTGCTCCCTCCAGCCTGGAAGCTATATTCTACCTCTTCACCCAATCAATCCCTGCCCATCTGGGGACACCCCTCCAGTCATCTCTTCCTGAAGCCTATCCTGTCCCACCAACTTGGTCAGATCCCCCTGTTGTTGCACCGTCTCCGTCTCCTTCACAGCGCTGGTCACTGTGGTGCTTCACCTGATTCTATGTGATTCACAGATTAATATCCGCTTCCCCCACTAGACCATGAGTCCACAGGTAGCAGGGACCTTGTCTGGACTTTTCTCCTCACTGTGTCCCCAGTGCCTGTCGTGTGTTTGGCATCTAGTGGGCCCTCAATCCATGTTGGTTAAATTAATCATCAGAGGTAAGGGAGTTAGAGAAGGAACAGCTCATGGGAAATTTGGGGAGTTAAGTGTTTCCCAGAATCATCGTGCTAGGGGAAAACTTGAGACGCACAAGTTCTGATTCCACCATCAACGTGAAGGTCAGCAGCAGGCTCCTCGGGGGGGCAGGGATGGGGGAGAAGAGCTGCCTCTGCGCTCTCCCAAGCCTTGACAAGATGTTAAACCAACAAAATCGGTCATCATAGCTGCCGCCTATCAGCAGGCACTAAATATTCACCTCGGTTCTCACGGAAACCTTACAAGTTGGTCCCCTTATCCCCGCGTACAGGCTCTGCGAGTTAGGCGATTTGGCCCAGTACTCACCGCTGGTTAATATCGGGGTCACGCTAGCACCCAAGTCAGATTCCAACCTGCAAGCTTCTGAGGACACGGCGGTGCCTGCATGAGGTTCTTGTACCCTCACCACCTTAGAGGTCACCTTCTTCATTTTATCTTCCTTTTTTACTTTTAAAGACCTTCTTGTTGCCATGGCCAGTGTTGCTCAGCAGTTAGAGCATCAGCCCACCCACCAAAGGGTCACAGGCTCAAATCCTGTTCAAAGGTATGTACCTGGGAAGCAGGTTCCATCCCAGGCCCTGGTTGGGGTGTGGGCAGGAGGCAACCAATAAATGTCTTTCTCATATCTGTGTTTCTCTCCCTCTCTCTTCTCTGTCTCTCTCCCATTCCCTCCTTTCCACTCTCTCTGAAAAGTAATGGAAAAAATCCTCAGGTGAAGATTAACAAAAAAATAAAACATTTTTGTTGTGAAAACTGTAACATAGAGAAAAGTGCCCGTTTTACAAAGAGGTAAACTGAGGCCCAAGAGCAAGGTAACCCCCGAGGCCACACAGTGAGATTGTTCAGGAACAGGATCACACCCCATGACTCCTGGTTCCCAGGCAGATCACCTTGGAGCACCCCCACTCTTAGTCTCTCCTATGCAAAAACCATGGACCCCTTCACCATTGGTTCCCACCACAGTCCAAAGAAGACAAGTTTGGATCTCTTCCTCCTGTAACCTGAGAGCCATCATCCTGCTAAGAAGTTCTAGGGCAGTAGTTCTCAAGTCCGGGTCCACCAGACCAGCAGAATCAGCATCCCTGGCTGTTTGTTAAGTTTGCAAATTCTCGGGCCCCAGACATACTCAATCAGAAACGCAGGGGCAGGGACCCAGCAATCTGTGCTTTAAACCCTCTGGGGGATTCTGCTGCATCTTCAAATGTAAGTCATTGTTCTGAGCAAAGCCTTGAAAATTGGGGCCAAATTAGGACTGAGAACAAACTCACTGAGGACCTGTGACCTGCTCTGAAATAAAGGATGCCATCCTCACCTCCTATCTGGTCTCCTAAGTCTGGGCTGGAGCTGTATCTGAACTCTGGGTCTGGGCAGAGCTCCAGAAGCATCGAGAGGAACCAGAGACCATGCCTTGTGGCCTCCTCCACATCACCCTTCTTCTCCCCCGCCCCCAGCATTCCCTCTGCACATTTTCTGGCAAATGTCTAATGACCGTATCTAGGAGACGCGGACGGGTGAAGTTAACCACTGTGATTTGTCATGCATTACGGAACAGCTGATACCCCTGAGACCAGCTGAACCATGAGATCAGTTAGAAACAATGCTGTTTGTGCCCTGTGCGTGGACACTGTGTGGCTGTGGTTGCTGCGGGTGGAAGGGCCCAGGGCGAGGAGGTTTCCTTGTCCTCATAAGGAGGGATGCCAAAAAGGCCAGCTGTCCTTCGGGAACTCTGTCTCTGCCATTTCCTCCTCTGAAACCGGAGGTATATGATTGCAACATCAGCATCCTTCTAACCAGAGCCCAGTGCAGCCCCTGACATTGGCCCTTTGGCTAATACTAGAGGTAGGCAGAAAGCAGAGTCCTCTCCCATGTCCTGGAGCCCCTCAGGTGTAATAGGACTCAGAGGGACCTATCAAGGGCCTGCATCTCACAAGCCTTTCTTCTAAGCCTGGTGTCCTCTTAGATGCCAGGGGTGGCATCCTGCAACAGTGAGGGGCCAGGCCTCCGTTCTTTTCCTCTCTCTAGACCATTTGGGTTGCATGTAACAAAAAAAAAAAAAAAAAAAAAATTAAATATGGCTTACCGTATTACCCCACATAATGTGGACTACTGAAGCAGGCCTATTCTGGCCTGGTTAATTTGGCATCTCAACAGAATCATCCAGAACCTCAGTTTCATTCTCTTTCTACTCTGCCATGTTTGGTGGTTAGTCTCGTCCTCGGGCTTGTCCTTTCTTACTTACAAAAGAGCTGCATTAACTACCCGGCAACATATGTTCACCAGACACAACAGTGACCAGAGGCAATGGAGGAGGGAGTTCTTTCTTGACCCCTCTTTTTTAAAATGTTACACCAATTTCCAAACATACACAAAAGAAGACAGAATAGTATAAAGACCCCCATTTTCCCATAAACCAGCTTCAATCAATATCAGCACGTGGTGGACTTGTTCCCTTGTACCGCCTCCCCTCCACACCCTGGGTTATTTTAAGGCAAATCTCGGACATCATTTCCCATTTAGGATCAGTAGCTAATAGGTAAAGACTGTCTTCAGTAAAACAAAACAATATCAACAATGAAAACCATAATTCTTTGTCAACAGAATTAACCATAATCCCTAAAATTATCTTATATCCAATCATTGTTCAAATTTCCCCACCGCTCCCCAAAATATTTGTGTGTATGTGTTTTTTTTAAGACTTGCGTTGTTCAAATCAGGGTCCAAACAAAGAACACACACTGCACTGGATGATGCATCTCTGAAGAATCTTCTCATCTGGACCACGGTGGGCAAACTAGACTTAGGGCCGAGTCCAGCCCGAGGTCTGCTTGTCAATACACCCAGCACCTCCACCTGTTTACATAATCGTTGGTTCTTTCATGCTACACAGGTAGAGTGAAGAAATCTCTACAGAGCCAGTCAGACCAAAGTATTTATTACTTGGTTTTTACAGAAAAGGTTTGCCGATCCTTAACATGAACAAATTCCTCCTCTCTTTTCTCCTCTCCATGTTTTTGGTTGAGAAACCAGGACATTTGCCCTACAGAATTCTGCATTTTCTTGTGCCCCTTTTGAAGAACAAGGTAGAGGTTTCCAGAGGCCCCTGCAGCAATGTGCCTTCAAGTCTCAGTGTCCAGAATTGCCCGCAGCCTGTCCCTTAGCTCCTGGCAAGGGCAGAGGCCCTCCTCGGAAGCTCATGGCTGCTCATAAGAAATGAATCAAATGGGGTTTCCATCAGAAGGAGGGAGGGGAGTAAATGGTTGCTAGGTGGGAAACCAAAGATGACTCCAACCTTCCAATATGGGTCATCTCAGCAAAATGCTGGAGCGTGTCACGTCTCCCTCTGCTGGCTCTAACCAGTCAGGATCCCCCTTGAACCCAGGACAGAGGTTCTCCCTACTCCATCTCCCAGCTCGTGGTCAACATCTAACAAACCCTTGGCGCGGCTCCTCTCCCAGCCTGTGCTGGACACCCAGCTTCAGAGGTGGCTGTGGCAGACTAGTCTCTATGTTCTGAGCTCACCGGCTGGTGAGGGTCACAAACAAGAGGTCAGGCATTTGTGGGTGACCTTCTGGGATGCATGTAGGTGCTTTTAAAAGTCCCAGCTTCCAACAGTCATTGAACATTGTATCTGTGTATCCTCCAAATGAGGGAGAGGCCTTTCCCCACCTGGCCATGGAGAAGGCTGCAAACCTCTACTGATCACCAACTATGGACCTGGCAGTGTGGGAAGCACTGTGCTGACTCCAGCGAGTGTCGACCCGCCAGCTCTGCTCTCCATTTTCAAACTTAGAACTCAGTTCAGATGACCCGAAGGGATGCCTGCGTGTGACTCAAGTGGTGAAGGTCATGTGTAGTATCATTTGCCCGGCAAGAGAAAAACCTCAGCCGGCAAGTTAGAAAGCCAGGGTTTCCATCAAAACTCTGCTGCTAACCGGCTAGGTAGGCAGGCCCTTCCACCCTCAGTACCATGAGTAGGTAGATGACATTACCTCTGCAGGGCCTCTGGCCCTGACTGTCCATGACTCAGCCCCCAGGCCTCTACACGGGCTGTTTTCTCAGCCTGGAGCGTCTTTCCACCACGCCTCCACCTGGCAAACTATCAGCCTTCCTTAGAATTCTTTTTCAGTGGTACCTCCTTCATGAAACACTCCCAGACATAGAACTACCCCTACTCTCCCACCAACAAATCATTCAATCACTCCCTCTTCTGCTCCACATCTGTACCTTGGAAGGAAGTCTGTGGGACAACCTGTGCTGAAATTATTCATTGGCTTACTAACTGTGAATACAGGTGTCATTTCCCCTTTAGTTACTGTCTAGTACACAGCCTGGAACATAGTAAATGTTTGATGAGGGAGGAAATGGGGGACATCTTAATACTGTCAACAATTAGAAAAAGAAACCACACTGAAAAGAAAAAAAAAAAGTTTGATGAATCAACAAAAGAAGGCATGAATTAGTCACTTGTGTTTTCTTAAGCCTGGTGCAGTATTAGGAGATTGCTACTATGGTCTGGAGAAAGATGCATACTTCTTGCTGAAACATTTCCTATAAATTTGTTAAGGGCAGAGACCATTCTCTGCTCAGGCTTTGTGTCACCTGGACTTGGCACCCAGTAGGTGCTCAATGAAAGCATGTTGCATTAAGCATCATTGAGGTCCCCTCTCTGCAGCCCTCCACATTGGCAAGCAGCTCTCTCCAGGGGTTAAATGATTCCTCTAAGACTTTGAGCCCATTGCCATGAAGACTGTGGATTCAGGATTAGATTGGGTGAGGAAATATCTATGCTGGCACCAGAGCAGAGGCTGCTGGCCAGGCTCCAGTCCACAAGGCGATGCCTGCAAAGAACCTGCTGGCTCTGAGAGCATGCCCAAGAGAACCACCGCCATCATGGTTTATGGATCTAGGCTTAAGTCAAAAAGTCCCCATGGAATGGAAAGAATCTTTCCTATCAATATAATGTGATATGTTTGCGGAACAAATTGTGGGTGCTGCAGGCTGCTATTAAGGGCTGGGCTCAGTCAGCATAGCTTTCAGCCAAGGGGTCTGGACATTCTGAGGGATAACTTCTTCTTCCCTTAGAACCCAATGTCAGGTTAAAATTGACTTTACTATCTTTATTTATGTAACTCTTAAGGGGTAGGTGTTGTCCCCATTTATAGATGAGATTTAAACTGAGGTCCAGAGAAGTTAAGTAACCAGCCCAAGGTCACACAGCTAGAAAGTGGCAGAGTTGGGACTTGGAGTCAGCTCTTCAGACCCCAAAATCCATGCACTCCATGATGCTGTAGGGTCTGTAAGCACGTTATTTCTCACCAAATTGTTAGCTTCGTAGTGGCTCTTCATAGGGCATGGCTCCCCAGGGTGCCTGGAACTGGGCTGGACCCATAGCCAGCTCTCAGCAGACTACAAGTCACTGATTAAGTCCTGTGCCCTGTGCTCTGGATAGAGATGGTCCCTGCAGCCCCAACTCCAAGGTGAGAAAGGATATCAGTCTGCAGGGATGCTCAGGCCTTGGGAACTGAATGAGGCTTGATACCCATCATCTCACCCAACAGCTGATGGCAACACCCCCAGTGGTCATCATTAGTCACCCGTCCACCACAGGGCCCTGGAGCTGCCCCACATTTAAGCTCCATTGGCCTCCAAGATATACTTTTTGGCAAGACCTCCAAATCAATTAGCCAAGTCAGCACTGGGAAGCTAGGAGGTTTGTGGGGTGGGAACTGGATCAGAAATCTCTCCCAGGGCCCCTGACTCAGTCACCGAATGGCTGCTTAGGGCCAGTGGAGCCGAACCTTGGCAGAGGGGCACAGGGAGCCGCAGGAATGCAAGGTCATGAAGCGAGCAAAGCACACCAAGAATTAAAGTACAGTGTGAAGTCCTAAATCCGGAATGAGCTAAAACAGGACTCGAGATTGCACGTTGCATGCTGCAAAACCAGAGCTCCTGAGTTAGGCGCTTCCCTGAGTCCACTCCAGCTGGCCACGGAAGCGTCCTCCCACTCGGAAGTGACTGACCTCCACCAAATGTTCAAAATAGGTCCGCATACCCCTGCAGCACAGCGGGCTGAGAGCAGCTGTGAGGAGCCCTGTGACCTAATGCCTTTCTGAGATCTGAGCGCCCCGGGAGGTGGGGAGGCAGAACCTCCATCACTCCCTGGGTAGTGGCTTTTGGAAGGTGCACTCCCATCAAAGTGCAAATGTCAGAAAGCAAAACACAAGGCACAGATGAGCGTCCAGGGCCGTGTGCTTTGGGTTTCAAGGAGCCCTCTGGCAGCCCGGGCTCAGACTGGACCCACCCAGAGCTACTCTCACCTTTGGGGACTCCTTGGCCCTTCCTCCTCCAGGTGGGTCCGCAGCAGGGCCCGAGCCAGGTGGCTGCAGGAACTCAGGAACAACAGCGAAAATGAGAACCAAGCAGCTGGTTCCCTCCTCCCTCCAGCCCACAGCTGGACCCTTACTCCCACCCCTCCCCCACCACTTGGGTGGGCGCATTTGTTACCACATCCTTGGGGGCTCCTTATAGCCCCACCAGGGCCCCCATTGGGCTCTTGTTTCTTCCCCTTCCAGAAAGCCATGTCTCCCTCAGCACCCATCCTTGTCACACAACTAAATTGTTTTGAAGGGTCTGAGATGTTACCCTACTTCTAGGCTAATCCAGTTTCCTGGCAGAAGACATGAAGCTTCTGGGTCAGAGACCAAGACTTTGTTATTCGTGGCACAGCAGGCAGCATGACCTTCACATTTCCTTGACCCCCTCCCCCAAGTCCCTCGGAGCCAAGTTAGAGGCAGACCTGGGTGGATGCTGTGCCCACAGTGGGTTTGTGTCACAGATGAGGAACCCTGAGTTTGGGAAATTCCAGTCTTACAAGGGGGCTGCTAGCAAGCCTGCCCAGTCACTGCGGGGCTGGGGCGGGGGGGGGGGGGGGGGGGCAGGAATAGCAAACAAACCTGCCCTCTGTCCTGGAGACAGATGAAGATCTTTATCTCCCAGGGCCAGTTAATATGCAAAATCCCCAGAAACATAGTCCAGAACAAAAGCTGTAAGGAGGTATACAGAGACCCACAGGAATCGTCCCCCAGCAGACACTGTGGGAGCATAGCAAGCCTGTGAGCGGAGCGGGGAGAGGCCACCTGTCCTCATAAGCGCAAGGTGGGCAGTGAGCCACATCCTCTTCTTCCCTTGGCTGAGCCCTGACTTGCAATAAAGCATCTGGAAGCAGAATCCGAGACAAAGCAGATGAGGGCTGGTGGGGGAGCCAGGCACCTGGGCTCCAGGAGAGAGAAGGAGGCCAGGGAAAGATTGGGCTTTTCCCAGGACAACAAATGCCAGCTGTTATTCTGGCTGCGTCTAGTTGTATTGCTCTAAATGAGGATTACAAATCACTCAGACATCCAGGTCTGGGGGCTTTGGTAGAGTCTGTGCTCTGTAAATGAGAAATTGAGAAGTAATCCAATGATATCATGGGCGGCTATGAAAGCCCTTTGTAAACCCTACAAAGCTATGCAGGTGAGAAAGGTGATGCAGACCACGATTAAATGGCCATAAATGTGCTCCCATAAGAAAGGCTTAGAAGCAGAGCATGTCAATAGAGCTGCTGCAAAGTACAGGCACGGTGGCCATATGCTGGGCTCAGCTTTCTAAGCTCCCTGCCCCCAAGAGTGAGAACAGGATGAAGGTGACCATGATGCCAGCAGCCACCTGTCAAAGGCCCCCACTAGGCCCTTTCACGCTCACAGTGCCCCTGTGTGATTTACTGGGCAGGTGGGTATTAATTGTCCTGCTTGTAGATGTGGAAACAGAAGCGGAGGCCCTGGCCCAGGGCCACAGAGCCAAAACTGGAACCCATTCAGCAGAGGACCCAAGGTCCCAGAGATGTAGGAGCCAGAATGGGGCCAGAGCCAGGTGGTCTACAGCATCTAGAGGGCCTCTGTCCTGCTTCTCACAGATGAGATTAAGCATTGGCTGAGTGCATGACTAGGGTGACCGATTCACCCAAGGTTTGCCCACGACTTTTCCGTTTTTAGCATGAAAAGTCCCTGTCCTGGGGAAACTGGGATCGTTGGTCATGCACCATGTCCAAGCCCACTGGCTTCAGAATGGGGCTTAATTCCTTCCAGGGGACCCCAGAGTACCTTCAGGTGAGCCGGTCTTAGTTCCTGCTCTTCACCCCACACTAGCTCCACTGTTGCAAGGAGACCTGCCTTGTGTAGGAGGTGGGGGTGCTAGAGAGGGGGCTGGGGTAGCTTGAGTCCACAGTAGTATGTGGAGAGGTGGGGGGAGGGAAGGAAGTGAGATTCTGTAGAGACCGGTCTCTTACACTCCCTGCTCAGGCTCAGCTCCACATGAGCTAGTGCCCCACCTCTGCAACACCGTGGCCACCTGCCTGTTCCTCCCTGACATCCTACTCTATCTGCTGTCCCTGCCCACCATGGTCCCCAGCCACACAGCCATACTCCAAGTGAGAGCATATCTGTCTGTTCATGCCCAACTGGTAGCTGGCAGAAGAGGACGAGGAAGTGACCAGCCTCCTGCACTTGGGCTCCTTCTCAGTGGTCACACAGCTTCCTTCACCCCACAGCACCTGCACCCTCTGCCACAACACCCTGCAGCAGCAGGGCGCCCCACCCCACCCCCAACGCCTGCCCCTGGTGCTCATTGCTTGGCTCGCCCCGGGCTTGGGCTGCCAGCATTACCCCATCCCTAATCCTTCTTCATAAAATAACCCTATTCTGATCTCAGTCTTCATAGATGGGTTTTCCCTATTTTCATGTATGTAGAATCATAGTTTGTATTCTCTGGTGTCTGGTTTTCTTCATTCAAATTTATGTGTGAGATCCAGCCATGTTTTTTGTATCGATGGTTCACCATTTTTTGTTGCTGTGTAGCTTCCATTGCACGAATACACCACCGTTTATTCACCTATCTTTTGTTAGTGGACGTTTGGGTTGTACTCCTCGGTGGGGAGAATGAGCAAGGGTTTCTTGGCCAAGATTCATGACTCTAGGGCTCCCTCTTCTGTTATACTAAAATAATGTCTTTAGAGTGTGGCTTAGACGAGTCTGAGAACTGCTTCCTCTGTGACCCTCCCCAAGGTGTAGCTGGATCTTCTCTTAGTTCCTCACTGTCCTGTTCAGTTTAGAGTCTACTCCCAGCCATTTCTCCTTTGAGGTTTTGTTCTAGAAGGGATATTTGGCAGGTAAGTTTCAACAGTTCGTGCGCAGATTTCCATTTCATGTGCTATTAGGAAGATTAATTTGCATCATAATTATACAGCATTTCCCAAGGTGTCTAGCAGATAGTGAATATTAAATATGAGATATGTATAATAATTATAATTAATTAATACCTTCCTATTTGTACCCTATATACTAATCCTACCCATAACCACAAGCTATTTCCTTCATGTGGGTCCCTCCTTTTTGCCTCCATGCCTTTGCTCCTGCTATTCCTCTCTCTGCGCAACCTTGCACCTGCCAATCCTTCGAGAGCATCCTATTCTGGTGACATCAGTAGGTCAACGAAACCCCAAACCACCACTCTGGACTGCGGTGGTTCCACATTTCTAAGCCATGCATCCCAAACCTCTTTTAAGATTGTTTGCCAATAGCCTAACTTTTATTTATATCTTCTCGTCTGTGCCACACCCTTTACACACATCACCTCGTTTACTCTCCACATAAATACTTTGAGTTATTGGAGTAGTTGGCTGAATACAATTATTGGCCTTGTGTTATAGATGAGAACACCGAGGCTTAAAGAGGTCAGATACCCCCATCCAAGGTTAATTGCTAGTTGTGACAGAGCTGGGATTTCAGCCCGGCTTCCAAGGCTGTAAACGTCGTCATAGAGCTACAATGTTTGTGGGTCGTAGTGCCTTGAAGGATAGACTCCTGTCTTGCGTGCTTTTGTCACTCTCTGTAATGATCAACACCTAGCAGCACCTGGCACAAACACGTGTTCAGCAAAGACTTCACTGATGAGTCACATAATGGGTGAGCGTGCACCGTGCATTGTGCTGTCAAGGGCATGGGGCTGTGGGGTTTGAGGAAGACACTTTTCTAGCTGAAAGGCAGGTGTTCAGGTTTCAGACACTGCTCAATTTCTTCCAAAGAGTCATTAGTCAGACTCTTACTCAGAACTTCTTTTGTGTGTGTGTGTGTGTGTGTGTGTGTGTGTGCGCGCGCGCACGTGTGTTTTCCATTCATGTTTGAGCTCAGAGAAACATGTTTTCACAAGTCCTTGGCCACTAGTAACCCATCAAAAACCCCCGGACATGACCAAGCATGGCTCTCAGGACCTCACAAAACCCACACCAATTTTTTAACTCTATAATCCGAGGCCACCACTCTCACAGAGAATGCGCAGACCTACTGTTCTTTAATAGAAATATCCGAAAATTAAGAACGCACAGATGAGTTAGAAATACAATCTTTCCAGATGTTGGAGTTTTGCTTGGATGTGAACTCACTCACTGGGCAGCTGTATGTGAGCTGGGCTTCTAAGAAAATGCTGGCCTCCAGCCAGAAAACCTAGGGTTGGTCCCTGCTCTGCCACTTGTTAGCTGTGTAATGTTGGGCAAGAACTTCTTGCAGGGTCTCTCTCTCTCTTTTTTTTTTTTCATTAAAAACATAATTTTAAAAATAATTCTGGTTTTATCACAATGTTGTTAAGCATAGATGAAATAATGTGTGTGAAGGTCTTGTATAAGTAAAGTCTATGCTATACAATATCAAGAGGGTGAGCCATGGGAGTCCATGGGGAAGGCTGGGCTGCCAGTTTTCAACAGCTATGATGGGACATTGGAGCAGCTGAGTGAGCCACCAAGGCAGCCTGGTGAAAGTGAAGAATGGGGCAGAGAACGAAGAGGCAATGAAAGACTGTGAAGTCAGAAAGAGAAATAGAGAGAGGACAGGAGAGAGTGAGGAGCCTGATGTCCGTCTAGTCCCTGTAAGTACCTGCATTCTGGGAAAGTCCCAGTGTAAGCTATTCTTATAGCAACCCTCATTGTTTTAAATGATAAAAAAGCAAGAAATTCTACTGCTACTACTCATTTCTATGATATGCACATTAGCAATCTAGATTCTTATTTTTTTAACCAATAGAGATCACTGTGGGGGTAAACCCAAATCAAGGGTGTTAGCCCTAGCTGGTTTGGCTCAATGGATAGAACATGGACCGAAGGGTCCTGGGCTCGATTTCCATCAAGGGTATATACCTCAGTTGCAGGCTCAGTCCCTGGCCCTGGTCAGGGTGCATGTGGGACTCTCTCTCTGTCTTCCCTTCCTCTTCCACTCTCTCTAAAAATCAATAGGAAAATATCCTTGGGTGAGGATTAATTTAAAAAATTTTAAACAATTTTAAAGGGTGTTACAAATGTCCTCTTAATGCTACCTTAGTTGAGTGGATCCCATATAAAAATATTGTCAGTGTGGATTTGTAACTACCATAACCCTGTTCGTCACCGTCATCTACCATGGGCTTAGATGTCTTTTTTAAAACTGGCAAAAAATTTCCCCTTCATCTAATAGTGTGTGAATTAACTGGTGGTTGCTATACTTATCAGAGTCTTTTGAATCTTTTGGAATAAAATAGAAAGACTAGGATAGTCTAGTCTGGTAGGCAGTAAATAAATATTTCATTCAATGTTTGTTGAATAAATATTTATTGAATGAATAATATTTGCGAGGTCTAATATTATAGAATAATTATCCTTAAATTTCCCCCTGCTGCAAAATACCTAGAGAGCCTGCATTAAATATAAGAGCCTGCATCAGGCCCTAGCTGGTTTGGCTCGGTAGGTAGAGCATCGGTCTGCGGACTGAAAGGTCCCAGGTTCGATTCCAGTCAAGGGCATGTACCTTGATTGCAGTGGGCACATCCCCGGTAGGAGGTTGTGCAGGAGGCAGCTGATGGCTGTTTCTCTCTCATCGATGTTTCTAACTCTCTATCCCTCTCCCTTCCTCTCTGTAAAAAAATCAATAAAAAATATATATTTTTTAAAAAGAGCCTGCATCAGGAAGCATAGATGAAATTGAAAATAAATAAGAGAAATTCCAAGATGCCAAAGAAGTAAGAACTAGAGGGAAAAGCAGACAGACCTATCTTGGGTGCCTTGTGGGCATGTGCCTCTAGAGCCTAAGTTACAATAACCACAGGGGTAAAAAGCAGTGATGTCATGGAGTGGGGGGGCAGAGGTAGGGGAATTGAAGCTGAGATCATCCCACATAAAACCTAAATAAATTCTCAGAGGGCTAATAATATCAATGAAAGGGTAGACTAGAAAAAGGATCTATTTACTGGGAAAGGGAGTCAAGCACGACACTTGTTTGTCTCAATCTCAAATCTGAGTGGAAGGACAGAGTGTCTCCTACAACATCATAACCACAGACTGACCTTCCCGACATTTGAGGTTCAAATTTACACTACTGGTGTGGGTCAGAATGTGCCACGCCGAGATATAAACAAAAATAGATGGGTGGGTAAAACTGGGAGACGCCTCACAAAAGCAAATGCAGACCTGCTTTGGGGGAATATTCTCAACCCAGGCTTTGCAGTATTCCCACAGGTAAAGAGCACCTAAGCATGAGCTCACAGTCTAAACTTCTAAGCAAAACAGCAAGGATACAAGCCACCCAGAGGGATGATTCAGCTGATACAGCAAGATAAAGAATTAGATGTGCCAAAGCTTCAGATGTTAGCTTGATGTAAAATTTTAAAAGAGTATGTTTGAATGTTTTTTAAAAATGTTTAAGGAATAGAAAACATAATTATGAAATTTGAAACAATATGAAACAAAGTACATAAATAAAAAATATAAATAATTAAAAGTAAAAATTAACAAAAATCTGGAAGGCTCACACTCCATAGGTAAGACTGAGGGAAAATAGGCCCATTCATGCACTCATGGTAAAAGTGAAAACTAATGCCACCCCTATGGATGGCATGTATATACATATACACACATATTAGCATGTACACATATACATACTATATGTAATGTATGTACACATGTGTATGTGTGTCTATATGTAATTTTTAACAAAAGGGAACATGCATAAAATTTTGATCCAACAAATGAGTTATGTATTAGGTTGATTGTAACATTGTGAGAGCAAAAAATTTTTAAATAACTCAAATGTCCATAAATAAGAGGCTGGTCAAATAAATTATATCTCACCCATATAATGAAATGCCATGCAACCATTTAAAATAATAAAAGAATGGGGAGCCAAAACCGGTTTGGCTCAGTGGATAGAGCGTTGGCCTGTAGACTGAGGGTCCCAGGTTCGATTCCGATCAAGGGCATGTACCTGGGTTGCGGGCACATCCCCAGTGGGGGGCGTGCAGGAGGCAGCTGATCGATGTTTCTCTCTCATCGATGTTTCTAGCTCTCTATCTCTCTCCCTTCCTCTCTGTAAAAAATCAACAAAATATATATATTTTTTAAAAGAATGGGGAAACTTTCTATGTGCTGATATGGAAATATCTTCAAATTATACTTTTTAATAACAAAATCAAAATACAAAGCAAGATGTATAACATGATTACTTTTGTGTGAAAAAGGGAGAAAATAAGCAAACAGTTATACTGGTATTTGCTTATATTTGTGCTAAAATACCTCTGAGAAGACAGCGAAGGATCCGAAAAGGAGAAAGGGGCCACCTGTGGTGGTGAGTTGGCAGGGGGCTGGTGGGGAAAGGGTGCAGGAGCAAGAAGATTCACTGTGTATCTTCTTATGTTGGTTTGATTTTTGTATCTTGGTCAATATATTGCCTAATTTAAAAATCAGTGGGTGGCTTAAATAGTAGACTAAACACAGCTAAAGCAAGAATTAGTGAGTTACAACAAAGAACTGGAGAAAATAATGGGAACTCAGTACAGAGACAAAAAGTAGCAAATATTTCTCATTCACATTCCAGAAGGCCAATAGAGAGAATGAGGGAGATGGGACATATGAAGGGCTAAAGGCCAAGCTGTTTTCCAGAATAGTGGAAAATGTGAATCCTCAGATTCAGGAAGAACAAATCCCGAACAGGATAAATGAGAAGCAATGTACACCTCCAGAGACATCCGGAGACACCCAGAGTGTCACAAATCTAAGATTAGAAGTCATTGCTCTGAACAAAGAAGACTATTACAGTAGCCCAGACATCTTAGGGGAACTCAAAAATGCTGACACCTCCACACCAATAGAAGCCCGAGCTGGCCTTTCCAAATCCTACATCTCGAATACACTTCTTCCTCTTGTTTTTATAAGTGTGCAAATAATTTTTGCTATCTGCATGTTAAAATACGTTTTTGCTCTAAGTTATGATATAAAGTTATATAATTAAGTGTTTAAGATAAACCATGGCCAAAACTTCACCATTGCAGCAGAGTCAGGTCACAAAATCTGGGAATGGTCTGTGGGAAAACGTAACACTGGAAATTCAGGAAGGCAGCTCCATTGGGAATGAAGAAAATCATCACTGACTGTGCAAACAATTGACGGCTTAGAGGGGTAGCCTTCAAACAATACTAGCAAGACTAATCAGTGCTGTGCGCATGGGAAAATATTGGTTCAATGGAACAGTTGACACTGAAGTACTTTATTTGGGTCATTTCATTTCAGTTGTGGTTGAATCTATCATAGTTTTTAGCAAATAAATAAAAGCTTTTTTAAAAAGCAATTCATTTCTATTTTCATAGTTTGTAGTAAATTTTCAGAAAATCAAAAATGAAAAGATCTTAACAGTCCCTCCCTTCAAAAGAAGACAAATTCTCTATAAAGGAATGGCCACAATAGAAGCTAGAAACAGAAAGCTAACTTCAAAGTTATTTTAAGAGGTGTCAACCAGCAATAACTCCAGAGTATCAACCAGCTAAAATTATGGTTCAAAAACAAGGGTGACATAAAGACATTCCAGGCAAACAGAAACTGCTCCCAGAGACACCCATTGAAAGTACTTCTAATGGGTGTAGTTTAAGAAGAAAAAGGAAATTATCCCCAAAAGGAACTCAGAGATGAAAGAATAATGAGCAAAGAAATTGGGAAGCACATGGGTAAATATGAAATCATAGTACCCAATGACTAATTTAGTAGAGGAAAAGTAAGATAGAACTAAAATACTGGGTAAAAATAAACCTCAGAAGGAGAAAGGGTGATATTAGTTAATAGCATTCTAAGTATCCCTGGAAAAGAGAACCATACTAAACAACTTTAGACCTTGCAAAGAGGGAATGTTAGCATTTTTATGGAGAATCACTAAAGAATCAGAAAGATTTTAAGATCTAAACCGTTAGAGAGAGAGAACAATGTAATTTCTTAAAAGTTCAGTAGAAATAAACTCTAATAGAGCAGTAATCACAATAAATGTGAAGGGACTTAATGCACAGTTATATAGATAGATTGGATGACAAAACAAAATCTAACTAATTATGTTTAACAGAGGCCCGCCTAAAAAAGAGGGAGTTTGAAAGATAGAAGATCTCCAAGATGAGTACTAGTTGGTACACTTAAAAATTACTAAGATGGTGAATTTTATGCAAGTTGGTACACTTAAAAATTATTAAGATGGTGAATTTTATGCTATGTGTATTTTATCACAGTTAAAAATAACAATAAAAAAGAGAAAGTTGGTATATCTCTATAAATATAGACAAAATTATATTATTTGGGATCAAAGGGGTTACTACATAAAGAGTTCAATTCACTGGGAAACAAACAATGTTAAACTTGTTTAATAAAATAGCCTCAAAACATAAAGTAAAAGTTGACAGAACTCTAGCTGCAGGGAAAAAAATGTATAGATCTTAAACAATCTATCCTCACAGTGAGAGATTTTAACATGATTCTCTCAGTAATTAATATATCAAAAGATTTAATTTATAGATTTGAACATTGAACCCTGTACCCAAAATTTAGCAAATTATAAAATAAAAGAATATTTTAAATTATAGAATAAAATTTTCCTGCTCAGGTAGACAGGAACATTTACAAAACTGAATATTTAGTAGACCATAGAGAAAATTTCAATTTTAGTAGACCATAGAGAAAATATGACCACCATCAGAGAATGGTGGTCATATAGACAATATGTTCTGCCTACAATGTAACTATGTTAAAAATCAATAACCAAAAGTATTTAAAACTCCATTTTCGTAGAAATCAAAAAGCATACTTTAAAAAAAACACTCACAAGTCAAAGAAAAATCATAAGGAAATTTATGATTTCCACTTCTGAGTATTTATACAAAGAAAACGAAAATACAAACTTGAAAAGATAATCACCCCCATGTTAATTGCAACATTATTTATAATGACCAAGATATGAAAACAACCTAAGTGTCCCTCAGTGGGTGAATGGATAAAGAAAATGTGATACACACAAACACACACACACACACACACACACACACACACACACAATGGAATATTACACAATGGAATATTATTCAGCCATTAAAAAAGAAAATCTTGCCATTTGTGAAAACATGGATGGGCCTTGAGGCATTATACTAAGTGAGGTAAGTCAGACAAAGACAAATACATGTGGAATCTTAAAAAGAAAACAAACACGCTGCAATTTCTGGGAGAGGGCGTGGGACCGTTGAGGGAGGAGTGAGTCAAGTTCGAGAAGGCAATGTGAGCCCCTCTTCCCGTAAGAGCAGGGGGACGCAAGGAGGACATGAACTCAAGGTATGAGCCACTGCATGGTGTCACATGTGGTCTGGGTCTGCGGCTATCTGTCCCCACCACCAATGCGGTTGGAGGGTGAAGTTAAGAGAACAGTTCCCCACTTACCCAGCTGTCCCCATTTCAGATCAGTGTGATTTTGCCCCCAGAAGTCTCCCTGAGTCAATCAACCCATGGAAACTTTACCCACCCTGACCTCAAGGAAGTTGGAAACTAAAGAAGACCACTGGACCTTGGTCCCACCCAAATATCTCTCCCTAGTTGAGTCCCACAGCCCTATGGCTGCAGCTACGAGCCAGGGCTGAGAAGGAGGCTGGGACCACTGTGGCCACTGATTCTCACAGTGATTCTCACAAGCAGGAGACCCTGTCCTCGGGTATGTGTTTAGGGCTCAGAGTCTGGGAGATAGGTGTGGGCAGGAAGTGGGCGAGGAGGTTTGAACAAGGTTTATCCCCCCCACCCCCCCCCCCCCACACACACACACACACACGCCACTCAGGGAGGACGAGATGGTCACACATGAACACTGGCTGAGGGCCAGGCACTGTCCTAAGCACTTCACATGTAGTAACTCCCCAAATTTTTACAATCTCTGCCGTCTACACTATTGTTATTCTCACTTTTAGTTGAGGAAACTGAGGCACAGAGAGGCTAAAGGAACTTGCCAGGTCACACAGCTAGGACACAAGCAGGCTAGCCCAGATGGGAGTTCCTGCTCTGTAGCGCCCCCCAGGCTCACGCCTGTGATGCTGTGGGTAGAGGCAGGGAAGTGCCCTGTGGCCCATTCACTAACACCAGAGTGGAACATGAAGTCCTCAGGCCCCTGTGTTCACTCCACAGAGGCCTTGCTGTTGCCCCAGGCCCCACGCCCCAGGCTGCTCTGCTTGGAGACTGAGCCTCTGGCCTCACAGTTTGCTTCCTGAGGGCTGTTAGCAGGGCCGGATGAGAAGGTGAGGACAGGGTGGGTGCTGGTGGGGAGCCGCGGGGCTGGGAGGGGGAGAGCGAGGGGGATGTGTGACCACAGTTGGGGGGGGGGGCAGGGCAGGAAGCAGAAGTGATGTGAGAGGTGGCCTGGTGATGAGCTGTAGAGTGAGCCTGCCGGGAGGGGTGACACCACTTCAGGAGCTTCCCGTGACGAGAGAGGGTGTCTGTGTGGGAGCTTCTCAATGCAGGACTCCAGGTACGGAGGAAGCCGGGGGTCAGGAGGCTGGGAGTCCTGGGTGGGGTCAGGAGGGCCTGGAGTGGGGCTGCTCCTTTGGAAAAAGAGCCTGATGTGGCAGGAAGTGCTGTGACCTGTAAGACGAGAGACTTGGTCTCAGACTGTGCTGGTCACGGACACCCTGAGCAGCCTCGCACTGACGCGGGGCCTTGGTTTCCTCATCTCTAATATTAAGAGGTTGGAATATGTAGCTCTGAGACCCCTTCACATGTGGACAGCGAAAGCTTCTAAGAAAGCTGGAAACAAGCTTCCTGGGAGACAATAGGATGGGGGCCAAGAGGGAACTGAGCTCCTTGGATTGAGGATATGAACTGCTCTGGCCTCTGGAATGGGATAACCCTCAAGACTCCCCTTGTTCTGTTGCTATCCTCGGGACTGCCATGTTGCCTGGACCCCCACCATGCAAGTCACTTTTCTGGGCCAAGCACAGGGAATGCAGGGACAGCTCCTGCTCTCCACAGTCCTGGTGATTCAGAGAGACTGCCCCCTTCCCACCCCCACCCCCCACAGGTGCTGGTGGGGAGCGGCCCCCCAGGAGTTCATTTGCATAGAGGTAAAGAGAGAGTCCAGATCATAAGCAGGCCCAGGTGAGACTCCAGGGCCACCTCCAAATGAGGAAGAACCTTCTAACTTATCGCTGTCAGATAGTGGGCAAAAGGTAGCTGGCAGAACTCCACTGTGGGAGCGGGGGCGGGATGAACAAGCAGGCCGGAGTGTCAGGGAGCCTGGAGAGCAAATGTGATGGCCCCTCCCACCCAGCATCTCAGGGCATGTGCCTATGGAGAGCTTTTATTCTAGAAGGTAGTCTGATGCTCTTCCAGGAGTCTCAGGGAGAGGACCCCAAAGGGAGAATGGGGAGAATAACGCTGCTGCACCTCATTTCTTTTCCATTTCCATTAAAGGCTTAGTGGGAAAGAGAGAGAATGAGAGAGGTGGAATGGACCCTGGAACGCATGGCTTGTTCCAGGGCCCAAATGGCACTTCTCCAGAATCCAGTCTTCTCCAGAGTCCCCAGGTCCCTTCCCAAATGCTCAGCTCCCCTCCTGTGCACACAGAGCCCCCTCCCCACCAGCAGCCACTGTGAGGACAGAGCCATCCATCTGGATCCCTAAAAGGCCTTAAATTGTGGGAATCTTAGCAAGGGGCTCCTCTGGCTGTGACCTGGGCAAGTCCCTTCTCCTCTCTAGGCCCATCTGTACAATGTGGTGACCAGGTTTGTAAAGGCCATTCTGGCTCTGACATTCAATGACTTGAGAGATACCTCATTCCTTCCCCATTCTATGTTCCTTGTCATCTGGTTGAGGGCAGGGGTCAGCCATTCTCCTTACCTCTGCCCCTAGCTTCCCGTAGTTCAGACAACCTGTCTCCACAGCTCCATGGCCACCAGTGTGCTCCTCTTGGGCATCCTGCTCCTGCTGCTGCCCACGCCTGCCCCTGCCCCCTGCTACACTGCTGCGAGATCCGAGTGCCAGAGTGTTCACAAGGTGGTGCCTGGCTCAGAGCTGGCGGGAGAGGGCGTGGATGTGACCAGTCTCAAGCGCTCAGGCTCCTTTCCAGTGAATACAGAGAGATTCCTACGGCCTGATGGCACCTGCACCCTCTGCCACAACACCCTAAAAGGGGGTGCCCGCCAGCGCCTGCCCCTGGCGCTCACCGACTGGCGAGCCCAGGGCTCAGGCTGCCAGCGCCATCTGTTCAGGGCCAAGGCCAGCTCCACAGAGACCCTGGCCAAGGATGCAGCTTCCAGCATCCGCAATGACTGGCGGGTGGGGCTGGAGGTAAACCCCAAGCCCAGCACCAGTGCTCGCGTGTCAGTGGCTGGCTCGCACTCCAAAGAGGCCAATTTTGCAGCTGAGAAAACCCACCAGGACCAGTACAGCTTCAGTACCGACACAATGGAGTGTCGCTTCTACAGGTGAGCGCTAGGTGTGATGACAGAGGGGTCTTGGAAACGTCCTGGGGAATTCTGGGTGGTCTGGGAGCCCTGGCATGGCACAGTGGGGTCTTAAGGCTGCTCCCACCAGGAGAAAAGCACAGCCCGGGTTCTCACACACCAGGTGGTCCAGCGCCCGGTGGCCCTGACCTAGAAGAGGCCAGGGAGGGGACAGTGGAGAGGAAGCAGACAAGGCTGTGCTGAGAGCCCCAACAGAGTGCCTTCAGTCCTACTGAGTGCCCAACCCCTTCCCTGGGCATTGCCAGCCTTCTGTGGGCAAGAGACCTAGCTGGGTCCCTCCCATCACTGAGCCTCCTTTAACCATTCAGACACTATTCATGCCTGCGTTGCCAAGCTCTGTGCTGGGGATTAGGGCTCCGGTGCTGAGCACCAGTCCTCAGGGACTTAGGTCCCACACCTGAGAAATGCATGTTCTCAATGGGCAACCCCAAGTCACCTGCTCTGATTCCTCACACTGGAAGGCCACCTTTCCCCCACAGTGAGTCAGGGCACCTCCTGCCTGCATGACCAGAGTCGTCAGCAGCCCAGGCATATGGGCCCAAACCACAGGACAGACAGACATAGACCACAGGACTAGGGTCCCAAGCTAGAGGAATACCCTCGCTGCAGCACCATCACTTTTATCAGTAGAAAATAAAAAGGAAAGAAAAACTTTATTTTGACAAGGAAAAGTGAAAATGCCTCGACAAAGTAGCTAGGTCATTGAAGAGGCATAGACAGGGTGGGTTTCCTGGGTTCGGGTGCCAGCTCTGCCTTGGGCATTTGAGGGAGTTACGGAATCCAGGACAGACCACCCTCTGCTGGGCCCAGCTGATGTCTTTTCCTCTCCCCCTCCCCCGCTTCCTCCCCCTCCCCCTCCCCAGTTTTCACCTGGTGCACTCTCCGCCACTGCACCCCGAGTTCAAGAAGGCCGTCAGGGACCTGCCCCCCCACTTCAATGCCTCCACTGAGCCCGACTACAGAAGGCTCATCTCCAACTATGGTACCCACTTCACCCACTCCATGGAGCTGGGCGGCAGGATCTTTGCCCTCACCGCCCTGCGCACCTGTGAGCTGGCCCTGGAAGGGCTCACAGCTGATGAGGTGGGGGACTGCCTGGCCGTGGAGGCCGAGGTCAGCATAGGCACCCTCGCCAGCTCCTCATCGGAATTCAAGGCCTGTGAGGAGAAGAAAAAGCAGCACAAGATGACAGTGTCCTTCCACCAGGCCTACCAGGAACGCTATTCCAAAGTGATAGGCGGCCACCACACCACCATGCCTGACCTGCTGTTCGGGAAACACGCGGGGCCCGAGCAGTTCTCAGCCTGGGTGAACTCCCTGATGGACAGACCCGGCCTGGTGGACTACACCCTGGTGCCGCTGCACATGCTTCTGGGGAAGCAGGACCCACGGCGGGAGGCGCTGAGGCAGGCCGTGAGCAAGTACGTGATGGACCATGCACGCTGGAAGGACTGCAGCCGGCCCTGCCGCCCGGGCCAGCAGAAGAGCCCGCATGACCCCTGCCAGTGTGTGTGCCATGACTCAGCGGTCACCAACCAGGACTGCTGTCCCCGGCAGAGGGGCCTGGCCCACTTAGAGGTGATGGATTTCCAGGCGACAGGTCTGTGGGGAGACATATTTACCTCCACGGACGCCTACTTGAAGGTCTTCTTTGGGGGCCAGGAGCTGAGGACAGGCACGGTGTGGGACAATAACAACCCCAAGTGGGTGACACGACTGGACTTCGGGGACGTGGTTCTGGTCTCAGGAGGCCCCCTGAGGGTGCAAGTCTGGGACCAAGACTATGGCTGGGACGATGATCTCCTTGGCACCTGTGACCGGTCCCCACAGTCGGGCCGACACAGGGTGGAGTGTAACCTGTATCACGGTCACCTGAAGTTCTCATACCACGCCACATGCTTGCCTCACCTGACAGGGGGAACGTGCCTGGAGTACGCACCCCAAGGGCTTCTGGGGGAGCCTCCGGGAAACCGAAGTGGAGCAGTATGGTGACAATGGGAGCCTGAGAGGGACTATATGCCCGGAATGAAGGGGTTCTCACAGAGGGAGCCAGGGGCTATCTATCTTCGTATCCCCATTAGACAGAGAGAAAATGGGCTTCCCCCTGCCTTTTTTCTCAGTGAGGGCTGGATTTATAGGCAGCCCTCAGTATCCCCGTCCAAACTGCCTTGGCTCTCCAATATTCTGGAGCCCAGGAAATGAGCTACTGCTGGGCGCCATGGCCGCCATTCGCTACGCAGGCCACAGGGAGGCCAGGAGCTGGGCAGAGGGCCAGGAGGCCACTCCCACCAGGCTGCTTGGTGTCATCAAAGGGCTTCCCTTTCTAACATGGTGGTTTTTCATCATTTTAGATCTCGCCCTTCTCTCCCAGCAGCTCTGTGTTCTGTCTTCTTTGCCTCGCAGACAGACCAGGGGCTCTCCTGACCTGTCCCATGTGTACACAACCTGCCAGAGAACCAATAAATGCGACGTGACAACAACTGTAATGGTGGCGCTGTGACGGAGGAGGGTGGGGACCACACAGCCCTGGAGGTAAACGTCTACTCTAGCAGCCCTGCCCGGGCAGGCGGCTCACCCCCGCGGCAAGCAGGGAATAGGGAACTTGTTTTCCACTTTTGTTGGGAATGTGGGGACCCAACATATTTCACTTTCCTCATAACTCTCAGATTTGAGAAACAGCAGCATAACTTGGTGACACATGGCAATGGACATTCAGCTCCCAGCTGTGAGGCAATAGGGAGTGGAGTGGGGGGGGGGGGTACTATGGTGAACTGAAGGGCCCAGGTCTTCTCTAGGGGGTGGGGAGGCTGCAGCTCTGCACCAGCCAAACATTCGCAGGCAGGAATGTGAGCCCAGTGCTGCCAAGTCTTCTAGATTCCTAAAGTAACCAGAAATCCCAATTTGACTTCTAATTGTTGACAATTCGTTTCACCTTGTAAAAAAAAAAGCCTGATGTGGGAAAACATGGGACCAGCTAGAGAGAACATGGATGAGGGCCATCATTGATCTGGAGCAATCAGTTTGGAAACTCTGGCTTCATCAGGACCCATGGAAAGGCTGACCAGCTCTCTCTGTCCCACAGTCTCAGAAGAGGGGGCCATGGATCTAAGCAGGAGGTGTCAGAGGGCTACCTGGTCAGCATGCAGGAAATGCCAGAGCCTTGGGGTCTGGTGTAAAGTGAAATTGTCTGGGTTTCCTGTGCCTGAGACGCAGGCCTAGGAACAGGCCCGCAGGCTGTGCAAGGCCGTGGCCGGGGCTCAGAGCTGCCGGCACAGGCCTCCTGATGATCTTTGAAACCCCCTGTAAGTTAAGCCCCTCAAGGCTTGTGTGAACCCCAAAGTGATAGTACATGGAGCCTGAATCCTCAAGTGGGATGGGAGGGACTGGTGAGCGCTAAAAGCCAGTTTAAAACCACCGTTCTGAACACATTTCCATTCACAGCCACACACACAAACAAGAGCAGGAGAGAAATCTTAAAACTTCACGCTGGCTGCTACACTACTTGAAAATAAACTTGGCTGGGGAAGCAGGGCCCGGGCAGGCCGAGGGAGCGGCTCTGATGAGCAATGGGGGTCTTGGTCAAGTACCCACCTGGTTAGTGACCTCCAACAAGCCCCTCTGCTCCCTGGGCTTTGGTTTCCCCAAAAGGACAATCTTTGTTTTATTCCCTTCTGAGGGCACCATGAGCCTTTCTAGAAGGTCTGTGCTCTGAAAGGGCTCCTGAATGGTTATCTGGTTAACCCTCCTGGTTTACCTGTAGGGAGAATGAGGCCAGAAGGAGAGGGACGTAACTGTGGGTACCGACGTTAGTGGCCAGGTGTCTTCGTGCCCTGGCACTCCCTCCAGCACGGCTTTGGAGAGAACAGGGCTCAGAGAGGCTGGCTTGCGGAGAAACGTCAGGAGGTGACCAAGGCCCACTCTTGTCGAGGGGCTGCTATGGAGCCCTCAGCCCTAACAAAACCCAGCACCCCACATGGACATGGAGGCACTTTATCACACCTGAGGCCCCTGTTTGTCCGAGAAGTTCTCCACTGTGCCAGATGCCTTCCATTTGCCCTCAAGTCTGGTCTGCTCCCTGCTCCAGCCTAGGAGGCTGACCCATCCGAGCCTGCCTGTCAGTGGGCAGAGGCTGGAGGAAAGGGAGAGCTCGGAGATTAGGCATTTACTCCACTTGGTGTCTCTCAGTGAGGTGGCCTTGGATCCGCTCAGTCCCTCTTCCTCTCCAGGGGAACTCTGCGCACTCTCTTTTTCTTCCTGGATTCCAGCAACCGCCCCTCCTCTCATTCTTTCAGACCTAGGGGCGGCAACAGCTCTGCCTATGTGAATCCTGAGTAATGGCACTGTCCCTCATGCCTCCCCACACCCCTACACCTTTGTAAGTAGGCCATATATAAACAAACTCCCTCAAATTAGTATTGCTTGAATATGTCATTGGCTTCTGCTAAGGTCTAAATGTTGGTGTTGCCCCCCCCGCCCCACCCCCCGCCAAATCCATATGTTGAAAACATAATCCCCAAGGTGATGCTATGAGGAGGTGGGCCTCTGGGGGGTGATTACATGGGATCACTGCCCTTATAAGGGGCCCAGAGAGACCTCTGCCCTTCCCAGCATGTGAGGACATGGCGAGAAGGCAGCGGCTGGGAACCAGAGAGTGGGCCCATGGAATCTGCTGGCACCTTGATCTTGAACTTCCAGCCTCTGGAACTGTGAGAAATAAATTTCTGTGGTGTTTCATTTTAGCAGCCCAAACAGACTGAGACGGCTTTCTATTGGGACCCTGATGGCACACCACCTATGGGTCCTGGTGGGAAACAGAGTCACCTCCCCCACCCAGAAGGCGAAAATGCCCAGTTCTTGCTTCCCCCACCTCTCCTGTAACTAGGAAAGGACTTACGACTGGGTCTGTTGGTTGGATGCACTTGTCCCAGATGTGGGGTCTCTTCACAAAAGGTCAGGATCTGAGTGCAGATCATTTATGCTGGAGGCAGACCCAGGAAGTTCTGGCAGGAGAGAGGGGAAGGGTGCCAGTGAAGGGAGGGTGGCCCATAAAAGGGATATTATCCTGCAAGTCACGGCTGTGGGCACCCCCCCCCCCCTTAGTCATTGGTTTTCTACTTATTTCATCCAGCCTTGGAGTCTAATGCTGGTGACTTAAATCCTGGTGGATGACACCACCCATCTTCTTCTCCCTCCCTGCTTCAACATGCACACCCATTTTCCAACCATTCTCCCCACCCCCCTTGTGGGCCCATATCTTTAGAACCAACCACTCCACTGTCCCCAGCACCTCCCTCCCAAAGACATGAAGCTCAGAAGGACAGGGACCATTCGCAGTTCCATCAGTCAACAGACTGAGCACCTGCTGTGAGCCAGTCCTGGGCAGCCAGTGAGGAAGCCACGCAGAGCGTCTGTCCTCATGAGGCCAGACGGGAGACATAATGGAAGATACGAGGGGCAGGGTGACATTGGGGTAGGGGGTTGGCTTTTCTCTCATTTTCACATACCTACACACACACACACACACACACACACACACACACACGCACACACGCACGCACGCACATGGTCCACGTGATCTCTTCCAAGACGTAGGCTGGTGCTGACGACAGCCCAGTTTGTGTTTTTAAGCAGTTGCTGCAGCACCTTCATCTGCCTTCAAACATGCTCTGTGGTCTTTGAGGTCTGGCCCCTGGCTGCCTGGGGGCTGGGTCAGTGTCTCAGATGTGTGCGGGCAGGGGAGGACCTGCAGAAGGAGGTGAGGGAGAGCCTTGGGGAGGTGCAGGAGCCCCTTGTGGCTTTGAGAGTCCTCTATAGTGTTCTTCATTCCCCCACATCTGTCACCAAGGCCAGCCATCTCTGCATCCTGACATTGTCCTCTTCTGCCCATCACCACAGCTTCTCCAGCCAGGCTACCACCATCTCTTCCTATGGACTCCTCACTGATCTCCAGGCTCCTGTCTGCCCTGCCTGCCTCACCACCCCATAGCCACAGTGGTGCCCACACACTGCCCGTGTTCCCTGGGCCCCCTCCCCTCTAAGCCAGCCCCTGCATCTCTCTCTGAAGGCCCACACTGCAGCCCACTCTATCTGCCCCATTGGAAGATCACGGCTTTGGGGAAGTGCCCATGCCCTGCCCAGCCCAGAACAGTGCTCACTGGCCCGTGCAGGTGGTCTCTTCGTACCCCAGCTCCCTCCCCTGAAGGGGAATAACTCTGAAGGAAGAGTCTGTGCTGGCTCCCAGAGTTCCCAGCAGGATTAAGCTCCAGTACCCACAGAGATGACTTGCTTGGCCACACACGCTCTCTTGGCTGACTCCCTTCCCCGTCTCAATTCCCCACTCCCCTACTGGTATTTCCTGGAATCACCTCCCACATAAACTACCCAGTCCCTATCTCAGGGTCTGCTTCTGGGGAAACCAGCTGAGAAGCACATCTTACCACTTCATTGCCTTGCTTAAAACCCTTCATTGGTTCCTTGTGGCTCTTGGGATGAAACTCAAACCTCCTAATATGACACACATGCCAACCCCACTCTCCACTCTGTTCTCCCCTCGCTAAGCCCCGCCTCCCTGAGCATACTGGTTCCTCTGTGGGCCATGCGCTCTCTGGCCCTTCACATATGCTGCCTCCTCTTTCTGGAACTTGTCTCCTCTGTCATAAATCCTCCACAGCCTTCAGGCTTCAGCTTCAAATGTGGCTTCCTCCAGGAAGCCTTCTCTGACTGCCAGGTCTAGGTCACGGCCCCTACTACTCTGCTCCTATAGTTCCCAATCTTTCCCAAGGGCCAAAGGCCATTTCTATCTCATTCATAGTTGAATCAATTAATCCAGCATCTGGTATAAGTTTGATGCTTGAAAAATATTGATGGATGATTAAATGGGTGAACGAATGAATGAATGAAATCCACCAAGGAGCCTTCTAGCCTCTGCTCAAACTCTCCCAGAGTCAGAGAGCTCAGTGTCTCTGGAGGCAGCTGTTCTGCATGTGGAAGAAATGAGCCATTGTGTTACACTGCCTCCTTGTGACATCCAGCCTGGTTGTGGTTAGGGATTCTGTGTACATAAATCTCTGGCCCCACCTCAGATTTGGTTGGGCAGAAGAACCACTGGGCTGATTCCAGTCCAGGCCACCACAGAGGGGACACTCAGAAAGAGTCCCAGAGGGGACACACACTGCCCAGGTAGAGGTGGCATGGGGCTGGGCTGGCTCCTGCTCTCCATTACTGACCACAGAAACAAGAACCTCTCGCAGGGCTGAGGGAAGCCTCTTCGGTGTTACCCACCTGACCTCTCATTTCTCAGTGGACTCGGTTCCAGCTGGGAAGCTGCTTCTCTGGCCATAGCTGGTGCTCACTTGGCCTAGGAAGGTTGTGACCCAGAAGGGCCAGGCCCACCACCTTCACCTGCTCATGGATTCTTCTCCCCCTCACACCCCTGCTGCCTGATGAGGTCCTTTCCAGGCAAGACCTCCACGGCCCAGGTGGCCGCACACGGGCTGGGGCAGACTGTCTGCCTGGCTTTCCACTGCTCGGGATGGGGGTATGTCTGGTGCGGCTGAGACCGGGGCACAGGTGAGATTCTCACAGGTGGTTAGGGTTAGAAAGAGACCCACCCCCTCACAGACAGGACCCTCATGAGCAGCCAAAGACTGAAGCCCAGCCCACAGATGACATTACCCTGGTCACACACGCACCCCAGACTAGCCATAGCGAGCTTTATGTGAGCCTGGATTTTGATAGGAGACTGAGCCCCAACTCCATCCATTCTCTTAGCACATTGTAATCACATAAGACACCCCCTGCAGACCCCAGCTGTAAAACTAGGGGCTAGAACAGAGACGTCTGCACCGCTGCCCTCAAAGGGGCCAGGCCCTGATTCTATACGCACCTAGTCCTGGCCCTTACCAGCCGTGGCTGAATGGACCAAAGCGTGAATCTGCTCAGCAGGCAGGCACCGCTGTCCTGAAGAAGCCCATTTGCCTTTCTCTTCTCAAAGGCCTGGATACAGGACCCTGGGGCCAGAACCAGCACAGCTGTTATTTTGCAGGTATAATCAGAATTTGTTTACTGTGGGGCTCCAAGTGCACATCTGGGCTCACAGTCGATCTCCACAACAGCTGGTTCCTGGTCTCATCTTAAAAAGGCAGTGACATCAGTTCCAGGCAGGACAACAGCTTTTCCCCTGGAAACCCGAATTCCCCTCAGCACTCACCCGCTGTGCCGTGGCCTCCAGGCAAACGTCTGTGTCTCCCGTTCCTCTCTACTCACAGGCAGCATCACCTTTCGGACTGGTTCCTCCATCCAGGCCCTCCACCATCGGGAGGCGGTCATTAAGGGAGGACATCGGTACCACCCAGGCCTCTCCCTCTCCGTAGTAACGTGGCACTTCGAGGGTTTTTATTTTGTAAAGCGTTTTCCTAAGTGGGAGTAGTTGAGAGAGACCTTGCTCCCTTGCCTTGCCTCTTCACTTCCATTATTTCTCTCTCACTGACACCACCAACGAAATACTAAGAAATCACGTCTCTTTCCCGGCGGTGATGATCAGTGGTTGAGCGTCATCCCATGCACCAAGAGGTCACCGGTTTGATTCCCAGTCGGGGCACATGCCCAGGTCACAGGCTCCATCCCCTGTTGAGGGGGGCATGCAGGAGGCAGCCAATCGATGTTTCTATCTCTCTCTCTTCTCCCTCTTCCTTCCTCACTCTCTAAAAATCAATAAAAACATTTTTACAAAAGAAGAAAGAAAAAAGAAATAACATTTCTTGAACGGTTAATGTAGTGCTTTAAGGACTGTACGTGTATCCGGTCATTTAATCCTCCCAACGAGCCTACGCGTGGAGGGACTCGGGCCGTTGTGGACATGAGAGATACAGAAAGCTGAGCATCTTCCCCACCCCTTTGTCTGCACCTTCTCCACCAGACGGCGCTGACTCCTGAATGTGGGGAGTGTATTGCGCCCTGTCTCTCCTCCATCGTCCTCACCACCACCTTCAACACAAGGCCTTCACCTGGTTGACAGGGACCCATTTTAGGGGATGCTCTCAAGAGGAGCAGTCTTTCCATGCCACCCTGCCACTCGCTTTTTAAAAGCATGATAAAATATACATAGTGCAGTATTTATCATTGTAACCATTTGTAAGTGTGAGTTCATCCAATACATTCACAGTACTGTGTAAGTATCACTCCTGTACACTCCTGACACGTTTTCATCATCTCCAGCTGTTAAACAGTTCGAACACACCCTCCCACCAGCCTCTGGTAAGCTCTATTCTGTTTTTCATCCTTATGAATTTGCCTATTACAGGCACCTCCTATATGTGGAATCAGACAATACAAGGGTGGGCAAAAGTAGGGTACAGTTATGAATATGCTAAACAGAGTTTATTCTTGTATTGCTGTTTATTAATTGTTGTATTGTTTTCCATACAATTTAGAACAACTGTAAATCTACTTTTGCCCCAGGCCTGGCACAGAGTAAGTGCTCAATAAACATTGTTGAATAAATGAATGAATGAATAAATGTTTACATGTATACACTGCCCCCCTCCTCTCTCCCCCCACCTCCCCCCCCCCCGCCACACACACACATACACAGAGGACTATGAGCCCATCCACAGTAGGAGCCATGGCCTTTTTATCTCAGAATTCCCACCAAGCCTGATCTGAAAGAGAAATCACAAACAAGAAAACATTTATTGGACCAAAGCTAATTAACATAACCGAGAACAGACTGTTTGGCCTGGGGTGGGGGTGGAGGGACAATGAAACTGGCGAGGAAAGGAGGAGGGAGATTGGGGGTAGGGGGAGGCAGAAGAGGCTGGGCTGGAAGGAAAGCTCCTGGCTCCTCCCTCCTCACCTACTCCTTCCCGGGGAGCAGCCCCCCACCACTACCTGTCCCCCATACAGAAAAGCCAACTGTACCCCAACTATTCCCCCTTTTACCTGAAAACAGTTTAAGACCCACAGCATGAAGAGCCCCTGTGTTTGAAGGAAGGGACTTCGGATCAGAGCCAGCCCAGGTGCCCCGCCCTCAGACTTGTGCCAAAGAGGCACAAACTCGTGCGTGTCAAAGTGAGAATGGGACTTTAGGGCTTCTTGGTGGTTCTCACCTTTATCGGCCATTTCTTCAGTGCCCACCATGGGAAAAATGCATGATTTCATTTAATTGTCCTAAGAGCCCCATTTTACAGATAAGGAAACTGAAGCAAAGAAAGGTTTGATAACTTACTTACCAAGTCCCCCAGTTGCTTAGTGCTGGGAAGGTGAGATTCACACCAGGGGTTCTGCGGCCAGTGAGCCAGCAGAGGGTGGGGAGGCTGGACTGGGAATTGCCAGGAGCTTGAGGGGAAAGTAAGAGCACGAGCTCACAGAGCAGCACGCGGTGCGGACCCTGAGCTGGCCTGCTGACCCTCCTCTCTGCCTCTCTAACACCTCAGCTGGCAGGTAAGGCCCCCACAGGCAGGACAGGAGAGGGGCTTTCTCAAGCCATGCAGACCCGCCCTGAAGGCCCCACTCCTTAGCAAGGGCCCCACTCCCTTCCGTTCCCAGGGCCCGCCCTCCCTGGAAGCCCGGGCTGAGGGGGCAGCAGATGCTGGAGGCAGCTCAGGAAAGGGGCCCTTCCAGCCCCTTAAACATTGAGCTGGGCAGAAGAGAAATAGAAAAGCCTGTGTTGAAGCTGGAGCCACAGTCTAAACATAAACATCTGTTTGTGATTTTAAAAGCAAAACAAAACTCCGGTTGTCGCACCAACCCACAGGGCAGACGAGATGGCAGGGATCCTATACCTCTGCGAAGAGCCCCATCTGCTCTCAGGTCCTTTGGAAACCATTGAAACCGTGCAGGTGTGCTTGTTAAGCCAGCCGTGCAAATTAGCTTATAGACCGTACGCGATCCCTCGTGATTCTTATCTCAGCAGGTGCCGCAGGGACCCCAGCTGGGTGGTACAGTAGCTCATTCTCGGCTATCATCTGTCGTGTATAGGAAAATAACACTAGGGTTTTCCTTTAGGAGATTCAATGACTTAGAAGTTCTGGTCATTTCTTCCCTAATTATGTTCCCCCAAAAGCATTTGCTTGTTTCTTGTCTTTGTTACATCAACGACACTGGGCAGGAGCCCTGATTGGTACCATCTGGAGTGCACACACGTCCAAGGCTTTCCCACACCAGATGTGTGCGGTGGGCCACACCCTCGCTTGCCAAGTGACCTTCCTTGCTAAGGCTTCCCTTGAGTCCCCCGTTCCTCAGGTGTCGCCTAGACACACTATCAGCTAAGCCAGGGGTTCGGGTCACACGTGCGCCCAGGTGTGGGAGAGGATCAAATGTAGAAATGCCACACACAGAAAGGCACAGCAGCATTGAAAAGGGCCCTGCTCACGGGGCGACACGTGTCCTGCCTCAGATCCCAGAGACAGCTGGGGAGGCCTGCGCATGCTCCAGAGTGTCCAGGGCGGGGGAGCGTTACTTTACAAAGAAACTGAGGCTGGAGGCATGAAGCAATCTGTCAGGCACATATTAGATGCTCAGTAGTATCTGTACATTCAAGAAACACCCACAGAGATGGGGCTGTGTGTGGAGCCGCGGGAACAGAACAGCCCACCACAGCCCGTGCGCTGGCCTTCCACGCCCCCCTCCCCACCAACGTCCTGCTGGGACCGATTTTCCTCCTCAGCAACCCTTCCCTGGAAAATGTCTGTATGAAGCCACGATCCTGCTGTCCTCGGCCAGGGAGAGTGGACCCGGTGGAGAGAATGCCAGCCAGTGCACTGATGAGGATCCAAGGCAGGAGGGACAAGGGCCAGTCAGAATGGACCAGCCGAGCACAAAAGGGAGAGATGGAGAGACCCAGGCAACCTCAGGGAGTGGGTCATCTCACATGGCCACAACCCTCCACCCAATGCTTTCATAGACCTCCTGGCCCACCCTCCTCTAAGGGCTTCCACAGACCCCCCCCCCCTCAGGGCATCCCTTCCAGGGAAGGAGGGGGCAGCAGGTGGCTTTGACCACTCAGCCTGCATTCTTCAGATTCTCTCCCAGAACCCTTGGGAGAAACTTAGCCCACCTGACAAGGACATAACCTCCCCTCGGGAGACACAAGTCAGATATGGTCCCCGGAATTGAGTGGATGCTGGGCAATGACAACCACATGTCTATTCTACAGACTCACGTGTGCATAGGGATCTAATGATGAGGCTGTAGTTCAAGGAGTTCAATAAATAATGTGGGGCCAACTGGATACCCATTTGGAAAAAAACTGTATTCTCCACCTCATGTCATTCACACATAAAAATGTATCCCAGACGAATTAAAGCGCTCGCATAAAAGACAACACTGTGCAAGTAGTCAAAGAAAACATAGGAAGTGGATATCTAACCTCGGGTGGGGAAGATCTGCTTACACAAGACATCAAATACAAAATGCATTCATTTGACTGCAAAATAACATAACTTCTCTCTGACAAAGTGCACTCTAAAGAAGTTACAAGACGGCCTAGCTGGTTTGGCTCAGTGGATAGAGCGTTGGCCTGCAGACTGAAGGGCCCCGGGTTCAATTCCGGTCAAGAACACGTACCTTGGTTGCTGGCTTGATCCCGGGTCCTGGTTGGGGCACATGTGGGAGTCAACCAATTGATGTGTCTCTCTCACACCAATGTTTCTCTCTCTGTGTCTCTCCCTCTCCCTTCCAGTCTCTAAAAATCAATGGAAAAATATCCTTGGGTGAGGATTAACAACAACAACAAAGTCACAAGACAAACTGGTAGAAAGACGTGGCTGTATATCTATATCTATATATGAAACAAATTGTACTAAAAATGTATGCCTATTAATTTAAAAAGGCAACCCAGTAGAAAAACAAGCAAGTACGTAGAGATTAGATCCAAGTGGCCAATAAAAATATGAAAAGCTGTCCCATTTCATGAGTAATTGAGAAAGTCACAGTAAGTTAAAAATAAAAGATGGGTTTTTTTTATCAGATTGGCAAAAATTTAAAAGACTGGTGACCTCAAACATCGGGGTGGGATGGGGAAATGGGTATTTTCATAAACTATTGGTGTTTCGTTCAGCCCAGAAGATGGCCTCATTTAGTTCAAAGAAAGAATGAAAATTGCTTTGGGGCTGCGTAGACATGCTGTCACGCAGGGTTTGTTGATGGGTGAGGTGGGTGGATGGTAGGAAAAGGAAAGAATAAGCCAAGAAGGAGTACAAAGTGAAACTTAAAAGCCCCACGTCACAGATAATCTATCCGTGTGACTCAGAGGAAATGGCCTTTCTTGTGGGTGTGGAGGGCAGCCTCTTGAAAGCACACAGGGGTTTGAACAGCATCGAGTCTGAGAACCACAAGACCTCGAGGGAGGGTTTTCAAAGTAGTCATGCTTTCCCCCCGCGCCCCCTCCCCGACCCGTCCCAGCCAGGACACCCTTCCCGAAGCAGGCATTTCTGTCCCCCATCGTGGACACTGTCAGAGGATTCCAGCACCAGAGCTGGCTCCGACATCCACCTCTGGAACGAGCTACAGCTTGCAATCAGACACTCACTGGGCCTCAGCATCCCACCTGCAAATGGGGACCGTGATACTCGCCGGTGCTGTTGTGGGCATGCTGATGGGAGGATGAGTGTCGGACAAGGCAAGCGCTCTAATAGAGAACGTAGTAAAACAAGCAAAGGTGACTATTGGTCTGGCAGCAGGGCCACTGCGGGGCGCACTGGGCCACAGAGGCTCAGAGGACAGGCTCTGAGGGAGCACGCCTGTCTGGTGATATTTTAAAGCTAATGATAACACAACATAGATAAGAAATAAAGTGTCCCCATCTTTACAAGTCAATAAAAAAAAAAGTCAGCAAAGGACACAGACAACCTATAAGAGAAAAATATATATGGCCAATAAACACGAAAGAAGTTCAGCCTCACTACTCATTTAAAAGAAATATAAAATTAAGTAAGTATGAGATTCTATTTTGAACCACAAAATTGGCAAGAACTTCTTTAAAAATGTAAGAGGCAGTGTGGGCAGGCGTTGGAAAGCAGCGTGCTCAATAACTGCTATTTGAACAGACATTTCAGGACAAATAAAGGCACATCTCAAAAACTTCTCAACGGGGCGATCCCTTTACTTAGGAAATAACCAGGTTGGCATCGCCATAGGCAGATGTGCGGGTATTGACCCCGCTCACTACAACCCCCTCCGTCCTCTCTTCCCACCCCTCCACCACAGGGTCACAGTACACAGAAACCGTGGCCCCACACTTGAGATGGGGGACAGGGTGAGAGGGAGAAAGGTGACTTCATCTGGGGAGAACGATAGTGTATGAAACTGGAAACCAGGGCGGTCATTTTCCCTAAGCAGTGACAGAGGCAGCTGACCTTCATCAGAGAGGGCACAGCAGCCGCCCAGAGAGGTCCAGGCAAGAGTGCGGGTGTGTTGTTCAGGTCCTCAGAGCGGCAGACACCAAGGTGGGATTCGATGCGCAGGAGATGCATTTGGGGAGCCTTCTGGGAAGGGTAAAGGAGGGAGCAGACGGTGGCAGAAGGGCCTTCGGAAGAGCCCCACACTGCCCGTGGCTCTAGGACCTCGAGGCAGACCGACGGGAGGCCCCACAGGAGCTGAGCTGCCGGATGGAGGAGCATAGGGATGGGCAGGAATCACTGAGCTCAGTCCTCATGTGAAGCGGTGACTGAGGGGAGAGAGCGCTGGAGGGGAGCATGGTCTGAGAGCCCAAGGCGCAGTAGCTGGCGGTTGTGTCAACCGTTCTCTGTGGCGGGTTCTCCTGGGGTCAGAGTGGTGCACACTCGTGGACGTCACCGAGGGCTTCCAGGCCAGTTCCCGAGTCCAGCTGTCCCAGCCCCTGTGGCCTCCCTCCCAAGGGCTCCCGTGAGACCTTCCATTGACCGTGTTTACCATCCCTTCATTTGCTGGGGACACTTTCAATAACACGCAGTGCCAAGAGCTCTAACCATCCCTACACAAAGATGTGTGTTTGACGAGGTCCTTTGAGGTACTGTTTACAAATCTTAACATGAAACATAACCCACATGTCAGGTTGTAGATCTTGAGAGGGGGTTGGGTTACACAGGAATACACATTTGTTAAGATTTGTGTGGTTTTTAGACAAGACGTGTGGGTGAGCAGTGGGGGACTACAGCTGAGCAAGGGCAGAGAGACCGACGAGGTGCTCGCTGTGGGTCAGGCGCCGTCCTAAAGCCACTCATGTGTCAGAGCTGTGGATGCCATTGGCCAGAGGAGCCCTGCAATGTGAGCCAGTGCTGTCCCTGTCACTGCTACACGCCCTCCGCAGGCTAGAGCAGGCAGGGAGCTTGGGGGACACACCCATGAACAAACCACCCACTCCTGTGCATCCCCACCAAGACCCCCGATTCCAGGCAGAGAAGTGAGAACTGCCATACACACACGCACACACGCACACGCCCTGTTGCTCACACCTCTACACTTGCATTCAGAAACCACACGAAGCATCATAGGAAATAACGACATGCTATGAAATAAGCTCCGGAGGCCTCCCCTCACAGCCTGGAAAGATGACCAACTCCAGCTCCATGGGGGCTCTGAGTTCCATTCTGACCACCCCCAGCGGACCTCAGAACTGCATCCCACAGGGCCTTGTTCCCCTAATCCTGGAAGAGCCTGGGTGGGAGCCAGGGTCAGTGCTCTCTCTGCCTCACTCCCCCGACTGCCTCTTTACACACTCATTGCCCAATGCAAATGTTCACGCATCCAGGCCCTGCAGGGCCCAGCAGAACCTGGTAGGGGGAGAAAATGGAGGGTGAGGTCCACCCTCCTTCATAGCCCCTGAAATTCCACCTTGTTTCATTTCCCTGGATATAGCAGTCCTTCACACGTTGGTGTGAATTCGCCTGTGATGATGCTTTCTTCAAGGGAGGGCTCAGCATGACAGCTCTGGGCATCCTGAGTGACATGGGAAGGCACACTTGGAAATGTGAAAGAAGGAAAGGGATGTCTAGGAAAAAAAAGCCACCTTTTCTGAGATTGGGGACCCCTGGGGGTAGATGCTCTCCACGCACCCACCCACTTGCCCTTACTCTGGAGGAGCAGGGACCCCAATGTGCATCAGTTCTATAACACCCACTCCACACTAAAGACAATCAGCAGCCAGGCGCACTTCACATTTAGCTGTTTTTAATGCTCAAAAGCTCTGTACAAAAAAGTCACAAATGAATCCTCACAACACCCCTGTGAGGTAGGTAGGCAAGTATTATTCTCCCATTTGCAGATGGGAATACTGAGGCAGAGCGGTGACGTGACCGGCAAGTGTTCCCAACACAGCTGGAAGTCAGGGCCAACCATGAGAACACAAAGGCTCTCTCCCAGTTCAGTCCTGATCTCTGACCCCTCACCTAGACCGTATCTGCAAAGAAACTAAAACTTTTTAATACATGCAAAAATAATAAAAACAAAAACAACAGATCTGGAAAGGTAGTGAACAGACATACAGTAGTTTTGCAAAAAGAAATCAGCCCAGATGGTCAAATATTTTCCAATACTAGGTGGATATGAACCACTTCAGCCTCTTCACCCCTTTTCAAATACCATGGCCAGGGACACAACCACCTGTTCTTCCAGAGAAGTGCAAGTACGCAACCACAGAGAGGCCCCGCTGGCCACAACAAGCAGGCCAGGTGCATAGCCTCCCCACTGGTCAGCCCCTGGGTATCCACAGGCCCCCGGCCCCAGAGGAAGAGCTCAGGTCAACACCCCTGCTTCCCCTGCTTCTTCTGAGCAGCTTCCTGCTGTCTGGACACAGCAGACCCACTAAGTCAGCAGTGCGTGGCCCCTTCTGCTCCCACTGGAAGGCAGCTCAGGGGTCCTCGGCAAGAATGGTCTGCAATCCAGGGGACCCCTCAGGCCACCCTTAGCCCATGCTCACGCTCCACTGCTCACTCAAGTCGCCGCACCGCTGAGGGTCCCTGCTGCAGCAGGCGGGGCACGGACCACCTTGGGCTGGCGGGCGGGAGGAGGTGCGGAGGGACCAAGGCTGGGTGCTTTGGCTTACTCAGCACCTCCCACCTGAGCTCCCAGGCAAATGGAGCTAGCTCATTCCATGGGGCTGCTCCACCTTCTGGAAGCTCTTTCTTCCCCTGAGAGGGACTCCCTGGTGTTTCTGGCTGCTTAGAAAACTCCACAGTCCTGCCAGCCCCCGGAGGTTGGGGGGGCGGGGGGGCAGGAGAGGCCGAGGCCTCTGCAGCACCCACCACGCCATGGGGTTGCACTTCTTGAAGTCTCCAGATTGGAGACGGGCACGAGAGGCAAGAAAACTAAGTAAAGTCACAGAGCCACCCAGAGCACTGTCCAGGCCGCAGGGAGCCAGGGGCCCCGAGGGCAGTGCCAGGCAGCTGAGGTGGGGAAGCCAAGAGGGAGAGCAATGAAGGAATGAAAGGAAACCAACACTGGCCACTGCTCTGCTGCTCTGTGCAGGGGCTGCCAGACCTGCTCAGGGAGGGGAGGGGAGAGGAAGGCAGTGGGCATGGCAAGTAGCTTTGTTTGGCAACTTGGGGAGTGAGCTGCTTGGAGGGCTGCAAGGGTCCACACTGGGCCCTCCTGAGGCTGTTCTCACGCCTGTCATTCACGCATATGACTGCGTGCTAACTGTCCTATAAAAAGCCCTTTCACAAAACAGGGTCCCAACCCAGCCCCATCTCTCTGCAAAGCTGGGGAACTGTCAGCTCAGGGCCACTTCAGTGAAGGGCACCCCCAGCCTTCATGGGGCCCTGCGGGAGGGGACGGGGCAGGGGAATCAGTCCTACAGGAAGTCCCCGTCCTACAGGAAGTCCCCAGCGGTGAAGGGCTCCAGGCTGTGGCTCTGCTCCTGCCACCGGCAGCGCAACCTTGAGAAGGGCTGGTCCTCCGTGCCCTGGAGCTCGGGGAAGCCCAGCTGATTGAGGACCTCATAGACCCCGGCCTTCGAAGCCACCTGGAGAGGACAGAAGAGATGGGGCTGATTCCAGGGTAGGGAGGGTGTCATTCGGGTCCCCTACCCCCTTCGTGCCTTCCTTCCCTCTCTGGAGGTAGAGCTGCCACCTCGTTACAAAATGCAAACTTGGGACCCCAGCCAGAGTGCTGAGCTGGTAGGAGGCAGCCCTGGGCCCCAGACTCGGCTGTGTGCTCCTCACAGATGGGAGAGCAACAGTCGCCTTGTGAGTCACCTGCTAGCACAGCGCCGGGCAGAGGGCGCCCTCACCACCCCCTTCTGAGGTGGTGCCAACAGTAGCAACATGTGTCCATTTTAATGTTGAAGCAGCAGATTAACGGGGTTAACTAACTTGGCCGGGGTCGTACTGGAAGGTGGTAGGGGCTGGGCCACCACGCATCTCGCCCTTTGCAGAGTGGGTGAGGGCTGAGCACATAATGGGCATGAAGAGGTCAGGCAAGGCTGGCCTTGGGGACACACAGAGCAGGGGCCCGCCTGACCCACACACCTGGTCTCCTCCCGCCTCCTCATGCATTCAGCCATCCATTTGTTCACTTGTCAAACTTACTGACTGCCTGCCAAGCGCAGACACCATACTGGCAACCCCAGGTCAAAGGAGACAAAGTCTCAGCCAAATAGAAGAGAGATAAGAAGGCTTTCCGTCCACAGGGGCCTCTCCAGGCAGCCTCACCTCCTGCCTCTCTCACCTCCCGCCTCTCTTGCCTCCCACCTCTCTCACCTCCCGCATCCAGGTGCTGAAAGGCCTCGGCCAGGAGTCCGCCTTCTCCAGGTGGAGGTAAGCGTTGAAGAGCATCAGGTAGACATAGCGCTCCAGGTACTGCAGACTCCGCAGCTGCAGCCTCCGAGCCTCCTGCTCCGATTTGGCTGCCTTCACCTGCAGAGGGCGCCAGGCAGGCATCAGCAGGGGTCCTCCCCACCCAACACACGTGCACCCACACACTCACACCACACACGCATACCACACACTCACACCACACATCACACCACACACATCACACACTCACCACACACCCCACACACTCACCACACACACTCACCACACACACTCACACCACACACACCACACACTCACCACACACACTCACACCACACATCACACCACACACATCACACACTCACCACACACCCCACACACTCACCACACACCCCACACACTCACCACACACACTCACACCACACACACCACACATCACACCACACACACCACACACTCACCACACACCTCACACACTCATACCACACACTCACACCACACACATCACACCACACACATCACACACTCACCACACACCCCACACACTCATACGACACACTCACCACACACTCACACCACATGCTCACTCACACTCACACCAGTCACACACACCACACACTCACACCACACACTCATATCAGTCACTCACATCACACACATACCACACACTTACACATGCCACACACACCACATACTCATACACACCACACATCACACCACACACATCACACACTCACCACACACCCCACACACTCATACCACACACTCACACCACACATCACACCACACACACCACACACTCACCACACACCCCACACACTCATACCACACACTCACACCACACATCACACCACACACATCACACACTCACCACACACCCCACACACTCATACCACACACTCACACCACACATCACACCACACATCACACCACACACATCACACACTCACCACACACCCCACACACTCATACCACACACTCACACCACACATCACACCACACACATCACACACTCACCACACACTCACCACACACCCCACACTCACCACACACACTCACACCACACACACCACACATCACACCACACACTCATATCAGTCACTCACATCACACACATACCACACACTTACACATGCCACACACACCACACACTCACATACCACACACACCACATACTCACACACATACACACACTACACACTCACACAGCACATACACACCCCACATATACACTCACACATACACACACTCACTCACACCACACACTCACACCATACACACCACACACACCACACATAAACTTCACTCACACCAAACACACCACACATATATACCCCACACACACCACACACATATACACACCCCACACATATCATATCACATACACACCTCACACACTCACACCACACCCCATACACACCACACACTCACACTACACGCTCATTCATATCACACACATACACAACCCTACACACACCAGCACACTCACACCCCACACATATCATACCACACACACCATGCAGATACACATATACACACATACCACATACACCCCCCACACAGCCACTCATACCCTCTCACACACCATATACACTCACACCATACAGACAGACACTCACGTAAACGCTTACACACACACACATTCACATCCTCAACTGCCCTCGGCACCCGGGTGGAGATGGAAGGAAGGGATTCAGACAGCAAGGCCAAGGGTGTCTGAAACCCACTTCTTCCCGGGGAGGTGTGGACAGGTCACCTGGCCTCGCTCCACCCGCACTTCCTCACTGAAATTATAACCACTGTCCTGTTCTGAGGGCGACCAGACAAGGACAGGCTGCCATGGGAACGCTCCGTTCAGGCCCCCTCCCTCACCAGGTCTCTGAAGTGGCCCGGACAGTGGTCAGCAAGGCTAAACTCTTGGGGCCCTGATTGCAGGCACAGCCTGGACCCCTCCCCTCCCTCGGGGCTCAGAGGGAGCACCATGGCTGTAGGTCTGGGCGCATGAAGGTTTCAGGGTGGGACCTGTTAACAGAAGACACCTGGGATGGATGCAGCAGGCAGGGGGCCTCTCAAGGTTCTCCGTGCAGGGGTCAGCGGCAGGCCGGGCCAGGCCCATCTCTCCTGCAGGGTCTCTCTGCCCACTCCTGCTGTGTCCTCCCCCACCACAGGTGTGCTGCTCACCCTGAAGACACCACCATGCCTCTCTGCACCCAGCCCCCGTCTCACCCAGGGCCCACAGCAGCTGTCTCCACTCCAGGGGCCGTTCCCTCAGGTTCCTGGGACACGGGTAGGAGGGCACAGCCAGCCCAGGCCTCCAGGACCAGGAAAGACAGACCCCCAGCCACTGGGCCACAGCTGGAAGCCTTTCCTAGCTCACACACACACACACACACACCAGACAGTCACTGGGAAGAGGAGGAAAAGGGAGGTTACAGCTTCTTCAGGGATGGAACGGGATTGTTGGTGGGAGATTCTGACCCAACTTGGTGGTTCCATCTCATCTGCACACTGGAATCATCTAGGGCAGTGGTCGGCAAACTCATTAGTCAACAGAGCCAAATATCAACAGTACAACGATTGAAATTTCTTTTGAGCCAAATTTTTTAAACTTGAACTTCTTCTAATGCCACTTCTTCAAAATAGATTCGCCCAGGCCGTGGTATTTTGTGGAAGAGCCACACTCAAGGGGCCAAAGAGCTACATGTGGCTCAAGAGCCACAGTTTGCCGACCACTGTCCTAGGAGACATGAGCTGGGTTCTGGGCCTGGTTCTGCCATTTAAACTCTCAGTGCCCCCAGAAGGTGGGGTTGCTCAGTCATGTAAGGTACGAGGAAGCACCTGGAAACCATGGAGAGCCCCACAGGTCCATTCGTTCATGGAACAGGAGGCAGGGCAATGGCACACGCCCAGGCCCTGCCCACAGAGACATGGGTGGTGGTGTTTGGGGGGAGGGGGGCGAGAGGACAGGAGACAGACACAAAGCACCCAGAGGGGCCAGGTCATGGGATGAAGGCAGGGTAGGCAGCTAGACTGGGGAGGGCATCCAAGAGGAGGTGATGCTTGAGGTGGGTTAGGAGAAAGGGGGCAGGAAGGTGCCCTGTGAGGGGGAGAAAAGGTGTTAAAGAGCGAGGTATCTCCAGGCAAACAGAGGGAGGAGCTCAAAGCAGTGAGGGAGGGGGAGGATGGAGGCAGCACCCAGGGCCAGGCCGAGCCTGGACCCTCAGACAAAGGGGCAGTGAAGGCTTCTGGCGGATATGAGGTTGGGAATGGCCCCGGGTTGCTGCTGGGGTGGGGCTGGGAGACAGATCAGGGTACCTATTGCTTTAAACAATCAACCAACTTTGTTTAGAACTAGGCCGTGGACAAAAAACAAAAGGATTTGACCTAAATACAAGCTGTGGCCAGCACAGTGCAGTCTGGCTCTGCCACGGACGGGTATCACCGGCTGCGCGCACAGGGCTTCCTCCCATCCCTGATGCTGCTTCCCAAACTCCATCCAGAGGCCCAGGGCCCAAGTAAACCCATTTCCTTAGAAGGAAAGGAAATCACCAGTGGTCCCACCGGGCAAAAGCCACTGTGAACTCCGTCCAATGAACAGCGAGAAGAAATGTCCCAGCTTGGCGTGGCTCCTGGGCAGGCCACACCAGCCGTCCTCTAGGCGCCCGCGCTCCCACGGAGACGCGGCCTGCGGCCAAGACCCCACCGAGGGTCGGGTCTGCACAGTAGTCATGGTGGAGAGGCTGAGCGATTCCTTCTGAGCCCCCTGGCAAGGCAGGGTAGAATTATCTCTAAATTCAGACCACTGGCTATAGGTGACACCTGACACTCCCCGGAAGGTTCCATGGGTACATCCTGCCCCAACGAAGTCTGTGATTTGAGGAATGACCCGTCTTCCTATCAAGGCCCTGGTTTCCTTAAAATCACCAGTATTGGCACTGCCTGGGGAGGCGGCCAGGCCAGCCACCTCCTGCTGATAAAAATAGTGGAGCTGTTTTTAAATGGCCTGGCAGGCCAGGCTGTCATTAGGTGTGGTGCAGCGGGCAAGACCGCCTTGTCCACTGGGACTGAACCCTGAAATAGAAGGGACCCGGGAATGGTGGCCAGGGCACTGGCATTTCCGGCCTCTCCAACCTGCAGTCTGCCCGGCACCCACGTGGGCCGACCTGTCCAGGGCCCACTACATACTACACGCTGGGTGAGCCTGTTCCATCCAAATCTGATCATCAGATTCTAACCCGCTCTCTGGGGAGGCAGTGTGGCAGGTGAAAAGGGCCTCTCTGGGGGTCGGGGTCTGGCGGCTCACGCTCCTCCTGCCACCCACTAGCTGTGTGGTCTTGGGCAAGCACAAGGGTCTCCCTTCCTCAAATGCAAAAATGGAGGGAACAGGGCTGGCCAGTGTGGCTCAGTGGTTGAGCGTCAACCCATGAACAAAGAGATCACGGGTTTGATTCCCAGGTTTCGGGTTCCATCCCCAGTGGCGGGTATGCAGGAGGCAGCCGATCAATGGTTCTCTCTCACTGATGTTTCTATCTCTCCCTCTCCCTTCCTCTCTGAAATCAATAAAAATATATTTTAAAGCATAAAGGAAGAGATTCCAGAGAGCCCCACCCTCTCCCCTTCGCCTCTCTCTGTCCACACGCGCGCCTAGGAAAGGCCACGTGAGGGCATAGTGAGAAGGCAGCAGCACTCAAGCCAGGAAGGGTCCTCACTAGAAACCGAATCAGCCAGGACCTTGATCTTGGACTTTTCAGCCTCCTGAACCGTGAGAAAATAGAATTCTGTTGTTTCGGCCACGCAGCCTGTGGTACTTCGTTATGCCAGCCCAAGCTAACTACATGCTTATGATGACCTCACATCCTCTCGACGCTTCAGTCCCCGACCTGGGAAAGTGAGAGGGTAACATGCTATGAGGCCAGTACCCTCCTAACACCAACCAAACAAAGACATCGTAAGAAAAAAACACACAAAACCACAGGTCAATATCTCTCATGAGTCCAATGCAAAAACTCTGCAACAAACCAAATGCAGAAAATATATAAAGATCACTTACCATGACCAAGTAGGATTTATCCCAGGAATGCTAGGTTGGTTTAAAATCCAAAAATCAACTAACATAATACACTATAGCAATAGAATAAAGGGCAAAAACCATATATAATTATCTCAAGAGACATAGAAAAGTATTTTTTAAATATTTTACATCTACTCATGAAAGAAAGCACACGCATGCCCTGGCCAGGTGGTTCCGTTGGAGCACTGTCCACGCACCAAAAGGTCGTGGGTTCAATTCCTGGTCAGGGAGCATACGACAGGCAGTCAACTGATGTTTTTCTCACATCGATGTTTCCCTCTCTCCCTAAAAATCAATAAAACATAGCCTCCGGTGAGGACTGAAAAGACAACACTCACACTAAGAATGGGTGTCTAATAGAAACACACAGTTAACACCATACTTAAGAATGAAAGGCTAAAAGCGTTCTCCCGAAGATCAGGAACAAAAAGAGGATGTCTGCTCTCGCTACTTCTGCTCAACATTGTACTGGAAGACCTTGCCGGGGCAGGTAGACAAGAAAATTAAGTAAAACGGCACCCAGCCCTGGCCAATGTGGCTCAGTTAAGTGAGCATCAACCCATGTACTAAAAGGTCACCGCTGGGTTCCCATCAGGGCACATGCCCAGGTTGTGGGCTTGATCCCCAGTAGGGGTTGTGTAGGAGGCAGTCAACAGATGTTTTTCTCTCACATTGATGTTTTTTTTCTCTCTCTCTTCCTCGCCCTTCCTCTCTCTCTGAAACCAAGAAAAACATGTTTGAGAGAGAATCCAAGATGGCGGCGTAGGTAAACACCTAAACTGCTGCCTCGCGCAACAATTTCAAAAATTCAACTAAAAAACAAAACGTCTATCACCCAGAACCACGGGAAAGCTGGCTGAGTGGAAGTTCTACAACTAGAAGGAAAGAAAAAGAGCATTGAGACGTGCACGAGCGCTGAAAAGCTGAGGTACGGAGGCGCGCGATCCGGGCTGGCTGCGGGTGTTGCTTTTTTCAACCCAAAGGGAGACAAGCCCCCGATTACTCTGAAATCCAGTTTCTGGGGAGACGCGGGAGACGCGGGGGACCCAAACTCCTACGGGGAGAAGCTGGACTGTCTGCCAGTGACGGGGGCTTACTTGCAGAGCTGCGCGCAGGAATAATTGTTTACGGCACTGGGGCACAGGACTCCGGGACGCCCTTGGGGACACAGAGCCGGCTAACTAGCAGCCATTGCTGTTTGCCACGCCCTAGCCTAGTGACACCCTGAGACCCCGCCCTGCACCACCTACAAACCCACCCAAGCTCCAAGCAGCAGCGTTAGCAGAAGAAAGCCCCGCCCTATCACAGCTTAACCTAGCAAACTTGCAGCCTGGGTCAGACAGCTCCAAAACCTCCAAACCCCAAGCAAAGAGGAGAAAACTGTAGCTCTCACTGTAGCTCCTGCTGGATGGCCTCAGACAGTAGCTGACCTGCACCCCATTGGAGATCCAGAAGCCAGTGTACCTAGTGGTCAGAGTGAGACACCAGATTTCAACTCCTCACATCCATAAGTGACACATTCAAAGGCAGACTCAGTGAGCACCAAAGCCCCACTGAAACAAGTCCTGCCCCTAAGTGTGTCTTCAGCGCAGCAGTTCTTCCATTATAGGCACAGTGAGTGCTCACAGCTAATTGGCCTGGAGGTCAATTCCTCCCAGTATACCAACAGCAATTAAGACTTTAACTGCACCAAGTCTTTGCACTCAGTCCACAAAGGGGTGTACCAAGAGTGTCCACATCAGGTGATTGGGGAGGCTGAGCTACTGCCCCCTATAGGTCACCTACCACACAAAGCCACTCCATCAACACAGGGAAGCAGCCAAAATGAGGAGACAAAGAAACATGTCACGAATGAAAGAAACGGAGGAAAGCAAACTACTGGATGACATAGAGTTCAGAACCACATTTATAAGGTTACTCAAGAATCTTCTTAAAACCGCTGAGAAACTTGATGAGACCTTCAAGGAGCTTAATGAGAATGCCAAAAAAATGGAAAAGGATCAGTCAGAAATGAAGCATACACTGTCTGAAATAAAGAATATACAGAAACTCAACTGTAGATCAACGTACCCCAAGAATCAAACCAAAGATCTGAAATATGTGGAAACAAAAAACATCCAACCAGAAAAACAAAAAGAAAAAAGAATCCAAAAATATGAAGATAGTGTAAGGAGCCTCTGGGACAACTTTAAGCGAACCAACATCCGAATTTTTGGGGTGCCAGAAGAAGGGAGAGAGCAAAATATTGAAAACCTATTAGAAGAAATAATGACAGAAAACTTTCCCTGCCTGGTGAAAGAAATAGATGTACAAGTCCAGGAAGTGCACAGAACCCCATACAAGAGGAATCCAAAGAGGACCACACCAAGACACATCATAATTAAAATGCCAAGGGCAAAAGACAAAGAGAGAATATTAAAAGCAGCAAGAGAAAAACAGTTAATTACCTACAAGGGAGTACCCATACGACTGTCAGCTGATTTCTCAACAGAAACTATGCAGGCCAGAAGGGAGTGGCAAGAAATATTCAAAGTGATGAACAGCAAGAACCTACAACCAAGATTACTCTACCCAGCAAAGCTATCATTCAGAGTTGAAGGTCAGATAAAGAGCTTCACAGACAAGAAAAAGCTAAAGGAGTTCATCACCACCAAACCAGGATTACATGAAATGCTGAAGGGTATTCTTTAAGGAGAGGAAGAAGAAGAAAAAGGTAAAGATAAAAATTATGAACAAGAAAATGACATCAAATACATACCTACCAACAAGTGAATCTAAAAATCAAGTGAATAAAAAATCTGAAGAACAGAACGGACTGGTGAATATAATAGAATCAGGGACATAGAAAGGGAGTGAACTGATGATTCTCAGAGGAAGCAGGTGTGAGGGGTGCGGGAAGAGATTGGACAAAAATCTTACTCCTATGGATGAAGACAGTGGCGGGGGGTAAGGGCATGGGGTGGGGTGGGGAATCAGGTGGAGGGGAGCTATGGGGGAAAAATAGAGGAACACCTGTAATAATCTGAACAATAAAGATTTATTTAAAAAAAAAAAAGAAAAAAAAGAAAAACATGTTTTAAAAATAAATAAATAAATGGCACCCATACTGGAAAGAAAGTAGTAAAACCACATTTGTAGATGACATGATCTTGTATATAGAAAAATTCTAAGGAATTCACTAAAACAAACAAGAATTAGAACTAATAAACAAGTTTAGCAAGGTTGCAAGATAGATCGATATACAGATACTAACACATGAAATAAGGAAATCAATTCTATTTGCAATAGCATAAGTACAATAAAGTAGGAATATATTTAACAAAAGAAGTATAAAACTTACACTCTGGGAGCTATAAAACATGTCGACAATTAAAGAAGACCTAAATAAATGGGGGAAATCTCAAGTTCGTGAATCAGAAAAGTGACCTGTTGTTCAGATGGCAACACTCCCCAAACTAATTTACACATTCAACACCGTAACAATCCCAGCTGCTTTCCTGCAGAGGTGGACAAGGACCGTGCCTGACCGGGAGCACCAGCATCATCTAGGAACCTGCTGGACATCCAGCCCTGCAGAACCAAAGACCCAGGTGGGGTACAGCAACATGCTTTTTAACATGCCTCCAGGAGACCCTGGTGTTCACTGAAGCAGGGGACCCCTGCTTAGAGGAACTGGTGTCCTCGACCTTGCCCATACACTGGAATCCCCAAGGGAAATTTTTTTGTAGACGATCCATCCTCTGGCCCCTAAGCAGACCAACTAAATCAGACTCTCTGGGGATGGAGTTCAGTGATGGGTATTTTTTAAAGCTCCCAGGTGAATCTATTACGCAGCCGGGTGAGAATAACTGCATTATTCTTCAGCCCCTTGAGTTTGGCGCAAATTCAGCTCGCTGGAGCCACCTGGTGGCCGCTCTGAGAAATAACGCTACATCTTGTTTCTGTACCATCACGCGCAGCCACTACCACCACCATGCTCCCATTGCAAAGGTCAGCACCATCTTGGCCTTTGGAATAGGGGGCTGGTGGGCGTGGTGGAGAGGGGGGAGGGCCCTCCACTGGCTCTTCTTCCTGCTTCCTCCCTGAAACACTCCACAATCCAAAGGCAGCAGGGGCGTCCACTGCTAAACATCGCCCCAACCACACCACCCTTCCCTCTCTATTGCCAACAGAGTTAGAGCCACCTTACCCATCTCTGAGAGCTTCCAACACAATGGTGTTCACAGGCTCCAAAGCACCTCCACTGCCTCCACACTTACTTTACGTTCAGTCTCCTGGCTTCTGCCCTGAGCCCCTCCTGCCAGAAGGGCTTTCCCCAGCTCTCATGATGCTGGGATTCTTCCAGGTCAGCTCTGTGGGACCTCTTCTCTCTCCCCTTAATGCTCCCTGCTTCATCTTCTGTGCCTTGCAATGGACATGCATGGCTGCAGAGCTCAGAGGAGGGGAGGGTGATCCCCTTTGGAGGTGGGGTGGGGTGAGATACCTAGAATGCCTAAGGAAAGGGTGTGGGGAGGGGACCTCTGATGCTTTGAAGCAGGGCTAGGCTTCCCTTCCAACTCCTTGAGCTTCCAGCTACAGAGAGAACTGGAGGCTCCATGTCCTTTGCAAGCCAGAGGAGCTCAGTCTCTTAGCGCATGGCTGCCACCCAGTGGCCGTATCCATACCACTATGAAGGCCCCAAAGAAACAGAAAGAGATGCAATCTGGCTGGGGCCTTGGGGAAAACTAGTCCATCTTCCAAAGGTCAGGAAAGTCCATTTTCTGAAACTCCTTAGCCACCTTCTCCACCCACATCTGGCAGCTCTTCCAACTGACTTCTGACCTTGAGCGTCACCTGCCCCAGCCAAGCACCCACCCTTGACCTTGAGCAAAGGTTGGCATAGATCAGCCATTTCACCAAGGTGTGCCCGGTGCAGGCAGAGCATGACGCTGGCTTGGAGCAGCCCCCTTCTCACAGGGGCCACAGGCAGACGCTGCCCTTGGGGATTGCTGGCCAGCAGCAGACAGCGCAAGGCTGGCACCCAAGGAGATGCCCACTCACTTCAGGCACAGTCTTCTTGAGGCCCCCCGTGCCCCCACCGCTGCCCCTTCCTGACCCAGCACCTCCTCTGCCCCAGCAGCCAACCAACTGATGGGACCGGAGGAGCACAGAATTAGGCTGCTCTGTGTGCCACAAAGTCCAATGCCCAGGGCTTCCCAGGGGGTCATATGACTGGGCCGGGAGGGCCATGTGTGACAGCGCACTGGGGACCATGGCCACCAAGGGGACACAATTTTTCTAAATAGGCTGAAAATCTGAATTTTTACATGATATCTGGACCTTTATAGAAACCTTCTGATTTAATGCCCAGTCCCTCCACAGTGTCAGCTGTTAACTGCTGCCCTGCCGGTTATCAAACAGCTGCCCCCAGGACCACAGAATGGCCCCGTCTGCCCCCGGGGCCCCATGACAGAAGCGGAAGGGCTGATGCCTGGCACCACAGGGAACCTGGACAGGGTTCCGTTCTGGTTGGCCACATACTTGCCGGGCCCAGGGCTGCAGTAGCTGTTGAACCCTCTGACCTGCTCCCCTGCACACACTCCACCAGGTGCTCCAGAATCCAACGGGGGGTTGTTGGGGCCGGGCGTGTTTCCATTTCAGGGGTCACCTCCGTTTCCAGCAGGTGGTGGTGTGACCCAGAGCCCACGAGGGTCCCCAGGGACGCCTAGCCGCCTCACGCCCACAGCGGCCACATCCTGGGCCGCACGGGGTTAAGGTGGGCTCACCTGGCGGTAGGTGCAGATGATGATTTCCCGCAGGTGGTAGTGCATGGGCGTCATGGTCTCACTGACTATGTCCAGCGCTGCGTCCACCTCCTTCTTCACACGGTGCCCGTCGGGCAGCAGCTGCACCACCTTCATCACCACCTGTGCCAGACGAGGGGGCTGAGCAGAGAGAAGACCAAGGGGCCGGAGGGTCCTCACCCTCAACAACAGGCTCACCCCACACCAGGGCCACCTGGCCTCAAGGCCCAGGCCCGGACCCCAGTTCTCAGGTGGGGCCGGGGACAGGGGCCCTGATACCTCTGAGGCCAGGGCTCCCAAGGTGCTTGCTTTCCTAAGTGGTAGAAACCTTACTTCAAAAAAAAAACCTTTTCCAGACTCTTATCTACAAAACAGAAAGCTGTGTGCACAGGCTGGTGGGGTGAGTAGAGTAGGCGATGCAGGCGATGAGCCTATGTTGGGGCCCAGCCAGCTCTGGTCACCACCATCAGCAGAGGCCACAGGCATTCCCCAACTATGGGGAACCCAGCATGAATACCACTCATCCATGTAAGCCCCCCTTTACTCCTAGGGAAACTGAGGCCTCTGAAGGCCCCTCTGTAGGGCAGGGCTCTCCCCCCTAGTCATCCCCCCTGCAACTCTGTCGATCAGGCACCCCCACAGCCAGCACCAATCCAGGTCTCCATCGCCTCTCATCCCACGGTGGCAGCCCCGCATCCTTTGTGGGAGCCAGAGGGCCTGTGAGAATGTAAGCGGCAGAAAGCTGCAGTTTTTTCAAACTCAGTGAAGGGAACTCCTAGTCTCTCCCCTAAATTGCTCCTTCCCAGGAATTCTTCATCTCCTTGGCTGTCACCACTACCAGCCAGAAGCCCCCGCTCATTCTGTGTGCCTTCCTTGCCCCAAGACCTACCAATGAGAACTGAGCTTCTCCTGCTGGTCCCATAGCCCCTTCTCTCCTTACTCAGGCCCCCCCTCTCCTCTCCACTCCCTCCTCAACACAATTAAGCCCCCCTCCTGCCCCCTCCCAATGATCATGACCTCCTCTGCCTCCCTGCTAGCCTCAAGCTCAAGGTCAAGCACTTAGTGTAGCCCTTCAGAGTCCTCACAATCTAGGTCCTCCCACCTCAGCCCCAGTTCCTTCATTCTTGCCAATCGCAGCCTTACACAGCCCCTGTCCTTTCCAGACTCCCTCTCTTGCACACTTGGTCTCCTCTGCACACTAATCCTCCTCACCCACGAACTACTCATCTTTCTAAAATGTACTCTGTCACCTCCTCCACGAAGCCCTCCTGGGCTCCCCCAGTTGCTCCCTCAGCCTCAGAACCAATGCCTATTCCCACCCTCTTTACATTATATGTGATGCTCCCTACCAGACTGTGGGCTCAATAGGCCCAAACTAATTGCAAAGAAAGCTGGTCTAGACAGGGGAATGTCTTGGGATGGGTGAGAACAGGGGGTTAGGGGCATCTTCAGGTCAAATAACTTTGGAACACAGGCTCTGAGGTCCACTCCCTGGCTTGTGCCCCAGCCCCATCACCTCTCTGATATGGCCTAGGGCAGTGGTCGGCAAACTCATTAGTCAACAGAGCCAAATATCAACAGTACAAAGACTGAAATTTCTTTTGAGAGCCGAAAACCGACTTCTGCCCATGGGCCACGAAGTTTCAATCGCACTGTACGTGTGCGCCCGCATGTGGTATTTTTTGGAAGAGCCACACTCAAGGGGCCAAAGAGCCGCATGTGGCTCGGGAGCCGCAGTTTGCCAACTACTGGCTTAGGGTGATGAGCTTAGCTCCCTGTGCCTCAGTTTTCTCACCTGTCAATTGAGAGTAGCAAGGGCACTAACTCTTGGGGGCTGTAAAGGGTGAATAAGAGAGTGACACAGCTCCTAGCAAAATGCTGGGGGTGAGTAAAAAAAGGTTTAAGTATCACATCTGACTGACATGAATACTAAGGATTTAGGAGAGAATCCAAGATGGCGGCGTAGGTAAACACCTAAACTGCTGCCTCGCACAACAATTTCAAAACTACAACTAAAAGACAAAACGTCTATCACCCAGAACCACGGGAAAGCTGGCTGAGTGGAAGTTCTACAACTAGAAGGAAAGAGAAAAGAGCATTGAGACGTGCACAAGCGCTGAAAAGCTGAGGTACGGAGACGCGTGATCCGGGCTGCAGGCATTGCTTTTTTCAACCCAAAGGGAGACAAGCCTCCGATTACTCTGAAATCCAGTTTCTGGGGAGACGCGGGGGACCCAAACTCCTACGGGGAGAAGCTGGACTGTCTGCCATCGTGTCAGAAAGTGAGGGGGCCTGCTTGCAGAGCTGTGTGCAGGAATAATTGTTTACTGAGCTGGGGCGCGGGACATGGGGCCGCAGAGCCGGCTAACTGGCAGCCATTGCTGTTTGCCACGCTCTAGCCTAGTGACGCCCTGAGACCCCACCCCCCACAACCTACAAACCCACCCAAGCTCCAAGCAGTGGCTTTAGCATAAGAAAGGCCTGCCCTATCGCAGCTTAACCTAGCAAACTTGCAGCCTGGGTCAGACAGCTCCAAAACCTCCAAACCCCAACCAAAGAGGAGAAAACTATAGCTCTTGCTGTAGCTCCTGCTGAGTGGCCTCAGACAGTAGCTGACCTGCACCCTTTTGGAGATCCAGAAGCCAGTGTACCTAGTGGTCAGTGTGAGAAACCAGATTTCAACTCCTCACATCCATAAGTGACACATTCAAGAGGCAGACTCAGTGAGCACCAAAGCCCCACTGAAACAAGTCCTGCCCCATAAGCGTGTCTCCAGCGCAGCAGTTCTTCCATTATAGACACAGCAAGTCCTCACAGCCAATTGACCTGGAGGTCAATTCCTCCCAGTGTACCAACAGCAACCAAGGCTTAACTACACCAAGACTTTGCACTCAGTCCACAAAGGGGTGTACCAAGAGCGTCCACCTCAGGTGATTGGGGAGGCTGAGCTACTGCCCCTTATAGGTCACCTACCACACAAAGCCACTCTATCAACACAGGGAAGCAGCCAAAATGCAGAGACAAAGAAATATGTCACAAATGAAAGAAACGGAGGGAAAGCAAACTACTGGACGACAGAGTTCAGAACCACATTTATAAGGTTACTCAAGAATCTTCTAAAAACTGCTGAGAAACTTGATGAGACCTTTAAGGATCTTAATGAGAATGCCAAAAAAAATGGAAAAGGACCAGTCAGAAATGAAGCATACACTGTCTAAAATAAAGAATATACAGAAACTCAACTGTAGATCAACGTACCCCAAGAATCAAACCAAAGATCTGAAATATGGGGAAACAAAAAACACCCAACCAGAAAAACAAAAAAAAAAAAAAAGAATCCAAAAATATGAAGATAGTGTAAGGAGCCTCTGGGACAACTTAAAGCATACCAACATCCGAATTTTTGGGGTGCCAGAAGAAGGGAGAGAGCAAAATATTGAAAACCTATTAGAAGAAATAATGACAGAAAACTTTCCCTACCTGGGTGAAAGAAATAGACTTACAAGTTCAGGAAGCGCACAGAACCCCATACAAGAGGAATCCAAAGAGGACCATACCAAGACACATCATATAATTAAAATGCCAAGGGCAAAAGACAAAGAGAGAATCTTGAAAGCAGCAAGAGAAAAACGGTTAGTTATCTACAAGGGAGTACCTATACGACTGTCAGCTGATTTCTCAACAGAAACTATGCAAGCCAGAAGGGAGTGGCAAGAAATATTCAAAGTGATGAACAGCAAGAAACTACAACCAAGATTACTCTACCCAGCAAAGCTATCATTCAGAGTTGAAGGTCAGATAAAGAGCTTCACAGATAAGAAAAAGCTAAAGGAGTTCATCACCACCAAACCAGGATTACATGAAATGCTGAAGAGTATTCTTTAAGAAGAGGAAGAAGAAGAAAAAGGTAAAGATAAAAATTATGAACAAGAAAATGACATCAAATACATACCTACCAACAAGTGAATCTAAAAATCAAGTGAATAAAAAGTCTGAAGAACAGAATGGACTGGTGAATATAATAGAATCAGGGACATAGAAAGGGAGTGGACTGACAATTCTCAGGGGGAAGCGGGTGTGAGGGGTGCGGGAAGAGATTGGACAAAAATCTTACTCCTATAGATAAAGACAGTGGTGGGGGGTAAGGGCATGGGGTGGGGTGTGGAATCAGGTGGAGGGGAGCTATGGGGGGGGGGAGGAACACCTGTAATAATCTGCTGAACAATAAAGATTTATTTTAAAAAAAAAAAGACTAAGGATTCGACTTGGAAATAAACTCTCACAGATATGATCAAGAGATTTTTGACCAGGATGCAAGACCATTCGGTGGGGAAAGGACATTCTTTTCAACAAATGGTGCTGGGAAAACTGAATGTCCACAAGCCAAGGAATGAACTTGAACCCCCACCTTCACCATATGCAAACATTAACTCAGAATGGATCAAAGACCCAAATATAAGAGCTAAAACTATAAAACTCTTAGAAGAAAACAGAGGAAAATCTTTATGACACTGCATTTGACAATGAGTTCATGAATATGACAACATAAGCATGAGGCAACAAAAGAAAAGATAGACAAACTGAACATTAAATTTTAAAACGTCTGCAAAAAGGGACACTATCAGCAGTGTAAAAAGGCAATCCACAGAATGGAAGAAAACACTTACAAATCACATAGCTGATAAGGGATTGATATCAAGAACATAAAAAGAATTCCTACATCTCAACAACAAAACAACTCAAATCAAAAACAGGCAAAGAACCTAACAGACATTACCCCACGAAGATATACAAACAGCCAAATAGCACATGAAAGATACTCAACATCAGTAATTATTCGAGAAATGCTAATCAAAACGACAATGCAATGCCACTTCAGACTCGCTAGGATGGATATTATTTTCCAAAAAGAAACACACACAGAAAATGAAGTGTTAGCAAGGGTGTGGAGAAACTGGAACCCTTGCGTCCTGCAGGTGGAAATGTAGAATGGTGTAGCTACTGTGGGAAACAGTATGGCAGTTCCTCACAAGTTAAACATACAGTTACCATATGGCCCAGCAATTCCACTTATGGAATTGACAGCAGACTCAGATATCGGTACACCCATGCTCATGGAAGCATTATCCACAACAGCCAAAAGGTGGGTGGGTAAACAAAATACAGTGTTGCATCCAATGGAACATTTGTCAGCCTTTAAAAGGAAGGAGGTTCTAACACATGCTCAACATGAATGAACCTTGAAGACAGTACCCTAAGTGGAACACACAGACACAGCATGACAAATACTCACTATTAAGTGCTGTACTATAAATGATTCTACTCATATGCAGCACGCTGAACAGTCAAGTTCAGAGACAGAGAACAGAACAGTGGTTACCAGGGACTAGGGGGAGGCAGGAATGGGGAGTGACTGTTGAATGGTTAGTCAGTTTGGAATGATGAAAAAGCTCTGGATGGTGGTGATAGTTGTGCAACAAGGAGAACATACTTAATGCCACAGAATTGTGCACTTAAAAATGGTTAAAATGGTAAATTTTATGCTATGTATATTTTACCACAATAAAAAAAAACCAAAAAGAAGAGCATCAGTGAAAATAGAGAGAAGAGGGCCAGGGTGAGGGAACAGCATATACAAAGGCCCGGAAGCTGAAAGAGCTTGGCAAGTTTGAGGACCCGCGTGGAAGCCAGGATGGCAGGACAGCAAGAAGGGGCGCGTGACTAGGCTGGCCAGGTAGGCAGGAGCCAACCACAATGCAGACACCAGGCAGCCATGTGCCAACTCTGAACTCCACATTCCCCACCTGTAAGAGGGAGACACTGCCACCTACTTGCCAGGTGTCTAGGAAGACAACATGCTTGTGGTGGGTGTACAATACATGGGAAATGTCAGTGGCTGTCCATCCAGTGTCTTGAACTGAAATGGGGTTGGGGTTGGGGTTGGGGTTGGGCAGGCCAGAGCCCTGCACCAAGGTTGCCAACCACAGCTGTGTCCCAGGTGCCTATGAGGGGGTTGTCAATGCTACCCAGACAAGAAGGTGGCCAGTGGACTCCCTCAGGGCATACAGTCGCCCAGCAATAGGGTTAGGCAGGATGAGGGGGGTCCAGGCTCCTTATCCCCAGTGGTCATCTGCCAGGGCCCCAGAGCCAAGCTGCCTCATACCTTGGTTTGCTTATCTGTGAAATGGGAACAGAGAAGCACTGATGTGATGAAGCGGAAGAGGAAACAGCATTAAGAGCTCTGAAAATTCCTCCCGACCTGCCAGCAAAACGTGCCCTCTCCCTCCCCCAGGTGTCCCCTGGGGACCGTACAGGGCGTGCTCACCTCAAACTCCCCCTTGGTGAACTTGGCATCGGGCACACTCACGAGTTCCTCCTCTGCCACCTCGGGGAAGCCCTGAGAGAGGACAGCTGCTGGGATGGGAGCACTCCTTCCCAGGCTGCACTTCTCCCTCAGGCCACGAGCCCCTTGCCAGGGGTCTGCCCACCCCATTGCCCTCTGCCCAGGATGCGTGGACACGCCAGGCATCAGCTCTACCCATACACCCTGCTGGCATAGCCAGTGTCCCCAGGCACCCAGTGCCCATGCCACCTGGGCGGACCGCTGCCCTCACGCAAGGCCTCACATACGCGGACGTGCCAGAAGGCGAGCACAGCCACCACCATGGCCGTCGTGGTCCGGCCCTGGCCGCTGAGGCAGCTGAACACGAAGCCGGTGCCCAAGTCCTTGGTGAGGGCGCCCCGCAGGACCTCAAACAGCCGGTCAAAATCCTGCGTGGAGAGACCCAGGTCTGAGTCAGTGGGTGCTTCTGGCTGCACAGACTCCAGGGGTGGCACCCCCTCCAAAAGGGAGTGCTCACCCTATGCCAGGCTCTGGGTCAGGCTCACAACCTGTATACACACACTCAACTCACTGCAGTACACACAAGACCACGTGCATGTCAACAGCCCCGTGTATAGCATAATCCCCACACCAGGACTGGGACGGACATTTCAGCCGACAGACACATGCACAAATCTGGGCTTCTGTTGCCCACCGTCCACCAGGCAGAACACGCACATGTGCACTCCGATGTGCTGCGCCCCAGGCCACACATGGACCCCCTGCTCTGCTGCCCACCGGAGATGCACCCAACCACCCAGGTCCCAACCTCAGCGGATCATTGTAGAGCACGGCCACCAGGGGGCGACAAACTACAGGCAACCAGACCCACAGAGCAAAGGGAGACAGGAAACCTAAGCCCCATCACCTCCTATCAGGCCCCCTACGCACACTGCAAAGACCCACACAGACCCGGCACCCAAACTAGGTATCACAGGCACACAGCGACCCTCACACAACACACGCTGGACACATACACCACACAGATGTATCCACCTACCTTAAAGACACACTCTACACAGACATCCACAGACACATACGTCACAAACCTACAGAAGCCACATGCACACAGACCCCTTCAGTGACACACAGCATCCCACAACACCCTCCTCCACAAAGCCCAGACACACACCACACCACATATTTCCCCAAAGACACACTCTCCACACTTGCCCCAGTAAAGGTAAGATATCCATCACAGACACCATTAAGATACACACACCACACACACATACCCACTCCACATGACACCCACTCCAGTGCCCCAACACACATATACCACAAACACCACGGATATGCTCACCCTCATACACACCTACAACATATAATAAACACATGTACACACACACGTGCATGCAAATGCCAAGCTTGAAAGGGATGTGAATAAACCACCTGAGCCAAATCTAAAACCTTGTGGCACAAGCTCCCAGTCCCTCAGCAGAGCTGTGGCCATAGCCAAGACCCAGGCCAGAGGGGAAGCAGCCTTGCCTGCCTGGCCCCTCACCTCCTCACGGGGGGCACAGAAGTCTGGCACGGGGATGCGGTGGTAGGTGAGGCCAGGGCAGGCCCCACGGTGCTGGCTGAAGACCTCCTGCATGGTGAGGCACGTCTGGAACCTGTGGGTCCGTGGGCCCTCTGCGCCTGCGGGAGGCACGCTCAGGTGGGCCTTCAGCTGGGTCTCCAGGTTCTAGGGAGGGTGGGACAGAGGGCACATAGGCAACTGAGGCAGCCTCCAGGCCAGACCTGAAAGACCAGAGCCTGCTATGGCCAGGACAGTCCTGGTTTCCGGACCCATGGCTGCCTGGACCCAGGCCTGCCCTGACCCAGGCCTGCCCTGACCTAGGCCTGCCCTGACCCAGGCCTGCCCTTCCTGAGCCTCGGGGATCATAAACCAGACCTGGAGCCAGGGAGGTGGCCATGGCATAATCCTGAATCATCCACTCCCTGACACTTGGGGGCCTCAGTTTCTCCATCTGTACAATAGGCAGATGGGACCTTCTAAGGACCCACCCAGGCCAATTCCCCAGAAGGCCTCCAAGCTAGAGGTGTGCAGAAGGCAGAAGGGCCTCACCTCCAATTGCTCAGTGGTCATGGGGGGCCCAGGCCACTGCAGGCTGTGGGTGTGCCCGTCACACTCCAGCACAGCCTCCTCCCTCAGGTTGACCCAAACAACCTGCTGCAGCTTCCTCTTGGCATCAGTCAGGTAGGCCAGGATACTCCCCAGGGCCTGCAGGGACAGAAGGGAGGTCAGCAGAAGGGCTCACCCTCCCCTCCCGCCACCCCACAAATGGACCCAGGCCAGCTGGGGTGGTCACCTTGGCACTGGGCTGGGCTGTGCCATAGATGGACATTCGGGACACCCGCCGGAAGTTGGCCACGTCCATCTCTTTGATGGTGCTGAGTGCGTCTGGGGAGACGAGATCGTCCGCCCTCTGTAGGGAGAGCAGCAAGCCTGGTACTCACAGCAGCCACTGAGAGGATCAGAACCAGCCCCAGGGGGCAACGGAAGGGGGGACAACACTTCACACTCAGAGCTTCGTCGCTGCCCTGGCAAGGAGACCAGCAGTGCCCACTCTCCAGATGAGGACACTGAGGCTGGTGGCAAATACTCTAGAACTAGGTTTCCCGACCCCCTGCCCAGACCACTCGGTGTAAGACGGAGAGGGGCCAGAACACGGAGAATGACCTCATCACATTCACAAGAAGATTCCACTCCCACAGGCTGTCGCCCCTTTGCCTCTATGAGGGTGATACTTCCCTGAACCCCGCAGGAACCACAGACCAGCCCCCACACGTTCCCACTTCCCCAGGTAGACAGCCACACTCACCAGCGAGCCCTTGGTGATGAGGTCCCCAGGGGCCACGGGCCCCGCTGAGCTCAGTGTCACAGGCAAGCGGTACAGCTCAGGGTGGGCACACAGCCAGCGGCTGAAACTGAGGGCGAAGGCCAGCAGGTACTGCAGCCCAAGGCAAAGAGACGGAGTTCATGGGCACAGGGCCACCCTGAGCTCTCCCTGCCTGCCCCAGGGTAGGGAAGTCCCAGGAAACACCCATGATGGCCCAGGGCATGGATGAGAGGGTGGGGAGCAAGGACCAGGACGTCCAAAGCAAGATCTTTCTGGGCCCCAAAGCCCTGACTAAGGGTACCAAGACGGGGCCCGGGGTGAGAGGTGGGTCCTCCCTTTTCTCAGGTCTCCCCTTGCATCCCCCACACCTGCCTTCCTCTGGAACCAACATATGTGTCCCCAACTCTCCTCCCTAATTCCACAGGGGTCCTCGTTGACCCCATGCCTGTCACTGGTGGGAGGCTGGAGGGGCCTACAGAAGGGCAGGGTCCTCTCATCCCGGGTCCCACCTGCTCATGCAGATAGTAGTTAAACAGGATCAGGTAGAAGTACCGCTCCAGGCTCTGCAGGGCCCTCTGCCGGACACCCTGCTGGCTGCTGCTTCCCTGAGAGGAGGGGACAGGAGGGAGGTTGGGGAGGTAAAGATGGGGCTGCTCTAGCCCACAGCCCCACCCAGGAAGGGCAGGAGTTAAGCCTCAGAAATCCCCAAGCAAATGTATAGCATCTCCCCTGATCCAGAGGCCCTCACCTCCCTGCGCCTGCGACCCTCCCTACAAGAAAGTGAAAAGGCCCGCATGACAGTGCTCCAAGGGGCCACAATCACTACCCCTACGTAGAGAGGGGAAACTGAGGCTCAGAGAAATGAAGGGTCTTGGTCAGCGTCACAGAGCTGGGTCCCCAAACCAGTGTCCTAACCCCAGCCCAGCACTCTGGGTGGGGGCTGTCAGCGGGCATGACTCCCTAGGGTCCTTCACTCGCCTTCAGCTATCAGGTTCTGCTGGGTCCGCACCAGCCTCGGAGGGCAAGGGAGATGGGGACAGGGCCTAAAGAAAGGCCAGGCCCTTGGATGAAGTTTAATTCCATCTTTGGGAATCCAGGATAGAGGTCAACGAATGATTACATCTATAAAAGGCCAAGCAGTAAGGATTCTAGGTTTGCAGGCTGACGGTCTCTGTTCAGCGCCACTGCTGAAGCGGAAGAGCCAGAGACAGCGCAGAACGAGGGGGCGAGACCAGCCCCAGAAAAACGCATTTACCAAAGCAGGTGGTGGGCTGGGTCTGGCCCGGGGCCACCGTGTCCCAGCACCTACTCCAGACTAAGGGAGAAAAATCCTACATGCACGAAAGCTCATTGTCACAAAGCTGCTTGGCACAGCAGTGTTGACAAGGATAAGGATTGAGAAGTGACTCAACTGTGCAACGAGAAGGGGCCTGTGATGCATCATGGCCGGTCACTGCCGGGAACACTGCCTGTGTCAGGTCCCCTGCTAAGAGCTTTGTGGGTCTTTCTGGCCTGCTCTTCACAACAGCCCTGTGGGGCATCATCATCAGTGGCCCCTAACCCACATCCACACGCCTGTGCGTGGCAGAGCCAGGACCGGACCCTGGGCCATCATGCTCTTAACCTGTCAGCCCAATGACGCTAAACCATGCAAAGTGCTTAAGCTACACAGCCCAGAAAATTCTCAGTGACAATGAGCAGGTATGAGCAGGGGAAAGACAAACAAACCGCGTGCTGGGGCCACCTACACGAGAACACGATCAACGTGAAAGAGGAAAGAATCGGGCCCTAAGTGCTCACAGCGGCTCTGCTGGGATTATTAGGGTTTCCTTCTCTAATTTCTCAATTTTCCATAATATAATGCTGCTTTTTAAAGATGTTTTTAAAGTGTTGAAGAAGAAAAAAGCTCTAGAGCTTCAGATTCGTTCCATGCACTGTTTGCAAACACTGCCCAGTGCCCTCTCCCCAGAGAGTGGGGAACAGCCTGCTGAGACAGCACAGAGCCATCACGCTCCCAGCGGCGGCAGGCTGGACCCAGCCCCGGCCGTCCTGAAGGAAGGCCAAGTTTTTATTTGGGGGAGAGCCACGAGCATTCTGGGAAGTAACTGGATCCAGAGGCCCCAGCACCCGGCCGGCAGCCCCTTCCTCCGTCCTGTTTATTCTGCAGCGAGGGGACCTGGTCAGGGAAAGTAAACTTCCCTCTTCCTTCCGTCCTTCCTGCACATCCCACGCCCTAACCCCTTCCTCTGCAAACCGCTCTTCTCCTGGGAGAAGCAACCGGGACACGTCCGTGTGAAAGAAGCCAGCCAACAGGCCTAACAAATGAGGCTGCGGGTTCACGAAACACGGCAGCTCTCCCCTCTCCACGCCTCACCTGGGCCGGGCTCTCAGGCCGGACACGGTCCAGCTTCCTCTGGTGTTTTAAGACTACTTCCTTCAGGTCGTGCAGCTCAGCACAGGCAGTGATGGCTCTGTCCACCTGGTGCCAGGGACCAGGGCAGGGACAAGGGGACAGCAGCAGGAAGGGCAGAGGGCCAAAGGAAGAGGGTGGCAGACAGAAGAGAAGGAGGTAAAGAGGATGATTAGCCATGAATGAGAGCAGGGGGTCCCAGGGGAGAAAGGAACCCCACCCGTGAGGGTGTGAATGCTCCCTGCACTGCCCCTGCCCAGCCCCCTTGCTCACCTCCTCCACCATCTTCCTGCCCTGGGGCACCACGTGGAGGAAGCTCTGGATCACCTGGAGCTGCTCCATGGGCAGAAGCTTGGTCTTCGCAGGGAAAGCCCTGACAAGGAAGGGGCGGTAGCATCCTCAGGGCCACAGGATGGCGCTGCTGTGACCCTCCCATTTGTATGGCCACTGAGAGGCACCAGGCTCCAGGCTTGAAGTCCTCCTTTCAAGTTGGGGGGGGGGGGGGGAGCAAGGGGCATTTTTCCCCACTGGGGAAACTGAGGCCCAGAAAAGTCAAGTGACTTTCTCCAGGTAACCCTGTCAAGTCTACGGCAAACCGGGACACGAACCCCAGCTACCCGTTTCCAGCTCTGGCTCTGAGCCCCCGACACGTCCCTGGGGCCCTGCCCACACCACTCACTCAGGCCTGGAGGCAGTCCCACTCTGGTGAAACAGGACGAGGGTCCCCAGGACCATGCCCAGGTTGGTCCTGCCCACACCTGTCTGGCAGCTGAAGAGGAGGGCAGGAGGAGGCCCGTGGGCATCTCGGAGCAGCAGCAGGCTGGGGGTCTCCTGGGGAAGGACCGTGGATATCATGTCACAGCATGACCCAGACACCCTTCAGCTGAGGAGCTAGTAGGGGTAAGGGGTCATGACACAGGCCCATCCCCACCCCAGTCTGCAGCAAGTGGCAGACAGACAAGAGGCTCAGTCCCTTTTGCCAAACCCCAAGGCCCAATCTGCTCCACCTGCCCCGGGAGCACAGGCTCTGCCTCCTTCCCAGACCCAGGGGGAGACCAAGGCACTGGCTCTGGAACTGAGACCCACTCAGGGGGACAGGGCCACACCTAACACCCCTGTGAGATGCGGATTAAGTAACGGGACCCCTGAAGGGGTTGGGAGAGAAACACCACCAGAAGTATCAGAAGAGTCTAGAGGGTGAGAATGTTTAGCTCCAGTAAAGAAATGAGGAACTTGAGGTCTAGAGAGTTTAGCAGATTTGTCCAAAGTCACACAGCAAGTTAGCAGCCTCGTCACAGCCAAAGCCAGTCCTCCAGACAGCCAGTGCTGGGCCCTGCCATCCGAGCATATACAAATACACACCCACACAGGCACACAGATGCACACAACCCCCCCACACAGACGTGTACACATACAACCCCCACACATATGCACACATACCCACAACTCAGAGGCCACACTTTCCCTGAGCATCTCCATGGAGACAGGGCCTTTACACAGACCCACTCTCCAGGCCCTTCCTTGCTCCCCAACTCTGTGCTCCCAACACCCTCCACCCCACTTACCCGGATAACACTGACAAAGGCATCAAACTGGGTTTCCAGGGGAGCCCCTTGCTCTGGCAGGGGCAGGCGGTGGTACCTGCCAGGTGAGGGGGGAATAGCCCATCAGGCAGGCCACATACCCGGGGCATCCCCCACCCCTGCATTCCATTCAGCCCCACCTGCAGCTGATGAGGCTGAGGCCACAGCTGGAGAGCAGACCCAGATCAGCGTGCCCAGCACCCCAGGGCCCTCTGCAGGGCTGGCCCTCGGTACCTGTAGGTGGGCTGCAGGAATAAGGGCTGCTTGTACACCCCCTCGGTCACGTGCACATCACCCTCACCCCGGATGGCCACAGCGTGGGGCTCCCCCCGCAGGTCCTCAACATTGTGGTACACGTGGTATATGTTCTCACTCAGCTGGGCAAAGTCGTGAATCTGCATGGAGGAGTGGGGGCCAGAGGGCCATGATGGATCTTCAGGACACCCAGAGGGAGCTCCATGCCAGGGTGCTCTCTATGACCTGCATGTGCTACGGGCAGCTACCCATGCCCTGGGGTCAGGGAAGGGCTCTGCCCAGCGGGCAGCAGGAGTTAGCTAAGCCACCAGACTGAAGGACGAGGCCAGACTTGGTCAGCTGGGACTTAGAGAGGAGGCCTGAAAGGGAGATGGGAGACCACCAGTGGCCACTCCGGACTAGGCTTCTGCCTGTGGAATTCTTGGGGGGAACTGTGATCCCCATACCTCTGTGGTATGTCAACAGTCTCTGAGGCCTTGACAAACCTTATAGAGGGCGGACAGCAGAGCCTCAGAAACCAACAGGAGAGAAGTGACCCACCCCAGGGCTCTGAGCTCAGGGGGCTGAACTCAGTCTCAGGCTCCTAGCCAAGTGCTTTCGCCCCACCAGACCTTTTTCTTAAAAGGATGCTGCGTGTGGGGAGAGAAGCAGTATGGGAAAGGGGCAGGGGCGAACAGCGCTGGGAATAGGAGGTCCTTCCTCTGGCTGCCAGTGAGCCGGCCCTGTAGCCAGCCATTGGCCCAAGCAGGGCAGGAAGATGGGCAAGTATGAGCCAGTGAGAGCAGCACTGAGCTGTGGTCTGGGGTCTCATCTCAGCTGCCCAAGGCCTACCAGGGAGGGGCCCCCGCCCACACCAGTGGCTCTCACCTCTTTCCGGATGGCTAGCTCCAAGCTCTCCGCCTGGACCCCAGACCCCAAGCCCTGGAGGTTCTCATGGAGGCTCTTCTTGTCTCGAGGTGTGTAGGGCACAAAGTCCTCCTCTGCTCGCAGGAACAGCACGGGCTCCTCCCGCACACAGAAGACGATGCACTCCTGCCGGGAGCCCGAGGACGGAAGTCACCCCCGTGGGGCAGGGACTTCCGATCCATTGCCCCCCACCAGGCCTTTGAGCAGGCTGTTCCCCTCTTCAAGAGCTCTTCACCCCACTGTGTCCCTGAGACCTGAATCCTACCCAGGAAGCAAAGCTCAGACCAAATGCCACCTCCTCCTGACCCTCCCTCCCCTCAGGGCCAAATAGTCCTCCATCTGAACTTCCTAATGTTAATTTCCCTTTGTAGTAACATTATCAACGAACACATCTTTTCTTTAGTGGGTTACAGGTTCCTCACAGGTAGAATCACATCCTGGCCTCTGCAATCCCTAGCACAGAGCCCTGGATCAATCAAGTGCTTGATGACATCAGTTGAAGAAATGAATGCCCTCATCCACAATGCAATCAATCATTCATTCACTGTGCATCATACAGACAGGGAGATAGTGGGTAGACCCCATCCTGAGGAACCGGCGGTCAACCTGAGAAGAGGGGATCTGACCACAACTAACACCCCATCCCACTCAAAAATTCTCCATCTATACCCCAAGTCAAATCAGGCACCCCATGTCGAAGAACCTGAAATCACTGTGGACCCTCAGCCTCTGTTCTGGAGATAAAACCCCACCTTGACAGCAGGCAGGTGAGAAGAGTCATTAAAAGCAGGCACTTAGAGCCCTGGTCAGTGGTTCAGTGGTTAGAGCATCAGCCCACATACCAATGGGTTATGGGTTTGATTCCTAGTCAAGGGCACATACCTGGGTTACAGGTTTGATTCCTGGCCCTGGTCGGGCGAGTTCAGAAGCAACCAACTGATGTGTCTCTCTCATGGCATGTTTCTCTCTCTCTCCCTCCCTCCCTCCCTCCTTCCACTTTCTCTAAAAAATCAATGGGATCCTTGGGTGAGGATTAACAAAAAATAAAAAAGTAGGCTCTTAGAATTCCAGGTATGTCTGGGTTTGGGTCCTAAGACACCACTCATGAGCTGGGTCACTTATCCTCTCTGGATCTCAGTTTCCCCCTCTATAAAATGGGAAGATAACGTCCCTGCCCTTTTGGGTTGATGTGAGGCTACAAGTGTTAGCTGTGATCATCATCCTGTGACTCTCTTGTTATGACCTGGCCCCTCTTGTCATCTCCTCACTTCCTCTGAGGCTCTCAAAGTGGGGTGTATAGGAGCTTCTGACCTTGAGGCTGCAATGTCCACATAGGACAATGCAATAAACATTTGCTCAGAATTTCCAACCATGCTGACCACAAAGACCGTCATGGTGCTCAAAGCCTGTTAGGGCCTGTCCAGGTCACCAGCGCCCTCCCCATCATGTGGCCAGGACCCTCCAAAGCCTCTGAAGTTGCCTCTCCCAGGAGCCCCATTCCCCAGATTTGGAGGGCTAGCCCCTGCCTGAAAATGGACCATGCTTACCTTGTGTCCATCCTTCTGGAGTTTCTGGAGGACCTGCCTGAAACCTGAGAAGCTGGGCTGTCCCATGCCAAACACGGTGAGCCCGCCCCGCACTTGCCGGAAATTGGGGGCCCCACAGCTCCGCAGGGTGCCCAGCAGGTCCATCTTCTCAGCAACATCCCGCACCAAGAAGTAGCGTCCCTGGCAGTGGAAGAACCAGAGGGGGACACCGAGATGACTCAGGGGCATCTTCTACATGCAGGACTCTGTCCCAGGCCCCAGGAGGTGGGGATCAGGGAGATGGGGAGGGGACACGGACCTCAACTTATCTGCAGGCTCACAGAAAAAACAGATGAAATATGTGATCATCTGTGATCCCAGGAAGGGGGTCACGGAGTTAAGAGGGGAAAAAACACAGCTCCTCTTTAGTGGGAATCTGAAAAGCTTTCATACAGGTGTTAGCATCGGAGCTGGCCTTGAAGAAGGAGAGCATGAAGAGGCACTACAAGAACAGGAAACTAGAGCTGGCTCTAGGGTGGACCCACAACTCCCTGGGAGGCGGAGGAAGGGTCTGGAGAAGAGGTCAGAGTAGGGAGTCACAGCAGGGCTGCAGGAATCCACTAGAGGAATGCTGTCCTGGCCCTTTCCTAGGGCCCTGCAGTTCTGAGGAAGGGCAGGTCTCTCCCCTCCCCAACTGGAGTGAATGAATGTCATGACTATAGAGAAAAGAGGGAAAGGGTACTGGACATCAAGTGAGAACAGAGGGAACTAGAAGAGCTCATTCCTGAGATCACCACATCCACCCCCTTACCCCACACCTGCACTGCTGACTGATAGGTAGGACCAGTTCTTCCAGATGCCAGAAATCCTCAGCTACTCTTTCAGCCAGCCATTGTCATGATTTTTCATTCTGTCCTTCATTCGTTGACCCTTTACTGAGGACCTACATTGTTCTGAGGCTGGAGCTACAGCAGTGAACAAGGTAGATGAAAAGTCATCTGTCCTTGTGACTTTACTTTCTAGGGGATTTTTAAGGCAAAAAAAAAAAAAAAAAAAAAAAAAAAAAAACCTGCCAGCTAAGCCAGAGAAGTTCAGAAATTTCGAAAGAGAAGGGGAGGGAGATGCCCACCCTAGGGGAAGCAGTCCTGGGCCTAGGGACCTTTTGTCCTCATCTACAGTCTCCCTGGTGCTCCAATGGAGGGGGTGTAGGCATGCTGGGACCAGGCAGGGGATGGATAGAGAGAGAAGAGCAGGGGCTCCACAGGGCGGGACGAATGGGCCCCAGGAAAAAAAAATAGGTCAGAGGAAGTGGGATTGGGACCCTGGAAGGTGGAATGAGGCAATGAAACAGAGAAGGGGACAGTGGGGAAGCAGAAGAGATTAAGGAGAGAACCTAAAGAAGGACAGAAGGGGCGGAAAGAAGCTGGAAGAGGGCGGAAAGGGTAGGACCTGACCTCACCTGCACCAGGTAGTGCTCAGGGGTAGCATCCGAGAGCCGGCCCAGCGTGTAATGGGCCTTGAGCAATTCATCATGGATCTGGAACTCCTCCTTGCAGTTGTACCTGCCAGGGTTACAGATGGAGACCAAGTCAGGCAACCTCCAAAGCCAGAGTCCACCTGACCCCACAGCAGGATCACCCACTCCCACTGAAGTGGTTACCCACTTGTGGCAGAGACAGCCCAATGTACCACAATATCCACTCTCCCTTTTGTGAGCAATTACAACCCTGGAATGGGAACTGGGTCATCCATGTGAAGACTACATTTCCCAGCCTCCCTTGCAGCTAGTATGGTCATGTGATTATGTTCTGTCCAATGGGATGTGAGAAGTGATTTGTGCAACTTCTGGGTCATTCCCTTTAAGGGAAGGTGTGAGCCTTCTACATTTCTCTCCCCCTCCCTGGCTAGCATCCAGAAGTGGTAGCAGGAAGCAAATATTGATGATGGCAGGGCAACAAGAGAGGAGGAGCCTGGCTGATCATGCAACCTGGGGCATCTCCTGGACTTTTGAGTGAGGGAAGCTTCTGTCTTGAGTAGGCCTTCTACTTTGGAGTTACTTTGGTCCTGGATGGTCCCCTCCATCAAATTGTCTCTGGGAACAACCTCCACATTGGTGATCCCACAGCACAGTGAGGTGGTTCAGGACACAGGCTTGGGCCATGAATCCACCTCCACTGCTTTGTAACTCAGTGACTTTGGAGTCACCCACTCTCTGTAGCTACATTTCCAGTGATTCCCACCTCCTGGAGCTGCTGTGAGAAATCAATGCATTAAACAATGTAAGTGCTTAGCCCAGTGCCTTGGGCACAGTAAGCGCTTATTAATAAAATTATTATTACTAGTGGTAGTTCTACTTCCACACAGGGCCATTTCAAACAAAACCCAAGATGCAAAAAGCTGGTGTGCTGATTCTAACAATGAAGAAGACACAGCCTCCCAAAGCTGGTGATCTGGTGTCTGATCCTCTTTACAAAAGAAATGCCTCTAGGAAAGGCAGGGTGGTGGAATGTGTGGGAGGGAGCACCAGAAGACGACGCAAGAGACGTGGTTCCTGCGACTCGCTCTGCCTCCATCTCACCGCAGGGCCCGTGGTGGGCAAATCTCTCTACCTCCACGACACTCAGTTTGTGTATCTAAGTCCGTTTTCACATTTGATCTAAAGGGTGTTATTAGATCAGGAGTCAGCAAACCTTTTATGTCAAGGACCAGATAGTAAATATTGTAGATTTTGTGGGCCACACAAAGTCTCTGTTACAGCTACTCACCTCGGCAGTTGACGTGTCAAGCATCCACAGATAATATGAAAATGAATGAGAATGGCAGTGCTTCAATAAAACTTTATGGACAGCAACAGGTGCTGGCTAGATTTAGACCGAAAGATAGAGTTTGCTGACCCCTGTGTTGGATGACCTGTAAGGTCCCTTCCACCTCAAACACTGTCAATCTGAGGAGTACTGGGCTCATGGCTGTGTCAGGAGGCACACACCGATTTTTACAGCAGGCAGGTGACTGTTCTGAGCCACACCCTGAGTTAAATATTATGTCATCCCCACATATCCTGATAAGGAAACAGAGGCCCAAGGTCACGGAGCAAGACTGGACAAGTCTCCAACACTGCCCTCAGGGCCCAAACCTAGTTTTGTCATCTCCAGCAGTGAGGCTATATATCAAGTCCCTCTTATATAACATCTCCTTTCCTCCCCTCATCATGGACACAGTAATTTATTATGATTACAATTTTTCTGTCAGGCCCCAAAGCCAGCAGGCCAAATGTATCATTCCCACCCTCAGGTTTCCTTACACAGAAGGCCCATCTGCTAGGTCTCTGACAAACTGCTCTGTGTGGAATATATTTCATTCCTAGATCATCCTGTCCTACTTCTGGCATCCTGGAGGGGCCCAGAGGCCGGGGAGCACCGTGGGCAGATTCAATGCAAGACAAGGCTTTCTGACTCCCCAGGAGAGAGATCCGATGCCCCTTCAGTCTACCTGGTCTCGGGGCTCCCAGAACCCCCTCCTTCATTGTGCCTGTGGGGCAAGTAGGGTTTCAGGGCCCCTTCCTGATCCTCTTCCCCTGGATACCCAAGTCTCTCTCAAAATATGGCAACAGAACAAGCCCTCAGCCTCTTCCAGGAATGTCCCTGAAGGACCTAATGAGGACAGTGGACCAACAGCTTCCAGCTTTTCCAGCCCAAGGCCCTTTAATGGCCTGGTGTTAACCTCAGTTTCCAACCATAATTACTGGTTGTGGCAGGGAGGGGGAGGGGGGGGGGAGAGGGGGGAGAATCTAAGTTTTATGCGTCTAAGGATATAAACTTCTTTTAAAAATGTTCAGCCAAAAATTATTTTCAGGAGTGTCCCCCAGCCAGTCCTCCCTCTCCACATTCCCTAGCCCTGTGGGCACTGTAAGTCACATAAGCTAGAGACCCACGACAGAGACTCTGCCACCTGCTTACTGTGAGACTCCAGATAAACTGCCTAACCTCTCTGGGCCTCAGTGTCTTCATCTAGATATTAAGTACGATATGCCACCACCCCTCCAGCAGCTTCCAGAGCCATGTCTTCCAGGGACATGATGACATTCCCCTGCCACTCACGTGATCACGACGGGGGCCACCTTGTTGGGGATGATAGACTTGGCCTTACTGTTGTGCAAGCTTGTGGTCTGGAAGGAGTGGGCACTGAGCGAGTGCCGCCCGTCCATCGTGCTGCTGCCCTGGAGGCCCTCAAAGGGGGCACTGGCTGAGACCGTCTGCTGGGCTGTGCTGGCAGTTGTACCCATAGTCAGCCGGCAATCTCAGACCCAGGACCTGTGTGGGGAGAGGGTGTGTGGTCAAGGAGGAGTGGGGAAAGCCAGGGCAGGAAGAGACCTAGCCTACCCTCATCTCCACCATAAGTACAGATCACACTCTGAGGCCCAGAGAGGGCCAGCTCACCCTGTAGCTGGAGATGGAGGGCAGGTGTGCTGCCCACCACATGCCACTGAGTGTCTACCATGTGCCCAGCCCACTGCTGGGGCTTTGTAGGTTGTGGACATAGAGAGATATAAAGATGAAGCCCCTGACCCCTTAGACTGTACACTCCTCTGGCGAAAATAAGAGAGGAAGGGGTTCATCTTCCACACCAGGTGGGGACTGAGGGCTCTAGGTGGCTGGACCAGACCACATGAAGGCCAGGCCTTCCAAAGTAGGGGAAGTAGGAGACCCGAGGGAGAAGCAGGGGCACATGCTGAGGGACGTCAGGCTTGGATGTAAAGGATCTGGATTGGAGCAGTGTTCAGAAAGGCATTCTAGTCATGAACGTCACAAAACAAGACCAGCGGAAGTCCAGACAAGGTGAGTTCTCAGTAGATCAAGGGTCCAATGAAGGCACCACACCCCTCAACTCGACGTCAACATCATCCACATCAACATCATCAACCCCATCATCAACATCATCAAACCCAACCTCAACATCACCAACATCACCAACCTCAACCTCAGTATCACCAACCTCAACCTCAACACCATCAACCCCAACCTCAACATCAACAGACAGAGCTTCTGACCCACATGAGGCATCTGTGTGGAGAGCTCTCCCCCAGGGAGGCCCTAGGATGCATGCAACACAAGGTGGATGCATGCTACAAGGGTGGTGTTGCTTATATAACAAAACACTGGAAACAACCTCCAGCCAACAACAGGGATTTGTTGAATAAATTATGGGACATCGCTAAGGTTGAATGTTTAACGGCCATTTCATATTGCCTGATATGGAAAGACGTCTCCCAAACAGGAATGGAAGGAACAGGTTGCAAGTTCAAGCTGTGATCCTAATTTAAACCATGGAAGTGTATCAGGAGGAAAGTCTGGAAGGACACACCAAGATGCTGGTATGAGTTATCACCAAGTGATGAGATTATAGGTGATTTTTTACTTTCTCCTTTTTGCTTTTCTGCATTTTCCTGATTGTTCTCCTCTAAACTGGGTAATAAAGTTAAAGTTTATTTAACAAATAAGAGAATGGCTGGGAATCGGCTAGGAGACCTGTTAAGAGCTGCAAGAAGATGTGGGGAGGATTTATTCCAGGGTCCAGACATGGGAGGCAGAACTTTCTGAGAGCCCAGCAACTGTTGGCCCCTCATGGCATTAATGGCCCAGGATCACAAGAAGGGACCTACCTGCCCTGCCCACCCCAACCCCACCTGCACCCTAACATGGGTCCACCCTGCAGAAGCACAGGCACAAGACAGTTCTTAGAACACGACACCTCCCCTCTGCCTTCAGCTGAGCATGAGCTGCTCCAAGTCAGTGGAGACGATCTGCTCCAGCCACCCACACTCCCCAGCCCGCCCCAGCCACAGCCCCAGCCCTCAACACCAGCACAGCACCCCAGGAAGCAGATGGAAGAGGGGCTCAGCAGCTCAGTCTGAAGGCTGCACTCAAGGTGCTCTCTCTCCCAGACGCTGCGTCAAAGTTCCTGGTCCTGAGGCGGTGCTCCCCAAGCCTCCCCCAGGGCTGTACTCATGCTCCCCTCCCCAGAGCCACCTAGACAGAATGACCAGCCTCATGCTGTCCATTCCAGAACCATCCCAAACCACCACCTGGTTCTCTCCCTCTGCAGCTTGGAAAGTGGTCCCTGCACAACCTGTCACACTTGAAAACTCCCAGCAGCTGTCTGACAGCTTTGTTAAAACACACACCTGGTGTTTATACGAGCCCATCATAACTCTCCACACCCAGTCCAATTTCAATCTCTCTCTCTCTCTCTCTCTCTCTCTCTCTCTCTCTCTCTCTCTCTCTCTCTCTCATCAAACATGGAAGGAATGAGCTCTGTTTCTAAACAGAAACACAGGCAGCTCAGAGAGAGTGAAGAGCTCCACAGTGGACCCCCAGCAGGCCGACAGCAGAGCCTGAAACCTCTCACCTTTTCTCCCCACTTTGCCTGCAGTTCACCAAACTTTCCCAGACCCCTCTCAGCAGTCTAGGCCAAGGAGGCATGGATGGGAACAGCCTCCTCCAAGAACACGGGTGGCTGTCCCCAAGGAGGGCATGACAAACAGCAGCAACAGCTGGCTGCGGCTGCTAGGCCAAGGCAGGCCCTACTCCCATCCCTCCTCCCCCTCTCCTCCTGCCAACTCCAGCGCCAGCCACCCTCCTCTCTCACCAGCTCCACAGGCAATGACAAGCCCCAGCCAGCACCTATGAAGGCAGCCAGGGGATGATACAGATGTGCACAGCTGCAGTCCACAGGGGTGGGGGAAGAACAGTAGCCTTTGAAAGCTGACCTGCCTCCAAAATGTCCAGAAGAGGGTGAAACCCTGGGATCTCCAGCCTTCTCGCTCTGCAACTCTCCCTTGAAACCTCACTCGACCCTGCCCCGAGTTAGCCTGGCCAGCACAGGGGCCTCCACCCGCTGGCCAAAGGCTGTAGGGCCTTGGGCAACTTCCTTCCACACTCTGGGCCTTGGTGTCCACAGCCATAAAGAGACAGTGAGGGGTGGGATGGTCTGAAAGCCCTTGCCAGTTTCAAATGGGTCTGGCTCCTAAGATGGGCAGTCCTAGTGGTCCCAGCACTACTGTCCGCTCCCAGGACAGTGGTCAGCAAGGGGGGGGGGGGGGGGGGGTCATGGTCCCTCATGCTCAAACCTCTCCTGGGAGGAGAATAGGGAAGGTGGATTTGGATGAGACCAGACTAATGAGTCGCATGAGTCTGGATAGTTTGCAAACAAGTATGCCTTTATTCTCCTAACTTCTAATTAAAAGCAAACATTTCCTTCAAGCACAGGAAAGCGGCCCATCGCATCTCAGATCCGGGACATGATCACCATAGAGCTCACAGGCGGTTCACATCCCACCTCAGTGTGCAGGTGTCCGGAACATGGCTTGCACTCATTCCTTTCAAACCACAGTAATTATCAGACCCGGGTCTCCTGCCCACAGACCAACTTGGGGTAACTGCACCTAATAGTCTTGGGCCCCCACAGTGGGATCCCAGGTTCCCACAGCTGACTTTAACCCAAAAAGCGTGCAGAATCCTGATGACCCTGGAGAGAAGCCTACTCACCTTACGAAGCCAGCCATAAAGAAGCTGCTGTTCCATTTGCAAAGAGGGGTTCTCAGCACTTGGGGACCATCAAAACAATCACAATCGCCTGGGGTCCTTCATGCTGGGCATGTGCCCGTCAAAGCCATGCCCCAGCTTAAAGTCCCCCTTGAAGCTAAGCAATAAGAGCCTTGACACTGATGTGTCTTCGAAAAACAAAACTAAACCTTAACTCACCTAATGAATTACCTTATGAATGCAGTAATAACCAAGGACATCTTACTAGCTCACCAATTTGTTTTGTAATATTTTGGTAGCTCTCTTTCAATAAAATGTACTTCTTCCTTTATATTCCCATGTATTTTATTTTGTGCATTTCAAAATATTCTGAGAAGCCCAGCTGGCATGGCTCAGTGGTTGAGCATCAACCAATGAACCAAGAAGTCTTGGTTCAATTCCCGGCCAGGGCACATGTCCGGGATGTGGGCTTGATCCCCAGTGTGGGGCGTGCAGGAGGCAGCTGATCAATGATTCTCTCTCATCATTGATGTTTCTATCTCTCTCTCCCTCTCCCTTCCTCTCTGAAATCAATGAAAATGTATTTTAAAAATAATAAAATCAATAAATACAAATATTCTGAGAAGAGGTCCATGAACTTCTATCAGATTGTTAGGCTTTTGGCAAAAAAAACAACAAACAGGAGCTCCTACTTTAAGGAAAGAATATTACCCACCAAACACAGGCCTTCCTCCACTTTTTCCTTGGCTTCTACTTATTAACATTTCAAAGCACCTACTAAGCACCAGGAACCACACAGGGAGCTTTCAGTCAGATGGTCCCCCAACAGCCCTCTGAGGTTGAGGCTTTACTGTGTCCATTTGCAGATGATAAACACTCCTCATCAGTTTGCCTTCTTGCCTCTTCTGCTGATCCTGGCAGCAAGAGCACTCCCACACTCTCCCTTCCCCCTGGGATCGGTACAGCCCCCACTCAGGGTCCGTAGGGACCCTCACCACTCCACCCTCTGCCGGAACACCCCAGACCTAGCAAAGCAGAAAGACCCAAGCTTCCCGTGGAGGGATCGGGAACTCCAGATTCCATTTCACCCTTGTTGACCAGCAAAGAAGCCACAGACTCCTCAGGGCTGTAGCTACAATGGCATTTAAGCAAGTCCCACCCACATCCACACTATCCTCCTGCCTCTGGGAAAACGCAGAGCAGTCAGTCCCGCGAGGAAGAAACGGCCAGATGGAATCCATGGCAGGCAGGTGACTTGTTTCCTCAAGAAGAGTCCCTCTCATTTAATCCTGACCAAAAAAGGAGGTGCCAACTCTTACAACTCAATAGCAAGTTAAGAGAGAAAAGTAATTTTAAAATGGGCAAAAGATGTGAAGGTAACATCTGAATGCCAAATAAGCATATTTAAAGGTGTTCAGCCCTAGCCAGTGTGGCTCGGTAAATAGAGCTTTGGCCTTCGGACTGAAGGGTCCCAGGTTTGATTCCCATCAAGGGCACATGCCTGGGTTGCAGGCTCGATCCCCAGTAGGGGGTGTGCAGGAGGCAGCCGGTCAATGATTTTCTCTCATCATTCATGTCTAGCTCTCCCTTTCCCTTCCCCTCTGAAATCAATAAAAATATATTTAAAAAAATAAAATAAAATGACACCTATGGCTCACATTACATTTCTACTAAACAGTATTGCTGGGTCTCAAGTCCTCCATGGTCCCCGAGGGCACGCTTTGGTCACCTTGTGGTCCTCAGCATTAAGCCCACCACCTGCTGCAGGTAAGAACTTAACTATCTTGCCTGGGGGGCGTGGCTCAGTGGTTGAGTGTCAACCTTTGAACCAGAAAGTCACAGTTCTATTCCCAGTGAGGGCACATGCCCGAGTTGCAGGCTCAATTTCCAGTAGGGGGCGTGCAGGAAGCAGGAGGCCGTCAATCAGTGATTTTCATCATTGATGTTCCTATCTCTCCCTCTCCTTTCCTCTCCAAAATGAATAGAAATATATTTAAACACAAAATACTGAACTATCTGTTCAAGGCATGAGGAAACCAGGAGGGCAAGGCTAGCATCCCCATCTAACAGGCAGAAAAGTGGGCACTCACAGAAGCCGGGAGTGTGAGTGGCTCTCCAACACCCTTGCACCTGACTGGAAGCACTGTCACTTCAGCTCTGTGGGGCAAGGACCTGGGCTGGGCACTGGCTGGTTCCCATTTCCACCACATGTCAGTGGTGTGACTTTGGGCACATGGCTTAACCTCTCTGAGCCTCACTGTCCCCAACTATTAACTGGGGACAATAAGTCCCTAACACAACTGTATGAGAATGAAATAAGGGAATGTGTGTGTAAAGCAACACCCACCCAGCCCGACACACAGCAAGGGCCAGACTCATCACTGCCCTTCAGATCAGCCCTGGCCGAAGCCTTCCTTCACTTCTCTCCTGCCCCTGCCCACAGCCCCTTCCTGCAATGGTGGGCTGGTACCAGATCTGAACCTCCATGGCCAGACCAGGGCCCCGCCCAGGCACTGCCTACAAAAGGAATGGTCTCAGGAGGGATCAGTGGGCTGTCCCTTGGCTGCCATCCCAGGCAAATGGCAGGGCAGAGTGGGGCTGAGCCACAGCAGCTGCCCTGCTCTGTTAACACGCAATTAGGACTCTCCCTGCTTTGCTCTGTCCAGTGAGCACTTTGGGAGGTTCCCATCTGCTCCTGGCCTTCATCAAGAGTCAGGAATGGGCAAGTCCTCTGTCCACAACCCAACATAGAAGAATGAGTCTGCACCCCTATCAGTCCAACGCTCTGCCCACCAGCCACTGGCCCCTGACTGGACAGACTGCACCAGCCTCCAGGGTCTCTCTCCTTCCTTCCTGTGCCCCCACAACCCACCTCCATGTTGCAGCCAGAAGGATCTTTTAAAACCCTCAACACACCGTTGGCCCTGCTTTGCTGTTTCCTCTTCTGTAAAGTGGGGGTCATAGCCCTGCCTCGCCCTCCTTGAGGGCTGCTATCAGTAGCAAAGACAGGAAAACCACAAAGACACCAAAAAATCCACCCACTGTACAAATGGAATGATTGCCATGGGAACACGGGCAACAGGCGGCAGAGGGTACTCGGGCAGAGGGCATGCCATCTCCCTCTCACACTGGCACACAGGCCCTCACGTTCTGCCCCATGCTCTCCCCTTGCCATGATGCTCCTGCCACTGTCGTCCTCCTCCTCCTTCCAAAACCTAGGCCACTCCTCACGAAGGTTTCACACCACCACCCTCTTGTTCACATGGCTGCCCCTGCCTGTCACCTTTGCTCAAATGTCCCTCTTCAGAGAGGCCTCTTTGAGACACTGGCAATGTGGTCTGCCCACCCCACCCCCACAGTACTCCATGGCAGTACAGTCAGGTACATGCACAAAAATGAAACTAGACCACCAACTTACACCATACACATGAATAAACTCAAAATGGATGAACGACTTAAATGTAAGTCCCAAAACCATAAAAATCTTAGAAGAAAACATAGGCAGTACAATCTCAGACATCTCACATAGCAGTGTTCTCACCAGTACCTCTCCTAGGGCCAGGGAAACAAAGGAAAAAATAAACAAATGGGACTACATCAAAATAAAAAGCTTCTGCACAGCAAAAGAAACCACCAACAAAATGAAAAGGGAACCTACTGTATGGGAGAACATATTCATCCAATAAAGGGTTAATTTCCAAAACATACGAAGAACTCATAGACCTCAACACCAGGAAGACAAACAATCCAATTAAAAAATGGGCAAAGTACCTAAATAAACACTTCTCCAAAGTGGGCATACAGATGGCCAAGAGGCATATGAAAAGATGCTCAATGTCACTAATCATCAGAGAGATGCAAATTAAAGTGATCATGAGGCATCACCTTATACCTGCCAGAATGGCTACCATCAACAAATTAACAAATGACAAGTGCAGGTGAGGATGTGGAGGAAAGGGAACCCTCGTGCACTGCTGGTGAGAATGAAGACTGGTGCAGCCACTGTGGAAAACAGTATGGAGTTTCCTCAAAAAAACTAAAAATGGAACTCCTATTTAACCCAGTGATCCCACTTCTGGGAATATATCCTAAAAACCCCAAAACACCAATCAAAAAGAATATATGCACCCCTATGTTCATAGCAGCATTATTTATAATAGCTAAGATCTGGAAACAGCCCAAGTGCCCACCAGTAGAAGAGTGGATTAAAAAGCTGTGGTATCTACACTAATAAAAGAGAAACATGCAAATTGACCATACCTCTGCTACACCCACAAGCCACGCCCACCAGCCAATCAGGAGCGAGTATGTTAATTAACCCAACCAAGATGGCAGCAGCCACGGAGCTGGAGCAAGCAGGAGGCTTGGGTTTCCCCCAGCAATGGAAAAAGCCAAGCTTCCCCCACCCTGGCCTGCCCTGGCCTCCTCTCTAGGCTATAAAGTTTCAATTATAGAATATAAATAAATCCCAGATACCAGGGCCTCCACTTGGGTCGCAGGGGGGCGTGGCCGGCCTGCAAACCACCACAGGCCCCTTGCCCAGGCCACCCCATGCCCCAAGAGAACCCCCACCCTAATCCGGGACACCCTTCAGGCAAACCAGCCGGCCCCCACCTGTGCACCACGCCTCTATCCTATATAATAAGAGTAATATGCAAATTGGCCATCACTCGAACACACAAGATGGCTGCCCCCATGTGGTCAAAGATAGCTGCCCCCATATGAACACAAGATGGCCTCCACAAGATGGCCAGCAGGGGAGGGCAGTTGGGAGGGACCAGGCCTGCAAGGGAGGGCAGTTGGGGTTGATCAAGCCTTCAGGGGAGAGCAGTTAGGGGTGACCATGCCAGCAGAGGAGGGAAGTTGGGGGCAACCGGGTCTGCAGGGAAGGGCAGTTGGGAGGGACCCAGGCCTGCAGGGGAGAGCAGTTGGGGGCAACCAGGCCTGCAGGGGAGGGCAGTTGGGGGCAACCAGGCCTGCAGGGGAGGGCAGTTGCGGGGACCAGGCCTGCAGGGGAGGGCAGTTGGGGGGGAACAGGCCTGCAGGGGAGAGCAGTTGGGGGGAGCCAGGCCTGCAGGGGAGGGCAGTTAGGGGTGACCATGCCGGCAGAGGAGGGAAGTTGGGGGCAGCCAGGTCTGCAGGGAAGGGCAGTTGGGAGGGACCCAGGCCTGCAGGGGAGAGCAGTTGGGGGGAGCCAGGCCTGCAGGGGAGGGCAGTTAGGGGTGACCAGGCAGGAGCAGTTAGGCATCAATCAGGCTGGCCGGGGATTGGTTAGGGGGTGATCAGGCTGGCAGGCAGAAGCAGTTAGGGGCAATCAGGAAGGCAGGCAGGTGAGCAGTTGGGAGCCAGCAGTCCTGGATTGTTAGAGGGAGGGCCGACTGTCCGTTCAGTCGGACATCCCTCGAGGGGTCCCAGATTGGAGAGGGTGCAGGCTGGGCTGAGGGACACCTCCACCCCTGTGCATGAATTTCATGCACCAGGCCTCTAGTATTTACATAATGGAATACTATGTGGCTGTGAAAAAGAAGGAACTCTTACCCTTTGAGACAGCATGGATGGACCTGGAGACTATTATGCTAAGCAAATAAGCCAGTCAGAGAAAGACAGATATCCCATGATCTCACATGTGGAATCTAATGAGCAATTAAACTGACGAACAAAACAGCTCCAGAGGCATGGATGTATAAAAGGAATAACAGATCTCAGTGGGGAGGGGGTTGAAGGGGACAGGAAGAGATTAAATAAAGAACATATATCCATATATGCATAACCCATGGACACAGACAATAGTTGGAGAAGGCCTGGGGTGGGGCAGGGCTTGGGTGGAGGGTGGTAAAAAGGAGGAAAATGAGGGACATCTGTAATACTATCAACAATAATAAAATAAAATACATTTTAAAAAATAATAAATAAATATAGAAGAAATAAAGTAAAGCTATCTGGGGTCTGGGATTGCAGAAGCCCTTCACCTACTAAAATTAAATGTTTGTGAAATGTTTTATTTTTTCTAAACTAAAAGTCTACGAGTTAAAAACAGAAGGTGGAGGAATGTTTGGAAATACTGCCAAGTGTTCAGCAGGGGAGCTGCCATGATGGGGGATGGGGTGGCCTTGAGCTTGGGCCTCAGCCTTTGAAGGTCCGAGTTCTGGCAGGGATGTGTCATCATTGTCACACATTGAAATGGCACCTCAAGGTGGGCTAGGAGCCCAGAATGGACGAAGATGAGCAGAGTGGCCGACGGCCAGCTAAGGAGCCACAGCAATTGGGAGCAGGTACAGGGCAGCAGTGGGGGAGGGCATAGGACAGATGGACCCCTGAGCTGGAAGGAGCTGCAGGAGAGGCCAGCCCTGCCCTTGGTCAGGGTGAACAAGCCTCCCTCTTATCTCCCCTGACAGGTGGAGGCAGACTAGGGGCTCCTGCCTGCTCTAAGGCCAGCAAAGACCCGTCACACATGGGCCTGGAGGCTGTGGAGTTTGGGACCCTCAGGGAAAAAAAGGGCCCTTTCTAGCACCTTGTTGCCTGCCTCCTGGCCTGGGGAGCCCCCTACCTCTGGAGCTCCCCATGGGGGTAGCCTGCCGGGCAGAAAGCTCTGTCTATATGGGGTCTTGGATTGGGGAGGGGGGCTATAGTGAACATTTTGAGGACAAGTGGGGATATCTGAATATGAACTGTGCGTTGACTTCCTTGGGTGTGATGATAACTGTGGACACGAGGAGAATGTTCTTGTTGGTAGGAGACAAAGGCTGAAGTGTTTAGAGGTGAAACATCTTGACGTCTGTAATCTTCAGATGGTTGAGAGAGAGAAACACAAACGGAGTAAATTTAGCAATTGGTGAGGACGGACATGTGTTCACTGTGCTCTGCTTTCAACTTCTCTGTAAGCCTGAAAGTTTTTTAAATAAAATGCTGGGGCCAAAAATAGTTTTTAACAAAAAAATTATCTTAATCTAAGCTGTTTTAGGAGCGGCTAGTTTTCCACACATTCCCGGCTCTCCCCCTTGGAGACGGAGAACGCATCTCATCTGGAGGGAAGAAGTCTGTAAGCCATGGCCAAAAGGGTCACATGTGCAAGTGGCTTGAGCCTTGCAGTTTTGTTCTTTTCCACCCTGATTGGCAGCCAATACTTAAGATCAAGTGTCCGCGTTCCTGGAGGGCCCCCTATAGTCCTCCTGGGCCCTCCCCCAGCCTCTGGGGGGCCAACCCTTGTCCTGAGGCATCCTGTCCTTTTGTATCACAGCACCTACCGTTCTTCATTCAACAAGCCTTCAAGTCCCCCAGCCTCCTGGCCACTGTTCTGTGAGAGAGCTTGTTTTCTCCCTGGGGGGTCACAGAATACAGACCCCAGCAGCCCAGACACAGGCCACCTGCTCTGAACCCGCCTCCCTGATTCTGACCACGGCCACTGGGCTGATTCCTAACCTCTCAGAAGCCCTTCTGCTCCTGTTGCTGGCCTGGGGCATGTGGCTTTCTGGTCCCAAGGCAAAACTGACCTCCCACCTGGGCAGCCTTCCTGGATGAGGCCCTGCAGCCCCTGAAGGGCTGGCCCCGCTGCTCAGGTTTGAACAAAAAGCACACGAACCTTAAATGTTCATCAAAAGAAGAATGACTAAAGTAAACTGGTATATATTTAAGCTATAGAATACTATACAGCAATGAAAAGGAATGAATTAGATCAGTACATAATGATACAGATTTTTTAAAAATCCCATAATGCCTTCATCCCCCTCCCTTCCTGCCCCCCTGAAGGGCTGGCCCCGCTGCTCAGGTTTGTAAATGTAAATATCTACAATCATAATGTAAATATCTGTGTTTTCCAATGGTCTTAGGCTCTACAGCAACGGTTCTAAACCTGTGGGTCGCGACCCACAGGTTGAGAACTGTTAGCAGGGTCGCCTAAGACCATCGGAAAACACAGATATTTACATTACAATTCATAACAGTAGCAAAATTACAGTTATGAAGTAGCAACGAAAATAATTTTATGTTTGGGGGTCACCACAACATGAGGAACTGTATTAAAGGGTCGCAGCATTAGAAAGGTTGAGAACCACTGAGCTAATGGGACATACGGGGCGTGTCACGAGGCAAGTTCCAGAATCCTTCCCTCCCTTCCTCCATCCTGCTGCCTGGATCCCAGATGTGGTGACTGAGCACGTGAGGCCATACCCTAGGAATGGCAAAGATCAAGTTCCCTGAGGCATCCAGGGACCACAGAGCTCTGGGCTTGGAAATGACACAGAAATAAACTTCCATCTTGTGTAAACCACTGTCATCTGGATTTTCCTATTCCTCGAGGCCAAATCTAATCCTGACTAATGCACTCGCTATTTTTAGATCTGACCCTCGGTGACCACACACCACATGCAACATGAGGGGACCTGCTTCTTTCCCCGCCTGCAGGAGAATGTCACGCTTCCCCGCGGCGAAGGTCAGGCTGCACTGGGGGCTGGCGGTTCCATGATGGGCCAGAGCAAGGCCAGGATGCTGGGCGCCCAGGCATGCCGGGGCCTGGGGGGGTCACAGAATACAGAAGACAGCGTCTCCGGCCACCAGGGCCCATGGCGATGCACACAGCTGAGTGACCATTGATGGCTGGACCGTGGCTCCCTGAGTCACATGCAGAAACTTAGAAAGTTCTAAACAGCTAAATGTTTGCTGCAAGCTATAGACTAGAGGCTTGGCCTCCATTGCTCCAAAAAGGCAGGCAGAGACTACGAGAGTCCCCCCACTCTCCCTGTCCCTCTCAGAGCCTTTCTGAGCAGGGGAACTCCCTGGAAAACCAGAAAATATCATTGGATGGGAGGAACCCTGCCTGCTGGGCTCTTTCTCGGAGGAGCACAGGGAGGGGAGTGAACAATCCTCAGGGAAGGGCAGCCATTCTGCTCCTGAGAAAGCCTGAAGCTCCTGCCCATCAACAGGTTCCAGGCAGGTTGGGGTTGGGGTGGGGGAGGGTGGAATGCTGCAGGGAGGACCCTGGGGAAGACAGGGGTAAGAGTACCTGACATGCTCACCTGCTCCGCTCCAGGAAGTTGTGCATCCGGACACTTCAAGGTCAGAAGAAACCTAGAGTCTCCTGAGACCCCCACCTAGGGTTCTGGCCCCGCCCACACTCTCCTGCCTGCTTCCAGGGACTGTGCCCCAAAGGGCTGGTAGGAACTTATGCTTGAACCCCACTTCCTACCTCCAGCAATGTCACAGGGCCCTGAAACATCATTTCAAGGAGCTGAGAAGAACTATGATGGGGTCTGTTCCCATCCCTTCCACCCCAGTGGCCTCCAGTCTAGACTCCCTTACCTGGCATTCAAGACCCCCTTTCCCACCCGCATACCCCTCAATCTTTTATGAAAGTTCCATGTGTCAAAGAGCCAGGAGCAGAGCTGCTGTGCTGACTCCTGGGTCAGAAAAAGGGGGTTGCAGAGCCTCCTGCCCCCAACCCCACCCTGAGACCTCGCCTAGGGAGGAACGGCTCCATCCAGGGACGCTGGCCAGAATGTTCACGGCCCTTCCTGCTTGGAGGTCCCAGGGCACATCCAGTCCTTCCCTGCCTCCATGCCTCTGTCCACCCTGGTCCCACAACCAGGGATGCCATTCCCACCCTCCCTTTCACCCCATCCATCAACATCCAGTGGGAATGCCCCCTCCCCTTCCAAGCGGTCCAGCACACAGCCTGTACCCCACACACCCTGGCCTTGAGTCCACGGCCTGCTGTTGGTAAGTACATGTCTCATCTCCCGACTCTGAATCCGATGCTCCTCCAGGGGCCCCAAAGGCTGAACCCACAAGAGTTGTAGTTTCCTTTTGTGAAATGAATTCCACATTCACTATCTCATTTCAGCTTCAGAACAGCCCTAGGAGAAGGGCAAAAGCACAGGCTACTGTGCCATTTAGCAGGTGAAAAGAACAGGCTCGGCGCGGACTGTGTGGTTCAGTTGGTTGAGTGTCATCCCACGCACCAAAAGTTGCAGGTTCGATTCCCGGTCAGAGACATAGGGGATTCGGTCCCCACTCAGGGTGCATACGGGAGGCAACCAATCAATGTTTTTCTCTCTCCTTTCTTCTTTCTCTAAAAAAATTAATAAAAACATATTAAAATAATAATAACAACAAAAACAAAACCCTGAGGCAGGCCTCTGTTTTCACCACCTGGGCTCCTTCTACTGCATCATCTGGCCATCCCGCTCCCATTTCTCCTGAAGGCATCCTCACTTTCCGAGAAGACATTGGGAAGCTCAAAGCAGGGGCCTGGTAGCAGGAACAGAGCAAGCTGGACCCAGAGAAGAGTGCCCCTCCCAGGACCACAGCCTCTCACACACCCCTGGCAGCCAGATGCCCAGCGTGGGTAACAATGGAGCTAAAAATAGGACAGGCGGCTGAGTGACCAGCTGCAGGAAACATCTGCCTCAGCTGCAGAACAAACACGCAGGAAGTCACTGCGCTGCAGGGGTCGCCTACTGTGGGGCAGCAGAGAGCTGGAGGGTGAGGAGTGGATAACACTTTCAGGTCTATATCCAGGGCCGGGGCTCAAACCAGCCCACCACCTGCCCTGGGCCTTGTCCCCCAACTCCCAGCGCATGCGCGCACACACACAGACACACTCACATATACTACAGAGTCTAAATCCCCCTTGGGCACCAATGTGTATCTTAGAATCAGAGGCCCCTTCGAGACCCTAGTCTGTTCCTCTCGTTTTACAGACGAGGAAACAGAGACCTGCCCACCGTCACGGAGACATGGACAGCAGGGGAGGACAGGGGTCTCCTCCCCTTTCCCCCTGCACCGCCCCACTGATCTGCTTCTCTGACATGTCCACCCAGGGCCAGGGAAGACCCTGACCAAGAAGAGCTCTCTTGCTCCAGAGAATGAAGCACACTGAACAGAGGAGACAGATTTCATAAGAGACTTCAGTTAGACTCAAAGAGGAACCACATGGCGACCCATGACCTTCAGGCCCAGCCTCCCTCTCTGGACTATTGCTCCCCAACTCCCACCTTTGTGCTCTGAGCTCCAGCCAAAGTGAACTTCCTACCATCCCTGCAGCAGACAGCATCTCCACATGCCTTTGCAAATAACTAACAGTAACAAAAGTGATAATAAAGCAGAGGTGTATCTTACCAGGCCGGGGATCTGGGGGTGGGTGTTCTACCGTCTATGTAAGGCAGAAATTGCGCCTTTGGAAATCCTTTAAATAGCCCATAAAGGACAAGGCTGGGCCATCGCTCTGTTGGTCTGACCTAGTCAGTCCTTCTCCAGCGACGGGACAGATGCCACTGCCTCTTCTCCGAGCAGCAGACACAGTTTGAGGCCCACACACCAGGAGAACGTGCCTTCATTCCACACCTTCCTGCCCCGCTCCCTCGGCCTAGCTCACTCCCATCCCTGCACCAAGAAGCCTTCCTTAACCTTAGACCAGCCACATCCCACCATGGAGGTGGCTCCATGAGGCCCCCAGGCCGGGGCTGAGGCTGGCCTTCAGTGGCATCCCAGTGCTCGGCACAAAGGAGCCACTTGACTGAACAAAACTGGCAAGATTTTTAAAGAACAAAAAAAAAAAGAATCAACTCTATGGGTGTCTGTGTTCTGAGCATAAATGAGACAATGCAGACAGGATTGTAGCCCAGAATGCAACAGGCACCCCATAAACACAGCCTGTTCAATTGCATATGAAAAATGACAGAGGGGAGGTGGGGGATGATGACCTCTGGGTCCCACACAGCAGAGAAGGTTAATGAAGAAGGGACAGGGATATCCCTTTGGGGCCAGGAAGAGGGGAGGGTGACTCTGAGGGGTCCCTGTCTGGGAAGCAGACCCCACCCATTCGGGAGAGTTGCCTGACTGAGACCCCTCTCTCCCAGGGGAGGCAAGAAAAATGGGGCACCTATAAAGTCCCCTGGGCGCTTCACTTACTCCAGAGGACCAAACACATTCGCCTTGAGTAGGGTTTGCAATCACAAATGATGAATGTTTAACCCCAAATGGCTTACCTCTCCACTCCCCACGTTGTCTCTCAGGTTAGGGGGAGAGGAAAAGAATGGCAGCAGGCACACTGCCTGGACCCGGAGAGCAGCCCAGCACTGCACAAAGTCCATCTACCGTCATCCAACCCAAAGTTCCGACAGCACGCTCCTCGGGGTCCCGGGGTCCCAGGGTCCCCGGGTCCCCAATACCTTCCAGGGCTCTGCAGGTCAAAACTATCCTCAGGTCAGTAATAAACCACCTGCCTCTCTCACCGTGAGAGCAGCTGATGGAGCAAAAGCCACGAGGGTGAACTGCTAGAGGTTCAGCAGGCACTGACCCTGAACGGGCTGGCCATCACTCAAAGTGACAGAGTGTGCCAGCGTCACTTAGGATGTCCCTGAGGAAGCAGTAAAACTGGTTAATTTCACCAAATTGCAGCCCTGAGTGCATGTCTTTTTAACGTTCTGTGTGATGTCATGGAAGTGCACTTGGGCTGGTTGCTGGAGTACGACAGGTGTCTGAGTGGAGGCCAAGCTAGCCTCTCTGTCCACAGAGCACCACGGAACACCACCGTACTGGGAAGAACGCCGACAGACAAAAGGTGGTTGTTCAGAACTGGGGACCGGGAGCATGGCCTCAAAGCTGAGCAAGGTGAGCCTGCCTCTTCACAGAGAACAGCTGGCAGCGTTGGTTGCCAATGGCAAAGTTTGAGCATTCAAGGGGAAAATGAGAATTTTGGAAAATTTGCACCAGCCACTGGGAGTTTGATGGCGTCCCAACACATAAAGATTTTGCCGTATGAGTGATGTTAACATACAAGGTGGGGCAAAGTAGGTTAATAGCTGTGAGACACAGAGTTTATTCTTGTATTATTATTTATTAATTATTGTATTATTTTTCATAAGAACACTTGTAAACCTACTTTTGCCCCCTCCTTGTACATAATTTTCGAATATGATGAAATGAAATGTGCCCACATTTGGAATATCTGTATAACTCAGTGAGGCAATATTTCCCCAATGACCAAATATTTGATGTTTCAAAATCATGCCTGGGTCAAAGATCCATTCATAGCGCAAGACAGTCCAATGGATTTCAGTGTAACAAAATATGCAAAGTTCATCAACATGTTTTTCAGATTCCATATTTCAACTAACTTTAAGAAATTATCACCTGCCAAGTGTGTAAGTAGTATCACAGGAAATATCTAAAGGCTAATAAACTACTCCCTTTTGCTTTTTTTAACTATAGTTTTGTTGATTTCAGAAAGGGAGAGGGAGAGATAGGAACATCAATGATGAGAGTCATTGATTGGCTGCCTCCTGCACGCTCTCACACTGGGGATTGAACCCACAACCCAGGCCTGTGCCCTGACTGGGAATGGAACCGTGACCTCCTGATTCATAGATTGACGCTCAACCACTGAGCCACGCCACCAGAGCTACTTCTCTCTTTTTCACTTATCTGTGTGAAGCTGGATTTTCTTCATAAACTTTTTTTTTTTTTTAGGATATTTTTATTGATTTCAGAGAGGAAGGGAGAGGGGGAGAGAGAGAGAAACATCAATGATGGGAGAGAACCATTGATTTGCTGCCTTCTGCACGCCCCCTACTGGGGATCAAGCCGCAACCCAGGCATGTGCCCTTGACCGGAATCGAACCTGGGACCCTTCAGTCTGCAGGCTGACGCTTTATCCATTGAGCAAACCAGCTAGGGCTCTTCATATATTTTAATCAAAAACAACATATCAGAGCAGATTAAAAGCAGGACCAGATGTGAGTATCTGTCTTCTATTAAACAAGATATCAAAGAGATTGTCAAAACTGCAAAACAATGCCACTCTTCCCACTATGTTTTGTGTTTTGGAAAAACAGTTATTTTTTCAGAAAAAAAAATTTATTTATGTTAACATATCATGAGTTTGCTATTGTCATTTTTAAAAGGAAAGTATAAATATATGTTTTTAATATACTCAGTTTTAATTTTTAATATGGTAAGTATCAATTTATGTGTATAACCCACACAAACAAAAGCTCTTCAGGGTCTCCAATATTTAAGAGTGTAAAGGAAGGAGCCCTGAGACTAAAAGTTTGCACGTAGCTGTGATTTAACCCCCACTGTAACCCTTTCGTTTTGTGTGCCAACGTTATTCCCATTTTACAGGTACAAACACTGAGTCAGCACAGAGCGTCTGGGTAACTCACCCAGGCGGCTGGGAGCTTCTGCGTACATGCTCAGATCCTACAAGCTATCCATCATGTTAGGGTCCTAAAGAAAGTACAGAAAGATGAACGAGAACATGTTACAAAGGAAACCATGCAAGTGAAAGAAGAGAATGCAAGTAAATATTGTCATCATCTTGGGGTATAAAAGGAATTTCTATGCAAAATACTAAAGATACACAGTTAACTATCAATAGATCAGACTATACAAAATGTCGGTTTCTAACCAACGCAGAAAAACCACAAAGGCAAATGGCAAACTGGGTAAAAATATAGTCAACATATTTTTACTTATCATATTCAATGCAGTCTTTTGTTCAAACAAATGAGAAAATAAGTACATCTTGAGAGTAAAATGGACTCCCCCCCCCCCAAAAAAAGAGAAGAAATACAAATGGCCAATAAACATGAGAAAAATGGTCCCCCTAATTTGTAAGTCAAACACCGGGAATGATGGGACACCGAGCATTGCCTAGCATGGTGTCACACGAACAGCAGGACAAAAAAACCCGTGTTGATGTGGGCGCCAGGGGTCGGCTCCTTCCCAAGCACCTGTTGCCATGTAAACCGGCACAGCTCCCTGGAGACCAATCTGGCAATAATTTTTAAATACCTTAAAATTCTCATCAATTGATTTCAAAGGAAATAATCAAAGATATGGCCCAAAAGGGTTGGTTCAGCTTTGTTTATATTAGTGACAGACTGGAAACATCTTTCACATCAACAGTGGTCGAGCCGAATGTACCAGGGGTGTCACCATGTGGTCATTAAAGCGCACGGAACGTCAGATGAGCATCACTAATAGAATGTGGAAGGAAAGAAGTCAACATGAGCGAACGCTGTGAGTCCATTGGTCTAAAACTGAAAAACAGGCCAAATAGTTTATGGTGTTAAAAGTCAGACGAGAAGTCACCTCTGGAGCAGGGGGCAGGGGGAGGGAGCTGCGGGGAGGGCACAGGAGTACGGGTTCTGGGAGAACGCTGTTCCTTGGCCTGGGAAGCTGTAAAGGCCGTGCTCGCTCTGTAAGGTCATTAAGTGGAATACCTGTGAGGGGTGTCCCTTTCTGTGCATGTGGAACCTCAACTCAGAAGTTTGAAAAGAAACAAGTAGCAGTGTATTTACTGACAGAAAAATACGTACTGTGTGCAGTTTTCTTTATTATTATTTCTTTTAGATAGAGGAAAGAACAGAGAGAAAGAGAGAGAAAGATCGATACAAGAGAAACATTGATTAGTTGCCTCCCAAATGTACCCTGACTGGGAATCAAACCCATGGCCTCTCTGTGCATGGCACGGTGCTCAACCAGCTAAGCCACGCCGGCCAGGGCCTGTATGTGGTTGTTTTTTTAAAAAAGACACCAAACAGTATTTCAGAGTTTTGTCCCATTAGGAAGGAGTGAGGGCTCTCTCTCTCTCTCTCTCTCTCTCTCACACACACACACACACACACACACACACACACACACACGGAAAATGTCTGGAAGGCTAAATCTCTAAACATTAATGGTGAACTTTGGTTATTGCTGGGAAGTGGGAACATATGATTTTTCTAAAATGAAGCTATACTACGTACAGAAAAGAAGAAAGACCTACACAGTGTGGCCTCTGATCCCTGTAAGGTTCTGAATCAACCTTACAGCCCCAAAGCGCCCCTGGCCCACAGGAAATGGTCAGAAGACCGAGGACGTTCCCGAGGTGCCGCTGATGGGGAGCTAACTCCTTCCCATGGAAGGAACCCAGACACTGGAGGCAGAAAGACCTGGGCAGACCACAGTGCTGCCGCCCATCAGAGGCCCAGGCTGGTCCTGACCTCTCTAAATCTCGGTTTCCCTAAGTGCGGTGAGGACCAAATCAGAACATGGAAGCCTAGGTCCCACAGTGCTCAGAGAAGTTCTCACACACAGGCTCCCCCAGGTTCCACAGAAGAAATGGGGGGCCAGGGAGCTAGGCAATATCCCCAAACCACCAGCCTGTGACTCCAGGGCCCCCACAGAGCCCCGACAACTGGGTGTGGTCCAGAGGTCTGCCTGCTGGTCCTGACCTCAGGAAGTGCCCTTCCCTCGCTGGTCCTCAGTGCCCCAGGGTAAAGAGCAGGCTAGGCGTTGAACTTGACTTCTGGTAGCCTCCCTCAAGCCCCACACCCATCATTCCCATGAAACGGCCATGTGAAAGGCTGTAGCAGGAAAGGTGGATGGCTGATCCAGACAGGAAGTGACCTCACAGGATGAATGACAGGCCAGCATTCCATCAGGAGCCCCACCTGCTGGTGACCTTCGGGGTCATGGGAGCCAGGACTAGGTAGGCATGCAGAGGCCAAGCAGGAAACCGGATTTACTGAGGAAGTCCAGGCACATGGCAGACCCCCAGGCGGGGAAGTGACTTCATTTCACACTCTGTCCTCCTCGCTTCCGTCCCTGGCATGGAAGGGAGTTAACCCTGAGAGGGCCATGCTTCCCTGCTCCCTGGCCAACTCCACACAGGCCAGGGCACGAGAATCAGGCTCGCTCCTCTCCCCACTCTTAATATTCCTGATGCACAGATAGGGAAACGGAGGCACGGAGAGGCTGACAACGGGGAAGGGGCCCAGGACTTTTCCCATTACACCAAGGTGCACAGAGGAAGACGTGAACTCAGGAAAGCTTCCTGGAAGCGGAGGCCAATTCGCTGTGCCTAAGGATGAGCAACCTTGACAGACAAGAAAGGCATTCTGGCAAAGAAAGAGTAGAACCAAGATTCAAACTCGGGCCTACCTGGCCCCAATGTCCAGGCTTATCCCAGCCCATCAGGCAAAACAAAACCTAAAACCTAACACCCAAAACCCGGCCGGGGAGCACTCAGGCCTCCGGTGGTTTCTGGCGAGGGAAGAACTCTGCCACCTCAAACCTCCAGGGGCAGAGGGACGGGCAGCAAGAAAACACAGGGCCGAGGAGGGGAAGAAAAATATTTTTATGTTTTTCCCTCTTCCTGTTTATCTATGCTCTCGATCCCAAGCTCCTGTTTGTTCAGGGAGAGTTCTGCCAAGAGTGACATCCTGCCATTGGCCATCCTGAGCCAGGCAGCCCCTACCAGCTTTGTGCCAGGGGCACTGGGGCCCACATCCCCCACAGACCCCTGCCTGGCCCGGGGAAGCTGCTTCATAAAGGAGCTTTCAACAGACGCCGGTGCCCAGGAAGGAGGACCCGAGCCAGGGAGGTGCGGCTGCTGCCAGCGTCTCCTCAGTGCCAGGTGGCACCGATCGGCTCCACTCTCAGCGCCGATCAGCTGCAGAGGTGAGAAAATGACTCTGAGCCTGGCCAGGGCACTCTGCTGGGCGTGGGAACGCAGAGCATGGGCTGTGCCGTGAGGCAGACGTGGCATCCAATCCTGGCTGATGGATGACTTGCTGTGTGACCTTGGCCAAGTTACTGAAATTCTCTGAGCCTAGTTCCCTTATCTGTAAAATGAAGATAACAGCGGAACTTACTCATAAGGATGGGTTAGGATCACCAGAGACAACATAGGGGACGGGCTGGCACCTGGTACGTGTAAATAAACATTCTTTATTCCCACTCCCACCATCAAACTGACCCCCTTACTCAGTCCTCAAGATCTGAGGTGCCTTTAAAATGTGCTCCAAAGCAGTGGTTGCCAACCTTTCGGACCTCACAGGCCAACTGTGGTCCGCGGACTACCAGTTGGCAACCACTGCTCCAAAGAACAATTACAGCCTTAAAAAGGAATGAAATCTGACACATGCCACAACGTGGATGAGCCCTGAAGACATTGTGCTAAGTGTTTAAAGAAGCCAGACACAAAAGGTCAAACACTGTATGATTCCACCTCTAGGAGGTTCGGTATCAACTTCAGAGACACCACGTAGCAGGGTGGCTGCCAGGGGCAGGGGGGTAGGGGGAGGGAGGGAGATGGGGAGTTAGTGTTTAATGGGCACAGAGTTTCCGTTTCAGAAGATTAAAAAGTTCGGGAGCGGGGGTGACAGTTGCACAGCCATGGGAATGTACTTAATGCCACTGAACTGTACAATTAAAAATGGTTAAATTGGTAAATTTTATGGTATGTATATTTACCTCAATAAAAAAAAAATTAAAGGCTGATTCACAAAAGATTCTTTAGATGCCCGTATTCATTGCTTTTCCTGCTCTTGGAGTGGTCAGAGTCGAGAAGTGAGGCTGGCATGGGAAGAGCTCAAGGCTCCACCTCCCAGGAGCTGGTACCATCAGAGAACCCAGTAGTGGGAGCTGAGGAAAGAGACACCAGTTGCCTCCGGGGCCTGGGAGGGCTGCGAGAGGAGGTGGCCCCGAGCCAGACTGCACCAGTCCCAGCCTGAGCCGCTCTGCAGGCTCCTTCCAGTACCAGGCGGGGCTGAGCCAGACAGTGCCACGCTCCTACACGCCTGCATGCTCCACGGGCAGAGTGCGTGATGTGCAGGGCCCCACTCACACCTCGCACACCCCCACACACTGTCCCAGGCCAAAGATGCCGGTATAGCCCCACGTGCCAATCCTGACCCCTGCCTGGCCAGCCCAGGAGCCAACATCCAACAAATAACAATGCCTCCTCATCTCTCCCAGTACCCACAACCAAGGAAGGAAACTGTGACTGGCCCACCTTCTCTGGGGCCAGGGATGGGGAAGACGGAGGATGGCCAAGTGCTCAGAGGATACTCCCAGTGCAAGGAGACAGGAAAAAAGCCATCCAGAGGCCCCCTGACCCCAGCCCGACCACCTCCTTACAGGCTGGGGTGGGGAGCAGCGGCCAAAGCTTGGGGGTGGGAGGTGGGTAAAATCAGAGGTGAGAATGCCTAGGGGGGGATGGCATAGATTCCACCATGCATCACGGTATGAACTTGGGCGAGTCACCTCCCTTTCTGGATCTCCTTCCTTAGTTTCCTTCTTGGTCAAATGAGGATTCTGTCCCCTCACCCACCAGGCACCCCTGGGTATACAGCCTGGAGAAGTAAGTGAGTTCGCCAAAGAACAAGCAAGAGTGTTCAGCAGCTTTTCCATAACTGGTAACAAGGCAAAAGCCCATCTACGGTGGGGGGAGGAGGCACATTGTGGGACTCCCACACAATGGAATACTACACAGCACTGAAAAGGGGAAACTGCTGATGAATCTTAGAGAGTTTACGTTGAGAGATAGAAGCCAGATTAAAAACAGCTTATACTGTATGGTTCCATTTATATAAAGTTCAAGAATAAGCAAGACTAATCCTCAGGAAGTCACTCGGTAGCACGGCCACTTAAGAGTGTGGGAGGGTCAGGTAACTGGCAGGGAAGGGGCCGCAGGGAACACTTCAGGCCACTGGAAAGTCCTATATCTTTATCTGGGTTGGGGTCACACAGGTAATTCATCTGTAACAATTCATCCAACTATGTTCTGATTTACTGTGTAAATTATTTCTCAATTTGCAAAACAAAATACTAACAGCTAACTAATAACGCTGCCTTCCTCTGAGGAATGCAGCGAGGTGATACTGACAGGTGTGTGCAGAAAAGCCACAAAAAGGGTCTGGTAAGTGTGCTGGGAGACAGAAGGACCAGGATTCAAATCCTGATGCTCCCTCTGACTGGACACAGTTTTTTCAGTTTTGACTTTTTGTGGCTGTTGATTATGATTTTTTATTACAAAAGTAATTAGTACTAACTGTCACAAGTCACAGATGAATAAAGAAAAAGTTTATGCCCTACCCTCCAAGCCCCCTCCCAGTTGATACATATAACTCCAATCCTGTCTGTTTAATGGAGGCATGCCATTTCATTGTATCGCTACTCATTCAACAAACAAATACCAAGTATCCATCGTGTAAACCAGACAGGCACCGTCCTAGCCTTTCATGGAAGAAAAAGACATTCCAACAAGGCAGGGGGGTGGGGAATTCAACAAGAAATACAACAGAGACACATTTTCTACATTGTGATGTGGGCTACAAGAGGCTGAGATGCTGAGATAAAACATGAGCAAGGTAGTTGAAAGGACATATTTTAGGTCTGACAGTCACAGACACCCTGTGCTGATGTCGAAGGATAGGAAGGTTTCGGCCATGTGAAAAAGCACACCAGGCAGAGGGAGCGACACGTGCACATGCCGAGATGCGAAGAACGCGGAACTGAAAGGAGACAGTGTGGCCTCCGTTGCACAACCCTAAAATCCTTGCGCACACAGCCTGACATCCTAAGTTTTACTTTTGTAGGATGGACCACCAACATGTGGACTGCTTGGATAAGAAGGCATGTGCCTTTTAAAAACTCTAGTAGATATTGCCACATTAGTTTTCCAAAAGGTTTTAGCATTTCACACAGAAAACAGAATTGCTTAAGAGGGCCAGTTTCCCAATAGCCTCATGGGATCAGGAAGTTATCAATCTTTTTCATCTTGCCCATGTGAAATCTCTCCACTGCCCTGTCTGTAGAGTGGAGTAAACGGCAGGTCCTCCTCCTCAGGACACTGTGAGGTTCACTTAAGTACTAAATCCATCCAACCTGCTGAGCCCTGCGCCGAGCACACAGTGAAGGCTCAACAAAGGGGAGTAGGCTCTTCCCGTCATTTTTGAACATGTGTCAGGAGGTAACTGCCCATTCCATCATTACTAGGCTAACCAGGGGAGCTCCCCAAGGGGAGTGTTAAATGATCAACCTCACAGGTGCTGCATGGCTGCCCCAGGGACCGGATAACAGGGAGGAGGGATGGAAAACATTGGCTCGTCATGAGAGCACTTTGGAATCAGATTCAAGTCAAACTTTCTGAGATTCGGTTTCCTCGTCTATAACATGGGTTAATTCGTTCCCTCTTCGAGCAGCCATTCTACAAACACTTCTGGGGCACCTACTATGTGCGAGGCCTTGTTTTAGGAGCTGACAAACAGAACAAGAATTCCTGCCTCATACATGCTAGCTGGAGAAACAGAAATAAACTACATAAATTAGTCAAGTATGTCAGGAGGTGATACATGATAAGAAAGAAGAGGGTTATGGAGACGAGGCATGAAATGCTAGGGTTCCCAGGGAGGCTTCACATTTGAGTAAAGACATGAAGGAAGTGACATGACCAACTACGTGGCTCTCTGGAGGAAAAGCATCCAGCTTGAGGGAACAGCCTGTGCAAAGGCCCTGGGGTGGGGTGTTCCCAGTGTGTCCTAGGGGGGTGGGCGGGGAAGGCACCCAGCCAACTGGAACCATGAGGTAGCCAGTTTGGATAGAGCAAGGAACGCATAGGTGTCGGTATTAGATGGGGGTGTCCTGGGGGCCACAGGGATGTCACCGTGAGTTAATGGGGAGGCAGAGAAGTACCTGGATCTGGCTTTTACATTCTAACAAGGTCACCCTAGGCTGCTGCGAAGAAGAGGCTGTGCGGGAACAGGGAGGACGCTGACAGACCTGCAGGTGCTGCAGGGCCTGGGCCGGCGGAGCGGGGAAGGCAAGGAAGGAGGGCTCATCTGGATCCATCCGCTGAGAAGGTGAAGCCAACAGGACGTGCTGTCCTGTCATTTCTGAAGATTGAGAGACACAGAGGAACCAGGGACGTCTTGGGTATTGGGCCTGAGTAACTAACTGGAGGAATGAGGTTGCCACTAACTGAGATAGGACAGACTGAGCGGAAGTGTGAAGAGAGGACTGAACAGACAGACAGACGGCCATGGCCTCACCCTGGCTGCAATCATGGAAGGAAGCGGCAGGCCCTAGAGACCTACAACAAACCAGGAACTGCTCCTGAGACCCATGGGGGCCACTGGGGAAGACAATACGGAACACAGAAAGGGAAGAGTGATCAGAAGGGAAGTCAGCGTGGTACACTGGACTTGCTACAAGCTTTGCTCTCCACAGAGCCCAGGTCACGGTCAAGGCTGCTGCTCACAGGACTGCATCACAGGTGGGGAAACTGAGTCCTACAGTGAGTACCATTTAGAAGCCAGAAAGGGCCAGAATGAGCTAAGGGGGTGGGCGGGAAGGCACCCAGTCAGCCCATTTAGTTCCTGCAGCTCCCACCTACCACCCCAAACAAGGACCATGAAGCTGGGGCCCAGTGTCCCCAACACCCAGGAAGTCTGCAGGACCCCAAGAGACGATGCAGGGCCCTGGGTTTTCCGGAGCCAAGAACATGACTCAGTCCAGACTCCATGGATGTCTGCTTTGGCATCTGTGAGATCTTTTTTTAAATTGGGATTTAATTCACATATCATAAAATTACACTTTAAAGTATACAACTCAGTGGTATTTTGTACATCCACAATGCTGTGCAACCATCACCTCTAATTCCAGAATTTCAAACCCAAAAAGTTAAACACAGAATTACCATATGGCCCAGCAATTCTGCTTCTAGGTATTTACCCAAAAGAATGAAAAGCAGGTATCCAAACAAACACTTGCACACCCAAGTTCACAGCAGTACCAGTCACAATCACCACAGACAGAAACAATCCAAATGTCCATCAACTGATAAATGGATAAACAAAATTTGGTGTGTGCATACAATGGAATACATACACACACACACACACACACACACACACACACACACAGGTACACACACACACACACACATATTCACTCTTCAGCTATAAAAAGGAACGAAACACAGCTACATGCTACAATGTAGATGAACCTTGATAACATTATTCTAAGTAAAAGAAGCCAGATACAAAAGGTCACATATTGTGTAACTTCATTCATATGAAATGTCCAGAACAGTTAAATCCATGGAGACCAGAACAGAGATTAGTGGTTACCAGAGCTGGGAAGTGGAGTGGGGGTGAGGGTGGGGGTAGAGGTCTGGAGTGAGGGCTTAATAGACACAGTTTCCTTTTGAGGTGATGAGAATGTTTTGGATGTTCAACATCACTAATCAAGGAAATGCACATCAAAACTACAAAGTGATATTACCTCATGTCTGTCACAGCTATTATTAAAAAAAGATAAGTGTTGGCAAGGATGTAGAGAAACTGGAACAGTTATACACTGTTGGCAAGAATGTAAAATGGTGCAGTCACTATGGAAAGTAGTATGAAGGATCCTCAAAAATTTAAAATAGAGCTACCCTATGATCCAGCAATCATTCCACTTCTGGGTATTCACCCCACTTTGAAATCAGGATCTCAAAGAGATATTAGTTACCCATGCAGCACTGCTCACAATGGCCAAGAGATGGAGGCAACTCTAATGTATGAGTGTATGTATGTGTGTGTGTTTATATATACACACATGTATGTATATATATGCAAATGTAGGTTCACAGTTGTATTATTTATTTGTATTACAACTGTAAACCTACTTTTGACCATCCCATGTATATATACACACCACATTTTCTTTACACACACACACACACACACACACACACACACACACACACACTGGAATATTATTCCGTCTTAAGAAAGGAGATTCTGCAGTATGATACAGCATGAATGAACCTTAAGCACATTATACTAAGTGAAATAAGCCACCAGTCACAGAATGACAAATACTGCAAGATTCCACATATATGAGGAATCTAAAGTAGTCAAATCCATATAGACGCCAAGAATGGAGTGGTGGTTGCCAGGGGCTGGGCGATGGGGAGTTGCTAATCACCAGACATAAAGTTCCAGTTAAACAAGAAGAGTAAGTTCTAGAGATCCGCTGAGCAACACTGTCCGTGTAGGCAGCAGTCCCGATTGCACACGTTAAAAATGTGTTGTGGGGGGGAGGAAGAGATCAACCAAAGGCCTTGTATACATGCACATAAGCACAACCAATGGACACAAGACACTGGGGGGGTGGGATGAGGGCATGTGACAGGGGGTAGGGGAGGCTGGGGGAAGGTCAATGGGGAAAAAAAGAGGAGATATATGTACTACTATATGTAATACTTTAAACAATAAAAAAATTACATTAAAAAAATGTGTTAAAGAGGAAGATCTCAATAAAATAGAAAATTTTAAATGTTTGGGAATTAGGTAGAGGTGATGGTTGGTTGCCCAGTATTGTGAATGTACTAATTACCACTGAATTGAACATTTTAAAATAGTTACCTTTTACATTATGGGGCTTCACCTCAATTTTAAGAAAAAGGTAACAAGAACAGAGAAACCAAGATGGCAGCATAGGTAAACACCTAAACTACTGCCTCACACAACAATTCAAAACTACAACTAAAAGACAAAACAGACACCATCCAGAACCACAGGAAGACTGGCTGAGTGGAAATTCTACAACTAGAAGACAAGAGAAAAGCACACTGAGACTCAGAGGAGCTGCGGAAGGCAGAGGTGCTGAGACATACACGGAGAGGACTGGCAACTGAGTGTACGGCTGGCTTTCTCAAGTGGGAGGGAGACAAAAGCTCCCGACTGCACCGAACTCCAGTTCCAGGCGAGACTCTGGGGACCCAAACTCATACAGGGTGACACTGGACTGTCAGGAAAGAGAAAAGTACACTGAGACTCAGAGGAACTGGGAAAAGCAGAGGTACCGAGGCGCTCGCGTGCAGAGAGGGCGGGCAACTGAGTATGCGGTTTGCTTTCTCAAGTGGGAGGGAGACAAAAGCTCCCAACTGCACTGAACTCCAGTTCCAGGCGAGACTCTGGGGACCCAGACTCATTCGAGGAGAAACTGGACCGTCTAGCAGTGGGCAGAACTCGAGGGCGGCTTTCTCTCAGAGGTGCTTGCAGCGATTACCACAGGACACTGAGACACAGGGGCCTATTAGGGCAGGGCTGATGGGAAACCAATGCTGTCTGCTCCGCCCTGAGACTCCAACCCATTCAAGCTGAGCACAGAGGCTTTTGCAAGTCTTCTCCCATAAGGCTGTCTCCAGCACAGAAGTTCTTCCAGCATAGACACAGCTGATCCTCATAGCCAATTAGCCTGGAGGTCAATTCCTCCCAGTGATACCAACAACAATCAAGGCTTAACTACAACAAGACCATGCACACAGCCCACAAAGGGGTGCACCAAGAGTGTCCACCTCAGGTAACTGGGGAGGCTGAGCCACTGGGCCCTATAGGACAGCTAGCACACAAAGCCACTCAATCAACTCAGGGAAGCAGCCAAAATGAAGAGACAAAGAAACAGATCACAAATGAAAGAAATAGAGGAAAGCAAATGACTGGATAAAGTTCAAAACCACAGTTACAAGGTTTTTCAAGAATTTTCTAGAAAAGGCCGATAAATTTAGTGAGACCCTCGAGGATATGAAAAAGGACCAACTAGAAATTAAGCATACACTGACTGAAATAAAAAATATTATACAGAGATCTAACAGCAGACTAGAGGATCGCAAGAATCAAGTCAAAGAAGCAAAAAACACTCAACCGGAAAAGAAAAAAGAATCCAAAAATATGAAGATAGTGTAAGAAGCCTCTGGGACAACTTCAAGCATAATTATGGGGGTGCCAGAAGAAGAGAGAGAGCAAGATACTGAAAACCTATTTGAAGAAATAATGACTGAAAACTTCCCCCACCTGGTGAAAGAAATAGACTTACAAGTCCAGGAAGCGCACAGAACCCCAAAAAAAAGGAATCAAAGAGGACCACACCAAGACACACCATAATTAAAATGCCAAGAGCAAAAGACAAAGAATATTAAAAGCAGCAAGAGAAAAACAGTTAGTTACCTACAAGGGAGCACCCATAGGATTGTCAGCTGATTTCTCAACAGAAACTATGTAGGCCAGACAGGAGTGGCAAGAAATATTCAAAGTAATGAATAGCAAGAACCTATAACTAAGATTACTCTATCCAACAAAGCTATCATTCAGAATTGAAGGTCAGAGAAAGAGCTTCACAGATAAGAAAAAGCTAAAGGAGTTCATCACTGCCAAATCAGTATTTTATGAAATGCTGAAAGGTATTCTTTAAGAAGAGGAAGAAGAAGAAAAAGGTAAAGATAAAAATTATGAACAACAAATACATATCTATCAACAAGTGAATCTAAAAATCAAGTGAATAAAAAATCTGACGAACAAAATAAACTGGTGAATATAATAGAATCAGGGGCACAGAAAGGGAGTGGACTGACAATTCTCGGGGGGAAAGGGTGTGGGGGTTGCGGGAAGAGACTGGACAAAAATCATACACCTATGGATGAGGACAGGGGGTGGGGGTGGGGGTTAAGGGCAGAGGGTGGGGTGGGAACCAGGTGGAGGGGAGCTATGGGGGGAAAAAGAAGAACAATTCAATAAAGTTTTATTAAATTAAAAAAAAAATCTCTGTTAACAAGGAAAAAAGAAAAAGGTAACGAGAGCCGACCCTAGGCCATCTGAATACCGCCCTGCCATGCAACTTGGGCTCCAGTCCTGTTTACAATCCAGTTCCTTCTCCTGAAGGCCAAATGACATCATCGCGCACAGCACAAACAAAGGTTGTGGTTCAAACAGAAGAGGGGGTGGGTGGGGAACTGAGCCACCCATAGCCCCTGCAGCCTGGATGTCCCAATTCAAAGGCCCAGCCTCTTAGCAGTCGGGACCATGTTCACGTTGAGACTATCTTTGTGAACTGAGAAAGCCCAGCTCTGTCTGTGCCAAATTCCTGATTCCCACAAGAAGTGGGTTTAAGGTCGACTATATACAGATTCAATAATGCCTCTATTCCGCCCACATCTTCAATCAAAAAGTCAGCTTTCCAGGTGCCCAGCGATGCACTATGAAGACAGACACTTGGGCTCAAATGTAGATAATCAGAATTACCCAAACTGTCCAACCAGCACAACACTATTAATGCCACTCTGTCTAGCAGGCTCAGGTGACAGGAACAGGGAGACAGAAGTCTGGAGCACAGCTCCCTACTATCAACCCAACACTGGCAGTGGCATTGCTATTTACATCTTCCATTTGAAATGCGCTGGCTTTCTGGTTTTATTAGTATTTCATGTTTATTTTATAATTATGTAAAAATGATGTAAATATAAGGCACTTTATCTAGTTTTATATTTGTGCACATTTAACTTATCCTATATAATAAAAGGCTAATATGCAAATTGACCGAACTGCGGAACGACTGGTCACTATGATGTGTGCTGATCACCTGGGGGCAGACACTCAATGTAGGAGCTGCTCCCTGGTGCTCAGTGCACTCCCACAGGGAGAGCACCACTCAGCCAGAAGCTAGCGCAGCAGCGGTGGCAGGAGCCTCTCCCGCCTCCATGGCAGCCCTGAGGGCTCCCAGACTGCAAGAGGGTGCAGGCTGGGCTGAGGGACACCCCGCCCCCCAGCACACAAATTGCGTGCACTGGTCCTCTAGTATTCCAGTAAGAAAAGTTAATAAGTAAGGCTTTTTTTTTCCTTTAAAAGGGAATCCACACACACACACACACACACACACACACACGCCATACTGTATGATTCCATTTATGTGAAATGTCCAGAAGAAGCACATCTATGGCAACAGAAAGTGAATTATGGGCTGGGGGTGGGGAGTGACAACTAAAGGTACAGGGTGTCTTTTGAGTTGGTGACAACGCTGTAAAATTAGACCACAGTGTCAGATGCTCAACTCCAAATATACTAAAAGCCACTGAATTGTATGCTTTAAATGGGTGGATTGTATGGCATGTGAATTAGATCTCAATAAAGCTATTTTTGAAAGGGGGAAGGTCGACATACTCCCCAGGAATGAGCAGCAATAAGCTGGAGAAATCACAGAAAACAAGCCCACCTACTGATAGCTTCTCTCCCAGGCCCACCCATCTCTCCCTCCCCATAGACCATCCTCAAGGTCTCGAGGAAGGACGTGAAGGTGAAACCCTGAGTCACCAGCCAAGGCCATGCTGGGTGAGCAGGGGGCTGCCCTGCACACCGCACAGGATTCCTGCCTCCTGGAACTCACTTCACACAACAGTAGAAGACACGACTTTGAATTATTAAACTAGGAAAACCTTAAAAATAATGAAAACCACCAGTGTTAGGAAGTATGCAGGAATGTGAGTCGTATTCACATGATGGCAGTGTCAAGGAAAGAAGCATGACAAAACAGATGCAGAGCCTCCGAGACCCAGCGGGCTGGGGCCAGAGTTGATGGAGCGTGCAAATCTGAGCACAGGCATCCCCTTCCTCAGGAGGCTGGAGACATCCTCACCCTCCACGCACACACACAGGGCAAAGCCTGCCACTCAAGAGAGCATGGCATCAGTGGGACCCCAAGCAGTTTCCTAGAAGAGTCTGCCTCTCCCCAAGGGGCAGCCCCACTGCAGCAAGAAGGGAGGTCTCAGGGGTCTGTCCTCTGTCGACTCAACAGATCACTCTCTCCTTGGGCCTACACCTTCCAGAGACACTTGGCAGAGACCGCTGGGTGGGAGGCAGGGTGGAATGCACGTAATCCCAGACACCAACTTGCCTGCCCCCATGACAAAATGGCCCCTTTTATTCCAACGCCTCCCTCCTCCAGAAACCTGCTCTGAATGACCACCCCAGGAAGTTTTCATTCTGTCTCACTGAGCCCCAGCTCAGAGCCAGGGGGAGGTGGACCCCCCCATCTCCCAGCCCTCAGCTCAGAGGGAAGGTTCCCAGGAAATGTGCTCAGGTTCCGGGGACTGAAGGCTACACGAAAAGGTGGGTCCCAGGGCCATGGACCAAGTGTGATCCCATTCATATCCCCTCATCAAAAACTATGCACAGCCACATAGAGGCACAGGAAGAAGACCGAGGAATCGTCAGCAAGTGCTGACAGCGTTAACCTCTGGCGAAGAGAGAAGGGAGGGGGAAAGGGGACTTTCTACATTGTACTCTCCATAAAGCTACTCTCGAATCTTTCATAAAGATCATTGCTTTATATTATTTTTTAATTGAAAACATTTAAGAGCAGGGTGGGCATCCATCAACTGGAAACTTGATAAGCAAGCTCCCTCCATCCACAGGAACACTGCTCAGCAGCAAAAAAGGAACTCCCTGCAAAAACATGCAGCACAGTAACACATCTCAAGAAATCATGTCGAGTAAAGAGGCCAGACATGCCCTAGCCGGCCTGGCTCAGTGGATAGAGCCTCAGCCTGCGGACTGAAGGGTCCCAGGTTCGATTCCAGTCAAGGGCACATGCCAGGGTTATGGGCTTGGTCCCTAGTGTAGGGCGTGCAGGAGGCAGCTGATCAATGATTCTCTCTCATTGTTGACATTTCTATCTCTCTCTCCCCTTTCCCTTCCTCTCTGAAATCAATAAAAATTAAAAGAAAGAAGCCAGACATAAAAGACTACCTATTATATGAGTCCATTGATGTGAAAATCCAGAAAAAAACAAAGCCATAGTGACAGAAAGGAGATAATTGGGCCTGAGACCAGGGGTGGTAGTGGTGACTGACTGCAACGGACCACAAGGAACCTGGGTGATGGAAGTGTCCTCAGACCTGATTCAGGTGGTGGCTACACGCCCATGGCATTCACCAACACTCACCCAGCTGGGTACTTAGAATGGGCAAATGTTATGGTATATATACCTCAATAAAAAAGTTAGTAAGGTAGAGGAGGGAATGGGGAGTAACTGCTTAATAGATATGGGTTTTCCTTCAGAGTGAGGAAGATGTTTTAGAAACTGATAGAGCGACAGTCACATAGCATTGTAAAAGGTACTCAATGCCACTGGATTGTACACTGGAAAGTAGTTACTTTTATAGCATGTGAATGTCACTTCAATTTAAAACATTTTTAAAGGTAAACAAGTAAAAACTTATTACACCCATTTTGCAGATGAGAACATTGGGCTCAAAGGAAGCAGTCCACTGCCAGCCCAGGGCTTAGCTACCTGCGCCTCAGCCTGGTTTAGAGCTCAGCAGAGACCTGCCCAGCACCTCCCCCAAGGGCTCTGCAACTCCAGGGCCCATCTCCAGGGAGGGCCCTTCTCTGGGGCATTCCCCACAGGTCTTGAGAGGGAACCAGCAGAGCAGCACCTGCAGGAGGCTCCCACATTCATGAACTCCATCAATGGACGAGGCTGCATGAGGGCAGGGAGAGAACACCCCCTGATAAGGTGGTCAGACTAAGGCTAAAAGCACCACAGGGCAAGGACACGTGTGTGGAGAGTCCCCACCAGATGCAGGAAGGGAGGTCTTCCAGGCCCTGCCAACAGGGCCTCGGGGCACTAACGGAGCTGCTCCTGGAGAGTGAAGGGTCAGGACAACCTCGGGACCCCAGGAGGAAGGCCTCAGTAACCACCGGGAAGCAAGCGTGGAAGGGGACACCTCCACCAGCCCCTTTCTGACCAGCAGGAGAGGGGTTAACTCTTTCATGGGGTCTACAATTCCAGGAAGAGGAAAAGGGGAGGAGAAATTCCCTCTGTGCTTTCTAAATAGAATCTTCAAAACCACCTGCAGATAGGCAGGCCCTGGGCTCACAGGCTGCAGAGGCTACAGAGGCTGGCACGGTCCAAGGCCATCTGAGGGCACCCACCTCTCTCCCCTCACGTTGGCCCAGCCTCATGGGCGAGGGCAGGAAGCCCAGCAGTGGGCCCACAGCCCTCCCATCACCACACCCTCCATCCTCCCGGAATTTCCGAAAGCCCTTGCTCCCTGGGAACCCACAGGGTCATCAGCGACACACCCAATTCCCAGATGCTCCCCACTGCCTGCCATGTGCATGTAGGTAACCCCAGATGACCCATGTCTCTCTCGTAGAGCACCCCAGACCAAACAGGAGTAGCCTCTCATGGCTATAAGGTTACAGAAGATATATGCAAACAATTTCTGAAGTCCAGAAATTCCACTATTAGACATTCACTCCTTAGGAAAGGCTAAGGAGTTTTCAAAGGCTTCAGTTTATTGAAAGGAAGGGGAGGAGGATTTATTAACCCATAGGTGTCTGGACTAAGAGCAAAAATAAACATGTCGATCTTGGGGCAGGAGCAGTCTGAAGCCCCAGCTCAAAAATGAGGGGCCCCAGGGAGGGCTGACAGCATTTATAAGAAGTTAGGGGAGTCTCTGGAGAAGGGGAAAGAGAGAATGTGATTCCTAAAAGGAAAGGGAGAATTCTGATGGACCTCCAGCCCGTGTCCTAACAGGGAAACCAGGACTGCCTCAGAGCCCAGAGTGGGAGGGACAGAAAGCCCCAACCTGCAGGGTCTTTCCTCATAGGCCAGGGGTGCTGGGGTGGAACCCTCCCCAGAGTCACAGATCTGTCCATGTCTCCTATACACACCAAGCTCATCACACCTTTGCAGGGGCTGCTCTTTCTGCTTAGGAAGCCTCCCCTCACACTTGCAAACTTCTGGCCATCCCTCAAAGCCCCCCTGAAGCGTCACCCTGCCCCCACGCAAGCTATTCCCTGCCTCCAGCTCCACGCATAGCCAGCACAGACCCTGTGAAGGTACCCGGCGGGTACAGCATCATGTACATACATGCCTCTCTTACCAGGCAGAGGCTGACTCTCACTCCCCTCACCTCATACTGAACCTCCAGCCAGAAACCCAAATCAAGAGGCATCCCTGTGCCTTCCCACCATGAGGGACCAAGCAAGCACCTTGGCCTCTGGCCTCACAGTTCTCTCCCTCCGCTGAGTGATAACAGAAGCACCTAAAGTTTACTGAGCGTTTACTATGAGCCACATGCTACCACTAGGCACTACCTCCTTTCATCCTTGAGACCTTTGTAACAGTTATTATCATTAATCCTGTTACACAAAAGAATCAGACACAGAGCGGTTAAGTGAGTTGCCCAGGGGCACACAGCTAGTGAAGGAAAGAGCAGAAATCCACTGGGGAGACAGCAAGATGCTCAGCGGGGCAGTTGTCAGGACAAGTTCTGAGTGGAAGAGGAACCTTCTCTCCTCAGGTTCCAGCCAAAGACCTGGGAAGAGCTGCAGTGCCACCCGCCTCCCTCTGAACCGAGCCTGCCACTTCCAGGCCCATCCCCATTCTGAGTGCCAGTTACAGGAAACATAAAAGGCCCATCGGCAAGTTCCTTGGCCCCGGACCAGGGAGGTGCGCGGCTGCCCACTGGGAGGCAGAGCCATGATTTGGGGCTATTCTTAGCAAACCACTGGCTCCCCTCCCAGAGGCCCAGAAGGCAGCAGGCCCTGTCTGCCATTTCCCGACCCTGTGTGGAGGTCCCACAGAGCTAAGGAGTGGCTGGTGGGCCGGGGTGGGGACAAAGCCCTCCAACTTTCAAACAATGGAGCCCGCACGCCCAGCCTTCCCAGGGCCAGGCACCTGGCTGCTGGAGCGGCTCTGCAGTTCTGGCCCAGGCTCACCATCAAAGCTCCACTGACCGGGACTTGGTGCCAGACCCTGGACCACAGACTGTCTGCCATTTAACCCTCACAACACCCCCAAGGGCTGGGATCACTGGCCCCATTTTTTAAATGAGGAGTTTCATTTTAAGTGAGTTATTTAAGACATTAAGTAATTTGCCCATGGTCATACAGCGAGTTAATGTCAAGCTGTATCTAGACTCTGGGCTGGCTCCCAGTCTCCAGGGTGGGCAGAGAGAGGTGATTGTAGCCAGAAAGTAGGAGGCCCCCTTCCCTGCCCAAGCCCAGGGAGGTACAGTCCACACAGGAGAACAATGGTTTCATCGAGGACCCCACAGCATGGCTACATTCTCTCCCTACCAGGGATGGTCCCTTCCATGCCAGACAACCTCAGGCTTGGGCTCAGGAGAGTCCCCAGTCAGATCCCCCCCTCCCCCGCTCTGACCCGGGACACAGCCTCTCTTCTGGAGACTCAAAGGTGAGACTCAAAGGTTCCAGGAGCCCCTGCTCATGCTTAAGGTATGCACCCAGCCCTGTTACTAGGGCGTGAGGGGGTCAAATGATTCTCAGAGCCAGAGAATACTGAGCCCTATGGGGTCTTCAGACCCGAGTGGGGGGCTAGAAATGAAGCCATCCCACAAAGCACCTGCACCATCACCCCAAGCAGGCCCAGTTCCGAGCACTGCTGCCACATGGGGTCATGGAATAACTGAGCGGTACCCACCTCAGACTGCATCTCAGTACCCAACTCTGTGGTGTCTTGGCCTCTGCTGTCAGGTGACTCAGCAGATACAGGTGTCTGTCTCCATGAGGAGCCCACAGCCACCTCCATGTCTGCCCAGGTACTCAAGCCACTTCTATGTGGCTTCACCCATGTCTTGTGCCCATGAATGTCAGCTCACATGCATGTTGGTAGCCCAAATGTCTGCGCACTGACACATCTGCCTCCCGTGGGCGGTGTGGGGGGTTGCAAATCCCCGTGAATGAGCAGATCTGTCTAAGTAGCATCTGTGGCCCATGTTTCTGTGTTCACGTTGTCTGCCCCTATACACACCTTGCTCACCTCCATTGTCTTCTTGTCTGTCTTCATATCTCTATCCAGTGTCTGTCTGCCCATGCACGACAAACCTGAGTACACATACATCTCTGCTCACTCAGCATTCCCCACCTGTCCCCGGGTGACCCTGCGTGTGCCACCTGTTCAGAGTGGGTGGGCATGTCACCCCAGTGCTCCCAGTGAGCTCAGCAACTCCCACTCCTACAACAGCGCCCAAGGCTGCGGGTATAAGCACACTGCCACCTCCGCAAAGTCTTCCAGAAAAGCAGAAACGTGCCAGGGATGTTGGGGGCGGGCAGAGCCCCAGACACAACAGAACCTCAGACGTGAGGTCAGCGCTGCCACCTCAAACCAGCCCTGCCCCAACCCACCCACCTCCAACAGCCCAACCCCAACACCCATGGCCAGTGAATGGAGAGTGCCTGTCTGCACTCACAGGAAACAGTATCTGGTTCAGGGCCTCCTCCAGCCTCCCAACCTCATCCCCAGCCCCCAGCAATAGAGGCTCTTAAGAAAGGAAGTGAGGACTTCCTCCTGGCTGGCCTCTGAACCGCCAATAAGGCTGGATCTAGACCCCAAACCTCAAAGGTCCCAGGGCAGCTGGGAGAGTCCGGTGCTCAGCCAGACCCCAGAAGTCCAAAGAGTTTCTTCAGAAATCTACCAGCAGGAAAAAAACACTTGGGAGGGGGATGGAGGAACTTATGTATATGAAGGAGAATTCCTGAGCCCTCCTGATGCCCCCTGTCCCTGGGGTGGTGAGAGGGCCTCATTACTAGCAGGTAAGTAGGAAGGATGGGTATGGAGCCAGAATGTTTTAAGCATGCTTGCATGATTGCAACAGAACTGGATCCCAGCCCCCATCTTCCCCCCCCCCCCCCCCCCCCCCGCCCCAAGCAGCCTATGTCACTTGTTTAGCAATGAATCGTATGTAGCCCCTTGGCATTTACACTATTATTACTAGTCCAGGACTGATATGGAAGCCCCATATCAGTAAACTGTGGTTTATGTCTTATCTTCCCCAATGGGGCCGAGCCACCAGAGGACACAACCCTCCAACTCCTCCCACACTGCCGGCCTCCCAGGCAGAGCCGGGGGCCTGGCGTTTCAGAGGCACCTGGTCGCTGGTGCCTGCATAAAAGCCAGGGGTTCGCCGTTGGGCCGCTGCTTGGGAAGGTAAAGAATCCCAGAAGCTTGAGGAAAGCAGGAAGCTTTCTTCCACCTCTGACTCCCCGTGAGGTAGACCATGTCCCAGCCATCCCGGCCACTTTAAATGAGGCAGGGGGCCTCCCCTCCTCCCCTCCCCCCCCCGCCCCCAATCCTCTGCTTCCTGACAGGTCGCTGCCTCTTCAGGAAAAGCCTCCGAAGATGAAAGGGTGGCGCTCCTGGGAGACCCAGGCTGGCAGAGGGCGAGGGCCAGAGTGGCTCAGAATCAAAGCTTGTGCCCACTGGTACCTCTGGGCTCTCCCCTTTCCACAGGCCTCAAGCCCCCAACAGATGAGCCCCGGAGACCCCAAGTGTGGATCATGAGAGAGCTTCCCGCCCCGCCACTCCACTCAGCCGGAAGCCCAGCTCAGGGGCCACCCCCAGCTCTAGCGGTGAGGGTGGAGGTGTTGCCAGACCACGTCTAACCGGGAGCAAGGAAAACCTCGGGAGAGAGGATAGCCCAGAGCACGACAAACAAACGACCCGGTATCTACTCACAGTTCAGTACGTGACGTCCCGCTTCCCTCCCAGGCACCAATCCCGTGCCAGTTTGGGTGGGGGCCCATCTCCTCTCCTCTCCTCGCCTCTCCTCTCCTCTCCCGGAGCCCAGAGAGGCCGAGCTCCCGGGGATGGAGAGTGGGTGGTCGGAGCAGCCTGGGGGCGCGAACGGGGTGAGGGGATCCCGGATCTGCCCTACCCTTGCCCGCGTCGGTACCTGCCAGCCTGCGGTTGGCGCGCTGCGCCGGGACTGCGGGCGCCGAGTCGGGCAGCGGCGGGGCGAGCCCGGCGCGGGCTCCGGCTCGCTCCTCCCAACTTCCCCAGCCCATCCGTGGGCAGCGGCGGCTCCGGAGGCGGGCAGGCCGGGCGCGTTGAGGGGAAGTCACCAGAGCTGGAGCCCGCGCTCGCCGCGGTGGGAGCAACGCCACCCAACCCCAGCGCTTCGCCGTGGTCCCCGCGTCCCGCGCCACAACGCAGAGGGGCGGCCAGACTAGGCCGCCAATCACCGCTCCCCCCACCCCCCGACTAGCCTGAGCCCCGGCCCCAGCCGACAAGGGGGCGGGGGGCTCGGATTTAAAGACACACTCACCCGAACCACGTCCGGATCGGCGTCCAGAGCGCGGCTCCTGGCCGGGAGGGGACGGCTGGCCCCACCTTCCCGGCCCCGCTTCCTCCTTCCGCCCTCCCACCCAGCACGGGAAGAAAGTTTGGGGCGGGGGAGACTGCCTGGGAAGCCAGTTCCTCTTCCCTTGTCATTAATTCGGTTCGTTCTGGAAGATACCCAAACCCGACATCCAGCCTCCGGGCTGGAGAAAGAAACAAGTGCTGCGGACGCCACACCCCCTCGCGGACTCCAGCTCCCCGGCCGGGCTTCCCTCGCCTCCCTCAGCCTTTCAAAGCCAGGAGGGCTTACGGTGCTGTGCAACCCGATCGAGGCGGTTGCCTTCTCTGGGCCTCGGACACTGCATGTATCTGTGGGCGAGCCCTTACAAAGCAGACTGTCCGCTCCACAGTGGGTTTCTCCCTAGCCCTGGAAACCCAGTGAAACGCACCCCTCAGCCCTCGGAGGCGAAAAGGGAAGATCTGGCAAGAAACTTGGAAGGGAAGGGGGTCCCTCTGTCCCCACCCCTGGGATCCCGTCGGTGGCACGCACAATCCCCGCCCCCCAGAGGGGCTTGCGCCCGCCTTCCGCCCGCCTTCCGCGCCGCGGGGATTGTCACTGCGCCCGCCCCGGGCCCAGCAGCTGCGCTCGCCTGCCCCTCGCACGCTCCCGTGGGCATCCACGTGCGCTCACTCTCCACCGCGGCTTCCTCTCGGGAGTCGGGCTTTGTTGTGGTTGGTGAGTCACTTCCTCTTTCCACTCCGTGCTCGGGAAATCCTTATTCCTCACCTGTCACTACCAGCCTCGCCCCCAATCTGGACTAGAGCAGGAGTGGATGGAGCCCAGGTTCCCCATAATGAAGGCAGCTCAGGCCTCACCTCTGTCCAAAGTCAGGCCAGAAAGCGCCCGGCTGGGAGAGGGGCACTCAGGCCCCACCGTCCTGAGCCCTAAGAATAAATAGATGAGAGAAGTGGCTGTCATTTGTGGTGCTACCAAGTCCTCAGCACCTGGGTCTCACGTGCTCCACCAGATGATTTTAGGAGGTAAGTGCTTTTACTGCCCCTGTTTTAGTGGGTGAGGAAACAGCCCAGGAAGACTTGCCCTGGGCTCGAGGCCTCTTCCCTACCTAAGGTGTGCCGGAGGAGAAGAACCGAGAACGCCCAGGATTGCGTGGGGAAGCAGATCTGACCTTCAGATCTAGGCTCAAACTGGCTCATGGTTTACTGGCTGTGTGGTCTGGAAAAAGTGACATAAGCTCTTTGATCTCCAAGTTCCTCATCCAAAAGATGGCCTGCCTTCCCTCAAAGAGTGGTTGAGGAGCCAGGGAGCAGGGGGTGATGCCCTGGCCTACTGTGTGTCACATTGTAGGCTCTATCCTTGGACACCATTCCCTCCCTTCTTCCTCAGGCCACAACCCCATAACCCACCCCTCCTGTCATCCGACTCCCCAGCTGATGACCTGCCGTCATGAGGATGCTGTGTTCTGCATAGCTCAGCCAGGACTGAGATAGGGCTGCACATACGCACTAGCATGTGCATGCACACATACATGAGTGCACATGCACACATAAACCTACACACACATATACATACACACACAGCTCCCCCTACCCCACTGGCTAGCAGATGCTGGAGTACAAGGCTGTCTGTCTCTCTAGACTGAGCTCCTGGAGGACAAAACCCCATCCCTGGTCCCCATAACAGTGCCTAGCACATCATCATTCACTCATTTGTACCCACCATGCAACAGCAGGTGTTCTTGTTGAATCAGGCAGAAAAGCCCAGGGCAGAGATGTCCCCAGGAGAGCCAATAATCACAGCCCTTCTGGCTTCAAACGACAACCTTTGAGCTCAGCTGGTAGGCCCCAGAAGTAGAGGGCTGGGCCACGGTGAAGCAAAGAAATCTACTCTGTGCCTGTGTGCAGAACCCTAGGTAATAAGCTGGACCCCAGCAGCAGTTCACGAGCCATACTCTCCATTAGTGTGTGCTCTTGTGATGTATCAAGTCCCTCCCCTCTCCTTTCCCTCCACCTTGTTTTTAGTAAAACTCTTTTTTTTTAATCAGGAGGAGGAGGAGGAAGAAGGAAGGAAGGAAAGAAGGAAGGGAGGAAGGGAGGAAGGGAGGGAAGGGAGAAACAGAGGCCTGGGGTCTTAGAGGTGTCTCAGAGATAAACCACAGACTGCATCCAGACCACAGTGTCCAGCCTCATCAGCTCACCCCCAGTCCTGGGGCTCTGCCAAGTCCTGTGTCCCTGGCTGCCTGCTGGCCATGGGGTTGGGGGTGCCCCCAACAATAAGAAAGCCTTCAGGACCCATTTATCCCACCATGGCCTGGGAGGGGGAGAGAGCTGCATATTGAGTGAGAGAAGAAAGAAGGGACACAGAGCAGCCCTAGGTATACCCAAGAGAAGGCACTCTCCCCAGCCCCAGGCAGAGGGAAGAACAGCTGGGCCAATTCTCTCTGCCCAAACTGTCACAGAAGCTCCCTGAGGCCCGGAAGCTCAGAGCAGAAGCCCAAAAGTCCCTGAGAAAGGAGCCATGGTCCCAGAACAGGACCTCCGTCCACTCAGCCAGCACCCTACCAGCTTAACCACCACCACCACCCCACATCCCACATGCACAAGCACCCAAGATACCACCTTATTGTCTAAAGAATGCCAGGGTCCTATGTATAAAAGCGTGCTTGTGTGTGCACACATATGTGCTTGCATTGCTCATGTGTGAACTCACGTTTGCAAAGATGGGAATAAGGGAGTGCATGTTTGTGCAAGTGTCCAATGGGTGTGAATGTGGTTGTACAAATGAGCATGTGTGTATATGTGATGATGTACCTCACACACACAAACCAACCTACTACAGTCCAAAGCCAGGCTGCTGTGCAAAGGGTAGTGAATAACCCCATGACTCATGCTTCCAGAAGAATTGCTGTGGCCGTCCATAGCCCCCTCTGCCCAAGCAAACAAGGTGTTGGTGCTCCTGGGAGAGAGCTCCCAAGTTTGGTCCCTGCACAGAAAAGTAAGCTGTAGGGGACCCCCAGTTCCCTCGTGGCAATGCTCAAGCCAAGAATTATTTCCTGGCAGGCACAAATGACTCGCTGGAAGGCAGAGGAGCTGGGTTCAAACCAGCACAGATGAGACTTGACAAAAGATGAGAAACAGACCCTACTGCTCTCTTCCGCCCCTTGTTCCCCACCAAGCCCGCCCCAGCTGGGGACACTAGGTCCAAGGAATGAACAGTGTCAGGGCAGGGAGCCAACCTGGCCTTGCTGCCCAAAGCCACGGTATTGCCAAGAACTGGGGCCCACATAGGCCCTCCAGGGTGGGTGTCTTGGAACCTGCAGGCTTCCCCTGAGGCAGATGATCTCTGAGCCTCAGATTTGCAAGGCTGCTGCCCAAGTCCCCGCACAGACCCGTGTCCATCTGCCCTGGCTGCCTCGGGTCCTGCTGTGGCTGTCCTTCCAGGGGTCCTTCCAGGCCCGCTGCCCAGTCCCCGAGACCCAGCATCCCTTGTTTATCCAGGCCCCTTCTGTGTGCAGTCAGCTGCTTAAAGACACGGGCTTGGAGGAGGGCAGGGCTGCCCTTGATCTAGCCTCAGCAACTTAACCACTATGTGACCCCCTACCCCAAAAACATTACATTTCTCCAAGTCTCCTTATCTTCATTTGTAAAAGTATGTGGAGAGCAGATCCTGCCTCCTGGGAATGTCTGGAGGATTAAAGGGGCCCTGGCACTCAGCCAGAGCTCACTGGCACAGCAGCTCTTGTTATTGTTACTATTGTTGCCACCTGAACTCACACTCCGACCCAGCCCTCACTCAACCTGCCAGGGCAGAGGGGTTCTTTGAGGCTGAGTTCAGGTTCCACCTCCTCCGGTAGTTTTCCGGGCTCACAGGATCTGTCTGCGCTTGGACTCCTTCCCCCATTACCTCTGTGCAGGGGTCTTGGACCTGAGCACCCCTACCGGCACAGAATGTCTGTTCAATAATTGGCATTATAATTAAAAGCAAGATGATCCTTTTATTGGTTGTGCCCTCAGGCCCAGCGATGACATCTGCCACCTCCCAAAGTCACACATCGCTTTCAAACATTTTTGAACAAGAGTCAAAGTAAACAATACATTTTACATTGGACCACCAGGTCCACAGAGAAATAAATATGTGTGTGTGTAACACACACACACACACACACACACACACACACACACACACACTTAGCCTTACTGTGTGTGATGCATCCTGATTCTGTCCTATTTCTTTTTGTTTTTGATGATTGCGTTGCACAAAACTGATTTCACCTATGACCTGCAGTTTGAAAATGCTCCACGAATGACGAGATCCCCAAGAGCAGGGGACCGCCCCTCCCATCCCCAGCACCTCTCAGTCCCTGACTCAGGAGTGCCCAGGAGATGTGGGAGGAGGGTGGTTCCATCTCCAGAATATCCCTCAAGTTCTAAATGGAGAGTGTTCCATCAGAAGAAGGGACAAAAGGGAGAAGGGCCCGGTTGGCATGGCTCAGTGGTTGAGCATCAACCTATGAACCAGGAGGTCACAGTTCAATTGCTGGTCGGGACACATACCCAGGTTTCAGAGTCAATCCCCAGTATGAGGCGTGCAAGAGGCAGCAAATCAATGATTCTCTCTCATCATTGATGTGTCTATCTCTCTCTCCCTCTCCCTTCCTCTCTGGAATCAATAAAAATAAAAATAATTTTTTTTAAGGGGAGAAGGAATCCTGACACATTCTTCATTCAACACATAGTTCATTCATTCATCAGTCAGTCAGTCAACAAACATTAACAGAGCCCCTTCCATATTTCAAGTCCTGTTCTAGGCCCTGAGTGGTGAACAGGCAGATGAGGTCTGGCTTTCATAGAGCTGACATTTAATTGGGTGTGGGTGAGGGATATAATAAACAAGTAAACAAAAACAGATCATTTCTGAGTGAGTCATGCTATGAAGAGGATAATGGAGAATAGTGTACTGGTAGGGCTACTTTAGAAATGATGGAGGTCGCTGAGCCTCAGCTACCCCATCTATAAAAGGGCAACAAAGACATTTACCGGAACATGTGGCTATGGGGCTTACATGGGGCAATGAGTTCAAAATGCAGCACCATCCTTTATTGTCATCGTTATTAGATAAATAACTACGATTGAAGACAGGCCGTGATAAGTCCCACAAAGCATAAGATTGCATTGGGGCTCGGAAGAGGGTGAGGGGACAACGCTGATGACAGCACAAACCCAGGATCCACGCACACACGTATTGACTTGTCCCCGTGTGCAGTTCTCCTGGCTTGTCCCTCCCAATCCAGCCCCAGCTCCCTACTCCCACTTCACCCCACAATTCGCCCAGCCCAGTTTGAGTTGTCCTTTCTTTAAAAACTAGGACACTGAAGAGTTGTACTCCTTCTAGTGGGGTGTCCTAGACCACCCGGGGACAGATGCCCCCACCCCCAGCAACCTTCACCACCCCAGTCCAGGCCATGGTGAACTCCCCTCCCCCCACATTGATGAGACCATGCCTGCCCAGGAACATGGGCACTGAATTCTGGCCAGACAGCAAGAGGCTAGAGCTCTGAAGCCCAGCCCTAGGGAAAAGCTGAGAGGTCTGGGTCTGTCCAGCTGGAGCCCAGAAGTCTCCAGGGCAGGACACTGTCTTCCGGTCCCACAGGGCTGTCAGGGAGAGAGTGAGTACCCCTGTTTCAGGGAGAACTGCTTAAGTGTCTGAGCTCCAAGGGACATTCTTTAAGCAACTACTATGTGCCTGACCCTGGGCTCAGGGCCAGGATGAGCAAGAACCCACCTGCCCTAGATGCTCACAGTCCTGTAGGAGAGGCAGATAAGTAAACTGTTTTAGAGTGATGTGTTCCCTGTGGGGAGGGAGGGGCAGCAGGAAGTGAGACCAGGGTACTAGGGGTGTTGGGTTGGGGGGGGTGGCACTCAGCCTGACCTTCCAGGTGGGCTCAGGGTGCAAGTAGATGTCCTGTGGGGGACCCGCCGACTCTAGCAACACACAGTGACACGTTCCAGCTTTGGCACCAGACAAACCTGAGTTTTAATTCAGTTCTGCCACTTCTATCTGTGTGACCTCAGGCAAGTCTTTGAGCCTGTTTCCACATCTATAAAATGGGGATAGTCATACCTACCTGGACAGACTTTTGAGATTAAATGAACCCTTAACAAATAACTGTTGGACAGTTATTTCAATACATAATAGTAGTTGTGGCTACTGTCAGTCGTCATGGGAAGAGCCCTCTGAGGCTTTGTCCCCTGCCTCCCCCTCCTCTTTCCCCTCCCACCCCTAGCCAGCACTTGCACGGTGCCTCCTTAGAACAGGCAGAGAATCCCCTGCCCCCACTGCTATCAGAAAGGAGCTCCAAGTGGCCTTCCGCTGGATCTCTGCAGAATCCCAAGCCCTGGACATTGGGAATAATGAGGCGGAGGGAGGGAGGAGTTGAGAGGGGGTCTGCCAAACCCTGCAGCAGGGGACCATCCATCCCTGAATAAACAGGCTGCCACCTCTCTCCCTCCCACCCTCTCTCCTTTAAATAACCTAGATCTGTTGCCCCGTTGTCTCCAAGCAACACCACTCCGGCTCCCAAGGATGTCTCACTCTGACAGAGCCTTTTATGCAGATACTGCAGGGGATGGGGGGCGGGGCAGGGGTCAAGGGAGCTGCAGAAGCCTTCATGTGGCAAGCTCCCTGGTCCCCGGAGACCGGTGGGCAGGGGGGCAGTGCTTTATTATCAGTAGCATTCCAAGGGCGGAGGGGGGGGGGGGCCTAGGCTTACAGGGAAGGTCCCAGACTTCCTTGGAACACACAGGAGCCAGCCAAGTGACTTGGAAAGATTGCTGGCCCAGGCTCAGCCAGACTCACTGGCCCACTGGTCATTCTATCCCAGCCACGTCATCCACCCTCTCTGAACTTCAAAGAACCTCAGTGCTAGCAGATGGCCTCAATGAGGAAAGGGACACTCAGACGCTCTGACAGTTTCCATCCAAATGACAAGCACACAGACTGTTGGCCTCAGCTATTCCATTTCTAGGAAATAAGCCTAGACGCATACTTGCCCAGGCACAACTTGACAAATGCACACGATGATTCCTGGTTTCCAATGGTGAACGATGGGTTCGATGGTGTGATTTATCAGATCCACAGTTCCAGGCGCAGGGCTCCCAAACCCCTAGGGATTTCCAAGGTGCTGAGAGCAACAGTGGTGCCTTTTGCTATGTTAATGAAGTGACTTTTGAATGGGAATCCTTGCTGAGAGGAGCCAACCCAGTGGTTAGAGGATTGGAATGTTCAGTCCCACCCCCTGATGTCCAGGGATGGGAGCGGAGCTGGAGGTTGAATCAATAGCCAATGATTGACTCAGTTAATCATGAGTAGGTAATGAAGCTTCCATAAACCCAAAAACAACAGCTGGTTTCAGAGCTTCCATGTTGGGAAAGCAGAAAGCTTCCACCAAGCCGGCCCCCAGCTCCAGGAAGACGAGCTCCTGCATGCTGGACCTCGCCCTGCATGTCTCCCTCTGGCTGTGGGTTCCTGTATAAAGTGGTAATCTAGAGCAAATGGGTTTTCCTGGCTTCTGTGAGCAGTTCTAGCAAAGTCATCGAACCTCTGATTTGTAGCTGGCTGGCCAGTCAGAAGCCACAGGCAACAACCTGGGCTTGCGACTGGCATGTAAAGTGGGCGTGGTCTTGAGGGACTGAGCCTGTGGAATCTGACTGTCTCTGGGAGGTGGTAGTGGTTGTCTACATGGAGTTGAGTTTTCGGATACCCTCCTGGTACTGAGACTTGTTCATTGGTGTGAGGAAGTCTCCACACACAGGTTGGAATTGGGGCTGGGAACTCGTTTTCTTTTTCTTTTTTTTCCAATTACAGTTACATTCAATATTATTTTGTATTGGTGTCAGGTGTACAGAACCATGGTTAGACAATCAGATACTTTAAAAAGTGTTCCGGATATTTCCAGTACCCACCTGCTGCCACACATAGTTACTACAATATTATTGACTATATCCCTATGCGGTACTGTACATCCCCATGACTATTGTGTAACTGCCAATCTGTACTTCTTAATCCCTTCCCCCCTTTTACCCAACCCCCCATCTCCCTTCCCTCTGGCAACCACCAGTCGGATCTCTGTGTCTATGAGTCTGTCTCAATTTTGTTTGTTAATTTATTTTGTTCTTTAGATTCCACATACAAGTGAAATCATATGGTATTTGTCTTTCTCTGACTAACTTATTTCATGGACTTAATACTCTCTAAGTCCATCCATGCTGTCCCAAATGGTAAGATTTCATTCTTTTTATGGCCATACACACACACACACACACACACACACATATATATATATATATGCACACACACACGTATGACAGCTTTTTTATCCATTTCTTTATTGATGGGCAGTTGGGTTGCGTCCATATCTTGGCTATTGTAAATAATGCTGCAATGGACATAGGGGTGCATATATTTTTTTGAATTAGTGTTTTGGGTTTCTTTGGGTAAATACCCAGAAGTGGCATCACTGGGTCATAAGGCAGTTCCATTTTTCGTTTTTTGAGGAACCTCCATACTGTTTTCCTTAGTAGCTGCACCAATCTGCATTCCCACCAGCAGTGCATGAGGGCGGGAACCGTTTTCAATTGGCAACAACTGAAAGATCTGTTAGTGGAGAGATGGTTGGCCAGATAAGCTATGAAACACCCAGAAACTAGAAATACCATGCGGCTACTTTACAGCACGAGGCAGAGGTAAGTGGGCTGATGGAAAATGAACTGGAGAGCTGAACAGGGACAAGGACTGCCAGGGCAGCGCCATCCACTGGTCTCTAGGGAAATGGATTAGCGATGGACTCTTGTCCAGTGACACCCAACAATCGAGGGGTGCACAGAGAATCAGGGAGGGAGCATGAAAACACAGTGTCCTGCCAAAACCGGTTTGGCTCAGTGGGTAGAGCGTCGGCCTGCGGACTGAGGGGTCCCAGGTTCGATTCCGGTCAAGGGCCTGTACCTTGGTTGCGGGCACATCCCCGGTGGATGGTGTGCAGGAGGCAGCTGATTGATGTTTCTCTCTCATCGATGTTTCTAACTCTATCCCTCTCCCTTCCTCTCTGTAAAAAATCAGTAAAATATAAAAAAAAGAAAAAGAAAACACCGTGTCCTGGGGTAAAAGTCATCAGTAGAGCTACATTAGCCATATAATAGCACCGATGTCCAGCAGCAACACTATACACAAAAAAGTATCATCTTTTTTTAAAATGAGGATATGTACAATACGTGCAAGTGTTTCTCAAACACACACCATGGTGTCTATAAGAAAAAGAAATGAGATGAAGGCAAAATAAAACGAGAAAAACACTGGAGAAAGGCCTCTCCTATATTGATGATAATGATGATGAGGATGTGCTATGGATTTAAAAAGATGATCTACTCAGCTCTGCAGTTGAGGAAAGAAGGGAGGGAGGGAGGAGAGGAGATTGCAGGACAGAGTCTCTCAACTTCTGCCCCTTTAGGAGCTGTGAAAGGGAGTATCTATGTATTTTACCACACACTACAGTGACTGTCTCTGAAGAAACCAGGACCGTCAGTTGTCTCCAGGGAGCGGGGTGGCTGGGACTCAGGCAGAGGGAAACTTTTCACTGTGTCCCTTCTTGCGCATTTGAATTTGTTCCCGGTGGATGTGTTATCTACTTTTTAGTAATTAACTTGTGTACATATGGCCAGTCTCTAGAAGGCCACGGAAGACACTGAGAAGAGGACCGGGAAGGGAAACCGGCTTGCTTCCCACTCACGATCCTTCTGCACAGTGGGATTTGTCACCCTGGGCATCTATGGCACATTCTATCCGCCCAGGGACAGGAGCTCACTCCCGAGGGAGACTTCCCTGCGGAATTGCTGGGTGTTAGGATGTCCTTACTCCTCCTAATGTGGACCTGACATCCACTTCCCGTCTCTCTCCTCAGTCCCCAGCGGGCCCTGTTCCCCCAACCATGGGACCACCAGGGTACATGTATGTATGTACTGTTCCCTTTCAAATATTTGAGAAGTGCCATCTCATACCCCACCCCCAGGCCTCTCCAACTCAATATCCCCAGGGCTTTCAAAGGCCTGTGGGAACCTCCAGGACCAACAGAGGCCTTCACTATTATTCTGCCAGCAGACACCCCAGGGGTCCTTTTCCCAAGGGGGTCAAGAAGAGAATGAAGGCCTTTTTTTCTCTCCTCACTCAGCACCCCACCTACCCCCCAGGAAGCTGGTCCCTTGCTCTGACTTCACATCTAGCTGACATTTGATAATTAGAAAGCTATAGACAAGTCTCCTAGGACCTGGCCCCCACCCCCACTCACCTCCAAGCCTGTTACCCCCTCTACTTCAAATCTCTGAAGGGGGTTTAGCAAGCTGGTGCTGACAGGAGACAGTGAAGCCTTGAAAATGCCCACTGTTTTGTAGGGAGACAGGGAGAGGCCAGGGTGGGGGTGTCAGGAAGGAAGCATACCCCTGTGCAGGGGATCAGAAAGGCCCAAAGGGTCTTGGAGGTGAGCATGCTAATTCTCCTGCTCAGGGGCCCTGATTTTGAGACAGGCCAGGACAAGTGGAACAGGGAAACTGAGGCAGGCAGCTGACCAACCTGACAGAGCAATTTACAGCAGATGCAGAAGGTCACCTCCCTAGAGAACATCTAGGCCTCAGTTGTATTTCAGCTACAGGCCCAGAAAGAACAGCAGCAAAACCAGGTGGACGACGCCAGGACCAGCTGCAGTGACTAAGGAAGCCCGGCCCTGGCGCCAGCCAATCGGTGGAGACCACAGCCCTGGAGGAGCACACCTGGAAAAGGATGAATATTCTGCTGAAACCCTCCCCTGAGACCTCCCCTAAGATTCCTGCCTGTGAGAAAGAGATAAAGCCTCAAGACAAAGGGCCAGCGAGTGCTTTCTCTGGGGAGCAGCCCCTGCCATTCCCTTTCCTCTCTTCTCCCCCCACACACAGGCCTGCATCTCTTAAACCCTAAAGGACCTCACGAGACTTGCAAACAGGGAGCAATGGGCAGCGGCAGGTTGTCGCAGGCCAGTCCCCTGAACCTGCCCCCAAGGCCCCCTTTTCTCTGCCTTCCCAGAGAGCTAGGGCAGCCCAGCCTTAGGCTCTCCTGTGGCTTCTTCTACACTAAGCCCCTTCTTGTTCACTGTCCCCAGCTTTCATAAACGTTCCCTCATAGTCACCTGGACCCATCTTGTGGAAGTTTTCCTGCATGAAGTCAAGAACCCACACACAGCCGGCCGGCCCAGGGCCAGGTCCCCTCACCGGGAGCAGTTTCTCCTTTTCTCACTGCTGTTCCACATTCTCTCACCTCCTCCCACAGGTCCCTCAGGGAGGCTGTCTCGCATGCCCCTGCCCACACCACTATTCAAAAAGCCTCCGCAGTTAGTGTTTTCTGAGTGTCATCTGGGAAAGATGAAGAATTGGAGATGGATGGTGGTGAGGGTTGCAAAGCAATGTGAATGTGCTCAATGCCACTGACTGTAAATTGAAAAGTGGTTAAAATGGTCAGTTTTATGTTATGTATAGTTTATATAATGTCAAAAAAATAAGACAATGGAGAAAATAATTGCCCCTTCAACACACACACACACACACACACACACACACACACACACAACAAGCCACCCCAAGAAGCCCCAGGTGGGCCAAGGTCCAGTTCTGAGTACAAGCCCAGTGTGGGAGGCAGAGACCCCACACAGCCCCACACAGCCCCTGGGTATTACTGGCAGCAGCCCTGGAGCAAGAGGAACCTGTCAGGCCAACGGTGGCCAGAAGACCCCCAGTTCCAACCCCAACTGAGAAGGTCAGCTAGAAGGTACCAGAGGCACAGAGAGGCAGCATCTGGCCCCAGGTCACAGAGCCAGTTAACCACGAAGCTGGGGCTTCAGGCGCAGGGAACTGACCCAACCCTGAACTGCCCCCAGAGGAGGAACAGGCCAGTTGGGGGGCTGGCAGGGCTTCAAAACAACTGTTCCTCCCTGCTGCATCCCATCCTGCCGGGGACCCCTCAAGTGTCTCATTCCCCACAGGTTCTGCCCTTTGCCGCCCTGGAATGTGGAGCCTTCACCCGTCCCCAGGGCAGCATGTCATGGTGGGGTCGGGCTTTAGAATCAGACAGGCTTGTCTGAGTCCTGACTCCGGCTCCGTAAATGTGTTTCTTAGACGAGGCCCCTCATCTGTAAAAGGGCCATAATATTAACTAATTTGTGGTATTCTTTTGAGGATTATAGCAAATGACATAGTACCCATGGAGGGCCTGAGATGCAATAGGTGCTCAAAAGTATTCTCTCTTCTTTTCCTTCTGCCTCCCACAGTGTCTCCCCTCAGTCCCTGATGGCCTGGGTAACCGGCGGGTAAGTCCATTCCCTTCTCTGGGCCTGTTTCCACACCGGATAAATGAAAGGATAGAGCTAGCTGACCCTACAGCAGCATACATGACATAGAAGTGCATATGTACTTCATGAGGCAGGATATAGGCCATAGACAAGGGTGTTCTTAGCTGCATGATTCAGAACAGCCAAAAACTTGGAGATAACTCAAATGTCCACCAAGAGAAGAGTGGACAAAGAAATTGTGGTATGGTGCCACAATGGAACACATCCCAGCAACTAAAATGCATGAACTACTGATATAGGCAAGGCCATGGATAAATATCACAGACTGATCAGTGGAAAAAGCCAGATACAAATCAGAACATAGGAAAAGATTCCATCATTTGGATGAAGTCCTAGGACAGGTCAAAGTAGCCTGTGATGATCAAGGTCACAGAAGTGGTCACCCCTGGGTGAGGGAACCTGCTAGGGTGCTGGGGATGGTCTATATCTTAATCTGGGTAGAATTACTCGGACATATACACTGAATGGCCAGATTATTATGATCTCTGAACACATAATAATCTGGCCACTCAGTATGTGTGTGTATTAGAGGCCCGGTGTACGAAATTCATGCATGGGGGGGGGGGTGTCCCTCAGCTCAGCCTGCACCCTCTCCAATTTGGGACCTCTCAAGGGATGTCCGACTGCCCATTCCAGTGGGATCGGGCTTAAACGGGCAATCGGACATCCCTATCACAATCCAGGACTGCTGGCTTCCAACTGCTCTCCTGTCTGCCTTCCTGATTGCCCCTAACTGCTTCTGCCTGCCAGCCTGATCACCCCCTAACCACTCCCCTGCCAGCCTGATTGATGTCTAACTGCTCCCCTGACAGCCTGTTTGCCCCCAACTTCCCTCCTCTGCCGGCCTGGTCCCTCCCAACTGCCCTCCCTGCTGGCCATCTTGTCGCAGCCATCTTGTGTCCACATGGGGGCAGGATCTTTAACCACATGGGGTAGCCATCTTGTGTGTTGGAGTGATGGTCAATCTGCATATTACTCTTTTGTTAGATAGGATAGAGGCCTGGTGCATGGGTGGGGGCCAGCTGGTTTGCCCTGAAGGGTGTCCCGGATCAGGGTGGGGGTTCCCTTGGGGTGTGGGGGGGCCTGGGCGAGGGGCCTTTGGTGGTTTGCAGGCTGGCCAGGCCACCCCCCCCCACCCAAGCAGAGGCCCTGGTATCTGGGATTTATTTATCTTCTATAATTGAAACTTTGTAGCCTTAAGCGGAGGCCTGGGCCGGCTAGGGTGTGCGGAAAGCTTGGCTTCCTCCATCACCGGGGAAACCCAAGTCTCCCTCCTGCTCTCTTTGTGGCCGCAGCCATCTTGGTTGGGTTAATTTGCATAGTCACTCCTGATTGGCTTTGTGGGCATGGCTTGTGGGTGTAGCAAAGTGATGGTTAATTTGCATATTACTTTTTTATTAGGTAGGATATATTGGCCACTCAATGTGTGTGTGTGTGTGTGTGTGTGTAGGTGGCCCAGTGCATGAATTTGTGCATGGGTGGGGTCCGGCCAGCCTGGCCAGGGGGAGGGAACATGGTGGTTGGCCAGCCTGCCTGTTGGTCAAACTCCTGGTCGAGGGGACAATTTGCATATTAGCCTTTTATTTTGAGTGGCCAGATTATTATGCATTCAGAAATCATAATAATCTGGCCACTCAGTGTATATATCTGTGAGAATTCATCAATTTGTGACCTTAAGATTCATGCACTTTACTGTATGTATCAGCATCCCCTTCACCCACTGTGTTCCAGCCTAACTCCTTTCAGTTCTTCCAACTGGCCAACTAAGGTCCCTCCTCAGCATCCTTGCTCTTGCTGGTCCCTCTTCCTAGAACGCTCTTCCTCCACATCTTCCTTCCTTTGAGGTTTTTGCTCAAATGTCACCTCTTTGGAGAGGCCTTCCTGGCTACCCCCATATGACACAGCCACCCCTTCTCGCTATTGCATCACCCTGTTACAATTCTCAGCACAGCACTCATCATTATCTGATGTTGTCCTTGCTCGGTTTGCTTGTCCGTTTATTGTCTTTCTCCCCTACTAGGATGTCAGCTCGTGAAAGCAGGAACGTGTCTATCTGGATTGAAATCTTGGCTGCACCTAGAGCTATGACTGACATACAGTAGGTAGCAAATAATATATTTGTGGATGAATAAGCCATCTCTAGAGCAGATGAGATTATGTCTCAAAACTTTATTCTCTTCCCCTGACTGGTTTGGCTCAGTGGATAGAGCGTTGGCCTGTGGACTGAAGGGTCCCAGGTTCGATTCCAGTCAAGGACACGTACCTTGGTTGCAGGCACATCCCCAGTAAGGGGTGTGCTGGAGGCAGCTTATTGATATTTCTCTCTCATCGATGTTTCTAACTTTATCCCTCTCCCTTCCTCTCTGTAAAAATAAATAAATAAAATATACTTTAAAAACAAAACAAACAAACAAAAAAAACACTTTACTCTCTTGAAGGTGGTGAGAGGGAACTCACTTTTATTTATTCATTCACCCCATAAACAGGCAAGGCCTACTATGTGCTGAGCACAACCTTGAGAGGTTCACCGTGGGCAGGGGAGAAAGGCTCATGCCAGATTTTTCTTGTAGAGTGTGAGGAATAGGCAAAAGGGGCATGTGCCAAGGCTAGGGGAACACCCAGAAGTGAGTGGCTGGCTCAGCCTCCCAGTTCCTAGGGCAGGGAGAATGCATTTGGCTCTGGGTGTGGCCATAACCCCAAGCCAGCTGAATGTCTGGGCAGCAGAAGGCCCTGGGCCTTGGCAGGAAGCCACCCCCTTCTAAAAAGCCAGAGAGCTCAGCCAAGAGCAACCACTGTTCCTGCCTGCAGGCCTGGTCACCTGCTGCCATGGAAACCTGTCCTGCCAAGCCAGTGGCACCGAGTGCAGGAAACGCAGCGCCGGGAAGGTGGCAGGGCCTGTGCCAGACTTCCCTGTCCTGGTGAGGGAGGCACCTTGCCTGCCTGAGCTGCAGCTGAGTGAGTGTGTGTTGTTCCTGCAGTTTTTCTCTGCGTGTGCATGTGCACACCACGCTCAAGCCAGGCAGCACTGGGTGTCTCTCCCACATCTGGGGTTGAGGGTTTCAGAGGGTTAAGAATTGTTCAATAATAGAAGCTGTCATTCACTGACCATTTACTACACCCCAGGTACGATTCTAAATACTTTTCATGTATTTCCTCATTCCAGTCTCATAACAACCCTAGTAGGCAGGCACTGCTCTCGCCTTTACAGAGGAGAAAAATGAGGCACAATTGGTTAAGTCACTTGCCCAAAGCCTCACAACTAGTAAGCAATAGTGCCAGGATTAGAACCTGAGCAATTGGGCTCCAAAGCTTCAACGCTAACCAGGAGAAGGGCAGCCTCTCCCCAGAACGGAGTCATTTCATTTTCCCACTAGTTATTCAGTTCTGAACTCTGAACAGGCACCAAGGAAAAAGAAATGGATTAGATCCGGTCTCTGGTTTCAAGTGGCCACTAGCCCTTGCAGGCAATGCTGGTAAAAATAACCACGATGCAGAACCACACGTTTCAACCAAGAGAAGTACAGTCGGCCCTGTGGGACAGGGAGGCAAAGAGGCCAGGCTGGCTCCGCCCTGCCCTTTGGATCTCCAACTGGGGCTCTGGGATGGAGGTGGTAGCTGTCCTCGTCTCTGAGGATTGATGAAGTTCTGCCCTGGGGGTCCACCTGCTGGACAGATGTAGGAAGACAGCTCTTCCTACAGCAGGTATTTCCTGGGTGCCCCCTCGGTGCTAAGTAAGGGCAGGGATGCAGAGCAACACAGGAGGTAAATGCTAACCCCGGCAGCCCCGTTGCACTTACAGTCTGGTGGAGGAGGCAGACATGAACCAATAGCTCACAAGTAAAGATGTAACCATGGCTGAGGATACGGGCTCTGAAGGAAAAATACAGGGTGCTCTGAGTCTGTGTGAGGGCAGGTCATCTTTAGACAGGGTGGTGCGGGAGACTCCTCTCCAAGGAGGTCAGACTTAAGTGAAGATTAAAGGCTGAACAGGGGTTTGCCAGGCAGAGTGGGAGAAAGGGCATTCCAGACAGAGGGGATGGTGAGGACAACGGCCGTGAGGGGAAACAAGCTCACCGTTCTCAGGAACGGAAAGAAGGCCGCTGTACCTGGACGGCACTGAGGCCAGGCCAGGGCTTCTGGAGCTGGTACCCAACCCTAAAGGCAATGGGGCTCTGGGACCTTTATTGGGGGAAGTGCTGCAGGTCCATCTAGGGCAGCAGCTCCTGTGGGGAGGGGAGCAAGGTGGAGGCAGGAAGACCAGCAGGGAGACCACTGTAGTTGTCCAGGTGAGACAATGGTGGCTAGGAACCCAGAAGATGGAGAGGAGCAGATGCGTTCCAGAGAACAACTTTGGAAGCAGAATCAACAGGGCAAATACTGGATTGGATGTTGGGGTGCTGGGGGCAAGAAGAAATCAGGATGTCAGGTTGGTGTAACTGGGCAGAGGGAGGAGCTTGCGTGAAGTGGGAGCACTGAGCGAGGAACACATAAAGAGCTCAGTCTGGGGACGGGAGGAGCTCAAGATATCCAAGAGGGAGCACAAGGAGATGCACAGGGGGGCAGTTGATGAGGGGCCCCGGGATCCGAGGAATGGTCTTGGATAGAGAAAAGCAGGCACCCTTTTGAAGCCTCCGGGTGGTGAGACCTTCCCGGAGAAGCACCAGTGGGAGGGGGAAGGGAGAGAAAGATGACGGAGCAGGAGTGGGGCACAGGGGAGAGGGGAGGAGGCTGAGAGCACAGTGGAGCTGCCAGGGAGGTTGGGGGGAAGTTTGGTGGCTCAGAAGCCAAGAGGTAGGGGAGCGTCTAAACTGTGTCAAAGGCTGCTGTGAGGTCAGTTAGGGCTAGAACCAACTTGGCAAGTTGGAGTGTCCCGCAACCCAAGCTGGGGCAGGTCCACGGTGAGTTGGGGCAGGAGGACTGTTGGCAGCAAAGAGTGACTGTGAGTCAGGGAGTGTGGGGAGGCATCGCCATAGCAATTTGGCTGCGAGAAGATGCTGCAGCTAGAAGGGGGTAGGGGGATTGCTGTATAGACAGGTATCAGGGCACAGTGGTGTGCCTTTATGGGGACAGGGGACATAGGGAGGGATGGGAAACACGGGCAGGGCTATAGGACCTGTCAGCTTTCCAGAGCCTCTTTCTTCTGTTCCTTCCACTTTCACCCTGGTTTCTGCAGTCAACCCTGTAATAACACTCTCATGAGGGAAACTGAGCCCCAGAGAGGGGGGAGGTCACACAAGAGCTCTGCCCACGCTGTCTCCTTCCATGGCAGGCAAAGGGCAGGGGTGTGTGCCAGGCTGTGTGGAGTCTCCAGAAGCCAAGAATCCTGCTGAGGTCATATGGGCCCCTTGACCTGGTCTGGATGCCCTTCTCTCCCTGTCAGGCCCCCTGCGTTCCCCCACCTGCACCCACCCTAGGCTGTGGTGGGGCACAGCAGGCAGGCCAGGTCCTCAGGACCTGAGCCTCATTGGGGGACAGGGCTTTTATTTTTTAAAATACATTTTTATTGATTTTATTGATTTCCGAAAGGAAGGAAGAGGGAGAGAGATAGAAACATCAATGATGGGAATCATTGATCAGCTGCCTCCTGCACGCCTCCCACTGGGGATTGAGCCTGCAACCCGGGCATGTGCCCTTGACCAGAATCGAACGTGGGACCCTTCAGTCCACAAGCCAATGCTCTATCCACCGAGCCAAACCGGCTAGGGCGGGACAGGGCTTTTAAAGGAAAGAATACAAAAATACAAATACTAGTAGGAATTCCGGCTGGGGCCTTGGAAGAGTCTGAACCGAAGCCCATGCTTTATTAGCCTCAGGTAACTCTGGCTGTGGTTGTCATGGCATCACCCCTCGGTACCCACCTGTAGAGCTGCAAGCGGTGTGTGAGATAACTGTGGAAAGTGTATATGGCCCCTCTGTCTCTGGGTGAGCTCTGACACACTGGCAGGCCATTGTAGACTGGGCTCCCCTGGGGTGGGGAGAAAGGAACTCTGCTCTCCCTGAGCCCAGGGGCCCTGGGTATACAAAGCACCTTTGAGGACAAAAAGGTGGCAGTGGGTGTGACCCACTCCAGAGCCAGCCAGGCACCAAGGATGGGGGCGTGTTCCTGCATATAGTTCCATATGGCTCTGAATATAACTTCATCCTCCATCCCCCACAGTCCACACAGTCCGCACTTGCCACTCCTCCCCACCAACAGCAGGAGAATTAGGTTATTGGACAGAGGCCCAGAGGGGACAGGATAGAAAGAAGGGGGACACATCCAGCTGACCCCAGAGCCCTGACCACCCGACCCAGGTGGGGGCTCACCCTTGTTGTGCCCGGGTTCGCATCCGGGACCAGTGGCGGGACCGCTGGGCCAGGGAGCTGCCCGCGGGGCTGTGCCCAGGGGTGTGTGCGGCAGACACGTCGGACACCCCCACAGTGCGCTCAGGCGGGCCTGGGAGGAGGCGATCCGCCGCGCTGGGATCTGGGACCACGCCCCCGCGCGCCGGCCCGTGGACACTCACCGCCTCTCCCAGCCCCGTCCTCTCCGCCCTGGTCCTCCCCGCCGCAGTCTGCTCTGCCGGCTGGCGGAGTCGCCTGGTCGCGGTCCGCGCTTTCCCACAGGGGCGGGCTCCTGGGCCTGGCCAGGGCCCTGCGCAACAGCCAGGCGAGCTCACCTCCCAACAGACGTCCTCCTGCCATTCTGCAAGCCTCCCTCCCCATCGTCCGGCTGTGCGCCGGCGAAGTGCCGGGAGGGGCAGGTGGGACTGGGCACCTTCCCCCCACCCCCACCCCCCATCCAGTTAAGATCCTTCTCCACAGACGAGAAAGCAAAGCTAAGGGCAGGCTGAAGGGCACGACTTTGACTCCAAGGCCAGTGCTCCTTTCCTTTGCCTCGGCCACCTGCAAGACGACAACCAACCTTCCTGAGGCAAGCAAGCTCTGTGATCAGAAAAGTACCCTTTCGCCTCATTGTTAACACCTGTTGTACCAGGGTCCTGAACGCAGGGTCCAGAGGAGACTTCTGCCCCCAGAAGCTCATAGTCTAGGAGGAGGTGGGTGATGGGACATGATGCAAGAGCCCTGAGAGAGGGGCCGATTGGGTTGATTAGGCTGGAGAAATCCAGGCTGGCTTCCTGCCCCTCCCACCCCCACCCCCAGTCACCAGCCTAACTAGTACTAACTTAAACCAACACCCTCCCCCTCTCTGCCCTGGGGGAGTTTCCTCAGCGGGGCTCCCCGACGGAACTCCCCCTCTGAATCTGTCACGGAGTCCCTCCAGTCCTTCTCAGGGCAGCTCACGACCTGAGGCAGGTACAGGCAGAAAAATGGTCATGTGATCTTAGATCTTACCTGTGGGACAGGAACAGGGCTCTGAGGGATGCAGTCCACAGGGAGGACAGAAAAGGGGAGCTGAGGGAGGGGGTGGGAGTGGGGAGGGCAAGGGTGTTGGCAGCCAGGAGTAGGTTGGGAAGGGGGTTGGGCTGAGGTGTCCCCTGAGAGGGAAGTTAATATGATCAAGACTGAAGCTGGGGGTGCATAGCCTCCTTCAGACCTCATAGCCCTTGTCCTCTGGCTCTAAAACAGCAGAGGGGGTTGTCAGAGGGGTGTCAGTTGTCAGGGGGAGGTGATTGGGGCAAGAGATGGGGGAAGGATGATTGATGTGTGCCCTGGCCGGTGTGGCTCAGTTGGTTGAGCGTAATCCTATGCATGGAGAGGTCCGGGTTTAATTCCTGGTCAGGCACATATCCCAGCTGGCTGGGGCCTTGACTTGCTGGCTTGATCCCCAGTGGGGAGTATGTGGACAGCCAATCCATATATCTCTCTCATCCATGTTTCTCTCTCTCTCTCTCTTCATCTGCCATTCTCTCTCTCTCAAATCAATAAAAACAGCTCTAGCCGATTTTGCTCAGTGGATAGAGCATCAGCCTGCAGACCAAAGGGTCCCGGGTTCGATTCCAGTCAAGGGCATGTACCTTGGTTGCAGGTTCCTTTCTGGCACAGGCCCTGGTCAGGGCTCATGCAGGAGGCAACCAATCGATGTATTTCTCTCACATCGATGTTTCTCTCTGTCTTTCCCTCTCTCTTCCACTCTCCCTAAAAGAATCAATGGAAAAATATCCTTGGGTGAGGATTAACGCTCCCCCTCCCCCCCCATCAATAAAAACATATTTTCCAAAATAAAATACTTTCACAAAGAGTGATTGGTATATGGGGGATGGATGTGAAAGCCGTAGGATATGGGAGCGGTGCGGGGGGGGGGGGGCGACTTGTGATTTTATAACATCTCAAATCACGAGGACATTATCTCAGTATTGGATTACCCAGTCCCTGTTCCCCAAAGATGTGAGCATGATAAGTGGGAAAACAGGTGCAGTGCTACTTCCTGAACCTGGAGGTTGCCCTCATACCAGAGTCTGAAGAGAAGACCAGATTACCCTGGGGTCTTCTTAGCTGTTTGTCCCTCCCTGAATGATGGGGTGGAGAAGGAGGGTTAGAGTCAAAAGAGACCTGGGCTCCAATTCTAGCTCAGCTGCTTAATACCAGCTTGACCCTGGGCATAGTATTTATGCAGTTCAAGCCTCAGTTTTCTCATCAGTAAAATGGGAACAATTATACCTATAGAATACAATGTGAAAGGAGCGCCTTGGACTGGTGCATGAGGCATGTGTCCAAAGCACTCGGCATTATGCCTGGCATAAAAATGGTATCAGCTGGCCTCCAACATGTTTTTCCATCTCTATGAAATGGACACACATTTGGCACAGCCCCCACCTTACCCCTAATTCCCATGTGTCCATAGGTTTTCTTAATAGCCATAGAATGAAAGGCTCTGAGAGTAGGTGTTGGGTGGGAATGTATTCAAGCAGCTCCCATTGAATTATCTGCTCCTGAAGACTCTTCCTGCCCCATTGGGTCTCTGGTTAATCATATTAACTCTGCAGGGCTTCCTGCATACCCACCAGGTATGTGCATCTCCCCCACCTCCCAGCTGCCTTTGATGTCTGGGGCCCTTTGATGTGAGTAGGGGGGTGAGCCAGCCTGGGCTCCTGCCAACCCTACCAGTCAGTGGCTAACAGGGCACAGGACTTGAGGAGTTTGGAGATATAAGCCCCACCCACCCTGCCTGAGTCAGACTCCCTGGGCCCAAATCTCAGCATTGCTGCTAACTGACCGTATGACCCTGAGCAAGTCACCAGCCTCTCTGTGACATCTCATCTAGAAGCCAACAGAAGCACCTCCCTGAGAGAGAGAGGAAAAAAAGAGAAAAGACACCCTGGAAGGGCAGGGACTTTGGGGTCCCCCTCCAGGCCAACCAAATCTATAGACCTCTAAGACTTTGGTGTCCCAGAGATCTTAGTGCACTTTTAAGTAGAAGTATATTCTGTTAAGTTTGCTTCTGCTTCACAAGAATAAATGCTACGAACTTACAAGAACATCAAAGTTTGATTATCTAAATTTCTTGAATGCTTATTAGTTTTATGAATTTTGAATAATTTTTATATCTTGATAAGTTTATTCTATTTACATTCATTTTTACAACTTGACACATAACAACTGTCCCAGGCTCAGTTGGGTCATCAAACTCCAGCTCAATTTCAGCATCAGTGACTCTCAGTGGAGAAAGATGGGAGGCAAGAGGTGGGGACAGGGGTGGCTGGCTGGGCTGTGGGAATCTCTGAGAAGCTTCTGGGGTGGGAGGAGAGGGCATCCTCCTGGTGGTCTCTTTGTTTGTTTCCCAGGCCAGGCTGAGCTGTCACCTCCTGACCCTGTGGGAAGCACAAGTCGTGTCTGGGCTCCTCACAGGAGGGGCCCACAGGAGCTGGAGAGGGCATGAGATTCAGTCAGACAGGGCCCTGCCAGCCGTACCATCTCAGGCCAGTCACTCTCTCCAAGGTGATGCCAGCCCTGCTCAGGTCACGCAGCCCCTGCAAGGATCAGGAGAAAGAAGGGAGGTGAGAGGGTGGCATAAGCAAATTGCACAGAAGGCTCAATAACATGAATCGTGTTCATAAGTAGCCAGGAGCACTTGGAAAACAGTCTCTGTTGATGTCACAATACCAGCATGCCAAAACAGGTGTACTGAGCACTTATTAAGCATCTACTATGTACCCATGTGCTCGGAAGAGTGAAGTGGAGAACTTGAAAATGCAGGAAGCTGGTGACTTGCAGGGTCTATCTACATCCTTTTAGTGGCCACCGGATCAAGAAGATTGCCCTTGCCTTCTTACCTCTGTGGCTGCCCGCCCCTCCCCCCAGGACCCCTTAGTTCAGGGACAGGGTTAAATGTATTTATTCATTCAATAAATATGTACTGCATACATGTATCAAAAACTGTGCTAAGCACCCGGGGTTCAGGATAAACAAGCAGACAGAGAATCTGGCTTATAGCCCAGTGCTGGGGAAGGGGAACAGACAAAAAATAAACAAATATACTGAACAAAACAAGTTAACATCTGACTGTGGAAGTGCCGTGGGTGATGTGACAGAGTGCAGGCATCAGTGTAGCTGGGGAAGTGGGGAAAGGCGTCTCTGTGCAGGGAGGCAATAAATGACTGTGTTGGGACATGGGAGTTAGGGTCCATCACATTTTTGCCACTTGCTAGGTGTTCCATCTTGGGCAAGCTGATTAACCCCTCGAGCCTCAGTTTCCTCACCTGTAAAATGGGAGTAAATATACAATCTGCTTCATAGGCTTGGTAGGAGGAGTACATTAGATAAAGCAAGCACATTATGGTAAGCACTTACTAAGTAATAGGTTATTTCTATTTCATCCAGCCTGGGCCAGGTACCCACAATCCATGGGGCTAGTCCCCGTGGAGAAGGACAACAGGGTGGACCCAACCCAAACACTCCCCAGTCTGGGTTTCCAAATAGTTCAGAGTATCTTTCTCTCACATGTAGCAGGGCCTCAAACTCTTTAGGGCCAGGCAAAGGGGCACAATAAGTTAAGGAGTGGTGGGGACACTTTAGAGAACAGACCCTGCCTAAAGGAACAGCTACTACTCAGCAATAGGGACCGTTTGCCATGTTGAAATGAGGGCCTAGACCTCTCCATTTCTCAAATGATAAGGGGGAACTATTTTATGCAAAATCTTAAGCATTTTTAGTATTGGCAACTTAACTAAAAACTTTTCAAAGTACTGCTGGGAGCATGGTTTTGCAACCTCCATTTACCAAGGCCAGCACTCGGAGCCCAGCAGCAGGCCTGCTGGTGGAAAACTCCTAGGGGCTCAAGGACCTCCACCTATCAACAAAGAATGGCTGGGACCAGACCCTGAATGGGGAGGGGAGAAGAGGGAGGGAGATCACATGAGGAAGCTTCATGGGAGAGGAGACCCTTGAGCTGGATTGTGTGAATGAAGAGGGGGCAAAATCATTCTGGGCAAAGGAAGAACAACTTTGAACTTTGGGGAAGGGTAGGTGTTTCCATGGGGTTAGAGTGCATTTGGGGTACAAGAGGATTGTGAGGGGGGGGGGTTGTAGATCACAGAGAGCATGTGCCCAGCCTAGCCAGTACCTCTCAGCTCTGGGTGTCAGCTTCCCTGACTCACAGCAAGCGATGGTCAGTAATGAACCAGGGGCTTGGGGGTTGGAGAGGAACAAGTCAGGAGTACTCCCTGCCTCTGGGGAGCGATAGTCTGATGGTGGCCACTGAAGACAGTTTGGGCAAATACTCTACCAAGCTTTATTTAAAAGAGGGCTCTACCAAATCGCGGGGGAGCTAGTGATAGGTGTGTAGAAGAGATGACTTTTAAGCTGTGCCTTGATAGGTGAGTAGGGGTTTTCTTGAGGGATAAAGTGGAACCAGCAGGAGGCTGCATGCAGAAGAAGAGGTGTGTTGGGAACCTGCTTCAGGAATATGGAGTTCATTCAATCACTTGACAAACACTTGCGTTCCTGCGTGCCAGGGGCTGTGCTAGGCACTGGAGGGCGAAATAAAGCAGATGCTCTCTACCCTCAGAGTGTATGCTACTTAATTTCTACGTATCTCAGTTTCCCCATCTCTGAAATGCTTTACAAAGTGCCTCACAGAGCTTTATTGAGGGGTGAATAGAATCATGTGGCTAATATATTTGTGAAGACAGCCAGTGTCACACTGGGATATAGGAAATGCTCATTACATATTTGCAGGACTGCCCTAGCTGGTTTGGCTGGGTGGATAGAGGGTCAGCCTGCGGACTGAAGGGTCCCAGGTTCGATTCTGGTCAAGGGCACATGCCTGGATTGCGGGCTCGATCCCCAGTAGGGGATGTGCAGGAGGCAGCTGATCAATGATTCTCTCTCATCATTCGTGTTTCTATCTCTCTCTCCCTCTCCCTTCTTCTCTGAAATCAATAAAAATATATTTTCTTAAAAAAAGAAAAAATCCCCTATGTGTTTAAAATATAAATAAATATTTGCAGGACTGAAATGGCTTCTTGCCTTGACTCCCTGATAAGCTAGCTCTTGGAGTTAACCTGTCATAGATGCAATAGACAAGCAGGTTCATTCAATGAATGAATACACACACTTATTAGGTGCAGCATGCCTGTCAAGTAGATACTGTTCTTTATCTCCGCTTCACAGTGGGGGAAGCAGAGGCTTCAAGATGCTAAAAGGCTGGTCTAATATGCCCAGGTAGCAATAGAGAAGGCTCCAGGTTCTGCTTCCTGGCGGCCTGACCTCAGAGCCCCAGCACTTAAACATGCCGCATATTGTTGCTCATGTCAAGAGAGGGTCTGGATGGCCTGATGGAATGCATTTGAGAACTCTGAGGGACTTTGCCCTCCTCCCTCCAGCCAGCTGGGATGGCCCTCCGGGTTATCTCCCAGGTCAGGGAATCTGTGGGTCAGTCTGTCTGGGGGCAGGGGAAGTGAGAAGGCGTCATCCCCTTCCTGGGAGGAAGGCACTTCTGGTCCTTCTTGTAGGAAACACATCCTGGATGAGTAAATGCGTTAAAAAAAATTAGAAGGATGATTGTTAGCCTCTGTCCTGAGGAGGTGACAGAGACTCGGATTCTCCCAGGAGAGAGTTCAGAGATGGATGAGCTTCGACAGAGTTACTCTTGCTGGTCAAAGAGTAATTCCAGGCCTTAACATGGCTCTGGGCCAATACACATCAGAATGAGCTCTGTCTGCAGCTCCTGGACCCTGGGAAAGGCAAGACTGTTATTTGAGAGTTGTTGTTTCTTTAAGTCCTAGTACAAGGCACATGTCTTCCTCCCATCTGTGGGGAAGGTATATGGCTAAAAGCACAGGTTTGGTTAACAAGTGGTCCTTCCCTTCTCATACTGGCTGTTTCCTGTTGTAAATTTGTGACCTTGAACAAGTTACTCTGGTTCTCTCTGATCCTCTATTTACTCATCTCTGAAGTGGGGACAATGATAAAATCAATGCAACGATTAGTAAAGTGTCTATTGCATTAGGGGCTCAATAAATATTAACTCTTGTTCTCTGATGGGTCAAAAAAAATTGTTGGTTGTCAGATTGTCCAGCTTTTTCTAATGAGGATAAGAGTGATAATTTACAAGCTCTTTCAGAGTTGAAAATGGAAGTCCAATGTGTGTTTAGGGATTCTACATATATTCTAATATGTTTGCTTTATTTATTTGTATACTAAAATATTTTCTCTCAATAAGGTAGTAACTATTGTGATTAGCATTTATTTTAACTGAAACATTTATTGAGCATCTACTATATGCTACATAGTGCAAAGGACACAGGATAAATAAAGCTTTATCCTTAATTTCAAGAATCTTCTGGTCCAATATGAGAAGTAGATATATCATCCTTTTCCTTCCTTCCTCAATCTTGGTGGTATACTGCTCTGTGCTGATGTCCCTGTTTAAACAGGTACCACCTGGATTCTAGGACATGAGGGGATTTGGGAGACCTGGGTTTTGGGGAGGCTGACTCCTATACCTCTGTCTTGCTATGTGCCCCTCCCCTGTGTTGTCATTCTTGGTTCCCATATCCTTGTCAGGGGCTCCCACAGCACTAACCACAATCCATCTTTGTTTTTTTTGTTTGTTTGTTTGTTTTGTTTTTGGCTCTTTTCAGTTTATTGCATGGAGAAGTTACACTAGTCCAGGTTAAAAGCAGACCCCAAACGGTTACATTATACAAGCTGTGAGGTTTTTAAACTTGTGACAAGGGACAGAAGGGAAATTCTACTCATTGCAAAGAAATCCTCACTTAAGCTTCAGTGAGCCAAAAGCACTTAAAACCCATGAACCTTCAACTGGTCGTCCTTAGCCAGTCCAATCTCAACGAGGAACTGGCATATGTTCTTGCGCTGGTCACCCTGCAGCTGAATTACTTCTCCATATTCTGGATGCTCAATTACAGAACCATTGCAGGCAAATTTCTTCTTAAAGACCTTCACTAGCTTCTTTTTATCGTAATCATCAGCGATCCCTTGGACGGTAGTAAGGGTCTTCCTGTCGTTTCTCTGTTGAATTCTTATATGGATATAATCCTCAGTGCCAGAGGGAAGCAGATCATTACCCTTACTTGCATCAGCAAAGGGGTCGAAAGAGTGGAGGTTCTGGATAGCAGACATACAATATGATTCATTTTCCTTGGTTGAAACGGCCTGTGGAAGGCTGCGGAGGGAGAAGGCGGGCAGGGGGGACTGAGCAGAGCGTCGGGAAGCGAGGGGGGCTCCAGGGAGAGGTTGCTGAGTCCTCGGCGGCAGCTCAGTCACTGGGCCATCATCGTTTTTTATTAATATATTCATAACCTGGGTTAGGTTGCCTTCTGCCTCTGAGGAGGGGTCTGATGCAGAGGGCTGGGGCTGACAGCACCCAGCCAGCAAGCCTCCAGGCTGGAGAAGTTGGGTGACAACCCCACTAATATACAAAGGCACAAAGCTTTACAAATACACCAGGTTTGGGAGCTTGCAAAGCATTTTAGAATTTGTTTCATTTACTCTCCATGAAAGGAGGTATCCCCAGTCATGCTTTATACATGAGGAGGCTGAACAGGGAGAGGTGGTTTCCAAACCACAACTAGAACCTCAGCCCACCCAGTTCTCAAAGTTGTCTGATAGGAATCACCGGGGTGCCTGGCCAGTGTGGCTCAATAGTTGACGTTGACCTTTGAAACAGGAGGTTCAATTCCCCTTAAGGGCACATGCCTTGGGGGGGGGGCATGCAGGAGGCAGCTGATCCATGATTCTCTCTCATAATTGATTTTTCTATCTCTCTATCCCTCCCTCTTCCTCTCTAAAATCAATAAAAATGTATTTTAGCCCTAGTCGGTTTGGCTGAGTGGATAGAGCGTTGACCTTCGGACTAAAGGGTCCCAGGTTCAATTCCGGTCAAGAGCACATGCCCAGGTTGCAGGCGATTCTCTCTCATCATTGCTGTTTCTATCGCTCCCTCTTCCTTCCTCTCTTAAATTAATAAAAATATATTTTTTTAAAAATGTATTTTAAAAAATTATTAGGGGAGTGCTTGTTAAAATGTAGAAAAAGCCCTCTCTTCAAATTATAATTCTGAAGGTCCTGACTGGGCCTCAGGAATCAACAGTTTGACAAACACTCCTGGTGATATTTTTCTTCAGGCAAGTCCAGACACAGTGCCGTTCATTGACTTCTTCACTTAGCTAAGGTTTAGTGGGTTCCTGCTGTGACCCGCGCTGTGGGGAGAGCACCATGAACATGCCAGTCCCCAGCCTTAAGGAACTAGCTGTTGGCTGGCTGAGCAGATTGTCCAGGTCCATGGTCTGCGCAGGTCTGCAACCCAGGTCTGCCCTAGACCAGGTCCCTTCCTGCTGGGTGGGACCGGCTTCCTCCCCACACAGGGCTGGAGCCTGCTGGGCCTCCTTCCACTGTCTAACACTTGCACAAGGCTGAGCCTGTGGTTCTTGGGAGCAGGAGGCAACCTGTGAAAGAAACCAAGGTGTGTGTGTGGCACATAGTGTTTCAGTAAATGCTAACCAACTGCTAATGTGCTTGCTGGCTAGAAAAGGACATGGGGGAGGGGGGACCCTCCTGAGTGGAGGAAAGCAGTTCAAACCTGACATGGGGCAGGGATTTACATTTCTTTAAAGGTAATTCCACCCCTAACCGGTTTGACTCAGTGGATAGAGCGTTGGCCTGTGGTCTCAAGGGTCCCAGGTTCGATGCCAGTCAAGGGCATCCCCAGTGGGGGGTGTGCAGGAGGCAGCTGATTGATGTTTCTAACTCTCTATACCTCTCCCTTCCTCTCTGTAAAAAATCAATAAAATACATTTAAAAAAAAATAAAGATAATTCCAGCCGGGATCTGACTTAGCACCTGGAAGGGAAGCCAAGGATCTCGCTTGAGCTGATGAGGAAAGCAGGGTCCCGAGAGCCAGAAGTGAGAGGTGCCGAGCGAAAACCCAGGTCTCCTGAGGGACCTGCGGGGGCAGACAGTGACTGCAGGCCTGGACATTGCCTTTCTCCTGAGGTCACCCGGCGATGTGTGCCTGTAAAGGGGAGAGCCTGATGCCACCACAGGCACTGAGGGGGCCGGGATCACCCGGCAGCTGGGCTCATTCCAGCTTCAGTTGAACACGTTCCTTTCTCCGAGGGAGAAGTCCGGTCTTCATGCTGGTGGCTCCTGCCTTCTGTCTTTCCCAGGAGAGCACTTATATATTTGAAGCAGAACTCCGTGGGCCTTGATCTGGAGCTCACCTTCTTTGTTACAGCAACTCTGAGGACCCAGTAGTTCACCCCAGGCTGACCCTCCACATGGGCCCCGCCAGATAAGGCCAGGGGTGCTCCCAGAGTCCACCTGGACAGCGTCCGGGAAGGCTGCGTGGGCCAGGCTGGGCTGAACATCACAGGCCCCTGTGGGGCCACACCGTCTGGTGGACCAGGGTCCACCGCCATTCCTTACCTGCTCCTTGCTGAGCCAGACATAACATCTGGAGGCTGGAAGGACAGGAAAGGGCAGGGGTCCCAGGTGAGTGGAGCACAGAAGCCACAACTCTGACCTGGGAGTTTGCAAGAGACAAACCTGCTCTGTCTGGGAAATAACACTTAGAGCGCCAGGGTGCCCAGACCTGGCAAACTAGATGGTCCATGGACCTTTGGGTTCCTCCGGGGGCTTGGTGGACCCTCCTCCCTACCAGGCTCAGGCCCCGCCCTCCCGAGTAGGGGATCTCTCTGGGGGACACCCCCCAGGGTGTGTGTGTGGGGCGTGTATAAGATCTTAAAGCTTCCCCCAGGGAGGTAGGGCGGGGCTGGGCGGCTAGGAAGACCCAGGATATAAGGGCCAGGCTCCGCTTCCCGGCCCGGCCAGCCCACCATGCACGCCCACCGGCTCCCCTTCCTCCTCTTGCACCTCTGGAGGGCCCTGCTCCTGGCCGGCGCCGCCACGGTAGCCTCGGTGCCCCTACATACGCGGGGGCAGCCCTCGTCACCGTCCCCTCTGGCGTATATGCTGAGCCTGTACCGCGACCCGCCCCAGGCGGACATCATCCGCAGTCTGCAGGCGCAAGGTAGGCTGCCCCACCTCCCGGGAGATTAGGGTGGGGCTGCGGCCGCGAGCCGAGGGTGCCGCGGTTGGGAATGTCCCCGAGTCGTGGGTCTGGGCCTGGGAGTGTCTCGACGTCTGCACTGGCTGGGGCGCAGGGTTGGTGGGTGGCGGGATTGTGGCGCTAGGGGTGGGTCCCCCACAATGACCTCTGGGTCCCGGGTCTTGGTTTATGTGGGTCAAGCTTGGTACTGTAAGTGGGAGCCTGATTGTGCCACTTCTCATCTGTTGTGTTAAATATAATCTCTGGCGCCCCCGTTTGCGCACCTGTCGCAGAGGAATGGAGTATTTCCCTGACAAGTGTGTGGTGAGGGCTGGATGACAAAGCACACGAAAACCGCTTAGCACAAAACCAGGAATAGCAATAAATGGTCGTTAGTTTTGCGGCAATTATTTTGTCTTGTCGAACTTTTTTCTTTTCGAGAGCGAGGGTGAATAGGTACCGGTCTGGCGTTGAGAGTCTCGGGATGGGAGCAGGCTCCCAAACGGGTCTCAAACACGTAGCATCAGGCATTAGGACCCAGAGGTCTGGGGTTAGGGATGAGGCACCCCAAGTCGAGAAGTGAGGCAGGTTTGGGTACTCGAGGCCAGGCTGGGGAGGTGTCCGTATCTCGGGTAACACGGGTTCGGAGCGTAGATTTGGAGGGGGGAGGAGGAGGGGGAGCAGTCGTTGACTGGCCATGGTGACCTGGGAGTTTCTCCCTCCAGGACCGTTCAGCGTGTACTGGGACTGGGCGCGGTGTTGAGCAGAGGGAGCCCTTCCCGCGAGGTCCCCTCACCCCGCGCAATCCACATCCTGGCGCCTGGAGTGTGCGGGGACTCTCGCCGCTCCGCGCCTCCTGCCGCTGGCCCTCCCGCCGCTGGCCGGGGCTAGACGACCCTCCCGGTGCTGCCGTGAAATCCACATCCGACAATCTGATCTGACTGGCCACCCGCTGGCCGCTTGCGGTCCCTGGCCTGCCCAGTCTCGGGTCAGACAGCTGGTGACCCTCTCCGGAAGGGTCATCTGGGGACCAGCCAGACTAGGGACACCCGGGGAGCAGGACAATTTGAAAGTTACCGAGAGCTCGGCTCCTCCGCCAGGACACTGCGGGGTTTTGGGGGTGGGGCGGGTTGCACTTTTCCAGTTGCCCTTTTCCCGAAGTTTCGAAGTTTGTTAGTCTGGGAGCCTGGAGAACTGAGCTTTTGCCCCTCAAACCCCGCTTCCCGGTTCCCAATGTGTCCCTGGCACTTGAGTTGATGTCTCCAGTTTCCTCTTTTGTAAAGCAGGGAGCTGGCTTTCTTTCCGCCTCATTTGTGTGTGTATGGTAAAATATACATAACAAAAATGGATCATTTTACCCACTTTTAAGTGTACAGTGGCATTAAGTACATTCACATTGTTGTGAATCGCTTCATTTTTTAAAGCTGTGAGACCTGCCTGTCTGGAGAGAGACTGAGGAGAAGGGGTTGTCCTAAACCCGCCTTTTTCTTTCCTGGGTTTTTTTGTTAGCTACCCCAGGATGGCTGAAATGGGTGTCGGTTGGAGTCTTACCACACAGGCTTTGCATCTTGTGTCACTGATTTAAAGGAGACAGTGTTTATAAAACTCCTGGCATGAGGGCAGCCCAAATTGCATTTATTACATAAGTGGGAGATACAGGTTTTTTTTCCTGAGAAAAACGTTCTTAACTTTTTTTCTTTACATTTTAGTTATTTCTTTGTTTATTTATTGTTAATTGTCACCTCAGGATATTTTCCTCCTGATCTTTAGAGAGAGTGGAACGTCAATGTGAGAGAAACGCATCGATTGGTTACCTCCACATGCACCCCAACCTGGGCCGGGATTGAGCCTGCAACCGAGGTACATGCCCTCGACCGCCATCAAACCCTTCAGTCCACAGGCTGGCACTCTATCCACTGAGCCAAACTGGCTAGGGCACATTCTTAGCTTTCATCAGGCATCCACAACCCCCAAAAGATTAGACACCCCTTTCTAAGATGACCAGAGCCAGATCTCAGGGAACCTTCCAGCGCTGTGTCCCAGGGAGCCCTTGGCTGGCGGTGGGGCTGTGAGTCTCAGGCTCCTCCTGCAGGAAGGAATAATTTCTTGCCCTCCCTCCGTACACTGTCTATATTGCACTTGGGTGGTTAGATAAAGACTTGACATTAACTCAGTAATCCCAACATCCCAGTGGATACTGTCACCACTTCTCTTTTACAAAGAGGGGAAACTGAGGCTCAGAGAAGGCCCCAATCTTAAATAGCAAATGGCAGAATTTGAACCATCACTGGAGAAATCAAGGCCCCTGCTCTTAACCACTGAGCTGGAATGCCTTTCCGTAAAAGGCCATTTGTAGATACTTGAGATAATAGTTAACTCCTGGTGCTTGTGGCCTGGAGTTGCTACATGCCCCACCTAGTCCCCAGGTGGCCAGGCGGTGCTCCAATGGGCAGCGGGTAATGTCAGCCTCCTCCCCACACCTCTGAGGAGAGTTGCTAGTCAAGGGCCGGTTATTGCCCCCTGTGGGTGCAAATGAGGAGGGAAGTGGGAATAAAGTGAAACGGAGCCACTAGGGGTGGGCCGGGAGAAGCTGCCTGAGGGTGAGCCTTGGAATTGTCCCTTCTAATGCAGGCTGGATTTCCCAGAGAAATTCACTTACTGTCTGACCCAACATACTCTGTGAGATAATAAAAAAACACACACAAAAAAACTGTTGCCCTAGCTGGTTTGGCTCAGTGGATAGAGTATCGGCCTGTGGACTAAAGGGTCACTGGTTCAGTTCTGGTCAAGGGCACTTGCCTGTGTTGCGGGCCGACTCCTAGTTGGGGGCGTGCAGGAGGCAGCTGATCAATGATTCTCTCTCATCATTGATGTTTCTAGCTCTGTTTCCCTCTCTCTTCCTCTCTGAAATCAATAAAAATATATTAATAAATAAATAAATAAACAAACTGCTATGTGATCTGCCCAGAAGGACCTAAATCGGATCATCACTACCTCCCGGATCTATGCACAAAAGGGTTTTTATTTCTGATGAATAACCCTTGACTTCTATTTAGCAATAAACCCTCAAACGTCTTAATTTTCCTGGGTCTGATAATGCAGAGATGGGTAAGGCATTCCTATTGCAAAGAAGAAACTGGGCTGGAAAAAGTTAAAGGTCACTTTTTGGGACCTGAAAATTTATAAACCCATGCCATTCTGAGACATCAGACCAAATTAGTTCAGGACTAAAATAGATGGAATGTGCTTCCCGTTCCTTTTCATCCGCTTTGGGCGTCGTTGTCGTGGGTGGGTGGGTGGGGTGGGGCTGCGTGTGCTGGCCGTGTCTGCCCTGGGCCTGTGGATGAACTGGGGCCGGAGAGCGAGTGCCCTGCAGGTAGAGGAGAAACCGCTGGGTGGAAAGTGCACGGTCAGCGCAAATCAAGCTTAGACTGCCTTGAGAAGCCTATTTGTAAGGTTGCCAAAGCTTCCTGAAGTTCCTGCCTCCATCTTGAGGAACTGGCCAGGAAGAGGGCAGCCAGGCTTTGGTTTCTGTTGCCTGTGCCTCCCTGAGAGCCCCGAGCCTTTCCATGATATGCATACCAACCTCGTGGTGCCTGTGCGCCAGGAAGAGGGCAGCCAGGCTTTGGTTTCTGTTGCCTGTGCCTCCCTGAGAGCCCCGAGCCTTTCCATGATATGCATACCAACCTCGTGGTGCCTGTGCGCCAGGCCGCCCTGTCCAGCGAGAAAACGGGGCCTGGGGAGGGAATTGCTCCAGGGTCACTGTGTAAGTTGGAAGCCCAGGGTTTAGGTCAGAAAGCTCAGGGTTTAGATCTAAAGCTCAGCCTTCGGTTCTGGGTGTGTGTGTGTGTGTGGAGGGGAGTGGAAACTAACTCATCCAATTTTTACCATTTGTTCTCTGGCTTTGCAGTGTCTTGAGGGGGAGTGGCAGAATAGTGACTTGGAGTTTGGGCTTTTCAGTTAGGCAAACCCAGGTTTATTCTTGGCTCTGCCGCTTTCCTAGAATGACACCTTGGGCAGGTAATTTAACTTCCCTGAGTCTCAATTTTCCTCGTCTCTAAACTGGGTCCGATAACATGCCCATCTCACGGGGTCAAGGTGAGGATTAAGAGAAGTGATTCGTATGAGGTGAGAGCTTAGACATGAGCTATGGTTGTTACACTGACTGAGACTGCAGGAGGTCCCCACTTACGCTATCTCCTTCCTGTTTTTCCCCACTCAGATGTGGAGGTGGATGGGCAGAACTGGACCTTTGTCTTTGACTTCTCCTTCCTGAGCCAAAAGGAGGACCTGGAGTGGGCTGAGCTCCGGCTGCAGCTGGCCAGCCCAGTGGACCTTTCCCCTGGCGTCGCACTCTCCATCGAGATTTTCCACCAGCCAAAGCTGGAGGCAGATCGGGACCCAACCGGCTGCTCAGAACGTCTTCGGATGGAACTATTTACTGTTTCTCTGTCCCAGGTTACCTTTTCTCCTGGCAGCATGGTCCTGGAGGTGACCAGGCCACTCTCCAAGTGGCTGAAGCACCCTGGGAAGCTGGGGGAGCATAAGTCCAGTTTGGCCAGAGAATGCTGGCCGCGGCCTCCCACACCAGCTGTCGCCAACGTGCTCCTCCTGCTCTACTCCAACCTCCCTCCTGAGCAGAGGAGGCTGGGTGGCTCCACCTTGCTGTGGGAAGCTGAGAGCTCCTGGCGGGCCCAGGAGGGACAGCTCTTCCAGGAAAGGGGCAGGAGGCACCCGAGACATCACTTGCCAGACAGAAGCCAACTGTGTCGGAAGGTCAAGTTCCAGGTGGACTTCAACCTGATTGGATGGGGCGCCTGGATCATCTACCCCAAGCAGTACAACGCCTATCGCTGTGAGGGCGAGTGTCCTAACCCTGTGGGGGAGGAGTTCCATCCCACCAACCACGCATACATCCAGGTGTGATGCCAGGGCCTGCGGGGAGGAGGGCAGGCAGTCTGTGGGGAAGTGGCTGTACTGCCAGATCCGGGGTACAAGACTCCAACTCTGCTATTAAATGGCTGTGTTAATTCATCCGTGCACAGTTATTCAAGTACCTACCGGGTGCCAGATCCTAAGGATATGGAGAGGACCAACCTCAACATCCTCAGAAAGCCTCCATGGTTGGAGTCATGCCCCCTTGCGTAGCCTTGTACACATTGCTTTCCTAGGACTTTTCCCTTGTCTTTCATAAAATTAGGGGTGGAGGGTACACACTAGAGGGTTTCAACTCCTCCCCAACCCTGACATTCTAGGAAAGGAAGTTCAGAATCTGGGGTTTGGGGATAGAGAGGCCTGGGTTTGATTCCTACTTATTAGCTGTGTAATATTGATCAAGTTGCTTCCTCTCTCTGAGTCTTAGTTTTCCCACCTGTAAAATGGGGATATTTTAAAGGGATGTTATAGTGTTAAATGAGATGATATGTATACTGCATGTATAGTAGTTGTCAGATAATAGGCATGTTTGATGTTGTGTTATCATTACTAGAAGTCTGTGATTCACTGATGAAATGGGGGCCACATTTATGGGGCCATGGTTGAGATAATAATAGCCCAGCCACTGTAGTTTTGTTGCCTAAAATAGGAATTGGGTACCCATTTTGCAGAAGTTAGATAAGGCCATACATAGGCTACCTCCCACCAGTGTCATTAATCAGCCCAAGTTCTAGAAGACAGTAGAGAGAGAGGAGTGGCAGGAGAATGAGATGGAGAGAGTAAAGAACAGAGGCTATTCTTGGTGGGTTGGAGCGTGGTCCCATACACCGAAAGGTTGTGGGTTCAATTTCCGGTCAAGGCACATACCCAGGTTTCGGGTTCCATCCTCCATCAGGGCCACTTCACCTCTCTATAAGTCAGGTGAGGATTTTAAAAAAGAATAGAGACTAATATAATGACCCTAACATTTAAGTAACCCTGCCCCACTCTCAAAGGTCATAGTGTGTTTCTATTTACTCCAAGAAGCCTAGACTGAGAATCTCTTGCCCTAGAGCAGTGGTCGCCAACCTTTCGGACCTCAGGAACTATAATAACAGGAGAACATATAAGTTGGCTACTGTTCTACCCAGATACAGCTTTTAGAATCTTCTGTTTAAAAGATGCTTTAAAAAAGCAGAAGTGATTTTAGAAGTTAGAGTTGATGAGGTATTGGCATGCTGATTCCTTTATGAAAACAAATTTCTTCTATTTTTGCACCCAGAAACTGATCTAGACTCTCGGTATCTTTTTCACACTTTACTCAGAAATGACCTATTCTGACCTGAATGTTGAATTGACCCCTCTCCTCCCTTTCAGAGTCTACTGAAACGGTACCAGCCCCACCGCGTGCCTTCCACCTGCTGTGCCCCAGTGAAGACCAGGCCATTGAGCATGCTGTATGTGGACAATGGCAGAGTCCTTCTAGACCATCACAGAGACATGATTGTGGAAGAATGTGGGTGCCTTTGAGGTCCTGGAGGGGCGCTGTACTTGCCTGTTCCCCGGAAGTCTGGGAGGCTCCCGGAAGACGTGACCATCCGATCCAATGTGAAGAAATAAAGGGAAGGCTGCACTGTCCACCAGGTGTGAGGAGGAGGCTGTCCACGCTGCAAATGCAGGCCCTCAAGTCTGGCTAAACAGAGGCCCTCAGGAGAGGGAGGGGGAGCCTGTGAAGCAGCCTTGCTGGGTTTTCTCTTTACTGTACAGACAGTGGCGAGTGAATGCACTAATGAAGAGGCCTTACCTGCCTTTTTAAACTTGTGCACTCCCGGAAATCGTATGCAAAAGTTGGGGCATATATGTATTTTTGAGGTGGGACAAGGTTGTCTATAACTTTTATATATTCTTGAAAGTGGTCTTTGCCACCCCCACCCCCAAGATTAAGCATCAGAGTTAAATTAAAAAGTCAATTGGCTCCGGTTGCCTCAGGCTGGGTGAGGGGCCCACATCTTTCCGGCTGGCCAGTAGCAATCTGTTGGCCTTGTCCAGGCTTCCTGAAGTGGATCTCTGCTAATGAGTTGTGCAATCATAAAGCCACTGTATAGTCCTTCTAGGCCTGCTGGTGCCTTTGAAGGGAGAGGCAGAACTCGTCCCAGAGAACTGGCCACTTTGGACTACGGCAGCTGGGGCCCTCAGATACCCTCCGAGTCTATTAAAGCTGGTGACAGTTCACCTCCGTCTCTTAATGTGTGCTATTAATGAGGCCCTGAGCTTCCTATCCATAAGGGTGAAGGCCCTGCCCAGGGTGGCAGATTTGGGTTATGTGTGACTGAGAAGCTGTGTAACCCTTGTCCCTCAGGTGAGTAATTCACTACTCAGCCTCATCCTGTGACAGGAAAGCAGGTGGATCCTAATGCATTCCTGTGAAATGTCTGTTGGAAGGCTCAGAAGAGCCACGAGCTGTAAGTTAGGCTTTATCCCATCTCCCTACAAAGCCTGCTAAGCCAGGCCCTGCCATCCCATTATCTATCCTTTATCAGCTTTTGCTGCCCAGGGTTCTAAGATTGCCTTAATTTCAGGTTTCTCACAGCAACACAGCAAAAGGAACATAGCTTTCTCGTAGGGAGTTCTCCCACCAAACAAGTCTTTTTGCCTTCTGGATGAAAAGACGCCAAAGGCAGCAATTCTGCATTTCTCTTATCAGCACTGCCAAAAGGGGGAAATATATATATTTGTTAATCCTCAACCTGGGACATTTTTCCATTGATTTTTTAGAGAAGGAGGGGGAGAGACAGAGAGGGAAACATCAATGTGAGAGACACATCTATCGGTTCCCTCTGGCATGCACCTTGGGGCAGGATCCAGCCTGCAACTGAGGTAGGTGCCCTTGAACGGGAATTGAACCCACGACCCTTCAGTCCAAGAGCGGATGTTCTATCCACTGAGCCAAACTGGCTAGGATGAGCTATATATTTTTTTGTTTGGCAGGGCAAGGGGCCATTTTGTTGGGAATGTGAGTGCACCGTCAGTCTGTCCCTGCCTCACCAAGAAGCCCAGTCTTTGGGAAGTGATCCCAATCATGTGAGGACCCTTGCTGAGTTTAGACATGCAGTCTTGGTTGAGTCAAGGTAGTAATCCTGGCTCAGGCAGGGTTGGCTAGGCTAGAGCCAGGCCTGGGCCTGAGAAACCTCAATGCCCTGACTCAGCAGCAAAGCTGACCCAGCTGCTCATTTCCTGGAGTGGGAACAGACCTGCCCTACCCACAATTCAGGATCACAACGGGATTCTGCATCTGATTCCTGGGAGGGCCTTGTGAGGTCAGTTTTTGTCCCATTCTCTTCCCTAAATGAGACCCCAGAGAGGCCTGGTGGCCTGACCACACAGTTAGGAGTGGCAGGAACCAGACCTGAGCTTTGGTCTCGAGCCTCAGGGGCACTGTCCTTAATAGCATCTAGAGGTCTTTGCTCCCCTAGCTTTGGAACCAGAATTCTACTTCCACCACCAAACTGAATTTCTTGGGAGAGAAAATCCCATCCCAGGACTTTGGAGCATCTTTACTAAGTAGGTGCCCAATAGTTCTATGGCTGGGGCCAAGAAAGCAGGTCAAGCTATTTGTGGCTACAGCTTGTGGGAGTGCCTCCTTAACAGCTCTAACTCAGAGAACGAACCTCACTGAGGACAAGGCATTGCCTCATATTAAGCAGAAGACGCAGGCACAAACGAGTGAAGCTACCTTCTGCTGACCCCTGCTGAAAGCTCGGTTTGGTGTCAGCAGCAGGGACATCCTGCTGTCTGGCCAGAGGTATTTAGGGCTGAGCCTAGCAACACAGCCATGGTTGACCCTGTGTGCTGTGAACACTTTTAAGTTGGAGGACATACTACTTCTTGATAACCGAGTCCTCTCCTAACCTGGGGGGCAGGAAGGGGCTTTTATAGAACAGTCAGAGGTACCTTACCTTGCTCTGAAGGCAAAGACCTACTTCTGTTTCTAGAGCAGTGCCAAGTCAGTAGGTGAGTGGGGAAAATCAGATGCACTATTCTCCTTGGCTGGGGAAGTGGGCAGGCCCGCCAGTAAGTAGGGGTGGAGAAAGGACAAAGAGAAGGAGAAACACAGATGTGATTCACATAGCACCATAGTCAGGAGTTTATCTCCATCTTCTAAAGCCTCTTATTAGCAGCAAAACCCTTACCCCTATCCCCAGAGTTGCCTTTGAGGTTAATATCCTACTTGCCTTTGGGGCAGAGTCAAGTATGTATGAAAGTGCCTTCGCAATTATTTGGCCCCATCTTCCCTCAAAGAGTCTTTAGTCCTGGCCATTCCCAAACTTGCTTACTCGGGAGCCGACTGAGCTCTGGTGTCACGCCAGCTGAGCTGTGCTTGAGTGCTTTACTGAACTTGATGTACAAGGCACGGGGCTAGTGCTTCCTTTCCCACCTTACCTGAGCCTTACAACCACTTAGGAAAGATGACCGTAACCCTACTTTTGAGAGGGAAACCAGGGCTGAGACTCCTATTGGCAGGAATGCGGCTACTATGCAGCAGAGCTGGAATCTGGCCTCTGACTCCACAGCCTGAGCTAACCCTGTAGGCCAGCGGTCGCCAACCTTTTGGACCTCACGGACCACCAGTGGTCCGCAGACCACTGGCTGGTGACCGCTGATCTAGGCTGTTCTGACGGGAACACATCTCAAGTCGTTTTATTCAGCGGACTTTACTGCATCTGAAGCATGAGAGAATACTTGTTCTCAATACTAATATGTGAGCCTCACTGGATTAATAATAGCAAGGAATCCAATGCTATGCAGCATAGCCTGGTCTATTTTAAGACATCAGATATGATGGATTCCTAACAAGTGCTGAGAGGCAGAGGCAGCCCTCTTCAGCAAGAGCTGTCTGGGCTTCCTCGAGGTTGGCACCTAGTTTTCTTGTACATCCAGCCCAGCACGTACCCCTTCGTCTCCCAGCGCTGCGGGAAGGGACCCATCACCGCCTTGCACACACAGGGCCAGATGGACAAAGTCAGCGCTCCCTAAGTGGCAGAAGAACGGACACATGAAGTGGCCAACTGCCGCTGCCCTTCTCCCTCATCAGCCAGGACTCCCAGAATGTGAAACCAACAGGATTTCACCTGAAAATTTAAAAAATTAAATAGAACACCAAGTTGATATCCAAGATCTTTATTGATTTAACTGTAACAGCAACCATTGGTGAGAATTTGTGTTTTTCACTAATTTCCAAACACCTGCTGGTTTGAAAGGACAAAAAAAACAAAAACAAAAAAAAAAAAAACAACAAAATACCCCAAAAAAACCTAAAACAACTGATCACAGAATCACACAGGACTGCCTCAGCTACATGGTGCCCTCTGCTATCCATCCATGACAGTGAAATGGATGAGGGGTCAGGGTCAGCCACATCAAGGGGGATGAAGGGAAGATCAAAGGAAGAACTGGCAGTCTCTGCTTTTCCATTCAGAATGGATGGAATTGGGCCACTTGTGTCGCTAAGACAGGGAAGGGCATTTTTTAATGTCTAAAATATTTTCAGGATGCTTAAAATGGACACCAAATATGGAGTGTCCGCCGGGCTCTCTAAGCCACCTTCTCTAAGGTTTACCCTGGGTAGCACAGGGTCTCCTCACTGAGGTGGAGGGAGATGGGCTCCATCTGCAGGTGAAGGAAAGGCACTGGCTCACAGTACTCAGTGATTTGGACACGCAGCAGGAGCAGGATGGCTCGCCCAGACAGCTCGCCTCTTACCTCTACAGTGTTCCTCCCCCACTCTCCTGATTTCAAGTAAGAATTACCCTTGGCTGGGGCTTTGCCTTTTTTTCTTCTTCGTTTTAAAGATTAAGATGGAGAGAAAGGGATGGCAATGAGCAAGTATGGCTATTCTGTGCTAGATTCATGGAATTCTCCAAGTTTGAAGTGTCCAGGAATTCTGGTTTTAAGCACCGACAAGAGTTCCCTTTGCAAATTTCAGCATGGCTAAATGATTATCAAGCATTGCAGCATCTCTCAGCCGGCCTCCCACTCATAGAAAGGTGGAAGAGTTAAGAGTTTAAATACTCGCAAAAATGTATTTTTATCTTCATATTTCCCATCAGCATCTACAGTATGGTCTGCCAGGGCTTCAGGCAGAGGTTAGGCAAAGAGAAACCACAGACCATGTGAACAAGACCTTGAAAGAACTAAATCTAAGCTTTCCCAAAAAGTATCAACTTCCAGAACCAGCACAAAGAAATGTACGTTCCAGAAGCTAAGAAAGGTAACATGAATGATTGTTTGAAAAAATAGGTATGTACCAATCATCCTTAGTCTTCAGTAAAAAATTTCTATGAGCTTGCCTCAAGGAAACTCCAATACTCAACTGGAAAATGATTACTAGAACAGAAAATGCCCCTGGGGTATAAGCATTCTACAGAATTGCCTCCAAATCTGTTTTCATCTTTTATCAAAAGCTGAAAGGTAAAGAACTTTGGGGTGGGGGGAGTATGTGTGATAACTGCACCCCCTTCTAGTCCAGACAGAAACTGCCCTCCCAAAGAAACAATGCCTTTTAAAAACAAACACTACTCCCCTCACAGAGGTCACAGGTGAGTGATTGAGTTTCGCAGATTTATCAATAGCTGCCGGTATGCATGTAGTCCAGAAACATGCCAAGAAGGAAAAGTTCTGACCCAAAAAGGCATTGGGCCTCCTCTTTAAAGAGATATACAAAGGGCTGAGGGCCCCGGCTCAGCAGCTGAGATGCTTGGTATCCCACTGAGGAGCCAAGACGGGCGAATAGAAAAAGGTTCCGTTTCTGGGATATTACTGCCAAGATGATGAACCCCTTGCACCAGTGGCCTTGATTGAAAGCATATGCTCAATCCATACTGGTGAGTGATGGACAGTGGGGATGAAACCCACACAAATCTAGCGGGCTGCATTCGAACGAAAATGTTGGAACTGGGAAGGTAAGTTCTGAGAGTCCCAAAGAGCTGATAAATAAAACACCATCTAGGTTGACTCCACCTTAAAATCAGAAGGAAAAGCATAATGAAATCTGAAGGTGCTCTAAAGACGAGTTCCTTACTTTGGGAAGAAATAGCTGTTTCTTATAGCTGCCTCAGTAGCAATGCTTTTCTTCAAGTCTACACTAAAGCAAGCAGGGCTACAGATAAGAAAATGTTGGTAAGAGGCAGAGTGTCTATCCATATGAGAATATGCATCTTCGAGATGTTGGAAACCTTTGTGTGCCACAAACACACAGCAGACATTCACTAAGAATGCACTGAACTGACAAACCTCACCCAAGTTTCTCACAAGAGTGAAGACCAGACTGGTTCTCTTTAAAAAACCATTTCCATCAAGAGGCCCAGGACTAAGTGGGCAGACGAGTTAACCTGTAATACTGAATTGAAGGACAATCAAGCACCGACATTTCTAATTCCCAGATGTCTCCTACTTTGACAAGTAGCTCCTTGGGTGACACCTGACACAGGTGTTTCAGCCGGTGCAGCTGAAGACCAGATGTCAAGAATTGACAATGGTGGGCCTGGTTCAGAGGCCATCATCTAGTTCAGCCTGAATCTGAACTCTAACGCAAGCCGGGCTACAGATAAGAAAATGCTGGTAAGAGGCAGAGTGTAAATCCATACAAGATTGAGTTCTTGTATTATTTTTCTTCAGCTCAGTAACCCAACAATTACTTCACATTTGCTCTCTTTGCTAGAAACCCTAACTCTGATTGTCAGCTTTAGTGGATCAGCTACACAGGCCCAATTAATTCCCTTTGTCAATTCCTGGCTAGGGGGGATAGTAAGTAAGTGGTATTGAATTTTAGGGACACCAAGCATAGGACTTGCAAAGTAACAACTTTGGGCTGCTGTTAGCCAGGCAAGTGTATACGGATTATGCTCTCCTGGGAGCTGTCATTTCCTGCCACCCCTCTCAAAACTAGCAGGTAGCTTTCAGGAAATAGAGTCTGTCTTCTATCCCGGTTTGGCGATAACACATCTCAGAAAACTGCTTTCAGTAGCAACATATCCCTCAATATATCATCTAGTTTAAACCTAACCCCACTCCCCTTGGCCTGGTTTCATCCTGTTAGGGGTGAGGTGGTTTAAAGATATACCCCAAATTCTTTGATACTGCTCTGTACAGTAGGGAGGGGTCTAATTCTCCCCTTGAATGCAGGCTGGGCTTAGTGGCTTGTTTCTAAGGAACAGAATAACAAGTGAAGGTGTGTGCTTTCAGACTGTCATAAAAGGCACTGCAAATTCCTCCTTGTCCCCTCTTCCCCCAGATCACTCACTCGGGGAAGCCAGCTGCCATGGTATGTGGACACTCACAATACTCTACACAGAGACTCACATGTGGAGACACTGAAGCATCCTGCCAACAACCACAGAGAGCTCAGAAGTAGATTCTCCAGCCCCAGATGACTGCAGACCCTGCCAACATCTTGAATTGCAAATTTCTAAGACCCCTGTGCCAGAACCATGATGCTAAGCGGTTTCCAAATTCCTAACCTATAGAAACTGACAGATGTTTGCCTTTTTAAGATTTTGAGTTTGGGGGGAGTTACACAGCAATAGATAAGAGAAATGGAAGGACAGAACGCTTGTTTGGCTTGGAAGCCTAATACCCAGAAGCCAGTTTCTCTACTCTGTGCTCCTGAGAATGCGATAAGTATTTAAACAGAATGAGGAAGTGGTGAGCTCAAGAAACCACACTATAAAAGAACGGAGAACCACGAGGATGCATGTCTCCTGCAGGAATTTGGAGAAAGAGGTCATCTGTCATTACGATAGACTGTCTTCAGAAGTACAGAAGACGGTTTTCTCTTAAAAGAAAAATACAAACGATCACTAAGATTTTAAGAACCGTTTCACTCAAATGGTACCCTAAGGGTGTTCCCTCCCCAAGGAAAAGTCAGGATAGATAGTTCATTCAGGGATTTATCTCTTAGTTTCCTTTCAAACATCCAGAAGTAAACCATCTACTGGATTCTGGCTTGCCCTGAAAACGATTCTGAGGCTTGGCACAAAGGTGCCATCTGTTGGACTTTTATCTGCTGCCTTGTGAAATCATCTTTAGAATATCAATGAATGAAGTCAGAGCGCTTCTAGTGGCCGTGGACTCCAGGAAAGAAGTTCGCCCAGCAGTAAGGAAGTCCTTGCAGAGGAGGCTAAGGGACTGGGCCGCGGCTGTACTGTACAGCGGACATGCCCAGGAACACTAGAAACACGGCTTCTGATTAGGGGGCCACGTGCAGAGCTCCCCCAAGTTGTCAGAGAAAGGGGAAAATCGTATCTTGATACTACTCAAGCTGGCATGTTTTAATTCCATTCCCACTGCTCAGAGAGATAGCTGAGGTTTCCGTGCAACAATAAAGATCAGGAAAGGGATACTCCTCTGCTCACTGACAGGCCGGCCAGCTGTAGTTGGAGTCTGATTCCATAAGATGCCAAGGTCAGGGTATGAAGAATGAAAGCTTCACTCCTAAAGACTCATGCTCCAGGGACAAAGAGGTCCTAAGCAAGTTTCTTAAGCAAATTACAGGGTAACTTGAGATTTCTCAAGAGAATGTAAAGCGAAATCTGTAGTTTAATTAAAATCCGAACAAGGATACAGTAAACAAACAATACTTTTCTGATCACCAGTTTCTGAGACTGAAAGCATCTCCAAAATTTTGGAGGTCCAGCTTATTCCTGAGAGACATCAACCATCACAAAAGGTTTCACTTTTTGAACTATTCACATTTTATAGCAGAAAACAGAACAAAGTTCCTCAGACATCCTCCCTCTTTTGTCTAAGATGTATTTGCACACAGGGTCTTTTCATAGTTCAAAAGAAAACCAAACAGCTTTCTTTCTTAGCCAACTGGCCTATTACTCTTACCCTGGGTTGTGATCTCAATAGATGATTCAGGGCACCAAATCCAACCAGAAATTCCCAGGACATCAGAGGCGACTTGTCTTTCTATGAGGGGACAGAGGCATTAGTCTTTCTAAGAGGGACTGAGTCACTCTCCTGGGATTACTGTGCCAGTCAATAGTCAGGGGGGTGGCTAGGGAGCCGGGGGAATGACAGAGGAAAGGGTAAGGGAAAAGAAGGAGGCTTTTATGAACAACCCACAAGGCAGAATGGTCCAGCTTTACCAGCCACCCACTACAAACGCCAAGCATGCACACCCAAAACTAGAAGAAGGAAAGAGCTCATAAGGGACTGCAGGAGACAAAGGATGGTGACATGGAACAGCAGACTCGCCTACAGACATTTCTCACCTTCCTAACACTGGAAGATGTGATTAAAAAGTTGCTGTTCAGAATTTACTGAAAACGTATCTAAAAATAGGTCTGTAGTCATCTTAAAAAATAAAAGGTCACTCCTTAGATGAGTGACAGGTATTATCAGATACCAACACTTGAGGTATCTTTGATGTGTATTTGAAACATGGCCTGGCAGAGAAAAAGGAAGGGAGCGGGCGGGGGTTGGGGGGATTCAGAGTACAGGGGGAAAGCAAGAAAATGGGGAGGAACACATTTTGAAGCCCATGCTTATCTACCTCAGCAGCCACATAAAGCAGGTCCACAAAGGAAAAACATTTAGTTTTTCTAAGGGCATTCTGGAAGTCATCTTTCAACTAAAAATATAAAAAACTGCAGTCTGCGATACTATTACAATGCTCATTGGATTAAAAAACAATGACAACGGAGACTAGTTACTCAAGTGGGCCAAGGCTCTTCCAAAATCATGCTTAAGTACTATGATCAGGCCTTATTCAAAGTGCTCTAGCTCTGAAGTCACTGGGATGCTCCGAGTACAATAGGACTGCAGCAACATGATGCAAGCAGGGAGGAATAGAAGAGGAGGAAAGAACAGCTGGTTACTGATGCCCCCTCTCATGTAGAGCGTTTAAAAATGTTTGCACACATGTGCTAAGTAAAGGAATGGAAAGATAAACTATTCTATCAAAGACAGAAGGCATTGCTCCCAGAGGAAGGAGGGGAAGCAGACCTCAGAACAGTGTCACAGGCGGTGCTACCAGAGTACAACCTGTGCTGGCCCCAGGGACAAACACCGTAAGGGACAAGAGAGAGCAGCTCTTTTCTTGTTCATTTGCCTCTGGTTTTGAAGACCCCAAACCGGACTCTTGTAGCACTGAACCCCGGGTGGAAGACAGGGAGGAGACACAGGATAAGAACATGAACAATGCTGAACCCAGCAAACCTCTGTCACACTTCCCCAGACTCTCCTGGAAGCCGGCAATTGTTGGTAGGTTGATATGATTTGGGATTTTTTTTTTTTTTTAATTGGAGGGAGAGAGGGGTGTATCTCAATACAAAAATGACTAAGGAAGCAAGAATTCAACTGTTTTCCTTTGTGGGCTGCTTAGTTCTACAGAAATACGCCATGGGCCTTCAATCTAATCTAAGTGGGAAGGGGGACAGGAAACAGGAAGAGGAAATAGTCAGATGAAGCTCATCTTCGCATCATTTGGCACCCAGAGGAAGAGGAGGGGCGCTGCAATGGGGACTGCTGGTACTGCTTCTGTGTTTTCATTGTTGATCCTATCGGCCAAATCAGGTATACACACAGGTATCAGCGTTGCTGCTGTTCTTCTGATCCTTGCAGGACAATTAGATGTCCATCTCAAACTGAGCATCATCCCCTAGTTAGAATGAAAAAGATGAAAAGTCTTACACAAAAAGGAAAAGCAAAACAGCTTTCATTGTCATTCCCTCTGCAAGAGGGTAAAAAATTAATTCAAACTGTCCCATTCTCTGCTGCCTTAAAACAGTTGTTCTGCTTTGCTTTGGCTGGTCTTTCTAATCTTGGCAATCAAATCACCAACGGGAAGGAGCATTTTCAAAAAGGATAGAAGTGAAAACCTTCCCAGTGTCCCTTTATCCACAGGTTGACCAAACAGGAATTCCTGGGGTGCTTCTTGCCATCTATCACATCAGCACACTCTTCTGGAAGTTTTGAACTTTGGCCCCGCTTTGAATCGACACTTTGTCCATTAAAAACTCATTTGGAATTTGAGGGGGCAGAATGCTGGCTTATGTACAGGGGTCACGGAGTGCAACCTGAAGTGGACATCAGGAGCTGGCTGTTTCCACCTCCCTCTTCTGCTTCCAGAGACAGCAAGGACTCATTATATGTGTATGTAGGGGCTGTTTATTTAAATATTATAGGCAGTTCTAGAAGACAGGGAGGAAAAACATATTGCTTTCTCCCACAAGCTAGAAATAGGGGCTATTAACCAGTTAACTGCCACAATATTTAGAATTTAACTAAAAAAGGTCCGCCACTTGCATCTATAGATGCTTATGGCATACAAATGGCTAAACGGTTTTGTTTTTTTTTTGTATGTTTCCCTCGTCGCATAAAGCCCAAGTTCCCGGATCTTTATTTCCCTTCTGCATCTACTAGATCAGTGGTCAGCAAACTCATTAGTCAACAGAGCCAAATATCAACAGTACAACGATTGAAATTTCTTTTGAGAGCCGAAAACCGACTTCTGCGCATGGGCCACGAAGTTTCAATCGCACTGTACGTGCACGCCTGCACGTGGTATTCTGTGGAAGAGCCACACTCAAGGGGCCAAAGAGCCACATGTGGCTCGTGAGCCACGGTTTGCCGACCACTGCACTAGATGAAATTTGCTGATTATTTGGAACTTAGGGTTTCCATAACATTTCAATTAACTTTGGTGAGGGTAGTGGGGAGGGAGAACTTAAAGACATATAATCAATTGACCATTAGTTATAATTGAAGCATCAACATTTTCCAACCCACAGCTGACATTCAGATTTCTAGGGTCACCCTCTTGGACCCCAATACCAGCATTCTCTTACCAACTGCATGCTTTCTGTCATGATTGTTCAGGTTGTTCAAATTGTTTACTTCTACTTTGGAGTCTTCGATTAAGGTGCCAGGGCTGGTGACTCCTGGGATATTGGGCAGATGGCAGGGTGGGGTCTGAGCCATGGGAGAATTTCGACGATCCAACAGAAACTTTCGATCATAAATGATTCGGGTTCCTGGAAAACATCGTTGGACAGAGTTTGAAACAAATTAAGGGGTTATCAACATATAATACTACCTAAGAATTTATTTTAAATTCCATCTAATTCTAACCCTTAAGGATTTTACAATTCAAGCAAAAAGGGTTAGCTCGAACTTCACAGGTCTCTCTGCTATCTCTCCAACTGGAGAAATTCCCCATTTATCCTTCCAGCTTCAGTTCCAACATCACTTCCTTTACAAAGCTTACATCAATTTTACCGGTCCATTTATTTATGCATTCATTTCACTGGTTGCTTCTTGTATGTGCCCTAACTGCAGATTGAACCCACAACCTTGGCGTATCAGGACGATGCTCTAACCAACTGAGCTACCCAGCCAGGGCCCTTTTTTTTTTTTTCCTTTTTAAGGTATTCTTGAGATTGAATCCAAGATGGCGGCGTAGGTAAACACCTAAACTGCTGCCTCGCACAACAATTTCAAAACTACAACTAAAAGACAAAACGTCTATCACCCAGAACCACGGGAAAGCTGGCTGAGTGGAAGTTCTACAACTAGAAGGAAAGAGAAAAGAGCATTGAGACGTGCACGAGCGCTGAAAAGCTGAGGTACGGAGGCGCGTGATCCGGGCTGGCGGCAGGCATTGCTTTTTTCAACCCGAAGGGAGACAAGCCCCCGATTACTCTGAAATACAGTCTCTGAGGAGACACAGGGAACCCAAACTCCTATGGGGAGAAGCTGGACTGTCTGCCAGTGAGGGTGGCTTGCTTGCAAAGCTGCGCGCAGGAATAATTGTTTACTGCACTGGGGCACGGGACTGCGGATGCCTACGGGGACACAGAGCCGGCTAACTAGCAGCCATTGCTGTTTGCCACGCTCTAGCCTAGTGACACCCTGAGACCCCGTCCTGCACAACCTACAAACACACCCAAGCTCCAAGCAGCAGCGTTAGCAGAAGAAAGCCCTGCCCTATCGCAGCTTAACCTAGCAAACTTGCAGCCCGGGTCAGACAGCTCCAAAACCTCCAAACCCCAAGCAAAGAGGAGAAAGCTGTAGCTCTCACTGTAGCTCCTGCTGGGTGGCCTCAGACAGTAGCTGACCTACACCCCATTGGAGATCCAGAAGCCAGTGTACCTAATGGTCAGTGTGAGACACCAGATTTCAACTCCTCACATCCATAAGTGACACATTCAAGAGGCAGACTCAGTGAGCACCAAAGCTCCACTGAAACAAGTCCTGCCCCATAAGCGTGTCTTCAGCGCAGCAGTTCTTCCATTATAGACACCCCTGTGCTCACAGCTAATTGGCCTGGAGGTCAATTCCTCCCAGTGTACCAACAGCAATTAAGGCTTAACTACACCAAGACTTTGCACTCAGCCCACAAAGGGGTGTACCAAGAGCGTCCACCTCATGTGATTGAGGAGGCTGAGCTACTGACACCTATAGATCACCTACCACACAAAGCTACTCCATTAACACAGGGAAGCAGCCAAAATGTGGAGACAAAGAAACATGTCACGAATGAAAGAAACGGAGGAAAGCAAACTACTGGACGACATAGAGTTCAGAACCACATTTATAAGGTTACTCAAGAATCTTCTTAAAACCGCTGAGAAACTTGATGAGACCTTTAAGGATATTAATGAAAATGCCAAAAAAAATGGAAAAAGACCAGTCAGAAATGAAGCATACACTGTCTGAAATAAAGAATATACAGAAACTCAACTGTAGATCAACGTACCCCAAGAATCAAACCAAAGATCTGAAATATGTGGAAACAAAAAACATCCAACCAGAAAAACAAAAAGAAAAAAGAACCCAAAAATATGAAGATAGTGTAAAGAGCCTCTGGGACAACTTTAAGCGTACCAACATCCGAATTTTTGGGGTGCCAGAAGAAGAGAGAAAGCAAAATACTGAAAACCTGTAAGAAGAAATAATGACAGAAAACTTGCCCTACCTGGTGAAAGAAATAGACTTACAAGTTCAGGAAGCGCACAGATCCCCGTACAAGAGGAATCCAAAGAGGACCACACCAAGACACATCATAATTAAAATGCCAAGGGCAAAAGACAAAGAGAGAATATTAAAAGCAGCAAGAGAAAAACAGTTAATTACCTACAAGGGAGTACCCATACGACTGTCAGCTGATTTCTCAGCAGAAACTATGCAGGCCAGAAGGGAGTGGCAAGAAATATTCAAAGTGATGAAGAGCAAGAACCTACAACCAAGATTACTCTACCCAGCAAAGCTATCATTCAGAGTTGAAGGTCAGATAAAGAGCTTCACAGACAAGAAAAAGCTAAAGGAGTTCATCACCACCAAACCAGGATTACATGAAATGCTGAAGGGTATTCTTTAAGAAGAGGAAGAAGAAGAAAAAGATAAAGATAAAAATTATGAACAACAAAATGACATCAAATACATACCTACCAACAAGTGAATCTAAAAATCAAGTGAATGAAAAATCTGAAGAACAGAATGGACTGGTGAATATAATAGAATCAGGGACATAGAAAGGGAGTGGACTGATTATTCTCAGGGGAAGCAGGTGTGAGGGGTGCGGGAAGAGATTGGACAAAAATCTTACTCCTATGGATGAAGACAGTGGCGGGGGTTAAGGGCATGGGGTGGGGTGGGGAATCAGGTGGAGGGGAGCTATGGGGGAAAAAAAAAAAGAGGTACACTTGTAATAATCTGAACAATAAAGATTAAAAAAAAAAAAAGATATTCTTTCCCCCGCATCTTACTCAATACACATGACCTATTACAGAACTCTTGTTTAATCTATTTGCACTCTCAAGACTGTGAATTCCTTATGCCAGGGCCATGACTTATTAATATCTGACCTAATCATCAAGTAGCTCTTCAAAAAAGTTTTAAATAAAGTTATAAAGTATGTGAAAAAATAACCAATAGATAGATGGCCACCTTTAAGTTAAAGGCACTGAGACAGACATTTTTTTCAGACAGAACTATAGTACAGAAGCTGAAACCGACAAACCAGTCTGCTTACCAGTAAGTGGTACCAGAATATTTTATAATAGTTCTGAAGAGTGCACTCTACCTGATAAACCTGCTGCTGTCCATTTACAAGTGCCTAATGTTGACCTAATGTAGTGGATACCTGAGCTCTGCGCTGATTCTAAGACTACAGCAAGCTCAGGAGGAAAGATGTGGTGACCTTGAGTGAAGTCTGTTGAATGGGTAAGGTGGAAAGGGGAGGGCAGCCCAGCACACTCGCCATCCCCGCCCAAGTAACAAAGGATGTAGTCATGTGGAGGTATCTTGCTCATACTACACTTAAACACAGGAAAGAAAAACCTGCTTTGAAGGTTTAGGCATCCAGTTTAGGGCAATCCTATATAATAAAAGCCCAATATGCAAATTGACCGAACACTGGAACGACTGGTCGCTATGACGCGCACTGACCACCAGGGGGCAGACGCTCAACGCAGGAGCTGCCCCCAGCCCAGCCAAGGTGGGTGCCAAAGGGGGCCCCCAATTGCCCCACCGATCGTCCAGCAAAGGGAGGTGACCTGTGGCGGCGGGGGTCAGGGGCAGCAAGCAGGCAGCGCCAGGCCAGCCAAGGAGAGTGCCAATCACCCCGCTAGTCGCCCTGCATATCAGCCCAGATTGCTGGCCAGTCCTAGGGACCCCACCCATGCACGAATTTTGTGCATCAGGCCTCTAGTCTATATGTATAAATAAGTCTAAGCTACCTTTGCGACCGAACGACCAGTTGACCAGTTGCTATAATGTGCACTGACCACCAGGGGGAGCTCAATGCAGGAGCCGCCCCCTGGTGGTCAATGCACTCCCACAACCAGCCAATCTCCCCTGGTCCCTACCCTCAGCTGGCAAACCTCCTGTGGTCCCTCCCCTCATCCCTCCTGCCCCTTCTGGCAGGCCCCAGGTGGCAGCCAGCAGGAGGCCACGGCTGGCAGCCAGCAGGCCCCAGCTGGCCTGGTCCTGATCGGGACTGGGCGAGACAGCCCCGATAGGACCTGATCACTGGCCGGGCCTAGGGACCCCCACCCATGCATGAATTTCGTGCACCAGGCCTCTAATATTATATAAAAGTAAAACTATGCAAAGTCACCCAGTTTAAAGAGGTAGAATATAAATACTACAAAAAGCAGAATGTAAATGCTTTTAGATTCCCAAGTAAAAGAAAGAATATTGTCATCCTATCCTACATAATAAAAGCCCAGTGACCAAACAGCAGAACAACCAGAACAACCAGTTGACCAGTCGCTATGACGCACACTGAGCACCAGGGGGAAGACGCCCAATGCAGGAGCTGCCCCCTGGTGGCCAGTGCGCTCAGCTGCCCGGGATAAGCGGTGCTCCCACAGCGGGCCAATCCCTGCAGGCCATGCCCCCGACCAATGTATGAATCCCATGCACCGGGCCTCTAGTATTATAGTAAGGGGAGTCTGATTCAGGCAGATTTCCTCAAATAACATGTGATAAACTATACCCTGGGAAACGGAAGAACAAATATACAGCTAACCAATCTACTTGAAACATAAGGAAGCAAGTGGGAAAAAAGCAAGGTATTTACTGCAAGAGGAATAAAAACTCTGGAGTTTTCCCAGAAAATAAAATAAATAAATATTTAATCTAAATAAGTAATACCAACATTAAATAGTTGGGAAATGAATTACAAACTCAATAATTTCCTTGGGATTAATAGCTGCTGTAGTACCATGACACTGTTATGCCAATGATAGTAAATAATTTCCTTTTGACTAGATGGAAAAGAGTCAAACTATGTGAGGAAGTGAGTGGCCAATAGAGACTCTACCCTCCACCCCCACTATCCTTGCTTTAACAATCAAAATTAAGTACTAAACATACTATCTTCTCAATAATACTACAAATCAGTCACCTTTATAGCTTTCAAACCAACTCCAAAGGATATCAACTTTCTTTTTTATTGTCTAGTTCTGTTGCCACTATACTGCACACACAATCATATTTATAGTTTATAAAAAGTGAAAAAAAAATATTTGGCTCTCAGCCTCTCCATAATAAACTACTAAGAAAAACACTGTGCCATTCCTGGAACATACTAAGACAGCATTTTTGAAGATATCTGTATCAGAATCTTCTGGGATTCTTGTTAAAAAAACATTGCAATTGAATTCAAATCCTTGGGATCAGAACCTGGAAATCAATTTTTTTTTTTCAAGTTCCCCAATTATTCACGAGTTCATTAAAGTTAAGAACCCAACATCATTCTTCTTCCAAAACCCTGGTAACAGTGCTTTAAGAATAGATGAAATATCAAATAATTAGTAAGAGAGGGAGGGAAGGGACAATAGAGATCATTTTGATGGATGCTGCTGAGACTCAGAAAAATGACTTAAAGCCATAGAGCTACCCAGAGGCACATCTGAACTGACCCTATGGTATGACTCCCAGGCCAACTCTGTTTCCAGCCTACCTCACAGGCACTAGGGTTTTCAAGAGCGGGAGTGAGTTGCCTAAAGTGAAAGGGATGGAAGGGCATCACTTAATATAAATAACAGGCAAACAGCACGTGGTATGGCAAGAAGTTTATACCAATCATTTGCCCGAAAGCACTGCTTTTCATGACAGGATGAGGGGAAGTGGCGGAGGCAGTTTTGTCTTCCAGTTTGGCAAGGCCTGATTACTTATACATTTTATAACTTATTTAAACTTAGTACGTCTTCTAACATGACAGAGAAATGTACCATTTTTAAAATTATGTGAATAGGGCCCGGCCGATGTGGCTCAGTGGTTGAATGTCA